>OY741956.1:12844779-15689559 GCA_963555595.1 Tethea ocularis | reverse complement strand
CTGCGGACCACCAGTACACCTTCTTGCGGGCGGACGGGCGTCCGGCCCGGGGCATTGCCGCGTCGCACACCCTCTGTAGTGCGGCGCGGAACCGGGCCGCCCTCTCGTCAACTCCGAGGGTGGCGGGAGGGGCTGCACACCAAGCCTCCTCCATCGCCGCCTCGTCCGCCCTTTCCCTATCCAGGTGGGTCAGGGCCCACCTGGGGAACCCTCTTCGGCCCCGGCCTCTTGTTCCCCCCCCTGGGGTGGGCGACGGCAGAACGCCATTGGAGACCCTCATTCTGATGTACAGGTGATCAGAGAGGGTCTCGACGTCCTCCAGGACGCGCCAATCAGTGACGCGCGCGGCTATGGCGGGGGTCGCGAACGTGACGTCCACGACTGACCCCCCCCGCCGCCGCACGCATGTGTTGACGCTGCCCCGGTTCAGGATGATTAGTCCTGTTGCCGTCGCCCAGTCCTCGAGGGCGGTCCCTCGGGGGTCCGTGACTGAGGAACCCCACGCCGAACTTTTGGCGTTGAGATCCCCCATGACCATCACCTGTGACGGGGCAGCTCTACCAACTACCCCGTTCAGGACCCCCAGGAAGCGCTCGAAGGCGCGTAACGGCTTGTTGGGGGAGAAGTACACCGCCACTATCACGGTGTCACTCCCCCATCTGGCCGCCACGTAACCCGGGCCGCCTTCGATCCTCGAGAGAGGGGGGAAATCTCCATGTGCCGGAACCGATATTGCCACTACTCCGTCCGTCGCCCCTGCCCAGTAAGGAAGGGGGGGGACGAAGTAGGGCTCTGCGACCACCGCGACGCCAATTCCCCACTCCGCCATGTGTTGCATCAGGAGATCCTGTGCCCTGGCGGAGTGGTTGGCGTTGACCTGCAGGACGTCCAAGTGCTGGTGTGCTGGCATTTAGACGTCCATGCGGTTCTCCTCATTTTGGCCGGTGGCCGTTCCTGCTGGGGTGGGGCGGGTGGGGCGGGTGGGCTCCGTCCGCATCGATTTGCCCCTGACCTCGGGGGGGAAGCATCTCGACCCCCCCATCGTGTGGCTGGCCGGGAGTTTGGCGTGGTGGCACACTGCGCACCACTCCTTCTCCCCCGTGCACTCCCTGCGGAAGTGCCCCTCCGCACCGCACCGGTAGCAGGTATTGCTCCGGTCGACGCTTGAGGGGCACAACTCCCGCGTGTGGCCAACACACATGCATCTGTAACAACGCATGGGTGTCGGCCCAGCCACGGTGACGGTGGCCTCAGCCCACCCCACCTGGATTTTACCCCGCTTTATGAGGCCCTGTGCCGTCTCCACTGGGCACTGGACGAGAGCTGATCCAGTGCCGTCGTAGAGGACACGGATGCCCCCCACCTTTATGTGGGCCTCATCACAGCCCCCCGCTTTGACGATGGCCGCCGTCAGCTTCTCTTTGGAAGCCGACTCGTCCAGACCACCTATCTGGACAGCGGCCATTTTTTGTGGGCGGCTGACGATGGCGACATCCCCCACTATTTCTTGCAGCCTGGCTGCAAGAGCGTCTGCCGCCCGCCCTCTATCGGCACTATCGGCCCCAGGAACCTCGATGATTCGACCCCCCGTCATCGAGTTCCGCACCCTGACATGCTGGAGGCCCACCTCCTCCAGGCTAAGGCTATTAATGGCCTTAGCCATGGTCTCCCGCATCGTTGTGGCGGTGGTTAGGTCCTTCCGAAGAGTGACCGCCACCGCCGCCGTCTTGGGTGCAAGCAGCGCCTTCGGTTTAGGCGCTGCCTTTTTCGCCGGGGCCGCTGGGGCTGGGGGGGCAAGCGAGGCCTTGCCCTTGCCTTTCCCCTTCCCCCTGCGGGTGACCGTTGCCCAGCTTTCAGCCTCCGGCTGGCCCGGTCCCTCCTCCACGGGCGCCGCCGGTGGCAAAGCCGGGGCGGTCGGCGCGGGCGCCTTGGGCGCCTTGGGGGCCTTAGGGGCCCTCACCTTTAGGGGGCGGCCATCTCCCAGCCTCGCCCCCTCCGATTCCCCCGCAGGGGTCGGCGCGGGGGTCGGCGTAGGCGCGGGTGGTGTGGCCGGCCCCGCAGCTCTCCTCAGGTCAGCCGCCAGCGGTGGGCGGACGATGGGTGCCGGCGGCAGGCGCCTGCTCAACTCCTCGATCCGAACATTAACCATGTTCCCCAAGGAGGTGAACAGGTCACCCTTCATCTGCTCGATGGCCGCCATCAAGTCCGCCACGCCTGGGGCCGGGGCCTGGGGCGGGGGAGCCGGAGGGGCCACGCACTCCCGCTCTGGTGGAGGGGCCGGGGAGGGCACAATCTGGCGCTCCGAGAAGGCCAGGCGGAGCGCCTTCGTCTCCGCCTGGCTGATCGCCAATTGCTCCCGCATCCTCTTGACATCCGCCTTAAGGATGCGGATCTCCTCCGCCTCCGTGCGGTCCTCCACCTCGTCCATCGCCGCCACAATTGTGCGGCAGGCCCGATTTATCTGGCCCCACACTTCGCCCTTCAAATTTCCGGACTTTCGGGCGCCCTCCAGTATCAAGCCCGCCGCTATGCGAGTCGCCTCTATAGGGCTCGCACTACCTAGCGCGAGCCCTTCCCCCTTCATTCCCTTGGAGCGGAGCTCCGGGAAGTCCTTCTTGTATGCGGCGACGGCGGAGATGTCGGAGTCCGAGTGCACGAACCCCTCCCGCCTTGTCTCTTTCGTTGAGGCCGCCGCATACGTCCTCGCCCCCGATTTCCCCCTGCCCCTGCGGGCCGTACCAACCTTGGGCCCGTTGTCAGGCCTCGGGTCGTCCTCTCTGTCTTCATGGCCCCTTTTTTGGGGCTGAGGAACCGGCTGCCTGACCTCGTCAGTGCTGCAGTCGCCCTCTGACTCCGAAGAGTAAAAAATCTTCCTCGTGTGGGAGGTGGGCCCCCCCCCTTTTGCAGACGTGGCCTTTGCGGCCCTATCCATCCTCCTTGCGAATTGGGATGAAATCCGACCACTAGGACCGAAGTTATTGATTTCCGAAGATAATCAATAAAAACGGTCAAGCGTGTATCGGATTTCTACTATCCCATACAATTTATCAAATTGCCCCTGATACTTAGGAATAGCAATAAGATATATTGTTCCTCAAATTTGACGACCTTCCCGGGGTCGTAGATACCCACAAAAAATTTCAAAAAATAGGGGAGAGCGAGCTCTTCCCTATGAAATTAACACCCTTGCCAGAAAGGCAAGGGGCCCAAAGTTATTAACAAAAGAAATTTATAGAAACTTAACAAAATTTTAAACTAGAAACAAAAGATAATTTTAACGAAAAATTTGAATAAAAAATAAACCCCCCCTTAGAACGAAACAAAAAGTACCCCACGCGTTGGCCGACTATCGCCGCTATGCCTTAGCCCTAAAAAGGGCTTCGAGCGATAACGGGAACACCGACCAATTTGCGGAGCAAAAACGTAAACAAACAAAAAACTCAGTAACAACAAATCCAATCAAAAAGTAACAAAATCCGAAATATACAAGCCAAGTCAAGAGATAATGCAGAATCGATAGTCAATATAACACGCAGAAAGCAAGAGTCAAAGTGGTTCTCGAAATCGCAGTAATCCTCCAAAGAAAACACCTCAACCTAACCTAACCTAACCTAACCTTTTTTTTTTTTTTTCGTGGGGAAATCCTCATAGGATACCCAGCCGCCCCGGGGGGAGCAACCAGGTTATGCCGGACTCGTACCGGCTAAAACCCCACGGTGGTCGCCATCTGCGCTGTAGAGGGGGGCGGGTTCTCGTACAGAACGCATACTCACTCCCCCTCCACGCGCGGCGCTAGATAGCCCGTCCCGGGGGAAGTGTGATACTTCCCCCCAGCACCCTCGCTGTGCTATCGCACGATGGATCGTGACCACGACGACCCATCGTCCTCCTTGGGATCGCTTCTGGACGCACAGGGCCCCCGCCCCGATTGCCCACGACCCCAAAGGTCCCCGATTAGTCGCCTTTTACGACAGGCAGGGGAACACCGTAGCTGTTATTCTGAGCCCCAGCTACAGGGCAGGAGGGCCGTGACGAGGCACGGCTGCGCCTCGACGGCGTCGTCTCCGGGCGGGATCGGCCCTCTCCCGATCCCGCTCAGCAGCCTCCTTCTGGACCATTACGGTCTCACAAAAGGAGGCTACGGCCCTCCACGCCGTATCCCCGCTAAGCATCGCCGACACGACTGCTGGCAGGGAAAGATTCCGTCCGATCTGATCGACCAGGATCCGCCTCTCCGGTTCCCACGCGGGGCACACCGCGAGAGTATGTGTAGCAGAATCCTGGTCGTTTCCACCGCAGTGGAAGCAAGCCGCCGTCGCTTCGCGTCCGATCTTACACAGATAATCACCGAAGCACCCGTGCCCGGTGAGTACCTGTGTGAGTCTGTAGGTGAGTCGTCCACCCTGTCGCTGCATCCAGGCCTCGAAGACCGGCAGGACTGCCCCGACGACGCGTTTGCGCGCAAACCGCTCCTCGCGGAGCCTCGCGCGCCACGTCGCGAGTGCGATAAGTCGCTCCTGCCGTTTAATCGCCTCCTCTGGGTCGCCTCCACCACTCCGGCGGACAATGCGAATCCGGTCATAGACCCTCGCATCCATGTCCGCCAGAATATCTAGCGGCGGAAAGCGAGCCAGAACCGTTGCCGCCTCCATTGACACGGTCCGGTATCCTCGTACGATCCGTAGGGCCATCCTTCGCTGGACGCTGTAGACTTTCGTCCGACAGCGTCGGATGGCCAGCCTCTTCGCCCATACTGGCGCCCCGTACAGGGCTACGGATCGTATTACCCCCGCATAGAGGCGGCGAACTTCCTCCCTCGGTCCCCCGAGATTGGGCAGCAGTCTGTGCATGGCACCCGCTACCCTCTCGATCCGGGGGACTAGGCGATCAAAGTGTTCCTCGAAACCCCAGCGACTGTCCAGGGTGAGGCCTAGGTACTTCATATACCGCCCCACCCCGATTTCCGACTCACCCACACGGACGCGCGAGTCCGGTGGCTCCCTGCTCCTAGGCAGTTTGTGGAACCATAGCGCCTCGGTCTTGTGAGGCGCTATCTCCAGACCCAACTCGCAGATTTTAGCAACGACGGCTTCCACCCCAAGCTCGGCGAGCTGTTTGGTCCCCTCGAAGGTATCCCCACTGGCGACCACCAACGTGTCGTCTGCATAGCAAACGAGATTTACGCCAGCAGGGAGGTCGACACGCAGAACCGCATCGTACGCAAGATTCCACAATAAAGGGCCCAACACCGACCCCTGTGGAACCCCACGCGTTATCTCCCTCCGGATTCTCCTACCGTCTTGGTCCATGTACAAGATGTACCTGTCGCGCAAGTAGTCCCCGATCACGCCTTGCAGGTATGGGGGCACCTGATGATATAATAGTGCCCCCCTGATTGCGTCCCAGGGCAGAGAGTTAAAGGCGTTGACAATGTCAAGGCTTATTGCCAACGCCACTCCACCCCGGGACACCACCTGCTCCGACAGGGAACGGACGCGCAAGACCGCGTCTATAGTCGAACGTCCCTGCCGGAAGCCAAACTGGCTATCGGCCAGGTCGGGACCGACGCACGACAGATGCCCGCTGAGACGAGCGGCCAGTATTCTTTCGAACAGCTTACCAACCTCGTCCAACAGGCATATGGGACGGTACGCAGAGGGAGAATCCGCGGGTCTGCCTTCTTTCTTCAAGAGGACCAAACTTGCCTCCTTCCAGGCCATGGGGAACGTGGCATAGCGGAAGCAGCTGTTAAACAACTGCCTCAGCCTGTCCCCCAGGGCAGCCAGACTCAACACCCACACCCGACCCGGTACACCGTCAGGTCCTGGTGCAGTGTTACGGGCTTTCAAGCGGCCAACGGCTCGATCTAGCTCCTGTACGGTCACCCCCATATCATCATGCCACTCCCATGACGATGGGGGGTGGACTGAGGGACCCGATCGTCCCGCCGGGAAGAGGGTGTTGACCACTCGTCCCAGCAGGTCTGGATCTAGGGTTTCCGTCAGGGGGGGCACCCATGGCCTGAGTTTACCCAGAACCATCTTATAAGGGCGCCCCCACGGATCCTGATTAAGTCCCTCCAGGAGCTCATCCCAGCACCGTTTCTTAGCGTCTGAGATGGCGATCTGCATTGCAACCGTAGCCGCTCGATACTCCGTGTAGAGACTGGCTGTCTCCTCGGCAGAAGCTCGCCTTCTTCTCCGGGTTCTAGTGTACAGGCGTCGGCTCCGTAAGCAAACCGCGCGAATTTGCGCGATTTCTGCCGACCACCAATACACTGCCCGGTACTTGGGGCGACTGGATCGCGGCATAGATGCTTCACAAATTTGCGTCATCGTGCCGCGGAACCAGTTCGCTTCTCTTTCCGGATCGGACGGAATCTCGTCGGCGTTTTCCGGCCACGCCGCGATATTGGCGGCGGCTTTGACCATATCTTGATCTAGCCGCTTGAGACACCAACGTCGCGAAGGGTTGCCTTCATGGCGGCTGGCATTAGTGACGGGACGGCGAAATGCCACATCCATGAAGATGTGGCGGTGGTCAGATAGGGTGACCACCTCCTCTGCGACTCGCCATCCCGACAGCATGCGCATGGCAGCAGGAGTCGCCCATGTAAGATCCACGATCGACTCCCCCTGCCACCGCACGCAAGTACTCACGGACCCCCGATTAACTAATCGGAGGTCTAGACCAGCCGCCCACTCCTGAACGGTCTCTCCCTTTGGACTGTCTCTGGGGTTCCCCCACGCCCTTGAGTGGGCATTGAAGTCCCCCAGGACAATCAGTGGACGAGATGGGCATCTGCGGACGCAGTCAGCCACCTCGTCCAGGTACACCTCGTAGTCGGCAAGGGACCTATTGGGAGAGACATAACAACCCACGATGGCCAGGGTGCCCCATTGCACTGCAACGAAGCCCTGCCCTCTGCTCAAAAGAGCGCAGGGTGGAGCATCCTCTCCGCCCCCCCAGTACATGGCGACGGAGCCCAAGTCGTCACCGAACCAGCGAGGATGGTCGGGGACGCTATGGGGCTCCGCTACGACTGCCAAGGCAATCTGCCGCTCCGCAATGGTTTGCATAAGCAGATGCTGAGCATTGCGGCAGTGGTTGAGATTGCCCTGTAGGATACGTTGTGAGGGCGAGAACGTTAGGCCTCGTCAACAACCTCCATTTCCGGGCCAGAGCCCGGCTCAGCGGCTGCTGCCACGACTGACTCGTTGGTGGGAGCCTGCTTCCTCCCCTCTTTCTTCTTGCTGGGCGCTGGACACCGTCGTCCCAGACGATGGTCTGAGGGACGACCCAGGTCGGAGCACACGGGACACTTAAGTGTTTTTGAGGTGCACTCGCGGGCTCTATGACCCGCTTCTGCACAGGCGTAGCAGCGACTGCTTCTGTCTACGCCTGTGTTGCACCTGCAGCCCACGTGCCCCTTTTCAAGGCACCGGAAGCAGTGGAAGGGTCTAGCTTCCAGCGCCTCGACCCTCGCCATCCCCCAACTAACAAAGACCTCCTTCGCGGCGGTCAGTTTTCTAACCACCGCCAAGGGACAACGTACCCAGCATGTCCCCATAGTCGCAGGCGTACGACGGACTTCGCCCACTTTGACGTCATCCACCGCACATCCACCCGCTTCCGCAACCGCCGCTGCCACTTCCGGAGGAGTGATGGCATCGTCAAGGTCCCGCAGTCTCATATCACCCGTCTTGACAGGACGGGCGACGCGCACTCCGAGTTCTGCGAGGACCTCCCTTAATTTGGATGCCAAGGCGTCTGCCTTAGCACCGCAATCAGGGCCATCAACCTCCATGAGAATGCCCCCGGTAACCGCTCGCTTCATGCGGACGCCAGGGATGCCAAGATCCTTCAGCTTGACCCCGGCTTTGGCGTCCTTGGTAACACGATCGTAGGTCACCGAGGAGCCCTCCGGTATCGTCACCGTGACAGCAGCTGTCGTCGGGACCTTGGGCACATACTTTTTCTTGGCCTTATTCTTCTGCCTGGCTACAGGGGGAGGTGGCACCGAAGGAGATCCGCCCTGGGTCCCGCTTTTCTTCTTTTTAGGCCGTTTGGTTACAGCCGCCCAACTGGATCCCCCCTGGTCAGTGGACTGCGGCTCAAGAGCGGTCAACGACTGAACAGGGGGTAACTCCTCTACTGGATGGGGAGGATGGGTCTTTTTGCCCCTCTTCCTTTTCTTCTTAGGCTGCGGCTGAATCTGCGGCAACGGCTGTTTCTGCACTTGTGGTGGCGGCTGTGGGCGAGGCTGTGGCTGTGGCTGCGGTAGCGGCTGCGGCTGCGGCTGCGGCTGTGGCCGTGGTTGTGGCTGCGGCTGACCCACCTGCGCCCGCCTCCCCAGTGGGGGCCTAGTGGCCCTTTCAGGGAAGATTTCTGCCCTGAAGGCAGCCAGCCTGGCATCCACTACCGACGCAATCCGCTCATAGAGCCGTCCCTCATCGCCCTCCCCCACAGCTACGGCAGCCGGAACAGGCTGAATAGGCGGAGCAGGCCGAGCAGCCGGAATCGACTGAGCGGTCAATGTGGGCTGAGCGATAACCGCATCTGCCCCCCTCGCTGGTGGCTTACGGAGCAGGCTCAGCTCCTCCGTCAGCCTGTCAATTTTAGTGGCGAGGTCGGAGAGCTGGGAGCGTAATTCCGAGTTCTCTAACTCCAACTTAGCCACATTTTCATCTACAGCCGTTCTACCTTTGAGCTCCTTAGCTGCAGCCTTCACGGTCCGCACGGCTATTCTAAGCTTGCGGACAAAGCTTCCTTTGAGGTTACCTGAGTTATCGGCAACCTTCTCGATGTCAAGAAGGTGCTGGTCAATGCAGTCGCCTAGCACATTATTTGCTTGCGACCGCATCTCCTGACCCAGCACCTCCACACTCGGGAGATTTTTTTTTGCCCGAGTGTTTTTAGTCGACATCGAGGGATCAGAAAACTCGTTCTCGCTGTCGACTTCATCCGGTCTCTTCTCCCCAGGTTTTGAGGATAAAACAGCCCTTAGTTTGGGCGCCGGGTCTGCATTTCGATCCTCTAGAGGCCGTTTGCAGCTCCGGGACTTCGACCTCCAACTCTCCGTATCCGATGCAAGTGACATGGCCGAGCTTTCTGACTCGCCCCCGTCACTTACATCGGTCCGACTGACTGGCGTGTTCGGACGTCTAAAACGCCCACGCCTGGCCCGCGCCGGGACCACTGGTCCCCCCGGCGCGACTTCTCCTTTCTTACTAAGCAGTTCATTGCCCCCCCCAGATACGGTGGGGCAGCCCAGGCTAGGCCTGGGGGTGGATTCTCCGGCTATGCCGGTACCACCCTGGGGTAGTGTGTTTTTTTGTTCTGCCATTGTCATAGTTTTCCTTTTTTTGCTAGGGTGAGGTCCCTGAAGAGAGCGCTAGGGACTGGAATCCCACCAGCCATTCATCCCCTCGGCACGCTAGACCTTAGGATTGGGGTAATTTATTATAGAGGTTTTCTTCCTCGTGGCCTTGCAAGGCCTCCGGTCCCGACTGGGATTACGGATGGTCCGACGTCGGCGTGAGCCGAGTGCGCCTGGCACATCGTCGCACAAGGGAGTGTTTTTTAGAGAGGTTTCCTTCCTCTTGTCCGGCGTCGGCAAAAGCCGAGTGCACAAGGCAAACACACCGCACCCGTTGCATCCTCTGTCCCCTCTCAGATAGAGAAGGATACGAGGAGCAACCAAGAGGCCAAAACAGGCCCGCCCCGCCCCATCGCTGGGGTTAATTCCTCCCTTCTGGTTTTTGTCCGCGCCGGGTCATTAGACCCGGTACCCCCCATATCTGGAGGGCATTCCCCTATCCGCAACCCTGGGGACGCGCCCGATGGGTGATCCAGTAACACCACACGGGAACCTAACCTAACCTTTTTTTTTTTTTTTTTTTTTTGACAAGGTGGAAAATGCATTACGCATTCGACCCCCCGCCTTGGGAGCGGCGGGGAGGATATGTGGGACTCCCTCATCTCCCCTTCTCATTATGAGAAGGGGTAGAGAGGTTTACCCACTAAAAACCACCTTGGCGTACCCTCGCACTCCGGTTACTCGGGCACCGTGGAACCCGCTCTAAGCATTCTCCACGGTGCCCACCGGTCGCCCCGGCCTCTGCCAGGGCTTCCCGCGTCAATGGGGGGGATGGCCGAATACGCATGGCCACCCCCCAGACCGCCGAGTGACTTGTCACGGCAGGCGGAGGTCTCCCATCCTCCGCCCGCAGTCACTAAGGGTTAAGGCGCGCGGCAAACTGCCGCCGCCTCAACCCCGGCCGCCTACGCCGGAGGGGGTGCGCGAGAGGATCATCCTCGCGCCCCCGCTCCGCCTCCTCCTTCTGCGAGATAACAATCTCGCAGAAGGAGACCACTGCCTCCCAGGACCCCTCGCTGCTGAGCATCGCAGAGACGACGCTGTGCAGCGAGAGGTCCACCCGCTGGATCGCCCGTGCCATGAGGCCCCGCTCCGCATCCCAACGACTGCACACCTGCAAGGTGTGCTCTGCCGTGTCGTCGGGATCTCCGCACTCATGGCACCGTGGGCTCGGCTCCCTCCTAATGTTGTGCAGGTGGTGACCGAAACAGCCGTGTCCGGTCAACACCTGCACTAGCCGGTACGTCAGTGCGCCGGCTGCCCTCTTACACCATTGGTCCATCACTGGGAGGATCGCCCCCACGGTACGAGTCCCGTACGGGGCGTCCTCCAGGATGGACTTCCACCTTTCGCGCAGCCGGCGCGCCGTCATACGGCGGGAGGCCTCTACCTCCTCAGGGTCCGGGCGTTCCCCTCTTGCCCGAGCCCTGGACCTAACTAAGTAGGTTTCCGCCTGCACCTCGGCGTCCAACTCCCACGGGGGGGTGCAGGCGAGGAGGCAGGCCGCCGCGTGGGCCACCGAGCCGTAGGCCCTGGCCATCCTCTGGGCCACGGCCCGCTGTGGCCCCCTCAGCAGGGCCCTGTTTCGGGCGGACAACCTGTCCGCCCATATTGGGGCCCCATACAGGGCCATGCTCCTCACCACGCCGGCGAACAGCCGCCGGCAAGAGGAGCCTGGCCCCCCAATGTTGGGCAGGAGTCTGCCCAGCGCTTGCGCGGCGCCCCTGATTCGGGGAGCAAGTCTTCTGAAGTGCTCCCCGAAATCCCACTTCCGGTCCAATGTAAGCCCCAGATATTTAATGTGGGGCTCTACCTGGACCGTCCCTCCTGGAAGTGAGAGCGCCGCGCCCGCAGGCAGCCTCCATGCCCTCCCTCGCCCCCCGAAGACCGTAGCGTCGGTCTTCGGGAGGGCCACCTTTAGGCCGAGCTGCTCGATCCCTCGGATCATCAGCTCGGCCGCTTCCTCCGCCTCACGGAGGGTCTCCCACCCATCTTTCCCGCGCACAGCCACCATCGTGTCGTCTGCATAGCAGACGGTGATTGTGCGCGGGAGGGTCTCCCCTCTGATGGCCCGGTCGTACCCCAGGTTCCAGAGCAAGGGCCCGAGTACGGAACCCTGGGGCACGCCGCAGGCCATCCTCCTCTCCCCCCTCTGCCCGTCCTTATTTTCGTAGAGAACTACCCTCTCAGTAAGGTAGTTCTCCACGATTCTCCTTAGGTAGTGGGGCACTCCGTGATACTGAAGTGCCCCACTAATCACCCCATAGGGGAGGGTGCCGAACGCGTTCGCGATGTCTAAAGACACCGCGACCACACCCTCTCCCCTGCTCGACGCGTCGTCGCAGAAGTCCCTAAGGGACTTTATTGCGTCGAGCGTGGACCGTCCTCCTCGGAACCCGAACTGTCTATCAGACACGTCCGGGCCGGCGGTCTCAAGGTGCTGCTGGATCCGGTGGGCCAGGATACGTTCAAACGTTTTCCCGGCCTCATCCAGCAACACTATGGGGCGATAGGCGGACGGGCAGTCCGCAGGCCGACCCTCTTTGCGGAGGAGGCAGAGCCGCCCCTCCTTCCACACCCTCGGGAACCTTCCCTCCTTCAGGCAGTCGTCCATGATCTGCCTGAAGCGGCTCCCGAGGTGTCCCAGGGCGACCGTGAGGACACGACCAGGGACCCCGTCTGGTCCCGGGGCCTTTTTGCAGCCCCTGAGTCGGTCCGTCACTCTTTCGAACTCGTCGTCGCTTATGGGTGCAACGGCGAGTTCGGCCTCCGCAATGGCCATCGTCGGGGGAGAGAACGCTGGGGCGGGCGGGAACAGCCCCTCCAACACCCTACTGAGGAGGTCGGGCTCCATTAAATCCATGGGGGGGGCCGTGCGCAGCTTGTTGCGCACCATCTTATACGGCCGCCCCCACGGATCCCTGTCCAGGGTGGCCAAGAACGAGCAGTGTGCTTCGTCCTTGGCCACGGCGATCGCCACTATCAGGGCCCCCTTTGCTTCTTTGAGGGCCCTGTGGAGCCCTTCCTCCTCCTCCTCTGTGTGCCGCCTGCGCCTACAATGCTGGTAGGCGCGGCGGGCACAGTTGCTGGTGGTCCGCAGAGCCGCTATTTCTGCGGACCACCAGTACACCCTCTTGCGGGCAGACGGGCGTCCGGCCCGGGGCATTGCCGCGTCGCACACCCTCTGTAGTGCGGCGCGGAACCGAGCCGCCCTCTCGTCGACTCCGAGGGTGGCGGGAGGGGCTGCACACCAAGCCTCCTCCATCGCCGCCTCGTCCGCCCTTTCCCTATCCAGGTGGGTCAGGGCCCACCTGGGGAACCCTCTTCGGCCCCGGCCTCTTGTTCCCCCCCCTCGGGTGGGCGACGGCAGGACGCCATTGGAGACCCTCATTCTGATGTACAGATGATCAGAGAGGGTCTCGACGTCCTCCAGGACGCGCCAATCAGTGACGCGCGCGGCTATGGCGGGGGTCGCGAACGTTACGTCCACGACTGACCCTCCCCGCCGCCGCACGCATGTGTTGACGCTGCCCCGGTTCAGGATGATTAGTCCTGTTGCCGTCGCCCAGTCCTCGAGGGCGGTCCCTCGGGGGTCCGTGACTGGGGAACCCCACGCCGAACTCTTGGCGTTGAGGTCCCCCATGACCATCACCTGTGACGGGGCAGCTCTACCAACTACCCCGTTCAGGACCCCCAGGAAGCGCTCGAAGGCGCGTAACGGCTTGTTGGGGGAGAAGTACACCGCCACTATCACGGTGTCACTCCCCCATCTGGCCGCCACGTAACCCGGACCGCCTTAACCTAACCTAACCTAACCTAACCTAACCTAACCTAACCTAACCTAACCTAACCTAACCTAACCAAAACAAAACGTGGCCCTGGAGAGGACCACATACGCGGGTGCAGTTGCTGGAAATCCTAGGAGGCTTATGCCAGAGCAGGCTGCACTGCACTCGGTTGTGGTCTCCTCCAGGGATGAGACTGAATCAGGGGACAAGATTTTAGCCCAAATCAGAGATGCGGTACAAGCGAAGGATGGATGGATAAAAAAAAAAAAAAAAAAAAAAAAAAAAAAAAAAAAAAATTGAAAAAGTACGGAAGGCTAAAGACCGGAAAATAATTATAGGTTGTGGCACGGACCTGGAAAGGCAAAAAGTAAAAGAGCGCCTGGGAAGAGTGGGTGATCGCCTCATCGTTGAGGAGATAAAAAATAAGGATCCCCTGTTGATCCTCAGGGACGTTCTCCAGTTTAACAGTGACGAGGATATAATGAACGCCCTGAGGAACCAAAATCAGGAAATTTTCGAGGGCCTCAACAAAATCGACACCCGGATGGAGATCTGCTTCCGAAGAAAAGCCAGAAACCCTCACACTAGTCACGTGGTCATGAGGGCGTCCCCCAGCCTGTGGTCACGAATGGTCGGGGCGGAAGCATTGCGCGTAGACTTGCAACGAGTCAAAGTGGCGGACCACTCGCCACTCGTGCAATGCTCGCTCTGCCTCGGATATGGACATGGAAGACGGTTTTGTAAAGAAACCGTCGTAAAATGCAGCCACTGCGGGGGGCCCCACATGAGAGCGGACTGTGCCGACTGGCTCGCCAGTGCGATTCCATCGTGCTGTAACTGCACCAGTGCCAAATTGGACCGGACTGAACATAATGCATTCAGTCCAGAATGTCCAATAAGGCGCAAATGGGACGCACTGGCTAGGGCCAGTATAGCATACTGCTGAGGGCATTCTGGCAAACCCCATCAGAAAGCTGTATGAGACAGCTCAGGTGGTGGTGAAAAGCCCCTGGTGGGGGAATGTACAGCTCGTTCACAGTGATGAAGGTGCGATTGGTCACCTCGGGGAGTTAGACTCACAGTCGGTCAAGGCAACGGCCTACACGCAGGACTCGCTCGACCTGATGGAAATAATATTCAGCCTAAGATTAAAGACAGTACAAAATTTATATAAAAAGACTAGAACACATATCTCAAAAAAGGCCAACTGGATCCAGCTTCATGAGAAACTGGACCAGTTGGAAGCTAAACCAAACATTTTCAAAATTACAACAATAATAGATTCTAATAAGAAATATATAAAGTTAAAAACCAAGACAAAATGTAAAATTCAAAGAACAAGGGACAGGACCGAGCGCTTGGGAGCGACTGTGAGCCAATCTCTCTTGAGAGAAAACAAAATGCAGCAATTTAAATATGTAGCGAAAGTTATGTTACAGTTATATACTGAAGTATATAAGATAGAACATAAAATAATGAAAAGATACTAAGAAATTTTGGAAAATACCAGTAAGTTAAATTAAGCACCGAATGGAATAGAATAAACGGAAAGGGATGAAGATGAAGAATGCGAGAAATAAAGATATCGAAATATAGAAAATGGGAAAAAGTAGTATTGTAAGTGTGAAAGCGCGCAAGAAATAAGAATGACAGTATGCAAAAGTGTGTGAATGTTAATAAATTGTGTGAATAAAATAAACAAATGTTGAGAATTGGGGGCAAAAACAGGGGGGATATATCAATGAAATGAACTCAAAACAAGAGACTAAAGACAAACCGCAAAGAAGGGCTCTGAAAGAAAATCAGAGGGACAAATGAAAAAAAAAAAAAAAAAAAAAAAAAAAAAAAAAAAAAAAAAAAAAAAAACCTAACCTAACCTAACCTAACCTAACCTAACCTAACCTAACCTAACCTGATTTGATTGAATATAACCAGCAACGCGCCTCACCGAGAGGCACCAGGCCACGTGAAAAACCACAGATGCTGTATAAAAAAATTTGGAAAAAAATTGCAATTTGTCAAAAAATTTATGAAAATTAATAAATTAAGTATGGCAACACAAAATTCGGTCAACGTCAGCGTGTACAGGCCAAAAAATAATTATTAGTAGCTGAAAATTTTATGCAGCTATCACATTTTTTTATGTCAATGTAATTGGATTTTTCTTCAATGTGTACGAGCTTAGGTAGACTGTATCAATTAAAAGGGGAATGGGAATGGGAATGGGAATGGGAATGGGAATGGGAATGGGAATGGGAATGGGAATGGGAATGGGAATGGGAATGGGAATGGGAATGGGAATGGGAATGGGAATGGGAATGGGAATGGGAATGGGAATGGGAAGACTGTTTCTGGTTCCAGTTCCTGTTCCGGTTACAGTACCGGTTCTTGTTCCGGTTCCGGTACCGATTACGTTTCGGGTTCCGGTTCCAATCTGGTTCCAGTTCCGGTTTCGGTTCTGGTTCCAGATCCGGTTACGAAACCGATTAAAATTCTGGTTCCGGTTCTGGTTCCAGTTCCAGTTAAAATTCCGGTTCTTTTCAGGTTTCGTCGTGTTAAGTCCAGTCATCAAGTGCAGTTTCACAGGTAAGTACCCTATACAAGTTATAAAAATAATTTGATAAATAATAATTATAGCTATATACAATACTAGCTGACCCGGCAGACGATGTCCTGCCCTGAGAACCTACCTACCTCTACCTGCCCCTACCTACCTCTATCTACCCTACCTACCCCTACTTACCCCTACCTACCTACAACTACCTATAACTATATAATTTACCTATTTTCCACGTAACTTTCTTTTTCTGTACTAATTTTCGGGAGAGTCTCACACAAATTTCCATCCCCTATTTTAGGGGCTGGGGGAAGATTTCCAAAAAAATATAAGGCAGGTATTTTTCGATGGTAATAAAGAGTCTGTGTAGCGATTTATAGCTTCCTACCTTGAAAACTGAACAGTCCCATATAAAATTTCACCCCTTTTTTAAGGGGTTGGGGGCAGATTTCGAAAAATAAATGATGCATGTTTTGATATTTTTGTTAAACTAATACTAAAATTCTAATAAAAATATATTTGAGATCCTCACAAGAAGCCCTTTCATTTGATATGTTACACAATATTGTCTGCAAAACTTTTTTTGTAATTTTGTAATTTACACCCCAAAATTAGCCCCCATGTTTGAAATTCATTTATTTACGTAACACGTCCATGTTTGGGTTACCGACTTACATATGTGTACCAACTTTCAACTCAATCCAGTCCAATATTTTCGGTCAGACAGACAGACAGACAGACGGACAGAGCACGAGTGATCCTATAAGGGTTTCGTTTTTTTTTTTCGGAACCCTAAAAAACCAAACATTAAGTAATCATCATGGCGCCCAAATCCGTGCGGGGAAAAACTCCTAAGTCGAGTGATTTTACCTAAACTTGGATAGCGTGATAATGTGTACTGGCTCTTAACAGGAGAGGAACCGGAATCAGAATGAAGTGAACCAAAGAGCTAGCGGTCACAGACAAAACATATTTATTTAATGCATACACAGATTAACTAACTAATAGAGGCAAGATGCTGGAGGGGTTCTCATAGCAGTTTTGCGTGAACTACGGCCTGGGGGGCTAAAACGGCCGCTCGAGCAATATTGCTATGCAATTCATATCTCGAATTTACAGCAGAGTCAAATGAATTGCATAGCAATATTTCTCGAGCGGCCGTTTTAGCCCCCCTGCCTTGTTTGACACCACAAAAAAAACACACTACATAGCATCACCGAGTATTGAGCGTCTGATGGTTATACTACCGAGCAACGAAAAAACATAAGTACATATTATAAGTGCTGTGTACATACACACCATCGTGGGCAACTTCTGACGAACATATATCTCACTTCAGCTCACTTCAAGATATGCTTATCGCACCAAATATTTTATCTATTATATAAAAGAGTAGCGGTTTTTTGGGTAAACATCCCCCTGCCTACACCGCTGAACCGATTAATGTGAAATTTGGCATGTGCATAGATTTTGTCACGTAGACCCCATTTAAGAAGCGATTTTTCGAAATTTCTTTCCGCAGCGGTGGAAACGGGCCCTTTGTGCGATTTTAAGAATCTTAATATCTCTGGAACCATAAGGTCTAGGAGTCTGAAATTTTTAATGTAGCTTTTTCAGTAAAAAATATTAGATATGGGTGCGAGCGTTTCTCAAACTTTTGTCTATGGGAGGAAAATTTAAAAAAATAAGGGATTTGCTTTGTTTCCGTTAAACCTTCATAACTTTGTGAGTTTAAATGTTACAAACTCAAAATTTATATTGTAGGTAGTTTAATAATACTGCTAAAATATATTTTCGGCGTTTCTCAAACTTTTTTTCTTCGAGGAAGATATTACCGATGGAAATTATGCATTTTTCAAACTTTTATATCTCTGCAACGGCTGAAGATAGGCAAATGAAATTTCGTATACGCGTTATGCTATACAAATACTAGAAATTTCAACTTGGTGTTTGTCAAAGTTTTGCCCATAGACAAAGTAAAAATGTCGAAAATTTACTTTTAGCATCCTGTTTTTCTCAGTTAATATTCATAGCAGAAGCTTGATTTTTGGAATATAAGCTTTCTACAGTATTTGTTTCGAAACGTACTATCAAGTTTCTCAAACTTTTCATGCGGCATAAAGTTATAAAGGGTGAAATATCCAATTTTTGCACTTTAATATTTTTGTAATGGCTCAAGCTAGGGACTTTACATTTGGAATATAAACTATTCAATATAATTGGAATAATATTCAAACCAGTGTTTCTCAAATTTTTCATAGTTGTCAATTTTATGACACCTTAAATTATTTTCTATCAACCTGTATAACGGAAGTACTATACAACTGAGAAGCATGATTTTTTGGAAATAAGCTATCCTTAGTAAGCACTATAAGAATCCTAAAGCATTTTGCAATACTATTTAGCAATTAAATGTTATAGAGGGTGGAACATTTTATTTTTGACTTTTAATATTTTTGCAATTACTTAAGCTAGGGTTCCAAAATTTTAAATGTAGACCATGTAACATAAATGTAACAACATGCAAATCAATAATTAAAAAAAAAATGATCATAGACAATTTTATGACCTTTTTAATTTTTTTTCATCAACCTGTATAACGCAAGAACTATTTAACTAAGAAGCATGATTTTTTGGAAATAAGCTAACTATAGCAAGCACTATAAGAATCCTAAAGCATTTTGCAATACGATTTAGCAATGAAATGTTATAGAGGGCGGAAATTTGTATTTTGGCCCCTTAATATTTTTGCAATTACTTGAGCTAGGGATCAAAAATTTTGGGTGTAGACCATGTAACATAATTGTAACTATATGCACATTAATAATTTTAAACATTTTAATCATAGACAATTTTATGACCTTTTTAATTTTTTTTCATCAACCTGTATAACGCTTTTCCTACTGATTTAACAACCACGAATTTCTGGTTATAAGCTACCCATAGCGAGAACTATAAGAATCCTAAAGCATTTTGTAATACTATTTAGCAATGCAATGTTATAGAGGGTGAAATATTTCATTTTTGCCCTTTAATATTTTTGCAATTACTTGAGCAAAAGATCCAAAATTTTGAATATAGACTAATTAACACAATTGTAACAACATAGAAATCAAAATTATTCTAAATTTTAGTCATAGATATTTATATGATTTTTTTAAAAAGTTTATCAGACTGTATAAAGCTACTCTATTCATATAAGTACTATATTTTATGAATTTAAGCTATCATATAGCATGCATTGTTTATAGCACACTAAGAACCCTTCCACTCACAGTATTGTTCAACTTTCATGCCAAAATAAAGTAACAAAGCTTTAAATTTTCTTCAATATCTCAAACAAGTGATCTAAAATTATAATACTTAGCATTTAGTGTATATAAAATAACTAGCTGTTCCCCGCGGTTTCGTTCGCGGGTTTATAAGTAGCTTATAACCTTCGGGGATAATGTAGCTTCCCATTAGTGAAACAATTTTTTGAATCGGACCAATAACTCCGGAGATTAGCGCGTTCAAACAAACTCTTCAGCTTTATTATTACTACCTATATATAGATTAAGTTTTCACCCAAGAAATAAAAAAAATAACAAATTTAGTAAAAATAAACTCAAAACCAATTTTGAAATAATTAGGACCTTCTTAAGTAGTATTTGTTTCTATGAAATCCGTATATAACATCTACAACAATTCAACTTAAAAATATTCAACGTCAAAGCAATTATCATCAAACAAATTACGTATAGGACTTCATGTCGGTGAAGTCATGCATAGTTCGGTTCTTTTCGGGATTGCTCGGGTTACATCGGACGCCGCGTCGCATCGCCCGTGCTATACAAAAATAAATAAATATCCTGGGACATTCTTCACATATTTTTTTCCAGGTTTTCAATTTCAAAAAGATTTTTCCAAATCCGACTGATAGATCCAGAGATTAGTGCGTTCATACAAACAAACAAAAACTCTTCAGTTTCATTATAGTTTAGATAGATAGATATATAGATTATTATTAGTATAGATAAATTATAGATAGGTTTATGTTGGCAGTTCTTGACAATTTTGCATTAATCTGTATTGTATCATTGAGACAATCATTTAAGAAGCTGTCCTTAGTTTCTCACAAGTTCTGGGATAAAAATACCTACCTTCTTATCTCACGGGTCTACCTCTCTGCCAATTTTCATTACACACTGTTTGAACGTTTAGAAAGAAAGAAGAAAGAAAAACTTTTATCTCCTGCATTGCATACCATTCGAAACTTATAAAAAAAAAAATAACAAACATAAAAATTCAATATACCTACAAACATAAAAAATAATAAGAAGGCTGTATGGCTCTGAACCTTTGACTGTTTTTTTTTAACGTAACAAAAACTTATGTATGACTAATAATGGATTGTAATTTTTGACAAGTATTTAAACGTGAAAACTGAACTCCACATGCATAATAGGTATATTTATATAGCATTCAATCGTCACAGAACTATACCTGTCCCTGGATATTAAATAGCCTAAAACCTTCATCTAGGAACCTGAACCTAAGAGGATACCTATCTTTGAAAAGCGCTTCATAATCTGTACTGTGGTTCTCAAGGTATGAGAATACTAACGGACAAATTGACCTAAATATTATTTGGTTGGTTAAATTGAGTACGGGGTGTTCATGAACTCTAATGCGGGTGAAACCGCTGAGCGAAAGCTAGTATATCTATATAACAGACCTTTTAAATATTAACATGACGGACCTGGTCCAGATGGATTTCCAGCCCTATTCTTTAAATATACCGCCAGCAGCACTTGACATACGCCTCTGCTACAGTAGTATGTACCTACATTAGATAAATATTTGCATATAAACTGTGCCCGGGGCACTGGGCTTCCTTGTAACTCAACTCGATATCATTATGTAGAATGAAAATAATAAATTTCTTATCACAATAGAATATATTAATGCAGCGCCCCCTAGTGAGCTACTATCGTAACACCTATTTAAGAATTGATTAGTGAAGGAAACAACTACAAACCCATTACTGAAAACCGCATCAAAATCGAACTAGTAGTTTTGGAGAAAAATGCCAACATGAATTTGCACAAACAAACAAACAATCTCTCACCCCAAACGCATATACCGTATCCGTTCCGTCGTAGGTAAAAATACCCACAGTGTATTTAGTGATTGGGCGACGGTGGGAAGGGAATTCATTGAAGCATACAAAGATTGTATGTGACCTATATGGCGAGAGGCAGTATAATCATAGTCCTGTTTGTGTGGATTATGTTAGAAATTATTGTAGATTATTTAAACGCATTTGTGCCGCGGCGAAAGTTGTTCCCAAAAACAAAAAAAGTCGTGTGGCACTCGGAGACTGCCGCGGTAAAGCTATTGCATACCTGTTTTTATCAACTTATGCAATTATAATTAAGTATTTAATTTATGCAGTATTTTTTTTCCTTTGTTTTTTTTTTCTTTGATATTAATTCAAGTTACACTTCTTGAGCGTGGTCCGATACAACCAATGCCACCTAGAGACGAGTTGCTGAACTAAAGAGACAAGCGTGATATTTCAAAAAGTCATTAAAAGTTCTGCTATTCATCGATAGTTTTTTTTTTTTTACATGTATAGGCCTGTGTTTGACCACTATCTCACCGTGGTCAGTGATGATGTGGCCAATGGTGTTAAGCACACAAAGCCTAGAAAGGAACTGGCTCTCAAGTGCAGCTGTCGGAACACACCGACGGGTGCTTATCGGCAGATTTTCAACTTGAGGGTGGTAGCCAGCCAGGCGGGTACTACAAAGTACCCTACCACCGTGCTATAGTTTCCTCACGATGTTTTCCTTCACCGAAAGCTCAAGCTCATTGTAGGATTCGAACCCGGGACCTTCGTCTCGGCATCCGACGTCACTACCACTGAGCTATCATCGCCTTAAAAGATGGCAAAACTAAAAAGTATCACCGCTGTGCCGGTCGGAGTGGGGGGGGGGGGGTGTTAGGTTATTTTCGTTACGGAATTTCTGGATTCGGTCTCCACGCTCAAGGCCCGCGATAGAAGCTATGCAATAGCTTAAAAAGAAGATGGAATATCTTGCTACAGGCAGGTAACAGATGTTTATTTTATAGTTTTGTTATTTGCTTACTCACTCAGTTTCGGCTCTTATTGACAGTAATTGGTGTTGCTACATCGAAAAAAAATCCTTGAATTAGGATACGTGCAAGTTTGGACGTTATGTAAATGCATAAATGTATAATATTAGATAGAATAAATGTTTATTTACAATAAAACAAATCCTACCAAAACCATTTCATGTAAAATTGGTGGCCAACACTCGCTCATAATGCTTTCGCTGTAAAATGTTATCAGATCCCAGGATAAACCAACCCAAGGGTTTATTCCCTGACTTTACTAACCCTAAACATAGATATACCTAGTGCACAGCATGTCATAACATTGAAGACCTGTGACGTAATTTCCTCTCGTAAATAATTCCGTGGGATAGTCTGGGTGTATAGTCTGATAGTCTGTATGTTTATCATTTTCATAATCGCTCCAGGCGTCTTCGAGTAATCGGGGAACATTCATATGACCCGACAGACGTTGTCCCGCCCTGAGAACAAATAAAAACTGGGACCTAACTACCTATACCTACCTACCCCTACTTACCCCTATCTACCTACAACAACCTATTTACCTAACTATTTTCCACGTAACTATTTTTTCTGTACTAATTTTGCGGAGAGTCTCATACAAATTTCCATCCCCTATTAGGGGCTGGGGGATGATTAAAAAAAAAAATAAGGCAGGTATTTTTCGTTGGTAACAAAGAGTCTGTGTACCGATTTTTAACATCCTACCTTAAAAATTGCGAAAAGTCACATATAAAATTTCACCCCCTCTTTTGAGGGATTGGAGGCTGATTTCCAAAAAAAAATGATGCACGATTTTTTTATTAGTCCCAAATAGTCCACATACCAATTTTTAGCTTTCTACCTTGAAAACTGCGGAATGCTCGATACAAACTTCCACCCCCCATTTTAGGGAAGTGGAGGGTTAGAAAGAGACAAAAAGTAGCCTATGTCACTCCCCATCCCTTTAACTATCTCTACTTAAAAAATCACGTCATTTCGTCGCTCCGTTTTGCCGTGAAAGAAGGACAAACAGACACACAGACCTACATGCTTACTTTCACATTTATAATATTATATAAAGTTTAAAGTATGGATAAAAAATATGAGGAATTGTTAACCTCCTCCTTTTTGAAGTCTGTTAAAAACATCTTGTTCGCTCAAAATGTAAAATGTACATGAACTCCATCCATTCCATACGTAATGAATACAGGATTATTTATGGTTGGAGTGTACTATTTCTCGTGTGGATTGGCGCTCCTTTTTACCCGACTACGGAAATACCAAAAAGAAGAGTTATGTGTTTGACCTGTATGTTTGTTGTAGGTCCGTCGTATTACTAAAAGTACTAAACGGCTGAACCGATTTAGATGAATAATACGTCGTAAGATTCGTGTTTATTGCGTGAGTGTCACTGGGTATACGTATACTCTGTCGTTTTGTAATCTGTGGGTATTACCTACGTCCTATTAAAATTTAATAGATCAAAATGTATGTTTTAAAAATCTTGTGAACCTATCGAGTGGGGTATCAAAATGGAGTGTTTTAAAAGGTAATTACAAAACGATGTGCAAATTATGTATATGTTTACATGTAATTTGGACCGAGAAATGATAAAAAAATAATCAAGATCTTATTTTCGTTCCGCAGGGATTTTTAGTTTCTTTTTTATGATCACAAAGTAGGTACCTACCTAATAGTGGTTAGCGAGTGAGGCCGCGTAGGGAGTGCCTAGGGGGCATGTTCTATATGTATAGGGTGGGGGGTGGGCCGGCTGGACGGTGAGGTGAGGGCGGCGCGGGCGCGCGTGCGTGACGTCATCGGGCGGCCGGCCAGCCCCGCCGACGCTGCCGGCAGCCGAGCACGCTGAGGCTCGCTCGGCGTCGGCGGGTACTTACATACAGTCCGTACTGTAGTGTAGAGTAGAGTAGAGTAGAGCACGCTGCCTGCTCTGGTACACTAGTGTAAAGTGATCTGTGGCTGCTCGTGCTCGTGCTCGTGCTCGTGCTCGTGCTCGTGCTCGTGCTCGTGCTCGTGCTCGGCTTGTGTAGTGTAGCAGTGTGTGTCGGTGTCGGGCGCAGTGAAGGCGCGCGCCGCACTCGCACGGGTCGCGCACAAGCCAAGCGAGCGCCGAGCGCCGACGACTCGATCGCTCACCAACCTAACCTACCCACCTACCCGTCTACCCGCCTACCCGACTACCCGTCTACCCGCCTACAGCACTGTGATAACAAATAATAATAGATTTGGCAACGTGCACCCGCCTCCCGGTACGACAGCCGCGGCACCGGTAAGTCTCACTACTGTTTACGAATATATTTGAGATTAGTAGCCCCCCCTCGCGAGACACGTACCCTCGCGATTTTCTAATCGACGATAGCAGGTACCCCTTCACTCTATACGAGTACAGGGTGGATTTTTTTGCCGCACATGGAGTACTCTACATATATTGGAAATAGCAAATGTTACTCGAGGGAAACAGTCCTTTAATTAAAATAAAAAACTTTCATCAAAAAATAGATCCGGCCTCAAAGGCACTAAAAAGCATAAAATAAACTATGTAGGTGACGAATTGTATTTTTTTTTTAAATCGGTTAAAAAAAACTAATCTAGACTCTTAAGTTTTTCAAAAACTCGCTTGCCACGCTCTGGAATCGTACCTATACTTTTATGGCATCCATCGATAGGATCAATCATAAGGATCAAAACTCTCCAACAAACATGGTCAATTAAAAATAGGAACACCATGAAATGTAATGCAAACTTATAAATTCAATGGAACAAGTTATAGCATTTTTACTAAAAATCATTGAATGCAGATTTGTTTTTTTATAGGGTTCCGTACCCAAAGGGTAAAACGGGACCCTTTACACATAATATATATAAAGTATAGATATAGGTAGGTTAGGAGGATACGTTGAGGTAACATATCACAAATTCCTAAACCAATGTTGGTTTCGTCATTGACTAGGTAGATATTATTAACTTAAGGATTTGTGACTTTTCACACCAGAGATCTATGTCGGTGTCGGTTTGCTCGATAAAAACAAATCGTATAATAATAGTAGTTTATGGATACTGTTGCATAATAGGGGTTATTAAATAACCTATTTTTGTGACATTTTTGGTCAAAATGATATATGTAGGCAAAAACAATAAAATAAACAGACACAATAATCATATACCTAATCAAATCCGTGTTGCCAACTCCCAAAAATTCTTACCTCTAAAGTTCAAGTCAAAAATTTGTCACATTGTCATCGTCAAATTGAATTGATACTGATTGATTATACTATTGATAGGTCCAAAGTGTACTTTAATAGAAAAAAAGTTATTTTATAGCATTATCTTGGGAACACAACTGTACTATAATGAATCATTATACACGGGTGTGCCTAAAGTGGGTCATTAAAGTACTGATTTTGATTTCATAATAAAAACATTACGATATGAGAGTAGATAAAATATCAATTATAGCGCTGTGCAGTAGGTGTAGGTAGGTAGGTAGGTAGGGCCGTGCATAGCATACTGCACACCTACCTACTGGGCCTACTTACCATCAGTTCTGTAAGTACTTACTTACAATTTGGTAATGAGACATTTCGATCGCAAAACTATCAATGTTATGCTTGTAAAAGTGCACGGTTGTTTCTAGCTCATGAACTAGGAGACATTAGTCACGATAGATTTTCTTGTAACTTCTGTCCGTACATACATACATAGCTCATGTAAAATGGCGAAGTACCTACTTTAGCAAAAATATCGTTAAATGAATAAAGAAATATCATCGTCTTCCGTTCCGTCAGCCGTCTACCCGTCATATCGACATTCACTCGTTTCCTTCTCATTATATCAGCTTTCACACAATCCATCATCTCATTTTCGGCGTTCCCCTTCCCCCCTCCCCCTCCTACATATTCATCAACTTTTATATTCTTGATGACCACGATGGAAAGGAACAGGTAGGTAGGTACCTACTTCCACGTTCACAACTTTGTTGTCGTTATTTATAGTTTACATACAAGTACTGTGACATACAGACGCATCCATGGACATGCCGAAACTTGGATTCATTGTTTCACTACGGAACCCTAATACAGAGAAGTTCCCTCGGTAAAAGTTGTATGAATAGTAAATTGTGATACCTATGATACCGGGTGTAAGTGACTCTAGATTCATTCAGCTCATGATTCTGGATCTGGAGCGGTGATAGAATTGTATGTGACATTTAATTAATTTGACTAATATTCAACAGTTTTTTGAGTGCACAAAATGGATCGTGCGCGAAATGTCACGAATATTGCACAGAAACCTGTATGTCTACTGTCATGTGGTCGGTCCGTGCGGCCCGTGCGGTCGGTAGTGGCGGGTAGTGGTGGGTGACCTCACCGGCGCATTTAACTACCTACCTAACTGTTGATCGGACGCGGAACATCACTACACTTTTTACATTGCACCTATAAGTACCTACCTAAAGAAAAGAAGATTCAGTTAAAATTAATGAAAAATCTTACGCAATATTGTTAAGCTGAGGGTTCAGAATCACGTACTGAATAGGTTTTACATGGTTACAGTTTCCGTTACGTACGACGCGCGAGTTCACTTACCCCCGATACCTATATAATAATTGATAGGTTCCTTGCTAGTAGCGACCCACTGACCGAACTGACCGAACTGACCGAACTGACCGAACTGACTGACTTGATGAATAGAACAAAGGTAGTAAGTATGATGTACAAACAATAACATTAAATTCACTTTAGCATACATAATAAATGAGACGTGATTACTTTGAGGAGTTGATCGCTAGCTTGGCGCTGACAGCTTGCAGCACAAGGAAGGAGAAGGTCATTTCATTTAAATTCAATTGTGTAAGGTACCGGGTTCCGGTCCGGTACGGTACCTACCTACCTACCTACCTACCTACCTACCTACCTACCTACTACCTAACTAGATAATGCTCGGTGTTTCAATAACTTTGTTGCAGTCGAGTGCGCATGCGCATAATGCGCGCCGAGTACACTTCAACCAACTTCAACTAGAGCGATGTTAGTTAACAAGACATTTACTCTCGTACCTACCGCGACCGTAGGCGCCTACCTGACCTTAGGTATCTACTACTTACCTCTTCCCACTAAGTATAATAATGTATAATAATAATAAATAATGCTCGTTCTGTTCGTCGCTCGATGTTCCTGCGGTCGCTCGGTCGAATAACAAGGTTCATAACGGAACGACCGGATTTTTAATCATACTAACAATAAGCTACGGAATTTCCTAGAAACATTCGTATATTTCAACCGTCGAGCTCGATATAATTTCAAGTAAAAAAAAAACCGGCCAAGTGCGAGTCGGATTCGCGCACGAAGGGTTCCGTACCATTATCTATAAATACGGCAAAAAAAACATATCTGTTATATGCTTATGACGTATTAAAAAAAACTACTTACTAGATCTCGTGTAAACTAATATTAAAGGAAGTTTGCATGGTAATGTACATCACATATTTTTTTTAGTTTTAATCATTCTCTTATTTTAGAAGTAACATGGGGGGGGGACACAGATTTTACCATCCATAAGGCCATTTTTGCCATTTGGCTACGGTACCCTAATAATTGAAAAGTATCCGGTAAGTTCGGATTACCTCAAAATCGACCTAAATATACTTTTTCATTTCTCATACTCGGAAAGTAGTGTTTGTTTGATTTGAGTAGCGGTTTCCCACCCTAGTGCCCTAGGGCAGGAAACACTCATAGTAATTGCTTCCCTACATAGGGCGGGAATGAATTTATAAACTATAACTTTTGTTTAGATAGTCTGCTACGAATAAATAACATATTATGAATTAGTGTATAAACAGCCAGTGTGAATTTAAAAAAAAATACGATATGACCCGCGCGGCGGCGGTGACGCGGTGTGTTCCATAATTAAAATTTTAAAAAGAAGATATACCGGACTTAAATATCTCGGTTGCGTAGACATACTTAATATTTAAAAATGTGATCAAGTGATTCCGAAACGTTGACCCTAGATTCGGTTAAATACGACGCCAAATACAGTAAGTACCAAATCGAAAATCATTTGCCACAAATTGTGACGAGCACACAAGGAAATAAATTAATTTTCCGAAAGTGTGTTTCTTACTATTTCTTACTTTCCATATACTAGTCTTATTCGAAATTAAATGAAATGATATTCTTAGTGTTTAAGACGGGTGAAAGTCATCAATCATACTCGCACTAGGCACTAGGTACTTAGACGCTCGAGCATGGTCGGCACGAATGTGAGATACAACCTTCGGATCCAACAAATTGGCGCCGTGTTGTAGATAGATACCAGCAATAAAAAATGTCGCCTAATTCGGCAGGAAATGGAATTATCCGATCTTACCAGAACGCACCTTACCTCACACACACATACAAGTACCTGTCTGTCTACAGTACTCTACTGTACCACGGAATTATGAATGAAACCCTTACCGTATATATAGAGACGTACCTACTGACTGGAAGCACCCTCGAAGAGTGCGGGAACGAGACGTATTGCTTTATGTAATACATACTTATTACAAAACTAGGACTGGTAATATAATAGTACATAATTTACCTACGATTAGGTATATATATACCCGGTACTGGTAGTTAGGTAGGTACGTGTTCGACAGTATGTACAGTGTTTGTTGGTTGGTCGGGTCATGGCAGGCTTTATCTCGTTCGTTTGTTTACCCACTACTAATGTAACCGCAAACGGTATTTCCTATTTACTTTAGACCAAATCCTTCACAGAATTTCACCATTTACGTAGGTACGTATGTAGCATATTTTGATACTTTGCGAGCAATCCAAAACCTAGAAGGCCCAATGGCACCAATGTCTTATACCACACGGGTTAAATCACGGTTAAATATGTAATTTTTTTGTGAATATGTAAGCACACAATCAAAATCAAAACTCATTTATTCAGTTTATGCCCTGATAAGGCACTTATGAACGTCGATAGTTACAATCATTACAATAGACTCTACCGCCGGTTCCACATACACTTGAACTGAGACCACTGCGGGAACAAACTCAGCAAGGCTTCATTGTTTTTGTGGATCTTTCTTTTGAATTCATGTAATTATAGTTGTTGTTTTACACTGAGGATACTATTCCGAAAACTATGAATTCATCGAAGTTCAAGAAAGTTAATTTGTCCCTACTGACAGAGCTCTCGGTGCTTGAGTGGAACTCGCACTTGTCCGGTCGGTATGCTCTTCCTGCTGCTTTTTAGTGTTACCTAGTCCCCACCGTGACGAGACCAATATGTCACCAATTCATATAATTAAAAGCTTTTATTTAACTTGCACTGTATGTATGTATGTTCGGGTGAAATCTTGCTACTCAAAAAAAGCAGTTATCTTCAACCACATCTTCAACCGATTGAGCTGAAATTTTGTATACACGTTTAGTTTGGATGACAATACACGATAAGCTGTGTGGCGTCATTCTAAATCCAATATGGCGGAACATCTAGGATGACGGAATAGTTATTTTTTATGCACTTCTACAATATGGGTATCAAATGAAAGTGCTTGTTGAGAGTAACTCGAAAAATAACAACAAGACTCTGACAAGCTTTCATATAAATTGTGTATAATGAGGTTATAAGTTGATTCAAGTGTATTCCGAGCCGGTAGTAGAGTCTAAAAATTGTAACTGTTGACATTCATAAGTGCATTATTAGGGCCTAAACTGAATAAATGAGTTTTTGATTTTGATAGTTAAAATTTTATTTTCTTCTTTTTAGAGCATTTAAATAAAAGCTTTTTTCAAAAAAGGGTTTTTTGCTTTTAATTAATTTTTAAATATTTATGCGGAGAAGTGGACAACTAAACAATTAGATACTTTTTGTATTTGAATCAGGAAAAAGGTAAATAAATTAAATAGTGAATGATATTGGTTGCTCATATTTTTGCACAGAACAAACAAACCGTGAGCGATGCTGCCGGTCGATACAATCAATCAGCCAGAACAGTGTTCACATGCAATAGATACTTATCGATAGTGCGCGTTTGACAACACATGATAACACGTAGTACCTTGGTCAAGTAGTTAGTCAAGGAGTAGGTAGATAGGTTACTACTTACCTTGTTGCCTGTCTGTTATGCAATTTGTGCAGGAACTACTGTAGGTAGGTAGGTACTGTAGGTAGTATAGTATGACAATGTCCACGCCACGAGAAAGTACCCGAGGACCTACCGCTCGGAACTTCCAACACGTGCTTTGTTTTGCGATTCAGCCGGTAGGTACATATTGAGTCACTGGAAAATAATATCACTCACAAAAACAAAAACAGGTAATAATTCCACCAGCCAGCACAGCCCAGCGCCCAGCGCCCTCCCGTGGGTGGACTTACCTTGCGGTCCGCCGGCGCTGGCGCATACCTACACTACCTACACAACCAGGCCAAGGGCGTCGCCAGCCGTGGGCGCAGGGGGGGGGGGGGGGGCAAGTTGACTTTACCTACTACAATTGATATGAACTGTAGGTAAAGTCGACAGCACATGCAACTTTTCACTTTTACTACGAGCCTTACATCTACAGCGATTGTAATAACAACAGTATCTTAGTAGGTACCTACTATATACATATATATTCTGTGACAGTACAGAGTCCAATGTGTTTTAGAATCTCTAGGGGGGGGGGCAGCCCCTCCCTGCCCCCCCTTGGCGACGCCCTTGAACCAGGCTACTATTGCGCTGCTGTGCTGTGCTGTGCTGTGGTACAACCAGTAGAGTAGAGGTGGCTCATCAAGGCCTACATTCAATAATATGTTTGACTTCTACGTTTTGATGGAGCAAGGCTCACCTTGTATTATGATAAGTTTGATTTATTTTCTGAGAGGTGGTCTCCCCCATACGCCCGTAGTAAGAAACCTCACGCGATCGACCTACTTACCTCTGCCTATGGTTCAATTTCACCGCCGCCAATTTGTCGGAGTAAGATTGGAAGACGATGCCCCTGCTCTTAGGCGGCCAAGTGCGTGTCTCATTATAGGTATAAGTCGGTCAGAATAGGAAAAATGAGGGTACGTCACGTCCTCACGTCATAATATACCTATGTAATGGGTAGTCCTAGTATAGTCAGTGACTGGGATAAGTAATGGCGCGGCGACGACGATGGTGGGTGACGTCATGACGCGTGACGCGTGACGTGTCACGTGTGGCCGCGAGTGGTAGGTAGGTACTCACTTATGTGATTGAAAGATTTGCGGCGGCGGCGGCGGCGGCGGCGGCGGACGAGGAAAATTAAGAATATAAACAGGATTCAAGCCAGTCGCCAATGACATATGTTGCATACGTTGATTGAGGATAAAGATTGCCTAGGTATTGCAAATTGATAAATATTTGTAGGTAGGTACCTAGGTATAAGATCGCAGTCGTAGATACCGCAAGTCGCAACACAAGAACAACATTTAGTTTTTTCTTAAATTCAACTTAATTATTATACACTTTACACTTTACTGTGTTCCGAGTGTCAGCCAGCACTACCAATTTAATTCGCATAATTATAACATACCACCTTCTGTACCTGTACTGCAAATAAATATTTTGACTTTTGACTTTTTTTTAACTGATTAATACATATTGGTGTCGATTCTATTGTTTACGAACTTAATTAATATTAGAAAAGTCACCTCTCTTTCAAGTTAACCTTATTGAAAAAAGGCAGAACATTTTTAATGCTGTCAATTTAATCCATGCCGTCGTAATGTACGGGTAAATAGTCGTGACCAATAAAGATCGCGCTTATATTCACGTTGAAATGTGTGATCGGATTAAACTGACAGGACTAAAATATCTTGCATCCCTTTCTTATATTTACTATTAGAAAGATAAATAGTGAGATTAAATTTATTTAGTTCGTAAACAACAGAATCGGCACCATTATATCACTTAAGTACAGGTGATTTTTTTAAGTGGGTGTGGTAGACCAAATTCTAAAGTATAGGGAATAGCAAATAATGCTCAAAGGAGAGGAAAAGATAGGTACTTGAAGGAAAGCAATATTTGCCTTTCTGGGAATCGAACTCATAGACATTGAAAAAAAAAACAGCCCTTATTATTGCTCCATCTCATAGTGTCGTTTATAATGATCAATTTCTGGGAAGTAATGTAATATGGAAAATTAATGGAAAAATATTTTTCTTACGTAACACTATTTTATTTTTGTTACGTTTATTAAACTTTAGCACGTCATCAAATGTTTGTAATGATGCCCATTGTTCTCAACGGGTACTCAAGCAGACTTGACACCTTCAACATTTAGTGCGCTCTTCACACGGAACAACGCGGGTTCTACATCATAAGGTTATGTATTTTAAACATTTGGTGCCATTTTGAAAAAATCGGACAAATACGAGTTAAACTCGCGTGGAGAGGGTTCCGTACATGTTTAACTAAGTTCCATAAATATTTTTAAATCTAACCCAAATTTGTTAATGGTAACTATAAAAAGTTTTTTTTTTTTAATTCGTGTTTTCTAAAAATGAAACCTAGCTACATCGATTTATCGCCCCCGAAACCCCCTGCATACCAAATTTCATGAAAATCGTTGGAGCCGTTTCCGAGATTCAGATTATATATATCCATGAATTGCAGGTTTAAAGGTATTAGATAGACTTCTTATAGGTTTTCCTGAAATCTTTAGGTAAAGAACTATTATCTGATTTTTTTTTCAAAATGTATGGCCCAGTAGTTTCGGAAATAAGGGGGGGGAATGGTCAATTTTCGCCAATTTTTCGCCTATTTTCTTAAGTAACTTCAAAACTATTTACATTAAAATTCAAAAAAAAAAATTGAGATCCTCACAAGTCACAACAAGCCCATTCATTTGATATGTTACACAATATAGTCTGCAAAACTTTTTTTTTAAATTTTCTAATTTACCCCCCAAAATTAGCCCCCATATTTGAAATTCATTTATTTACGTAACACGTCCATGTTTGGGTTACCGACTTACATATGTGTACCAACTTTCAACTCAATTCAGTCCAATATTTTCGGACAGACAGACAGACAGACAGACGCACGAGTGATCCTATAAGGGTTCCGTTATTTTTTTTTTCGGAACCCTAAAAATGTATTAAGGTACAGTATTTTCTTAAAAAATGACCTTTCCATTATTTTGTATAGTACTGGTACCTATGGACAAGATGTTTGTTCATGTCATGTTGTTGTTCCATGCTCGTATCGTAGATCGTAGTCCGTCCGCGAGAGGTAGGTACCTACTCTACACCACACCACACTAGCTAGGTAGGTATATGTAGATAATATTATTACAGACAGTTTCAACATTGTCTATAGATAGAACTTGACACCCATTTAGATCTCAAGTGTTTTGTCGGTGACGTCGAAGCCACACCATCACCATCACCATCACCATGATGATATTGAACGTAGCTCCCATTTTCACTTTAATGTTTTTGATAGATCTACTGGCTGGCTGGCTGGCTGGCTGGCGTTGCTGATATTGATTTTATAGCATTTTGTAATTTCCTATCACGCACGCAGTTATCGACGTTACGTAATTCACTTTCAATCAACAAACATTCAATCACAAAACGGTACTTACTTATTATTAACATTAGAACCAACACCGTTCCGTAGTCAATCAAACAAGGAATCCTTATTGTTCCGTCAAGGCATAGTCGGTAATTTTAGTCAGTCAGTGATCAGTCGTCAGTCGTCAGTCGAGTGAGACAGATACGTGAAGTTAAAACACACACATTAACAAAATATAAATTACATATTGTTAAAAAAAATTGTAAAATAAAAAACGTTTAACAAAAAATTTTACCGACTTCAAAACACTAAAAATCATAAAATAACCATGTAGGAACTCTAATCAATCTGACATTCTTTTGCAGTCAGCGAAAGTGTAGTTCATGTTCCGTGGAAAATATCATGGTACCGCTGACTTCAACTACTACTTGGAACTCTAGTTCCTACATGGTTATTTTATGCTTTTTAGTGTTTTGAAGTGGGTTCTATTTTTTGTTAAAAGTTTTTTGTAGTATCTTTTCGGAGATTACTAACCTATTGTTTATAAATCTGTGTACTTATCTTTTTAAATGAATGTGACAAAGCTAGGTAGGTAGGTAGGTACTGCAACTAAACCATATTTAGGTACAAATTAATAAAGGATAAAGTAATAAAACTGAAAAAGGACAAGGATAACACACTATCGAACTATTAAAGTGTTCTATTTCACGAGCTACTTATACGTCCGATACTCTCATTTCCGAACGGCTGGCGATGCATCTCCCGATAACGACGGCTCTCGTAATCATCTCTTATTTTTGGCATTGTCTATCTTTTTTGATTCCGATGACTAATTTCAAATGATTAATTATTATGAGAAGTAATTACAATCGCAGTTTAGTTGTTGTTCACCTGAGATAGACAATACACAATACACAAATTATAAGATGATTACGAGAGCCATCGTAATCGGAATCAAGTTACACAATCGCCTGCAGAACCGAATGGTGTTGCTATGTTGTAAACACTTGGCTTTTATTTTAGACATGTTTTATGGCGTAAATACTCGTACAAACGATCAAACAAAACATTAATTTAGGCCCTGATAAGGCACTTATTATGATGAACGACGAATTATACTATTGGCTCTACCACCGCTTCTACATACACTTTTACAGAGAAGGCTCCGGCGAGAAACTTGGCAATCTTTCGTTGGTGTTTCGTTGATTTTTCTTTTGAATTTACGTATTTACATTTAGTTTTTCTTTTAAATTTACTTCAACCGCGTATCGTACTCTTGTCCTCAACGTGAGCCACCTTGTAGTAGGCCGATCGCACGTAGCTATCGGAATCGGACATATGTAGGTTCCTGCCTAGTGCCTACCTACTACACGAGTAGGTACCCCCTGCGGCCTGCGCTGCGCTCGCATTGTTATGAAAACAAAACGTAGCGGCCGCCTACTTCTATCACGATACCCATAGGTAGCGAACGTATCAAAAACCCACGGTGGGTACGTAGGCTACCTACCTAGCCGCGTTAGTACTGAATCTTTTTTGATTTGGTACGATACCGTGCGATTTGGAAACACCGCCCGGCCGCGTCCCCGCACGACCGTCGAGTGCTACATTTTCCACCCGCGGAAATCGGGGATGCCGTGGGTCGATTTACGTACTCCCTCCTCCTCTACTTCCGTCGCTCTCCCTGCGAGACAAACTTTCCGCAAACGGAGGCGTCGCCGGCGAGGGGGGGTCGGGGGGCGCGTGACGCCGACGACGTACGCGCTACCTTCGCGCGCCGACGGCTAGCTAGCGGGGCCCCCTACCGGTACGGAATGATGTGCCTATAGTTGAATCTGTTTATTGTTGTGTGCAGGGTTCGAGACGAGGCGAGTGGAGGATGCAGGAGAAGGTCGGCATGACGGCGATGCGGAGCGACGCGCCCGGTGACGGCGCCGGCGACCTCGGGTGAGTCCGTAAATAGGGGTAGCAGTAGAGCACGAGTCGCACGGGTGCGCCTGCGCCCCGCGCGCGACGCCATCGACACCCTCCCACGATACTGCGAGGGCGGGAGAGACTGCTCGCTTCGAAGGGTCGACTCCACCTCAGGCGGAGGTCGGCACTCGGAATGCTCCGAGCTGCACCTCCATTCCTGGCGGGTGCAGTGCTCGGTAGATAATATTTAACCTCAGATATACCTGTGCAATTAATAATAGTAATTCAGACAGATACTATCGGCACCTCTCGATTTCGTTAATGAATAAGACAAGGTCTCAGGACAAGGTGTTCTCGTTAGAAAGTGTTTAAAATATCGATAGTTTCACTGTGTAATTTAATGTATGGTATGGTATGCCGCATGGCGGGCGGCGCGGGCGCAGGCGGACTGACACTAAAACGTAAATGTTACGTAATAAATCTAGGTTTTAATTGAAAACAATAATTGGCGAGATTATTGTCAGCTTACCTCAAGAAATGCAACCGGCCAGTACCGGTTAAATATTCATAATGGGTGCTTTGATTTATAAAATATCTCCTCTAGGCTGTACGCATTCAGACTGAGGCGTCCTTGTCCTAGTACGTAGTATATTATTTATTGTATGTCCCTTACCAAGAGAAGGGCGGTTGTGGTCGAGCACGCGCTCCTTTTTACCTACATAGTGTAAATAATGTGAGAAACTGGCTCTCAAGTGCGGCTACTATTCCGCTGCGAATATAATAGCGAGAGTTGTTTTATTTATTTGTCTATACTAATATTATAAAGAGGAAAGATTTGTTTGTTTGTTTGTTTGTAATGAATAGGCTCAGAAACTACTGGACCGATTTCAAAAATTCTTTCACCTTTGGAAAGCTACATTATCCCCGAGTAACATAGGCTATATTATATTTAAAAAAAAATTAGGGATCCTTACTAAAACTCCAATAATGTAACATAAGGTGTAAAAAAATGACCTGAAAAATTCCTTACGTCGCGTGCGCTGCGAAAACTATTGATGATAGAACAAAATCATTTACTACGACTTTGCAGAACTCATCATTATCTACAAAAAGTGTCGCGACAGCATATGTCTAAATATTATAGTTATGTCACAGTAAGCAGTTTTTTATTCTAAAATATTAATTTATATATGCCGCCTCTTGAAAAGGCTCTTCATTTGTACCTTGGTATTAATCCTCATCAAAATAAATTACTTTATATTCAAGACGGCTTTAATACCTTTTTATAACTTTTTGAATTATTCAATTCGGACATTTCATTCGGAAGATATCACGAGTTTAAAAATGCAAGTATTAGAAAAAAGTCGCGTGGTTGTCGCTCACCGCGCTCAGCTGGCCAGCATGCGATGTAGGCTCCATGTAAGCGTCACTGGGTACCGTGACTAATATTGAAGACGCAGTCCATTATCCACAGGAATTTTTAAATTCACTAAACCCTTCTGGACTGCCACCACATGAATTGACGTTAAAAATTGGAATTCCAATAATGCTTTTAAGAAATTTAAGCCCTCCGAGCATGTGTAATGGGACGAGACTGCTTATTAAGGAATTGAAGGACAATTTAATTGTAGCGACCATTATCACTGGCCCAGCAGCTGGTCAACTAGCTCATATACCGAGGATACCGATGATCCCAACTGATCTGCCAATCCCTTTTAAACGACTTCAGTTTCCGGTGAAATCATCTTTCGCGTTAACTATTAACAAGTCCCAGGGCCAAACCTTCGAATTATTAGGGATCGACCTACGAAAAGAATGTTTCACTCATGGCCAACTGTATTGGCCTATCACGTGTCGGAGCTCCTGAAAATCAATTTATTTTGCTGCCACAAAATAAAACTACTTCAAATATCGTTTACAGGGAAGCTCTGACTCACTAAAACTAATGGCTTTTGTTTTGTAAATAATATGATATAGTATGTATAAAATTTTAAAATAAAAACATTAATAAAAAATAAAAAATTCAAACTTCCATTATAATTTTACTTTTTTTTTGAAACCCGATGCAAAAAAAAAGGTTGTATGTGTGTGTGTATGTACCCGTGCGAAGCCGGGGCGGGCCGCTAGTTATATATATGTTTTATTTATTACAATTAGTTGCTAAATCTAGTTTCGAACCTACCTACGTACTTAGTACCTAAGTACACGTAGGTATTCATTCATTCTGTGCTTGAAGGGCAAAATACTGGTATCCATTTATACTTGCAATACTAATGAGTTTGACTAAATACCCAGTGGACAAAACTTTACTTGTGCCCGTGCTGGGCACAGATTTTTTATTTAGTTATTATGGAAAAGAACAACTTGATACAAAATAATAATTTGTTGATAAATACCGAGATACATACTTAAATATCCATCAAACATATTGCGATGACAATTAATGATGTAGCACTGATGTAGTAGGTACCTACTAACTAGGTAGGCACAGATTCTGTTTTGTATCTATAAGAGACCGAGAGACGGTCTGTTGGTGAACGTCAGTCAGAACTAAATTGTTACTCGTTTTACTTTCCAGGGTAGTACTCATTAGATTTTGAGTTATATTCTAAGCTTTATAAAGTACAGATAATTTTTGCATGAAATAGAATAAAGATGAATTTACAGTAAGTACTAGACTTGAAAAAAACATTTGCCTTACTAGGAAAATGATGACAAACTGATTAGCACGAGACACGCACGTAAGTACCTACCTACTCAGCCTATTATGGGTGACCTCCCTCAGCCTCGCGTCACTCGGAGCTTACTTACCATTTGAGACATGTGCTACTAATACTAATTTAGCCGGTCCTTTCCTAATTTCTAGACGTAAAGGTCGCGGTTCTATGATTTCCAAATGATACTTGCGTATCTTCGTTGGTTTTTCTAGTAAAGCTATTCATTAAGATATTTTAGAAGCATTGGTTTCAATTGATGCTTTAGGAGGTTCGTAGCTGTTCTCCGATGTTTAATATTGTACCTACCAGTATGTATTCCTATCTACATAAATAGATTTCGTCCATACTTAATTATGATTGTATTTACAACCATAGACAAAAATAAATCCTCCTTGTTACAACGCAGTTGGAAAAATACAAACTTTTTACGTTGATTTGTATTGACTCAAGTCACAATAGGGTAGTTGACTGACACATCAAATCAGCTACTTTTTAATAAATGTCAAAACGATAGTTTATAAGGAATTTTGTATGAAATATTACATTATGACGTCATAGTTTCACAGCATCAAATCATCTACTCTTAGTGGTTCCACTGGTAATTAAAAATCATAGAAAGCATTAAATGTACAACATGTTTGATATTTCCATGTGATATTAGATGTTTTATGCCTTGGTTAGTGTTTGGTCATTTATTTTTGACAGTGTCAACTACCCTATGATAGGTAGGTAGGGCTGATTGATTCAAGGTAGGTAGAATAGGATGTGAATGTCAAAATCCCTTATGTTTCACTGTACCTACAAACCATACAATAAATTAACATTTATTTGCTTCGAGAAAATGACAGTGAAAGAGTGACCAACTAATTATACATATTTACAAGTGATACCTATATATATGTATAATTCACTTCAAATAAAACTAACAGACACACATTAGAAACAAGTTATATCTCGGGTGGATAATTAACGAGACATTTTAACCATAAAACATTACCACATGATTATATTTTAATTTAAGTGCCTACTTAGATATATTGTTTTTGTTAATATTGCTTTACTTACCTAATTATCACATTCCTACTATGTATATTATTATAAGTATTATGAAGCAGATATAGGTACCACCTTGTCGGTCTTTGGCATATCAGTCATATATAGTGAGAATAGCAAAGGGGACAGTACCGAGCCCTGAGGGACACCGGCACCGATGGGGTGAGGGGAGGAGGGAGGAGAGAGCGCCTAGAATGCGATATCGAAAGTGGCGATTTGATAAATAATCTCGTAAGATAAGCACGAGTCTGTGTGGGACAGCTTAAAGATTAAGCCATTGTGGCACACTTTGTCCAATGCCTTCGCGACATCGAAGAATAAGACACCTGCCATGTTGCGCTCTTGGTACTGAGAAGAGATGTGTTCAACAATACGATGGACTTGTTGAATACAAGAATGTTGGGTTCCAAAGCCAAATTGTTCGTCACGGATGAGATTATTGGCGTCGGCATATCACATAGTCCCGATATTCATTTATTAAGTTGAATTTAATTCTTCTGACTTGTAAATATTTGTCTATTAGCATACTAATAATGTTCAGACACCTGCAGTAAAATAATCCAAAATGTATAAATAAAAAATTAAAAGACAAATATTATTTATTCATTCTTAAATGTTCATAAGATGTCGTTTTTATACCGCAGCCGGGTAACACCACAAGGGCTTGTTTGTCATCTGTACTGTGCAGCCTGGGGGGTTCCACTGTGTACCATAGCCTGTGGCATAGCCCGTGTCGCGTGTGCATTTGGAGCCCCTTTCCAGTTGTCGCCTTTTTACTAGCGGTGTAACACGTTACCCAACTACAGGGTAGGATGTGCTTCCCTTCGGGAGCATTACGGTCCGGCAGAAGGAAACTATAGCCGATCCATCCACGCCGTATCCTGCTCGACACGTCTGCGACACGACTGCGGGCAGGGAGGGAGCTGGAAGAGATTCTGTACGATCTCGCTCACCAAGTCACCACCGCAACGGGAGCGGCCGCCCCCAGCTTCGAATCAATCACGTCTGATCTTCCACAGAATACGATAATTTATGTAATCTGACCGATCTAAATTCCCATGTTGCAAACATAGGTTTGTTTGCAGCCGCTGAGTTGAGTTGAGTCAGTCCTCTCGTCACACTCAGGCCCAGCAGCACAGCTCTAGCGCAGTGTACTAGCACTTCGCAGAAGGCAGTAGCACAGTCGGGCAGACAGGAGAGCACAACGCAGCGCGAGCGTCGCGCGTCGCTCGCTCGCTATTAGTCTGCGCTATTAGCTAGTTAGTAAACGATCGTTAGGTACTTATGTAGGTACTCGACCGACCACAACCTTCACGCTTGCATTGCGCATTAGTTCATTGCTATAAGACAACGGCCCATTGAAGATATTTTCCAAAGGCAACATTTATTTTATTGGATAGGTACCTATCGCTCGGCCTACGTCGACTTCTTTCGTGTGATGTCGCAACGAAAACAAGCACCTACTATGGATTCGGTGCATGATTCAGTCCACACCCCTCAGTTCTGTAATGTTTACGCTGTAATAAAAATGAAAACCATTTGTTTTTCAATCCCTTAAATAAAATTACACCGTAAATTAAAACCGTAAGCGGCCAAAAACAACTATCATAACTGAACTGCCTATGGAGTAAATCGTGGTACAATATAGGTGAAATTGTGAATTGACAAATTTTCCCTATGTTTGTTCTGTGAGTGGGGTAGGGATAGGGACTACTAGGGCCTATAGGTATAGGTATAGGGAGGGATCAGAGGTCCCGATGTACCTATAGCTATACTGAGCAAACTAAATACACTTAGTGATCGTTTTTAAGGCGATGATAGCGATATTCAGTGGTAGTGACGTTGGATGCCGCGACGAAGGTCGTGGGTTCGAATCCTACAATGAGCTTGAGCTTTCGGTGAAGGAAAACATCGTGAGGAAACCATAGATAGAATGGTAGAGTACTTTGTAGTACACGCTTGGCTACCACCCTCAAGTTGAAAATTTGTCGCCAAGCACCTACCCGTGTGTTCCGGCAATTGCACTTGAGAGGTCGGCAACACATTGGCAATATCTCTGGTATTGCAAATGGCGATATGCGACGGTAACCACTTACCATCAGGTGGGCCGTATGCTTGCTTGCCACCTTAGTAGTATAACTCTCCAACGGCTCCACCCACTCCCGAGCTTCAGCTGTACCGCGATGAAGCAACTCCTCGCTGGATACGTACAGTTACACGTGTCGTCGTACCTCCAGCTCGTGGGTAGCCGCTACTATAAAATGATAGAGATGTATACAGGTAGCCGCACGCGTTGCCAAACAATGTGAGGGCGGTGAGCGCAGCCGCGCTGTCGTCGAGTGAGCTCGTCATCGGTTGCGTTACTATTACGATCACCTTCTCGGGGGCCGGCTTCATACTTTCACTTTTCGACATCGGAATCCCCCGACCGACCTGCGGCCGGACTCTGTCCTCGCGTCGACAGTAGGGTCCGCGGCGTCGCCACCTCGTCACCTCGCCACCTCGCCATCGCCGCATCGACAACATGGTGAGTCCTCGACGTCTATAATAATCAAAGGTCTACCGTATACCTACCGACCGCCTAACGTGAGTACCTAAATCATTTAGTCCGACGTGGCGAGGGCTGTCAACGCTCGGGCGAGGTACCTCGCATTAGAGTGAGATCGATCTCCTCTCATGCTCTGACAAAATCCAATAACGCACGGAGCGCAGGGCGGGCGCGTGGCTCCCGCGACCTATGATCCCACTTGTCATTTTTTTTAGAGAACCACCGCGGTGGTGCTGCTGCTCGTGCCGTGCGCGCTGCTGGCGACGGCGGCCGCGCCGGCCCCGCCCGCGCCCGACGACGACGACTTAGCCGGCGACGACGACCTCGGCAGGAAGCACCGCAAACGAAAGAAACACCAGCAGGCCGGGCCCTGCGGCTCGGGGCGCACGTTCGGCCCGGCCCTGCCCGACTACACCTACACGTACGTGTCGGCGCCCGTCAACAACTACTACTTCGGCTGCGGGGTGGGGCCGGTGCCCGTCGCTCCCCCCCAACCCTACCCGGTACATAGCCAACATCACGGCGGCCACGGGGGCCACGGGGGCCACGGAGGCCACGGGAGCCACGGGAGCCACGGGGGCCACGGGGGCCATGGGAGCCACGGGAGCCACGGGGGACACGGGAGTCCCGGGAACTACGGCGGTCAAGGAAACTTCGGCGGGTACGGCGGTCAAGGAAACTTCGGCGGGTACCCGCAACCCTATCAGGGCGGGCTCGGTGGAGCCGGACCGCTGCAGGGCGTGGGCGCGGGCTCGGGCGCCGTGGCCGGCCTCGGCGCCGCGCTCGTCGACTACATCAGCCGACCTAGAAAAACCCAGAGACGGATAAATCAGCTCCTCAGACCCATTTACAGGCTGTTTTGAACCGAAGCGGCGAGGAGCGAGGGTCGGGGTCGATGTTGGGTCGCGCCACACAATACATTAATCGATACCTATCAGTGGGGGTTTACTTCGTGCCGTTTGATACGTGAAGTAAATACTTAATTTTGAAGTGTGATCGTGTGAGAAGCTGCCGTGTACCGTGTCGTGCAAACCCCCCCCCCCCCCCACACTCACACACACACATACACACACATGTTTGTGAATGATCTGCATTTATTTACAAAAACAATAACGGATAGTAATGTCCCGACCGACATACTACCTACATACGTAATCTCAGTCAGTCTCTATTGGTGGCGATTCTGTTGCTTGCTTACATCTCTTTCTTTAAATTATAATTGAAGAAAGGACACAAAATATTTTATAGCTTTTTATTAACAGATATACCTATATATACGTACGTTGTTCGTACTTACGCAACCAATAAAATTACGATGACAATAATTAAACTCACGTTGAAACAAACTAATGTACCCACAGATTTATTTAGTAATCTGAGAATGTACCTATCATCTTTTACTTTATATTTTTTTAGAGAGAGATATAGTGAGATTAAATTATTTAGACAGAAAATATCCGAATGGGCACTAGTTACGTTACGACAGTTTACCTGAAGTTTTACTGACAGTTTACCTTACCCTTAGTAGAATGCTACAAGCCAATTTTGCCTAAAGTTATGTCGATATTTTACTTTTAGCATAAGTATTTACCTATTTTAATTTGTAAGTTAATTATAAGTAATAAAAAATATTACACATAATGAAGTTATTTTTCTTTTATTAATCAGGGTCAGGGTGCGCTCAATGTTGGGCACCATCGGTGATCAAATTAGAAAGTGTTGAGCACATAAATGATGTAACATAAGTAGGTACCTACCGTGCCTACCTACCATAACTTAGAGTCGGGCTATTTCATGCTTGTGAAGGATAATATTTGAATAAAACATACCTACATTAATTTTAAACAAGTACTTTCTTATTCCTCGCCTCAATTGCTCCAAGATTCGTTATGTTTTGAAAAAAACAATTTTGTCAATAGACAATGTAAGTAGGTACATTTCTACAAGTAGCGAGCGATTGGTCATGTCCGATATATTTATAAGGCAATACCTACTTATTGGAGAGAAAGAGAGTCGGACGGGTATCGCAAAGAGGGATACCTAGGTAAGCTTTGGCGCTGTTTTATGCTGACGCGCTTCTGTTATGTGTGCAGTAAGTCGTCGAGCAGCTCCTCCACTGTCTGTCGTCTCCCTCCGTCATCACATCAACTCCAGCCCTCCATTATGTGATAAACTCATCCTAACATCCTATATTTCTTTCCCCGAATTTATTTATTTAAATTTATATATATATATATACAATCGAAGGACCCACTTGGTTGGAGGTATATATTACCTACCTACCTATCCAATAAAAATAACCTACAAAATAGATCTTCCTTGTTAAAAATTATGCGTAGTCAGTCACATAACATAGGTAGTTAGGTACCTAATACCTAAAAGTAATAAATAACGTCTTGAAACAATTGAGAACCTCCTCCTTTTTTACGTTTCCGTCGCGTTTGTTACTAACAATACCCAAGCACTTTATTGTTCGCAACAACAGCTCGTCATTGTCGTGACAATTTAAGAGATTTATCCACTTAACATAATGACAAGCAGCACACACACGAACCCAACTGTACCTACTTACCTACCTACTGGTACCTACCTACTTACTTGCCATTTACGACATAATGATCATTTAACAAGCGCTACCACACATTAGTGGCGATACCATTGTACCTACCTATACTATAATGGTGGTGTGGTTAATCCCCACATGAAAAAGCTACAGGTGCGGTTATCTATCTACGAGTGAGTAGGTAAGGTAGGTAGGTATAATCATTAAACACCCATTATGAGAGCGAGGTGCCATTGTCAATGCCGGCCATATTTATTCAAGTTACGAAGAAATTAAACAACATCACTAGCCTTGAGGAGTTTTATAACAATTAATGATGTTGATATTGATACAATTCGGCATTTTACTTTTGGACGACTCGCCCGCCGCGCCATCCTCGAGCTCGATATCGAGCTCGAGCTCGGTACCGCACGCGCCACTGCACTGCACTGCGCTGCACTGCGCTGCACTGCGCTGGGCGCGCGCGACACATTCAAGTCGAAGACTAAACTAGAATTGTCTTTATAGTAGAGATGCGGTTGGTGCATGTTACCTACCTACTCTACTGACTCATCGATGAAAGGTAGAGTCAAGGGCGTACCCAGCTTTTGGCCCAGGGGGAGGCAAATCAGAAACTTAGCCCGGGTCCCCCAGCAGGGGGGGGAGGCAGCTGCCGTCCCTGCCCCCTGAACATCTGTCACTTCATTTACTCATATTTATAAAGAGTACGTATCTTTTAAAGAGAGACTCGACACAGTTTCTGTTAATGTGAGCGCGGATAGAAATAGAATAGAAAAAGTGTATTTCGCTCAAATCATATAGGTACTTAACGGCGCAGCCGTAGTCCTACTGTACACTACACTACATACGTACACACCACAAGTGACGTACTTCACTATTGTATTGTGGTGCAGTGCAGCGGTTGTTTGTTTGTTTGTTTGTTTGCTCCGCTAACGTCGCGTCAGTCGCGTGTACCTACATTGTATTGTGTACATACAGTTTGTACAAATAACTTTACGTTATTGTATGTAGGCTGTGATGTAGGTACGCCCGGACAATTTCATCCATACGTCGCGGCGTCGCCGAGGTCGCGCCGACCTTTGTTCACACACTGCCGAGTGCCGAGTTGCTGACTTGCCGAGTGACATTTCTTTCGACTATTTTCTAAAATATTTGAAGAATAAACAATGCATGGGACATAATCTGTCGTGAATCGTGATCGTGACCAAACTTTATTGGCATAGCACGGGCTCCAGTAGGTATCTATCTATCTAGTCAGTTAGTGCTACCTCGTATCTATACCTAATACATACTTAGGTAGGTACTACTAAAATACTTCTTTCTACCACATTGACGGATGATGACAACGTAAAGCAACGAGTCTATCCTTCCTTCGCTACAGATTACATTCCAGCTACTTCCACTCTTGAGCAGTTATCTGCAGCCGCTACCGAAGCGAGGTGCCGGTGTGTTTGTATTCGGGGCTAAGTGTCATCTGAGGGTGTATCTTTGTTTTCACCTCTCTATCACTCCACCATGACCGAGTGTTCCCGCAATGCTTGCAACAGGGCCAAATGGAGACGCATTGCAAAAGCCGCCACTCAAGACCTACCATAACCACGACCACTCTGGCAAGAGTGTCCGACTAGGAAGAAGATCACGAAAAGGGCACTTTTGGCGCAAAACTCGCATCAATGTAGCTTCTTTAGTTCTACGAGTATGAGGAAAAGTGATTGGAATTTCGAACACCACCTTTTGGACAAACAAAATGGGCGACGGTCCGCTCAGAAACTCATTTTGTCGTTATGTAATTTAGTTTTTGTTAATCGAAAGGACATTGACCGCGGGCAAGACCATCACTGTGGCTGTGATTGTGGTGCCGTATCAAAATTGTTATTTTTTTTTAAATATTGTTTATTTGGTTTTTCTAGTGTCTTGTACTTTGTAGTCCATATTAGAATCACTACTTCGTTAGTTCGTGATTTAAAATCGGCACTCGAAGTAAAAATATACTTTTCCCAATTGTTTGAACAAATAACAATTGTATTGTTTGTTGCAGGAGTACGATGACAGTGTGCGAGGGGTTCGACAACAGCGCAGGCGGCGCGTTCCAGTCGCGCGAGCAGATCGTGCCCGACGCCAAGAGCGCATCACGCGCACTTCCCGACCCGCACGCTCCTCACGCCACACATCCCACCTCGTGAGTACCATCTACCAGCCAACCTACCTAACTACGAGTAGGTATATACCTGCACTCGTACACGCAACGCACGCTCCTCACTCAGAAAAAATATTCCCTTGCGAGCGTCAAAATATGCGGCATAAACTCTTTTGATTGCGTTGACTTGGAAGTTTGATTTTTTTCACTGTTTGTCCAGTCATTGTTGACAATGTCGGGCCGGGCAACGAACAAGCGCCCATTCCTGACTTCCATACGTAGCTAGTGTGGTGCACTGCGCATGCGCATGCGACCTGCACGAAGTTTGTTTATGTATGTAGGTTGAATATCGACATCAACATCAGCACGTAAACCTGTTTGAATTAAAATAAACAGACCTGTTTGAGTTTGGATGTAGATTTTGGTACCTAATCACAACAAGCGAAATAAGACAGACTAAAGTTTTGACTAGTTTTGAGTATATATTGACTGATATACCTATCTACTACAGGTACCTATGTGTATTTGTGCGCATCTGTCGGATAGTTCCACTGAGAACTAAGGTGCTAGTAATAAAGCTGGTGGCAGTAAATTTTCTAGTTGTATAGTGCCCATCATAGAAAAACCAAAGAAAAAAGTAATAATTTTATGTTCCACACTATTGAGACCTGGGGCTGGAGGGGGGGGGAAGGGTTCATTCATACTAAGATCATTGTTTTGAGATTTCACAGTCGGTTCCATAATTCAGCACGACACGCCTGACATAGGCCTCGTAGGTTTTGTAGCTCAATAAAATGTTCATACACCCGGTAACACGACGTCCGTTTATAAAATATCGTCTATTCTATCCTGTGTGGTATTCCAGGTACTTGGACACGATGCTGCATATATTCCGCGGCAACATCGGCAGCGGCCTGCTGGCGATGGGCGACGCGTTCAAGAACGGCGGGCTCGTGTTCGCGCCCATCATGACCGCCATCCTCGGCCTCGTCTGTGTGCACGCGCAGCATTTACTGGTGAGCCTCCCACCGACCCTCCCGGCCTCGACCTCGATACAAACCTAACTCTAAATGTTTTTCCAGCTGAACTGCTCGGATGAAATGCATCGGCAGAGTAAGCGCTCGAAGCCGCCGGGCTACGCGGAGACGGTGTACCTGGTGTTCAACGCGGGGCCCGGCGGCCTGCGGCGCCTCGCCCGCCCCATGAGGATCACCGTCGACGCCTTCCTGTGCGTCACGCAGCTCGGCTTCTGCTGCGTCTACATCGTGTTCATCGCCAATAACGTCAAGATGGTGAGCCGCCCGTAAACTAACCTACCCGATACCCACCTACCCGTCGAGTGCCTACCTCCTACTGGAGTCGTCGAGGTTGGAAATCAAAAGGCGACGCCCCCTCGCGCACCCTAGGCCGGTGACGAAGCACCGAGGGCGTCGGCCGGGTAAGCTCGCCCATTCAGAGATATTGAGTTTCGGCCCCCCCTTTCAGATCTGCGATCAGTATGCGGTCCGTATAGACCTGTCGATCCACATGATAATCGTTATCATTCCGGTTCTGGTGTCGTGCATGGTCAGGAAGCTGAAGTACCTGACGCCGTTCTCGACGGTGGCGAACGTTCTGATGGCGGTGGGGGTGACGGCGGTGGTGTACGAGGCGGCGCAGGACCTGCCCGCCCCCTCCACCCGCGACTACCTCGCCCCGTGGCGCTCGCTGCCACTCTACTTCGGCACTGCCATCTACGCCTTCGAGGGAATCGGACTAGTTTGTATTTCCATTTTACTACATAGGTACATATTCCACTTCACAAACATACCTATACTATATCTACTACCTGAATGACTACCGCCCGCGCCGCGGCATCAGCCGCCATCTCACTCCTACTAAAGTTCCAAATGAATAAATAATAATAATTGAATAAATTCATGTCACTGATGTACCTACATACTTACCTATTTATATCGCGAATCGTCAATTCTACGATCGGCACACGTAGCCAACTGATACAATATGAATGAATGTAGGTAGGTAAGTAAAAAAACACGCATGCTGAAAACCGCTAACTTAAACATGCTTTATTATTATCAGAATTTCTTGACTGATTAAAAATCTAGTTTCAATTGACAAATCCTTCTGTAAATATTTACTAAAGGTACATATTTACCACCAAACCAAAGTGAATTTTAACTTGTGTGAAATAATTATATTAAACGACGCAAACTGCGCACAACAACCAATGCTTAAGCTAAATTATAAGTTCTATTTCAAGGCACACATACAAAATGTTTATTTTTTCACATTCCGCCAAAAACATTGTCACGTAAGTAGGGCATGCTATCCGGATATTCGGATATCCGAATTATCCGGATATCCGGCGATTTTAATATTCGGATATTATTCGATTTACTATCCGGATAAAACGAATAAAACGAATAGTTACTTTATTAATATAGCATACAAATTTTTAATTGGATTACATAAAAATCACTCAAATATTACAACATTTTACATCGTCATCATGTCAGCTGAAAGACGTCCACTGCTGGTCAAAAGCCTCCCCTAAGGATCTCCACGATGGCCGGTCTTGCGCTACCCGCATCCAGCGGTTTCCCACGACCCTCACAAGTTCATCGGTCCATCTTGTGGGGGGCCTACCCACGCTGAGTCTTCCGGTTCGTGGTCGCCACTCGAGAACCCTTCTGCCCCAGCGACCGTCGGTTCTACGAGCGATGTGCCCCGCCCACTGCCACTTAAGTTTGGCAATTCTTCGGGCAATTTGTCGGTTACTTTGGTTCGCCTGCGGATCTCATCATTTCTGATTCGATCTCGCAGGGAAACTCCGAGCAGAGCCCTCTCCATTGCTCTTTGGGTGACCTTGAGCTTTCTGATGACACCCATCGTAAGCGACCACGTCTCTGCTCCGTAAGTTATCACTGGTAACACACACTGGTCGAAGACTTTCGACTTGAGACACTGCGGTATTTGAGACGAGAAGATATTACGTAGCTTCTCGAACGCTGCCCAGCCGACGATTGACCTCTTTCTCGAAGTTGGACCTACCTAGTTGGAAGGTCTGTCCTAGGTAAATGTAGTCATCTACAACTTCGAGTGCAGAATTCCCAACCTTTACTTGAGTGGGTGCAACATGGACGTTCGACATGATTTTCGTCTTATCCATGTTCATTTTAAGACCCACTTATTGAGAGACTCTGCTGAGGTCATCGAGCATTATACTGAGGTCTTCCAAGGTCTCAGCCATGACTACTATATCATCGGCAAATCGAAGGTGAGTGATGTACTAGCCATTGACATTGATGCCAAATCCGTTCCAGTCCAGAAGCTTGAAGACATCTTCCAGTGCAGCGGTGAACAGTTTCGGATATATCACGTCTCCCTGTCTCACGCCTCGCTGCAATTGGATAGGTTTCGAGTTCTGGTCCTGGAGACGGACCAAAATGGTGGCGTTCTCATACAAACACTTTAACACCTCAATATACCGGTAGTCGATTTGGCACCTTTGAAGAGACCTCAGCACAGCCCAGGTTTCAATCGAATCAAAGGCTTTCTCATAGTCGACAAACGCTAAGCATAATGGCTGGTTATACTCCTCGGTCTTCTGTATAACTTGTCGCCGCGTGTGTATGTGGTCTATGGTGCTAAAGCCTTTTCGGAAACTGGCTTGTTCGAGAGGCTGGAAATCGTCAAACCTGCGTGCGAGACGGTTTGTAATGACTCTCGAGACTCAACTCAACTTTTAAACATGGCTCAGCAGTGTGATGGGTCTGTAATTCTTGAATAGGGAATTATCTCCCTTTTTGAAGAAGAGCACCACCACACCTCTGTGCCATGCTTGCGGCGTCCGGCCTTTGAGTATGACGGAATTAGTTTCTGAAGGGCCCTAAGGATCGGTGTACCTTAAGAAGTTCAGCTGTAATTCCATCATCACCTGGCGCCTTGTTGTTCTTGAGTTGTTTGAGAGCCATTCTAATCTCGTACAGGCTGACGTCCGGTATATCTTCAGTATAGTGTCGGGTTAGCCGACATGTTTGATGTGATGATTCTGCCACCCTCAGTCTTCAGCTTCGTCAGTTAGCTCTGCCCAACAGACAGATCTCTTGCGAACACTTTAGAGCCTTTGTTCTGCTCAATGGCCTCTTTAATACTAACTGTATTAAATTGGCGTGTGTCGCGAGTTAAAGACTTTGAGATCTGTCTGTTGAGCATTTCGTTGAGCGTAGTGCGGGGTGACTATTGAGGGTGGATGCCGTCTCTTAATTATAAATGGTTGATGAGGCACTTAGCGTGCGTGTTTAAAAATGTTAATTAGAGACATATTTTTAAGTTGACTGATTGATTTACCCATTTCTAAGGGGGTATCCGAATTATCCATATTATCCGGATTTATTCGGATAGTGAACTGGAAGTATCCGAAATATCCGGATAGTAAAATGAGGCGGATAATTGCATGCCCTACACGTAAGTTTAAAGAGATATATACAGGAGTTGTCCTAACTCCTACAGTTAGAACTATAGTCTCAAAAAATCTTAATGCAAGATTTTCGAGTTCTTCTTATGTTTGCGATCGAAATGTGTCATTTCCGAAATAGAAATCCTACCTACTACGGAACCCTCATGTATGCACGATGTATGTCCAGCACAACACAAGTAAAGAACAAGGACGGACGGATAAAGTCACCGCGACCTCTCGTGACGTCAGAAGCGTCAGCTGTTCACACTGAGGTATACAAATATTAGTAGTGTTTCGTAGTTCCTAATGTCATGATTAGGCATAAACATAAACAACAAGACTTTCCTTCATTATTGTGGTAATGGTTACAGTAGTTGAAATGTCTTTCGTACAAAGCACTTGCTTTGTATACCGAACGTAATGTAGCTCCAAAACTAAGACCTAACGTAATCTAAATATATTTAAACTAGCTTTCGCCCAGCGGTTTCACCCGCATTAGAGTTCATGAACACCCCGTACTCAATTTAAGCAACCAAATAATATGTAGGTCAATTTGTCCGTTAGTATTCTCATACCTTGAGAACCACAGTACAGATTATGAAGCGCTTTTCAAAGATAGGTATCCTCTTAGGTTCAGGTTCCTAGATGAAGGTTTTAGGCTATTTAATATCCAGGGACAGGTATAGTTCTGTGACGATTGAATGCTACATAAATATATTATGCATGTGGAGTTCAGTTTTCACGTCTAAATATTTGTCAAAAATTACAATCCATTATTAGTCATACATAAGTTTTTGTTACGTTGAAAAAAAAACAGTCAAAGGTTCAGAGCCATACAGCCTTCTTATTATTTTTGTAGGTATATTGAATTTTTATGTTTGATATTTTTTTTTTATATGTTTCGAATGGCATGCTATGCAGAAGATAAAAGTTTTTCTTTCTTCTTTCTTTCTAAACGTTCAAACAGTGTGTAATGAAAATTGGCAGAGAGGTAGACCCGTGAGATAAGAAGGTAGGTATTTTTATCCCAGAACTTGTGAGAAACTAAGGACAATTATACAATACAGATTGATGCAAAATTGTCAAGAACTGCCAACATAAACCTATCTATAATTTATCTATACTAATAATAATCTATATATCTAAACTATAATGAAACTAAAGAGTTTTTGTTTGTTTGTATGAACGCGCTAATCTCTGGATCTACCAGTCAGATTTGGAAAAATCTTTTTGCAATTGAAAACCTGAAAAAAAAATATGTGAAGAATGTCCCAGGATATTTATTTATTTTTGTATAGCACGGGCGATGCGACGCGGCGTCCGATGTAACCCGAGCAATACCGAAAAGAACCGAACTATGCACGACTTCACCGACATGAAGTCCTATACGTAATTTGTTTGATGATAATTGCTTTAACGTTGAATATTTTTAAGTTGAATTGTTGTAGATATTATATACGGATTTCATAGAAACAAATACTACTTACTTAAGAATTTTCTAATCCTCCTTCTAGTCCTAATTATTTCAAAATTGGTTTTGAGTTTATTTTTACTAAATTTGTTTTTTTTTTATTTCTTGGGTGAAAATTTAATCTATCTATAGGTAGTAATAATAAAGCTGAAGAGTTTGTTTGAACGCGCTAATCTCCGGAGTTATTGGTCCGATTTCTAAAAATTGTTTCACTAATGGGAAGCTACATTATCCCCGAAGGTTATAAGCTACTTATAAACCCGCGAACGAAACCGCGGGGAACAGCTAGTTATTTTATATAAACGAAATGCTAAGTATTATAATTTTAGATCACTTGTTTGAGATATTCAAGAAAATTTAAAGCTTGTTACTTTATTTTGGCATGAAAGTTGAACAATACTGAGAGTGGAAGGGTTCTTAGTTTGCTATAAACAATGCTTGCTATATGATAGCTTAAATTCATAAAATATGGTACTTATATGAATAGAGTAGCTTTATAAAGTCTGATAAACTTTTTTTAAAAAATCATATAAATATCTATGACTAAAATTTAGAATAATTTTGATTTCTATGTTGTTACATTTGTGTTAATTAGTATATATTCAAAATTTTGGATCTTTTGCTCAAGTAATTGCAAAAATATTAAAGGGCAAAAATGAAATATTTCACCCTCTATAACATTGCATTGCTAAATAGTATTACAAAATACTTTAGGATTCTTATAGTTCTTGCTATGGGTAGCTTATAACCAGAAATTCGTGGTTCTTAAATCAATAGGAAAAGCGTTATACAGGTTGATGAAAAAAAATTAAAATGGTCATAAAATTGTCTATGATTAAAAAGTTTAAAATTATTCATGTGCATATTGTTACAATTATGTTACATGGTCTACACCCAAAATTTTTGATCCCTAGCTCATGTAATTGCAAAAATATTAAGGGGCCAAAATACAAATTTCCGCCCTCTATAACATTTCATTGCTAAATAGTATTGCAAAATGCTTTAGGATTCTTATAGTGCTTACTATGGGTAGCTTATTTCCAAAAAATCATGCTTCTTAGTTAAATAGTTCTTGCGCTATACAGGTTGATAAAAAAAAATTAAATAGGTCATAAAATTGTCTATGATCATTTTTTTTTAATTATTGACTTGCATGTTGTTACACTTATGTTACATGGTCTACATTAAAAATTTTGGAACCCTAGCTTAAGTAATTGTAAAAATATTAAAAGTCAAAAATAAAATTTTCCACCCTCTATAACATTTCATTGCTAAATAGTATTGCAAAATGCTTTAGGATTCTTATAGTGGTAGGATTCTAAGGGTAGCTTATTTCCAAATAAATCATGCTTCTCAGTTGTATAGTACTTCCGTTATACAGGTTGATAGAAAATAATTTAAGGTGTCATAAAATTGACAACTATGAAAAATTTGAGAAACACTGGTTTGAATATTATTCCAATTGTATTGAATAGTTTATATGCCAAATGTAAAGTCCCTAGCTTGAGCCATTACAAAAATATTAAAGTGCAAAAATTTGATATTTCACCCTTTATAACTTTATGCCGCATGAAAAGTTTGAGAAACTTGATAGTACATTTCGAAACAAATACTGTAGAAAGCTTATATTCCAAAAATCAAGCTTCTGCTATGAATATTAACTGAGAAAAACAGGATGCTAAAAGTAAATTTTCGACATTTTTACTTTGTCTATGGGCAAAACTTTGACAAACACCAAGTTGAAATTTGTTGTATTTGAATAGCATAACGCGTATACGAAATTTCATTTTCCCATCTTCAGCCGTTGCAGAGATATTAGTGTTTGAAAAACGCATAATTTCCATCGGTAATAACTACCTCAAAGAAAAAAAGTTTAAGAAACGCCGAAAACACATTTTAGCAGTATTATTAAACTACCTATACTATAAATTTTGAGTTTGTAGCATTCAAACTCACAAAGCTATCAAGGTTTAACGGAAACAAAGCAAATCCCTTATTTTTTTTAATTTTCCTCCCATAGACAAAAGTTTGAGAAACGCTCGCACCCATATCTAATATTTTTTACTGAAAAAGCTACATTAAAAATTTCAGACTCCTAGACCTTATGGTTCCAGAGATATTAAGATTCTTAAAATCGCACAAAGGGCCCGTTTCCACCACTGCGGAAAGGAATTTCGAAAAATCGCTTCTTAAATGGGGTCTACGTGACAAAATCTATGCACATGCCAAATTTCACATTAATCGGTTCAGCGGTGTGGGCAGGGGGATGTTTACCCAAAAAACCGCTACTCTTTTATATAATAGATAGACTAGCTTTCGCCCAGCGGTTTCACCCGCATTAGAGTTCATGAACACCCCGTACTCAATTTAACCAACCAAATAATATGTACGTCAATTTGTCCGTTAGTATTCTCATACCTCGAGAACCACAGTACAGATTATGAAGCGCTTTTCAAAGATAGGTATCCTCTTAGGTTCAGGTTCCTAGATGAAGGTTTTAATATCCAGGGACAGGTATAGTTCTGTGACGATTGAATGCTATATAAATATACCTATTATGCATGTGGAGTTCAGTTTTCACGTTTAAATACTTGTCAAAAATTACAATCCATTATTAGTCATACATAAGTTTTTGTTACGTTAAAAAAAACAGTCAAAGGTTCAGAGCCATACAGCCTTCTTATTATTTTTTATTTTTGTAGGTATATTGAATTTTTATGTTTGTTTTTTTTTTTTTTATAAGTTTCGAATGGTATGCAATGCAGGAGATAAAAGTTTTTCTTTCTTCTTTCTTTCTAAACGTTCAAACAGTGTGTAATGAAAATTGGCAGAGAGGTAGACCCATGAGATAAGAAGGTAGGTATTTTTATCCCAGAACTTGTGAGAAACTAAGGACAGCTTCTTAAACGATTGTCTCAACGATACAATACAGATTAATGCAAAATTGTCAAGAACTGCCAACATAAACCTATCTATAATTTATCTATACTAATAATAATCTATATATCTATCTATCTAAACTATAATGAAACTGAAGAGTTTTTTGTTTGTTTGTATGAACGCGCTAATCTCTGGATCTATCAGTCGGATTTGGAAAAATCTTTTTGCAATTGAAAACCTGAAAAAAATATGTGAAGAATGTCCCAGGATATTTATTTATTTTTGTATAGCACGGGCAATGCGACGCGGCGCCCGATGTAACCCGAGCAATACCGAAAAGAACCGAACTATGCATGACTTCACCGACATGAAGTCCTATACGTAATTTGTTTGATGATAATTGCTTTGACGTTGAATATTTTTAAGTTGAATTGTTGTAGATGTTATATACGGATTTCATAGAAACAAATACTACTTAAGAAGGTCCTAATTATTTCAAAATTGGTTTTGAGTTTATTTTTACTAAATTTGTTTTTTTTTTATTTCTTGGGTGAAAACTTAATCTATATATAGGTAGTAATAATAAAGCTGAAGAGTTTGTTTGAACGCACTAATCTCCGGAGTTATTGGTCCGATTCGAAAAATTGTTTCACTAATGGGAAGCTACATTATCCCCGAAGGTTATAAGCTACTTATAAACCCGCGAACGAAACCGCGGGGAACAGCTAGTTATTTTATATAAACTAAATGCTAAGTATTATAATTTTAGATCACTTGTTTGAGATATTGAAGAAAATTTAAAGCTTTGTTACTTTATTTTGGCATGAAAGTTGAACAATACTGTGAGTGGAAGGGTTCTTAGTTTGCTATAAACAATGCTTGCTATATTATAGCTTAAATTCATAAAATATGGTACTTATATGAATAGAGTACCTTTATACAGTCTGATAAACTTTTTTAAAAAATCATATCAATCTAGGACTAAAATTTAGAATAATTTTGATTTCTATGTTGTTACATTTGTGTTAATTAGTCTATATTCAAAATTTTGGATCTTTTGCTCAAGTAATTGCAAAAATATTAAAGGGCAAAAATGAAATATTTCACCCTCTATAACATTGCATTGCTAAATAGTATTACAAAATGCTTTAGGATTCTTATAGTTCTCGCTATGGGTAGCTTATAACCAGAAATTCGTGGTTCTGAAATCAATAGGAAAAGCGTTATACAGGTTGATGAAAAAAAATTAAATAGGTCATAAAATTGTCTATGATTAAAAAGTTTAAAATTATTAATGTGCATATTGTTACAATTATGTCACATGGTCTACACCCAAAATTTTTGATCCCTAGCTCATGTAATTGCAAAAATATTAAGGGGCCAAAATACAAATTTCCGCCCTCTATAACATTTCATTGCTAAATAGTATTGCAAAATGCTTTAGGATTCTTATAGTGCTTGCTATGGGTAGCTTATTTCCAAAAAATCATGCTTCTTAATTAAATACTTCTTGCGTTATACAGGTTGATAAAAAAAAATTAAAAAGGTCATAAAATTGTCTATGATAATTTTTTTTTAAATTATTGATTTGCATGTTGTTACATTTATGTTACATGGTCTACATTTAAAATTTTGGAACCCTAGCTTAAGTAATTGCAAAAATACTAAAAGTCAAAAATAAAATTTTCCACCCTCTATAACATTTCATTGCTAAATAGTATTGCAAAATGCTTTAGGATTCTTATAGTGCTTGCTAAGAGTAGCTTATTTCCAAAAAATCATGCTTCTCAGTTGTATAGTACTTCCGTTATACAGGTTGATAGAAAATAATTTATGGTGTCATAAAATTGACATCTATGAAAAATTTGAGAAACACTGGTTTGAATATTGTTTCAATTGTATTAAATAGTTTACATTCCAAATTTAAGGTCCCTAGCTTGAGCCATTACAAAAATATTAAAGTGCAAAAATTGGATATTTCATCCTTTATAACTTTATGCCGCATGAAAAATTTGAGAATCTTAACAGTACATTTCAAAACAAATACTGTAAAAAGCTTATATTCTAAAAATCAAGCTTCTGCTATGAATATTAACTGAGAAAAACAGGATGTTAAAAGTAAATTTTCAACATTTTTACTTTGTCTATGGGCAAAACTTTGACAAACACCAAGTTGAAATTTGTAGTATTTGTATAGCATAACGCGTATACGAAATTTCATTTTCCTATCTTCAGCCGTTGCAGAGATATTAGAGTTTGAAAAATGCATAATTTCCATCGGTAATATCTTCCTCGAAGAAAAAAAGTTTGAGAAACGCCGAAAATATATTTTAGCAGTATTATTAAACTACCTACAATATAAATTTTGAGTTTGTAACATTCAAACTCACAAAGTTATCAAGGTTTAACGGAAACAAAGCAAATCCCTTATTTTTTAAAATTTTCCTCCCATAGACAAAAGTTTGAGAAACGCTCGCACCCATATCTAATATTTTTTACTGAAAAAGCTACATTAAAAATTTCAGACTTCTAGACCCTAAGGTTCCAGAGATATTAAGATACTTAAAATCGCACAAAGGGCCCGTTTCCACCGCTGCGGAAAGGAATTTCGAAAAATCGCTTCTTAAATGGGGTCTACGTGACAAAATCTATGCACATGCCAAATTTCACATTAATCGGTTCAGCGGTGTGCGCAGGGGGATGTTTACCCAAAAAACCGCTACTCTTTTATATAATAGACTAGCTTTCGCCCAGCGGTTTCACCCGCATTAGAGTTCATGAACACCCCGTACTCAATTTAACCAACCAAATAGTATGCAGGTCAATTTGTCCGTTAGTATTCTCATACCTTGAGAACCACAGTACAGATTATGAAGCGCTTTTCAAAGATAGGTATCCTCTTAGGTTCAGGTTCTTAGATGAAGGTTTTAGGCTATTTAATATCCAGGGACAGGTATAGTTCTGTGACGATTGAATGCTACATAAATATATTATGCATGTGGAGTTCAGTTTTCACGTCTAAATACTTGTCAAAAATTACAATCCATTATGAGTCATACATAAGTTTTTGTTACGTTGAAAAAAAACAGTCAAAGGTTCAGAGCCATACAGCCTTCTTATTATTTTTTATTTTTGTAGGTATATTGAATTATTATGTTTGATATTTTTTTTTATAAGTTTCGAATGGCATGCAATGCAGGAGATAAAAGTTTTTCTTTCTTCTTTCTTTCTAAACGTTCAAACAGTGTGTAATGAAAATTGGCAGAGAGGTAGACCCGTGAGATAAGAAGGTAGGTATTTTTATCCCAGAACTTGTGAGAAACTAAGGACAATTATACAATACAGATTGATGCAAAATTGTCAAGAACTGCCAACATAAACCTATCTATAATTTATCTATACTAATAATAATCTATATATCTAAACTATAATGAAACTAAAGAGTTTTTGTTTGTTTGTATGAACGCGCTAATCTCTGGATCTACCAGTCGGATTTGGAAAAATCTTTTTGCAATTGAAAACCTGAAAAAAAAATATGTGAAGAATGTCCCAGGATATTTATTTATTTTTGTATAGCACGGGCGATGCGACGCGGCGCCCGATGTAACCCGAGCAATCCCGAAAAGAACCGAACTATGCACGACTTCACCGACATGAAGTCCTATACGTAATTTGTTTGATGATAATTGCTTTAACGTTGAATATTTTTAAGTTGAATTGTTGTAGATATTATATACGGATTTCATAGAAACAAATACTACTTAAGAAGGTCCTAATTATTTCAAAATTGGTTTTGAGTTTATTTTTACTAAATTTGTTTTTTTTTTATTTCTTGGGTGAAAACTTAATCTATCTATAGGTAGTAATAATAAAGCTGAAGAGTTTGTTTGAACGCGCTAATCTCCGGAGTTATTGGTCCGATTCGAAAAATTGTTTCACTAATGGGAAGCTACATTATCCCCGAAGGTTATAAGCTACTTATAAACCCGCGAACGAAACCGCGGGGAACAGCTAGTTATTTTATATACACTAAATGCTAAGTATTATAATTTTAGATCACTTGTTTGAGATATTGAAGAAAATTTAAGGCTTTGTTACTTTATTTTGGCATGAAAGTTGAACAATACTGTGAGTGGAAGGGTTCTTAGTTTGCTATAAACAATGCTTGCTATATGATAGCTTAAATTCATAAAATATGGTACTTATATGAATAGAGTAGATTTATACAGTCTGATAAACTTTTTTAAAAAATCATATAAATATCTATGACTAAAACTTAGAATAATTTTGATTTCTATGTTGTTACATTTGTGTTAATTAGTCTATATTCAAAATTTTTAATCTTTTGCTCAAGTAATTGTAAAAATATTAAAGGGCAAAAATGAAATATTTCACCATCTATAACATTGCATTGCTAAATAGTATTACAAAATGCTTTAGGATTCTTATAGTTCTCGCTATGGGTAGCTTATAACCAGAAATTCGTGGTTCTTAAATCAATAGGAAAAGCGTTATACAGGTTGATGAAAAAAAATTAAAAAGGTTATAAAATTGTCTATGATTAAAAAGTTTAAAATTATTAATGTGCATAATGTTACAATTATGTTACATGGTCTACACCCAAAATTTTTGATCCCTAGCTCATGTAATTGCAAAAATATTAAGGGGCCAAAATACAAATTTCCGCCCTCTATAACATTTCATTGCTAAATAGTATTGCAAAATGCTTTTGGATTCTTATAGTGCTTGCTATGAGTAGCTTATTTCCAAAAAATCATGCTTCTTAGTTAAATAGTTCTTGCGTTATACAGGTTGATAAAAAAAAATTAAAAAGGTCATGAAATTGTCTATGATCATTTTTTTTTTAATTATTGACTTGCATGTTGTTACACTTATGTTATATGGTCTACATTTAAAATTTTGGAACCCTAGCTTAAGTAATTGCAAAAATAATAAAAGTCAAAAATAAAATTTTCCGCCCTCTATAACATTTCATTGCTAAATAGTATTGCAAAATGATTTAGGATTCTTATAGTTCTTGCTAAGAGTAGCTTATTTCCAAAAAATCATGCTTCTCAGTTGTATAGTACTTCCGTTATACAGGTTGATAGAAAATAATTTAAGGTGTCATAAAATTGACATCTATGAAAAATTTGAGAAACACTGGTTTGAATATTGTTTCAATTGTGTTGAATAGTTTATATTCCAAATTTAAGGTCCCTGGCTTGAGCCATTACAAAAATATTAAAGTGCAAAAATTGGATATTTCACCCTTTATAACTTTATGCCGCATGAAAAATTTGAGAAACTTAACAGTACATTTCAAAACAAATACTGTAAAAAGCTTATATTCCAAAAATCAAGCTTCTGCTATGAATATTTACTGAGAAAAACAGGATGTTAAAAGTAAATTTTCAACATTTTTACTTTGTCTATGGGCAAAACTTTGACAAACATCAAATTGAAATTTGTAGTATTTGTATAGCATAACGCGTATACGAAATTTCATTTACCTATCTTCAGCCGTTGCAGAGATATAAGAGTTTAAAAAATGCATAATTTCCATCGGTAATATCTTCCTCGAAGAAAAAAAGTTTGAGAAACGCCGAAAATATATTTTAGCAGTATTATTAAACTACCTACAATATAAATTTTGAGTTTGTAACATTCAAACTCACAAAGTTATCAAGGTTTAACGGAAACAAAGCAAATCCCTTATTTTTTTAAATTTTCCTCCCATAGACAAAAGTTTGAGAAACGCTCGCACCCATATCTAATATTTTTTACTGAAAAAGCTACATTAAAAATTTCAGACTCCTAGACCTTATGGTTCCGGAGATATTAAGATTCTTAAAATCGCACAAAGGGCCCGTTTCCACCACTGCGGAAAGGAATTTCGAAAAATCGCTTCTTAAATTGTGGTTAATGGTCTACGTGACAAAATCTATGCACATGCCAAATTTCACATTAATCGGTTCAGCGGTGTGGGCAGGGGGATGTTTACCCAAAAAACCGCTACTCTTTTATATAATAGATTAAAAATCGAAAATTTCCATCTTCAAAATATAAATTTTGATTCACAGGTTTTACCGTTAAAGAATGAGATGAGACGGCCGGAGCTGTTCCAGAAGCCGCTGGGCGTCCTCAACGTCAGCATGGTCGCCGTAGGGAGTATCTTCATCACGGTGGGGTTCCTGGGGTATCTGAAGTGGGGCGAGGAGGTTCAGGGCAGCCTCACTCTCAACTTGCAACCCGGACAGGTGTAAGTGCCGCCGTGCTCGTCGCTCTACCGAGTGGAGTCGTGTATATTCTCGTGCGGTTTCATCGTAACGCGATCGTACCCTTAAAGCCACATTTATCCGGCAGGCTGAGCAACGTGGTGAGGGGTCTGATAGCGCTGGCGATCCTGTTCACGTACCCGCTGCAGTTCTACGTGCCCGTCTCCATCACGTGGCCGGCGCTGAGGAACAAGTTAGGCGCGTCCTCGCCGGTCGCCAAGGAGCTGGGCTACCGGGCGCTCCTCGTCCTGCTCACCTGTGAGTATTCGGCGGCCGATACCCTAGGGTGCGGGGAGGGTGGGACACACGGCACTCACGGCTCGGTTTGGTTGCAGTCGTGCTGGCGGAGTCGATCCCGGAGCTGGGGCTATTCATCTCGCTCGTGGGCGCGGTGAGTAGCACGGCGCTGGCGCTGGTGTTCCCGCCGCTCATCGAGCTGGTGGCGGCCTGCAGCGCGGGTCCCGGGGCGCGGCCCTCGGTAGCCCTCCTCGTGAAGGACCTCGCCATCATACTGCTCGGCGTCTTCGTGTTCGTCACCGGCACGCTCGAGTCCGTCGCCTCCATCGTCAGAGCATTTCAACATTGACGACCTCCGGTAGGGCCGCGCAGATGTAGAGCAGGTATATTATGAAATGGGGCGATGCGGTGAGACTCCACTCCACAATTAGGTGCAATGTCACAATGTGGCATTCTATTTGTGTTCTGGCGATTTGGTAGTCGGTACATACATTGTAGTATCTACTTGCCGACACGCTCTGGAGTACGTCTGGGCGTACGACTGGCGGGTTACTAACTTAGGAAGTAGTTGCGGCAGAAGGTGCTCAAAAATTAACATATTACTCGACATAAAATTGTATGATTTAAAGGACAAAAAAAATTAAGAATGTTTAGATATCTAATGCCCACGAAAGAATAATTACATATATTGAAATTTTTAATTGTATGAACTGAAGATCCTTCAATTAGCATACCTACCTATACCGGGTGTAAGGGACAGCCGACCTAAAACTGATTTCATGGATTCAATATATGATTCTGGAGCCCTCAGACTTTGAATTTTTCGTCGATATTTTCATGAATTATACGATTTTTTTCAGAACTTTAGGAGTGATTATACTATAAAATCATTATACAAGTCTAACTAAACCTGATTTAAAAATAAATAAACAGTAACTACTAATTTAGACATAAAACTGCAGTGTAAATCAAAATTCAATTCAATACGTAGGTATACCTACGCAAGGCGCAGCTGTTTGAGTTCACGAGTGAGGTCATTTCTCGCAGGTATACTCGTAGGTATAGCGGGGAGCGTTGTGTCGTATATTGCGCGCTCAAAAATTACGATATCTGTAACGGAGACTTCTGACATGATTGATTTCTATAGTGTTATTATATGCATTTAGTGTAACCTTTTCCCAGAGTTTTCGGTCGGCTGTTCCTTATACCCGGTATATACATTATATTATATTGTATTAAAATCAGTTCTATATTTTTTAACCAGACACAATTCGTGACATTACAATATGACTTGTCGTTCTCTGCGCGTGTACATTTACGATTACAATAGTATTTAAGTACCTACCTAAACGATAAGATAAGATTACTTTATAGATTACAATAGTATTTAAGTACCTACCTAAACGATAGACAACTTAGATTTATTTATTTTTATATTGTAAAGATTACCATACCAACGGATAAAGTTTATTGACTAACGGGACCAGCAGAATAGTTCCTCCAACCACCCATGATAACAAGATAAGTCGGCTCCGTTATTCCATAATGCCGTTTTATGAACGAACATCCAAAAATGACAATGGCACATGTGCCACGTGAGTACAGCATAGTGTACTGGTCATAATGCCCCCCCCCCCCCCCCCTTCCACACATACCTTCGCTAGGTGGTATGTTAGGAGGTAAGCGCAAGAATATTACATGGTGATGGCGAAACCACCGCACTCCTACACCTAAGAGTACCTGCAGTAGCAGTAGCTGGCTGCTGACATCTATTTCGATTTCTTTGCCACCATTCAGTGATGTCTGGGCTCTGGGGGTGGCCCCCTACGATAATCTAGGTCACGTTGCCTCCAGGGGGTCTAAAAAGGAAGGATTACGCAATATTGCTAAAAGGAATTCATTTCCTGAATTCACAGCAGATCTCATGCAATTCCTCTATTTTTTGGTAAAATAGTCGCCCTTTATGCGCAATTCAATTCATAAACAGATTCTGTTTTGAATTAATGTTACTAGACTACAAAAATTAAAACCGTAACTTTACCGGTTATTGTTTCTATTTACTTTTTGTTAAATTAAGACTGAATAACTATGTTTTTTTGTATTATAATTAAAAACCGATCGAACTGTTGCTTCATAGCATTTATTTGATTGGATTTGGGTACCCAAAACTGACATTTTAATTGATTATAAAAATATTTTCTTCTTCGACTGGTATCAATCAATGACAATATATTTTATCTTGTCTGTGGTCGGTCAGTCAAAGTTTATATTGGATGTTTTGATAGAGTACAAAATAAATATTTAAAAATTATAGTATAACATTAAAATAATAGTCTTTCAATAATTTAAGGAAAATATGGAAATTATTATACCTATAGTACTGTAATTATTTACGTAAAAATGTAAAAGGAAGACAATATCAGTATTGGACGAATAACACGGAAGAATCTTTTAGAACGTCAAGATTTTTTAAATGAAAAGGCGAGGAATCTCGCAAACCTAACCTAAAGTAAGTTTATCTCCTATAGTATTTCATACTTTTGATAAGTCGTTACGAGGATATTCCAAAAAACATTCAAGTTATTATTTCTTAAATCGTCAGTCAAGCTTGATACTAGGTAGGCACTTACCAGTTATTCAAAAATGGTTTTACCATTAGTAATTCGATATTATGATCTCAATACTGAGGTCCCCATTAGAATAGAAACATTTTATTTGTTAAACATTTATATAATAATTCCATTAATATTATACTATTATTGCACAAAGCAAAGACCTTTTTATAAACTTCCTCTTGTTATTATGTTAAAGATGATATTACTGATAATGTGCATATTCCATCAATTAATTTAACTAACTATAATTTTACTAACTTTCAGGTTAGCCGAAGAAGGTGATTAATGGTCCATAGAATTATCAAGAAAGTAAAATGTTATGATTAACATGACAGTTACATATTGATGCAGTCATGCTGTAATTAGTGTCACAGTTTAATATACATATCATTATTATATGCAGTTTCTGGGAGCTGTATTCGCATACTGGCTGATTCTTGCCTTAGTATTAATAATTACACTAAACTACAGAAAGATGAAACAATGATACTGTAATAAATGTTTATGCTGTTTATTTACATTCTTTTATTTATCCTAACTAAATAAGTGACCAATGATAATTCTTATATCATGAGGATGTCTCTCTGGTCTCATCTATCCTTGACTCTCACATATGGATACCTTTAGCCTATCATGACATCATGCAGTTCCGCTAATTTAATCAAAGACATCACAGATATGCTCATAATGTATTTTTTTGCACAAACTATCAACCCGGGTATGGTTTTAATATTATGAAGGTACTATAATTTAGATTAAAACTTAGAATAAAGATAGATGACATATAGGTAACCCTCTAACTACTTTTTATCCTGGGAAAGCAAGTGAAACTGCGGGACAGGTAGTAGGAATTATTGCTCAGACCATCCTATTTACGCTGTAGGTAGTCTGTTCCCCTTGGCAATAATTAGTTTATACTGAAAAGGTATGCATCCAATGTATTTATAGGTACCTACCTACTAATGTTATAAGTAAGGCGTTGATATGTTAGAACACACTGATTCAGTCTGATTTAAAAATCTATATAATAAATATCTATAATAAATCACCCTATTGCTATTGAACCCTAAAACACCCTATGGGAAGGTAGGTACCTATAGCTCATTATAATATTAAGACAACTTGTAAAAATTACGATGGTAAGAATGAGGTTCACAAAACTGGTGGTAATGAACTTATTTGTAAGCCAAAACCTTTAAACTGTCCATAAAATGGGTTATAGACGTTAAAAATACATATTTAATTCCTAAATATTAATTGATTTTTAACAAAATCTCTAAGTTGAATTGTAAAAAGATAGTTCTCAGTATCTTCTTATGATTCTACTATTTGACGTAAAAGCAATTCGGATTTAGTGAACCATTTTACGAAACTCTATAGAAAACTGTCAAAGAAATGAATTGCAGTTACAAAATCGTATTAGGATCATATTCTGAATTGCATAAAAAGCGGCCATTTTACGATTTTGAATTCAATTCATAATAGGATCTCATTATGATTCAACAAGTGCTTCCTTTTTAGAGCCCCAGTACATGCAGCCCTCTTTTTTATTTCTTTTTTGTGTTTGCACGGTGTGTTCTATTCAATCATGCAGGTGGAGAATAATAACCGTTAAGTGTATTTAATTTTGTTAAGCATTTTTTTCGGGGCACATAATTTAAGAAATGTCACAAATACTGCAATAAATATTGTTGGTATTGGTGCCGATTCTGTTGTTTACGAACTAAATAAATTATTCTCACTATATTATCTTTCTTATAAGAAAGGTATGCAAGATATTTTAGTCCTGTCAGTTTATTCCGATCACACATTTCAACGTAAATTTAAGCGTGATCTTTATTGGTCACGACTATTTACCCGTACATTACGTCGGCATGGATTAAACTGACAGCATTAAAAATGTTCTATCTTTTTTCAATCGGGTTAACATGAAAGAGAGGTGACTTGTCTAATATTAGTTAAGTTCGTAAACAACAGAATCGGCACCATTAGCTATTGTGGTAACCCATGACTGTAAATTTTACAAATAAAAAATAATGTTTTTATTGAAAAATCTGACGCAAAATTGTAACTCTAAGGGGTTTCAAAGCATGTATTGAATGAATCCATGGTTTCTGTTACGATTTCACTTACACCCGGTGTCCGGTAGGTATACTTATAGCCAGCATTTTATTAATTGCGTTTCAGGGATGGTCGCATACTAAAAGTTGTTTATATTATTGAGTACCTAGCAGTAACCCTGAATAATACTTAGAGTAGGTAACACGACCGTGTGCAAGCGCAACAATAGGGTAGTTATCTCACAATAGTTTTCTCGACAGCATTACAATATTTACAATATCTTGCCTTGCTATACAAGAAACAAGATAACACTAAAGAAAGAAGTAATATTTATTATATCTGAAACAATATCTATTATGAAAGATTAACCGATCTTTTATTATTATCCGAGGCGCATGAGACGAGATAATACAGATGGGCGGCACGTTTCTACGCCGATAGATATCTAGGTCGGCTATAGATAAACTGAAAAAATGAAGAACCAAAACCCTTTAAGTACTTAGTTCGATGTTCACCGACTAGAAAACTATCCGATAAATTATAATCGGGCGTTTACCATGAATTTTCATAGGAAAAGTTATCGTAAACACCCGATTATAATTGATTAGATCGTTTTCTTGTCGAACATCGACCTAAGTGTACACTATAACCACCGCTATAACTGCGAGTACCTATTTCATTTAGCTATTTGGTGTAAATGTATGTATATATATATAAGCTTAAGCAATAAATAATATTGTATATATTGTTCAATGTGTGAGATGTCTCAATAACTTGCTATAATGTAGGTATGTACGGAAAAACTAGTTTACTTCAAGCGTTGCCTCATTCATTAGGATCTCCTTCATACCGAGCGTTGAGATCTAAATAACACATACAGTATAAGTACAGGTTACATATCTGAATACAAATAGGTATACATTCACCACCACCTTTACAAAATATCAAAACGTGTGTCAGCCATTACCCTCTCGCGGCCATACCAGAGCAGTACCGATAGACAGCTTTACCTGCTGACCTGACCACGCTCAGAGAACCAGGTGTTCCTGAAACTTTGCTCATTGTTAGCGTCGAATAATCATTTTAATTTTATAGTTTAACAAGTTATTGTAGATTTAAGAATTTCTGTTCAATTATAAGATTGCTGCTATTATAATGTTTTATTTATATCTGGCTTATATTTGGCATAATATTATCTAGTTATCTATGTATACTTTATTGTATATACTTATAATGTAAACCAGACGATATAAATGAATTAAGATTATTATATAATAGATACACGTGTCTGTGATATGAACCCGCTAACTGTACTGGCAGAATGATAATTAAAACTCTATTTACAAATGTTGAAATGCTTATTTGGTTTAATGCCCCGAGTTCCTCTCTTCCTGTATATAATGTCCATGGAAATAAGATAAGTAGTCGTCGTAGAGAAATGAGGATACCAGGAAATCCCTAGGCATAACACGAAATCACGGTAGATGTCGAATGTTCTTATTTATTACGTCTAAAACTAAACATTTTAGCGAGAAGACAAAAATACAATATTTCAGAGTAAAAACCAAACTAAATTATTTCCATACAAATTTTAAAATAATATATCAACACATTAGTGTAGCATTAAAATATACTTCCGTTTTCAGAGTGCTAGTGAAGGCTTGTACCAGAGATTTATGTTAAACTTCAAATAGGTGTGGCACTTCCTGGCAGGGCCACCATCACGGATTTGAATTCCAAGTCTGTCGCTATTTTGTCCTCGAATATCAGATTTTTTCGCGCCCTGGTTTAAAATTTAGTTTTAGGTGGCTAGGTGCTCTAGTTCTTGAGATATGAGCTTCACAACTCTAGCGAAGATCTATTTGCTTCCAGAATTAGTCCCTAATTTGTAAAATTTTGTCACCTTTAATTTCCATTCGAGGATAAAATAGGATAAATTAGGGACAAAATAGCGACAGACTTGGAATTCAAATCCGTGATGGTGGCCCTGCCACCTGAAGTGCCACACTTCAATTAGTCATAACTTTGAAATGGTACCTAATGCCTAATGCTAAAGGCACCTGCGTAGCGTATTGACGATGTACACTATTCTCAGTATTCGGCTAATGCAGTAGCCGAACAGAACCGCGGGGCGGCAACTAGTACCCAATTGTAACAAAAGTACAAGGAAAGGACAATTAAAACAATGTTATCGTTTTAATTCACAGTTTTATTCATACTTAATCAAATGATCATATCCATTACAAATGTTGATAAACACAACTGCGATCTATACAAGTAGGTATACAAGGAAGGCCTCGTTAACTATAATGGTGTAGGTACATACATACATACATATCAACATATTCGACATGTACAACGTTACTTTCAGTTGATATTAAGGGGATCACTAAGGCTAATGACCTTATCGATGGGATGGATGATTATTAATTATTTTTAAATTATTCATTGATATAATATAAAATTTTAACTAATGCAAATTCTAAAAAGTCTATCCTCTTTTTTTAGTGTAGGATTCACTTAGATTACATAGTAAGTATAAGCCGTTTTGTAAATAATTTCCCATTTAGATTGTTTTTCGAAATTCAGGGATGTTTACATCAATTTTAATAAATACAATTGAAACTTGATATTTTTCGTAGGACTAATAGACGAAAGGATTCGTCAAAAAAACCTCAGTCTAAACACAGTATTTTTGCGAATTGACTAGCTACTAAATATTGTATTGGATGTCAATAATCGCATTATTGAAAATTATGAAGCAACATGCTAGTGAGCTATCATTGTATGTACCTATATTACTGAAAGTGACGTTGTACACTTATTTACCTACACTTGGGAAATATGAGCCACATTACGTGTACATACCTACACGTATACGAGTATATGTATGTATAGTATATATATATATAATAGTAGGTACATGCATGCCACTGCACATTATACAGGGTGTAGGTGTGGCTGCAATATGCGAGCCAACAATAGCGACGTGCTGCGACTCCAATGTAGGTCGCTCGCTAGTCAGCTGCCACGTGACGTGCCGCGACGTGACGTCACACTGTGCTCAACCACTACCGCACTCAAACACGTCAATTAAGTTTAATGATTATTTCTCATCCTGTCTCTTTCTATACATATTGAATTAACAAAGATGGACATACTTTAATCGGTCATTAAATTATATTTCACGTCTCTGAGTACGGCTGTATATGTCGCTCACAGTGTTACAAGTTACGAAACTAACAAACCATGTTTGGGCTGTCTTTCCATTGAAGCGAAGTGAAGCGGAGGTCGGAAAATTTAACCAATAGCATCGTTCATAATTCACATCACGTCATTTTTGTGTAATTGCATTGGTTAAATTTTGCTAGCTCCGTTCCGCTCCGCTTAAAGGCAACCGCACACGCTGCTTTCAAGGCGCGGTGGTTCGACATCAAGTGAGACATACAGAGTTATCCTACTTTTATAATAATTTATCGTAGGATCATAACCAAAAAATACTTCTAAATTATTTTACATATCCTTTGAAGCGGCGCTTAAAGAAATCATACGAAAGAAAAGGAAATAAGTAGGTATAATACTTAATCTTAAAATGTATTAGCACTTGTTGCAATACATAGGTCATCTTGATTGTTTTATAATATAAAATAATATTTCTAAATATACTTAGACAACTGTATTAGTCCGTTAAATCATCTTCATCCGATAAGTCCTGAAACAAACACAAATATAAGAACGTTACCTTAACTATGACCTATGACTATGAATACCATACCAATAGGGTAGTTGACTGACATATCAAATCAGCTACTTTTTAATAAATGTCAAAACGTTAGTTTATAAGGAATTTTGTATGAAATATTACATTATGACGTCATAGTTTCACAGCATCAAATCATCTACTCTTAGTGGTTCCACTGGTAATTAATAGTAGTTTATGATACTGTTGCATAATAGGGGTTATTAAATACGAGTGTGAGTTTAAGTACCGAGCCGAAGGCGAGGTTCTTAATAGTATCACACGAGTTTTTAATACCTAATTATGTGCTGTATCATACAGTACTTTATCTAAACTCATATAAATAATGTAATTTAAAGGTAAAAAATCGATAATATTTTGTCATAGGTTTTTATGACTATTCGTCGTATCGATTATTCGTCATTTCCATTGCCGCCTCCACTATTTCAGTTCCAAGTTTATTTCACCTTAGTATCACTGCTATTTTTCTATCATTTTTGGCCAAAATAAAATATGAATGCAAAAAAATCAATAAAATAAACAAACATTAATCATCATGGCGCCCAAATCCGTGTGGGGAAAAACTCCTAAGTTGAGATCTCTACCGCATACGCGACCACAGACAAAGTAAATTTGCATCTAAAATTATAATTGTTTATTCCTGATGTCTGGCCTCTTATAATGTTTTTTTCTTTATTATTTTGTTTGACAAGTTGACTGACAGTAATTGAAGTATTAAAACCCAAAAAACATTATAAGTGGCCAGACATGTCCAAATACTTGTACTTTAATGAAAAAAAGTTATTTTATAGCATTATCTTGGGAAGAAAACTGTACTATAATATAATTTTTTAATTTCATTATAGACGGGTGTGCCTAAAGTGGGTCATTAAAGCATTGTTTTTGATTTCATAATTAGAACTTTACGATATGAGAGTAGATAAAAATCATAAAAAGCATTAAATGTGCAACATATTTGATATTTCCACGTGTTTTTAGATGTTTTATGCATTGGTTAGTGTTTGGTCATTTATTTTTGACAGTGTCAACCAGCCTATTAAATAGACCATGTGGCGTCACTCAGTAGACACACATACACACACAACGGTGTAAACAAACAAGTAGCAGCGTCATCTAGCGGCCGCTACTGTAGCTTTACTAATGGAAAACATACTCGGTGAAAAAAAAAAAATCTTAACAATCAACAGTAGATAAGCAAAGGTAAAATGTTTCGTGGATACCTATGACGGCACTAGGTATTATCAGATAGATAGCCTACGGCACAGACAGGCTACATAATCCCGGACACGCGGACAGAACTAGGTGTCTCAGTAAGGATAACTGCGAGGAGACAGTGAGCCGGGAGCTGTGAGGACTACACTAGAGCAAGCAACAATACTCGGTGATTCCCAAAATGAAGAACAATACCTATGTACTCGTACGTATCAACTCAATACCGAGCTATAATTGTTTCCACATAGGACGAGTTCGGTGACCTGTGATTTGAAAATTCTGAGATGTGGTAAAATTAAATCGATTATAAAAAAAGTTGTAAATCATTATTCTTGTTGAAATTAATCGATTTATGAGAAAGTATTATACTAATATTAAAAAGAGGAAATATTTTTGTTTGGTTGTATGCATTGAATAGGCTCCGAAACTACTGAACCGATTTGAAAAATTCCTTCACTAATAGGAAGCTACATTATTCCTGAAGGCTATAGGCTACTTTTTATAACGCGAGTGAAACCGCGCGGACCAGCTAGTGATATATAAATGAGAAAGTATTGGTTAGTAGTTGTATGGATATGTCACCGAACTCATCCTGTGTGATAACAGTTATAGCATGCGAGCCCGGAATAAACTTGCGGCCCGTTTTAAAGCGCATTGCGTTGTCACCTCGCGGCGCATCGCACATGTATACGTATAGATAAATGCTCTAGTTTCTATTTTATAAGAAAGTCACAGATATTTATTTTAAATATTTTATAGTGAATGATTACTCTGTCTGTGCGTTGGTCATTGATGTTTAAGAGTGTGTGAGCTTTCAGGAGGGATTTTCCACAAATACTTTTCACCATCATCACTATCACTACATAGTATAAAACAAAGTCGTTTCCCGTCTGTCTGTCCCTTGTCCCTATGTATGCTTAAATCTTTATAACTACGCAACGGATTTTGATGCGTTTTTTTTTAAAAGATAGAGTGATTCAAGAGGAAGGTTTATATGTATAATAAATTCATAATTATAGTACAGAAAAGCCGAGAAAGCCGGGCGAAGCCGGTGCGGGTCGCTAGTTTTAATATATTTGGCGTTCTTCTGACATTTATTCAAGAACGTGTACGGTTGGGTTCAACGTACAATCCCAGCGATTCAATTTTACCGATTTTATCCCAGAACTTATTCAGATATACACATACACGTCTTCCTGCCAAACTAGCCAGACTTTCTTTAAATGTTATTTAAAGTCGTTCACTGATATTAAAAGGAGCCTATAGAACAACATTATTTGGGAATCACCGATATTGTACGAAATAAAAATCAAATGTTACCTTCTATAGCACCCTTTAGTTAGAACGACAAAAAAGGTAAGGTGTATTTAGTAATTCAACTCAAAGACAATTTATAAACGTTCTAATGATGATACTCGTTGTGTTCCATTTCAGAATAATCAGGTAACTATTTATCTGGTTTGTAGTTTTTGAATCTATCTATCTATCTATACTAATAATAAAGCTGAAGAGATTGTTTGTTTGTTTGTTTGTTTGTTTGTTTGTTTGTTTGAACGCGCTAATCTCTGGATCTGCCAGTGGGATGAAAGTACAACGCTAATATGCTTATCCTAGGTCAGTGACCTTGAGAGTCATTGATTACACATAAGAAACTAAAAATTGAAAAATAAAATACTTTTAACAAAAAAAAACCACAAAGGCACTAATAAGTATAAAATAACTATGTAAGAACTCTAATCTGATAATTTTGAAGTCAACGAAATTAGCCATTGCTGTTGCATCATCAGATATTTATTGCTGCTACACTGTTGACAGGTAGAAGGACGGCTCATTTCACTTCTAAACAGACCCTTACGGTATTTCTTGAAAAAGACAGCGTACGCTCTATACGTAAAAATGGACCATTGGGCAAGGTTTTACAAGATGCAAACCTAATAATATGGGATGAGTGCACAAGACTCATAGAGCTCATCTAGAGGCTTTAGATAGAACTCTCAGAATTATAAAATGCACAAATAAATGGCTAATGTTTGTTTGTTTGAACGCGCGAATCTCCGGAGTTACTGGTCCGATTCGAAAACTACGCTGTCGGCTGGTAGTTTAGCTATTATTTACCACCCATGGGGGGTGGAATAACTTTGATGTTTTCTGGTGATTTCAGATAAACGTTGCCTGTTAGGGAAACTAGAGCAGATATTATTAAATCTTGCTTAAAATCTTCCTCATTATGAAAGTCTGTTGAATTTTTGAAACTGTATACCAAAATGAGGAGTCACTTGGGTAGAGGAAGCACAGATTTCCCAATAAAGCTCCATTTAATCGGGGATGGGAAAGTACCTGAATCAGATAAAAAAATAGCTACTGACAAAGACCTTGGTAAAATCGTGACCAACATTGAAGACCTGATCTGTAGAGTATATCCGGATATAGTCAATATCGACCAAAAAAAACATTAATGGATGTGTGAGAGGGCAATTTAATTTAATTAGCTGCCAGAAATATAAGCGTTGACGCCATCAACGACAAAATAATGGCTAAACTACCAGCCGACAGCGTAGTTTTCGAATCGGACCAGTAACTCCGGAGATTCGCGCGTTCAAACAAACAAACAAACTTTTCAGCTTTATTATTTAATGCTAAATAGCTTTCCACCCGCGATGCCCCCCGCGATCAGTCAGTCAATTAACCAACTTCAAGCGGAGGTTATCAATTCGTTGAAATCTTTTTTTTTATGTTCCCTGAATACTCGAACGCCTGGACCGATTAGGAAAATTATTTTTTGTTTGAAAGGATATACTTCACAAGTAGTCCCATGGTCACCAAGTCAGGATCCTAGACAAATCGAGTGAACTCTTCAAATTTTATAGGCACTTACAATGTTTTTCATAAACTTCTCAGCTTTAATATAGAATGCTAAATAGCTTTCCACCCGCGATATCACCCGCGATCAGTCAGTCAGTCAGTCAGTCAATTAACCAACTTCAAGCGGAGGTTATCAATTCGTCGGAATCATTTTTTTTGTATGTTCCCCGAATACTCGAACGCCTGGACCGATTTGGAAAAATATTTTTCGTTTGAAAGGGTATACTTCACAAGTAGTCCCATAGTCACCAAGTCAGGATCTGATGATAGGATCCTGGACAAATCGAGGGAACTCTTTAAATTTTATAGGCACTTACAATGTTTTTCATCATACTTTCTAAAGCTATTCAGATATTTGCGTCTGGTAGTCATCATCTTATGTTGCTGAGCTGATGATGGACGGTACAAATCCTTAATGGTTAGGAGTTAAGGGGATAATTCTTTAAAAGTTATAGGAACGATGATGGAAACTACAACACTAATATGCTTATCCTAGGTCAGTGACCTTGAGAGTCATTGATTACACATAAGAAATTCAAAATTGAAACATAAAAAACTTTTAACAAAAAATAGAACCGCCTTCAAAGGCACTAAAAAGCAGAAAATAACTATTTAGTAACTCTAATATGATAGTTTTGAAGTAAGCGAAATAAATCTGCGGTACCATGATATCGGTTCTAATTTTTGTTAAAAGTTTTATATATTTAGATTGGCTATTGGACGCTGATCAGTGTTATTATCACCATCGGCATCAGCGTAGGCATCAAAGTGACCATAAGAAAGATCTTGGGAAAAACGTAACCTTTTGATGGGTTGGTCTTCTGTACCAAATTTGACATACTGGTTTCCATTTCGATATACTTCAAATACAAATGGGTATATTAATGGGTAACTCGCAGAAATGTAGAGTGTTGTAACATCTAATTTATACTTTTCTTTTGTCCCATGATTGTTGCCAAGATGGTCATGAGACATAACAGCAAATTCATCCCAATTGTTCGTCATATGCATTGCATTGCACCAAGCTTTTATGTGAGTTCAAAAGCAGTATTGATATCAACTTCGATGCAAATCACCACCAAAATAACTTTCTACCCTTTTTTAACCCCGATAGGCGATGAGTTTCAATAAAATACAAAACACGTCTTCCATCAATTATCTTAAAGAATGTTTATGCAAAATTTGAAGTAGATTGGACCAAGGAATCACGTTGTTCCATACATACTTTGTCCCAGTTTTTCAACCCCTAAGGATTTCGGAAGATCCTTTCTTATAGGATGCCTACTTCATACGAAGAACACACCCTCTAAGTTTCAGGTCTCTACGATCAGCGGTTTAGGCTATGCGTTGATCCGTCAGACAGTCATTCAGGACAATGCATGTTAAATAGATATTAGACCACCAAATTTATGTAATGGTACCAGACTTCAAGTAAAATTTCCGTCATAGTAGCAATTGGTTTTGACTGAGCCAGCAGTTGGGCAAACAGTACTGATACCTCGCATTCCGATGATACCCACAGATTTACCATAGAGATTTAAACGAATAGGTACAATTTCCTGTGAAATTACCTACCTATCGTCTGAAGTCAATATAAATAAAGCACAAGGACAAACTTTTAAGCATGTTGGAATATATTTAAGTGAAAACTGTTTTTCCCGTGACAATTATTATGTTGCCTTATCTAGATCAGGTTGCATAGGCTACTTTTTATTTGGAAACGCGGGTGGAACCGCGGGGGACAGCTAGTCTATCTATATCTATACTAATAATAAAGCTGAAGAGTTTGTTTGTTTGTTTGTTTGTTTGTTTGTTTGTTTGAACGCGCTAATCTCTGGATCTGCCAGTGGGATATGGAAAAACCTTTTTGCAATTGAAAGCCCATTTATTAAGGAAGGTTATAGGCTATAGAACATCACGCTACGACCCTCAGGAGCTGAGCAATGATAAAAAGAACGTTAAGCGGGAGCATGTATAGCATGGGTGAGCGATGCGACGCGGTTGTCAATGGATGACAGCGGTCGCCTAGGTAACAGTTTTTTGTTATTTTTAACTGTCATCAAGACGAGGTTATCAATTCGTCGGAAACTTTTTATATGTATGTTCCTCGATTACTCGAAGATGCCTGACCCGATTTGGAAACTATACATACAGGTGGTCACATGGTCACCAAGTCAGGGTCTGATGATGGGATCTTGAAGAAATCGAGGGAACTCTTCAAATTGTATAGGCACTAACAATGTTTTTCATATATTTTCTAAAACTATTCAGATATTTGCGTCTGGTAGTCGTCACATGTTGCTGAGCTGATGATGGAAGGTACAACTCCTTAACGGGTAGGAGTTAGGGGATAAATCTTTAAATATTATAGGAACGATGATGGAAAGTACAACGCTAATATGCTTATCCTAGGTCAGTGACCTTGAGAGTCATTGATTACACATAAGAAACTAAAAAATTAAAAATAAAATACTTTTAACAAAAAATAGAACCGCCTTCAAAGGCACTAAAAAGCAGAAAATAACTATTTAGGAACTCTAATATGATAGTTTTGAAGTAAGCGAAATAAATCTGCGGTACCATGATATCGGTTAAAATTTTTGTTAAAAGTTTTATATATTTAGATTGGCTATTGGACGCTGATCAGTGTTATTATCACCATCGGCATCAGCGTAGGCATCAAAGTGACCATAAGAAAGATCTTGGGAAAAACGTAACCTTTTGATGGGTTGGTCTTCTGTACCAAATTTGGCATACTGGTTTCCATTTCGATATACTTCAAATACAAATGGGTATATTTGACCGGCTGCAACTAACTCGCAGAAATGTAGAGTGTTGTAACATCTAATTTATACTTCTTTTGACCCATGATTGTTGCCAAGACGGTCATGAGACATAACAGCAAATTCATACCAATTGTTCGTCATATGCATTGCATTGCACCAAGCTTTTATGTGAGTTCAAAAGCAGTATTGATATCAACTTCGTGCATCGAATCACCCCCAAAATAACTTTCTACCCTTTTTTAACCCCGATAGGCGATGAGTTTCAATAAAATACAAAACACGTCTTCCATCAATTATCTTAAAGAATGTTTATGCAAAATTTGAAGTAGATTGGACCAAGGAATCACGTTGTTCCATACAAACTTTGTCCCATTTTTCAACCCCTAAGGATTTCGGAAGATCTTTTCTTATAGGACGCCCACTTCATACGAAGAACACACCCTCTAAATTTCAGGTCTCTACGATCAGCGGTTTAGGCTATGCGTTGATCCGTCAGACAGTCATTCAGGACAATGCATGTTAAATAGATATTAGACCACCAAATTTATGTAATGGTACCAGACTTCAAGTAAAATTTCTAGATTTCTGTCATAGTAGCGATTGGTTTTGACTGAGCCAGCAGTTGGGCAAACAGTACTGATACCTCGCATTCCGATGATACCCACAGATTTACCATATAGATTTAAACGAATAGGTACAATTTCCTGTGAAATTACCTACCTATCGTCTGAAGTCAATATAAATAAAGCACAAGGACAAACTTTTAAGCCTGTTGGAATATATTTAAGAGAAAACTATTTTTCCCATGGACAATTATTATGTTGCCTTATCTAGATCAGGTTGCATAGGCTACTTTTTATTTGGAAACGCGGGTGGAACCGCGGGGGACAGCTAGTACTAATAATAAAGCTGAAGAGTTTGTTTGTTTGTTTGAACGCGCTAATCTCTGGATCTGCCAGTGGGATATGGAAAAACCTTTTTGCAATTGAAAGCCCATTTATTAAGGAAGGTTATAGGCTATAGAACATCACGCTACGACCCTCAGGAGCTGAGCAATGATAAAAAGAACGTTAAGCGGGAGCATGTATAGCATGGGTGAGCGATGCGACGCGGTTGTCAATGGATGACAGCGGTCGCCTAGGTAACAGTTTTTGTTATTTTTAACTGTCTTCAAGACGAGGTTATCAATTCGTCGGAATCTTTTTTTATGTATGTTCCTCGATTACTCGAAGATGCCTGACCCGATTTGGAAACTATACTTACAGGTGGTCACATGGTTACCAAGTCAGGGTCTGATGATGGGATCTTGAAGAAATCGAGGGAACTCTTCAAATTTTATAGGCACTAACAATGTATTTCATATATTTTCTAAAACTATTCAGATATTTGCGTCTGGTAGTCGTCACATGTTGCTGAGCTGATGATGGAAGGTACAACTCCTTAACGGGTAGGAGTTAGGGGATAAATCTTTAAATATTATAGGAACGATGATGGAAAGTACAACGCTAATATGCTTATCCTAGGTCAGTGACCTTGAGAGTCATTGATTACACATAAGAAACTAAAAAATGAAAAATATAATATTTTAACAAAAAAAAACCACAAAGTATAAAATAACTATGTAAGAACTCTAATCTGATAGTTTTGAAGTCAACGAAATTAGCCATTGCTGTTGCATCATCAGATATTTATTGCTGCTACACTATTGACAGGTAGAAGGACGGCTCATTTCACTTCTAAACAGACCCTTACGGTATTTCTTGAAAAAGACAGCGTACGCTCTATACGTAAAAATGGACCATTGGGCAAGGTTTTACAAGATGCAAACCTAATAATATGGGATGAGTGCACATGACTCATAGAGCTCATCTAGAGGCTTTAGATAGAACTCTCAGAATTATAAAATGCACAAATAGCCATAGGTGGAATAACTTTGATGTTTTCTGGTGATTTCAGATAAACGTTGCCTGTTAGGGAAACTAGAGCAGATATTATTAAATCTTGCTTAAAATCTTCCTCATTATGAAAGTCTGTTGAATTATTGAAACTGTATACCAAAATGAGGAGTCACTTGGGTAGAGGAAGCACAGATTTCCCAATAAAGCTCCATTTAATCGGGGATGGGAAAGTACCTGAATCAGATAAAAAAATAGCTATTGACAAAGACCTTGGTAAAATCGTGACCAACATTGAAGACCTGTTCTGTAGAGTATATCCGGATATAGCCAATATCGACCAAAAAAAACATTAATGGATGTGTGAGAGGGCAATTTAATTTAATTAGCTGCCAGAAATATAAGCGTTGACGCCATCAACGACAAAATAATGGCTAAACTACCAGCAGACAGCGTAGTTTTCGAATCGGACCAGTAACTCCGGAGATTCGCGCGTTCAAACAAACAAACAAACTTTTCAGCTTTATTATTTAATGCTAAATAGCTTTCCACCCGCGATGCCCCCCGCGATCAGTCAGTCAACTAACCAACTTCAAGCGGAGGTTATCAATTCGTTGAAATCTTTTTTTTTGTATGTTCCCCGAATACTCGAACGCCTGGACCGATTAGGAAAATTCTTTTTTGTTTGAAAGGATATACTTCACAAGTAGTCCCATGGTCACCAAGTCAGGATCTGATGATAGGATCCTGGACAAATCGAGGGAACTCTTTAAATTTTATAGGCACTTACAATGTTTTTCATCATACTTTCTAAAGCTATTCAGATATTTGCGTCTGGTAGTCATCATCTTATGTTGCTGAGCTGATGATGGACGGTACAACTCCTTAATGGTTAGGAGTTAGGGGATAATTCTTTAAATGTTATAGGAACGATGATGGAAACTATAACGCTAATATGCTTATCCTAGGTCAGTGACCTTGAGAGTCATTGATTACACATAAGAAATTCAAAATTGAAACATAAAAAACTTTTAACAAAAAATAGAACCGCCTTCAAAGGCACTAAAAAGCAGAAAATAACTATTTAGGAACTCTAATATGATAGTTTTGAAGTAAGCGAAATAAATCTGCGGTACCATGATATCGGTTCTAATTTTTGTTAAAAGTTTTATATATTTAGATTGGCTATTGGACGCTGATCAGTGTTATTATCACCATCGGCATCAGCGTAGGCATCAAAGTGACCATAAGAAAGATCTTGGGAAAAACGTAACCTTTTGATGGGTTGGTCTTCTGTACCAAATTTGGCATACTGGTTTCCATTTCGATATACTTCAAATACAAATGGGTATATTTGACCGGCTGCAACTAACTCGCAGAAATGTAGAGTGTTGTAACATCTAATTTATACTTTTCTTTTGTCCCATGATTGTTGCCAAGATGGTCATGAGACATAACAGCAAATTCATCCCAATTGTTCGTCATATGCATTGCATTGCACCAAGCTTTTATGTGAGTTCAAAAGCAGTATTGATATCAACTTCGATGCAAATCACCACCAAAATAACTTTCTACCCTTTTTAACCCCGATAGGCGATGAGTTTCAATAAAATACAAAACACGTCTTCCATCAATTATCTTAAAGAATGTTTATGCAAAATTTGAAGTAGATTGGACCAAGGAATCACGTTGTTCCATACAAATTTTGTCCCAGTTTTTCAACCCCTAAGGATTTCGGAAGATCCTTTCTTATAAGATGCCTACTTCATACGAAGAACACACCCTCTAAATTTCAGGTCGCTACGATCAGCGTTTTAGGCTGTGCGTTGATCCGTCAGACAGTCATTCAGGACAATGCATCTTATATGTATAGATATTAGACCACCAAATTTATGTAATGTAACCAGAATACAAGTAAAATTTCTAGATTTCTGTCATAGTAACGATTGGTTTTGACTGAGCCAGCAGTTGGGCAAACAGTACTGATACCTCGCATTCCGATGATACCCACAGATTTACCATATAGTTTTAAACGAATAGGTACAATTTCCTGTGAAATTACCTACCTATCGTCTGATGTCAATATAATATAAAGCACAAGGACAAACTTTTAAGCATGTTGGAATATATTTAAGAGAAAACTGTTTTTCCCATGGACAATTATTGTTTCCTTATCTAGATCAGGTTGCATAGGCTACTTTTTATTTGGAAACGCGAGTGGAACCGCGGGGGACAGCTAGTACTAATAATAAAGCTGGAGAGTTTGTTTGTTTAAACGCGCTAATCTCCGGAGTTACTGGTCCGATTTGAAAGATTCATTCACTAATAGGAAGCCACATTATCCCCGATGGATATAGGCTACTTTTTATCCCGGGAACGCGAGTGAAACCGCGGGGAACTGCTAGTAGTAAATAAGATTATGTTTTTATGTGAGCTAATTATTTTGTGTTGTATATTGTATAACCATCTAACCCTACTTTAAAATACCAATGCCCTACCATAAGAAATACCATCGACTATGATAATATACTATATACTAGTATAAAACTGTTTGTTCATAGTTTGATACATTTAGGTAACATTTAGGTATAAGATTATTGATCGATGTTTTAAATAAAAATAAATATTATAATGTACGTCTATCACAACGGTAAGAGCCGAGTCATTGAGGGAAGTCACTGATTTTAGTTAAAAATTCCGAATAATCCGTTGTATAGTATTCACGCATAAAACAGGAAATAGTATCAAGTCGGCCAGTGATCACGTGTGTTAGTGAATATAGTATACATACAGTCCATTGAAACATAGTGTTTTTATTGATGGGAAGCTCATAGCTAAGTATATACCTCACAGGCATCGAGATCGACGCCCTCGATCTCCCGCTCGATCTCCTCCATGATGTCGAGCGAGTCTTTGCGCGGGAGTGGCACGGCTGGGGCGGACGCGGAGACGGTGGGTTCGATGTCTGGCGCGAGCTCGGCCGCGCTCGGAATGCGTTCGGATGCGCTCGGCGTCCACTCGGCGCCACTCGTCGGCGTCGCTCGGAGTAAGATCGATTCAGCGCTACACACAACAAACGCTTCATTGTAACGGGTGAGAGCGAGCGAGATGGACGAAGGCTAAGATTCATTGAAGTATGATAGAGCTGCAACCGTATATATGAGTAGGCCGTTACGATCTTCAGTTTCATACGTTAGGGATGATGACTGGGTAAAAATAATTAATTCTGTCGAGTCCGTCAGTTAGGCTATCAAAAAATATTGGATACGTATTTATTATTTTATGAAATCAATAAAAAAAATACAAACATAAGTCGCATCAAAGTTCAGGAGTAGAGGTTGTGACGTCATCTCTCTGTAGTTATTGTAAGACGTGACGTCACGCGAATTTAAACGCACTGTATCTTCGTTATTTTTTGTTTTTGGGTGTAAAGAAAAAATGTGTCCAATATTTTTTGGTAATCTAATTGACGGACTAATTAGTTATTTTTTTGTCATCATCTTTATTATGATTACGTGGCGATTCAATCGGGTAGCTCGGCGAGTTCAACCCGATGTCATATAGCGTAACTAACACGCCATAAGCGAGCGGTCATCGCTGACATGTCAATTAAAAACAATATTACACTTGCACGCTTCGTGCAAAATAAGGAGCACGAAAACAAATTTCTAGTGAAACTGAAAAGAAAAAAAATGTTTTTTCGGAAAGGTATGCCTAACTATATAAAATACAATGTTAGAATGTAACCGGTTAGTTAAATATAGAATGGGGAAGGGCCGTGTAATATACTATAGTATAAACACCTGGGCGGTGCGTTGTTGGTGTTGGTGTTGGCGCTAGTGTTGGTGTATTGGCGGTACTCGTCGGCGAGGGAGCGGTCGATGTTGGTGAGCGAGAGGCCGGGCGGCAGGCGCGCCAGGTCCCCGCTGGCCGCGTGCCCCGCCACGCTCTGGAACCGCTCCAGCTCCAGGGACTCCTGCACCACAACCAAACAACACATTTTATTAAGGTGAATGTTACAAAAAACCCAAGAAATACAAATTTTATTAAGTTTCTTGCAATTTTTTTGTCCACCTGGTGATAAGTGGTTACCGTCGCCTATCGCCATTTGCAATACCAGAGGTAAATTGAAATTCAATCAAGAGGAATTGCAAGTCAATAAAAGGTCAACAAGCATACGGAACACCTGATGGCATTCTCCGTTGAATTATGATCTTTTGTTGCGTTATAGTGATCGGTGTATATACCTGCATAGTCAGCTAGTATTAAGTACTCACCTGAAATTCTGGGAAGAGATTTTCATAGTGTTCTGGATCGGCGAGAGACTGTCCGGACTTCTTGTTGGTGGCGCTGACCGAGTCGCGCCACTGCTTCACCACCGCGCACATCTCCGACGGCATGTACGACCTGCGCACGCGCATACACTCTCATACATACTACCATACCTATTCACACTCGCAGTGAAACTAGGTATTTATTATGAACTTTAATGTTATACACCGTTAGGGTGGGCCTCCAGAGTGGAGTGTAGGAGTGGCGTGGTACCTGGCGAAGAAGGCGGCCTCGGGCAGCTTGTCCCGCTTGAGCAGCAGGTGCAGGCAGGCGGCGAGGTCGGCGAGCGTGAAGTAGGCGAGGAAGGCGACGTTGTCCTCGCCGGCGGCGGCGGCCATGCTCGCCACGTCCTGCAGCAGCGCGCGGTCGGCGGTGGAGGCGGCGAACAGCAGCAGCGCGCCGTAGTCCCGCGCGCGCCGGTAGCACTGGTGCGTGAGGGTGGGCTGCGCGGCGGCGGCGGCGGCGGCCCCCAGCCGCGCCCACCGCGCCCGCGCGCTCGCCTCCCCGCCGCCCTCCGCGCCCTCCGCCGCCTCCGCCTCCTCCGCCAGCGCCTGCGCCCGCTGCAGCTCGCCCAGCGCCAGCGCCAGCTCGAACCGGTGCTCGGGCTCCGTGGACACGGCCAGCGCCTGCTGCTTGAAGCCCTGCTTCTCCAGGAAGTGCGCCACGCGCGTGCGCCGCTCCGCCGGCACCGTGGGCAGCACGCGGTCCGCCGTCTCCAGGTCGCCGCGCATCACCGCCGTCTGGTACTCCAGCACCGACAGCAGCACCGAGTACGACACCACGTTCAGCTCCTTGTCGTTCAGGTACAACCTACACACACACGCACACACACATACATAACAACATACACTTTCACATAGACAGTAGGAGGGGTGAGGAGTAGGTAGAGCACCGACCGGTTCTCCTTGGCGACGTATCCCAGGATGTACATGGTGTGGTCGAGATGCGCGATGGTGACGATCTCGCCGCCCACGTAGTAGTTGAGCCGGTTCAGCGAGTTGGTGTAGATGAAGCAGTCGCCCACCCACAGGCCGGTCTTCACCGTCTCGCTAACCTCGCCGACCACCTGCACACACGACACAAGACACGTAAACGCAAGGTTGGGAGAGCTAGCAACATTAAAAAGATGCCCTTTAAAACTAAGAGTATTCCATTTAAAATTTAATAAATTAAAAAAAATATTATGAGCACAGATTTAATAATTATTAGTAGAATAGAATAATAGGATATAGGTAGTGTTCCTTGGATATTGTATTTATAAATACATAGAGTAGTAAGTGAGCCACACGAAGCCTCGTAGGGAACTGGCTCAAGGTGCTGGGCGGCAGATTTACAACTTGAGGGTGGCAGCCAACTAGGCGGGTACTACGAAGTACCCTAACACCGTGCTATAGTATCCTCAGCATGTTTTCCTTCACGGAAAGCTCAAGCTCATTATAGGATTCGAGCCCATAACCTTGGCTCGGCATTCGACGTCACAACCATTGAGCTGTCATCTGCTGGACAAAGGCCTCCCCCGAGGATCTTCACGATGGCCGGTCTTGCGCTGTCATCGCCTCGCCCTAACTAGGTCAGTGTCGTACAGCATCCGCGTGGGTGTATCCTATGGGAGGGGTGTACCTCGAAGGCGTCCTCGATGCCGTCCTCGGCGGCGGATGTGGCGGATGCTTCGCGGGCGGCGGCGACGAGGGCGGGCTTGTAGCGCAGCACGTAGTACGCCTCGTCGGTGGCCAGGCACACCAGCGTGCCGCTCTCCGACCAGAACACGTGCCGCGGCTGGATCTCGATACTACAACACACACGCCAACACATATACCAACCAACCAACCAACCAACCAACCAACCAACCAACCAACCAACCAACCAACCGACTGACAATAACTAATCATGCGCCTTCTCGTCATATCTCATTCACACACGCACGCACGCACGCACGCACCGCGCACGGGAGGTTTAGTTGATGACAAGTCGGCAGTGAGCTCAACGACTACACAATTATAATAGGATGGTAAAATTATTGAAAAAAGCATAACAAATTAGACCAGTGCTCACAAGCAATAATACTTAAATTACTATGCCTTCGCCATTCGCTACATATATGCCTGCCAATCAGTTATCTGGTTTCCATAGTACAAACTCTGCTTAGTTTGGGATCAGATAGCCGTGTGTGAAGAATATCCCAGGATATTTATTTATTTTACCAGTTGGCCAACTAAGAGTACATCGTAACACAGTATTTCATACAAAACTTCATGGCTTATATGATCATTTTGACATTTAATCAAAAATAACTGATTTGATATATCAGTCAGCAAATACCCTATTGTACAATTTGTCGATTCATTCGATAACTTTTTTTGGAACATTCGCCCATACCGTATCCTATAAATACGGCAATAGTAGTTTATGATACTGTTGCATAATAGGGGTTATTAAACACGAGTGTGAGTTTAAGTACCGAGCCGTAGGCGAGGTTCTTAATAGTATCACAAGAGTTTTTCAAGTGCAGTATCATACAGTACTTTATCTAAACTCATATAAATAATGTAAGTTAAAAAAATTGAAAAATCGATAGAATTTATCTACCAAATAAAAAAAATCAAAAATGATTATATTATTGATAGGTCCAAAGTGTACTTTAATAGAAAAAAAGTTATTTTATAGCATTATCTTGGGAACACAACTGTACTATAATGAATCATTATACACGGGTGTGCCTAAAGTGGGTCATTAAAGTACTGATTTTGATTTCATAATAAGAACATTACGATATGAGAGTAGATAAGAATATTAAATATCTTTTGTAATTATGAAATTTTAAATATAGCAGAGTCTGGATTTGCATAAAACTCAGAGCGGCGCCAAGCAGCGGTAGGATGTAGTAACTATCAGCAACTTTCAGTGACCAATCGCCAACCATTACCGTGTGTTCCTTCTAGGCTTTACGACGCTTGCCACATTCGACCACATGACCACTTGTATGAGTACAGTGTAACGCAGGGCTATTTGTGTATGTACCGGAATATGTCACCGGAAATGTATGAAATATAGAAATTGTATACAATTCCTGTGTATTTCCCCTAGGAAATTATAATTCAATAATGATACTTGGAAATATATAGAAACTATTGAAAAAAATAGGTTGGGGTTATTTTTTTTATTTTGCATAGTATAGCAAGTATTCGCACAAAAGTACCTTTCACTTACAACCCCCCAAATACCGCTATCCTTACAAATATACCGAATGTAGTACTCCGATAGATATTTAGGAAATGTATGGATTTCCTAGGAAATGTATACAATGACGGACTAGATACTTTCCCGTTAACATATACAATGCAAAGCAACACGCCTGAGGAGGGTTGTACGTGCTAACTCGCTGCAATAGTATAGCTCTGCTATAGTGCGTCCTATATTTCAGCTCGCCATCCGGCGCAATAAGCGTATTTATTAAGATTCGTGTTTTTAAATGGATACAATTTGTTTAACAGTTCGCCGTAGCATAAAATATTGTCATTCGCTTAGTTACGAATATGTCACTTTATGTATTCTATCAGATATATTACCCGCGGTTTCACCCACAACATAAGAGTTAAAAGTAGTTTTTGTCTCTCTCGTCATGTTATGCAACCTACCTGCGTGACAAATATATATTACTAGCTATGGCCCGCGACTTCGTCCGCGTGGAATTTTGTATTTATAATAGGTAATATGTAATATTCTGAGACTTTCTTCACACGCGGTTATCTGATCTTAAACTAAGCAGAGCTTGTACTATGGACAACCATATAACTGATATATATAATGTAGTAAAATCAAGTAACATATACCTAGTACTACTTTTTTTGTACATAACTACTTAAATATTATATTATGACGATTTGTTGTGTTGTTGACGCGTCAAGAGGAGATAAACATACATTTACATATTAGCAGGATTCCCGCAGCTCTGCGAGACTGTTTGACCCACCACCCTGTATAGCTAGCTCTTTATACATTATAATTCTAATCTCTTCAGACATCACCGTATTTGAATATGAAGACGCATTCGTAATGCAACAAATAACATTCGCAGTTTAATAAAATATAAACTAGCTTATTAAAATAGCAGATAGCCGCCAGCTTTTTAATGACAAATAAGTTGACGCGTGCGTGTTACAAAGTGACCAAACTATATTTTTATAATCGCAGGGAATCATTGTATTATATTTTGTTAATACTGAAGCATTTGAGATAACCTTCTAGGTTTTGTTACAGCCATCGGCCACCTTTCACTTGCCAACGTGGGATGGTGGCAAAGCAAAGCCACATTGCCATACGCAACAAAACTGCGAATTTTGTCATCATAATATGTACATAGCAGTAGATAAACATGAAACGTGTACAAACAAATCAAATCTCGCCAGCGGTAGCGGTAGCGGTAGTGTAACGTTAATAAACGCTAAGCACTGATGTGTATATGGAGCTTACCGTCTGATCAGTTCCAAATGTTCCCAGTCGTAGAAGGAGAAGGCCATGCCGCTGATAGACTTGACGCCGAGCATCGACCCGCCGAAGATACCTGCAGACACGCACACATACATACATTTTCGTGGTTTCACCCGCGTTCCCGAGGATCTTATTTTTTATCGGGATTAAAAAATATCTATCTATGTACCAAGTTTCATCCAAAACCGTTGAGTAGTTTTTACGTGAAAGAGTAACAAACATTCATACATAGTAGAGTCTATTGTAAAACTGTATCTGTGACATTCATAAGTGCCTTATTAGGGTCTAAACTGAATAAATGAGTTTTTGATTTGACATCCCTACAAACTTTTGCATTAAATCCTTCCTCAATGTCAAGGAACACATGTTCAAAATTATTGTTTGTACATGACATGCGGGTTGTGAGTCGATATGTCATTACAAATAACAAAAAGCGATGGGTAAGTAAGTAGTGTGAAATGTGAACCTTCAGCTCCGTAGTCGGGCTTGAAGGTCCTCCTCTCCTTGAAGTTCTTGTATATCTTGATGGTGGTGGAGTTGTCGAGCGTGGCGTACTCGGAGGAGTCGGCGGCCCAGACGAAGTCGTGCGCGGCGCCGAAGGCCTTGTTGCGCAGCGCCATCGCCGTGTAGATGATGTACTCGCCGTCGCCGCAGACCACCACGAACCGCCCGTTGGGGTTGTGCGCGATGCTCTGCGGGTAGATCTCGCACGAGCCCATGTCCTTCGCCACCACCGGCACGCGCTCGCCGTCCTTCAGCTCTGTCTCTACACACAACACATTACATTTATGTACTTTGTATAGGCCTGTGTTTCTCCACAATCACACCGTGGTCAGTTTTGATGTGGCCGACGATGGTAAGCCTAGAAAAGAACTGGCTCTCAAGTGCAGCTGTCGGAATACACCGAGATGTGCTTGGCGACAGATTTTCAACTTGAGGGTGGTAGCCAGCCATGCAGGTACTACAAAGTACCTTACCACCGTGCTATGGTTTCCTCACGATGTTTTCCTTCACCGAAAGCTCAAGCTCATTGTAGGATTCGAACCCGCGACCTTACATTACATCAATTAGGGATATTACATCAATTTTAAACAATACAATGAAAACAGGATAAATTAAACTATACCATATATTTTTCGTAGGACAAATAGACGAAAAGATTCGTCAAAAAAACACAGCGTATTTTAGCGATTTGACCTACATTCTAGCTTTAAAGAGTGTTAAAGAATGATGTGTAAACGGAGACGCGCCGCTTACCTTCCGGGAGTGTCTTGAGGTTGACCTGCTGCATCTCGGAATGTTTGGCCCAGATAATTTTGCCTCCGTTCACGTCCATGGATATGGCTGGCTCCTCCCGGCCCACTTTGATCATGATCGTGCCCTCATCGTACCTGCGAGGACATGGGAGCCACGTAACACACCAGTGATCACTTATACACACCGCAGTGGTATATTACATCGCATATTGCTGAGACTGTATTTAGATACATCAATAATGATACAACATTTCAGGAACCTGAGCATTACCATCATGAAGTTTTGACAATTTGAAATTTAACATAAAAGCCTGTACTCGCATTCTGGAATAAAGTAAAAGGGGGGCTAGCTAATTTAGTACTCGAGTAATCTAATAGATACTCTATTAAACTAATGCTTTATAATATGGACGTATTTTAGTGTTATTTTCCACTGGAAAATGTTAATTTATGACCTCACTTCAGTGGTCTTCTACCCTCGCTTAATGAGCCAGTAGAGGCTTGTGTCGTGTAGTTATGTGTAGTGGTAGCGTTACCCGATGGCGATGTTGTTAGACGAGTGCAAGGAGGAGATGGTCCACACGCGCTCGAAGCCGTAGTTGAGCGAGGACTCGAGCCGGTAGGTGGTGGAGTGCCACAGCCGCACCGTGCCGTCCTCCGAGCCCGTCACCACCAGCGGCAGCGACGGGTGGAACGACACCGCCGACACGTTCTGTGTGTGCCCTGCGATAACACACACACACACATACACATACACGTACAGCTAACAACACACACACCATCCTACATAAATATATAAATACACTGACATACCAACTCGGCTACATACATTTTATTAAATATCAAAAAGTTTTGTATGAAATACTGCATAGTATACTATGACGTCATAGTTTCATAGCACGATCTACTCTTAGTGTTTCCATTGTTAATTAAAAAGCATTTTTACTACGTATTTAATGTTTCCATGTGTTTATCGATATTTTACTAGTTCGTGTTTGATATTTTATTGTTCACAGTAACAACCGACAGCCTGAACTAATATTTATATTAATTATTTACTCTACTCAAAAAAACCAAATGCTACCTGAAATCAACTCAAAGTTATAAGACAATATGAGAGATAAATTGTGGGCTAATACCATGTGATGAGTTACCTTCCAACGTTTGTACGCATGTCTTGTTCTGGTAGTCCCAGATCTTGACGAGGCGATCGTCGGCGCCACTGATCAGGTAGGGCTTGTCCCCGCCGTGGTAGTAGTCCACGCAGTTCACGCCCTTCTCGTGCCCCTCCAGCGTGAAGTTCGATATCGACGAGCCGAGCTGCCAAACCTGCCACCCCACACGCACACACACGTGAAATACTATATACTATTACAACAACCATCATAATATTGACAAGTACATAACAATGACTAACTTTGACTGTGGTGTCGAGGCTGGCACTAGCGAACGTGTTGTTGTCTTTGGGGTTGATAACGATCTGCATGACGTAGTGAGTGTGACCCTCGAACACCTGCTGGCACGCCCAGTTGCGGTCCCAGTTCCACAGCTTGATAAGCAGATCATCTGGAAACAGTCACCTGAGCCTCACAATCTCGCCCGAAGAGATATAATATGGTGTTTACTATGGTTTCTCGACGGTTCAATTACGCAAGTACCGCGTGGTATGTATGTACCATCAACAAAGTTGAAGCATGATCAGTTATGAAAGCCTTTTCGTTTGTCCATAGTTGACAATTAATACCATCTCTTGTAAAATCATTTGTTTAAACTATTTTTATGACTAGCACATTACCAGGTTATATTGTATGAGGCACAGGTAGCCGCTGGGCACGGCACACAAAATATACCCTTAAGGTGATCATGCATGAACTTCGTTGATAGTAGTGATTTTATTTATTTTATATGATTCACAGAAAAGCCAAATAGAATGATATTATATAAACTTAACTAGGTAATTAGATTATATATAGAGATTAGGTATGGTAGACGAGTTAACATATACATAGTGTGTGTACTGACCGCTGCTGGTGAGGATGTAGGGCTGCGCGGGGTGGACGGCGATGCAGCGCACGTAGTCCGAGTGCGCCTCGAAGGCGTGCACGCGCTCCAGCGTGTTGTAGTTGAACACGCGGATCTGCATGTCGTCCGAGCCCGTGATCACCCAGTTCTTGCGCACCACGAACTTGGCACATCGCACCGGCAGCCCGCATACCTGACGTCACAACAAACAAATAAACATCACATCATTCACATAGATCTGATCCTGTCTACCCCACCACTACACTAACATACATACATACATACATAACAACATTTGGCCCCATTGCATCATCATCTTTCATCTTTCGTAGCTAGTATATTTTGTATGAATGTATGTGTTCTTTAAATAAATAAAATAAATATTGGTAAAATTTGATTCTGTTCATAATTTTATTTATTTATTTACACACATATTTATGAGAAATTATACTTCTGACATTTGTATCTATGTTCATGTGATAAGAGTTGGATATCTGTAGTAGATTGGCATTTAACCTAGTTAAATATTGCACAATGCATAGTTAAGTTAAACAACTACATGTTGCATTGGTTAAATCAATAGGGTAGTTGACAATGTCAAAAATAAATGACCAAACACTAACCAATGCATAAAACATCTAAAAACATGTGGAAGTATCAAATATGTTGTACATTTAATGCTTCTTATGATTTTTAATTACCAGTGGAACCACTAAGAGTAGATGATTTGATGCTGTGAAACTATGACGTCATAATGTAATATTTCATACAAAATTCCTTATAAACTATTGTTTTGACATTTATTAAAAAGTAGCTGATTTGATGTGTCAGTCAACTACCCTATTATAGTTATGTATTCTAATGTTTTTAAGTATGAATATAAAGGACAATGCAACTAAGCAGTCCTCATCACCAATACACGAGATTATTCTTACATGATAGCTCACATGGCTATAGCCTTAAGAAAATATATTATAAAATTCCAATCAACTGGGTACTGACTCATACAGTTACATGCAAAATATTGTAATTATTTATAAAAAATATTTTTATACTAGTTAGCCCAGTGTCTTGCCTTAAGAATAACCTAGCTACCTAACTACTGTAATTTTTGCAGAAATGTAGCTACTATCTATATATATACAAATATATACATAATAAAGCTCAAACCCTTGATTTTGCTTATGATTGTTTTTTTACTACATACAGTCCTGTGTTTGACCACAATCTTACCGATGTTCTAGTGCAGAGGAGCCTTGCGGGTGCAGCTGAAGGTAATTTAGAAATGGACTGTTTGCAATGTTATTGTGGATGCCAATAATGCCAACAACATATTAAGCGAACAATGTGCACTATACGAGTATGTAATTTTGGTGTGCACCTAAAATTGTGGTATAGTATAATATGTTCCCCAATAAAGAAGAATTTTATTTACTACATCACTATATTTTATTTTATTTTTATTTTATTTATTTATATAGACGAGCAGCTTGGTAGCTGATGTGCCTATATCACACAGTGTTGAAAGTCATTTCGCACTTCACAGTTCACTTTTTAAGCTTTTTAGTCCTTGTCCAATTGTCTAATTTGTTTTTAAAAGAGTTAATTGAAGTAGCAGAAACCACTTCTTCTGGTAGTTGGTTCCAATTACATACCACTCTGTTACTGAGAAAGTGGTATGCAGTGTTTGTCTTAGATGGTGCACGACTTATTTTGTACTGATGCCCATGGGAGGATTTAACGCACACATTCATTACAAATATGTAGTGTAAGTGGGGAAGGTTATAATTTCGATTGAGGGTTTTCGCCACGAAGGCGTCTTTCCTCGAGAGTAGTGAGGCGCAAGATGCGAAGCCTATCTTCATAGGATTTGCTTAAATTGTAAATAAAAATTTGCTAAAATGCCTATGTTTATCTTCTACAGAAACCGAGGGTAAACTGCACAAGTAGTTCAAGTAGTTCAACAATGCCTAGTGTCACCTGGAGGTGAAATTCCTATAAAAAAATTAGGGCAGTTGTTTTATTTTTACTGCAAAAATATATTCACATCCTAATCAGAAATGTTAGGTAGAGGTAATCCTGAGCAGGACAAGGTACATATAAGATGTGTTTTTGTTTGCTTTGTCCTACTCACCACCTATATTATATTCAACTTACTAACATTGTATATAAGCCTTAAATCTGTTACTAACACTACTAATCTCAAATATGGATATGTAATTTTATGTCAGAAATAAAAAATAAGATTTTTATTTACTTTGGTTAACCATATAAGTACATATATTTTAATATCATATAAGTACTTAGATATGTGTTGTAGACAGAAGAAAGTTATTAGATCCTTGGAATTCATTGCAACCGAGAAATTGTTAGTATCAAAGACAACACAAAGTAGTTACCTCAAATCTCTTGATCTGTGAATGTGTCTCATAGTTCCAAATATTGACGTCTCCATCGTAGAGTGAACAGAGCAGCCAGGGCTCCGTGGGGTGCTGGTCCACGCACTTGACTCGGTCGGAGCGCGCCGTCAGCTTCCTCTTGATGTCCAGTCGCAGCGGCTTCGGAAACATAACGACCACCAATAAGTTATTTCCGATTCTCAGTTTCACGCTTTAGAACATGTACAAACACTATTTCTAAAAGATTACATAGACTGGAAGCCGACATTAGATGAATGATGGCCCACTGCTGACGGTCATTTCACTACGTGGCTGTAGCTTAGACAACATAAAGGGACATATGTTTACAATGATTTCACAAATCTACAGTAGATACACTGAAGTGCTTACCATTTTTTTAATTTAAAACATAAAATATCGTCATCAGAATCAGAAACACTCAATAAGTTTGACAGGGTGGGAGGACGTGTCACTTTATTTTTTTTTATCAACCCGCTGTCGCTGTTCTGAGCTGTACGGAACAGACGGAACTATAGAATGTCATTTTGGATATGCATCCAAAATAAAACAATTCTATCGGTAAACTCCGGTTTATTTTTTTGTAGGCTTGCGGAACCAAAATAAATTATTATTTTATTGGGTTATCTTACCTATATAACTTGAGAGCTCTTCATGAACGTTAAATATAAAACTACTGCTACAGTGAGACATGTATCTTTTGTCAGTTAAATGACATCGTCAGTAGGGGGCTCTTTATTTCTTTTTACTACTTTCGGCCAAAATACTTATACATTTCTTGCTTTTGGCATAATAATATTACAACATCCAAGGGGACACAGCGAACTCTCAAAATGTGACTCTTTACAAGATAGGGGTGTTTGTTCCAATTTAGCCACGTGGCAAAAGATCCTTGTCACACTCTTTCACTATATAAATGATTTATATATTGTAATGTAACGTTACAGATTTTATTCCAATTTTTTTCGCGCATTAGTTGAATGACGTGAATTCTTCGATCTCACTAGTGGACGAAAGTGGAAACATTTCAAATATGCTTCTGATTTATAGCCGCGAAATTCAAATTTTATTGCATTTTTTGCTAATAATTGCAGCCCGCGGTTTATAGGTCGTAAGTTTGTTGACATGTGATCCACGACAAGAATGGTAGTATATTGACTGATTTATAACGTGTGTTGGTAATTCAATGTTAATAACAAAAAAATCATTAGACCTATGACCTTATTAAGGAGATCAATCCCCTAAACGCTCAATCTTACACACGGACGGCATGTTGTTGCTAACGGCAGAGGTAACACACCGAAAGGTGCTTGGCGACAGATTTTCTACTTGGGGGTGGTAGCCAGTCAGGCGGGTACTACAAATTACCCTACCACTGTGCTATGGTTTCCTTCGCCAAAAGCTCATTGTAGGATTCGAGCCCGCGACATTCGACGTCATTAACAACTACCACTGAGCAATCATCGCCTTAAATCTACTAATCACTTTACTTTATTATTTTTTATCTCCGAGAGCATGTGACCTATGCGCCCCTCCTCTCGTATTATTGCACTCTTTGCTTTTGCGGCATTATTGAGTTACATAGATACTTACCATGTAGTTGTACCTATAGTGGTATGTGATACTTACGCTACACATATTGAGATCGTGAGTTCGAATCCAACATGAGTTTTTGACGATGGGTAAATTATCTTGAAGAACCATAGCCCTCGCCTCGCGAACCTACTTGGCGTTCCAGCAGTTGCACTTGAGAGCCAGTTGAGATCGCCAATCTTCCTGGTATCCTGGTTCCATTGTTTTCTTTTGAGGTACTTAGGTACATACCTTTTTACACCTACCTACAGTTACCTTTCTATCGGGTATCTACCCGAAAGGTAACTGTAGGTAAGCTCGCTTAGATAAGCGACTTTTGGATTTAAGGAGCTTTCAGATGTCATAACTTACATTTCTTTGAGCTGTAATTTTGTTATGATAAAAATTAAAAAAACTTTGAAGTTGTTCCATATATTTATGAATATTACCCATATATTAAGTATATTAGACTACCTAAAGTATTTACGAATTACAGTAGTTAAACTTCTGTTACATATACCTACCTATTTTATATCATTATACATATAGGTATTTTTAACTACCACTACTACTACTATATAAATCTGTATGTCCTCTTAGGACTCAAGAATGGCTTGACCGACCTAGATGTAAATTGGTGTGAAGTGAAAACATAATTATGATTGCGCATTATGAAAAGCTATTTATAATGTTGGTATACATTTTAGTAATAATAGAAAATCTGTCTGTATATACTACTATAATTGCGCCCAGTGAAGCGGGCCATGAAAAACGGCTAATAGTTTCATAAAAATATACAAACTTAAAAAAAATACTTATTAAATTATTAAATCTAATTAACAAAAACAAACAAGCTATTGTTTTTAGAACATACATAATTAACATATACCTTGGAGGAATACGTTGATGATTTATTTTGTCATTAATCGGTAAATATACAACCATTCCTGTGGCAAATCACATGTTGTCAACCATACGACCTATTACTGGGCTGCGATTAAGTAGCAAAAAACGCCTAATAACATTTGTCACGGGCTACCTTCCAGGATCTCCCATAATTTAAAAAAACAACAAAGTTTCGGAATGTTTTACGTCATAATTCCAATAAAAGGCTGGTACTGCTATATTTTTGGCTCATTTATATGGAAACAAAATTATTAAGGAAGGTATAGCTAATAGATTGCAGAGCCAGCAACAAGGTACCTCACGACACACGCTCGCAATCTTCAATCATCAGCCAGCTACAAGTACATTTAGATTGAGTTTATGCTTTATTTTAGTCACTAACATTTAATAAATTCATTGAATTATTTACTGAAATACTTAATACCTATGGCTATACATGAAATATGTTTTATGTGTCTATTCTCATTAGGTTCGTTAACTAATTCTTAATTCCTTACAAGATAAATTGAATTTTATAGTACTAACAGACGAGCGACCATGGTACGGCCGAACCATCATATCATATGGTTGTGTCGAACCATATACGTGGTTCGACCACGCCACGTTCATTTGTTTGCTAATACTAGGTAATACAAAAAATAATACTAAAAATATATGGGAAGCGAAGGAGCGTGGCGCTGGTATTCAGTTCATCTTGCACATATATTCGTAATTTGTTATGGCCATTTTCGAAACCAGTTTTCTTACGCTTAAATGAATTACATTACGGAATGATAGCTACATCATAACCATTATCGGAGTAGAGTATCGTAATCAAATAGGAATTACACATTTAGTTGAAATCATAATGTGTCATGAACTCCGCGTGTAGTCGGGCGGCGCGGGCGATCGCGGGGACCGAACTGTGTGTTGTGGAGGTTGTGCGGAGCGAGAGAGTCGCGGGACGAGTGTACGCGTGCCGGTGGCATCGCATCAAAGGCCCGCGCGGGACGAGCGGGACGCGCGGCAGCGTCGGTGTGCCGAGCGATGGACCCCGAATGATGACGCGTAGTCACTTCTAAAATACAACATGTATTTATTTCAAACAACGAGTATGGGTCAAAATATAAATTTATAAGACAAACAATGACCAATTCAACGATACAGAAATTAATTTTATTGGCACAAAAATGCCACAGATTTAAATTTTAAATCGGTCAAGTGCGAGCCTAACTTACGTGGATAGGGAGAACACATCACATTCAAACGGACCGGACAGTAACAATATAATATGTTACCACTCAGCCTCCAACTGCTGATTGACATATTTGAATGAAAGAGAAACATGGTTCCATTCAAATCGATAGATCATACTCTCTAGAATAACACGTAGATACTTTTTATCACGGGATAACATGAGATCCCTCTGAAACACGCGGAAAAGCCGTGTAGGGCGGTGGCTAGTTAGGGAATATATCCCTGTTTTATTAATTTGTTATATTGCAGTTCTAGAAGTAATTTTTCACAATGCAGTTTAAGGAGGCGCGTCTTATTCGCGAGCCAACGGGTATTTTTTTTAGCTCAGTCAGTAATTATACAGTGTCTGTAACTATACAGGGACTCTATTTTTGTATTTTAAGACAAGAAAATATTTGTAGCGATTGTTTTAAAATTTTATACGATACTAAAATCTCCTGAAACTATTTCAAATGTCTAATTTCTTACAATACAATTATTGAATGAAGAAAATCTGAAATTTTTTTTCGAATATACCTACATTACCAGTTGCAAGATCCTATATTCCGATATCCGATTATCCTACAATCAGACTTATCTGTACGGAACCCTAGCTGCGCGAGTCAGACTCGCACTTATCGGGTTATTTATTTTGAAATTTAGATTATAATATACAAGCATATAGTTGTGTATGTATATGTCACAGTATGATTATGAACATCGTTTGTTTATAATTTTAATAAAATTTACTTTCATGGACATTTTTTAAATGTAAATAAGCCGGGGCGGGTCGCTATATCTAATATCTATCTAGCTAATCAACCAATAAACGCGGTCAAAAATTAAGACAGTTTACAATTTGACGATTTGTCATGGATAGATTATAAACCATCGAAAATTAACACGTTACAAGTTCATAGTACATATCTGGGATGGATCTGGATCCTGAATACAGTTCGAACTGCGCAACGAAAAAACGTCAACTGCGCGCAAGTATAATCTTAAACCGTTTCAATTTGGTAGTTTTGTACAGAATAGAATTTCTCCCAAATAATAATTTTACGGACAAAAATTGTTAAAAGATTTTAAGAAGAAATAATAAAACAATTAAAAACAAAATCATTAAAACGTTTGGATACATTCTACAGACACGAGGTCTGTAGAATTCAGCTTAATTTAAAAAAAAAAACGTTCTTAGGTTGGTCGTCGTCGTTGGTACAGTTCACAATTTATCGGCAGTTTACAATCTCGCGAGACTGATTATAAACGAACGTGTTCACAATCATACGGTGACATAGTATATCTTACACAAATATTCTTCGTGGCTTGTTGTCATTGATGAGGTACGCAGATGAAGGAACCGGCGCCAGAACACCGAGCCGAAACCGGCGCCGGAACCGGCGGCGTTCCAGATGTAAGTACTCTATGCCTGTCCGACGACTCGGACACTAATTATACTAATGTTACATTTTAAGTTAAACAAATTAACGGTTATTATAACAGTCATATCAAGAATACTTTACATTTCCCAGAGCAGAACCACGAGGCGGAAGTTAGTTACGTCGTACAGAGTCACTCGTAGTAACTAGAGTCCGCCTCCTCCAAATTACTTCACAGAAATAAGAAAACTTTATTTATAACCTTAAATGTTTATAATATACATGATTATACTTACTATATCTACTGTTGCTATTTATTATAAAGATTATTTATTACACAGTTATAATGTTCAGGAATGTTTTATGAATTAAATCCAATACATTACAAGGCTGCTATACATTTGGCGCACTTTATTTATTTATCCAGCAGCAGTCCTCACACGTCTCACGACACGTGCTCGTGGCATCACAACTAACATTTACCAGTTACATATGTATGTACATGATTAAACTGTAACATTTAGACGAAGACATGCAGTCACAACATTTATTATATGTGATACATACATAATTTTAATATCTTACCATTAAATAGGATAAAGGGGATTCATTTATTCAAATTTGAACTAAAAACAAAATAACAACTTAGTATCGTACAACTATAGTGTATAAATTAGGATGATCGGGTGAAGCGACGTAGGCGTAGGGCTCGTTTAGTCGCTCGAGCTCGCCCAGTACCAGTAGCTTGGCGACGGCTTTTCCACATTCCTGTTACGCTTTCTCTTGCTTTTACTTTGATTACTTTCCAAATTTGATTTACTCGGTGCGATCGCATCGCTGCTGCTTCCCGCTTTCGCCTCTACGGGATAAAATAATTTAATATTACACTGAACGATCGAGTACAGCATTAAGATAAGAAGCACTACGATTATAACCTAACATAGTAATAACTTGAAGATACACAACATCCAAGTACAATATCATATTCAGTTGAGGAGGCTCGCGACCCTCGCGGACACACGTCCACGGGGTACCTGTTCGCCCCGTACCCAAGTGCGCGGATTCAGTATGTATATTTGGGCGGGGGTCGTGGGAGCGGTTCGGTCGGTGCGGATGGTGCGGTCGGTGCGGATGGTGCGGATGGTGCGGATGGTGCGGGTGGTAGAGGATGGCGAGGGGGTCGATCGGGCGGCGGGTCGTGTATGGGCCGGATGATGGGCTCCGGTCACTTGAGGTAGGTCCGGTAGAGCATGGGCGAGTGCGCCGTGTCCCGCTCCTGCTCCAACAGGAACACCATGTCGCGGTGGTTGATGCGCTTCAGCCGCGTGCGCAGCGCCAGCTGACTGCGCCCCGTCTACAACACATGAACACATATAACTGACCACGACCACGACCACACATACATCTATCCATCGTCATTGTACGTAGCGCGTAGGTATAACACAGCAAGCCTTACACTGATCATGAAAAATGTTTTAGAGAGGAAACTATACATAAAAAATGAAAAAGTTATCATATTAATTAGGGAAGCATTAAAGTACTTCATAGATTAATAAAGTACTAAAACAGATATCTCGACTCATCACTATGTTTCTGAGTGCGAGTAAAGGCCATTACCGTATATCGTAAATAATACTGAGGCTCCTAAAATTTTGTAGCATGTATGTACACTATCTGCAGTATTCGGCCTAATATCAACCAAAATTACCTGTAAATAATATTTGTGTATGTGTGTGTGTGTGTGGCGTGTTGTGGTAAGTAGGTGGTACAACTTACAAATCCAGGTGCGGGTTGTTGGTTGGAGTGTGCGGCGCTGCCAGCAGGGGCGGCGGGTCCGGCGCCCGCGCCCCCTGCCCCTCCGCCGCTAGTTTCGTGCGCCGGCCCGTCCAGCCGCTGCTTCTTGCGCGGCCCGATCGCTTGCAGCGCGGTCAGGTTGGCCTCGCGCTGCCGCAACTCCTCCAGCTCGGCGCGCTGCATCTCCTTCGCCTATATAAGTACGCACACATATCGTTCATTTATTTAAAGGTTCTCAAACTTATTTCGTCCACTTTGAGAATTAATATTTTTTTGTGCCTCCCAAGAATTTTAACTCTACCACATCTTAAACACCACAATGGCAATCATTGCCTTATTTAATTATAGCATGCCATATTAGTCTTATCCTGTTTTTGAGTTCATACTATGCACCATGGCACGTCAAATAAAATGTTCTCTAGGCCCTTTACCGCCCCCGGGTTTGGCAAAGTGTCTGTCGAAACACGTATAAGGTGTCCTACAATATTAATTATGTATATAACTAAATCTAAATATATAAAAGTTAACGGTGATTCAATTGACGGCCTGATTTATCAACACACAGCTCAAATCACTGAATGTGTCGAGCTGAAATTATGCATACATAGCTATAGGCTGGTTGACACTGTCAAAAATAAATAAACAAACACTGACCAATGCATAAAACATCTAAAAACACGTGGAAATAACAAATATATTGTACATTTAATGCTTCTTATGATTTTTAATTACCAGTGGAACCACTAAGAGTAGATGATTTGATGCTGTGAAACTATGACGTCATAATGTAATATTTCATACACAATTCCTTATAAACTATCGTTTTGACATTTATTAAAAAGTAGCTGATTTGATGTGTCAGTCAACTAGCCTATTATGACGTAGGCATCCGCTAGATAAGGATTTTTAAATATTCAATCCCTAAGAAAGTTTTTTTTTTACTATGTATACTGTGTTTGACCACAATCTCACCGTAGTCAGTGATGATGTGGCCGACGATGGTAAGCACACAAAGCCTAGAAAGGAACTGGCTCTCAAGTACAGACAATAAAATGTAGTATACTTTCAAAAGTCTAGAAGGTCAGGTAGTATCAAGTGGGGTCGGTACGGTACCTTAGCCTTGAGCTTGGCCTGCTCGGGGTCCTCGTTCTTGGAGCGCGACTTGGCGGCGCGCAGCAGCAGCTCGCGCTCCGAGTCCTCGCGCCGCTTCTTGTCCACGCGGTCCAGCTCCTCCAGGAACTTGAGCTGCGACTTCACGTCCTGCGTCGTCTCGTACCGCGAGTCGCTCTGCTTCAACAACAACGTTATACATACGTTACCATAACCAATACTCCATCACTACCACTCTACTAATACACTTTGCTTATTTGCTTAGCAATTTGTATATACTGTAGTAGTTATTCCCCGTGGTTTCACTCGCGTTCCCGGGATAAAAGTAGCCTAAAACCTTCGGGGAATGTAGCTTCCTATTAGTGAAATAATTTTTCAAATCAGTCCAGTGAGATTAGCTCGTTCAAACAAACAAACAAACTCTTCAGCTTTACTATTTGTAGAGAGATAAAGCTCACAATGGCGGTGATAATAACATTCGCTACTGCTCTGGGTGTGGTGGGGTGTGGTGGGGTGTGGTGGGGTGTGGTGGGGTGTGGTGGGGTGTGTGTAGATGGGTACCTTGACGAAGTCGATCCTGTGTTGCGCGACGACGGCAAGTTTCTCGATGACGGTCTTGAGGCGCTCGTGCAGCGCGTGGCTGAGCAGCGCGGCGATGTCGCGCTCGGCGGCCGGCGCCGGCTCCTCCAGCCCGAGGCGCGCCGACACCGCGCGCACGCGGGCCGCCAGCGCCGCAGACCCCACCAGGAACTCCTCCTTGCACGACCGGATCTGCGTGCCGATCAGCTCCGTCGAGCCGAGGATGCGCTGCGTCTCCTCCGCCAGGTTCACGCCGCCCATCGCCGCCACGTCGTTGATGTCGTCGTCGCCGGCCATCTTGTCGTCGCCGAACGGCACCGCGAACTGCGACGCCGCCTTCTTCTCCTTGTCCCTCAACAGCGACTTGCCGGCGGTGAGCACGGTCGACAGGGCGGCCGCCGACGAGCCCCCGCCGCCCCCCGCGCCGCCCCCGCCGCGCGCGAACCCGCCCTTGCTGTTCACCGTCATCGTCTTGCCGCTGTTCACCTTGCTCACGTTCAGCTTGGTGTGCACGGGGATGTTCTGCAGCACCGCGATGGTGCCGCCGCCCTTGCCGCCCGCCTTCTGCTGTGAACCGAGCGTCCTCGTCACGAGACATCTACTACTAGGTACGTCTACCTACCTCGTCTAGCTACAGACATGTATGCGACACACAAGTCACGCCGCCAGTAGGTGTGCACGAACCGACCAAACTAGCGTGTCACTTCCATTTCGCATAATTATCGAACAATCATGCGAAGACATATAATAAATAATTGTATTTGATATTCATGCAACGATTAGACTTGACACCGACACGACACGAGCCGAGCTAGAGATGAGCAGTAGTTAGATGGAACAACTCGGCCGCCGCGCGCCCCGCGACCGACGTCGGCGGCACGGTCCTCCACCGAGCTACCGTTCCTTCCAAATTATACAAACATCAAAGTACGCCTTGCGAAAAGCTCTAATTGATCGAGAAATGATGCACGAAGAATAATTTAAAAACGAAAGTAATAAAAATTCACATTTTACTATTCTCAACGATAACTAAACAAAATAAGTAAAGACCACTGAGATGATACTACCTCGCCTTTTATTAAATAGTAAGTGTTTTCGTTGTAATCCTTGATATATGTTACATGCAGTCCCGAGAGGCTTGCCCTCTGCCGGACTGAGAGGAGTGAGTCTCACACACTCTTTATTCAATTATACTTACTAAAGAAGAGCACAAACTGCACGTTAGCAAAAAAATGTTGCGACCACTCTCTAGTACCTTCGTTAGAGACCATAGACATTATTTATCTATGGGTAGATCTAATGTACTATTGTTCACACATGTGTGTGCGTATTGTTTTTTTCTCGCTACCATAATGCGGCGCGGCGGTGGGTTGTAGTACGGTCCGCATAACACATGCACAAATTAAATAAGGCGTTATACTATGAGATTTTTTTGCAAACACCAAACAAGTAAAATAAATGAAACATGACATGTATTAGTTGACAACAAGTATGCCAACTTTACAGAGAGCCACTGATTGTCTACAACATAAGCGTCAAGTAATAAAACAGTTGTAATGTAATGAACTGGCTACTCTAGGACAGGGGTAGGCAACAGGCGGACCGCGGACCACCAAATATTGTTAAATTAAATATAACTAGCCCTATATTCATGTTTGAAAGCCACATACAAACCAACTTAGTAGTTATTCTAGATACCTAGTACCTATTTTACAAGCACCTATGAATGATTTTTATTTATGTACCTACATAATAATGATCATTTTATTTTCTCGACCACGATAAAAAAATTCAACAGTATCCGGACCACACCTAAAACTACTTGCCGACCCCTGCCCTGGGCTGAGACTGATGTAATAGAGTTACTATGATACTAGATGGTTACTAGACTATAGTAGAACATACAAATTTAATGCAGCTAAAAATATTTAATGGCAAAATAATAATGTTGTTTGGACAAGATGCGTACGTGTGCAATGGATGATGGATTAATCAAATGTTAACTAAAAATTCTGTGACCATCAGATGATGCGGGTGACGTAAACGAATGTCATGAAAACATTAAACCTCACATGTATGTCTCGGTATGTAGGTACAGACGACCACAAGTCAAGGTGTACACTGGCATTAACCATACTAGAAAATCATGTATCATTCCATAATATGTTTGTTTTCTTTGACATCGCCCAAATTGTATGATGAATAATAATATACCTAATAAAAAAATAACAAATAATCTTACCTAACAAAATACTTATATGACAGTACTGTATAATAAAAATGACTTGTGATCAGTGGCGTAGCGTGGCCCTGCGGGGCCCCGTATAAAAAAATGTTTGGGGGCCCTTATGAATGGTAAAGATTATTAAGAAAAAAAAAATGATTGCATAAAATTAAAGTTTTTTTTTTTTTACAAACAATTCAAATTAAATATACACTCTCCTTGCCTTTTTTTCGGCAAACTGATTTATTAAATCATTTATAGCTGATGATGACTTTGGTTTTTCTAATGTTTTTGCCTCTATGACGCACGTCGGGGGCCTCTGTGACCCGGGGCCCCGTATAATTGATACGGCAGATACGGCGGTAGCTACGCCCCTGCTTGTGATGGATAACTAATCATTAAGATGAATGTGGATGACATATACATGTAGCATATTATCACCGGTTCGATGATGTCAGCTGACGGAGGAGCGCAATGGATTACCAAAACAACGCGGAAGCGAAGGACATTATACCAACATATAGTAGGGTTGCCATCGGTCTGCTTTACTCAGCTGTCAAATGTTGTCCGCTCTGTCAGTGTGTGATGATGCGTCAGTAAATGTGTCGAGAAAGAAGATTTAGTTAGCAATATTAATAAAAGAGGAACACTAAAAAAACTACCGAAACAGAACGGTCATTGTACAATGAGTCACACCAATGTTCTTTTTGTAATCAGCATATCTAAGAAATTGGTAATTCGAAAAAAAATTGGTTTTTTTTATTCTTATCTTAAAAAATTACTGAGATATTTAAAGTTAAAGTACGACCTCCGCGGCAAAATCCGACTAATCGACCGCGCTGTCGGCGGCGGCCGACGAGCGAGTCGGCGCATGCGGACACCTACGTATAACTACCTACCTACTTTGGCTCGTTGCTACTTGGACTGACGTCACGCTGCTCCTGTCACAGCAGGGCGCGAATGAACGCAAATTTAAAAAAGCGGTGAACCTTTGGAAATCCTGGCCCGTGTTAGATGAAACAAGACCTAATATTGTTTGCACGAGTACGCGCATTGTATGTTACAGTAATATTTTGATGTGTTGGTGTGATTCATTGCGCGATAGTTCTATTTGTAATGGAACATAGTGGGTAAACTAGAGCCATCATAATAGGTCACTTTTGACGGACCATATACGTTCATGTGCAAAAAAACAAACATAGCACGATAAGGAGACGGTCTCTTGTCAAAAGTAATATATTAAAATGTGCTAAAGTGATGTGATGTGCGAGTGCAGGGCGGCTAGAGATGGGCGGATGCGATGGATGGCAACCCCGGCCAGCGTGTGTGGTGGCACAAACCTGCGAGGGGGGCGGCTGCATATGGTTAATGCACTTGGCGGCGGTCGCGGGCACCGACGCCGGCACCGGTATACGGTACTCGGGCAGTAACACCGGCGGCAGCAGCGGCGTGAGCGTGGCGCTCGGGCTCGGGCCCTCCTCCTCCCCGGGCTAGTCACAACACCGCACCGCATTAGTGCCCTGCCCTGCCCTAGCCCTGCCCCGCCCCCTACTACCCACCGTTAGATGCTTACCTCACGTCACCTTATACCCTCACACACATACACCCACACATACATCATCTTTACATCGAGATAATCAGAGATTTTTAAAATGGTTTACAAAAAGATTACATTTTTGATTTATTATTGCAAATGCAAAATACAAAATAAGTACCTAGATATTTTTTTTTAAATTAATTTATGATTAATACAGCGTGGTTACTAAGGAAACATTTGCAATCAAAAAAGTGGGTGGGTCCATAACGTGTACGGTGCACAGTGTGCGTTGGTCGCTAAATTATTGAAAGGAAAAAAAACATTCCAACTGTTATAAGTTTACATTAGCTGAAAAGTTTGAGAAACGCTATGAGTAGATTTACTAACTTTTAACGCCTTTAAAATTAATAGTATTACATTAATATTTTGATAAACTATTATAAAAGCCTTGAAAAACACTGGATTCTATGTTGTATTGATTGTGTCAAATACTCTATATTAAAAGTTTCAAATCCCTTCCCTGGAGCTATTAAACAAACCCGAACAAATTCGAGTCCGAGGGTTCTGTGATTTCCTGTTACTTTAAATACCATATCGTTAAGCTTCTTATAGGGTATTAGGGTAATGGTCAATTTTCGACTATTTTCTTTATCTTAAAAATAATTAATCAAAAAATATATTAGAGATTCTCATAACGAACGAACGCCTTTTAATTTTGATATGGCACACAATATAGTTTGCAATACTTTATTTTAATTTTCTGATCCAATAAGGGTTCTGTTTTTCCCCTTTGATGTACTGAACCCAAAAACATCTGCAAATGTAAATTTGTGATCGCATTTTCAGTGATATACCTACGAATGATCAAGTTTCTGATTTATTCCATTACTTGTGCTGTGAGACCTTGCTTCTTGCCACATGTCTCTGAGAAAAAATATTGTGAAACGTATGTAATATTTATTACTGACAAATCATCATTAAAATTTTAAAGACTTGCAGGACTAAAGATCACTGAGATATGATGATTCTTAAAATGGCACTCGGTGCCAGTTTCCACAGCTGCGGTAAAGAATCTCTCTATAAATGGCGTCTACTTCACGTAATCCATGCACATGCCAAATTTCACAATCAGTGGTTTGGGCAGGGCGACGATTACCCAGAAACTATATAAATATTGCTAAGATATTATATACTACAAACATTTTATTTTACATCTATAGTTTTTTATAAGAGCGATTCCATAACATTATTATTTCTGAGATATGTAAAAGTATTTAATAAAATATTTGTACACATATGTATACCTAAAATATTTTGTCTGTGTGTCATATAAAGCATGAAAGTAAAAATAGACGCATACAAAGTGGCGAGGCGAGTTACAAGTTGTAGTAAAGTACTAGAATATAATTAAGAGAGAAATACTGCACTTGTTTGAGCATAACAATGAATTGAATAATGTAAAGTAAGAATGAACCATGAAATGAGACAGTATAAGGTTCAAATCGCAAGAGTCGGAAGGGGACAAGTTAGGCGAACATAAGATCAACTAATAGATACTCGTGTAGGCACTAATAGTAAAACACCGACAACATGAAAGGTATTATTAAACTATATCTTATACAGGATGGTGTTGGTGTTATACACGGATATACCTTCATGTATGGGTCATACAAAACTGGAAAACAACACTAAAATATTTCCATGCAAACTTCAAGAAAATATCTATCAAAATAGCTTAGCGTTAAAATACACATAATAATATATCTAACTGAGAGTGAGAGCGAGAGACCCATTAGAGTACTCGAGAAGTAAAGCCACTATCTGGCTCAATTAATTTTAAGCGCGACTTTAGTGTTTTCTCGAGAGGATTTACGCTAAACTTGTAATTGCAAAGCGCCGGTTATGTTATTTTAATGCTCAGCCTCCTAAAATGTTGATGGATTGTTGATCAATAATGTCGTTACACTATCCGCACCGCAGTAATATACCTGAACAAAATTATCCTGTATATACCTACATTAAATACACATTAATATATAATATTAGTATAATATGTAGTAGTACACTATGTATAGACGAATATGGTACTTGATGGACACTTTAAAGACCAACATGAATAGCATGTGTTTTCCGGTCTACGAATTAGGTGTTCAGAATCAGGTCGAGAGGTATCATAATGTGGTCCTTATAATGTTATAAAGTATTATTTTCCTACATTATTAATTGTAATTGTCAAAAATTACGAGTTTGATATAGGCAAGGAATATGATATGGACAAGGACCTTTTTGGAGAATCAAATGTTATGAGAAGGGCTGGTGACTATCGATCGAGTACCGTATTGTCGGTCATACGTATGTAGTGTAGTGAGAGTGACGCGCGACAGTACCGACGCGGTAGTGTCGCTAGAGGGCTGTATGTAGTGTAGGTAGTGCACCGGACTCACCATTTGTACATTAGTAGTGGCGACGATGGGCTGCACGGGGGCCGGCATCGTGGAGAAGGCCACGTGCGGCATCGGCGGGTTGATACCTTCTATCACCAGCTCTTTAGTCACCAGGGACTGACGCAGCAGCGGTAAACTTTTCTATATCGACAACAAATCAGTTATCAGTTAGTCCAATAACCTCTCTATATTCGTGGATTAAGCACGAGAGTGGAAAACATGAAGCGAGATATGAACCTTGAGGAATCCGATGAGGCAGGGTTGAGGGCTCGCGTTGAGCAGCCTCTCGAGGCGGTCGCAGAACTCCTCCGGCTCCACCAGTGCGTCAATCAGCTCCTGGATCAGGTTCCGCACGTTCATCTCCACCGAAGGAGGCTCCTTACTTGAGAGGTCCAGCAGGTTGGCGAGAAAGTTTCTACATTTCTCTTTCGTGTTATCCGACGGCTTCTATAGTAAGAAATGTAATGTGATTGATCTGCATAAAGGATTCAGTGCCGAGAATACAATCGTAAAGGGGTACAATAACATAGTGACTAACGATGTGTGTGGTGGCCGCCGGTGGCTGCTGCTGCTGCTGCTGGTGCGGTGGGGGCGCGGGCGCGGGCACGGTCGGGGGCGCGGGCGCGGGGGCCGCGTGCACGAGGGGCGCGGGCGCGGGCGCCCCCACGGGCAGCGCGTTCGGCATCGCGCCCATGGCCGCGCTCGTAGACACCGTCGCCACGCCAGGGTGCTACGTACATCACATAATATACATACACTTTAGCACCGCCTGCACACATCCACCACCGAGCTGTCGGTAGGTACGCACGCATGCTCCAACCTTCTAGCTAGACCGACGGACTTGTCAAGCGCATTCCCAAGCAGAGTGAGATATCGCTAATAATCTAAGCGATTACATTATGTTACTATGATATATAACATCGGGCGCCGACGGCGAAATGACTTCTACCTTCTTAATATACCTAATCACTTTTTTAACAAGGAGCACAGCGACAGCACAGGTGTAAACGAGCTAGCGTGTAAATAGTATCAGGTCATGTGCACACTGAAGCGCACTGCGGTTGGGTCGGTCGACGGTCGACGGTCGACGGTCGACGGCCGGCGCGCGACGTTATACACGGCGAGGTGTCCACGCAGTATTAGTATTTATAAATACACATTTATGTAAGGGTTCCATTAACATTCTTACCTCGTTAATGAGCTCTGAACATGCACCTCCACCGTATAGTACATGCAAGATCGGTCTTTTGTAGGTACGTATATTGGACAAACATGAGAGTGATGAGATTGATTGATTGATTGGTCGGTTGGTTGGTTGGTTGGTTGGTTGGTTGGTTGGTTGGTGTGGGTGGCAGGCTAGGTGTAGTATGCTCGTCCAACGCATTGGACGTGTGAGTAGCGAGGTGGAGTGGATGGCGGTGCCTACTTACTGCCGGCACGGTCGATAGCCGGATGGTCTGCGCCTGCGGCGCCGTGAGAGTGCTGGCCGCGGGCGCGGGACCCACCCTCAGGAGCTGGTATTGACCGTTCTCAGTCTTTAACAACAAATGACCCTGCTGCCCCTGTTGTAGACTTTGCAGAGTTTGCAGAGTTATCTAAAAATGAACGCCTCGTTTCAATTTCATTGAACTCACTTATGACAGTTCCAATTTGTATTAATAGAATTTGTAAGTACAAAAATATTTTCTTTTTCAATAAATATAAACCGAGACAATGATTGTAAAGCAGATCATTTGTTAGATATATTGATTGATTGACAGTCGGCGAGTGAGGTCAAGTACTACAGAGACAGACACATTGAGATGGATGCAAGACAGCATCCACACATGATGTGACACATGGAACAGTTGCCGGGTTCCGGTTGGTTAGCATGTTTAAGCCCACTGTCACCACTGAAATAACTGTATTTATGATTACATTTAACTTTAGTTTCCTCGTTGCTTACGATACGCTAGTGGCTGCCTGTGGCGTGAACTGAACTGCATATACCAAGCCGTAATTTACATAAACAAATTGCAAAAGCAGTGTTACTTCATAATTAATGTCTGTACCTTTAATTTTCACACAGATTTCTGCACTAATTTTCTATGGTATTAATTGTCCTTAAGGTGATATTTGAGCCCAACGTACAACCACAGCTCTATTATTTACTAATAACATATATTTATCAGTTAATATTTTATATTGACTGACCCATTTATTGACTGTAGCTAATCTAATCTCAAATAGTTTTGAAGCATGAATGTAAGAGAGCTAGATCAGAAAAGCATTCAATTCATCAAAGCCCATTAGCACACTTAATTATGTACAATAATGCGAGTGTGACACATTTGGTGAGGTCCATCCACATCTGTACAATACAATTACTAATAGGATGTAACGAAAAATAAAGATTCTTCAATTAAATGATTAGCTTAAATCAATAACAAACAGTATATAACCAATTTCAAAAATATATAGCAAATAGCCTTTCTGAAATTGGTGTTGTTTTTTTATACAAAAGTTAATAACATATTTCATGCATCAATGCAATATTTTGTATAATTGAAACAAATGAATACAAGAGTGCCATATGTCACAAAAAAGAAAAAATTGGCAATTAGGTATGTATAACCCAAACACAAATAATTTGATGCCTCAATATTCTTTTTACTGATGTTTTTAGTATTTTGAGTATAAAAGTAACTTAAGCTTCAAATAACAAAAAACTTAACTTGACCTCTTTATATTATTTTATTTATGTGAAAATAAATTAATTTTAACAACTATCTGATGACTGAGTAGGTAACACAAAGATACCATGTAAGAGCCTATAGCATGTATGTATAATGCATAATATTTCAATACAATAATGCCTTCAGTATACTGCTGAGTTCACGTTGCCAGAATAATTGCACTGCATTATCATTAACTTTGTGTAAACAGATAAAAATAAGCAATATTTTAAATTAACGTAAAAACGAATTTTACTGCATAGATAATGGACAGATTACATTACAATTAAGCTTCTTATAATTTTGTGTAATGCAGGGTCATTGTGCCGGTTTGTGTTATGTACTATTGGTGAAAACGGATGAAAAACCATTTCTCTGGTGGATTATTCTTCTAACACATTGTAATTTTCTTTATTGCAAATGATTCACACCAACACAGGTGATTTCTAAGCAATCTAGTGCAAAAGAATGGCATCACTGAAGCACAGGTTGTTACAGCTCCAACTGCATTCTGAAGGTCATTACATACATACATAATACTCATACTCAATTATTAATAAAAGTAATACTTAACCAGTAAGGCATTGCCACCATTTAATACAGCTTTTTTAAATTTCCCTTTATAGTGGATAACAGTGTGATGGCATTGAAACGCTTTTGTTTCTGGGAACTTATTTTGAAAATTTCATGTGGAAAAACAAAGTTAACTAGCTAGCTAGCCAGCTATCAGTGACCTTCGCTGTCAGACGCCGACGCCTGACTGGTTAATATGGTAAGTAGGTCTATAAGGACTACAGTAGGGAACAGCCAGTAAATAGAAATAATGGGGGTAGAAAGTATCTGCGACCCCTCAATTACCCAACGTGTGTACTCCTGGCTAGACCCATTACCATTCATGCAATGACATTCAAACTTGAATGTTTGAATATGCAGAAAATATGGAACTGTTGTTGTATTTAGATGAAATCATAAGTGACTCCAGACAATAAATAGTCCTGACATTTGCAAGTGCAGTGTTGAAGTTAACATTATAAGTGACGAAGCAGTGCTTCTATCAACTGAGTAGCCATTTGTACAAAAAGCATGTTCATATGCTAAGTGGTTTCATGTTAGATGACAAGCAGTACCCACAACTGACAGAATGAAATCCTAATATTTGCTCGATGGGAGGAGTGCATGTTGACCGCACCTATGTTGTGCAGGCAGGGCTTGGAGCACCCAAATGTTTGCTGATAATATAATACTAAATATCAACTATAGTTAGTCACATGAATGCCAGCCAGCATATGTAATGGCATTGTTAATGAATACTTGCATATATTTTGAATTCATTCCATGAATTGAGAGTCCTAACTCATTATTATTACCAATAAGTATAACTGTAATGAATTGAATGATAACGTTGATTGTGAATATTATTATCAATAAGGTTAGAGCTTGGTATTTGTTTGTACAAGAATAGGAGGCAGTTCACTTACGCCAGGAGCAGCTGCTCTCGTGCCCACAACTTGAGGTGTACCGATGACGACTCTTGGAGATACAGTGGCCACAGATTTCTGAGCAGCAACATTTGGGGCTCCTGGCCTCATGTTCAATATTTGAACATTTGGGATAATGGTGGGTTGAGCAGAACCCAAGTTTTGTGTGGTGACAACAACATTCTGGCCACCAGGCTTACTCAGTGTCATAACATTGGGAATAGAAGTGGGCATGTTCGAGTTGACGGACATAGGGACCGTGACCATGCCCTGTTGAATGCCCACCTGGCCGGCGGGCGCGCCCTGTTTGATGACGAGCGGGGTCTGCATGGCGCCCGCCTTGCTCACTGCCACCGGCTGCGGTAACACACTACCCGTGGGCGCGTACACGTTCTGCCTCTGCGACGACGCCACTCCGATGCATCCGTTCGCCAACGGCTGAGCAGGGAACGTCACACGATTATTATGATTAGACAAAGTCTGATTGTGCGTATATATCACTTTCAAAGGCTCACTTGGCACAGTACCAGTCAACGTTAATGGTATTGACGCAGCGGTCCCTTGAACATTATTATAAGACGCACTAGTGCTGTTAGCAGCCGAATTTAAGATTTTCACTGTTCCACAAGAACGAATTTGGTTCGATATATATTTCTGACCACCTATTAAAGAACTTGCACTAGATGTTGAACTCGTAGTTTGTTTCTGATGATTCACTAAGCTTCTTTGAGATGAAACTGACGAAACAGACGGAATTAACTGGTTTTCCAGTGAGCCCACTATCGCATTGACAGCGTTTTCATCGACGTCTGTGGACAAAGCTTGCTCTAAAAACTCGGCTGACGCCATTTTATACAAGTCAGCGGATATGGCAAGCAATGGCTAAGAACCGGTATTAATAGAAAAATAGTATCGGTTTTTTATTTTAGAAACCACATTAAAATATTATTAGAAAAAGAAAACATTTGTTAATTATAACTAAAGAACTGTGTAATGAGAAAAATAATAGTACTAATAAACTATCGAACGAACATGGTTCAGTCGAACGTGGGCTGGGCTTTTTTTATTATTTATTTAAAAAAAGATTTTTAAATATCCGAGCATGTTTCTGAAAATGAACGTAGGATACACACAAATATCCTAAACATATATTATAAATAGATAGATTGCGGCAAACGTTATTTAATAAAAATATATTATTTTAAACAGATAGGTACTGTGGTACCTATCTGTTTAAAATAATATAAATAATAATATGTGTATTATATTTGGCCTAAATAGGCATTTTATACCTACATACTTAGGAAATTCAAATTTTATTATGTTTTTTGCTAATTGCAGCTCAATAATAAATGAGAAAGGTGCCAAAATGTGATTTGCGCCTGAATGATACATATATTTATATTGATCAAATACGTAATGCTTTATAAACTATTTTTCCATACATTGGTTCCTTATCATTATCAATAAAAAACGAATCTGAATTCTGAATACGTTCTGTCATGACTGTCATAGTCTATGGTAAAGGTCTCGTTTTATGGTGGATGCTTCAAGGTAACCCGCGAAATTCAAATTTTGTTAAGTTTTTTGCTAGTTATAGGCCGTAAGGTTATCAAAATGTGATTCACGACAAGAATGGTAGTATATTATACTGATTAATAGGAAAAGAAAACATCAACATATTTCACGGAGTTTTTGTGGTAAAAAGTCACGTTTTCATGAAATAGTCGTATGTAATACCTAGGAAAAATATCGAGGCGTCGGCACGCAGTCGCAGTAAACGCGTACAGTATGACACAACTTAGATGTAGCATCAGTAAATCGTATATCTACACTTCACTTCCGATTTACACAACTAATGAAAATAATTCATTATAGCGCAACGTTCAACAAAATCATTTTCGCCTAAAGTATCAATAGACATGGGTAATGTTGTAGACGCACTCTTTGCGGGAACGATTTTACGATTACGATTTACGATTTTACGAATTTTGCCGATGTTTCATCTAAGTTGTGTCATACTGTACAAACTTGTTTATATAATACATGTCAAGTATTTTTCTACTTCTTTGTTTTACCGTTACGATTTTAGAAAACGTGTTTCATTTTTCAACGCCTAACTAACTTTCTCATAACACATAAGTCTTTCTTCAGCCTCCACTCCGATTGCGATTTCGGTTCCGGGTCCGATTCCAACTCCGATAAACCAAATTTAAAACCTCTGATTCCGATTTCGGTTACGATGTTGTTTCAATTTAGAATAGATCTTCATAACTAAGAGAACCAATGACACCTTAAACCATATTCTATCAAGGATGCGATAGGTACTTCATTCTTTACCTAGTCTTTGGCTTCATAATTCTTTTTCAAGTCTTAGGATGTAGGTCGACGTTCTTTGCTATTATCGGAATTCAAGCCATACTCTGTCTCCGGAAACAAGAAAAGGAAGTTGTAACTTGTAGCATAGACTAATCCTCCTTTGCTTGTAGGAATGTTACGTTTATAGTCTTGTAGCACAGCTTGTAGTCATGTAGTAATACCATTTCTCGTTAGTCTGTGAAGAAAAAAACAAAAAAATACCTTTCTTTTGTGAGTGAAGTCAGTGAAGTGAAGGGAAACGTCTAGTACTCGAGTCTGCGAGTGAAACCAGTGAAACCAAACAATTTACCTGTTTTACTTTGACGTTTGTTTGACTCACTCAACTACTCAAGAAACATTTGACTGATTGATAAAGTTTTATGAATGTACACAAATGTACATAGGTAGGTACGTCTATTGAAAATATTTGAAATATAGGTTAGTTTATTTATTTATTTTCAAGTGTTGACATCGTCTTTTTAATGAAAGACTACGTAGAAGATAGTTTTTTTTGATGTACCCAGCTGCATTGAGTCTCTGGTAATAAGTCGAAAGAGAGACGAAATTAAAAATATTTTAAATTTTGTGCGTAAGCAAAAAGGAGGCGTTTCCTGGTTTACTGTGAGTATATCTAAGAAGGTTTATGAATATTTGATTACATTTCAAACTATTATTTTGAGTATCCTACTGTGTGGGTACGTTCAGAGTTCATAATTAACTTTTATTAATACAATGGCATGAAATGTATTTGTGTGAATTGTGGTTTATTACTTGTGCTCTAGGCCACACTTAGCTGATACAGAACAGACACAAAAGTATTTGCAATTGGAATGTGCTCAAATAGACTGGGCTGAACACTAGTAAACCATTGACATCAATTTCAAGTACCTATAGCCCCAGCAGTAGGCTTCCCATATAAGCTTTCATCCCCTAATTCACTTGTTGTCAATGGTTTATTACATTTTGTTGACTTGAGTTTTTAAGGCACTTTGGACTGCAATACTATCTGTAGGTGTTTTTTCAGAGCATCTAGGATGGAGCGTTTCCCGTTAAAGTCATCTGTATCTAAACCCGGTACAACATATCAATCTGTTTATAAAAAAGTAAGTGCTTTCTTTTAAAGTTGCATGTGTTGGATCCATTTTTTATAACATCCATATGTTTGTCAAAATGTCAAGTTTTTTTTCTGGAGTATAATTTAAAATTTATGATATATGATATTTATGAAGATGGAGTTACCAAAACATTAAAAGCCACCTATATTATCCTAAAACCACTATATTTAACCAGTTTCAGTTACAAATTGATTGTAACAAAGTTACTTAATTGCCCCACTGATGTAAAACAGGATTTTATACTTAAGTAAATTGGTTTACTTTGGCATATAAGTATCAAGTTATGCACTAAACTCCAATATGATGGATGGTATTATATAAAGTCACGAAAGTCTCGACACATTTGAGTCAAACTTTCACTTGTACTAAATTTTATTTTGTTTTCAAATTGTATGTTGAAATGTATCAAATGTTTACCCAGTGCCCACTGTCATTCAAATAATTGTGATGGGATAAACTCACACTTAGGTATTTAGTGAGTATAACCCTATAAGCTGTTGGTCTACAAACATATATAAAAGGCACTGTCAATAGAAAGTAACAGTGTAGTGGGGAAATTTTGGCATGAAGTTGGACCAAAACTGAAAACTTGTAATTACGATTGTTTTCTTTAGTATTATGTGTTTTGATGGCTCATTACAGCATTACTAATATTCAATGCAATGGCGTTAGGTAATGAGAACATAATGCACTTCCCCTTTGATTTATTGGGTAGGTTCTCAAAGTGTTTTGGCTATGAACTACTTTTAGCTTTTGCATCTATGAAATCATCTCTATAGGTATCAGTGGCTTTGAAATGATGACAATGTGGGACTGGGATTTCTAAAAGGTAAGCCGATGGGAATCTGCTTGTATGGACTCTTCGCCACTGATAGGTATGTAGATGTACCCAAGTACACTTCTGTCGCGCCTTTTGTTTTTCATTATGACCAGTATTATCGCGCTGCCCCCACGCACAGGCGCTCCGCAGAACGCACTTTGATATTGGCTGGTCTAGGGGATCCATCATATTGTATATTGGAAAGATGAGGCAACAAACAGGGATAACATATCCATAGGACCATAGAAAATAATGCAGCAAAGTGCAAGCTGAGACTTGGGATGTTACACCTAATGAATGAGATCACCAAACGAAGGGGAATCATCCTAAAAGTAGATAACAAATACCTAGTTGGCCGATATTTAATTTTATTTTTAGTTTATTCTGAGAATAACCAGCACATATGCCTGGATAAACTATAATTATTACTCACATAATAAAATCGTATAACAATATATATATTATGGATTATAATTTCATGAAATATATCTCCTGATATAACTGCAGGGCTGTTACAAAAATCGTGTAGTTAAGTGCGTCGATTTTTATTTTTAGTCTGCAGGAACTGCAGTTTATCTCGCTATAATAAATCTCAAATGCATCTGTTCAGCCTTTATACAGACAAAGAATTTGAAGAACAGAATATGCGCATGAACTTTTGTGTTTTATTAGTGGAATGTACCTAGTAAGGCGACATTATAATAGGCTACACATATCCTTAAGTGCCTAATAATAGTGATACTTCTTTCTTACTGAATGAATATCCAGATAGGTGGTGATTTAGCACGCATTAGTGATAGTGAAGGCGCGCGACGCGGACAGGGTGCGAAGGCACGACCTACGACGCGTTCGTTCGTTGGTGCGCCAACAACAGGTCTATTGCACAGCTAACTGTTGCAAAACTTGGCGAGCCGACAGGATGCGCTCGGTGGTGGGTGGCTGTTTTACCCCTGCGCCTGCCTACCTCACCCCTAGTTATTGATTTACAACGCACGCAGCCATACCTGTGGCTGTAGCCCAGCCCCGCCGCCCTCGCCCCCGCCCCCGCCCCCGCCCTCGCCCTCGCCCTCCCACGTGCCGCGCCACCTCGCTCTATCATCCCATCTAGTGCTAAAGCTAACCTACCTACAGTCCACACAATATTGAGAGCTATTTACAGCCTGACGATCGATCCGTTTCCCATATTTAGTGATAACGTTTTGATATTCATAATAAGCTAACCTACTCTGAAACTTATCATTTCATGTGTGTGTTTTATTTTATAGCTAATAATATAATTGTTATAAAATGTGATACTAAGTACATACAAGTATGATAATGTATTGCTAAGTAGTATGGTGGATATTACGTGCGCGTGCGTCACATCACGGGAACATTGCTTACTTACTCCATTACGAGATCGGTAATAACTAGGTACGTGACAAGTAAATCCTGCCAAATTCAAAATGTCAAAGAGGGCTAATCTTATTATAACTTACTAGCTAGCTATCCCATATTTTTTTTTGCGCGGAACCCTAATCCTGTTTCCTAAAAGTAGGCTAAGTTACTTCTTATACACAGGCTATCTGACAGTGAAAGTTCCGTCAAAATCGGTCCAGCCGTTTTGGAGATAAGCCAGAACAAACAGACAGACAAAAATTCAAAAAACCGGACAATTGCGGTTCCGCAATTTTCTGTTACCTTAAATACCATATAGGTAAGTACTTCTTATAGGCTAACGAAGACAGTCCACGCGGACGGCCTCTTAAACGCGTAGACTCCAACCTCATCAGGCACATCATTTAAATTATTTCAAATGAAATAGGCACTTCTTGACGACTTTTAGCAGTCATTTAAATCAGGGACTACAAATTGGTACTATTCAAATTCAATCTCATTTATCCAGTTTCGACCCCGATAAGGCACTTATAAAATTGACTCTACCTACCACTGCGCACGGTTCGTTATTATTTCGCGTATCTATGTAGGTCGCTATAAAGCCATGACCACAATATTTATTTTGTAAAATCTATTAAAACTTGGCACACATGTGTATTTTGATGATCTACAACATAATGGAGACTTGAAGTTGATCTGATGATGGAGACGCCAGACAGTTGAGGGAACTACAGCCTAGTTACCTCGAGTTTGGACTTGTGTATTTAATTAATAATGCTATCTTTGGTTCTAGCTGGACTAAGTTCCGTCTCAATCATCAGCACACTGTTTGAGACGGACGAATGTCGAGGGAGGATCTTATTCCAATGATTACTTAGTGAATTTTAGCCGCAATAAAATAACACATACCTTAAACCTTATTAACGAGATGAAAATGTAACAGATTTTTTAAAAATAAAATTAACTTTTTTCGTCATAATGACTAAGCTCCAAAATTTATGTACCTAAGTAACAACTTTTAAATCTGCGCTAAAAATAAAATATTTACTAAGGTTGTTAAATAAAACAAGAATTAAAAAAAATACAATATCATTTTTGTGATTCATGAAATATCCAGCTAGAAACAAATTTAGTTACTACCTACCATAAAGTTGACGAAAAAGGTTTATTTTATTTTTCGCTTTTCAGTTATTTTTTCATCGGTTTATTTGTTAAAAAGTATTAACTAGCGATGTTTACGTTGTGGTAAAAGAGAAGGCTATAGATTGTTAGTGGTGTGTATGTTTGTTTGTGGAGGGTGCGGGCGCGGGTGCGGATGCGAGCGCAAGCAACGGGCGCGCCAGTGTGGGCGCGATCACGGACGGCGGCGGCGGGGATGCCGCGGCGGAGATGAGCGCGGGGATGCAGCAGGCGGGCGACGCCAGCACGCCCACCAGCCACGGCACCTTCCAGCTGTACGAGCACGCCGCCACCGCCAGCGCCAGCGCCAGGAACTCCGCCGGCAGCGCTAATTGTGAGTACGCTTTGTCTTCACTCGATGAATAGGCGCGGCGACGGAGCTCGTTCGTCCGCTGCACCGTCTATTGTCCCTCAATTGACGTCGGCGACGGCAGTGCTATTGTGCATTGTACTAACTATGTTTTCTGTTTTCAAGCTTACATCGCACAGTACTTCAGTTCGTCTGTCGGTAAGCGATCTATGCCCCATATCACCCCATATTCTTTTCTCACCATATCGTCTAGTTTGGGCATGTACGTACACGCATTACTGAGGTCGGAGTTTCGTTAACACATATGAACTTAGGTTATGAGGGACCAATTGTTATAGGACTCACATGTACTTATTCGTCTTGTTGTGCATTTCCACCGGCGCGCGGCGCTTGCGGTTGTTGTCCGAGTGGGCGCCGGCGCCGCCGCCGGCCTTCTAACACCTAGTTCATTAATTAGTTTCATTGGTAACCTGGCGTTATTATTAAAAAAAAAATAAGAAGTCTTATTTTTATATACATGGGTTTGTTTATTTATAGGAAGACCAACAGCTGATTCTAACAAACTATGGGGATTATTAACATTATGTTCATATTTCGTAAATAATAAGATACTGACAATAATAACGTAACGTTGCTTTGCCTGTAGCACTATGACGGCTTATCTTAATTTTTAGGGTTCCGTACCTCAAAAAGAAAAATACGGAACACTTATAGGATTACTTGGTTTTCCGTCTGTCTGTATGACTATGTATTGGATGCAAGCAAGACCCTTTTTCTCAGGAAAGCGTAGAAGTATGAAGTTGATATTAATATCGTCAAAGTCTACTTTCCCTTGAAGCTGTATAAAAATGAAGCTTTTAAGTTAACGCAACAAAACGATGTGGCCATTTATTTATGTCGCATATTTTATTTTGCGAGTAAACTAGAATCAAGAAATTTAGCAAGAAGCAAGGTGTTACAGCTGTAAAGGAATAAATTAACTTGATAATTTGTAGTAGTATATATAAAAAGCAATTAAAAAACATTCGCACTCTGAGATCCTCAATTAGAGAATGGCCTTCGATCAGTAGGTATCAGTAATTCCGTGCACGGAAACCTCGATGCACGAGGTCACACTTGTCTGATTGTTTTGGACTTGGACAAGTCTTTTGAAGCATAAACAGATAACAGATTGAATGTTATTAACATTTTCTAATTTTCGAAATAAAAGTACCTATTTACTATGGAATCCTTTGGTATGTATGGTCCTCAATTATTATTTTAGATTTCTATGGGCATTTCCAATAAAAATACATATGTAACTAAATAATATATTCCTTTCGGATAAGATAAATATTATCGACATATTTTTGATAATATAAAATGCTGATAAGATTTATGAAAAAATATATGAATTCAGTTTTATGAAGAATATGTACCGTAATAGTGCTGTGTCTGTCTGTGTAACTTGACTGTGCAATTGAATATGGAGACCCAAGGAATGGAGCCAAGTGAAACGGAGCCCTTGGTCGCTGTCGGTGATGTAGGTAAACGTGAGCATACCTAGTTTGTGGGCGCACTAGTTAGTGGGTTTGGCACTCTGTCTGATCATACCTCTTTAATGTACCTACCTAACTATTAGCTCAAAATAATTACCTTCCTAAATCATATTTCATAATAAACAAAAATGAATAATTTAATATTGGGAAGGTGTGATACTAGGTACGTCCGACTCCGTCCGAGTGATTACTGGCTCAATACCGCGACTTATTATAATTTGTTATACGTCTTGAAACAGGTAAGTATTTCCTTTCGAAATGTTACTACATAAGGCTTTCATAATGATAGTCAAAAGAAATGGCCAACTCAGAATCACGTGATCATTGGTAGTCGCCATCGCCATGTCGTCATCAGTTGGTTGGTTTGTTTGTTTGTTGGTACAAGGTTGTTTTTCGAGCACGACGGACATTCTACTATTTGGTAGTTTTTGATATGCATCATACGTCACAGAATGAATTTATTATACAACATTAGCGATCAGTAGACCAATAAATAAAAATATTGAGGACGATGCATGTATGGATGATCGTCATTGTTATAACGAAAAAACAATTATCGTCATTTCAACCAATTTACACAAAGCCTTACAGGTCTTAGCTGAGAAGGATCTTGATACACAGACAGACTGACAATGAAGTGAGGCTAATGATGAATGAGAAAAAAAAAATTCAACAAATTTGCTCAAAAACTGCACTTACGAAGTAAAAAAAAATCGGTTCGTCAATTTGCTGCAATTTATAGAACCGATTTTTTTAATACCAAAGAAAAAATTAAACAAAAGATGTAGTTCCAATTTTAACCGCGCAAACGCGGCGCCATTTTCAAATTAGAAACGTCAGTTGCGACTTTACCGTTTTCGTCGCAAATGTATTGAAAAACGTTATATGACACAAGTGCGGAAATCGGTATATACATACTCTTGACGTGACTATGTTAAGTAGTGTAAATGTATGGTATTTTAAGTACATTCGTCTACTCGTTTGTAAAAACCAACTTTCCTCACTATTTATTATGAATAACTATTACACATGAATCTACTCGACATATCGTCGGAGATACTGCAATACCGCGTAAGCAGCGTTTGCTATAAGGTCAAAATTTAAACGTTATTAAATCCAATTAAAGTTCGACCTTATAGTAAAACCTACTTACGCGGTATTGCAGTATCTCCGACGATATCGTAATATTCACTGTATTATAAGATTGTTGTAAAATTTAAAAATACACTCAAACTACAAAACAACATTAAAAAGCTAGACAAGCATGTCGGGTCGGCACGCTGCGGTCGTAACTTACCTCGAGAGCTTACATACACTGAAGCATGCATATGCACACGTGTTAATAATCGACTCCCTTCGTATTCTAAGATATCTGTACCTTTGTAATAATCAATACATACCTTAGAGACTGCAAATAAAATATAATATGTGAAATCGTTTCAGTAAAATGTTCTTACCTAACTATACTGTTGTGTAGGTTGCCTGGTAGAGATTACTTTTAGTGACGAGAATGCTTGTTGTATTTAATTTGTACTTCTTTTTTAATCACAGTGGTGTGATCATAAAGCATTATCTGTCTACTATGAGTTCCATAAGCTTAGGCATCCTAACTACTTTTTCACTTTGGCTGACTAAAACCCATGACATTAACTATAAATGGTATAATTACTGTAGATGATAATGGTAACACTTTGTTTTCTTTTTTTATTTAGCTGAGTGAGTGACACTGACACTTAACTGACAGATGGCTGGCACAATAATTGATTCAATTGCTTGTTGTAACGCTCATTTGTTTTTGTAAATTAATTCATTTGTTTAAGTTTTATCTAGCTAATATATAAAATTATCAGTGGCTAGCGCGGTGTGTAAAAACGCTAGAGCTGCGTCCATAAGTGAGAGTGAGTGTCGCCCCGAGCCCGCACGGCACGCTCGACACAGCACGGGAGTGTCTTGTCATCTTTCTGTTCTATTACTAGATCGGTTTCCACTAACAATCAAGTCAACTAATTGATACTTAAACTTGTTTCAGGGGACGCCGTTTTATTCTCCGGTATGCAAGGTATGTGCATAACTTTTTTTCTTATTTCATAATGTCGGTATCTCGGCTCAAGCTTTGTTGCAACGATGATTGCGTATCAAACGGGCGTAAGGCTTGTCGTGCCATGTTGTGAACTCATCAGGTCTTATAGATTATTGTATAAATGAGTATGAATATTACATTAGTCCTGCTTGTATTATTTTTAGAATTGATGAAGCAGATCAATAACTACTGAGAATAATTTATGTAGAGACTATTTTAGCGTCACGATTGTCTCGATCCTGTAGTACCTAGCAACATTGCAATAAAGATTTTTACTGGTACAGAGTCCTATCACTTGAAGTATATCATGAACAGGGGGTAGACTCAATAATAATGTTCATAAGTGCCTTATTGAGGGCTAAACCAACTAAGCTTTGAGTTTGTGTATGATGCTGTGAAATTAAAGTGCAATTGTCTCTTCTGAAATCATATGTTTTACAATCATGTATGAAGTTATATTTAGAACTACAACTGTAATTACATAAATTCAAAAGAAAGACCCACAAAAGAATGAAGCCTTGCTGTGTTTCTCACTGGTGTCTTTTCAGTTTAAGAGTATGTGGAGCAGGTGATAGTCAATTGTAAGGTTTGTTGTTCACAAGTGCTTCATCAGTGCCTAAACTGAATAAATTATTTTTGAGTTTGAATTTGAGATTATTATCACTATCTGTCATTATATATGTGAAAAACACTCGTCACAGTAAAATATCTGGTGAGATCAAATTATGAGAAAATAATTTGAGCTAACTGTAAAAGTGTGTCAAAACTGCATCCCCATATATTGGTGGGTTAGTAATGTAAAGTGTGTGACAGTGGAGGATGACATCCCGGGCATCGGGCAGTACGATGACTTCCACACGATCGACTGGCAGCGCGACATCGCGCGCGACCGCATGCATCACAGGCACATCGTCAAGAAGCGACAGGACTCTATATGGGACTTAATCAAGGCAAATATACACATTGTTCTTTTAACCTATTGGGCGTCGGCCATCTGACAGCAGAGGTCACTGATAGCTGGCTAGCTATCTAGTAATTTTGTTTTTCTTCATGAAATTTTCAAAATAAGTTCCTAAAACCAAAAGCGTTTAAATGCCGTCACATGGTTGTCCACTATAAAGGGAAACCTATTAAATGCCAAGCCAGTTGGAGCAGTTGGTTGAGACACCACCTTTCATGCCGCTGCTCATGGGTTCAATTCCCATCCAAGACAAACATTTGTGTGCATGAACATGTCTGTTTGTCCTATGTCTGTGTGTAATTATCTATATAAGTATGTATATAAAAAAGAAGTAGTATATTAGTTATCTGGTTTCCAAAATACAAGCTCTGCTTTGTTTGGGATCAGATAACCGTCTGTGAAGAATGTCCAAGGATATAAAAAAAAATTATGGTGGCGATGCCCAACTGGTTAAACAAAATAACAACAGAGTTGGATGACATATTAAAGTGAGTGGTTTGTGATAGGGCGTGCACGACGCGTGGTCAGGATGGGTGTGCGTGCTGCTAGTGGGCGTGTGTACCGGCATCGTGGCCGGGGTCATTGACATCGGCGCCTCCTGGATGACCGACCTCAAGTTCGGCATCTGCCCGCAAGCATTCTGGCTCAACAGGGAACAGTGCTGCTGGTCTGACACTGAAACCACATCCTTTGACAGCGGAAACTGTTCACAGGTAAAGTTTGTTAGTTACCACACAATGGGTAATGGGTACCACTATAGTTAACATACATATAGGTATAGGTACGTCTAATCATTGCATTTAAATAGTATTTCAGGAACCAAGTAATGTTCACCTGTACCTATATCCTGAAAAAATCTTCACAATGTTTTTTTTTATAAATCAAGTAACCTTTTTGTTTTACGTTTTCATTAATTTAAATGCATTTTAGAAAGAATTTTATGATACATAGGTCGCGCCGGTCGTAGGTATGGCCAATTGATTATTGGATGGAATAAATAGTAGTTTCTTTTTATATTTAAATTCACATTTTTGACATCACTCTGACATAGATATATTTCTTTTACTTCAAGTTAAACTAGTATGGATTTGTATCCATTAGAGTTCAGACAGAGGTATAATGATGATGTGTGTTGCGCAGTGGTTGACGTGGCCGCAAGTGTTCGGCGACAAGAAGTCCGGCGCGGGCGCGTACATCATCAGCTACCTGTTGTACATCGTGTGGGCGCTCTCGTTCGCCGCGCTGTCCGCCTCGCTCGTGCGCATGTTCGCGCCCTACGCCTGCGGATCCGGTACGTTACCCTCCACACGCATCTCGCTACACCATCACCATCACTACCACATACCTACATAACTAAACTATACAATTATACTAGTATTTCCTTGATTTAGTTAAGTAATTGCTTTAGTTCGTAGATAAGATTCCTAAATGACAAGGTATATCGTATCTTTCACTGACATCAAGGTATACCCGAGATCAAAACCATCTTGAGCGGCTTCATCATCCGCGGGTACCTCGGCAAGTGGACGTTGATCATTAAAGTGGTGGGGCTGATCCTGTCGGTGTCGGCGGGCCTCTCGCTCGGCAAGGAGGGGCCCATGGTGCACATCGCGTGCTGCCTCGGTGAGTTACCACCTACCCTACATGATTGTTGATTTGTGTGGCTGCTACTGTCGAATGATAATGAGCTTTATTATTGTGTCGTTAGGTAATATACTGACGTACTTGTTCCCGAAATATGGGCGCAACGAGGCGAAGAAGCGCGAGATTCTGTCAGCGGCGGCGGCGGCCGGAGTGTCCGTCGCCTTCGGGGCGCCCATCGGCGGCGTGCTCTTCAGCTTGGAGGAGGTACAGCTACTTGTTAACTGTGCCTTGCGGCGGCCTAGTGTTGCGTTATCTGATGATTGTGTCGTCGCCAGGTGTCCTACTACTTCCCGCTCAAGACGCTGTGGCGGTCGTTCTTCTGCGCGCTCATCGCGGCGTTCATCCTGCGCTCGATCAATCCATTCGGAAACGAACACTCGGTGCTGTTCTTCGTGGAGTACAACAAGCCCTGGATCTTCTTCGAGCTGATCCCATTCGTCGGCCTTGGCATCATTGGGGTGAGTTGACATAAATATGTCTCACTCTGCAATTTTATTTGCCAGTGGTTAAGTGGGCAAGCATTTGTTCCTTTCCTTTCGGTATACCTCTACTCATCAACTTATTATGATGATCTGAAACTTAAAGTTTTCCAATAGTTTGTCACCAGAAGTACATTCTGAACAGATGGTATAGTAAATTGTATCTTCCTACGTTCAGTGCCTTATCGAGTCCTAAACTGAATAAGTGAGTTTTTGGTTTGAGAATTGGTCACCATTAGTTTCATATCATTATATTTTGCAGAAAATCTGATAAATAACACTTAGAATTTTGAATATTCACCTTAAAATCTAGTTTTCCATACATGATATATGTTTTAGTAATTAGTCACGTCAATTTAAAGATCCTCTATTGAATTTATACTGTATCATATCATTAATCATACTTAGATACATAACAGAAGACTATATTTAGTCTTCTGTCCGTCTGCACGCTACCTAGCTAACTAGAGTAGGGCCACGAATGTTTAGTAATGTTAGTGTTGTGTCCAGGGTATCATCGCGACGATATTCATTAAGGCGAACATTTACTGGTGCCGGTACCGCAAGTACTCTAAGCTGGGCCAGTACCCGGTCACGGAGGTGCTGGCGGTGACGCTGGCCACGGCGGTGATCGCGTACCCGAACCCCTACACGCGCATGAACACCAGCGAGCTTATCTACCTGCTCTTCAACCAGTGTGGGATCTCCAACTCGGACCCTCTGTGGTGAGGACTCTTTTACTTTCGGAATGTGTTTAATACTCGTCAACATTTGTTACGTAATCATTATTGGCTGTAGAAGTATATTCAAGGTCTTCACCGTTGCGAAATTTCGTTTTCTAAGTCTAAATAGATGAAAACCGAAAATATAAACTAAATTGGCTGTCATATTTTTAACATACATACATACGTATAATTTACTAAATAAAAATATACTAATTTAAATACTTTCACCAGGAAACCGGGTGGTGTATTTCTTCTATAGACATCCAAACCATAAGGCCTACTATGAAAAACGACACACGATAGTTTGATCATCACTGTCAAATTATTAACCAATACAATTGCAGCAAATTGACGAAACGTATATTTTGCTGCAATTCCATTGGTTAAGAATTTGATTTGCCCTCGTATGTTATTCCGTGTGGAAATAAGCCTATTATGTTAGGATATTGGTTGTTATCCGAAGTCCCTGCATATCCACACACTGTTGTATTGGTGCGGCGCGTAACGTAATATAACAAGTGTGATGACACGAGTGTGAGTGTGAGTGTGCGTGTGTTGTAGCGACTACAACCGCAACTTCACGGACGTGAACTCGGCGATAGAGAAGGCGGCGGCGGGGCCGGGCGTGTACCGCGCCATCTGGCTGCTGGTGCTGGCGCTGGTGCTCAAGCTGGTCATGACGGTGTTCACGTTCGGCATGAAGGTGCCCTGCGGCCTCTTCATACCCAGCCTCGCGCTCGGAGCCATCGCCGGACGGATCGTGGGCATCGGTATGACGTCATCACCTTCACTCATATACTACTATTGTGTGTGTCCAATCTTTATTTATTTAGCAGGCGAGCGCTAATTCGTATGAAAATTAATAGTTAAATTCACACGGGCCACATTTAGCCGTCAATATCGACTGCGTGTGTGATACCGACCACATCGCAGCCACATCGCAGCCACGTCGCAACTACAACCTTCAGCGACACCGCGAACTAGCGGCCTGCCATTAATGTAGCCATTTTGTGGGTACTACAACGCAATGAGGAATAACAACAAAAAAATCTAATTAGTCCGTCAGTTAGATTATCAAAAAATATTGGATACGTATTTTTTATTTTGATCCGAAAACAAAAAATAACGAAGATACAGTGAGTTAAAATTTTCCGGTCTGCAAAAAGTGTACTAAAAAGTAGTTCTACGATGACGTCACAAGCCGCAATCCTGCACTTTGATGAGACTCACGTAAACACAACTTGACCACCATTTGTCGCGACGGTGTGGTGTGCTTGTGGTACCTTCTTGATCTTGATAATCAATTGCAGTGCCGGTTTTAGATCTACCAGCACCCTGGGCGAGATGTGATAACCCCCTCCCCTCCCTCCTTCTCACGCCAACAAAAGGGATTTTAAGCCATTATAGCCATTTTATCTTTAGACTTGAGAATTTATTTATTTATTTAGACTCGAGATAGCAGGACTCGCGACCGGAAATAAAGGTGGGCCTGGCGCCCCTTTACATCTGGCGCCCTGGGCGATCGACCTACCGCGCCCTACCCTAACGCCGGTACTGATCAATTGCTCAAAGATAATAAATACTGGACTACATACATATATTCCCATAAATTTCCAATTCTCAACTATCCTCGTCAATTAATAAAGTTTAATATAGATGGGGAATGTTGTGTGCAGGTGTGGAACAGTTGGCCTACCACTACCCTAAGATCTGGTTGTTCAGCGGCGAGTGTTCCACCGGCGAGGACTGCATCACGCCCGGGCTGTACGCGATGGTGGGCGCCGCCGCCGTGCTGGGCGGGGTCACCCGGATGACCGGTACATACACACACACATCTATTAAATATTTTCAGATACAGTCATTTATCATTATCTAGGCGATGATAGCCCAGTGGTAGTGACGACCAATGCCGAGATGAAGGTCGCGTGTTCGAATCCTACAGTGAACTTGAACTTTTAGTGAAGGAAAACATCGTTGAAACCCAAGTTGAAATTCTGCTGCCAAGTACCTTCCGATAGCTGTACTTGAGAGCTATTTCCCTTCTAGACTTGGTGTACTCATAACCATGGCGAGATTGTGGTCAAACAACAGGCCTATAAATAGTGAAAATGTATTGCAATAGACGCCGAGTTAATATTTTGAATATCAGACTTGAAGTATGATGGTAAGGTAGAAGTTGAGAACCTGTCATCAAGGACTTACGATCATGACGGGCCAGTTGGCGCAGTTGGTTAAGACACCACCTATTGCGCTGCAGGTCGTGGGTTCGATTCCCATCCAGGACAAACATTTGTGTGCATGAACATGTATGTTTGTCCTGAGTCTGGGTGTATTATCTATATAAGTATGTATTTACAAAAAAAAAACAGTAGTATATGTAGTATATCATCTATCTGGTTTCCATAGTACAAGCTCTGCTTAGTTTGGGATCAAATAACCGTGTGTGAAGAATGTCCCAGGATATTGTGTTCTGGTAGCCACAAGAGTTATCTTCTGGTTATTGTAGAGGCGTTCAATGTGTGTATGTGTGTGTGTGTGTGTGTTGCAGTGTCGCTGGTGGTGATAATGTTCGAGTTGACCGGCGGCGTGCGGTACATAGTGCCGCTGATGGCGGCGGCGATGGCGAGCAAGTGGGTGGGCGACGCGCTCGGCCGGCAGGGCATCTACGACGCGCACATCGCGCTCAACGGGTACCCCTTCCTGGACAGCAAGGACGAGTTCCAGCACACCTCCCTCGCCGCTGACGTCATGCAACCCAAGTATGTACACACACATCTATCTACCTTACTTACTCTACGCTACACAAACAAACACACCCCAACACACCCTAACACTCACCTACACACATAAACTAAGATAAAGGAGCAGTTGCTATTTATTATTAACTAAGTCATGGCTATTATATAGTATGAAGTCTGTGTTAATTATAAGCCGTATTTATGTGTTTGTGTAAGAAAATATAAATAATCTATGACAATTCAACGTAAATTATATTTTGAAATGTCTTATGTTGCGTTTGCGATTACATAAGTATGTGCTGAGCTGGTTTATTATTTATGCTTCATGCAATTTTGTTAATTTACTTTGTGGCTTTAATCTTCAAAGTATGCCAATGGTTATTACCAAGTTTTGTTATGAAGACAGTTTCTTAAGGGGGAACGTTCGGTTGTAGCGCGAAATTCAAATTTTATCACGTTTTTTGCAAATTGCAGCTCAGTTATAGGTCGTAAGTTATCAACATATTATTTGCGAGAAGAATGGTAGTATATTTACTGATTAATAACAAAGGAAGTCATCAACATATTCCTCCAAGGTATATTAGTAACATTTTCATGAAATAGTCGTATATGTCTGTAAAATACCTTGGAGGAATATGTTGATGATTTATTTTGTTATTAATCAGTAAATATACTACCATTCTTCTCGCAAATAACATGTTGATAACTTACGACCTATAACTGAGCTGCAATTAGCAAAAATCTTGATAAAATTTGAATTTCGCGCTACAACCGAAGGAATACCCTTAAGCCCTTGGCATGATAAAACTGTTGCAAGATGGTTACATCTTTTTTACGTAGGCCTATGTTTGACCACAATCTCCCATGGTCAGTGATGATGTGACCGATGGTGGTAGCCACACAAAGCCTAGAAATGAACTAGCTCTCAAGTGAAGCCAGTGGATTTGGAAATTTCTAAATAAAACTACTTGGTTTTGTATGGAGCTATTGTAATGTATTTTGGGAGTGTTTTACATAAATGTAGCGAATTTTGGGCGTTCATATCAGATTGAAGAGTAAATACTTAGATAAAACGAATGCTGCCTTATCATATACCATAAAATATACGAGCTCTTTTGATATAACAGTGCGTATGTTAAACATTGTATTCTGCCGAAATAATTATCTAATTAGCGAAAGTAGGTAACTATCTGTCTGTCTATTTAAACCGCTGAACCGATCGCGATGAAATCTTATATGGAATGGCACAGAAAGCTTATATGGAACAAGAGAAATGCATTTTTTTTGCAGCTGAGGGTTAGTTATATGTTGGTACGGATCCTAATCCAAAGACATTATTCACACACGCCTATCTGATACCAAACTAAGCAGAGCTATGGACAACCAGATTACTGATATACTACTCATACGTTTTTTTTGTAAATACTTATAAAGATTCGGAACAAACTTAATAATACATGTTGATGCACGCAAATGTTTGTCTTGGGTGGGAATCCAACCCACGACCTTCGGCGTGATATTGGTTTACTTCTTTTTTTTTCAAATATATTATATATTTAATTTATATTTATTAGTTATAAGTAAGCATAGAGTAGATAGTAGTTTGTACATAAGACACTATCAAATGCAAAATGTAAACATTATGATTGTGTAAAGCGACTGCGAATTATGTACATTTAATAATGATATGTCTAGCGCCAGCGAGATATTATAGCGCGACCGCTACTCTGTGTGCTTCTGTCTTGTGTTATAATTATCAAGAATCAGGAGTAACTCACACATGCTAAAGCGATTCCGTGCGTGAGCTTGCTAAGCAAAGATTTTGTTATTTATTGTCACGTGTTAAGAACTAGCTGTTCGCCGAATTCTCAGTATAAAAAGTAGCCTTCTTATCATAGTGCTTAATTTCATCGTGATCAGTTCAGTTTAGTTGTGAAAAGGTAACAGACAGACAGAGTTACTTTCGCATTTATAATTGTATAAACCTTCATAATGGGAAGTTATCGTACGTGATGTCGTAAAGATCGTAAAAATAGGAAAGAGACTCACAAGGCTTTTGCAAATTAGTAAGGCGGGTACTATGGATTCCTCACGATAATTTTCTTTTACTATACCAGTTTGAGAGATATCGAAACAAAAGTTATTGTAGTGTTTAAGTGTGTAAGACTAGCTTATTGCCCGCGGCTTCGCTCGCGATTACTATAATATGCGTCTCCTATGCAGTGCTGGCCGTAGCGCACAGCATTTTTATCAACTGCACTGCGAATGAATAGAAATTATATATTTTTTAGAGATCCGTACCTCATACGTAAAAGACCGAACCCTTATAGGATCACTCATGTGTATGTCATGTCTGTTCGTCCATCTGTCACAGCTAATTTGTCCCGAAACTAATGATAATGACCGATTGAGTTGAAATTTTGTACATAGATGTTTGTCGGTGAGTTTGGGTCGGACACGGACGTGTAACGTAAATAATGTTATACATGTGGGCCACATATTGTATCGTTTGACATATCAAATGGAGAGGCTCATTGTGAGAATCTCAAATATAAATTTAATATAAACAAGTTTTGAAGTTAGTTAAGAAAATAGGCAAAAATTTACTATTCCTCCCTCATCTCCAAAACGTCGACCCAAAAAATTTAAAAATAAAATTAAATATAGAAAATAGTTCAATACCCATAGATTAGAGTAAAACCTAAATGAAGTCTAACTATAACTAACATAGGATATTACGGAACCCTCGGTGCGCCAGGTCAGACTAGTACTTGTCCGGTTTTTTCCGTTTGGTTTTAAGCATCCTTAGAGCTGTGCATATGCTCGGCTCTGCGCCGAGATATATTGTTAGTCACTACTGTGGATGTATACAGATTATGCGGAGCTCTGTCCGTGTGGCGTGTTCGTGATGATGAGCTAGTTATAACGTGGTTTGTTTGTGTGTGTGGTCGCAGACGGAACGAGACGCTGTCGGTGATAACGCAGGACTCGATGACGGTGGACGACGTGGAGGCGCTGCTCAAGGAGACGGAGCACAACGGGTACCCGGTGGTCGTCTCCAAGGAGTCGCAGTACCTCGTGGGCTTCGTGCTGCGCAGGGTCCTCACACTCGCCATAGGTACCTACCTGACAATACTATATATACATAATGAAAGAACCCTTGCTGAGTTTCATGCCGGAGTCTTCTCAGTTCAAGTGTATTTATTACAAACCGGTGGTAGAGTCATTTGTACTGTCGACGTTCATAAGTGCCTTATCAGGCCCTAAACTGAATAAATGAGCTTTGAATTTGAATACTCAATAGGTATGGGAAAAAAATGATTAATTCTGTTTATCAAAATATAATAAATATGTATATTTTATTTTATCAAATCAATAAAAACTAAAGATAAGACGCATCAAAATTAGGAGTGGGGGCTTGTGACGTCAATTTTGGTAAAAGGTTGATGCAGCCATGATGCAGCAGAAGCTATGATGTAAAATTAAATAAAAGTTTATATTTACTGAGGATGAAACACTTGTTTATAAATCAAACCAATTCACTCAGCAGTTGGAGAATAATATGAAAGTACTGATAACGTCATAAGTAGTCTGTATGTGTATTGCTGAGATGGCGCAGTTGGTGAGGTATCTATCACGCTGCAGGTGGTGGGTTCGATTCCCACCCTCCTGGACCAATATTTTATTAAAAAGTAATATAATTATAAGGATTTTGAGGAAATAAATTTCTTAAACCTCAATTATGTATATCAGCTATATGATATTGATATTTGTATAGCAAGCTCTGTTTAATTTGGGATTAGTTAAGTGTATGTGAAGAATGTCTCAGGCTATGATAGTGTGGAGAGTGTAATGTGTGTGTGTGTGTGTGTGTAGGCAACGCGCGGCGCACGCTGGAGGGCATCACGGGCCAGTCGCTGGTAGTGTTCGGTGGTACGCCGACGGCGGGGTCGGGAGGGGCGGGGGCGGCGGGGGCGGGGGCGGGGCCGCCCGCGCTGCAGCTGTCGCGCATCCTGGACATGGCGCCCATCACCGTCACCGACCAGACCCCCATGGAGACCGTCGTCGACATGTTCCGCAAGCTCGGCCTGCGGCAGACACTCGTCACACACAACGGGTCAGTCAGTGCACTACACGATCTTAACTAATTCTCTAATCTATCCAAACTAATAATAAACCTGAAAGAGTTCCGGAGTCAGATTCGAAAAAATATTTCACTAATAGGAAGCTACATTATCGATATAGGCTACATTTTATCCCGAGAACGCGAGTGAAGCCGCGGGGAACGGCTAGTCATACATATAGACAGACATGACATAGATAACGCAAGTATTACGATCTGTATAAAAACCAAGCGTGCTGTTTTTTGACCGGCTATTATTACGCCACGAGCACTATTTAGTGATGAGATGAAACCAAATCAATTCAGAATAGCGACGGATCATTGTTACTAAAACAATCGAATTATTTGATTCCTCAATTTATTAGAATCATTTTGAGCAGATTACTGAACAGATTGAGCGCGACCGTCGCTACGTTAAGCATTGTATGCTTAAGCCGGGTTCATAAGAATACACGCGTCGTAGGTGCCCTTGCATGATCTATGTCCCTAATTTTGTAAGAAGTAAGGTCGCACACAAGGCTTACTTCTGGACTAACTATAAGGTACCCAACAGGTATGTGTATGTAGATGGTATGTTTGTTTGTGTTGTTGATGTTGTTGGTGTGTCGGCAGCCGGCTGCTCGGCGTGATCACCAAGAAGGACGTGCTGCGTCACGTGAAGCAGATGGACAACGAGGATCCCAGCTCCGTGCTCTTCAACTGAGGGTAGCCCAATGTATGCACGGCCGAGTCGAGCGCCGCCGCCCACCGCCGCCTCCTAGTGCTGCAGTGCGGCCGCCACTCGCCCACGGGCGCGCCTACTCTAGCTCAATAAGCATACTTCATTAGATTATTTAAGTAGAGCTACCTGCACACCCGCAACTCTGACGCAGAGAACAAACATAGGAGAGTATGTTAATCAACTTGTTTTATATTTATATAGTGTTTATATATTTTGAGCAAGTCAGAAATCGAGCGTTATTGTTTATCAATACATCATTTAGGGTGGTCTTGTACAGTTATAAATAGTAATAATCGCAACCGGACAGCTAGGTACCCATAGTTGTATGTATATACTTATTGGTTATTTTTAATTCACCTGCACTGTCTTAAGGGTGAGGTATTGTGTAAAAAATTCTTGGTCAAGATGTATGAGAAGTTTTTTTTTCCAATATCTGATTTGATCCTATTGTCAATGTTGGTAATATTAATGTGCGCTTCCATCCCATTAAGCACTGCAGTTAAATTACAAATAAGCTAATATACGTGGAATGCTTTGTTGACAAAATATATATTTAAACATTTTCATAGCAAGCTCTGCTGAGTTCGATGACCCGTGTGTAAAGATTGTAGATGGTATATATATTACATATACATTGTCGTGTCGATGTCGTGGTGTCTTACTCCCTACAATGTTCATACTACAACAGAATATCGACATCTGCCGTTTGATTAGTTAGCTTCATATTACTCAATCATTTATGTACAAGGTTGACATTCGAGATGAGGACATAGCTTTCAATAGTATGTCCACTTAAAGCATCTACCTGCTGAGGCAGTGTAAGTATGAAGGAATATTTGAACGGAAATTGTAACACTTATTTGAAGTGATACTTGGATTGTAAGACGGCTGTGGATTAACAAAATAGCAGTAGACGTGAAGGTGGCATTATAAGTATGTTTCGGTATCTACATAACAGTGCACTTTCCCCTCCAGCTCCCCTCCAGCTCCCCTCAACCCCCAAGCAACCTTGACCACATCAATATTTTGATAATATGTATTTTACTGCTCAACTCGTATTAACAGTATTAAATAAGTAGATAACTGAACTTTGTAAAACGTTGCAACATTATTAATAGCCGTCACTTTATTGAGATTAAATATTTATTTTATACAAGTGTGGCGCCATGTTTGTTGATTTATGCATGTATAACAAGCCTGGGTTCAACTGGGTTGTCTGGTCAATTCGCGCTCCTCGCTCGGTCGAGTATCTCGGTGTATTACACGATGACACCTTTTAAATTATTTTTGTGTATAAATTGTTTTAAATGCACGAGACGATAAAATTTAACCATCTCATTTTCTATACTATTAGTTATGTATTTTTATTACATGTTTATTGATTTGTCAGCAGTTTCATTTAGGAGGTTAGATGTATTCTTTTCGATAATAGCATAATTGTATTATTTATTTTGATATTTGACTTTGATATTCGATGTGTACTACCTCTTCACTTCGAGATGGCCGTTACTTCCCTTCGCGCTTCCACACACTGACTCGGACACCGTGTCTGACCGAAGTCAGACCTATGACGTCATTCGACGACGGCCAACTCGAACTGAACGGATTATGTTAGTTCATATAACTGACGTAATTAGTTTTATTCATTGTTTGTATGTTTTAACAGGTTTGTATATAAAATCAAGACAATTTGATTAAATAATAACTTATTTTTAATAATAATTTTGATGAAATATTTTTTTTCTTTCAAGGATGTTAATTTTATATCTTAGTCGTGTATTTATTGTAGTATTGTACTATGTATTGTTTGAAATATCATCATATTTTATAGTACCTTTAAAATGAAAGATCTTAGGGTTTTTCGAGCAAAAATTGGTTCCAGATATTATGTATCTTCAAAATGTATATTAACAAACAGAACTTACCTCAAAATGACGCGCAGCTCGCAATTCTAGTTTCATTACGCGTTTTTGTGTCTCATTTATTTTAGTTTATATTGAGTTATGAAGCGTTATGTTAATATAATTGAGTTCTCCTCGCATAGTAAGCGACAAGTGGTCGTGACTAACTACGAGCAGACAAACACAAGTATACACAAGCGAACATTACATATATCAAGGAGTTCATCACCACGCATGGAGCCTGCCTGTAACCGGCCGCGGCGCCCCGGCGCCCCGGCGGCCCGGTGTGACTGAGATGTATTGTGTATCTATGTATGTATATAATGTAAATAATTACATGCTCGATTATATGTATAGCAGTACCCTAGTATTGAAGGATGGCAGACCTTGGGTATGTCATATGCTTTTGTTAGAGTCTGACCAACGAAAGCTGTACACGAAATATGGCAGCAATTTCAAAAAATCAAGAGCATAAATCAACAATCAAAGCAATCAACCCTGGTTATAAAATACTTAAACGGAATTGATACTATTTCTTATTCAAAAAACATTATGCGATACATACATTAGTATTTCATAATTATATATTTATCTAGCTGACCCCCGCGGTTTCCCGTTCCCGTGCGATCTTTATCTTTTCCCGGGATAAAATTATCCTATCTCTTATTCCAAGAATACTTATTATAATAAGAGCCCCTAAAAAGCATAAAAGTATCAAGTTGTGTTCAAACGATAATGTGACAATTTTGAGTGTCCTAAAATATTGCCTATTCTTAATGTTTAGAATATAATTCGTGGTCAGCTTTCGTTGGCCAAACTAGTCGACAATTGCGCCGTGAACGAACTAACCAAGTAGGTAGCTAGGCAGGTTTGAGCCTGTTAGGGTATATATTTTTGATCTGTTTTTTTTTATAAATCTAACTTAATACAACTAATCCATGTATCTACAACGCTTCGTCTTTGCTAATCATGTAGTTAATTTTGAGTAACGATTCCTCATACAGTAACAAGGGTGGTAGTATGTCATCGTTCGTTATTTACTGTCATGCGTCCAACAACTTGGCTTGATATCAACTAAACTCATTTCTCTAGGTACTGTTTTCTTACCACCCCACTTTTCTGTGCCAATCGCGACTCCATCACTGCCTTTGCGCGTTTATTTCAATGTTTTTTCAGTTACATATACCTTAATCAGAGGGATAAGGTTGCAGTCTTTTGGTTCTGTATACTATGCACTAGATGAAAATGGATATCAAGCGTTTTTAAGGACTTACTTCAACACGACATATACGTTACGTTAGGTAATATATTAATAACTGTCTATATTGTATATAGTGTTCGTTCGCTATATCCGGTTACTATTCTACGGGATACATTTAATTTATAACATGCCAATGGCATTCGTATTAATGCCACGTGCCGCGCTGGTAAACATGTATCTTATTTATTGGATTAATTGCCACAATGTAATTTGCTGTATATCAATACAGCAGTTTATTAACTTGTATAGTTTTGCCACAGTTTAACTATTCCCTACCAGTTGGGAATCGTGTTTGATGTCGGGCGATCCCGTCGCCACCAAAATAGTAATAAATAACGTGCCAGGATTGTCACAAAATGGAAAACTATTATTATCAATATTTACTTGGGTATATCACAGGTACAATCCGTGCAAAGCTGTTATTTTTTTGACGAAGTCTAGTAAAACACGCTCACGTCTTCCCTCAACAGCAGTTTGCAGGCAGCGGTCCGCGCCGCCCGCTTCCTCGCAAGAGCCCGCCGTTGCTCCGAGCAAGTATATTCGATTCCCATCCGGTATGGAATAGTTAAACTGTGGTTTTGCTCATCGTAAACTAATGGATGATTAACTGGTAGTGTGACTTGCGCATAGTTGTAGGCAGCTTTTGTAATGTGTTATTGTGTACACTAGATCCGATTACCACAATCGTTAGTTGTCGTATTTTCATTGTCACGCCTTTTGATCGATGTGTTCATCACCATCGTATATAACTGACTAAACATAATAAATGTGCAATCGAATCTATGCGCGTCTCGGCAGCCCCGGTTGTCTGTCTGTCTGTCTGGTGGTACGAGTACCTTGGGTGGATAGCGCTCGTTTAAATCCCAATTAGTGCGATAAGTATTAATGGTCATCTGGCGGTGTCGCTGTTCTTCACTTCAACTCTTACTGTTGTAATTTTATATTAGTACCTATTTTTATAAAAAAATGACTGAGAATTTGTATTTGTAAATATTGCATTGTAGAAGTGTGGCGCAGCGCACGCGCACTGTCGCTGCGTGAAGCCTTTAGAATAATATTTACAACAATGTATAACTGATACGGTTAGCGATCGAATTATAACCTTAAGTAATCAATAATAATAACTAAAATCACATTTACTTTACAAATTATTTTTTAAATTAAATGCTGTTATGGTAATATTGTAATATCTGAAGAGTGAGAAAGGGCGTGAAAAGTGACCCCACGTACAGTACAGTACAGTAGGCGACGCGACGCGACGCGACGGTCCCCCTGGGGCGAGCTTGCATGCTTACTTACTAACAAGTGTTATTCTACTCCACATATTCTATTGTCGTCATAATATACGAGTGTTTTAAATACATAATATCAATATTTTGATCTACGTTTTGTAAAATGTTATTTTTATTTATAGATGTGTCTTATTGTATATTTAAGTTTAAAAGATATTAAAATATATACATAGTAAAATGACCGCTAAATATGTATTTTATTTGTGAAGTATTAAGTTTGAGTATGTTCTGATGACAGATATTATAAAAAAAACAAAGCCAAAAGATTTGGATGAATTGATTTAATAATTAATTAAATACATGTACATTTAGTTACAAATATAAGTGCTAAAATTGATAGAATCCGCTATTAAAATGACGATGAGCCTCCTCATAAGTTCATTTACTGCACCCAGCGCAGCGCTGTCTTGTCGCAGTGTTGTCTTGTAAATAACTATTTGAATCGTTTCTCAACTTGTAATATCTTTGGCGAGAGCACCTTTACTAACCACGGAACGTGAACACTCGAGCCCATCAACATATTTAACGAAACGGATCTCTATTACAAGGTTACAAGAAAAAAAAAACAAATAAATATTACATAATTACAAGGTAATAATATCACATAATTAAATAACAGTTGAGAAAACAAAATACATGGTTATTATGCGTAATATGCATCATGCATTTAAATGTTAATTCTAAATAAAGAGAAATTCATAATAGGAATATTTTACGCTACTTTACTGTAACAGAATAGGATGTTATATTTTGATCTAATATTTAATCTAACGTGTGCAGTTAGTTACGAGTTGCGTCAGTTTTAAACTTAACTTTAAGGTAGGTACGTAGTTAAAACTTCAAAAACATAACAATCAAAGCAACACTGTTGAAGCCGAGAGCCGAGAGCCCGGCTCGCTCTGCGCTGCGGCACGTGTATGTATACACACGCACACACGCACACATGCACACATGTCGAGTTACAGAATGCTAAGATATCTTGTAATAATCAAACTAGGCTTGTTTTTTCGCAAAGTTATAACCAAATTATTTTTCGTGATGTTTGTATGCAGGTCGACATTACATTATCAAAATGATTGAAGCTCGTTCGTATATAATATATACATATAATATTGAGTAATAAATAAGTATTTGGTAGAGCGGTGCGGTGCGGTGCGGTGTGTGAGAGAGAGAGAGAGAGACTCGTCTCGGAGGCACCGCTCCCTCGCATCCGTATCCTACTGAGATCAGTTGTTTGAAAACTAAAGTCAGTACTTTGATCATTCGTTAGTATACAGGTTTTTCTAATTTTCTAATTAGTATTATTTAGCTATACTACAATCGCTACGCGCCGCCGCTTCTCCACTGTACGCCACTGTGCCTACTGATTCTTGTAATATGGCTGAAAAATGCTATTCCAGGGCTCTCGGTGTATGGGGCCGCGTTGTTCCCACTGGTGTTTCCTAACTACAATAAATATACTCTAATATAATATCTCAGTCGACGACGCCCCATCCTGTTCAATTTGCTATCAACACGAACACTAATCTGTATACATAATTAATTATTTGTTACCTAGGTACGTTGAAATGAGTATTGCAATATCGGCGTGGCGCAACTTTCTATCAGTACATGTACATCTATCGAGAGGCAAAACGTACACTGTTCTTTATAATATCACACTACAATAATTATAATTATTATGTTGCGTTAAGGTATAGATAGACATCGACGATATATGTATTAATCTCGGGATAAACAACATGTAGGGAAATCAATCGGAGTAAGATTCGATCTCGCGCCACACATGTATTCCGACCACACTATTTAAAAAGAAAGAGTCTATTTAATCAGTGGTGAAGGGTTAGGTAGGATTTTATTGAGGTGTGCGAGGCGAGGCGAGGCGAGGCGGGGCGAGGCGAAGCGAGGCGGGGGCAGGGGGAGGCGTGCTGCGGCTCAGCCGTACTCCTGCCGCTGAAGCGCCACTGACACCTTGTAGAGGCTCTCCATCATGAAGGACAAGTTCTGGGACAGCTCGTTCACTGGCCGCGTGATGGCCACCATATCTGCGGACATCACACTTGTTGTTACCAAATAATTCTTCGAATGAGTCCCAACAAAAATTATTATTCGATGTCAAGACAACATTTAATAATCAACCTACTTATATTTGACACGATGATTGTAATCAATTATAATTGCCGGGGCACATTGTTTTCACACGTGACGATGATCAAAAGCACCACATTCGGTGTTACACATGTGGGGGTGGATGTATGTGTGTGTGTACCTGGGTGCGCGTGCGCCAGTCCGCGTGCGTACACGTGCAGTAGACTGGTGACGTCATCTTCGGGCACCTCGCCGCGCTCCAGGATGCGCTCCGCGTTGCGCTCGCGCACCAACGTCAGCGCCGCGCCCCATCTACACCGTTACACTTTACATTAATCATCAGCATTATTATATGCATATTTAAACTCAGTTCATTAAAAATAAACAGATACATGACAAAAAACTGGAAATTGTACACATAAATAATGTTTTGCTGGATGTGACGTCACTTCGTTCTTTTCAAAGTAGTTATGTACTTTTGAAGTATCTAAGTAAACACAACAGCATAGTGTGTGTAGCGCGGTGTACCTCTGTCGCTGCATGAGGTGTAGCAGGCGCGCGTCGTCGTGCGGCGCCTGCGCAGGGGCGGGGCCGGAGGCGAGGGCGGCAGGGGCGGCGGCGGTCTCGGGCTCGGCCCACGCGTCCGCCGCCATCAGCGCCGCGCGGACGCTCGTCACAGCGCTACTCATCTCCACACCCTGGACACGCATGCACGTATATAATAACCGGCTGCATCGAGACAATCTTTATAAATCACCGGAAACTGCGTCAATAATCGTACATCCAGTGGCATCATAACTTATATCGAGATTGAAATTGAATTCCAATAGACATATTTATGTCGTCAGTTTAATTCGACAGTAGTAAGAGTAAAGGGGTGTTATGTTAGTTATATAATGGTATGGTCAGTACCCTGTTGTCGAGCGCGGCGTGGTAGACGGCGACCACCATCTTGTTGTTGGTCTCGAGCAGCAGCAGCAGCTGGAAGATCAGTTTGTAGAGGCACCGCCCGGTCTCCTCGCTCGCGCCCCGCGACAACTCCAGTGTCTGCCATTTGTGACAAACAAACAAACACATCCATCACTAATTCACTATTCACGTTATCTTATTGCTTTCAATACCTAACAATAACCGAGTCGTATCGATACGACTCGTATATATATATTTAACTTTCAAAGTTGCGGTGAATATTGCTATTTTATTCAAAATACAGAGTCTACGTGACATCGTAACGAAAATTTAAACCATGGATTCTGGACAACATTTTGGACCCCTTAACCGTGAAATTTTATGTTAGCCATAAAAACTGCGAACATCGTATAATTCTTGAAAATAAAAACATAATTTTAATGCTAAGGGATCCAAACTACGACGTCACTTACACCTGATATACTTAGTAACGAACATACAAATTATCTAATGTTGATATAGATAGGTGTTCAGTTCGCGTGTATGTATTGTAGATATAATGTACCTCAAGCGCGTGTTCTCTCCTATCGAAGTACGTCTCGAGGTGTTCGTTGATCTCGAGCGCGGCGAACCGCACGGCGTCCCGCACGCGCGGCGCGTCCGCGGCCGCGGCGCCGGCCCACAGCAGCGGCGGCTCCTCCCCGCCCAGCCGCTCCAGCACCGCCGCCAACTCGGCCGCCCCTCCGCCGCCGCCAGCCACCGCCCCTCCGCCCCCGCCGATCACCGCGCCCTCCGCACACAGCGATATCGTCTTCGATGTCACCTCCTGCACACACAAACAAAACACAAACGATACTTACCTACTATATAATATCACTCTTGCATCTTCCTTAATTTTCATTATAGACTTATGTTTGACTATATCCTCACCATGTTATGTGATGATGTGGTTGAAGGTGATAAACACAAAGCCTAAGAGGTACTAGGTAAAGCTTAGAAGTGCAGCTGCCGGGACATGGTGACTGATTTTCAACTGAACCTAACCAGGGGATCTAATTAGGCCGCTCGATAAATATTGCAACATGCAATTAATTTCTCGAATTTACATTGTGAAGGTCCTACTTGACCTATTTAAAGTTATGAGGGGGAGGGGGATCAAAAGTGGCTCCAAATTGTTGGTGACTAATAACTTCCTTTTAAAACTTGGCTGACACTGCCGAGAACCTATGGTATCTAATACCACAAAATTAAAATTGCTTTATATATATTCCGAATATTGGGTCCAACGATTTTCATGAAATTTTGTATGCAGGGGGTTTCAGGGGCTATAAATCGATCTAGCTAGGTATCATTTTTAGAACGCCGTTTTAAAAAATACGAGCAAAGCTCGGTCATCCAGGTACTTTAAATAAAGAGAACAAAGTACTTATATACCTACATAACAAAAAACAATAATATCCCTTAAAAAAAATCATCTTACTTTTAATAACAAAATCTTTCATGAAAACGTTTGATAACAATGCCATGCGCTACCGTCACAATCGTGCCCTTTTCGTGGGAAATATTTCATTATACCTAATTATCTAATAATTTTAAACGAACAATTCTTGTATACACTCGTAGGTAGATATATTTATTCATTTCTTTCGTGTATCTCTTGATTTAAGTTTATTTACGAGGCGTCTTTCCTGAAAATAAGAAATCGACGAGCTTGTCCAGGTGCTTTTCATTAAAACTATAAATATCACCTAGCTCCGGGCAGGTGAGCAAATCCCGGCCGGGCCGCGCCGGGTCGAGTGCAACGATCGCAGCACCACCCACCGCGATGCAGCCAGGATCTCTCCCACCCCACATAGGATGGGATGAGGCAACAGGTTGGGTGCCTGCCCCCACCTCCGCTGCACCTCATCTAGGCACCAAAGTTTATTGCCCCGCGACCTGGGTATGACCTAACGCTAACCTGCTTCTGTTCGCATTGACGTCATGCCCTATATTTCGTACTTATTACGTTTTCCAACATTGGTTAACAGATATATGTCATGTATCGCCTTAGGTATACAGTTAATTGCAATGCATCATCTACAGTTCTTTATAGGGTGGAAGTAGGTTACCTACACATGAATATGATCAATTTCGACTATCTAATTCAGAAATTATAAAAAACAAATATTATTTATGTACAGTAAGTACACGTATCGGCATTTTTCTAAATTTTACCCCTAAGGCCGAGACTCCACCGAAGCGGAGAGGAGAGGAGAGGAGATGATGGTCAATTTCATTTTATAAACACAAATAAATAAAAATGAAAAATTCAAGAAACCCCCGAATCTACTTGAAAAAAGGTGATGATCTTCGAACGGCGGAGCGGATTCTATTGAAACATAGCTAAGAACACTCTAGATTAAAGACACCTTTCGATTCATCCGTTCAGGAGCTATGACGCCACAGACATACCCACTACAATCGTATAACACTTGTCTTTTTCGGTCGGGGTTAAAAATGTGTAGGCAGGTATATTGATATAGTCATATATGAAAAGTCAATGCGTGGCGGATCCAGGATTCTAATTGGGGGGGGGCTCGGCCACGTCATAAGTTATTTTTTTAAATTTAAGTTGGAGGAACAAGGAGATAATGAGATAGACCCGAGTTGTTGATAGAATTCGTTCGACCAACAGTCAGCAGTAGGTAGGTATCGCATGAGCTGATCATAATCATAGCCTCAAAATTCAATGTAAATCGCAAAAGTAGCTGACCTTGTGGGGGGGAGGGGGGCCTGGCCCCTGCCCCCCCCCGGATGCGCCACTGAATGGAGGCATCATCAAAAATAATAAATACAAAACGCTCGCGGTGCCAATTTCATCTGATTCAAAATACTTCATAAAATTTAAAAAAAAAAATTTTACACACTTTGTGTATTTTGCCAGTGTCTAGTTGAGCAATGTAGGTATTTTTATATTCTTCGTGTATTAAATTCTCGCCAATCGTCAAGTTTTATAGTTCTAGTAAAGTTCAGGTCATGTTATATCATCTTCAAGTCACAGTCAGTCAGTTTAAAGTTAGGTTTTAGTACAATGGTAGCTGTTCTACTAAAACTTTTACGGACTTCTTGAGACAACATGAAAAGCCACATCACATACACGTAATTATTTCACTTCACTGGTGCACTTGTACTGATCTTTATTGGACAAAATACCACCGATAATATTCAATTGAATTCAAAATACACGATTTTATGAAAATAAAACGAAAACGCAACGTCACTCCGCAAATTGCCGCCAAAAAGTCCTTAAAAACAATTACAAATGATATTAACGGTCAGTTCTTTGTTTGAATTACACAATATAAAATGTTTAATGTAGGTCGTGACATCATCAGAGCTTGGCCCGGGTCGAGGGCGATCGAGGCGTACGTGAGTGGGGTGGGAGGTCGACAGTGGGATGGGAGGACGCGGAGGAGGCCGGCCCGGGCACAGTTACCAGGCTGTTACAGGTATTCTAGGAATCTGCTACAAGCCCTGCATTTGGATAGAACAAAGGATTTCACATGTATATTCGAAACGTGCGTCGATAATGTGTTAATTAAATATTCAACGGTATATTGCATTAAAGAGTGTGTAATATGTGTTCTAAATATTATTATAACAATTTAGTTGCCTACTTGATTGTTTGGTGGGGACTCGTCGGACGGGCTCCAGAGTAGCGTCGATGCCCGTTTGTGAACAATACCCGCCCAGCAATTGGAAGCTTCATTTAAGCTACGACAAGTGTACGTTACGTGTTGTGGACCCTAATGGTCAAATTTCACATTTTGACAATGAGATATGACGAAGAAAATGATGAACAGCGAATGCAACATAATGAGGAATACCAACAAAAAAATCTAATTAGTCCGTCAGTTAGATTATCAAAAAATATTGGATACGTATTTTTTATTTTATCAAATCCATAAGAAATTACAAAGATAAGTCCCATCAAAGTGCAGGATTGGGGGCTTGTGACGTCATTGTACAACTACTTTTTAGTACACTTTTTGCAGACCGGAAAATTTTAACTCACTGTATCTTCGTTATTTTTTGTTTTCGGATCAAAATAAAAAATACGTATCCACTATTTTTTGATAATCTAACTGACGGACTAATTAGATTTTTTTGTTGGTATTCCTCATTATAGGGATGCCCACAGGCTGTCACAAGGTGGTTACTAACCACTAATCATGTTGCTGGCGTTAAAAGTATATTATGCAATTTCACGTGATCTGGGGACGAGTGCTAATTGAAAACTACCAAAGATAACTTGAGTGCTTAATATTACAGTGACAATGAACAAACACGAAGTGGAATTATGCAGTTTGTTAGTGTAATAAATCGACACTTCATTGGTATTATACTTAATGGTCTTATAGCTGCCAAGTTAACTCCAATTTATTTTGTTACTTTTCAACATTCATGTACACAAATGTTTGTCCTGGATGGGAACCGAACCCATGACCAGCGGCGTGATTGGTGTCTTAACCTACTGCGCCAGCTGGCTTGTTAAAAATGGTTTGAGTTTAAAACTTCAAATTTTGAAAAGTAACTAAATAGAATTCATGTAGGTATTTAAAATATTATAAACTGAATTTAAATGTAAGGCGTGTTTTTAATGAGAAGTGTAATAAAATAAACCTATAATGTTGTGTAATATTTTTTTATTCGTTATCTCTGCCTTCCGTAAACGCGTTATATAATGGTAGGTCAAGTAAGATTATTTAACTTGAAACTTAGATCCTGACAATAAAATCCACAATGCAACACTATCTACGGGACGCGGCATAAGCGAGAATAAAGGCTGTGCTTTATTTTTAATATAAGCCGTTGGCTTCCGGCGGCCTAACCCGTGGACCAAAAAAAAAATATCTTGTGATATTTCTTCACACACGGATATCTGATCCCAAACTAATCAGAGCTTGTACTATGGAAACCAGATAACTGATATACTACATAATATACTATTTTTTTTGTAAATACATACTTATATAGATAATTACACCCAGACTCAGGACAAACAGACGAGTTCATGCACACAAATGTTTGTCCTGGGTGGGAATCGAACCCACGACCAGCAGCGCGATAGGTGGCGTCTTCAACTCTCCAACTGCGCCAACTGGCCTGTCAGAAAGGTTGTGCGTTATCTCCACGGCAGATAAAGTTCAAAGCTGCAGCTAAAATCCATAGACAAACACAACACTAGATTTCGACTTTTCCTGCGCTCGCCTGCTGACGTAGGTACCGTATACAGCTGTTTCTTTGTGTTGATCGAGTGAAGTTTGCCGAGGATTATTTCTGTCCGTCTATTGAAACTTTGAAACTTTCCACTTGCAATTTCGTATACGCGGCGTTATATTTCTAATTGCTTGAGCAATAATAGGAAAAAGTAATTGGAAATTCCCTTAGACTGAGATAAGACTCCGAAATAAGTGAAGTGCATCAATAGTGATAATCATCATAGACCATAAGAATGTTCTGCATTAACTTTTTACAAATCGTAATTAAATTGGGTAGTTGACAGTTTCAAAAATAAATGACCAAACACTAACCAATGCATAAAACATGTAAAAAAACGTGGAAACATCAAATATGTTGTACATTTAATGCATTTTATGATTTTTAATTACCAGTGGAACCACTAAGAGTAGATGATTTGACGTTGTGAAACTATGACGTCATAGTGTAATATTTCATACAAAATTCCATATAAACGATCGTTTTGACATTTAGCTGATTTGCTGATTTGATATGTCAGTCAACTACCCTATTATGCGAGTTATTATTGAGTCGATTTATTATGAGTGTAGTGTATTATAAATTTATTTTTAGAAGGGTCGATCGTATCAATATTGGTAATTATTGATATGACATGGTAGCTGGTACGGTAGGTACATGCAAACTAAAGCATTATTAGAAAAAGTCAAACAAAAGTTGTGGAATAAAACTCTGAATGTATAATAAAAATATATACGAGTATACTATTTAATTTAATTAGTTCCTTCAATTATTCCCAACATATTAATGACTAATGACTAGGACTAGGATGAGGTATGTACAGAATAAATCTCTAGAGAAATATCATTGTATAAAAAAGAACCGGTAGTAGAGTCTAAAAAAATGTAACTGTTGACGTTCATAAGTCCCTTATTAGGGCCTAAACTGAATAAATGAGTTTTTGATTTGATTTGAACGTCATAATCGAGCATTACGCTCTACTATTGGATAAAATGATGTTCCGAGTCTATTATAGTGGTCTGTGGTCATCTCTTCACTACTTATAATTTCATGAGTCATTGTTGTAATTTGTGACGTTTTCTAGTCGGTGAACATCGACCTTGGTGATTAAGAATTAATTAACACTACAGACGCTTTGTTTGAAATATTTTGTAATATTATTACAAAGTACCTGGTTGACCGAGCTTTGCTCGTTTTTCTTTACACGGCCTATTCGAAAAATTTAATCTAGCTAGATCGTTTTTTCTCCCCCGAAATCCTCTGCATACTAAATTACATGAAAATCGTTGGAGCCGTTTCCGAGATTCAGACAATAATTGCTCGTTTAAAGGTATTAGATAGATAGATAGATAATAGCTTCTGTAGTGTTTCAGCAACTTTGGCTATTGCAGCCAAAGGCCCAGCACTCAACCATCTTTGGTTGGACACATTTTTGTATCGTAATAACTGCTGAACACACAAACATTCTATCAAGAATTGATAATTCATAGTTTATTTTAAATATCAATAATATTCAATGCTCTAAAGCACCCCACTCACAGTAGAGACATTGAAACGACCAAAGATACCTTGGTTAAGCTGGAGCGCGCTACACACGGTACATTGGTTGACTCCGAGTTCCGACCGAATCATAGTCAACGTGCGGCGAAATGTATCTAAAGCTGTATGTCGTACGTGTGAGGGACAAAACATATCATTGTTTGAAATTTTTCTTTTGTTTGATGGGTAAAATGGTGTATATGAGTGTGTGTGTGAGTGTGTATATGAGTGTGTGTGTGTGAGTGTGTATATGAGAGTGTGTTTGTGTGGGTGTGTGTGAGGGTGTGTGTGAGGGTGTGTGTGTGTACCTTAAGCACGGTGTGGAGTTTATGCAGCAGCGTGAGCGGTTGCATGTGTGAGGTGTGCCGCAGCAGCGTTGCGACGGAGGCGCGCCAAGAGTCGCGTAGCACGACGCTGACGCCCGCCCCCACCGCTGCCCCTGCCCCCGGCACCGGAGTCACGTCGCCGCCGCAACCTGACACACACATACATACTGCATTGCACACACACGACGCAAAGAAACGCGACTCGACGCGTATCTGCATATACATAATTTGTTGTAAATAGACACATGGAACTATAAATATGGTATATATATTCTCAGAATACAGCGAAACTAGAAAGTGGAGCATAACTTAGCTTACTAAATAAAACCTAACATAATTTGAAGGAATTTCTTGCAATGGCAACCCTAAAGATGCACAAGTCAATAAACTTTAGTGTCCCTGACAGTACTTTCACAAGTTAAATATCAAAGAAGAAACCGTTCTCACTCGACAAAGAATTACACGTAATGTATGTATTGACAAAACAAAAAGGTTAAGTATTAGTCCAGTGTATAATATCACTAACTGTGTACAGCAGCAGTATGTTGGTACCTACATACAAATGTGTTGTCAATTCTATTGATTGTTACTTCATTTTATTTTTTAGAACAAACTACAAAATAAAACAATACATTTTATGAATAAAAGTTTATAATAAAAAAACTGATTTTGTTGTCTCAGATTAAAATAGAAACTGACTGACGCATAATCTACCGCCCCTATTAATCCCCTACATAAAAAACTGACCATGTTCGCAAAAAGCTGTCTTGTCCGATTTAACTTTATCTGACTTAGAACTGTTTTTAACTATTAAAGCTGTGCGCACGCAACATAATCTATCGTTTTACAATTGCGCTAAAAGGTTGTTGCACTCTCTCAAAATGGTAGTTTTTTGAAACCGTTCTAAAGGTGTGATGTTGCTTACCGCTGGATGCGCTGGAGAAGGAGTGTGCGCGCGGGCGCAACGGCAGGTCCCCGCGGGAGCCCGCCGCCCCTGCGCCCGCGCCCCCCGCCCCGGCCCCTGCACCAGCACCCGCGCCGCCCTCCTCCCATCCGCCCTCCTCGTCTGAAGAGTCGCACGCCTCGTGCGCGCTCTACATATCAACAACACCGACAATTGTATGTATCATACAATTCTATATTATACTAGCTGTTCCCCTTGGCTTCACTCGCGTTCGCGGGATAAAAAGTAGCCTATAACCTTCGGGGGTAATGTACCTTTCTTCAGCATTATTATTAGTATAGATATATAGATTTAAAATCATTCCAGTATCAATCAATATAATGTGGACTGAGAATAGGCTAGATGACACTGTCAAAAATAAATGACCAAACACTAACCAATGCATAGAACATCTGAAAACACGCGGAAACATCAAATATGTTGTACATTTAATGCTTTATATGATTTTTAATGACCAGTAGAACCAGTAAGAGTAGATCATTTGATGTTGTAAAACTATGACGTCTAGCTTAGTATTTCATACAATATTCCATGTAACCGATCGTTTTGACATTTATTAAAAAGTTGCTGATTTGATAAGAAAAAAAAAAAAAAAAAAAAAAAGCCAGGAAACTACCCTATTTGAGCACATCACATCACAAGTATGATGAGATCAGTGTATACTGACCGGCTTGTGTGGGGTGTGCGCGTCGAGGGGGTCGAGCTCGTGGTGCGGGTGGTGGTGATGGTGCGCGGGCGGCGGACTGCGCTCGGCGGCTCGCGCGGCGTACTCGTCGCGGTCCTCGCTCGGCATGCGCCGGCGCACGCCCCAGTTGAAGTTGTCTGAACTCTCGCCCTACACACACACACATACATACACATACATCAAAGAGTAAGGTTTAAACGATCGACGCCAATATTATGCTACCCAAGTGTTTTCTAAGATAATCGATGTCTCGCTTTCCCCATCCAAGTTATTCCTGCTACTTTTTTTATATATTATCCTCCCATCTCCGACGTTGTCTACATATCCTACATTTATTTTAATTTTGCCCATTAATAATAGGCAAATGAGATACATAACAAGTATAAATTAAAAGTTTAGTGACCTCGATACTCTCACTCTCGTACTCGAGGAAGTCGAAGTCCTTGAAGACGCCGAAGTGGTCAGTGGGCGGCGCTCCGCCGGAGGGCTCGTTGCCGGGAGTGCCCGACACCTCCTCCAGCGAGGACGCCATCGATGACTCGCGCTCCAGAAGTTCGGAGCTCTGGCTGAATATCACCTGCAACACACACACACACATCGACACTAGTCGACACCGACACAACACGAGCTGGAGAGTGAAAACCGTACACGCATTATCCAGTCTGGCGTCGCTGTCCGTATTTGGCCCAACAATTTTGTTGTCATATGGCTTTTGTTTATAACAAGTATTTTCCGTTACGCTTTTATTATTTTTAAATGTTATTTAAATTTCAACCTAGACAGGAAAATATAAGCATTATAATAATAACGTTTTTAAAGTCAATAAGGACAAAATTTGCAGGATTCGCCTGCAAAAGAGTCACGTTGCTTTTCACGACTTTCCTAGATTTTTCCTTTTTTTTTATTTGTCAGCGACGCCAGGCTGGTTAGTGTGGGTGCAAAAATATGTGTAAGAACTTCAGAATTGTACAATCAACTATCTGGTGGTGAACCTATTCATAGCTCGGCATCTATGTAGCGCTCGTAATGGTAATATACGTATAATAAATCCCACAACACCATACTTAAGCAAATTCACCATACATATTCCGTGCGACAGTGTCGACAAGTGACATTAGGTATTACAAACAGGCTAGTACATAATTACTTGATGTGTTTACTAACTAGTGTAACTAGCCTACTATTTAAAACCTTATCTATGAAAATACCTTTTACAGGAAATGTATATATCGTTTTTTTATAAAGACCGCCGGTCCCACTTAGCGCAGCGCTTCCTCGTAATAATTTCCTGGACCTGCCTTACATCTAGGTCAACTGAAGTTAAATATTTATGTCAATCGAATTTAATGAAAATGTTCATGTATTTAGTTACTTCATAATATTATAGTTATACATCGAATCAACGAAGCAATATTATTTATTTAATTTAATTAAAAACATATACATTTTTCACACTTACATAACGTATAATGTTCGTGGGTAATTATTACGTGCCAAATAATTAAATATACTATGAAATAATAGTGATTTTACGTATATTACTATAGATTACCTTAGTGTTTGTGACCTGTGCCTGATACGTGCGGAACTATCATAATAGTATTCGAACTACTACGGGATAGTTTAAATCAAATATTTTGTTAATGCATCATTACTTATATATTTTTAATAATAGATATTGAAAGAGACGTAGATTATCGTGTAAGGCAGGGATTCCCAAACTATTTCGGGCAAGAGATTCCTTTTTCAATTTAAACTGATATCTCAGACCCCCATAACTATATAACGTTAAAAATCCCATCTCTGGTTTTTTCCTATTGATACAAAATGCTTACCAATTTAATAACTTTGCAGTTAAAATTTAACAAGATAAATAGACATAACATTTAGTAAATATCAAGTATGTAATACAAATTGAGTATATAGCTACCTACATAAAAACCATAAAGTAACACCACTTATACAGTATCTTGAAAGTTTCAAACAAGATCTTGTCGTCGATCCCCAAAATCAGTTTTCGCTAATATCGACCCCGAGGGGTCCACGGGACCAAAGGACCAAGGGGTTGGGAATCCCTGCATCGGAAGTATGGCGGCGTAGCAATATAATTATGAACAAGTGATGCGATAGAAGCGTTGAAGCGATGTCCTAGACTACACAGTACAGTACAGTAGGCACCAGCGCACACGCAGCGCGGTACAGTCCGGTGCGTGGCCGAGTGTACACGAGTGTGGAGCGGAGTGGTGTGTGTGGCAAGCGGTTGCGACATATACATAATGTTGATGCCAATTACCTTCGAACATAAAGTGGTAATTAAATCGTCCTATACGCAGCGATGGATAGAAATTATCGTTATTATTGTATAGTGTATAAAGGGGGAGTGGACCTTATCTGGGGAGGGGCAGGGGGAGGGAGAGGGGTGGTTGTGTCTGTATACTCACGGAGGGGCTCTTGGGCAGCCCGACGCGTTGGCCGCACGTCGTCAGCAGATTCACGAGGCACTCTCGTACGCGGCTCTGTCCGAACAAATATAATAATAGAACGGTGTGTTCCAGCAATTGCACTTGAGAGCCAGTAATTGCCTTCTCGGCATTGTAACAGGTCGGCAATACCTCTGGTATTGCAAATGGCTATAGGCGACGGTAACCACTTACCATCAGGTGGGCCGTCTCTATCTATACTCCCTAGTACGTACGACCTGACGCTATAATACTACGCTGTGGAAATACGATCACGTACATAATTGGTTTCCAGATTCAAAATCAATATTTGTCAGTCCGTATATAAAATTGAAAAGAAATGGCTAGACAGACAGATTGCTCTCGATATTTGAGAGTCGAATACTGTCCGCCATTTTAAAATTTTTACTTACTTCACCGATTGCTCTCGAAATCGATTAAAAGCATGAATTTGATGTCAAAAAGTAATTGTCAGTCAGGTACTCAGTTGATCGATTGTTTTTATAATCAGATTCAAGTTCGTGTTATGACATTTATATTAAAATATTGCCAGTGGTGCCGATTCTGTTGTTTACGAACTAAATAAATTTAATCTCACTATATTTCTTTCAAATAGTAAATATAAGAAAAGGATGCAAGATATTTTAGTCCTCTCAGTTTAGTCCGATCACATAATTCAACGTGAATTTAAGCGCGATCTTTATTGGTCACGACTATTTACCCGTACCACCCCGTATATTACGACGGACTAAACTGACAGCATTAAAATTGTTCTATCTTTTTTCAATAAGGTTAACATGAAAGAGAGGTGAATTGTCTATATTAGTTAAGTTGCCATTCGAAGTTTTTTTTATAATTTGACTATATCCTATACACGTATACATAGGTCATTGGAATGAGTGTACAACAATACTCTCACGCACACAAGCTATCAAATAAAACTTATTTATGTATGTAGGTACCTACCTCTATAATTTATGTCATCAATTTTGTAAATTTCTTTATTAAGATTTTTTTGGCTTTGCTGTTAGTCTTGTCTTTGTATGTATGTGTGTGTGTGTGTGTGTGTGTGTGTGTGAGTGTGTGTGTTACCTGCGACATCCACGGGCGCTTCCATCCGGCGGCGAGTGCGTCCGCGGGCGAGAGCGAGAGAGAGCGTCGCGGCGAGGCGGCGCTGTGCGCAGGCGCAGGCCCCCCTTCCGCACCCACCACCGTCGACGCAGACGCTGACGCCGACCCCGACGACCCGGAGCCCGAGCCAGAACCCGACCCCGACCCTGACCAACAATAAAACATTATACGAGTCGGTCAACAAGATACCCTACCACTACCACCCAAGCCAAACATTTGTGTACATCAACATTTTCTGTTTGTGTCGAGTCTGGTAATTTAAGCAGATGTTAGCTCAGTGGTGCTGACATCGAATATCGTGAAGATGGTCATGGGTTCGAATCCTACAATGAGCTTGACGTTTCAGTGAAGGAAAACATCGTAAGGAAACCATAGCACGGTGGTAATCTCTAGTTGGCTCCCACCCTTAATTTGAAAATCTATCGCCAAGCACCTACCGGTGTCTTCCGGCAATTGCACTTGAAACCTAATTGCCTTGGTAACCACTTACCATTAGGTGGACCACCTACCAGCTTGTCAATTTTCTGGCATAAAAAAAATGAATTTAAACTTCTCTCTGTCTCGTTCTTGAGAGGATCTTGATAAGGTAATCCCAGTTCATGAGTAGATCTATAGTCAGTAGTATGTGGTGGCAGGTTACCTTTGTCGGGCGTGGTGGAGGAGTTAGAGAGCGAGCTGGGTCCGGTGGCGGGCTGGCTACCCGCCCCTGCAGCCGCCCCCGCGCCCGCCCCCGAGCCGCCCTTCGGCAGGTACTTGCGTCCGATCACCGGCGTCTGAGACAGGTCGAACGTGAACTCCATCGTGCGACCCGGCAACTCCTACAACACAACACAACATACCACACATTTGTTTTCTCTGCATTACCACTGGAATTTATGTTCATGAGTTTTCCAGTGACACAAACTGATAAAAAATAATAGTGTTTATTTAGAATTTAAAACAAGTATTTTCAAACGACCTGCTTTATAGGTCAAGTAGGTTTCGAGGTATTACAATTAGTCCGTGTGTGAGTAAATGAACACACCTTAAGTCTCTTAAAAAGTTTTTTATTTGTATAGCTCTGATATTCCAAAAAAACACGAGTAGTATTTAAAGTCTTTTTTTTCCAAAACTAAGCACATCTTGTACTATAGAAATCAGATATGTGATATTCTATAGGTACTACATTCTTTTTACAAATACATACTTAAATAGATAATTACACCCAGTCCCAGGTCAAACAAGACATGTACATGCACACAAATGTTTATCCTGAATGGGAATCGAACCCACGACCTGCGGCACGATAGGTAGTTAGTGTCTTAACCAACTGCGCCAACTAGCCTCTGTCAATATATTTGCAATTCCAATTTGAAAATAAATTCATGTTTTTATGACAATTACCTACGTACTTCAGATCCGAAGAAGTAAAAATAGACCGGATCGTAGCTTTGTGACGTTACGTTGAAAAATATACGAGAAAAGCTCAATATAAAAGGAACCACTTCAATCCTTTCACAAACAGAGCGCTTAATAAAAAAAAAAAATGCAACCATTTTCTCATCTCAAAGAACAAAATGGTACTTTTTTATGCACTTAGATGAAACAAAGAAATGTAAGGTACGAACGAAATTGAATTTTAACATCATCAATTTTAGATACAAAACGCTTAAATAACCAAATATCTCTGAATTTTATGCTTTACCTGTTTCCACTCATAATATTTTAAGCCTCAAATTATAGATTTATAGACGAGCAATAATAAACTTTAACTGCATCAGTATAAAATTGAAAACGTTATGTATAGTTCAAGGATGGGCTCACGTATCTGTCACGTAGAACTTTGATATTTCATTCGACATTATTGTTAACAATTTAATGGTGTTAATGTCGGTAGTATAAGGGTTGGGGTCGCGGTTCATCAGTGAGTTATCGAGAGAGATGATGTAGGTACCTTCTTGCCGTGCAGCTCCGTGTCCAGGATGGAGGAGGCGTGGTTGTCCCAGTAGGGCGGCACCACCAGCGTCGAGCACCGGGTCACCACCAGCTTCAGGATCTTCATCGCCTCCTTGTAGTTGTTGCCGTCTTGCTGGAACACGATATACGTTTCTCCACGTCATTGCCATGTCAAACATCGAAGGCTTGTTTCACACCACACATTTAAACCAGCGCCCACGTGTTATGGTTGCGGTACGTGTGAAACAAGCCTAACTGTCCGTAGAATAGTCTGTTGGGTATCAGATATCGAAGTAATGCAAAACAATGGAAATTACGTCCGATATTCGCTTTGAGTGTAGCGTAACTCTCATTTCCAAGGCTTCGCGTAGCTTACCACGAAATTATATCGGAGTTTTCATACATTGGTTTGCAAAACAATGTTACGAGCAAAGCTTTTCAAACCACTTTATAATGTAAAGGGAATAAATAGAATGTAGAAATTCCTCTGTTCGTACTCTATACTTGAAACCATTTTGATCATTTATTTATGAGGAGCTTTTCATAAGCGCTTACCTAAAGTTAGAAAATACTTGTGATGAAATCATTCAGTTACACTAAAATAAACCTTGCTTAGTGTGTTGGCGGAGTGTTCTCAGTGTGAGTTTATGTGGAACCGGTGGTAGAGTTTATTGTATATGACAATCACAAGTGCCTTATCAAGGTCTAAACCGAATAAAAGCTGGTAGTAGCATTAAAAATAAACTTTAAAATGTGCGCAATAGAGTGCAGTCTTGTTCAAACAAACATAACATCTATGATACTGATAATAAAGCTGAAGATATGATTATGATATGATAGAAGAATATGTTTTTTGGAACGCGCTTATCTCCGGAGTTACTGATCCGATTTGAAAAATTCTTTCACTAATAGGAAGCTACATTATCCCCGAGGGTTACAGGCTACTTTTTATCCCGGGAACGTGAGTGAATCGGCGGGGAACAGCTAGTAAATTAATATACCGGGTGTAAGGGACAGCCGACCTAAAACTGATTTCATGGATTCAATATATGATTCTGGAGCCCCCAGACTTTGAATTTTTCGTCGATATTTTAATGAATTATACGATTTTTTTCAGAACTTTAGGAGTGATTATACTATAAAATCATTATACAAGTCTAACTAAACCTGATTTAAAAATAAATAAACAGTAACTAATAATTTAGACATAAAACTGCAGTGTAAATCAAGATTCAATTCAATACGTAGGTATACCTACGCAAGGCGCAGCTGTTTGAGTTCACGAGTGAGGTCATTTCTCGCAGGTATACTCGTAGGTATAGCGGGGAGCGTTGTGTCGTATATTGCGCGCTCAAAAATTACGATATCTGTAACGGATGACTTCTGACATGATTGATTTCTATAGTGTTATTATATGCATTTATTGTAACCTTTTCCCAGAGTTTTCGGTCGGCTGTTCCTTATACCCGGTATGTTGCTCAGTTGAGATGGCATCTATTTCCACGAACCGGGTGACCTACATTTTCATATCGGGTTACTCGCCGAGCGTCGAGCAGTTTCCGGGAATAACCGAGATGGAATAGTTTCCCGTTAAGTCGAGCTGTGTTCAGGCTCTGTTATTTCTCAGCACGCCTGCGGCGGCGCAGTTAACTCTTGCATGTCTATTCGTGACGCTCTGATATTTACTAGCTGTCCCCCGCGGTTTCACTCGCGTTCCCGGGATAAAATGTAGTTAACAATTTTGTACAAATAGAAAATAATAAATGATATTCGGTATCTTCTTTTCGAGTAAAACCACATAATAACAAAAGAAATTGCAACAAACAGTGCTCAAAACTATATTTAAAACAAAATCGGCCGGAAAGTGCGCGACATTCTATGGATATGTTACCGAACTCATGCTACGTGAAAACAATATAGTTTGTAATATAATTAATAAATGATTTGTATATAGATAATAACGCTTACTGAGTTCAGGTCAAAGGCCAGCGCACACTGGCTGGCTGCGTTACTAAGTAGCTTACCGATCTTACTTTAACTTGGCACAACGCTTATTTAAATTGCTGTTCAAGATATATTTTTAAATCAAAGTGTACGAAAAACTAATAAAGATAAGTGTAGAATCTCAAATTCAAAACTCATTTATTCGATTTAGGCCCTAATAAGGCACTTATGAATGTCAACAGTTAGTTTTTTTTTACAATAAACTCTACCATCGGTTCCACATACACTTAAACTCAGAAGACTCCGGCAATATAAGTACAGTTTCGTTTTTTACTTTGATAAGCGTGTGTTTTGAGAACAATGTCAACTGGTAAGTGATGTTGTTTATATAAAAAAGTGTATAAAATACAGTTTTATTACTATTAGTTATCGCTACTGCGGTGGTTTCTACAAATTATTCGCATGTTTTCATCGAGTGTTAATCGGTCAAGAAGGACGGAAGATATAAGCATTTGGACTACTTATTAAACAGCTCTGACATAACATGTGACGGTCATATAAACTCCATGCTAAATTCTGTTTTGCTAGAAAGAGATATGAATAAAGTTTTGATGGCTTATATCTTGGTATATTTTTTTACTGCTTCTTATCCAGTCAGGCGGCACTGACAAAAAAAAAAAAAGGAAAATCTAAGAAAGTCGTGAAAAGCAACTCTTTTGCAGGCGAATCTTTTCTTTATTGACTTTAAAAACGTTATTATTATAATTCTTATATTTTCCTGTCAAGGTTGAAATTTAAATAACATTTAAAAATAATAAAAGCGTAACGGAAACTACTTGTTATAAACAAAAGCCATATGACAACAAAATTGTTGGGCCAAATACGGACAGCGACGCCAGACTGGTTATATGCTTGAGCTTTTATTAAAGCAAAACAAAAAATTATGCATATTCTCTATTATTGATTAAGTTTAGTCCCTCCCACTGGTACCTAGTGGCCAGTAAGTAATGTAGTGGTAGTGGTAGTGTTGCGTGTTAGTGGTGTAGGTACTTACGTCGATAAACTTGGCGACGGCGCGCAGCAGGTCGGCGTTGACCGGCTGCGCGGCGGGCGCGCTCAGTTCCACGTAGTAGAGCATGCAGTGCAGGATCGACAGCACCGACAGGTGCAGTGTCCACGAACCCTAAACACACACACATCATTAAGTTATCAAAATATATAAGTTCTTTTGTTTCTGTATTTTTTTTCAGCTGTTTATGACTAATTGATATTTTTTTATATAAAGTAAATCCATAATTAGATGCATGGTTTAGTATTAAGTGTAATTTATAAGTAAACTAAGATCTGTGGATTTTGTGAAATAAATAAAATAAAAATAATATATGTTATACTAGCTTCCGCTCGCGTTTCACCATCTTATATTTTTCAGAGATAAAAAGTAACTTATATGTTATTCCAGGGTATCATTTATTTGTCACGTTTCTTCCAAATACGTTCAGTAGTTTGCTACTCATCTAAAGTTATTCATTCATTAAAGAGTTTTATTGTTACATCAGGGGTCCCACAGGGCTCCCACTTTAGTCCTATTTTATTTCTGGTTGTCATAAATGACTTAAAAAATTAAATCCGACATTTCCAGTTCAGTTCCAGGAATAACATATGGGATACTTTTTATCCTGGGATTGGTAAAACATCAGATCATTTCATTGAATTTAGTGGAATCCTCTAATATTTAGTACGCAAATATCAAGAGTTATTTAATTATTTCGAGTCAGATAAACCATTTACTAAAACGTCCGGTGCTCCTAGCGAGATATACATATATTACGGAAATTTTATGAATATGTAAGTGTCTGAGGTGTAATACCTTCTCAAGGACCTCGACGAGGAAGGCGAGCATCTGCAGCGAGAGGTGCGAGTAGGTGTCCCAAAGGTACTTGACCACGCACTTGGTCCACTGGAAGCTCTCCTTGCTGAACGTGCGCCGCGAGTACAGCGTCATCACTGTGCCCAGGTTCTCCAGCTTCTTGCTCTTCTCTGATGTGAACTGCAATCGACATTTACTTGGCATTTATATGACATCCATAATTAGCTGATAACCCTACATTGTGCCATTAAAATTACGTTTGCTATCGAAGAAAAATAAGTGAGTGTGTGAGTGTGTAGGGGTTTGTGTGGGTGTGTGTGTGTGTGTGTGAGGTGTGTATTACCTGTGCGATGTGGCAGGCGGCGCGCACGCAGAGCTCGTTGGCGTCCTCGTAGTGCAGCAGCATGTAGGGCAGCAGCGCGACCACCGTCATGGGGAAGGCGAGCGACTGCGTGGGGTCGATGACCGGCAGCTCCAGCAGCGGGATCATGTCCGCTAGCACGCCCACTACCGGCTCGTACGTGTTCGGGTGCGTGCAGCCCTACACACCACAGACAAACAATTACAAATTATAAACCATATTTGAGATGTTTATTTGAATCGATCTCCATAAGCTTTATACCGAGTTTTTTTCTGACAAAACCGATCAAACGTAGCATTAAATTATATTATACATACACGTACATATCTTTTATTTAGTATTAAATCTCAGAATGAATCACTAATGATGCTGACATAGACATTTTTATAGCAAATAGTGTGCAAAGCGATCAATATTCGAGATCCACTTGATGCATCGAGCGCGTGGTACCTTGAGCAGCAGCGCGTGTAGCGAGGGCGCGTGGTGCGCCTGCGTGCGGTCGAGCCGGTCCCGCGCGTCGGGCCGGTCCAGCGGCAGCCGCGCCATCACGCGCGCCAGCAGCCGCACGCCCAGCAGGTACTCGTGCTCGTAGTCCGACTCCAGCAGCGACGCGCCCACCCAGAACACCGTCGCCAGAATTGTCAGCTTATCGTCCTGTACAACGCAACATTGATTTTTACGCGAGCCTTTCAGTATATCATCATTTTATATATTAGCTAGGCGCGCATGAGAGTAGGCGAATCTTTTCTTTATTGACTTTAAAAACGTTATTATTATAATTCTTATATTTTCCTGTCAAGGTTGAAATTTAAATAACATTTAAAAATAATAAAAGCGAAACGGAAACTACTTGTTATAAACAAAAGCCATATGACAACAAAATTGTTGGGCCAAATACGGACAGCGACGCCAGACTGGTTATAAAAAAACTATAAAAAATAAATTATAAAAAATAACAATATGATAATAATAATAACAAAATTTATAATAATAGTAAACAGCATGTGAAGCGAACAACTCATTGAAATGCGTTCTTGTCCTCTATAAAATCAGAAACTTTATAGTACCCTTTTTTGTACAACTTATCTTTAATTAGCTTTTTAAATTTTAACACGGACAATTCTTGAATTTCTTTGGGTACTTTGTTAAAGAAGCGTATACATTGCCCCTTAAAAGAATCCCTAACTTTGCTCAAACGAGTTAAAGGTATAGCAAGTTTATCCCTATTTCTAGTGTTTAAACTATGAGTGTAGAAACGCTTATTTCAAAATCTGTAGCCAGACACAAAATCGCACGCTTATATCTATCGGCAAACCGAGTGACGGGTTACGTGTGAGTGTGACGTGTGAGTGTGACGTATGATGTGTGAGTGTGACGTATGATGTGTGAGTGTGACTTATGAGTTTAACATGTGAGTGTGATATTTGAGTGTGATGTGTGACGTGTGATGTGTGAGTGTGAAGCTGTACCTGTGTGGCGGTGTCGCCGAGCAGCTTGAGCGACTGTGCGGATCGCGAGCGACACAGGCTGGAGCACACGCCTTTGCCGGTCTCGCTGCACGCCCGGCTGCGCTCTGACATAAACACACACATACACAAACATTCAAATAACATAAATTATAAATTGAATCAAATCAAACCTCCGACACAATAGGAAAGAGGTGACGATCTTCAAACGGCTGAGCGGATTTTCATGAAACAGCTGAGAAAAATCTCGATTAAGACACCTTTCAAACCTATTACTGAGCTGCAATTAGCAAAAAATGTAATAAAATTTCGAATTTCACAGTCTACTTTGAAGCATCGAGTGTCAAAATAGAGGAGCCCGGCTGTTGGCAGTGTAGTGGACTCACCATGTGTTGGTTTCTCAGCGGAGGAGGGCGTGTTGGTGTTGGTATTGGTGCTGGTGTTGGCGTTGGCCTTGCGCATGCAGTAGGACACCGAGTAGCTGGTGCTGCGCGTGTGGTTCGACACGCAGCCCACGCACACGCCCGGGGAACGTTTGCCTTATGACACGACATAATACAATATAGGACATCCAATCATGAGTAATCGTCACTAATTTATCCTATGAGAGTTTTAAAATAATATGACGACTGCTCGGCATTCTCACATTTTTCAGAGACTCTTGAGTGAATTGCAATACCAAAGGATCCCAGGACCCACCCACCAATAGCGATCAGCTATATCTCCTTGGAAATCTTTTTTGATGTAGTGTAATTGTTACTATAAAAGCTAAACTCGTTAGTTAGTTTTTTGCGATTGTCCTGGAATCCCATCATCAGATCTTGATTTGGTATCTATAGGACCACCTCAAGAGTATACTGTTTAGAATAGAAAAATAATTTTGAAAATCGGTCGACAGCTGAAGGTTTTTATACCGGGAACGCAATTGACCGCGAGGAACAGCTAGTAGAGTAATATAGGTAGTGATGTTCGTACCGGCAGCGTACACGTTCCCGTTGGCGTGCGTGCCGGCGTCCTTGTTGTTGAGGTTGGGCGTGGACTTGAATATGTCGCGCATGTAGTCGAGCGGGCGGAAGTTGGACTCGAGCGAGTCGACGGCCGCCTCGAGCGTGAGCAGCAGCTCCGTCACGTAGCCCTGCATGTCCTCGCCCTGCTCCGCCACTGTCTCCACCAGCCGCGACAGGATGTCCGACACCATGCGCCCCGTCATCGCTACACCTATCATCCTGAACACCTAAACGTACACGACACCTTAATGGTTGCTATTGGACTTTGAGAACACATATTTTCTAAACATATATTATTTAGGATCAGACCTACAATTGTGCTTATTTTGTATAAATCTTCATATAAACAATAATATCACCTGATCCTAATATACTAAGGTCCCATAGTAAAAGTTGTTCAATAACCCCTAAAAAATTTAGATGGCAAAAAAATCATCCAGCATAGTCTGTATTTAATTATTATCTATTAGTATTTATTTTAATTTACTACAGCATATCGGATGAAGGAGAATAAGTAAATAATCGAAGGCTATTCAGAGAAGTGTTCGGTTGGTTCCGATTTGGAGGACGAATCAATTGAGTAGTCTACTGAAGCTTGTATTTCCTAACTTTAGTTAGGCTTCTATTCGACATGAGGCCGTCGATCGGTACGAGCATGGAAATAAAACATTGTGAGGCACAACCAATATTTTTTAAATGAATTTTTAAATAAAATAAATATTATCAATTGAAATTGGAAAGAAAACTATCTCGTATATAATGGGTACTTTAAGCCTCTTGTATGTAGTATAGTGTGAGTGTGTGAGTGTGTGTGGGGGTGTGTGTGTGTTGCGTACCTGCAGCGACCTGCCCGCGTAGTGCCTGGAGGGGCAGGAGAGGCCGAGCTGCAGCGCGGTCTGCGCCCAGCGCTCGGACACCAGCGCGTGCGGCAGCGACTCGCGGAACACGCGCAGCACGTGCCGCACCAGCGCCCACATCTGCTGGCAGCTGCGCAGGGACCATACTGCGCGCGCACACATACACACGATAAACTACCTAGTGCTTTATCATATCATATCAACGTCCCACCACTCACGCTGACTTTCATGTTTATGCCTTAATATTCTTGTGAAAGTCTATACAAGTTAACGCCGATTCCAAAGTCAGACAACAATTAGAGAGAACCATCAAAATCTTTAAAAACTTATCACATTGAACTTTAGCTAATTTAAAATATCTCACTTAAGTTTTAATCAGTATCTCGAGTTACTGTACTACCGCGTTTACGTTTAATTTCTCTATACGACTGGTACAGCGCCTCCCGCGGAATACTCATGGAACTAATTTCTGCCATGCAAAACTATAATAAACGCAAACGCTTACTATCAATGTTATCCAAAGTAAATTCATTACACTCAGGGTATTGTTCTATATATCTATCAATATCATGTAGAGGTAAAGATTTATTGTCTCAAGTAAATCCTTTCATATTTTCAAGAATACCCTTACTTAATAATTTATTTTTAAATATAAAAATAGTTATTTATAAAATGTGACGGAAATACCCATTATAAACCGTCTCACGTAGATCGTAAGGTGGATATTGAATCGTCGGCTTCCTAAAGCTGAAATAAATGGAATGTAAGTAAATCACGGCGTGTACATGATGGGGGTAGGGTAGGGTACCTTTGGCGGTGATGTCCTCGTACTGCCAGAGCGGCATGTGCGTGGGCCGGTTGGCGAGGAAGTGTACGAGCGACTTGATGACGTCAGCGACGGGGAGGTCCGCGGGCGGCACGTGGGGCGGCTCGTCCCCGGCGGGGGCGGCGGCGGCGGCGGCGGGGGGCGGGGGCGGGGCCGCCACCTCGGGCACCGCCACCGGCACCGGCTCCTCGCCCACCTCGCCCGTCACTATCACCGGCAGCGACGGGAAGTTGTCGCATTCACCTTACACACATACATTTATTATACATTCTTTATTTTACATAACATAACCTCATATATTAATAGGTATTATTGTTGAACTATCACCTCTTATACTCTGGACTTTGAAAATATACATAATTATCTTATACGTATATCTAATAAATCGCGATAAATCACGTGACGTTATTTGTCTCAGTTGGGACGGTCGAGCACGCCTCATACAAATTACTGCAGCACTCCGAGCTCCGTACAAATTAAAACAAATTATATTTTCCAATGATTTGATATTTTTAAAACAAAATCATATTTCAATTCTTTTTTTTTTTGCATCACACTTCGTGTATTTTGCCAGTGTCAAGTTGAGCAATGTAGGTATTTTTATATTCTTCATGTATTAAATTCTCGTCAATCGTCAAGTTTCAAAGTTCAAGTCATGTTAAATCTTCTTCGAGTCATAGTCAGTCAGTTTAGTTAGGTTTTAGTACGATGGTAGCCGTTCTACTAAAACTTTTCATGGACTTCTTGAGACAACTTGAAAAGCCACTATACACGTAATCATTTCATTTCACTTCACTGGTGCACTTGTATTGGACAAAATACCACCTCAATAAAAAAATACACGAGCCGCCAAAAAAGTGCATATTTCATTTGATTTCAAGTAAACACATTTGGAAGTTATGCATACTTTTTATTCTTTCATCACTAGGAATAGTTTAAGGTATGTATAGAGTTACCTTCGGGCGTGAGTTGCGGGTCTGAGCTGAGCGAGCGCGCGTGTGAGCGCGGCGAGTGCGCGCACGCCGGCAGCCGGTCGAACGACGCGTCCGGCTCTGACGACGACAACATACATCGATCATACCTTACCTCACCCTAGTGCTGTGCAACTTAAATCATATGGCCGACGCACAGTGGCGGGCGTCACGGCATTTAAAATTTAATAGTTATCCAATCGAAATAAGGTATATATTTCAATGCTCGGAGCATCGTGGCGCAGTTTTTGTAGACGTTTCATTTCACTTTACCGGTGCACTCGTATTGATCTTTAATGGACAGAATACCACCGGTAATCTCTATTAATATTATAAACGTGAAAGTTCGTATGTACGTTTGTTGCTCTTTCTCGCAAAAACTACTGAACGGATTTGGATGAAACTTGGCACATAGATAGATCATACCCTGGAACAGCTAGTATTCAATATATCTCAAAATACACGGTTTTATGAAAATTATACGAAAACGCAATGTCACTTTGCAAGTTGTCGCCAAAAAGTGTCTAGTGTTTGTTTACCTGTGAAGTAGTGGTGCAGCAGCGACATGTTGGTGTTGGTGTTGGTAGTGGTGTTGGTGTTGGTGTTGTTGGCGAGGCGGCGAGCGCGCGCGCGGGCGCGGCCCGCCAGCAGCACGCGCGCCACGGTCAGGTGGTCGTGGTGCGCCGCCACCGCCACCAGCAGGTTCAGCAGCAGCTGCCGACAGTGCTGGTGCACCAGCCATCTGTCAACAACACACACACACAATAGGGATGATGACTGGGTAAAAAATAATTAATTCTATTTAGTCCGTCAGTTAGGTTATCAAAAAATACGTCACTTCTCTGTAAAAAGTGTACTAAAACGTGACGTCACGCGATATTTATACGCACTGTATCTTCGTTATTTTTTGTTTTCAGAACTAATGAAAAAACATGTGTCCAATATTTTTTGGTAATCTAACTGACGGACAAATTTTTTTTTTTTAGTCATCACCCCTATTATAAAATAAATTGACCACGTTAACGTTATAATTTAGTTAAGTTAGTTTTTAACTGTCCAAATATATCCATTCGTCTTTATGATATTCTTCCCTGTGACTTTCCTCGCCCTGTTAACATAAATTTTCTATTAACTACTGTGTTTTCCCCATTTATTTATGTATTATCGCAATTTCTTATATGTAATAATATACGTTTATAATTAAATCTGCTATTAATATTTATGTATCTATTTCTAACATTCTTTTTTTGTATATCTGTCTTATATAACACTATATAGTATGCTCAGTTTGCGATCTTTAAAAAAAAAAAACTTTACTCTTGTTGTTTTTCACTGTTTTTTCTAACCAAGTAACTATGACATTGACAAAGTCATCGATCACTCGATGGAGCCATAAGTGATGTGGCCGATGATGGTAAGCACACAAACCCTAGAAGGGAACCGCGCTCTAAAGTGCAGCAGTTGGAACACACTAAAATTAGGTGTTTAGCGACAGATTTTCAACTTTGAGGGTGGTAGCCAGCCGTGCGGGTACTATAAAGTACCCTACCACCGTGCTATGATTTCCTCACGATGTTTTCTTTCACCGAAAGCTTTATCTTGTTGTAGGATTCAAACCCGTTACCTTCATCTCAGCATTCGACGTTACTACCAGTGAGCTATCATCAATAAATAATAATAATTGATTGTTTGACCACTATCTCACTGTGGTCAGTGATAATGTGACCGATGGTGGCAAGCTCACAAAGCCGACAAGGCAGTACCCTCGTATACACGGTTGGCCAAATACTAATGGATATAATAGACTTAATACTTTCATCTAATGATACAAAATTATAAATTGACCGCATCGAAGTTTCAAGTGTTTGTATAAGAAAATCTCAAGTTCCAAAGGATTCCGTACATTATTTTATTTTCACCATTTTTGAAAATTGCAACCGTCTACCTATTACTGTGTATGATACAGCACGCTGACACGAACGGACGGATGGACAGCGGAGGCTTAGTATTGATCCGTTGGCACCCGTAGCGTATTAATTTTTGTTTGATATATCTTTGTTTTTTTTATTACGTATATTTGAAATCAGGACTAAAATACAACGGATGTAATTTTGCAATATTCCCCAATGAGTGTTTTCTGTAGTAAGCTCCAGAGATGGCAGCACTGTAGCGAAAGTTTAAACATCGCCGAGCAATATTCTTTAAAAAAAATATATTCTAGAGACAATTCCAAAACAATCTTTCTATTTGTCTGTAATCCATATTTATATTGTAAAAAAACATATGAGAGACCTGCCAGTACTTAACCACAATCACATCACTTCAGTGATGATGAAGTTACGAGAAAAGTTTCACAGAGTAATCAAGTGGTAAGTATTTAATTTTGTGAAAATTGTATTGTTTTCTTATAGAGTATGATAGATGAAGATATAGAGGATGTGTGTGACCTGGTGTGGTCCATGCCGAGGAACACGATGTGCAGCATGAGCGGCACGTGGATGGACCAGTCCAGCTCCACGCCGTCCAGCACCACGTCGCACAGCAGCATCACCGCCACGTTGCATCTGCATCACACACCGTACATTACATTCAAAAGATAACTGATGGTAAGTGGTCTTAACAAGACCAGGGGATAGCCGATCTTGAAGAGCTTTTTTAAGATTTTGAATAATTCATCGAAGTAGAATGTGAACGGCCTAATGCAGCCTCTGAAAGCTACAGTTTGGAATAAGTATATTTTTTGGAAAAAGAGGTTCAAAGAGTCCTATTATAGGTATATGGAAATCAGCTTATAATCGAACAAACAAGTATTAGCAATTCAACCATTTTAATTCATTTAGAACGTCTTTAACATTTGTAAGTTTATAATCAATCAAAAAAGGGCATTGCAATGTAATTTCTGACGTCCATAAGTGCCTTATCAGGACCTAAACTGAATAAATGAGTTTTGAGTATATATAGTGTGTAGGTACCTGTGGAAGCCGGAGATGGGTTGGCTGCTGTCGGGTAGGTACTCGGTGAGGAGTGCGAAGAAGCCGCCGTACTCGGGCATGGGCAGCGGGCGCGGCTGCGGCGCGTCCAGGCGCGCGTCCAGCGGCGTGGCCGGCGCGCTCACGGACGCGCACGCGGACGCACACGCGGAAGCGGACGCGCACGCCACTAGCTCCGGACACGCGCCCGTCTGGAACATACGCCTTTAATTAGGCACACCTCTATCTGACAATATAAACCGAAAATTACGGTAGTTTCTTATGTCATCGAATAACAGACATTTTTAATCAATACATTTCTAGGAAATTTTATTTGTAGACCATTAGAGATTATCTAACCCCCCACGCAAAAACGACGTAATAAGTTTAACGTGTCTGTCTGTGTATTTGTCTGTGGTATCATAGCTCCCAAACGGATGAACCGATTTTCGTTTAGTTATTTTTGTGTCATAGATAATTTTATCCCGAGTGTTCTTAGCTATATGTTGTTAAATTATATTTTAATAGCTGTTCGTGCCCGATCCTTAGTAAGGGACCACGGACAGAAAAATAACTCATCCATCAATATGCTTGCATTGGTAACATGAGGCATACTTAATAGATTGTATATAAGCAATATTTTATGGTACCGTGCCACAGTGACCTAGTGCCAACCACCAGAGTCTGATTCGTGCACCAACTGAAGGATTTACTCTTTGTAGTTGAGGAAAGCGTAACTGACTGACTGACAATTATGAAGAGATTTTTGAAAATTCATCCTCTAAAGGGGTAAAGTAGAGATCGCGGGTGAAACCGCGGGGAATCTAGTCAATTTATAATCGTAATTTGTTTTTAGTGATACAACTATAAATTATCGATTTTCAAATGTATTCCTTTAGTTGTGCTGGAAGAATTTGTCATCTTGTCAATTATCATGATTCTGAAGCCTAACGTACAATCATGAAGGAATTATTTGTGACTTGCGAGTGTCAAAGTATGCGACGTAATTATTGATTGCTTTGACTTCGAAACTTTAAACTTTTTTATCTACTCTCATATCGTAATGTTCTCATTATGAAATCAAAAACAGTACTTTAATGACCCACTTTAGGCACACCCGTCTATAATGAAATTAAAAAATTATATTATAGTACAGTTTTCGTCCCAAGATAATGCTATAAAATAACTTTTTTTCATTAAAGTACAAGTATTTGGACATGTCTGGCCACTTATAATGTTTTTTGGGTTTTAATACTTCAATTACTGTCAGTCAACTTGTCAAACAAAATAATAAAGAAAAAAACATTATCAGTGGCCAGACATCAGGACTAAACAATTATAATTTTAGATGAAAATTTACTTTGTCTGTGGTCGCGTATGCGGTAGAGATCTCAACTTAGAAGTTTTTCCCCACACGGATTCGAGCGCCATGATGATTAATGTTTGTTTATTTTATTGATTTTTTGCATTCATATTTTATTTTGGCCAAAAATGATAGAAAAATAGCAGTGATACTAAGGTGAAATAAACTTGGATCTGAAATAGTGGAGGCAATGGAAATGACGAATAATCGATACCCGTAAGTCATGAAAACCTATGACAAAATATTATCGATTTTTTACCTTTAAATTACATTATTTATATGAGTTTAGATAAAGTACTGTATGATACTGGACATAATTAGGTATTAAAAACTCGTGTGATACTATTAAGAACCTCGCCTACGGCTCGGTACTTAAACTCACACTCGTGTTTAATAACCCCTATTATGCAACAGTATCATAAACTACTATTAAGCTTCAATGGACTGTAGACCACAGTTACTAAAATGATATTAATTTCAACACACCGACGATCCCATAGGGGTTCCTTATTTCCTAAAAACCTGTGCAAATGTGAAACATAGTGTGGGTAGGTGTATACCGGCGTGGCGTCCCCGTCGGAGGGCGGGGGCTCGTCGTCGGCGGGCGGCGTGGCGCACGCGGCCGCGGGAGGCGCCGACGCACGCTTCTCGGCACAACGCTGCGCACTCACTGATTCCGCTTTGTTGCAACTACATTTATAAGAAAGAAAGAAAGAAAGACAACAAATGACTGACCCACCATACAATAAAATAAACTTAAATAAAAATGATATTAGCGAACTTATCTATACTAATAATAAAGCTGAATAGTTTGTTTGTTTGAACGCACTATAATATCCGAGTTACTGATCCGATTAGAAAAAATAATTCACAAACAGGAAGCTACATTATCCCCGAAGGTTGTAGGCTACTTTTTATCATCGGAACGCGAGTGAAACCGCGGGGAACAGCTAGTCTATTATATTGGGAATTACAGAAAAAGTTGTATAGCTATGTAGTGTCACTTATCTAGTTTCCATAGTAAAAGATCTGCTTCATTCGATTGAAACCGATTCCGATTCCGACGAGTTTCAAAAGGCTATTTTAAATAGCAGTCAGATGTTAGATCGATAGCAAAATGCAGTGCGGGAATTACGGGAACTCGTCTTAGAAATTTTCGAATCCGTTTTTGACGTCGAATTGGAGTGTTTTAAAATAGCCCTGCTAAGCATAGAATATTTTAACTATAGCTAATCAACATTTCCAAAACATTGATCATGATATGTTGAATAGTGCGAGAAAGACATTTAGCGTGCGAGGAAGAATAGATAAATATCAAACAAGAGAGGCATTGTAGATGCGTTCGCGTCAATGATTGCGTATCAGATAGGACGCGTAAAGTTTTGGGTGTCACGTATTTGTTTAGGGGCGGTCGTCGCGGGCAATCACTTAGAGGCGGCAGGAGGCGCGCCGCCATGATATATCGCGACCCCGATGTCGCGCTGTGTGCCTAACATACACTCCGCTCCGATAATACCCAGTGCACTCATCAATATACAGGACGCGGCCCCGTTACAGGAACAAGCACCATTGCCTCTCCTTAAGGTGAAACCTTCGGTTGGAGCGCGAAATTCAAATTTTATCACGTTTTTTTGCTAATTGCAGCTCAGTTATAGGTCGTAAGTTATCAACATGTCATTTGCGACAAGAATGGTAGAATATTTACTGATTAATAACAAAAGAAATCATCAACACAAGGTATATTACTGACATATACGACTATTTCATGAAAATGTTACTAATATACCTTGGGAGGAATATGTAGATAAAATCTTTTGTTATTAATCAGTAAATATACTACCATTCTTCTCGCAAATAATATGCTGATAACTTACGACCTATAACTGAGCTGCAATTAGCAAAAAAACGTGATAAAATTTGAATTTCGCGCTCCAACCGAAGGTATACCCTTAATATAAACCATTATATTATGTCAAACAAACACCATATAACAAGTATGTATCGTCCATTAAAGAAAATAATACACCGTTGCTAACAACACGTACAGCAACGACTCATATACGTATCTAATTAACTATATATACGTGATCGTACTTTACCTGATACGTAAATAGCAATATGCATTGTATGCGTCGCAGTAGCGTCGTTATCTAAATAAAGATATAAATTCGCAGGTGAAACAGGTAATACCTGAACACACTTTCACAATAATGTTTTTGTGAATAAGCAGCTTATGTGAGAAAGCTTGGTCGAACACATGACGTACCTGGCTTTAGCTGGGTCCTCGCCGCTGTGACGCTTTGTGTGAATCGTGCCTTTCTCTACGGGGGCGAGCTCGCCGGTGCGCCCGGTCGCGTCCTGCAGTACATGTTATACAATTATAAGTACCTAACTATTATTCGCGAGGCGAGAGGGCTTTCTCCACAGTTTTAAGATAGGAATATATGGATGTGCTGAAAATAAAATATATACTTGGATATGTAGAGTATCTATATCTCTAGATAATAAGACCCGATATTACCACAATCCACGTCACTGAGGGTTTCCGATAATATTTTTTTTCTTTAAATTTAATATTTAAAAAAATATTAAACTCAGGCTCATGAGCCTGAATACATGTATTTGGACAGATGATTAGACCTTACGCCACAGTGCTGCCACCTCGCGGATCTTACTACAGAAAACCCTCATTAAATACCAGGCACAAACTTGTTGGTACTGAATAGTTGTCTAAGTTGTGTTGTTGGCCGTTGACGACGAGGTATTAAGTAGTGACGTTGAACTTCTGACATACTGCGAGAATATCCACCCGCACCTTGTTGATACTCCGCATACTGTTTGGATACATAGTGTAACTTCCGCGATAATAATGCGAACATTAAGGCTCTTCGCACACAAATACCAGCCAGGCGAACCACATGGCAGCAGTAGTATATCGATGGAGGATCTCACGCGTTACGGACTCATTAAAAGTGTAGCAAGGTTCTGGTCGTATAAGTCTTTATATGGTGAAGGAATAATATTTTCGATTGAATAAACATCATAGTCGGGCTACTAACTAGTTGAGACGTGAGAAATAGGCAGTGGATAATATTGAAATACATAATGCAAGTACTCTAACATTTTAAAATCCAAAACAGTATTACAGAAAGGCATTTTAAATAGGAAATTCAAAATATACAAACATTGTTTAGGAAAAGAGTAGTTAAAATAGGATATAGGTATTTTAGATTTTCCGGCCATCGTGGAGATTCTTTGGGGAGGCTATTATCGAGCAGTGGATGTCTTTCAGCTGACACGATGATGGATGATGATGATTTTAGATTTTTATATGTATTTTTTTTTATCTCTGCTAACTAGTCAGTAATTAATTCAGTTATTTTGTGTATCTTTCTTATGAGAAGGTGCTAAAGGTGTGGAGCGCACTTGAGGCTTCGAGTATACCTGGGAGCCAGTTCCGGGTCCATCGCTGTGGCCCGAGGTGGCCTTGCGCATGGAGGTGAGCCGGTAGAAGGGCGGCGTCTCGGTGCGCTCGATCAGGCAGTTGAGCGTCTCCACCGTCTGCAGCTCCGTCATCATCTCGTCCAGCAGCCGCTCGGGCCGGGACCGCGCCAAGTATAGCACCACGCGTTTCGCCTAAACATATATACCGCGTTACGTCTAGCTATATATAACGGTACAATAAACTATGAAATGGTGGACTGCTAAGGGCTGCAGTACATGAGATGGTCAGCGCGTGATTCATGCTTATAATTTACAGTAGCAAACAAAAATTTATTAAAACATAAGAATAATCGATTTTCCGTTCCACAAACTGATAATAGAATAACCTAAAATATGATATTTAATACTTCTATTGGACTAATATTATTTTGGTAAACAATATGACCACTATTGACCACACCGACAATTTGTAGGTCCCTAAAAGTGCCGGTGTGTTCCGGTAATTCCACTTGAGAGCCAGTTGCCTTCTCAGTATTGTAACAGGTCGGCAACACATTGGGAAGACCTCTGGTAATGCAAATGGCGATAGGCGACGGTAACCACTTACCATCAGATGGGCCGTATGCTTGCTTGCTACCTTAGTAGTATAAAAAAAAGAGTAGATGTATAAAGTAACAGCAGTACTTACGTAAGGCAGCAGCTCGTTGGGTGCCATCCCGGAGATGATGACCAGGTAGCGGATGATGACCTTGAGGTTGTTGGGCCAGCACGCGCACAGCGTCGCCCACAGCTCCTCGATCTCCTTGGGGTGCAGGTCCGAGAACTGGCAACACACGACAAGTCGGTTTCAATAAATTATCAGTACCTAACTATCCTCAACTTATCATACCTACATATGTACATACTCGCATCTGTTATGCATATGTATGTACACTTTGTATGTTCTTTAAATGCGGGATACCGCCTATAATTATACAGTGTGTCTGGTCATGAACTAGCGATATTTTAGGTACTTATATTTTAAAACGTTTTGTACAAAAATACACGACACACTCAGGTCCCCCCCTTTTATGTGGCAGCCATTTTGTATTTTTTCTTGAGATATACTCTACGTGCTTACAAAAAAAAAACATATCTCTCAAAGTTTTAATCACACTGAGATAAAAATAAGCTTATTCAAAGGGTAATATTGACTATCATTTAAAAATACGAAATAACGTTGCACTTTTTTGTAATATTAAAAAAAAAATATTATACCTACATTAACATTCAGTTTACGGCTGTATGTCTATTACTTTATGAATTATTGTTGTTTGAACATAGCATATGCGCAAGCACAAAAGACCTTTGTTATGTGATATCCATTTAATAATGTGAAGTATAGGTAAAAAACAACAATAATTCTTGCACAGACGGGCAACCGTCAATGCACGACGGTGGATTCACAAAATAAAATGAAGTTCAAAGGTAATTAATTAACACTAGCTGTTCCGCGCGGTTTCACTCGCGTTCCCGGGATAAAAAGTAGCCTATAACCTTTAGGAATAATGTAGCTTCCTATTAGTAAAAGGATTTTTCAAATCGGTTCAGTAGTTTCGGAGCCTATTGAATGCAAACAAACAAACAATCAAATCTTTCCTCTTTATAATATTAGTATAGATAGTATAGATAAGATCGATGATATGAACAGTACACTAAACTGAAGTATTATAGCGGTCAGTGCGTCTCGTGCATTATTCGACATTATACCTTCATTTTTCCCTGAACATTTATGCTGATGGAATTTGGATAATTTAATTATAAATCGGTAATGTAACAGCACTTAATTAAAATTTATTGTTTTATACAGAAATTTTAATAATTCTATATTTAATAATTATTGTAGGCTATTATTGATTCATCTGTTTGTGTAACTAGGTATATGTTATTTAGCGTTACCTTAACATATTATAAAACAAAGTTGCTTGTCACGTATCTGTCGACCTAAGTGCTCCTAAGCCATGCAACGGATTGCGGATGCGGTTTTCATCATCAGTTTGACAGTTTTTACGTAAGTAGTAAAAACTTAACACCAAGTGAAACAATATAAACAAAGGAAATTTACATGTCATTCCTAAGTAGGCTAAGCCTTAAGTGATTCAAACCAATGAAGTACTAGAGAATTGTAGGTGTTAGAATAGTAGTTTATGATACTGTTGCATAATAATAAAAATAATAAAAATAAAAAAAGCTTTATTTATCCTTACACACTTACATAATAATATATAACTGTTTGTTCTGTGCTTAAACTAGTTGTAAGTATATTGATTTTCCTCTGTTAGCGGTGTTAGTTATATTAAGTAAGAAAATTGAAAATAAGATTTGTTAGTTATGTGTTAGTGTTGTGTAAGGCCCGCTGTTAGCGGTAAAAGCCTCCTCCAACTGCTTCCATCTCTCTCTGTTTCTGGCAGCTCTACTCCATGTTTTACCCGCTGTTTTGACAATGTCGTCGCTCCAGCGTTTATAGGGTCTTCCTTTTTTCCGTTTTTTGTCCATTGGGTACCAATTTGTTGTTATCTTAGACCATCTGTCATCTGATACTCTTTGTACGTGTCCGGCCCAGTTCCATTTCAGGTGTAACACTTTATGAGCGACATCTTTGGCTTTAGTGTTTTGTCTAATGACGTTGTTGCTGACTTTGTCTTTCAGTTTTAAACCTAAATAACTTCTTTCGATTCCTCTTTGGCATATTTTAATTTTTTCGAGGCTTTCTTTTGTTGCATAATAGGGGTTATTAAACACGAGTGTGAGTTTAAGTACCGAGCCGTAGGCGAGGTTCTTAATTGTATCACACGAATTTTTAATACCTAATTATGTGCAGTATCATACAGTACTTTATCTAAACTTATATAAATAAAGTAATTTAAGCCGCCCGGGGTGGTGAGTGATGTGCTGTGTGACGGAGCAAACAAGGGTGCGCCCCGCAATCCCGCCGCCCCTTCCCGCCCGCCCCGACACCCCTTGCCCAAACTACGATCATACCGAACCGACCTTGTCACACAAACTAAACTAAATTTATTAGCTATTCATTCACTTTGACACAATCGATCCCTAAACACCACGAAAAGGAACCGGAACAGGTTATTATGTCAACTCAACAGGTTGACAAACAGACAGCCTAGACGCCACCTTTCAAATAGCAAGGGGATTGCCGATGTGTTGCCGACCTTGAATAGCTCCTTTAAAGGAAACCCATATCATAGCGCTGAGGAAACATCGTAAAAGGGAGCCCATTCCACAACCGAAAGGTCCGCAGTAGGAACGGCTCGAGGACATGAGTATGAACTCCATATCACCGGCAAGCAGTGGGATGGCAGAAGAATGACATAGGCACCAGATCAACAAGTTTTTGAAAACTCTACCTATTATACAGAAGCGCATCGCATCTATATGTATAAGGTTGCCTGCGGGCCTAGCATGACCACGAGTCGTCGATATACGATAAAAGATATCGTATCATATCAATACCAATATATTTACCGATTTCGCGAGCATGACCAATGTAGCGACACGATATGATAAAAAACATCTTAACATTTTTTTTCACTTAGACAACAATCATAAAAGCATGTTAATTATTATCTTTTCACAATAATCAAAAATGTTTAATTGTACTCTCGTTGAACACCACAATACTATTATAATATCAATTGAAGAACAATTATGAGAACAATGGACGATTGGACGCCCTATCTATCACATGTAATCCTACGTACCGTACTACGGTGCGTGCTTGACGATAATTTTCAAGCGTATACACGGTATCCACGCTTATCACGCACTCTAAACCTCGTCGATAAAATATCACGACTAAATGTCAAAAATCGATATTTTTATCGTTTTATATCTACAAATAATTGGTCATGCTCTACTTTTCGATAAATAACTGACTGTCGTGCTCGCTCTTCTTTCTATCGTAACGTATCATAACTCGATGACGTCACTGGCACGGTTATGCTCGCTGTTTCAATAAAAATTCAACATGGCGGCGATATTTATCATATTTTGACAGTTGGCGTCGATAAATCGCTATATCATATCGTGTTTTGGTGGGCATGCTAGCCCCGCTGGTAGAGATCACTTTTAGTGATAAGGCCGCCCATTGTAACACTTTTGTTTTTCTTTTGGTTAAGTTATTTTTTTATATTTATATTTTTTAATTTTCTGTGGTGTGACAATAAAGCATTATCTATCTATATAATTTATAACAGTCCATTTACATGATGCTAATATTAATATAATATTCAAATCGCACGAACATGCACCCCTGGAACGGGTCCCACTCTGCTGGGTGTCGCGAGCTTCAAACATGGAAAGACAGGGGGTATAAATGCATCCTTTTGCACCCTCTTCCAACCGCCCGTACGTGTATGAATCGTGTACAGTGGACATAACAAGTGCAATCAGATGAAAAGCAAGCAGGGCGACGCGACGGGGATTAGCGACCCGTCGTGATAATTAAACGGGACAAGCGAGTGTAGCTACCTCTGCACGCGGCGGTTTCCACACTTGATTGGCACTCAATAAAGTGTACATTACATACAACCCGTAGAAAGGCATCATACATTATATCAATAGGGTAGTTTACTGACACATCAAATCAGCTACTTTTTAATAAATGTCAAAACGATTGTTTATAAGGAATTTTGTATGAAATATTACATTATGACATCATAGTTTCACAGCATCAAATGATCTACTCTTAGTGGTTCCACTGGTAATTAAAAATCATAGAAAGCATTAAATGTACAACATATTTGATATTTCCACGTGTTTTTAGATGCTTTATGCATTGGTTAGTGTTTGGTCATTTATTTTTGACACTGTCAACTAGCCTATTCTGTTACAAGTATGACTCAACTTAAATGTAGCATCGGCAAATCGTTTTCGTACACTTCACTTCCGATTTACACAACTAATAAAAATCATTCATGATGAAAAAATGATCGGCTAAAACCATCTTGTTGAACGTTGAATGGCGTATAGCGCCATTCATGGTTTTAGCCGATCATTTTTTAACACATGAGTAATGTTGTAGGCACATTCTTTTTGGGAACGATCGATTTTACGAATTTTCTCTATATATCTAATCTAAGTTGTGTCATACTATACCTATTAAGCGTACGGTACGGTGACAGGGAACGTGCAACGCCGTGCGATTTATTTTGATTTTAGTACTTTCTTTACTTTTTTAGGAATCTTTGGATTCATACGTAAGTATAAAATACAACAAGATAGATACAGTGTTTTAAATTTTCAAGATGTGTCACTGACCTAGGATAAGCATATTAGCGTTGTACCTTCTATCACCGTTCCTATAATATTTAAAGAAATATTCCCTAACTCCTAACCGTTATTGAGTTGTACCTTCCATCATCAGCTAAAGCAAATATGAATAGCTTTAGTAAGTATATGAAAAACATTGTAAGTGCCTATATAGGGATCCTTCCCATAGTCAGATCTTGACCTGCTGACCATGGGACCACTTATCACGTATACCCTTACTAATAAAAAACTAATTCTGCAAATCGGAACATACATAAAAAAAGATTCCGACGAATTGTTAACGTTCTCCTTTTTGAAGTCGATTAAAAAGATAATGCGTGTAAGCGGCATACGTTCTGTCTCCCACATCAAGGTATAGTATGACACAACTTAGATGAAGCATCGGCAAAATTCGTAAAATCGATCGTTCCCGAAAAGAGTGCGCCTACATTACTCATGTGTTAAAAAATGATCGGCGAAAATGATCTTGTTGAACGTTGGATGGCGCGATAATGAATGATTTTTATTAGTTGTGTAAATCGGAAGTGAAGAGTACGAAAATTATTTGCCGATACTACATTTAAGTTGTGTCATACTGTACTCGTATTACGTTATGCAGTAATGTATCGCTGGTCGGTTATGGTACTACAGTGGGTGGTAGAACAAGGTCGCGTCCCTATAATCCTAACAAAGGGTGAGCTGTGTGCAAGCCACCTTACCTTCACCGTGTCACTTCGCACCTGACATGTATTATCATAATAAGTGTTTTATTATCAATCAGATGTGACGAGGCGACTTACAAGTAGGGTTGCCATCTCTAAAATCTACTTACCGGGACAATAAGTGTGAAAACCCTGGATTTTTGAGCTTTATACTCGGGCATGTAATTTCTTTAAACTTGCTCAATAAAATAAAAAAATATTTTAATTGTTGATTTTCAACTTTTTATTTATTTTAGCGATCTATTAACTTTAAAGCTCGTACTACAAATGAAACCCCGCCCGGACGCTTTCTAAACTAGGACAAATCCGGGGAAACCCGGACGGATGGCAACCCTACTTACAAGAAACCTTATGGTGTTACCCATTACGTTTCGCATTTCTCTCTCACAAACATTATTAAAACAGGATAGAAAATAAATAAAGCTGTCTATGCTATTGTCATTTCCGTTTCCGGTACAATAGTCAACAAGCAATGAACATCCAGACACAATACACGTTGAAATAAGCAATTGCACTAATTGGACATGAAACTATTTCTTGTATCGTATTTTTATGTTATTGTTAGAAGGAGATTTAATAAAATACAAATGTTATTTCGCATTTATTTGCAATCCGATACTCTACTATTGTTATAAACTAGCCGTTCCCCGCGGCTCCACTCGCGTTCCCGGGATAAAAAGTAGCCTATAACCTTCGGGGATAATGTCGCTTCCCATTAGTGAAATATTTTTTCGAATCAGACTCCAGAGATTAAATTAGCGCGTTCAAACAAACAACCTCTTCAGCTTTATTATTAGTTTATAGATAGATAATACAAAAGTTACTACTAAACGGATTTCGATGAAACTTAGCACGTAGGTAGATAGATCATACGCTGGAATAATATAGAGGTTATTTTTACATAGGAAGCATAAAATACCTTGGGAACGCGGGTGAAACCGTGGAGCGGAAGCTACCTAGCTGTTAATAATTGTCTAGTGAACGGTAAGGAATACAATCAGATCTCTATATTAATTATCAGAAAGCCCTCCGATTCCTGGAATCAATACACTCGTTTGTAGTTATTAGTAAACGGAAGCGTGTACCTATAGCAGGGGTCGGCAAGTAGTTTTAAGTGGGGTCCGGATAATGTTTTTTTTATCGACGTCCAGAAAATATGATGATTAAGTAGGTACCTACATAACTAAAAATCATTCATAGGTACTTGTAAAATAGGTACTAGGTAAATAGAATAAATACTAAGTTAGTTTCTATGTGGCTTTCAAACATGACGAATATAGGACTATGTTTAAATTTATATGTAGGTAAGTATTTAACAATATTTGGCGGTCCGAGGTCCGCCTGTTGCCTACCCCTGGTGTATAGTCTGGCGGTATTTACTTCAGCTATTTTGGCACGTCGATGACAGAGGTACTAGTAGTTTGAGGCAGGCTCTTAGCTTAGCATACCCTCACAGTGAGAGGGAGATTATTGTATAAGTATTAATGGTACGTCTCAGTTGAAGGGTGACATCCAACTGTGAGTAATAAAAGAAAAATAAAGATAAAAATTAAAATTAATCTCCATACGAAGAACGTGTTTTTTTTCAAAGTTTTTTACTCGACCTTCACTGTATTTCATGAACGGTGATAGGTAGACAGTATATGATTTAAAAAAACAAGGTCTCGCACTCTGGGCGTGACACATGCCTACGTCACTGCCGAGTTGCCACTTAATAGTAACGAAACAAATTAAGAAGGACAGACTTTCTGCTGTCACTCATTTCAAAAATTATATTTTGAATTACATTTGTTTGTCTTAGCAAAAGAAATAAGTCAAGATAAACATAAGTGATGGTAATTAATCCATAAAACAACTCACAGTATTATCTGATTCATACAGGTAATATGGAAGTCGGGAGAGTTTGAATTCACACCATTGGCAAGACTGAAACGTACTGTCTCTTTGACCGTCGAACATTTTGACACTTAGCCTTATCTCGTTCGAACTTGTATGAATTGTATATTTTGCTTTCGGTCAGTGGCAGTGTACGCAGTGATCGCCAAACTTTTACGGCCGGCTAAAGTTTCTATTTTTTAAACATTGACCACTATTTTAAAATGTTAGGTCGTTCTATTCGGAACTGTAAGAAAACCAATTCGTAGTTTTACTCAAATATTTGTATTGGTAACCCTTAGAGTCTACTCCGAAATAAAATTATTGTCTTGGTATTACGACACAGCAGGCAAAAGCTAGTTAGCTACTTAACTTAGATCAATGTTCACAGACTTGAAAACGGACCGGTAAATTATAATCAAACGTTTACCAATAGAATTTGCGTTTTTCCCACGAAAAGTCATTGTAAACGCCCGATTATCAAACATCGACCATAGAATATGAGTAGAATGTACCGTCAGCTTGACGTTAGTCTATTTAATAACAATTATCTAAGGAAACATGCTGGGACAGAAGGGTTCTCGAGTGGCGACCAGGAACCGGGAGACGCAGCGTGGGCTGGCGCCCCACAGTTGGACCGAGGATCTTGTGAGGGTCGCGGGAAACCGATGGATGCGGGTAGCTCAAGCCCGGTCATCGCGGAGATCCTTGGGCTCCCCCAAGAATCCTCCGCTTTTGTAGTGGTCGTCTTTCGGCTGACATGATGATAGTGAGTAATATACCTCAGTAAGATACTTTTGGGGAGACGTGATATAAAACCCCGAACCTAAATAAGGAGAAGGTGATGACGTGATTTTGACGAGTTTGGGTGATGACGGCTTACCTTGGCGGTGATGTAGAAGAGGTTGTTGAGGACCATCTCGGTCGCCTCCGCCGAGCCGAGCCCCTCCCGCCGCGCACCCCCTCGCCCCGACTCGGCCGTGTAGTACTACGCATACAGACATACATTGTTAATGCAACACCTAACATAACTATGTCAAGATGTAAAAATTTACAAAATCTACAAAAAAAACTTAGAACCCAATTAATTGTTAGGTGTTTCTCATTCGGCTATTCTCGATGTTTTTGAGGCCAATTGATAACAAGATTAAAATACTCAAGGAGACATAATCGAGGTTTAAATACCAGACTTTCATCGTACATTTTACAAGTATCTCCTGAAAACGTTTTCTTGTTACTCCAGAGATTAAGGTTGCTGCGGTTAGTCATCTCAAATTTCCACCCTTCCAAATCAAGTAGTCGGTGAAATAGAATGTCATCTACTTCTATAAAGGGCGATAAAGGCTTGTGATTTAGCATGAATGAAAGGGAGGGGTGGGTGGCGGCCGCGTCGTTTGACGAAAATGCTATTAAAATGTGGTTGAAGTCAATTAAGGACATTTTAAATGCAGCAGGTGCGGTGAGGCCACACGCGGCACCTGCTAACTGAACTCGGTACTAGGTAACTAATACCACTTGTTGGACACGCGTGATCACTTAGTAGTGGTTTATGTACTCGAGTGGTGGCCCGGCTTTACCATTAGCCGTGTAATTGCCGTGTGGTGGGGTCAGCTATTAAAGTTAACCTTTATTGATATGCGAACTTTATATAAAACATTTAATACACAAACGTTTACAATTTCATCTCTGAATTTGAATAAATGATGTTCGTCCAACTCATTTGGAAATCATTTGTTCGAACTATTTTATTATTCTGGGGATCTATTTCTGAAGATATTTTATAGGCACCCAAGATCAATTTTCTTAATCTTAAAAGATCTTATTTTTTAAGAACATCTACGAAATAAAGGTAGAAACTTGTGGGATTGTAATCTAGGTACTGGTAATTTTCATTTAAATGTTTTGAAGGACCTAAGTTTTATTGTTGCAAATTTAACATACAAGATTAAACTGATTCACAACAACCTTGCTCAATAGAAATCTGGTAAACTAACTATGTTACCACCAACCTCTTTCACTTCCACCGCGCGTACAGACGTGGATCTCGTTCGAGGAGATCTAATGGATTTCTGGTGTTACAGCCTTTGCACAATTTTACAGAACAATGTAGCAATAAGAAATAGTGTTCAAGAAACGTTCTTGAGGAGAAGCAGACCAACTGCCTTGTATACACGGTATACGGGCAAGTTCACTCAACCCGTTTTAAAGGCTAAGTGTCTTCCAAGAAACTGTCGGCGACGACTCCCGACCTCACAATCCAAAACGAGGGTACAAAATAAATTAGTTGCAACATAATTAGTCTACCTTATATTTTCTAATAACGAGAAAGGTCTGAACAAAACTGTAGAATGGGATTTGCGATAATTGTCTAAGCTTACAGTACAGACTGACATAATGTTATAATCATTTGAGTCATAAAACAAAATGTCTGTCTGTCTGTCATGTTTAGTGGTAGTATGGATATGTAAGATAAATGTAGCGTCAGTAAAAGGAGACAAGGAGCGAGTGTCACACCTGTATGTAGGAGAGGGGGTTGGCGGGCGGCACGTTGGGGTCAACCAGCTCGATGTTCACCAGCCAGGGCAGCAGGTACTGCAGCAGCAGCTGCCGCACCTCCGTGCGCGCCGTCTGGAACCTCGCCGTTATCTCTGCACAAACGTAAGTACCAGTAATAACAGTACCTACCTCATGTGGCACATACTTTTTCTAACCTCATTTTAGTTAAAAAAGACGTTTATATTTTACTAGCGAACCGCCCCAGCTTCGCACGGGTGTACAGATCTTTGAGTTTCTCGGCTTTTCAGTACTATAATATGTATGTATTATACATATAAACCTTCCTCTTGAATCACTCTATCTATAAAAAAAACCGCATCAAAATCTGTTGCGTAGTTTTAAAGATCTAAGCATACATAGGGACAGACAGACGGTAAGCGACTTTGTTTTAACTGTGTGTAGTGATTTAAAAACTAGCTGTTCCCCGCGGTTTCAATCGCGTTCCCGGGATGAGAAGTAGCCTATAACTTGGGATAATGTACCTTTCTATTAGTGAAAGAAATTTTCAAATCGCCCCAGTAACTCCGTAGATTAGCGCGTTCGCGTATAGATAAAACTTATATTTTTTTTAAAGAATAACAAAACATGTATAAGCTCTTAGGATGTATGATACAATTTTCAAGATATTATGATAAATAAAATAAGAGAAAAATTCGTTTTCAATGTTAGAAAGTGGCATATTCACGATTTTCTTCTGACGTGACGCGACGACGGTACTAATGGAAATGTATTATTTTTAAGAAACAGTTCCTCGGCGTAGGTATATACAATTTAAACACTAGTTTATTATCAAGCATGTATTATGGGTTTAGTGTAAAGTAAACTAAAATATTCTAAAATAACTGTAAGTGCGTAGGTTTGACACCAAAACAGAAAATCTTTGTATAAATACTAAATACATATAATAGACACGCTCCTTTTGTTTAAATTATAACTAATAATATTAATCACTCTAGTATGGATAAACTGCAAATCCACCCATTGGCTGTAAGATAAGTTTTAGGTGTTGGCAGTTTTAATTATCAAGAAAATATAGAAAAAGAAGCAATAATTAAAACATTCGACATGGGAATTGGGATATTAAATTCACAGAATGTTCAGATTATTCGATAGTGAATTATTCGGCGTCGATATAGGGTATATTATAATTTTAGTGTTTGAATAGTTCCTATAGGTAATGGTAATCATTAGGTGTAAAGAGAGTCCGGATGAAGTAGGCGGTGGCATTATGTTGGCCCTGATTATGTACGTCCAGGTAACACCAGCGCTGCAGTGGGCGGTGTAGTTAGCAGCACGAAGCCTGCTCCAGCAACCATTTGCCACTACACGCTCGCTACTTATAAGATCAACTAGCGACCCGCCCCAGCTTCGCACGGGTGTACAAATCTTTGAATTTCTCAGCTTTTCTGTACTATAATATGTATGTATTTATTATTTTTTTTTTTTTTAAGATTCGCGTCCCTCGGACATAATCAGAGGCATTATTTATCTTTTGTTTTATTTTGTTTCATAGATTTTTACAATATTAATAATTTAAATTTTATCATTTTCCTAATAACTTTTTCTTATTTTTAATTTATTTAACTATTTCAATCATCTTATTTATTTCTTCCAACTACTTTTGTTCCGATCTGTGTGAAGTATCTTAAAAATATTTTCTGGGTTGCTTTCCCTTTAAGCAGCATCTCAAAATTTTTGCACTTTATTTGTGCTTGTAGTGCACACTCGGCCTCAAAACGTTCCTTCCCGAAGGCAGGGCACTCGGCGAGGATGTGTCCGACTGTCTGGCTCACGCCCGGCTCGCAGAAGGACGATGGGTCCTCCTTGCACTTGAATCTGCACAAGTATTCGGAGAACCCACCGTGCCCCACCTGCCCGTCAGCACCTGCGTCATCACGCCTGCCGGGCGGAGCTTTCGGACAATCCTGTACGCCTCCACTGCGTCGGGAAGAAACGTCTTGGTGACCCCAGCCGTGTTCGCCGGCTTTATATCTCCGGTTCCATTCGTCAAGCGAGTCCTTACGGAGCTCCCGCTTGACGAATGAAACCGGGCACCCATCGTAGTCCGGCCGCTTCTTGGAGTGCAGGGCAGCCTCCTTGGCTAACTGGTCCGCACGCTCGTTCCCCTCCAAACCCGCGTGTGCTTTGATCCAGAACAAGGAGACTTCCTTGTTCTGGAGTTGGCTGCGCGAGATGTTCTCGCGGGCTTCGACAGCCAGGGGGTGGGGGGAACTCACGTTTACTACGGTTTCCAGCGCCGAACGCGAGTCGCTAAGGATCCCAAAGCTCGCCTCACCGCATTGGAGGATCAACCTCGTGGCCTTGCATATGGCCAGCAGTTCCGCCTGATAGACCGTGCAGTGCGGTGACAGCTTAAGTTTGAGGGCCTTGGTCTCAGCCCCACTGCTCCACAAAGACAGTGCGGCCCCGACCTTACCCTCAATCCTGCTGCCATCCGTGTAAATTTGGACCGCTTGATTGACGCGGTCCTCCACTTGTTGTTGGTCTACCAGGCTCGCGAACTCCAGGCGCATATGCTCTGCCGGATGCGGGGCTTTGGTGAAGGCCACACCGCGTTCGACCTCCCGATCGCCTAGCACTGTCAGGGGAACTCCTCTCTTAGCCTCGTACAGGGCGGCTGCCTCCTGTATCTTGAGGTCGAGAGGAAGTATCCCGGACAGTACCAGTGCCGCGTTCAGGGAGACGGTGCGGTAGGCCCCACACAGCTTTTGGGCAAATCCCCGTTGGACCGCGTTCAGCTGCCTCTGCACTCCAAGTTTCTGTGTCGCCGGTGCCCAAGCGCTGGAGGCATACGAGATCACTGGCTCCACCGCGGCCGTGTAGATGACACGGATCACGTCCGGGTGGAGACCCCAGCTTATCTTGGCGGCTCTGGACAGCTGCTTATAAATGTTCAACGCCTTCCTGCAGATGTTCGCAGTGTGGGCGTTGAACGTCAGCTTGCTGTCAATAGTGAGCCCCAAGATTTTGATCTCGTCGGACATGCCAATGTCTACACCGCCCATGTGCAGGAGCGGCGTGTCGAACTTCAGCTTCCTCGTTATCACCATCGCTTTGGTTTTGTGTGGCGCAAATTTCAGCTTGTTTTCGACACCCCACCCCCGGACATACGCGAGGGCGGCATTGGCACGTCTCTGTACCTCCAACGCCGTATCACCGGCAAACACCAGGACGACATCGTCGGCAAAGGCCTGACAATAGTCGCCCCGTTTTTCGAGCCCTCTCAGTAATGGGTCGAGAAGAAGATTCCAGAAGATGGGTCTGCCGATGGAGCCTTGTACGCAACCCTTATTGGTGCTTTTGGCGTACTCCTCACCGGCGTACCTCACCCTCACTCTTCTGTTCCGAAGGTAGCTATCGATGACTCTTCTTAGATTCACCGGACACTTTTCCTCAGCCAGTCGGACTCTGATAGCAGGCCACCAGGCACTGTCGAAGGCTCCCTCTATGTCCAATGATACCATGGTAATCAGCTTCTTGTTCGCTAGATTACCACGTATGTGTTGTATCAGGTCATAGAGGGAGTCCTCGGTGTGAATATGTATGTAGTATACCTCTTGAATCACTCTATCTATTAAAAAAACCGCATCATAATCCGTTGCGTAGTTTTAAAAATCTAAGCACACGTAGGGACAGACAGACGGAAAGCGAGTTTGTTTTATACTATGTATTGATAACGCTTTTGAAAAACACCTATTTGCGAGCGACGCCACCGCGCGTGGGCTGCTAATGAGACACTCGTAACGTGGGAATGCTAACTCCATTATAATTATTTATCGACCTAATTACCTTTAAACGAGCATTTCTTGAATATATTTATATATAATCGGAATCTCGGAAACGGCTCCCAACGATTTTCATGATATTTAGTATGCAGGGGGTTTCGGAAGCGATAAATCAACCTAGCTAGGTTTTATTTTTAGAAAACACGATTTACCAAAAAAAAACGAGGGCTCGGGCATAAGTGACATGTGATATTGGCACAAACTATCAATCTATACGAACCACTGTAATGCAATAAGCACACTAACACTTTCGTTATGATGCTTTGGACAGAACAACATGAGTATACCTACCCATAATCTGGCCAACGTAAATGATGTGAGCTGTACGGTACGTCTACGAGGGAAATGGCTTTCAATTGCAGTTGCCGGAACACATTTGTAGGCGTTTGGCGAAAGATTTTCAAATTTACTGGGAATCTACAGAGGCGGATATTGTACGGTCCTCAACTAGGTTTGCTCATTTGTGCGAGGTTGCAGTTTTGACCGTCCGTGTTGATACTAGTGTTTGTCAGGAAGAACTGTGTGTACCTACCTACTGTATCTACCACGTAGTTTTCCACAGCCGCAGGGTTTGCATGCAGTGCAGTGCTAGAATAATATAGTGTTCAAAGCTCCGGATGTAACGACCGCCACATATCAAACATCGGTATTTGAACTAAGTACCAATGGTACAAAGTGATCGTGTCAAACATCAAAGTGTCAATATGCAAACATTTTCCCTTTATATGTGGGATTGGCTATTCTATTTATGTCGAAACAATGAGGGGATTTCACTAATTTATAACCAACAGGGCTTTGACAAGCATGTCTCCGCTTTAATAGATTTCCCTTTATAGTGGACAACCGTGTGACGGCATTTAAACCCTTTTGTTACTGCGAACTTATTTTGAAAAACAAAGTTAACCTCCGCTGTCAGATGGCCGACGCCCATAGGGATAAATATCCTGAGTAATTAGCGAAAAGTATATCAGGAGGGGTATAATTCAGTTCGACAATGCCTTCACTGTTTTTCATTGGAATATCCTATTTGTGTGGAAACAGTGAGGGATTTCACTAATTTATAAATATCCTTAATAATTAGCGAAAAGTATATCACGCGGGGTATAATTTGGTTCGACAATGTCATCACTATTTTCCATTGCATGAAGCCTTCATGCAGCGCTCGCTTCTCCAAATTATTACTCGTCTCGTTAGTAATCGTTAAAATGATGTCTCTTTCACCATTGCCTGAAACATTATTTATGAAATAAACGAATCTACTTTTTCCAACAAACAAATTCATATTATTATTGATTTATGACTATGTATTATTATAAAGTTTAGGTTTTTATATTAAACTCAAACTCATTACATTAGTATATTATTTTTCACTTTATCATATTAATTTTTTATTCTTTAATTGTACTGTACTCGTCCGTGGTCACCAGAGGTGCCAGCTGTAAATCAGCGCTGTTGTTCACAGCAGCATATGCTGAGCTGGCTCCTTTTTGACAGCACATCCCTCATTCATTTCATGTTAAGAATTATTATTTTATTATTTCATTTTTCGTGCTTTTAAATTTCTTTGTTATCTCTGGTACTGTGCTGTTAAATTAAATCTTTCTTTCTTTTTCCAAGCAATGTAAAGGTTTTCATTAAAAATGTTACCGTTTTATCTAAATAAATAAAAGGGAAACGTGACTACAAATCTATTAATACACAGCACAGCACGAACCACTGGTCGGATCGGGCTGAAATATGCCATATAGATAGCTCTAATAACGTAGGCATCCGTAAACAAAAGAAAAGTTATTTTTGAATACTCAACCCCTACCTAAGGGGGTAAAAAAAGGATTGCGGGGGATTGGGGCGGAAGAATTGTATTATATATATAAAGAAATATGTCTTTGAAGCGTGTGCTTAACAATAAGCTTTTTCTGAGAAGTACTAAGACTCACGTTTCTCGTTCAACAGTTTTTATAAATGTACCTATACAATCAGGTACCACTATACAAGGTAGTTTCTATCAACATATGGCCATGGTTGCATCTCTATATAGAGTCGGCAATATACGTGCTCGAAAACAAAGAGCAAGCATGCAATATTCGGTAACGCATACTCGGTCGGGGTCGGCATCGAGACTAACGAGCGGGGGTTGGACACCTACCTGCTAGTTCCGGATTAGTCGTACCTCGGTCTAATGAACGGCTGCTGGATTGCCAAAAATAAAAGTTACGAGGGCAAAACTACAGTTATAGTTAAATAACTAAAATTAAAAAATTTACCCGAAACTCACTAGAAAATTGGTCATAATTTCCAAACGACAGCGGATTTTCTTGAAAACTCTCGATTAAGACACCTAGTATCAAACAAAAAAATAAGAAATCTGTACATCCGTTCATGAGCTATGTGGCAGCACATTACAAAACCGGAAAGGTGATTTATAAAAACCTCTATATATATTTTATTTTATGTTATTTTGTAATTAACGATCACTTTCCGAAAAGTGATTATGATTGTAATTGTATGAAATTTGGAAATTTTGAGATGAATAAAGTAAACTATCGAAATCTATATAAAATCGAAAGGTTTTAAAAAAGACCCTCAAAGTTCGTAAGTAGGTAGCGTATTCACTTTCAAATACATTTCGTTCAAAGCTATTATTTTGACATTACAAACAGACACTACAAATAAATTTTATCTACTCGCATATCGTAATGTTCTTATTATGAAATCAAAAACAGTACTTTAATGACCCACTTTATGCACACCCGTGTATAATGAAATTAAAAAGTTATATTATAGCACAGTTTTCTTCCCAAGATAATGCTATAAAATAACTTTTTTTCATTAAAGTACAAGTATTTGGACATGTCTGGCCACTTATAATGTTTTTTTGGTTTTAATACTTCAATTACTGTCAGTCAACTTGTCAAACGAAATAATAAAGAAAAAAACATTATAAGTGGCCAGACATGACTAAACAATTAAACGTAGTTTTATTTGATTATATTCTCTTTGTAAACAATTAGGAATCAATCAGTATCAGTTCAATTTGAGATGCAAATTTACTCTGTGGTCGCGTATGCGATAGGGAGTTTTTCCCAACACGGATTTGGGCGCCATGATGATTAATGTTTGTTTATTTTATTGATTTTTTTGCATACATATTTTATTTTGGCCAAAAATGACAGTAAAATAGCAGTGATACTAAGGTGAAATAAACTTGGATCTGAAATTGTGGAGGCGGCAATGGAAATGACGAATAATCGATACCCGTGAGTCATGAAAACCTATGACAAAATATTATCGATTTTTTACCTTTAAATTACATTATTAGATGAGTTTAGATAAAGTACTGTATGATACTGCACATAATTAGGTATTAAAAACTCGTGTGATACTATTAAGAACCTCGCCTACGGCTCGGTACTTAAAACTCACACTCGTGTTTAATAACCCCTATTATGCAACAGTATCATAAACTACTATAATTGTATAGTTAAGTATGCAAACGCAAAAAGTCAGTCAGCACCAGCATGTACAAGGCAGGTAAGGTTTGATATGGCAATCCCTGTGCATCACTCGGGGATTGCCATGTCCTGTCTGAAGGTGCAACATTTTGACGGTGTCCTGCCTAAAGATGGATCCAATGATCATCATCAGTTGCATCGGCGCCGCGACGCTGGCCGCTCGTGCTGCGTGTGCAAGCAGAGCCCCATACCGCGCTGGAGCCACCGCGCCGTGACGGTGAAATGTGTATGCCGAGACAGTGCTTTTACACTGAGTAATCATTTGACTTGCAGCCCCCTGGCCAAGTGATAATTGTATGAAGTTTATGTATATTTAAGACAAAAACTGTAATTACTTACCTACATAAATTTAAAAAAAAAAAACGCCTTGCTGAGTTTCTTGCCGGAGTCTTCTCAGTTCAAGTGTATTCCGAACCGGTAGTAGAGTCTATTGTAAAACTGTAACTGTTGACGTTCATAAGTGCCTTATTAGGGCCTGGGGTTTAGGGTTATGATTTTGATAATATGTTTATCTTGCAGTAAAGGACAATTGTGTGCAATCTATTGCTTAGGTCCTCGGTAATCCCCACGACATCATTTTAAGGCAATTAGGACGTAGAAAGTAATATGTACGTCACCTTTATGAAAATAATGTTTGTCCGTAAAAAATATTTTTATTTGAATCGAACAGTAACCACCATAACACAAGAAATAAAATGTGACACCTTTTGTAATAGAATCCATACTATAATATTGTAAATGCGAAAGTAACTCTGTTTCTTTGTATTTTTGTTTGTTTCCTTTTCACGCCTAACCCACTGAACCGATCGCGATGAAATTAGCATGCATGCAGATAGTCTATGATATGGACATAGAAACTCCACTTGAGGTAACTACGATGTATTATAATAAATTCAAAGACGTTGGAAAACAGAGGTTCATTAAAAAGCCGCTAATTAGGTGGCTTACTTGAACACTAGAATACATAGTTGAAGAGTAGCTTCTCTCTGCACTTGCAATTATTTATCTATCTAATACAACGATTTTCATGAAATTTTGTATGCAGGGAGCTTCGGGGGCGATAAATCGATCTAGCTAGGTTTCATATTTAAAAAAAGTCGTTTTAAAAAAAAAGGGAAATATTAAACCGCGTTTAAATCACGGCCTCTGTCTTAGAGCAGAATAAACTTTCAAAGAGCTTTTGATAAAAATAGGAGTAGCTTGGATCCGAGAGATAGATACGTACTTTTGTACCAGACTAATTGCCAGGGAAAGCCATCAAAACGTTACGTCACGACAAAATGTTATCGATTTTTTACCTATTAATTACATTAATATTTTTACAAATCTATTCTAACAAAACAAAACAAAAAAAAAGATTGCTCATAATACCGTCGCCTTAAGGAGGCGACAAGGGCAGGTTAAACGCATTGACTTTGACATTGAGGGGTGAGGAGGGGTGCCTGTTGTTGACACGCGACGATCCGCGGCCGCCGGTACGCGCAATCGGGCTTGTCTTCATTCGTGTACTTGACATCAATATTGTGCGAGGTGCCAAGTGTTACGATTTATTTAGCTTTACTAAAAGACTAAAAGAATATTTTACATACACGATTAGCAATGGTCCCCGCACTAGGATAATCCTGTATCGCGGGCGACCTGGTTTATGACATGTAAGTGACATGACATAATATAAGTGTTGCATTTATATGCAATCAGTTGTCTTATCATGTGTACTATACGTACCATCAACAAAGTTGAAGCATGATCAGTTTTGAGACCTTTTCGCTTGCAGCCAGTAATCATAGTTTGTCCTGTCTATTGTTGACAATAAAACGGTCTCTTTTAAAATCTTTTGTTTAGATTATTTACTGACAATGACAATCTACTATTTTATGACAAGCGCATTGTCTGGTTATATTGTGTGAGACACAGGTAGCTGCTGGTCACTGCACGCAAAATACACCCTTAAGGTGATCATGCTTCAACTTTGTTGATAGTACATATAGCAGAGTGGAAGGCTAAACGTCACACGGCACAAGTACCAGTTGTTTTAACTCTACAAGGCACGAACGTAGATAGATTATTTACATATAGATATCCTGGGACATATGAAATTGCAAAAATTCTGATTGGAAAAGGATTCTTTGAGATCATTAATTGAAATTGAACTAATTTACTTCAGTTTGCCCCCTTGTCGCGTGCCATTCGACTCATTAATAGGATAGCTGAAGAAATTGATATCTTTCACTGTACCCTGCCGAAGTTTACGAAAGCAGCACAGATATGTAGTGAGAAATATTATTATAAATAGATAATGCTATGTTTATAACATTATATTATATTTAATTTTTGTTAGTCCTTATAGCATCGTATTGGAATGACTGTGATGATGTTATAATGTGTGTTAAATAAATAAACATAAATCTAAAAAAAAAAAAAAAAATGTAATTAAAAAGTGCCGAATTTAATGTGATACGATTAATTTTACAGTAGTTACTTGTCCAGAAAATTACAGAATATGATCAAAGACTGATGTTACAAAGCAAACTATCACAGATTCAGGGCAATGAAAGTTGTTTAATTCAAAAGCTATAGTCGATCGAACTAAATATTATAAATGATAGATCTTTTCAGACAAACATTACAGAATATAGTTTGAATATCTCACACTACACACCCTAAGACCCGTCACCCACATGTAAGCCGAAGCACGTTTATCTATATAAAAGCGCGCCGCTTGTGCGCCTCTTGTGTAATGTTTGTATGAAAAAAGAAAAAGCGTCGCGACGGCACGTCGACTTACATGTGGGCGACGGGTCTAACGACTCTACCACATAATTCCGTATGAATGCTGTTTTTTTTTTCTATTTTGTTTTCGTTTTATTTTTGTCTCAAGTTAAAGATTATACGTGATATGAAGGTATCTAATGTGTAATCTATACTAATAATAAAGCTGAAGAGTTTGTTTGTTTGAACTAATCTCTGAATCTACCAGTCTGATTCGAAAAATTATTTCACTTATAGGAAGCTAAATTATCTCCAAAAGTTATAGGCTACTTTTTATCCCGGGAACGCGAGTGAAGCCACGGAGAATATATATTTTAAATATATATTAAGTAATCTTATTTTATATTATAAATGCGAAAATTTGTGAGTGAATATTTTTATTACTCCTTCACGCTCAAACGGCTGGGCAAATTTTGATGAAAATTGGTATGGATGTAGCTCACACCGTGGATTAACACATAATCTAGGTTTTATCCCTAGGAAACGCGGGAGAAACCGAGGGGCGGAAAGCTAGTGTTATACTTAAATGCGAATGCCCCTCGGTTGCACCCACGTTTCCTAGGGATAATATTAGCAAGATAGATTAACCTTAAGATGGAGGTGAAATAATGACCTCCATCTCAGACTGTGGGGACGTAGGTGTCTAAGGCTTGTGAACGGGCGTCGAAAGGTATCAGCTAGGTGGGTGAAGCAGGTACCTGAGAACATGGGCATGGTGAGCTCGGGGTGCAGCTGCGAGAGCTGGCGCGACAGGTACAGCTGCGAGCGGCAGTACGTGGTGCACAGCAGGGCGTCCAGGGTACCACGACCTCTCTCCGAACCTGTTACAACAAAATACACTATTTCAGTCTTTGTTTTACTATGTATAGGCCTGCGTTTGATCGCAATCTTACCATAGACGGTGATAAAGTAGCCAAAGGTCGGAACACACCGGTAGGTATATGGTGATTAGTGACACATTTATAACTCGATCGTGCTATGGTTTCCTCGCAATGTTCTTCTACACTGAAAGCTCAAGCTCATTGCAGTATTCGACCTAGCGATCTGTTTTTATTTATGAACATATGGAATTCAATGAAGTCCATTAGAAGGTAGGGCGGGGCGGTCGGCGGCGCGGGCGTCGCTCGCGTCAATATAATAGACAACGCTATAAAACAGTATCAGTGAAGTAGTGATCAAAGCTTCCATTTAATTAAGTAATACACCTCTCAGACAAAATAAAGCGTAGTAATATAGTCGGTCCCCTGATTGAGGCGGCGGGGTGCCAACTGCAACCCCTTTCTCACCGGCCAGAGGGTTGCTCGATGCATGGCCGCACTGCTGTAATTACGGGCTAAATATTATACTCCACCAATTAATTCTTTATAGTCAATTGCCTATTATTTGCGAACAATATTTTGGGATGTTGCCAGAAATGTTTTTATTAATACATTAAAGTAAGTAACTAAGTACTCAGGTTAGTTTAGTTTTAAAAGAGTTTTTTTCGCTGAAATTACCTATAGCTGAACTGGGAATGTACCTCTACCCTACAGCCGCAGCCTAATGCCATAAAGTTGCGTTCCTGCGCTGAGTAAAATTGCAACAACCTCATTGAGGAGGGGAATAGGGTATGTAATGCGTGAGTCAGCAGAGATGGTGGATATTCAAGGGTGTACCCACTTAGGCTCAATTACGCTAGCTAACTAAATTTTACAGATTCTCTATACAAATTCCGTCACATAGTCATATTAAACACTAGTGACCCGCCCCAGCTTCGCACGGGTTTACAAATCTTTAAATTTCTCGGCTTTTCTGTACTATAATCTGCATGTTTTATACATAACCTACCCTACCCTACCTAACTCTACCTGCCCCTACCTACCCCTACCTGCCCCTACCTACGTTACCTACCTACCCTACCTACCCCTACCTACCCCGACCTACCCCTACCTATCCTATGTCCTTCTCCTGGTTCTAAGCTACCTCCCCACCAATTTTCAGTCAAATCAGTTCAGCCGTTCTTGAGTTATAAATGGTGTAACTAACACGACTTTCTTTTATATATATAGATGTAGTGATGTATTTAACCAGAGATGTTGGTGCAATTGGGCCTTAGAAATCTCGAATAATTTGCGTTCTCACCCTTTTACTTATTACTCGTATGTATCCATTCTACATAACTTCCAAATAGACTAGTTTGATTGAAACTGACGCGTCTCGCGCGTAGGTTACGTCTCAGCTCCATCAGTGCGGCCGCAACGAGCGTTTAGAACCGATCAAAATTATCTCTCGCGACGCGGTCGCCGTCCCTCGCATGTTCGCCATTTGGCACATAGGTAGGTACTTCGCTATAGTGCAATGACTATAGTGATTGTAGTGTAGATTATTATTCTAATTCATTAAACTTATTGTCCTAATATTTATTAATTCAGTTGTTAAGAGGATACTCTCCGCGAATGTCTCCGTACCTTACTAAACTGACGGGGACAAGCGAGTCAGGCGAGGCCCACTTTTAGTAAAAAAAAAAGGTTTTATGTCATTTAAAAAACTAAGCTTTTTTAAAATATTATAAAATCGAATCCCTGTCTATTAGATCTCAGAATGTATATTAATATATTCAAGTTATTTGGATGGACCAAATAAAAGAAAATTTCATTCTTAGTTTTAAAAAGCTATGTTGCGCCGCCGAGTATACCTACATTTAGAATATTTATATCCATTTTTTTACGAGCAATTTGAGCATCACAAAAAACTATCATTATGCATTTAAGTTTCAAAATAGACCTATGCACTTTGCCCCTCGCCCCCCAAAAATTTAATTTGTTTTTGCAAAAAACACGATCTTGAAATCTATACTACTTGTCCTAATATAATGTAGTGATATATGCCGTCACAGTATGTAGGTTTTTATAGACCTTTCTATAGAAAACATTTAAATATCTCTTGCCGTTAAGGCAGCTTTCGCAAATAACCGAATTCTCTCGACATTTTTTCGTCCATTATTGTTGCAAAATTGGTCGCCACTTAAAGTCCAATCTCAATATTTGTGAAAGAGTTTCTGACAATGGATGAGCATTTCCGGAGTTTACCTGTAACATCCGAATCCTAACTTACAACTACTTACTACCTCTTTAAGGTGAACGCACACTTATCCGAACCAAACGCATCAAACGAGCAATATTGCTATGCAATTCATATCTCGAATTTACAGCAGAGCCAAATGTTTTTTTATATTTTTTTTTTTTGTTTTTTTGGTGAAAATGCAAATCATTTTAATCAATTTATAACATTTTGCCTGTAGGGCGTGGCTGTCAAAAAAAATGGAAAATACGTAAGATTGAAAATCTAGGAAAATCGTGAAAAGCAACTCCCTTTTGCAGGCGAATCTTGTCCTTATTGACATTAAAAACTTTATTATCGTAATTCTTATATTTTCCTGTCAAGGTTGAAATTTAAAAATCATTTAAAAATAATAAAAGAGTAACGGAAACTATTTGTAGTATACAAAAGCAATATGAAAAAAAAAAATATTGACCAAATCCGGACAGTGACGCCCAACAGGTTAGAAAAATTACACCATAATCTGCTGTAAATTCGAGAAATGAATTGCATAGCAATATTGCTCGAGCTGCCGTTTTAGACAGCCTGCCCGCGTCGAATCATCCGATATGCGTGCATGACTTCGATTCGTTCGGCTCGGATAAGTGTGCGTTCACGTTTATGATATTATTGTAGAACTATAGATGTCAGGATGAGAACGGGCCGAGTCGAATATCGGCCATCTGACAAAGATTGTCTCAAACGAGAAGTGTGTCAACGGACGGCGTCCATCGACCTAAGTACATTAACTAATCTGTCGACAGCGTTGCGTTACCTTACGTAGGTACATGACATAGGTACCTATGTACCGTACGCACGTACGTCATGTACATGTAGGTACGTCTCCGCAATCATTCACCTACATCGCCGCAGACAATCATCCACTTGTATTCATCATATTTGTTTACAATTTTATACAGACTTGTTATTGTTCAAGATATGGACACTGAATTTGATAATCCAACAAAATTATATAGCCGTGTGATAGCAACATCTACGAAGCTCCAATGTAAGAAAAGCACAGGTGTTAAGTAAACCACATTCACATTATGTCAAGTGATGTTATGGTCGAGGGTGTTAAGCATAAAAAGCTTAGTAGGAAACTGATTTTCCAATGCAGCTGCCGGATAACACTCTAGTGTATAATAGCTCAAGGTCATTATTGGATTCGAATCCATTTTTGCGGGCGTTCGACGTCAAATCTTTGAATCCTTGTGTTAGGAGATTCCGCACTTTCAAAGCCTTCATTTTGATAGGAAAAGTTGGGTACTGCATAAGTGCATTACGTTACACTATTTCGCAAAAATTTATACAAAAGTTTAAATTTAAAAAAAATACGATACTTTTTTTTTAGATTATTGTTGAACAAAGAAAAAAAATCGATTGTTTCTTTATTTCCTTGCACCAGCACTGGATGCTGGTTTGTGTAGGTACTTCTTTAAGTATATTAAGCAAGCCATAAACAAAAAAAGTTATATACTTGTTGAATATGAGCTTGGTGTTGGGGCGTGGAGTTGAGCTCGGCACGGCGCGGGTAGAGAGGGGAGGGGCGGGGCGGGGCGCAGGGCGGGTAGTGTAGTGGGATGGGTGCAGGGCTCGTTGCACCCACAGCGGCGTACTGCACGCACGTGGCTTTAAGGGAGCGACAGGCGAGCTCGGCACCAGTTCTCGGCTAGTTGCCGCGGCGGGCGAACGCCGCGCAATGGCTCTTCCCCGGGTGGTTGCAAACTTTTCCAAGTTGGACAATATCACTTACGCGACCGGCACCGAGAATGCGAGTCAAACCTCCCTTGAAAATGATTCGATGAATATCGCGAGCGCTTTATATATCTATTTTACCCCAGTACTGGTGGTTTTCGGCTCCATCGGTAATCTAGTCTCAATTTTCATCTTTTTAAAGAGTAAATTAAAATTCCAATCAACGAGCCAGTATCTATGCAGTCTGGCATTGTCCGACACCATTTTCTTGATTCAACTAGTTCCTCCTTGGCTGAACGCCGTGCGGGTGACGAGGATATTTACCCGCAATGGGTTTTGCCAGGTATTCGTGTACGTGTCGTACGTCACGTGCTGCCTGAGCGCTTGGCTCGTGGTCGCGTTCACCATCGAGCGGTTCGTGGCGGTGCTGTACCCGCTCCGCCGGAGCGTCATCTGCACGGTGACTCGCGCAAGATACATCATACTAACCCTCGTCGCGACTGCACTGCTCGTCAACGTGCCCGTACTCAGGTTCGCCGTCCCCACCGACAATGATTGCAACATCGATTATGATTTTTTAACTTTCGCGGCGAGGTTCAATATGGTGGACACTGCTATCTCTTTCACGGTTCCGCTGGCGGTGATCATCGTGCTGAACTGTGGGATCATGTTGGGGGTGTACAAGTTAGAGCGCACGCGGCACCACCTGGTGAAGCCACCCGTACGGCCGACGGAGGAAGCGGGTCGCACGCCTTCCGGGCCGGGCTCGCAGCACCGGGTCACGAGGATGCTACTGCTCGTGTCTACGGTGTTCGTATTGTTCAACATGCCCGCCTACACCATGCGCATCCTGGCCTACGCGTACGACTCGGTGAGTATTACTTGCGCTTTGCTATTTCCCTCCACAGACTAGCTGCTGCTGCTGCTGCTGCTGCTGCGCTGTTCCACTGCACTGCACTTGTCATATGTGTTATGTTACCTATTTTGTGTTATCTAGCGACAAGGTGATTGCGCGGAGTCACGTCTACTTTCTGTTAAATGTGGTTTTCATGATTTAATGCGATTTACATATTATGTTCACGAAAGCGAATTTTATATATTTTTTTAGATTGATATTTTTTTTATCAAGCTTCTGAGTCATCGCAATCACTTATTGACACACAAAAAATATAAATACTCTAAGGATAAGAATCATTACATTTGGCGAGAAAATAAGAAGGGAAAGTCGTTAATTTGTAGTTTTATGCAATGAAAAATAAAATATCGGTTTCAAACGTATATTTGCATTCGGAGCATTTCTACGAAGCTCTTAGGGCGCGAGTCCTTGAGGTATCTACGAACAAAGTAGGTATTATTTGAATGACTATTGAGCTAGGAAAAGTAACAAACAAGATGCTTCAAGGGTAGTGATTTATTCTTACAAATAAAATGAAATACACCGCCCGGCCGCCCGCCAACGAATTAATAATACGTCCAAGTATCAAACAATTCTTCCTATTTTTACAAGCTTTATATTGTCACGTTGTTAAGCGGTGATGTCATCTCGTGAAGTCTATTAAAAAGTGGTTTTTTTAATGATCATAATATCCTTTATAAATTACTATTTCTCAAGACCTTTCTGCAGCCTTTGAGGTAATTCAAAACATAATTTAATATACACAGATAAATAAAGCTACACACAAGTTGATTGCACACCTAATTAAAAAAATATGTTATTTTTTGTCTTGTGTGTGGAATAAATGGTTTAAATGGAAAATAAAAAAATTAAACATACCGCTTGATTCACTTTTAAATCTTTTTTAGTTATAGTTGAAAAACCTACGCAAAAATTACAAGCCATCCTATCGTTTGATAGGATGGCTTGGCTAATGGTTTCATTATAATATATTATTAAACAAGACGCTTGCGCCGATAATTCCCCTTGTTGCCAGTTCAACTGCGCGCGCGCACCTACTAGCTACGGAAATAGCTACCTATCTGCTAGCAAAATTACAGTCCAAATAACAATAGTCAACGAAAGGTTGTAAAGCCTAAAGTGGCACCGATATGTACATTTACACAATAAAAATAAATTATAATCAAATAACCTTTTTAAAAAAATGCTTTTATTTAAATGCTCTAAAAAGAAGAAAATAAAATTCATAACATTTTAATGAGTTTTTACGAGTTGCTTAATTTCACCTCCAATGTGGGACGGTAACTTTACGATATGACAGCGCCCTAAGGGGAGGATTTTACTGCGTATCTTGACACAGCTTAAACAAGTGGGACCAGGAAAGGAACAAGACATTTTCCGCAAGCATTTCTTTTATAATAAAGCAAGCGAGTGCTAGAGAGGGATTTTAAGAAATTCAATCTTGTTTATATTTATGCGAATACAAACAAAGTATGCTTTATAATCCGGTCAATTTAGACCAAATAAATCGGACAAATGCGAGTTAAACTCCCGTGGAGAGGGTTCCGTACATGTTTAACAAAGTTCCATAAATATTTTTAAATCTTTAATCTTTTTTATTTGGAAATCGTGTTTTCTAAAAATGAAACCTAGCTACATCGATTTATCGCCACCGAAACCCCCTGCATACCAAATTTCATGAAAATCGTTGGAGCCGTTTCCGAGATTCAGATTATACAGGGTTGAAATTTGAGACGGGTCAGTAAGGGCAGCTACCTTAAGGGTTGAAGTCTCGCGAATATGGTCTTAGGAGACCATCCCTTATTTTTTGAGTCATTGCTATCGGCATTTACAGATTTTAAAAAAATGTACAGTCAACGAGAAATCGGCGATTTTTGAAAATATTTTTTATTAGCTTAACCAGTCTGACGTCGCTGACAAATAAAAAAAAAAGGAAAATCTAAGAAAGTCGTGAAAAGCAACTCTTTTGCAGGCGAATCTTTTCTTTATTGACTTTAAAAACGTTATTATTATAATTCTTATATTTTCCTGTCTAGGTTGAAATTTAAATAACATTTAAAAATAATAAAAGCCTAACGGAAACTACTTGTTATAAACAAAAGCCATATGACAACAAAATTGTTGGGCCAAATACGGACAGTGACGCCAAACTGGTTAATCAATCCTGTGTCCGACAAGGATCAAATGGCTTTATGGGGCCAAGTTAGGTTAGGGTATCAGAAATGTCACAAATCGAAAAAACTATTCCCATACATTTTGTTAGGAAAATTTGTCAAAATATATTTTATTAGCTTAATCAATCCAGACAGATCAGATCATACTACTAAACTATTTCTTGTTGTCGGGCTCAGTCTTGGCAGCCAGTATTATCTCGAAATAAGGAACTTCCCTTTACTGTGCTACAATACATTTTCCTAACAAAATGGATGGGAATCGTTTTTTTCGATTTGTGACATTTCTGATACCCTAACCTAGGGTACATTCCGAAACATGCCATAATCGATCATAGCGCTCACATCGATAATTTGCGTTCCGATACGAATATCACATCTATAAGAGCCGTGAACTGTCAATGAATCGGAACGCTTGTGAACGCGCTGACAGTATTTAGAACTATAACATTCGAAAAAGGGATTAAAAAATTAATGATCAACGCGTTGGGACTCCCTAACTTCAATTATTAGACTCCCTAACTTGAATACAGTGTATTTTTATTTGTTATTCTCATATAAAAACCTTTGTCAAAACAAAAACACAACAGAAGTGTCACTTTTGACATCCACGCTCACGGCGATAACGTTTGGACCATGGTCGTCGTAATCGCAATATGGCGCATGTAATGACGTCACCGATGACGTTTCGCGAGGCTTCGTTATCGCGCTAAAAGTGATTCGGTACGCGTTTTAGCGCGCTCACATCGATAATTATCGATATCATCATCATTCGGAATGCAGCCCTAAGTTGGCCCCTGTTGCGGTGAAATAAGTCGTCGTATTTCAGCCAACGGTCTTTATTAGTTTTTATATTAATTTACAATATTTTCTACGTCTTTTGGTCACGTAAATTTTTGACGTCTATTTAATTCGTCCGTTGTTTTCTCTCTTAATATAGTCGGTCGGTCAGTCCTCGTCTGCAGAGGTTGGATATCGCCGCAACAGCCCCATAGAACCTTTTGATCCTTGTCGGAGACAGGATTGATTAAGCTAATAAAAATTATTTTGAAAAATCGCCGATTTCTCGCTGACTGTACATTTTTTTGCCGATAGCAATAACTCAAAAAATAAGGGATGGTCTTCTAAGACCATATTCGCGTGGCTTCAACCCTTAAGGTAGCTGCCTACTGCTTACTGATCCGTCTCAAATTTCCACCCTGTATATATATCCATGAATTGCAGGTTTAAAGGTATTAGATAGACTTCTTATAGGTTTTCCTGTAATCTATAGGTAAAGAACTATTATTTTTTTTGAAAATATTTGGCCCATTAGTTTCGGAGATAAGGGGGGAGGAATGGTCAATTTTCGACAATTTTCTTAAATAACTTCAAAACTATTAAAAATTAAAATTCTAAAAATAATATATTTGAGATCCTCACAACAAGTCCTTTCATTTGATATGTTACACAATATAGTCTGCAAAACTTTTTTTAAAATTTTAAAATTTACTCCCCAAAATTAGCCCCCATGTTTGAAATTCATTTATTTACGTAAGACAACTTTAGTCTTTTCAAAAAAAAAAAAAAAAAGTCCAATATTTCCGGACAGACAGACAGACAAACGGACAGACGCACGAGTGATCCTATAAGGGTTCCGTTTTTTTTTCGGAACCCTAAAAATAGTAGTGAAGTTACAATAACTCGCAGCCAGCTGAAAATTGGTACTTAGGATTGTTCAAAACACCTTTATAAATGAAATCTAAAAAGTCCACATCGATCCGACACCTGGAAAAATATTTACTCGGGGTTAAAGGTCACAAAACGGGTTTTTCGCGATTTTCAGAAAAGCGTTTTTATCATAAAATTTGCCCAGACAAAAATTGTACAACAGATAAATATTTATTTTATTCTGTTTTTCAGTATTTGTTGTTAAAGCGGCAACAGAAATACTTCATGTATGAAAATTTCAACTGTCTAATTATCACGGGTCAAGAGATACAGCCTGGTGACAGACGGACTGACAGACAGACAGCGGAGTCTTAGTAATAGGGTCCCGTTTTACCATTCGGGTACAGAACCGTAAAAAGTAGCGAAGGTCGAATTAAATTGACTGCTGAATTACTAGGACGAGAAATAGCTGAACGAATTGAATACAATATATACTGAGAAGGATTTGAAGAATACAACAATTATTGGTCAGCGAGCTCAAGCTTTATAGGAGTAGGTACTCTCAGAGTAAGCCCGCATTGACTAGTAGAGTTGAGCGTTATTTAACGTAATCGGTTTCAGTAACTGCTTACGAGGTTGATAATCGTGTACGTAGTTTCGTGGACAAAAATGTAACGATTATTTTACGTACCCAGTTTACACTCAAAGACGTAACTTTAAAATAAAATGCAGCCAGCCCTAAGGCTGGAATAGTAGTTTATGATACTGTTGCATAATAGGGGTTATTAAACACGAGTGTGAGTTTAAGTACCGAGCCGAGGCGAGGTTCTTAATAGTATCACACGAGTTTTTAATACCTAATTATGTGCAGTATCATACAGTACTTTATCTAAACTCATCCAATAATGTAATTTAAAGGTAAAAAATCGATAATATTTTGTCATAGGTTTTCATGACTCACGGGTATCGATTATTCGTCATTTCCATTGCCGCTTCCACAATTTCAGATCCAAGTTTATTTCACCTTAGTATCACTGCTATTTTACTATCATTTTTGGCCAAAATAAAATATGTATGCAAAAAAAAACAATAAAATAAACAAACATTAATCATCATGGCGCCCAAATCCGTGTTGGGAAAAACTCCCTACCGCATACGCGACGACAGAGTAAATTTGCATCTAAAATTAAATTGATACTGATTGATTCCTAATTGTTTACAAAGAGAATATAATACTACGTTTAATTGTTTAGTCATGTCTGGCCACTTATAATGTTTTTTTCTTTATTATTTCGTTTGACAAGTTGACTGACAGTAATTGAAGTATTAAAACCCAAAAAACATTATAAGTGGCCAGATATGTCCAAATACTTGTACTTTAATGAAAAAAAGTTATTTTATAGCATTATCTTGGGAAGAAAACTGTGCTATAATATAATTTTTTAATTTCATTATACACGGGTGTGCATAAAGTGGGTCATTAAAGTACTGTTTTTGATTTCATAATTAGAACTTTACGATATGAGAGTAGATAATAGTAGTTTATGATACTGTTGCATAATAGGGGTTATTAAATACGAGTGTGAGTTTAAGTACCGAGCCATAGGCGAGGTTCTTAATAGTATCACACGAGTTTTTAATACCTAATTATGTGCAGTATCATACAGTACTTTATCTAAACTCATATAAATAATGTAATTTAAAAAAATAGAAAAATCGATAGTATTTTTCTACCAACTTTAAAAAAAAAAAAAAATGCTATTTTTGTGACATTGGTCAAAATGATATATGTAGGCAAAACAATAAAATAAACAGACACAATAATCATATACCTAATCAAATCCGTGTTGCCAACTCCCAAAAATTCTTACCTCTAAAAAATTTGTCACATTGTCATCGTCAAATTGAATCAGTATCATGATTGATTATACTATTGATAGGTCCAAAGTGTACTTTAATAGAAAAAAAGTTATTTTATAGCATTATCTTGGGAACACAACTGTACCATAATGAATCATTATACACGGGTGTGCCTAAAGTAGGTCATTAAAGTACTGATTTTGATTTCATAATAAGAACATTACGATATGAGAGTAGATAAAAGTATGAAGGGAAGTTCAATTGATAAAATTATTTACTCAAATTACACGCATAGCTTACATAGGTATTACAATACCTAGAAACCTGTTACATATTCCTAATCATAACATAACACGAAAGTAAAACTAATATTATAGTACCTATAACCTGTAACATTTTCGTAATCATACCCAAAAGTAACTAACGCTCTACCGTATACAGAAGTAACTAGTTACAAAAATAAGCAGTTTTGAAACTAGTTACTCATATGCACGAAACTACGTATAACCGATTACGCTTAAAAGACGTTATGACCCACCTCTATTCACTAGGCATCTACCTAATCGGACTCGGACAAGGCCACATAAAATATTTCTTGGACAAATAAGAATAGGTCGTCGACTTAACGATCCTATCTACAAAAATACTAAGAAAGTTTGCAACAAGTACATACATATAATAAGAAATGCTAAACAAAGAGGGAACACAGTCAAATGTACGCTGTAGTAGAGACTGTATGTAAGTATTTTTACATACTATATACTTTTAACATATCTGCGTGTAGCATATAGCGGTGCACCACCTGTTGGCGTGGAGCCGAGCTCGGTGCCTTATCCCGGGAGGGCCCCCACCCCCACCTTACCATTGCGTTCGCCTTGCCACTAACCGGAAATCCGTACTCGAGGAGAAAATGAGAAGGTTTTAATGTAAGGGGTTAAGTAACTCCGAAGTCATGCGGTCGTGACGGATGTAATGTATTACTGACGATGTGTCATTCGTTTTTTGACTAATCATCGCCCCGCAAACACCGTTGAACTGATTCTGGCACGTAAACCCCATTTAAGAAGGGGTTTTTCGAAATTCGTTTCTGCAGGCAGCGTTGGAAACAGGCCCTTTGTGCATTTTAGAATAGTAGAATTTTAATATCTCTGGAACCGAAAGGTCTAGTCTGAAATTTTTAATGTAGCTTTATCAGTAAAAAATATTATATAACAACATATATTTAAAAAAAAAAACGTATTTATCCATAGTTTACATAAATATACGCTATCAAATAACAAGTGATATGTGACAGCAATCTAAGAACCCTCCTCTAAGAACAAAAATCTAAGAACTCACAGCGCTGCTCAATTTCGCTTTTCTTCAATATCTCAAACAACGGATCTCAAAATTCTATAACATTTATGTAAGTCTATATAAAATAATTAATCATGGATAATTTTATGTCCGTAGCTCTTGACAATTTTTCATTAACCCGTGAGACAATCATTTTAGAAGCCAATTTTCATCAGATACTGTTTGAAAGAAATATTTTATTTCTTGCATGCCATACGACTGTGTGTAATTAAATGCATCCGACACATATAAAAAGAAACAAAAATCAATATATATATAACACAAAGAATAATCAAGATACAATTTTAATAAAAGCATAACAAGGCAGCTCTGAATCCGTATGGCTCTGAACCTTTGACTGGTTTTTTTTTATATAACAAAGACAATTAGGTAATGGATTGTCATTTGTAGCCAGGGCTCCACATGCATCATATATTTATTGAACACGGATCAATATTACATGTCCCTGGATATTTACATAGCTTAAAATCTAGGAACCTAAGAGGAAAAGATCCTTGAAAAGCGCTTCACGTGTGCTGTGGTTCTCCAGTTATGAGTTACTGACTAATTGACCTATTTGGTTGGTTAAATACAGCGAGGTGTTCATGAACTCTAATGCACGTGAAAGCTAGTTATATTACATGACTTTACATCTTTATATACACGTAGAGCTAGCGGCATGGGCATGGGCATGTATCAATGTGCACTCCGCACATTGATACATGAGACTTTAGAATGGTTTCACTGAATCAACACTGTATTGAGCTCCGACATGCGAATACTTTACATTGAAACCTGATCAATATGACCAACTGGGATGATTTCGGAACTCTGACCTAATACGGGTTTTAGAGTCAGACTCGTTGATTATCGAAGAGCCAAAAATAAATGTTAATGCGCAGAAAATAACCAACTTTAGAGATGTCAATTTTTTTTTGCAGACCCTATTTTTCCATGTTTAACACAGTTTAACTAATCCCTACTAGTTCGGTATTCTTATGTACTCCTGCAGAGCAATGGCGAGGCTCTTTCGGGGAAGCGGGCGGCGTAGACCGTTGCCTGCAAACACGCTTAGTTTGCAGGCTCGAATGTTGAGGGACAACGCGGGCGTGTTTTACGAGAAATCTTAAAAAAAAAACATCTTTACACGGAGTGTACCTACCTATGATGTACCTATAGTAAATAATGATAATAATATTATGTAATATAAATGAACGTGAATTAGGTAGGTAAAGACGCCAACACATCAGACTATACCTTTTTGTTGCAAAAAATCTCACACAGTGTTTACCTTGAATTGTCGTCGTCCGTACTTTTAAATTACAAGTTTATTGTATTTTTCATTTTGTGACAATCCTGACACGTCTGCGTAAGTACTTACACGGGCAGTGGCGCAGCATCGCCTGATATCAAACGCGATTCCCAACTGGCAGGGAATAGTTAAACTGTGGTTATAATATATATTCTTATTATTAGATCTGTAGGAGATCATGTAATTGTGATGGTTAGTTTAGGATTATTTAATGAAATTTTGTGCTTAGCGTCTGAGACGTATGTCGATTATAATTGTATTTAGGTATTTAGTAAGCTTCTGAAGCTATTCAAATCCACACATTGGTTCGTTATCAATAAATAAAGGACATCTGTAACAAAGGAACCAATTTACAGTGATATAATACGTACACCGTTAGGGTTACTATTCCCAGAACTCCTTTCTCACTGCTTACTTACGTACATCTATTATCCAAACGTTATGTAAGTAGGTAGCTCGTTAGTGATAACTAAGAAAAAGTCAGAGCCCGCTCTGGACTCAACCCTTTAAATATTTCAGAGAAAATAATATGATCAGACAAGATTACGCAAGCAAACACTTAATTTTCGACTAGCTACGCGATGGAATAAAACCGAGATGGAATAGTATTGTAAACTAATCATCAATTATATTTGTTTACACACAATGAAGTGAAGTGGGTATATTAAAAGTAGAGAGCGCAAACAATAAGCATCAAACAAGATTACGAAGGGAAAGATACGGCAGAATAAATCACTCGACTGAAACCAACTTAGAATAATTGTTGAGAACGGGAACAATGTAGACTATTAAGGTGATGCCACTTCATGACGACTATTCTGCATTCATTGCTGCAAGAGATTGGTAAAAAATATACATATGTTAAACTGGAGAATGTATCAGGATATGTGACCAATCTAAACACCGACGAATCTATAGGAGCCGCGCACCGGCGGCGGCATAGAGTAACTTCTCAAGTAAAACAACACGTAATTAATATTTCGCAAACTGCTCGGAACTCCCAATCTAAACAATTATATTAGCCGGAGCCGTGCTACCGCGTGCTGCTCGGATGAAAACTTGCTCGTATATACTATACTATACTACTTGTGTCTCATCGCAAATAACCACTAACATACATATCCTGATACTTTATTAATGAAGTGTGGTTTATGCGCCGTCTGTGCAGTAAAAGTTTAATTTGTACAAAAGGTGTGGAGTATTTTAGTCGAATTTTCTACACTAGTACAAACTATTGAAAGTCACCTACAATAAACCCGATATTTATGAAACGAAATGATAATTTCATTGATTACATAATTCTATTGTTTTTATTCAAAGTGCCCCAGGGTCCGGCGAGACATTGTCTACAGAGAGCAAACATGCGGTCCCCTTTTCGTTTAAAATATAACTTTTCCAATTAAGTTTTATATTTAACATACATTGATCGACAAGGCCTGCTATAAGATGGCTAATTACATATAAAACTAAAATACATGGTTGTAGTAGCTTTTCTCTGCACTTGTTCATAAGAAAGATTCACAAAAAAAGCAGCCTTGCTGAGTTTCTTGCCGGACTCTTCTCAGTTCAAGTGTATCTCAAAACGGTGGTAGAGTCTATTGTAAATACTGTAACTATTGACATTCATAAGTGCCTTATTAGGCCCTAAACTAAATAAATGAGGTTTGAGTAGTTTATGATACTGTTCCATATATATTTTTTTATTCCAAGTAGGTATACAGTTCTAGTGTTTTTGACATTCGGCCTAGAGACTCCTTTCAGAATTGTTTGCTATTCCTATACTATAGGATTTGGTCTAGCACGCCCACTTGAGCAATAATTGTACAGGGTGAATTGTTGAACAATTCTGTATCGTACCGTCTGCTGACTGTACCGTCATTATCCCAAATTCTATGAATGCTGAATAAAATATCTCTACAAGATTAGGAAACTCTCAAGAGAATGTTTTTTTGTAGCTCTACCTACATTTTTAGCTCTATAAACCCTTTAGGGACCAAGCTATGGCCCTACAAAGATGGTGCATTTTACTGCATATTGTACATTTTTTAGTATTTCTCCCGTCGGATTTTATTTTTATACTAAAGCTACTTTTCATTATCATACTTAGTAGCTACCAAACAGAAACTTTGTCACACAGGTTTCAACTCTTCAATTCTGATGCTGTATAATAAATATCCTGGGACATTCTTCACACACGGTTATCTGATCCCAAACTAAGTAGAACTTATACTATGGAAACCAGATAACTGATATACTACATATACTACTTTTTTTTTGTAAATACATACTTATGTAGATAATTACACCCAGACACAGGACAAACAGACATGTTCATGCACACAAATGTTTGTCCTGGATGGGAATCGAACCCATGACCAGCGGCGTGATAGGTGGTGTCTTAACCAACTGCGCCAACTGGCTTGACTGGCTGACTGGCTTGTATAGGTATTTTCTGTCAAAATCATGAGACTTCAGGATCTGATATTTTTTTAATGACAGACATACTAAGCAGACTTTACTTTGTCACGAAATTTTGAGTTACAAGTCTTAATTACAGTGTTACTTGAAAAACAATGTTGATTGGCATTACGTTTAGATAGTTAGGTTATATAAATAATAACTTGGTGTTCTCCGAGGTTACACCCACGTTCCCGGGATAAAAAGTAGCCTATAACCTTCGGGGATATGTAGCTTCACCGTCAGTTTAGTAAGGGACGGAGTCATTCGCATAGAGCATCATTTTATTTTTTTACACGTGTTAACTGTCTATATATGCGTAAAAATACGATTGATTTAATATGCTATAAAAATTCAAATAAGTTTCGGTTACGGCTGAAACTGGGACCAAGACTGAAGGTTCGGTTTCGGCTGAAAATCCTGTTTCTTTCGGACACTAATAGGAAGCTACATTATCCCCGAACGTTATAGGCTATTTTTTATCCCGGGAACGCGAGTGGAAACGCGGGGAACAGCTATATACTAATAATAAAGGTGAAGAGGTTGTTTGAACGCGCTTCGGAGTTAAAAGGGCGATTGGAAAAAAAAATCACTAATAAAAAGCTACACTATCTCCGATGGTTATGGGCTACTTCTTATCCCGGGAACGCGAGTGAAATCGCGGGGAACAAAGAATATTGCTCGGTGAATGATTTATAATTTATAACCGCCCCAGCTTTGCACGGGTGTACAAATCTTTGAATTTCTCGGCTGAATTTCTGTATTATAATATGCATCTATTATATATAGGTATATAGACCTTCCTTTTGAATCATTCTAACTATTAAAAAAAACCGCATCAAAATCCGTTGCGTAGTTTTAATGATCTAAGCATACATAGGGACAGACAGACGGGAAGCGACTTTGTTTTATATTTATACTATGTATAGATATAGATAGATAGTGATAGTTTTAGTCAGTCACGCTGTCAGCTAATTTGTGGTTGTCCTACTAAAACACGGACTTTTTGACACAACTTAAAATTACACTTTATTGAAATAATTTTCTTTCAGTTCAGTGATGCACTTGTATTGATCTTTATTGGATAAAATACCACCGATATCTTACTCGAAAGTTTGTGAGATAAGTCGTATGTTTGTTACTTCTTCACGCTCAAACGGCTGGACCAATTTTGATGAAATTTGATATGTATCCATATTCGAGTCCAATTCTCAAATGGCCATATATAACATAAAACCGTGTCTTTACTAAAAGTGAGCCTTGCCTGCCTCGCTTGTCTCCATCAGTTTAATAAGGAACGGAGTCATTCATGGGTAGCATCCTATTAAGAAACATAACCCTTTGTTGGCAGTCGCGTATAAAATAATGCAAAAATATCTGTGAGTGGGCTTGGACACTCACGATTATTTTTGACGGAAAATCACGATGCACCGGCTAGCACATTTCAGTTTCCCCCTATTTTAAGTCTAGCCTCAGGCTGGCGGTGTCCACTGTCAGTATATTACATTAAATAGAGTAGCCTACGATGGGGTAACCCGCGGTGGGGTAACCCGGGTAACCCCTAACACCACGCTGCCGCACACATTTAGGTGCAATATTATTTTGAGAACATACAAACTTTATTATCTATACTATACATACATACTACACTAAAATTTTAAAGTAGAAAAAAATGTTTTTTTTTATGTTTATTTGTGGATGGATAAACTCAAAATATACTGGACCAATTTAAAAAAATCGTTGGAAAGCAAGTAACATTGGCAAAATTTTATTTTCAAAGACCCAAAGCGGCTGCGAAAACTATTGATGATACATTTAAATGCGAAAGTAACTTGGTCTGTCTATTATCTTTTCACGCCTACAGGTAACACTGAACCGAACACGATGACACCACTCGGCACGCAAATGGACTATCATATGGAGGACATAGGGTTTGAACGTACGAACGCGAGTGAAACCGCGGGGAACAGCTAGTTTAGTAATAGGGTAAAAATATACTAAATAAATAACCATAGTTAAAAAACAAAAAGTTTGAGGAATACCTTTTGGCCTAGTCTTAATGAGTACTGTACGGATAAATTACCTAATTAAATTACGTATTCTATTTGTTTGTTTGTAACCTTGTCACGACTAAACCGCTGAACCGATCGAGATGAAATTTGGCATGCAGATAGTCTATAATATGGAGAAGGAAATCGGCTACTTTTTATTTCGGAAACGCGGGTAAAACCGCGGGAACAGCTAGTAATTTATAAATATACAATCAAACAAATATAATGTCAATGTTTTAATACCAAAGTTTATTTAGATAATATAAACCTTCGTAGGATATAATTTATTATTTGAATATAGCTAGTATGTATATATATAGAGATAGGTTTCTAGTGCGTTACGGAGGCGAGGGTAAGATCACGAAGCATGACAGCCAGCCACCGACCTTTGTAGCAAAGCTGCGGTTTACATTCAAAACGTTCCAAAACATAGTAGTGCTTCGGACAGTTTGTAATTAACATTTAACTGATAATTAATTCTAGTTCTTCGTTATCGATTCACAAAAGAGCCTGTGTTGTCAGGTATAATATTCCAGTTACCAAATTTTAATTTAGGCATGTACCTACTAAATATTGTAACTAAACATTATGTTATTGTACTATTCAGTTATATTGTCGCATAACTTGTTACCTTACAGATAATTAACTTGTCTAGATAGAGAGTTCGCCAATCTGGTGACACTGTCATTGTGCTATAAAATACACGTATTGTGTCACCTGTCAAATTATGTGCCGTTTCTGCTTCAAAATATATTTTTCCCCGACTTTTAAGAGAAATAATCAAGAACTGGTATCACTCAGTATGCCTGAGTGACGCAGCGCGCTTGTCAACCAGTAGACAAATCTCGCCAGTAATGATTTTATTTGGTTATTTGGTTTCTTGGGTATTTACTGTAAAGTTGAGTTTTCCTTTTCACATTACACCGAGTGCGTTACATTGTTTATAATTACTTTATTTTTGTTATAACAGGATAAAAAGGTGCACATTGGTCGTTGGAGTGTCCTGCAGCAGTTGGCGCTCATGTGCTTCCATTCCAACTTTGGGATAAACTTCGTCCTGTACTGCCTGAGCGGGCAGAACTTCCGCAAGGCTCTACGGCAGACGATGCCTCGGCTGGGACGAGCCGGCCGCCGCGCCACCGTCGCCCGGCGAGGCACCTCCGCGCGCCCCGGCCGGGCCAGCAGCGTCAGCAGTGAGTATATACCCTGTTAGTTAGGTACCTACTGTGCATGATCTCGACCTCCCGTTTAATATATCTAGGCTATCTAGAAGTCTTCAGCGTCACAACACAATCAATATTCATCGTCAAAACAAAACTGTACCTACCAATGACAGCTAAAGCGAAGACGCTGAATACATTACTGTTAAAGATTACATATTATTACAGAAACAACCTACACAACACACTCGTTGAAATATATATTTTAGTGCCTTCGTAGTGTGATTTGAATAAATATAAAAAATGTCACAAAATAAAGGACAATGCTGTAAAAAAAGGAACTTTTTAGGCAGTACATAATTTGTTGAAAACTCCGTTCTATAACTAGCTTCAATGTATTCAATACAGTCAAAAAGTTCAGTAAAATAAAATGCTACAGTTGTACGATGCACCGTGTTTGAGGGCATGTGAGGATGGGTTCGGCGAGGGAGGGAGGGAGGGAGGGAGGTAGGGAGGGTCAGTCCTACGAATGTTCGTTTGTTTTACACTAGTTACTACAGTTCCGCGCTTGCAAAGGGTGACTGGAGAAGTCCTGCATCGTTGTTTGTAGTTCCGCGTCCCATCAGGTGGGCCGTATGCTTGTTTGCTACCTTAGTATCTATCTATATTAATAGTATAAGCTTTTGGTTGAACGCGATAATCTCCGGAGTTACTGGTCCGATTCGAAATAGTAGTTTATGATACTGTTGCATAATAGGGGTTATTAAATACGAGTGTGAGTTTAAGTACCGAGCCGTAGGCGAGTTTCTTAATAGTATCACACGAGTTTTTAATACCTAATTATGTGCAGTATCATACAGTACTTTATCTAAACTCATATAAATAATGTTATGTAAAAAAATGAAAAATAAATAGTATTTTTCTACCAACTTTAAAAAAAAAAAAATATATTTTTGTATCATTTTTGGTCAAAATGATATATGTAGGCAAAAACAATAAAATAAACAGACACAATAATCATATCATACCTATCCAAATCCGTGTTGCCAACTCCCAAAAATTCTTACCTCTAAAGTTCAAGTAAAAAATTTGTCACATTGTCATCGTCAAATTGAATTGATACTGATTGATTATACTATTGATAGGTCCAAAGTGTACTTTAATAGAAAAAAAGTTATTTTATAGCATTATCTTGGGAACACAACTGTACTATAATGAATCATTATACACGGGTGTGCCTAAAGTGCACATTGCAACATTACGATATGAGAGTAGATAAAAATCTTTCACCAATAGGAAGCTACACTATCCCCGACAAAATACGAGAATTCGTTTCCATTACCTAATTACCTGGCTGACGAGATCCTTACTTGGAATTAAAACTTACGTTATTTATATAGGTATATTGGCAATTGGCATGTCGTTCCATCTTTTTTCTTTTTTACAGTCAGGAAATAGAATAAGGCAGTATATTATGCCGGAAATTTAAAGTGATTTTTAAATGATAGGTACTTTGCGAACTTTTTTTATTGACAGTTAAAAGTTTTGCTTTTTCCTTTCCTGTCTATGTTTATTTCTGAGGCTTTTTTTTACTCTTTTGAGTTTAACAAACAGACGCGTTCTCGATTTCAAAATGTATGTTAATATTTTACATGTTATTTGGATGGCCCAAATAGGAGAAAAATGCATTCTTATTTTTAGAAGAGGGCATATTCACTATGAGAGGGAATAATGAAAAATCTCATTTTTCTTAAAACTATTCCCCGCCACGTATTCTCTAGTTATATACATATACCTATATTATAACATATTTTTTTTCCAAATCTCTTGGAACAAAGAATACGTATAGCATCGCCTTAAGCAATACAAGCACCAGCGGCGAGACTGCCTGCAACCTAGTGTGTCATTTTCACCTTTGCCTTTACTACCGCCACTCAGGATTCATTACGTTTTAAGCCTTATTCACACATACGTACGTTTTATTTTTCTAATTTCAATACGAGGTGCTCTAGGGATGAGGACTCTGCGGAGCCGACGCCTGTACACCAGAGCCCGGAGAAGAAGGCGAGCTTCTGCCGAGGAGACAGCCAGTCTCTATAGGGAGTATCGAGCGGCTACGGTTGCTATGCAGATCGCCATCTCAGACGCCAAGAAAAGGTGTTGGGATGAGCTCCTGGAGGGACTTAATGAGGATCCGTGGGGGCGCCCTTATAAGATGGTTCTGGGTAAACTTAGGCCATGGGTGCCCACCCTAACGGAAACTCTAGATCCAGACCTGCTGGGACGAGTGGTCAACACCCTCTTCCCGGCGGGGCGATCGGGTCCCTCAGTCCGCCCCCCATCGTCATGGGAGTGGCATGACGAGATGGGGGTGACCGTACAGGAGCTAGATCGAGCCGTTGGCCGCTTGAAAGCCCGTAACACCGCACCAGGGCCCGACGGTGTACCGGGTCGGGTGTGGGTGTTGAGTCTGGCTGCCCTGGGGGACAGGTTGAGGCAGTTGTTTAACAGCTGCCTCCGGTATGCCACGTTCCCCACGGCCTGGAAGGAGGCAAGTTTGGACCTCTTGAAGAAGGAAGGCAGACCCGCAGATTCTCCCTCTGCGTACCGTCCCATATGCCTGTTGGACGATGTTGGTAAGCTGTTTGAAAGAATACTTGCCGCTCGCCTCAGCGGGCATCTGTCGTGTGTCGGTCCCGATCTGGCTGATAGCCAGTACGGCTTCCGGCAGGGACGTTCGACCGTAGACGCGGTCTTGCGCGTCCGTTCCCTGTCGGAGCAGGCGGTATCCCGAGGTGGAGTGGCGTTGGCAATAAGACTTGACATTGTCAACGCCTTTAACTCTCTGCCCTGGGACGCGATCAGGGGGGCACTAGTACATCATCAGGTGCCCTCATACCTGCAAGGCGTGGTCGGGGACTACTTGCACGACAGGTATATTTTGTACATGGACCGAGACGGAAAGAGAATCCGGAGGGAGATAACGCGAGAATCCGGAGGGAGTGGGGTTCCACAGGGGTCGGTTTACTGTGGAATCTCGCGTACGACGCGGTTCTGCGTGTCAACCTCCCTGCTGGCGTTAATCTCGTTTGTTTTGCAGACGACACGTTGGTGGTCGCCAGTGGGGATACCTTCGAGGGGACCAAACAGCTCGCCGAGCTTGGGGTGGAAGCCGTCGTCGCAAAAATTTGCGAGTTGGGTCTGGAGATAGCGCCTCACAAGACCGAGGCGCTATGGTTCCACAAATTGCCTAGGAGCAGGGAACCACCCGACTCGCACGTCCGGGTGGGTGAGTCAGAAGTCAGGGTGGGGCGGTACATGAAGTACCTAGGCCTCATTCTGGACAGTCGCTGGGGCTTCGAGGAGCACTTTGATCGCCTAGTCCCCCGGATCGAGAGGGTAGCGGGTGCTATGCACAGACTGCTGCCCAATCTCGGGGGACCGAGGGAGGAAGTTCGCCGCCTCTATGCGGGGGTCATACGATCCGTAGCCCTTTACGGGGCGCCCGTATGGGCGAAGAGGCTGGCCATCCGACGCTGCAGGACGAAAGTCTACAGCGTCCAACGAAGAATGGCCCTACGGATCGTACGAGGATACCGGACCGTATCATTTGAGGTGGCAACAGTTCTGGCTCGCTTTCCGCGGCTGGATATTCTGGCGGACATGGATGCGAGGGTCTATGACCGGATTCGCATCGTCCGCCAGAGCTGTGGAGGCGATCCAGAAGAGGCGATCAAACGGCAGGAGCGACTTATCGCACTCGCGACGTGGCTTCGTGAGGAGCGGTTTGCGCGCAAACGCGTCGTCGGGGCAGTCCTGCCAGTCTTCGAAGCCTGGATGCAGCGACAGGGTGGACGACTCACCTACAGACTCACACAGATACTCACCGGCCACGGGTGCTTCGGTGATTATCTGTGTAAGATCGGACGTGAAGCGACGGCGGCCTGCTCCCACTGTGGTGGAAACGATCAGAATTATGCTACGCATACTCTCGCGGTGTGCCCCGCGTGGGAACCGGAGCGGCGAATCCTGGTCGGCCGGATCGGACGGAATCTGTCCCTGCCAGCAGTCGTGTCGGCGATGCTGAGCGGGGATACGGCGTGGAAGGCCGTAGCCTCCTTCTGCGAGACCGTAATGGTCCAGAAGGAGGCTGCTGAGCGTCAGCGGCTCCGGGCGGGATCGGCTCTCTCCCGATCCCGCCCGGAGACGACGCCGTCGAGGCGCAGCCGTGCCTCGTCACGGCCCTCCTGCCCTGTAGCTGGGGCTCAGAATAACAGCTACGGTGTTCCCCTGCCTGTCGTAAAAGGCGACTAATCGGGGACCTTTGGGGTCGTGGGCAATCGGGGCGGGGGCCCTGTGCGTCCAGAAGCGATCCCAAGGAGGACGATAGGTCGTCGTGGTCACGATCCATCGTGCGATAGCACAGCGAGGGTGCTGGGGGGAAGTATCACACTTCCCCTGGGACGGGCTATCTAGCGCCGCGCGTGGAGGGGGAGTGAGTATGCGTTCTGTACGAGAACCCGCCCCCCTCTACAGCGCAGATGGCGACCACCATGGGGTTTTAGCCGGTACGAGTCCGGCATAACCTGGTTGCTCCCCCCGGGGCGGCTGGGTATCCTATGAGGATTTCCCCACGAAAAAAAAAAAAAAAAAGGGATGAGGACTCAATTGATACGTTGTAATCAAAAGTTTATTGACGACACCTACCTATTTCAAATAACACATCAAAAGTTTGTGTGTTTTATGAGCGTTGGTATATCGATGCAAGACTGGAGTACAGGTTATTGTATGAATTTACAACATAATGTATATTCGCCCTTATTCAGACGGCAACCGATCAGTTGCCGTTATTCGGGAAATGGACCGATCGGTACAAGAAATTGCTATGCCATCAAAAACATAATTTATAAAAAATCCAAGTCTCGTAACTCAGTTCTTCTACAGTAAAAAGTTGTGAGATCCATGCAATACCAAGTCGGTTAATTTATTCAGTCCCTACTTAAGGGTCCTTGTGTCTTAAGTTATTACGTAATGAGCTAACCTAACAACATTTTATTGTGACCATATTAATATTAAAAATCTTTCATGTTTTAAATAAATAGATTGACTTGGCCCAGATTCAACCGCCCACCGAATATCATATTTTATGAAGTTCTCGGTCAGACTCAAAAAACAGTCCTTTGGTTAGACAATCGGTGATTTAAACTGCAAATGTAAATTTGTAACTACGAAATGATCAAGTTGCTAAGCTCTGGATCTACCAGTCGAATTCTTTCACTAATTAGAAGCTACATTATCCCCGAAGTAGCCTACTACTTTTATCCCGGGAACGCGAGTGAAACCGCGGGGGACAGCTAGTTTATGATACATGCCTTTTATACTACAAAGATTGTAAACAAGTTATACTTATCACGTAATTAAAGTACTAAATATATATCATTTTAAACCGATACTTTCCAATCATTCTGGATGTAGTTCACGATTGTAGCATCAGTCATGGCACATTGCAAAAATAACCGGTTACTAAATATTTCAACTCAACATGGTGTGTCTACCTCAGGAGGAGTTCCAAACGGCCCTGACTCGCGCATCAGGTCTTCGAATACATAGCTCGTGTCCAGGATCAAAGCTGTATGTAAAACATCAATTTGACCGAACATCACGAGGTGGCCGAAAAATTGATTTCAAATTGCGAACCGGAAAATATAATTAGATTTACAGGGTGACAGGTTGTACATAGGATATACGTGAAGGGGTAGAAGTTTACAAAAAAAGGCAGTGAGCTAGATTGTTGTATTTTTTCTAATTTTGAAGCCAAGCTCTCAATCAAAGCAACTGATCATACTGATGGGTCATTCACCCCTCCAAGTATGTACTTCAGTCAACCTATCACCTCTACTAATACATATAACAAATTAAGTTAAATGAAATCGTGTATATTTCATGAATTATGTTAAAGTATATTTAAACGTGAATAATAATAGCATAACATTTTGTAATTTAATCCAAAATACTTGTAATGAGTTCATAATATAATAAAGAAACTTTGAGCTTAAATTGGAATTTTCAATTTCTATAAGATCGCTGGGGCAACTCGTTCAATTCGGACAAGTGGAGCGCACGTAACTAAAGCGGGTTATATCAGTCACCAGTCCAGTGGACACTACTGAATATTGAGTGACATTGTTATTTTAAAAAAAATGTACAATTAAGTCTGTAAATCTATAAGGTACTGTGATTTTTAATAGATGATTTTTTGCCATCTCCCGACCAGTCCTACCTGTAATGTCAAAGCTTTTTGAAAATACCTTATTGTCACGTATGGTAAAAATCCTACACGGAAGATCCATAATCCCAGATCACCAATTTGGGTTCAGACAGCAAAATGGCACCATCGAACAGGTCCACAAAGTCAATGATCAAATATGAAAGACATTAGAGCACAGGGAATACTGCTCGGCAGCTTTTTTAGACATTCAGCAGGTGTTAGATAAGGTATGGCACAAGGGTCTGCTCTGCAAAATCAAAATCCTTCTACCTCACCCCTTCTTCGGGCTACTTAAATCATACACGTTTAATAGAATATTCCAAATCAAGGATGGTGAATATACAACTGAGTTTTACGACATAAAGGCGGGAGTACCCCAGGGATCGGTACTGGGCCCAATCCTGTACACTATCTATACATGCGATATGCGACTTACCAGAAACACCCGATGTAGTAACTACTACATTTGCAGATGACACTACTCTTCTTCTTCTTCTCGCAAGTAGGAAAGATCCTAACCAAGCCTCAAAACCTCCAATACGGGCTAGACAAAATTGGAGAATGGCTCAGAAAATGGCGAATTAAAGCTCGAAGTCAACCCACATCACATTTGCTCTCCGCCCCGGAGACTGCCCATCTGTTCGCCTTATGTCCCACTTTGAAAGTCCCGCTGGGTATATACAATGATTCGGTGAAATGCCTAAGCTTGCACCTGGATCGAAGGCTTACCTTGAAGAAACATCTAGAAAAGAAACGAGAGCAACTGAACCAGAGATATCGAGGTTTACATTGGTTGCTTGGAAGAAACACAGTGCTGAGCACAGACAACAAACCTCCTCATTTACAAGGTTGTTCTAAAGCCAATCTGGACTTACGGCGTCCAACTCTGGGGATCGGCATGCAACTCCAACATCACAATCATACAAAAAGTACAAAACGGCATCTTAAAAAACTAGTCCAACGTTTCCATGGTTTCTAAGCAGCAAACTCAATGAACACAGTTAGTGACGAGATTAAGTAGTACTCGAGTAACTACAACAAAGACTAACTACTCACCCAAATTCCCTTGCGGCAGAGTTACTGACTATCAACCATCTAAAGAGGCTCAAACAATATTCTCTATCTAATTTGAAGTGAAAGGAGAAAAGGGCAATGGGCCGCTTCTCCCACAAGATTGGACGCTACACACACCTGCTTAAAGTTTGAGAACTGATTGCAGATAAAAGCGAAAAAATAAATATGCAAAACTTGATTAGTCAAAATGTTAAATTTCCCATGTTCAATTTTCATAATTATGAGTACAATAATAATCCCTAAAAATTACGAGATGAAATAAAAAACCTAGTATAAAACCCAAGTTTTTAAATAGTTCGGTTCTCTATCGTTGACAAGGTTTAGAGTTTGACTTGTCACTGAAGGTTTTGTAAATATGCGGCGGGTTAGTTCATCGAACGTTCAGTGGTGCTATGGGCGCGATCACCGGAACAAACTCAATCGTCGGGAACGCGTGCGCAGTTGGTAGGTTCGCGTCGCGTCAACGTAAACCTCAAGCACTCGCCTCGGACGAACAGCTGATTTCCTTTTAGTAACGACGTATAAAAAGTATAGCCCAGAAAAGTAACTTTGTAGAGGCTTAAGGACCGAGACACTGTTAAGTAATAATGTGGTCAAACACAAAAACATACATTTTATACATAGTAAAAATATATTGAAGTACTGAAACAAGGGTTTCAAATATGGATGATAATCAATATTTGAAATGAATAGGTACGATAAGCCAAAACTTCAACTTCGTAGACTTTCGTAGAAACAGTTCGTAGACGTTCGTAGACGACGTCGAGAACCTAATGTTCGGGTTGTCAGTTTCTGCAGTCATATAACCTCTAAAATAAAATGAGAGGAGTCCTACATGGAGGTGAGGGCAGACAGGGCGTGATGGGTGGGCTAACCTTCACCGAGTGTCCCGGGTAACGTTTTATTTCCTAGGCATTAGGCTGCATGTCCATTGAAGCGAAGCGTGGCTGCGGGACGAGAACTAGAAAAAAAATAACCAATAGCATCGTTCATAATTCACATCACGTCATTTTTGTGCAATTGTATTGGTTAATATTTATCCGTTTCCTCGCTCCGCTTCAGTGGACAGGCAGCCTTAAGCCTCAAATAAACCGGTTCACTTCCCCAGTAGCTTTTTATTTGGTATTTTGAACGCACATGTAAGCACATCTCCGACTGGACTACTTTACTACGTGTATCTCATATGACTATCTGTGCATGCTTCAAACTTGACCATGAGGCAGGTATATCGCGACTATTCTGTTTCATTACAGTTTTTAACCTTTACGCCCTTGTAACATGGCACTTTAAAGTTTCTTCAACTTTCCGACAAGTTTATAATTATGTTGAGCGAGTGTTTCTGTGGTGTCGCAGATTCAACGTGATCAGGTATCGAGCTGACTGCTACTAGGATTTTTTTTAATTTTCTATTTAGTTTGAGGCGTTAGTTCGAATAGCAAGGTTGTTTCCACCATCTTTTAAACAACATATTCTCTTTGTCCTGAACCCGAAACACGTGTCATTCAGACTCTCCCAGTAAAAAAAATCTTCGCATATCTTTATGACTGGGAGCTATGGACGTCTTGACTCATCTGATTTTAACAACGCTGGATTATTTACATTGTCTCTAATTTCAAGCAGTTAAATGTAACACAAGATGTTGATGTTAATAATGCTTTACTTGTCGGAGTCTTCTCAGTTTGAAGCCGGTGGTAGAATCAATTGTTTGTGACATAAGTGTTTTATCTGAAGAAAATATAATGGAGATTGATTTTCTCATTTGTAGCTTTTAGAACGTCTAATCCTTCGTACAAGTAGAGATATTATCTTTCTTTATTATATTTTCATGTATTATAGGTATTTTCATAATGTTAATGAGGACATTTTTAATTAAGGCCGACCGCAAAAATTTACGTAACGCAAAAATGCGTGCAATTGGCGTGCGGTTAATCTTTACGGCTGCCTGTGTACTGGTGACGGCAACGAGGAGTCTCATTAACTCTAATTAGTGGTCTCACGAGGCCCGCGCCGAGCCACGAGACTACGTACACATCTATGAAAACGATACAAACCAAAAACCAACTTTCATGTACTCATTAGGGTAATTTTGCATGATTGTATCTTAATGATCTTTTATTCAAATAATATGTATTTACATCAATTAGGGCATACCTATCGAGTTGGTAAATTCGTGTGGACATTATATTCGAGCGCTCGCTACGATTTGTAAATAATAAGATGTGGTGATTTCTCCACGAGCCCGAACCAACGGTGTGATTGATAAATTTTGTTCTAGTGAGTTTGTCTGCAGCGTCGATGGTTAGCTACACGGATGCGGTGAACAACGGCGGCGGTGCGGCCACAGAGGCGCCGGCGGCGTCGAAGGCTGCGGCGAGTGGGCCGCGCCGCCTTAACCGCGACATCTTCATCCGCCGCTGGAAGTTCGACAACAGCCGACAGCAGCAGAAGTCAGGTCAGAGGCCCGTCCGCTCCTCGAGTGAGCCTATCGAAATGAAGGTGTTCGCGGGAGGCAATATGTGACCCGCGCAATAGGACACGGCCCGAACGGCGGCCCCGCAAGCCTCCCCGTTCGGCCTCTTCCCGTATAAGTACATTTTGACCGAACGCATGCCCAACGGAAACATCGTACGCACCGTGAGGTTTCGTTGAAGCCCACGCCATGTTTGTTTAACCTACAAACTTTATTCGGTACTTTACCGAATTATAATCTGGGAACTGATCCTCGCATGATCGTGTGACTCATCTATATTGTCTATTGTAAGATAATAGTCACACTGTCAATTAATTAATGTAACATTATTTATGGTTCTGATTATGTCAATCGTTGTTAAATGTAAACATCTTGCAAAGCTAAGTAAAATGTAACTATCTGTCGTGCGCACAATGTTTCTCGTTTCTGTAGATTAACAGCAAATAATTAGTAGGTTATATTAATAAGTGGAACTATATCACGGTAGTATAATAAGGTGTATGATCTCATAATGGGTAAGTTATGTACTTTTCAAGTCAATATGACTTTCAATCTCTATTTACTACTATATCTCGTGTTATTTATCGTTGTATATACAGATGCAACCCATCTGTCATGTCGTTGCCGATCTTATATCTCCAATTCATTGATTAATGTACGGAAAAAAAATACAAAATTCAAATCAAAAGCTGTTTATCAAAATAATGTATCGATAATGTAACGTACCGACAGACGCGACGTACAACACTATTCCTAATCATAGGGAACTATTGGCTCAACATGCAATTGTATGCAACTAAATTTTAGAAAAATATACGTAACATAAAACCGATTGGCATATTATTTTGTTTCAAAATTCCTTCCTTTTATTTCGACCTATAAGTAAAATATGTGCACAAAATGCATATCGAAAATTTTCAAACACAATTCACTATAATAATATCTACCAGTTCTGTCGATACTTTGGCTCCATTTGCAAACTCAATAAGCATACCTAATGTTAACTAGGTTTAAATGTAAGTTGCGGCAGAATTGTGATTTGTTAACATTGCAGATTAAAATAAAATTATTGTATCATATATCGGGAGGTTGGATTGTGAGGTATATATACTGGCACCAATATTAGTGTGGGTAGGCGTATTACTTTTTGTGGCAGTTGATCGCAAACTCTCGAGCTGTACGCACCCAGCGTTGTCTCACCAGGTCTTAAAAATTAACCACCATATACTAGTATATTTACTTGCATTAGGACATAATCGTAATATAGGTAATTAATTAAAAAAATACAGAAAAATGACATCACGTCAACAAAAAAAAAAAATCTAACATTTCTTTGTGTTAGCTAAGTTTCAGTGGATGATGGACTTTATGAAAGACACTTTCGGTTTAGGTAACTACAGTATTTGATATAATCATTATTATCTCTTATGTGATTATTATGGTAATTGTTTGATGTACTTTTCACAGTAATAATGTAACTCTACTAACATGTTTATGATAAGTGCGCGATCTGTAAATATTATCTGACTGTCTCTCTCGCACACAAACGAAAATAGTAGTAATGAGGTATTTATATAATTTGTGAAATCATGCAATCGTATATTTAAAGTATTATACTCGTAATACATATATATAGCTAGGTAAGTTATCAGGTGCCATAAACTGACTCAGGCAACATAAACGTGGCAAAACTCTAGGTGGCCTGGCGACAGATCAAAATTAAGGAGTGGTGTAGGGATGTGACGATCTCATCGCCCGCTGGCCACCAAGCGGAAGCCACCGCCGGCACTGAGGCCTCGCGATGCAATCAGTCTTCGATGCCAGAGCTTAATTGCTTCTAATTTCCTGTTTCTGACTTGTTAATTTACTTTTAACGTTAACTGACAAAGGGGAAACCGCAACTTTCTAGATTCCATGAATACAATTTATAAAATGTTACATAATTCAGGCCGGCCGTTGTCGCCTATTTTATTGCATAAATTTATTGTTAAACATATTTCGTGAACATGAATGAGCGTTAAAGATCTAGAATTTTTTTTTCAGCTTTTGTATAAAAATGATAAAGCGAAAAATCAAAAATTACCGAAAGTCACCGAAAATTATTCAGTAAAATGTAATGTTACGTTGAGCACTTGATAAATTAATACAAGTACAAACAGTGTTCGGTTAATACTCGTATCAACGTACCTATATATGTTTTTATATAACTCTTAAATAACAACGACTAGCTGGCTTGTAGGGGCCCACTAATAGGGTAGTTGACACTGTCAAAAATAAATGACCAAACACAAACCAATGCATAAAACATCTAAAAACACGTGGAAACATCAAATATGTTGTACATTTAATGCTTTTTATGATTTTTAATTACCAGTGGAACCACTAAGAGTAGATGATTTGATGCTGAGAAACTATGACGTCATAATGTAATATTTCATACAAAATTCTATTTAAACTATCGTTTTGACATTTATTAAAAAGTTGCTGATTTGATGTGTCAGTCAACTACCCTATTGGCAACATTTCACAATTCATAAGTCTCTGAATTTACAGCATACTCAAATGCTGTTGAAATTAATTGAAATTGTTTTCTTTTTTGGTTTCTCCAAACGTAGCATTTTTTATTGAGATTTTCATACAAATATGCGACTCTCCCGGTAAATTTTCCACATTTCTTATCACACAAACCTTGTCCTGACAATAACATATCCAACAAAAAAAGTTAACCAAACAGCTCAGCCGTTTTCGTATTGTGTTGCGTACATACATTTCGGTTTTTTTATATAGATAGATGAAACGGTAGCAAGAAAATGGTAAATCTGGTAGTTTTAACATAGGGGAGATACGACTTATTAGATTTTAAAATTCTACGATAACAATACATACATCATTTTGCCTGAGATTTTTGCTAAACTTGTAATTGTCATAAATTCGTAGTTGTAGTACTCAAGCACCTGCAATTTTGAAGGATTACTGTCAACTATGTGCGCTATCCATAAAATTTGACCTTAAATACCATTTCAAATTCATCCGGTTGAAATATGTATTTCATTGTTTTAAATATTTAAAGGGTTGGTACTGTAAATTTACAAAATTAGATTTAATGAAATTAGCTTACAGTTTGATGGAAAAAAAATGGGTAAAACAATTTTTTTACGCAAAAAAGGCATAAAAATATACACGTCAAATAAAATGCACATTAAAAAGAAAATCTACAGAGTTCGATTCTTATTAACTAATATGATAGTCAGTACATGTAACTAATTAAAATTAGATAAAATAATATTATAATTAGATCGTACCGATAGTTGATATTAAATTTAAAGTAGCACATTTTGATCAGTATTGGTAATACGCTACGAGAACTCGCTACGAGCTACGAGGATTCGTAGCACACATGTAGCTCGTAATATTTTTGTTATTTTATGTATTTGTGTGTGAGGCCATCGTCATCGACCTGCCTGTATTATCGTACTGGAAATGAGCTCGCTGGCTATAATTCTGATGTACACAAGCGATGATAACTGGCTACCCTTCTGATGTACACAAGCGATGATAACAATTCAACTCGGAATCCAAATGATAAGTTCGAATCATGAGACAGATGCAGGGGCCTCTTTAAAATAGACATAGATATAAAGCCTCCAGGGCACGGTTTGAATCACGTTAAAAACAGTGACAAACTGTATTGGTTCAATGGTCGCAGATACAACAGGGTGTTATAATCCTACATGGTGACTTTTACTAAACTAAAGCACGATGTAAGTTTTTTACTTCGCGTTATCAAAATTTGTCTATTACTTTCATATTCGTCAGTTCTTAGTTACACGCCTATCAACAAATTCTATATTATCATTTCACAGCAGGTATACATAGCCAGTTACATCTCTTTTAGAAAGAAAGAAAAATATTTTATTTTTTAAGCTCCATCCGACACAACTTGCCTAAAGAAAAACAAAAATTACAGTATTTCAAAAGTTATAAAAAAAAGGAATGTAAGAAAAAATAAAATTAAAGGCTTACTTTTCTAAGAATAAATCAATGTGACTTGACACTGGCAGAAATATCTTAAACAAGTACTAAAAAGGGTTTGGTAGCTTATTTGAAACACAGAAGGATATCGATAATCATAGAATTCGTTTTTTATATCTCCTCTACCCAACACTCGGAACTAAAAAAACTACAAAAGGTATATTAAAAAAATCAGTCCAGTCTATACACGATCATTTGATACCTTATACTATTTCATCCAACACAATAAAACGCGAGTCTTCACAAGTGGAAATATACATGTAATAGGCTAGATGACAGTGTCAAAAATAAATGAACAAACACTAACCAATGCATAAAACATCTGAAAACACGCGGAAACATCAAATATGTTGTACATTTAAAGCTTTCTATGATTTTTAATTACCAGTAGAACCACTAAGAGTAGATCATTTGATGCTGTGAAACGATGACGCTTAGTATTTCATACAATATTCCATGTAACCGATCGTTTTGACATTTATTAAAAAGTTGCTGATTTGATATGCCAGGATACTACCCTATTAAAAGCCGCGAATAAATTTGTAAAAGTCACCCGGTAAGCATAGTTAGGTATATGGTACTGTAAGTAATTATAGAAATTGTGTATATATTGGCGAACTCAACACGGGTTGTGATTATCTAATGAAAACGGTAAAGATTATTCTAAAATGATAAGATAATCATTTGTATTGGCGTAGTGTGTAGCGTCCTTGTAATCTCTATCGTAACGCACCATAAGTGATCTTCAGGAGAACGGACCAACTACTTAAGGTGGAGGCTTCGGTTGGAGCGCCAAATTCAAATTTTATCACGTTTTTTGAAAATGTTATTACATTTTCATGAAATAGTCGAATATGTCAGTAATATACCTTGGAGGAATATGTTGATGATTTCTTTTGTTATTAATCAGTAAATATACTACCATTCTTGTCGCAAATAACATGTTGATAGCTTACGACCTATAACTGAGCTGCAATTTGCAAAAAACGTGATAAAATTTTAGTTTCGCGCTCCTTCCGAAGGTATCACCTTAAGCCGTTCACAGTTGCGAGATAACATATTCTCGAGACCAAACTGCACACTAGCACGCGTCCGGAACGACAAATATACATCTTTACCCTTATAGCAGTCACACAAGTAAATAATATCTTCTTCACCAATCAAATCTATCAAAAATTCACACACATATTGTGCACAACTATTAACTACCTACCTACGTACCAACTAACTACTAACTTCCTTCACATGTTCATGCCATGCTTTAGGAAGGCAAATTAATATTAATCCAAGTTTAAGATAGTTTAGAAGTAGTTTCAATTATTATAAGTTTATGTAATACGTATGCGTAATATGTCGACAGTGGTTGATTCTGGACACTCCGACAACTCGAACAGTTGAATATGAACCGACTAAGAAAAAAATACTGTTAAAATTGACTACAAAATTGCTAAATCGATATCATTTATGAGTGAAGATCGTGTTCTAATTGTAGTTATGTGCTTAGTTTTTTAACAGTCAACATATTCAGTAAGGTAGAAAGTAGCCGTAGGGATATGATCATACGAAAAACATAAAAAAGTAAAAAAAAAAAAACAAAACACATTTAAATAAAAAAAAAAATAGCTCTAGGATGAAGATAAAAGCAAAAAGTAAAAGCGGTTTTTATTTAACAGTTCAAAAATCATGTATAACATATCACACTATGTTAATTAAAGGATAGGAATTAGCGTAGGATAAAAATAATATGAAAAATACAAAAAAAAACAAAACTTTCTTAGGATATTGATTAATTTGTTGGTTTTCTTAACATTTATTTATTAGCTGGCCCCGCAGATGTTGCCCTACCCTAAGAGTAAAATAAATTAGGACCTACTTACCAGTACCTACCTACCCCTCCCTACCTTTCTACACCTACCTAACCTAACCTAACCTACACCTATCTACCTACGTACACCTACCTACACCTACCTACCTAAACCTACCTACCTACACCTACCTACCTACACCTACCTACCTAAACCTACCTACCTACACCTACCTACCTACACCTACCTACCTAAACCTACCTACCTACACCTACCTACCTACACCTACCTACCTAAACCTACCTACCTACACCTACCTATCTACACCTACCTACCTACACCTACCTACCTACACCTATCTACCTACCTTCCTACCTATCTACACCTACCTACCTACCTACGTACACCTACTAAACTACACCAAAAAAAAAAATACGTAAATTGTCAGGACAAATGACGAACACAACATAAAAAGAATTAACTAGGTAATTAGTTGCCGTTCTGAACTGACGCACTCGCATACATTTCGGTACTTGATTTTTATTTATATAGATAGAGATAGATTAAATTGTCAATCAAAATAGGTTTCATTCAATACGAACTAATTTTATTTTATTAATTAGGTATACTTAGTTGTTTTTGCGACTACAGCTTGTACGATATTTTTTATATCCTGGGGACATATTTAATATAAAATATTTATGTATTTAAATGTTAAAGTAACTAAAAGTGAAATTCTACACGATTAATTTCGAAACGCTTCGTAAATAGGTATATAATGTAAATTTATTGGGTTAAATTATTAAGGTTTTATTAATAATATTTTGCCGAGCAAAACAATTTGATAAATATTATACTCGTATAACAAAGGTACTTCATGTCTACATATTAAAAATACATATATTAATGTAGTATTAAATACTATATCATTTGATAGTAAACATCTTCAAGATGTATATATATTTGTTTGTATATATTATAGCCTAGAGTGCTGACTCTACTCCCTGTTACCGATATCGACGTCACCTTAACAAATTAGAATTTAAAAAACGTACGATTATATATTTTTTTGTTAAACGCTAAATTACCAAAACTTTGAGATACCTCAAGCACATAATGATACAATGTAAAATTAAATTGTCAGTTACTTCCAATTCCAATTTCTTGTTTAAATATGGCTCCATAGAGTGACCGTTGACTTTGCCAATGTCATGTTGGTATGAATATTTTTTGAAGTCGGCATGGAGTGGCAGGTGAAAGGTGTCAGCGGTCAGGCCCATAGCACCGCAGGGTACAAAAGTTTTTATACAAAATCTAATCATACTCATGTATCAATATCATATAACGTGTATTCATAATTCAAAGGTAATGTACATATAGCATTCACCAAGTATAAAATAGGATATAATTAGGATTTCCGAATCGTTTGTGAATATAGAAATTTATTTATTGAAATATCTAATTAATATTAATATTCCAGTTCGTCATAAAACGTAAATAACTCAAACATTACAGATCGTCTATTCAGATATTCGCGCACCATAAAATTTTCAACTCAGTGAAATAATAATTTAATATGTGTATAGTTTCGGCATTTCTGTTTATTGAATAGTTTTAAAACGTATCCGGATACCTCTGGCTATGGTTTTATAATTATTTCCACTAAATACTATAAATATTTATTAAATTTACGCGTTCATTGAAATACAAATATGTAAAATAACTTTAAGCTGTAAATAGGTAAAGTTTTCACTGAATATAATTACAATTATTTTGTATAATAAGATTGTATACATTTTTTATTTAACTTTATTCTGTATAACTATAACCAGCGGGGCTAAAACGGCCGCTAAATATTTAAAAAAACATTTGGCTCTGCGAGATATGAATTGTATAGCAATATTGCTCGAGCGGTCGTTTTAGCCCCCCAGGGATATACTAAAGATTAATATAATTGAAATATTATGTAGTTAACCTTCATTGGACAACAACGAATACATGTAGATGTACCTTTAACAATCATGGCTGTACGCACAAGTAAGGCCACGAGTGGCCTGCCAACGCTACCTGTATATCATTTTTGTCCAACCAGGTATAATAGAGTTTACCTACTTGAGATAAGCACCAATGATTTAACGTGACTACAAGAGCCAATTTGAATCCTACTTAGTGTCTGGCTGGCGTACTTATGTAAAACTGTATTGAGAGTGAACAAGTGAGATGTAGCTCGCTCATGGGCGATAGTTGAAGAAGTAATGGTTGTTGAGCACAAGTGACTGAGAGATTCTAGCTAGGCGATAGATTAAATCATTGGTGCTTTGGTGTTCACCGCGTGTCGCACTTCTTCGTTATTACTGAACAAATATATAATATACATACTCTGATATAAGTACATATTCATGTTAATGTAATGCATCTATGTTTATGTATTAAAGAATAAAATATAAATCGATGTTTTTTATTTTGAACAGTCTTAGTCGATGTCCGCGACCGAGTCGTGGAGCCGACTGCCACTTCATCGTGGTCGAACCTTCACCTCATATCGATATTGAACGATAGCCATTTAAATAAACTCACATACATGAACCATGAAAACATAACACTACACCTTTAGGCAAGGTAGAGTAAAAAAAAATTCTAGCCGCATCTAGGAACATGGGAAAATTTAAATTGTATCTACTTATTTGCAAGCAACAAATATAAAATCACAAATTATTGTCAAGAGTTATTTCTTATTCCACTCTCGACAGAACATGAGTAAAGCCCTATCCACACATTTCCGGGTACCCGGCCCTGCCGTCCAGGTCAGGGCTATCCGTGTTCCTAGTTGTTCGTTATACTATGATGTACCCGGACGCCCCCGACACGGAGCTGCGTGAACATCATCATCATCATCATCAGCAGCCTATATTAGTCCACTGCTGGACATAGGCCTCTCCAATTGCACGCCACTGAGCACGATCCTCAGCTACTCTCGTCCAGCTCTTTCCAGCCGCCTTGCGAAGATCATCGCTCCACCTCGAGGGCGTCCTACAATACGTTTGCCGATTCGCGGTCTCCACTCAAGAACTCGTTTACCCCAACGGTTGTCGGTTCTTCGGCTGATATGGCCGGCCCACTGCCATTTCAGTTTGCTAATCCGCAGAGCTATGTCGATGACTTTGGTCCTCTGTCAGATCACCTCATTTCTGATTCGATCCTTCAAAGAGACTCCGAGCATAGCCCTTTCCATAGCTCGCTGAGCGACTTTAAATCTGTGGACCAGCCCAACCGTGAGTGTCCACGTTTCAGCACCGTATGTCATGACGGGTAGGACGCACTGGTTGAAGACTTTCGTCTTCAGACTTTGTGGAATTGGCGATGTGAAAACTCGACGAAGTTTTCCATGAGCTGCCCAGCCCAGCCGTATTCTTCTATTGGCTTCTTTCTCGAAGTTGTTTTTACCCAACTGCAGTATTTGCCGGAGGTAAACATACTCCTTAACAACTTCGAGAATACTGCCCTGTACAGCGATTGGTTCCGGATTAACATGCTCATTGAACATGACCTTGGTCTTATCCAAGTTCATCCGGAGACCAATGCGTTTCGAGGAATCAGCTAGGCCGTTCAACATATGTTGCAAATCTTGCAGCGTTTCTGCTACGATGACGATGTCGTCTGCAAATCGCAAGTGTGAGAGGTACTTGCCGTTGATGTTAATACCGTGTCTATCCCACTCCAACGTCTTGAACATATCTTCCATGGCATTTGTGAACAATTTGGGGGATATAACATCCCCTTGTCTCACACCACGATGCATGGGGATAGGTTCAGACTGCCAGTTTTGGACCTGGACGGATATGGTAGCGGCATTGTATAGACCTCTCAGCACTTGAATGTATCGCCAATCAACTTGGCATCGCTGCAAAGATTCCAGAACAGACCAGATTTCAATGGATTCAATGGAATGGCCTTTTCATAGTCCACAAACGCTAAGCCGATTATACTCTTCGGTCTTCTGTATAATCTGCCGCACTGTGTGGATGTGGTCTATGGTTTCATATCCCGATCGAAACCCGGCCTGCTCCGGCGGCTGGAACTCGTCGAGTCTTCGCCCAAGACGATTCGTGATGACTCTTGAAAACAGCTTGTAGTTGTGGCTTAGGAGAGAAATTGGTCGGTAGTTTTTCAGAAGAGTTTTGTCTCCTTTTTTGAAAAACAACACGACAACACTCCTACTCCACGTCTCTGGAGTTCTCCCATCAAAGAGGACAGTATTGAAGATTTTCTGGAGCTCCTTCATAACAGGTGTACCACCAGACTTCAAGAGCTCAGTAGTAATACCGTCCTCCCCAGGGGCTTTTCCATTTTTAAGCTGTTTAAGAGCCATCTCTTCGGTAAAGTGGCGCGTCAACGTGGCTCTGCAATCCTCATTTTCAGGATCAGGTTGTGATGCATGCGAAGCGTATAACTGGCTGTAGAAGTTTTCAATTTCCGAAATAACTTCTTGCCTGGAAGCAACGACAACTCCATCCGTGGTGGTCAACTTTGTCAGATGGCTTCTCCCAAGAGATTGGACAAACACTTTGGACCCCCGATATTACTCAATTGCTCGTTGTATATATCGAGTGTTTGAGCATCGGAGGTCGTGTCGTACCAGTTTGCCAATTCTCTTGTTTAGAGTATGCCTGTCTGATGAAGTGACTTTTGGGTTTTCACGTCGTTCCTTCATAAGCTCGAGAGTTTCTTCCGAAAACTTCGACTTCCTGCCTGTACGCTGCATTTCATAAAATCTCACACCTTCCTCCCTTGGATTTCAACCACATTTTCAAGGGCCTGGTCAATATCAACATTGTTTGTGGTTTCCACGGCAGCAAATCGGTTCTCCAGATGTGACTGGAATGTTTCAGATCCCACTATGGTTTGGAGCAAGGTAGGTCGGAGCCTGGATTTCATCAAACGGACACGTTCAAACTTAGAATTGATATTCAGAGAGCCTCGTACAAGTCGGTGATCGCTTCCGGTATTGAACACTTCTAGTCCGTTATGATGAAATCAATCTCATTTTTTGTCATAGTGTCGGGGCTCTGCCATGTCCACTTCCTTTGGGGCTTTTTCTTGAAGAATGAGTTCATTAAGAAAAGCCCCTCCTTTTCGAGGAAGTTGATAAGCATTCGCCCCCTATGATTCCTGCAACCATAACTATGGGATCCTACTACCGATTCGCCGCAGTTCTGTACTCCCACTTTGGCGTTGAAGTCCCCCATGACAACGTTGTAGTGGGCCTTGGTGGTGAAGTGTAGGGCTTTTGAAATGTCTCCAAACATATCCTCCACTTCATCGTCCGAGTGTGACGAGGTTGGTGCGTAAACCTGCACAACCTTGAGGCTATACCTCTCGGTCAGCTTTATTATGAGATACGCAACCCTGTTCGACACACTCGAAACTTCTACAACGTTGTCACAGAGGGTTCTATTAACCAAGAACCCTACGCCACCCTGGGAAAGTTGGTCTCCCTCTCGGAAGTAAAGAAGGTGGCCTGATTCAAGGGTTACGGTATCCTCCCCCTCTCTTCGGACTTCACATAACCCAAGAATGTGCCACCTAATCCTTCCGAGCTCGATTTCGAGTTGCGCCAGGTGCTCGTCTAGCCGTAACGTGCATCCATTGTACGTCGCCAAGGTCAGCTGTTTTTGGCAGCCATCCGTAACCCGGGGATTCTTTGCACCCCCTGCCCTACCGTCACCGTGACCGCTGCCGTGATTAGGAATAGCAGGGCGACCGGGAACTGGGCGCCGTGGTTAGTTTTGGCTCGCCATGGAGGGTTTGCTCATAATTGCCACGCTGAGCAGGCGGGTTGGCAATCGCAATGCGTAGCTACTTGTACCGGTGTCGCTGCTGCCCTACACCGGCCTTTTGTATTTCAGTAGCTACGCGTGTTGAGATGGATATCCCGCCATCTGTCGGTCGCCGTCGCCTCGTCCGTTATACAGCAGGATGACCACTTGCAGGTGAGGTCGGCTTGGAGCACTATATGGTGTTGTGCTCCCATTCATCCCTGTGTGAACAAGCTCGTACTAATTGTACTACTACATACTACGTAACCAGTGCCGGTTTTAACTCTACCAGCACCCTGGGCGAGATTTGATAACCCCTCCTTCTCCCGCCAACAAAAGGGATTTTAAGCCATTATAGCCATTTTATCTTTAGACTTGAGAATTTATTTAGACTCGAGATAGCAGGACTCGCTCATGAGCGACCGGAAATAAAGGTGGGCCTGGCGCCCCTTTACATCGCCTTGGGCGATCGCACTACCGCGCCCTACCCTAACGCCGGTACTGTATGTAACCGATTTTTTCCCCGTCCCTGACGGGACACGGCAGGGCCGGGTACCCGGACATGTGTGGATAACGCTTTAGCCTGCTTAAGGCTAGCATAGATACTGTCAACTTATATTTATTATTTAAATATATAAAAGGAAAGCGTGAGTGATCTATCCACGCACAAAGCACTGGATGGTTCGGGCTGTCATCAACATATGTCACGAGTTAAATTTGTTGTAAAAAGTAACGTTTTCATGAAATAGTCGTATATGTCACTAATATACCTTGGAGGAATATGTTGATGATTTATTTTGTTATTAATCAGTAAATATACTACCATTCTTCTCGCAAATAACATGTTGATAACTTACGACCTATAACTGAGCTGCAATTAGCAAAAAACTTAATAAAATTTGAATTTCGCGCTCCAACCGAAGGCATCACCTTAAGCTCGATAACTATATTAGTTAAGTTGGTTGTCACAGTGAAAGAGAAATAGCCGGAACATAAACTGTATTTGCATAGAAACCATCTAGCGAAAAAATAATTTTATTTACATTATGGTGCAGAGTTCGCTTTTGTGCGCTGAATTGCTTCATTACAGCGGATATGGTTACGTTCCGGCTATTTACATTCAATTGCGATGAATACCCTTAAAGAAGAAGAAATATTTTATGTTAGGAACCAATACTTTTAAGTAATATGATAGGTCAAAGAGAGAACTATGTTCACGACAACTTTTCTGGAATGTAAGTACTTTAGATTCAATGAAATAAACATTACAGGCACCTGCCTGGTATATCTGAGCTCTTTGTTAGTTAAATTGATAAAGTAAGCGTCAGCTCCAGTATTAGTTAGATCGACACGGATGTATGTACTTACCCCGGATAACTCGGCAGACTGAGGAGCGTCCAGCTATCACTTGTGCGCACAGTTTACTATTCAAGCTAAAGGCTCAAGCAAATAGAATTTTCGATTCAGTCAAAGTCTGCGGAGCAGTGGAACTAGATTTAAGTGGAACATCTTAGTTTGAACTACCAATTCGTGGTGATTTCGCCAAAGCTTCTCATCGAGGCTTTCACTGAAGTAAGTACAAGAGATGATAGTTTTGACATGTTGAAGTATCTTTCATGATATGTTAAATAACGAAAACTAAAGCCTAAGACTGGTCGATGAGGAGTATTCCCATATACAGGGTGAATATTTTAAGTGGGCGTGGTAAACCAAATCCTAAAGTATAAGGAATAGCGAAAAATGCTGAAAAGAGTCTCGGGGCCGATTTTGATAAAAACTAAATTACAGGTTTAGTACTTGGATTTTCAAAAAAAATAATTGCTCTTCCGGGAATCGAACTCATTGATTATGAAAAAAAAAACACAGCCTGTATTATTGCTCCATCTCATAGTGTCGCTTATAATGATCAATTTCTGGGAAGTAATGTTGTATGGAAAATTAATAGAAAAATATTTTTCTTACGAAAACTAGATTATTTTTGTTACGTTTATTAAACTTTACTAATCAAATGTTCGGAATTATGTCCATTGTTTTCAATACATAAGCAGACTCGACGCCTCAAACATTTAGTGGGTTCTTTATCATAAGGTTATGTATTTTAAACAATTGGTGTCATTTTGAAAAATGTATTATGGTACGAGTATGTACCTACTTCTATAAAAATAAACAGTATTTTCTTAAAAAAATGTCTTTTCCTTTATTTTCCTTCATATAACATTACTTAACAGAAATTGATCATTATAAGCGACACTATGAGATGGAGCAATAATACAGGCTGTGATTTTTTTTCAAAATCAATTAGTTCGATTCCCGGCAAGACAAATATTTTTTTTCAAAATTCAAGTATACAGTTTTAGTTTTTATCAAAATCGGCCCCGAGACTCCTTTCAGCATTTTTCGCTATTCCCTATATTTTAGGATTTGGCCTACCACGCCCATTTAAAAAATTCCTACCCCGTTGAAGTTCTCCCACTCTCTACGGGTCTGTTGGGATTTTTTCACCCAGAAGTCCTAAAAATTACAAATAGTGTCTGTTGGTCCGTCACGAGACCGTTGGTATTATTTTTCTCAAAAAGTCAGACATCTTCAACGAAGTATCTAGGTACTCTGTGGATGAGTGGTCATTATAATATAGTGGTACGTACATACGTTAGGTACTATACTCACGCTACTTGTTGCTGAGATGTGAGAAGAAACATTATTTCTTGAAGAGTTTTTGGCGCTGAATCTAAATCTAGCCACTAGAATTGCTCTGGGAGCTCAGGGTCATGAGTTTTTTTTCTCAAGATATAAATTTTTCGCTACGGTACTTCGATAATAAATTGAGAAAACCAACTCGTAGCGAAACAAATTAAAATGGTATTGAAAGGAAAAGAGTAGTACTAAAGGACGCTTCAGTTAGAAATTACCGTAAAAATAAACTGTCTTCAAAAAAGTAGTTCAAATATCACCAATAATCGTATTTTTAGCACATTGATAAATTCTGTGGCCAGATTTAGTTTGCTAACACTCAGCTATATCGTCTTTTCATAAGACATAATAATTATATCATATTTGTTACAAAAGTATGAAACAATTAAATAGTATGAAAGCTTAGTTGATATAAATGCCGGTATAGTTGGTGAAACCATTGTGAGAAGTGGATTGGGGCGGGCGTCATGCAAATAAAAATAATAAGTGACAACATTTTTTTATTGTTTCAAATCCCATTCAACCTGTTTTAGAATACACCGTGCGTACATGTTATGGTAATATATACTTAATGATCTCTCGTTTAATGATATAATATAGTTAACACTACAAGTAGTTACTATACGGATGATGACAAAAAAAATATAATTAGTCCGTCAGTTAGAATTACCAAAAAAAATTGTACAGTAGAACACAATTGAGATGTCGCATCGGCAAAACTCATATTTCCGATCACTTCAGATTTCCCGCGTTAGTTCGACTCAAGTCAGCGTTGGGAATGCACGTGAGTTATTTATTCCCTACACTTCAGGATAATTTAATGGTACAGCTATTTGTTTTATTTTCACTATGACTTCGTTAAAACGTGGTAAGCCGTATAATAGTCAATGTCGTGAAATTATTTTTAATGTTTATTAATTTATGAGTCAAGAGGCCACGGAGTGTAAAAATATAGTTTTTGAGAAAGATCACTTTCAAAACCTTCAAGAGCGAACTGCGAAAGCAACTTCTTTACTGTCCTAAATTTAAATGACTCATCATCATCAGACAGCGACGAATCGTTTGACGACAAGAGGCGCTGTTGAGACTGGGGATATAAGTATGGATGTCGAAGGCGTTAATTTTGATTTGTGACATTCATCGTGTACCCTCCATATCAAATGTATCAAAAAAAAATATAAACAAATAATACATACTTTATAAACGTGATCATTTATTTTGCAAATAAGTGTCTAAACATCTACGCATCAATTTTACGAATGTATTTGATTATTTAAATTTACAAGTTATTGCGTTGGCAGAAAGATAATTTTCGCCTAAAGGAGTAATAAACATGGGTAATTATCTAGGCGCACTCGTTTCGGGAATGATTTTACGAATTTTGCCGATGCTTCATCTATGTTGTGTTATACTGTACACATATTTTTTCTATAGTTCCGAAAACAAAAAATAACGAAGATTACAGTGTGTTAAAATTTCGCGTGACGTCACGTTTAGTACACTTTTTACAGAGACGTGACGTCACAAGCCCCCACTCCTGAATTTTGATGCGCCTTATCTTTGTAATTTTTTTATTGATTCGATAAAATAAAAAAATACGTATCCAATATTTTTTGATAACCTAACTGACGGACTAAATAGAATTAATTATTTTTTACCCAGTCATCATCCCTATTAGGTACACATACAAACAACCATAATAATCCTCATTTTAGCAACTAATACACGTTTATTTTATATTCCATTTATAAACGTTACTAAAAGGTAATTTCACTATAGAATTGTTAATATTCAAAAATATTATATATAACGCTTTCAAATTGTCTGATGACAGCCACCGTGTTGACAGCGTTAATAAATTTTTTAGAGACAGTGGTGCCGATTCTGTTGTTCACGAACTAAATAAATTTTAGCTCACTATATCTCTTTCTAATAATAAATATAAGAAAGGGATGCATGATATTTTAGTCCAGTCAGTTTACTCCGATCACACATTTCAACGTGAATTTAAGCGCGATCTTTATTGGTCACGACTATTTACCCGTACATTACGACGGCATGAACTAAACTGACAGCATTAAAAATGTTCTATCTTTTTTCAATAAGGTTAACATGAAAGAGAGGTGACTTGTCTAATATTAGTTAAGTTCGTAAAAAACAGAATCGGTACCAGTGTCAGACGTGACACACACCGTAATGTTTAAATTGGAAAAATACATCGAAACGCGACACACACAGACAGGAGTCTCAGCTATACCAATGTTAACCTTGTTTATAAGCTAATTAACGTTTATAATTAAGGCTGTATGTGTCATATACATGTAATTACAATGATGGAATCAAATGAAACAGAATAACGACAACATTTTTATGAAACCTTGGCAAACCAATAAAAAAAGCAATGATAATATTGACGAAATCAATCGCACTCGTAGTGTGTAGCGCTGAGCTACGGACAACGCGACCGTCCGTAGCGTAGCCGTACGACCGTAGCCTGTAGAGCTATGGCTGTGGCTATGGGCTACGCGGTTTCGACTCGTAGCGCTATACTACGATCGTAGCTTATTGGCCTACGCAATCGGGCGTTTATCACGATTTTTCGTAGGAAAAAGTCATCGTAAACGCCCGATTATAATTTATCGGACCGTTTACTTGTCGGAGAACATTAAAATAATATTGGAAATAAACCAGGTCGCCCGCGATACAGGATTATCCTAGTGCGGGGGCCATTGTTAATTATGTTTGTAAAATATTCCTTTAAACCAATAAAGTGATTTGATTTTGTTTTTTTTTTATCTTTTATATAAAAAATGATGAATATGAAACCTTGCAGGTAAAAACGAGAATAGACAGATATGTAAAACTGGTTAGTTAGTAAATATGATAAGGCATAGAGCAATAGCGGATGCATATATCGACGGCAAGAAATTGCCTCATACCAATTAGTAGCATGTTGGCGAACCGTTAGCAAGGCTACGGTAGTAACGGTGTCGAGTAATACCGGTACAGTACACTTTACCGATATCTGTAATTGCGGCGAGCAAACACTCCAATCTGATATTCATGTGTTACATCCATCACAACCGTGTGTTTTTCACGTTATTTGTTTTATTTTTTATTTTTTTTTATTTATTTAAGACAAAATACAATTTTACAATTCATGTTTATATAGCTGCCACGGAAGCCTCAGGGGCTTATCTGTGGAAGCGGTCGCTCTCTACATTGAAGGCAACAAGTTAAGTTTAAATAGTATGATAGTGGTGACATTCGCAGACAGTAGGAATTTGAGTGACCACAACAGTACCCCGTGTGTGAGGGGTACAGTGGGGGGGGGGAGACAGCCCGCCACTAACAACGACGGGCCCCATACCAAACCAATAATACTGTTTGTTTGTGTACATCAAAAGGCAAAGGGTATTTATTAATTGCAGTTACAACATAACTGTTAAGGTGCTGTCGTATTGTCAAATTAAAGAGTAATGAAAAGGGGGAAACCCCTTCACTCCTTACGACCGACACGTTCGCCGCGTCGGACGTATACCTGTCACATTTTCCAACGATGATAGTAAGATATGCGCAATTTTCGTTGGAAAAAATAATCGCAAACGCCCGATTATAATTTATCGGACCGTTTTCTTGTCGGTGAACATAAATAATTATTATTATGTAATTTACACTGACTGTCTAAGTACCTATATTGTATTGTGTTTTTTTCTAATCCATCACTGTTTTAACGCATTAACTTCACTCTAAAAAATTGCATTGTTATTATACGAGTATAACACGTCATTATTAAATCTTTCCGATAATTGCGTCTCATGAGAATGTCAAACATAACATTTTTTAAATTTCAAATAAGTATCTTTATAGGAGATCAACTACCAACGTTAATTCACCTTAAGACTCCCATAAACTGACGTCGCCTTAAATAATTAAAATCAAATAAACATGCGTGAACGCTTCGCACGCAGCGGGGCGCACAGCTCGGTAACGCGTTCCCAATCAATCAATCGACTACATACGAGTCAAATAAATAAATAAACCTGTACTAGGGAGATATTTTTTAACCGCAGAAACAGACGTGTATTGGAGCTAGTTTTTCGTATACGGTACACATTCCGTTAGTTTTGGTTATGTATTTTTTTTTAAATAACTAAACAGATTATGTTCAAGAGTTCCACGAAGATCACCTCGAGTCGTACGCACGGCCACAAATCAAGCTACACACGGCGGCATCTTAAGCGGTTGTAATAGGAGCTATTTTGCAACAAAAATGTGTAGCTTGATCTGTGGCCGAGTGTACCAATGCTGGTAGACGATTGGTGACTCCTTATAACACTCACATTAACTCAGTAATCAAGCGTGTTGGTATGTTAAATACACTTAATGCCTGTTTCTTAATTCAATGGTGCTGGTCCACCTGATGGTAAGTGGTTACCGTCGCTTATCGCCATTAGCAATTCCTGGTATTGCTAATGTGTTGCCCACCTGTTACAATGCCAAGAAGGTAACTGGCTCTCAAGTGCAATTGCCAGCCAGGCGGGTACTACAAAGTGCCCTACCACCGTGCTATGGTTTCCTCACGATGTTTACATTCACAAAAAAATATCTAATTTGCTAATTAACGTACTTTTATTGTGTTTACTGTTTGTTTACCCAAATAAACAATAAATACACGGATTTCGCTGTATGATCATGTTTGGTTTGTAATAAAAATAAATGATTTCAACAAGTCAGTCCACCTTTGTGTCGAGCCGAACCGCGCCGCCGGTCATTTCATTGCACTCACTCGTAATTTCCACAAAGTGAACTTCATTTAATTATTTTGTTAATATCTCAAAGGATGTTTCGATAGCATTGGAGACATTATGGACGCATTATTTTAATTAACTTTTTACGGCGTTGTATTGTATGTTAAGGGTATACCTTCGGTTGGAGCGCGAAATTCAAATTTTATCATGTTTTTTGATAATTGTTGATGATTTATTTTGTTATTAATCTGTAAATATACTACCATTCTTGTCGCAAATGACATGTTGATAACTTACGACCTATAACTGAGCTGCAATTTGCAAAAAACGTGATAATAATAGAATTTCGCGCTCCGACCGAAGTCTCCACCTTAATTACTCATCTTATAATATGAAATGTAGGTATCTGTATAGATACCTAACGTTCACGATTTCAAATATAAATAAGCATATAACGAGTGGATTATTTAAGACGGCACATTATGGATTCTAAGCTAAAGATACAAACTAACACGACAAGTTAAATAAAAACTTTTAAAAATCAAATTATGAAAAGAATTTCACCTGTAGCAAAATGTGTTCAACATGACAAGAACCTCATAGATATTCAAGAAGAAATATCTACCATCATACCTACATAAGTCGACAGAACCGGAGGATATTTAAATGTTTTCAAGAGATCAAATAATAGAATAATGTTGTTTGTCATCAAGCACATTACATTCTTGTATTGCCTTACAAATATTAATGTGGTGTGACAATAAAGAATTATCTATCTATCTATCTATCTATTATCGTTGGTTACGCAAAATGTAAAACCTGAGATTTGAGTAAGTACCATTGGTAACCGACCTTTCTCGACCGAATTCTCAACAATCGACCTATGTGCGAACGTGGACAGGTAATCGTATGTAACGCAACGCATCGCAATACGTGAGGCGCAATACGCGCTTACAATATGAACCATATAAACAATAGGCGCTCCCTCGATGGTCTGCACTCGGCGAAACTGATCCTATTATTTGCTACCGTACATTTAGACAACATGTTCCATGTTAATGTGTTTTAGTGGATAACAATTTTTCCATTCACATTTCATTGGAATCACATAAAGGAATCAATGCATCTCTCAATCGGTTAATATGTCATCGTACGATTGTGAGCGCCGTTGTTTCGAGATCTATCTCGCGAGTTTGCTTGCAATGTAGCGTGTTAATTTTCGTAAGTTCATGGAACAACTATGTCATGACCACAATGTAGCGACGATTTACAATCTTTCGAGATGGATTGTAAACTAGCGATGTTCGCAATCATACGGTGACATATTATTATTATAAAGAGTAAAAAAATATATTTGTACAGAAAAAAATGAGCGCGAATTTTATGTAATAAGTAAATACAGTTTACGTTCTGATGTAATACCAGAGAGACGTCTGTTCCACGCAAAGTACACAGGTAGGTGGTGTGACGTAAATGGAAGCGGTACATCCGTACAGAGCTATCCGCTGCGGGTGGACTCACTCATAAAAGCAAACTTTCTGCTAGGTACAGATCTTAGCGCTGCTCCTGACTACATACTTTGGAGTGAGATCGTTGAAACCTTTTTGATTTATGTCATTACCATTATGTACTATAATTATAATTATTTTGTTGCCAAAAAGTTTAAGGTAAACGGGCATTTAGTTCGGACCTGTGACCCACCAGCGACCACAAATGAAAATAGTCGGAGTAAAGAAAGAAATAATGTTAACTCTAAACCTTCAAAATAAAGCACATTTCAATCATTGATGCGAACTTCGAGATTACCAGGTCATAAATGCCCAATGACCTTTACTCCAGATCGTAGACAGAGAAGGTTAAATATAGATAAACTCCCAGCTTAGAAATGAGTTAAGTTCTGATTCACTTGAACTCATAATCAAATCAATCATAAAAATCTTATAATCACTCTTTCTGTGGACTTAAGGCCGCAGAAGTACGTAACAGGATAGTAAATTATCACTTAATAAGTAGATTGGTCCTGTAAGTCTGACGGCGCGGCGCGGGCGGCTAATCCTCGCCGATCCAAAAAGGGAACCGACGTGCCACCGAAAATTCATCTCATTATTTCGGCTGCGAACGCAAAGTGCATGCCCGTGTAGGCGAGCCGGTGTCGAAAATTAATTATAATATAATTTTTCAAACTGAAACTCCAAACTATCGGAGTAAACCTGACAGGGGGCCAATTCCACTAATAAGTTTTGATTAGATAACAATTGCATCGCAGCTGAATGACGACTATTGCACGTTTTCGTATTCCACTAATAAATCTGAGAACGATGAACGAACGATGTTTCCGTTACCAAGGGCAACAACGATTACAATCTAATCATAATAATCCAATCGTGGTTCGGTTTCGTTTATTTAGTGGAATACGGTTTTTTGTAAAATTTTAATTGGATTGGAAACGAACTTTAACCGAATCAAAATTGGATGTCAACTGTTGTAATTTAGCGGAATTGGCCCCCAGGCCTGTTACATTTTTTATTTGCTAATTTCAATCGATACGAAGCCGCCGACAAGTTACCCATGTAGCGCACTGAGCGAGGATTTAAAACTCGACGGGACAATTTAACATTTCGTACATGTGACTGGACCAATTAAACTTGAGCGCGAGTCAACGTTGCCTGTTTTGATGTTTTTCGCATCGGCTTATTTGTAGGAGGCGAGTAAACATGGGCTTTCGGCGAGGCACATACACACTTCAGTATGCGAAATCAATACGTGTCAAAAAATAATATCATCCTCGGTGCGAAACTAATTTGGCAAACTGCTTTATCAATGTAACAATGAACATTTTATTCAAAGGACATAATACGCGCTGTAAAAAATAACTGTAATGCAGCACCTTTGAAAAACCTTTTCAATGAACTTAATTGAGCTTTATGCAATAATAAGACAATAATGTATTCTGACGCTATGGCATAACAAAACATGTGTACATACCTTTGACAGTAGAAGAGAAGCACCAAACCTTCGAAGTCCCTACATTGGAAGAGCATACAGCAAAAGGGAGATCACATTAAATAAGTAGGCGGGTAGCGGGACAGCTTCGCGGGCGGGGGGGGGGGGGGAAGGCACTGACCAGTCTCTGGTGCAATCATTTGACTGACAACAAACATGCGATACTTTACCGTAGCCAGCCTTTTGCCAAAAGACAAATACAAATGCTTGGCGTAGACTTGCATCCCAGCCAGTGGATACTACCATCGTGATGTTTTTTATTACCGAAAGCTCAAGCTCATCATAACCACCGCTAACATCGCTCCCTAGTAACTAGCTGTCCCCCGCGGTTTCACTCTCGTTCGGATTAGTGTTGCTTTCTATTAATGAAATAATTTTAGAATTCGACTGGTAGATCCAGAGATTAGCGAGTTAATCCTAACAAACGAACTCTTCAGCGTTATAATATTCGTATAGATACCGTATAAATATGTGAATATTCAGAACAGTATTACAAACATCCATCGTACCGATAAACCATACAATATTCTAAGCAATTATGTCAACTTCATTTTAAAAATGAGTGCACGGCTTCGCGAGACGAGAGACGGCGGCGGCCGACTGTGCAATTGAACTAGGTAATCCAATGTCACGGCCATTTCTAGTGCTTTGTTTACCAGCCAACCATTGCGGCCGACAAGCTCATGTACCTTTTACTAAATGTGTATCATCACTTGCTACCCCTATTCTATTTTCATTGGATTCTTTAAACAGTAATTGTTTCGAGCCCGGTTGGATCTATCGGTTGGTTGCAATCAGTTCACGAACGATAATACTAATTGTTTAAAGTATAATCAACTTTTAACAAACCTCCTTCAAAGACAATAAAATTTAAATTGGACAACCTTGTTTCATATAAAACAATTGTTACTTATAGACTTAATAAACACAGATGCGCCAAATATTGCATCCGAAGAACCTGTTTATTCGGACAACAATGTAGAAAATGTTCTGAAAAATATTGGGAGAAAAAAAGAAAGAGTCTACGCTTTGCAAAATGCAATACAACGTTAACATTTTTGTATATAACATTTTTTTACGGACTCATTAAATTGTGCTTGCGTTTCATAATTATTATTCACTAGCGACCCGCCGGGGCGGATAAAATTTAGATAAAAAATATTGTGAACCCCTTAATAGGAAGAAAATATTTGTTGGTCTAATAACCATAATATTTGAATAATGTTATACAAATTAGGAAACATGACAACTACCGTTTACCTACCTATTACGAGTACCTATTAATAGTTGGTACATTGTTAAACAATGAGGCTAAAATTATCCATTGTATACGAGGTAGCTCCGAGCTGGCGAGGGAGTAAATAGAAACCGAATAAACCGAATGGGTTGTTAGCGCCGTACACTATACTTTTCAGTACGATTGCGAGAAAATAAAATAGTCGAATAAAATAATTAATATTTGTTTTTCGTTTTTGTAGGCGCGTTGTAAACAGGAAACATGTTACATATCAATTAAATATATTTTTTTTCCGCATAACTTATAATTCTATTCCCGCTCTGGTACTTTATAATGACGGACTTTTTGAGCAAGAGTAGTGAAAAATCCATTATCCAGGAACGCACTGAAATTGTAATAAAAAAAATCTAATGATTGCGCTTTGATATAGGTAGGTACGTGTTGTCGCTACAAATAATTCTTTGCTATAGGGGGAGCCGCGATTTTTTAATGGACTTAAAGGTAGCCAGAGGGGCTTTAACACCCTTACGCGGACATCTCTTGACGCACTAATTAATTATAGGCTAGCTGTGGTGAGAGCGCTCGCCCGGCGGCTATCCAATGTTTTGATTGAAGTTTTGCATGTTTGATATTTCTTCTAAAGTATTTATCAAAATGATATTGAGTAAAAGACAATTATAATCTTAATTTAATGCCCAAGGTAGGTATAATTGCAGCGAAGGTCTATGGTAAAGCACTACCAAAACTTTTTTTTTACTATGTATAGGCCTGTGTAACCACCTCACCGTGGTATGTGATGTTGTGATCGTTGGTGGTAAGCACACCTAGAAGGGAACTCGCTCTCAAGTGCATCTGTTGGATCACACCGGAATACGCTTGGCGACACATTTTCAACAAGAGGGTAGTAGCCAGTTAAGGCGGGTACTACAAAGTACTCTACCACCGTACTATGGTTTCCTCACGATGTTTTTTCTCCACGGAAAGCTCAAGCTCATTGTAGGATTCGAACCCATGACCTTTGTCTCGGCATTCGGCGTCACTACTGAGCTATCATCACCTTAAATGCCAAGTTAACTCTCAGAAATACCTGAGTTAATTCGATACAAAGGAAATTTGCTCGTCTGTGCACCAGACCTTGAAATCTATGGATATGTCAAAGGAGTCCACAAGAGCCCGTCTGAATAAATGGCTTTGATTCTATTGATACATGGTATATTCAGGAACACGTACGTAGGTCCCCAGTTGTAGCGGCAAAATGAATCGGAGTATACCGAGTACCTAACAATTAACAAAGGTAATAATATCAAGGGAAGTATTGATTGTTCAATTTCCGCTGGAACTAATTAACAGTTGCTACGAGAGAACATTTATGCTCTCTCAAAGTAAATTGACAATTGACTAAATGACAATTGATTAAATTTTATTCTTTACTAGCTGACCCGGCAGACGTTGTCCTGCCCTGAGAACAATAATAATCCCTACTTACCTCTGCTTACCCCTACCTTAATGCATGAGAGTCTGACAATTCATAAGTGCCTGTGAAGGTCTATTTGAATAAATAATATTTCATTTCATTACCTATCCTATGTCCTTCTCCTGGTTCTAAGCTACATCCCCACCAATTTTCAGCCAAATCAGTTCAGCCGTTCTTGAGTTATAAATAGTGTAACTAACACGACTTTCTTTTATATACGAGTATAGATTTTATACTGGAAGTTTTTTTTGCCATCTCGAAATTTTTAGGGATTATTGTACTCATCATTATGAACAACTTTTACTGGAACAACCCTGAAATCACGAAAAAAAAATCAATATCAGTCTTTTCTGACATTGTGATTGATCAAGGTACCTCTACATATTTTGTATGAAAAGTTGGTTTTTTTTCTCCGTGATTTCATGGTTGGTCCCATAGTAAAAGAGCACTTAGGTACGATAATCCCTAAAAATTTCGAGATGGCAAAAAAACATCCAGTATTAATTTTTATTGCCAACATAGTTCATAAGTTGTTTCTTTGTTTGACTTATAATCTATAGATTTCAAAGTGTTCCCAAATGTGATTATTATATTTCTATTGTCCAGTCAAGATGCAGATTTAAAAGCTCTAAAAATAAGATTTTAGTCTAAAGTTGTCTGCTCACTTTGGCTTTAAAGACACATCAGTTACAGGTTTCAGGAAATGAGTTTCATATGTATATCGTGATACTGTATTAAACGTTTGAACGACTGCAACCACAGATAAATCAAAATGGTAGGAATCAATATCCCATTTAGATATTTTTATTGAATCGAGCGAGACGAGTTAGCGGAGGAGACATCGACGGAGCTGGCTCAGCTGGCTTGTATTACCGGAAATGGATATTAATGTATCTGACAGGCGCACTAAAGTGGTACATATTTTACGAAATAGTGATCACATTATAATGTTAAACATCTTGATCAACACATTATATTAAATTGAGCGAACATAGCTAACCTACCAAATTGTCGGCATATTTTCCAACAAACAATATGTATTTCCAGGAAAAAATATTTATTTAAAATGAAGGTAAATACTTACTTTAAAATGATGAGGTCTCGAGGAATTTACACATGCGTGCATACGTAACGTACTATCGACAAAGTTGGAGCATGATCACCTTAAAGGTGTATTTTGTGTGCAGTGACCAGCCGCTACCTGTGTCTCACACAATATACCAAGACAATGCGCTTGTCATAAAAATAGTCTAAACAAATGATTTTACGAGAGACTGCTTTTATTCACAATAATGGACAGGGTGAACTATGATAACTGGCTGCAAGCGAAAAGGTTTCAAAATTGATCATGCTTCAACTTTGTTGATGGTACCTACATAGTGTTGTATAAAGCAGGAGTTAACAGGAGGGGCGACAAGGCACTTACCGGCATCGTCGTCAGCGGGCAGCGGGCCCACGGCGCCGAAGAAGCGCTTGTCCAGCAGCTGAAGCAGCTGCAGCGCGCTCTCGTGCACCGGCGCGCGCGGGCAGCCCGTGCACATGAGGGTCACGTTGATGATCGCCGTGTAGTGGTCGCACGGGTACTCCCTGCACGATATAACACCACATATATCAGCGCCACATATAGTAACATCTACTAAGTTGAGTTAGGGTTCAAAATTAAATAACATAAATCATATTATAATAGATAGGAATATATAGATTTGTAAAGTACAAAGATGTGACTTATTTGAAATATGTATTTTGTATCTAAAGACCTTTTAAAGAAAAGCATTTGTATTTTATTTGAATGAATTTCCGAGACGTATTTTCTATTTGCAAAATACCTACATAACCCTTAAGTTTTATCAACATTGTGTCAGATTTAATTAAAAAAAACTAAAGAGGTTTGTATTGGCCACTAGAGGCGCTGCAAGGCTTGCGAGTATGTCCAATGACAACTCGGCACCATTAGAAAATATTCTTCAGGTGGTGGTATTATTATGCGTCCATATTATCCTACAAATATTTTAAATGTGAAAGTTGTATTTTGCATTTAGTATTAAAATACAAAAAGCAAAACTATTTTGTATTTGAAATAGTAAATTAAAAATGTAGGTATTTGAATTTTGTGTTAAAACACATTTTGTAAACCACTTTGCACATCTCTGGTAAAAGATAAGAAAAGTTTACGAAAGTATAGCTTCGTTCATGTTTAATCCAAATAATATGAAAATACGAACGCACAATAAGATTAGTACAATTATTTATGACTAGCTGTCCCCCGCGGTTCCACCCGCGTTTCCAAATAAAAAGAAGCCTATGCAACCTGATCTAGATAAGGCAACATAATAATTGTCCATGGGAAAAACAGTTTTCTCTTAAATATATTCCAACATGCTTAAAAGTTTGTCCTTGTGCTTTATTTATATTGACTTCAGACGATAGGTAGGTAATTTCACAGGAAATGGTACCTATTCGTTTAAATCTATATGGTAAATCTGTGGGTATCATCGGAATGCGAGGTATCAGTACTGTTTGCCCAACTGCTGGCTCAGTCAAAACCAATCGCTACTATGACAGAAATCTAGAAATTTTACTTGAAGTCTGGTACCATTACATAAATTTGGTGGTCTAATATCTATTTAACATGCATTGTCCTGAATGACTGTCTGACGCATCAACGCATAGCCTAAACCGCTGATCGTAGAGACCTGAAATTTAGAGGGTGTGTTCTTCGTATGAAGTAGGCATCCTATAAGAAAGGATCTTCCGAAATCCTTAGGGGTTGAAAAACTGGGACAAAGTTTGTATGGAACAACGTGATTCCTTGGTCCAATCTACTTCAAATTTTGCATAAACATTCTTTAAGATAATTGATGGAAGACGTGTTTTGTATTTTATTGAAACTCATCGCCTATCGGGGTTAAAAAAGGGTAGAAAGTTATTTTGGGGGTGATTTGCATCGAAGTTGATATCAATACTGCTTTTGAACTCACATAAAAGCTTGGTGCAATGCATATGACGAACAATTGGGATGAATTTGCTGTTATGTCTCATGACCGTCTTGGCAACAATCATGGGACAAAAGAAAAGTATAAATTAGATGTTACAACACTCTACATTTCTGCGAGTTAGTTGCAGCCGGTCAAATATATCCATTTGTATTTGAAGTATATCGAAATGGAAACCAGTATGCCAAATTTGGTACAGAAGACCAACCCATCAAAAGGTTACGTTTTTCCCAAGATCTTTCTTATGGTCACTTTGATGCCTACGCTGATGCCGATGGTGATAATAACACTGATCAGCGTCCAATAGCCAATCTAAATATATAAAACTTTTAACAAAAATTTGAACCGATATCATGGTACCGCAGATTTATTTCGCTTACTTCAAAACTATCATATTAGAGTTCCTAAATAGTTATTTTCTGCTTTTTAGTGCCTTTGAAGGCGGTTCTATTTTTTGTTAAAAGTTTTTTATTTTTCAATTTTGAATCTCTTATGTGTAATCAATGACTCTCAAGGTCACTGACCTAGGATAAGCATATTAGCGTTGTAGTTTCCATCATCGTTCCTATATCATTTAAAGAATTATCCCCTAACTCCTAACCTAAGGAGTTGTACCTTCCATCATCAGCTCAGCAACATAAGATGAGACGCAAATATCTGAATAGCTTTAGAAAGTATGATGAAAAACATTGTAAGTGCCTATAAAATTTAAAGAGTTCCCTCGATTTGTCCAGGATCCTATCATCAGATCCTGACTTGGTGATCATGGGACCACTTGTGAAGTATATCCTTTCAAACAAAAAATAATTTTCCTAATCGGTCCAGGCCTTCGAGTATTCGGGGAACATACAAAAAAAAAGATTTCAACGAATTGATAACCTCCGCTTGAAGTTGGTTAATTGACTGACTGATCGCGGGTGGCATCGCGGGTGGAAAGCTATTTAGCATTAAATAATAAAGCTGAAAAGTTTGTTTGTTTGTCGCGCGCGAATCTCCGGAGTTACTGGTCCGATTCGAAAACTACGCTGTCGGCTGGTAGTTTAGCCATTATTTTGTCGTTGATGGCGTCAACGCTTATATTTCTGGCAGCTAATTAAATTAAATTGCCCTCTCACACATCCATTAATGTTTTTTTTGGTCGATATTGGCTATATCCGGATATACTCTACAGATCAGGTCTTCAATGTTGGTCACGATTTTACCAAGGTCTTTGTCAATTGCTATTTTTTTATCTGATTCAGGTACTTTCCCATCCCCGATTAAATGGAGCTTTATTGGGAAATCTGTGCTTCCTCTACCCAAGTGACTCCTCATTTTGGTATACAGTTTCAATAATTCAACAGACTTTCATAATGAGGAAGATTTTAAGTAAGATTTAATAATATATGCTTTAGTTTCCCTAACAGGCAACGTTTATCTGAAATCACCAGAAAACATCAAAGTTATTCCACCCATGGCTATTTGTGCATTTTATAATTCTGAGAGTTCTATCTAAAGCCTCTAGATGAGCTCTATGAGTCATGTGCACTCATCCCATATTATTAGGTTTGCATCTTGTAAAACCTTGCCCAATGCTCCATTTTTACGTATAGAGCGTACGCTGTCTTTTTCAAGAAATACCGTAAGGGTCTGTTTAGAAGTGAAATGAGCCGTCCTTCTACCTGTCAATAGTGTAGCAGCAATAAATATCTGATGATGCGACAGCAATGGCTAATTTCGTTGACTTCAAAACTATCAGATTAGAGTTCTTACATAGTTATTTTATACTTATTAGTGCCTTTGTGGTTTTTTTTTTGTTAAAATTTATTTTATTTTTCATTTTTTAGTTTCTTATGTGTAATCAATGACTCTCAAGGTCACTGACCTAGGATAAGCATATTAGCGTTGTACTTTCCATCATCGTTCCTATAATATTTAAAGATTTATCCCCTAACTCCTACCCGTTAAGGAGTTGTACCTTCCATCATCAGCTCAGCAACATGTGACGACTACCAGACGCAAATATCTGAATAGTTTTAGAAAATATATGAAAAACATTGTTAGTGCCTATAAAATTTGAAGAGTTCCCTCGATTTCTTCAAGATCCCATCATCAGACCCTGACTTGGTGACCATGTGACCACCTGTATGTATAGTTTCCAAATCGGGTCAGGCATCTTCGAGTAATCGAGGAACATACATAAAAAAAGATTCCGACGAATTGATAACCTCGTCTTGATGACAGTTAAAAATAACAAAAAACTGTTACCTAGGCGACCGCTGTCATCCATTGACAACCGCGTCGCATCGCTCACCCATGCTATACATGCTCCCGCTTAACGTTCTTTTTATCATTGCTCAGCTCCTGAGGGTCGTAGCGTGATGTTCTATAGCCTATAACCTTCCTTAATAAATGGGCTTTCAATTGCAAAAAGGTTTTTCCATATCCCACTGGCACATCCAGAGATTAGCGCGTTCAAACAAACAAACAAACAAACAAACAAACTCTTCAGCTTTATTATTAGTATAGATTCGAATACCAACTGTAGACTTCAAAATTAGAATTCTCGCATCAGTTTGATAGGACAACGTAATGATAAACACAATCAAAAAAGCAAAACTCATTTATTCAGTTTAGGCCCTAATAAGGCACTTATGAATGTCAATAGTTACAGTTTTAAATAAAATAAGAAAGTTGATGAATAGCGAACAACTTATGATGAAATATTGCCGATTGAAATAAACATCAAATAATACTGCTGATTAACGCCTCAACGATTTATCAATCGAACTTCAATAGGATTATTTCTCAAACGAGAGATTAAAATTTCGTCAATACGAAACACGGTTTAATAGTTGATATTTACGTACGCGTGCCCTTGATGGGGCACAGGTGGCTACTGGTGCGTTAATCCGAACTAAGAATTTTAATTCTATTCATATACAATAGGGTAGTTTCTTGGCATATCAAATCAGCTACTCTTTAATAAATGTCAAAACGATCGGTTACATGTATGTATGTAATACTAAGCTATGACGTCATCGTTTCACAGCATCAAATGATCTACTCTTAGTGGTTCTACTGGTAATTAAAAATCATAGAAAGCATTAAATGTACAACATATTTGATGTTTCCGTGTGTTTTCAGATGTTTTATGCATTGGCTAGTGTTTGGTAATTTATTTTTGACACTGTCATCTATCCTATAATATAGCGTAGGTTTGATTGCACCATGAATAATGTAGGGTTGTATTTAGTCAACGTTACACGACAAAGCCTAGGCCTAGTCATCGTTTCAAGGTTACGCACATAGGGTTCCATAGACTTACGTTGAATCTCGGAAACGGCTCCAACGATTTTCATGATATTTAGTATGCGGAGGGATTCGGAGGAGAAAAATCGATCTAGCTAGGTTTCATTTTTAGAAAACGTCGGTTAAAAAAAACTAGCAAAGCTCGTTCAACCAAGAACTAAGCTATTAATTGACACAACTTTCATCTTTCTACATTCATGGCCCAAGAATGCATGAAGGCGTATCAGTCTCAACTCAATCAGTCCAGTAGTTTCGGAGCAAATTGGCTGAGACAGACAGACGCACAGACACACGACTCACTCGAGTGATTCTATAAGGAATCCGTTTTTACCTTTTGAGGTACGGAACTCTAAAAATAATTAGTAATAATGAATATGTTATAATGGAATTCTATTTTATCAGAAAACAACGAGCCAGAACGAGAAGAGCTTCATTTCAAGAAAAATATTAGCCGCAGCGAGAGAGTTACCTTAAAATTTGTGTAAAATATTTAGCAAAAACACCATAATCCAATGAAGGAAGCGATTACGCTCGAGTTCCGAGTGGCATCCGTAGCGATGTTGCCACTACACGGACCGAGTTTGGTTAGTCTATCTGTCTATCTATAACTACACGTACACAAGCTGCAAGTAAATGTCGCGTATTAAGTAATGACTCAATCATGAAATAATTACATATTCCTCCTAGAAAGGTCATCTATACTCTAAACTAATTATAAAGAGGAAAGATTTGATTGTTTGTTTGTTTACATTGAATAGGCTCCGAAACTACTGAACCTATTTGAAAAATTCTTTCACTAATAGGAAACTACATTATCCCCGATGGTTATAGGGTACTTTTTATCCCGGGAACGCTAGTGAAACCGCGTGAAACAGCTAGTTATATTATAATCTGACCATTCTTGTCAACGGGGAATTTAGACCTACATCAGTTTTTAGCCCCCGACGCAAACACGACGGGGTGTAATAAGTTTGACGTGTTTGTCTTTATGTGTGTGTGTGTGTCTGTGTCTCATATGATAAGTCCTGAACGGATGAACTGATTTTGATTTTTTTGTTTGAAAATTTACTTAATCGAGTGTTCTTAGCTTTGTTTCAAGAAACAGCCGTTTGAAAATTATCACCAATTTTCTAGCGAGTTTCGCGGGTTTCTTATATTTTTTTATTTTAGTTGTATATTGAACCGTCTGTAGAAAGTGAAACGTGGTAGTATGTTTGGAACTGATATGTTTATTCCCGATAGAAGTTCTGAACAATCGATTTTGTTGTTAAAAAGCTTGTGAAGAAATATACTTATAGATTTAGAACTTACGTCTATCACTGAATGAAAGAATCCTGAAAAACTTAAGTCGATCCGAATATGATTTCAATGAATGATAAAACTTCGTTATCATACGCAAGAATACCTGCTTACAAATCGATTATGTCCTCTTTCAATTCTGATTTTAATGACTTCGTGGAAAGGAGACTAAACCTGGGAACAATACTCAACAATACTGCGAACTAGGGAGCTGTGAAGAAAAAGTCTAGATATTGCATGTTTAAATGTTTTTGTATTTCTTGAGATGAAGTGAAGTACTCATTTTAGAAGCTTTATTCGATATGCATAAAGATCACGTTTGCAATCTGCTCTTTTATTGCTGCGTATTATTAAATTTGACATTTGATTTAATTGTTAAAAAGTTTAGTTTAGAGAGCCAGGGACTTTTTTGCACAGAGGCTAAAACTGATGATTCAGCGAGGCAACGCCGCATGTGTCATGGGTACAATGCCAAATTTTGAAGCAGGTTTTTTTTGGAATTTGTAAATAACTACAAAGTTTAGGTTTTATTTATTTAAGTCTTTTTTACCTACATTATAAAACTTATTAGGTCAACTTTTTAAATATTAGTCAATACAATTAATTAATTTAGTTTAATTAATAATAATATAAACCTGGAAATACTTGAAATATGTATTTATCTTATCGCGAAACCTAAGAGTTTCGCATGATGTTTTGAGAAACCATATTATGTTGAACGAACGTTATTACAATTTCGATTGTGTGCCGATATATTTTTAAGCGATATTCTTCAAAAACAGTGGAACATACAGACACGGCTTCATGTCAGTGCTTTTTTTTATACTACTAAGGTAGCAAGTAAGCATACGGCCCACCTGATGGTAAGCGGTTACCGTCGCCTATCGCCATTGCCAATACCAGAGATATTGCCAATGTGTTGCTGACCTGTTACAATCCCGAGAAGGCAAACTGGCTCTCAAGTGCAATTGCCGGAACACACCGGTAGGTGCTTGGCGACAAATTTTCAACATGAGGGTGGTAGCCAGCCAGACGGGTACTACAAAGTACCTTATCACCGTGCTCACGATGTTTTCCTTCTACGAAAGCTCAAGCTCATTGTAGGATTCGAACCTACGACCTTCGTCGCGGCATCCGACGTCACTACCACTGAGATATCAACGCCTTAAAAAAATAGTGTGCTTTTATAAAATGAAAAGTGAATGAAAGATCGGTCGCAGTGTATAAACTGTATCTTCGAGAGTTCGACAGTGGATATTTCAATGAAGATGCCACTAATTTAACAAGCTTTGTGAGATATAAATGCTCACCGAATATTTCAAATAGTTCTCTGGGAACACTAACAAATTTAATTAAACAGCGAAACCCCGAACATATAAATCGCAAACTGGAAATGCATTATTTGCCTTCATTCAATACGTATTATACAAATAAACAAACATACAAGCGCAATATCAAACACGTTAGGAAGTATAAAAAATGCTACAATTTAATAACACCACATATTTTTGGAACATTGCTGCAAAGGGCGGCTCTCGTTCACACATTTGTAAATATCAGTCAGATATCCTAGTTTGAGTCCATGTCCCTTGTATGCAGACGTATGGTTAGCAAAGGATTATCTAGTCTACACACACACACTATAATTTCGCCTGCGTTGGAATATGTTTTTGTAAAAAGATTTCTAAAATTGAGGTATAAAAAAATGCAATGCATTTATTGCGAGTATTCGATTTGGGAAATTGAAATCCAGTGGCGACATAAAAAATAGAGGATTGAATCACTACTGGCTTTCCTCTTTCATCGCGTTTCGCTTTATATATACAGGATGATTTTGGGATGGTATAGTAAGCCGTGAGGGCATTGATTGTAAAAAAAAAATGTTTGTGTGGAAAACAACATTAAAATATTTTCACACAAATTTTAATAAAATCGTATGGGATTAAAATAGGCTTCTACGTTAGTGTAAATGAGTACCAGTTAGATTACTTGATTCACTACGTTTCTGAGTGAGACAAGCTTTATAGTAATCTTCAAATTATCATAACTTCGTATGTAATGGTAATGCTCAGGCACCCAAAATGTTGTAGGACAACTTTGTACTGATAAAGGTGTATACCATCCGTAGAATTTGACAAAAATACCCCTTTTAAAATCAGCTTGTAAATTTAAGTACAGTTAAGTACATGTCCAACAAAAGTGGAGGTGATGTATATGGGGTGGTCACAAACTAACTGGTGTACTCGCTCGCTATTCGACCGCCGCGCCGCGCCCTGCGTACGAATACCTAAGCTTGTTTTGGACAATATCCTGTTGTTGTAGGTAATTATGTAGGTACAGCGATACGGCGCGCCACGCGTGCTTTCAGACTTACTTATATTCATAATACTTTTGAAACTCTCGCGAATACAATTCATGTTTATAGTAATATATTTGGTCTATTCGCACATAGAATATTATCATAATATAAATTTTGACTAACCTTCTTTTTTTTTTTACTATGTATATGCCTGTGTTTGACCAAAATCTCACCGTGGTCAGTGATGATGTGTCCGATAGTGGTAAGCACACAAAGCCTAGAAAGGAACTGGCTCTCAAGTGCAGCTGTCGGAACACACCGAAAAGTGCTTGGCGACAGATTTTCAACTTGAGGGTGGTAGCCAGCCAGGCGGGTACAACAAAGTACCCTACCGCCGTGCACCTGGACGTTTCGATCAAGTTACATTGATCGTCACGAGTGGACTCGAGGTTAGTCAAAATTATATTTTGATAATATTCTATGCGCGAATAGACCTGTCTGTCTGTTACGCTCCCGCTTAAACCTCTCAACCGATCGCGATGAAATTTGGCACACAGATAGTATATGTTATAGAGAAGAACATAGGCTACTTTTTATCCCGGGAAATCATGAACCTCGGGAACGCGGGTGAAACCTCGGGAACGCGGGTGAAACCTCGGGAACGCGGGTGAAACCTCGGGAACGCGGGTGAAACCGCGGGGGACAGCTAGTATTACTATAAACATGAATTAGATTCATATTGTATTACGATCCAGTACACCCAAGTTCATACGCAATATCATATGATGACTGTGATGTGTGATACCTACGACAAACTGATCTTAAGCTAGCCTCATCTACACTATTTACGTTGTAGCTTGGTGCGATTGACAGTAGCCACGAGATAATTATTAAAATAAATCATATAACATATTATACTGTATCATAGATTAAACAGATGGACTTTATTGCAAAGACTTAAGGCTCATTTTCTTATCTCTCTGGCTACAGCCACACTTGCCAACCTACAACGTAAATAGTGTAGGTTATTAAATTGTAGTTGTTTAAGTTAGTTTCTGTCAGTAAATATTATGTAGGTCAGCACCTGTAGTAATGAGAAATCGTGTTTCTCACTATATAAGGAACTAGGCGACTGAGGACTTATTGGCGGGAACTTGCGAAGTGACGTTGCGTTTTCATTTTATTATCATTAAAACGTATATTTTGAGTTTTATTGAATACAAGCTGACCCGGCAGACGTTGTCCTGCCCTGAGAACAAAAATAAAACTGGGACCTACCTACCTACCCTACCTAACTACCTACCCCTACCTAACTACCTACCCCTAACCTAACTACCTACCCCTACCTACCTTACCTACCTACCCTACCTACCTCTACCTACCCCTACCTATCTACCTACCCCTACCTTACCTACCTACCCTACCTATCTCTACCTACCTTACCTACCTACCCTACCTACCTTACCTACCTACCCCTACCTACTTATCCTATGTCCTTCTCCTGGCTCTAAACTACCTCCCTGCCAATTTTCAGCTAAATCGGTTCAGCCGTTCTTGAGTTATAAGTGGAGTAACTAACACGACTTTCTTTTATATATATAGATTATCGGTGGTAATTTGTCCAATAAAGATCAAAACAAGTGCACCAGTGGAGTGAAATGATTAGAGGCTTTTAAGTTTTCTCAAAGTCTGAACAGTTTTAGTAGAACGGCTACCATTTTACTAAAACCTATCTTAAACTGACTATGACTTGAAGATGATTTTACATGACTTGAACTTGACAGGTTTTAAATACATGACTTACTCCACTTGAAACTGTCAAAATACACAAAGTGTTATGATAAAAAAAAAAAAAAACTAGGCGAAGAGCAACTTATACCGGATTTATGGTGAACACTAGTGCTTGTAAACAATTCCATTGAAATTATTATTGAATATATTTCCAAGAGAAGAAATGTGTTTTACTGTGGCAGAATTATGCTATGAAAATAAAATAGTAACCGAGAGGCTTTCCTTGTACTTTTTATTGTCTGCCTCGGCTTACTCTTTCTTATAATTAAATATTACTCAGAGCAGTGAACTACAACAACGTTATTTCTTCTTAAGGGGGCTTCTTATTTGCGAGAAGAATGATAGTATATTTACTGATTAATAACAAAATAAATCATCGACATTTTCCTCCAAGGTATATTAGTAACATTTTCATGAAATAGTCGTATATGTCAGTAATAAACCTTGGAGGAATATGTTGATGATTTCTTTTGTTATTAATCAGTAAATATACTACCATTCTTCTCGCAAATAACATGTTAATAACTTACGACCTATAACTGAGCTGCAATTTGCAAAAAACGTGATAAAATTTGAATTTCGCGCTCCAACCGAAGGTATACCCTTAATATTTTGTAAATACCCGGTTTAGGATTTTATTTTCTTTATTTATTTAAAATGTAGTTTAAGTAATATTAGTTAACTGAGATAACAAAGTGTGAATATAGCATGTCCTAGAATATTTATGTATTAATCAATAATAATAGTAGATTTGAGTTTCTTTCTTTCTTTCATATTTTATTTTACCTACAAAAATCTTCCATTTGCAATGAAGCACTGTTTACATAATTGTGCAGTTATCAACCCGCGGTTACCTTTTGGGGATAAGTTAGCTCCTTATTAGTGAGAGAAATTTTCAAATCGGACCAGTAACTCGGGAGATTAGCGTGCTCAAACAAACAAATAAACGCTTCAGCTTTATTATTAGTATAGATAATCAGGAATTCGCTGTATTTAGCCTTTTTCAATGAAACTGTAGGGATCAAATTCTCATAGAAACTAGTTGAAATTGAAAAACATGGCGGTTTTGTGATCACGTTTTGACGTCATTGCAACTTTGCTAGAATTATATCTATCGATAAACTTGATTTTGCGATCATTTAACTCGACTTCAATCAAACTGACAACGTGTGATTTCATTACAGAAACGTACTGAGGCACTATTTGAATGGAATTAGCCACGTATTATCTGCCATTCCCTAGGCCACACAATTCTCCCTCCGTAGCTTCCAAGAATAGGGTAATCGTATTTTGATATGTCTCCGAATTAGTATTCCGCTGCCTTTGTCATCAATTGCGGACTGCGTCGATGCAAGGAGCGTTGGGTATCTACAAAGGCCCAGATAGCATTATCATGCGGTGTTTGTCAACGCACTAATAATGTTACAACAAACATGAGCTAGCGCCCCGGCCGGCCGGCTTGTTGGCCTGATACAAAGGCCTATCTAATATCTGCTGTCTAATTGACAATAGCTGTATCCAATTCAATCACTTTGTATGGATGTTGATTGTGATCACTTCCAATATGTATGTTTCCAAATTATAATATTAAATAACGAATTAATTATTTGGGAATCAAATAAACTATCGATAGGTAATAATTTCGGAAGAGAATAATCGTGAGGTGTCGTTTGATAGAACTTCTTTTGGAGTTAATTACACAAATCATTTAAAAAGTTCTAATAAAAATAACGTTGCATAAAATTATATTAGATTACACTAGATCAGCGCCTGCGCTAATATATTTTAGAGATGTTGCTTAGGTGGCAGAGAAGGAAGTCATTGGTAGCGAGTCTGATTAGGTAAAAAATTTTTTTAGTTATTATTTTTTAATAACTAAAATTTAAAGATAAGGCAACACACACTGATGGCAAAGAATACTATTACTATGTACGTAAAGAAAGTGCACTCACCCTCCCCCCACCACCACCGTAGTGGCACGCAACGAAATAGCATTATGTTAACAGTATGCTTTCATCAAAAACAATATTAACGATACCATGACAGTCTGCTAACATTAATGACATTCCGAAAGATTCTGCCGTAGCTAGTGTAGTTTCCAGGGAAGTGCCCAATAACTGCTTCAGAGCCAAATTACCAACGACAACAAGCAAAAAAAATCAAGTAACGTACTAGGTACATGAAGCAGTTAGTGATAGGTCGGGGTAACGTGGCAGGTTCGGGTAACTAACTTATTGGGGCGAGCAACACAGCTGACGAGAAGCCAGGTCCTCGCTGCACCCTGCGGCCAGACGCTATCGAATTAAAGCGCATCCGGCGTAAATATGGAATCTACCACCAACATGAAATAAAAATCAGCGCAAGCAAAATATTTTTACATTGCTTGGTCATGTGGCCGACCGTTCGTTAGTTAGCAAAAAAGTTGCACCGACGCAACTTCAAACAGGAAACCTGTTGCAAAAAAATATCACCTTGCATGTTGCTTCAATCGACATTGATAATAATAACGATTAAAGCTTCTCTTGGATATTTCTGTGATAAATTAAAGGCAAGAAAAAACATAGAACTTTGTTAACATAACATTGAAACGTTTCATCATATTTCCATGTGTATCCGATAATGAGCGTACTCATGAGAGACTCGACTCGCAAATACCGCGAATGAAGCATCGACGCAACACTTCACACCCTAATTGCAGCTTAGGTATAGTAAAAATAGAGAAATATTAGAAATATCTAGTTTTTCTATATCGTTTTTTCTTGTTAATAGATATTATTTTTTAAACATTTATGCTATCTTATTTTTTAATATTCCTTGTTTATAAGTAACTAGCTTTCCCCGCGGTTCCGCCCGCGATATTTTACCCCATCAGAGGTTGAATTTTCAAAAATCTTTTTTCAGCCCGATCTATCAGCCCGGTGGTTTGAGCTGTGCGTTGATCGATCAGTCTGTCAGACAATAAGTCACGCTTTCTTTTTATATATTTAGATTTTATTTTTCGTAACTTGACAATTTTTTTTATATTATTATTTACAGACAGTAAAATGACGAAAGATACTAAGAACTCGCTGTAAGCGCTATTTTATAACGAACTGTTCGTGGCGGTTTCACTCGCGTTCCCGAGATAAAAAGTAGCCTATAGCCTTCGGGGATAATGTAGCTTCCTATTAGTGAAATAATTTTTCAAATCGGATCAGTAACTTCGGAGATTAGCGCGTTCAAACAAACAAACTCTTCAGATAAAACCTCTTCGTTTAAAGATTGTCCGGGCGGAGAGTCTCAACTATAACTTGAGGAAACTTGAGAAGAGTACATTTAAAATTAGCCCTTGGTACTGCTAACGCCATCTATGCAAGATGAGCAAATTATATCATAGTTCGGTTTGTAAACCAAAACAGTTAGAACCTTCAGCGATGCTGCTAGGTTTTAGATGATGAAAATGAAACATTTTGTTTAATTTCGATAGATGGGGCTATTCCAAAGAACGTAACAGAAAAAGGTTTCAATCAATACTTACAATTAGTAACGAGGAGTTTATGGTAATATTTGATAGCCTAGCGCTGATTCTATTTATTTAATTCACGGACAGATGGCAGTCGAAATAGTGCTCAAGAGAAGCATCCATTTGAATATAAGACCATATCAATATATAAATATTTAGTTCGGTGCTAGTTCATTATAAAACAACAAGTAAACCGAAGCCTTAGAATTTAATTTCTTTCTGTCTACAATAGGATCCGACATCTTATTAAAACACTGTCTCTTTACATTCTGTTAGCCGGTAAACATTAAACAAAAAGGTATTTATTTCATTCTTTGTGTCCGCAGCGCTTCTTTATTAAGGTTTATTATTAGTTTTTGCCCGGATCACAAAGCCTTTCCGTGAGAGAAATCCATTTCCAGAGAGAATTGCATTCTTTTCACTCAAAAGGGGACGATGATAATGCAACTGGAGACAGATATTTTAAGAACAACGTTACTTGTCGTTATACCGGGTGTAGGTGTTTGTAAGATTATAACGTAGTTTGATAACATGAACTGGGACATGATTATGAGTTTCTAAGCGTTAGATTTTCGCGAAAAGTAGGTTGCAATAGTATAGATATTATTGACAATTGGATTAATGGTAACTTTTACTGTGGTAACGTAAATAAATGATTTTCAAACATGGGGGCAACTTTTGGGGGGTAAATTAGAAAATTAAAAAGAAAAACTATATTGTGACACACAAAATGAAAGGACTCGTTGTGAAGATATAAATATCACTGAGGTATATTACTAATCATATCGTTGTCGTAAGCAAAGGTCATGCTCCATTTTGTTAATGTTCGCTACAGCGCTGAAACAATCATTTGTTGTCTAACCAGTTAGTTTAAAAACGTAGCGCTAGAACGCTTTTAAAGTGTAGTATTTTCGCGACCAAAAAATCGTAAGCGCCGTGATTTTGACGGCGCTTATGCGTATCGTTTTTAACTAAGTGAAGTGCGGCCGGATGGCTTCACTTGAACGGAACATAGTAGTTATGGCGTCTTCTCTATACGTAGTACTATACCTCAGTGGGTAAAGTGGGCCAAATAATTGGTTCACTACCTTAAGGTTGAATGTAATTTGCAAGTATTAACCAATTTCGCCTGTTCAATTGGTAGAAAGATCTTAGACAAAATACCAGATGACTACCAGACACAAATATCTGAATAGCTATCAAAAGTACCTATATGAAAAACATTGTAAGTGCTTATAATATTAGAGGGTCGCTCTCGAGTTCTGGTGAAGCACCAATGCTTCATGGACACCTTGCCAAGCAATTATGCACATTTCTTATATTTAATAGTTTGATACGCCCTCTGTTTTCCAAATTATATATCAGGCAGAAAAGGCTCACGTATTAATATTGAATTTAGGTGGCCTTAAACTCTGATAGATGGCGTAAGTGTCGTCGTTTTTTGACGCTGCTGCCATCGGGATATGTGGACGATAGGAGCTAAGTCCCGATCCCGATTTGAAATTTGTAAAAAAAAGTCTTGTGGAAAAAAGATGGTCTATGTGACGTACTTACTTTTCATAAGCTGAAAATATTAAATTATATTTGAAGAAAAGCTAATTGGGTCTATTCCTATAATCTAATAAATCAGGACGGCAACGGCTAAATATTATATCATAGGTACTATCGACAAAGTTGAAGCATGATCACCTTAAGGGTGTATTTTGTGTGCAGTGAACAGCCGCTACCTGTGTCTCACACAATATAACCAGACAATGCGCTTGTCATAAAATAGTAGATTGTCATTGTCAGTAAATTGTCTAGACAAAAGATTTTACAAGAGGCCGTTTTATTGTCAACAATGGACAGGGCGAACTATGATTACTGGCTGCAAGCGAAAAGGTCTCAAAACTGATCATGCTTCAACTTTGTTGATGGTACACTCCGTGCAACTTTTATTTTTGACTCGTCTCGTAGTCACACGCTCGCGTCGCGTCAACGTGCGAGCCTGCAAACACGTTTAGTTTGCAGGCGGTCTGCGCCGCCGTAACTCTGCGCTCTCGATACCCAACTGGTAGGGTATAGTTTAACTGTGTATGGCTATGACTGACCGTGCGCTGAATATGGTGGCGAGTGCCATGAAGCAGCCGTCGGCGACCCTCGGAGGCCCGGTGAAGCATTTGTCCACCGTCCAGTCGAGCAGCGGCCCGATGTCCGGGTTACATTCCAGCAGGAGCACTATGGTCTCCCGGGCCACCTCGTACACCTGGACCACACACACACACACACACTCAACATTACGCTCATCAGTACAATAGAATTTGATAAAAAAAAATACAATCAATTTAAATACCTACCTACATCCAAATTAGGATCAAACATTTGTGAGCATGAACATGTCTATTTGTCTCGAGTCTGGGTGTAATTATCTATTTCAGTATGTATTTACAAAAATTTTAAAAAAATGTAGTACTAGCTTTTCCCCGCGGTTTCACGCTCAAGCTGTGCTTAGTTTGGGGATCAGATAACCGTGTGTGAAGAATGTCCTGGGATATTTATATTTGACACTAGCCGTTCCCCGCGGCTTCACTCGCGTTCCCGGGATGAAAAGTAGACTATAACCTTCGGGGATAATGTAGCTTCCTATTAGTGAAAGAATTTTTCAAATCGGACCAGTAACTCCAGAGATTAGCACGTTCAAACAGAACAAACAAACTCTTCAGCTTTATTATTAGTATAGATAGATAGTGCTAGTGATACCTTATCGTTGGTGGAGGAGAGCATCTCGCTGAGCCACGGGTAGAGGGAGCCGTCCTCGGCGAGGGCGGCCGGCGCGAAGCACGGCCCGCAGCAGACCAGCGCGCTCATTGCCTAACATACAAACAAACAAACATACACTCACTGCACGTACAGTACCGGTCTTACTGCTCTCGTGCACTATTTTATACTAGTCTCTTTAGCTGTTTCACCGAGATCCCCTATTTTATTTTCTAAGGGTAAAAACTTTCAAAAATCCTTTTTTAACGGAGAGCTACGCCATAATAGCTATGTGTATGCCAAATTTTAGCTCGTACCGGCCAATAGTTTAATACAATAAAAATGCTATTCAGGATGTGTATATATTTCCTAGGAAAAGTTCAAATTATAAAATGCATCATAAATATCAATTTTAGGAATTGCATACAATAACGGATACACAGTTTTTTTTATATATTACTATGGTAGCAAACAAGCATACGGCCCACCTGATGGTAAGCGGTTACCGCAGCCTATAGACTATTGCAACACCAAGGGTATCAATCTCGCGTTGCCGACCCTGCAAGAATCTCTTCACGCCCTTCTTGAAGAACCCCATGCGGTACTCCCTTAGGGGCACCACGGCGGGGAGCTCATTCCACAATTTGAGGTTCCGCGGTAGGAAGCTCCTTGGAAACCGTACAGTAAAATACCATATTGGTTCATCAAGCAGCAGTAGGCTTCAAGTTATCATGTACATACCCTGAGTGCGGACAGGTTGAGCTTGTCGTCTTTTTCCTGGGGCGCGAGCTGGGGCACCAGGGCGCCGAGCTCACGCGCGAGTGGACCACACCACCCCGAGAACAGCGAGAACAGGCTGCGGAGCTGCTCACGCTTCACCAGCGATCCGTACATCTCCACTACAAAATATAATAACATATACATATCACGCCACTAGCCGTAGGTTCGATTCCCATCCAGAACAAACATTTGTGTGCATGAACATGTCTGTTTGTCCTGAGTCTGGGTGTATTTAGAAATATTACAATATAAGTATGTATGTATTTAGAAAAAAAAGTAGTATATGTATTAGTAGTATTGGTTGATGTCAGAAAAAATATCATGTATCTAATCGGGTAACTTGACGGCACGGTTCATAATCTGGGAGAAATTGAGCGTGGAGACCGAATCGAGAAATTCCGTAACGAACCTAACACCCCCCACTCCGACCGGCACAGCGGTGATACTTTTTAGTTTTGCCATCTATCGATGAATAGCAGAACTTTTAATGACTTTTTGAAATATCTTGTCTCTTTAGTTCAGCAACTCGTTTCTAGGTGGCATTGGTTGTATCGGCGTTACTGCGCATGCGTAATCCCTCTCTTCGCCCCGCAATCTGGTGATTCATGCCTGCTTAGAGTTTCGGCGTTAGGGCACCTCTTCTTTGTATTTATTGCAAGATAATAAAAATATATTGAACAATATTAACTTCTCATTTATTTAATAAAAGAAAAAAAAAAAGTTTTCTTATCGGTCACCACTATCAAAAACTTGAATTAATATCAAAGAAAAAAAAAACAAAGAAAAAAAATACTGCATAAATAAAATAAATAAATAATTATAATTGCATAAGTTGATAAAAACAGCTATGCAATAGTTTTACCGCGGCAGTCTCCGAGTGACACACGTCTTTTTTTATATACATGTGGAGATAATATGTGTGTAGGTGTGTAAGTAAACTTACTGGGGAAGCTCTTTATGAGATCAGTGACGAAGTCTGCGAAGGTGAGCCTCTGGTCGCGGGCGGCGGGCGCGTCCTTCTCGGGCTCCACCTCGAGACACTGGCGCACGCCCTCCAGGTACTCTGTCAGCGTCGGGTGCAGGGTGCCGCCCTCCAACGCGAACGCACTACGCAACACACAAAGCCCATCCTATATTAATGTAATGTAAAAAGCAATTTCTCTCAAGTACAGTCTGGCATCGTAAAGCTCTGCAAGTTTGGGGTCAGATAACCGTGTGTGAACAATGTTGTTTCAAAATATAATGAGGAATACCAACAAAAAAATCTAATTAGTCCGTCAGTTAGATTATCAAAAAATATTGGATACGTATTTTTTATTTTATCAAATCAATAAGAGATTATAAAGATAAGTCCCATCAAAGTGCAGGATTGGGTCTTGTGACGTCATTGTACAACTACTTTTTAGTACACTTTTTGCAGAACGGAAAATTTTAGCGCACTGTATCTTCGTAATTTTTTGTTTTCGGATCAAAATAAAAAATACGTATCCTATATTTTTTGATACTCTAACTGACGGACTAATTAGATTTTTTTGTTGGTATTCCTCATTGTGTACACATGGACACAGGTCAAGCTACACACTGCGCACCTTATGCGGTTGTGATAGGAGCTATTTTGCAACAAAAATGTGTAGCTTGATCTGTGGCCGTGTGTACCAGCTTCTGCCATGCGTTTTCACATACGTTCCGGAAGGATCTTATGTTTTCCCCGAGATAAAAAGTAGCAATGAGTTATTCCAGGGTATGAACTATTTATGTGGCAAGTTTCATCCAAATCTGTTCAGTAGTTTTATGGACTAAGAATAGGAACAAGGAGCCATCCATAAATTAAGTTACACGTTAAGCGTATGTAGATATATCTTTTGTTTTAATTCTAAACGTTGAATTGCAAAATATATGACGTCACACGAGGGGCGGGGTTATAAAAATGTGTCGGTAGTAGATGCACTACCCACCTGGTAGCAAAGGTCTTCTTTTGCGCGATGAGTAGCAGCATCTTGTTGAGATGCAGCCTCAGGGCGTCGCGTCGCCGGCGCCGGCGCATGTTCTCCTGCTTGCGATCCACCGCCTCGCGCAGCAATGGCACCAGCTCTTCCATCAAATCTCTGCATCAAACGTACACGATGAGCATAATCTGCAGTAAGCTTCACGAGGCGGCAAACAGGCAGGCGGTTCACCTGATGATAAGTGGTTACCGTCGCTTATCGCCATTTGCAATACCAGAGGTATTGCCAATGTGTTACCTTCCTGTTACAATGCTAAGAAGGCAACTTGTTCTCAAGTGCAATTGCCGGGAACACACCGGTAGGTGCTTGGTGACAGATTTTCAACTTGAGGGTGGTAGGTAGCCAGCCAGGTACCCAAAGTACCCTACCACCGTGCTGCTGGTTATCTAATGAGGATTTCCCTATTAAAAAAGGTACAACGCCATCTATTGACATCAGTTTGTACTACTGCTAGAGTCTGCTTATAAATTGACAGACTCTAATTTTGCTTTGTAGCGTCAATCATCGACCAGTTAATGAGAAGAATAACGTTCCAAAGACAAAGGTGTTAGTTACTTGAGCGCGTCCGGGTTGATATTCCCGCAGGCGGCGACGGCGGCGTCCCGCACCTCGGGCACCTCGCAGCGCGCCAGCGGCACCGCCAGCTTGTGGAGCGAGCTCGGCGCCGCCCCCGCGCCCCGACCCTCCCCGCCGCTGCGCTCGCTCAGCGAGTCCGGCGACGAACTGTCGTCACACACAACACATTACTTCCTAACTACATACTTTAAGCCCTACTCAAAGACGTCAAATACAATATAATGACTGATTAAAGTATATACATCTATATATATATCTATAGATTTCGGGTCGGCGCAATTTATCCCTCTCAGCAAATAACAGCTCACTAGAGAAGTGAGCTCTTATTTTGTTTAGTTCGAATGATTTTAAGTATTAGATAATATTTTGAAGATTTGTGACTTTATTACCAGGTGCTATGGTTGTAATTAGATTGAACTTAAAACTGTTTTGATACATTTCTCTCCGTTTGTTAGTAAACAAATGCAGCTGTAAAAGTATATATTCACGCGGACAGCCTTTAGCTTGGATTTTGTAAGTGACTCGATATCTATGATATTGTTGATCGAAGATGCAAAGTGCAAAGGGACAGATTTAGAGATAATCAATCATTAAACTTAATTGACGACTCTGAGTGCGGCCGATAGCTCAGGTACATTCATGACATTCATTAACAGCTCGAATATTAATTAACAGCTCGTGTTTAACAGCTCGTGTCCTGTATCTGTTCCTGGGCTTGTGTTTTCTTATATAGTCGCAAACTTTAATTTAGGATCCATTAAGGTTCAATATCGCACAGCAAACGTATCAACATAAGATTTCAAACTTATGTTTGATTGTTAATTTATAACATTGTTTATATAAGTGTGAATTACTAATGTTCTTATGTAGGTAATGTTTAATTTGGCTTATTTATACAATAAGCTTTTGATTTTCTACACAAATTACTAAGGAGTTTGGGTTGTAGCCTTCATACTTTTTACTTTATTAAAATATACCTATCTAAGTGATTGGTCCAAAGTTAAAGTTAGCGACTGTACGAACACACAGGTATTCATGGCCATGTTTTCCTTCACTCAGAAGGGTGTCGTGTATACATTGCAGTGAAATACGGTTAGTTCTTAGTGATATAGTTTTTCATAGAAAGATCTGTGGTGTTTAATTTATCATTCAGAAAACTAATATTGTATGTACGAGTGCATATCATACATTTTGACCGATCAAGATAGATGTTTTGTATGAAAAGTTTGATTTTTTTTTGTGATTTCGGTGATGGTCCCATAGTAAAAGTTGTTCATAATGATTAGTACAATAATCCATGAAAAATTATAGATGCAAAAAAAAAACATCCAGTATAACTAACTTAGTGAGATATAATATTTTTTTACATATATCTATTACATCCTGGGTTATAGAAAAAAATCAGTACACTAAGAACATCTTCCCTCACATAACTATATCACTAGGCACATAGCTATATATATCACTGCAAATATATACAACTTATAATTACAGGGAGCTGATTTTAAATCATTAAATTAACATTAACTTTTTTTAGAGCTGTTTCCTTCTAGGCCTATACAAAGAAGCCCTCGATAGCTTTTTACATAAAGTTACAATGAACATTGACAACATAAAAGAAAACAAATGTAAAACTATGCTAATGAGCCGCTGTCAGACAGGTAACAAAGCGAATTGTTAACAATAAACAGAAACACATAAATCACTAACAAGCTTCGTAGGTGACGACGTAAACGATGTCATATGAACATATAAATAAGTACTAATATCCTTCAAAAATAACAACTATCTATAAGAATAATAATTCATTCAGAAGAGGCAAAATAAATGTCACAGCGATGCAAAAGTTTCTTATAATTAAATGAATGATTTCGGACCCAAGTGCATCTGCTATGAACAAACAAGTTAGTAATGGAGACTTATCACAAAGGGATTTGTACAAAACAAAATGGATGTTAAAATTTAATAAGTGACTACAAAACTATTTAAGTATTTCGGAATAAAAATATGATACATAAAAAGCAAAACCTTATCTAAATACAAAATTTAATAAAAATCATTAGAGCCGTTTCTGAAATACACGAGTATATACAGGCTGTCCTAAAAATCAACGCCAAGCGTGTACGGGGCGATCGGCTAGGTTATACCAAGTTTAGCAAAAAAAACGTCCTAAATAACCATGCCATTGATTGCTGTCTAAAATCTAGTAATGAATATTCAGTTTAGTAAAAATAATAAAGTTATTGAGTTATTAAAAAACTTTTTGTCAGACAACGCTGACACTTCCTTCTTCTTTAAAAAAAGTCATGACTGACTGACAGCTTAGCTAGCCTATCACCCCGTACTCGCTTGAAGTTGAGATTCAGGACATCCTGTATATACAACAATTAGTCGTTGAGAGTCGAAACTACTAATTATCAAAATAAATTATTTGTATGTGAAATGTGATACTACAAAACCTTATTATAATCTCATCATTACAAAACGGATATATTTACTTTTAATTATAAAAAAAGACACAGAGTCAATAATGCAAGTAGGTTCGGTATCAATTCAGGATCAGTTATCACATAATGAATTAGTGGTCGTCAAAAACAATTTTGATACTTCTAATAAATATAATAATGTCAATACGCCAATTCGAGTAAACATATTAATTCAATGTGTGTCGCTGATGAACATTTAAAAAACACATTCTGTCATGGGAGTTCCTTTCAGCATGACTTTTACAATATTTAAATAATCCAAGCATGTTTATTTAACAGCTCATTATCATTATCATCAATTAAAAAATCAAAAACATTAAATCATTGATAATCGGAACTGCCCGCATATTCTTATACAAAACTCGTCGACGAGTCTGCGGTACGGAACGGTACGGAAAGCGGACTTTTCACATGATCGCTTAGTTAACGAGAGAGACAGAACATATTGAAAGTGCAGATTCATCGTCGAGTTTGTGACATTTACCTTACGCACTTAACTCCTGATACGGCAAATAACTTATTCCTGAGTGTGCATTATAATAAGCACAAGGTAATTTATAAATTAACAAATCAATTATAAAATAAAGATTTGTGTATTTAGAACACTGATGTGCTAGTGTTCACGACCGTGGACTGTCTCCACATACAAAATCCTATCCTTATTAGTCTAACTTCAACACCTACCGCTACTGTTTCATAAACAGTTAATTATATTCCTTATCCACAATAGCTAAGGTTGAATTTGCTATGATCAATTGGCCGTCACACTCAGAATGAAACTTGAATCGAAATGAGTTATAAGTCTTTCATATAAGGCATATAATACACTGTCAATTCAATGGTATTGCTATAGGCGATGAAGTTAGGCAGCAGCCCCAGTACAGAACTATGCAAAATGATCTAGAGCGGGATATTTACAATTTTTTTTAGACAAAACACATGAGTAAGCAAGAGAGTTAAATCACTCATGTCACTACTGGCGTGGAATAGATAAGTACAGAAGGACCTCTACCTACAGACACAGTGATAAGGACGCCTTTGACCGCATGTTTAATGCTGAAGTTGTATGTGTGCGTGCAAATATGTCGAGAGTGGGCCTTCTGTGTGTATCTATATAGATAGAGCTACAGGTGACATCACGCTCACACCTCAACACACACACACACACACACACATACATACAGACACGATTCAGACAAGTTACGGCGCATACCCCCACAACGACTCCGGGCACGCTGATAAAAAGAGAGCACTGTCCGGGAAAAACAAACTCATGAAACATCCTACCTAACTAAAAAACATTGGGATGTAGTAATCATTTATAACTAGAAGGGGTGGGGGGGGGGAGGAGACTTGCTTTACTTTGTTTTTAGCTTATAATATCACGAGTATTAACGTCTCATTTAATGTCACTAATGTCAAAAGTTGGGGTGTTTGTAACTCGACCACGCATAAACGGCTGAAATGATTTCGATGAAATTTGGCACACAGATAGAGTACGTTTTGAATTATCACTTGGAACACTTTTATCTCAGGAAAACATAGATACTCCGGTACCAGGGAAACCAGTTGGAGGAAGCTATTTATTTTATGAATGCACGACCTATATGCTTTTCCCAGAGACGTGAAATTTGGAGAGCTAATAAAGGATTTTTCGACTCCACTTCTACGAGGTAGTATAGGGGATCGCGGGTGCAACCGCGGGGGACGCTAGTTATACATATTTGGTTTATTTTGTTGGTTTGTGGTTACCTGTTATAAGAGTTTTAAACTAAAATGTATGCAAATATAATAAAACTTACAAACTTACTTAGCGACTCATAAACTATTATTAAAAATAAGTATAACATTATTGGAATTCTTACGTGAAATTTATAAAGGAATTCAAATTGGGCTTTGTTTTACTTTTTGATTAAAAAAATGTCAATAAAAAAGAGCAAGTATATACGAAAAACTATAAATACTAGACATGCGACCTAGCTGTATGTGGGCATCAGAAATTATAGATATTTGCGTGTGGCCCGTGACTATCACTAGCTGGGCAAACAGGCAAAATAAAATACCAAGTGAATTTTTAAGTGCACGTCTATGGCTAAATCCAAAACTACGAAAAATTGGGAAGCATAAAATTTATAAATCGATCCTTTCACAAAACCCTTGATTTTCTTGTAAAAAAAACAGGACCCACGCATTATCCAATAATGTAATAAGGAAAGAAATTGATGGCATTATGCCAAATAAATAAGGGTGCTGCGAACTACAAATTGTTCGAAATAAAATTTCAAGTAGTAAAAATATTGCCAATATATATTTTATTTCCAAATATACTGTGGGTGACCAAATTATAACCCCACAAATTATAACAATGACATCTGAGGTACCTACGTCAAACAACAAATTTAAATAATCGACCAAGACCGATATTTACAGAATATCCTGCATAAGAACACAATCCTCGGAATATGGAATCCAAGGATTTTTTCAGTATTAGTTTCGTATTTGGCCATCGACGGTCACATGAAAAATTCAGCCATTATGATATAAAGATTTTGACGCAGTTCTAATGCCTGAAAGTATCTGATGATCGTAAATAGCGCCTATTGTAGCGTGCTCTATTTGAAGCTTCGTATTTATGAGCCAACCAATTTAATAATGTTCGTAGCGATGACGTTACTACCAGAACTATAATAAGACAGCATTCTGTATGAAATAAGCGCGACTATTTATGGTTTATAATACAAATGTTTCATGCTTAGCTGCATCTGTCGCTTTTATCTCTCTGTTCGTGTCGTAAAGTCAATGTCAGGGTTCTTGCATCTAACTAATCATTCTACGGTTTCAAAATATTCGATTTGTCATTTAAAAAACAAACACAAATGCCGCTTGCACTGTTAATTACACACAACATGTGTTTATGGTCATGATGCGTGTGTATGTATGTGTGTGCGTGTGAAACATATTTTTATTTAAAACATAAATTGTCGATGACACAAGAACAACCTCTTTGCAGTGAGGCTAAAGAACCTGTTTCGGTCTTTTGGTAGCGTATCCTCGCATGATATGCGCTAGCTGTGCGAGATTTGATGAACGATGACTGAGAACTACAGTGACCTTTATCACTTACGAAATAAAGTATAATTTATCCGAGCGAAAGGCCACTGTAAATAGTTACCCACGATGATTTTATGAGTTGCGTCGTCGATTCCATCTTTAAAAAAAGCTACAATTAGCGGTGATTGCGGTAGTATTATGGTCCTTCGAGCCGATCACATTTGTAAAATGGTGACAAGGAGATGGAACCGAGACACGATCGATTGTTTTGATGTAAATATGCGACGTGCACATAGCGAGCGACAATGGTAGACCTCGTTCGTTTGTGATGCCTGTGCGCGCGCGCATAGGTCAAGGGCAGCGTGAAGAAGCCGCCGGTGCCGGCCGCGTTGAGACTCTCGCTCGACGAGCTGAGCGTCGCGCCCGTGCCCGTGCCCGTGCCCGCGGCCAGGGACGCCCACCCCTCCGGCTCTGTGCTACTGGACAGATACATCCGACCCCTATACCACACTCCCACCTGGCCTGGCCCCACCCACAACCGCACCGCACGCATCCAACAAACACATCACACCTATCACATTATCTATGTTGCGCACACCTACAGCGCTCTGGAATACTGTACTACTAACATACATTGCTCATCTTCAAAACGTATATAATTTGACCTCCACGTGTGGACTTTTATTAGTGTGGAAATAAATATCAGGAAGAGTTGAATTGCTGAAATAATTGTGAATATTTTGCTAGTAAACAAGTGCAGTTGGTGTAAACGGTGTATTCTCTGGCAACCCCGGAGGGGTAAAGTTCATATCATACAAAATGCATGCCTCTCATTCATTATAATAAAATTATTTGTATATAATAAGCCAAAACTCTGTTTCTATGACGCTATGAATTTTGGCAACAGAACACGCAAATAAGACTAAACAGATATACAATTTCCACATTATACAGCGCGTCTATTTATAAACGTCGTTTAACATTATATCTCGACATATGCAAGTGAGACATCCTCCTTCATCTAGGTCGTGGTCCGGTATAAACAAGACTAATATTCTTCTTAAGCCAAGCAGTAACGAGTTATGTTAGAAACAATATTTTTGACCAAAATTTTGATTTCGTATGAATCCTGAATTCCAGATTTCACTCGTGTTCTCATAGATTTTGGCGCAAGACAGTTATTTAAGCAGAAAGTAAAAAGGGTCTCAGAACCATTCATAGTAGAAATAATATTTTAAACGAGACACACAGGTGAATTAAAAAAAACATGAAATATTTTTGGACACAGACACTCATGGAAACAAAGAAAAGGGAAATATAAAGTATAGAATCACTAAACAACGTTTATAAATGAAGCATAGAGTACACTTAGCAAATCAACTGTCACTAGTTTGTATCAGCACATACAATATTTAAATGTTACAGGTATACTAAACGGTTATTTTTGCTACCAATCAAGAGATTTAATAAATACATTAATTTAAGCCAATTGTCTACGTCGTTACTGTAGGGCTTGGTGTATATTGTGCCGCGAACAGGGCCTTCATTACAATATGGTAATTGATTGACTGAGCAATTTTGAGTTATAATACCATATAAGACAAGGTTCAGTTCATTCAATCACCATATAGTGAACGAATCGCAAATGCGGTTGTAATCAGTAAGTGTTATGCTATAAGGGCGAGAGTTGTGTGGTGCAATGTGGTACCTCAAGCTGAGGTCGGGGCTGGCGCAGCGGATGACGGGGCTCGGCACCGCCGGTACCACCAGGTACGCCATGGTCATGTAGTACTTCCATACCTGGAATATACCACATTACACTTTTTTAGTAGGTTAAGTTTGTTTGAACGCGCTAATCTCCGGAGTTACTGGTCCGATTCGAAAAATTCTTTCACTAATACGAAGCTACATTATCCCCGAAAGTTATAGGCTACTTTTTATCCCGCGAACACGAGTGGTACCGCGAGGAGAAGCTAGTCGCAAATAAATATAAAACTAAAGGTTTTTATATTAGGAGACAATATTATTTGAAAACAGTATTTTTTGCTCTGAAATTACACATAGATAGTAACTTACTTGCATATATCCGTCTCTTTCTTTCTCAGGCTTCCTAGGTAGAGCTGGAGTGCGGGACAGGAGAGACGCTCTGTTGTCGTTCACGGGTCTGCAAGGCATAAGTTGACTTATTTAGCTACATATAAAGACTATAACACAAATTTGATGTCCCGAAGGGAACTGGTTCTCAGGTGCAGCTACCGGATAGGCTGGTTTGTAATATATTTGACGAGTCAACAACTGGCGCGGCAGCTACGCGGTCGGTAGTCTGTGTACGCGAGAGAGAGAGCGAAATACGATGCGCAAACGGGTGCGCAAACAAACATATCAAGACGATGGGTTTTTTTCTTAAATCTATAAAAAGAATATGTAATTTTACAAGAATGATTTTATAATTTAATCGTGTTCTATACAAGGTAAATATCAACCTCTGCCTGTAAATATGGCGGGAATACAAAACCATGGTTTTTTTGCCATCTCGAAAAAAAGCAAAAAAAAGAACATACAGTATACAAAATGGAACAAATTGTGGACCCTGTCAGTAAGTGCAGGTCCGTTCACAATTTGACATTTTAACACGGATGAATCATAAACTATCGAATATAAATACGTTATATTATAAGGTGACAGTCGAGTTAGATTATAATGTAACGGTTGATGAGTGGATGAGTGATGTGTACTCACGCGGGTTCAATGATGGTGTACAGCGCGTGTATCCTGGCGTGCAGGATGGGCCACGCGTGCAGCACCGTGCTGGGGCACCGCGCCGGCACGCGCCCGCGCTCCAGCAGACCGAACACTATCACCTGCACGACACAACACATTTGTAGAACGGAGCTGGTAAGCACACAAAGCCTAGAAGGGAACTGGCTCTCAAGTGCAGCTATCGGAACACACCAGAAGGTGCTTGACGACTGATTTTCAACTTGAAGGCCAGCCAGCTCATTGTAGGATTCGAATCCGCGACCCTCATCTCGACTTCGTCACTACCACAGTGTACGAAATCCCCACTCCGCATCAGTGGAAACGGTGTGATAGGCCGCTCCGCGTCAGTGGAAAAGCTACCTAATATCTTTGAGTCCAAAAAAAACTCCGTTCTAAGCTAGTGTCTATAAGACACCTGTTTGATATTGCTTTATATTAGTCGCCTTCTTAATCAATTTTATGTTTGATATTATTATTGAAACCAATAATGAAATATGCGGCCAGACGCCATGGAACCGGAGGCAAAAGAGGGCGAGAGTGTTGCCCGATACAATCAATGCGAAATCTCTTTATTAATTTTTATATTAAACAACACCTATATATTTTTTTATTGATATATCTGACAGAATCAAAGTGGTTACCTCCCAAGGATCAGCGCCGTTAGTAGAGCTGCCACTCCAACTGTTCTTCGAGGAGGTTTCGTCGTGCTGAATACCTGGAATTCAATAACATATTAGATACAATTATCTATACTAATAATAAAGCTGAAGAGTTTGTTTGTTTGAACGCGTTAATTCCTGGATCTACCAGTCGGATTAGAAATATTCTTTCACTGATAGGAAGCTACTTTATCCCCAAAGGTTAATTATAATAATCTTTGAAAACTTGGACAGTGATTGAAGTGATTTGAAAAGTCATCCTGTATTATCATTGAGTAACATAAGTTTTATTTTATTTCAAAGAAATTAGGGATCCCTACGAAACTCAAAAAATTTTATGCGAAAGTAACTCGATCTGTCACGCCTAAACGGCTGAACCTAGCACGATGGAATTTGGCATTAGATAGCCTATTATGGAGGCCTCCTAAACGGCAGGACCGATTTGGATGGGATCAAATACAATTGGAGCCGGTAGGTGGCGCTGCTGTCGGTATACATCGTCTGCCTGTTTCGCTAGAGTGTATACAATCTGTTTTTTTTGATATCCCATAACTCTAGGGTATGACTGAGACCATATCAAAGAATCAAGTGGCATATGAATTATGTTTCAAACATCCTTTTTTTATCATTTTTCATACAAAATAATTCGACAAAGTCACGATTATTAATGTAAAACACCCTTACGTGAAATATGACAACGTCGCATTTTCTTAGCTTTAAATATGAATGAACTCGTATTTATCAATGAAACTTAGATACCTAGACACATCGAGGGTCTAAGTTTTGCGAAGTTTGGCGACCTCGCAAAAGTAATGATTCGTCATACTGGTGACTATTTTTGACCTAATTTTATTATGATTGATGATATCTACGAAACTATGCATTTTTGGACCACCTATTCTTGGAGTTTTAGTATTATTTTTACCTACAGAATATAACCTTAGAGTTATGGGATATCAAAAAAAACACGTTGTATATTACCGGCGGTCCACACGGCGTGTGTTCTGTCAGCGAGCCACACGAGGTCCGGCTGGCCGGCGGCGAGGATGGCTTGCTTCTCCGCTGGCGGCAGCAGCGGGAGACACCGCTCGGCCAGCTGGGGCACGTGCGCGTCCGCCGCGTCCAGCAGCGCCGGCTCCTCGCGCGTCAGCTGCAGCTTCTCCAGCAGACACTTTGTCTCCCTACAACATAACATTACATGTACAGTCTGCGACAAAAGTAGCTGTCACTTTAGAACAGCGGTCGGCAACAAAAACAAAACTTTTTTTATGTCAGAAGGTTGACAAGTAGGCAGGCGGTCCACCTGATGGTAAATGGTTGCCGTCGCCTATCGCCATTTGCAATACACGAGGAAATTACAATGCGAAGGCAATCTACAGATATGAACTATACTATAGGGTAGTTGACTGACTAATCAAATCAGCTACTTTTTAATAAATGTCAAAACGATACTTTATATGGAAATGTAAACTTAGGTTCACTGCATCAAATGATCTACTCTTTGTGGTAATTAAAAATCATAATAAGCATTAAATGTACAACATATTTGATGTTTCTACGTGTTTTTTAGATGTTTTATGCATTGGTTAGTATTTGGTCATTTATTTTTGACAAAATCAAAATCAAAACTCATTTATTCTAATAAGGCACTTATGAATGACAAAAGTAACAGTTTTACAATAGACTCTACTACCGGTTCGGAATACACTGTCAACTACCCTATTATATACTTTGAGATTTCAGGGTTGGTCCCACTGTTAACGTTGTTCTTAATGATAAGTACCTAAAAACTAGAGTACCTTTACTTATTGAAAAGTAACCCTATATAGATAGATATTTAGATTATATTCGAAAAATATTACACATAAATTTGGCACGCAGATAGCAATAACGCAGACATCCGCTAAGAATAGATTTATGAAAATTCACCCCTAATGGCGGGGCGGAAAACTAGTATATAGTATTGACCTGAGCACGTGCACGGCCAGCTTCCTGGGATAGGCTTTGCACTGGCACAGCATGACCAGCGCCAGCGCTTCAGCGGAGCGGACCACGTTCGCGAGCGGCTCCAGCTTGCCAGAGATCGCGGAGCCAGCAGCAGCGGCACCCACAACCGCAGCCGCACCAGCAGTCACAGCCGCAGCCGGCCCGCACTCGCCGTTCTTCCAGCTCGTCACCAGTTGCAGCAGCATCCTGAGACCGTTCTCCACCAGTTGGGGGGAAGTGTCCTGTGACAAGTAAATACCCGACGTGTTATAGACACTCTAATTTACAGTTTTAGACGTCGTTCATTGTTTTATTTATATGTAAGACATCATAGCACGGTACAACGTGGAAGCCTGTGTATAAAAAAAGTCGGCAAACAAGCATACGGCCTACCTGATGGTAAGCGGTTACCGTAGCCAACAGACTCTAGCGACACCCGGGACAGATACCATAATACTAATCCGCGCCCCGGGTACCACTCGCGCATTGCCGACCCTTCCCCCCACCCCTATGAGCTCTGGCGTTACCCTCTGCCAGACCTTTTTCGTATGATTTCAGAATGATGAATTTCACGAAGAAAATATGAGGTTTGATATATATCTTTAATCTTGGTAGATGTGTCATAGGACTTAAGACCATGTTCGCTTTGTGTATACTGTAATGTAGAATTTCTAGATACGCAAATAAATAACACGATATCCCACTAATTAATATAAGGGTGATTAGAGATTTTCAAACAGACAGGAGACTATAACAACGTAATTTTTTTACTCTGTAAATGATTGAAATGCCATTATCCCAAAGATACATCCATATTACTATGAAACTATACCAAGTTGCAAAATAAGTCTATTAGTTTAAAAGAGTCGTCATTGAAGCAACTCACCTGTACTTCCTTGGCGAGGAACTGCGTGAAGCCAGCTAGTACATCCTGCCGCCACTCTGGAAAGTCCACGATGAGGGTCTGCAAGCTCTGGAAGGAGAGCCCTCGCAGCTCCTCGTCCATGTGCACCGTCAGCCGGCACAACAGGTCCACCAGCTCGCTAGAGCTCATACCCTCAGGGATCAGCCTGATGGAGATGACAACGGTAGTTGAAAATCAGTCGCTAATCACCTTCCAGTGTGTTCCTTTGTGCTCTAATGGTTGCAAATCTATACTAATAATAAAGCTGAAGAGTTTGTTTGTGTTTGTTTGAACACGATAATCTCCGAAATTACTGGACCGATCCGAAAACTTATTTCACTAATAGGAAGCTACATTATCCCCTAAGGTTATGGGCTACTTTTTATCCCCGGATCCCTTGGAACTGCCTGTCGACATAAGTGTACAGGCAGCAGTAGCTAGCTACCTACCAACAGGTTGACCACCTTATGTTAACTCTATGGACATAAACAATAATCTTGTGACAAGAATTATAGAAATTGTACCAGTAGCTCTAGCTAATTTGTTTAAAAAATACGTACCTCGGTATAGCGGCAACGCATGTCCTAAATAAGTCGATCCTCGGCTTTCGCTCTCCAGTGTTAATCTCCTGTTCCTTGGTGACATTCTGTGTGTTGGTCAGCATCAGGGGCCTTCCGTAATGAGCGTCCAGGGCTCTCAGGATCTCGACGAGCACCCGCCGCACGTAGGGGAAGTAGGCGCTCATACCGATCGACCGGGCCGTCTCGTCCGTCAGCATCTTGTTCAGGAATGTCTTCTTGACCCTCAACGTGTTTCCCGAGGGCAAGGTTCCCGAGGTCCTGGGCATGGGAGGCTCGCCTTCCTTCTGTTGCAGACTGTCCGCCACTACCAGGAAGGCTCGCAGCCCGATCGACATCCTCTCGGGGGTCAGAATGATCTTAATGGGCCTCCCGACCATGAGGAGGTCGAAGACGATCTCCCTCATGGCGAAGTCGAGTCGTTCCTGAGCGATGAACTGTATGATCTTGACGAAGATGTTGAGGGGAGTGTCGCGAGGCACGACGCCCTTCGACCCTTTAGGGAACAGCGAGTTGACGATGCTCTGAAGGCGAGACTGCGTCGCGGAATTGCTCTCACATTTTATCCTGATCATGTACACCCAGAGGAGACGGTATAACGACTCTGAAATTAATATGTATTATGTTTGTTTCATAGAGTGATACTTCAAACTATAACTATCTCATTACATGTGCTATTTACGAAAATAACAAATTACTTTGAATTTAGTGTACTGAACGACTGAAGGATCCATCAACGCACAGCTCTAACCACTGACGGATCGGGCTGAAATTTGGCATACTAATAGCTATTATGCGCTAAGAAATGATTTCTGAAAATTCTACTCTAAGCGGGTAAAACATTGGATCGCGGGTCAAACCGCGGAGCGGAAAGACACAATCAACTTCTCAATAAGTCAATAATTATCTTACCGAGTGCCACTCTGCACATTTTGGGGTCCCTATTCTTGAGGTGCGAGAGGCACATGGCGAGGAAGCAGTGCCAGTTGGCGAGGAAGAACTGCTTCTGCGAGACGCACAGCAAGCAAGTGACCAGCGGGAACAGCGCCAGCCGGTGCTTGGACTTGGTGCTCGCGTCCAGCGTGTGGCTGTACAGCATCTCCACGAAGTTCTTCAGGCAGGGGACGTTCACCTCGTTCTTTACAGTCTGTTCGGAAAATTTTACAAATAGGCTAGTTTACAATGCCCAAAATAAATGATCAAACACTAAGCAATATATAAAACATCTCCAAACACATGTTGAAGATTTTTTCTCCCAGAACGGGGTATCTGGGGATACTTCCAAATTTCAAATGCAGCAAATCCTGGTGAAACATAATCCAAGGTAGAAGGAGCCTTAACTTACAGCGGCGACAGGCACGAGTATCTCAACGAAGAGGCCGGCGAGGGCGTGCCTCACGTCCTTGTCCTTGGCCTCGACGAAGTACTGCGCGCACTCCTGCAGGAACTGGAACGACGCCTCGAACTCCTCGATGGGGACCATCTTCACGCGGAAGAACTTCATGCCCATCAGCAGCGATATTATGCTCTGAGTCGTGTGCGGGGAAAGCTCGCGGCTTTTTAACTCCTAAGTACCAAGAAATTGGGATATAGTGAAAGTAAAATCAGTTTACAGTCTGTCTATATTTTATTATTGACGTTTAGAAGTCTGAGAACAGTCCTTATTGCTTATAGATGAATTGACAATGTCAAAAACATAAGATCAACGGCAGTTGATCGATGAATGATAGTTTAAACTATCGATTAATTTAAACTATTTTTTTTGAGGGTTTAACCTCCCGATAATGGATTAAAGCATCATAATTTGACATTTCCCTCAAGATGTATGACCTTGACACTGTCATAGTGCAGTATTTCATACAAAACATTTTGACATTTAATAAATATGTGCCGATTTTATATGTAAAGAAACTACCACTAGTAGAACTATTAGCAGTTTCAGACCTACTAGAACTATTAGCAATTTACCTTCAATTCAGCGGTGAATCGTTTCTTGACGGATGCGAACCTGGACTGCGCCAACACTCCGATCACCTCGGCGTACAAGTCCGCGATGATGTGCACGTTGGCCGCGTTCGGGTTCGATTGGAGACTGTCACAATATAGGTACATTACAAATTATTGCTTTACTCATGTCATTTTGGTGTCTATAGGGAATATGCACTATTATTAGGGTTCCGAAACTCTAAATAAAAAAAAAAACGGAACCCTTATAAATTAAATATCCTCGGACATTCTTCACACACGGTTATCTGATCCCAAACTAAGCAGAGCTTGTACTATGGAAACCAGATAACTGATATACTACATATACTACTTTTTTTTTTGTAAATACATACTTATATAGATAATTACACCCAGACACAGGACAAACAGACATGTTCATGCACACAAATGTTTGTCCTGGATGGGAATCGAACCCATGACCAGCGTGATAGGTGGTGTCTTAACCAACTGCGCCAGCTGGCTTGTCAGGATCACTGGTGCGTCTGTCCGTCTGTCTGTCTGTTTTTTTAGGGTTCCGAAACTCTGAATAAAAAAAAACGGAACCTTTATAGGATCACTGGTGCGTCTGTCTGTTTTTTTGATTGCATTTCTTAATAAAATATGAAAAAACCAAACGGTAAAAAAGATGACAATGAGTGAAATTAAAGTCGGTCAAAAAATATGGAAGATATAAACATTTTAAACTACTAATTACACAGCGATTAGACAGAGAGACACGACATGCCCTGTGACGTCATATGGCATTACGGCCATAAACTCCATTGCTAGAAAAAGATAGATAAAATCTTTGATGGTTTATGTCTTGATTATTTTTATAGTTAATCAAAAAATAACTTTCTATGAGTGATATGAATGAACTTTTATTAAAGCAATAAAATGCATTCCCATTGTTCGACTCGACAGTAGTATAAATTGCTGGTCAGTTAAACTATTTTTAGGGTGGTATGGTAGCGGGGTGTACGGCCATAACTCTTCTGAGTGCAATTTACTAGATATTTCTTGTAATCACCACAAATTCCTGAGCGCTACGGCACCTAGAAATAGCCATGTTTGTTCGGAATAATATTCAATAGGCCAGATGACACTGTCAAAAATAAATGACCAAACACTAACCAATGCATAAAACATCTGAAAACACGCGGAAACATCAAATATGTTGTACATTTAATGCTTTCTATGATTTTTAATTACCAGTAGAACCACTAAGAGTAGATCATTTAATGCTGTGAAACGATGACGTCATAGTTTAGTATTTCATACAATATTCCATCTAACCGATCGTTTTGGCATTTATTAAAAAGTTGCTGATTTGATATTCCAGGAAACTACCCTATTATTTAATTTTGTTAAAAATAAACACCGAAAAAATAAATTGGTCCTTTCGACACCCATGTGCATTATATTAATCAATAACAGTAGTTTATGATACTGTTGCATAATAGGGGTTATTAAATACGAGTGTGAGTTTAAGTACCGAGCCGTAGGCGAGGTTCTTAATAGTATCACACGAGTTTTTAATACCTAATTATGTGCAGTATCATACAGTACTTTATCTAAACTCATATAAATAATGTAATTTAAAAAAATAGAAAAATCGATAGTATATTTCTACCAACATATTAAAAAAAATATTAAAAAAAATTGCTATTTTTGTGACATTTTTGGTCAAAATAATATATGTAGGCAAACACAATAAAATAAACAGACACAATAATCATATACCTAATCAAATCCGTGTTGCCAACTCCCAAAAATTCTTACCTCTAAAGTTCAAGTCAAAAATTTGTCACATTGTCATCGTCAAATTGAATTGATACTGATTGATTATACTATTGATAGGTCCAAAGTGTACTTTAATAGAAAAAAAGTTATTTTATAGCATTATCTTGGGAACACAACTGTACTATAATGAATCATTATACACGGGTGTGCCTAAAGTGGGTCATTAAAGTACTGATTTTGATTTCATAATAAGAACATTACGATATGAGAGTAGATAAATAAATAAAATTGTGTACAATTCCTGATAACGATGTATAGAATACCATTTCAAAATCACGCGATATGCATCGGCAACTAACAAACAAACGGAAAGTAACACTGACCCCTCCTTGTAGTTGAATCGTTTGAAGGCGACGTTCTCGATGTAGTGCACGAGGTCCTCGTGTCCGGGATGGAAGGGCAGCTGCTTGAGCACCTCGATGAGGGCGAGGCAGAAGAGGAACTCGACGGCGAGGTCGCGTCGCTCCGCCTGCAACTCCTCGCTGCTACGCTCCACGGTCTCAGTGCCAGCGCCGCTACCCGACACTATGTAGATTATACTGCCAACACAAACACGAATCTCATTTATTCAGTTTAGGCTCTAAAAAAATTGTAACTGTTGACATTAATAAGTGCCTTAACTTATTAATGTCAACAGTTACAATTTTTACAATAGACTCTACCATCGGTTCGGAATACACTTAAACTGAGAAGACATCAGCAAGAAACTCAGCAAGGCTTCTTTTTTGTGGATAACATTTTATTTTAACAAAACAATAAAAAAATACAAAGATAAGGCGCATCAGGAGTGGGGGCTTGTGACGCTATTTCTTTATAAAAGATGTGACGTAACGAGACTAGCGAGTGATTTTCAGTCTTTACGTGTATTGTCAGGCTTTAGTTTCGGACACTTTTGAGCACGGACCCGAAATCCCTGGATGGGAATCGACCCTACGACCAGCGGCGTGATAGGTAGTGTCTTAACCAACTGCGACAACTGGCTGGTACCTTTTATTCCTGAGATCCTGGTGTGGTTTCTTTGCCTGCTCGGTGAGCTGCGGGGAGTCGGCCATCTGTCGCTCGAGCCACCCGAACAGCGCCCGCAGCAAGGAAGGCAGACAATGCTCGGCCACCGTGCCGAACGCTGACAGGATCTGGTCCAGCTGAGGATCTTCGCCGCGTTGCAACGTCTTGTTCAATGCCTTCTCCTGTTTAGTTAACGTCACATTAAAATTATTGCATTACATGTATGTTTGTCCTGAGTCTGGGTGTAATTATCTATATATGTATGTATTTACAAAAAAAAGTAGTATAATATGTAGTATATCAGGTATCTGATTACCATAGTACAAGCTTTGCTTAGTTTGGGATCAGATCAGAAGAATGTCCCAAGATACATTATTATTGGTCAAATATATCTACAGTCGTTTCATTTCAATAAAATCTTAGAAAGTTGTTAATCAATAGAGGTGATGATTAAAAAAAAAAATTAGTCCGTCAGTTAGATTACCAAAAAATATTGGACACATGTTTTTTCTTTAGTTCTGAAAACAAAAAATAACGAAGATACAGTGCGTATAAATATCGCGTGACGTCACGTTTTAGTACACTTTTTACAGAGACGTGACGTCACAAACGCCCACTCTGAACTTTGATGCGACCTATCTTTGTAAGTTTTTATTGATTTGATAAAATAAAAAATACGTATCCAATATTTTTTGATAACCTAACTGACGGACTAAATAGAATTAATTATTTTTTACCCAGTCATCATCCCTATTGCTTAGAAAATTAGACGCAATGTTGCATTCTACGCACGAGTTCGGTAATGTCAAGTTAAATTACACTATTAAAGTTCTGCCCTGCGGCTGGGGCCTGCCGTAAAGCAACAGACTAAGACGTGACGTCACGCGAAATTATAACAAACTGTATTTTCGTTATTTTTTGTTTTCAGAACTAGAGACAAAACATGTGTCCAATTTTTTTTGGTAATCTAACTGACGGATCTATTAGAGTTTTTTTTGTCATATTAAATTGTATTTAATGAGTACAAAACAAGTACAAGATGAATGGTTACCAGTGGTTCAGCCATGACCGCCTCCATCTTCCTCTCGGCCTGCACTGTGAACTCGGTGAAGAGCAGCCTCATGACGAACTCGCCGGGTCGCAGGTCCGAGTCCGTCGGGGGCACCACCGGCCCTTTGTGAGACCCCCACGGGAGCATTGAACCTGGGACCATAATATAATATGTACTACCTATTTTTATATTACTAAACCTCCACTGTCCGTCCGTCCGTCCATCTGTTAGCGGGCTGTATCTCATGAACCGTAATAGGAAGGCAGTTTAACAGTTTTTTTTAAGTCAGAAGTAATGCATATTCTGTAAAAATGACACCTAACGACCTATTACGGTTATAGGATTTGTTGTTCTAGCGGCAACCCGCTAAATAAAGAAAATAAAATAATGTACGATAGTCTGAAAGCCCTCGAGTACGACTCGCACTTACATTTGACCACACTCAAAGAGAACCATTAAGTGCAGATGCCAGGTCATTAGAGTAAGTACATGGCAACAGACTTAGGAAGCCTACTCTCAGGCATCTAAATACATAAATGGAACGCGTGATTGACTGACTAATCAACGCCCAGTTCAAACTACCAAGCGGATTGGCTGAAATTTGGTGCTGGGACGCATCTATAGATTGGGCTGAAAAATAAAATCCCAATCTCCCCAGACATTACTTATTTTCTGAGTAACAAAAGTTAGGGGATAGAAGATAGCATGCCCTTACTGACCCATTAAATTCTAGGATAAATCATAATAGTTCCTACGGTATCCGATGTCACCACAACTGAAAAACTCATTCGGAAATCGTAATCATCAAGATCATGTCAGCTGAAAGACGTCCACTGCTGGACAAAGGCCTCCCCCAAGGATCTTTACGATGGCCGGTCTTGCGATACCCGCATCCCGCGACCTGAATCGTAATAGATGAAAGTATTACCTCTAGTTGATATAAAGGGCGGGACATTGCAGCCGAGGCTCCTCCAGTCGGGCGAGTTGTTGAGCGTGTTCAGTTGCTTGTCGAGTGGCGTGTGCGAGTCCGCGTCGCCGGCGCCGCCCTCGCCGCCCTCCAGCCGGGCCGCCTCCGACAGCGCGCTGCCCTCCGACTCCGCTTCACTCGACACCATAGACGATGGCGCCTCCTCTATACATGACCCTGTGCAAACACAATTTCACCTTTACATTTTCAACTGTAGTTCAAGTTCGGATAACTAACTACCTATAAAAATAACCAAGATCTCAAATAAGTCATCAAACATTTATGCCTATCTTTTTCTAGCAAAACCGAATTTTGCATGGAGTTTATATGGCCGTCATAGTATATGACGTCATTTACTATGTCCGATCTTTCTGTCTTATTTAGTAGTTTAAAATGGTTATATCTTCCGTGTTTCTTGGCCGATTTTAACTTTATTTCGCTTTTTGGCATATCCTTTACGGTATTTTCATATGTTGTTAGGAAATGCGATAAAAAAAAATCATGCATATTCCCTATTATGATATTTAGTAATTTAAACACAATTTTTTTTTAATTGAATAAGTCGTAAAGTAAACTGAGACCTTGACGTTTATAAAACATTTTAAATCGACGACTGAGTCTTTTAAATGAATCCATCAGATGATAATTATTTTACTATCGGAATTTAAATAGCAGAGAGTTATTTCGCTTGGACAGTTCTCGGAAAACTGATCTTTACACCTGTTTCATAAAAAATATAAGACAAATACCTACCTACGTATTTTCCATTAATACCTCGGTTACATGCCCACTGGACAATAGTTACCAACGAAACGGCAATCGATATTACGCGTAGGTTTTTATTTTTGTTACAAGGGTGGTAAATTGAGATTTATCTCGAGGGTGACATTGAAGGTTGTCTGCTAATAAAATACTTATATTACAATAACAAAACATTTATATTAGGTATAAATGTCTATCAGTCGAATCGTCGCGTGCCTGTAGGTAAACAATTTAACACCAAATAAGCTAACACTAGGACACTCTCACCTTGGTCTTTTTTTTTTATACTACTAAGGTACAGTATGACACAACTTAGATGAAGCATCGGCAAAATTCGTAAAAACGATCATTCCCGAAAAGAGTGCGCCTTGTATGTTTATTAGTAATTTAGGCGAAAATTATCTTGTGGAACGTTGAATGGCGCGATAATTAATGATTTTTATTAGTTGTGTAAATCGGATGTGAAGTGGTAGGTATACGATTTGCCGATGCTACATCTAAGTTGTGTCATACTGTAGTAAGCATACGGCCCACCTGATGGTAAATGGTTCCCGTCGCCTATCGCCATTTGCAATACCAGAGATATTGCCAATGTGTTGCTGACCTGTTACAATGCCGAGAAGGCAAACTGGCTCTCAAGTGCAATTGCCGGAACACACCGGTAGGTGCTTGGCGATAAATTTTCAACTTGAAGGTGGTAGCCATCTAGGCGGATACTACAAAGTGGGCCTATCACCGTGCTATGGTTATATGGAACCCACGACCTCCGTCGCGGTATCCGACGTCACTACCACTGAGCTATCATCGCCTTAAAAGTCTTGGTCTATCACAAATATGTACATTATTTATTTAAACCTATATACCCCTATTTGAATACAAAAGCTTATAATAATATAGTCTACCTCACTACCGCCTTTATCAAGAGAAATAAGGATTAAGCATCCATTGCATTTAAAAAGTCGTTAATGTAAAAAGTGGTTCTGATGTTCCGTATTTAACTGCGCTGGGTACGTCACACACATGCCAGTTCATAATTTAACGGTTTGACATGGTTGGACCATGAACTAACGAAAATTAACACGCCACATTGCAAGCAATATGGTACAGTTCACAATGCATGGACAGTCTACAAACTCGCGAGATAGATCACAAAATAACGGCGCTCAAAATCATACGGTGACATATATATTAGAACATCATCAGTTGATACAATTTTAATGCAAGATATTTACATGGTCAAATAGACCCGTCATAGTCAAATAGATGAAAAAAAAAAAAAAAAATGGTTTTATTTATATTTCCCATTGTTAGAATTTAATCTCCTGCAACCTGAATATTATTATATTTATTTTCTTCAAAAATTAAGTAATTTAGTAGTAGGTCCAGTGGCAAACAAACTTTGAACAAAGCATTTCAATGTACAATTGTGTGTGAGGTGTTTGAATTCTGTCGCTATCCAAATCATGAAAGCTAACCATGATCCCCTATGGGTGACATAGAGGTATATGGTACCATGTACTTACCTGTCATAATGTCTTCAGGGTGACCGTCAGATGGAACAGTGCTCAGAGAGTCTGATTCCTCTGATGTCATCATTTTGAATGGTTTTCCTTGTACTTTATCCTTATATTACTGTCAACAAATAAATGATCATATTTTACATACATATTTTATACAATTAATACTTACATTTAGATAAATTAAAATACATTATGTATGTATTTTTAAAAATTTTGTGATGTTTAAAATGCATTGCATGCCCAACTGCAGAAATACTTACATAAAACTTTACTTACTAGATTACATCTACTTCTATATTAATTAATTGCCTAAATGTGTGTTAGTACAGAACGGCTGCACCTTGTATTTTTTTTACTACGTATCGGCCTAAATTTGACCATAGTAAGTGATGTTGTAGCCAAAGGTGATAAGCACATGAAGCCAGCTAGGCCAACCATAGCATGTTTGCAAGGTACTTTGTAGCACTCACTAAGTAAACCACAAACATGCTATATATGGTTTCCTCACAATGCTTTCCTTCATTGGAAACTCAAGCTCATTGCAGGATTTAAACCACATTTGGGGATTTATGCTCTCTCTATCAAACTATGGATTTTATGAGCTAAAACAAGGGCTAGCATCATTGATGGTGAAAACCCAGATGTACCTCAGCTATGTCAATGTCAAAGTCACTGGTGGGCCAAAAGCATAAAGACCATAGACTAGGTAGGCCGCAAAACCTAATCTTAAAGAAGACAAACTACTGAAAATCTTAACAAAAAAAGTACTATTATAGTATATCTATTACATTTCTAATAAAAAAGTACAAACATTATTTTCTACTGCTCACTGCATTATCTGGCTTTTTAAAAATAGATTTAGGCCGCAGGAAATTACTCAGTGGGCCGTAGGTTTGACATAGCTGATGTACTATTAACAAAGTTTGAAGCATGATCAGTTTTGAAACTTTTTCTCTCTAGTAAATTCATTTGTTTAGACTACTTTTATGAAAAGTGTATCGTCCATAATTTGTGTAGGTATTTTAGAAAGCTATTAAAAATATTTGTTAATCACATTACAAATAATAAATTGTCATGCATATGATACATGCTTTTACTGAGGTTTTTTTTGTTGGACCCATTTCAAAGAGTTTAATAAGAAACTTTTAACATTAATATTATATGAGAATAATTTCATTTGACGTCAGAACAAAATAAAATAATAATGATTGCTCACCTCTAGATATATCATTGGTGATTATCCCATTTTGAATCTTCATACCTAAAACAAAATAATATTATGTTGTTTTATATAAGACTTGCTTGAACGCATACACAATCCACATTAACTAATGAAGGAGATGAAGAGAATTAACATTGGTATTAATCAAATTGTTGACACGCGGAAGAAAAATAAATAAATATAATATAAATAAATAAAACACAAGAAAATATAATCAATAATGAAGGAAAGTATGGTACCGATTGACTAAAAATTGTGATAATTCTTTAATTTTTACGGGATGCATGTCCCAAATGGGAATCAACCAGTTTAATAAATACTTGATGGTAATTAGAACTTGCAGGTAACAACACAATGATGTAAGAATGGTATTAATTTCGCCAGAGGTCATCAAATACATTTAAGATTAGCACTTCGCATTGCATGGCAATTATGATGAACACTTGAACATTATCATGAAATATATCTATAAATGAATATTCTTTACTTAGACAATACAGGTTGGTTCAGTCCGAACAGAAACTACTTGCACACATTAATCTACTATTAAGTAATATTAATCACTAGCATCCATGACAAGTTTCATCCAAATTACTTTGTAGTACCTGCCTGGCTGGCTACCACCCTCAAGTTGAAAATCTATCGCCAAGCACCTTTTGGTGTGCTCCGACAGCTGCACTTGAGAGCCAGTTCCTTTCTAGGCTTTGTGCTTACCATCATCAGCCACATCATCACCACGTTTTAAAAGACTAAGAAACAAATTAGAGTAGTCCTCATATTAACACTATAATAAATGGATTAAGCGATTACTGGAACATGAAGAATGCTCACGCATGCGCAAACATATAACCAAGTGGTATGAAACAACCCTTGAGTATATATAATGCCAATGATTGCTTATATTGATCAAGTCAAATCACATTGAATAACTTATGTGTTTGCATTAGAAATGAATGCATTCAAGGCTGTTCAATGTGGAAAATGTAAAGCATTATTGACTAAAAATTAAAAGCTGTGTAGGTATTATAGATGGATAAGAAAGGAGTAGGCAGTGGTCTGACATAGAAATTTATGTTGCAGATGCAATATCAGTACAACACTAGATAGCACTTGCAATTTTTCAACATTCATCATCTAGTCAAAAAGACAATAAAGTGACAAACAGGTCTCAGATGCCTACAGGAATACAAGGATAAACAACAAGTGTAGCTATAATTAAAAGCCTTACGATTTTACAAGATCTCAAAGTGTGAAAATAATATCAAGAAATGCTACCCACAAACATAATTATGAATAGGGGAAAACCATAAGGCACCCATGACATTTGTATGGATATACTATCATTGCATTATAAAAAAACGTGTTCAGCAGAATTCACAGAACATGCGTAAAACAGATTGTAGTTAATCATTATTTATTTATTAATTGATCGTCGAAGTTGACAACCGTCGTGATATGATGTGTTTGTTCGTACAAATTTACCTGTAGGCCTACAAGTGTTAGAACATTAGCATGTCGTCATGTCGTGTAAAACTAACATCACAGTCCCATCTATAGTTTCCAAGCTCATAAATTAGTAAATCAAATCTAAATACAAATTATTCACAATCACTTTTTACTCACAAATTAACTTTTTGACATTTCTCTCTTTTCAATTGTATCATTCAAAACACAACCAAATACGAATGGCATTTATGAATACCGTTTCTAGCAGGAATGCACGTCATTGTAAATTGATCGATTTATAATATTGTCTATGGTTATGAAAATTATTTTTCTTTCCACGTTAGGCATTTTGTCTATGAAAATAAAATGTTATCTTTATCGTTTTAATTCGAGTACCTATCTCGTCGAAAACAACTTTTGATGAACAATTTGGATGGAAAGTGTAAGCTTTTGCTTTATACGTTTATTTAAATATTTTCAATAGGAGTCTTTCCTTTTTTGCTGGGGTAAACAAAAGGAAAATATTTTGCTCAATGATTAAAGCTCTAAGTAATAAATTAGTATAAGGGTGGATCATGGAATTAATAAGTCCTTGCTAGGTGGATAGGTACGCCTAACGGCTGGAGCAGAGCACAGGTTAAATAAATAGTAGGTACCTTCCTTCTGGTTGGACAGAGCAATGACTCAGACCGAAGGTCGAATTTGGCCGAAGATGAAGCCGATTAATCTAGCTGATTGATTTTTTAGCTATTAAAACCATGTATTTTGCATCGTCAGGGTATTTGGCAAATAATTGTTGATTTGTCCTAACAAACATGCATACTTCACATATATATATAAAGTGCGGGTAAAGTTAAAAGGCGAAGCTGCACAAAATGCTCCCGGCATGATTCAGTCTGCCTCAAGCCACGAATAGCTCTAATGCACGATTTTTGAGCTGGGAAGGCGTGTATTTTATTAGTAGAATAGACATGTTCATGCACACAAATATTTGTCCTAGATGGGAATAGAAAATCGAACCCACGACCTGCGGCGTGATAGGTAGTGTCTCTAAGGTACCTACAACGTTTTTTGCTAATGGCAGATCAGTTTATAGGTAGGTGGTAAGTTTGTCAACATGCGATTCGCGTCAGGAATGAGCGTATATTTACTGATTAATAACAAAAGAAATCGTCAACATATTATATTTCAGGTTATATTTTTAGCGACATACGTCATAGACATACGACTAAGCTATTTCATGAAAACGTGACTTTTTCCCACCTTACCTTGAGGCATCACCTCAGACATTAAGGCGACGATATCCGAGATATTATAATTCTAGATTAAGTTTTTCTTCGCATTCTTTATTATATATATTATTTATATATATATATATATTAGAGATTTATTTATAAAAATATATCTCTTGCAACAAACAAGCGAGACAGGAGAGCCGCAATTTTAGTAAAAAATAAGGTTTTATGTTATTTATAAAAACTAAGCCTTTTTTTAAAGTAAGAAAACTATTCCCTTTCTAATGGATTTCAGAATGTATGTTACTATTTTCAAGTTATTTGGATGGCCCAAATTAAGGAATTTTTTTTTCCGCCTTAACTAATGAAAAATGCTATTTTTAAAATACTATTCCCCGTCCTATATTCTCTAGTGTATCATATATTTTTTCCAAATCTCTTGCAACAAAGAATGGCGAGAAAACTTAATCTAGAATCATCATTTCTCCTACCGCGCCAATTGGTCTGGCCACATACATTGACGGATTAATTTTAATGAATAGTAGGTAGGTACATACACTCATTTTTATAAATTTTTCGAGTTAGGCTAGCTTGATTTTGCCTCCAATGTGTAGGGGCGTGACCGCGTGAAGAATGAACTCTTAATTATGACAGCGCCTTAAGTATAATGAAAAATAATAAATAATCGGGATAAAAATGTAGCAAACAACCCAGAAACAACCTCAGTATAAGATCTGCTTAGTTTGAGATCAGATGGCTGTGAATAATGTACCTACCGCGCGCGACATTATTTACCTATTAACCCCTGATAAAAAATAGGGGTATTTTAAGTTTGTAGTGTGTGTCTGTGGCACCATAGCTCCTGAACGGATGGACCGATTTTGATTTAGTATTTTTGCATTTTTAAAAGGTGTTTAAAATAAATCCGCTTTGAAGTTCCGGGCAATTTTCTTTTGAGTTCCGGGGGTTTCTTAATTTTCTTAATTTTAGTTATTATTGAAAATGATGACTACACTTGAGATGATGATAACGGAGATCATCAAGCCCAGCCTAGTTAAAAAGGTATGTATTAAAATACTTAATTTTTTTTTTATTTTATTATCTGGCATAGAGTTTACTGTTTTGTTTTGGGATAGTAACTGCCTAAAACAAAAAAAAAATAGTACTATTTATTTACTCATGTGACAATAGTGATGTAGGTAATTAACAAAACATGGCCAGTACAGGTGACATGAGTTTTCTTCTGCAGAATTTATAAAAAGAAGAGAACATTAAATAAACTGTTTATAAAATTCCATCGCCAGTGATCGCTCTATCAAATTAGTAGGTAGTAGGTACTGCCTGCTATTGAAAAACATGTAAAAATTATGTTTATTTCTATAATAGTTTTTTTTCAACTGTTATGTTATACGTAATTGACAAGCCAGTTGGCGCAGTTGGTTAAGACACCACCTATCACGCCGATGGTCATGGACAAACATTTGTGTGCATGAACATGTCTGTTTGTCGTGAGTCTGGGTGTAATTATCTATAAGTAGGTATGTATTTACAAAAAAAAAAGTATTATTTGTAGTATATCAGTTATCTGGTTTCCATAGTACAAGCTCTGCTTAGTTTGAGATCAGATAACCGTGTGTGAAGAATTTCCGAGGATATTTATTATTAATAGTAATTAGATTTTACAATCTAGTATATAAAATTCTCATGTTTGAACGGCTTGACCGATTTTTAAGATTTTTTTTTGTGCATATTCGGTAGATTTGAGAAAAGGTCGTAAACTATTTTTATTCCGAGAACGTAAGTTTCCACGGGGAAAAGCTAGTAAATAAATAAAAAGTTTAATAGAAATAGAACCCTCTTCAAAAACACTATAAAGCATAAAATAACTATAAACGGACTCCAATATCATCTGTGAAAATTTCAACTGTCTAACTATCACGGTTCATAAGATACAGCCTGGTGACAGACCGACGGATAGACAGACAGACAGTGGAGTCTTAGTAATAGGGTCCGGTTTTACCTTTCAAAATCAAAACTCATTTATTCAGTTTAGGCTCTAATAAGGCACTTGTGAATGTCAATAGTTAACATTTTTACAATAGACCGGTTCGGAATACACTTAAACTGAGAAGACTCCGGCAAGAAACTCAGCAAGGCTTAATTTTTTGTGGATCTTTCTTTTGAATTTATATAATTACAGTTTTGTTTTAAATATACATAAACTGCATACAATTATCCCTTGGCAAAGGGGCTGCACGTGCAGAGAGAAGTTACTACGAACGACCGCGGACTAAAAAATACCTAATAATAATTATATTTCATAATATATAATTCGTTCCTCCGTGACTACGACCTTGTATTACCTTACTATTGGGTACTGATCCGGAATAAGTAAGTATATCAAAACCTTTTAAACTTATCCTTTAAAACTATTAATAATCTTCACGAAGACAAGAATACCTGTGAGTTCAATTTCTACTGCGCTGATCAGGTCAAGTCAGTGATTTGACACCCCAAATTGGATTCGTACCCAAGCTAAGCACTAGCTGCTGAGAATAACCTCACCAGTTCCCAGCTACTCGAAATGAGATTTTTGTTGGACTCTATCATAATTAATACCTACACGGTTTGAATATATTTTTTTTTTTAACTTAATTGAGGATACTGTAATAGGGGATCGGACAACTTTTCACAAAGTGTTTCAAATGAATTAGAATGGTTATTTATTACCATAAAAATAATATTTTATTTAAATAAAGGCTTTAAATATACATAAATTACATATAAAAGTTGAATGCGTAAAAATGCCGCGACAAGCAGATTGTATGTTTAAGGATATACATTGAAAAAGTCATTAGAAGGATCCGGGAGATTTCAAAAAATTATACATGTGCTAGATGATTGTGGGCGAAGCCTGAAGTTCTTCGTTCTTTGATTTATTTTAGGAATTTGTTGGTCGGTTATTTTACAATATTCTTTCTTGAACTCAGTAATTTTACTTGTGTTAATTACTAACAAAAAGAAGTTGCTATTAGCAAAAATTATGGGTTCTTAAAATCGACTGGGATGAAGAGCCTCCCGTTGACGTGGTTAATTTCTGGAATCGTTACCTCGAGAAGCTTCCTCTGAGCTCCTTGAATCCCTAAAAATTTCACGTTGCGTAAGTGTAAATAATACTTGTGAATTACACGGCTTTTCAGATAGCTCAGAAACCGGATACGGCGCTGTCATATACTTACGACTAGTCGATGCGGATGGAAAAGTCCAAGTGTTTTTCATCTGTTCCAAAGCTCGAGTCGCTCCAACTAAATCAACGTCCCTTCCTCGTCTTGAGCTTTGCGCAGCGGTCCTGGTCACCGATCTATTGAAATTTGTAAAAGACGTATATTTACCGCGGATGACATGTACCGATATCTTTGCTTGGTCTGATTCAACCGTCGTGCTTGCGTGGGTTCGATCTCGTCCAACTCAATGGAAGACTTTCGTTGCGAACCGCGTAGGACATGTTCATGAGACTATCCCCAATGCTCGCTGGGGACATGAAGCTTCCGAACATAATCCGGCGGATGCTGCTTCTCGTGGTCAGTTACCATCCGAGCTCGTCAAAAATAATTTATGGTGGGCGGGACCCACTTGGTTGCCTGACACAATAGCAATAGCATCCTCTGGCTGTACTTCAAAAAATAATTTGTATCTTATTTATATTTTATCAATACGACCATTAATAAAATTATCGGATTATAAAACTTCCAAAACCATTCTTAAATCATTTTAAGGTCTCCTTTCGTCTTATTGAGGCCTCTCGTGACAAGAGGGCTGGCACATACTTTGCTCAAAGAATTGCCATTGCCATCCAGCGTGGCAATGCTGCCAGTCTTCTTGGCACACTTCCGCGGGGCAGCGATTTGGCACAAATTTTTTATTTATAGTTTGTAGTTTTTTAGGTAGTAAGTAGGTTAGTATTCTAATTATTAAGATTCTTGTTATTTATTATGTTGATATTACACAAACGAAAAGATTAAAAAAAAAAAAATCATTTGAATATATTTATTAAAATAATCTATACTAATAATAAAGCTGAAGAGTTTGTTTGTTTGTTTGTTTGTTTGTTTGTTTGTTTGAACGCGCTAATCTCTGGATCTGCCAGTGGGATATGGAAAAACCTTTTTGCAATTGAAAGCTCATTTATTAAGGAAGGTTATAGGCTATAGAACATCACGCTACGACCCTCAGGAGCTGAGCAATGATAAAAAGAACGTTAAGCGGGAGCATGTATAGCATGGGTGAGCGATGCGACGTGGTTGTCAATGGATGACAGCGGTCGCCTAGGTAACAGTTTTTTGTTATTTTTAACTGTCATCAAGACAAGGTTATCAATTCGTCGGAATCTTTTTTTATGTATGTTCCTCGATTACTCGAAGATGCCTGACCCGATTTGGAAACTACTATACTTACAGGTGGTCACATGGTCACCAAGTCAGGGTCTGATGATGGGATCTTGAAGAAATCGAAGGAACTCTTCAAATTTTATAGGCACTAACAATGTTTTGTTTTTCATATATTTTCTAAAACTATTCAGATATTTGCGTCTGGTAGTCGTCACATGTTGCTGAGCTGATGATGGAAGGTACAACTCCTTAACGGGTAGGAGTTAGGGGACAAATCTTTAAATATTATAGGAACGATGATGGAAAGTACAACGCTAATATGCTTATCCTAGGTCAGTGACCTTGAGAGTCATTGATTACACATAAGAAACTAAAAATATGAATAATAAAATACTTTTAACAAAAAATAAACACAAATGCACTAATAAGTATAAAATAACTATGTAAGAACTCTAATCTGATATTTTTGAAGTCAACGAAATTAGCCATTGCTGTTGCATCATCAGATATTTATTGCTGCTACACTATTGACAGGTAGAAGGACGGCTCATTTCACTTCTAAACAGACCCTTACGGTATTTCTTGAAAAAGACAGCGTACGCTCTATACATAAAAATGGACCATTGGGCAAGGTTTTACAAGATGCAAACCTAATAATATGGGATGAGTGCACATGACTCATAGAGCTCATCTAGAGGCTTTAGATAGAACTCTCAGAATTATAAAATGCACAAATAGCCATGGGTGGAATAACTTTGATGTTTTCTGGTGATTTCAGATAAACGTTGCCTGTTAGGGAATCTAGAGCAGATATTATTAAATCTTGCTTAAAATCTTCCTCATTAAGAAAGTCTGTTGAATTATTTAAACTGTATACCAAAATGAGGAGTCACTTGGGTAGAGGAAGCACAGATTTCCCAATAAAGCTCCATTTAATCGGGGATGGGAAAGTACCTGAATCAGATAAAAAAATAGCTATTGACAAAGACCTTGGTAAAATCGTGACCAACATTGAAGACCTGATCTGTAAAGTATATCCGGATATAGCCAATATCGACCAAAAAAAACATTAATGGATGTGTGAGAGGGCAATTTAATTTAATTAGCTGCCAGAAATATAAGCGTTGACGCCATCAACGACAAAATAATGGCTAAACTACCAGCCGACAGCGTAGTTTTCGAATCGGACCAGTAACTCCGGAGATTCGCGCGTTCAAACAAACAAACAAACTTTTCAGCTTTATTATTTAATGCTAAATAGCTTTCCACCCGCGATGCCACCCGCGATCAGTCAGTCAATTAACCAACTTCAAGCGGAGGTTATCAATTCGTTGAAATCTTTTTTTTTGTATTTTCCCCGAATACTCGAACGCCTGGACCGATTAGGAAAATTATTTTTTGTTTGAAAGGATATACTTCACAAGTAGTCCCATGGTCACCAAGTCAGGATCTGATGATAGGATCCTAGACAAATCGAGGGAACTCTTCAAAATTTATAGGCACTTACAATGTTTTTCATAAACTTTTCAGCTTTAATATAGAATGCTAAATAGCTTTCCACCCGCGATATCACACGCGATATCACCCACGATCAGTCAGTCAGTCAATTAACCAACTTCAAGCGGAGGTTATCAATTCGTCGGAATCATTTTTTTTGTATGTTCCCCGAATACTCGAACGCCTGGACCGATTTGGAAAAATATTTTTTGTTTGAAAGGGTATACTTCACAAGTAGTCCCATGGTCACCAAGTCAGGATCTGATGATAGGATCCTGGACAAATAGAGGGAACTCTTTAAATTTTATAGGCACTTACAATGTTTTTCATCATACTTTCTAAAGCTATTCAAATATTTGCGTCTGATAGTCATCATCTAATGTTGCTGAGCTGATGATGGACGGTACAACTCCTTAATGGTTAGGAGTTAAGGGATAATTCTTTAAATGTTATAGGAACGATGATGGAAACTACAACGCTAATATGCTTATCCTAGGTCAGTGACCTTGAGAGTCATTGATTACACATAAGAAATTCAAAATTGAAAAATAAAAACTTTTAACAAAAAATAGAACCGCCTTCAAAGGCACTAAAAAGCATACAATAACTATTTAGAAACTCTAATATGATAGTTTTGAAGTAAGCGAAAAAAATCTGCCAAAAGGCACCATGATATCGGTTCTAATTTTTGTTAAAAGTTTTATATATTTAGATTGGCTATTGGACGCTGATCAGTGTTACTATCACCATCGGCATCAGCGTAGGCATCAAAGTGACCATAAGAAAGATCTTGGGAAAAACGTAACCTTTTGATGGGTTGGTCTTCTGTACCAAATTTGGCATACTGGTTTCCATTTCGATATACTTCAAATACAAATGGGTATATTTGACCGGCTGCAACTAACTCGCAGAAATGTAGAGTGTTGTAACATCTAATTTATACTTTTCTTTTGTCCCATGATTGTTGTCTTGGCAAAGGTCATGAGACATAACAGCAAATTCATCCCAATTGTTCGTCATATGCATTGCATTGCACCAAGCTTTTATGTGAGTTCAAAAGCAGTATTGATATCAACTTCGATGCAAATCACCCCCAAAATAACTTTCTACCCTTTTTTAACCCCGATAGGCGATGAGTTTCAATAAAATACAAAACACGTCTTCCATCAATTATCTTAAAGAATGTTTATGCAAAATTTGAAGTAGATTGGACCAAGGAATCACGTTGTTCCATACAAACTTTGTCCCAGTTTTTCAACCCCTAAGGATTTCGGAAGATCCTTTCTTATAGGATGCCTACTTCATACGAAGAACACACCCTCTAAATTTCAGGTCTCTACGATCAGCGGTTTAGGCTATGTGTTGATCCGTCAGACAGTCATTCGGGACAAAGCATGTTAAATAGATATTAGACCACCAAATTTATGTAATGGTACCAGACTTCAAGTAAAATTTCTAGATTTCTGTCATAGTAGCGATTGGTTTTGACTGAGCCAGCAGTTGGGCAAACAGTATTGATACCTCGCATTCCGATGATACCCACAGATTTACCATATAGATTTAAACGAATAGGTACAATTTCCTGTGAAATTACCTACCTATCGTCTGAAGTCAATATAAATAAAGCACAAGGACAAACTTTTAAGCATGTTGGAATATATTTAAGAGAAAACTGTTTTCCCATGGACAATTATTATGTTGCCTTATCTAGATCATAGGTTGCATAGGCTACTTTTTATTTGGAAACGCGGGTGGAACCGCGGGGGACAGCTAGTAATATTATATATAGAATCGCCTTTTTTTTGGTCCGTTTTATTATGCTATCGCACGATCCAATGACAACTTAACCACCACGAAGGCAAGAATAGTAGAGAGGGATACAATAATGGTCTCTTAGCATATTGTTTGTATGTTTCAATGTTGTCTGGCAATGTTTGAGCAGTGTGTACCTATTAGCTACCTTTAGGTAAAGCTATTACTAATCTGGTGTGTTTTCATTTCAGAACAAACAGCTTTCCTAACTACTCGAATATAGGAACCAATTAATTGGATATCTGGATGGCTTCGGTAACATTATTTGTTTCTTAATACAAAAATGGGACCGAAACCAAACCTAGATATCGGATTATGATACATCGAAGACCACTTCAGGGTTCGCAGTTCCGGCATCAAGTTTATTACACAATACTCCTTTTTAACCGACTTTAAAAAAGGAGAAGGTTCTACGTTTCACTGTATTTTTTCTTTATATATCTCCGCCAATTGTAGACTAATTTCCAAAATTCTTTTTTTTTTCAAAAGATACCTGAAAACCTATTGTTTCCAAGATAGGATAAAAAGTATATAAAAACTATATATGAAGTTTAATCTGAAAGTTTTTAAGTAAACGGAAATGAAACTTTGATAATTGAAATTGATTGTATGTTCACTTACCAACCAGGACATAAGCATAGTAGAAATATAGACTGTCAGTCTCTAATCTACCACCACACCGCCACTTCACAGCGTTTTATTACAAATAATGTATCCTATCTAGGGAATGCAAACCGGTTTAACAGAAAACCGAAAAACCAGTATTTTCTCGGTTTTTATTTCCTAAAACCGGCTTTTTCGGTTTTGTTTTTTGGAGAAGTTTTGTAACTATTTAACTAAGTATTAAATAGTTCCACTGAAATTTTAATTACTAACTTGTTAGTTAACAAGACTTCAATATTACTAATAGACATTATTCTAGACATTAGCATTAATTAGAAGAAAGATTTTTTTTAATAAATTCGCAATTATAATAGTTTACTTTAACGTTATTTTTGAATATTTTTAAACTTTTTTTTATGTGGGGAAATCCTCATGGATACCCAACCGCCCCGGGGCCCGGGGCGTTCTAAAACCTCATAGTGTTCCTACATGTCGCTGCTGGTTGGGTGTACGGGGTGGCTCCGAAGCATTCGTCTGCGTACTCACCAGCGACGGCCTGGTGGGTGGTCTCGTCTTTGTCGACGGTGGGGACCGAATCTCTTATCCTCACTGTTTCGTCTTGTCATTGTCAAGGGCGGCAGACTCCCTCGATTTCGCCACCCTTGGGCTCACGTGGGGGGGAAAGAGGATCGTGAATGGCGCCCTCCGGCACCCAGGTCTCCTGCGGCGTATCCGCCAGGGTGGTTGTTTCCTCCCTGACACGTTCCGCTACCTTCTTTTCAAGCATAACGCGCTCGCAAAAGGAGTGGAGTACTCCCCTCAACCTCTTGCTGTCGACTGCAACTCTAACCACGCTCGACAGCGAGAGATAAGTCCCCACTTCAGCGCATAACTCACCGCGCTCGCTTGCCCAGGCGGGGTACACGTCCAGCGTGTGCTGGGCGTCCTCCTCGAGGTATCCGTCGCAGTGGTGGCACTCGGAGTCGGCTCCCTCCCGGCATCAAATAGTTTTATACTTTGACTACACTGTTTATGTAAAAATATGCCATTTTGGACACTATCGCTATTTCGCTTCATTCTTCGGTGGAGTACTTATGTAGTGAGTGAGTATCTTGTTTGGAGTTTCAATATTTCAAATGATTCCACCAGAGGTGAGACAGTTTTGTAAAGAAACAAATTAGGTGAATTAACAAAAAACAACCACTAGCGTTAAATAAACTTAAATAACATGTATCAAGAAAGAACAAATAAATAAAGAAGAACTTTAAATAGCATACAAATCTTAGTTTAGTTTTGTATTTTCCACATCATAAATACGAAGATTGGACGTGATAGTAATAAAAAAGTGATTTTGTGTGGTGATTTAATTGATGTTTATCATTCTCTATTAATCCATAGACATATCTTGGAATATATACTTTTTAAACGCATTAGAAATTAAATTAAAAGAAGAGAAGAATATATGGTTGTAGTAGCTTCTCTCTGCACTTGCAGCCCCCTCCGCAAGTGATAATTGTATGAAGTTTATGTTTATGTATATTCAAAACAAAAACTGTAATTACATAATTGTAAAAAAAAGGATCCACCAAAAAAAAAGAAGCCTTGCTGAGTTTCTTGCCGGAGTTTTCTCAGTTCAAGTGTATTCCGACCCGGCCGACCTAAATGATGGGATAAGGCTAGGCGGAGAGAGATAATATTACCTACTAGCTGTCCCCCGCGGTTCCACCCGCGTTTCCAAATAAAAAGTAGCCTATGCAACCTATGATCTAGATAAGGCAACATAATAATTGTCCATGGGAAAACAGTTTTCTCTTAAATATATTCCAACATGCTTAAAAGTTTGTCCTTGTGCTTTATTTATATTGACTTCAGACGATAGGTAGGTAATTTCACAGGAAATTGTACCTATTCGTTTAAATCTATATGGTAAATCTGTGGGTATCATCGGAATGCGAGGTATCAATACTGTTTGCCCAACTGCTGGCTCAGTCAAAACCAATCGCTACTATGACAGAAATCTAGAAATTTTACTTGAAGTCTGGTACCATTACATAAATTTGGTGGTCTAATATCTATTTAACATGCTTTGTCCCGAATGACTGTCTGACGGATCAACACATAGCCTAAACCGCTGATCGTAGAGACCTGAAATTTAGAGGGTGTGTTCTTCGTATGAAGTAGGCATCCTATAAGAAAGGATCTTCCGAAATCCTTAGGGGTTGAAAAACTGGGACAAAGTTTGTATGGAACAACGTGATTCCTTGGTCCAATCTACTTCAAATTTTGCATAAACATTCTTTAAGATAATTGATGGAAGACGTGTTTTGTATTTTATTGAAACTCATCGCCTATCGGGGTTAAAAAAGGGTAGAAAGTTATTTTGGGGGTGATTTGCATCGAAGTTGATATCAATACTGCTTTTGAACTCACATAAAAGCTTGGTGCAATGCAATGCATATGACGAACAATTGGGATGAATTTGCTGTTATGTCTCATGACCTTTGCCAAGACAACAATCATGGGACAAAAGAAAAGTATAAATTAGATGTTACAACACTCTACATTTCTGCGAGTTAGTTGCAGCCGGTCAAATATACCCATTTGTATTTGAAGTATATCGAAATGGAAACCAGTATGCCAAATTTGGTACAGAAGACCAACCCATCAAAAGGTTACGTTTTTCCCAAGATCTTTCTTATGGTCACTTTGATGCCTACGCTGATGCCGATGGTGATAGTAACACTGATCAGCGTCCAATAGCCAATCTAAATATATAAAACTTTTAACAAAAATTAGAACCGATATCATGGTGCCTTTTGGCAGATTTTTTTCGCTTACTTCAAAACTATCATATTAGAGTTTCTAAATAGTTATTGTATGCTTTTTAGTGCCTTTGAAGGCGGTTCTATTTTTTGTTAAAAGTTTTTATTTTTCAATTTTGAATTTCTTATGTGTAATCAATGACTCTCAAGGTCACTGACCTAGGATAAGCATATTAGCGTTGTAGTTTCCATCATCGTTCCTATAACATTTAAAGAATTATCCCTTAACTCCTAACCATTAAGGAGTTGTACCGTCCATCATCAGCTCAGCAACATTAGATGATGACTATCAGACGCAAATATTTGAATAGCTTTAGAAAGTATGATGAAAAACATTGTAAGTGCCTATAAAATTTAAAGAGTTCCCTCTATTTGTCCAGGATCCTATCATCAGATCCTGACTTGGTGACCATGGGACTACTTGTGAAGTATACCCTTTCAAACAAAAAATATTTTTCCAAATCGGTCCAGGCGTTCGAGTATTCGGGGAACATACAAAAAAAATGATTCCGACGAATTGATAACCTCCGCTTGAAGTTGGTTAATTGACTGACTGACTGATCGTGGGTGATATCGCGTGTGATATCGCGGGTGGAAAGCTATTTAGCATTCTATATTAAAGCTGAAAAGTTTATGAAAAACATTGTAAGTGCCTATAAATTTTGAAGAGTTCCCTCGATTTGTCTAGGATCCTATCATCAGATCCTGACTTGGTGACCATGGGACTACTTGTGAAGTATATCCTTTCAAACAAAAAATAATTTTCCTAATCGGTCCAGGCGTTCGAGTATTCGGGGAAAATACAAAAAAAAAGATTTCAACGAATTGATAACCTCCGCTTGAAGTTGGTTAATTGACTGACTGATCGCGGGTGGCATCGCGGGTGGAAAGCTATTTAGCATTAAATAATAAAGCTGAAAAGTTTGTTTGTTTGTTTGAACGCGCGAATCTCCGGAGTTACTGGTCCGATTCGAAAACTACGCTGTCGGCTGGTAGTTTAGCCATTATTTTGTCGTTGATGGCGTCAACGCTTATATTTCTGGCAGCTAATTAAATTAAATTGCCCTCTCACACATCCATTAATGTTTTTTTTGGTCGATATTGGCTATATCCGGATATACTTTACAGATCAGGTCTTCAATGTTGGTCACGATTTTACCAAGGTCTTTGTCAATAGCTATTTTTTTATCTGATTCAGGTACTTTCCCATCCCCGATTAAATGGAGCTTTATTGGGAAATCTGTGCTTCCTCTACCCAAGTGACTCCTCATTTTGGTATACAGTTTAAATAATTCAACAGACTTTCTTAATGAGGAAGATTTTAAGCAAGATTTAATAATATCTGCTCTAGATTCCCTAACAGGCAACGTTTATCTGAAATCACCAGAAAACATCAAAGTTATTCCACCCATGGCTATTTGTGCATTTTATAATTCTGAGAGTTCTATCTAAAGCCTCTAGATGAGCTCTATGAGTCATGTGCACTCATCCCATATTATTAGGTTTGCATCTTGTAAAACCTTGCCCAATGGTCCATTTTTATGTATAGAGCGTACGCTGTCTTTTTCAAGAAATACCGTAAGGGTCTGTTTAGAAGTGAAATGAGCCGTCCTTCTACCTGTCAATAGTGTAGCAGCAATAAATATCTGATGATGCAACAGCAATGGCTAATTTCGTTGACTTCAAAAATATCAGATTAGAGTTCTTACATAGTTATTTTATACTTATTAGTGCATTTGTGTTTATTTTTTGTTAAAAGTATTTTATTATTCATATTTTTAGTTTCTTATGTGTAATCAATGACTCTCAAGGTCACTGACCTAGGATAAGCATATTAGCGTTGTACTTTCCATCATCGTTCCTATAATATTTAAAGATTTGTCCCCTAACTCCTACCCGTTAAGGAGTTGTACCTTCCATCATCAGCTCAGCAACATGTGACGACTACCAGACGCAAATATCTGAATAGTTTTAGAAAATATATGAAAAACAAAACATTGTTAGTGCCTATAAAATTTGAAGAGTTCCTTCGATTTCTTCAAGATCCCATCATCAGACCCTGACTTGGTGACCATGTGACCACCTGTAAGTATAGTAGTTTCCAAATCGGGTCAGGCATCTTCGAGTAATCGAGGAACATACATAAAAAAAGATTCCGACGAATTGATAACCTTGTCTTGATGACAGTTAAAAATAACAAAAAACTGTTACCTAGGCGACCGCTGTCATCCATTGACAACCACGTCGCATCGCTCACCCATGCTATACATGCTCCCGCTTAACGTTCTTTTTATCATTGCTCAGCTCCTGAGGGTCGTAGCGTGATGTTCTATAGCCTATAACCTTCCTTAATAAATGAGCTTTCAATTGCAAAAAGGTTTTTCCATATCCCACTGGCAGATCCAGAGATTAGCGCGTTCAAACAAACAAACAAACAAACAAACAAACAAACAAACTCTTCAGCTTTATTATTAGTATAGATGTCTATCACACCTTAGCCTGCAATGCTAACTATTAATCTGATATGTAATGTCCTCCGTAATATAAATTGTTTCTTATTTCAATAATATTACTGAGGCCATAACTATCGGATTATAATAAATAGAAGACCAATTCAGAGTTCGCTGTTATGGCATCAAGTTTACACAACACTCCGAACATCTCAAGCTACATACTACCTGCTGAATAACCTCGCCATTACTAATCTGTTTTGTTCTAATTTCAGTAGATGCACGTTCCAAGCTACTCGAATAGAGAAGCCTTTTAATCTGATATTTTTGGTATCCGTAGAATAAATTGTTTCTTATTTAACTGTCACCATAGATATCGGATTATGATAAATCGAAGACCACTTCAGAGTTCGCAGTTCCGGCATCAAATTTATTACACATTCCTTTTTAACCGACTTCAAATAAGGAGGAGGTTTTATGTTTCACTGTATCTTCGATGTATTTTTGATTTTTTTTATGTATCTCCGCTAATTGTAGACTAATTTCCAATTTTTTTATTGTGGTCGCGATTTTCCAAAATTTGATCCAAAAGACACCTGAAATTTACCCATTGTCTCCAAGTTAGGATAAAAAGTATAAAATAACTATGTATGAAGTCTAAGGAATAGACCATTGGTTCAGTACCCATACCCATAATTGGGCTCATACCCGAGCAAAGCAATAGCTGCTGTGAATAACCTCACCAGCCTTACCATGACTAATGCACTATATTCTCATTAAGATAAATAGTTATCCTAGCTACTTGAATATCGGAACCATTTAATCTGATATTTGACGGCCACCGTGATATAAATTGTTATTTATTTCAATTTAACCACTGCGACCATTAATTATCGGATTATAATAAATAGAAGACCACTTCAGATTTCACAGTTCCGGCATCAAGTTCATAAACACTCGTTTAACATAATGTATTTATTACCTATAATCCTTTACACCATAGCAGGAATGCTGACTCATGGTAGCTAGTGCAGCTGACCTACTCAAGCTACATACTACCTGCTGAATAACCTCGCAACCCTTACCATTACTAGTCTGCTTTGTTCTCATTTCAGTAAATACACGTTTCAAGCTACTCGAATAAAGAAGCCATTTAATCTGATATCTCTTGGTCTCTGAAGTATAAATTGTTTCTTATTTCAATTATATTTCTGAGACCACCAACTATCGGATTATAATAAATAGAAGACCACTTCAGAGTTTGCAGTGCCGGCATCAAGTTTAAACAACACTTATTTTAACCGACTTCAAATAAGGAGGTGGTTCGACGTTTGACTGCATGCTATGCATTTGTATGTTCACCGATTTTTTCGCCAATCGTAGACCAATTTTCGAATAATCTTTTTATCCGAATGATAAACTCAGTCACTCCTCATTTTCTCAAAAAAAATGAGATCTGATGGCGGGATCCCAGGGAAATCGAGGGCAAGCCTCAAATTTATAAGCATTTACAATCAAAATCAAAATCAATAACTCATTTATTCAGTTAAGGCCCTAATAAGGCACTTATGAACGTCAACAGTTACAGTTTTACAATAAACTCTACTACCGGTTTATACTACAATGATTTTTAATATACTTTCTAAAGCTATTCAGATATTTGCTTTATTCATCTCATGGTGCCTAGCTGATGATGGAAGGTCCTTATCGTTTAGGAAATAGATCTGCTTATTTGGTCCATGATAAATCAATGACTGAAAATTTAAAAATAAAAAACTTACCTCCTTGCAATAAAACCATCAATGAGGTACTTACATGATGATGATATAGAACTCATTTCCGGTTGTTAGGATTCTGTACCCAATGGGTGCCCCAATGGAACCCTAAGAACCAAAAATGAGTTCTAAATCTTGGCCTTGAAAATAAATTGTGAAGCTCAGGGATTTGACAACTCAATCAATTGGTTCAACAAAACCTAAAATTGGGCTCATAGTCAACTATAGTATTATTAATTAACTTCATGTTATTTGTTTTGATGTGTGTTCTGTGGCTGTAAGCTAAATACTAGCTGCTATGAATAACCTCGCCACCCTTAGGTACTATTACTAATCTGGTGTGTTTTCATTTCAGAAAAAACAGCTTTTCTAACTACTCAAATATAGGAACCAATTAATTTGATATCTGGATGGCTTCGGTAACATTATTTGTTTCTAATACAAAAATGGGACCGAAACCAAACCTAGATATCGGATTATGATACATCGAAGACCACTTCAGGGTTGGCAGTTCCGACATCAACTCTTTTACACAATACTCGTTTTTAACCGACTTTAAAAAAGGAGAAGGTTCTACGTTTCACTGTACTTTTCTTTATGTATCTCCGCCAATTGTAGACTTGTAAAATTCTTTTTTTATCCAAAAGACACCTGAAAACCTATTGTTTCCAAGATAGGATAAAAGTATATAAAAACTATATATGAAGTCTAATCTGAAAGTTTTTAAGTCAACGAAAATGAAACTTTGAAAATTGAAACTGATTGTACGTTCACTTACCAACCAGGACATAAGGACAGTAGAAATATAGACTGTCAGTCTCTACTCTACCACCACACCGCCACTTCACAGCGCTTTCATTCATTAATTTTATTACAAATAATGTATCCTATCTAGGGAATACAAACCGGTTTAACCAGTTAACCGGGTTTAAAAAAAAACTGAAAATTTAAACCGGTTTTTAAAACTGTCCGGTTTTGCATTCGCTAAATTCCTATCAATCCAGGCGTTAACGTTGCCAATTTAATATCAGATAAAAAAAAATGTTCACTGAATAATTTGTGGAATTACCGATACTGAGCTACAAAAAATTTACGCCTTGGTTAAAAATATATTGTATTGTGTTTTAGTATAATTATCAAATTGAGTAGGAATTTTTTTCATTTTAATACCGTCTAGCAATAATCATCATGCGCTACCCGCATCCAGCGGTTTCCCGCGACCCGTGGTCGCCACTCGAGAACCTTTCTGCCCCAGCGGCCGTGGGTCGGCAATAATCAAGTTGTTAAATATGTTGATTTCTGTTTGTTTTTTAGGGTTCCGTATCCAAAGGGTGCCAGTGGTGCAGTGAAAATAAATTGTCAAGCTCAGAGATTGGACTACTCAATTGGTTCGACAGCCAAAATTGGATTCATACCCAAGCTAAGCATCACTAGCTGCTGTGAATATCCTCACCAGCTGTACCATAACTAATCGCTGTGTTCTCATTCCAGTTCAACAACGTTCCCAGCTACTCGAATATAGGAACCATTTAATCTGATATCTGATGGTCACCGTGGTATACGTTGTTTCTTATTTCAATGTAACCGCTGCGACCATTAATTATTGGATTATAATAAATAGAAGACCACTTCAGAGTTCGCTGTTATGGCATCAAGTTTACACAACACTCGTTTGATCTACTCAAGCTACATACTATCTGCTGAATAACCTCGCCATTACTAATCTGTTTTGTTCTCATTTCAGTAGATGCACGTTCCAAGCTACTCGAATAAAGAAGCTATTTAATCTGATATCTCATTTTCTCTAAAAATTAAGATCTGATGGTGGGATCCCAGGGAAATCGAGGGCAAACCTCAAATTTATAAGCATTTACAATCAAAATCAAAATCAAAAACTCATTTATTCAGTTTAGGCCCTAATAAGGCACTTATGAACGTCAACAGTTACAGTTTTACAATAGACTCTACTATCGGTTTTTACTGCAATTATTTTTAATATACTTTCTAAAGCTATTCAGATATTTGCTATATTCATCTCATGGTGTCGAGCTAATGATGGAAGGTCCTTATCGTTTAGGAAATAGATCTGCTTAAAATTATTCGGTCCATGATAAATCAATGACTGAAAATTTAAAAATAAAAAACTTACCTCCTTGCAATAAAGCCACCAATCGGGTACCATCACCATGATGATGATATAGAACTTATTTCCGGTTGTTAGGATTCTGTACCCAATGGGTGCCAATGGAACCAACCCTAAGAACCAAAAATGAGTTCTAAATCTTGGCCTTGAAAATAAATTGTGAAGCTCAGGTATTTGAATACTCAATCAATTGGTTCAACAACACCCGAAATTGGGCTCATAGTCAACTATAGTATTATTAATTAACTTCATGTTATTTGTTTTGATGTGTGTTCTGTGGCTGTAAGCTAAATACTAGCTGCTATGAATAACCTCGCCACCTTTATTACTAATCTGGTGTGTTTTCATTTCAGAACAAACAGCTTTCCTAACTACTCGAATATAGGAACCAATTAATTGGATATCTGGATGGCTTCCGTAACATTATTTGTTTCTTAATACAAAAATGGGACCGAAACCAAACCTAGATATCGGATTATGATACATCGAAGACCACTTCAGGGTTGGCAGTTCCGACATCAACTCTTTTACACAATACTCGTTTTTAACCGACTTTAAAAAAGGAGAAGGTTCTACGTTTCACTGTACTTTTCTTTATGTATCTCCGCCAATTGTAGACTTGTAAAATTCTTTTTTTATCCAAAAGACACCTGAAAACCTATTGTTTCCAAGATAGGATAAAAGTATATAAAAACTATATATGAAGTCTAATCTGAAAGTTTTTAAGTCAACGAAAATGAAACTTTGAAAATTGAAACTGATTTTATGTTCACTTACCAACCAGGACATAAGCACAGTAGAAATATAGACTGTCAGCCTCTACTCTACCACCACACCGCCACTTCACAGCGCTTTCATTCATTAATTTTATTACAAATAATGTATCCTATCTAGGGAATACAAACCGGTTTAACCAGTTAACCGGGTTTAAAAAAAAAACTGAAAATTTAAACCGGTTTTTAAAACTGTCCGGTTTTGCATTCGCTAAATTCCTATCAATCCAGGCGTTAACGTTGCCAATTTAATATCAGATAAAAAAAAATGTTCACTGAATAATTTGTGGAATTACCGATACTGAGCTACAAAAAATTTACGCCTTGGTTAAAAATATATTGTATTGTGTTTTAGTATAATTATCAAATTGAGTAGGATTTTTTTTGATTTTAATACCGTCTAGCAATAATCATCATGCGTTACCCGCATCCAGCGGTTTCCCGCGACCCGTGGTCGCCACTCGAGAACCTTTCTGCCCCAGCGGCCGTGGGTCGGCAATAATCAAGTTGTTAAATATGTTGATTTCTGTTTGTTTTTTAGGGTTCCGTATCCAAAGGGTGCCAGTGGTGCAGTGAAAATAAATTGTCAAGCTCAGGGATTGGACTACTCAATTGGTTCGACAGCCAAAATTGGATTCATACCCAAGCTAAGCATCACTAGCTGCTGTGAATATCCTCACCAGCTGTACCATAACGCTGTGTTCTCATTCCAGTTCAACAACGTTCCCAGCTACTCGAATATAGGAACCATTTAATCTGATATCTGATGGTCACCGTGGTATACGTTGTTTCTTATTTCAATGTAACCGCTGCGACCATTAATTATTGGATTATAATAAATAGAAGACCACTTCAGAGTTCGCTGTTATGGCATCAAGTTTACACAACACTCGTTTGATCTACTCAAGCTACATACTATCTGCTGAATAACCTCGCCATTACTAATCTGTTTTGTTCTCATTTCAGTAGATGCACGTTCCAAGCTACTCGAATAAAGAAGCTATTTAATCTGATATCTCATTTTCTCTAAAAATTAAGATCTGATGGTGGGATCCCAGGGAAATCGAGGGCAAACCTCAAATTTATAAGCATTTACAATCAAAATCAAAATCAAAAACTCATTTATTCAGTTTAGGCCCTAATAAGGCACTTATGAACGTCAACAGTTACAGTTTTACAATAGACTCTACTATCGGTTTTTACTGCAATTATTTTTAATATACTTTCTAAAGCTATTCAGATATTTGCTATATTCATCTCATGGTGTCGAGCTGATGATGGAAGGTCCTTATCGTTTAGGAAATAGATCTGCTTAAAATTATTCGGTCCATGATAAATCAATGACTGAAAATTTAAAAATAAAAAACTTACCTCCTTGCAATAAAGCCACCAATCGGGTACCATCACCATGATGATGATATAGAACTTATTTCCGGTTGTTAGGATTCTGTACCCAATGGAACCAACCCTAAGAACCAAAAATGAGTTCTAAATCTTGGCCTTGAAAATAAATTGTGAAGCTCAGGGATTTGACAACTCAATCAATTGGTTCAACAACACCCGAAATTGGGCTCATAGTCAACTATAGTATTATTAATTAACTTCATGTTATTTGTTTTGATGTGTGTTCTGTGGCTGTAAGCTAAATACTAGCTGCTATGAATAACCTCGCCACCTTTATTACTAATCTGGTGTGTTTTCATTTCAGAACAAACAGCTTTCCTAACTACTCGAATATAGGAACCAATTAATTGGATATCTGGATGGCTTCCGTAACATTATTTGTTTCTTAATACAAAAATGGGACCGAAACCAAACCTAGATATCGGATTATGCTACATCGAAGACCACTTTAGAGTTCGCTGTTCAGGCATCAAGTTTTTTTTATTACACAACACTCGTTTTTCCAGCCTTAGCATAACTAATCCGCTGTGTTCTCCTAACAGCTATCATAGCTACTCGAATATCGGAACCATATAGTATGATATCTGATGGCCACCGTGGTATAAATTGTTTCTTATTCCAATGTAACCACTGTGACCATTAATTATCGGATTATAATAAATCGAAGAACACTTCAGAGTTCCAGCATTAAGTTTATACAACACTCATTAGATATATTATATCTACATTACCTATGTTCTTCACAGCATAGACTGCAATGGTGACTCCTGGTAGCTAGTGCAGCTGACCTACTCAAGCTACATACTACCTGCTGAATAACCTCGCCACCCTTACCATTACTAATCTGCTTTGTTCTCATTTCAGTAGATGCACGTTCCAAGCTACTCGAATAAGAAGCCATTTAATCTGATATCTCTTGGTCTCCGTAGAATAAATTGTTTCTTATTTCAAAAATGTTACTGAGACCATAAATATCGGATTATGATAAATCGAAGACCAGTTCAGAGTTCGCAGTTCCGGCATCAAGTTTACACAACACTCGTTTTAACTGACTTAAAAAAGGAGGAGTTTTGACGTTCGACTGTATGTATTTTTTTATGTATATTCACCAATTGTAGACACATACCCAATTTTTTTGTAATCCAAAAGCAAAAAGCCATCAAGTTCTTAAATCTGTTGATGATGTAGAACTCATTTCTGGTTGTTTTGTTAGGATTCCCTATCCAAAGGGTGCCAACGGAACCCTAAAAACCAAAAATGAGTTCTAAATCTTAGCCTTGAAAATAAATTGTGAAGCTCAGGGGTTGGAGTACAACACCCAACATTGGGGCTCATACCCAAGCTAAACACTAGCTGCTGTGAAAAACCTCACCAGCCTTACCATAACAGTAATCTGCTGTGTTCTCATTCTAGTTCAACAACGATTCTAGCTACTCGAATGTAGGAACCATATAATTGATATCGAATGGCCTCGGTAGTACAAATTGTTTCTTCTTTAAATTTGAATTCTGAGACTATAAATATTGGATTATGATAAATCGAAAACTATTCCAGATTTCGCATTACCAACAGCTTTCTAACTACTAAGGTTAACTTTGATGTAGGTACCTATCTATTCTACCCTTTTTAGGGTTCCGAAATTCAAAAGAAAAAAAAACGGAGCCCTTATAGGATCACTCGTGAGTCTGTCCGTCTGTCTGTCCGAAAATATTTTATATACTACTAAGGTAGCAAGCAAGCACACGTTACGGCCCACCTGATGGTAAGTGGTTACCGTCGCCTATCGCCATTTGCAATACCAGAGATATTGCCAATGTGTTGCTGACCTGTTACAATGCCGAGAAGGCAAACTGGCTCTCAAGTGCAATTGCCGAAACACACCGGTAGGTGCTTGGCGACAAATTTTCAACTTGAGGGTGGTAGCCAGCCAGGCGGGTACTACAAAGTACCCTACCACCGTGCTATGGTTTCCTCCCGATGTTTTCCTTCACCGAAAGCTCAAGCTCATTGTAGGATTCGAACCCACGAACTTCGTCGTGGCATCCGACGTCACTACCACTGAGCTACCATCGCCATATTATAAATGCAAAAGTTTGTAAGTGAGATGTTTGTTAATTCTTCACGCTCAAACGGCTGGATCAATTTTGAAGAAATTTGGTATAGATGTAGCTTACACCCTGGAATAACATATAGGCTACATTTTATCCCGGAAACGCCGGTGAAACCGCGGGGGACAGCTAGTAGCTAGCTACATAAGTGTGATTATTGAAGTTATACCTAATCTTGGTTATAAAGTTTGGTTAACGAAAGTTAACCGTTAAACTGTCTAAACTTTTGACAACTTAGGTCCGTTTGCATCGAATGGTAGTATGCCGATTTTGTTGCATATAAAAAAAACAAATATTATATAATTATATCATTAATTATATACCTAGTATGATTGTAATTTTCAACTAGAAGGATATCTCCAGAGCCAGCTCTTTCATGGCCCTTTCACCCGGCTCTTTCATATAATTCTTATTCAAACTAACAATATAATTAAATAAATAAAATTCCTGGTACATTTCTTCACACACGGTTATCTGATCCCAAACTAAGCAGAGCTTGTACTATGGAAACCAGATAACTGATATACTACATATGATACTACTTTTTTTTTGTAAATACATACTTATATAGATAATTACACCCAGACACAGGACAAACAGACATGTTCATGCACACAAATGTTTGTCTTGGATGGGAATCGAACCCACGACCAGCGGCGCAATAGGTGGTGTCTTAACCAACTGCGCCAACTGGCCCGTCAATATAAATCAAAACTTTATTTTATTTTAGCAGGTTTATTTTATTCGTAGTTAGGCCAAATACATTAACAACCCATGTACTTACCTATATTTTTTTTATAATAAAATACCAAAAAATAAATAAATTGAAGTAGAAGTCTTACTTTTTCGTACCAACAACTTTGAATTAATACACCGGTGTATTTTGGTTTCGGCGAACTAACATATTTTTAGGGACGTGACGGTGAGATCATTAGGTAATTGTCAAAATCAAAATCAAAACTCATTTATTCAGTTTAGGCCCTGATAAGGCACTTATGAATGTCACAAGTTGTTGCACCGAAATAATGCAAGTGGCTCTTACAAAACCTGGCTCCTCCATGCCCTTCTCCCTGAATAATCTCTATTCGCATCAGTTACATTAGTTGTGAGGGTGCCATAGATCAGATAATTACCTGTCGTGACGTGATGGCACCGACCGCAGCGAGCCCGAGGCCCCGCGCCGCGCTCGCCAGTTCCATACATAATCTCGCGTAGTTTAGGCGTCCAACACCGAACAGCCCAGCGGTAAGAAGCGCCCTACGATACCGAACTAAACTCCCTTTAAATGCAATAGAATCGACTCTACAGTCGTAGATGTGAATTTCATTAGAAAACCACTTTGGGCCTGTTTAAACTCAATTGATAGTAAAACCTGTTTTAGTAATGCGGTGACCCACCACACGGAGTGTAAGCGTATCGCTCGAGGTGGATGGAGGTGTATCTAACACTTTAAACTTACTGGAATATTTTTGTTGCATAGTTAAAAATGTCGAAGAAGTCGGAGCCAAAAGCGAGCAGTAGTACGTCAGCTACGGAGACTACCCCTCTCGTGGCCAAAAAGGTGAGTCAGTAGAATAGAAGTTACTTTTGTAAGTATCTTCCTAACTTTTTATAGGTCAGTCATAAAAAATCTGTATAAAAGGATTGGGATATGTTTGATCGAGCAAAATAAAATATTTTAATCTCCTTAAAAATAGGAGGTTCTCCTATTTTGGGTTAATAATAATTTATTCAGTTGTAGATAATTTATTTATTTAGTGGTCCCATATTAATTTGATTGTCTTTGAAGGAGGTTAATTATCATTTTTAAGGCGATGATAACTAATTGGTAGCTCAGGTGGTTCGAATCGATCGAATAAAATAGCATAGTGGTAAGGCACGTTGTAGTACTCGTCTGGCTGGCTACCACCCTTAAGTTGAAAATCTGTCGCCAAGCACTTACCGGTGTGTGTTCCGGCAATTGCACTTGAGAGCCAGTTGCTTCCTTGGCATTGAAGGCGATAAACGACGGTAACCACTTACCATCAGGTGACCACCTGCCTGCTTGTCAACCTTCTAACATTAAAAAAGTATAAGCACAAATAACAAAAAAAAAATAATTTTTTTTAATATCTCATCAATGCATAGAATCAATAAAATTGCTCTAGATTGTGTAAGGAGATAACAATTCGTGTTATAATTTCATCAGACTTAGTACCGACATATCAAGTTTTGACCGCAAAAAGGTGTGCATGTCATTCAAGCGAACTCGCTTATTCCATCCCTAATAACATTACAGTATTTTTATATTCATCGAATATAGAAACTGATAATAATACACTGTACCCGTGAATTTGAGTATCGATTACCAGTGTCTGTCCCGCCGCGACGAAGTGAACTTCCCTAACAGCATTCTAGCGATCCGCTCATCATTATAATAAGGTTATAATTATGTATGTAACTAGCCATCAACTTATGCTCTTTTGGATGCGTTGACTTTTTATCTAACAGGTGTGGAATGTAGGCATTGCGACACTAAACCAATTATGTACCTTTGTTAAAGTAGCTACGATGTCTTGTTACAGTACCTATAGGTACCTACTTGTAGAACCACATTAAAATCATTAGCTTTAAGATTCATTAAGTAATATGCAGTAATAATCAAACCTGCTTTAATTGCGTCAATCGCTTTTGATTAGACAAAAAATCCATACTGATATTCCTAAGACGAAGGTGACTCTGTCTGTTACATTTTCACATCTAACCGCTGAACGGGGCACGCAGATAGCCTATTAACGTGCCTATTTTATCCCACCGAGTTATATTACTACGTATAGAGAAGCTATTTTAAGTAAAGGCAATGCTCCATTCCTAACCAGTAGCTCAAGCACGAACCATTTTGACGTATCGAATCATTAACGTAAGCAGTTTTTAAATAAAAAATACCACAGTTCTATAACACTTTGATTTAATTTTATGTATCGTGCGCTCTTTATATGATACAGAGATAGTATAAATAATAATAGAGAATAAAATTTTAAAGTTAGTTGTATGTATTTCAGCTTCAAAGTTCACTTACATTTACGTTTCGATACGTCAAAATGGTTCGTGCTAGCCCTACAGAAAATTTAAACACCGCTTTTAAGGTGTAGTTTATTCGCGACCAAAAACTCGTAAGCGCCGTGATTATCTTGGCGCTTACGCGTTTCGTGTTTAAGCAACTAAGTGAAGTGCGGCCGGATGGCTGCACTTGAACGGAACATAGCATCTTCTCTATACGTAGTAATATAACTCAATGTTTTATCCAGGGAAAGTAAACAAATAAATATTTCTGATTTCTGATTTCTGAAAGTGGTTGAAACCGCCGCGAAAGTATGAAAACTAAAAATATTTCCGCGCCCATTCTCCGTGAAGGGTGGAAGGTCAGTATCTGCATTGCATCGTAGAACTAGTTGAGAAGGTGTCAAATAACAATAAGTAGGATTCTTGAGAGACGGTATGTTCACGAGTGTGTATTGCAGCAGGGTTTAGAAACCTCCGAGACTGGGGACCAGAGTGAAAGCGGAGGGCTGACGGTCAGTCAGACGACGCTGCTGGTGGCCGGCGAGATGGCCGGCAGCGGAGTCCTGGCGCTGCCCAGGGCCCTCGTCAGAACAGGTAAGGATATTTTAACATAATAATCATGCTAGAAATAGCTGGTCAGATTTATTTAATTAGTGTACTGTTTTTTTATTCACACAATATTTCTTTTTGATTTTAGGAAGCTATACACGATATTATTATTGAAAGCCTCTATGCGCATTCTTTTTTAAAACTTTTTTTAATTACTTTAAAAAAAAGTACCTATTTTAAAGAAATACCGCGAGCGCCGGTTGAAATTAATTTTGAATAATTTCATAAGATTTTTACAATTGTTTCATAGGTTTATTTTGTTCATTGCTATTGAGACAAAAATAACAAAAAAATAGTTCTGGGCTTTGCGTACTCGCCGTCATAATGATTTATTTTAGGCATTTGCGAATTTTGAATATGAGTACCTAGTAATGACTTTTTTTCCCGGTCTATAAGTCTGATTGAACTAATGGTATATGGATGATAAAAACTGCATGCTACAGGGATATTGCATAGCGAATGTATTTTTAATTGTGCTAGCGTTTAGGGAACCCTAAAATAAATGTGAGAGTTTGTTAGGGTGCGAAGACGTTTATTACTCTTATAAGCAAATACCTACTACTGAACTGATTTTCATGAAACTTGGCACATTATGGGCTAGGTACTTTTTACACGCGGAGGACAGCTAGTACAATTTCTTTTACTCCATGAATAATATTCAAGCAATATTCTTTAGAATTAAAATATCAAATGATTATCAACCATTTGGTGCTAAACATTAGGTCTGTATCTTGCTAACACACATCAAAGGGTATTATTAGAATTCACGCTAATAAAGAACTGACTAAGATTATAAAAGTAAATAAACGAAGGTAGTAACATGTCTGATTGTCTAGAAACCAGATAACAAATGCTTAGAGATGCTGTGCTCCATATTTACATAAGAAGGGCTCTACACTGCATCGAGTCATTGTACACGCTATTCTAAACTTTATCAGTAAGCGATACAGTCTGTATTGACACCAAAACTATTAGAATTGGTTAATACTCCAAGCGGCCACTTGCTCAAATGTTGGTCGCGTAGATGCGTTAGAAAATGATTGCTAGGCGACTATAGATCAGTAATAACGTGTAGGTCGCTTCGAATATCAAAGGGCTCGAGGTTTCTGTGAAGAATAAACTTAGGACGTTGCTTGTATACTTTTTACTACCTACCCTACTCTCCCCATACCAGCGAGTTACGATATATCTATGCATTAATAGGTACCGTAGTAAATTTTTCAAAACATTGTATGCTTTCTCCTTAGATAATAAACCTGTCTAGATACAGAGTTCGCGCGTCTAAACGCCAAAAAATAAATCCTATTTCGCCCGCACAGTGGTGACACTGCCATTGTGCTATAAACACGTAGGTATTCCGTCAAATTCTGTGCCGAATATGCTTCAGAATATATTTTTTCCTTACTTTTATGAGAAATATTCAAGAACAGTAGGGCTAGCACGAACCATTTTGACGTATCGAATCATTAACGTAAACAGTTTTTAAATAACTTTGGTTTAATTTTATGTAATAATATGATATATTATATCATACAGAAATAGTATAAATAATAATAGAGATTAAAATTGTAAAGTTTGTATGTATTTCAGCTTCAAAGTTCACTTACATTTACGTTTCGATACGTCAAAATGGTTCGTGCTAGCCCTACTGGTATCACTCAGCATGCCTGAGTAGTAGACAAATCTGGCCTGTATTTTTTGTTGCGATTGCAGCCTATCACTCGATCTAGACAGGTTTATTATATAAGGCTTTCTATTTACCATGGTGCGATTGTGGGTAAAATAATAGGCTTTAGTCACAGAAAAGGATGCTAAAGCGAATGAATATATGAATCTAACTACTTGGATTATACAAATTTAAGTTATGTTATGAATGTGACTTCTCAAAATATTTGCTAAAAAAATATTAATAATATAAATTTAAACAAATACTCTAGTCTATGGTCTAATAGATTTAATGAATAGACAAAAGCAACGGATGAACGAGTAAAAAACAACATCGAAAAAAACTTATTTGGTTAACTGGTCAAACTAGTCTGCTTGGTAATAGGTCGGAAGGTAGGTACCTGCAACATTTTGAGCGCGCCACATTTTCTATTTTATAGCGTGCTTGAGTTTTTATATCATATACACCTTTCGTCTTTACTAGTTAGAGAGAAAGAGATAGAGAATAAAATCAATTCTAAAATTAAATTGTTACGAATGTAATTCAAAATTAAGCTAAGTGTAGGTTAAAGTATATACAAGTATACCTACGTTATATAATATTTACAACAATTAAAAACATGAATACGAGTATTTATAAAAGATCAACTGTTAAAAAAAGTACCTTTAATATACTAACTAGCTGTTCCCCGCGGTTCCACTCGCGTTCCCGGGATAAAAAGTAACCTATAACCTTCGGGGATAATGTCGCTTCCTTTTAGTGAAATACTTTTTAGAATCGGACCAGTAACTCCAGAGATTAGCGCGTACAAACAAACAAACTCTTCAAAGAATAGTTATATTTAGATAGATAAGCCTATACTATAATATAACAGAGGATACACAATGGATGTATTGAGCCGTAAATTGATCAATCATGAATGAGAGGTGACCTCCCTACATTCCCCTATTTATGGTTTCATTACAAACCCTTTGTCGATGCATTAGTGTCGTATGTCTTCACACTGCCATAACTTTCCAAAATAACATAGTACGTTATAATGTATGGAAAGCTTTGGCCTTAAAATAAAGTTGATGTTGCATAATTGGATTTAAATAAGGCCCTCTCAAGGGAATACGTCTTGTGTAACGTAACGTAAAGATTTTTTGACACTAGAATTAAATGATATTCAAATTATATTAGCGAAGATATTTTTCGACTGTATGGATAATATTATTAGCATATATCTAGAATAGAATTTTATGGATTTGACATTTTTAAAAGAGCATCAGCTTATAATCTAGTTATTTCGGCTGTGCGTGGATTACGTAACACTATTGCTATGCTGTTTTTATTAGTCAAATATTATAATATCGAAAATTATTCCATTTGCTATCAAATCAAGATATTATTTTTAGTTCAATTTAAATTACGTTCTAGCCTTAATCTTAGCCTCAAATTTTATTAATCAACATGTTATTTGCGACAATAATGGTAATATATTTACTGATAATAAAAGAAATCATCAACATATTCCTCCAAGGTAACATTTTCATGAAATAGTCGTATGTCAGTAATGTACGAGACTATTTTTATACTATTAGATAGTCCACCAACTATTTACAAAAGTACATGTAATCATGTAGGTACTAATGGCAAACTGTCCGTGGTAATACCACACTGTAATAAAATTATATTCTCCTATATTTAAACTGTGCTAATTTATGCTCTTGACTGTACATACTTACCTAACGATTTTATTATTCTTTGATATCTCATTACGAGAGATATCCAGTTTTTTATCTATCGCCCACTCTCCGCCATATTATTTTGAACACGAAATTGGATGAGAATTAGAACATACCTACCTACGTCGTGTGATCATTACTTATAATTATTAAAACAATTATAAATATATGAAACAATGTGTTAGTAGGAGAAAAATACCTATTTTAAACTCATTTGCTTTAAATAAAATAAAATAATACATAAATATGTTTACAAACAATACTATAGCATGTAGGTAGGTAGTACTTTTATATCCATACCTCCCATTGGGTTTCATAGTACAATTTTTGGATAGCAAAAATTGACCTTAGCTTTTTTTCGAATTGGAAGACTCGTCTCGTCATTAGTTACTTCAGTCAATCAGTAAAATTTTCAAAACAACCCTTTTACCTTGAGGGGCTGTTGAATGGCCATTTTGGGTCTTTATTTCTCGTAAAAAGTAAATGATATCGCAAAATTTGGAGCTGCTTCCTCAATCACACTAATTTGAGCATCCTATCAGTCTCAACTTTAAAGTAGGTGCGTAACATGTTGCTGGTTTTGTATTTCAGGATGGCTGGGTGTCCCCATCATCATCCTGATGTGCGTGATGGCTGCGTTCAGCGGCAAGCGGCTCGGTGACTGCTGGACCATCATCGAGGATCGCAACCCTGACATGAGGAGCAGGAAGAGGAACCCGTACGCCATCATTGCAGATCAGGCGCTAGGCAAAACATGGAGGTGACAAAACTTAATAGTTAGCTAAAAAAATATATCTTAGTCGCATGTAAGGCGATGATAGCTCAGTGGTAGTGACGTCGGATGCCGCGACGAAGGTCATGGGTTCGAATCCTACAATGAGCTTGAGCTTTCGGTGAAGGAAAAGATCGTGAGGAAACCATAGCACGGTGGTAGGGTACTTTGTAGTACCCGCCTGGCTGGCTACCGCCCTCAAGTTGAAAATTTGTCGCCAAGCACCTACCGGTACACCTTCTCGGCATTGTAACAGGTCGGCAACACATTGGCAATACCTCTGGTATTGCAAATGGCGATAGGCGACGTAAACCACTTACCATCAGGTGGTCCGTATGGTTGCTTGCTGCCTTAGTAGTATAAAAAAAAAAATAGTAGTGACATCAAATCCATTGGCTTCGTTATGACGGTGATATTTCGGTGAAAAGAACATGATGAAGAAATTTGTTGTTAGTTTGCTATTCAGGAGATTGTAACATCTTTCAGCGCATGTAGTGACATATATGAATATTACATAAACTTAAAAGAAAGAAGCCTTGCTGAGTTTCTTGCGTGTATGTGGAACCGGTGGAGACTATTGTAATAATTGTAACTATCGACATTCTTAAGTGCCTTATCCGTCCATAAATGAAAGAATGAATTTTTGAGTTTGAGTTTCCGTTGCTCAATTAATGACGTACAGCCGCAAGATGTGTTTTCATTTTTATAATACGAACCCGAGACTTTCATCCCGTTATTTGAGGTCACTAATCAATAACGGAGAATCAGATAAAAAGAAAATATGAATTGGCGTGTTTTTGCTTTAAGAATTTCAGTTATAATTGGTTCATTAATTTCTTAATCGGATTTAACTCTAGCCAAGGTAACGCAAGTTGCTTTTTACTTTATTTTCTTTATTCTCATAATCTACTTATCTGATATATTTTAACGAGCAATTTTATTCTTTTATAAGTTAAAATTGTATTTCATGTAAGTCAGCTTACCGATAAAGCTCTTTGGAAATTGTTTACCAATGGAAAGTTACAAAGGCTTTGGATTATATTTTTTATTTGTTTTTCATAATTTTCCAATAAATTTAGCAAGAGGTCTAAATTTTTTAATATAGATCACGTAATATGTATACCTATTATTACCTACTTCTATTAATGTATGTACCATATGTTATGAATTTAAACTAATTATAAAATAACACTTAAACCTACTCACACTACACTTACAGGTATCCACACACAATCTAACACAAATTTGTTTACTTACTTAACATTTTTGTTCTTTTTAACCAATTTAAATTGTGCTAGCGCGTGGTGTGCGCCTGGTGATCTGTAACACAGGTTTTTCCTAGCTCAGACACCAGTCCTTCACAATGCATTTTTATTTTTTATTTTATCATGTCTATACTGTCTATTTAATGTTTTGTGAGGAAATAAATTATTCTTAATTACCAGGGAAACCGCTGGATGCGGGTAGCGCGGGGGGCCGGGGAGGCCTTTGTCCAGCAGTGGACGTCTTTCGGGTGACGTGATGATGATATGATGTTATGAATTTAAGCTAAGCAAGCAAGCACTATGTTGTAGGACACTAAGAACTCGCACTAACAGAGTTGCTCAAACTTTCAAGTAAAAATAAAGTATCAAAGGTTTTATGTAATCCTAGCTCCTGAAATGTAACCAAAAAGAATTTTCATTTTCTTTTTCGTTTATTTATAATGTAGTGACGATAACCAAAGTGAGCTTTAGGTCATGAGATTATTTTTTGTTTTGATAATTTAAAAACAAGTTTACTAAACTAGCGGCAATAGACACATCATTTTTTAATAAGGCCCAAATGGGGTATTAACTAGCGACCCGCCCCAGCTTCGCACGGGTGTACAAATATTTGAATTCCTCGGCATTTCTGTACGCATTTTGAATCACTATATCTATTGCTGAACAGACAGCGAAAGAGACTTCATTTTATACTATGTAAAGAAGCTCGATAAATATGAGCTATATTCATTCTATGTTGTTATTTTTTTATTTATAGGTAAATTCGAAAATCATTGTTAGGAATACTGTATTTTTTTCCATATTTATAAAGTGTATGAATGTAAATAGTCAGGTGAGGTTACAGATCATATTTTTATTTGTATAGTCTGCGGATAAACAGAAATGCGATATTATTTTGTTTTATATACAATAACAAGTAATTTGAGTTAATTATTGTTTATATCCATTATTGCCCGAGGGCCGGTCCTTTTGGACTGCGTGGGATCGATTTCATCGAGATATTTATTTTATTTTTACTAAAGCATATTGTTTTTCCATTAACGACTATATACACAATATACATATACAGGGTTACAGGTTAAGTCGACCTAGATCCGTTAAAAGCGTGTAGTACCCATCTTTTCTGACATATTTCACTATAGAACACCCTACCCCAAACCTAAACGTTTTCAAGAAAATAGACATTGAATTTTTTTAATAAATTACGATATTTTGAAGTTAGTGCATCTTATTATTATTATTATTGATTTTTTACATGCGGATTAAGATGCTCTATAAATTTAATAACCAAAATCCTACGTAGGTTAACTAAATACGTTTTTCTGGACGATTTAAAGTTCAAAAAGTTAATAAAAAAAATTGAAATTAAATGTCGATTTTCTTGAAAACGTTTAGGTTTGGGGTAGGGTGTTCTATAGTGAAATATGTTAGAAAAGACGGGTACTACACGCCCTTAACGGATCTAGATTGACTTAACCTGTAACCCTGTATATAGCGGCTAGCTGTTCCTCACGGTTTCACTCGCGTTCCCGGAAAAAGTAGTACCTATACAACAGCAAGACCGGCCATCGTGGAGATCCTTGAGGGATTCCTTTGTGACGTCTTTCGGCTGACATGATGATGATATAACCTTCGGGGATAATGTAGATTTCTATTATGTTAGCTTTTTATAGGCACTTACAATGTTTCTCACGTCTCGCGTCTGGTAGTTAGGGGGTAATTCTTTAAATATTTATAGGACCATTTGGACCGTTATATTTGATGTGATGATGGAAGGTACAACGCTAATACGCTGGTATACTAGGCATTCCAGGTCAGTGATAAGACAGAAGAAATTGAAAATTGGATTAGTACCTAATTAAAAGTTTTTTCGGGCTATTGTGTAAAAATGCTGAATTTCCCCTCAGCGTGGTGGTATCGATGGCAATCATGGTGACCTTGTTCGGTGCTGCGGTGGTATACCTCCTCTTGGCAGCTCAGATCATCGAGCAGGTGCTGCTCGCTCTGGTGCCCACGCTCACCATCTGCACCTGGTACCTGATCGTCGTTGGTGTAATGACACCGCTCATATTCTTCGGAACGCCTAAGGATTTCTCGTAAGTAATTTGTTAGGAGAAGAAGAAATACATAAAGCAATAATAGTGTGATATGTTGTTATTTGTAAGGTTCTACTGCAAAAAAAAACACGGAAACATTATAGGACCACTTGGTTGTCTGTCTGACTATCTGTCTGAATCTCAAGACCCTGTATTAATAGATCTACGTTCCCTTGAAACTGTAAATAGTATACATTTTTATAATTTTAATATACCCAGTGACACTCGCGCAATAAAAAGTAATGTACATAACGGTATAATAATTTAAAAGAATTGGCAGTTGGTGCGATTGGTTAAGCCGCCGCAGGTCGTGGGTTCGATTCCCATCCAGGACAAACATTTGTGTACATGAACATGTTTTTCCCGTATCTGAGTGTAATCTATATAAGTAAGTATTTACAAGCATCCATAGTACGAGTATAAGCTCTGCTTAGTTTGGGATCAGATAGCGGTTCGGCCGTTATAGGGGTCATACATACAAACACTCCTTTTTTGGCTTAGCCGTTCGGGTAAAAATAAGCTAAGTGTATCACTCATTCAGGTTTACAGGTGTGATTGCATTCGGGTCGACAATAATCGCGTGCGTGCTGTACTTCATCGAGATGATGAACGAGGTCCGGCCATTCGTGTTCCGTTTTGGCATCCACGGCTTCCAGGACTTCTTCCTCGCGTTTGGCACCATCATGTTCGCCTTCGGGGGAGCCTCCACCTTCCCCACCATACAGAACGACATGGCTGACAAGACCAAGTTCAGTAAGACTCTGCACTTCAGTTTTGGAGGTAAGCTGTTTATTTATATGTCGCCACTAGTTTTTTAGACCTTGAGCAGGTAACAAGACTAGTATTCTACTGGTAACGTTTAACCCACAGGGAAGATTTTATTTCAAACTAATTTTCCGCCCGCGGTTTCACCTGCGTTCCCAAAGAACAAAAAGTAGCTTATGTGTTAATCCAAGGTATCAGCTAACTCCATACCAAATTTCATCAAAATTGATTCAACCGTTTGAGCGTGAAGGAATAATAAATATACTATATCTATGTACCAATAATAAAGCTAAAGAGTTAGTTTGTTTGAACGCGCAAATCTCCGGAGTTACTGGTCCGATTAGAAAAAATCTTTCACTAATAAGAAGCTACATTATCCCAGAAGGTTATAGGCCACTTTTTATCCCGGGAACGCGAGTAAAACCGCAGGGAACAGCTAGTTATAAATAGGAGAAATAGCCAAACTTATAATAAAATTCCATGGTGGTCATCCCCAGCTGTCTTGCTGCTCTATCTGCCCATCGCAATTGGTGGGTACGCGGTGTACGGCGAGTCGGTGGCTAACAACGTAGCCATGTCTCTGACCGCCACGCCGCTCACCCTCGTCGCCAACCTGTTTATGGCTGTCCACCTCGTGTTCGCTTTCATCATCATCATCAACCCTGTCTGCCAGGAGCTGGAAGAGCTCTACAATGTTCCCAGAGGTAATAAATGTAGCTAGACTTTAAAGCGATGATAGTGGTAGTGAGTTTTCGATGTAGAAAATCACCGCGAGATCAAGTGAGATTAAATTTGTTTAGTTTGTAACCAACAGAATCGGGAAATAATCTTATAATAAGAATCTGTCGCCAAGATTGCACATGAGAGCCAATTGCCTTGAGGTCGGTAACACATTGGCAATATTGCAATCCTCCGGTATTGCAAATGGCGATAGGCGGCGGTAACCACTTACCATCAGGTGGACCGCCTGCCTACTTTTCAACCTTCTGACATAAAATAAAAATATATGTACGTATTATATGAAATAAATTAAAACGCAAAAAAAATATATCGGTAATGCGGAAGTGATTTCCTAGATTTTGCAGCATCCATTGGTTACCGTAACCGTTTAACACCAGGGTATGCTAGTTTGTCGACTCTATTTGGTACAACTTTACTCGCACTCAGAAACGTAGTGATGGGAGCTATTTTAGTACTAATAGATACTCAATTATACACGTTGAGCGACCTCTAGTTCACACACCGATGTAAAGATGGCGCCTTAATCTACAGACAATCTACATCACGTTTATGGTGAAGTTTATTCGTGCATTGACATAATATCTGCCAGATTCCAACATCCAACAAGGAGGACGGTCCCCAGACTGGCGGAAGATCTCCCCTTTAAAATGGAGGAGTCATCCACCTTGATCCTTCAAACTATTTCAATGTTAAAATAATTTGATGATATTCTTTTGAAAATATGGAAAATATTGTTTTTAAATATTTCAGACTCTGTGGGCTGGCGCATGGCAGTGAGGCTGTCGATAATGTTCGGTATCCTGTTCATCGGTGAGAGCATCCCGAGGTTCTACACCATCTTGGCGCTGGTGGGCGGCACCACGGTGGCCCTCCTCACCTTCATCCTGCCCTCGCTATGCTACCTCAACCTCGTCAGCCAGCCAGCCGGGGAGAAACAGCCTGCTGTGTCAGTTACTTTTACCACTTCTAATATGTATTTGCCTGTATTTGACCACAATCTCACCACGGTCAAGGATATTATTTATTCATAGGGGAACAAATATATATTACCTACTAGCTTTCCGTCTTGCGGTATCACCCGCGATCCCCATATTTTACCCCCTTAGGGATTGAGTTTTCAAAAATCCTTTCTTAGCGTATGCCTACGTTCCTTAGCGTATACCTGTATGCCAAATTTCAGCCAGATCTGTCTAGTGGTTTGAACTGTGCGTTGATAGATCAGCCAGTCAATCAGTCACGCTTTTATATATTTTAGATTTTGTTTCAAACTATTTCTTCAGCTTGAATATACCATTTTTTCAACAGCGAGGTACCCGGCTGGATGAAGATGGTTTGCTGGGAGGTGATCGCTGTGGGCGTGCTGGGCGGCGCTGCGGCCACATACAGCGCCATCAGCGCCATCTTCAGCACGGCGCAAGTAGTTCCCTGCTACTTGAAATAATTTATCAGCACCGAATTACGCCCGGCAGCTTCAACTTCGGGACGCGCCCTATTTGAATCAATAATTGATTTGATATCTCCACAGGATGATTTTGGAAGGGTATATTAGGTCTAAAGGGATTTTTCTAGATAATAAAATGTACGTGCTCATCTTTGCCATTATTTTTATCCTGTCTTAATTATGATCGACTAAGGTCTGTGTGCACAGACTAGAAAACGGTCCTATAAATTATAATCGGGCGTTACGATGACTTTTTCTTACGAAAATTCAAGGTTAACGCCTGATTATAATTTATCGGTCGGTTTTCTAGTCAGTGAACATCGACCTTAGTATGGTTAATGTAGGAGATAAATTGTGTTTAATAAGCGCATGTTAAAATATAATTTAATATTTTTTATAAGATGTTATTATAAGAAAGTTCAGTACGATAATTTAAGAATGTACTTGTGTACTTTAATTGTTTAATCCATAAAACTAACAATATAAATTACCTACTTACTTTATAATATTATGTTAGTGTATTTTTTAATAAAGTATAAAATAGTTATAATAATGTATGACCGCATTTTACGATACAATACAGGGTAGGTAGGAACAGTACAAATAATGCTTTTAATTTTGTATCTATTTTAAAATCTTATTATAAAGCAATAGCATACATAATTCTTAATTTTATTAAAGCTTAAGTTTTGAAAGTTTTCTTTTTACATTTTTTATTACCATAAACCGCTATTCATATTTTTAACCTCCGTCGAAAAAGAGGGGTGTTATAAGTTTGTAGTGTGTAAATGTGTGTGTGTCTGTAGCATCATAACTCCTAAACGGATGAACCAACGTTGTTTTTTTTGTTTGAAAGGTGTCTTAATCGAGAGTATCCTTACATATGTTTGCTGCATGTCCGTTGGCTAATATTATAAAAAAAGAAAAACAAAATCCGCTCAGCCTTGTTGCTCAAATACAGCTGTCGGAACACACCGAAAGGTGCTTGGCGACAGATTTTCAACTTGAGGGTGGTAGCCAGCCAGGCGGGCACTACAAAGTACCCTACCACCGTGCTATGGTTTCCTCACGATGTTTTCCTTCACCGAAAGCTCAAGCTCATTGTAGGATTCGAACCCGGGACCTTTGTCTCGGCATCCGACGTCACTACCACTGAGCTATCATCGCCTATCAACCTCATGTCTCATTATTTTCTATTAGGTAGAGCCGACGTTATCCGAGAAATTCTGGATTAAGTTTTTCTCTGCATTCTTTGTTGTAAGAGATTTGTAAAAATTATAATATAGGTATGTTAAACTAGTGAATATAATGACAAAGTAAGTTTTTTTTTTATTTTAATTTTTCATTAGACGTCAGAAAAACGTTTTTTTCTCTTATTTGGTCCATCTAAATAACTTGAAAATACTGAGATCCAATAGATGAATACAAAGGGAAGATTTCTTATTTAAAAAAGAAAAGGATTAGTTTTTTTTAAATAACATACACCGTTTTTTTTACTAAAATTGCGCCTCTCCTGTCTCGCTTGTAGTCAGTTTAGTAAGAGACGGGGTCATTTGCGGAGAGCATTGAATACCATATAAATATTATGTATTTGCAAAATCACATCGATTCCTTGCAAGTAGGTATAGACCATACAACAAACACTTGCGTATTTTTGATATTGGTAGGGACCTGATATTTACTTTTTAATTTTGATATTAAAAACAATCTTACATGTATCAATGATAACCGAGAATAACAACATAATGATATACATATTGCTTATAATGACGTGTTTGTTTGTCGGACTGTATCGAGCGACCCCCAGTGGACCGTCTTCATTGTAAACAACGATAGCTTATCGCTGGACCTACGATACTAACATGAAAACATGTACCACTATTCCCTAGATCATAACCTCCACGTATATTTACCATCATTGAGGGTGTACCTACCTATATGCCTAATTTGACTAACTTTCCGCGCCGAAATTTCCGCAAGTGTAGAGTGCACACCTGCGGAAATTTCGGCGCGGAAAGTTCCGCTGAACATGCTCGCAGTATTTTTTATGGCTTATCAGCCGAACGTAACGCGTTCTACTACTACCACAGTATAAATATTTCCTACCAGTTCGGTATCGAATGTTCTTGTGCAGAGCAACGGTGGGGTTCTAGCGGCTAACTAAGCGTGTTGGCAGGCTCGAACATTGATGAACGACGCGAGCGTGTGACCATAGATTAATATGTATATAGCGTGTGACCACGAGACGAGTAAAAACAAAAACTTTGCACGAAGTGTATTGTTGGGCCCTGGTGTATTGTGTTTGTCTACTAACATTAATGATTTTTGTAGCTATAATTAATGCTTTTTTGTGTGAAACTATTAAAAATATGAATTTGAAAACCCAGCCTTAAGTACCCATGATATTTAAATTCACTATCGTGTTTTAATGACCCCCGCCTATTATGTGACAGTTTTATAAACTACTATTATGTGGGTTGGATAAAATATTTTGAATCAGGATGAACTAACTCATTTCACAGATCTCATTTGTCATACTCTCCGCATGAATTGGGATCTCCAGCAACCGAGCTCCAGTAATAACATTGAGCTGGGAAGGCAGCGTCTGCGCTGAGATAGTGTGATAATGAGTGCGCCCCGCACTGCCCCATGCGCGCGCGCACTGCCGCTGCGAACCCGGGGACGAACGAACGCGCACCGCTCTATTGTTTGTGATCACAGTAATATTCTTACTATCAACAATATAAACGTAAGTAAAGATCCTTTACATTTCAACTAATGTTTCACACGCGATCCTGTATTTGCGGCTGTCTACGTCATAATATTTATCTGTATTCCAAATTTCAGCCCGATCCATCTAGTGCTGTGCGTTAATAGATCAGTCAGTCATTCAGTGACGCTTAAAAACGCTAACCTGTAACATAGATAATTTGTACCTTTTTAATTGAATTATTGTATTATTATACCCTATGGGCCAAGAGTCTGACAATTAATGATTATTAATATTATACCGAAGTTGAGATTATGGTGAAACATTTTTTATGTCAGAAGGCTAACAAGCAGGCAGGCGGGCCACCTCATGGTAAATGGTTATACCGTCGTCAATTGCCATTTGCAATACCAGAAATATTGCCTATATGTTGCCGACCTGTTACAATGCCAAAAAGGCAACTGGCTCTCAAGTGCAAATGCCGGAACACACCGGTATCTTGCTATAGTTTAAACCTAAAAGAAGTTTGATAACTAAGTTATACTAAAAAGGGAATAATAATTAGTAAATATTTTCCAGAATATCCAGTTAAGATGGTGCTATGTAGTATGATTCGTGCGGCGACGAGGGTCACCAGAAGCAGCGTGGGTCCTCGCTGCTGCAAGCGAGCTCTCTACAGTACCGAAAACAAAGGTACATCACCCTGTGCTTCTTGTTTCAAGACCCTCATGTGCGTTGTGTAATGCTCGCATTATTTATAATTTAGTTATTCTGAGATCTGCTGACGTATCTGTCAAAGCTCGGCGATGTTTTAGAAGTTCGAAGTACTTTGTCTTTTGGTCCTATAGCTTTGGAAGTATCAGCAATGCATTAGCATTAATAATCCGAGTTTCACTCGTTATCTTTTAGTTAATGTTGCGACATTTGTCAATTAGAATAAACGTCTCAATTAGTTCAATATTGGTCACGACCGACCCGTCTTATCTGTTAAAAAGAAAAATCCGTATCGATATTCCACTTGCGGTCATTGTGAGCTATGTTCAGTATAAATAAGTTCTTGATTACGCAACTGTCGCCTTGCCTTGTGCTCCACAATCGATTCAACTTTATCTAACAAATAATAATGATGTAACTGCGTTTACTTTCAATCATTTTAAGTACCTATTACGCTCATCAAAAATATACAAAATTATAACAAATTTTCTGGAGCGTCAATCTTAACCAGGAAATAAAATGGTCTTCCTTGTTTGTTTGGACAAGTGAATTGGTTATTTGACCAAATAAATAGTATCTGATGAGTTTGACAGTCGACTTGCGCGTCATTAGCGGTAAGCTTTATACTTTGCGCCCTGCTGAGCGAGATCTATTTTACCATGAACTGCTGCGAATGTATCGTGCTGATAATTTATTCATTAGAGTCAAAAAATCCCTGGTTATCTTATAGCCTTAATTATTGTGATAAAGTTCAACTGCTTACATTTAATCATTTTTGAAAGAAACAAACTGATTGTCTTATCTATTTTTCCATTAATTAATTAAACTCTCGAGTAACAAATTGAGATATGGATCATGCTCGTAGCTCATGTTTGCGATAGATATACACTACATTAAGACCAAAATAAATGAACATGGATGTTTACAGATCGGTTCTACACGAAGAAGCACGAGTGGGTATCGATCAACAAGAATATTGGGACCGTGGGAATATCTAGCTTCGCACAGGTTTGTATAAACTTGTCTTTATAGTCACCATCAGCATATCAGCCGACAGACGTGTCCACTGCTGGACAAAGGTCTCCCCGAGGATCTCCACGTTTGCGAGTCTTGCACTACCCACCATCCAGTGGTTTCCCACGACCCTCATAAGAGCGTCTGTCTACGCTGCGTCTTCCGGTGCGTGGTCACTACTCGAGAACATTTCTGCCCCAGCGGCCGTCGGTTCTTTATAGTGATCCATAAGTACTAGTACTTCCGATCTGCTGCCTTAGTAGTAAACTAAGTACAGGCAGCCTAAAAATGAAAATGAGGCAGGAACTTTACTCTTCACCATCACCTATTTGATCAACGAGAATTATGTACGAGTGCCTACGAAACACTATTGGTAGACATAACGGTAACATGCGCTTCTAAAGAACACAGCCTATTTCTAAACATCTAAAATAGAATCTTCTTATATAAAAATGAATCGCTATTTAAATTTTTGTTGAAGACTCAGACTTCAAAGGTTCTTATGAGAAGATAAAATACCCGAAAAATAAGAAAATTCGGTAAAACCTAAAAGTTCTTTTTTCTATAGGATATTTGAAATCTTCTCAGACATCGTCAGCTGTAGGGTCATCTAATTTTTGCATAAGGCCAATGCATTTGGCATTCTTCTCATAGTTATGTTGGTCTTAATTCCAGGAAGCCCTCGGCGAAGTAGTCTTTGCGCAGCTACCCGAGGCAGGCCAACAGCTTGCGGCAGGAGACGAGTGTGGAGCTCTCGAGAGCGTGAAGGCGGCTGGTGAAATCTACACTCCCATCTCAGGCACAGTGAGCTCTTCTATTCACTAAGACTTACATTTACAATAAGACTATGTTGTAAAGTAGCCTCAAGTAGTCAGAAACTATCGATCATTTGATAGAGAAACCTCATCTTCAGTTCTTATGTTCTGTATTTTTTCACACTTGTTAAATTGTCTTCGAGATTCGAGTGTGTATATGTGTGTGAACTGAGCACTATTATTTGCGGTATATGTGTCCAATATTTTTTGGTAATCTAACTACAGGACTAATTGGCTGCGTGCAATCTTTTTTCATCCATCCCTTTTACTGGCCAACATTCTGAACCACACATACCTTACGCACCTTTTATTAATCATCAATGTGTGACAGGTGATCGAAAAGAACGGTGCGGTGGAGTCAACGCCATCTCTCATCAACAAGTCGTGTTACCAGGAGGGCTGGCTGTTCCGCGTGAAGGTCTCCCACCCTGAGGAGCTGGAGCAGCTCATGAATCAGGACACATACGACAAGTACCTTCAGGAGGCGCACTGACACCATTGCTTTGGCACTTAGGAGACTTAATTTATATTGTTGACTTTAAGACACTGAGGGCCTACTCCGAACGATACCAGATTAACCAATAGAATTGCAGCAAACTGACGACACGTAAATTTTGTGCAATTCTATTGGTTAATAATGTGACAACGATGGTCGGTCGGAGTAGGCCCTCTGGTTTTGTTGTTTTAGGACACGCAAATTAATTTAGGTATATTGTTTCTACAATTTCATAGCTATACAAATTATAGCTATCGTATATGGATATTTTAAAAACTTCTGTCAAAATACTATAATAGGCTTGTAGACTTATTTTGTATCATAATGATTCTACATATTTAATTTCAGTTTTTGGTGTTCATGCTCTTTATAATAATTATTGGGTGATTCTTTCGGGTATAGTAACCCTTCCAAGATCACCTAAGCTGTATTCTGTTCGAGTTATTACGAATTGCTACAAATGTAAACTTTTGTGTAGGTACTGGCAGTGAACACGTGCAGCCCTCAAGTACCTGGTCAACTTGTTACTTTACTATAAGTACTCAAACATTTTTAATTTGTGATATCCCATTAAATTGTACTTTGTGAACGTCTTCTCTTTTACCCGACTATGGAAGAGCCGAATGGAAGATTTATATTGTACAAGCGACCCGCCCCAGCTTCGCACGGGTGTACAAATCTTTGAATTTCTCGGCTTTTCTGTACTACCTATATAATATGCATGTATTTTAGATATAACCTATAAACCTTCCTCTTGAATCACTTTATTTATTGCTGAAAATTTCATTAAAATCCATTGAGTAGTTAAAAGATCTAAGCGAAGCTCCCTTCCGCCCTTATCACTAGAGCGATTGCTTAGAGTTCTTTAAGTAACGACATTTAAATGGCTTACGTTGAATGTCAATAACATTTAAAAAATATTTGAGTTTGAGAAACGTTTGTCAAAACACGAATAGAATCCATTATACATTAAAATGATCATATAATATTCAAAATTAATAAATTCCCTAATACGTCATCAACATCATTATATTACGAACACCCTCGTTTACCCGCACGGGAAAATAAATGGTATGGTTTACTTAAGAGCCGCAGCCCCGGATATGATCTCGATGAGCTCCCTAGTGATAACGGCCTGGCGGGTCCTGTTGAAAAGCAGCGTCAGCTTGCGGATCATCTCGGCGGCGTTCTTGGTGGCGTTATCCATGGCAGCCATGCGTGAGGACTGCTCCGAGGCGGCGCTCTCCTTCAGCGCGTAGTACAGCAGCGCAGCGAGGGTCCACTCCACGTAACACTCCAGCTGGTCGTCGTCTACGTCATCGAAAGCGTTCATGTTCGGCGCCATCTGTTGACAATATATTGAAACTAAACTCAGTGAACGGATCTTTGATGACCATAAGCATAATTGTCTATCAATCCTAATAATAAAGTTGAAGAGTTTGGTTCGTTGAACGCGATAATCTCCAGAGTGACTGGCCCGATTCGAAAAATTATTTCACTTACCTATAGGAAGTTACATTATTCCCGAAGGTTTAACCCGCGATTCCATTTATTGTTGAAATTTCAAAAATCCTTTCATAACGGGTGCCTACGTAGTTAAAGCTATCTGTACCTATGCTAAATTTCAGTCCGATCTACCAGTGGTTTGAGCTGTGCGTTGATAGATCAGTCAGTCAGTCACGCTTTCCTTTTATATATTTAGATACCCATGAATAAAATAAAATAAATATATATTCTGGGACATTCTTCACACACGGTTATCTGATCCCAAACTAAGCAGAGCTTGTACTATGGAAACCAGATAACTGATATACTACAACTACTTTTTTTGTAAATACGAACTTATATAGATAATCAATTACACCCAGACATAAGGACAAACAGACATGTTCATGCACACAAATGTTTGTCCTGGATGGGAATCAAACCTATTACCAGCGGTGTGATAGGTAGTGTCATAACCAACTGCGCCAACTGGCTTGTCAATTGGCTATGGCATAGGCAAAAATAGCATAAAAAGTAAGCTAGCTGCGTACCAAATTTTATTGTGCTCGGTGCAGTGGTGGTGGTGAAAAGGTAACAAACAAACAAACTGACGTTCGCATTTATAATATTAGTTAGGATTAATTAACTCAGCTAAGTTTCTCGCTGGTTTCTCTCATCTGAAGACTGGTGTGTTTACTTCAGTAGATTTGACCTTCTTCTGGCCTAAATTGAAAATGGCTTTGACATTGATTTCTGACTGCTATGCTTATTTATAAATCGTGTTAAAGATTGTTGAATGGTTGAATGATATAATTACAGAACACAAAATTGCCTTCTCAAAAATTTAAGGAACATTTTGGTACAAGGCTTACTACAATTTTAACGAATATTTAAATGACAAAAAGGCTCGGGTGTAGCGCTCGCTCTTGCAGGACATATTTTTTGTAAATAATGAAGTTTATTTTGAAAAGAGTAATTTGTCGAGCTCCGGCTCTTTTCAGTAAAAGCTTCCTTTCGGACAGTGCATTAGAGTCAGGCAAATCATATGTGCCTGTGAAGGTCTATTTGAATATGAAATGAAATCGTTTGGCCATTGATATATTACCGTCTGGCATTATAGTTGCTCGCGACCAGTATTTAACCGGTGGACGTAGCTTACAACGAGTCAGTAAAGCAGTTTTTTCTACAACAAAGTCGGCAATCAAGCGCAAGTATAGGATGGCAAGAAATAAAGTGGTGTAAATACATACATGGTAAGTAACAGCTCTATAAATGCAAATGAAGGTATAGATACTGTACCTTGTAGAAATCTCTGGTGTATATTATTAGACTAGCTGTTCCCCGCAGCTTCACTCTCTTTCCCGGGATAGAAAGTAACCCTCAGGTTGATTTTCAGCAGCTTCAAGGCTCTACTTGCTACCCCAGAGCAGTCCTCAGAAAAGGTGACACACAGCCAGGCTACGAAAAGTTCCTTTTATCCTTTGGATCTGTAGAAGTACATTATGTAGAGACGTAACCTCAATCTTGGTCTTGTTGAAGATAGGCACGACGGAGAGCTCGTACTTGACGGGGCTAAAGTACTTGTTGTAGTAGATCTCCCCGAGGTCGTAGTTGTACCCGGCCTGGGTGATGACGGCAGCCATTAACGACGCGTCAGCAAAAACGGGCGATATCCGACCGATCTGCGACGTGTCAACAGAATAATCTATAACAGCCAAGTGCATGTAGGAACACAACACACGTAATTAGGGTTAGGTTACAGTAGTCAGTACGATGTGGTGCTTCAGACTAGACTAGATATACTACAAGAACCAAAACTGTCATCTAGGAAAACAAGTCTGCTGTACTGCTGGACAAAGGCCTCCCACAAGGATCTCCACGATGAACGGTCTTGCGCTACCCGCATCCAGCGGTTTCCCGCGACCACCACAAGATCGACGGTCCACCCTGTGGTGGCCACGCTGCCTGCCCTCGCTGCGTCTTCTGGTTTGTGTTCACCACTCGAAAACCTTTCTGCCCCAGTGGCCATCGGTTGTACGTTATGCTCCGCCCACTGCCACTTCAATTTGGCAATTCTTCAGGCTATGTCGGTTACTTTGATTCGCCTGCGAATTCCACGCTGTATACTATTTGTATTAGGTAGGCATAAAGGTACCTATGTGTGGATATTAAGTAACTATTAAGAACTTACATCTTTAACGCTGACAAGCATATTGGTGGCAAAGACTCGCAGCATGCCGCGGGCCTTGTCTCCGATGCAGACCAGCTTGTGCGTGGGCCCGTCCGCATTGCGCGCCGCCATCTCGCGCTTGATGCGGCGCGCCACTCCCGAGTGGACCCCTCCGCATAGACCTGAAACAACATTGCAACTGGCACTCAAAAGGACCCAGTATCCAAGTAGTCGAGGTGGCGTTTGCAAGCCGGGCCCTAACCAATGCCGGTTGCCCATGGGCCTTACGAGGCTTACCGCAAGCCAGGCGGCAGGTAGGATACCGGCGCAGGCTAGGGCCCTACATGAAAACTAGATCGTTCATACATACTTAAAGATAAATGCAACAGAAAAAATCTAAAAATAATTGAGGCCATATCAGAAACATGTCTTGAACTGCGATAACTTTTGAACAAATCTACCGATTTTGTCGTAGGTAGGTAGGTACCTATACTAAATAAATAAATATCCTGGGACATTTCTATGTACCTTAAATATCGTTGATACTTAGTTTCTTGTGTTTTTACAACGATCTCTAACTAAACCTTATGAGCTTGAGCATTCGGTATAAAAATACGACACGCAATTTGTTGTAGGTACCCGTCTAGCTGGTTACTACCATCTAGTAGAAAATCAATCAGTAAGCACTTACCGTGACAGTTGCACTTGAGAACCAGTTCCGTTCAGCCACTGAGAGATTGTGTTTAAAAATAGGCCTATATACATCATAAAAAAGCATTTAGAATGACTAACTTTCCAGTTTAGGTCTATGTCCTATCTAAATAGAGAGTTCGCGCGTCTAAACGCCAATAAAAACATCAGCTAACTTTTGGCTGATAAGCTCGTTCCGCCCGCTCAGTGGTGACACTGTCATTGTGCTATAAACACGTATTCTGTCAAATTCTGCGCCGAATATAATTTTCCCTTACGTTTATGGGAAATATTCAAGAGCTGGTATCACTCAGCATGTCTGAGTGACGCAGCGCGCTTGTCAAACAATATATAGGTACAAATCTCGCCCGTTTTGTGTTGCGATTACAGCACAAAACTATCTAGACAATATTATTAACTAAGGTTATTATTTACTTACTATATTTAAAAAAAAGTTTATGAAAAGATAATGTAGGTAGATAGGTATGGACGTGTATCGAGTCGCATGGCTCGCCTCGTGCTAAATACAAGAGGTACTTATCATATCAGAGAAGAGGCCAAAGATTAGCCTGGAGACAAATTGTACATCATGTAAATAGGTATTTTACGTGCTGATTCATTAACTATTTAACACGCGTCATGTTGTATTAATTGTCCTTAGATAATGAAATTATTGACCATTGCATCTTCTTGTATCATTCTACTATTTACATCACTATGTACCTACTGTTCTAACTTATAGGGATACAGTACTACAGTATTAACTTAATCTGACTTTTTATTTATTTTCCTCACAAATATTATAATAATGTAAAAAAATAAAGGTCTTGAGAGCTTCCGACATATTTTTTTTATCTAATAGGTTTTCATTAAATTTTGTATGCAGAGGGTTTCGGGGGAGATAAATCGATCTAGCTAGGTTTTCATTTTTAGAAAACGTCGTTTTAAAAAAACACGAGCAAAGCTCGGTCAACCAGGTACTTTTAAATAAGTAAGGCGATAAGCTGTTAAAAAGAACTTATACAAGACTTCAAGAAAGTAACATAACTTTATTTATAAGTTGATACCATAATAGTTGGTGGAATGGAATCTAATCGCGAAAATACGCTGTGTTTAGACTGTTTTTTTGACGAATCCTTCCGACTTTTTATCCTACAAAAAATACATGTTATAGTTTAATTCATCATATTTAAATTGAATTAATTAAAATTTCGAAAAAAAAAATCCTATCACATGTAATTTTAACGTAAAAGGGAAATTTAATTGGCAAAACGGCTAATCCGATGTAAATAAATCTTACACCAAAAAAAGGAGATAGATGTTTTTGCAATTTGTATTAGTACCTATTAAAATCAAGCAGAAATCCAAGGCTCCCTTTAGATCCCACCCGCGGGCGCCTAAGCTTTGAGTACTTGGTTGTATGGATAAAATCGTCAAGGTTATTGGCTTTAGTGATCCCCTAAAAGAGGTCTTTCACACCAACAAGTATGTGGTACGTTCAACCTATCACCCTGTATTGGTATAAAGGTTTACAGAACGCAAGATATACAAGTAAAACCTGATTAAAAACACATAGTAAATGTAATAGTTATTCAAAGAAACGCAAAACAATAAATAAATACGCAATTTGTAATGTACCGGAAATGTCAAACCTATCAAAACAATTGAGTCTCGTTCTGTGACCATGTGGGTCACTATGATGAAATATTACAATCAATTGCAACAGGTACGGATGGCAAATTTCTCAGTAACAATCATTAGATGGAATGTCCAGTAAATAATTACTAGATACGAGCAATAGCCGATTTCATGGAGCTGGTTAAAAAGGCGGAGGTGGTCATATGAAATGTGGATCAAACTGAACAATTCCAGATACAAACAACAGTTCTAATGAGCATTATGAAACAAATTCTCGTGTTATGTTATGATAAAGTCAGATAACCGACGTAATGGACTTTATCTATCAGTTCGTTTGGAACGCAGATCACTGACCCTACAGTTTATGAAATTAGAACTGAATCTGCTTTTGATCTAGTTGACATTTTAGATGTAGATGACACCGAGGCATCAAGATCTATCATGGGCCATAAAATAATGACTTAGCACAAAGTAAGACAGTGGTAGTACCTAGTCACAAAGGTGTTTTTGCGGCGTGGTCTGTGATCCGGCGCGCGGCGCTTGTCGATAACCCGCGTCTATCTCCCAAGCGTCCAACCCGAGCCCAACCCGCGCACATACATTGCGACTTGCGTATCTCTGTTTTTTATAACTGCTCCAATTTTTACGGCATTGACATTAAACCAATTTTACTCATAAGATAAGGTTGTTCTGCAATGAATCTTTTTGCGTTCTATTAACTTTATCACATGTTTGATTTGTAGCTCCCACAGTTCAATACAATATTTCAAGCCGAAGTATGTATGAATGATGCGTACTGATGGATTACTGCGAGAATGAGAAAGCGTATCTCTAGCAAAGCGATGATTACTGGAAAGGACTAAATGAACAGAAGAGATAAGTACAATAACTCAGTATCTTAGGACATTCATCTTACACGGTCATTTGATCCCAAACTACGCAGAAGTTTTGCTATAAATATAATTGTGTTACTTAAAAAATATAGATATTTACAGCGAGGCTCGAAACTGCTAGGCTAATTGTAATGAACATCATTAATGATTTCATCCAATGACGCGCTTCGACGAAGACCATTTTGTGGGCGTGGTGAGCACTCATTGAATGATTTTCAATAATGTTCTCCATTACGATTACCTCCAAAGATATGCAGTAGAACCCCTGACATCAAATCAAATATGAATTTTCGTCCTTCAAATGGAATCCTACCAATGGCTTCTAAAGGATATGGGTTGGTGACAACGCAGAAGACACCTATTCTTACAATAAAGACCTGATTGTCAGATTACCTCTATCAGAAGTCATGGCGATGTAAATCCGCTTGACCTTATTGTCATCCTTGGTGTCGGTCTTGACTTGTGCAGGTTCTGGGGCCGGTGCCTCCTTGTCTTTGTCCTTGCTGACTTGCTCCCGCACCAGATGTGACGACTGGTAGAACTTGCGAGGGCCGTAACCGAAGGGCCTGGCCGCGACGAGCTCGCGCTCGGCTCTCGTGAATCTGTAGGATATATCATCATTAAAGGAGGAACCCGAAAACCCGTTGATGGTAGGACCTTTGAATTATGAATCCTTTGGGGATGAAGATAATCTGCTGATTACGTTTAAATAGAATTGGTAAGTATGGCATGGTCGAATGTGGTAAGTACCTGTTATTTACATGTAAATAAGTTTAGATAATAGGTATTATATGTTAGCCTACAGGTCGTCATCTCAGAAATGGTGAATGCTTTTAAACAAACCTGATCTTATGACTTTTAGTCATGAAATTAGCGTTATAATGTGACTGTAATGAGATCATCACTGACTGTAGTAAGATTGTGTCATGCACTGCCCTATACATACACAGTATTAAGTAAAAAGAGGTTTCCTCGTGCTAAGACACATTAGTTATGAAGGGACATCTGACTGAAATTAGCTCACGTGTATTAAAAAATATTTATTCTAGTACCCTGAATAAATATCAGGAGAGTTCTGAGAAAATCTGCCCTCAAACGCCTATGGTGTATTCCGGCAGTTGCACTTGTGAAGAAGTTGCCATTTAGGATTTATGAAACTCAGTAACACATTGGTAATCCCTTTGGTTTGGCCAGCTTATGTGCGGAGGTGATGGTATCCACTTACCATTAGGTAGATGGCCTGCCTGCCTTCAAATAAATTAAAAAGATATCAAGATGAGATAGATTGATTGAAAACTCGTTACTTGCTTGCCGAAACCATCTTCATTGTCTTTGTTATCTTCTGTATATTCTTGATAGACTTCAGTCGCAGCGACACTTGCTTCAACTGCACCATTATCTATAATTTTTACTAATTAAAGGTTATTATTTATTGTTTCCTTATGGCCATCATTGTCAGTCTCGTTAATATCAAAATGTCAGGTTATTTTTTCTATTCGATGCGACGCGACGTGTGACAAACTTTTTAATGAAGTAAAACAGCCTACTTTTAAAGCAAAAACAAATAAGTACCTATTTAAATCGAAAGTCGTTATTGACCTTTTATGATTTTTGATCCTTTAGTAGACAATACCTGAACCTTGAACGTAAGGCACTTTAGAAAAACTAGAACAAAAAGGATAACTGTGATCAATTCTGAGAAACCTTGTGTTGAGTGCGCAAAAAAACATTTTACAAAATACCTCAAACCTCCTTGCACATTCACGTATTAGGTTTTTCCTGAGCAGGCGCTTTATATAAGTATAGATTCCATTTACCTTGTTTGCTTTAATTACTGTTCCGTATAGTGATATAAGTTGCAAAACCTCGGAAGTGTGTCTGTCTGCATCGACCGTCGAAGCCGGCTGACGTTTACCTGCGCCTGCGCCGCCTCGCTCTCTCTCCGCCAGGTAACTGCTAAAATGCTTACCAATATAGTTTTATATGCTTAGCGTATTTTTATGATTTGTGACACTAAATTCGTGCCATGGTTCTCGACTTACAAGCACAGGAATAGGTTGATTGAGAGGTGGATTTTTGTGGTGATATGAAGCCCAGAGATGATCCTAAGTAGATATATGGAGGAAGACGATAGTGTGTACCTCAAAACATGGTACCTATAGGTTCCTACGATTTCTTAGTGGTAGAGACGTCAAAGGCTGTAATATAGGGTTCGTATCCTACAATGAACTTGTTGAAACCATAGTACGGTAATAATACCTACCTGCCTTCAGTCCTCGTGTTGTAAATCTATGAATAAATAGTTACCTACCTACCGAACTATACCGAAGATATTCCGTTATTATCTTTCTATATCTTGCCATAATATAGCTGTCATATGTTTATATTATTTAATTTGTATCAAAACATGTTTCATTTTCCTTATTTTAATGTTGTTTATTATTGCATTAGTCCTAATGACTCGTTCAACAACGTGTTTATCTACGTAAGTCTTCCCCCGCGGTTTCACCCGCGATCCCGTACTTTTACCTCCTTAGGCTTGAATTTTCGAAGAATTTCTTAGTGGACTCTTTAAACAACTATTTCAGTAAGAGCAGCGGTAAAGTGTGCGGCCTGTGCGTTAATGTGATAGTCTGGTGATCTTCAGGGACTTTTATTTTTTATATCATACAGACAGTTGTAAAAACGATAGAATGGTGTATCGAACGCAAAATACGTTTTGTGATATAATACTTGATAGTTAATTAACTACGATGCTTCGCTATTTTGTCCAATAGGTGCGCATTATTTAAAAAATATAAACAAAAACTAGCCTGACCTTGGTAGGACTGGGCTGGGCACTGGGCAGCGACCGGCCGATCAAAGTTGCGGGAAAATAGACAAAATAAACGCAACTGAACTACAATATTGCATCGACAAACTTTTTTATCAATAACCCGGATGCTAGAAAACTTTGACATAATAATATTGAAGGTGGCTTTTTTACTACCGGTAAAAGTATTGACCTTACTACTTGTTCTGCTCCTTTGTCGCAGCCGTAGGTAATAAAAGCCTTTATACTGATATAAGTTCTTGAGATTTCTAGTTCTCAAACCGGAGTTAATCTCATACCTATATTAGGTATTTTGATCTTGATAAAAGGTGAAAACTGCCGATTTTTCAAGGACAATCAATATTTTTTTAAATTTTGATTTTTGTCAGAGATAAAGTCAATATTTATTATATGTGTTTTATGTGCGTGGATCATAAGGCAAGGGTATTATCCACATCCAACCAGGCTAACAATATTGAATACTACTCATCCATAAAAAAGATATTCCGCCAGGATGGGTCGTCGTGCCCGGGGCCCGCAGTCCTGTATGCTAGAATCTTATTCCCGATTTCGTGACTTCAAAAACAGGAGTATTCTGCATCTCCATAACTTAAGTCGTCCAAGTCGTACAGGTATATATGTAGATCATATACCGCATCTATTTTTTAACGTGCGATCGCTGTTGACGTCACTCGGGTCGCATAAAAGCTGCGTGCGCGCCCGCGGCGTTTGTTTACAAGAACAAGACGCCCGCGACGCAACCACGTATAGTTCTCGCTTCACGATGGACATTAAGACGCAGAATGTCGACCCTCAGGCCCAGAAGCTGTCCTCCTCACCACCCGACAAGGTTAGTTCAGGCCACTTCTGGCTATTGTTGTAGAAAAGCCATCTAAGACTGGCAGTATACATTTTCGACTGAATTCTTATTGTTTCTGTTAAAATTCTTGTGTATGTATCTCTTTCTCTTGTATTCTTTTGTTTGTACTTTTGCGTTCTTGAGAATAGAATAATCTTTATTTGCAGAAACTTGTGTTAAACTTACATTGTGTATAAACCTCGCAAACATGTTTTACTGGAAATCAGTGTGCAATATTTTTTTGCAGGTATTAATTATTTTGTACCTTAATGCAATTATTGCATCTAGATAACCGACTATTAGATCTACTCGTAATAATGAATGTGCATTGCTTAAATTAAATTTGATTTATTTTTTTTATTTATAAATACTTACTTCCAAAATTAAATAAAAAAATATTGTTAAATCCTCTCTTAATATTTAAGATAGGTATTTTGATTGTTGTACCTAATCTACTAAACTCCTAGTACACTCCTAGAACCTATAGCTGTTGATGTAGCTATATAAGCTGTTGCGAACACTACAAAAACAGATCTATACTAAGCTGCTTTTGGTATTTTTTTTTACATTAATATTTGATTCAAAAATAAAATGGAGCATTTTTTTTCTACAAATTTTGATGTAGTAGCGCTCCCTAGTCGAATGCGAACAAAACTATAGGGAGGAAATTTGAAATCAGGGAAAGCTTGTGTGTTTTAGTTTAACAATTCCCTAAGAGATGACGCTAGTGGTTCAAATCTTATCATAGTAGATCGGACAAATCCCAGGGGGTCAATTACGCCACATTTGAAGCTTCATAATATGTTTCATCTAATTTAACAGAGTTTCGTAATATAGCCCAATTTTAGGCGAAACAAACATGTTTCTGTAAAGTGGCGATATCCTACCTGTCTTCAAGAGAAGTGAAAAATAATTGCAGTTTAGAGAAAACTGTAGGTATTTATTATCTTTGCCTCATTTCTCCTAGAATAAAATTAAATTTAAGCCTTATTCATTCATCATTGCCATTGACAAAATAATTCGTAGCAAAATTTGGTATTATTAACAACGTGAAAGCACATATCTACATATTGTGTGTCTTACTTAGCTTTTAAACCCTCATCATCATCATATCAGCCGAAAGACGTCCACTGCTGGACAAAGGCCTCCCCCAAGGATCTCCACGATGGCCGGTCTTGCGCTATCCGCATCCATCCATCGGTTTTCCGCTACTGATCACAGTTTAATTCAATGTTGTAAAGAAAGTTCTCTTGCTCAGTCTCTTTGAGGAGTCAGTGCTCACATGGTCGATGATGGTAGGCTACGTCATTACAGTTATTCCAGTTAATGTCGTTAATGATGGCACTGATAATCAACTGGTATCTGTCACTAACTTCTATAAACCAGTTCGTTATCATCCGTTTATACGTCATCTTGTTCATTCTACACGTTTTAAGATATTAATTAAACTAGCTTTCCGCCCCTGGGTTCTTTCGCGATCTCCTATTTTGCGTGTTGAATTTTCAAAAGTTCTTTCTTAGTGGTAACCTATAGCTGATGTCAAAAAAGCTGACGCTTGCCAAATTTTGTCCAGTGGTTTTGAATCAATCAGGTAGTCAGTCAGGACTAGTAATTATATTATAACTAGCTTCTGCACCGCGGTTTCACCCACGTTTCCGAGGTATCTTATGTTTTTCAGGGATAAAAAGTAGCCTATATGTTATTCCTGGGTATGTTCTATCTATATGCCAAGTTTCATCCAAATCCGGACCTACAACTAAGTTTCCAAATACAAATAAAATTCATTAGAAACAATATATTCGATAAGGTTTCGATATAATATCGAGCATATTAAAGGGGCATCGACACAGGGCGACGCCTGACGCCTGACGCTTGGGTCGCGGGTTATCGCTACTTAATTCCACACGTAGCCTGAATATCGGCAGTGCGGCGATACCGAGGCGTTATCGCAACGTGATAAACGCACTCTATCAGCTATGCGATGCATGACTTGACATCATCTTGATGACTATCTCGTATGACCATTGCCAATAAAGAAAAGAGTTCAAGCAGTTCTAAGGAATCCCATAGCCAAACTCAAAATTAAAGGATTTACCAGATGGAGACGATAATGTGGGTTTAGTAGATGAGGCTTGCATTATCATGAACAAATACATGAAATACTTTGTATTCCTTATTTTGGAACTGATAGTCTCTAATCTATAAATAGCTTAGAGTATGTACCTACTATAATATCTTATTAATTCAGATAATATTTTCTTTTTCCCTTTTGCATATCCCGATTCTTCAGATATCTCGAGATTTATAGAAAATTCCAAAACTATGTTTTAATTCCAGGATTTTATAGAAAATTCCAAAAATATGTTTTTATTTCCAGCCCAAGCTAATGGAAGGGGGCAACTACATCCGCGAGGGGCGTGACTCCACGAAGTCGACCTGGCTGCTGTTCTCCCCGGAGACACCCGACAGTGCCGGCTGCCTGGCGCGGTTCTTGAGCATCTTCTCCTCACACGGCGTCAACCTCAGTCACATTGAGTCCCGCTCCTCCGCCAGAAGACCAGGATACGAGTTCATGGTAGAATGTGAACATGGAGCAGGTGACTTTGGAGCTGCCCTCGAAGAACTAAAGAAAAATGTCGGATACCTCAATATTATTTCCAGAAATTATAAAGACAACAGATGTAAGTATCAAATCAAATTTATGTACAGCTTTTGTGCTATTATTGGTTATTATTATTGGACAAACGTTATTTCATCCCAGCTGCTGTTCCCTGGTTCCCGCGGCGTATTCGCGACCTGGACCGCTTCGCCAACCAGATTCTGTCATACGGCGCGGAGTTGGACTCCGACCATCCTGGCTTCACCGACCCTGAGTACCGCGCCCGCCGCAAGTACTTCGCGGACATCGCTTACAACTACAAGCACGGCCAGCCCTTGCCTCACGTGGACTACAGTGCTGAGGAGGTCGCGACCTGGGGCGTCGTGTTTAGGAAACTGACGGAGCTGTACCCAACACATGCATGCAAGGAGCACAACCACGTGTTCCCGCTACTCATTGAGAACTGCGGCTACAGGGAAGATAACATTCCACAGTTAGAAGACGTCTCAAACTTTTTGAAAGGTAACTTGGCTCACATAAACCTAAACAGCTGATCCTGCAGTATCAAATATTTGATCTTATTTCTAAGCCATATTGAGCCGTGTTATCATTAAAACAGTCTAATTGTTGATTACAGATTGCACAGGCTTCACGCTCCGGCCGGTGGCAGGCCTGCTCTCCTCCCGTGATTTCCTGGCTGGACTAGCCTTCCGAGTATTCCACAGCACCCAGTACATCAGGCACCACTCGCGGCCGCTGTACACTCCTGAACCTGACGTCTGCCACGAGCTACTCGGTCACGCGCCACTCTTCGCAGACCCGGCGTTTGCTCAGTTTTCACAAGAAATCGGGCTGGCATCTTTGGGTGCGCCCGATGACTACATCGAAAAGTTAGCTACGGTGAGATAAAAAATCTATTTAAATAAGGGGAGATGAAATATAAAAACGTGATACATTCTGTGAGGCAGCATATAAGTACAGTTAGTGTATGTTTAGAAATTCATTCATTAATTTTTAGATACTGACAGATTGTTTGATTTTTCCAGTGTTTCTGGTTTACGGTGGAATTCGGTTTATGTCGGCAAGAAGGCAAGTTGAAGGCTTTCGGGGCCGGTCTGCTCTCCTCCTTCGGGGAACTACAGTATTGCCTCTCAGATGAGCCCGAGCTGAGGGAGTTCAACCCTGAGACCACCGGGGAAACAAAGTACCCCATCACAGAGTACCAGCCCATCTATTTCGTTGCCAACAGCTTTGAAGATGCTAAGGAAAAGATGATGTAAGTATCTTTAGAAATTGGATTTACTACAGACGCCTAAGGTTTCTTCTAGGTTTTATATCAATTACCTTATTGATATTGTTATGTGCAAGAACCTTGAATATAATGCAGTTCAGATTGAAGTTTCACTAAACCAAGTGAAGGTTGACGCGCCGCACAGAAATAATTATTGTTGTGGCAATGGTCGATTGGCCGGTGTATCTAAGTAATAAGGTTAAATAAAAATTATAATACGGGCAACTTAAAAATTTGTGAGTGTGTGAAGTAATAAAAAAAAATATGAAAGGTAACTAGCAAATTCTTGAGTCAATAATTTTTAATCTATCTTTTCTTCTTTTTGGACTCAATAGATTGGTATTTTACCATTTTACTAGTAAGTGAAGTTGAAGGCCGAAGGTGGTAAGCACATCAGTTTAGAAGACTCGTCTCCAAGTTGAGTTGCCCAACCTTCGAAAGCTTCCCTACATACATTGAATGAGCTGTCTTTTCCATAAAATGCTGTAGCAATATTCCTTTATTTCTAGTAAATTCGCCCAAACGATTCCTCGTGACTTTGGTGTGCGGTACAACCCGTACACGCAGAGCATCGACATCCTGGACTCCTCGCGCCAGATGAGGGACCTCCTCCACGGAGTCCACCAGGAGATGGAGCTCCTACTCAATGCTATGAAGAAGCTATAGAACTAATACTCGCCTTTATGATATTTATTTGTAAATTATGTATGATATTATTATATTTTTGTATACAGAGTGTACATCATTATCCATAACACTACAATATTTAAGGAGCATTACCATTTCGAAGTTATGACAATTTGAAGTTTAGCATAAATTCAAGTCATTCTCTGGTACAAGCCTTTATTCGCCCTCAGACACGTCATAAGGCGAGATAGCAAGTTTAACACTACAGTAATCGAGTAATCGACTTTGTACTCAGTTAGACTTACGTTGAAGTGTAGGTAATTGTTTATATTTTTAACCTCCTTAAAAAAAGGAGGAGGTTCTCAATGCGGCTGTATGTTTTTCCTTTTAATATTTGTCCACGCATAACTTTTTTGCATGAACCGATTTTAATATTTTTTTGCGTTGGATTCTGTATAAATCCAAGGTGACCCATATTAATTTTATTGTCTTTAAAGGAGGTTTTACTCTTTTTTTAAAAGTTGATAATTTTTTTATTTGAATGGAAGTGTTATGTACCTATAGTGATATTTTCCATTGTAAAATATATTTTTTCCAATAAAATAACGAAAAAAAAACGACGTAGACGTAATGCTTGTAGTAGTTTAGTATCTAGATAATATTGTAGTTAGCATTAGGTTTGCTTATTTTACCCAAAGCTTTATTGGTAAGTTATTAGGTAGGTATTCCTCTGTGGTAAAGATATTGTAATTTTCAATAAGTTATACTACATACAACTGATGTTATTGTTAAGTTTAACTTTAATAAGCATTTTATTAAGTATTGATGTATATAATGTCTAGTATTCATATTTAATTTAAGGATTATGATTACAAATAAAAGTTTAAAATTAATGATATATTTAAGATATTTTATGTTTACTTTATTGTATAAATACTTAATGCCGATTATAAAGATTATTTTAAAAATAAAACAATATAATAACCAACATGATATATTCAATAATTTGTACAGAATAAACCTCAAGTACCTAGTACTCGCAGCGACTAAAAGTAATTACAGTAAAATGACGAGATGACGAACTATGAACCTTAACACTATTATAAATAGGTCTATAATGAAAATTTACAAATAATTAAGTACATTGCATTGGATTATTTACAATTATTTCACTATGCTTAATTATAGTCTATATACCTATAGGTACTTATTTATACGATAAAGTTAATTGACAGCTACAAATTGCTTGACAAAATTACCGATAGAAAGTCTTTATAATTAATTGAGATAATAGGGATGATGACTGGGTAAAAAATAATTAATTCTATTTAGTCCGTCAGTTAGGTTATCAAAAAATATTGGATACGTATTTTTTATTTTATCAAATCAATAAAAACTTACAAAGATAGGTCGCATCAAAGTTCAGGAGTGGGGGTTTGTGACGTCACTTCTCTGTAAAAAGTGTACTAAAACGTGACGTCACGCGATCTTTATACGCACTGTATCTTCGTTATTTTTTGTTTTCAGAACTAAAGAACAAACATGTGTCCAATATTTTTTGGTAATCTAACTGACGGACAAATTTTTTTTTTTAGTCATCACCCCTGTTATAGTATTTATAATGGTGATAATGATGAAACGGCAATGAGAATGATGTAAATACTATACCTATTTAATTACTTAAAAGAGAGTAATATGCATCAAGAATTTAAATGATTTATTAATATACATTTTGGCACATTATGAGTTAAAAAAGACTTGATATATAATTTATTGTTTCAAACAAAATCCAACCAGAATAGTAGCGAGTGAACGTATCACAGATACTATAAATAAATAAATAAATATAATTATTTTTACAGTAAATAATGAGAATAATAAAAAGTTGTAAAATTATGGAATTCTATACACTTAGATATGTTAATTTATTTTACAAAATATCTACCACAAATATATACCATAACATTAGGTACCATAGGGGTGACTGGAACTCCAGGGTGGCGCTCCCCCTCTCGCCCCCTCCCTCCAGCTTTAGATATAAATTATTAAAAATTCTTACAAATATATTAATTTAAAAATAAAAGAAAAATCTATAGAACAACGTCCGCTGGGCGCTTAGTGAAACAAGTTTTTTTTCAAACATATTAATGTGGTAAATATGTTAGCTTCCGCCCCGCGGTTTACCCGCGTTCCCGAGGTATAAAATGTATATGATAAGGCGATGCTATACGTGAAATGATGATTCTAAAATACGTTTTTCTCTGTATTCTTTGTTCCAAGAGATTTGGAAAAAATATATGTTAAACTAGAGAATATGTGACGGGGAATAGTTTTTAAAAAAAATGGGATTTTCCATTAGTAACATCAGAAAAAAATCGTAAATATGCCCCTTTTTAAAACTAAGAATGCATTCTTTGAAATTGGTTCAGCCGTTTGAGTGTGAAAATGTAACAAACATACTTTCTCACAATCTTTCCCATTTATGATATTAGTGAGATGGATGATTTTGGCGCCCCCTGTAACTGCCGCCCGGGGCAGGTAAATTGATTTGCCCCCTAAATCAGGGGCTGAATTAGTACTAGTATATATTTTATGATACCTTAATACAAAACTATTGTGTATTATCGAGGCTGAATCTGGTTATGAATTAGTGTTTTATCTTTTATCTATTACTGATCCTGTTTCCTGACCTATTTCTTGAAAGGAGTTATGAAGGAGATACAAATAAAGTCCAATTAACTATAGGTAAAAACTGGAAGGTTTCCTGTGACAGTTCTTAGTTTTTTTTTTATAAGTTTTGGGCATTTTTTTTTAATGATCACTCGTTTTTTTATCAGAAGGTATCAGATAAATGTTTATAGTGGAGTACATTTTTTTTTAATAAAGTCAGAAATTCAACTATTTAACAGTTGATCAGACACTTATTGGAATTTTAACATTGAACTTTTATGTAAAATAAATATACGGATTTCTTTAATTAAAAATCAGATCCAAAATTCTAACGCTAACGGGTCCAAAATTATCAACCAGTTAATTCAAGGTATCAGTTGTCTGGTTTCCATAGTAGAGCATGTTGGGAGTTGGGACCAGCCTTAAATGTCCCAGAATATTTATACATTATTTTATAATATACATGGCGTACATCTACTGACGCAGATCATAAAAAACTACGAAACCTACTCGCGTCTTGCGTCTTATTAGATTAATAGTAAAATACATAAAACATGGCGAATATATACAGTAGTTCAACCGTGGTCCGCCTCCTGGGAGACGTGGTCCTCAAACCTCGCTTTGCATGCAGTGGATAGAGGAGTCTTCTGATAGTTCATCCATTGAGGAGTCCGTGAAAGAGGTTCCATCTGAAATCAAACAAATTTCTATCTAAAAATTCATTTTTGGTACAAACTTTTATTGCCGACTGTACTTTTTTTGCAGTCTTCAACTACTCGTTAAAACGGTTCAAATGAGTTTTATTACGCAGTTCCTAGTTTCTTTCGCCACCCACCTAAAGGTGTGATCCAACAGCTGCACTTGAGATTCAGGTCACTTCTAGGCTTTAATGCCACCACATTCATTGCATTTTGTATTCTATGTACCACCACAGACCACCTTCAACCACATCATCACTGACCACAGTGAGTACTTAAACCAAAAACAGATTTTATTTTTTTGTCTGTCTGTTAGTTACTGCAGGTCTGATCTTAATGGGGCTTACAATGTCAGATAGCTTATGTTATAGAGAGTAACTTAGCCTACTTTTATTTGTGAAAACGTATTAGGGTTCTGCGCAAAAAAACACATAAAATGATAGGCTACTTTTTAACCTTCGACGCAAAAACGACGGGGTGTTATAAGTCTGACGTGTCTGTCTGTGTGTGGGCTCATAGATCCTTTTGATATATTTAGGACAACCAGTGGTTATTACATACATATAAACTAAATAAAATAGAAAAAAAAGTAAATGCACAACCTATTAAGGTTCATACGGGGCGTTCATACGGGTTCTGTGTTCGTGTGTTTGTTCGCGTTCGTCGAGTAGTCGACAGTGGGTCTACTACGTCCTGATGATGCTTCGTGAAGAAGCGAAACACGTGTCGATTTCCTGTTAAGTTCCCTTGTTTTGGACTTGACAGAGAAGGATATATCCAGCGGAATTAGTTACTAAATATTTGTCTTCCATCTAAATTATTAAGGTACCACCACATGCGATGAAACTTGGTAACTAAGTAACTTTAAACCTAGTTTACAATAATAACTAATAACAATTAACATAGTTATTTAATACTCTAAGGCTTACAGTCTAAGCTAATAAATATAATGTGTCAACTTACAGACTTACCTATTGGCACAAACGGTGGTTTGTTCTGGAAGGAGTACGTGAGGTGCAGGTTGATTGGGCGACCAAACCCCACCGGGTCCGAATCCCGGGACATCACTGAGGACAAGGACAGCCGTCAAAATAACACCACAACATACGCATTACATTCGCTTACAACATAATTCGCTGGGCATGGCATACAAACACTTGAGAATTCGCAGGGCAAAGCACAATAAAGGAAGATGTTAAAAAAGCAAAAAAACAAACCTAAGGTTTTCGTAGTGTCACATAATAGACTTAGAAAAAAAACTCATGGATAGACTGACTTCGAACATTCGAACGACGCTACCCAATGCTAGTTTTCTTGTAAAGCCTCACGGACACACACACAAAACTGAAGGAGATTTTTGACATTCGCGTGGTATAAAATTGTTTTATAAGGTAGCACACATACGTACGACATATGGTGCGTCATTTTTGACAAGGGGCGACCCCATCCAGTCTATTCCTACATTCGTGTACTCACATTGGTTCTGTTTCCCCTTGCCAGTGTGCTGATGTTTCTTCTGCCTTGCGCGACTGTTCTGGAACCACACTTGCGTGACACGCTTGCTGAGCCCAGTGACCTGCGCGATGCGCTCCAGGTCCTGGCCGTCGGGGTTGGAGTCCAGCTGGAAGTTCGCCTGCAGCACCTGCAGCTGTTCCTCTGTGAATGTGGTGCGCACGCGCTTCGCTTTGCTCTTATGGTAGCCCTCGGAATCGCACCCATCTGTGGTTCATTGTTTATTGTGGTTAAATATTTAACATTACGTTGGTCTACCACATGCTACCACATGCTACCAGTTCTCAGCTACTTTGGTCACATCACAACGCTAGCAGAGAACCACATAACTTAGAAAGGCTGGTTGTGGTAGGAAAGCGCTGTACTCACAGGCCTCCCAGTTGTGACCGCTATGAGGAAAGCCGAGGACAGGGGAAAATACAGACAACTTGTGACCCAATACGTTTCAGGAGAACATGACCTTCAGCAATAAAGAAAACGAAGAAAAAGATTTAACATTATATTGTGCCTCATAATCAGTCAAAGTTAATGGAACCGAGTACCGAATATTTAATATTATATTAGTAAAAGGTATTTACCGTCAGAAGAAATAGAGCCTCCATCTAAGGTCTCCAGGTAATGCGGCTTGCAGAGTACCCTGTCTTCGTGCAAGGCGAACTGCTCCCCGGTGGAGAGCTGCCTTCCACAGGCGTCACACGCAAAGCACGCGAGGTGGTAGACCTGCTCGCGCGCCTTCCGCACCCAGTCTGAAGAGGAGATGCCTCTGCAGCACTTCGAGCACTTCGCGCCGAAGCTTCTGAAAAGGATTCTCGGTCGAGTCAAAACTATTATTTAATATTTATACACAGTTGGACGGGATTATCAATAATCACGTAATGCAATTATTTAGTTTGAGTATAGACAAAAAAATCATTATAACACACAATTTGATTATCTCAAAAATGTATACCACGCGAAAAATCTGATGATAGCAGATTTTTTCTTATTGTACAGAGTTTGGTTTTGCATTCGTACCGTAAATAATAATAAACCAAAATAAGATTGGGCTGCTTTTCCACCAGATGTGCTATGCAGCTACGATGCAAGCATGTGAAAGCTAAGCCACGTAACTATGTGACCGTTTCCATTGATGCTATGCTATGTAACGGAGTGAATAAGATGTGCTTTAAATATGCGCCGCGTCCACTTTCGGTGACAAACGCGCGCCTATTATATGTAGGTATGGTACTCTACTCTGCACATAGTTACACTACTCGCGACCATTCTATTCTATTCTATGTTAATGGCTAACTCGGGTTCAGCAATAGCTGAACGCACTTCGACCCTATTGGATCCATTGTGCTAGCCCTGTATTACTCTTCCACCGGTAGATCAAAGAGACCCTGTATGAATCTCACAGTCATACCTGCTTGGAGCTGCGCATAGTCATCGGGTGATGGATAAGCCATACCTAAATGATATACCCTACGTCTTGCCAGAGCGTCGCAGCTGCACAATATGTGTAGCATTGACTGTTTATCGTCCATGCAGAATCTGCATGTGTCCGTCATACTAAGCTTCATTTTGTGAAGGTGCTCTTTGGTGCCAAAGTGGTCTGTCATTGCACCTATGTAATGCCTTAGTTGTATTTTATTGAGGTTTAAGACATCCTTAGAACCTTTTACCCTATTGCTGCAAAATGTCTTAGAGTGATTTAGACCTCTCACTTGCCTCTATTCTCTAAGTTGTTCTTTTCTAGCCTGCGCATATAATGCTTGATGGTAAGTTCCATGAGGAACTCCTACAAATGGCTCAGGGCCAATGAGCTGCATATTTGAGCCCGCCCTTGCTAGTTGATCTGCCTTCTCGTTCCCTTCAACACCAGATTAGCTTAACATTGTTGTATTTTCCTAGTTTATTTATTAGGATTACACCTTCTTTGACTAGTTTCGAACTTACTCTGAAGGAAATAAGTGCCTTCAAAGCTGCTTGACTATCACTGAGTATATATATGGTTTTGCCCTTCACATTCCTCCTTAGCATTTCTCTAATGCTGGCAATTATTGCGTATGTTTCCGACTGGAAAACTGAAGTGTAATGCCCCATGGGTTGACTGATACTGCAGTCATTGGACCAAATCCCTGCTCCCGTTCCTGACGCCATTTTGGATCCGTCAGTATACCATATGAGATGATTAGTGTCGTTTTTGGGATTGAGGCCCTCTTCCACTCTTCCCTTGTGGGTATGTGTACACTATATCTCTTATTGAACATATATACTGTTTTATCAGCGTCGCATAACATGTCCATTATTTCATCCAGTTCTTTTACAGGAACCACTGATGTATGTTTTGTGCAGGGCTTATGTCGAACCCTGCTCCTGCCTTTGCAAGTCTGTAAAGAGATTTTCTTGCCTCCGTTTGTATGTGGATATGAAGCGGTGTAATTCCCATGATCCACTCCAGTGCCATCGTAGGCGTTCATTTAAAGGCTCCAGTAATACCTAAACAGGCTACTCTCTGTACCTTCCTCAGGGTGTCTCTACAGGATTTTAGTAAAGTCCTTGTCCACCATACTCGCGACCATACATAGCACGCATCCATATAAAAACCACCATAGAGCACATCCATATAAAAACATAGCTTAGTAAAACCCGTTTCCAACAGTGCTATACTATGAATATTATTGGTGGATATCAAACGCATCCACAGCAACATAGCATAACACATCTCTAGTGGAAAGGTAGCCTAAGAATATTTTTAGATCCTTATTTTCATTCACACATCATTGTTTTATTCAATGAATATAACCTCCTTAAGTACCGCTTTTTAACTCAGATACACTGACTACGTCACTATAAACGTAACGTGATTTTAAATAATTCTTGATCCTTGCTTGATTAAACAACCTTGTGCTGTTGTGCATAAAGCTCACTTCGACGCCATAGTGCTGTAATAATGTCAAAATAATATTTCATGCAACAGCAAATGTCACGTTCGCTAAGCAAAACTCATTTAGTTTCCATGCATGTCATGATGAAACAAATTAACTACATTTAAAATGGCCGCCACATGCGCAGGACCTGTATTTGTCTGCACGCTTTGTAAGATTTACGCAAACTATAGAAATAACGTCTATTACAAATAAATAAAAATGTCTGTTTGTGATTTCTAAATAAAGCCTTTATGGTTTTTTGCATATGCCTTTTTTTTAATTGTCTGCTTGTTCAGCCGAGTAGATAACTTTTCATAGAGTAATCTAGACTACTCGGAAAGCTGGTATAAGAAAACCTTTTATAAATATAAATATCCTGCGACATTCTTCACACACGGTTATCTGATCCCAAACTAAGCAGAGCTTGTACAATGGAAACCAGACAACTGATATAGCATTATACTTATATAGATAAATACACCCGGACTCAGGACAAACAGACATTCATGCACAGAAATGTTTGTCCTGGATAGGAATTGAACCCACGACCTGCAGTGTGATAGGTGGTGTCACACCCAACCGTGCCAACTGGCCTTTCAAAAGTAGTATACAATAAGTTTTATAAATTAGTATTTACGGTCTTGTTTGTCTGAAAATATTACACACGCTTGCATAAGCAAGTATGTTAGTGTTTACTAGAACATACTTGCTAGAGCATAATTTTAGGTTATTAATTGGCTAATTTGTAAACAACTAGAAATTAACTGAATAATTATGTTCTTTTTAGACCAGATTTTGTAAAGTCAAATCGTATGTAAACCGACATTAATTTACGTAAGTAAGGATCTAAAGCTGAATACTTTATTTTTGTGTTTGTATGATTCAACGTGGTAGCGGGTAATATCAGGAACTACATAGGTATTAGTCCAATTTGTATCTTTTTGCGTTAGATAACCTGTTTTTTTTAGGAAGGCTATGTATGTATAAAATCATGCTAAACGCGAGTGAAATCGCACAAATAGTACATAATATAGGCGTGACAAATATAATTAGGTACCTACATGTAATGTAACAAACCTACTAAAAAAATTATAAGCTGGATTATAAACTATCGAAAATTTATATGTTATACTATAACAGTACGGTACAGTTCACAATTTAGTTACAGTTTACAATCTCGACAGATAGATTATAAACTAACGATGTTCACAATCATACGGCGACCCTATTTTGATTAAATTACAACTTTTACCTAAAACCTAGATTGATTCCACAAATAGCACCCGTAACAAACGGCGGTTCCGACAAAGCTCATTAACTGACTAAAGAAGCTTTAAACAAGTCCTCAAGTGTAAACAAGATAATGAGATCTTTTAATGGTGTACAATTATTCGGGCAAGTGTATAATTATAATTCCAAGTGCTTGTGTACTGAAGGGGAGGTGAGGATAAGCTAGTTTCTGTCCCGCGGTTTCACCCGCACAGCCGAAGGATCTTATGTTCCCGCGGGATAAAATGTAGCCTATGTGTTAATCCAGGTTCTCTATCAAGCATAATAATACTCGTAGTTACGCATAAATGTTTATGCATAATCGTGTTTACCATAGCTGAAGTTGAACCTACTGTCACAGTATAAGTACCTACCTAATTTTTTTTATGCGCCTTATAACTTTTATGCGATTCCATAGTATACGTCCAAAATAATATCGCCCAAAATATCATTATGCCTACCAAAACCGTAGGTAGGTATGCCAAGTATTGTTTATGTGAAATTAATATTATGCCATTAAAAGTTATGCCTAACTCATTATGCCAAAGTAAATTAGTAATACAAAAAATATGCGAAACCAAAGAATCCCCTTTAATCCACTCTGGATTAAAGGGATTTTTTGCTCAGCTACCTCCAATGCCAAATTTTATAATAATTGCATCAAATCAAAACGACTGGACCGTTAGAGTGTGAAGAAGTGACGAACATACCTACTCACTCACAAACTGTCGCATTTATGAGTAGGATAAGAGCAAGCGCAGCCCGGTGGCGCTCCGATCGCGGCGTCAAAACAAACGGTAGAACATCAAAGCTTCCGGCCGCCGACGGGTCATTAACATTTCGCGGACCCTTAATATTTAATTAATTAAATAAACGCATGCAACACTCCATTAACACGCTATCATATCACTTAACGCGAACATTAAAACATTGGCTTTTATTTTTAAACCTTCCGCGTAAGCCTGTGCAAGTATACCTCAATGAATTCATTTCGGTTTATTTTAGTATTTGAACTCGTTTACGTTCAGCGGATGCAAATAGAAAGTGTGATCGCAAATCTGCAAGGTCATATAGCAGACCTTGCACTACTCGGTTTCACTCCCTTAAGGGTGAACCCGAGAAATCCATCCATTAAGGATAAAGCTGTGTTTCTAAAAAAAGTTACTATAAGTACCCGATAAAAAGTATTTTTTAAAGTTTTCTTTTATTTCAATTAGCGGCTGCAAATTCAATATTATTTATGGCCGGAACGGCTACGGGGCCTTGAATATTACTTGGGATATACAGATGGTTACAGTTATTTGGAATCCCCAGGTATTTTTCATCTTTCCTGTATTATTCATGTTTCATGACTTTCATGTAAGTGATCAATTATCATAACAAATCTTGCACGACGAATATCGTTGCTTTAAAAATGGACTGGTGATCAGTCCATCCTAATTCCGTGTCCAGCAACCTATTTTTAACCCCCAACGACGGGGTGTTATATAAGTTTGACGTATGTGTGTCTGTCTGTGGCCTCATACCTCCTGAACGGATGGACCGATTTTGGTTTAGTTTTTTTTGTTTGAAAGGTGACTTAATCAAGAGTGTTCTTACCTATGTTTCATGAAAATGCGCTCATCTGTTTGAAAATTATCACCAATTCCCTAGTGAGCTTCGGGGGTTTCTTCAAATTTTTAATTTTAGTTATAGCAACTTATATAAAGAGGCAGTACCACTAGATTTAGGCCTAAGGCTTAGTGCTACTATATGCCTATTAGTAATTCACCAGTAGCGCTCCAAGGGTACCTAGTATTTTCGAATACTTGCTATCCGATAGTGATACAAAGCCATCGCCACTCCGATTGTGATGAGAGTGCAAAATCGCGTGCGACAAGTGTATTAATTCACTCCAGGCCCATCTCTTATCGCTTATCCACACCAATACTCCAAAACAACAATTTGCATTTCAAACCCCGGCGTCGGTAAACAGAGCACCATCATTTCACCTCGTTATCACTGCTTATTAACATTTTGTCGCCGGTGGAATCAATTAACGGCCGGCTCTCGCATAATAATTAACTAAGTGACAGATTAACAAGTTTTAACACTCGCCGGTAATGAAGATGTCGCGTACCTCCGCTCGATAAAAGCGTTGACTATTCATGCGGCCACCCGGCTTTATACCTAGCTAACTATCTACCCGGTGCGGTGCGTGTAGCGATACTTTAGTTTTGTAAATGGCTAACCACCAAATCCAAGTGTCCCGAAGGCGTTTGACAGTATCGGGTGCGTGTAGTGCGATGCGCGGGCGCACCGTACCGCGCAGGGCCGCGGGCGCCGTCATAAATCCTCAGTCGTTGATTGCTTTCCGCGGCGTTGTCACGTCCCGCGCCCCTCGCCTGCCACACTCACATTTTAATACCCATTCAAGCCGTCCGTCCGCTCACTCGACGACATGATTTAAGTTATTTGTTTTAGATACGACTCCAATACGAGATTCATTGGAATATTATACGTTAGTTTGTTTTAACAATTTCGAGGCACTGTTAGCCGCCCTAGGCGACGCGGCGACTAATGATCTCGAGGCGAATACAATGCATTACTAATAATACAACTCTTTAAAATATCCATGAATTATTATTACATATTCTGAGTAGAAATATAAACATTGTAATTGCTTTTTGAAATGTTTCAAGGAAATACAAAGTTCCAGACGACAAGCAACATGAGATATAGAGAAACCCAGTTTTGCTGTTATATGGTCTTCCGAGTTCTCTGGCCGTGTACTCCGGTTAGTTACACGGCTAAACACACAACAATTCACCGAGAGAGAAATAATTGTAAATCGAGTTCCATTACAATAAGGTCACAATCGCCGTGTATTCTATCGGAAGAGAAAATGCAAAGTCGGCGCCTGAGTCGCGGTAGTCGCGCAACATAGCCCATCAGAGATGTAATCAGGGTGTATCATGCATGAACAAAACATCTACGGAGTCGGAATTATGATTGCGACAGGGCCGAATCGAGTTCCATTGTTTAAAATTCGAGTGAATCGATCTAAAGCGGGTTTATTTATGCGGCTAGAGATTAATTAAAGTCAAGAGGGGACATGGTGCATTTACATAAGACATGGCGCGCGCATTTGCAGCGGCGCTGGCGCAGTGTGGGCGGAACATCGCGTGCTATGCGATGCGAGACACTCTGCGAAAACTCGCTGATATGCGGCTTTCGGATATGAAATTGAGATCATTATGTGAGAGCAAATAGATAAAGGAGTTAAGAAACCGCAGATTTTCATTAAAGTCGACAAAACATTTCAACGACGCATTATTGCTTTTAAGTGATGAAGTTTTGATGACAAAATTATCTGATCATCGATTTCTACTGCCCCCATAGCATGGAAAGCGTAGACTATAGCCAATATATCGGCCAATGAAATCACTTAAATATGATGTGATAAAATTAATCATCAATTTATTATTGGTCGAAGATTCGAGTCTCTAATTTACGCTGGCTATCTGGCTATGCTAAGGGAGGTAGTGTACCTAAATCAGTGTACACTTGTCTCAACTGTGACAGAGAGAGAGTGACAAGTGCACTTGTGTCCACTGTCATGGTTAACATTCAAACATCCTGTTATAAAATATGGGTGTGAGGTGCGAGGCGGAGGCCGGCGCCGGCGCATGGCAGCGGCTACCAGACAAAAAGGCGCGCTAAATAAACAATGAACAGATGATATATCAACGAAAGCAATTACGATTGTTGCCGACGGCGACCGCCGATTTACGAGAAGAGCCTGAGTCTCAGTCCAAGCCTTGTTATAACGACGCCGAACACAAAATATTATTTCAAATGTAACACGACTCATGTATTAACGAGCTCCTGACTATTCTCTTTTTAATTTAGCAACATTTGCAAATTGTATTCTTCAAATGGATATAATCATAGTTGTAACGACATGAAAATCCATGAAATAAGTCATTTCTATGTACGATTATCAATCTAGTCATAATCGCAAAAATATAACGAGACTAACATATAGGGAAAGCGAATGAAGCCACGGGGAACTCATATAAAATTCAAAGTTAGAGACATGAAATTTGAAGAGTGTTTCCTAAAATCAAATCTTTAGGGGGTAAAATAGGGAATCACAAGAATCCGTAGAGCAGAAAGCTAGCTTACCAATAGCTGATTAAAGATTGATATTTTTTTTACTAGCAACATTTATTCAGTCTTTCCAAATACAATATTCTATTGATTTATCACATATAATATATCTTTACAAATGAAATGTTTACAAAGCTCGTGCGCGTGGTGGACAGGTTGTTATTGACAGGTAATGTCAAGGATGCGTAATTAAGCTTCGCTCACACTGAGGAGTTAACGCCGTGAACAGCCGAACTAGTCGACCAACAAATCCTTGGATTTATTACTGTTTGACGGCCTTATCATTACGCACACATGCATTGTGAGTGTAAATACCATATAAATACTTTCAAACTTTTTTTGAGTTTTGGAGGGGCGCGCCAAGTTATCGTAGTTCATCTTTAATCTAAGATCCTGTTGGTTCCGCGGTTCGCAGCGTTTTCTCCTTGGTGTGAACGAAGCTTGGAGTCGAAAATCGAAGGCTCTCCGATTATTGAGATCCTCGCCATCGCTACGAACACACGAACACTCACAATTGACATACCGACCTTACCCTATTTAATTATATTAATCATCAAGTTAATTCAAGGTTTTACAGAATCTTAATACCTACTGTAAATGTACTAAATTCAAAATATACCTACTGCCATCTCAGGCTTCTGAAATTTTGTAGGATTAGGTATAGTGTTTATGCAGTATGTGGTGGGTGTTATATAATCCAAGCTAAATTACACTGTAAAATAATCTTAATTATCATTGGAGGTACATAACATACATGTCTATTTACTGGATAATTTTCTATTGTTTTTACCAAAGTAAGTACCAAATATTCGATAGATATTATTGTTTGGGGCGCCGCGCCGATTTGTTTTCATTGTTAAAGTTTTTCACACTTTAGTTTAACAATATTAAACACCGTCTTTTTCTGAAGATATTATCTCATTTGGCTATCATGTTTCTTCAGACATGTCTTCATGATGATGTCCATGAGACCACCCCTGTGACTCCAACCCACCACGTGTCTTCGCGTCACGTCAAACCACCGTCGATTAAAATATATGGATCCACGCATCCAGTTATCACAATCAAAATAAATGACAAATGAAACCCACAGTATGCCACAGTGTTGCAAGTCACGTCTCGACGGTATATTTTTTCATGCTGGCAACATTCCCCATTCGCTTTGTTGTGCTGCACTCGACCGACGGATTTTCAATAAAACCACTCTTCGGGACATCGAGTATCGCTTTTTTTTTATTTTGACGCATCGGAGTGAGTTCTCACGCACCTGTTGCCTTCCAAATAGCTTTAAATTTGCTTAATATATTGATAATTATGATATTTTTTGTTGGAGAGCGACACGGTTGTTGTCTTTATAAGTAGATGGTATAAAAAAATAATCTCGTTATCTCAAAAACTAGAAACCAGTGTATATTCGAAGTCTGAAAAAACGTTCATATAACTTAAAATCAAATTAATTTGTTTGTCTGAAACATGGTACAAAATAGACGAAGTAGTAATAATAATGTGACTTCATGTTTCGCCAATTATGTTATAAATACCTACTAAATTGAATTAGATAATAAATCATGTTCTCGAACATTTCTCCATCAAATCGAAGTTAAAAAGCTTTATTAGACAAAGGAGCAGGTAATTAGTAGGTTCTTTTTCACGTAAGATATTTTTATTATTACATCATAGCCCGAGGGGCTCCTTACAAACATTTTATGAACGATTCAAGTCTATTGAAATCAAATCAAATCGGCATATGAAACAAAATAAAACACACGTATCGATTCCAAATTTCCATGTGCGTGAACAAAAAGCCGGCGACGCTTGAGGCCGATACTGGTGCCGTATAGTGCAGCATCACCGGCCGGACCGGGCCGGGCCGGGCCGCGGCCGCCACACAGCGCGCGGGTCACAGGTCGTCCGCGCACCGGACCGCCTACCCTGCCAGCATTCCTTCATGCATACCGACTATTACCCACCCGAATTCAACGCATGTTTATCGCAAGCGCGCACCCAACGAACAACACCAGCCTCCAATCGGCCGCCTAACCCCCCCTCCACGGATGACTCGTATAATGATGACTATGGATATTTCTAATACGTCGAAGGTTAATTGGACGCAGGCAGAGTATTGTAAAAGAATTAACCCACGGTCCGGCTAAACGATTGTGTGTGTACATTTTTTTTTCAACAAACAATTTTGTAGAAATAATTTTATCAATTTTCGTTTCATGGCAAAATCAATTGTTCTGCAGTGAACTACAAAAAGCATCTAATGACTCAATTAAATACAGAACGCTATGTTAAAATACCAGGATTGGAACAAATTAACAAAAAATGCTTCACAATTTTGTATAAATTCCCCGCCTATTTATTGATCCTGGTCCTGATTGATCAATTGTTTATTTAGATCCACAAAAAGAAATTGTTCTAAGGATCATAAAATAAAAGTTATATTAGTTGTTTGTTAGTGTACTCCTATGCTTGAAAAAATTCAGGGAATTAAAAGTAATGCAATTTTGGATGCAACTCTGAAATAATCTAAGAGAAATGTTGAATAATCTAGTCACTCGATTCTTTGTGCAGATTCTATAGAGACAACGGGTAAAACAGCGGATGAAGCTAGTCTTGTTAAATTAATGAAGCCACTTTTCTTCTCAATCCAAACCGGGACTCTAATCTGAATAAATGAGTTTTGAGTTTAAAACTTAAATGAAAGGTGAATGAAGAAAATATATAAAACCGTCAAGATATATCTATATCTACAAGATATCTACACTAATATAATAATCCGTGTGTTTGTTTGAACGCGATAATCTCTGGATCTACCAGGCGGATTCGAGAAATTCTTTCACTAATAGGAAGCTACATTATCCCCGAAGGTAATAGGCTACTTTTTATCCCGGGAACACGAGTAAGAACAGCTAGTAAACTATATACAACATTTGCAATGACCATCCTTAATATTTTGTATCACATACTGGAAAATAGATATTTAACTTCGATCCTCACAGTTTGTAGTGGATATGGCCATTAAACTAACCTAACCTATGAATAATAAGTATACCTAACAGTATTTATAGTGAAATACAGTCATACTCCACCCGAGGTGTGGTCGTGGTATAAGCCCATAACATTTACGACAACAAACAAATAAGCATTTGATTACTCTACACTATTTTACGATGAGCATAAGTTGTAATAGTGATATAAATAGTTATAAACCACTTCATTTAATTCAATTCTCAACGTCGCGGGAGTAAAGATGGCGCCGAAACGGAAAGACTAAAGTCAGTTGACCATCAAAATTTATTAAGTTTATTAATTTAATGATGGTCATATGTAAAAGCTAATATTATTTTATTTGCTGTTTTATTTCTGTGCGTATATTTTAAGTTGAATTTATTTGAAACTAAAAGTGTACATAATATAAAAACATATTTCGATTTATGATAAATTAACTAGATTAAAAAAAGAAAAGTTTAATAAAAACTAAAGACACTAAATCTATTCTCGGGATCACCAGAGGTAACTATTGTTATATAATAATATACATTTAATGCTTTTAATGATTTTTAATTACCAGTTGAACCAGTAAGAGTGGCTCAAATGATGCTGTGAAACTATGACGTCACTCGCAAGTATTTATACAACATTCCTTATTAAAGTGCGACAAAGATGTTTTGGCCGATGAATGACATCTTTAGATGAGCGCGATCTGAAAGATAGTTTTAATAATCAAGCAAAAACAGCACGAACTCTCAAAAAGTGACTCTTCACAAGATAGCGGCGTTAGTACCGATTTTGGCCACGTACCAAAACAACCTTGTCGCGCTATTAGGTACAACGAGTATAAAATCAAATAAAATGTTGCTGATTTGATATGTCATTAAATACCAAATAAAATAATCGCAAGCTTGTTTTCATCCCCAGCAACACCTGGAGTACTCACTTGGCGTAGTCCTGCTTGCAGTAGACCTGTCGGTCGCGCAGGAAGCAGGAGGGGTGTCTGTCGAGCTGGACGGCGCACACGCAGCAGCGCAGGCAGCCGGTGTGCCATGCGCCCCCGCCCACCTCTAGCAGAAAGCGGTCCGCGATCGCCTCCCCACACGCACAGCACGTGCGGTGCTCCGTCTGGAACATATAACACGTCATCAGCTTAACTCAGTGGTAGTGACGTCGAATGCCGAGACGGAGGTCACGGGCTTGAATTCTATGAGCTTGGGCTATAGGTGAAGGAAATCATAGCGAGGTGGTGGTACGGTACTTTGTAGAGCCCGCCTGGCTGGTTACCACTCTCAAGTTAAAAATCTGGCGTCAAGCACCTACCGGTGTGTTCCGACAGCTGGACTTGAGAGCCAGTTCTTTTTTTCACCATCGGCCACATCGTCACTGACCACGGTGAAATTGTGGTGTATTTTTTTACGGTATTTTCATTATATCGATAAAAAAATCTACTTTACCTAGTAAATACCAAATAACTTTATTTCTATGTTTTTGGATTCCAAATCTGAAGCCTGTCTTACTTATTACACTTTATATAAAATATTGGCAGTGCTTAATAACATAGTTTAAAATAATAGTGACAACAATAAACATTTATAAAGTGAATTAGCAGAGGGTGTGGTAAAAGCAAACAGCGACATTTGCAGTACTGCAGTACGAGGTATGTGCGAACAAAGCAACACTCTTTATTTGATTGTCACAGACTTACTTGAGGGTGGGTAATCTAATTGAAATGTTGCATAAATAGAACACCCTTTGCTTTCAATCAAACCTTCGACCAAAGTACTAATTTAGTTTTATTTAAACACAGTCGTGAATTTAAAGCAGGATGCTAAGTTTTGTTTGCATTTGCAGTCGGAGATCCTCAATTATAGATGGCCCTACAATCCGAAGTAATATTATGTGTAGTGAACCCACGATACGCGAGCCTGACACTCTTATAGTGAAAACCGTATTAAAATGGTTGCGTATTTTAGATATAGTAAGCGAAGAAACAGACAGAAGTAGACAGTGACTTTTTGATTTTATCAATTAAGCACATATTAGAGTCTAGCTATTCACTCGCGTTCCCGGAATAGAAAGTCGCCTATAACTTTCAGGAATAATGTAGCTTCCTATTAGTGAAATAATTTTTACCTGTAACACCAGAGATTAGCGCATTCAAACAAACTCTTCAGCTTTAAATTTGTACTATATTAAACTATGCTTCGATATATTTTATGTTCAAATTGCAATGATATAGCAACTAGGTGCAACATTATCATTGAAAAATGATTCAAACTTTCGAACACTCAAATATCCACCAGTAGGTATTTTAAAAGGCACCATTTTATCTATGTGTCAATAAATGAATTCGTTGACGTTAATTTGAAGGTCAAAACGAGGTTTATTTTAATAAATAAAAGGTACTTTCAAGTGAAATATGATTCCGTCAGTTTTTCTTTGATTTAATATTATTTATATACATTTACGCCAATTCGCTACATGTGTCATTTTAAGAGCAATGGGCACGATAATGTTTGGGTGAGCGTTTACATTGGTATTTCGCGGCACTGTGTCTTTCCTCTTTTCTTGGTCTGAGGGTTATGGCAATAAAATTATAGAAATGTTTAAAGAAAATATATACAATTTGGTAAAATATATTACACGTAAGTTTACGTCGCTGTCATCACTTGCTACATCAAGTTGGTAATTATTTAAAGTTATTGCTCAACTTATTTATAGAGAGGTTAAAACCTGTAAACCATCATTATAATTATGATAAAAATCTAATTGGTACCAATGGAACTAGTGACGGTATTTCATAAAATTTATTGATCTATTTGAATGGTCCTTTTACATAAATAAAAACTAAATAAATAGTCGTAAATCAACAACTTACTCAAAAAAGCCAATTCCTGTGTCTGTTAGTCATTTTTATAAATTTCTTTTTCGTACTTACCTAGGCTACGCCATTTCGGAGTCCTCAGAGAAAAATGTTTCGTCAATCTTTTTAATATTTTACCATAACGAAACGCATTTTTTGATATAAGTCTATACTCTGAAATATTTTTATGTACATTTATTGTTTTACGTAAGTATCTGAAACAGTATCACACCTAGAACGTAAGAGCTTAGGATTGGTGTAATCTCATTCCGTCATGCGTAATGCGACACGCGACAATAATCCGCGACGTGACGCAACAGAACGCGGCGCGACGCAACGCAACGCCCGCGCACGATTTGTTTACAATACAAATAATAAGCCACACGCGCTGGCCTAATATAAAATAATTCAATAAGTGCCTTGTAATTGTGATGTTCGTTTGATATAGTTGTACCTATTTATGAGGGTTGTTACATTTAATACGGTCTGTTTGCGTTTCTGAAATGATCTAATGAATACGTTACTGGCAATTTGATCAAGCATCGGTTTATCAAAGAGTTTCCCACTCAATTTTTTTAATATTTGAGTTCGCATCTCACCCGAAAGACGTCCACTGTTGGATAAAGGCCTCCCCAAGGATCTCCACGATGGCCGGTCTTGCGCTACCCGCATCCAGCGGTTTCCCGCGACCCTCACAAGATCGTCGGTCCATCTTGTAGGGTGCCTGCCCACGCTGCGTCTTTCGGTTCGCGGTCGCCACTCGATAACATTTCGCCCCAGCGGCCGTCGGCTACGAGCGATGTGCTCCGACCACTGCTGTTTGGCAATTCTTGGGGCTATGTCGGTTACTTTGGTTCGCCTGCTGATCTCATCATTTCTGATTCGATCTCGCAGGGAAACTCTGAGCATAGTCCTCTTAGCAATGAAAATTTTTAGAAAATAAAATAATACTATTCGACATGGCTGCTGCAATTCGAATCATAATTCAAAAATATCTCAGATCATTACATCCCTATCGTTATGACAGACATGAAACTGCCGTTATTGACTCTTGGAGTGGCGGGAGCCGCACCCGGCTCGACCCGGTCATATAATAACAAACAATGCACGAACAACATTAACGTTTAGCAACGCTCCGACACCCCTAAACCAAAACAAATTCACGCCGTTTTGTAAGCAATAAATATGTTGCATCGCGAGCACCCGTCCCCGACCATACGTCCCCGAACGGCTCTGTGGCGGCCACAATAACTAAATAATAACCGCACATATGTAATAGTCTCCCCTGCCGTAGTGATCCCGCTGGTGAACAAAAGCGGTTGTCACTTATCAAAATCTCGGTAACAAATTTCTTAAGGGCTCCATTGACACCGGTGTATAATAGATCCCCGGTGGCCACAGGGCGGTGCGCATTGTCCACGGACGACTTCAGCTGACTGATATCCACTTTTTATGACACTTTTTCCGAAAACCCAACCGAAGGAGCTACTCGTATAATGATCTCGTTTGATTGCATTTAAAGCGTCATTTCAAGGGGTTTGTTTGTTTTGTCTTTTGTCTTGAAATTATGCAAATAGGAGGTTTCGTCTCTCGAATATTGTAGCGCTGCGCGTAACATTTTTTGCCATCACTTCAAGGGATCTGTGACTCTCGATATAGTACCTTTCACACAAAGAAATAGAAGATTGTAAATGATACATTGCCATAATTCTTTTTTTGCCGACATTGATATCCAATAATGGTGACAAAAGAGTCAACAACGGTCCGATTCATTGGGAACTGTTGAATAGAATCGCATTTGACAGCATGAAGAGCGTCCCAAAACGCACATTGTGCGGTGATTTGGCGGGCGTGACTCGCGGGTCCCAAACTCTAGGGCTGGGGATCACATCGTGGCGACCTACAGCGCATGTATAAAACAATATCATCAGATTGAAAGTATTTTCATTAAATAATTGATATTTGTCTTTAATTAGTTACATTGCTTTACTTCTTGCTTCTTATTCTTTGATTCAAATATGATACATAAATTATTTTTGAGTTTGGGCCTTGATTAACTCTACCACCTGTCTGGAATACACAGCTCCGACAAGAAACTCAGCATCTTAATTATTATGATAAGATATTAATTTATTTATCAAGCTTCTAACACTTTTGTTCTAAACAGAGATCTTCAATGAGATTACAAGATCCAGAACGAAAACATAACAATAAGTTCGAGTGTATTTAATAAAAGTCAATAACATTATGGTGACTTGATATTGTTCAAATAAAATATAATGCGGTGATCAGGCACGGCTGACGGGGCCGGGCGGTGGCGTGACAGGCGTGATAGCGGACACTTGCCCCGGTATTGTCCCGCCGGAGACAAACTGTCCTGCCATTGTCACGGCTTCCGTCTATTATCCAGGAATGAGAGGCCTAAAGGTGGCATCGCGGCGCCTGCCTACGCCATTGTCATGGGCTTAGGTTTGCAAATCCGATTTGTATTTGAATATAATCGACTTTCGGCCTCATATCAGGTACTGAGCTTGTATCTCATTGTGTCCGGCTGATCTCAATGGCATTTTTATCGTTCGAACATGATAAATGTATTTGGGAGATTAAGGTTGGTAGTGGGTGCGCTCGGCTGTGCGGTGCTGAGCTATTCAAACATTTTAAGGAATGATGCCCGTCGACTTGTAATCCTTTGTAGGCCTTCTTTTATATTTGATGCATTTGAATTTTTAGATATGTCCATATTAAGAGAATTTGTAAGTTTCATAACAAAGCAAAGTTATCGTAAGAAATATGATTTGGCTTCCATCACATTCCACTAAGTTGTGTGCGCCTTGTGAATGCAAATTCTTTCGTGTTGCTCGTTTTATATTCATCGGAAACAATCTCAGAGGCCGCACGTAAAGAATCATGCGGAAATTGGACGCAATTTATTCAAAATATTTGTCCCAACAACTCTTCTTCGAGAGTAAACGTTTATTCTTTTGTCGTGGAATGTTTCTTGTTTATTTTTGGTTACGATCTCACTTTTTTCATTGATCATCGAATATAAGCGTGTAGTGTGTTTAAAATCATCTGGCTGACAAAAAATATTGAATATAAATGATGTGTACACGTCAACGGCGAGCGAGTAGTATCTCGGAGTTATCTGGTGGGCACACAAAGCTAGTGCGAGAATGGCGCAGCGGGAGCCGGCCGCAGGATAATGGACGGAGTTTCACACCATTCACACATTGCCCTCGGGTTTTTTCATGTGACGGGGGTCACACCGACCATCCGTCATTGGGTAAGACAAGACAACCAACAAAATACACATGCAAATACAAATGCTTCCCTATCGGAGATGATATCTCTTAATATGTTGCTGTTCATAGAAATACCTGGATTTCGGTTTATATTATATTTATAAATTCATCACATTATTAGATACAGCTGCAGTTGAAATACAAAAGGATGTTCAATAAACAACGAAAGAAAATGTACTCAAGAATTACGTCCGTAAATTGTTACATCAGCCAGTTGTGGTATTGTGTGCTCTATTCCTGGTCAATAGAGCATGAAGTTGCGATAGAGTGAGCGATGCGAGGCGACGTGCGGCAGCGGCTGCCGACACCGGGGCGGGGCTGGGCGTGGCGAGCGCGCGCCGTTACCAGCTACAACTGTGACGTCACCAACACATCACTATCCGTACAACTGACGTCATCACGTGAAGAGTGCACTCGATATTTGGGCCTATATTTGTGTATTTAAAACATAAAAATGTAACTATATATATTCGAAAACAGAGCCACAAAAAGAAGCCTTGCTACGTTTCTTGTCGGAGTCTTCTCAGTTTAAATGTCTTACGAACCGGTGATAGAGTATATTGTAATAATTGCAACTATCGACGTTCATAAGTGCCTTATCAGGGCATAAACTGAATAAATGATTTTTGAGTTTGAGTTTGCCTACCAACTATGTTTGAAAATATTAGAGGTATATTTATTTGACGAACTCAAAAACGTACATGAAAATAACAATAGGGTAGTTGACACTGTCAAAAATAAATGACCAAACACTAACCAATGCATAAAACATTTAAAAACACGTGGAAACATCAAATATGTTGTACATTTAATGCTTTTAATGATTTTTAAATACCAGTGGAACCACTGATGAAGGAAGAGTAGATGATTTGATGCTGTTAAACTATGACGTCATATTGTAATGTTTCATACAAAATTCCATATAAACTATCGTTTTGACATTTATTAAAAAGTAGCTGATTTGATATGTCAGTCAACTACCCTATTAAAAGCAATAAATCGTCTTTGTCGCCGAACAAGACTTTCAGCTCAGCATAATGCTGGCTTTTCAGTGAGTTCTTTAGTGATGTCATAAGTATACAATCATCAGCTATCATCTAGAGATAATATTATTTTGTACACTAACACATCAAACAAAGGTCCGACTCGAAAAATTCTTCCACTAATAGGAAGCTACATTATCCCCGAAGGTTATAGGCTACTTTTTATCTCGGGAACGCGAGTGAAACCGGCGGAACAGCCGGTTCAATAATTTCAAAGCTATGGGTACTGCAACATATTTCCTGGAGTTACCTACTGTATCAATATACCTCGTAGGAACTGCCTCTATCTGAGCATAGTTATTCGGTTCGGTTCGTTATTCGGTATTCCTTTGTGGCTAGGACATAGCCGCTTTAATTTGCGGGTTCCGTGAAACAATGTCAGTTCAACTGCTGAAATTCCTGACATTAAAAAATATCGGCCATAAGACTACATCTTCGACAGATGGCCCCTTTTCTTTGTAAATCTCCTGCAGTGGTTCCTGAATTGTTTGTAATTTTATTCGCGAGTTTGAAATGAAATTATATATAGACCTTCACAGGCACTTACGAATTGTCAGACTCTAATGCACGGTCCTGTAGGTTGCTTTTGCTGAGAAGAGCCGGCAATAAACTCAGCAATTACTCTTTTCAAAATAAACTTCATAAGTAATTTACATAAAATATATTCTGCAAAGAGCGAGCGCTACACCCAAGCATTTTTGTCATTTAAATATTCGTTAATATTGTAATTTTTATTACAGTAGTAGACCTAGGCCTAACTGTTAGGAAACATTTTCATAGATTACCAACTACTAACTAACTGGAATTATTATCTAATTATTGTGTTGGCCCAAAACGCTTTCAACGAAATGATAAAACACCATGTATATTTTCAGTGAAGCTAAGATATTAGAGAGAGAGAGTAACAATTAGATTCATAAATCTACGTGAAGACTTATTTGAGTTCAGAATGATCAAACTCAAAACTCATTTATTTAGCTTAGGTCCTGCTAGGGCATTTGTGAATGTCGATAGTTACAATTATCACAATAGACTCTACCACCGGTTCCACATACACTTAAACTGAGAAGACTCTATCAGAATTACTGCAACAGTGCCTTGTTTAAAATCTTCCATTCTACTTTTTAGGGTTCCGTAGCCAAATGGCAAAAAACGGAACCCTTATTATTATTTGGATTACCTACTCCGATAAAAATAAAATAATCGATAGATTGATCAGAACATATCGTCCAATCAATATGAACTTGACCAGCCAAAATATCTAAAAAGTTAATAAACTTTTAATTGAATCGCTTTTGTGGAAAGTCGAGTTAGGTATCATCAGTTCCAAATGCTATATCATTAACCTAATCATCTACGGATTGACTCTTTCCGCTTCGATCTCATAGGCCGAAGCTCGTTAATATCAGACGAGCACCGGTCCGCATTAAATGTTCATTATGAAAAACTAATGCGATATCAAATATCGATGTTTATAATAAAGCATTCGATCGAATTTCCAAATATTCCCACATACCTGTCTCGTTCGACGTCGGCAGTTTGTGGATAGCCGTCTATCATAACATATTAAGTAATAAACAGTCCATAAACGCGGAGCGGGCAGAGTCGCGCGGCGCGGCCGTCTCGAGCGCTAATTACCTACAATTAGACGCCATGTTGCCGTCCCCCGCCGCGGCACCGCCACGCCACGCCGCGCGCCGCCCGGCCGGCCGTACCGGCGCGCGCGCAACATTATTACACTATTTATTGCATATTGGAAACAAAAACGGAGCTCACAAATGGCCATTATTGATGTCTGACTCAATTTCCAAGGCTCGTTTACGCTTAACAAGTTGAACTATATAGACAATGATGAGAGAAACATAATTTATTTATGATGAAACAACATTTAAAGGGTGCAGACAGGTCAAATTTATTGTTTGTAGTAAGCTGATGAATTATTCTTTGAGATGATTAACTCACAGTTACTCTAAGGAATATGATATTTATAGCATTTTACCAATTATTGTTATGTGAATACAAAATAATTATAATATCTAAGTTGAAAATAGCGGCTCTTAAATACACCTAGGTACCGAAGAAAACATTTTTTCAACAGTTGTTTAATAAGTGTAGTTTTGTACATAGTTAAGTTGGGTGAAAACAATACTAGGTACTATACAAGTAAATAAATTAAACAATAACGATTCTCAGCTGTTTTCTAAAAGCTTTCATTCTAACGTGCGAAAGTTTACTTTTGTATGAAATTTAAATTGAATACTTTTTCTGCGTCGGACAAGACCTTTAGGTTCCTTCATCTTGGTCTGAAGATGAAGATAATGAAGCTAGTAACATACAAATGAGTTCGTTTGTCATCTTTTCACGCCTCAACCGCTGAACCGATCGTGCTGAAATTTGGCACGCAGATATAGATATGGGCTAACTTATTATTATGCTGCTACATATAACAGATGGTAGTGAGTGATATTATGGACAAGTTATGAATAAATAAATCTACCTACTTGAAGTAAAAAAAAATACAATAATCTGTCCTATTCTTAGTTTCAACCGATCCAATCTGTTTGTTTGTTGGAACGCGCTAATCTCCGGCACGATTTGAAAAATACTTTCACTAATAGGAAGCTACATTATTCCTAAAAGTTATAGGCTACTTTTTATCCCCGGGAACGCGAGTGAAACCGCGCGGAACATCTACTTTGATATAAAAAGATATTAAAGAATAAAAAAATTAGGTCAAATAAAAATCTCAAACTAATAAAAAACAATTAAATTAAAACAATGAAATTAGAAAAGTTGAGGTAAAACAATCAATCATATAATAAAGAATAATCATGCAATAATACAAGAATACATTCAATACGGTAGTATCCTGGCATATCAAATCAGCAACTTTTTAATAAATGTCAAAACGATCGGTTACATGGAATATTGTATGAAATACTAAGCTATGACGTCATCGTTTCAAATCGATTCAGTAGTTTCGGAGCCTATTCAATGCAAACAAACATACAAACAATAAAATCATTCCTCTTATTATCTTTATAATATTAGTATAGATTATTTCCATTTTCTCTGTTATATTTTAGTCGTAAATCATGCATGTCGTGTTAGCCTATAAGTAATTGTTACACTCAATAATGTAAAATCTTTGTCAATAATTTATGAAAATGTAATGTGTAAACAATTGTTGGCTGACCTTAATAAATAAATAAATATCTTATACATTACGTACACTTTCGATTTCATGTCAATATAAAATTAATATGCATGTGAACTTTTTTGCTGTTAATTAATCACTATGTCATAAAACCAGCACTTGCCATTATTAGCCTGACAAGTAATAATTGGTCCGATAAAATAACATATCGCCGTGAACGAGAACGGAATGGACATATCTCTACATAGTACCTATATAAAAGGAAGTCGCACTCCGTGTCTGTCTGTTTATCCGCTAACTATGTTTGTTCGTAAAAATTTAAATCTATTTGACACAAACAGTAGCCGCCATAACCTAAATACTAGAAACAAAGACAAAATTGTTACTCCTAGATTCAGGCTAGCGAAAGTCAATAAGTCTTTTCTCGGGAATTGCATTCGCTTTTATAATAAAATCCCGTATGAAGTAACTAAGATGTCTTATAATAAATTCAAAGAGTATGTTAAACATAAGTTGATCGACAAGGCCTATTATAAGGTGGCTCATTACATAGAAGACAAGAATACATGGTTGTAGTAGCTTCTCTCTGCACTTGCAGCCCCCTGATCAAGTGATAATTGTATGCAGTTTATGTATATTTTAAACTGTAATTACATAAATTAAAAAAAATAAAGATCCACCAAAACAAGAAGCCTTGCTGAGTTTCTTGCCGGAGTCTTCTCAGTTCAAATGTATTCCGAACCGGTAGTAGAGTCTATTGTAAAACTGTAACTTTTGACATTCATAAGTGCCTTATTAGGGCCTAAACTGAATAAATGAGTTTTGATTTTGATTTTGAAACTCCTACTAAACCACGCAACGGATTTTAAAACGGCTTTCACCATCAAGTAGATATTTTTCAGGAAGATTTATAATTATCACAATATTATTCCAAAATATTACCTTTCAATATTTCGGAACCAATTCGAAAAAATTACTTGCATTGGCAAATTTTTATATGTAAATTGCATTACTATTATACTTTATTATAAATTAAGCTAGACTGTTAGTCAACTTAGAATCACCTTTAAAACACCCAGATTCGACATCGGAATCGGAAACGAAAACTTTCCAATGTCGATTCCGTTCCCGACGAGCTGTCAAAGAGTCTGATGACAGATAGGTACTTAAAAAATATTCGATAGCGCAAAAATGGAGTGCGTTCACTTCGAAGGCGTTTCCGATGTCGAATCCGAGTGGTTTTAAAATCGCCCTGCAGGTGATTCTACTGCTAACAAAAGAGAAGCATTGTCATAAATTTGTTTCTCATTAGGAAAAATTACCGGGGCTGGAAGGAAGACCTAATATTTTAAATAGTTCGATCTTACTGTTTAACATTTGTAAAAACATTGCAAAGAATTTGTAAATTAGATAAGTTAATAGTTTTCCTATAATCTGACAATCATTATAATTTACTTATAAATTTACTACAGCGCATCATGAAACGAAAAATAATTAATGTTTGCTTTGCATTCTAGGCGGCTAACAGAGTCGGACTCTGAGCATAACTGTGCAAATTGGTAATTAACATGTGATATGAAGATTAGATTACAACATAATTAGGGTATGATAAAGATGTGTGTAAACGCGAGTGCGTGTGGCGTGGCGCGGACAGGCGGGCGTCCCCGGCGAGCGGCCGGCGAGCGGGCGGGCAGCGGCGCGGGCGCGGCGCAGGCGCGGTCCGTGCCGGCACATTATAACTGTCATATAACTCACTCGTTAATAGGAGCGGCTCTCCTTGTGCTAACTATTAAATACTATTCACATTTTACGATAATGCCCGATGCCCAACAAACTCTTATTGACGTATAAATTCTGAGTTTTTTTGTAACCGAACGGCCGAAGGCGCCAGTTGTTTCTCGATATTAATAATGCCATGCTAGTTCAGTTTTTCGGGTTTAATTACGTCCGAGCCGGTGATAGTGGGCAAGCCGGCGCTCGGCCGCACCGCGCCGCTCAAATGGGTGGAAAGTAGTAAATTAAACGGTCGGCGAGCCCCGTTTAATATTCATAGCGTTATCAAACAAAATTTTAAACTAATTAAAACTCGCGTTAATAATTCCGTGGTTATGAATAAGATCGCCCGAGGCGAGCGATTCCATTTGTTTGCATTTGTTATACGCGACGCGACAGGATATTGCTTACGATCCATCGATATTATTATATCGGTTCGATTCTGGGCCTGCTGGCATGCGGTCACTGAACTTGGCGTACGTCTCACGACTATCTACCTATAAATGAAATCCATCTCGAGTCCATCTTCCGTGACTCCAAATGTAGATGAATTTGTTAAAAAAAAAATACATGGTAATATTTAATTATATGTAGCCATACCGGCGCCATCGCCGGTACGTTAGGTACCATGAATAAAGGCGTAACAACATCACGCGAGAGTTTCTCATGGCGCCGTGGCAGCGGCACCGCGGCACAAGCCACGGTCAGTGTGGAGAGTGGGCACTCGGCTCCCTTGAATGTCATGCTCATGTGAAAATCGCAAGTATACTTTACGCAGCGAAATCGGCATTAGCAGTATAAAAAAACAATAGAGCGTTGTTGACGGCCGGCAGGTGGCAGATCCACATCAGATAGTGGTGGCCGGCGGACGCAAGCGTCGATGCTCGCTCGATGACAAGATATGGCAACCGTGTCGAACTTATAAACCGCGACACCCTCGGCTTTCTTTTAAAAACCCAAGTCAATTATGTAAATTATTGTAATTTGATTGGAATTTACTCCACGTTGCTCAATAATGACGTATTTTTCGAATAATATTCAAAAGTATTATTATCAAACGGTTTAGTATCGTGTATGTAGTAATAAACCTTGAGAAGCGATCGCTCTCGACCGACACTGGTTTAAACAAATTACCGAAAGTTAGTCATAATTGTTCGTAATAGATTGTAAAGATATTTATATTATACCTACCTACCGAACTGCTCAACATTTAGGAGAGATATTGACTAGCTAAGAAGTAAAGGCATCGACATCGATATGCAAGTATCGACGCGGCGGCTACCACCACTGGACTGGTCACTCTCAGCGGGGCGCCCACCATCGCCGACGCGTCTACGCTGACACCTACACCTGCCCTATATCCATAGCGATGTTCTTTGTGCATCTATACCTATTGTCTATCATTGTAAAGGCTAAAGTGTTTATTGTAGGCCAAATTGCGGGCGTTTGACCACGCGTGCGCAACTATTGAATAACATCTCTGCCTTAATAGTGTGCGTGATAGAGTAAAGTTATAACGTAGCTGGATTAATCCTAATCTTTGCTATCAACAGAGATTAGGTGAGGTGTATACCTTAATTATTAAAATTAATATTATTGTGATTTTGATACGACAGTATTGATTTTTATTTTACTCAATGTTGGTCATCCAATAAAAAACATCTTTATCATCTAATCAGCCTTGTATAGCCTCTTGCAATTATCTTTCACAAGTCAAGGCGAACAAAATGTTAAAATATTACGCTGAAATAGCCTACCAGGAAAATAAACTTTAAATAATTATTTACTAAAACTCAAAATCATTGGAAGGATGGAATCGACTTTTGTTTAATATAATACCGAAACGAAACAATTAAAATACGTTCATAAATAAAGTGATCACGCGAATTCACTAAACAAGCGGCGGCGTTATGTAAGTATTTACTCATCATTGTTTGAACACGACACGGTCGCCATTGAAAGAACCTTCCAGCGATCTCTACAGACCTGAAAGAAATTGACACAAGTGACTCTTGCGCATCGCAAACACGCGCGTCTGTACACACACGGCGGATCGGGTTTTTATTAATAGTGTGTTATCACTCGGGATTAGAGTCGTGTTTTGATTGACGTGGGGCGTACGATATGACATTGTGTCGCGGCGGCGGTGTCGGCATCTGTAATATAGACGTCAGATGGTTGGTACGGGTGTACACAAGTTAGTTTGCATTTCACACGCGGCTCGCGACGCGACCGACCGACCGACCTGCCAGCAACGTGCCGACCTACATTCCTTCCTCAATGTCTTTTGTCATAAATACCTATTAACTTGGTACATTATCTCATGCTCAAAATTGCACTCTCTAACAGATTAACTTAGGTACATAATTAATAGGAAAAACCTAAAACAACTTTAGTGATATTTTGATTATAGAAAATTAATAAACATATACACATACAAGAAACATATATGACAGATCAGGTGTTGATATGTCACCAGAATCCATTAAACTTAATAGTGGCTAATTTGTTGCTATAAAAATCATCTGAAACTGGAATAGAGAGGCTTCGTTTCGTTCGACGAATTGCCAATATAATATACCTATCTGCATTATAACATTGTATACAATTAAATAAATCAGCGGACTGGCCGTTTAAAAGTAACTGTTATTCATAAATATCTACACTGAGATGAGTTTTCAATAAAAACTGGAATAAAAACTAATTCTTTTTAATGTTCCAAACGTCGATGATAAAACAAAGTAAGGTGATTTCTCGTGACGGAGAGCCGACGGGCGCGGCGGCGGCGGCGGCGCCTGCGCCATTTTGCTCTTAAATGTGTGAACCTTTGTGGTGGAAATGTTTTAATGAATACTACATTTTTTGATGATTCTACTTTTTACCCTAAAGTAAAATTAATTATCTTTTAAACTTGTATCGGAATCGAATACTTACCATGTCGATTCCGTTCCCGACGACCTGTCAAAAGGTTATTTTAAATGGCAGTCGGATGACAGTTACAAAAGATTCGATAACTGGAGTGCGTTTACGAAGAAATTAATATAGCAATTGCGGGAATTCGTCTCGGATGTTTCCGAATCCGTTTCCGATATCGAATCCGAGAGTTGTAAAACGCCCTGCTGCTACATTCTTGAATTATTCCTAATACAGTATGTATTACGAATAATTAATTTTTTTAAGATAGTTTTACAGATAACTATGTGTGAAGGATGTCCCAGAATATTTATTATTATTATACATAGAAATACGCAACAAATAAACGCAGCCGCGCCCGTGAAACAGCCTCAATATTTTTAATGAAAACGATGATCAAATACAAGTCGATGTTAATTATAAGAAAACCAATAAAATTAAAGAGCTTCAATACTTTATAATTTGTGAGTCCGCGCCGTAGCCGGCATCACGCGAGGCCCGCTAGCCCCACGAACCCCGGGCCCCCGCCAGCCCCGCGACCCCGTGGTTGGGGACACAAATTGATAAATTACACGAGCCGACGGTAATCCTCACGAAATGAGCTCTTACGTTCGGATTACAAGTCTGGGCGTCTTACCCAATGACATTTACCACCTTTTACCCACTTTAGAGAGCCTCCGACAGTAAGGGTGTGCACATACGATCATACATTATTATTCAATTGTATTTTTATGGAGATAAAGTTATTGATTACAAGTATCGTGCGCTCAACATACGTGTATACTAACTGTTTCCTGGGGCTTCATTCGCGTTCCCGGGATATAAAGTAGGCTATGTCCTTTCTCATATCGTAGACCAACATCGTGTTTTATTTAGGTGTGAAAAGGTAACAGACAGAATTACTTTCGCATTTAAAATATTAGTGCGTATGGTTTAGGAGCATATTTGTTTTAAATTCTATAGTTGCTTTGCCCTTTTCTGAGGCGATAGCACGGTGGTAGGGTATTTGACTATCAACAACCTTCAAGTAAAAATCTATCAACCAGTGTGATTACTACGTACCTCACTACCAAGTCGAATGATGATTTTCGGGGGATGATACTAAAGGGAGCTTGAGCTTTCGGTGAAGTTAATCATCGTACCATAGAGTACTTTGTAGTCAGCCTGGTTGACTACTACCCTCAATTTGAAAATCTGTCGCCAAACACCTATCGACAGCTGGACTTGAGAACCAGTTCCCTACTAGACAGTGTGCCTACCTACATTATTACACATAGTAGAGTCTAAAAATTGTAAATGTTGACATTCATAAGTGCCTTATTAGGGCCTAAACTGAATAAATGAGTTTTTGATTTGATTTTTTAGTAAAAAAACGTTATGCTATTTTTTTGTTACGCTACGCTTTCAGCGATGCAGCGCTGCGTCGGCTGCGCGGGCGCTGGTGTGCGCGCGTCCCACGCCCCGCCGGCTATATGATGTATGGCGCTCATTGTGCCCCAGCACCGACTACATTTGTATGCACGTTTGATATATCCCACTTTTATGTAACACGGATAATGAAAAATGCTCTCTAACTGTTAATGCGCTTGTAATATCCCCGGTATTTGTAATATATCGACTAATAATAACAATGTGCGGGAGTTATGTCTTTGCTTTTCGGTACAGTTCAAGGTATTTCTTATACTACAATGGAAGGGAATTATTCGTGACAACGTTAATATATCCTAAATACTTACTACCGATTTGTTAGAACACATCAATTTGTGGAGTAGTTAGATTTTTAATACTGTTAATTTTTTTTATTTGGATTCATAAATCGTTGTTTTAGTTTAGGTACTTTGTAATGAAGAATCATAAAATAACTAATAAACTGGTCATATTGCTAACAAATCCAAAACAACAATTGATAAGGTGATGGTGAAAAATCAGTCTATAATAGGTATGTTGGAAACTCGATTAAGTCTAGACAAATGTTTTACTACCGTTCCTCCGCGGTTTTGCTCCATATCCGGGATAAAAAGAGAAAGGATATATGCCAAGTTTTATCAAAATCCATTCAGTAATTTTTACACGAAAGAGTAACAAACATTTTCACATTTTATTAGCAATATTAAAAGGATGTATATTTGAAATACTTATAGTATAACGCCCAGTTTTATAGAAATAAAATCATATTTAGGTTCTCGGTGCAGTTATTTTTTAATAAAACTGCAATAAAATAATCATCACCACTTCACACCAGTGATAAAAAGTCTCGCGTCCAATCTGAGAATGTTGCGGGTGCTTGTAACAGCGCGTGCTCAGTTTTTTGGGTCCGCTTGGCCGCTAAATCACCGCGCACAAAGGGCCCTCGCGGGGCCTCGCGGTATTGTGCTTAAATACCGGGAACCGGCCCATATTTATCATAGCCAAGAATTATACGTTAACTCCAAGTATCACCCGATTCAGATGCTCTTTTTATTAAGTTGAGCTTATGAGTGTTCGTTTTTATAAACTTTTGTTGTTTTATTGGAAGTTAGCACATCGCCACTGATTCATTGTGAATTGATGATTTTTTTGACGTTGACTTGACCTACTCACATTCACATGTATGCCTTCGCATGTGTCTTCTGTGTATGTCATCTCATCGGTCTACTCAACGGATTTTTATGACACACTAGCTGTTTCCCGCGGTGAAACCGCGTTCCCGGGATAAGAAGTAGCCTATAACCTTCGGGGATAATGTAGCTTCCTATTAGTGAAAGAATTTTTCAAATCGAACCAGTAACTCCACAGTTTAGCGCGTTCAAACAAACAAACTCTTCAGCATTATTATTTAAGCAATTTTTTGTCCCGAGAACGCAGTAAAACAGTGGAAACTAATCTTCCATTTTGAATTCTGATAGACCCTAAAAATTTCTTATCAACGAAACAACGATGCACCTCTTTTTCGAACTCCATACCTGGTTAATCGTTTTACTTAACCTACATCACAAAAAAGCAAGGATCACAGCTAGCCATCAATATGTGTCGGAATTAACGACAAGCGTTCATCATAACCACAACATGATCTAAATGTTGCCACACCTACGCCTCCGACAATCATAACAGTTTTTTGTCACCCCATAAAGCACCGCTCAGATGGAGAGCACTATTAATATAGAATCTTGCATCTGTTTGATGAAATATTAATAGTGTTAGATTCCTCGGACGGTACTGGCCCAGGGCTGTCATTACTTATGATGAATCTAGCTAATCTCGATTGGGTTCTATGTGTCATCAGGAGTTTGTTTTTGCAATTTTTTTGCAGTTGAAAGTGTTACCACCGTCTTTAAGAACCGTTTTAGGACCTAAGGTAAACAAAATATGTCTTTGGCCAGAGCTTCTCTCTCGTGATTTTTGATACTCATTTTCTCTAGCATGGTTACCTCATGGTTTTTATGGTTAATTTTGTCACATTTGCAGTTTCATAGTATGTTTCGGATAGCATTTCATCAACATAATATCTGTTTCCCCTAAAATTTGGCTATATTCGTAATACAAATCTATCTAATGAAGAAATCTGAAGATGAAACGAAAGACAGGTCGATGGAATGCCATCCGAATATGAAGCTTCAAATGTGGCGATAGCTTTTAACAATAGGCTATTGGATAGTGTCAAAAATAAATGATCAAACACTACCCAATGTATAAAACATCAAAAACACGTGGAAATATGTTGTAAAAATACTGTTTATAAATTACTAATAGGTAGTAGATTATTTGATGCTGTGAAACTATGACGTCATAGTACAGCATTTCATAAAACCTCCTTATATACTATCTGATGTAACTGATTACTACGAAATGAGTTTTTGAAAAACAGCTTTTTTTTGCTACTTATGTAATCTTAGGGTATTTTATCATAAATGGATTGATGAGTAACTCATGAGACTCATCAGCTAGGTGCCGTGTACAGCCCTGTACCTATAGAGAGCGGCTCCGGCTGGGCCATAGAGCACCACTGACCGCGGCGATATTAATCATGGCCTGCGCATTGTTGCGCTGAGTATTGATCGATCAACCCCACGCCGGGCGAGGTCCCGCCACATACATGCTCAACACTAATGTGGGGGCTACCATGAGTTGTGGTGGTGATGGGACAACTTTTGGTATATGCTATAAATAAATATCTTGGGACATTCTTCACACATGATTATCTGATCCCAAACTAAGAAGAGCTTGTATTATGTAAACCAGATAACTGATAGGAATTACACCCAGACTCAGGACAAACACACAAATGTTTGTCCTTGATGGGAATCGAACCCACGACCTGCGGCGCTATAGCTGGTGTCTGAACCAACTGCGCCAACTGGCCCGTCAATATTACTAAATGTTATTAGTAATGATGTAAAAAGAGTATTTAAAACTAGCTGTTCCCCGCGACTTCACTCGCGTTTAACAAATAAAAAAGTAGCCTATAACCTTCGGGAATAATATAGATTCCTAATAGTCAAATAATTTTTCGAATGCCATGTCATGAAAATCACGGCGCGTTCGAAAAACTACACCCTAAAAGCGTTCCAGCGCTATATAAACCTATGTGTTAGGCGACTAATTATTGTTTCTGCGCTTATAGCTTCTCTATTCGTAGTAATATACCTTAGTGGTGAAGTATGAAATTTTCAGATAATTTCGCTATAAAACTGGAGCGATGGTCACCCCACAAGGCGGCGCGCGCGCCGTTTCTCCGACTGCGATTTATTGAGAAGTGTTAAACGTTCACGAGGTACTATGCCGGAGGTGCGGCCATCTGTCTCTGTCCAAACAATGCTCTCACACATAAAACAACACTTTTTGTGGCCATCACTCACGCGCACTACTTGTCGTGAGGTGTAAACAACGCCTGTCATTTGTTTTGTTTGTTCTACCCGCACGCATCCATTAATGAACTAGTTACAAGTATGATTGGCTGTTCAGACTGTTGTCTTACTAATGTCGCGCCTGACAACCGACAGTCACTTGTTACTGGTGATGTTTTAATTTTATGTTGTTAAGGTGCTGTCACCTCACGAAGTGTATTAAAAAGGGGGCTTTAACCATCCTCCTTTAGGAAATACTTTTTAAACTCTCGCGAAGTTCGCGAACACAATTCATGTTTAGAGTAATCTACAGTCAGTGATAAGTAAGTATTCGCGCCGCCGTGACTTGCGTTCGAGTAGGTGTGTTGATACAATTAGTACGGTGTGCCGTGATCGTGACAGTTATATTTTACAAGACCAATTGCGGGAAGTTGGAGACAACTCTCGCCAAGCAACATGTTGACCCGCTGTTCCAGTCCACTCGTGACCGCGATCAATGCAACTTGATCGAAACGTCGAGGTTAGTCAAATTTATATTTTGATAATATTCTATGCGCGAATAGACCCGGTACATTACTCCTTTAGGTATACAAATACTTATTTTCATATCTCCTTTATTGAAAAAATATATACGTATGACATTCTCAAGACCTTTCTGCAGGTTTTCTGACGGAACTCAATACATATTTGGTTATACCTACTTAGCTAGATAAAAAACATACCGCTTGATTCACAAAGCCAGTGTTTCTCTTAATTGAGGGTGATAGCCAGTCAGGTGGGTACTACCACCGTGCTATGGTTTCCTCACGATGTTTTCCTTCACCGAAAGCTTCGTCTCTGCCGACGTCACTACGACTCAGCTTTCTGTTTTTATTTACTAACTCATGGATCTATGTTTGTCTGATTAATTAAATTATTATAACTCCAATCTCGGCTAAATCATCACCTACCAATAGTAAAAAAATAATTAATAATTAAACATTACAAAGCTGCACCTACACGTGTCATGGGTGGCTCTGAGTGGCACGCGTCCCACACCTCTATCTGTTGATAGCATCGATCCTATCTCAGATCCACAGATAAGCTGATCCATAATTGTTATTGACTAATACTACGTTTTGTAATATTCTATACCTACTTCATGAAAAGCACAATGCATGGTGAGGCGACTTCAATATAAGAATACTTATAGGTAGAGACCGGATTATATGCAACATAAAAAGCTTGTTATATGCATGAAAATTGGCAGAATATGCAAAATTAAATGATACATTTAAGGAACCCCCAAAAAAAGACATAATTTTTTATTTCAAAATCAGCATACAATTAGTAAATTATTTTTTCATAGTAGGTACAGTCGGCCAAGATGTGGTGTACCACCCTAAGGTTGAAGTCGCCTCCAGATTCATAGGTGATAATGATTAGTTTCGCTTGCAGATCTATCTGACAACTTCTATTGCCATCTTTATCTGATTATTGAGTATAGGTATGCCTTTCTTGCATTTTTGTTTAATCTACACTAATATTACAAATAGGAAAGATTTGATTGTTTGTTTGTATGTTTGATTGTTTGCATTGAATAGGCTCCGAAACTACTGAACCGATTTGAAAAATTCTTTCACTAATAGGAAGCTACATTATTCCCGAAGGTTATAGGCTACTTTTTATCCCGGAAACGCGAGTGAAACCGCGCGGAAGAGCTAGTATTTCTTATTTATGTTTGTTATCGTTTCTCATGTCGCTAACTAAGCACAGTTCAAATTAGGAAATTATTTACAGTTACAACTACCATTATATGATTTTGCTATAAAAAATAAATTACCTCAAAGCAAACGGGTTAACTTCTCAGTTGATAAAAAAAGTAAATTAAAAATGTTGGTATATTTAAAAATAAACTTTTATGTTTAATACCACAATTTTCAATATCAATAATAAGACAAAAACAATAAAAACAACGTAAAAATTAATTAATTTAACAATATCCAATCATCGAAGAATGTGATCGTCTTCAAAAAGGACACTCGAGCAAAAAAACATTAATATTTTACAAATCAAAGTCCAGATGTGTCTGTAGCTTTTCTTGTTGCGTTTTATTTTTATTTGGTCTCTTTGACCTCTGAGAGGACAATTGATTAGTGAGCTCTACGCATCAACACTTGGAGAGCAACAGGCGGGCTTATTAAAAAATGTTACAAGGAGCGTGACTCACAAATTTCGATCCAGAGTTCCGTATATCATTAAAACTTTATCCAATTAATATACGAAATAATATATTTTAGTAATTTACATAAATATTTGTGATAAAATAATAACGAGATTTATTTAAAAATCAATTAGATTTTTATAGGTTGTTTAGAGAAAAGGTTGATGCATAAATTATGACAGAAGACTCAATCAAAGTTTTATTTCAACTTTTTTTCATTTGACTATTTTATTCAAATATTGAGAAATTTTTGATCATCAATCTTTTCCGTATCATAATATCAATGGTACTTAAAAATTAGCTCTTATTAGGACCACTAACTAGTTAGGTCGATTTCACAAACTGCTGTTTGTATCATAACGAAGGTAACATTTAGGCTTCAACTCAGTTTCTAGTTTCGAATAAAATTTATTTGCATAATAGTTCTACTAGAAGCAACTTCATTTATTTTCCAACGTATTTTAAAGCAAAACATAACAAGTATGTTTAAACAAAAATAGATTATTTATTTACAAAATCTTTCTTCACTCAACTATCCATCTATCTGTACAGAATTTATACATTTATAATGCTTGTAGAACATCCATTGATAATTATCTGTGGGTTGTCAAGTGACAGCGTACGTCAGTCGGAAAGACCGCCGAATAGATGATAACTTTGACTCCTGTATTATATTACAAAAAAATACCGAGCAAAGCTCGGGCATCCAAGTACTGATTACATTATCACCGCAAACACATTTTAATAGATTGGCCTAAAAATGTGTGCATCTAGTACCTAATTAAGCCGTTTTTTCGTCACTTTTAAGGATGCTGTCAGGGTTTTTTCAGTTCTCCTGCCGTACCCCAGCCGCTGTCATCAGCGGGTGAGAATTCTTCGCGTCATGGCGGCACAAAGCGCATACGTCTGGGCCCGCGACCGCTCCGCCGCAGCCTGCTCTCCCTTGTTTATTCAATAAACAGTTCTGGCCAGCTCCGCCTCGGTACTCCTCGCTGACGTCACGTTTTATTATCTGGACGGTGACGCGGGTAGCTACCGGCCTTATCTATCAACGAGAGATCACACCGCGCTGTTTAGATTGTTTACAGTGATAGTTTAAGTTTATATTCAGATATATGATAGTGGTCCGATAATCTGATCTGATCCGTTCGATGCGTTGTTTTATCCGGTAACATAATTATTGAATTAGTAGACCCGGATCTCTATACGACTTGTTTTAATTCGATCATTTAAAAAATAATAGTGTATTTGTAAGTTTTTTCGGCATCTATGCGTTGGCGCATCATTCATCCGATACTGTAATAATTAAAAAAACTTTTGATTATTATTAAAACATACTTTGACAACAGAATATAAAATCCATATTTAAGAAATATTGATTTCAGTTGTAAGTACCTACCTAAATTCGGCCGAATACCTACTGCAGATATAGTATATCACCTATATATATACCTATCTATACTAATAATTGGTTAAATCTATATAAAAACAACTGATAGTAGGTGGAAGGCAACTGGCTCTCAAGTGCAATTTCCGGAACACACCGCCACAAGAAACCGCCGCACCTACGCGCTTGGCGACAGATTTTCAACTTGAGGGTGGTAGCCAGCCAGCCAATCAATGTAGCATTACACAATTTGTATGTAGTAGCAAGGGCAAGCTTCGGAGCGCACTAATCGAGACTGGTCATGTGATTGATATCAAGAAGAAGATATTTGCAGCTCTCAAGAAGTGATACATTCCGACCATTAATATCCGCATTGAGGCAGTGGCAGCGCCGCGGGGCTCCTCGCCGCCTTAAATAACATATTAGCCTCCAAAGCCGCCGCCGCCATATTTTTCAACATATCGTATAAGTTTGGTAAATCGAAACGTATCGAATCGCCGACGACAGTCGATGCAGGCGAGGATTTATCGCGCGCACCCGACGACGCAATCGTAATCGGATTTGATCGGATGTAACGCGACCGCCGAACGTTATTCAGCCACTGAATTGTTCTTAGGTGATACATGGTCGATCGATACATGTTACACATAAAGGTTATATGTATTTTTGTTGTTTAAACTTTTTAAAACATATTTTTCCTGTTAACATCTGAATGTTTAAAGAGGAAACGTTTTTTACAATCTCACCGTGGTCAGTGATTATGTGGGCGATAGTAGGCACACAAAGTCTATAAGGGAACTGGCTCTCAAGTGCAGCTGTTTGAAACCACCGAAAGGTGCTTCGCAACAGATTTTCAACTTGAGGGTGGTAGCCAGCCAGGCGCGTACTACAAAGGACTCTAGTTTCCTGACAATGTTTTGAAAGCTTAAGCGCATTGTAAGATTCGAGCCGCAACCTTCAAACATAGTATTTTTTTGACGAAGGCCACACAGCCTAGAAGTCTGGAGTATCTAGACATTTGAAATATTGCACACAAGTGTAATAACTTAGATAGACATCCAACAAATAAAGAATTTTAACCGAGTAATTTAATTTGGAAATTTAAACGCTGTTTTTTATGTATAATTTACATTGTATTGAAATATTAGTTTAATTTTAAGTTAGTTTTAATATAATTGTGTACCTACATTACTTAGATTACTAAAAGTTATAATACCTATCTGGTAAAATAAAAAGTCAAATCCCCTTTGGTAGGTCAATGTCTAGTAAAAACTAGTTTTTAAATAAAGTATTTTTATGTTTGCGAATCGTACCAGCATTTATCTCAATATAGGTTCATAATGATTAAAAAAAAAAGGTACTAGAAGCCCTAACTCTAGCCTTTCTGTATTCATGTTAAATAGATTGCGATATTACTCATGTAAGTCCATACTGCGCAGGAGTGGCTTGTTTAACGATTTTATGGAGCAGCCATCTTTACTAAATATAAAAAGATAATTTTAAAGGGCAGTTTTATTTGAATTAAATTATTGCTATAATGATTAGGTAGGTTTAAGTTTCAAAGTTAGATCATTACCAGTTAGGTAAAAATGCTTCAGCAACTTAAGTATGTTATTTACATCAGAAAGTGAATTTTCGTTTTAAGCCCTATTTTTGGCCCTCAAGTGATTCGCTTACCAAAGAACGATATTTCATTTCTTATTTATATAGAATCTATAATAATTAATAATTTAAGCAAACCTTGAAAATTTACTCTCATCGCAAATTTTTTTTTTTTTAAATATAATTTTCATTATTAGAAAATATTCCAGGGAATCGTACTCGTAGCACAACCCGTTGAAGTCTTTTCTGCTTCGCATCTCAACAAACAATACGGTTAATAAGTTAATTAAAAAAAATATATACGAGTATAACTACTGCATTTAGGCTTTTATTTTAAGTTTCTTATATTATAAGAAATTGAGGAAAATAAATCTTATTGCATAAATACTCTAGAGCTAGAGGCTTTCATACCGCTAATAGGGTAGTTGACTGACACATCAAATCAGCTACTTTTTAATAAATGTCAAAACGATAGTTTTTATGGAATTTTGTATGAAATATTACACTATGACGTCATAGTTTCACAGCATCAAATCATCTACTCTTAGTGGTTCCACTGGTAATTAAAAATCATAAAAAGCATTAAATGTACAACATATTTGATATTTCCACGATGTTTTATACATTAGTTAGTGTTTGGTCATTTATTTTTGATAGTGTCAACTACCCTATTCGCTAGGATCGTTCTAGGTATATAAATAGTAGGCCTACATTTTATTTATATATGTAAACTAGCCGTTCCCCGCGGTTTCACTCGCATTCCCGGGATAAAAGATAACCTTTGGGAATAATGTAGCTTCCTATTAATGAAAGATTTTTTCAAATCGGACCAGAAACAAACTGTACGTACACCTTTATTATTAGTATAGATTGGTTTAATTATTTCTTTTAATAAGTAATTAATTATAGTTAAAGTAAATTAAATCTTTATGTCTTTAAAATTGTAAAAAAATTAAATCAAATTTTTTTGTGAATCAATATTAATTTTAATATATATTTTTTTTATTCAAAAGTAAATTATGACAAATCATTATGGAACTTTTGTTTGTAAATTTTTTGTCCGTTGCGAAAACAAACCATTTTTATACCTCTTGTTTGTATCCGATTGAGCTGAAATTTGGCATATTTACATAAATTTGGTGATAAAACAATATTATGGCATCATTGAGCTGGTCTGATGATGAAGCTGGGATCTAAGAAATTAAACTCCTTGATAGAAACGCTAAGATAGTCGAATTTTGTTTTGTCTTCGTGAGTACTTTCCAACACTTATAATAAAATTTTAACCACTTTAAAAAAGGAGGAGGTCCTCAATTGATGTAAGTATGTTAGCTATGTTTGTTCATATTGTCCGGTAAGGTAGGAGCAGCCATCAGAGCCTACCAAATTTAGTCCTTTAAAAAAAAAAAAAAGTTTGTTCATGCATAACTTTTTAGCGTTAGGTTCTTTATAGCCCCAAGGTGGCATATTAAGGAGGTTTTACTCTCTTTTTAAAATTGATTATTATTTTAAACAGAGATTGTTTGTAAATAAAAAGTACTTAGATGTTTATTAACCACTAGCTTCCGCCCCGCGGTTTTTATTAATTATTATTTGTATATAATTTTTTCTTACTTAAAATAAGTTTATTTTAGCAAAATGTAAGTAGGTATTTGTTTCTTAATTATTATTGTTTTTTCTGTTGTGTACTTACCTACATTTCTTATTTTTTGTGTGATTGTATGTAAGTACCTTTCAAATTAGATGAACCAAAGATAGTTGACATGTCGATGAAATGCCATCAAAACATATTATGAAGCTGCAATTGTGACAATATTAACCCTACAGTAACGTTTTTTACATACTCCGTGTGCGCCTGGGCACATCTCCGAGGTGGCATCCCATCATAGCGCCGTTCACATTGACCGTCTAAAGATGAATAGCGGTTTTGTCGTTAAACTTAGTTTATGGCTGTGTGTTAAACATGTTTTTCAGAAATGTCTCTTTTTTGTTGTTTCGAAAACATTTCACTAAATAGGTAAGTACCTAAGGGGCCGTTCAAATATTACGTAAGCAGATTTATTACAATTATTTACCCCCCATCCCCCTTGTCAGCAAAAGTAAGCAAAGCTCTTACCCCCTCCCCCCATGCTTACGTAAACATTTTTCAATTAAAAATACGTATGCGTTTATATTAGCGGGAATCCCCGAAAATGCGTTTCCTTTTCAAGCATAGATAATGTGAGGGTTGCCATTCGTGTAAATAAGTAAATAACTACCGATGACGTAATCATCATCTAGACTCTCCTACCCCCCATGTCATCCAAAATAAGCAAACCAAAGACCCCCCCCCACCCCCCCATAGTGCTTACGTAATACTTGAACGGCCCCTAATTGGAAATCTTGTGCAAATTGTTTTTTATACACTATTTTATTATTTTATTTTTATATTTTATACTATTTCATGAGCACCACGTGTTTTGTAATATTTTTTAGGTTTTTAACAAAATATTTTCAGTACATTTTTTTTCTACTTTTTGTCTTGTCTGAAAAAGCCACAGAACTGCCATCCAATTCTGAAGTATGTTTCAAGTTACAATATTCTAGTCAATCGATTAGAAAAGTACCAAACACTCATTCAAACAAAACTGACAAACAAGAAAGCGAGTTAATCATAATAAATAAAAATATGCTATATACACAAAAAGAATTAAGTACCTACCTACCTATAAATAAATTTATTATTTAGTTAAAGTACCATTTTCGTAGCGCCGACGCCCGCAACGCAAATATTCATATTTTTATTTAGAGAAATAGTAGGTACCTACCTACTATAAAAAATTAAAAAAAACAAACATACAACCGAATAGATAACCAGAGAGAATAGGTAAATGATTTACTTTCTCCTCCTTTTTTTCAAGTCGGTTAAAAAGAGAGTTCAGCGTGAAAAAATATATCTTGGGAACGTGAGTGAAACCGCGGTTAGTATAATAAACTTGAATTAAAACATTAATTAGTAGTTAACAGAAGTTAAAAATAAATTTAAAGCGTATTTTCTAAAGTCTTACACATAGCTAAGCGTAAATAGAAATCAAAACTCATTTATGTTTACAAAATCTCTTCAGTTTTCAACCGACAGAAAGGAAAAAAATAAGGTTTACATTATTTTTTTATACCCAGTAGATCGTAAATTATAACGAATAAACATAATATTTTAATAAAATATAGTTAATGGATAAATTAAATTTAATGATAGGAAATTTTCATTTTGTATATGTACCTATATCTGGTATTATTTTTTTAGTTTAATTTAATTTTTTAGTAGGTATGTAATTGCAAATACATAGATGTAAATATATTTATTCCATTTGCGAGATATACAACATTAAAAAAAAAGTTAAAATAACTTTTTACTTGTAAGTATATTACTAGTTAGCATTTTCATATGACCTATACTTTGATACCTATAACCTTATAGGTACCATTTGTAACTTCAAAACTAATACTAAAAACATAATGATAAATATAAGGTGCTCACACTTACAAAATATAATTAGGTATATATGTCACCGGAAATGTATGAAATATAGGAATTGTATACAATTCCTGTGTATTTCCCCTAGGAAATTATAATTCAATAATGATACTTGGAAATATATAGAAACTATTGAAAGAATAGGTTGGGGTTATTTTTTTTATTTTGCATAGAATAGTACTTTTCACTTACAACCCCCCAAATACCGCTATCCTTACAAATATACCGAATGTAGTACTCCGATAGATATTTAGGAAATGTATGGATTTCCTAGGAAATGTATACAATGACGGATTAGATACTTTTCCGTTAACATATAGGTACACTAATATTATAAAGATAAAAGATTTGTATTTATGTTCGTAATGAATTAACACAAAAAGCTACTAAACAAATTTAAAAAATTAATAACATACCTGGGTAACAAAAATAGGCATGTGTGTGTGTAAAAAAATTACCTAAAAAATCTAAAAATTTAATCCAAAGTGTTATAAATCCTTCCATCACGCGGATCGCAGGTGACACTGCGATGCGGAGAGCTAGTTTATATTAAAGACTACTTTTAGCACCATACAGTGCCGGATTCAGGTAGCACGGGGCCTGTTGTATGTAATCAAGGGCTTTAGTTCAGATTCTCATGCTTATAGTTAAGGTTGGATACCTAGATTTTAAGGATTATAGATTTGAAGAGTTGGTCGCACAAAGATAAGTTTACAATTTTATTAGTCTTATAAGATATGACATTCAATATTTATTAAGTAAACCACGTCATTTTGGTACCTAGGTACATCAAGATTTCTTTTTGTAAAAGAAAATTGACATGTTTTTGTGAATTTTGAAACATTTTGTAACTCCTTATAAAAGGCGCATTATGTCAGTAAAATTTTCCACGACTTCAGTGCGTATTAAAGCTTAATTTAGCTGCAGTTTTTTACGATTCTTTCCTAATTCTTGCTGCGCACGTGTAGGTGATTATTTTTTTATGCTTGGGACACGAGGCCTACTAGAGCGCGAGGCCCGTAGGTTTTGCTAATTCCTCTAAAACAGCTAATCCGTCACTGGTACTATAATTGACTAGTCTAAGCTGCTGATAGTTTTAGTTAAGTAAAGTTTAATAAAATTAAGGTACTTACAAGTATTTATTACGGTATTGGGAATTGTCAATCTAAAAATATACCAACAAAATGTAAAGTTAGGTACGAGAAGCTTTTAAAATATTAATATTCTTCTTACAGCGACTTTAACTTTTTTTCTTCTTTTCAATAAATTAAAACTGAAATCCTTACCTTCATTTCTAATTTCACGCCCAACACTTTGATTGATTATTTCAGCTTTTTACACAAAACAAAACAAAACACGAGCGCCACAGCGACACCCATTCAACTGTCAAAACATTTCACAAGGTGACCAGGAGCTGGGGCCCATCAGTCAGCGGCTAGGGAACACAGTAGGTAGCCACTCGCAGCGAGCGGACGCGGGCGCGACCACACTTCGCGATTGTATGGTTTAAACTAAGTTTTTACGCATAATAAGGCGGCGTCAAACCGCTGCCCTCGCCTCTCGCGGTCTGCTATTGGTCCACTCGACGTCACTAAGGCGGAGCCACACTGCCACGGTAGTGTCAACTACTCTTTCCTTTGGAGGTGTTCTATTAATACGGTAAAATACCCCCCCTCCCCCCCACACCGCACCGCCTAAAGTACTAGTACGCGTCATGTCGAGAAATTATAACTATTTTTAAAACCTGCTTTTGCGTGACCTATTGGATTCTAAGCGCCGAATATTGATTGGAAAATATTTCCAATAATTTGTATCGTGCCGATTTTAATTGTTTCGAAAATATCTACGGATTTTTAATAACGATAACCAAATTATTTTTGAACACTCTTAATGGTTGTTTCCTACGGTATACCTATTTATAGATATCGCAATATATTTATTAATTTATAATTATACCTATCCTAATTTACTACAGGATAGTTGGAAATTCATAATCTACATACCTATAAAAAATATTTCATATTTTTTGTAATGTTTCATTAAATCAAAAAGAAGTGCATAAATTCATTAGGTATATTTAAAATACCTACAACTGAAATAAACACAAAGTTGCTGAGTATCTGTAAATACCTTTTTTTAAATATACTTATAACTCAATTTCGATATTTTGGCAGTTACGTTAATTCATATTACGACTGACGATATTTTTATCCAATAATTAATTTAACCATCAATAAAAGTAGGTATCTAAGTATTAAATTTAATAACCAACGCACTTTATTGCAGATCCAGATCTGTCTGTATATTACGCTTATAATAACGAGCTAGCTGCTTGAACGACTGAGGGATATTAAATTAAATATCAATTCTGTTGTTCATTTGGTTGGTAAATAAATATATTATTATAAAATTAGAGATCAACGCAGTACCTACCAGAGGAAATAAAAAAATATGAAAGAGAGAAATAAAATCATTAGGAGTTTCCAATTACGAAGATAAATATAATATAAAAAAGAGAGTTCTATATATAAAATTCAAAGTCCCTGACTGATCAGGATCACTGACTAACGTAACTGAGCAACGCACAGACCAAACTCCTGATATATGAGAGGATAATTTCCTTGAGAAGTGTAGATTCGCTTATTTTACTCAATACAGGAGTTAATTTCCTAAAAATCCTTTCTTAGTGGATGCTTAAATTTCTCAAGACACCTTTCAGGTCTCTGAGAACAGAGGTTCAGAGATCAGTGGACGTTGAATTATACATAGGGTACAGAAGATGGATCCATAACTCCAAAAAATTTTTGTGAGGAAAAATACAACGATTTAAATATGGCAGTAAGTAAAATTTATTATTTTATAACTTATTAACTATTTATTATAATTGTAAACGTACCGACATTTGAACGGTGTTTTCCTTGAGAAATGTAAGCATCCACTAAGAAATATTTTTTAGGAAACCATGTACACACGGCCACAGATACACATTTTTGTTGCAAAATAGCGCCTATTACAACCTCATAAGGTGCCGCAGTGTGTAGCTTGATCTGTGGCCGTGTGTATCTATCAGGAGCAGCGCCGGTTTGGTCTGTCTGTTGCTAGGTACGTTAGTCAGTGATCCTGATAAGTCAGGGACTAATAATAAATAGTTCATAATAAATCTGGTGGAGTAGAATGAATTGGATAGATATGAAACTATTTCAAGTCGGTGTACAATAGATTATGATAACAAGTACCTACTTAGGTACCTACCGACTAGCAGGCTGTGGGAGTCTAACGTAAAATTTTACGGACATTAACTTTATTATTGGGTTTTAATGATTTGGTTTTCTCGATATGCCTCAAACTTAAGGCGATGATAGCTCAGTGGTAGTGACGTCGGATACCGAGACGAAGGTCCCGGGTTCGAATCCTACAATGAGCTTTCGGTGAAGGAAAACATCGTGAGGAAACCATAGCATGGTGGTAGGGTACTTTGTAGTACCCGCCTGGCTGGCTACCACCCTCAAGTTGAAAATCTGTCGCCAAGCACCTTTCGGTGTGTTCCGACAGCTGCACTTGAGAGAGTTCCTTTCTAGGCTTTGTGTGCTTGCCATCATCGGCCACATCATCACTGACCACGGAAAAAAAAACTTAACCTAAAAATAATGTTTAGGCCCTGATAAGATACCTAAGTTATGAACGTTGAAAATTACAATAGTTCGGAATACAATTCAGTAAAATGTTATGTGATGTTATTAAAATATCATGTTTTAATTATATTTTATAAAGACACCTCTATATAGAAAGCCATTTATTTTTAAACTATATTTACAATTATTTACAACAAATATACAAAATACATATAAAAAATGTTCTCGAGGCGGCCTGCTGCCGATCAACGGCAAGGTACCCAGAAAGCTGACAGCCTTTCCTCTTTAGATGAACTTAAACTCACTTAGGCACCTTATACATTCTTATCTATCTAGGTATATCGACTCCTTGGTATAGTAAAAATACTTTTTTCTTCTGCATCATTTTTCGCAACGTTCTACCTACGCACAGCATAATTATGTCAAGTAGATAATGTGTAGGATTAGTCGTGAACTAATCGCCGCGCCGTCGCGCCGCAATCACAGCGCTTGTCCTCGATGACACTCCAACGATCTCGTGTCTACAATTTGTAGGGTAGTCACATGTCAAGGGTGGAATTAAAAAGACACGGAGACAATTTAGCGGACTCAATGAGACACTATAAAGTGCCCTATTATAAAGAACTATTACGATTATTCTCGAATGATATTTGCTGGTTTTAACTGTGATCAGCGTATTTTTTAAATTATTTTTTAGTTATTAAACAATATGTAAAAGTTCTTTCAATATTCAATTCGAAAGAATGAAGCCTTGCTGAGTTTCTTGCCTGAGTCTTCTCAGTTTAAGTGTATGTGGAATCGGTGGTAGAGTCTATTGTAATAATTGTAACTATCGACGTTCATAAGTGCCTTATCAGGGCCTAAACTGAATAAGTGAATTTGAGTATATTTTCACTGATATAATATCCATATACTCCAATATGTATAATTCAAGGGGATGATACTGCAATGCGGAAAGCTTGTAGTTTTTGTTTTGAAGCTAACTTTCACCCCGCGGTATCACCAGCTGTCCCGGGATAAAATTAAATAGTAGGTACCCTATGTCCTTCTCCATATCATAGGCTATCTGTGTGCCAAATTTAATCGTGTTCGTTTCAGCGGTTTAGGTGTGAAAAGGTGACAGACAGAGTTACTATCGCATTTAAAATATTATAGTACCTACGGATAGTCTTTTAATTGTAGAATTGCTTGTTTCAACGAAAATATAGAACCCAACTATTTCCATTGACGAAGAAAAGAGACAAACGTGATTAAAATTAGTTCAGTGCAAAATGCAATAGAATTAGCACGCAAATACGAGTAGGATAACTATATTTAAATACGTCATCGATTCACGTGCCTACATCCAAATAGTACGGGAGGCAGAGTGTGCAATCAAAACCCAAATTGAGTCGTCCCCCACCCGCCCTCCTGTCCGGGGCGGAATAATACCGCTTACGTGTCCCGCGTTCCCGGACCCCGGGACAGCGGGAACGTCTGCCTCTCTCATTAGTGCTGACTGTATACTTTTTTTTCTATTCACTAATAGAATTTGACTGTGTGAAAGAGATACGTAAAAAATTATGAAAAAATAAAGATTTTGATGTTCTTTTAGGTGCAAATTTAAAATCTAAACTAAGCGGCTACCTACTGTTTCAGCTCTTGAGAGCCAGTTCTCTAGGTTCTGAATGCTTACTACCCTCACTCAATAACCGTCAATTAATCCTATTCTAATAAATATTAATGCGAAAGTTTGTGACGATGTTTCTTACTCTTTCACGTAAATACTACTGAACGGATGTGGATGAAACTTGGCACATAGATAGATCATACCCTAGAATAACATATCGGCTTTTATCCCGGGAAAATATAAGATTCAGAAACCGCGGGACGGAAGCTAGTAATAAATAATCTTATAAGAATGTTATACATTTTGGTTGATTCTTTTTCATTCAAAAATTTCAGCGTAAAAGCACCCCTCCCCGTCAATTACTTCTAGTTCAGTCTCCGTGGATATCCGAGACTCGGTTCCGGCGCGACGGCCATACTTTTAATTTGAGACTTCAAAAGGTTTTTTGCATTTTGATATGAACGGAAACGATGCCAGATTGTCCGGAAGGATCGCTTCGGTTCGTTCAGCGAACAGCGCGAATCAACAATTTGCAATTCTAATTTTATAATCCAGCAATATTCATGTTTCGGTGATTGTCGAACCGACTCGAATTTTATTTTACAATGAAGTATTTTGTAACTTCTGCATGATGGAAACGAATCCAAACTCGTTTATTCAGTGAATGTCGATAGTTACAATTATTACAATAGACTCTACCACCGGTTCCACATACACTTAAACTGAGAACACTCCGGCAACAAACTCAGCAAGGCTTCTTTCTTTTGAATTTATGTAATTACAAATAAAAAACATTATTTCAACTATACTTAAACTTCATACAATTGTCACTTGTGGAGGGGCTGCAAGTGCAGAGAGAAGCTTCAACGTAATGCCACATTATAGTAGGCCTTGTCTTTTTAGGGTTCCATTCCTCAAAAGGAAAATGCAGAACCCTTGCCTGTCCGTCTGCCTTATAGGATCATTTAACAAAAAATGTACGGAACTCGCTTTTTTTGTATCACTACATTTCAAAAATTTCAAGTTTCGAGATTTGCGGTGATTGAGCTGTGCCAATCTGTCAGTTTCAAACACCTTTTTAATGACTACATTAGTTTTTCAATTTTGAGAACACATTTTGTATTATTTAGTTTATTTACAAAAAATATCCTACATATCGTCGAGGTGGCCAATGCTGTCAATAAACCAACTTGCTGGCAAGCAGCGTTTCCTCTTTAGATGAATGAGTACCTATGTAACTTTTAATCATAATAGGGATGAGGACTGGGTAAAAAATAATGAATTCTATTTAGTCCGTCAGTTAGATTATCAAAAAATATTGGATATGTATTTTTTATTTTATCAAATCAACAACAAATTGCAAAGATAAGTTGCATCAAAGTTCAGGAGTGGAGGTATTGTGACGTCATCTCTCTGTAAAATAAAGTGTTTACTAGACGTGACATCACGCGAAACTTTAACGCACTGTATCTCCGTTATTTCTTGTTTTTTTTAACCAAAGAAAAAACATGTATCTAATATTTTTTGGCTTTTGACTTTTTTTAGTCAACATACCTATTATTTGTGAAATAACTGAAATAACAATTACTTAATTGAGTATACACCTGAAAATCATCGCTCAAAAAAGCACTAATTTGCAATACACAGTGACAATACAGATAGCGAATCTGCGTGGCAAGTCCACCTGCTACGCTGATCACTATCTACCCTTGCACCACTGAGGTAAACCATAGATGAACAAACGAATGATGACTTACCCCACAGGTAAACTAACAATTTGCATCTCTTGGTAGAGTTAACATGATTGCGTGAATTTGCAGGTGTACTATCGCTGTTAGTTAATGGCCATTATAGGATAGAATTTTTGAACCCCACATGGAAGGAACGTCTTGATACTGGAGACAGCAAATTTTACTTTTACTTTTTAAAGTAGAAATCCAGAAACAAATCTGAATTCAAAGACTTTTTTTGTGCTTTATCTTGTCCATTGAATTTATATGTTTAGATTTAATTGTTTTTCTTTCATATAATTTACCATGTTTGTTAGAGAAATTTGATCCTTATAATTGACCCTATCGATTGATGCCTTAAAAGTACACGGTGTTAGTTATTCGGATTTTAGCCGGTTCGATTCCCGAGTGTGGTAAGCGAATTTCAAAATAACAATGTTGGTAACTAATAACTATTAACTAACTACGTATATATCAACATGATGATTATTCGGTTTTTTTACGTCCCTGAGAAAAGGGGTCTTGAAATACAGACAGACAACGATCCTAAAAGAGTTCCTTTTTATTTTCATTTGAGGCACGGAGCCCTGAAAATTATAATTATGTAATATACCTAACTTAAATCTTAAAAAGCTTGCTTATATTATTGCCGTATCATTGATTTGTAAGTTCCTTATTAAATCGATTATACTTTTGACTATATTAACTTACATGGTGTTCTTCTTCCTAGTCGGACACTCTTGTCAGAGTGGTCGTGGTTATGATAGGTCTTGAGTGGCGGCTTTTGCAATGCGTCTCCATTCGGCCCTGTTGCAAGCATTTATTTATTTATTTTTTATTTTTATTTATTTATTTAGGCCAACCAGTGGTTATTACATTATAAATAACACTATAAAACTAAATTAAAATAAAAACAAAAGTAAATGCACAACCTATTAAGGTGCCACAACATGCAAACAAAACAAACTTGGTAACTAAGTATCTAAATATAATTTGAAAAAATAATAATTAAAACTGTAATTCAAACAATTAAAATTAGTCGTAACATTTTAGGAAAAGGAATAAGGAAAAAAAAAAACTTGGAACTTACAAATATAGTAAACTTATGAAGTATATATCTACAATGAAGAAAAATTAAATATAAAAATTAAACCATGACATAAATGTCATCTGAACAATCTCAGCACAACTTTTTTGAAATTTAGTGGTGTGTCATGGAACACATCCACTTCATCACTAATAGAATTGTAGGTTTTGCGGGAACACTCGGTCATGGTGGAGTGTGTGGTAGACACTCACATGGTACCTATTCGAATGTCTAGACCAACAGTCCAGATATTATCCGGTCGTTGTTTCGATACGCAAAATCTCATTTGATATGCAACATCGATAATGTAGTTATCATCGCATAGTATTCAGGATCCACTTCATTCCAATAATTTGGTCTCTCCACAAATATTTTGGAAACATTTCGCACATACGAACAGAGTAAATTGAATTATCAGTCGTGACCAAGTACGAATGTTGTATCTACTGGGAGTGTATCACGCTCGCTCCCCCGGGACTCCCGGGACTCCGGGAGGGAGATAGAGGTGTAATAACAATCAGTCCTGGCTTGTCCGCCATTGATTTACTGCACGCTTTTTGAATGTTAAATTGTAGACCGCTGCGCAATGTTCAGTATTTCAGGGCTACTTTGCTGATGCTTGTGAAATTTAGGATTTTGTTCGTTAAATGATTTAGTCTTTATATTATAGATATATTGGGATTATAGCTGGACAAATTCAGTAGTTTTACCCGCGTTCCTAATTTTCCTAAAATAGTAAAAATAGGCTATGAATATTTTCACACAATCTTTTAAAAAAAAGTATTTATTTTTTGCGCGCCACACAATGCATATAGAATCTTATCAAACACGAATAAAACAAGAAAAATTACAATCATAAAAACAAAACAAGTCTGTATGACTCTGAGAGTCTGGCAAATAAAAATGTCTGTCATATAAAATGAAAATCTAGGAAAGTCGTGAAAAGCAACTCTTTTGCAGGCGAATCTTGTCCTTATTGACTCGGAAAGTCACGGTTGAATTTAAATAACATTTAAAAATAATAAAAGCGTAACGGAAACTACTTGTTATAAACAAAAGCCATATGCCAACAAAATTGTTGGGCCAAATACGGACAGCGACGCCAGACTGGTTAAACCAATTACATCTGATCATATCTGCTGTGGATAGTTCAATAAGCAATCAATATTAACAAACAAACTGTAACAACCAAAAGACCAGCGAGGCATAGCATAAGTATGGTTTAATAAACTGCCTGCCGAATATTGGCGAGTCTACCAACATGCCGGGACAATGGCGTACAGTATGACACAACTTAAATGTAGCATCGGCAAATCGTTTTCGTACACTTCACTTACTAATAAAAATCATTCATTATCGCGCCATTCAACGTTCAACAAGATCATTTTCGCCGATCATTTTTTAACACATGAGTAATGTTGTAGGCGCACTCTTTTAGAGAACGATCGAATTTTGCCGATGCTTCATCTAAGTTGTGTCATACTATACCGTCGTGCTATTAACAACATTAAACACCCTCGAGGGGCTGCGCTGGTTACGTTGGTGCCCCTTTTATTTTATTACACATTTCACAAAACGTTGAGGTTTGGAGAACTTTGTGTTAATTCATAAAATACACGGTCGATTAATTCTAGGTTAACGCTTCCGCCCCGCGGTTTTGCCCGATAAAAAGTAGCCTATATGTTAATCCATGGTGTCAGCTACCTCTGTACAAAATTTAATCAAAATTGCTCCAGCCGTTTGAGCGTGAAGAAGTAACAAACATACACACTCACAAATTTTCGCATTTATAATATAAGTAGGATCGCGATGATCTCTTAAGGATACACTTAAAGGAATTTATGTAGCGCCATTAATAATAAATATCCTGGGACATTCTTCACACACGGCTATCTGATCCCAAACTAAGCAGAGCTTGTACTATGGAAACCAGATAACTGATATACTACATATACTACTTTTTTTTTGGAAATACATACTTATATAGATAATTACTTCCAGACACAAGACTAACAGACATATTCATGGACACAAATGTTTGTCCTGGATGGGAATCGAACCCAAGACCAGCGGCGCGATAAGCTGTCAAAAAAATGTTGAGATTAATTATGTTTTTTTTGTGAATTGGTTATTATCACTGTTAGTAATAACTTAATTCATAATAACTGATTAGCATTTCCGAATTTGTCAATCTGATGAAAAAGAAATGCAATGTGGCTTCATATCTATCCAACTTTCCAGTAGCAGGGCTGCTGGAAGAAATTTCTATTAGAAATAAGCAGTCCCTTTGTGCCTTTGTATTTGTTTTGTCTTTACTCTTTACTTGTCTGCGTGTGTACACACTACGGCACCTTATGCGGTTGTAATAGGCGCTATTTTGCAACCAAAATGTGCAGCTTGATCTGTGGCCGTGTGTACATAAATAAATAAATAAATGATTGACTTTTCTTACACTTGTCAAATTTTAGATTTCCAGAAGACTAATAAGATTAAATCATAAAAGTTTCTACGAGTGCAGTGCAACAGTCACAAACACTGTCGTGCTGGGGGGGGGGGGCTTTGAGGGCGTCGCGGGGCGGGTATGTTTTTGTTTGACAAACATGAGGCACAACACAACTCAACAATATTGCTGCAGTGGCATTGTTTGTATATCACGGTTGTTAAGGCTGCTCTTCGCGAATGACTCCGTCGCTTACTAACCTGACTGGGAAAAGCGAGACAAACGAGTAGCAATTTTAGTAACAAAGACGTATCAATGCTTTAAAAAACAAATACCTTTCTATTAGATTTCAGAATGTATATTAATTTTTTCAAGTTATTTCCATGGACCAAATAATAGAAAAAAACTGTTTTAATTTTAAAAAGGGGTATATTCACGATTTTTTTCTGACGCTCTTCTAAAGACGAATTCAAACTTAAAAAAAAATCCTCATCAAACATTCTCTAGTTTAACATATCGGTATTGTTTTACAAATCTCTTGCAATAAAGAATGCAGAGACAAACTAAATTTAGAATCATAATTTCTCCTCCATCTTCGATTTACATGTTCATCTTCAATTAGTGCGTTCAAACACACAAACTCTTCAGCTTTATTGTCAGTAAGGTAGTAGGTATCCTCAAGTTATTTCGGGCCATTTTTAAACCACTTCAAAAAGGAGGAGGTTCTCAATACGTCGGAATCTTTTTTTTTATGTATGTATGTTCCCCGATTATAGACAATAGATTTAACCACAGCAGTGACTTCATCAAAACAGCAACGTCGACATTTGGCGCGAATGAAACGTTTGATCAGCCCTTTGTCCGCCTTAAGACTATTAGGACAACAAGATTACACGCGAGGCGCGCGCGCAGCCGACCGGAGCAATGCGATTACAACGCGACGCGACACCCCCGGACACCCCAGGACACCCCAGACGCTGCAACCCCAGTTTTTTGTATGTAACTGGATTTCGTCCGATTGTGTGGCGCTAAAATGACGCTTTTTGATGTTTGTGTTATACTGGCTCTCCCCTGTGGTTTTACCCGCGTTTGCGGGATTAAAGGTAGCCTATTTTTTTCTCCATGCCAGATATATGTGTACCGAATTTTATAACGATTATTCAATGAGTAAGAAACAAACAAACTCAACGTCACCTAATATTAGTTAGGAATTTTACTTGTCAATAAGGTGAGGAAATAAAATGTTGAAAAATGTTATCTTTACCCTTGGGTTTGGGTATAAAATAAAGGTAGCGGAGAGAAAATACCTACTTCAAATTATAATAAAAATGTAATAAAGTGTAGGTATTCATCACGATAATAAAATTATTCTCAAAACTTCTAAAAAAACTATAATTACACAAAACCTTTTTTCGTCAATGTAATAGCCAGCATTTTAGCTTACAACCCGCATCTGTACGCTACACTTCAATTGGAAGCTTTGTTATCTACGCCATAAGGTCAAATATAGGGCATCGTAGGTAAATCTCCAAACATTGTTTGCTATGGGGTGTATCAGTATGAATAAAGCAAGTTTATCCATCCCGCGGGACTTGTTAGCGCGGAGTCCGGGGCCCGGGATCTCGAGCAATCGATGTTATTGTTTTTAATATGATATCCCGGGAGACGATTATTTGTCGAGTCCCATGAGAATCTGCAGTTTTACTAATACTTACATAAACGATTATCCACGTGTTTAAAGAAAAAAAAATATACTTACTGATGATCGACGGCGCGCGGTACTTAAGGAAATTTTCTACAAAATTATGCATTGTTTGTATTTTGTAAATTTTTACTTTTTTTACGTCAGAAGGTGGACAAGCAAGCAGGCCGTCCACCTGATAGTAAGTGGTTCCGCCTTTTGCCATTTGCATTACCAGAGGTAAAAGTGTTGTCGACCTGTTACAATGCCAGGAACGCAACTGGCTCTCAAGTGAAATTGCCGAAACACACCTTGCTTGGCGACAGTTTTCAACGTGAGGGTGGTAGCCACCCAGGCAGGTACTAATTTACTTTTGGACACAGCTGCGCAGAATAAGGATCTAGATAAACCACGTTCGGAGATTTTTGAGCCACGAGGTAGGTACGCCTTCTTCCGGGCGGTCGCTTTCCCTATATGTTCCCCTGAATACGCTACTAGAGCTGTTCGTATTTTACACTCCGCAATAACCCAAATACTGCAGTTTGCGTCTTTTGACAGTATATAACACCTCCACCTTCTTGTTCACTATAAGCAAAACTTCCAAATCTAGTTTTTTTGGCGTTACCGGGGCAGGGGGAGGGTTAAGTTACGACTAATTAGGGGCGGTCGGATTTATTAATGGCAGTTCGGGCCGCTTGAACGGGACGAGACTTTGCTTAAACTTTACTTTGAGATATGACAAAGTTTAATCCTTCTGAGTGTATAGCCTAAGTGCACCAAATCGATGACTTACCAATAACTTTGCTACAATTAATGGTCAAACAAAAATATACTTTATTAGAACTGGTAAATGAGCCAAGTTTTACGTAAGTAAAGACCTAGCACTCTCTATAGATCTCAGCCTGAGTGGGACGTCGCGGTGGTCCTCGCCGTCGAGGACGGTAGCGTAATCGGTTTTGTGTAGTGTCAAATATAGTATTGTACAAAAAGGAATAATTATCTTTCCAATCCAGCAAACTCGGTGGACTTAACAAGCGGCACACGCGTCTTAATTTCCCAATCCCGTTCCCCAGGTCCATTGAATCAGTCAGTATTGAGTGAATGATCGCCGAATGAATGGTTTGCGTGAGAGTGCTCACGCCCCAAGTGTCCACTGAATTTGCACACATATCGCTATTGTTAATCTGTGAATTAATTATCACTCATAAAAACTCAAATATTTTACAGTTAAATAGTTCATCTTGTTTAACGTAAATATGTAGTTAGTAATTTATTTATATAAAAATGAAAAGCTAAATGCAGAACTCGAGAACGGCTAGACAAATTCGGCATATTTTTTTTTTATTCATTGTTGTTCGAGGAATGTTCTTATTATTAAGACTATACAATTATTTACAACAAACATAATAACATAAATAATTTAGGTTTTTTTTTACTTAATTGTAAATATTAAAATAATAATATAGTACCTACTTATTCCTGGAATACAAAAGTTCCTCGAGTTGTTTAAAACCGAAATTAGTATGTGTTTCCACACCTCAATACATCGATATTATAAACATATGCGACGCACGTTTCCGTTCGCAATACTGAAACAAATAAGAGGAAAAACGCCACAATTTCAGCAAGGGGGCACCCTGGGGGAAGGGGCCACAAGCTACAGGATTAGATTACCTGCCCCCATGGGTTGCAAACAGTTCGTTACCGGCAAGAAGAGTAGGTAACAATCTTGTCATCTTAGGACTCACTTCATTGATTTTTGGAATATGTGAGGTTTAGGCAGCCCTGCGGTTTCAAACTCAAACTCATTTATTCAGTATAGGCCCTGTTAGGGTCTTTACTCTATTGGAGGCCCTATGATCTTGACAGAGCACTATTTCATTATTGTATGGTATTTATAAACCATTAAATCGCGGGGCCCTGGGCACATGCCCAGAGTGCCCAGTGGAAAAGAGGAACCTGGCCTTGATAAGGCACTAATGAACGTCGACAGTGCAAATGACTCTTCTACCGATTCGTAATACACGAACTGAGAAGACTCCGGCAAGTAACTCAGCAAGGGTTCTTTTGAATTTATGTAATTACAGTTTTTGTTTTAAAATACATAAACTTCGCACAGTAGGGTAGATGACTGACTTATCAAATCAGCTACTCTTTAATAAATGTCAAAACGATCGGTTACATGGAATATTGTATGAAATACTAAGCTATGACGTCATCGTTTCACAGCATCAAATGATCTAATCTTAGTGGTTCTACTGGTAATTAAAAATCATAGAAAGCATTAAATGTACAACATATTTGATGTTTCCGCGTGTTTTCAGATGTTTTATGCATTGGTTAGTGTTTGGTCATTTATTTTTGACACTGTCATCTAGCCTATTGTCACTTGGCCAGGGGAATGCAAGTTCAGAGAGAAGCTACTACAACCTTGTCTTCAACGTAATACCCTGCTGCTCGACGTAATAATTATACAGTTTTTTTTTGTAATTTTCATTCCCATTTTACTTTCTTCTGGCGATTACCACATAGAGTAATAAATGCCAATGACTACTATATAGTAACATACCGACGGCTCCCTCGGGTGCCGAGAGGTATACTGAATAAATTTGAATAACCGAGCCCTATAATGAGCCACCGGGGCAAGCGGTGATGAGCGAGAATCGAACCCCGGACCTAACTAAACAATTGTCATTCTTTCAGCCGTGAGCGAATTCTGTAATCCTTTTGAATTATTTATTTTTAGCATTCCCTTTGTTGGTAAAAGCGCTGTGTAGATGTGGAGTATTAAACTAATAATTGATCATTAAAACTGTTATAATTCAGGCTGAAATTAACAAAAGTTTGTTTTCTGTTCTTGTTAATATACTATGTAATACTTTCGGGGCAGATTTTTAGAAAACCATTCCTTGGTAGACCTCTACGATAACGAACATACATACGTAGGTACGTAAAATTTCAAGATTTTAGACCTTGCAGTTTCAGTTTTGCGTACCTTTCTTATCTCCTTTTAGGAGTTATTTACGAAAAATCGTTTATTGCTTTTCTCTCTAGCTGTCTCCCGCGGTTCCACCCGCGTTCCCTGGGTTAAAAATAGCCTTTATGGTATTCTACGTTCTAGCTATCTATGAGCCAATTTTAATTAAAATCCGTTTAAAAAAAACTTTCACATTTAAAATATTCATACGATAGTAGGTAAGTATAATAATAATGGTCTCAATTTATGTTCCTTAAATGTTTTCAGTCATCTCGGCAAAAACGGTGACCAATCCACCTATGTACTATCAACCAAGTTGAAGCATGATCACCTTAAGGGTGTATTTTGTGTGCAGTAACCAGCGGCTACCTGTGCGTCACACAATATAAGCAGACAATGCGCTCGTCATAAAAATTGTCTAAACAAATGATTTTACAAGAGATGGTTATTATTGTCCACATTGGACAGGGCAAACTATGATAAATGGCTCCAAGCGAAAAGGTTTAAAAACTGATCATGCTTCAACTTTGTCGATGGTACCTAAGAAACCACACATATGCAAAGCCAGCAAATTAACAACAAGAACAGTCTTTGCTGAGGACTTATTTTAATAGATAGCCTTCAACTACCTTGTTGGAGGCTCGTGTATTTGCCCGAAGGCTGTTCGGGTGCGGGAAGGGGAGGGCTGTTTACTCACCGGTCGATTTATTCGCTCGCCGCTATAAATAAAACGAGCTGAGCGCGGACAGATATATGGAGCCACGTATTTATTGCTATTTGTTCGTATGTACGGCCAGCAGAATGGCTGAGCCACTGATATGTTAAGTTTTTGCTTCATGGGGAATCTTGGGAGATTTAAAAAACGCCGGTGTTGGTACAGACAATTTTTGCAACTTGTTTATTTAATAAGTAGCTTGTAACAGGGCTAATTTCCAACGAGTTATCAGGGGTAGGTACCTACTTGTGGAGACGTTCTTTCTGTTAAATCACGACATAGACTTGCTTTAACCATCTCTCATAATAAGGGGCTTTTAGAGAAGGTACTTAAAAATACGTAAGCGCCAATGATTTCGTGTTATTAGATTCTGGACAATATCTCCACTCTGAAGAGAATAAAAAGAAAGAGGACCAGTACACTATTGAGAGTAAGATCCAGAGTAACACCTCAGTTAAACAATATCACTATTTGTAAAATATTTTTATATTTATTAGAAACTAGCTGACCCGGCAGACGTTGTCCTGCCCTGAGAACAAAAATAAAACTGGGACCTACAAACCTATCCCTACCTACTCCTATCTACCTCTACCTACCTTACCTACCTACCCTACCTACCTACCCTATCTACCCTACCTACCCCACCTACCTACCCTACCTGCCTACCCTACCTACCCTACCTACCTACCCTACCTACCCCTACCTATCTCTACCTGCCACTACCTACCCCTACCTACCTACCCCTACCTACCTTACCTACCTACCCTACCTACCCCTACCTATCCTATGTCCTTCTCCTGGCTCTAAACTACCTCCCTGCCAATTTTCAGCTAAATCGGTTCAGCCGTTCTTGAGTTATAAGTGGAGTAACTAACACGACTTTCTTTTATATATATAGATTTTGTGAAATCGGTCCATGTTCTTCACCATTAGCTGATATTTAGTTACGTGCTGAACGCTCCAAGCCACGTAAGGATGTACAAGTGATCAAAATAACCGATTAAACTTAATACCCTGTCTGTACAGCCTACACACATCGTTTCTGAATGAGAGAGGTTTTTTCGCGCGGCAGCAGCCTCCCGCATTAAAATCGCTTCATTGTACCTAATACTTAGATATTTAGTAGTTGTGCAACGTATAAATTAACCTTATAATGAAAGCGGGTTTTTTCAACGGCGTCCTACAACATTTTAAGCTGTTATCAACGCCCGCCGGCCTGAGTTATAGCCGCGAACCGAACCGAAAATGACCTATTGCGCTTTTTGCAGGATTCTCGTAATCAAATTTTGATTTACTGGTTGCAGCGTCATTAAAATCCTTTTAGATCGGCTCACAATCGCGCCGGGTTATTTTCTGTGGATGTCACAATGTATTTAATTGAAAAACAGTTTTGCGCTATCTACTGGTGTGAATCACGACGGGCTTATGTGATCCTCGAGCCGGTCGGACGGTAAATTATGTTGAAGTCGAGTCCGACTCGAATGGGGGATAAATCGGTCGGTGCGGCGTGTCAGGTCGATCGAGCTAAATCATGCTTATTGATAACGAAGCGTAACGTGGCGCGTGCTCAGAGCTGCTGTGTCCAGTCCACCGCAACGCACCGCCTGCGCAGGTCTGACGTCACCAGAGTCAACTGTCATGTCGTCCCACTCTGCGAATACCATAACAATTGTAATGTCTGCCTGTAATGTGGAGCCACGTTATTTTATATTTAAAAATAATTGCAATGAGTTCATTTAATAGACAATTTTGAATTTAAATATGTACATACTAAAGTAATAAATTGTATACAAAAGTCTCAATTACATTTAGATACTCGTATAATTTAGATTAGAAGTGAGAAAATGTGTTATTAGGTAGTTGATATACCTATATACAATATTTACATACTTACATAGTGTAGAACACGTATACCTACATCTTGGCAACTCACGTACATTCTAATCATTTTTCAAAATAAAAATAGCACGTAACCGCAACAACAAAAGGTGCAATCAAGTAATAAATTGTATTAGTTGGGAGTCGGACGAGAGGCCGAGGGCCTCCCCGGCGCCCTCTGCCGTCTATTTATCGAATTAGAGCAGTGTAATCACCGGTCATAGCCCACTGTGCAATTGCTGGGTAGCTTATGACCACGTTTTGATACTGGAAAGCACACATTCTAACTCCTACTATCTATGCCTATACTATTAAAGCTGAACAGTTTGTTTGTTTGAATGCGCTAAACTCTGGAGTTAGTGGTCCGATTAAAAAATTCTTTCACTAATAGGAAGCTAATTCCCGAAGGTTATAAGCAACGTTTTATCTCAGAAACGCAAGCAAAGCCGCGGGGAACAGCTAGTTTATTATAAGTGCAGTTGTATTTTGTTACCGGTGCGTGGTAGAGTCTACTGTAAAAAATGTAACCATCCACATTCTTAAGTGCCTATGAAACTTAAAACTCATTTATTCAGTTTAGGCCCAACTGAATAAATGAGTTTTGAATTTAGATTTTTATTTTATAAAGTAGTTAGTTACCTATCTCGAAAAAAACATATTTTTTTTTATTATTGCATATTCGTGATTGCCTCTTACTTTGTCTATGATTGCCCTATGCTATAGGTTATCCAGTTCCCTTCTAGTGCTTTGGCCACCTCACCACTGACTACACTGACAGATGAACGGGCAGACGGACGGACGGATATCGAAGGCTTAGTAATAGAGTTCAGTGAAAAACTTTATTTTGCATTTTGGATTTAACCGAACGAACTTTATTGTCCAATAGGCAAACCACAAATACCTATTGGTTTTGTGGGCTTTATACAACTGAAATGCAATAAACTGCCTTTACTAGTGTACCGTGTGTCTAAAATATCAAAACGCTGCATCCCTCTGCAAGTAGTGGCTGGGTGTAGTGACGCGTGGTACATATAATAACAAGCGAGTGAATCCGGGCGGCATCACAGTTGTAATGAGCACCCGCCGTGCGCGTTCCACACATCAGCATTTTGTATAGTACCTAATATGATTTGATCTTATTTGTTACTGATTTTACCTCAAAAAATCTGCTTTATCAGTGTCATAGAAAATGTTGAAGTTAGAAATAATCCTAGTATGGATGGATGTTTGTTATTCTTTCACGCAAAAAACTACTGAACGGATTTGGTGAAATTTGGAACACGTTAGTTTATAACCTATATTAACACATAGGATAGATACTTTTTATCCCGGGAAAACATAAGATCCCTCGGGAACGCGGGTGAAACCGCGGGGCGGAATCTATCAGCTATAATTTTCCTAGCTATGAATACTAGTCGTTTTCCGCTGTTTCATCTGCTTTCTTGGGATAAAAATAGCCGCGAGGATAACGTAGGTACCTAGCATCCTATTTGTGATAGAATTTTAAGAATCGGAAATAACCTACCACCTTCACCAACATCAGAACTTACAAACAAACTTAGATAATGTTAGTGAGATGTAAGATTTTGACAATGTGTCTATAATACGGTATTATAGGTATCTAGGTATGATATAATTTAATGAACAGTTGTTCAAAATTCGCTAAGACGAAATTAAACGTTAGAATGTCCTCAGCTCAGCTCTTTTGAAGTCTGCCTTCGCACAATCCTACAATAGGCAGATAATTCGCGAGGGTGCTCCTCCCTCTAACAATATTTGTAGCTGCAAACACTGAGATGCGGGCTCGCCGCCCCCGCTGCCCCCACTGCCCCGCTGCCCGTACCGAGTGAAAAACTAAATCTCTTTATGGAAATTTCGCTGGAAAAAGCTTTGAAGTTTAGCTAGTTAGGTTATTTCAAAATATACTTTTATTTTTACTTACTACATGTTACGTTGCCAGTATGTTCTGCGCCTTTAGGTATCGTCGTAAATCTGCGTTTGGTTACGGTTTTTTGTTGAGTAGCAACACGTGGAAAATCTGAAATTGGATGCTGTTGTTTTAGGAATTTTGGTGCGCTCTAACGATATTGTTATTCGGCTATATTTAATTTGTAAGACTTTTAATGAACTATAACTATTCCGATACAATACAACGTTTTCGGTTTTTTTATCTTCGACATTATAAATATAATATACCTATTGTATAGTTTTATAAATACCTACTTACAGGATGAATTTTTCAAGTGGGCGTGGTAGTCCAAATCCTAAAGTACCTATAGGGAATAGCAAAAATTGAAGAAAGTATTCTCGAGGCCAATAGGAATGATGACGGGGTAAAAAATAATTAATTCTATTTAGTCCGTCAGTTAGGTTATCAAAAAATATTGGATACGTATTTTTTATTTTATCAATTCAATAAAATCTTACAAAGACAGGTCGCATCAAAGTTCAGGAGTGGGGGTTTGTGACGTCACTTCTCTGTAAAAAGTGTACTAAAACGTGACGTCACGCGATATTTATACGCACTGTATCTTCGTTATTTTTTGTTTTCAGAACTAAAGAAAAAACACGTGTCCAATATTTTTTGGTAATCTAACTGACGGACAAATTTTTTTTTTAGTCATCACCCCTATTTTGATAAAATCAAAAAATAATCAAACTCATTGATTTAAAAAAATATATTGTCTGTAGGTATCATTATGTCAGAATGCCTTCTTCACAAGAAGGTAGGTACTAATGGGGAATATGCATCAAATTATTGTATAAGACTGTAATAAAGGTAGGTATACTTATTACTTTAAACACTTGTTCCAAAAATTAGGAGCGTCTCGCTTGGAATAATCCAGTTAAAAAACGTAGGCGCGCTAGCAGGAAGGAAGCGATCGGTGCGTATTGTGACATATCGCGGAGTCGACTGTAGTCGGCCGACACGTGCCGGCATTGTCTACAGCACGTGCCATGGCCTCTACTCGCTACTCAATGCAGAATAGCTCCCGGCACTCTATTGACAACTAATCGGCTTATGCTTTTTTATGTGGCTATTTTATTGAGATCCATTCAATGGAGCCATTTTAGGCAATCCAAATTTTAAAATATCATTATTTAACTAATATTATAGATGCGAAAGTTTTTGTTGATGTAAGGATTTTGCTCTTTCACGTAAAAATTACATAACAGATTTGGATTAAACTTGGCACTTGGATAGATCATACCCTGGAATAACATATAGGCTACTTTTATCCCGGGAAAACATAAGATCCCTCGGGAACGCGGGTGAATGCTACGAACGCTAGTCTAATATAATGTATGCGTTTATGAATAAAAATAATTTCACGTTTAGGCACACTTATTAAAGGGCTAAAGCAAAGCAATTCCAAACAATATGGCCACCACGAGCATGATTGGGAAAATGCTTTAGAGGTGAGTGGAGAGGCAGTACCTCCCGGCGAGGAATGCCGACCTCTGGCCTGACCAACGCATCGCCGACCGCCGCCCGCGCCGCCGACGTGCGCGAAACATTTCATTGAGGCTTTGGATGAGGTAATTTTATCAACTAGCTATTCCCCGCCTTGCGTTCTCGGGATAAAAAATTGTTTGATGGCCCCGATTCTCATCATCATCATCAAAACCTGGACAAAAGCCTCCCCCAAGGATCTCCACGATGGCCGGTCTTGCACAACCCGCATCCAGCAGTTTCTCGCGACCCTCACAAGATCATCAGTCCACCTTGTGGGGACCACATTGCTATTCTGTTGGTTACAAACAAACCAAATTCTCACTATATCTCTCTCTAACAAGCAATAAGAAACGGATGAAAGATTTTTTTAGTCCTGTCATATTAGTCCGATTACTTATTTCAACGTGAATTTAAGTGCGATCTATATTGGTCACGACCATTACCCTTACATTACGATGGACTAAAAATATTACTATCTTTTTCCAGGATTATATGAAAGAGAGTTGACGTGACTAATATTAGTTAAATTTTTAAACAACAGAATCGGCACCTAACAGTCGTGACCATTGCCTCATCCATCCGTTCGCTGCGTGACGTGTCGGAGCAGAGGAGAGTGTCCACTCGACCCACTAACTGATATTGACGGGCCATCAAAGCGGCGCGTCACAGACTCTCCATACATCATCGTCGGTTGCCTATACCAATGATACCGGCCTTTTCATGTCGTCAGCGACACGACGATACCACCACAGATTAATGAAACGTTACTTGTGTTCTCCCTGTTTTGAATAGAGTATTTGGTGAGTTTACTGCCATCTCTTTTCAGCAATTCTGTCTTCTGAAGCTGAAATTCTAGACTAGGTACTTATCACACTGATATGACATTAGAAAAATCCTGAGAAGGCATTGGGATGAACTGGGACCATGGGAGTTGGTTATATTGTTAAACGGCAGAACAGAGAATCATCTAACTAAAGATAATTGACGCAAACGCTAACAATTTGACGATTGAGACGGTTTGAATTTTAGTAAAAGAGGTTAGGAAAAATTCGTTGATCTACCTAGATCTAGTTCTAATAATGCTCATGTCAAATATTCTATGATCTTCTGCAGCCTATATCTACACCACATACGTATAAAATATATAATGTAAATGTGATTAATGATTACTTTTCAATAAAATTCCGAAAAGTTAACTATTAAAATATTAGAAGAATTTCTCTGCGCAAAAACTACTCTGTGATCAGATCGTAGCTAGTGGTCGGCGATTGTAGTGAGGACCACCGCGCCTCTGCAAGTCACTCCGCCTCGTCACTCCTCCACAACTCAATGAAAACCTTAACAAGATTAACATACAGTCAATATTGGCTCACACTACGTAATCGATTGTGTACTACGTAGGTTTCAACAAAACAACAACGCCGTATCGATATCTGTCGATTTTGATTTCGGTAATCGACCAAAGAGATGCGTGCTTAACTCTTGGGTATGTGTAGGTACATTTCAAATATTGTACCTATACAAGTATGTTTTATTGTATTATTCATTGTAGTATATGCCGATACGAGAACCAACAACGTTGTAGGGTAGGAATACGAAATAAACAAAACAAAGGTCGTGGGTTTGGGTTTGAATCATACAGAAAACTGCTGTTCATGATTTATCATTAAATATACATCCATTCTTGTCGCGAATCACATGTTGATAAACATACGAATGAGCTGCAATTAGCAAAAAACGGCTACCTTGAAGCATTCACTTTAAATTGGTCTGAAATAAAAAAATCGCGATTGGACCATGTACCTACCTGTACCATCGCGTAAGCAGGTAGATACTTACACGTTTTTTATCGCGTCTAATACTTACGTTGTTAATGCGTTTTTGAGATTAAACTGATCTTGGATTGGACAGGTTACGGTTTGAGAAAAAGTGAGATAACTAACTACCTACTTAGTTAGCTGTAAACGTCAATAATAGGTCCAATGCTAGAATAAAACTAATCTGCTAATTTGAACCTGAATAATGACACCATGAGTTCTCGTTCAAGTCTGATAGGCATTATGAATCTAACTGTTAATCATTGGAGGGCGTGGTAGCTGATCAGATTGCGATGTTCCCCCCCCCCCCCTTCTCCTCCCCTTTCGCCCGCACCCCGCTATTTGCATAGTTAACGAGCCCCCTCGCCCCGCTGGCTGTTCCCACCCCGTGGCCCAGGGGTGGGTAGATATCTATGTATCTTTTCAAATAGGTAGACTTCATTGGAGCTTCATAGATTCGTTCTAATGAAGGTAGGTATATGCCATGGGGATTTGGTAAATTTAAGAAAAAAAAATATTCTTTACGATAGACATTGCTAACTCGATTGTTCTCGGGTACTTTCCTTGTTGTGCTGTGCCCTGTACCTTGGTTTCTACCAAATTTCATTAATCTCTGGGTTAAAGGAATTATATACGTTCGAATTTTTTGATTGCGTTGTCTCTTGAGGGTGGTTTCCTTTACCGAAAGCTCAACTCAAAGGAGAATCGACCTCACTACCTCTGTATGCTTATCATCATCATATCAGCCGAAAGAGGTCCACAGCTGGACAAAGGCCTCTCCACGATGGCCGGTCTTGCAATACCCGCATCCAGCGGTTTCCCGCGACCCTAACGACCACCTTGTGGGGAGCCTGCCCACGCTGCGTGTTCCAGTTCGTGGTCGCCACTCGAGAACAAAGCGTCTGTTTTAGAATGACCAAAAATGCTTTCGTATGTCTGTTCGGCGGTGGACCGGTAGATTTCCGGCTGTTCTCATCTACCTTCCGAACCGTGCATTAGAGTCTGACTATTCATAAGTGCCTGTGAAGGTCTATTTGAATAAATAATATTTCATTTCATTTACAGGTCGCATTTCTCAACCGATTCTCGTGAAATATTTTGAGGGTTCGATAATTAAATGGATATTTTTGTTGATGCAGTTTTTTGAAAATTTTCGTAGGGTCAAATAAGCATATTTCAGCCGTTTCGATAAAAATTGCAGTGAATTGTTTTGTTACCCTCATTGACGAAACTTTTTTATCGGATAGGTACTTCTAGGTGTCGTAGGGGTGTGAGGGTGTGACAGGATGTGAGGGGGTGAAAAATAATGAAACACTCGCGAGGTCTACTGCTCACGGAGTCAGTACTATAGCAATTGCAGTTTAGAAACTATTACTTACTTACATCTAAAACTAGCTTTGAATATTTATGCTTTCTGCACTCCACGGTGTCCACTACATTCTTTATTCCTTGGAATTGGTTTAAAGGTAAGTGCTGCCATCTGTAGTTTGAGAATTGTAACTTTACAATATCTAGGCGCTATTACTAGGAACAAAGTACTCAAGGTAACCGCTAGAGGCGTTGATTGTCGCATATATTTAAGTGCCATCTAGTGATGAAACTTGAAAGATCACAGTGGAGTTTCAGATTTGCGATGAATATTATTCAGGCGCCACATTAATTTATTACGTAAGACCTTTGGTAAGACGATTTTTGCCAGTTTTTGTACCATCCTATGTATGAAAAAAATAAGAAGCGGCTTCCTCCTTGTTTAATATTTATTAAGTAAGAATCTAAAGGAAAAAGTGAATACCTACACGTTTGGTTTGCTTTAATTTTTATTCTTCAAAGAAACTGTTTTGTAGGTATGTAATTTTTTTTACGCATATTCATGCTATGACGCGCATTTTCAGAGTAGAATCTTAACTTTGCGCATTTTTGTGATTCGTAAGAACTGTCAAAACTCCCTTCCACCCCCTTTTAAGAAAAAATAAGACATAATCGACCCCACCCCTCCTCCTGACCCCAATCGTCTGACCTACATTCATGTTTCAGCTCTATCGCCAATAGATGGCTGTACCACACTTTATAAATCGCACTATGGTTTCGTTCTCAGATACTGTATATGATTCAGTAAAATTATTGCTGTTGCTAGTCAGTATCACAGAGACTTTGTTATATTGGAAAGTCAGTATCATTTGAAAATATTTTTGGAAGCGTAACATTCGCCAATGATGGCGACAGTTGCGCCATACAAGCACAAGTAAACAGAATAATACTAACTAATAATTATTTGATTATTTAAAAATAAAATGAATATAGAAATTTCATAATTTAAGAATAACACATTGACCTTATCCTGTTAGTACCTAACTACCTAGTTAGTTAAGTTACAGGAAAACATTTTTGGAGACTGTCCATAATTCACTTAATGCAAGTCCAAATATCTTATCACCTTATTCATAAACACTTTTTAACTAAATCAGTGTTATAGTGTCCTCCGTCTCACTCTTTCGATCACCATACGTCACGTGTCAGATAGACTTCGGAATTTTAACTAAATGACGTTTCGTAACATTTTATGAATAAGACCGTTAATGTAGAAATTACATTTAGTGAAAAGCTATTATTTTGATATTACCAACCAACAGACACTGCAATGTTATATTTGTATAGTTTTCCAGTTTCACCCCAACTAACTGCAATCCCCTATCTATGGAGCGGATTTTCAAAAAACATATCTCCAATAACATACCTTTCAATATTTCAAATGTATCGTCATGGAATTTTTTAATGTGATCAGCTTAGCAACCAATCAGATCAATTAATTTAAGTATGATAATTATTAAGCACGCAAAGTATTGATGAAGTAAAACACGCATTCAAAACATTTATTTTATATTATAATAATAAACTGAAAATATTAAAACAACAATAAAATTGTATGACCACAATAATTTAGACTGTATGCCCTGACTTTCGTTCATGAAGACAAAACTATGCAATCTATGAGGGCTATCGCGTATGAATTCGCCGCCAGGGGCGCTAGTGTAGCGTGAGGTCTCCGAAATGTCAAACGGATGGGCTATGCGTGTGTATTTCTAATCTAATTAGAATAAAGTTGTCTCAATAACTGAGATTAGGTATGGAAAATAAAAGTTCAATGAATGCTTAGAGGCAGTTTTATCATTATTATAAAGTATTCAATAATTTAAGTTCACGCCAGTAATAAAAAAACTTTGACACTACTTCAGGACCTTACACGACAGTGGCGCCAACTGGTGAGCACAACACGGTAGCCCTCATCGTGTCATGCAAATATGACCTTAATGTGTTAATATAATAAAATATTTACAAAATAAAACTTCTTATAAGTAAATAACCTTTTCAAAATTAATTGCCAAACTTCATATATATACATTTTTACTTTTAGATACCTAACGATTGCTTACTACACTAACTGACTCGAAATATAGATAAAATAACTCTAATAATATATACCAGACAATTATTGACTAAATGGTAACTATATGTAGACAATGATATTTTAAAATTATACTACAAATATTTATATATTATATTTGTAGTATATATTGGTAAAGCACTGCGTAATGTGCATCTCTTGTACTAAAGGTATAGTATGACACAACTTAGATGAAGCATCGGCAAAATTCGGAAAATCGATCGTTCCCGAAAAGAGTGCGCCTACAACAATACTCATGTGTTAAAAAATTATCGGCGAAAATGATCTTGTTGAAGGTTGAATGGCGCAATAGTGAATGATTTTTATTAGTAGTGTAAATTGGAATTGAAGTGTACGAAAACGATTTGCCGATGCTACATCTAAGTTGTGTCATACTGTACCAGCATTGCACTGACGTCACATAAAAACTGTGTTATATTATCTATCACACTATGACGTCATGAAGTAGTAAACTAGGTCCATAGATTTAAAACCATCTTTTTATTCAATAGGATAGTTTCCTGACATATCAAATCAGCTACTTTTTTCAGCTCAATAAATGTCAAAACGATTGTTTACGAAGTTTAAATGTAATTTTGTATGAAACACTATACAATTTTTTATTAATTACTATTGTTGTGGTATGTATTTTAATTATCATTTCAATGAAAAGAAAAGCTACAGAAATATAATTCTCCTTCATTCGGTCTTCAAAGTTACTGACACTAATGGGCTTCGGGTTTGATTTGCTAAGTGTTAATCAAGAGATGTTGTTCAAACTATGTTCGCATGCGACAAATCGATAGTACAATGAGATCCACATTAATGGTACGTTATAAATAGACACGGAAGAATAATTGTAACAACAACCTTATATAATAATAGAAATAACACAAAAAAATTGTACCCTACATAAAAGAAAATGTGTAAAAAAATAAATTCACAATCAAATAAGATTCTATTCAAAATAATATCTAGAAATTAAATATACACGATTATCGTTCGTGTGGCAAGAATTGTCTCCTGCCTCCTGTAATCAACTCGTCAAATAGCACCAACAACATCCGCGACAGGAGCCCCCCCCTCCATAAGTAACCACTCAAATAAATTGTACTTAAGACCAAATACTGAAACGTCACATAAGATTTTGTAGTGTCATAAATACTTGAGATACAAGCATCTATCTCATACAATCGAACGGTCAAAATAAAATGACGACATAAGCATAACTTTTTGAGTGACATTTCAATATTTGGTCATTAGTTTTGGATAAAATGATAAAAATTATCTATTATATAACTATCAACACAAATTCTAACATACATTAATATATAATATTAAAAGTTTTACAAATACATAAAATTATATATTTAAAATAGTTGCAATCATTATCTTTTAGAAAAACGATTTTAACAAGTGCCTAAATACAGGTGTGGGTACAGTATCCAGGTTTATCCTGTAGAGAACAGTAAGGTCACTTTTGAAAAATTAATTTTGTAAAGCATGCATGAAATAACACATATTCGAATATTAATCGAGCTAATAAACCATTATTACATGCAAATAATAAATTCATAACTTATATTTAGGATCTTCTATGCAAAATATAATCTCGATTAAGTACAGAACTCAGCATAGTTCAGGTAATCTTCAAAATGGCTTAATTTAAGTGATTAAAGTTCATATTAAGTCAATGGTACGCATATTTGGTTCGTCACGTGCTGGCTGGGTAGCTCATCACTTTAAAAGCTCAGAAGATTGTCAACTTCAAATTCGGTATGTCATGGCAGCGGCCAGGGTAGACCCGAAAAGTTGACGGGGCCTCCGAGACCGGCGTCGGCTTCGAGGAGGCTCATGATGACGGCCATAGCGGCCTCGCCGTTGCCATCGAGGCCGAGTGTAGGTAGAGGGGGGGAAACCGGCGGGGTAGTGGTTTGCGGTAGGTTGTCTGTCGGATCCGGATGTGGCGGGGAGCTCTCCGGTCCGGCAGAGCTGAGGGGTACGTTGTTCCGGACCTGGCTGAAGTTAGTCAGTTCCGCCCCGAGGACATTGTCCGCGAGGGATGCCTGCTCGCACATCACGTTAGCCGTTAGTTGCCACTGCGTTTTGGAAGGTTACAGCGGTAAGTTGTGTTCATAGCTCTACTAAAGCCATTTTAGAAAGCCTTTTGTCAGGATCTTGTCTTTTTTTTACATATAATATGGTCAAAAGTGATATATTAAAATAGCTTCAGTTTATTTAGTTGTTAGTAACATGTTAGTAAAGATTTTCCATACTCAAAAGGAGCCCAACGATAGAGTCAAATTTAGAATTAAAAAACCGGACAAGTGCTAGTTTGATTCGCGCACCGAGAGTTCCGTCAAAATCCGTACAAAATGTATCGTCAAAATCAGTCAAAAATATATTTTGATAATATTTTGTGCGTGAAGAAACCCGATATATTATTATAAACATGAATTGTGTTCGTGAGAGTTAAAAACTATTATTGAGGAAATATTCTCCAACTCAATGTGATATAACTGAAAATAAGAAATTTTCCTAATTTTCTGTATGTGTGCTGTATCATGGCAAATTTCATGATTCTAGGTCAACGGGAAGTAACCTATAGGTTTTGATTCCCTTGCGAGCATCGAAATATGCGGCATAAATTGAGCATAAACGGCCGTATCTTTTGATTGCGTTCACTTGAGATTTTTTTTTTTTTTTTTTTCAAATCTCCAAGAAATTGCAGGCCTGAGGTAGCAGGTATTTGATGTTGATTTCAGCCTGATACCTCCACGCGTTTCTAAGAAAAAGGGTCTTGACGATCTGACAGACAGGCGGACGGGCGAGCAGACAACAAAGTGATCCTATAAGGATTTCTTTTATTCTTTTGAGGTACGGAACCCTAAAAACATTAAATTTAAATTTAAGACATAATTCCGTGATTGAAAAATAGGTTTGGTAAAATTTAATAACATCGCGGCATCGTTGGGTGTCGTTTGAATTCAGAAGCCTAAAATGGAAAATAAACTACAATCTGGCGTCGATTCTGTTGTTTTAAAAACATTCTGAAAAAACATGAGAAGATGTTATTAGAAAAATGTGTCCAATTGCTAGTTTAACCGCCTTTATTAGTCGCCGATCTTTATTGTTCACGAATATTTCTCTTAATGAAAATACCATAGACTTTAACAACATTAAACAGAGACGTAAAATTAATTTAGCTTTTATATAAAAGAAGGTTTTAAACAAAAGAATCGGCACCAGTATTGCTACACCCCTCGCCGCCAGTCTCTAGCTATCATATGAGACCGAGAAGTGGCGAGGCCGGCCGAGAGAGAGCGAGACGACACGAGAGCAATGTAAACGTTGTGGTCAGATTATAGAATTGATCACTTCATGATGTGGCCGAGCATTTTATGAATAGTCAGCAATTGACGATATGAACAGTTGAACGCACGGCTTTTTTTATATGGTTATACTTGTTAGTTTAAACCTTAGTACTACACTTAAAATTGCAATAACTTTTAAAGTACACAAGATATATTTTCGAAATAAAAAGGATTACAATAAGAATTTAATTTTTCTATTAGGGCCCTAAAGCAGGCCCTGGTGTAAGAATGGGAGAATATTCCCCAACATCACCACCGAAACTTCGTCTTCAGTATGCCAAGCTGGCTTGAAGCTGTAATCACAGCTCGAGGCAATACCATTTATTAAAATGTAAATAAAACATACTTATAAGTATTTGAGTTTCTTGCCAGTAACAAAAAATTAAAAACTGTAGAAGTCACAGTTTTTAGTTTAGGACAATTGCAATTTTATTTTATTATATTAAAAGTGTGGTACTAAGTTCTGAAGGCCAGTATATTATCCATCGTTCGAGGCGCTGATTTCGGTTTTTTTATGATTCACCATCACGAGCGATGATTATGATAAAAATGATTGTACTGATAAAAAAGTTATTGAAGTGAAATGTCACGAAACTCAAGAAACGATGGATACCCTGCACCAATGGCCAAACACGGATTGAACATTGTTTAAACTATATGGACAGTCTTAGCTAGCAATATCCTGGGACATTTTTCACCCACGGTTATCCGAACCCAAACCAAACAGAGCTTGTAATAAAGACAACCATTGCATGTAGTGATAAATTCTATCTAGCCACGAAACTGGCTCTCGGTCTATCTCGTGATATCTCGACGAGGCATACCCAGCATTACATACTTGCTGATTAAACACGGCGTCCTGCAGCAGATCGACCGGCATATCAGGGGCGAGTTCAGACGAGGCTCTCCGGAGCGCTTCCTCGGCGATGGCACTGCCTATCTTATGTGACTCAACTTGCGAGTCGATTAGCCGTTGCATTTCCATGTCCCCTTCTGAAACGGCACTAGCTACGTCACACGCCGCCAGGAGGTCGATCGGCGTCACCTCCTCCAACGAGCCCTGGTCGAGCCCCGCTGCACAAACACCCTCCGGTTACCTTGTTTAACGCCAGAGAGGGAGTGTGGAACGAGCACGATACTTATTCCTATACACGCTGACACCATTACAATAGGGAAGATACGGCCATCATCGCGTTTTACAACAAAACGAAGAAAACATTTTCATCAAAATCGAAAAACTCATTTATTCAGTTTAGGCCCTAATAAGGCACTTATGAATGTCACAGATACAGTTTTACAATAGACTCTACTACCGGTTCGGAATACACTTGAAATGAGAAGATCCCGGCAAGAAACTTAGCAAGGCTTCTTTATTTTGGTGGTTTTTTTTTTTCATCATACTCATTACAATAGTTTTTTTTTTAAAGGACATGAAGGTGCTAGCTAAGGCCTTACGCGGTAAAATCGGCAAGCGCAAATGGCTCTCGGCCGGGTAAGTTTTAGGTAACCACGTCTGAAGGCACCCCCGAATGGGGTACGGACCTCGGCTCAGGGGGTTACCGGGGAATGGGACATAAGAGTTAAGACTAATTAGCTTGGGCCGCTTGAATGGGACGAGACTGGGTAGAACGTCGCGATGGTTTATAACTCAAGGACAGATGGACACATTTTGATGAACTCTGATTTGTTGATTTGTCTCCGTTTCGAATAATAGAATAACTATGAAAATATAGAAAAAAAACACAAAGAAGTATGCAAGTAGCTCCCAGTTTTTTTATTCTCAGGACAGGACAACGTCAAAACGTAAAAACTATGGTCATCTGACCCCAAACTCAGCAGACCCCATATGCACGATTTGTCAACTCGTCAATTGGAAAAACTGTGACGCAGATAGATAAATATTAAAAGTTGCACTGTAACATGACACGTGCTCTCTAGACGACAGCTTCATTACTACTGAGTAATAAATCGTTACTTTAACGTGGTTTTGTTGTCCCGTGCGATATTAGGTACCATATCTTCTCCATTTTATTTATTTAATACAGTGTTACAAAATAGGGTATTAAACCATACCGAGTTTCATGTCTGAATACCGAGTTTCTTGACTGAATACCGAGTTTCTTGACTGAATATCGAGTTTCTTGACTGAATACCGAGTTTCTTGACTGAATACCGACTTGTCTGAATACCGAGTTTCTTGTCTGATGGAACTAATTTTCAGTATTCATTTGGACGATTTTGAGAGCTATTGGCCCTAATCTAATTAAACGAAATAAATAGAAGTGACGTCACGGCTTCCTATCGCCGTATTAATTACTTGCAAATCTTCGTTTTGTAAGAGAGAGATAAGAAACTTTTATAGGCTTTAAGTTTATTTTTATTTTACCAATTTCAGATTTGATTTCAAATTCAGTTATTTTATAACGAACCAATATTAATATATTATCAAAATAAACATATACAATTTAATATCAGTCAACTACCCTATATAAAATTGGTATAGGCTAATTTTTACCGATAAAAAAAAATCATAAAATAATGGTTGTAAAACAGAGATGTAACGTGTTTTAATTTAGTTTAGTTCGTAAACAATATAGGCACATTTTACATAACGACGGCATGGTTTCATACCTATTATAAACACTAAAACCCTCGCACATGTCCAGACCATGTCATGTCATGTACAAGAGAATGAGTCTTAAGTGTTGATGTGGTCATCACCATCAAAACACTCGGTTATTAGGCATGGGTCAGTGTGTATAGAAATTCCTTAATAACGGCATTTTTGGTATATAATTGGTATACAGCTAACACAAAATGAATATACCAATACTATTATGATACAAGTATTTATATACATTTTATTTTTAATCTACTTTGACTATTTTTTGTACCGACATTAAGGAAGATGAGTTATCCATAAAATACAAGAATGTATGTAAAATATATTTTTTGTTGACGTTTATGACGCGAATATTTTATGGACAACCCTTATAACATATTCATAAAGAAAAAAAAACGTTTAAATTAAAAATTGCGCTTAAAACATAAAAAAACACATTAAAGAGGATTTAAATTATTGACATAATAGATTAGAGTGCATTATACTATATGTTGGCACAAATGTATGTGGCCGATGCAATAAATTACGACCAATGTTGGTTAATGAATCACTATAGCTAGCGGCACGAATTGCTTTCACAGCGTCCGTAGATGTAACTAACAATTTATAGAGGCTAAGGGGTCTAATAAATACGTGAGGCTAAAAAGGGGGGGGGGGTGTATTGAGAAAGCATGTGTATTTATTTTTTTGAGAAATTTTGTAGCTGAAAAAGGTGTAGCCAGGTTTTAGACTAACCGGATTACGGTTCGTCGAAAACCTCGCCATTTATCACCAGGGGAGTTAATATCGCCACATTGTCAGCTTCATAGAGGTTTCATATTATGTCAGAGAATTCGTAATATGGCTATTTCATCAATCTGTAATCTATCTTTCAGTTCATCTAATTTGAATTTTAGACGAAACAAATATGTTGCTGCTTCCGTCAATATGTTTCGTCGTGAAGTGGCGACATAGGGGGGCAGGAAGGAGGATAAAAAGTTTCTAAAAACCATCACGTGATAAATAGACGCCCCCTAACAGGTTAGATTACTCAACATGACTAACTTTTACAATTCAACCTGCAAATCTGTATCAATATTCTGGTTTTAGTTAGTTTAGGGTTCGAATCCTACAATGAGCTTGAGCTTTCGGTGAAGGAAAACATCGTGAGGAAACCATAGCACGGTGGTAGGGTTCTTTGTAGTACCCGTCTGGCTGGCTACCACCCTCAAGTTGAAAATCTGTCGCCAAGCACCTTTCGGTGTGTTCCGACAGCTGCACTTGAGAGCCAGTTCCTTTCTAGGCTTTGTGTGCTTACCATCATCGGCCACATCATCACTGACCACGGTGAGATTGTGGTCAAACACAGGCCTATATATAGTAAAAAAAAAAGCTAGGTCACAACACGGATTTTCAGATTGATGTCACTGAAGCTTAAAGACACAAATCCTAGAAGGGAATTGGCTCTCAAGTGCCGAAAAAAACGATTAATATACAAATAAACCCGGGATTGATTCTTTAAGCCCTTTATTTTGATACTAGCTGTTCCCGGCGGCTTCACTCGCGTCGCGAGAAAAAAAGTAGCCTATAACCTTCGGGGAGAATGTAGCTTCCTATTAGTGAAAGAATTTTTCGAGTCAGACCAGTAACACCACAGATAGCACGTTCATACAAACAAACTCTTCAGCTTTACTATTAGTATAGATACCACGCGATAGGTTTGTAATGAACATTTACCATGTAAGAGATTGTGGTCAAATTCAAGGATTAAGGTGTAAAAATAAAACAAAAAATAAGCCATTTGCCAAGCAAAATGTGTGGTCATCCCTCTGTTGGCGTTAAAAAAATACTATTTTATACATATATATATATATAATCACACTATACAACCGCTATAATAAGTATACCGTTAAACCTCGACCATATTTACAGTATAATAAGGAATATGCATAAAATCCAGATATTTTTATTATAAATTAATTATGGCAAAATGTATACACTGGTGCCGATTCTGTTGTTTACGAACTTAACTAATATTAGACAAGTCACCTCTCTTTCATTTTAACCTTATTGAAAAAAGATAGAACATTTTTAATGCTGTCAGTTTAATCCATACCGTCGTAATGTACGGGTAAATAGTCGTGACCAATAAAGATCACACATTTCAACGTGAATTTAATTCACGTTGAAATGTGTGATCGGATTAAACTGACAGGACTAAAATATCTTGCATCCCTTTCTTATATTTACTATTAGAAAGAGATATAGAGATAGAGAGAGTTCGTAAACAACAGAATCGGCACCAATGTACGACTATAAAATAATAATTATCTTATTTTTTATAAAACTACCATTAAACACATTAACAAAAGGAAAGGCGTTGTATTTTTGTTCGTAGCATGGCAACATCTGCGGCCAATGAAATCACATAAATATGACGTGATGAAATGAATCCGCGATTGTTATTGGTTGAAGACTCGAGTCTGATTTGCCTACGCTTGCCATGCGACGTTGGCAGGTTTATATTACGCAAAATATGAGTTTAGTTTCTTAATAATAACTTGATGCATATTCCTCATTTATATACCAAACATGCTACATAACCCTGTGAGCATGGATGCATGTATATATGTATCGATATTTTCGTCAATTAACATAACTATTTAGTAAACAAATGTCATTTCAGTGTCATTAAAATGATAACTAGCGGCGGATTTCCCAGAACGGCCAGATATTAGGGGCAGCTAGTAATGACAAAAAAATACGTAACTTTATGCGTGCCTAAAGAGAGTAGTGTCTTATGGATCAATTATTTTAAGGAGTTTAAGAAAACAATGTATCCATAGAATGTATATACGTTTGTATATTTGTTGTAAATATTCTTATTATGTGTGGGGGCGATGAGGCCTGCACTGACGTCCCGCTCAAGCCATCCTAGCTCCGAGTGACTGGTTGTAAATATTGTTAATGTATCCATGCTCACAAGCTTTTAGGGGCAACAGCCCAAATTCCAGGTTAACGGTCAACATTTGATAACGCTGTATAGTTATACCATGCAACTTACTTTGTTTGAACAGATCAAATGATGTTTGTTCCGTTTCAGACTCCGGGAGAGAAGGAGATTCGCTCACAGTATTCTGCGCCACCAAGCATTCCACGTCTTTAGTCCATGGATTCCTGGAAACATTTTTTTTTAAACTTAGTGATGGTTTGTAAAATATATCATGGGTCCTGTGAAAATATTTACATTGTATAAAATGAAGTCGCTTCCGCTCTCTGTTCGCTTAGATCTTTTAAACTAGTCAACGGATTTTAATGCAGTGTTCAGCAATAGATAGAGTGATTAAATTGTGTAGTGACGTCGAATGCCAAGGCGAAGGTCCCCGGTTCTAATCTAGTTGAAGGAAAACACCGTGAAGAAACGATAGCAAGGTGGCAGGGTACTTTGTAGGACCGTCCTGGCTGATTACCACCCTCAAATTGAAAATCTGTCCCCAAGCACCTTCCGTGTGTTCCGATAACTGCACTTCATTGCCAGTTTCCTTCTAGGCTCTGTGTGCTTACCATTATCGGCCACATCATCACTAACCACGATGAGATTGTGGTCAAATTTATTGGTATATATTGGTACAATTTAGCTTTATAACTTGGCAATAAAGTTCATCTGTTTAATCTATGATTCAGATGAACCTTATTGAAAGAAAGAAAGAAGAAAGAAAGAAATTGTATTGCAATGTGATATGGTTCATTTTCATATCACGTACGAAGAATAAGTGGTACAAATTAAAAAAAACATACTTGAATGGTTTGAAGTAAGTTTGAATCCTGGCAAGGCTGCCATCTTTCCGTCTGAATGAGTATGCTGGCGTGTGAAGAGCGTCTCTCTGTAGAAGGGCCGACTTGTGGGTCTGCGCGACGGCCCCTAGCTCGGGCCCACTCACATACTCGTAAAGGCTGGTCCCAAGCAGCTCTTGTGGCAGAAAACCCAACGCGAGGGTCACTCTGAAATAACGGACGAATTACATTGCAGGGATTTTTCATCATCATCATGGGTTCGATTCCCACACTGGTCAAACATTTGTGTACACGAACATGTCTGTTTGACCCAAAAAAAGTAGTATATGTATGTAGTATTTCAGTAATCTGGTTGTCCATAGAAACAAGTTCCTTTATAGAAACTGGCTTTCTTATTTTCTCAAAATAATATCGCGTTAATATGCAAAGAAAAAATTATTAAAATTTAAACGATAAAATTAAATATTCGCGCTAAAATGGCAACCGCCATTTTTGGGTATCGTCACATGAAACATAGAAACGTCAAATGTGCATTATCGCGTTTCTTAAGTATACTGACGTCAATCACGAGAAAAAAATGGCGGTCAGCGATTTTGGTCACGTGACATTAAAAATAAATCTTCTTTTTATACAACAAACGTATTGTGTTCGTTGCTCGTTTTTTATGGTCATGGAATTAGGAACAGGCTGGATCGAGTCGCCCCTTAGGCTTGTCAATAATGACGCACAATATGTCGTATTTTTTTTTTATATAATATCATCTATTTTTCAACCTGTGCCGCGGTTGACCGTGGCTTCACTTTTGGCCCCGTCTGAAAACTAGCCCTGCAGCATCTAGTGTTGCAGCATAATTATGCTGAGATGGGCGCCTTTTTTGGCCTCACACTGCATATTATATTACATGTTATTGTACACTGCATGTTATTTTGTTTACATGTATCTGTTTTTTTTTATTATGCTTATGCTTTTGTGAGACCAAAATAAATTTCTTTCTTTACGTATATGTCCCAGACAATCCCAGTGCTACCATATGAAACAAAACTCTACGCGAATGTCAAAAATCGGCAACATTTTGGTGTGTATGTGTCCGTGAGGCTTAATTTACAAGAGAACTGGCGACATTGGGTAGCGTAGTTCGAATGTTCGAAGTCAGTCTGTCCATGAGGTTTTTCTCAGTCCATGGTAAACTATATAAATAACATGATTTGATAAATGAAAATACCCTATCATCACAGTTCATGTTCGGTCCGTCAGTTCACCCCCTATAAGCACCCTGAGCTTCATGAGCTAAATAAATGGTAGTTAAAAACTAACCTCTGATCTACGAAAAGGAACTTCCCATCTGGTGCGTGTCTGGACACGTACTGGAGATGCCTGGTGGGAGGGTCAGGGTCGCAGGAGAATGGCTCCGGCACCAGGTCGGGCAATGCTCGTACTACAGCCACTAGGCAAGACATGTTGCTAGCATCGCCATCGTCGACACCCTCGGGGGAGCTCATGCCGCTATCAGACAGTTCTGCCGGTGCCCAAGATTTCAAATATCCTGGAATTAAGCATAAATTAAGTAGTATCTTCTCAGTTTCAGTGGAACTGCATGAATTTGCCGCTAGAGGCGCTAGTGAAGCGTAAGGTCCCTGAAATGTCAAGTGTCACTGTCTGCAGATCAGTTTTATTTTTCAGAAACTTCGCTCCGGCTGTAATACTCACCAGTACATTGTACGACGCAGTACTTTTTCTCGTTAGTCTGTTTCCTCCTTATCTTGGAGGAGGGTTCAGATTCCTCCTTGACGGGCATAGGTTCTGGGGCTCCAGCATCAGGAGATAACTTGCACTTGATGCGGCAGAAGAACGACCGCCTAGCCCCAGGACAGAGCCTGGACGCACCGGCTACCACGTCTGTCTTTACCGGCAACATTGCTGGAAGAATAAATCACGAATGGTACTTGAATACAGCGGTTTTAAAAGGATTGCTCAAATATTTGAAAAGTTTTTTTTTGTATTAGACTATCTTTCTTTGCGGTCAAGGATGAATAAATTTTAAAACAACAAGCACTAACTCTTAGCATCGATGAGTCTCTCCCGAGGACTGAGATCAGGCGAGGAGAGCTGCTCTTTGACCTTGGCGACATCCTTCGGGTGAAGAATGTCAAATAGACTCTGACCTAACAGCTCAGACTGTGGACATTTCAATACCAAATTAAAAAATACGTCTCTCTTAACTCTTTCCTGGTCAAAAGTAGTTCATCAGCTCTTATTAGTAGCCTGGGTTCTATTTTTGACCAATAAAGAGTTATGAATGTAAGAAATGAAATTAATTAAGATGCAATACAAAAAATGCTAAAAATCGCTATAGCCATAACAGTCGCATTTGCTTTTTAATTATTATCATTGCGTCATACACATAAAGATTACTTCACAATACTAATAATTAAAATCTAATAGTATTGAGTACTCAATACATTCGCAAGAGATACAATATAGCAGTCAGCTTTGTAAAAAAATATTAGAAACTATATACTAGACAGCATAAACATTAGTATGTGCAAGTCTTCGATTTTGACAATTAACCTTATTGCGTATGTCTAGGATTCGAATTCAACTAATGACAACCCGATCAGAGACCGCTAATGACTTGTATGAAACACATCCTCTCCGCTCGTATCCGCTTCGGAGGAGTCTCGGCCTAAGGTCTGAAGATTGAAACAATTGAATTAAAATCCTAGACATACGCAATAAAGTTAATTGTCGATAAGATTTTTCAGGCAGACGTAAGGACAACGGAAGACATAAGGTTGGTTAAAACCTCACCTGTTCATAGTGCAGCATCTGTTTGACCGAAGCCGAGACATATAGCAGTCTGCCACGATCGCAGCCAACTACCAGGAGGAAGCAGTCATTCGCAGCCTGCAGCACTAGGGAGTTGAGCTCCCTCTCGGACAGGAAGGCAGGTCGTGGCCTCGCAGTGAGCGGGCAGGCGGACAGGGCCCCTCTGATCGACCTCAGATATTGGACAGCCATGCGAAGAACCGTCAGTTTATCCAGCTTGCGTGCCATGGCCCCACACATGGGTACCATTGAGCTCAACTCCATGATGTATGTGTTCATCTTGTCGCGCCGACGTTTTTCAATCTCGCTGTGGTTTTGCCTAGAGGGCGAGGAAGGTCTGAGTGATTCTGGTTTGCTATATTACTATATAGTACGGTTACACATAGTTTTAGTCGCACACAGAAACAAAAGATAAACACAATAAAAAATCAAAAGATAGCGTAAGGATGACTCACGCTAGACCGTGTAGGGTCTGAGCCGAGCTTCGGCTGTAGCACGGTCAACTAATATTAGGGATATTTTGTATGAACACACTCATGTTATACCGTTTAGTTGTACCGGTCGACGCTCGGCTCGGTCGGACCCGGCACGGTCTAGCGTGAGTCATTTGTAATAGGGTAGTTGACACTGTCAAAAATAAATGACCAAACACTAACCAATGCATAAAACATCTAAAAACACATGGAAATATCAAATATGTTGTACATTTAATGCTTTTTATGATTTTTAATTACCAGTGGAACCACTAAGAGTAAATGATTTGATGCTGTGAAACTATGACGTCATAATGTAATATTTCATACAAAATTCCTTATAAACTATCGTTTTGACATTTATTAAAAAGTAGCTGATTTGATGTGTCAGTCAACTACCCTATTGTCGGCAACTGTGATTCCCGATTCTTATATCCTAGGGAATTTCAAGGGCAGAGGCAATAGGATAATTAAAAAAAAACTCACTTCTTTCCCGGCACCGAGCGCAAGCTCTTGTTTTCGTCCAGAACATCTTCTTCGTATGTGCTCGCAGTACCACTGTAAAAAAAGTAAGTAATGAGAGTCCTCTTCACTTCTAAAGCTGATTTCAGACGATGCTTTACTATTGTGCTATTAAGTATAGCAAGCGTATAGTAAGCCAATAATATATAGTACAGTACAGTGTGAACGTGTCCATAACAATGTATTTTCTTTTTTTTTTACTACGTATAGGCCTGTGTTTGACCACAATCTCACCGTGGTCAGTGAGCATGTGGCCGATGACGGTAAGCGCACAAAGCCTAGAAAGGAACTGGCTCTCAAATGCAGCTGTCGGAACACACCGAAAGGTGCTTGGCGATAGATTTTCAACTTGAGGGTGGTAGCCAGCCAGGCGGGTACTACAAAGTACCCTACCACTGTGCTATGGTTTCCTCACGATGTATGGAGCGCGATATTGTCGTGCTATGAGCTATATACTATTATATTATATTATAGCATAGTCTGAAATCAGCTTAATTTAGTTACCTATCTACGATTACTACACGTGTGTAGCATCTAGAAACGTTATGTGTGTGTGTGACTAAGGCTGAGATCTATAGAGCGTACTTAGACTTTGCTCAGACTTTACCGTACAAAGTCGGTATTTAAATCTTCGAATCTCTCTGTGTGCTAAGCAAAGCCTAAGTGTAGGTACAAATTCGACGACTTACCAAAAACTTGGCTAAAAATTAAAACACACAAATATTTACTTTATTACGTAGGTTTATACCCTAAGTAAAGTCTGAGCAAAGTCTAAGCACGCTCTATAGATGTCAGCCTAAGTGCGTGACTTCCTGGAGCGTCGCTACTATTTCTTTTGACAAGCCAGTTGGCGCAGTCCTATCACGCCGCTGGTCATGGATCCGATTCCCAACCAGAACACACATTTGTGTGCATGAACATGTCTGTTTGTCTTGTGTCTGGGTGTAATTATCTATATATAAGTATGTATTTACAAAAAAGTAGTATATGTAGTATATCAGTTATCTGGTTTCCATAGTACAAGCTCTGCTTAGTTTGGGATCAGATGACCGTGTGTGAAGAATGTCCCAGGATATTTATTTTTTGTTTAATAATGTACCTATAGTCCTGTATATAAAACATAAATTTGAAATTACTTTTCGTTAATTGCATCAGTACACGACCGACCGCGCAGCGAGGTTTTTTCAAAAGTTAATGCATTCACTTCCCCATACGCCCATGAGGCTGACCACAGTCACTCTGATGTAAATGGATCGTAAAACACACCCTATCAAAGTTATTATTAATGACCACATTCGCTAAAAGCAATTGGCTATTTTATATTCGACTCATGTATTACTATTAGGCCTGCGTTTGACCACAATCTCACCGTGGTCAGTGATGATGTGGCCGATGGTGGCAAGCACACAAAGCCTAGAAAGGAACTGGCTGTCAAGCGCAGCTGTTGAAACACACCGGAAGGTGTTTGGCGACAGATTTTCAACATAAGTACCATACCACGGTGCTATGGTTTTCCTCACGATGTTTTCCATCACCGAAAGCTCAAGCACGAACCCACGACCTTCATCTCGACATCACTACCACTGACCTATCATCGCCATAAAACTCTTTACTCTACTATTTTATAAATAACTAGCTGATCCCCGCGGCTTCACTCGCGTTCCCAGTATAAAAAGTAGCCTATAACCTTCGGGGATAATGTAGCTTCCTATTAGTGAAAGATTTTTTCAAATCGGAACAGTAACTCCGGAGATTAGCGCGTTCAAACAAACAAACTCTTCAACTTTATTATTAGTATATACCTAGATATAGATATCAAGTTTGGGAGTTTCCACTAATCAGCAACGAGCGAAAATTGTACAAAATAATGTCTGCCATTCGTGAAAACCGTACGAAAATCCATCCAGTGGCTTTTGATTTGATCGCGATCAGACAAACGGGCGCTTTGTTTTATATAGGTACTTAATATATAATGTTGAAATTACATTGTAGTAACATGTTTACTAATAAATTCCTTTTGTGTAAAAGCACCTTTCACGGAGCCCTTTGTATTCTTTTCAAGATCACAAAATGGACGCTAATGTTCTCCTGTATTGAAGGAATTATTGACAGTTCTATACCCTAGCGAGGACAAACATTGTCTAGAGCGTTGAACTATCTATGTTACTTTAAATATTTATGCATCGAAATATTATTTTGATGTCTTTTCTTCAGCTCAGTGGTAATGACGTCGGCTGAGGCGAAGGTCGCGGGTTCGAATCCTACAATGAGCTTGAGCTTTCCGTGAAGGAAAACATCGTGAGGAAACCATAGCACGGTGGTAGGATACTTTGTAGTACCCGCCTGGCTGGCTACCACCCTTAAGTTGAAAATCTGTCGCCAAGCACCTTTTAGTGTGTTCCGACAGCCGCACTTCAGAGCCAGTTCCCTTCTAGGTTTTGTGTGCTCACCATCATCGGCCACATACTGACCACGGTGAGATTGTGGTCAAACACAGGCCAATACGTATAAAAAAAAAAAAAAAAAAACCGGAAAAGTGCGAGTCTGACTCGCGCACCTAGGTTTTCGTAAAGATAATTTCCTATGCTACCTTTAATACCATGGACTTTATATAGGTTTTCGTGTAATCTATAGGAATAGAACAATTTTCTGTATTTTTTTCAAAATTTTAGGCCTATTGGTTTCGGAGATAAAGGTTAATGGTAAATATTCATTTCCCTTCACAACTATTTCTTATAAAATTATAAAAAAATATATATCTGAGATCTACCAACAAAACGAGCCGTTTCATTTGATACATGCATAGTAACAAATATTCAAGATAATTCAAAAAGCCACATACCTACTTCTTGTTGAATAAAGTCCTCGAACCTAACAAATCAAACAGCCGTCGCCAGGGACACGGCAAGTAGACTTAAGTAGGCAAGTAGGGGCACAAACTTTAATTAGTATTTGGTACACGGCAAGTAGGCTTAAGTAGCCAAGTAGGGGCACAAACTTTAATTAGTATTTGGTACACGGCAAGTAGACTTAAGTAGGCAAGTAGGGACACGGCAAGTAGACTTAAGTAGGCAAGTAGGGGCACAAACTTTAATTAGTATTTGATCCTTACTACCAATAACACGAAATGATTATGAACAAATTTAGAATACCCAAAGTACGTTGATTTGGACATATTAGATTTTCGTCTGTTAGTCTTGCCAGAATTTTGGGAATAAGTCTTTTTTGACACATGATTATTATTAATTTGATTATTTTATAATCATAAAACATTATCAGTATTATCACCCACGTAATTCAGATGTATATTCAATTTTAACAATTTTGTCCTATATCAGTGCAAAACCATTAAGACAACCCTAGCGCTTTGCAATCTGTTGTGTACGCCTACGAACAAATCCTACGCTATAGATTTACAACTTTTTACTATAAGGGGTACGACGTACTTTTCCAAGTGTTTGATTCGTTCGTCCGAGTTTGGCCGATGTCGCCCGAGCAAACTTCAGCCGATGTCGGAGTAGGTGTACGCGAGCCGTACTATCAACCGAACACGCCACAAACACTTTTAAAACTTTCTATCTAAGGTTCAAGGTCGCCGATAACTTCTTCAGGATTTTTTTTTATAGAAAACTTTGTTCGCCAGTTTACAAGTTCAATCGGCATCTACATGTATAACTTTTTGCCAAGCCTATTAAATAAAGTTACGGATAAGCCTTGAAAACACTGAGGTATAATAACTACGTATAGAGAAGACGCCTCATTATAACCACTATATTTCGTTCAAGTGCGGCCGGATGGCTGCTTAAACACGAAAAGCGTAAGCGACGTCGCAAAAAAAACTACACCTTAAAAGCCTTCTAGCACTACGATTTTATACTGTCTAGTTAGACGACTAACGATTGTTTCAGCGCTGCACCTTTGCTTAGGATAGCTTCTCTATACGTAGTTAATATACCTCAGTGCTTGAAAAAGGATTTGTGCGTCTATTTTGTCAATCGCTAATTGCCACGAGGGGCCTCGTTTTCCCATTGGGGCCGCGTAATCCTCCACACAGAGGTATTGAAAAGGTCTAACAACCAGATTTACAGGCCCCATAGATACTTCACGTTTTAAATTGAGTCTTTGATGTTGCATTTTTTTAATGAAGGCTTGGAATGAAGCCAGTTTGTTCAGTTAAGGTCTTAGGAGATCAAGGTCTAAGCTACTGAAGTGTCTACCAGTTTAGAAATCAGCCGCCAATTAGTTATAATTGACGGCTGATTTAATAATTTTCTAATCGTCCTGATAAAGCTCGTCTGTGCTCGAGTACATCATCATTGACCACGGTGAGATGGTCAAACATAGGCCTGTCAAAAAAAACTTCAAGGCAATAAAGTCATATGTCAAAATACAAAGTTGCACGATGCGGAACCGACCATAACGAAAAAAATCTCAACAACACCTCTAAACTTTTTGAATGAAACGAATTTTATGTTGAAAAAAATAACACGTGCCAATCGTTTCCATAAGGGGTTGTCGGAACGAATTATTTCAATATATTTTTTAACAACCGACTTGCTGCAGTAGACTTAAAGGGTAATATCGCATGATTTTTCAAATGACGAACCGCTCCAACGGGTATGACCCCTGGTAAATCTCCCCGTACCTCAGGTGGTGTAGGCAGTAGGTAGGTGCAACAATACGTGTCACTTGGCAACGCAACAATTGCGATATAACTTTATTTGGAGTTAATTGCTTGTATTATAATAAGTCGTATGGTCTACGCAAAGTTTCCCGGGCTGTTTGTACGGCTTCACCTCCCTTTCATGTACACGTTCGTGTATTGAGACTTATGCATGTTGCTACCAACATGGAAGTGAAATTATTTGGGTTGAGAGAAGTAGAATTGAAAATGGCCCTTACAAAATTTATAAAGTTATGACAAATTAAAATATAAAAGTTTAGAATAAATATCAAGTAAAAACCTTTAACAAGGTACCTATTTTAGTACAAGAATAATCCAATAAGAGACTTACGTTGAAGCGTATTATAGAGCTAAACTTAGTACACTATTTCGTTGCTTAGTGCGGGTGACAGTAAACTGAGAGATATGAAAATGAACCACATGACATTGCAATAAGGTAATGCAATTAAAAAGAACTTTATTGCAAAGACATAAAGCTCAGGTCAGTTACAAAATCAGTCTGCATTATTATAGTTGCATAGATGCACCTTAATTGAATCAGGGGGTTTAAAACGATCGCCCCAACAATATTGCTAGATGCAATTAATTTCTGGAAATTACAGCAAGTAAATTGCATTTCCGAAAATTTGTCATTTTCAGTAATTTGTCATTTTGATTAAAACTAGTTAAGTACATAATATTATAACTAACATAGGCTCTGCTGTAAATTCGAATAATGACTTGCAGCACAGCAAGCTTTATAGCTCGAGCCCCTGAACTTCGGAGCATAGGTACTTACAGGGATGATAACTTCCTCTTGCGGGGTGCGCTCACCACGGTGCAGGGTGTCGCTGGTGGCTGAAGCTGGCTATCACACCCTGACATGTCGCTGCAGTCCGTGCTAAAAAAAATAAAACATTTGTAATTGTCCATCAGTAGGTACCGAACTAGAAGACGCAGCGTGGCAGGAACGTGCCTGTGTTGCCGGCGACCGAAGAACAATTGCGTATTTTGTAAAACATTTTGACGAAAGAAAACGTAAAACTGTACGGACTGTAGGTACCTACAGTTTATAGATATACTTAGACGTTCTCTCATTACGTTAACTATACATTTTCCTCGTTTATTTAACATTCAATACATTTCTTTGACGTAGTCCGACGTAAAATTCAAAGTTTTCATACAAAACATCAATCTTTGTCGGTTTTATTTTTAATCCCCGACGCATAAACGACGAGTTTTACGTGTCTGTCTGTGTGTGTGGCCTCATGGCTCCTGAATGGATGGACCGATTTAGAATTTTTTGTTTGAAAGTTGTCTTAATCGAGAGTGTTCATAGCTGTTTCAAGAAAATCTGCTCAGCCGTTTGGAAGTTATGACCAATTTTCAAAAAAAAATATAAATGGGATAAAGGTGTTTTAATACTGTCAAATTAGTCTTAATTGTTTGTTTCAAGTCCACCATAGTCGCCAATATTTATTGGTTCCGACTATTTCCCAATAAATGACAAAATTCAAAACAACCACCAATCGCCACCAATACCCGTTTGACAGCTCAGAATAAAAAAAATAAAAGCATTTGTGTATATTAAGAATAAAAAATAAAATAATACATTTTTTTTTTCAATGAGATCCGCCGTCGAAAATTCCTACTATCCGATTAACAATGCCATTGAACAGCGGTGATGGGAAGCCAGACATACCTACTCACATAATTCAATGTAGCCACCCAAGTAAAGTAGTGCTTTATGTTTGTTTATGTCAACCAATATTATAGGTACTATAATAAACTAATAACAGTTTTAGAGGATACTGGCTGGATACCCCGATTCTGTTGATTACAAACTTTATATAATCTCACTATATCTCTTTCTAATAAGAAAGGGATGAAAGATATTTTAGTCCGAACACTTATTTCAACTTGAACTTAAGCGCGATCTATATTGGTCACGACTATTTACCCGTATATTACGACGGCATGGACAAACTGACAGCATTAAAAATGTTAATTAAAAATCTTTATGGAATAAGGTTTACATGGTGACGTGACTAATATTAGCTAAGTACGTAAACAACAGAATCGGAGACGTAACGCTTGGGCCGATTTGGAAAATTCTTTTGTTGTTTGAAAGGGTATATATAGCAGGGTAGATGGCAGGTTGGTCCCACGGTCACAGTTAGATTAGAGTTCCTATATATTTTATGCTTTTTAGTGCCTTTGAAGGCGGTTGTACTTTTAGTTAAAAAAAATATATATTTTCTGAAACAGTTGATTTGAACAAATTAATTTACGTGGACTTTTTCGTACGTGTATGGCCACTCGGTCGACGGATGCAAACGGAAACGTTGCAGGACCTAAAAACATGCAACCGCTGAGATTTTTTTTTTAAAGTAGCCTACGCAAAGGTGATGCTTCAGCTTGCACTTTGGCTGTCTCTGTCTGTAAACACAAACTCAAAACTCATTCATACCGGGATAAATCTACGAAAAAATCTAGATCAAATCAACCGTTTCAGCATGTCCAGAGGTAGTGGAACCGCGTAGAAACTTTCAAATATTAGTACTTATGTAATTAATTTTTTTTTGTTAGTGCGACAGTTGGTGATACTTACTATTGGGAGTTCTTGCGCTTCCTGGGGTCATGCTGGTGATGTGAGGCCTGCATCGGCTGGAGAGTGACGTGCGATGCGCCCGGCCCGAGCGGTGCGCACGCACCACCCGCCGTTAGCTCGAAAACTGGGGTCGAGATCGGCCTAGAAAAAAGAAATCTGTGTTTACAAACGAAACTCTTCGTTTTTTAGCATAGGCTATCAAAACTGTTTATCTAAAAATTATAATATTTATTTGAGATTCTCACAACGATCCCTTCATTTGATATAGTTTGCATTTTTTTTTATATTTTCTAAATTACACCACAATTGAGGCCCCTTTTATTTTTATTTTTTAAAATTAAAATTAAATTTTAATTGATTTTTTTTTTTTTTTAATTAATTTATTTAGGTTCCGCGTCTGTGTTTGGGTCAACAACTTACATATTAAGATCGAAGCTGACGAAGCTCGTAAAAGTACACAACACACTACACACAACCGATCACGCTACCGTCCTCGACGGCGAGGACCGCCGCGACGTCCCACTCAGTCTCGTCCCGTTCAAGCGGCCCGAGCTGCCTACAGTAATCCGACCGCCCCCAATTAGTCGTAACTCGTACAAAGTCCTCCCCCTCCCCCGGTAACGCCCTGAGCCGAGGTTCGTGCCCTCAGGCGTTGTTACCTAAATATTACCCGGCTGAGAGCCCTCTGCGCTCGCCGATTTGTCCGGTAAGGTTGTTGCAGCCATCTGAGGCTACCAACTTAGTCCTTTCAAAAAAAAAAAAAAAAAAAAAAACAACTTACATATGAGTACCAAGTTTCAACTCAATCGGACCAGTTTCGGAGATTAGCGCGTTCAAACAAACAAACTCTTCAGCTTTATTATTAACTAGCTGTCCCCCGCGGTTTCACCCGCGTTCCCGAGGTTCATGATTTCCCGGGATAAAAATTAGCCTATGTTCTTTTCCATAACATATACTATCTGCGTGCCAAATTTCATCGCGATCGGTTGAGAGGTTTAAGCGGGAAAGCGTAACAGACAGACAGACAGACAGACAGACAGAGTAACTTTCGCATTTATAATATTAGTGGGGATATAGATATGACAATTTCTAATAAAATTCATGAGGTTACATCACCTTAAAAGTAATTACCTATATATTCAAGGTCCGCACCGGTAGCAAACCAAATAATGTAAACCATAATTAATTAAGGTGTAATCTTTACAATAATTACAAAGGTCGAGAGGTCAATGTCTCATGTCTAGACAAAACAAGACCAAAATTTAAATTATTCTGTTAATTTATGATAAATTTGATTTAAGCTGATTTACTCGCCAATTCGTTTCGTTTGAGGACTGACATCCGAACTGGTGGTTACCCTCGACTTTGGTAATGCGATAATAATTACCATCGTATGTGGTAATGTCCTACAGATTTCTTGGTTATGGATAGTATTGCAAAATTTATAGGTTAAGCATTATTTGAAAGGGTTCCAACATGTGTATACCTATTTAAAAGAGTATATTAATTTTGAATCTTAATAAGTCAGTAATAAAGAATTTATTCAATACGGTTAAGGTGACCTTGTCTAGGTGAATAATCAATTAAATATGATGAGATGAACGTGATTATCAACATATTAAAACACAATGAGATGAGCGTTATTTAACGTAATCGGTTTCAGTAACTGCTTACGAGGTTGATAATCGTTTACGTAGTTTCGTGGACACACTCACTCAAAGACGTAACTTTCAAATAAAATGCAGCCAGTCCTAAGCCTGGAAAAATATGAAGGGAAGTTCAATTGATAAAATTATTTACTCAAACAAATTACACGCATAGCTTACATAGGTATTATAATACCTAGAAACCTGTTACATATTCCTAATTCCTAATCATAACATAACACGAAAGTAAAACTAATATTATAATACCTATAACCTGTAACATTTTCGTAATCATATTATTATAATACCTACATACCCAAAAGACCGTATACAGAAGTAACTAATTACAAAAATAAGCAAATTCAAATTCAAAAGTGTCTTTATTAAATGAACTCATTGCAAGTATTTTTAATCGTCAAATTTGTAAAAATAAAAAATATGTATATAAAAATATACTATAGAAAATAAAATAAAATATTAAAATTAACAATATGACAATAATTGTGGGGTTCCCAGCTCGTGAGCTTCGACTGTTCCTTTGCAGTGTCGATAACCCAACTACCCAGGTACTTTTCCCCTCAATAAAAACACTTTGTTTAAATGGACTGTATACTATATTTGCATATAACTTTGTATCATAATCACTTATTTATTACACACGTGATCACTGGCCGACTTGATACAATTTCCTGTTTTTATGCGTGAATTCTACTCAACTGAATATTCGAATTAAATACTAAAGAAACTGATGTCCGTTCAAGACTTCGGTCTTACCGTATCGAGAGCCATGCATTATAATAATTATTTTGTTCTCTAATATTGTTCAAATGTCTTATAGATTTTCATTATTTACATAATTTACTTATGATCTAGTATCGCTACAAAAGTGATTTTATCCTTAAACATTGCCTGCAATTAGGTCTTTCCAATGAATTCACGTTGTCGATACTTAATCTATCTTAAAGTTTTTACACAGTTTATACATAAATTCTCAAAAAAGATATACATTTTTAATTGAAAAGCTTAATTTATCCCAAATCCCTGTTCTATCGGGTTAGATGGTTATTCACATATACAATACAAACAATTAGCTTACACAAAAACATAATCTTACTTACTATAAACTGCGGGAAATAACCCAAAAACACATAAAAGAAACATATTGATAAACCAAATTAAAACAACATTTCTATTTATACATTTTACCTAAATTGACGTCATCGTCCGCCACATTCTCCCTCCGGCGCAGATCTTCGCAGCCTTCAATAACAACAGGGAGGACGATGAGATGCCTAACTGGCCGTCGGAAAATACTCCCTCGCGTCCGCGTATCCGTGCCGCGTACTTAGCACGTCAGGTCCCGTGTATACACACTTCACTAGACCTATTTCCATACATCACGAGGTAATAATTCATCCGGGATCACCACGATACCACCTACATCCCCATTGTCATATTCGTAGCGCCAACACGCTATTGTAAGTAACGTTTGTTCACTCGCGGCGCAAAACACGTGTAAATGTATACGAATACTCTTATTATAACTGTAGTAACGTGGCAAATGGAGGTCGGTGATGAATGTTAAATCGTCGAACCATTCATCAAGCACGGTTGCTTCCTCCAGTGGTAATGGGTCGTCCCATTCCACTTTCTGCTTCCTTAGTTCCTTCAACATATTTTCCCGTATGTTTACTGTTACAGCCATCGGTTTCTTTCTGAACCGAAACAAAACACCGTACAAAGTTTTTAAATGTTCAGGTCTATCGAGCAGCACATCGTTAAGGCACGTTCCACTGGTACGTGCGACTGCATCGAATACCATCCTAACTTTTCCGGGTTTGCTTGGGTTGACTACTGCAAAATGGGGCAGATACCACATGCGCTTGTCTTCTGTGTGGTCTTGTCGACAGCGTTCTGCATATCCCTTTCCCAGCAATCCGTTCACCCGTGCTGTGTATGCTTCTTTAAACGGCGGTGATCTATTCATTTTCCTATCAATCCCGCGTAGCCGACTCATAGCCATGTCGCAGCTTGGTGGTAACACTATCTTATCATCTGTCCAAGGTAGTTCCACTTCGAACCGACGGTTCTCTTGCTTGGCCGTGTTGTTGAAGATTTCCTTGGCGCGTTCTTCCTTCGCGACAGTCTTGCGTTTCATGGAAATCCCTAGCGCGTCAATATTGAAAGGTTCCTTGACGAGTTCCCTCAGGTCTTCGTCTCGGTCATTCGTAACTGAACTCTTCTGGAACTCTTGAACTGTTCGCACGTGTAACACTGTTTCATCTTCTTGTGTTACAACGTTTCTGGGTATGGTTCCGTGTATAACCCAACCCAATCGTGTGAGTGACGCAGCTGGTTGACCTCTTTGTCCGGATAATAACTTTCGCGTTACTATCAGGTCCCAGTAATCAGCACCGATGAGTATGCGTGGTCTGGCATACTCATAACACACGTCCTCTGGTCTAAGCGCACTTAGATGTTTGTGATTCAATACGTCTGACTTCATCACCTGACTGGTCAATTGTAAATTCCTAACCGTCTGTGCTTTAATCGTATGAAAGTCCGTTTTGCCCTTTCCGCGTAACTCGATGTTCGTAATCTGGCTATTCAAAACTCGCTGACTCGACATGACTCCGTGGATATGTAACGCTCTGGTCGGGCCTTCTGCTCCGACCATCCCGGCAATCTCTTCATCGATCAGTGTTATTGTTGACGCCTCATCGAATAACGCGTACGTATTTAATTCCTGGCCGTTCTGTGTCTTAATTACAATAGGACACACTTTCATTAGCACTTGGTCATTGGTGATACTATGTGCTGAAGCCGTATTCACGGAATGATCATTCTGAGTCGGTTCGCTTGACGACTCCTCATTCTTCATCACATGTAACATCGCATGATGTGCTTGGCGACACTCATCTACTCCACATTTCTTCGCTTTACATGTGGACCTTCTGTGCTTATTATTCATACACTGGAAACAGACGTGTGCTTCCTGTACCCATTCCCATCGTTTTACCACGGGCATAGCCACGAGCTTAGCGCATTTCGATGTTTCGTGTTCGCCTCCGCAACAGTAACACTCGCTCTTTTTCGGTAGCGTCTCTGTTGTAGCATACACGGGAGCTCTGCGACTACGATCCAATGTCCGATGTCGAGGTTCCTGTTTCGGTACAGCACGTATGGTTTCCGACGTATTCTTGGAATCGTATGAATATTTTATGGCGTGTTTCGCTTCACGCATACAGAATCGTGACAATGTAATGATTTCTGGTTCTGACTTAGACACAGATTCATCTGCATAATCATACCATTTTGATTTGAGGAATGGGCTCAATTTTTCTACAACTGACTGCATAATCATTGGATTCTGTAGATACCCTTTGTTATCAACACAGTTTATCATCGTCACGATGTTTTGCAACTTGATGGCAAACTTGTTTTGTTCGTCAGATGTTCCGCCTTGTCGCGGCAACTTCTTTATTTCGTCAAACGCATAATTGATGATCATCTCTGGACGACCAAAACATTGTTCTAATGTTTCCATGATTATTGTTGAATCGGTCGCTGCATACATTAATGACGAAACTGCTTCACGTGCATCTCCTCGTAAGCATGTCCTGAGTCTAGCTAGATTTTCTGCTGGTGTGAAACCGTAGAGGCTAACAGATTCCATCATGGCCGCTTTAAATGATAACCATTCCCCTCTGGCGCCGCTAAAGATAGGCAAGTCTGGCGTACGTCTGGGTATCGGTCTACTTTTGTTCATTTGTCCTAGGGCATCTGCTAGTCGATCAATTGCTCGGTCTTTTGATCGTGTCGGCGTAGGTGATCTAGGACGACGTGGTGTTTCCGTTATGAAACAATTTGGCGCAATCGGAGGAGTTGGATCCGCAGTCCTCATTGTGACACGATTCGACGCAATGGGAGGAGGCGGATCTGTAGCCTTTTCTCGTGATGGTGAGCGGTACTTCTCATGGTTTTCTGTACGTTCGGGCTCTTCGAGCTCCCTCCGTATAGCGCTATGCCGAATCCAGTCAGTGACTTTACGTTCTGTGTCTACAGTCTCGTGGTCGCATATGCTGCCCGATTCTTCTTGTATCGTAGCTACATTAACAGCAAGTCTCTTTTCAACGAGTTTTGCCTGAATCTCAGCCAATTCAGTGCAATCTTTAATTCGCCGTAACTCTGCTGCGGCCGCTGCTTTTGCTGATGATGCTGCTGCTGCTGCTGCTGCTGCTTCTTTTTCTGCTTTTGCTTCTATTGCTGTTGCTGCTGCTTCTGCTGCTTGTCTCTCTTTGATGAGATTTGTACGAATCTCTGCTAATCTTTCGTCCGCCTCCAGTTCAGCTAACCTGAGACGCGTTGAAGTGCTGGCGGAAGATCGCTGAGAACGCACGGACGAAGCGCGCGATCCTCTGTCTGTAGCGCGGAGCGTAGCCAAACGCGTACGACGTGGTATCATGTCGATCGCGGGCGGTGACGGTTCAGTCGAGAACTTATAGGTTACGTCGGATTCACTCCTCGCGTGGCGCGCGTGACTGAGCTGCGGATTCACGGGCACGTCTAACTCAGACGGGGACGCGGGGGGCTTCTCATGGCGTCGCCTCTCAGCCGCTTGACGAGTGCGGACTGGGCTTCTAGACGTCGACATCTTATGGCACTAATGCCTTTTTTGCAATGTACTAAAAAAACTACTCAAAATAAGTTTTTTGAGATCGCACTTGAGATCGAGCTTGAGATCGCACTTGAGATCGAGCTTGAGATCGCACTTGAGATCGAGCTTGAGATCGCACTTGAGATCGAGCTTGAGATCGCACTTGAGATCGAGCCCGAGATCGAGCTTGAGAATGAATTTAAGTTTGAACTTGAGATTGAGGCTTTAATTGAGATTTAACTTGAGTTTAAACTTGAGATTGAACTTGAGTTTAAGTTTGAGATGTCGACATCTACTTCTTATCTATCTAACGTGGTGAGACGCAACTTACATAAAGACTCGAGACACCGATCGTTTGGCACCGTTAGGTGACCGGCGTTCAAGAGCCGCGGCAAATCTGCCTAAACGTTTTTCTTATAGTCGCACCGTTGGGTGATGTTGCGTCGTCCTCTTCGCACGTTCTTTGATACTGCGATGAATTCGTTACTCGTGTGGGATAGAGAAAACGAATTCACCACTTGTTTAATGACACTTATGTGTCGAGACGAGTTTGTCACACGCTTAACGACGTAGGTAACAAACTCGACAAGCTTGCTTCTTGAGACGATTCGTCGCACCGTTGGGTGATGTTGCGTCGTCCTCTTCGCACGTTCTTTGATACTGCGATGAATTCGTTACTCGTGTGGGATAGAGAAAACGAATTCACCACTTGTTTAATGACACTTATGTGTCGAGACGAGTTTGTCACACGCTTAACGACGTAGGTAACAAACTCTTGCTTCTCTTGAGATGATCTCGTCGCGATGTTGCGTCGTACTCGGTGCACCGTTCGGTGTTTTTCACACGACGACCTCTTCACTGGGCGTCTCGAGAGCAAATCGTCGCACCGTTGGGTGATGTTGCGTCGTCCTCTTCGCTCGTTCGGCGATCTCGAGACGAACTTGTTGCACCGTTCGGTGTTCTTCACTCGGCGATGTGCCGACGAACTCGTCGCACCATTCGGTGTTTTTCCCTCGACGATCTCGGCGCACCTATGCGGTGTTGGTCCCGGTTCTGATCCTGTCACACCAAATCGTGGTGGAACCCAAGGATCGGATGCCCAATTCCCTGACAAATCCGGTTGGCTTGAACACGTGATCACTGGCCGACTAGATACAAAACTTTGTATCTTAATCACGTGTTTAACCGGTTTGTGCTGATGGTCACTTTCTTCGAGCTGATCAAATCCGGCTTCGAAGTACCAATTTGTGGGGTTCCCAGCTCGTGAGCTTCGACTGTTCCTTTGCAGTGTCGATAACCCAACTACCCAGGTACTTTTCCCCTCAATAAAAACACTTTGTTTAAATGGACTGTATACTATATTTGCATATAACTTTGTATCATAATCACTTATTTATTACACACGTGATCACTGGCCGACTTGATACAATTTCCTGTTTTTATGCGTGAATTCTACTCAACTGAATATTCGAATTAAATACTAAAGAAACTGATGTCCGTTCAAGACTTCGGTCTAACCGTATCGAGAGCCATGCATTATAATAATTATTTTGTTCTCTAATATTGTTCAAATGTCTTATAGATTTTCATTATTTACATAATTTACTTATGATCTAGTATCGCTACAAAAGTGATTTTATCCTTAAACATTGCCTGCAATTAGGTCTTTCCAATGAATTCACGTTGTCGATACCAGCTTAATCTATCTTAAAGTTTTTACACAGTTTATACATAAATTCTCAAAAAAGATATACATTTTTAATTGAAAAGCTTAATTTATCCCAAATCCCTGTTCTATCGGGTTAGATGGTTATTCACATATACAATACAAACAATTAGCTTACACAAAAACATAATCTTACTTACTATAAACTGCGGGAAATAACCCAAAAACACATAAAAGAAACATATTGATAAACCAAATTAAAACAACATTTCTATTTATACATTTTACCTAAATTGACGTCATCGTCCGCCACAATAATAATAACAAAAATTATAATAACAATAAATAGCATGTGAAGCGAACAACTCATTGAAATGCGTTCTTGTCCTCTATAAAATCAGAAACTTTATAGTACCCTTTTTTGTACAACTTTAATTAGCTTTTTAAATTTTAACACTTGAATTTCTTTGGGTACTTTGTTAAAGAAGCGTATACATTGCCCCTTAAAAGAATCCCTAACTTTGCTCAAACGAGTTACAGGTATAGCAAGTTTATCCTTATTTCTAGTGTTTAAACTATGAGTGTCGCTATTTTTGGGAAAGTTATGAATGTTTTTCAGCAGTTTTGAAACTAGTTACTCATATGCACGAAACTACGTATAACCGATTACGCTCAAAAGACGTTACGACCCACCTGTAATATGAATTCCCTGTTTTTTTCCTTGACAATTTGTCATGATGTATGACAAATTGTCAAGGAAAAAAACAGGGAATTCATATAATCGAACTAATATGCCAAATAAATGTACGGAATAATTCGCGTGCGAGTCCGTCTCGCAGTTGGCCAACTTTTTAAGAAAACTATGTCGCAGGCCTCAGGGTAAACCGTAATGGGTATCTCATTTCACATCCCAATGATCTGTTATACGAACTGTCCGGTAATTAGTAACGTTAGCCTATATCGTAGATATATCTATGTTAACGGAAAAGAATCTAGTCCGTCATTGTATACATTTCCTAAATATCTATCGGAGTACTACATTCGGTATATTTGTAAGGATAGCGGTATTTGGGGGGTTGTAAGTGAAACGTACTTTTGTGCGAATACTTGCTATTCTATGCAAAATAAAAAAAATAACCCCAACCTATTTTTTTCATTAGTTTCTATATATTTCCAAGTATCATTATTGAATTATAATTTCCTAGGGGAAATACACAGGAATTGTATACAATTCCTATATTTCATACATTTCTGGTGACATCTATACTAACGACCCGCCCCAGGTTCGCAGGGTGTACAAATCTTTGAATTTCTCGGCTTTACTGTACTATAATAGGTACTATTATACATATAAACCTTCCTCTTGAATCACTCTATCTATTAAAAAAACCGCATCAAAATCCGTTGCGTAGTTTCAAAGATCTAAGCATACATAGGGACAGATAGACGGGAAGCGACTTTGTTTTATACTACGTAATTCTGTTTCGCTAGAAAGAGATAGATAGATATAAATCTTTGATGGCTTATTATTATTGATTATAAATATCTACTCACAGTGATACCATAATGTGAATCAACACTCGTATGACGGACGACTGCGTGCGCGCAACCTTGGCATTGACTCGTCGTGAATTGCATTCGCTCGATATGCATACTTATCATGTTTAGTTACATCATTCTTTAAGTGGAAACTGTATGATTTATTTATTTAAGAGAAGGCTCTCCGCGAATGACTCCGTCCCTTACTTAACTGACGGAGACAAGTTAGACGGGAGAGGCCCGGTTTTAGTAAAAAAATACGGTTCTTTGTTATTTAAAAAAAAACCTTTTATTAAAAAAGTAAGAAAACTATTCCCTTTCTAGTGGATTTCAGAGTGTGTATTAATATTGTAGTTATTTGGATGGCCTAAATGAAAGAAAAATTCCAATTTAAAAAAAAAACCATTCCTCGTCACTTATTATCTTATTCTCTAGTTTAACATATATTTTTTACAAATCTCTTGCAACATGAATGCCGAAAAAAACTTAATCTAGAATCATCATTTCTCGGATATCGTCGCCTTAAAGGGATCACTAAACCTTGACGATACGTCCATATAACCAATGAAAGCTGGCGCCCGCGGGCGGGATTTAGAGCGAGGGAATTATGCGTAGCGATTATGAGTTTTGATAATTTTTTTTTTTTTTTTTTTACTATGTATAGGCCTGTGTTTGACCACAATCTCACCGTGGTCAGTGATGATGTGGCCGATGATGGTAAGCACACAAAGCCTAGAAAGGAACTGGCTCTCAAGTGCAGCTGTCGGAACACACCGGTAGGTGCTTGGCGACAGAATTTCAACATGAGGGTGGTAGCCAGCCAGGCGGGTACTACAAAGTACCCTACCACCGTGCTATGGTTTCCTCATGATGTTTTCCTTCACCGAAAGCTCAAGCTCATTGTAGGATTCGAACCCGGGACCTTCGTCTCGGTATCCGACGTCACTACCACTGAGCTATCATCGCCTTAAACTAATACAAATTGTAATAAATCTACTTCTTTGTTTTTGGTGTTAGATTCACACATATCCAATAAGCCGTTTTGACAAGAATGTTAGATTCAGTTAAAATGAAAAGGTTTTTTATTGCAAAATTCGGGGTTGATTGCTTCAATTTAAATCCATACAATAGGGTAGTTGTCTGACATATCAAATCAGCTACTCTTTAATAATGTCAAAACGATAGTTTATGTGAAATTTTGTATGAAATACTACACTCTGACGTCAAAGGTTCGCAGTATCAAATGATCTCTTAGTGGTTCTACTGGTAATTAAAAATCATAGAAAGCATTAAATGTACAACATATTTGATGTTTCCGCGTGTTTTCAGATGTTTTATGCATTGGTTAGTGTTTGGTCATTTATTTTTGACACTGTCATCTAACATCGACGAGAGGTATCGTCAAAAAATTTGACCCCAGTTCCAGCCTTAAGTTATCAAATTAAACAAATTAAAATCAACTCTATACTAAATATAATAAAAGCGAAAGTTTGCTCAGCAAGCAATTAATAAATCGATATGACTTCGACACAGTGACACTTTAATATAGCTAGATGCACGGCAGTGTGCCAGACAAGCTTAAAAGGGCGACGATACGCTGATAATATTCGTGTTATTTGAACCATATATTTTTATATTTAGATAATATAAAAATATATGGTCCATTGAGTTCCTTAACTAAATATAAATTTTTCAATAAATTAATTAATGTAGGTATGTACGTAAATAAAAGATAACAAATATTAAAAACTAAAATAAAGAATCTGACAATGCTAATATCAGACTTCTACCGATAATAAAAAAAAGTTTTATTTGTTCTTATGTAATCTAATCTAACAGTTAATTAATTAATTTACATACTATTGACTCATTATGCATAGCTAAAAGGTAAAAATATTACGGCATAAAAATAATAATAGTTGCCACCAACCTACACACTACGGAAGGCGATGAAATCTAAACAACGAACAGTTTTATTGCAACTAATAAATCTACCTCGACTCACGGAACTAATAGTTCAAGACATAGGCAAGCGTTTGATTTTGGCCTCTGGGGATCTGAGAGCCAGGGACTTTTTTGCCCAGGCCACAGAGACTAAATCTGATCATGCAGCGAGCATGGGAAAATGCCAAATTTAGAAAGCAGGTTACATTTGGAATTTGTAGTTATTTAGTTTAGTTTTTATTTATTTGCCTTCTTTAACTTATTAAATAAGTACCTCTTTTTTATAAAATAAATATTATTACAAATATTCAGAACTAACAGACTTGGCTACCATTTTCCATCCGGTTCAGAAATTCCGAGGGGAAAACTTATGTGGTCACAGAGTAGGTAAAATGAACAAATACGAAACATGTGTGATCGATTCGAGACTGTTTATACACTCAGGTTCAAGAGCATAGTAATATTATAAAGAGGAAATTTTTTATTGTTTGTTTGTATGTTTGTTTGTTTGCATTAAATAGGCTCCGAAACTACTGAACCGATTTGAAAAATTCTTTCACTAATAGGAAGCTACATTATCCCCGAAGGTTATAGGCTACTTTTTATCCCGGGAACGCGAGTGAAACCGCGCGGAACAGCTAGTATATACATAAAGTACTACGAGTAACGCCACGCATGTATGCATCCGTTTTGTTTATTCAATGAAATAAGGCTTCTTTAGTTTATGAAGATTTGATATTGATTCTTATTTTGAAGCATTTTTTAGTATTAGAAATTTTACTAAATTATCCAAAGTGCGAAAGTTGTGAGGATGTATGTCTGTATGTATGGATGTTTAATTACTATTTCACATAAAAACTACTGAACTGACTTGGATGAAATTTGGAACACAGATAGTTTATAACCTAGATTAACACATAGGATACTTTTTATCCCGTGGAAACATAAGATCCGTCGGGAACGCGGGGCGGAAGCTAGTTGTACATACATTATTCATTTCAAAAAGATAAAATCTTATTGTTCAGGAAAACGAGCGGTTCTCACACAAAAAGAGCATTTGCTCGATGTTTATACTCTAATAAAATTTTAAATAAAACAACATTATGCAGGCAAATATTATGCAGATATTATCATAATTATAAATTAATTTAGAGAGACTATAACAGCGGAATAACAATAAATCTATTTTCTATGTAAATTAAAATCAATGCCTCATGTTTGACGGAATATCACTTGAGAATGACTTGAAAGATTTGGCTGTTTTTAGGGTTCCGTAACCAAAGGGTAAAACGGGCCCTTTTACTAAGACTCGGCTTATTCCGCATTCCAATGGTCCGCAGTAAGGACGCAGCAAGGTTGCATCATGAAACTAATATTTATTTTATTTTGTTTTATCATATTTCTTCAAATTTTCTCAACTAACATTTTTTTTAAACCATGATTTGTACTGATAATAAATAAAAAAAAAAAAAAACTATGCCTAAATTTTTAAAGTAAGTTTTGGTCAACGAGGTTGGTTGGTGTCAATCTTTTTTTTTTATATATTTGAAGCAGTATAATAGTGTATGTTTCGCAGTGTATACTGTTTGTAGGTAAAAAAAAAATGTTAGTACATACATAAGTAGTACTCGTAAAACGAAAGTATGATCATTCATAACATAAGGTATCCCAAGAAATTCGTATTTAGCTAGTACACCCGGCCACAGATCAAGCTACACATTTTTGTTGCAATACCGCCTATTACAACCGCATAAGGTGCCGCAGTGTGTAGCTCCATCTGTGGCCGTGTGTACATGCTTCCATAGTAAAACAATGTAGTACAAACATTATTTGATAACGCTTTGTACTAAGTATAACTAGTATGTGAGTGGGTAAGTACGTACGTACATGTCGCTGAGTCACTGTATAACTAGATTATAGTACATACAGTAGGTACTTGTTAGGCATGTTTAGAAATAGTTACTATACGAACACAACTTCTGGAAACTCGGATTGAAAAATGACAATATCCTTCTCAACGGGGCTTGATTAAATGACTTTTTAATTTTTAGATGTTTTAGTTTGACATTTAAATTAGGCTAGCAGGGGTTCCCAATCTTTTTTGTAATGCGACTCCCGTAAGTATACTGGTTCGTGACGCCCCTGGGACAGCGCCTTGACGCCCTGGGGCGTCGCGACGCACAGTTTGGGAGCCCCTGGGCTAGGGGACAGTGTGTAAAATAAATAATCAAACACTAACCAATTAATAAAACATATTTTATGTTTTTTAAAACTATGACGTCATACACGATTCATATAAACTATCGTTGTGACATTTAATAAAAAGTATCTGATTTGATATGTCAGGAGGACATAACAATAATAAAAAAAAACCTAAATTGTTCTAACATTAGAAATTAATACATGTTTTAAGGAAAAACCGATCTCAGCTATAACTTACCTAACTTATATGTAAAAAATATAGATACCTATAACTTTTTGTATCTTTTCTAGACTAATAACAAAGCCAGATAATTGGTGGTAATCAACGTAACCGCAGTCTGGGAGACGATGACGGCATGATCAGATAGTGATAATATCATTAAATGACCATCCGAACATATATTGACTGCTACATCAATCAGTATTAACACTCACAAGATTATAAATTAATAACATGAAAATCTTCAAAAAACCAGAAGTACGGGTATTTTTTTAATTTTTTAACTTTAAACTCCGCCAGACGAGTGAAGAGTTCAAGAAAGATGCACTAGACACCATTCTATGCAGGATTAGCATAAAAAAAGGAAAATCAAAACAAGTCAATAATGTGAAAAATTAAAAAATTGTCAAGTGCGAATCGGAATCCACACGAAGGATTCCATATCATCACATTATTTTATTTTCATTATATTTGAATGTTATAGGGGCAACAGAAAAACACACTCTGTGAAAATTTTCAGCGGCAAAAAAAGCCTAAACACGACTGCTTTTAATAAATAGTAATCTATTATTTATAGCCTGTCATTCGGTATAAGTATTCTAACGATGACATACATCCAAATATGTTCAGGCATTTAATGTTATGGTGGAAATAAGAAACGCACACATGAACCCTGAAAGCATTTCACTGCTCACTTTTTTTTATCAAATAACTTTCAAATTGAACCTGAGCTGAATGTAATTTAGTTTTCAATTAATTTAACGTGATATTACATTCGAGTTATCAGTGAATACGAGTTACAATAGTGACGGCGGGTATCGCTGTGCTGTGGACTCTGTGGTAGGTGTGCGAATGCGGAAGTATGAATATCGCGACCTTGCACTCCCCCCCCCCCCCGCCCCCCACTCCCCACCTCAATTGCACATCGGTGCATCGAGTGCACAGTGGACAAACATGTTACTCATATCGAAGGATTTGTGTTCTCAATCTAAATATATAGAAGGAAAGCGTTACTGACTGACTGATCTACTGATAAAACCACTCGACGGATCGGGGTGAAATTTGGCATACAGATAGCTTTTATGAAGTACGCATCCGCTGAAAAAGTAAAAAAGTATATTTGATATTTTCCAAATATCGCATTTGGTCCACGCATACGAATTCGACAGCAAAGACAAGGTAATGTAACGCGCTTAAAACCTTTTTTTACTTATCTAAATAAAAAAAGGTATTTACATCCGTCCGGTGGTAAATAGTCATTGTCACCCATGAATATGAAAAATACAATATGTGGCCATCCTTTACCAGGCATAATAAAAATATCCAGGGACACTCTTCACACATGGCTATCTGATCCCAAACTATACAGAGATTTTCAGTTACTGGGCTGCGGTAATGTAAGTTGAGAAAAAGCTCATAAACAAGAAAATAAACATGTGTTCACTGAAAATAAAACTTATAATAAATACTTTTCATAGGAAAATTTCACGGTAAACGCCCGATTATAATTTATCGGACCGTTTTTCTAGACGGTGAACTTCAACTTAGTATTTTGTACCAACAAGCTTTATTAAAAAAATCTGATCATAATGTATTGGAAAGTACTCATGAAAACAAAACAAACGACTTGGAAGTTTCCATTGGGAGTTATAGTGGCAATCTCCTCCACTCCTTCATAACGCGAACTTGTTTCATTGTTTAACAAAAAACATTTTCAGGGGTTGCGCTTTAAATGTTTCATCTGTTTAATAAATGATTTAATTAAGTTTCGTAACAAAAAAAAAATGAGTCATAATTGTTCAACTTTATAATTTTCTTTAAATGAATGCTTTTGTTTGTTTTGCTAACAAAGAAAGAAGTTTTCATTGGTACCTGTCGCGAAAGGCGATACTTGCGCGATTTATGAGTAGATGAAATTAAAAAAAATTATGAATATGTAAGTTGATGAAGTTGCTAAGACTGATGGAGTTGGGGGGAAAAGAGTGGGAGTTTTTGAGAGTGGTAAAAAGAGTGAATTATACCCTATAGAACATCTTGGGTGAGTTACAACCATGATTGTTATTATTTAGAGACATAATGTGCTGATAGTAAAGCTGGTGGACTGGGAATGGCTAGAGAAGGGGAGGTTTGGAGGCCATCCTTTGGGACAAATAGAGGTCCTATAAATAATCTATCATCACTATACAGTGATGATACTAAGAGTTAACAAGTTGTAAAATAATAAGTAAAAGTAAAAGATTGTAAGTATTAAAACGTATATTCGATTAATATTTGTTGTAAAGAAATATTCAGACAGAGAAGGAATTTCTTCCTTCATTATGCGAAGCAGTAAGTACATAGTTTCTACCCGGCACCATATTTAATTCGCGTTCAAGTGAACTTGGCGACAGTACCAATGGATAATTCTACCCGGCACCATATTTAATTCGCGTTCAAGTGAACTTGGCGACAGTACCAATGGATAATTCTACCCGGCACCATATTTAATTCGCGTTCAAGTGAACTTGGCGACAGTACCAATGGATAATTCTACCCGGCACCATATTTAATTCGCGTTCAAGTGAACTTGGCCACAGTACCAATGGATGATAAAAAATAAATAAAACAAATTTTCAAGCACTCTGAGACTTCATAATGATGAAAAACTGGCCAAGCGCGACTTACTTACCTATAAAAACGGCAACTTTAAATATTTATTATATTCTGTTAATTAGTAGGTATTTGTTGTTATAGCGGGAACATAAATACAATATCTGAAAATTTCAACTGTCTAACTATCACGGTTCATGAGATACAGACAGACGGACAGACAGCGGAGTCTTAGTAATAGCGTCCCGTGTTACCCTTTGGGTAGGGAACCCTAAAAAAATATATAATAAGGTTCATTTTTAGCAGGGATCGGAATAGGGTAGTTGACTGACATATCAAATCAACTACTTTTTAATAAATGTCAGAACGATAGTTTATATGGAATTTTGTATGAAATATTACACTATGACGTCATAGTTTCACAGCATCAAATCATCTACTCTTAGTGGTTCCACAGGTATTTTTTTTGAAAGGACTAAGTTGGTAGCCTCAGATGGCTGCGACAACCTTACCGGACAAATCGGCGAGCGCAGAGGGCTCTCAGCCGGGTAATATTTAGGTAACAACGCCTGAGGGCACCCCCGAATGGGGTACGAACCTCGGCTCAGGGCGTTACCGGGGGAGGGGGAGGACTTTGTACGAGTTACGACTAATTGGGGGCGGTCGGATTACTGTAGGCAGCTCGGGCCGCTTGAACGGGGCGAGACTGAGTGGGACGTCGCGGCGGTCCTCGCCGTCGAGGACGGTAGCGTGATCGGTTGTGTGTAGTGTGTTGTGTACTTTTACGAGCTTCGTCAGCTTCGATCTGAGCTAATGTAATAGGGTCATCCGGCTCGCTGAGGGCTTGCCTTGGTCTATGGATACGGAGTATACGGGAGGGCGTGTACGTTGCGGCTTTCACTATAAGAGGGTTGCGATGATTAACGGCGGTATTGAAAAATCTGCGTGAGGTGCGTTTTATAAATTGTTTTATCGTGGGGAGACCTAAGTCAATGTGGAGATTTTCATTACGCATGTACCACGGGGCGCCCGTGGCCTTGCGCATGAAGCGATTTTGAATCACCTGAAGGCTATGGATCCGTGATGGAGCTGCATGTGCGAACACAGTACTAGCATAGGTCATGATGGGGCTTCCACAGGTAATTAAAAATCATAAAAAAGCATTAAATGTACAACATATTTGATATTTCCACGTGTTTTTAGAGTTTGGTCATTTATTTTTGACAGTGTCCACTAGCCTATTGTTTTATATGATTTACGCAATCAATTAAAACTGTTTATCTACTCTCATATCGTAATGTTCTTATTATGAAATCAAAATCAGTACTTTAATGAGCCACTTTAGGCACACCCGTGTATAATGATTCATTATAGTACAGTTGTTGTTCCCAAGATAATGCTATAAAATAACTTTTTTTCTATTAAAGTACACTTTGGACCTATCAATAGTATAATCAATCAATATCAATTAAATTTGACGATGACAATGTCACAAATTTTGTATCTTGAATTTTAGAGGTAAGAATTTTTGGGAGTTGGCAACACGGATTTGATTAAGTTTTGCCTACACATATCATTTTGACCAAAAATGTCACAAAAATAGCAATTTTTTTTTTTTTTTTTTTTTTTTTTGTAGGAATTCAATTTTTTTAAATGACATTATTTATATGAGTTTAGATAAAGTACTGTATGATACTGCACATAATTAGGTATTAAAAACTCGTGTGATACTATTAAGAACCTCGCCTACGGCTCGGTACTTAAACTCACACTCGTAGTTAATAACCCCTATTATGCAACAGTATCATAAACTACTATTATCTACTCTCATATCGTATATCGTAATGTTCTTATTATAAAATCAAAATCAGTACTTTAATGACCCACTTTAGGCACACCCGTGTATAATGATTCATTATAGTACAGTTGTGTTCCCAAGATAATGCTATAAAATAACTTTTTTTCTATTAACGTACACTTTGGACCTATCAATAGTATAATCAATCAGTATCAATTCAATTTGACGATGACAATGTGACAAATTTTGTAACTTGAACTTTAGAGGTAAGAATATTTGGGATTTGGCAACACGGATTTGATTAAGTATATGATTATCGTGTCTGTTTATTTTATTGTTTTTGCCTACACATATCATTTTGACCAAAAATGACACAAAAATAGCAAATTTTTTTTTTTTTTTTAAAAGTTCAGTTGGTAGAAAAATACTATCGATTTGTCTATTTTTTTAAATGACATTATTTATATGAGTTTAGATAAAGTACTGTATGATACTGCACATAATTGGGTATTAAAAACTCGTGTGATACTATTAAGAACCTCGCCTACGGCTCGGTACTTAAACTCACACTCGTAGTTAATAACCCCTATTATGCAACAGTATCATAAACTACTATTAATTGCCAATTAATCTTGTAATAGGGATGATGTCTAAAATCTAATTAGTCCGCCATTCAGTTAGATTACCAAAAAACATCGGACATTTATTGTTTAGTTCCCAAAACAAAAAATAACGAAGATTCAACGACAGTCACGTCTTATATTAGTAAACTTTTTACAGAGAGATGACGTCACAAGCACTCCTGAACTTTGATGCGCTTATCATTTCATTTTTTTATTGATTTGATAAAATAACAGACAGACAGACGGACAGACATACGAGTGATCCTATAAGGGTTCCGTTTTTTCTTTAGAGTTTCGGAACCCTAAAAAATAGGAATCCAATATTTTTTGATAACCTAACTGACGGACTAAACACATGTTGGTTTCACCTTAGGCTTCCACTAAAAACTACATCACTCTATCTCAAGAAATATATATTTCTATTTATTACGATCTAGATTGAGTAGGCTGCAATTCTACAAAATATTTCACATACTTCAGCTGAATCTAGTGATCGGAGCCGATAACAGCACTTGGCAGAAAACGCTGTGGTTTATAAAAAAAAACATTTCGATGTACATTGTTTTACCTTCGATTGATTACGCAATAGCGCAGCGGTTGCATTTCTTGGTAGGTGACGCAATCGTGTTTTACCTACACGGTCCAAACCTATGTATGTATTAAGGCGATGCTATACGTGAAATGATGATTCTAAAATGCGTTTTTCTCTGTATTCTTTGTTCCAAGAGATTTGGAAAAAATATATGTTAAACTAGAGAATAAGTGACGGGGAATAGTGTTTTTAAAAATAGTGATCATGAAATGTCATAAAAAATCGTAAATATGCCCCTTTTTAAAACTAAGAATGCATTCTTCTCTTATTTGGGTCATCCAAATAACTTGAAAAATATTGACATACATTCTAAAATCAATTAGAAAGGGAATAGTTTTCTTACATTTTCCAAAACAGGCTAAGTTTACTAAATACTACTAATTACGTCTCTCCTGTCTCGCTTGTCTCCGTCAGTTTGTTTAGTAAGGGACGGCGACATACGCAGATAGGCTCCTAGCCTACATTACTCATATACTCGGGACCTGTATTCTAATAAAATCCCATATGAAGTAACAATGATGTCTTATAATAAATTCAAAGAGTATGTAAAACATAAATTGATCAACAAGGCCTACTATAAGGTGGCTCATTACATAGAAGACAAGAATACATGTAGTAGCTTCTCTCTACACCCCCTGGCCAAGTGACATTTGTATGAAATTTATGTATATTTCTAATAAAAACTGTAATTACATACATTCGAAATATCCACAAAAAAGAACCGGGCAAGTGCGAGTCTGACTCGCGCATCGAGGGTTCTGTAATGATGTAACTGATTGATAAATCAGTCAGTCACATTTTCCTTTTTTTTTCTCATTTATCTGTTTGTCTACGTATAGCTATGCTTAGTTTGGGATCAGATGTGATGATAGTGTGTGATCAATGTCCCAAGATATTTATTTCAAAATCAACAAAATCAAAACTCATTTATTCAGTTTAGGCCCTAATGAATGTCAAAATTTACAGTTTTACAATAGGTTCGGAATACACTTGAACTGAGAAGACTCCGGCAAGATTTGATTTGATTTTATCTTAGGGGTGGTAAAATAGGACAACGGGGGGAAACCTGAGGGGCGTAAAGCTGTATAATATAATTTTATAAATTTTCGGGAAGGAACGTCCTCTACCTATCAGATACTTGATGCTCCAACAGGTTGCCAATAAGGACTATATATAAGTTTACCAGATGTCGCTAGTTGGGACTTTTTCATGTTTATAAGTTATTCATACAAGAAAGTCCCATAGAATATAAATCAGCAATAAGATAATAATAATAAAATCTTATACACATATTAAATATTCGTATTTTTGTTTTGTATATGTCACCGTATGATCTAGAGCGCCGTAGTTTTGTGATCAATCTCGCTTTGGCTGTCGCCAAACAGGCGGATGGTAAACAGCTGTTTTTGTGGGTTCTAAATAAATAATAAAAAAATGATATTGATAGGCTTACTTGATTGGCTTGATTTTTTACTTGATCTGGAACTCAGAGACTAACCAATCAGGGACGGTTACCAATTTTACTAGCTATAAAATCGGAACCCTGTTGATAAGTACAGACGTTCACAATTTAACGGTTTGATATAGATATATTATGAACTATCGAAAATTGATTCGTTATATTGTGATCAGTATGGTACAGTTCACAATGTATCGACGGTTTACAATCTCGCGAGATGGATTGTAAACTAGCGGTGTTCGCAATCATACGGTGACATACCTGAACGAGATTCTGATTTATTTCACTTTTAGTTCTAGATATAATAATATCAAGTTTTATAATAAAACCTTGGAACTGCCATAAAACCAGGCACCTCAGCAGAAAGTGGCGCTACCCTAGCAGCAAGAACAAGCAGCTCTACCAAACCTAACCATGACAGCCAAGTTAAATTATAAGATCTAATACAAGTCTCGATGGAGACATACAAATGGACAACTTGCTTCAAACATTTATGTATACTATCCTAAGTTCCTCGTGTCGCAAGATGCTGGGTGTCAAAGTAATCAATCAAAGTGTCAAGTCGTCACGCCAAAGAGAAGCCGGTAGCCGGCATGGATTCACATAGCGTGGGCGTACACTGAGGAAGGCGGGGACGCCTAAGACACGCCCCCACATCAACGCACCCTTCTCACTGCGTTCACTAATCCTAAATTCGTGAGCAGCTGAACCAATACTGGAACGCCACTTAAGATTTGGAAACGTCTTGGAGTAACTCCAAAAGTTATATCCCATACTAACGAAATATCACACGTGATGAGCCCTAAAATGTAGAGTAGAGTACCGGGAGGATATCAATAGTCATCCGAAATGAATGGATGCCTCGACTATAATTCGACCGGATAACTCACTCCGCGCCACCGACGTTAGAGGGTAGCGGGGGACGACAAAAGGATCGCGCGGGGAGAGGGCGGTTCACTACATGTGTATTATGAAAGTGCCTTAAAAACCAGCTAAATGCACGATGGACCACGCAATATAGAAAGCAGGTTATCTAATCTAAATAGAAAAATCGATGTAACGAACGAAAATGAGGACCCAACAAGTGCACCAGTGAAATGAAATTATTACGTGTATAGTTAATTGCTTTTCAAGTTGTCTCAAAAAGTCCTTCAAAGTAAAACGGCCACCATTACACTAAAACCATATAGCCTGACATAATCTGACTGAGTGCGTAACTGCGATAAAATAACGTGACTTGAACTCAAAATATATCTTGACAGGAATAATACATTGCTCAACTTGACACTGGCAAAATACGCAAACTGTTTGATGCGAATGCAAAAAAAAACAATTCATGTTACGTAAGCTTCGCATGTTGGGCACAACACAACACGACATTAGCTTCGACCATGATAAACTTTCCTTTCCAAGGAATTTTACAAGTCCTTAGGTATTTTAAGGACTTGTATTCAAACGTTTACCTTTGAGGTACAACAATAAGAAAAACTTCGTGAGGGTTGTTACGAACCTCTGTTAAAAATAGATTGCCTTGATGCCACCAAATAATGTCCTTCCTCACAATTATGTAACGCAATTTTCCGGTCCAAAATGTCTACCGGATTTGCATCCGGTACATTTTGGACTTTAGATTTTAATAATACATTCGCATGGATGTATTACAGTACCGTGCAAATTCGGTATTTAAAATGCAATCTTCGAATCTCTCTGAGTGTGTGCTAATCAAATCCTAAGTGCACCTAATCGACGACTTAACAAAGACTTGGATACAAATTAAAACACACAAATATTTACTCTATTGCTTATACCCTAAGTAAAGTCTAAGCAGGCTCTATAGATCTCAGCCTTAGTGTCATCCGCTAAGAACCTATCGGTTTCGTCAACTTTATAGTATCCCTCTCGCTACCACCCTCAAATAAAATCTGTTGCCAAGCATCTACTGGTGTTTCGATAACTGCACATGTCTAAATCTAAATGGGCTATTATTTTTCCATAACATCAAATTATGAGAAACAAGAAAAGTTCAATTAAATTTGGCAAGAAAAACAATATTATGATTAGTTAATTTGTAATATAAAACCTCAAAATCAATTAAGAAACCTTTCCTAATCGAAAAAGCGAAAAAGTTATTCCAATTAATTAATTAATTCGTTTCTATAAATGAGCGACTTTTATTAAGAAAGCAGGCAAGAATTTGATTGGTAGGTACTCCGGATACCTACTTCCAATCCAACTAAATGGGCAATTAGGAAATAAACAGCGTGATAAAAAAGTAAACGTGACTGACTGACTGATCCATCAACGCACGATCTATCATCGCGGCTGAATCCACGGGGCGGATAGGTACAGGAGCCTTTATTTATGTATTTACTTTGTAGTACCCGCCTGGCTGGCTACCACCCTCAAGTTGAAAATTTGTCGCCAAGCACCTACCTGCCGGTGTGTTCCGGCAATTGCATTTGAGAGCCAGTTTGCCTTCTCGGGATTGTAACAGGTCAGCAACACAGTGGCAATATCTCTGGTATTGCAAATGGCGATAGGCGACGGTAACCACTTACCATCAGGTGGGCCGTAAGCTTTCTTGCTACCTTAGTAGAATAAAAAAAAGCCTCTGAAGTTACGACAATTTTAAATTTAGCCTAAATTTCTGGTAAAAGAACCTTTACTCTCTAAAACGTAGTGATGGGACGAAAAAGCACTTAGTATTTACTACTCGCACATCTAATAGATACTCAAGGAGAATATTTGGTTCATATTTTTCTCAAATATGTATGGAAATATTTTCAGGACCTATATAATCTAGAATACAGGATTCTAGATTAATTGCTATTTCATTAAAGTTCTAAATATTACGGTTTATGAAATGGACTCGTAAAATAATAGTAGTTTATGATACTGTTGCATAATAGGGGTTATTAAATACGAGTGTGAGTTTAAGTACCGAGCTGTAGGCGAGGTTCTTAATAGTATCACACGAGTTTTTAATACCTAATTATGTGCAGTATCATACAGTACTTTATCTAAACTCATATAAAAAATGTAATTTAAAGGTAAAAGATAATATTTTGTCATAGGTTTTCATGTCTTACGGGTATCGATTATTCGTCATTTCCATTGCCGCCTCCACTATTTCAGATCCAAGTTTATTTCACCTTAGTATCACTGCTATTTTTCTATCATTTTTGGCCAAAATAAAATATGAATGCAAAAAAATCAATAAAATAAACAAACATTAATCATCATGGCGCCCAAATCCGTGTGGGGAAAATCTCCTAAGTTGAGATCTCTACCGCATACGCGACCACAGACAAAGTAAATTTGCATCTAAAATTATAATTGTTTAGTCCTGATGTCTGGCCACCTATAATGTTTTTTTCTTTATTATTTCGTTTGACAAGTTGACTGACAGTAATTGAAGTAAGTAAGAGAAGTAAAACCCAAAAAACATTATAAGTGGCCAGACATGTCCAAATACTTGTACTTTAATGAAAAAAAGTTATTTTATAGCATTATCTTGGGAAGAAAACTGTACTATAATATAATTTTTTAATTTCATTATAGACGGGTGTGCCTAAAGTGGGTCATTAAAGTACTGTTTTTGATTTCATAATTAGAACTTTACGATATGAGAGTAGATAAAAGTATTTTCTTTAATTACATACCTACCTAGTTATTAAAACTTACCAGTACATTTTCTCAATTTATTGTCATCCAAGGACGAGTCAATTTAGGAGATTGTATAGACAACTGTAGCACACTAACAAATACTTGTTATAATATGAATAACATATTCTGAAATAATTATTTACACATTACGTAAAATAATGTGTCAGTATTCATGGTTAATAATTTAAATTATTCAATGCTGAGTTTATTGTATGAGTCTAAAAATATAACAACCTATAAAACGGAAGAGTACTCGTATGTTCCAAGTATAATACATACCTAATATTAGTTAGATACTACACAGATAAAAAGGATTTCTCCAATTAAGAATAAAATATGTCTTGAAATATTTCTTAATATCAAGAGAATGTGTTTCTGTTCAAGTCATATATATTTTCTCCAAGAAAATATTATTCTTTGTACAATAAAATATTTTACTTGACATTTAAAGAAAACTTGTTTCAAAGCAAATATACAAAGTTTTAGTTTAAAAACAAAAAAAAATCTTATTTCAACATTTTTAAACAATTTAATCTAATAAAATTTAATCTTCAAATGAAGAATTATGTTATTTAAGCAAGAAAATATTATTTTATTAAGTTCCAAAGTAATTATATCTTAAATTAAGATAGTCTTCTTTCATTGTAGTTTTATAGTATGTTAATTGGAATAAACAATGTTGTCTTAACTTAACAATTCCTATTGCTTCATATCATTGAACGAAATAACTTATAGTAAGATACATTTTCTAGATTAAAGGAATTACGGTTTACGGCAGACAAAATATGTTTTTGTCAAGACAATACCGCGCAACCAGCGAGCGGCCACCATGTCCATTCTTTCCGTGACCGGCCGGCCGTTGGTGCACATCTTGAAAGCAAGATGCAAGAAGAAGTTCTGCAAGCAGAAGCCTATAGTAGAGAGTGATAACAAGCAACATCATTTGTGCGCGCAGAGGCAGTTTAGGGCCAATATAAATTGCAATGGACAAGGTGTCCCTCGCAGTAAAAGCTTGTGCGTTGCTGTCCCACGCAACGAACAACTTTTTACAGGTTATTTAAAGAAGTTTATTAAGAAAACCTGTAAACGAAAATCTGCTCAGCATTGTGCAAGGCTTAGAAAAATTGGACAGTGAAAGTAAGTAATCTCATATAACACTACATCCAAGATAGTTACGGTTTAGTAAAAAATCGTTACGTTTTGCCACAAGTAAAATTTATCTCATAATGAGAAAACCCTTTTTGTTGGTAGGACAAATAATTTTACAATGAGAATATTTTATTTCTGCAAAAGATTTCAGAAACTTACACAAAAATGATGAAATCTTGAAAGAATCTATTATTTCTCTATGCAAGGCTTTTATTTGTTATTATAATATAATAACAAATTAAACGGAGAATGTTTTATATCATGTGAAGATAAAAAAATCTTAAGATATGTATCACTTTCAAAATCCAAGTAAAACCATTTTCAAAACAAGATCGTTCTGTTTTGTTATACATTTTTATCATATTGAACTAAGAATATAATCTCTTACATTGATTCTGCATTTTCTTGAATGAACAAGTTATAAGTACTTTTGGATTAAGAACTTCAAATTCATTAGAACTAGAAAACTAAATCTCTTTGGTGGAAGATACATTGTCATGGATCAAATGTCAATTTTCTTGTCACAAAACAATTGACATTTGATTTCTTGAATTATGAATATTAATCCAAAAGTTTTTTTTTCTTTCTACAAGAAAATATTAGTTTCCCTATATATGAAATCGCCATTATCTTAGTTCAATGCAAACTAACTTCGTGGAAGTTAAAATATCTTAAATGAAGAAATCCTTTTTATGTGTGTAGGCTTAATCTAACTAGCAGTTCCCCGCGGTTTCACTCGCGTAATAATATAAAAAGTAGGCTATAACCTTCGGGGATAATGTAGCTTCTTATTAGTGAAATAATTTTTCAAATCGGACCAGTAACTCCGAGATTAGCGCGTTCAAACAAACAAACGAACTCATAATTATTAGTATATAGATTCAACGCAGCGCGTTATACTACGCGTAGCAGTACAAATTAATAATTGTTTTTTTAATGGTAATACTTACTCAGAAGTTGGAAAAGAAATATCAAACTTTACATAAAAAACGTCGACATTTTTGAAAAGTTTGAAAATTTCACGAATACAATACTTTTACTTTACAAAATACGTTGCGCAAGAGAGCTGCCAGCTCTTCGATCCCCAGTGGGGACAACTAATCGTCTAGCTCTTTGAAGAGTAGGTGAGCAAAATCCTACGGACCAAAGGTCTCGTCACCAAAAGGTACAAAATTAAATAGGTATACAGCTAGGAAATTCTGCCAGCATTTTCGGAATAAAGCCCAAGGGGCCAAATTTTTTAAATTTAATTTAATATAACACTAACAATAGATATTATAAATAACTATGTATTAGTTATTTAACAACCATGTTATCTATATATATATATACTAATAATAAAGCTGAATAGTTTGTTTGTTTGAACGCGCTAATCTCCGGAGTTACTAGTCCGATTCGAGAAATTATTTCACTAATAGGAAGCTATATTATCCCCGAAGGTTATAGGCTACTTATTATCCCGGGAACGCGAGTGGAGCCACGGGGAACAGCTAGTCAGTCAAGACACATTGCATGTGCTGGTACATATATCATAACATAAGTCAATGAAACATGAAAACTGAAAACTCAAACAACGGCGAAGATCATGTCCTCAGTGGACCCTTATGCTGTCTTCCGAAAATATTATGAAAATCAGACTTTCAACATGTTTTCATGGTCAATCGATAGTTATAAGGACTATTATCGCACATCATACAGCCACGTACTGTGCATATTGATGGCTTCACGACTATCGTCGCCGCGATCGATCGCACCGCCTCGCTAAGTGTAATTAATAATACAATTACATTAATTAGTTTAACAAAACATTTATTGTGCGTCTCTCGGCTACCCAAATGAAAGCTGAGTAAGGCGATATGAGAAATTATGATTCTAAATTAAGCTTTTCTCTGCAGTCTTTGTTTTTGTAGCAAGATATTTTGTAAATAATAGGTATATATATGTTAAACTAGAGAATATATAACGAGGAAAAGTATTTTTAAATTTAAAATGTTCATTTGTAACGTCAGAAAGAAGTCGATTTTTTTCTCCCATTTGGTTCATTCAAATAAAATGAAAATATTAACATACAATAAAACAACGAATAAAAAGGATTACTTAGTTTTTATTTTCATAAAATACCGATTTTTAGTGACTTTTTTTGTTGCTTTTAGCTATGTTTCAAAAAAATCAAAGCAGCTTGAAGATCATTACCTTATTATACTACATTTGTTTCCTATCTATCTAACTACTACTACGAGTACTATTATTGTAGGTACCTAAGCTATTTCCTTCGACAGTATCTTTTTCAAATAGTTAGGAGAGGCAAAAACCAAACCACGGGGGACAGGACAGTTAGTTAAATATTCTGGGACATTCTTCACACGCGGTTATCTGATCCCAAACAAATCAGAGCTTGTAGGTAGGAAAACAGATAACTGATATACTACTATAAAAAGTCAGTCAAGGGTGTAATCACCCAGACCACAGATTACTAAATAGTTACTACGTAACCCAGACACAGACAAACCGATAAACAGACATGTTCATGCACACAAATGTTAGTCCTGGATGGGCGTGATAGGTGGTGTCTTAACCAATGTCAACCAGTCAGTGAACTGCGTGTTTTTAGAAGACCGCCTGATAAATTGGAGCCACTTTTGATGAAAGATAATACTTGCAATGAGTACTTTTGAATTTGAATTTGAAAGAAGCTTTAAACACATTTTAGACTTTAAAATCTTTAATTAAAGCTGTCTCGCAGATCAGTATCTACGGAGGGTGAATTTCCAAGGTCAACTGGCAATGTATTCCAAAACGCATTGACTTGCAAACCTGCTAGCGGACAAGCGGAGCATCCCAGACGCGGCATTAATTATAATAAGACAGCTACCGCCCCGCGGTTTCACCCGTGCTCCCGAGGGATCTAATGTTTTCCCGGGAAGTTATTTGGATGGCCCAAATAAGAGAAAAATGCTTTCTTAGTTTTAAAAAGGGGGCTTTCACGATTTTTTTCTGACGTCACTAATGAAAAATCGCAATTTTGAAAAAAACTATTCTCCGTCACATATTCTCTAGCAACATAACATTATATTTTTTCCAAATCTCTTGGAACAATCCGTATTTTTTGCAATTGAAACAGCTACCTTTAGAGGCCCGTAGGCTACAGACTTCTATCAGCCGATATTTGGTCGTTCAAATGGTAGAAGGGAAAACAGCAGCGTGTTCTGAACATCACTGATATAATTATTCAAATTCTTGTCCTCCGTTACCAAAGAATACTAAATATTACCTCGTAACTAATTTTGTGAATTGTCGGCGTGACTTCCTATTGTTAAATTTACAAAAGGCATGCTTGTTTCTTTGCGAGGCCTAGCTTTAATGTATCAATATCGATCTATTGACTTATTTATTGATTGTATGCGTGTGATCTCAATTGTGGATATCTTCAGGGATGTCGCTATTCGCAAATCATTACTATAGGATTCATTTGTAGATTCCAAAGCAGATTTTTATTTTAATTTATGATGCATACCTACCTACTTTTTGCCTTATGAAGAGAAAATACAAAAAAGTACCATTCCCCAACCCTTAACTCTAAAGTTTGCAAATAAAAAAACTCACAAAAAAGAATGAAACGAAAAAGATTACATAACCATTGTTTGGCAAGTACACACCCAATTAATTAACTTGCCCATTCATTAACTTACTTACTACTTGTGAAAAACTTTGTTTACTTACAAAGAACTCGCGTAGGCATTTGCTACACGAACGGTTCAACCGCCGCGCGCCGCGTCGCCGCCCGTCGCAAACACAATTTGACATGAAAAGTCTATGTACGGTCCGAATTGTGATTTTACTTCTCACGATGCTCAAGAATATATTCGCTGAATCGAATTGGAAAGTGCGCTCACAGCGCTATTAGCGTGATAGTCAAACGGACCACTATATGATAGATATAAATGTCACAACAGTAACGACATTACTTCAGTCTTATGATTTCACGTAGGAGCTGGAGCTCTGTAAATTCAATATGACGAAGGTAATGTTGCTATTCATGACGTCATACCATCTGACATCGGCGCGTTTACACTGATTCGGTACGCGTCTTCGAGCGATATTTTCAATATTGGCGTGTATCGGACCGCACCTATGCGTGGTAACCGCGCGGTTTCCCGCTTTTACATTATTTTGTGTACGCGGCCAGTGTACAGTACACCCAATGAACTTTTACTTTTTTACGAAGTATTTAATCAATTGTTACGCAATACAGTTTAGAAACAATGTCAACCCTGGGCCGTCCTAGTTAATACCTACCTACTGCATTTTGCACACTATTTGTCATAAATTGCATATTAGCTGAATGACGCTGGAACGGCGCACTTCGCCAACACAATTTAAAACTTACGTCGTTTTGTATTAGTTTCAGTTTCATATACCTAATAGAATCCATTAAAAAATAGTTTTACTACATTGAAATGCTGAAGTTGCTATATTGTAAAAAGCAAAAAATATAAGATACCGAATCTTATTTTATGGAACATTTTTCCGTCTACAAGAACTGTCCTCAATTAGAATGCCAATCATAACTTTTTTAATTAGTTTAACGAATAATTGCTTCAATCGAATAAAACTGTTAGGCAACAGAACAGAACTCTCCTAGTTATTGATAAAAAAACGATACAAACAAACATAGATGTATAGGTATATGTGTTCAAAGCTGTGATTTTCGGTTTTCCTAAATTTTTCTATAATAAATATCCTGGGACATTCTTCACACACGGTTATCTGATCTCAAACTATGCAGAGCTTGTACTATGGAAACCAGATAAATGATATACTACTGTTTTTTTTTGTAAATACATACTCATATATATAATTACACCCAGACTCAGGACAAACAGACATGTTCATGCATAGAAATGTTTGTCCTGGATGGGAATCGAACCCACGACCAGCGGAACAACTGACCTGTCAAATAATGCCATTGCAGAGTTATTCTCACTGCAAGAAAACGGTAGATTTCACATTGCCATAATGTGTACACAAAATAATCCTCTGATAAACGTACGACTGTTATTCCTCTAGGATGGAATAAACCACGGCACGCATGTACTCAATACATAATTTCATAAAATTACTTAGTTCAGCAATACGATGACGAATTCTCAAATAAGGACAGGTGAACACAGGGGAATTTTACACCAATAAAATGGACAGTTATGTGGTCCCCGTCACGGTTTTGTCTCGACATAGGGTTCTTCAAAAGGGGTGTCAAGCTCTTCAAGGTTGTTCAATCTTCCTGGTATTGCAAATTTTGTACTCGAGCACAGGTGTGTTCCGACACTCAGCAGCTATGTTGAAAATTAAGTGTACGCCAATTAGGCATGGTATTTTTTCAACTTTCTAATTTACCCCTCAAAAGTGGCCCCTATGTTTAAAATTCATTTATTTACGATAGACGCCCGTGTTTGGGTCATCCACTTACATATTTCGTTTCAGTAATTTCGTAGCAAATTGGCTGCTACAGAAGGACAGAAAGACACACGAGTGATCCTATATGAGTTCATAAAATCGGTTCATAACCAAACAAAATATCCATGAACATCATTCAGCCGAATTGAGAATCTCTTCCTTATTTTAAAGGAGGTTAAAAATAACATTCAACTATCAAAAAATAAAAGAAAACTATGTGAGATAAAGGTCATAAAAAGAGATGCCTATAACTGTATTTGTTTAGATGTTTTTTTTTTATTATACATTTACTAAGCGATTGATATTGCACTGTTATTGGCTGGACGCTGATCTCCAATTACTTAATCTCAGTGAAATCCATACACATTGACCACGGAACAACTAGATACGTCATGTTATCCTTGGAATGGCGCTGTCGTATCGAAAAATAGGGATGATGACAAAAAAAAACAAATTTGTCCGTCAGTTATATTACCAAAAAAAAAATAACGAAGATACAGTGCGTTAAAATTTCGTTAGACGTCATAAGCCCCCACTCTGAACTTTAATAATTTTGTATTGATTTGATACAAAATACGTATCCAAAATTTTTTGATAACCTAACTGACGAACTAAATAGAATTAATTATTTTTTACCCCGTCATCATCCCTATAATATTATCGCCATACATGCGCCATAGATATTGGCGGTGAAATCAAGCTAGCGCAACTCGTAAAAACGTAAAAACAAACTAAATTACAAAAAAATTAGGTATCTACTATTGGCACATACTTTGCTTGCCATCTGAATTGCCAATTGCCATTGCCATCCAGCGTGGCAATGCTGCCAGTCTTCTTGGCACACTTCCGCGGGACAGCGATTTGGCACAAATTTTTTATTTATAGTTTTTAGGTAGTAAGTAGGTTAGTATTCTAATTATTAAGATTCTTTACAAATAATTAATTCAAATTTATGTAATTACAGTTTTAAATATACATAAACCACTATTGATTAAAAATTAGTCCGTCAATCTATATAATTTAGAATTTGAGTCCTTGTGATATATTTTTGAGAAACACTTGCTTTAAAAGTGAATCAAGCGGTTGATTTTTCAAGTTTTTATCTATCTAAGTATATCCAAATATGTTTTGAAAGTAAAAAGCTGCAGCAAGGTCTTGAGAATGTCATACATTTAATTTTTCATTGAAAATAAGTACAGTATGACACAACTTAGATGCAGCATCGGCAAATCGGTTTCGTACACTTCACTTCCGATTTACAAAACTAATAAAAATCATTCATTATCGCGCCATTCCACGTTCAACAAGATCATTTTTTAACACATGAGTAATGTTGTAGGCGCACTCTTTTCGAGAATGATCGATTTTAGAATTTTGCCGATGCTTCATCTATGTTGTGTCATACTATATCTATTTAAGAGATATGATGGTTTAAAAAACCCCTTTTAAACAGCAATTTACGGCGACGATATATAGGAATAGTTCTTTTGTCAAGTATCCTCGGCGTCTACCCCTTCCACCTTCTTTTTTAGGTCGTCAGTCCACTTGGTCTTTTGTCGATGGGGGACAAATGTGGCCAGCCACCTTCCTGCCACTTCACGTAATCTCTAGGTACATCTATGTCACTACCTCGGTTTTTGAGAATCTCAAGGTCGATATCTGATACTGCTAAATCAAAAAGAAAAAATACTCTTGTCTGTCGGGGTGTAAAAACTTTTTGATTTTATAAACGTTGGAATAAGTAGGTATAATACTCCAAAAAACTTTTCTTAGTTGATGCCCTTTGTCATAATAGATTGTGTTGCAAATTTCAGCCCTATCTGTCAAGTGGTTTAAGCAGATCAGTCAATCAGTCACGCTTTCCTTCTATATTAATTAGATATATATTTTACGGTAAGATACATGTACAGTGTGTCCGGTCATAAACTAGCGATATTATAAGGACTTATATTTATTTGAATCATTTTATGAGACTTTTCTAAGAGCAAACCCTGAAATTTCGAAAAAAAAAAATCATACAAAACATCAATCTTGTTCGGTCAAAATGTATGAAAAATATTATTTTATTTCGAGTTTTTAGGGTCCTAGAAAAGTTCCATAAAATGTGTTCAAATAGGTATTAATACCTAAAATATCGCTAGTTTACGACCGGACACACTGTATAGTAAAAAAAAGGTCGACAGAATAAAACAGTTCTAAAATAAATAAAACGTTGATAGAATATAACAATTATGACGCAAAATAATAATTGGCTTTATTCTAGATTAAATAAGTAAACAACTTTTTTCTAAGTAAGAGAATACGCCGTAATTATATTTATAGACCAACAAAAACGTGTAAGACGAGACACGGAGAATAAAACCTTATTAGGGACGATAGAGAATAGGAGAGGAAAGATATTAGGCCACCTTATATGTCACGACCAACTAATAAAAATCATCATAGAATAATCGGGCAAGTGCGAGTTAAACTCGCATGGAGAGGTTTACATATGTGTACCAAGTTTCAACTCAATCCAGTCCAATATTTTCGGACAGACAGACAGACAGACGGACAGATGCACGAGTGATCCTATAAGGGTTCCGTTTTTTTTTCTTTAGAGTTTCGGAACCCTAAAAAGTAAGAAGGAAAGCGAAGAGGAAGACCTAGATTGAACTATATAGACCAAGTAAAGATAAACATAAGTACCCGTTGTAAGAGTATAAAAAATCCAAACCACTGACTATTATAGAAATCTAAATAACTAGGTACTTGACCTATGACTTCTTTCGGCTGACATGATGCTGAAATTTGACAGGCAGTAGGTACATGGAAAGCAAAAGTCAGCTAAGAATTTTTCCATCCATGGAACGCAGGTTACCGGGAACAGCTGGCATATTTAAAAACGTTAGGCAAAGCTGAAGGTAAGTCTAGACTACTAAAACAATATCATTTAGAACTACGTCATACGACTACCACGTAATGGATTTTGGGTCTTGTACACACGGCCACAGATCAAGCTACACACTGCGGCACCTTATGCGGTTGTAATAGGAGCTATTTTGCAACAAAAATGTGTAGCTTGATCTGTGGCCGTGTGTACAAGATGTAACAGTTTTTGTTCAACTTTATCAACGAAAAGTTTTTTTTTCATAACAAAAGGTAAATTTTAACTGTTATAATTCTGCAGAACTTTGAGTTACGTTAACTTTTATTGACTAAAGGCCATGTTATAACTTAGGTACTTTGGTCTTCCACAACACTACGTTGCTATTGAAAATACTTTAGGAGTTAAATAAATTAAAAAGAATTACAACCTTTATAGTTTATACTATGACTAGATGTCTCCTGCGGCTTCGCTCGCGTTTCTGGGATTGCACTCGCTACAATGTAGCTTCCTATTTGTGTTTTTTTTTTTTTTTTTTCGAATCCGACTTGAGTATCCAGAACTTTTCAATCAACAATTCTGACTTCCTTACTAATATTATAAATGTTGATTTGTCCTTTTTTAACGCAGCAATGGATCGACGTAATTTTTGGCAAAGCATAGACCAGACCCAATAACTCAGAAATAACGTAGAGTACTTTTATTCCGGGACCGTTCATCAAGACTGACAAATTTTGTTCTACGACCTTTTCTAATTCAATGTTATTTAAAAAAAAATGCATTTTTGATCTTCATAACTCTTAACTTAGCTAGGCTTCACAGTTAGTAAGCCATAACACGAACTCGAGACGAGGCAGCAGGCAGAGAGTACGATTTTAGAAATTCCCACTAAAACTTTTTTTTCTTGGACCTATTAACTATTACGTTTTAGAAAAAGTCATAGATCAAAATTTGATATTTTTGATGTATCTAAGTCACCTTTAATAGGTTTTTCAGTAATTTCCAGTAACCCTGTATTTTTTTCTCTGTAATTTTAAGTGTCCTATGTCGAAATAAGTCTTTTTATCCTAAAAATTGTTAGGAGCCTGTGCGTTACAGTTACAAAGTAAGTAATAATAATTAGAAGTTTACGAAGTTTAGCTTAAAACCTCTCGGGAAAACTCTAATGCCCGGCGCACATTGGCGAACGGCACGGCAGATTATTTAAAATTTATCTGCTAATGTGCGCCGGGCATATATTGATGTAATTTATATTTAATTTTGTATAACATCATTTTGTTATGAACATTTTATATATATAAATATAAAATCAATCAGTTTACGCCATTGTCATTTAGGGGGAAATAGTGTACCGAGTAAATTCACACACACACAATATGAGAAACAAGCAATTGCAATTGACAGGACTTCTTATATATTTAATTTTTATTTAGAAAGGTATACATATACAGTGAGTCTACATTATTTTAGTTTTTAAACACTAAAATTAAACACTTTAATTTCAAAAATAAAGGAAATTGACAAAATTTGGTTTAAGAAAAATTACAGTAAACATAGATGTTAGGAACAAAAAAAACTGTATGCAAATGATTAATAATGACGCAAGAATTTGGAAATTCCACATTATTATATAATGTTATTGAGAGGGTCAAGGCTGACATAATTTAATTAACTTGAGAATACCAACTAAAAATAAACATCGACAACATTTGTTTAGTGCCAAATTCGCGTCTAAGTATGCAAGCACAGAGAGCCTTGAATAATCCATTACATACAAATTATAACGCGAATAGACAAATACAAAAAAGTTAAGAAAAATAGCTAAGTAAGCTAGCTATTGCCTACTTCAAATATCATTAGATCACTAAGATTCAATGACACTTGAAACTATTTAGAAAATGTCTCTATTCTGCCATCTGTTACTGCTTGTAAAAAAACAAAACTCCATAAACTCCAAATTAAGTCCATAACATCAAATTGTGTGTCACTATTTTTTATATTTTATTTAAGAACCACATTTTCAAAAACAAATATTCGCCCGAAAACATTTAAGGAAAAACTCGTAAACTTTCCAAAGTTGATAAACTTAAAACGCACTTAAAAATGTACTTACTGTGATATATCATAGGGCATATAGTGCTGTGTCGGTGGCTGCAAATCGTGGAGATGCAGGTAAAACTCGTGTCCTCGGAGCGCGGGGCGCGTAAATTCGCTAGCCATGGTGTAAATGCACGCGTCACGCGACCACACTGCGCGACGATAACAGTATAATGCCGCGCTGTAAATCCCTATGTCCGATGCCGCACTCAACGGTGGATGGGCAAGACACGTCTACACGCTACCGAGACCCCAGCTCCTCTGAAGCTCTGAGTTCCATACGCACAACCCCTAACGTTTAATCGAGTAACTCCGAACGATGATGTCGCAACTTGTAAACTGAATCGAGTGACGCTTTCGTGAAACTTTTCCGTTGCTTTTCATTTCTTAATTTTTTTACAGATTGCGTTGGATATTTTTTATTTTGTATTTTAATTTCTAGCGCTATTTATTATTTAGGTTTCATCGAGGTAGTTATTATTTGCTTCGTTGTATATACCTAGGTAGTCAGTACCGGCGTTAGGGTAGGACGCGGTAGGGCGATCGCCCAGGGCGCCAGATGTAAAGGGGCGCCAGGCCCACCTTTATTTCCGGTCGCTCATGATCGAGTCCTGCTATCTCGAGTCTAAATAAAAAATAAATAAATAAATTCACAAGTCTAAAGATCAAATCCCTTTTGTAGGCGGGAAAAGGGGGGGGGGGAGGTTATCACATCTCGCCCAGGGCGCTGGTAGAGCTAAAACCGGCACTGTAGGTAGTTACAATATTTGGTACCTATGCACTAACTTCTCTATACAATATACATATATGCCTATACAATATACATAATTGATATATTGTCCTTCCGGCGATGGAAACCAGCTTCGGCCACATAATCACTAACTACGGTCTATAGTAACTACTAGTGGTCAAACATAAGCCAGTTTTTTTTTGGTTTTTATATATTCATTACAAAATATGTGTATGGATGGAAGTTGTTACTCGTACACGCAAAAACTACTGTACGGATTTGAATGAAATTTGGAAAACAGATAGTTTATAACCTGGATTAACATATGAGATACTTTTTATCCCGGGAAAACAAGACCCCTCTGTCGGAAACGTTATACCTATTAGTAGCCAAGTGGAAAATCACTGAACGATTCGAACCCTGGCGTCGGCTTGATGAAACAACATAGGTAAGCCTAGCCAGGATACCATCACTCTAACAACTCACAACACTCCAATTAGGAGACTTAGGCATAAAGGACGGTTTAACAATTTCAGATGAAAAATTTACCATTTTTTTCCTGGAAGAAGGCCTTTGTTGTATCTATATACCTACATATTTTTCTTTTTTATCGTTTAGGTATATATATTTACGTGTGTTATGTTGTTCAATAAAGTATATTTCGAAGTCTATTTTTTTGCAATGATAGCTCAGAGGGCCTACTCCGAAAAACGATATACGATAGTCCGATTATCGTTGTCAAATTATTAACAAATAGAATTGCAGCAAACCGACGAGATGTAAATTGTGAGCAATTCTATTGGTTAATAATTTGACAACGATGATCGGACTATCGTGTATAGATTTTCGGAGTAGGCCCTCAGTGGTAGTGACGTCGAATGCCGAGACGAAGGTCGCGGGGTCGAATCCTACAATGAGCTTGAGCTTTAGAAGGAAAACATCGAGAGGGAACCATAGCACTGTGGTTGGGTACTTTGTAATATTACACTGGCTGGCTACCACCCTCAAGATGAAAATCTGTCGCCAAGCATCTTTCGGTGTGTTCCGACAGCTGCACTTGAGAGACAGTTCCATTCTAGGCTTTGTGTTTAAAAAAAAAATTTCATTTAATTTCATGTTTTTTTTATTTCAGAAGGTTGACAAGCATGCAGGCGGACCACCTGATGATAAGTGGTTACCGTCGTCTATCGCCATTTGCAATACCAGAGGAACCTATTGCCAATGTGTTGCCGACCTGACCTGTTACAATGCCATAAAGGAAACTGGCTCTCAAGTGCAATTGCCGGAACACACCGGTAGGTGCTTGGAGACAGATTTTCAACTTGAGGATGGTAGCCACTACTAGGTACCTACTCCAAAGTACCCTACCACCGTGCTATTGTTTCCTCACGATGGTTTCCTTAGGCTCATTGTAGGATTCGAACACGACCTTCGTCGCAGAATCCGACACCACTACCACCGAGCTATCAACGCCTTAAAGAAATGGCGTCTTAGACTGAAGTGTTAAGTACTATAAATATCCTTAAGTCATCCTAGCTTTGCACCCCACGGCTTCACCCACGATATAGGGGACTTACCCCTATGAGTTGAATTTACAATAATCTTTTTTTAACATCGTAGGCATCCGTTACGTCATAATTTAAAACTGAGCGTTGATAGATTAGTCAGTAAGTCACGTTTTCCTCAGATAGATAATGGTTTCGATTCTGATATTTATATACTAAACTAATAATAGTCACGTCCCCTCTCCTACTTATTGAATAAGGACAGGAGATATTCAAAGTTGACATATTAGTATACCTACCATTGTCATTTACGGAATGGTCGTGACCAATAAAGCTTTGAAGTAAGTAAGTAACTGACATAAAAAAGGAAGGTTCTCAGTTTGATCTGTATGTTTATCGCATTTTGGAGATTTTGGTATACAACAAATGGATGGAAATCACAAAGATATGTCGCATTAAAGTTCAGGAGTGGGGACTTATGACGTTTTTCTGTAAAAAGTGTACTCGTGATGTCACGCGAAATTCTAACGCACTGTATCTTCTTTATTTTTTGTTTTCGGATATTAAAAGATTTTTTTTTGTCATCACTCCTATTGGCTTAATTTATAACCAACAGAATGCCATTGTCAAGTGTGAATTAATTAGCAGTGGTAGAATCTGGGTTAAGCAGGTTGCGGGTTGCGCCGCCCACACCGCGGCCCGCCCACCACCCACCCTACTCTTGTAACCATTGTAAAATACCATTGCAATTTATCGTTTGATATCTCTTCTTGCATCTAGATCAACAAAATTCTATTTTACGTAATGATTCTTGTTTTTTTTTAAAGGACTAATGTTGGTAGCCTTTTATAGCTGCATCAACGTTACCGGACAAATCGGCGAGCGCAGACCGGGCAACATTGAGGGCACCTTCGAATGGGGTACGAACCTCGACTCAGGGCGTTATTGGGGGAGGGGTAGGGCTTAGTACGAGTTACGACTAATTGGGGGCGGTCGTATTACTAATAGCAGCTCGGGCAGCTTGAACGGGACGAGATCTTGAATATGACGGGATATCTAATCATACATTTCTAACAAAAATTCTTAATTTTCCACACAATTCTCGATACAATATAATTTAATAGCTCCATTATTTCGATCCGACACAAATTGGCTCACTAATGGCGTTCATAATAAAAATCAATAAAGAAAACGCTATCAAATCAGTCATTATCGACCTAAGAAAACGAACCACTGAGACCGAACAAAAACGTTCTAACGTCACGTTTCAAAACTTTAAAAATAAACATTTAAATATCCACACGTAACATCATTTGTCACAAATTCACTTGTAAGTCTTGTAATACTGCGTTGCATATAACTACGAGTAGCTAGCTAACTGAATAACTGCAGTCCAACTAACTAAAAGTGCATCTGACTGACGTTATGCGACCGTGAACTAGTCCTCCACCAACGGACGCGATGCCAGGCCATAACATGACTTAACACTTTACATTAGAATCCAATGACGCTCACACACACATTTCCAAACGCAAATAATAATCAAGCAAGTATTGGATGCGGATTTGAGACGTATTACTACGGTATAGAATTCAGCGGTGAAATATCTTACACGTGCCGCAAATGGTAAACATAACGTAATATTATGCAACTGAAATGCGACCGTGTAGCGCAATAACATTTTTAAAACGTCATAATTAATGAAATTATCGTTTATCAGTTAAGTAGGTGTTGATTACATACGCACTGTGGGGAGAAAAATATAAAATGGAATAATAAGGTTACCACCTTCATATTTTTATTGTGGCGTAACACAGGCTTATAATAAACTAGCTGTTCCCGGAGGTTTCACTCGCGTTCCCGGGATAAAAAGCCATAAGCCGGGATAAAAGGACATAACGTTCGGAGATAATGTAGCTTCCTATTAGAGAAAATCGGACCAGTGAATCCAAAGATTAGCGCGTTCAAACAATTTTGATTTAAGAAAATAAGAGCATAACTAATTCCATTTATTACTTTTTTACTCGGGTGAAGTATAAACTCTAGTGCCTGCCTAACGAGTAACGCCTTACGAGTTCAGCGGCAATCGAACTTTGCTTTAAACTTTACGAAGGCGTCAACTTCTCGGTAGTAAAACAAAGTCTACTGCCTCTGCCTGTGTCGCTTACTTCTTCTAAACACAGGCAACTTTTCAGAACAGATAGTCTGTATGACCATAGACAATCTATCTATATAATAAAGCTGAAGAGTTTATTTTTTTTGAACGCGCTAATATCTGCTGTTACTGGTCCGATTTGAAAAATTCTTTCACTAATAGGAAGCTACATTATTCCCGAAGGTTATATAGGTTTCTATCCCGGGAAGTGAAGCCGCGGGAACAGCTAGTAACTAATAATGACGAAGTTAGAACCTTCGCACACGTGTCGCGCCGATAACAATATCGGGAAACCTGTAGGCGTCCAGACACAAACAAAATCTAAACTTGGCACTCAGTACAACTATCTATCAGATATTCGCAAGTGGGCAGATAAGGTAATAGGTGTATGTTCCTATTATATTCCTTCTTACTTAGGTAGTTTTCCTTTTGATGTCACACACCCAAAACTGATAATAGTAGTTTATGATACTGTTGCATAATAGGGGTTATTAAAATACGAGTGTGAGTTTAAGTACCGAGCCGTAGGCGAGGTTCTTAATAGTATCACACGAATTTTTAATACCTAATTATGTGCAGTATCATCCAGTACTTTATATAAACTCATATAAATAGTGTAATTTAAAGGTAAAAAAACGATAGCATATTGCTAAAAAAAATTGCTATTTTTGGTCAAAATTATACCTATATACTATGTAGGCAAAAACAATAAAATAAACAAACACATTAATCATATACCTAATCAAATCCGTGTTGCCGACTCTCAAAAATTCTTACCTGTAAAATTCTTTAAAATTAAAATTGATACTGATTGATTATAGGTACTATTGATAGGTCCAAAGTGTACTTTAATAGAAAAAAAGTTATTTTATAGCATTATCTTGGGAACAAAACTGTACTAAAATGAATCATTATACCCGGGTGTGCATAAAGTGGGTCATTAAAGTACTGATTTTGATTTCATAATAAGAACATTACGATATGAGAGTAGATAAAAACTGTTTAGATATCTGATTAGCAGTATTATTTTTTAATTGCCTCGTCAATCAACCTAGGTAGAACCTGAACCAAATAGGTAGGTATTGTGTAGAGAATCGGACACAGTCGACACAGACAGGCAGACGCCACGGGTGGCCACACTTTTATAAATGGTTGTCTTTTGCAACAAGTTATATGCCAATGACAATGTTTTACAAATTCATTTCTATATATATATTTTTTTTACTATGTATATGCCTGTGTTTGGCCATAATCTCTCTGTGGTCAGTGATGATGTGGCCGATGATGGTAAGCACACAAAGCCTAGAAAGGAACTGGCTCTCAAGTGCAGCTGCCCGAACACACCGAAAGGTGCTTGGCGACAGATTTTCAACTTGAGGGTGGTAGCCAGCCAGGCGGGTACTACAAAGTACCCTACCACCGTGCTATGGTTTCCTCACGATGTTTTCCTTCACCGAAATCTCAAGCTCATTGTAGGATTCGAACCCGGGACCTTCGTCTCGGCATCCGACGTCACTACTACTGAGCTATCATCGCCTTATAATATAGGTATTACCTTGAAAATTAAACTGATTGATTTTCGAAACATTAAAACTTCACCGCCATTTACCTATTGTATAAGCTTTGTCATTATATACATAACAATAAGCTTACATTGAACCTTGTTCAATACATCAAAGTAATTAAGCTCTGACCAGTACCTACTCATATACTACATACTTTTTTATGAAATACTAGTTTCCGGCCCGCGGTTTCATCCGCGTTTCCGAGGGATAAAAAGTAGCCTATGTGTCAGCTACCTCCATACCTACCAAATTTCATAATAATTGGTTCAGTCATTTGAGCGTGAAGAAGTGACAAACATACGCACTCAAAAACTTTCACATTTATAATATTTAGCAGGATATTTTATTTTGGAACATTCACACAGCCCGCCTGGATACCGAGTTTGGCTCCCGGGTCGGACAAAAGTGAAATTAACGATCTATTGTTTGAAAATAATATTGCCAGAGATTACTAATATTAAACCAAAGACACAAGTTAAGTTGTTTTTATTTTTTAAATGTTTGCTATCTTACATAGACTAGATCAGATCAGAATAATCCAAATGAAACAAAACATAGGAAAGTAAAGTAAGCCGATAATGCGAGACACCCGACACCTTTGATTAGGCCGACGGAATACGTTGTTTCCTACCCACGACTACTACTGTAATGGCCGGCGCACAGTGGCGGACGGAACGACAGAGGATTTAAAATGTTATCAATTGAAGTTGATGATAGTTATCCAATTGAAATAAGGTATATATTTCAACCTGCGATGCTCTAGAGAATATATACCTTATTTCGATTGGATTACTATTAAATTCAATTAATATATTTTAAATTCTCTCCCGTGCCGTCCGTTCTGAGTCCTGCCTGTGCGCCGGCCATACGCAAAGTTTGCTCTTCCATTTTAAAGTCTGACAAGCTACAAAAAAAAAGTGACAAAAAATAACCAAATCAAACCTTTACAACTCTCTCCGCTATAATCACGCACACATACACATACATCTATACAAAATTAGACATTAACTAAAGGTACAACAATTTTGATACTTGATAAAATCAGCAGCTAAGAGCAAGGACTATTGCAGAAAAAAGAACAATACTTGAGAACATGCTGATTTGCTTGATGCCTTGATGGAGACGTAGAGGTTTTGCTGAGCATTGACCGTCCAAAAGCGTTTCTCCGTACACTCAACGACCGGCCAATCTTCGCAGAAACCCTACACCGCACCGACACTTGATATCGCTTATTTGGATTTACTATTTTATCGGAATATTTTTTTATCTAACAAAACATCATTTTAATTTATTGTAGCTTTTGTAATGGATGCCATTGTTTTCTTTTTTTATTGTCAATGTAACCGTTATAAATATAAAAAAAAATTGTTGGTTAAATAATTTTGGTGGCCTAAGCGTGGAAACGATTTCTTCAACTCAATTTATGAACAAAATATTTTGGAACCAATTCTCCAAAAAAAATACTTTTATGGGCACATTTTTAAATCTAAATTGCACCCGTGCGAAGCCGGGGCGGATCGCTGGTGCCGATGTAAGGTATAAAAGGGCTGACTGAATGCAAGAAACATCATATTGCGCCGAACAGAGAGACGATGATAAAACAATATGTATCAAAATAATTTCGGCCACATATTTGACAAGACTCCCAAGTTAAACGGACAGTCCTACGCTAACTTCCGTTGGGCCTAAATTCACAAGCAAATCCCTAAAGTCAGTCAATTTTGATTGGTAATTAAACAAACATAATTGCCTAACTAAGCTTGACTGGCTGTGGCCACATCTATTTCTTGAAGGTTAAATTACATTTTAAGAGTTATTTTGGGGTAACAGGTGACTGCCAAATAGAGCGAGTTTCCAGTAATTAACAACATTGTGAGGACACCATAGCACGGTGGTAGGGTGCTTTGTGAGGATGCTCTCCGCGAATGACTCCGTCTTACTAAATTGACGGAGACAAGCGAGACAGGTGGCGCAATTTTAGTAAAAATTACAGTAAAACTGCCATTTTTACTGTTATCAAAAAATATATATTACTTTAATTAATTTTATGGGACAAACAAAAATATAATTCGACTTTATTCCACTTGGCACGGTGGTAGGGTACTTTGTAGTAGGTCTGTTATACTACTAAGATACCGAACTATAGAGAGAGACTCCTTATAGCAGTGGACTATTTATCATACTACATACTCGTATTAATTTTATTCTCTAAACAAAAACAATTCTCCATTTCGGCAACATATTCAAATCTGACAACTCCAAATATTAGTTGTTTCGCATTCACATCACCGTGGGGTCTTGTATTACCCAAACAGACTGGATCTCCCGTCGCGACAGACTATATAGACGAGCACAGATACCTGTTGCATTTGACATTGATGCCTCCACAGCCACCCATATCGCCTCCACGTCACGCGTGCGTAACTCAAGCGAATTTCAACTCTAAATTACAAGAAACGGAAAACATTTGCACGAGAAATTATATGTTTATTTTTATTTTTTTAATCCTCGTATCAACACAAATCCACTTTCTTACAAAAACACTTACCACTCCCACTAATATTCTAAACACGAAAGTTTGTGAGTATGGATGTATGTTTGTTACTCTTTCACGCAAAAACTACTGAACGGATGAAATTTGGAACACAGATAGTTTCTAACCTAGATTAACACATAGGATACTTTTTTATTCCGGGAAAAACTCTTCAGCTTTATTATTAGTAATTTTTAATTACAAAATTTACCCGATACTTACTTTTTTTTTATTAAACAGCAATAAGTGTAGCAGGGACCTACACTAATTGCTCATAATAAAACTATAGGATTTTTTTTTTTTTTTTTTTTTTTTTTTTTTTTTTTTTTTTTTTTTTTTTTTTTTTTTTTTTTTTTTTTGAAAGGACTAAGTTGGTAGCCTCAGATGGCTGCGACAACCTTACCGGACAAATCGGCGAGCGCAGAGGGCTCTCAGCCGGGTAATATTTACGTAACAACGCCTGAGGGCACCCCCGAATGGGGTACGAACCTCGGCTCAGGGCGTTACCGGGGGAGGGGGAGGACTTTGTACGAGTTACGACTAATTGGGAAAACTATAGGAAGCCTAACTTACATAACATAAGTTTATTCTTAGCTTAGAATTACGCAGTTCATCTAAGCTTGTTCCACCTTAAAAAATATTGCACTGCAATGCAAAAAACGTAAACATCTATCATTGATATGTACATTCTACTAGCTGACCCGGCAGCCGTTGTCCTGCCCTGAGAACAAAAATAAAACTGGGACCTACCTACCTACCCCTACCTATGTCCTTCTCCTGGTAATAAGCTACCTCCCCACCAATTTTCAGCCAAATCAGTTCAGCCGTTCTTGAGTTATGAATAGCGTAACTAACAAGACTTTCTTTTATATATATAGATAGATTATTATGTTGGCTTCATTCGGGCGAACTCATAAATATGACTGAAATTTTACTGATTTGGCCTCAAACCCGTTGCTGGAATATACCGGGTGATTTTGAAAGCAGGCCGAATTGAGATTGATGTACAGATATAATTGAAAAAAATATTTTTGATTTGGTAACAACACTAACTACTTTTATCATATTTTTTTTTAAATATATTAATAAATTGTTTAGCGCAGGGGCTCCCAATCTTTTTCAGGCCGCGGCACAGTTACAAATTAATATTGTGTCACGGCGCCCTACCTTAGCTATTTGAAAAACATAGAAAAGTACCTGGATGACCGAGCATTTTTTATTGGTAAATCGTGTTTTTTGGGAATTAAACCTAGCTAGATCGATTTATCGCCCCCGAATCGTAGAAGCCGTTTCCGAGATTCAGAGATTGAGGTATTAGATATTTGAAGGCTCAACAGACAAACGTTCCTATCGATATACTCGTATATTTTACAAAACAGCAAACATGAAAATCTTGAAAGCTGACGCAATCATGTTCGGACTCCCTGGTTGATCGGCCGTTTACGGGCGTGATAGGACGATGAAGGTCGTTTGCGTACGCCTCGGAGGATTGAATGAAGTTGTACCCGGTTTCGCAAACTTTCACAAGTATTTGATTCGTTCGTTCGAGTTTGGGTGACGCGCTAAGCCCGATGACGGAGTAGGTCTACGCAACCCGTAACAGAATTAAAATATGCAATGAGGAATAACAACAAAAAAATCTAATTAGTCCGTCAGTTAGATTATCAAAAAATATTGGATACGTATTTTTTATTTTATCAAATCAATAAGAAATTACAAAGATAAGTCCCATAAAAGTGCAGGACTGGGGGCTTGTGACGTCATCGTACAACTACTTTTTAGTACACTTTTTGCAGACCGGAAAATTTTAAATCTTCGTTATTTTTTGTTTTCGGATCAAAATAAAAAATACGTATCCAATATTTTTTGATAATCTAACTGACGAACTAGTTAGATTTTTTTGTTGTTATTTCTCATTATCCCGCCTGTATAAGTAATACCAGCCTGGCTGGCTACCACCCTCAATTTGAAAATCTGTCCCCAAGCAACCGGTGTGTTCCGGCAATTGCACTTGAGAGCCAATAATTGCCTTCTCGGCATTGTAACAGGTCAGCAACAAATTGGCAATACCTCTGGTATTGCAAATGGCGATAGGCGAGGGTAACCACGTACCATCAGGTGGACCGCCTGCCTGCTTGACAAACATCTGACATAAAAAAAAATTGCGCCGTCTAGAGGACGTCAATCCATGAACAAACAAAAATATGTTGCCGTGATGAAAAGGACATTTAAAAACATATATAGGGTAGTTAACTGACACATCAAATCAGCTACTTTTTAATAAATGTCAAAACGATCGTTTATATAGAATTTTGTATGTAATATTACATTATGACGTCATAGTTTCACAGCATCAAATCATCTACTCTTAGTGGTTCCACTGGTAATTAAAATTCATAAAAAGCATTAAATGTACAACATATTTGATGTTTCAGCGTTTTTTTACATGTTTTATGCATTGGTTAGTGTTTGGTCATTTATTTTTGACACTGTCCACTAGCCTATTGTTAGCTGTTTCTCGCGGCTTTGCTTGCATGTAAATACCACAACGTACGTACTATGCTTACGTACCTGCTATGTTTGAACCGCGTCATGAGGCGTGTCGGCTACGTTCTCTGGTCTCTCGCCTGGTCTCCAGTCTACCTGCAATCAGAATATCAATATAAACATGGTTAAAAGTTTGTGACCAACATTGGTCCACCAATACAACAAACTCGCCACATTTGCAGCTTCATAATTATGTTTCAGGTGGCATTTCATCGACCTGTCAACTATTTTTTTTTTCATCTAATTTGATAGATTTGTATGGAGTTTCGTAATATAGCTCAATAGGGAATTTATGCATTTTTTTTTTATCTATTAAAAACTCATTCATATAAGGAACAGTAGAAAAAAATCGGATTACTTTAAATAACCAAGTTATAGCCATCAAAGATTTATTCCTATCTCTTTCTAGCAAAACAGAATTTAGCATGGAGTTTATATGGCCATCATAGCACGTCACATACTATATATCCGATCTCTCTGTCTATTCGCTGTCTAATTAGTAGTTTAAAATGCTTATATCTTCCGTGTTTCTTGGCCGATTTTAATTTCACTTTTTGACATCTTTTCTACGATATTCTCATATTTTAATTTCATGCATATTCCTTATAACATAATATGATAAATTATTCTCTCATGCTTCAAAACAAATACTCCATATTACAAAATAATTCATAATAAAATTAACGCTGCATAACGGAACGTACCGGGAAAAACCATTACCGTGTTCCAGGATATATATTTAAACTTAATGTAACATCCAATATTATTTATGTACACGTGCCTGTTGGCCGCAGGTCGTGTGTTCGATGCCCATCCAGGACAAACATTTATGTGTCAATCAAATCAAATCTCATTTATTCAGTTTAGACCCTAATAAGGCACTTATGTCAACAGTTAAAATTTTTTGACTCTACGTACTTAGGAACGTGTGAACGAACATGTCTGTTTGTCCCTGAGTCTGGGTGTTATCAAGTGTAATTATCTACATAAGTATCTATACTAATAATAAAGCTGAAAAGTTTGTTTGTATGAACGCGCTAATCTCTGGTGTTACTGGTCCGATTCGAAAAATTCTTTCACAAATATATATAGGCTACTTTCTATCCCAGGAACACGAGTGAATCCGCGGGGAACAGGTAGTTTAAAATAAAAGTAGTATATCAGTGATCTGGTTGTCCATAGTACCTACAAGCTCTGCTTACTTTGGGATCAGATGGCCGTGTGTGAACAATGTCCAAGGATAATTATTACAATCCTTTGTAGCCAAAAAAACAATGATTTACTTGATTAAAAATCAAAAATACCGATAACATTATTTAACAAGCCAGTTGGCGCAGTTGGTTAAGACACCACCTATCACGCCGCTGGTCATGGGTTCGATTCCCATCCAGGACAAACATTTGTGTGCTTGAACATGTCTGTTTGTCCTGTGTCTGGGTGTAATTATCTATATAAGTATGTATTTACAAAAAAAAAAGTAGTATATGTAGTATATCAGTTATCTGGTTTCCATAGTACAAGCTCTGCTTAGTTTGGGATCAGATAACCGTGTGTGAGGAATGTCCCAGGATATTATATTATAAAACGTGTTTGTCAAAACGTTTTATAAATATTTCTTCAATTATGAATAGGGAATTTTCACTGATTTCCTATTACGAAATTCGACCAGATGACGTATATAGGAAATCTAATCGACGGCACACTTTACAAGTCGTGGAAATGTGATGAAACCGCGATGTCGACTGTAGATATTTAAAATCGACTGACGTCACTTGACGTCTGCGTCACTACTAAGCGACGTCAAAAGTCGCGGATTTGAATCCAATATTGGTCTTCGGTGAAGGAAAAATTAGTGTAGGTAGGTAACATAATTTTCATAATACGCTCGACGGTCGGCGGTCGGCGGTCGGGCTAGAGTTTATCATCTCTGACTTATGCAAAAAGTGGCACTAATATTTAGTCCGTTTGATTTATTGTTGAGAATAAAACAGGAAGTAAAAACGAATGATAACTAAAATAATTATTATAAAATTTAATATTATATTAATTATGTTTTCGTTGTTTTTGTAATTTTTATATTAGAACGCTTCTCGGTGTCTCTGTATGTTCGTGATGTCATAGATATAGGCCCTGACTGAAAACCAGCGCGAGGGCTGATATTTAGTTATCGATCTGAGCATTATGCCGAGTCAGAACCTATTCTTGACATTGCGCAACATTACATTATTGTTAGTATTTTTTTTTTGTACTCTTTTTATTTTATTTTCCAATTTTGTAATGTTTTGTGTTGTCATGAATAAATGTTTTTTCTTTCTAATTCAATTTTGAAGTAATTTTCTCCAATTCCCCCTTCCTTATCTCCGAGATTATCCTCGAAGGTTATATATAGGCTTCTTTTTATCCCGCGGGAACGCGAGTGAATCCTTGGGGAACAGCTAGTTAGAAAATAATGCAGATAATAGTTATTTTCCTATAGATTACAGGGAAAACTATAAGAAGTCTATAGTATTTAAAGTAACATAGGGAATTACGGAACCCTCAGAGCGAGAGTCAGACTCGCACTTGTCCGTTTTTTTTGATTAAACAATGGTGCCGATTCTGTTGTTTACGAACTAAATAAATTTAATCTCACTATATCTCTTTCTAATAGTAAATATAAGAAAGGGATGCAAGATATTTTAGTCCTGTCAGTTTAATCCGATCACACATTTCAACGTGAATTTAAGCGCGATCTTTATTGGTCACGACTATTTGCCCGTACATTACGACGGTATGGATTAAACTGACAGCATTAAAAATGTTCTATCTTTTTTCAATAAGGTTAACATGAAAGAGAGGTGACTTGTCTAATATTAGTTAAGTTCGTAAACAACAGAATCGGCACCATTAGCAACGTATCGCTCCAGTGCCTATAGGTGCTTTTAGCAAAGACCAATGCAAGTAAACTGTTATAGGTATTTATAACTATATTTAGCATTTTTATACACTCTTTTTTTCGTGTTTTATGAGCAAAAAATAGTTTACCATGTAAACATTTACATTGTTTAAAATTCATGAATGTAAAATTAACAACGAGAATTGATACTTTACTCAACTGCTAGATGGGGTGAATGCATGAGGCATACAACTGCTTCATATCGACCAATCGATACTGTGTACGCCTTTATACCACGCCACAAATAATAATATTTTATTTATTGTGTTTTATTTATTTCTGTCTACCTATTGTCTCTTCATTGTTTTTCTTGAGATTTTTTTTTTTTTTACGATGTATAGGCCTGTGTTTGACCACAATCTCACCGTGGTCAGTGATGATGTAGCCGATGATGGTAAGCACACAAAGCCTAGAAAGGAACTGGCTCTCAAGTGCAGCTGTCGGAACACACCGAAACGTGCTTGGCGACAGATTTTCAACTTGAGGATGGTAGCCAGCCAGACGGGTACTACAAAGAACCCTACCACCGTGCTATGGTTTCCTCACGATGTTTTCCTTCACCGAAAGTTCAAGCTCATTGTAGGATTCGAACCCTGGACCTTCGTCTTGGCATCCGACGTCACTACCACTGAGCTATCATCGCCTTAATTTACTAGATAGTGAGATCCTGGACAAGCTACTGAACAAAAGAGAGACATTGCATCGAAAAATAGCACACGAACCCCAAAATGTGATTGACATTATACTGTCATTACATTCCAAGTAATTTAGTAATTCCAAATTCGAATAAAGCCCAAGAATAAAGCAGTAAATTCCTGATAATAATTACGAGAATTTCAAATCACCACCGCCATTAAATTTTCTAAATTCAGATATAGGTAGTACCTTTTCAATTTCATCAACGATGCATCTAACCAAACTGTTCGTTGGTTCGCAAACTGTAAAACTATAGACAAAGAAATGTTTATAATAAAATTTAAAAGCAATAAAGAATTTTGATATTAGTTTATTTGTTTATAATATTTAAAATAATTGTTTATAAATGAATTACAATATTTTTGTATGATTGCAGAAGAATTCGATCGTTGTTAAGCACCTGGCAAAAGATTCATAAAAAAAATCCAAATTTTTAAGGATACGGAACGGGGCCATGCAAAGCAAAATACCCTGTCACACCCCGTTCTTATGGCGTATAAGGACTTCTCCTGTGTCGCGCGCGCCTATGTATCCTCCTTTAGCATTTCTAACACCGATATTTTTTTAAAACGCAACAGTCGTATGCCGGCAAATCTTTGGCATTATACAGGAAAATACTAATTGTTTTCTGTCCTATTTTGGAGAAACGTCATATTAACCAACATTCTTCCAAATAATAAACAATATACCTATTTAAAATTTAGCTATTGTATATACCTTTTTACCATGATGTAGGTACATTTACATGCATGCGATTGAAAATGACTCATAGACAAATCATCATTTTTTTTATTTTGTAGGTATAAGCTTCATTCACTGAATAAATATTTTTATTTTGTTTTGCAAATCGATTTGATGAATAATACATGAATATAAATATATGACATAAAATATGCAAATAGTAATCTAGAAGAATCTATGAGTATTTACGTAATATACATTTAAAGTGAAACTAGGGAGTATATTTTTTACCGTATAATAAAATAACGAATAATATAACACTGTATTATATGACTTGAATCGCAATAATTACGAGTATATGTCACGCATGACAACAAGACAAAAATAAATAACGACGAGAACATAATTTTTTTTTTTTTTAATTAGATACATTTAAGTTTATTTATTACATTAATATTTTAATAAATATCACAATCACCCACAAGTGAACGTAGATGACCCAATATCAATGAGAGCATTATGCAAACTTAGCCCTTGACTTTTCTGTTATACCTACTTACAATAGTTCTTGTAGTAACGCAAGCATCCATAGGCTACGGTAACCACTTACCATCAGGTGTCCGTATGCTTTTTTGACGCCTTAGTAGTATTAAAAAAAACGAAACGGCCAGCCACCAGTGATCTCGGATATAAATCGAACTCGATGCAAGCCAGCAAGCGAGCAAAATATGTATTTTGACTATGGTGTAGAGTTTGTGAAGTTAGGGCTCGTAGAGTTAGGGCTTAGAAGCTTGGCTCTACATGAGATATGATAACTTTTTGACAGTGCGAGCTATATGGTTTCGTCATGGCACCATTTTACATGAAAATGTTTTTGGTGGGATATTTAATTCTAAAATAGGCAGTCGTATCCGTAGTGAAACACTTCGTGCATTTCAATAATTAGTAGGACAATCATGTGTATTTTGTTGCAATCAAATTCACATAGAAACTACTTGATATCGAAAAACATGGCGGTTCTGTGATCACAAATCTCCGTTTTAGCAGCTGTGTGCAACTGCAACTAAAACCATTTTTGGTACAAAGATCTATTGATAAACTTGAATTTACGATCATGTACGTAACTCGATTTCAAACAACGTGTGATTTTAATATTAGGTATCTATGGTACATTGAAACAAGTATATGGTACTATCATTGTTTCATCACCCAATATGTTTATTTATTGTTGTTTTTATGACGTTTACTTATTCTTAAACATTTTTTATAATTTTTTCACAATATTATGGTTTTCGTTTTGTCAGAGAAGCGTACATAGGTACGGTACATATCGGTACTTAGTTCATAGACAATCTCTACTTTCTGGAATGATGATGGAATAATTCACGAGTACTCGAAAATAACCGTATGAATGAAAATAGTAAAGTCGGCATCAGTATCAATCATATATAATTCATAAGTTTATATAATTATCATACAACCGATTTAAAAAATATAGTTTTCAAAGGGGGTTTATAACGCAAAAATACATTTTAATTTGGTTGGGTTCATCCTGTCAGGCGGCGCTGACAAATAAAAAAAATGAAAATCTAGGAAAGTCGTGAAAAGCAACTCTTTTGCAGGCGAATCTTGTCCTTATTGACTTTAAAAACGTTATTATTATAATTCTTATATTTTCCTGTCAAGGTTGAAATTTAAATAACATTTAAAAATAATAAAAGCGTAACGGAAACTACTTGTTATAAACAAAAGCCATATGCCAACAAAATTGTTGGGCCAAATACGGACAGCGACGCCAGACTGGATATTACTTGTATAATTTCACCATGCAACAAATGGAGGGCGCTGCTGTATTTACCTTTTGTTTAGCGGACAATAAAATAACGCGTGTGTTCCGTTTTGATCCTATTACAACTGTAACTATTTAATTCGTTTATTATTCAGGTAAAATTCCGACAGAAAGAAACCAGCTTCTAACTATAGTGAGCTATGGTTGTAATGAATTAGTCGTAACTCGTACTAAGTCCTCCTCCTCCCCCGGAAACGCCCTGAGCCGAGGTTCGTACCCCATTCGGGGGTGCCCTCAGGCGTGGTAGAGCTCTCTGCGCTCGCCGATTTGTCCGGTAAGGTTGCTGCAGCTTTCAAAGGCTACAAACTTTAGTCCTTTCCAAAAAATAAATGGTTGTAATATAAAATTTGTTCACAATTTGGCCACGGTGGCTCTCTTTCTGTACAGACTATACCTATGTATTTAAAAGGTTATATTTGACAGCAATCAGCCTAGTGTTACTTCGAATTGGTAATGCTGAAGCTTAAATGTTGTTGGATTGTTTATAATGACAATATCCACAAACAAATTAAGCCTTGCTGAGTTTCTTGCCGGAGTCTTCTCAGTTCAAGTGTATGTGGAACCGGTGGTAGAGACTATTGTAACGATTGTAACTATCGACGTTTATAAGTGCCTCATCACAGCCTAAACTGCATAAATGAGTTGAGAGAACAGAAATCATCTTGTATAGTTCATGTATAGATCAGTGGGGGAAATAATCGGATGTAACTAATCCAGATTGGCCGCACGCTAACTGACATGACTGATTCTTTAACAGGCGATTATATTCGTTAAATTAATAACGTAAAGAGGCTTAGATAAAAACTAGACATTTGATGTTTTAAATTGTATATGACATGTTAGTTTTTGCCCGCATACGGTTCGCTAGTCAGCGGTTACCGTAGCGCATAGATGCTTGCAATACCGCATACTTACCTCTACCTACACAGTACTCTGTAAGGCAGAGGTTCCCAGACTTTTTTCTCATAGAGCATTTTCAAAATTCTGCAGCTATATTTCTACCATATTCCTAAAACTCGACAAAAATGTCACAACAACGTAGACCCCCGTCGAGTCTCCCATGGACACCTGGACCACTTTGGGAACCTCTATTATTTATTATTATTTGGGTTTTGTGGCTGTTTAAAGTATTTACAGAGCTTGTATCACTGCGACCTGACTAGATCTATTGTGATCGCCACATAAACTAAATTTCACCGCCAAGACCTACAGCTATAATAAACTGTACTATATTCTTAGCGGTGATAAATTTTACTTCATCTGGGTGCAACTGATGGGTGCTTCCCCAGAAGAGTATTACATTTAGGCATAAGTGGGTGGCACTCACGCAAAAGGTGAAGTGGTGTTTCATCCGCCTGACAGCAGAATCTACATGCCTTTGTATCACGGACGCCAATGGTGACCAGATGATTGTTCAATCCACAATGTCCCGTTAGGGCCCTCAATTGGGAACCTTTGCTGTAAAGGTTGTTGTTGGAGAATAAGGCATAAATTAGACCAGGGGTTGGCAAACTGCGGCTTGCGTGCTGCATGCGCCTCTTTGAGGTTCAAAGTAGCAAATGAGATAAAAACGTTAGCTGAACCCTGAACTAGGCGAAACCCCAAAATCCTAGCGCTCGTCGATTTGCCCGGTAAGGTGATGATAGCTCAGTGATAGTGACGTCGGATGCCGCGACCAAGGTCGTATCCTACAATGACCTTGAGCTTTCGGTGAACGACAACATCGTAAGGAAACCATAGCACGGTGATAGGGTACTTTGTAGTACCGACTGCAACTTCCGCTGTGTTCCGACAGCTGCACTTGAGAGCCAGTTCCCTTTTAGGCTTTGTGTGCTTACCACCATCGTCCACATCATCACTGACCACGGTGAGATTGTGGTCAAACACAAGCTCACCATGGTCAGTAATATAAACAAAGTAAAAAAAAATTTTTGATGCAGCCATCTTTTCTGAACAAAAAAAGAACCTGTATTTCAGACCACCAGATCTCCTATCACTGGGTTATTTATGCAATGTATATGTTACTAATTTAATATATTTGCTGTAATCTTTATAATACATGTGTAAATAAAGCCAGGCGGTAGGACCGCCTGGCTTTTGACTACAGACCCTACCATCGAGGTACCCCCTCCCCTCCAAAGGCAGTTACTCTATTCGGTGAACCAATCCCCTGGGAAAGGCAAGCCCAATATCTCGGAGTAACTCTCGATGATCGTTTGACCTTTGATGCCCACATTAAAGCGGTCCGCGCGCGCGCCGCCTTTGTTTTAGGGCGCCTCCACTTTTTATTAAGTCCTAAATCTAAACTTGCACTTAAAAGCAAGGTTAGACTTTATACCACGTGTATCCGCCCCATCATGACCTATGCTAGTACTGTGTTCGCACATGCAGCTCCATCACGGATCCATAGCCTTCAGGTGATTCAAAATCGCTTCATACGCAAGGCCACGGGCGCCCCGTGGTACATGCGTAATGAAAATCTCCACATTGACTTAGGTCTCCCCACGATAAAACAATTTATAAAATGCACCTCACGCAGATTTTTCAATAACGCCGTTAATCACCGCAACCCTCTTATAGTGAAAGCCGCAACCTACACGCCTATACTCCGTATCCATAGACCAAGGCAAGCCCTCAGCGAGCCGGATGACCCTATTACATTAGCTCAGATCGAAGCTGACGAAGCTCGTAAAAGTACACAACACACTACACACAACCGATTACGCTACAGTCCTCGACGGCGAGGACCGCCGCGACGTCCCACTCAGTCTCGTCCCTACAGTAATCCGACCGCCCCCAATTAGTCGTAACTCGTACAAAGTCCTCCCCCTCCCCCGGTAACGCCCTGAGCCGAGGTTCGTACCCCACTGGGGGGTGCCCTCAGGCGTTGTTACCTAAATATTACCCGCGCCGATTTGTCCGGTAAGATTGTTGCAGCCACCTGAGGCTACCAACTTAGTCCTTTAAAAAAAAAAAAACTATTAAGAACCTCGCCTACGGCTCGGTACTTAAACTCACACTCGTGTTTTAATAACCCCTATTATGCAACAGTATCATAAACTACTATTATTATTTATGGATACGTATTTTATTATTGTTATCTCTTCCTTAATTATTTTACTTATTGTATACTTTGTGACTTTTATTTTAATAGGGTAGTTTCCTGGCATATCAAATCAGCAACTTTTTAATAAATGTCAAAACGATCGATTACATGGAATATTGTATGAAATACTAAGCTATGACGTCATCGTTTCACAGCATCAAATGATCTACTCTTAGTGGTAATTAAAAATCATAGAAAGCATTAAATGTACAACATATTTGATGTTTCCGCGTGTTTTCAGATGTTTTATGCATTGGTTAGTATTTGGTAATATATTTTTGACACTGTCATCTAGCCTATTCTATACGTTGGGCCCCGCGAGCGCATTGCGACTTTTCAAGGGGCTCCCCGGAAAATCAGTGCTGAGCCCTGAGCACGAACCTCTGCCGTAAGTGTAGCGTCATCGTATCGAGTGCGTCAAAACAAAATTGTATGGACATTTGAATCTCGAACAGTGCTAACGTTCACGGATCTGCAAATCGGCAGCACGAACACCTTTGACAGTTTCTACGTTTTCCTAACGTCACGTGCGTAAACGTACGTATACGCAGTTTTGTATTAAATTTGATATAATGGTACAGTTACTCGCTAGCCAGCTATCGTCGACCTTCTCACCGAATATTTTGCAGTGAGAAGGTCGTTTTTTTTACAGCATTTTTTAATCATGTATCGCAGATTATTGATTTTTTTGTATATTGTGATTTTATTAAATTAATTTTTTTAGTTAGATTTTAATAATTCTTATATAGAATAAGATCAAAAGGTAAACCCCTATGAGATGTGCTTCATTTTGTTTGGGCGGCTAAAGATGGACCATCGTGTATACCTCGAAATTTTTATAGTAAAATTAATACTTATAAAAATGATTATTTCGATTGATCGTTAATTTAGGAACATCCTTTAATTATAATAAAAAAATAAATACGAATTTCATAAAATGTGCTAAAAACAAATCAATAATTGAAATGCATCAAATTCATTTGTATAGAAATCACGAGGCTCAACTTTTTACGATTTGTTCTAAATTCAAACTTAGATCTCCTTGCTGAAATAAAAAAAAGGTACTACGCGCGCTTTTCTATACTAATAATCTATACTAATATTATAAAGAGGAAAGATTTGTTTGTTTGTTTGTTTGTAATGAATAGGCTCCGAAACTACTGGACCGATTTCAAAAATTCTTTCACCTTTGGAAAGCTACATTATCCCCGAGTAACATAGGCTATATTATATTTTAAAAAAAATTAGGGATCCTTACTAAAACTCCAATAATGTAACATAAGGTGTAAAAAAATGACCTGAAAAATTCCTTACGTCGCGTGCGCTGCGAAAACTATTGATGATAGAACAAAATCATTTACTACGACTTTGCAGAACTCATCATTATCTACAAAAAGTGTCGCGACAGCATATGTCTAAATATTATAGTTATGTCACAGTAAGCAGTTTTTTATTCTAAAATATTAATTTATATATGCCGCCTCTTGAAAAGGCTCTTCATTTGTACCTTGGTATTAATCCTCATCAAAATAAACTACTTTATATTCAAGACGGCTTTAATACCTTTTTATAACTTTTTGAATTATTCAATTCGGACATTTCATTCGGAAGATATCACGAGTTTAAAAATGCAAGTATTAGAAAAAAGTCGCGTGGTTGTCGCTCACCGCGCTCAGCTAACCAGCATGCGATGTAGGCTCCATGTAAGCGTCACTGGGGTACGGGGGGGGAGTCAATGTAATCTATATATATAAAAGAAAGTCGTGTTAGTTACTCCACTTATAACTCAAGAACGGCTGAACCGATTTAGCTGAAAATTGGCAGGGAGGTAGTTTAGAGCCAGGAGAAGGACATAGGATAGGTAGGGTAGGTAGGTAGGTAGGGTAGGTAGGTAGGGTAGGTAGGTAGGGTAGGTAGGTAGGGTAGGTAGGTAGGGTAGGTAGGTAGGGTAGGTAGGTAGGGTAGGTAGGTAGGGTAGGTAGGGTAGGTAGGTAGGGTAGGTAGGTAGGGTAGGTAGGTAGGGTAGGTAGGTAGGGTAGGTAGGTAGGGTAGGTAGGTAGGGTAGGTAGGGGTAGGTAGTGGCAGGTAGAGGTAGGTAGATAGGTAGGGGTAGGTAGGTAGGGTAGGTAGGTAGGGTAGGTAGGGTAGGTAGGGTAGGTAGGTAGGGTAGGTAGGTAGGGTAGGTAGGTAGGGTAGGTAGGTAGGGTAGGTAGGTAGGGTAGGTAGGTAGGGTAGGTAGGTAGGGTAGGTAGGTAGGGTAGGTAGGTAGTTAGTGTAGGTAGGTCGGTAGGGTAGGTAGGTAGGGTAGGTAGGTAGGGTAGGTAGGTAGGTAGGTAGGTAGGGTAGGTAGGTAAGGTAGGTAGGGTAGGTAGTGGCAGGTAGAGGTAGATAGGAGTAGGAGTAGGTAGGGATAGGTTTGTAGGTCCCAGTTTTATTTTTGTTCTCAGGGCAGGACAACGGCTGCCGGGTCAGCTAGTTACTTATAATATTATTTGATTACATGAATTACGTTCACCATTCTTTTATTCATAAATAAAGAAATATATTGTAGAAAAAAAACATTAAAATATGAGGATTATCTAGTATACCTTTTATTTTTTGCTAATAATGTGAGATATGCAGGTTATTTAATTATTTTTTTTGTTATTTGTAAATAAATATTGTATATATTGTTTAACAATACAATTTAAACATGTGTGATAATAATTTCTAGACGAACTTAACGTAGCTCGCTAGCTGGGTATCGAGTAGACGATAGAACTTCTGTCAAAAATTACACGCAGACGCTACGATGACGATACGTAAGTTTTACGCAAGTGATTCGTGCTCAGGGCACAGGGCACTGTTGGTGATTGTCACAGCTAATACTGAGTGGGAGTACTTTTTGGCATCACATGCGCAACCGTTTGTTTTATTTTTATTTTTTACATTTTTTTTTTTTTTTGTGTGTGTACTTTAAAAACTTGTGATGTCAAATAAAGTGTTGTCTATTGTCTATAGATAACCAAAATTAAAATTTTAAGAAACCCCCAAAACTCACTAGAAAATTGATAATAACTTCAAAACGGCTGAGCGGATTTTCTTGAAACATAGCTAAGAAAACTCTCGATTAAGACCTTTCAAACAAAAAAAAAACTAAAGCGATATCGGTCCGTCCATTCAGGGAGCTATGAGCTAAGCTGGTGTGGCCACACATAACACCCCGTCGTTTTTGCGTCGGGGATTAAAAATCAACGAGTATTGCCAGCATACAATGCGGAAATTAATTAGATTTGAGTAAAGACCCATCGTGCCACAGATACGTAAATGGAGTTATCAATCACGATTCATGTCACCTCACACATATCTGTAACGACTTTGATTCCATTATTCAAATATTTTAATCACTACTACACTATTTTGCACTAACGAAAAATGTATGCACTATATTGGTGCCGATTCTGTTGTTTACTAACTAAATAAATTTAATCTCATTATATCTCTTTCTAATAGTAAATATAAGAAATGCAAGATATTTTAGTCCTGTCTGTTTCGTCCGATCACATATTTCAACGTGAATTTAAGCGCGATCTTTATTAGTCACGACTATTTACCCGTACATTACGACGGAATGGATTAAACTGACAGCATTAATAATGTTCTATCTTTTTTCAATAGGGTTAACATGAAAGAGAGAAGAGACTTGTCTAAAACAACAGAGTCGGCACCATCATATATTTTTAGGCCCTGTTAAGGCGCTTATGAACGTTAACAGTTAAAGTTTTACAATAGACTCTACTACCGGTTCGGAATACACTTAAACTGGTAAGACTCCGTCAAGAAACTCAGCAAGGCTTCCTTTTTCTGTGGATCTTTCTTTTGAATTTATATACCTAGTTTTACAGTTTTTGTTTTAAAGACACATAAACTTCATACAATTATCACTTGTGGAGGCTGCAAGTGCAGAGAGAAGCTACTACAACCATGTATTCTTGTCTTCTATGTAATGTGTTTCCTTTATATGTTTTTTTAAATGGCACCATCAGCTAGTTATAATAATAAACTGTCGCGTCATATAGCGTAGGTACCAATATATTACCTACTTATGGTGATACTTACGCATTGTGAGTTCTGTCTGAGAATATATTAGAGAAAAAAACGAGCGCTTGGGTCCTTGAGATGGCCACCTCACGCAAAATACATGCACATACCTATATTGTTTTGTATGACGCCACTTTTGTTTAAATGATTCTTTTTAACATATTATTACGTTACAAAGTGGGAGGCAAGATTACAGCTTCTCACTGCACTTGCAACTATCCATATATCCCTAGCCATGTGACCTAGCGGTTTCACCCGCGTTCCCGAGGTATCTTATGTTTCCCGCGATAAACATTAGCCTATATGTTATTCCAGGGTATGATCTATCGATGTGCCAAGTTTCATTCAAGTCCGTTCAGTAGTTTTTACATGAAAGAGTAACAAACATCCATCCATACTCAAACTTTCGCATTTATAATATTAGCAGGTAACGCCCTGAACCAGACGGGTACTACAAACAAAGTACCACTATGTCTTCCTTCACCGAAAGTAAGCTCATTGTTGGATTCGAGCCCGCGGCCTTCGGCGTTACCACAGCTATAATTCTACTTTTATTATAAGAATTGAACTACGATTTCGATATGGGCGATTCTCTGTAAGCTCGCACACTGTCCTAACAAAATTGTCCAGGCATTATTTTATACGTTTTTAAAAAAAAACCTCAATAATAATTATATTTTCAATAGTTTTCCCCGATATATCAAAGGGCCAATTGAATTTATTGCTGTTTTTGGAGATATTAACGATTTAAAAAAAAATGCAACAGGGGACTGTTTGATGTAGCAGGGTACTGTTTTTGGTAAGGTAGAGAACTAAATTTTGAAGGTGCACCTTGTCATCACACATCTTCAAAAACAAAAACCTGTAATGATCTTTTTCATCGACTTTATTAATAACAGCAACATATCGAGTACTAGCTTCCTGCCCCACGGTTTCATCCGAAATCCCCTATTTTGCCACTTTAGGGATGAATTTTCAAAAATCTATGTCATACTAGCCATCTGTATTAAATTTCAACCATCCAGTGGTTTGAAATGCTTTCATAGATCATCAGTCAGTCACTTTTTTTTTGCTGATAATCTTAATAGAACGTAGTCTCTTGTATTGTTATATGGTTAATATTCACCACTGGGTCCAGCTTCTACATCGTCCAGGGCATTAGATAGCATTAGAAGTGCAGCTACATAGGCATAATTTTCTGATTTTTTAAATACTTCGTCTACTCTCTATTCGGGTTTCAGATCATTGGTTATGATTCCTATATCAAGAATAGCTTTGATGTATTGACGCATTTTTTATAAATAAGGGCAATATAAGTTAAAAATTATCATTATCCAACGTTTATACTTTTGGATGTCAAAATACTTGTTTATCTCTGGACTTCAAATAATTTTCCTGAAGCTGTTTATTTAAGACATCTCCAAATGTTTCCTTCTTCTAACTACCTTAGTCTTTTCTTTTCTTTCAATTCTCCTCTCTTTTGTGATTTTTGTTTTTTGCATTGATACCTTATAACCACTCTGCTTCCCTCTTTTACTGTAGTGATTCTGCCCTGGATAAATAGTTTGGTTTTGGAGCCATCTCAACAGAAATGTAAACAACCTGCAACAATTTATTAGGGTTAAAAAGTTGAAATCCTAAAAAAACGGGTAGGTTTTATTTAAATGTTATTTTCAGTACGTTTCTTTAAATAACCCTACCGATTCCAACAAAAAATCTAAGATATTAATAAAATTAATATTATATAAACCCAGACTCGTACTCGCCCCGCAATTGACGGAATTGCGCTAGAAAAAAATCATGATATTTAAATCGGTTAATGTGCAAGGTTTTAACAGATAATAACACGTAAATATGGTGCAAAAATCATGACTTTAAAGTAAAAAAAGAGAGACCAACGATTATTTTTACAGTCCCCTGGTATGAAAGACAGCCGGCTAGGATTTATTCCAGGGGGATGTGAGCAGGGGAATGTGAATTTTGATCATATCACGTAATATTTCCGTAACTATTGAACTGTACTTAATTTCATAAATAATTACTAGATTGTACAGAAATCAGAATAACAATACATAAAGTATAATAATTCCATCAAATAAACTGTATTAAAAATCACTTACCAGAGTTCTGTGAGTCCAAGCGGCCCAGGCTCGTACTCGCCCCGCAATTGACAGAATTGAGCTAGAAAAAAAGGCGTTTGCGCTGCTCGCACCACTGACATGAAATTAATGCCAGTTATGTTCCATTTCGAGAAAAATAACATATCCAAAATACTCGGTTTTTTTGTTATTGAGCTTAGAACTTTTGGCAGGGTACTGTGCGTAAAATCTCCGGACAATATTTATGCGATGATAGCCCAGTGGTAGTGACGTCGGATACCGAGACGAAGGTCCCGGGTTCGAATCCTACTAGGTAGGGTACTTTGTAGTACCCGCCTGGCTGGCTACCACCCTCAAGTTGAAAATCTGTCGCCAAGCCCCTTTCGGTGTGTTCCGACAGCTGCACTTGAGAGCCAGTTCCTTTCTAGGCTTTGTGTGCTTACCATCATCGGCCACATCATCACTGACCACGGTGTTATTGTGGTCAAACACAGGCCTATACATAGTAAAAAAAATGCACATAATTAAAAGACAAAATTAAGGCATTGCACCTTGCTTTGCGAGAATACCGTATTTTGATTATTCTACTATAAGACAGTATGAGTAAAAAGTATATTGAATTTGAATTTTTTCTTTAAAATTACTTCAATCTGTTTATACTGGAAATGGGACAACCCAGGGTACTGTGATTGGGTTTTCGAGTATGTAGAAAAAAAACTATTAATATTACCATTTTCAAATCAATTGAGCTAAAATAATGTATAACATTAGTATATAGTGTTTCATGTAACTTTCCTTTATGACATTGTGAAATAAGATCAAAAAATCGACCTGGACCTTCATTTGCGAGGTTACAGAGAATCGCCCATATATCATCCCATTGAATTCTACTGTTTTTTCCCTTAAAAATAACTTGTAACTTCATACGACGATGTCAAGTTTGAAGTGTACTAAACTCATGAACTTTTTCAATATACGAAAAGGATCCTTGAAATTGCTTCGGACTTAAAGAATGTTAGTAGAAATATGGGTAGTATACGTACTTACATGAATGACGGACGAGAACAAAAATGTGCTCAAAAAAAGAAACGCAAATAGATTCAACCAAGTTTTAAACTAGCGATCAGAACTGACTATACTCGTATTAGTTTAGTTTTTTTAGATGATAGGCAAAAATGTAGAAAACTGAGAACTGCATCTGTGTGAAGACAGCAGATGCTTGGCAACAGATTTTAAACTTAAGGGTGTTACAGTATGACACAACTTAGATGTAGCATCGGCAAATCGGCAACCTACACTTCACTTCCGATTTACACAACTAATAAAAATCATTCATATCGCGCCATTCAACGTTCAACAAGATCATTTTATCCTAAAGTACTAATAAACATGTGTATAATGTTGCGCACTCTTTTCGAGAATGATCGATTTTACGAATTTTGCCGCTTCATATAAGTTGTGTCATACTGTAACCAGTTAGGCTAAAGAACCAAATCGTGGTTATATTTTCATCACCACTCAACAAAGTAGGACCTAGGAATTCGTATCACCACGATTAACAATAACGAAGGCAGATAATACTAAATGGACATTTGTTTTTGATAAAAATTGAGTGCGATATTAATACCTATCGACGAAAGTCAAGGTCAATAACAATATTATATATCAGACCAATAAATGTAATCTCAGCTTATTCTACACATTAATTCTGTCTGTCTTATGCACTGAGGTATATTACCACGTATAGAGAAGCTATCCTAGGCAAAGGTCATGCTCCATGTTGTTAATATTCGCTGCAGCGCTGAGACAATAATTAGTCGTCTAACCAGACAGTTTAAGCACGTAGCGCTAGAACGCGTTTATGTTTTAGTTTTTACGCGACCACGACGTCGTAAGCGCCGTGATTTTCATGGCACTTAGCAGTTTCATGTGTATTAGTCGGCCAGATGGCTGCACTTGAACGGAACTTCAGGCTAGCGAAAGTCAATAAGTCTTTTCTCGAGAATTGCATTCGCTTTTATAATAAAATCCCATATTTATTTATTTATTTTATTGGTATACAAAACAGATTACAGACAATTAAATATATGTAACTTAAATCTAAAAAATGTTGACGATCAGGTCGTAATCCTAAACATGTACACACAGAAAGGTGATATAAGTATTAAATACTATAAACACTAAAAATAGATAAACACGCAATCAAAAACGATAAGTACCCATACATTAGCAACATATTATAAACAAGACATTACGTAAAAACTAAGACACGCTAACTAAGACTAAGATTATGAGTAAAAAGCACGAATCATATTTTTAAATAAACCTACCCTATTGTTAAAAATGTCGACAGTGGTAATTTCGTCGACGAGTTCATTGTACAAGCGACACATTCTAGATAGTGGATTGTAAAATGATATGAAGTAACTAAGATGTCTTATAATAAATTCAAATAGTATGTTAAACATAAATTGATCGACAAGGATTATTATAAGGTGGCTCATTACATAGAAGACAAGAATACATGGTTGTAGTAGCTTCTCTCTGCACTTGCAGCCCCCTGGTCAAGTGATAATTGTATGAAGTTTATGTATATTTAAAACTGTAATTACATAAATTAAAAAAGAAAAAAAAACCACCAAAAAAAAGAAGCCTTGCTGAGTTTCTTGCCGGAGTCTTCTCAGTTCAAGTGTATTCCGAACCGGTAGTAGAGTCTATTGTAAAACTGTAACTTTTGACATTCATAAGTGCCTTATTAGGGCCTAAACTGAATAAATGAGTTTTGATTTTGATTTTGAACATAGTGGTATAAGTGGTGTCTTCTCTATACGCAGTAATATACCTCAGTGGTCTTGCGTTATACATTTACTTCCGCTATAAAGTTTCATCCGCGACCCCCAATTTACCCTCTTACCGCGGATACCTACGTCATAATACTGTATACGAAATTTCATCGATCCGTCCAGTGGTTTGAGTTGTGCGTTGATAGATCACTCGGTCAGTCACGTTTTCCCTTGGAAATCAATATTTGCTGGGACATTACGTCGGCATGACGTTTTCAGGACCTTTTTTTGTACTACCGTAACGTAGATGAACTTCTAAGATTTGTTTGCCACCGTTTGCCTCTATTTTTAGCTGAGGTTAAAAACGTGGATTGCAAACTGAACGTCGCGTAGGCATCATTATGAAATAGGTATAATTTTGCGGGGTATGTTTAAAGATAATTTTGATTACGTTAGCACATATGCACGCCAGTAGGTATTATACCTATGAGTGTAATATACGAGTATGATTTCACAATAATTTTGCATTCTGCTTTCAAAATCCATCATCAATCCATTGACAAGCCAGTTGGCGCAGTTGGTTAAGACACTACCTGTAGCGCCGCTGGTCGTGGGTTCGATTCCCATCCAGGACAAACATTTGTGTCCATGAACATGTCTGTTTGTCCTGAGTCTGGGTGTAATTATCTAAATAAGTAAGTATTTACAAAAAAAAAGTAGTATATGTAGTATATTAGTTATCTGGTTTCCATAGTACAAGCTCTGCTTAGTTTGGGATCAGTTAACCATATGTGAAGAATGTCCCAGGATATTTATTTATTTATTTAAAATCTAAATCAAAAACTCATTTATTCAGTTTAGGCCCTAATAAGGCACTTATGAACGTCAACAGTTACAGTTTTACAATAGACTCTACTACCTGTTCGGAATACACTTGAACTGAGAAGACTCCGGCAAGAAACTCAGCAAGGCGTTTTTTTTGGCGGATCTTTTTTTTTTGTAATTTATGTAGGTAATTACAGTTTTTGTCTTAAATATACATAAACTTCATACAATTATCACTTGACCAGGGGGCTGCAAGTGCAGAGAGAAGCTACTACAACCATGTATTCTTGTCTTCTATGTAATGAGCCACCTTATAGTAGGCCTTGTCGATCAACTTATGTTTAATTGTCTATTTATATTATGTTTAATATCTTTATTAATTGAACTACATTATGTATATTAGGGTAATATTCTACTAGTATTATCAATGCGAAACTATGTCTGTTACTTCTTCACGCTCAAACGGCTGGAGAAATTATTGTGAAATTTGGTATGGAGTTAGCAGACACACTGCCAACTATTCACACAACAATATCATTGTCAGTGATGATGTACCTAGTGTAGCCGAGAATACGTGGACACTGGCTCTCAAGTGCGCCCGTCGGAAACCATCGGTAGGTGCTTGACGACAGGTTTTCAACTTGAGGGTGGTAACCAGGTGGTTACCTACCCTACCACCGTGCTACGGTTTCCTCGTGATGTTTTCCTTCACCGAAAGTTAATTCAAGGATTCGTACCCGCGACCTTTGTCACAGCATTTGACGTCACTACCCAATGCCTCGCGTGACACCTGACAAGTCGAAGTTTTCATTATTATCTGTTCTCAGTGGGGCTCCTTGAAGAATGGTTGTTGCTGTTTATTCTTGGCTTACGCAATGTTTTTTTGCTTTTGGCGGTTCGTAGTGTTGCGAGTCCAATTCAAACTCAAAACTTATTTATTCAGTTTAGGCCCTGATAAGGTACTTGTGAACGTCGAAAGTTACTGCCGCTGTAACTGCATCTATACGGGCTATAGGGGCCCCTAACGTGTGCAGAAAAAAATCATTTTTGCTTTTGAAGGCAGTTCCATTTTATTTAAAGTTATTTTATGTAATTAATTTGTGAAAATCCTTTACTATTAATTTGGGCCCCCAACAAATATTGATACAGGGTCCGTCTATGAATTGATATTGACTCTACCACCGGTTCCACATACACTTAAACCGAGAACACTCCGGCAAGTAACTACTATGATGGATCAGGGGCGTATCTACCGCCACCAGCATCGATGAGGCCCTGAACGTGTGCAGCAAATAATCGTTTATGTTTTTAAAGTTATTTTATCTAATTAATTTGTGAAAAATCTTTACCATTAATTTGGCCCCTCACCAACATTTAAAACAAGGTCCGTCTAAGTATTGAGTTGTAATTTCTTTACTCTAGACCTTACAAGGCCTTTCAAATTGGGTCCAAGTTCAGCAGTTAACATTATTGTGAGGAAGAAGCCGTCACATCACTTCTGAACGGCCAGACAATTGTAGACTCGTTTCAAGAAATCTCCTGAACTCTCCGCACGTTGTGTGCGTTGCGTACTGAATGCGTACCGTAAGCGGCTTTCTTGGTATTTGCCCTTGATACCTTTTAGGCGACATGCAGCCGACGTTTAAGTGCAAGGAGGTTTGATACTTTAGTAATAGTATTTCCAACTCGAGGGTCTAAAGAGTCACTCGAGCAATATTGCTAGGTGGAATTATTTAATTCACAGTAGCAACAATAATTCTTAAAGTAATAGACATAAACCTGTAAATTGAATGTTGTATTGTAGCTTAGCTCTAAATATATCGATTTAGATTAAAAAAATAAGGGTAATATGGGCTTCTACAAATTAATTACACATTAAAATTTTTTAGGAGTTAAATATTTTTTTAAGTTAGGTACGGAAAAGTGCAACGATATTTCGTATTTTTAAATAATAGACAATATTGTTACCCTTTGACTAAGCTTATTTGTATCTCAGTGGAATAAAAAGTAAAAACATTGAGAGATATATATTTTTTTGTAAACACGTAGAGAATATCTCAAGAAGAAATACAAAATGGCTGTCACATAGAGGGGGGGAGGTTGGACCTGAGTGTGTCTTGTATATTTTTTTTTGAATAAAAAGTGTTGAAATATAAGTACCTAAAATATCGCTAGTTCATGATCAGACACACTGTATACAGATAATTTCTGGAAACTTGTGTTTATTAGAAAAAAGTTTGTAGTTCGGCTGACATGATGCGATTTTGATCAATTTTGCTTGAGAGGCCTTCATACACCTCTCACCTAGACCTAGGCTTGGCTTTGATTATTTAAAGTTGTAGCCAAATGTGGTGCAAACAAAGAAACTCAAATGAAGAACTTTTTTTGATGTGGCATGCACAACATACAACATAGATGATTGATAAAACTCATTAATCATGGTAAGACTTATTTCAGCTTTAATATTTTGTTCATATCATCATCTACAGATAAAATTGTGCAATTTCGCCAATGGTTGTGATAAGGCAGTTTAATGTAAACTACCATAATAGGGTTCATGACTAAAAAAATCTAATTAGTCCGTCAGTTAGATTACCATAAAATGTGTGTCCAATTTTTTTTTGTTTAGTTCCGAAAACAAAAAATAATGAAGATACAGTACACCTTTTAAAGAGAGATAACGTCACAAGCCCTCACTCCTGAACTTTGATGTGCCTTATCTTTGTAAATTTTATTGAATTGATAAAAAAAAATACATAGCAAATATTTTTTGATTTCTGACAGACTAAGCAGGTACATTTAGTAAAAAATACTTAAATAATTTTAATGTTTTATTGTAGGTACTTTTGTATTTGATCAACAATTTGACATTAAATTGGAACCAAAATTACTAAATAGGTTGGTAGAAACCTCAAAAATATAAATTTTCTTAGGTCCAATTGCACTAATAACTTATAGCACTAACCTACGGGTTAAATATGGCTGTGACAAAATTTGTATAGAGATTCTGATTCGAGAGATTATTATGTTTATTATTTCTCTCAGAGCACTAACCACCCCAGCACCAAATTATGTCAATTATTTAGCTTAATTTTTGCAGCTTGCATACTTTTAGGTTTCGATTTTAGGTTGTTTACAGCATATTACACAAAGAGATATAAAGATAAACCATATGACATTGCAAACAGATAAACTTTATTGCAAAGACATAAGGTTCATTTTCATATCTCTCCACACACTGCACTAAATACACATTGTATTTAGTGCAATGGAGAGTGAAATGATATATTATTTATTCAAATAGACCTTCACAGGCACTTATGAATTGTCAGACTCTAATGCACGGTTCGGAAGGTAGCTTTTGCTGAGAAGAGCCGGAGTAGATGTCAATCACAAGAACATAGTCCCAAAATCTAGAATTGAAGTACTAAATGTCTTGAGATGAATTTATAACAATACGTAACTTGCTCAAACACGTGAATATAAAGTTTTAAAACATCATGTTTAGAACTCCCACGAGGTGGTAACTTCCTCACGAGGTGAGGAAAGTTATGTGCTAAAAGTGAAGACATCAAATAATTTTGTAAATTTTATCAGGTGGGATGCCCGTCCCATATAAAATAATTTAATGATAATATAACTTCCTCCTCTCAAACTGTAAATAAAATTCACCATACAATTCCATTCTCTCTATATCATTTATAAATACACTATGCATCATATAATTTATACCTTTACAACAAAGGTAATATATATTTGTCACTATCAGTTTCAATATGTTACAAAAAGGCAATGTAATATTAAAACAGCATCTCTTTATGGATTTATATCTGGCCACTAAACAGTACATCAGAAACTTTTATTCAAATAAATATGTACATACTTACGTCTGGACTAGACAAAATAAGAAGCAGTTTTACTTTTCAAGGTCAATCTTTAGAGAGCAAGTTTTCATTGTAACAAACATATCCCAAATAAAACGTTATACCAAGTTAATACTAGAAAACGTAAAATAAGAAACTGTGCAGTATTTAGATGGTACTAAGAAGAATCGCAACAAAAAAATCAGGTAAAGTACGGAGAAGTAAAGTTGACAACCACTTGTAGGGCTTCAAAAGAGGAAGTTTCAAAACAATAGAATATCGTAATACTCACTGTTCAAACGTAGGTGAGCTAGCCATACTGGAATAATCGTCTGTTTCTTGATAAAAAGCATGGAAACTTCACAAAGTCCTACTTTATTTAGCTTCGCAACACACTTTGAAATATCTACACGACACACTATGTTCATACAATCACAATGTTAGAAACTTTAAATTGAACTTTTAAACAATAAATTTTACGAGAAAAGTGATGCAAATATGTTTTATCAAATAAACATTGATTTAAAAAGTTATTTCAAAGCAATACATACACACTCGTCAAATTGTGCAAGTGTATAAAACGTCAACAGAAGAAGTGTCAAACTAAATGTCAAAAGTGCCTGCGCTTCAAATGATTGAGACGACATCTATGCAGTTTGACTTTATGGCGGGACATTGTAAATCGAATTTGTTTGGGTAACTTTTTAACCGACTTCAAAAGGAGGAGGTTAACAATTCATCAGAATCTTTTTTTTTATGTGTTCCCCGGTTACTCGAAAACGCCTGAACCGATTTGGTAAATTATTTTTTTGTTTGAACTTCACAGATGGTCCCATTGTCATCAAAACAGTCAGAGTTCCTACATACTTAGTTATTTTATACTTTTTATTGCCTTTGAAGGCGGTTCTATTTTTTGTTGAAAGTAATATACCTATTTTTCTATTTTCAGTTTCTAATGTGTAATCAATGACTCTCAAGATGTATCACTGACCTAGAATAAGCATATTAGTAATGCTTATAGTAGATGTAGTCATTATTAGGTGACAGAATGATACAGCAAATGGATAAGGTAGGAATAAAGTAGCACCAGAGTTCACCTAGAATGAAAAGGGAAATTCTTGTCGTAGTATGGATATGTTATGAGAGCGAAGAATATCATGTGATTTCAAGAGTTATTTAGAAGACGCCAAAGATGAAAATAAATATATTTGCTGTTCCCCGCGGTATCACCTGCGTTCCAGGGATAAACAATTTTCTAGCGTAATAAAAAATAAAATAATAAAACATATTTTCTAAAATGAAAGTAGCCTAAATCAACTCTTATAACATAAGGAGCTATATCTGCCAGTGAAAGTCCGTACAGTACCGTTTTTTGTTCATTGCAGCTCAGTTATAAAAGAATAGGTCGTAAGTTTTGCGACAAGAATGGCAATATATTACTGATTGAATAACAAAAGAAATCAACTTTGCACGGAGTGTTCCTATAGTAACTAATACTTTTAAATTACACGTTTATTTTATTTTCTATTTTGTGACGATCCTGGCATATGCTGTCTGCGTGCGACAGCTACACGGGCGGCGGCATCACCCGACATCAAACGTGATTCCACATTGTAGGGAGAATATAGTTAGGTACACTGTGCTACTACGATAGGAGATGCCTACTTTCATATGAATTTTGTAAAAAAGCTGTTATTTTGACATTATCAACAGACATTTCAATTTTATTTGTATCATCATATCAGCCGAAAGACGACACCTGGACAAAGGCCTGCCACTCTCCGTGACCGTGCCGGTCCTGCGCTACCCGCGTCCGGCGGTTTTTCGCGATCCTCACAAGACCGTCGGTCCACCATATAATAGTCATCTATGCGATCCACCTTGTGGGGGTCTGACCACGCTGCGCCTTCCAGGCATTTCATATTTATTTGTATATATTTGCCACTGACTATTGTTTTTTAGTGCCTTTGAAGGCGGTTTTATATTTTGTTGAAAGTATTTTATTGTTAAGTACCTACATACTGGCCCGGCAGACGTTGTCCTGCCCTTAGAACAAATAAAATATGTCTCGAACTGTCTGTCCAACATACCATACTGTACTGTGTCTTACCTACCTAACTACATACGTACCTTATGATAAAATAATGCACTAAAAAAATTAAAAGCAAGGTCGTAATAAAATTAACACACGTGTGACGTGGGTATAGGATGGTATAGGGTAACTTCAGGGTAACTTGTTGCATGGATTAAACGTTTGTACTCATACCTTAACACAGCGCTATCTATCTATTGGATACGTAAACTAACATACACCGCAATCATAAAGAACTCATAGTTACTATATAAAAAATAATGAGGCTTTTTCTTTAAAAAATAGAGCTTATCTCAAGATTAACTAGGTGGCGCTATGACAAAAAGTAAAAAGTGTCAAAATAAGCTGTCACTTACACTAGTGTTGCCAGGTAAGCCTACAATCGAGCGTTTTCGTGCACTTTTGTTCCAAATCGGAAGAAATAAAATTAATAATATTCATGTTTTTAAGTATTTCCAAACTATTCAGTTTTATTATTATTATACACTTCTGGACACATCTATTGGCCCACCTTGTATTTTCAGTTTCGTTTGGTCCTAGCTAAAATTTTATATTAGGTCGAGCAAAAAGTTTTTATGCAGTTTTGAACCTGGCACATTCACAATTTCATTCAATAGTCTTTTTTTGAATTTCGAACACAGAATTTAAAGAAACAAAAGACAATTTGGAGCCTGTTTGTTGATATCAAACAATCGAATACTAAGAAAACTTGGTTTTATTGGTTTACTTGGATTTAATTCTTGAAAAAGTGATTGATATCTTTGGTTTTGCAACAAACATTACTTATTCTTAACATTAAGGTGAGGTTCTATCAATAATCTATGGATACTTCACCTGAAGTCGCCGCCCAAACTGTGGCACTTATTCAGGCCGGACACAGCCAAAGAAACGTGAGTGCTCAACTTAATTTAAGTCGATCTGCGGTCCGAAATGTTTATCGGAGGTACCTAGAGACTGGCGGCTTTGTTCGTCGCCCAGGAAGGCCACGATCTCGGGTCACAACTGAAAGGCAGGATCGATTCATCGTGACGACCAGCTTGAGAAATCGTCACCTTACATTGAGATACAAAACCAACTTCGCGACTTCCACGGAGTATCTGTGAGCGCTCGAACTGTTCGGAGAAGGTTAAAAGAACGCGATATGGTACCACACAAGCCAGCTAATGGGCCCAAACTAACGCGAGCCCACCGAACAGCGCGCCTTCATTTCGCACGCAGTCATTTAAATTGGACACAGCAAGATTGGAGCCGTGTACTCTTTTCTGATGAGTCTAAAATTGTGTTACATGGCAATGATGGAAGGAAGAAGGTCTACCGACGTAAGGGAGAGCGTTTCTCACAATACTGCTTTGAAGAGAGGGTTGCTTATGGCGGTGGCTCATGGACTGTCTGGGGCGGTATATCCGCGAGTGGCAAAACTCAACTTGAGGTTGTTACAGGACCACGGCTGCCAACATTAAATGCTGAAAGGTACATTCGTGAGTGCTTAGAACCTCACGTGATACCATACGCGGACTATGTGGGCCCAAATTTCCTTTTTATGCATGATAATGCAAGAGCCCATGCGGCCGGCATCGTCAGGGAATATCTTCGGGATGTGAACATCACAGTTATGGACTGGCCAGCCAGAAGCCCAGACATGAACCCCATTGAGCACATGTGGGACGAGCTAAAAAGACGTGTTAGGGCTCGTCAGCCAGTTGCCCAGACGATGCAGGAGTTGAAAACTGCCATAGAAGAGGAATGGGAGATGATCCCTCAAAATTTCATAGAGCGGTTGATAAACTCTATGCCTAATCGTAGGAGAGCTGTGGTAGATGCCCATGGAGGCAACACGCGTTATTAAATTAAACCTATATTTGATAAAACATGTTTTTTATTAAAAAATCAATTGCCTTTAACAAGGCGCATATCCGACTTGTTAGGCGTAGCTCCATGTCGTATGGTATTCTGAATTCAAATTTAAAACAATACGATCGAAAAAGATGGTAAAATGAATCAGGTTTAAAACTGCATCAACAGTTTTTGTTCAATCTAGCAATCATATTTCGGTAGGGGCCATCGAAACCTAAACTCTAAGGTGGGCCAATAGATGTGTCCAGAAGTGTATATATAGATTAGATCACAGATTCTGTAGGTACGCCCGTATTTATGCACGCAAGAAGGGGATAAGGTTTACTAAAATAAATCCCTATATTGCGTAATTTGGCATTTATTGGCTTATGACAACAAGTATCGACATTAAATTAAACATACAGGAATTTATATAATTAGTTTCATATGTTGTTAGGAGTTGTGCACATCCTTCTATATACCCCTACTGGAGATCAAGCAAGTGGAGTCCAGGAAACAGTAGACAATGACGTTATCGACGAATTTGTTACTCTTACAATAGGTGCGCGCACCCAAATAGAGACATGCATTATAGTATGAGATATTTCCTGAAAATAACATTGTAGTAAACTAAAGATGACATAAACTTGATGGGTAGTTATGACATAATAATTATAAATTAATGAAAATCATCACATAATGTAACAATTAACATTACATGTATACAGAAATATATTTAACAGTTTCGAATATATTTTGTATATTAAAATAGAATATCATTCATTTATATAATTTTGAGATTTCAACATTGTATATTTATAAATATATTCTGTGGGCACAAGCCGAATGCACCGTCACGTAATCATGGTAAAAGTTATACGGTATTATCAAATTAATTACGAGCAGTCAAGTTTAACTAACACTTATAAAATTAAAATAGAACACAAAATAGCATAATAAATAAATTAGCACAAAAAATTGCATTTATTTTATTAAGAACTATTTATGACGGCACATTAGACTTAGTACTTCTCTGCAACTATTTATTCTGTGCCTACCCTTAACGGGTGATTAAAAAAAAACATAGGTGGGAGATATTATCATTATTATGGATCAACTGTTCTACAAAATTCAATCCCTAATTTTATTCGAGTTCACAGTTGATAGCGAATATAGCTGAAAAGTGACCATAACCAACATTAAAAAACCATAGACAAGAGTAATGTGGTGCAATAACATTAAAGAGAAAATAAATGCGTTTGGAATGTAGAAAGTAAACCACTGCCTGTAGAATCCTAATTCAGTGTATGAAAGTGGCATTATGTAGCAGTAGACCAGAAATACATGGAGAATAATCAGGTAGCAAAGTTGTGCGTACATTTAGTTTTTACATAGATAAAAACCAATACCACAACAGATAGAAATGCACTCAATTCATGAGTGTATTACGATCTAAATTCAATCAATACATGTCTTTTTCTTGAAATACGAAAATGGATAGAAAAAATAAAGCTGTCAAATTATGTAGTGTATGCCATTGTCATTTACAGTTAAATAACCCACGAAATTAGGCTAATTTACCAATACAACAATTTTTTCTATCCATTTCTTATGAATTTAGTTAGAAAGAGTTATATAGAGACTAAATAAGTTGAATGTAAAGAATCTGCACTATTCTCCCAAAAAGTCGAAATATTTTTATTGTATGCTGACGCAATCAATGCTGGTATTAGACCATAAACATTAACACTACATTTACAATGAGATGTGCTGCATAAGATCAGAAAATCAGTTACCTAACCTTAAATAATACAATATTAACCTAAAACATAATGTAAGATCAACCATAAAATTATTTCCAATACGGATACAATAAAAATAAATATGTAACTTAAGGTGGAGGCTTCGGTTGGAGCGCGAAATTCAAATTTTATCACGTTTTTGCGAAATGCAGCTCAGTTATTGGTCGTAAGTTATCAACATGTTATTTGCGACAAGAATGGTAGTATATTTACTGATTAATAACAAAAGAAATCATCAACATATTCCTCGAAGGTATATTAGTAACATTTTCATGTAATAGTCGTATATGTCAGTAATATACCTTGGAGGAATATGTTGATGATTTCTTTTGTTATTAATCAGTAAATATACTACCATTCTTGTCGCAAATAACATGTTGATAACTTACGACCTATAATAACTGAGCTGCAATTTGCAAAAAACGTGATAAAATTTGAATTTCGCGCTCCAACCGAAGGTATACCCTTAATATAAAATCATTCGATAATGTCATTAGTAGATGTAACATGTACAAATAATTTACTTACTATACTTTAATTGATTGAAGACAACACATTGATACCTTTACATAAGTATATAATTAAAAAAAAAACCTTAATTAACTTTGATGGTAAATTAAAATGTGCAATATTTTTTTAAAACACTTAATAATACCTGAGCATGCTAAAAACCAGTGGAAATTAGTTAGATAATAGATAATTATTACTCCCGTATGTAACTGAGTTAAAATAGAAATAAAAAATATTTTTTTAATGATGTTTCGAAATTGAACAAAAAATATATGCGGGAGTAAACTGGTCGGGGATCCTGGCAACATTGCTGCGATGGTAGGCCCCAGTTGAAGCATGATCAGTTTTGGAACCTTTTCGCTTGCCAGTTATCATAGTTCGTCCTGTCTATTGTGGACAATAACCGTCTCTTGTAAAATTATTTTTTTAAGCTATTTTTATGACAAGCGCATTGTGGTTATATTGTGTGAGGCACAGGTAGCCGCTGCACACAAAATACACCCGTAAGGTGATCATGCTTCAATTTTGTTGATAGTACTTCCTAAATAAAATCTAGAAGGCCATCTGGATGGTGTCCACGAGTAAAGGATCAGTGTCTTACGTCCAATAATACGACTAACTAAAATATACAATTAAATTATCATTTTTAAATTCATTATGAGTACATACATTGTTAATTAAAATTATTATGTTTTGGTTGTATACGTTATTCGAGTAATAATTCTAGAAAAGTATAAATAATAAAAACTTAGGACCGTTTGACAGTTGTTGAGACATAAGTGACATTCCAATACTTAGGCCTGTTATAACAGTGTATAGAATAAATCGTGTATTCAAATATAAACCCTTCGTCAAAGCTCGAAGACTTAAATTAATTTGATGCAATCATTATGAAAATTACCTTTATTCATTGCTGCAAAGTGTTGATTGCAAACAAAATTAAATCCTGAATCTACGACTCTGGTGTTCATTTTTAGACACAATTTATTAGTTGACTGATTTAATCTCAACGTTTGATATAAATAACAGGACGAGCTCAGTCACTCTTCCATATTCTGACACGTAAAATAATGTATTCTATTGATTAAAATCAAGTACATTGTCATAAAGAAATTAGCCTCAATTGATTTAATTTTATCATCCAAAAACATTTTATTTTCACAATTTTATACATTTATTGTTTGTAGGCTCTTTATCTTGGGGTTATTTAGTTTATGGTATTCTAAAGAGCTCGCAAAACCATTCCATGTGGCTTTCCTCCAAAATAATTTTGCAGATAGAAAATCAATGACAGCCTGGTTCAATTATTAGACGTAGTGTGCAAGTCAGTATTACTAACGATTATAAATATAATGTGAAACCGAATCGCAACAAAAGAATCACAAGCAGCGATTTTAGCGATGACATAACGTCCTCGCTTACTTCTTGGCGTTGGAACTCTTATTCGCCTGATTCTCCTTGAGCGGAATCTGAAATTAAATAACTAAATTAAAAATATGAAGAAACCTCCGACACACTAGAAAATAGGTGTTGACCTTCAAACGGCTGAGCGGATCCTTTGGAATCGTAGTTAAGAACAGTCTATATTCCGATATCTTTCAAACGAAAAAAAAAACATTATCGAAAATGGTTCATCCGTTCAGGAGCTTTGATGGTAGGTAGGTATAGGTAGGTAGGTGTAGGTAAGTAGATAGGTAGTTGTAGGTAGGTAGGCAGGTGTAGGTAGGTAGGTCCCTATTTTTTTTGTTATAGCAGGAAATATAAACTTATTGTGACTGAAGGACCTTAACCATTTGACACCTTTCTAAAATTTTCATTATACTTAAAGAGAAATAAAGAAAAATGTTGTACTTACGGTAGCCCGCTGGTCCTCCATTCTGCCTGACTGGGCCCTCATGATCAGTGCAAAGAAATCATCGTCGGGAACAGTCTTCGGACGCTCGTCGGGCTTAGGACGTGGCAGCTCAGAGCGTTGGTCCTCCAACCTCGACCCCTATGGATAAAAAATGATTGGTGATAGAAAAAATTAGGCCATGTCGTAAATGCTCATTAAAAAGAACGAGACAAGTTATTAGTCTTCTCCCTCTCTAAGGCCAGGGAGAAATAATTTTAATCTGGGCCCGCTTGCCCAGGAGACGTAGCACGCTCATCGAAATTGGTCCAACCGTTTGAGCGTGAAAAAGCAAACACACACACTCACAAACTTTCGCATATTTAATACTAGCGACCCGCCCCAGCTTCGCACGGGTGTACAAATCTTTGAATTTCTAGGCTTTTCTGTACTATAATATGTATGTATTATACATATAAACCTTCCTCTTGAATAACTCTATCTATTAAAAAAAACTGCATCAAAATCCGTTGCGTAGTTTTAAAGATCTAAGCATACATAGGAACAGACAGAAAGCGAGAAGCGACTTTGTTTTATACTATGTAGTGATTAATAGTACATACTGATATCTGAAAATGATTACCTGGACTCGAGCAATGATATCAAGAAAATCATCCTCAGGTTTGGTGCTGGTCGTTTGTTGGGGCAGCAGGCCTGGCAGCGAGGAGCCCTTGGCCTCTTTGGGCTTGGGCTTAGACTTGCGAGGTGTTGGGACTAGATGTTGGGGTGCCTCCGGACGCACTGGCCTCGGACGAAGTTCCGCCCTCTGAGAGTCCATTCTGGACGACTGCATCTCCGTTATTAGATCCAGCATCTCCTCGGTTGCTCTGCAAACAATATAAAAAAAACCTTGAGCCTCGTTTTTCATCGACAACCACACCACATCGTCGCGTGGTGGTCGCGCAAAAGGTGGTCAAGCTGTGTTCACGTTACGTGTTTTTTTGTTCGTTTTACTTAAAAGGTCAACAAGACAAAAGAAAAAGTAAAATTAAAAATATAAAGTATTTTTCCAAAAACAGCTAATGAACGGGAAGACGACGTTGACGACTGTGTCGATTTTGCGAATTTTTCGGATAAATTATTTTGTTGCAATCTGCGCCTACACCTGTTTTTCTCACTCAGCGGTCCCCCGACGAGGCGACGACGCTTGGAATATAAAAATATTTGAACTTACATAATAAATGTGACGATAATAATTATAATAGGTTTAAAATATTATTTGTTCGTTTTTAGACTTCATTCTTTGGGTCGGGGGTTTTTAAAATTTTCAATTTTACTTTTATTTTGTCCTTTTTAAAGTAGGTATAAATATTAGGAAGGCATTTATAGTGATTAGTTAGTTGAGTTAGTCTCATCAACTAGAAAAGAGCTGATGATCTTCAAACGGCTGATCAGGTCATGGTTTCTTTACCATATACTTTCAATACCATTGAAGTAACACGGTACCAAATTTCGAATCGATCGGACATAAGGGAGTTAGTCAGATCCCCTCATCAACTAGAAAAGAGCTGATGATCTTCAAACGGCTGATCAGGTCAAGGTTACCTTACCATATACTTTCAATATCATTGAAGTAACCGATCGGACATAAGAAAGTTAGTCAGATCCCCTCATCAACTAGAAAAGAGCTGATGATCTTCAAACGGCTGATCAGGTCAATCAAGGTTACCTTACCATATACTTTAAATATCATTGAAGTAACACGGTACCAAATTTCGAATCGATCGGACATAAGGAAGTTAGTCAGATCCTCTCATCAACTAGAAAAGAGCTGATGATCTTCAAACAACATGGCTAAGAACACTCGGGTTAAAATTATCTATGACACAAAAAAAACTAAACGAAAATCGTTTCATCCGTTTGGGAGCTACGATACCACAGACAAATACACAGACAGACACGTTAAACTTATAACACCCCGTCGTATTTGCGTCGGGGGTTAAAAACCCAAAACATAACGAAAAATTTAAAATTCGTAGGTGGGAATAGATTGGTAGGGGTAGGTAGGTAGGTGTAGGTAGGTAGGTATATATAGGTAGGTGTAGGTAGGTAGGTGTAGGTAGGTAGGTGTAGGTAGGTAGGTGTAGGTAGGTAGGTGTAGGTAGGTAGGTATAGATAGGTAGGTAGGTAGGTAGGTATAGATAGGTAGGTGTAGGTAGGTAGGTGTAGGTAGGTAGGTGTAGGTAGGTAGGTATAGATAGGTAGGTGTAGGTAGGTAGGTAGGTATGGATAGGTAGGTGTAGGTAGGTAGGTAGGTGTAGGTAGGTAGGTGTAGGTAGGTAGGTGTAGGTAGGTAGGTATAGATAGGTAGGTGTAGGTAGGTAGGTGTAGGTAGGTAGGTGTAGGTAGGTAGGTGTAGGTAGGTAGATATAGATAGGTAGGTGTAGGTAGGTAGGTATAGATAGGTAGGTGTAGGTAGGTAGGTGTAGGTAGGTAGGTGTAGGTAGGTAGATATAGATAGGTAGGTGTAGGTAGGTAGGTATAGATAGGTAGGTGTAGGTAGGTATAGATAGGTAGGTGTAGGTAGGTATAGATAGGTAGGTGTAGGTAGGTATAGATAGGTAGGTGTAGGTAGGTATAGATAGGTAGGTGTAGGTAGGTAGGTAGGTGTAGGTAGGTTGGTAAGTAGGTAGGTAGGTCCGAGTTTATTTTATTCTTAGGGCAGGACAATGTATGCCGGGCCAGCTAGTTATTATTAATTTCTGTCAAAAATTTCATTTTTGGTGCAAGCTTTTGTTGCCGACTGTACTTTTTTTGTACAGTCTTCAACTACTCATCAAGACGAATCAAACGAGCTGAAACTCGATGGGGTTGCGTCGTTTCATTACAGAGTTCCTATGACCATCTTCCAGCTCCATCATCAGACCCTGGTTACCAATGAAAGACAAACTACTCGTGATGACGATTCAAACGAGCCCAAACACGAAGGGTTTGTGTCGTTTTATTGTGGAGTTCCTATGACCTACCAGGTCCAGCATCAGATCAACTCCATGTTATCATAATATTGCATTGTCACGCGATATACATGTGCATGCAAAATTCCAGCTCCATCGGAAACCGGTAAGTGGGTCAAATTGAATTGCAATATTCCATTAGAAACATCGGGACAGGTGAAACAAAGTAAAAGCTTGTAAAAACCTATTGTCATCTTTCCCAGAAACAGTATCAAAGTTAAAATAAAACCTACAAAACACGTATGCAATTTTCATTAAAATTTCTAGTCTTTGACGAATCAAATTAGAACTACATACATATTAATTAATATGTAGCATACAGGTAGCTTAATAAATTTTTATTAAATTAGGAAAAATACAAAAGAAATACTGACATCAATTTAATTTACACGGAAGTTTTCAATATAATTAATTTTACGCACATGAACTGTACCAAAGGAGACTGCACAAAGAAAATCCACGTAAAGGCTGACTGAACGCTCCGATATGAAACGGAAGCCGAGTACAGCTTTTTTAAAATAAATTCATACTTTAATAAATTGTAATTGTAACTAGGTAGTTATTTTACCTTTGTGAATGCAATTTCGACAACCTTTGACTGTTCGGAGAAAAGCGAACGTTGACCAAATTGTAAACCAGCGAGCGGAATGGTAACCAATATTTTTTGTCAATAGTTCAAAGTGACTTCCTATAAAACGTGCAGATACAATTTGTGTACGCAGAATTGTGATACCTCCCTTCCTGGAATAATTCCAATTGCAATTTTCTTTTATTTTAAATCCACGTTTGTAAATCAGGGATTCTTAAAGCTTTTTGTGCGCTTTTACAACTTTATCAAAATGCAAAAGCACATTGCAAATTAAGCAATGTATTATATTTTTTATACGTATTGTAATAAATAGTAGAGCTTTATTTAATTCCATTAATACTAATACTAAAAATATAAAATATATCATAAAAAAAGCTGTGCGTTTTTATAATTCAAAATGGAGATTTTTTTTTATAGAATTATTCATATTTAAAAGGCTTGGTTATATTGAGATATTTTTATATAATAGAATAATATAGACTACTGAATTTTTTTAAACTATAATTTCTGAAGTGCACCCACACACATGAAAAGTTTAATCTTAGTTTTCCACACAGTCGGACACAAATTTCTATTAAAATATGACGTGATATTAGTAAAAAAAAAGAATTAGGTGCACATATCGATTTGTACAGGTCAGGGTCAGCATTTCACATATTTATTGGAAAATGGACACGTTTTACTGTATGTTTTAATGAATCATGTGGTCCTCAATAAATAGGCTACAGAGGGAAACTGTAATTAATTTTGCTTTCTACGAATAATCAAAACGTAAATTTGGACTGGAAATTATAATGACGTAACATTATAATTTTCACGTTTAAAGCAGAATACATTAGATTATGCGTTGGCCGCGAATTTTCAATTTAATTATATATTCGGTAATATTCTATAATCCCTTTGCATTCATATTTGCGGGTTTAATTATAAATTTACGAGAATACAAATAAACAAAGCTGCTATTCAGAGAATCGATTTGAGCTGAAGTTTATTATTCATAAGCTATTTTTATCTGTACATTTTTGTGAGGAAATAATGTACAGGTAACTTGATGATGCAAACATTTTTGAAAAATAGCTTTTATATCAAGACCTTAATAAGAGTATCATCTAAGTTGAGCAAAGGCCTAAGTCTAATGGAGGACAAATTAGTTCTCCGAGAATTCCGCAAGAGGCGCTACGCTAATTTCTTTCAAGATAATATGATAAATACAAAAGATTAAGTGAGAATTTACAAACGTCTAAACGTCAAAAAATGGGGCTATGTAGACAAAAGTGTCGACATAGCCCCAATTTTTACAGTTATATAGTTAGTATAATATCGCGATTGCCATTGCAAAAAAAAATTGAGTGACCTACTAACCTTTTAAAAATTTAAGTTCACTATTTCCCATTTCATAAAATCTGAACAGGGTCGCGTATATTTCGCACATTTTTTTTAAAATTTAGTTCCAATTTTAAAATATTTTTTTTTTCACCTTTCTTTTAAGAGACTGAGTCATGGTTTCTGGATGCTTCTTTGAAGGACCATAGTTTCTCATCCTTTTTAGTTTCCAAACGTCTTAAGGTGACGCGCTTTTTGAGTTCTTAACAAATTTCAAGGGCCTATAGAACGTAATTGTTTAATACGCACAGATAATTATGCCAATATATTATTTTATATGTTGGTTCTTATCATTAAATAAAGGGAATTTGTAATTAAGGAATCAATGTACTGTTTTATAACATTTTGAATGCAATATGAATAATCTATCTATCTAGATGTAAATTATTTTGAAATGAACAGGGTGAGACGGCGTGTAAAGAAATCTACTAAATATTATCTGGAATCTATGAAACCTGTGAAAAAGACCCAGTTACATACAAAAATACAATAAAAAAAAATATGTGATCGTTTAAAGATCTATATTTTGGATATAATTATGCCCCATATGGTCACTCCCCCATATTCTTAAACGCGACCCCAGTTTGAGACACGTTGTTCTAGCAAGACACGCAAAGCATTACATAGTAGGCAAATAAATATATTACCTGAAACGCATTGAAATGATATATAGGGCTTTCAAATTAATAAAACTTAAAAAATAAACATCGCCTTTTATAAAATAGATTGTTTTTTTTGCACAATATCTGTTGCCTATATTATTAGTAAGTACAAGAATTCTATCAAATCAACGCACAGCTCAAATGGTAAATTCTAGATATATAATTTTTTCTCAAAAAAGGGCATTTATCAAATGTATTCAAAGTTCAGCTCTTAAACACAAAGAATACTAAAAAAAAATACAATAAACATGACAATCGTCTTGCGAAAAGATAATTAATCGATAAAATATTTATTAAAAAAAAATCAATAACTTAAAATAAATATTTACGTGAGATATATATAAACAAACATTATTAAATAATTTATACATACAGATCGAATTCTCGCTCGTGGCTCATGGTTGATTTCATTCAAGTACCACCAACTTTTTGTAAAAATTGAGATATAACGTGCGTTCGCCACAAGAACGTTTCCCCAATGAGCGCGAATTCTACGCGCGATAGCCCGGGCCACCGCGTCGGTTAGCTCCGTCCGGCCGAGCCTACACCACTATATGCATACTAGTAAATCAACACTATTTCCCGCGATAAATAAATAAAGTGCTAAGCACAAAAACCCTATCTTATTACTATATCAGAAAGATTTTGATCATTCGTATCTTAGCCCTAGTTAATCTAAAAATACTGAAGGTTCCGATAAAATCTAAACAAAGCACATATCATCTAAGAGCAACGTACCAAGCACTTATACAATTCGATTGTCAATCCAACAAGTAGATAGAACACGAAACAACACATTTTCTTATTTACATACACAAAAGATATTTGACACAGATAGGTAGGTGAAAAACAGGTGCACACCGGCCACTCCGCGCTGTGTCTGTTGAGATAGCGTTATGTCCCGATAACTGTCAAGAGTGCGAATATTTGATAATGTTATAGGTTAAAACTGCACTGACGTGAAGTTTCAAACACTGACGTTCGAACCGATCAAAATTTCACGTTAAACCATTGGCGGAATTGTGTAAAATAAACACATTTCATTTTTTTAACTATCACTTTCCCGCGATTTTTAGTTTTGCTAATTGTAAAAACGAGAAGGCTACTTAGCTTGGCATGGAAACAGGCTACAACGTACAAGTTTAATCATAGTTGAGGTATCAAAACGTAACAAAGAAGTATGATACTTTAAAAGCAATCATTGTTTATGTCGACAATTGGATTAAATACATGTGGAACCCCAAAATGTTGCAGTTTTATCTCGTGGAGGGGCCGCACTGTATTCTTGAAAATTTAAGTGCGAGCAATAAGGTCTTTTGTATTTATGAAGCGCTCTTCCGTAGTGTCAAGTACTATATGCAGCATACTTCAAGTCAGTATTTAAGCTTAAAGAATAAGCCTAGGCCACACTATACGAGAATAATTTTATTTTGCTAGTGTAGTGCTCGTAACATAATTTACGTGTCAAATCGTCATAGACATTTTTTTTATGGGGGAAGAAACAATCTTGGTCCTATGAATATGCAGCCAACAACCTTCATTTGTTCTCAGTAACGTTTTCATAAATAATGAACTTATTGTGTTTTTTTTGTGATTCACAATTAATTTTTTTTCTTTTCATAAAAGTTTGTTAAACGTGGTAGTTTGTAAGTATTCTTGTACCCGATGTGCGCAACATTTGAATATTTAAACAGGTTGAAAATACTTGGAATAAAACAGTCTTTAAAAAAATATTTATTACCCAAGATTTAAATGCCATATTTACTAGCCGTTCACTTCGAATTTGCCATCGTCGAATGACGTCATAGGTACATAGCAAAAGGCCTTGCTATCAATGCTGCGCGGGTCTGACGTGAAGCGCGAAAAGGTAACGGCCCACTGAAGTGAATGGGGAGTATACGTCAAAATCGTGGATGACATGTCTTGACTGCCACAGATCAAGCTTAAATGAATGTTTTGAGAACATCTCCAATATTTAGATTTGGCTGCAACAGATAATAATAAAAAACAAGCCAATACACGAAGAAAATTAGACATATACTCACTAGAAAATACACTTAGGTCGATGTTCACTTATATCCTACGAAAATTCATGGTAATCACCCGATTATAATTTATCGGGCCGTTATCTTGTCGGTGAATTTGGACTTCAATAGTAAAATAAACGCACAGCCTAGAAACTTGAAACTTTGCTCAGTTTCCATTATGGGACATAGGTATTAAGTAAAATTTTGAATCGATAATAAAACAATCGAATTTGGAACCTAAGCGTAGGTGTGATAAGGTTTATTCTCAATTATTCAGTTGTCTTCCTATAAGTCTTCGTATCACTAGATATATCTCAATAAGATATTCATCTGGTATGTACGAGTATAAAGAAAAACTGTTCTTATTTCAAATTAACAATATTTATCTGGCCATTAAAAATTTGCTCTAAAGCGCCTGTCCCACTGATGATGTTAACAAGTGAGCAAGTTGAGAGAGCATCTGGAAACGAATTGTAGTGCAACGAGAAGACTGGATAGCGCGCGGTATTTGATTTAACCAATGAGCGCGTGCGGTTGGCAAGTTGGTACCAAAGAAGAAGTCAAGTTGGTACCACGGTTGGTACTGTCAGTCAACAGTGTGTGCGTATTGGTTATTACTAATGTGTGTTACGTATCATATGCGACTAATATCCAGTCAGCCGGCGCTGTCAAATAAAATGAAAATGAAAATCTAGGAAAGTCGTGAAAAGCAACTCTTTTGCAGGCGAATCTTGTCCTTATTGACTTTAAAAACGTTATTATTATAATTCTTATATTTTCCTGTCAAGGTTGAAATTTAAATAACATTTAAAAATAATAAAAGCGTAACGGAAACTACTTGTTATAAACAAAAGCCATATGCCAACAAAATTGTTGGGCCAAATACGAACAGCGACGCCAGACTGGTTATAAGGCTCGCTCTTTATATTTTTATACTAGGGGATTGCACTTTTTAACAAGCTTTTCTTTAGTTTCACCTGTCCCGGTGTCTGTAATGAAATCTTGCAAGTTAAATTTGACCCATTTCCCGATTGAGCTGAAATTTTACAATGCAATATTATGGCACCATGGAGCTGGTCTGATGATGGCTGGGAACCACGGCCCGACTGTAGTTGTTGGAATCTTGTATATATGTCAATGTCAAACGTGTCTATCGGTGTATGAACTATGTAGGTGATAGGTGTCGCTATAGTAGGCAAAGGAGGGTAGTACAAAGTGCCTTAAAACCGTGCAAAAGTACATTGATTCTCGTATTGTAAAAGGGACTGGGTAAAAAATAACTGTGTGTGAAGAATGGCCGAGGATATTTATTTATTTGTTATTCTATTTTGTTTGACATGAAATGGCAAGGAAATGTCGACCTTTTGCGAACACGGCGTACATTACAATTTGAATGTAGTTTCAACATGGATTTTCTATAGATTTTCTCCTGAATTTTGATGCGACTTAACGTTCTTTATTGATTTGATAATATAAAAAATACGTATTCAATATTTTTTGATGACCTAACCGAAGGACTAAACCGAATTACCCAGTCATCATCCCATGTAATTGAGAGAGAGTAGTGAACACTTACCCGACAGTCTTGTTCCCATTGCTCGCAGACCTTTGTAACTTGTTTACACTGCCTTTGAGTTTAGGTCGATTTTCTTTATTAGCGTTGAGAGTCGCGCGCTGTTCGTCCATTCTTTCCGACTGGCACCTGCTGAGCAAATCGAAGAATGTCTCCGCAGGTACGTCCTCAGATTCTGTCCTAACTACCTCGTGTTTATGATCGTCTTCGGAATCCTTCTTCTTGCCGTCAGGGGTTATCTGCGAATGTACACCATAACGAATATTATGGAGTGTTTTATACTGGTGTGGCTTAATGCTATTTCTTCTGCCAACTTAACTTCTTACAAAATAAAAATTAATCCCTATATCCTTTGGTCACGATATAACGCGTGAACTGCTGGACCGATTTCGCTATTTCTTTTTTTTTTGTTATTGTGAGGAGGTTCTTATGAAAAACATCGGTAGGTGTGTCTGTAGGTAGGGGTAGGGAGGTGTAGTTAGGTACGTAGGTATCAGTTTCTTTTATTCTTAAGGCAGGACAACATTTGCGGGGCTAGCTAGTTTAAAATATATTAAAGATTTAATCAGTAGGCCCTTAATGCCAAATCACATCAAAATTCAAGTTATGAAATCAAAAACATCTAAACATTTGCGTTTATAAGAATAATAGGGATAACGTAAAATACCTGTATCAAAGAAAGTTGCTCCATACTCTGTCTGCGAACCCTCAAAGCATTGAAGGGCGTCCGAGGGACTCTATCGTCATCTGACAGAGGAGTGGGCGACGAGGAATCTGAATCTACCGGCAAACCCAGCACTTTGCGTAGATCGCTGATATTCATCTGAGCTGTCGCCATGCCGAGGACATCGCCAAGCTGTCATATAAAATACAATAATAATATTATTCTGGAAAATTCTTCACACTCTGGGCCTGGGACTAAGCAGTCTAAAGCAGCTAATGACTTTAGAACCTTGTCATATTACGCGAATCATAGATTTCTCACAAACTGTCAATAGATTAGTGACAGTGTACTTTTGACGCTGACTGTACACACGGCCACAGATCAAGCTACACACTGCGGCACCTTATGCGGTTGTAATAGGCGCTATTTTGCAACAAATATATCCAATAATACCTTATTGGATATATTTAAAATAGATTTATTACACACATTTTTGTGCACAAAAATGTTACGCTTCGTCATGAATAAATTAATAAAAAGGTTATATTGTAAGTATGATATAGCTAACAAATTATCGACTGTTTACAATCTCGTCAGATAGATTATAAACTAACGTTATTAACAATCATACGGTGACATATATAAATATTTGTGGACTGTGTATCTTATCTTATTTATTGCCATATTTTAACATATAGTAACAAATATACAATTTAGTTCAAAGATTCTGGTTTGAATTACGTAGGATCTTAAGTTGGTAGCTTATATTATAATTTCTCATTTAATTACATTACTCGTGTAATAGAGGTTTCCTATACTGTCTTTGCGTAATTAGGTACAGAGATGCTCTCTAAATATTCTCTAGACACAGAGTATGACAATCAGAGCATAAGCTTCATACAAACGTTAGAAACCAAATACTTTCGATGGGCGACCATATAGCGCTGACCTGGATATAGTAGATTTGTGAACAAGCTCATATCCTACTAATCATACTAATATAATATTATAAATGCAAAAGTTTGTGAGTATGTTTGTTGCTCTTTCACGTAAAAACTACTGAACGGATTTGGATGAAACTTGGCGCATAGATAGATACTCTGGAATAACATAATTATAGGCTACTTTATATCCCGGAAAAACATAAGATAGACAGCTAGTTAGATCATAATATCACTGTGGTCAGTGATGATGCGACCGAAGATGGTAACCCAACATTGCTTAGAAGAGAACTGGCTCAAGCACACCGGTAGATGCTTGGCGACAGATTATCACTCAAGGGTCTCATGAGACTAGTACCTACAACATACCCAGAAATCTAAGCCAAAAATAAACTACACTCTACTCAATGCCAGATCATGATAATGACATATTTTTACTATTAATAAAATATAATATTATCTATATAATAGGATATGTTATCACCACTCATGTTGAGATAAAAATGATAACAAGTGGAGGTTTAGATGACGTATCAGTAGCAGCGAATCTTGTTATCTGCGAAGAATGAAAGACTAAACAAATACCTAATACAAAAAAAACAGGACTGCGTTATAAAAAAAGTAAATTAATGATATCCAGCGTCACTCGGGATGATGTAGGGTTTTAACGATGCCACATACATCCAAATCTGTTCAGGCATTTAGTTATGGTGGAATAATGAAACTCACATTACATGAACCTTGAAAACCTTATACTGCTTTTTTGGGCAGTCGTGTTTACTCACGTACCCGAGGGATTAACTATTTTTCCGGGATAATCACGGATTAATTTCACGTCATATTTATGTGATTTCATTGGCCGAAGATTTAAGTCTTCTCTAGCTATAAGAAAAATGCTTCTAAAGAGTTCGATCATCAATTTCATGAACAAGGAGGTGCTGATGTTTTTTAGAATGTTATTTAAATTTAATCTTTGATAAAAAAGAATAAGAATAATAATAATAAAGATTTCATAGTCAATAAAGGCGAGAATCGCCTGCGAAAAAGTGTTGGTTTTCACGATTTTCGCTTTTCCATTTTCCTTTGTCGTCCTATCGCGAATCAATGCAAAGAAGCAGTCTGATCGGGTCACTAGCCAGTGTTTACCTTTCGGCAACCACAGAGAACAGCCAACCGGCTGTGAGAGTTACCCCACCCTCGTAAGCAGATGAATCAGCACCACACGAAACTTGAAACTTTTTTTTTTATAAACCACCACCATAAGTAACCAGTCCTTTTCATAACATTGTGTAGTAGGTAATGACCTAAGGCAGGGGTTCTCAAACTGTGTGTCGCAACGCCCCGGGGTATCAAGGGTCTGTCCAAGGGGCGTCACGAACCGGTATACTGACTTCACGTTCTAAAGCTACACGCAGGTACAGTATGACAGCACTTAGATGAAGCATCGTCAAAATTCGTAAATCGATCATTTCCCAAAAGAGTGCGCCTACAACATTACCCATGTTTATTAGTACTTTAGACGAAAATGATCTAGTTGAACGTTAAATGGCGCAATAATGAATGGTTTTTATTAGTAGTATAAATCGGTAGTGAAGTGTATATTCTTATATATTATGTAGATATATATTGCAGTGTATTCCGAACCGGTAGTAGAGTCTATTGTAAAACTGTAACTGTTGACGTTCATAAGTGCCTTATTAGGGCCTAATTTGATTTTGATATATGATTTGCCGATGCTACATCTAAGTTGAGTCATACTTCTCTTATAATCTTCTTTTATAAGGGATCCGCAAATTACAACATGTAAAGGGAGTCGCAGTAAAAGATTGGTAACCCCTGACCTAAGGCATAATTGAAATGGTTTATTTTGTTAATAATCATACTAGCTTCCGCCCCGCGGTTCACCCGCGTTCCCGAGGGATCTTGTTTTCCCGGGATAAAAAGTATCCTATGTGTTAATCCAGGTTATAAACTATCTGTGTTCTAAATTTCATCCAAATCCGTTCAGTAGTTTTTGCGTGAAAGAGTAACAAACATCCATCCATCCATACTCACAAACTTTCACATTTATAATATTAGAAGGATACATTGTAGGTACAGTTCTCTCAGGACATTTTTTTAATTAATTTTGTATTACTTAGCTTACATACATTGTTATATAAAAACACGCACCTCTTTAGAAATATTAAAATGTTCATTCGCATAGTACAAGGCCTTCTCGTGGTTGCCGAGTGCAGCATGGGCATTGCCCAGGGACCAGCAAGCCCTGCCCTCGCCCACTCGGTCTTGTAGTTTCCTGGCAGCGGTCAGATGTCGCGCATGATACTCCTCGGCTATACGGTACTCTCTGAGCAGGGTGTAAGTGTTCCCGAGGGAGTAACACGCCTGGGCTTCCACTGCAGCGTCACCAAGCTCCTCGGCTAGGGCTAGGGTCCGTCTGTTGATAGAAAATGACGTGGAAAGTAATTAACTAGGCTTAAAAATCCTAAGAAATTCCGTTCAAGATTGGTGTAATCTCCGAACATCAAAATCTCATTTATTCAGTTTAGGCCCTAATAAGGCACTTATGAATGTCAACAGTTACCATTTTTAGACTCTACTACCGGCTCGGAATACACTTGAACTGAGAAGACTCCGGCAAGAAACTCAGCAAGGCTTCTTTTTTTGCTGATCTTTTTTTTAATTTATGTAATTACAGTTTTTGTTTTAAATATACGTAAACTTCGTACACTTGCCACTTGGCCAGGGGGCTGCAAGTGCAGAGAGAAGCTACTACAACCATATATTCTTGTCTTCTATGTAATGAGTATAATCAATCGTGTATAATCTTGTTAGCCTCATGGCGATGATAGCTCAGTGGTAGTGACTTCGAATGCCGTGACGAAGGTCGTGGGTTCGAATCCTACAATGGGCTTGAGCTTTCGGTGAAGGATAACGTCGTGAGGAAACCATAGCACGGTGGTAGGGTACTTTGTAATCGTCTGGCTAGCTACCACCCTCAAGTTGAAAATCTGTCGCCAAGCACCTACCGGTGTATACAGGCAATTGCATTTGAGAGCAAGTTGCCTTCTTGGCGTAATAGGGCGGCAACACATTAGTATTACAAATGGCGATAGGCAACGGTAACTACATACCGTCGGATGGACCGCCTGCCTGTCAACCTGTGCTTGTCAAAAAAAAAACCTTCGGGATCGGCCTAAACTTCGGCTCAAGCCGAAGGTGACCGAAGTCGAAACTTCGGTCAGATACTATAATTAACGTGCTATTAGTTTATTGCATTCATACTTTTTGATCTTCATTTTACTAATAAATATATTTGGTAGGGGATAAATGCTACATTATTTATCATATTTATTACGAGCTATTCCTCGCGGCTTCATTCGCGCTCCTGGGATAGAAAGTAGCTTATAACCATTGGGGATAATATAGAGTACTCCAGATATTAGCGCGTTCAAACAAACTCTTCAGATTTATTATTATTCGGGTGTTCCGACAGCTGCACTTGAGAGCCAGTTTCCCTTCTAGGCTTTGTGTGCTTACCACCATCGGCCACATCATCACTGACCAAAGTGAGATTGTGATCAACTACCAGCCAATACATAGTAAAAAAAGGAGTTTCGCTGAAGAAAACCTCAAACATTGTAGCGCCTAGCTGTCTACTCAAACTCCGTCAAATAAACGTCGAAAACGTCGTTAGAATTATCTTTACCATAGGTTATTAAATACACTTAAACTGAGAAGCCTCCAGCAAGAAACGGTAAGATTGTGGTCGAACACTGGCATATAGGCCCCACAAGGTGGACAGACGATTTTGTGAGGGTCGCGGGAAACCGCTACATGCGGGTAGCGCAAGACCGGCCATCGTGGAGATCTTTGGGGGAGGCCTTTGTCCAGCAGTGGACGTCTTTTGGCTAACATGATGATGACTATGCAAGTCAAAATAGGAAGTAAAAAAAAAACTGAAGCATCATATAGCATTAGCTTGCTAAGCATTAATTAGCTAACTGCATTGCATCGCTCGCCCGCGCTATTACACCTTCTCGCTTAGCGTTTTATATTTATGGTCGGCTCCTAAGCATCGTAGGTCATTTTAAATAGCCTTTCTTAACAGTCGGGCTGTCAATTTCAAAGACAAGTTCTCAAATTCGATTGAATAGTTCTTCGCATTCAAACAAACAAACTCGTTATAATGTTCTAGCTGTTCCCCGCGGTACCACCCGTGTTCCCGGGATAATGACCTTCGGGGATAATGTAGCTTCAAATCGGACCAGTAACTCCGGTGATTAGCGCGTTCAAACAAACAAACTCTTCTTCTTTGCAATTATTATTATACTAGATTCCGGCCCGCGGTTTCACCCGCGTCCCCGAGGGATCTCATGTTTTCCTCTCTCTCAGAATCTCATGTGTTTAGGTTATAAATAATATCCTCGGACATTCTTCACACACGGTTATCTGATCCCAAACTAAGCAGAGCTTGTACTATGGAAACCAGATAACTGATATACTACATATACAACTTTTTTTTTGTAAATACATACTTATATAGATAATTACACCCAGACACAGGACAAACAGACATGTTCATGCACACAAATGTTTGTCCTGGATGGGAATAGAACCCATGACCAGTGGCGTGATAGGTGGTGTATTAACCAACTGCGCCAACTGGCTTGGCTATAAACTATCTGTGTTCAAAAATTCATCCAAATCCGTTCAGTAGTTTTTGCGTGAAAGAGTAACAAACATCCATACTCACAGAATTTCGCATTTATAATATTAGGAGGACTAGTTCTATCAATGATAATGATTTACCTAAAATTTCGCGGGTGCAAAAGAGATAAATAAGACGTTACTGTTTTTTCAATGCACTACTTTGAGCAGTTGCAGTAGTACCCACCTGGCTGTCTACCACCCTCAAGTTGTAAATCTGTCGCCAAGCGTCTTCCGTTGTGTTCTGATAGCTGTACTTGAGAGACAGTTATCTTCTAGGCTTTGTGTACTTACCACCATGTGCCACATCATAACTGACCACGGTGAGATTGTGGTCAAATCTATAGGTACATGGTAAAAAAAAAAACAAAATTTCGCAACTTCAGTTTCGCACTAGTTAGTAATCCTACCCTATTATACCCCTTTAAGAGTTGATTTTAGAATAACCCTTATTTAGACCCAATGCACCGTTTATAGCGTTGCCAAAAAACATACATTTATGAGCAATTTTATAAATCTAAACTGCACCCGAAGCCGGGGCGGATCGCTAGTTAATAAATAATATAGAAGAAAAACAGCAAATGATACAGTTTAGCACAGAATCACCCACAAAACATTGGTAATTTTCTGTCAAAATCTAAGAAAACAAAACATTGTAGGCACAAAGAAACAAGAAGAAAAAAATATTTAACGAATATTCTAAATACAACGTTCGCATAGCACTAAAGTCTATAAAGTAATTCCTTTTATTGCGTTGACTTAAACCATTTAAACCATTTATTCCTCACACAAGACAATTTTTTTTTTTTTTTAATTAGGTGTGCAATCAACTTGTGTGTATCTAGGTAGCTCAGTGTACGCTGTGTTGAAGGCACAGCACTAATTTTCAGCTGACTCCCGTCACTATTGAACAGACAAATTGTTTGTACGCGCAAGGAAAAACAAAAGACAGACAACAGTTTGCAGTAGAAACCCAACAATGTAAACAGAGAGGCAAAAACAAATTCAAAACATGAGAAAACAAACAAATAAAAGAAAATATAAATAGAACAAAGAGAAGTGAACAAAAACAGAGTAAACAACAAAATTAAAATAACATACGATACAACACATACCAAATAACTATAAAACGATAGCACCATACACATCTCTAATGTAATGTTCATCACACATTACACATATCTGAAACTGATAATGATACTACACATACATTATCAGTTTCGACCAAATCCATAGCACAATCAACGATCACACACTCCGACTTTTGTATATTTAAAAACACAAACTTAGAAGCTTGATGATGCTTAATTTTTCTCCCTTTTCGAGTCTGCTATGACCATAAGGCTGCTTTTCCATTAGAGATGTGTAATGATAACCAGCTCATAAACCTCCACTGTCCATCTTGGGATGTTAATTATTCACGGCTTGTATACTAAGCAGAGCTTGTACTATTAATATATAGGTATAACATATAGGTACAATAATACATACTTACATATTAACAACACCCATACTCAAAACAAACAAACAAACATGTTTATTCACAAGAACATTAGTCCTAGATCAAACGAACGCCACTAACTGGCAAAATAAATCTATACTAATATTATAAAGAGGAAAGATTTCATTGTTTGTTTGTTTGCATTGAATAGGCTCCGAAACTACTGAACCGATTTGAATACTTTCACTAATAGGAAACTACATTATTCCCGAAGGTTATAGGCTACTTTTTATCCCGGGAACGCGAGTGAAACCGCGGGGAACAGCTAGTAAATTATAAAAAGCGAACTTACTTGTAATGTTCAGAGGCATTTTCAAACTGTCCGAGGAATATGTGAGAGTTTCCGAGATTGCTATTAGCTCGTCTTTCCGCGGCTCTGTCTCCGAACTCCTGGGCTATGTGTAGTCGCTCAGTGTGGAAGCGGATAGCCCGCGTGAAGTCGCCGAGGAGGTAGCAAGTGTTCCCGAGGTTGCCGCACGCGCGACCCATCGCTTGTCTGTCGCCCAGGTTGCGCATCAGTTCTAAATTCTCTCTGAAATCGATTTTAATAAGATTTTATTACGGACCATCTTTTGTCAACATCATCATGTCAGCTGAAAGATGTCCACTGCTGGACAAAGGCCTCCTCCAAGGATCTCCATGATGACCGGTCTTGCGTTACCCGCATCAAGCGGTTTCCCGCGACCCTAACAAGATCCTCGGTCCACCGTGTAAAGGGCCTGCCCACGCTGCGTCTTCTGGTGGTAGCCACTTGGTTCTACGAGCGATGTGCCCCGCCCACTGACATTTAAGTTTGACAATTCTTCTGGCTATGTCGGTTACTTCGAATCGCCTGCGGATCTCATCATTTCTGATTCGATCTTGTTATTTTGTACTCTCAACTAAAAAAGAGTAATAGAACAAACAGCGACTTTTAGAAATCTTTTCTGTGTCTGTCTGTTTGTTTGTTCACGCACATATTTGGTACTACCGAACGGATTTTCATGTAGTTCTCACAGGTTGATGAAGATAAATTGGGAGCACAATATAGGCTTTGTTTAATTAAAATCGGATGTAGCAAAAGATCAACAGGTACAGAATCCTAAAAATATGCTAAATTTTATCAGGATTGGTTTCATTATCCCTGAAGGCTATAGGCTACTTTTTATCCCGGGAACGCGAGTAAAACCGCGGGAAACAGGTAGTAAAAATATAAAAACAAAAACACATACTCACTCATAATACGCAACGGCCTGGAGGAGGCAGTCCCGAACTTCTTGCGGGAAGTGGCCGGGGTCGTTCTGCCCAACTCTGCCCATCTGCTTGCCCTGGGCATGGTACACGTTGCCCAGGTTATACAATGCCCGTCCTTCGCTCAGCCGGTCGCCGAGGGAGCGCGATATCTCTAAATGCCGCTTACAGCACTGTATGGCTTCAGGAAATTTGCCCATAACTTTTAATGTGTTCCCAAGGTTACCTGAAGCTTTCGCTTCGCCTAATTTATCATTCATTGTCCTGAAAATAAGATTATTATAACTTTATACAAATATATACTATTACTTTTATTAGGTTTGCTAGTATCACAAATAATATTGCTCCTTGTATATTTGGAGGGCCTGGAGATCTGTAGTACAGGTTACCACCTAGTTCAAACTTCAAACTCTCACAGAGATTTTGTTACCTTCTGTATTGGACCTGTTTATTTAATATCCTTTGTGAAGAGTAAATAAATGAATTTATTATTATTAATCTTTGGAACTAAACAAATTCTGAAATATTAATTCAACAACGGTACATTATCGTAAGTAAAGGATGATGTACTTTAAATAATTTTTTTTTTTACTTGTAATAGGGTTGTGTTTGACCAAGACCATGATGTGACTGATGGTGGCAACACACATAATCTAGTAGAGAAATGGCCCTTAAGAGCTAGAAAAACCAGATTGGCAGATTTGGCATGGTTTCCATGACCAAAGGCTCAAGCTCATTATAGTAGTATGAGAATAAACAATCTACAAATATGAAGACATATAAGTATGTTTAAACTTCCAAATGTGCGTGAAGAATATTCCAGGATATTATTGCTGTGGCTTGAGAGCTGATGGTTATTTATACTACCCCAACGTCATATAGTACTAACCCAGAGGTTAAATATGGCTATGTGACAGAATTTGTGAAGAAAATCTGTCAAATTGACATATTTACCCTGTGGATTAGTGCTATAGACGTAGATGCAATTGGGCTTAAGTGCCTTATCGGGGTCAATGAGTTTAACAATAAGGAAATTTCTGCCTTGTTAGAATCATATAAGTTACAATATTATGTGCACCTAATTTTGAGTTACACATTACAACATTAAAAAAGACTACACAAACCTAGCTAAAGTCAGATCATGCTTATGATATTGCATAGCCTTATTATAATCGCCTAAGTAAAAGTAAGCATTGCCCAGCTGGCTGTAGATGGCGCTGAGGGTTCGAAGGTCGTCAGTGCCGGCCTGGATCGCCGCCTGGAAGAAGGCGACGCCGGCACGACAGTCCCCTGCCTTGCAGAGACGCTCACCCTCGAGCGCTAGCTCCAGACACATTGACCCTCCATCACAGCTCTGAAAACATACATTATATTTTATTAGAATTTAGAATGAACTACTCACTAACTTATAGCGGTCTTATTATACCTTATAATCAGTGTCATAGGAAGGAACAAGCTTCTAATATTCTTCTATGCAGGCTCGGCCTAGTTTACATACTAGTGCAAGTTATTTTAGTCCTAATAACAGTTTTGTATGTACATAGGTTAAGACACTAAAATTTATGCCCAACTACTGAATAAATACTATTTATTGAAACATTATATTATAGAAAATAATAATATATGGATGCTGTTAAGACATGCGGCACTCAATGATTTGATCCGCCGAGCTATTGTCACCGCCGGCGTGCCAGCTGTTTTAGAACCTAACGGGCTGGTACGTGACGATGGCAGGAGACCGGACGGTATGTCATTGGTGCCCTGGAAGATGGGTAGGCCCCTGGTGTGGGACGCTACATGTGTCGACACCCAAGGTGGGAAGGCGCGATTCCCACCTTCCAGATACGTCTGTAGTCGCCGGCGCTGCTGCTACGCAACAAGAGTGCCTCAAGCGCCGCAAATACGCTGCTCTACAGGGATCCAACGTATTTTCGGCGTTTGGGGTTGAAACTCTAGGGCCCTGGGGACCAGAGGCTCGTCGATTATTCAAAGAGGTCTCCGCTCGTCTTGTTGAGGCCTCTCGTGACAAGAACGTACTTTGCTCAAAGAATTGCCATTGCCATCCAGCGTGGCAATGCTGCCAGTCTTCTTGGCTCACTTCCGCGGGGCAGCGATTTGGCACAAATTTTCTATTTAAAGTTAGGTAATTTTGTTTTTATTTTTAATTTTGTTAAATATAAAGCACATAATGATATTGAATAATAAAATAATTTAAAAATAAAACATATAAAACCAGGTTTAAAACAGCATAACCACATTTTGCGTACAAAGTATTCTACCACCTGTCTGGCTACCACCCTCAAGTTGAAAATCTATCGCCAAGCACTTTCCGGTATGTACCAACAACTGCAGTTGAGAGCCAGTTTCCTTCTAGGCTGTTTGCTTACCACCTTCAGCTACATCATCAATGACCACATTGACATTGTGGGACAAACACAGGACAATATAAAGTAAAAAAAAAATTTTTTTATCCAATTTGATTTTCTTTAAAATTTTCAGCGATTGTGTTAATGTAATGTTTTTGTGGTTTAACTCACCATAACCTATAGAAATGAGCAATACCAGGTTGGGATGATGTGTTGCCATCCTAAATGCTTTTAAGGCAAACTGGAACACAAGTAAAACTACCGGAACACACTACAGTATTTTAATAAGTTTGTAGGCAAATAAGGCACTCTCCTCATATGGCCAGCATATACTCTGTAGTTAACAGTTACATTACCAAATACCTACACTAACTAAAATTATAATAACATTATACAACACTATCATAATAATAAGTTGCTGGTAAACTCCAATGATTCTTATGATTATAACTCAATTTATATTAACATAATTAAATTAAATATTTTGGGACATTTTTTTCAGACATGGTTATCTGATCCCAAACTAAGCAGAGCTTGTACTATAGAAACCAGACAACTGATATATACATTTTTTTTTTGTAAATACATACTTATATAGATAATTACACCCAGACTCAAGACAAACTGACATATTCATGCACACAAATGTTTGTCCTGAATGGAAATAGGTGGTCTTAACCAACAGCGTCAACTGACCCTACATTGATAGAAATTAATAAAGATGTGCTTCCAGAGAGTTTTAATAATTCTTTGATTTTACCAATTAGCTCCAAAACGGCATGATTGATTTAGTTGAAAATTGATGCGTATGTAAACAACTTAGAATGACATTTAGGATTTTTTTTTAACGGCAAAAACATTAGATCCTTCAGGTAAAACTGCAGGAAGAAAGCAAGTTAAAATTAATATTGGAACAGTATTAGCGTGTCCATGTGGCTGATTACATTATGTTTGCATTAAGCATAACTAAACCACTTTTTACTTAATCATAGATTTATGAGTCAACTTACGAAGAAAACTTAAGTAGAAAATCGGCTTTTTCAGCTCATTACATAAAATGAAAAACAATAATAATGCAAATGAAGCATTGATTGCATATTCATACACTATTTTATGATAATTTGTGGTAGAAATAATATTGGTATGTGGAAATTCTACATTTTATGACAGGATTGATGACTAAAATTAATGACTTGATCTAAATCAGTTCCACCTGCATTCCTGGGATAAAAATATGTCTTCAGAGATAAAGCTTCTTATTAGTGAGACTTTTTCGAATTGGACCAGTAACTCTAGAGATTAGCAAACAAACAAATTCTTCAGCTTTATTATTAGTATAGATAAAAAAATATTAAACAAGTTGTTTGTTTATAAGTGTTTAAAGATGATTTTGGTGTACATGCTTAATATACTGTAGATTATATTATAGTTATAAAAAAATGGGGTCCAGGACCACATCCATCCATTGTCCTATATTAGGATCTAAGACATATTGATGCTGTTTCTTAATTTGGCTACACAATTATATGAATGGAGTACATATAAATACACAAAGAGCTAAAATATCATAATAAAACTACTGCGTTAAACTGTAACTAATAATCGCAACCTGACACTTGACCCCACGCCCAAATCGCAGTTTATAATTTAATGAGCATATATTATTATGCATGCGATACTGCCGTCCGGGCTTGAACGTTGGTTGTCGGAGCTAATAGGTCGCCGTTTCCGTATTAGGTCCCCCAATGACTCACGTCAATTCGTCAACGGGAAAACGAATCATTTATGGCTAATAAACAAACGATATCCAGACACAATATGGGCTAGGTTATGAATATTTAATTGATAAAGTTATTATAGCTTACCTGGGCCTCCGTAGACAAATTCTCTGCACTCGCGCTAACCGACATCCTCAACTGCAGTACAACAGAACTAATAAAAATCAAATTAAACTATCAGTTTATGCTCATAATTGTTGATGTATTAGTTTGGTTATTATTTGGGCGTAGTACGAGCGTTACATCTAAGCAAAGCAAGACAAAAACTCTTTACAACTTCGTTTACAAAGAGATATATTTCTACGTTTTCGTTTACCTACTACAGACAGACAGACAGTTTGCTTCCTTTCTTTTTCTTTTTAGTTCCCTCCCTAAAGAGGCTGCCAGATGCAAAAATACTGTGATAGTATTTTTTATTCATTAAATGTTGCCAGTGCAAAAGTTTCAATAACCATACTTTTTAAAGAAATTGAAATTATTTTATTTTGCGAGGTTAAATATTTTTGAAACAGTAACACAGGAAGGAAGTTACTAACCTAGGTAAATAGTGGTAGAGGAATTGGTTCCGCATTTTAACATGTGATGTGCTCAATGTGGCAACGTTACCTTTTTAAATGATTGCAAGAGTACGTTAGTACTAATAATAGTACGTTAGTAGGCAATAATAGTTATATTATTGCCTAATTAAATTAAAGGTGTCCTTTCACCCTTGTATTAATTATATTGTTTGACCAATGGCCTCGCCATTCGCTGCGTGTTCGTATAATCATAGCTGTGTATGTAAATTAAATCAGTCCGGAGTATAAAGTGATCTGTGGTCCGGTGGTATGGACTGGAGTGTGTAAGGCCTGCTATAAACTCTTTGTTCCAAAAATCCCGCGAAATTCAAATTATATTACCTACGTCAAAGAATAAATAATATACTACGTACTATCTACGTTTTTGTACGCAGCTCAGTAATAGGTCGACAATATATAATGGCAACACTGATTCGTTGATTAAATTAGTGTTGCAAAAAGATCGACATTTCTACAATCGATAGTTGATTATTAAAATATTAAATCGTAGGTATGTACTATCGATGGGTAGTTTATAGTAATAATACTTACTTACTATATAATAATATGTAACAATAACATCAGTTAAAAAATGACTTTTTGGCGGGAACTTTGCGAAGTTACTTACTTTGCTTTTTCATAAAATTGTGAATGTAATTTGAGTTTTACTGAATTGTGAAATAAAATAATTACGAGATGTTATTACCTATAGTGATTCTTCAATTTATGTCGTTTTAACACGTCCGAGAAACGTTGTAGAAGAACAGCCAGCAACTGTTACCAAACCTGACTTTTAGTATGAGTCGTATGCTAAAATAATTTATTGATTCATTAACACGTAAATAAAACCCAACTAGAACATTTTATAAGAAAGTAAAACAGCCTTCATACATTTTTGAATAGTCGCTAGTCAACCAGGAATCGAACAGACTCAATTGTGGTGAAACACAAGCCTATACCTAAATAGTAAAAATAAATATAAAGAAACCAAAATATATTACAATATTTTAGAAAAGGTGAATTTTTTTTAAGTGGGCTCGGCAGACCAAATCCTAAAGTATAGGGAGTGGCGAAAAATGCTGAAAGGAGTCTCGAGGACATTTTTGTAAAAACTAAAACTGTATAGGTACTACTACCTACTGGATTTTCCAAAATATTTTTTTTACATTACTTCTCAGAAATTGATTGTTTTAAGCGACACTATGAGATTGAACAACATACAAGCTGTGTTTTTTTTTTCCAAATCAACGACTTCGATTAGCGGCTAGACTTTATTTTTCTAAAATTCACCTGTAGGTATGTAGGGCATGTAGGTACTGTGCAATAAAATAACATAACATTGTAATCATGTAATTTTAATTCTAATTACATGCTGGCAATACCATGGGCATGAGCTAGTCGTTCTATATGGTAGGCACTCAACACGCCACTTGGGTGTATGTGAGTGAGAACCCTCGGTTGGCGACGTCTGGAGGGCTGGTTGCGGTCAAGCCTTCGTTAGCGTTCGTCACCACATATAGCACGAAGGGTTTATCACCACCTGGAAAATAAAACATTGACTACAATCTCACATTGATCGGTGATAATGTGCCCGAAGGTGGTATCCTCAAAGAGAAGGTAAATGAATCTCAAGTTCTTACAGATGTCGGTACATTGGTAGGTGATGGTGTCAGATTTTCGATTTGAGGTAAGCAAGCACCCAACAAGGCTAGTACTGAAAAGTGCAAGCTATGGTTTCCTCACAATAAGGATGATGACTTAAAAAATATAATTAGTCCGTCAGTTAGATTACCAAAAAATATTGGCCACTTCAAAAAATAAGATACAGTGCGTTAAAATTTCGCGTGACGTCACGTCTTAGTACCTATACTTTTTACAGAGATAACGTCACAAACCCTCACTCCTGAACTTTGATGCAATATTGTTTGGTAACCTAACTGAAGGACTAAACAGAATTAATTATTTTTTACCCAGTCATCATCCCTATTTTTTCCTTCACCGAAAGCCCAAAGACACTGTACCATGACATCTCTCGCCATTAAGATGGGGGGACCATCCTCACATACTTTTTTTGAAAGAACTAAAGTTGGTAGTCTCTGATGGCTGCAACAACCTTACCGGCCAAATCGGCGAGCGCAGAGGGCTCTCAGCCGGGTAAAACGAAAATGAAAAGATGCAATTTGTCGAACTTACTTTGTACCGAGTCGAAACCAATGCCACAGAAGCGATCCGAGCCTACAGCATTCCCACTAGATACCTGCGTGGGGTTGGCGATCACCACGAAGTCCGTGGTGCAGGCGAGCCCGTTCGAGGCACCAACCGCCGTACCCAGCACAGTGTTATCAGCACCTTCTACGTCACCGGACACCGTGAACGAGTATTGGTCGGAGCCCTGTAGGGAGTCAGCAATTATGTACTTTTTTAACGATATACACCTACCTTTCTAGGCCTGTGTTAAAGCCTAGAAGGTAACTGGCTCTCAAGTGCAGCTATTGCAAAACACGCGGAAGGTTGGTGACAGATTTTCAACTTGAGGGTGGTAGCCAGCCAGGCGGGTACCTACTACCAAGTACCTACCACCGTGCTATTATGGTTTCCTCACGATGTTTTCCTTCACCGAAAGCTCGACGTTGGAACAAAAGATTTTGTCATGGATATCTATGCACGTCTGCCTCCATGTAAGTAGTTCAGAACCTATCAGCAGCAGAGGACAATTCGAAGCTCCTACTTCCAACGTAATCTTGTTTGTCAAAGATTAGTACCTGGTTGACCCAGCGTTGCTCGTTTTTGTTTTTTAAACGACGTTTTCTAAAAATGAATTCTAGTTAGATCGCTTTATCTCCCCCGAAACCCGCTGCATACTAAATTTCATGAAAATCGTTGGAGCCGTTTCCGAGATTCAGATTATATATACAAGAATTGCTCGTTTGAAGGTATAAGATTTACCTGTGCATATTGTATGGCACAATATCCGGCTTCCATCCGAATGCAGATGCCGTAGTTCAAGTTGACTATCTGCCGCGTGCCCGTCACCTGCGAGGCACTGAGAACCGTGTTCGCAGCTGATCCGTAGTTAAAGCTATTTATAGTACCTGATGTCCCCGTGTAGTACTGCAGACAACCGTTAGGGGCTAAAAAACAAATATACATACTTTATTTATAATAGAAACTATATCATTTTATTCAAATAAACCTTTTAAGGCACTTACGAAAAGTCTGACTCTAATGTACGGAAGGTTGCATTTGCTGAGAAGAGCCGGCAAGAAACTCAACAATTACCACTGAAATATCAACGCTTTACTAACTAAGACTATTTTAGTACAGAACGCTTACTATATTAAATAACAAAAATGCTTGTGTGTAGCGCTCGCTCTTGCAGGATATATTTTATGTAAATTATAAAGTTTATTTTGAAAAGAGTAATTACTGAGTTTATTGCCGGCTCTTCTCAGCAAAAGCTACCTTCCGAACCGTGCATTAGGAGTAATTTCATTCAATTGCCTGTGAAGGTCTGTTAAATAAAAATATATCAATTAATTTATTAACCCCCGGCGCAAAAATAGAGGGGTGTTATAAGTTTAACGTGTCTGTCTGTGTATCTGTCTGTGGTATCGTAACTCCCAAACGAGTGTTCTTAGCTATGTTTCAAGAAAATCCGCTCAGCCGTTTGAAAATTATAACCAATACTGAGTTTAGGGGGTTTCTTTAATTTTTTTTTTAAAAGACCTTACCAATTCCTGGACAATCGCATCCGAGTTGAATGAGCTTGATGTTCCATCTTCTAGAGAACGTTGTGGATGACGTTGCTGTAATAGTGATTGTGATTGCGGTGTTGCCATTGAAGTCCACGAATATGGTCTGATCAGTGAGATCCCCGCACAGAACCGGCACAATGGTATTACCCCCCGTTATGGTTATAGAGTCAGTCAAGCAGTTGCCGTCTCCATCGGGCTGGGACAGCACGAAGTCTGAGAAATCGATGCGGAGCTGTAAAAAACCGTAATTTGAATTTTGCTGCTCCCCTCACTCACGTTCCCGGAATAAAAAGTAGCTTATAACCTTCGGGGATAATGTAGCTTATTATTGAAAGAATTTTTCGAATTAGACCAGAGATTAGTGGGTCTAAACAAAAATGTCTTCTAAAAATATGCTTTTTTATTATTTGCATCTGAGATGAGGGCCAATTGATTATCAAGCTTTACTAGGTACATAATTAAATCCCTTAGTTGGTTGAGGAGGGATGAAACCCATGTGACTGAAAAAGTCAAGAATATGAATGTTGATATACGGAAAGGGGAAGACCGAAATAGAGATGGATGGATTGTGTGAAAGATGACATGAGTAAGAGAGGAGTGAATGCCGATATGACGAATATAAGGGCTGAATTGAAGAAGAGTACATTGCGCCAACCCTAAATGATTGGGGACAGGGCAGGGAGATGATAATGATTAAATCGACCCAGTATTATTTAGATGGGCTTTATGATGCCTGAGAAAGCGGATTCAGGATTTTGTTTTACCCCGCTGAGGGTAATAATATCACGCTAAGATTGGCCATGGGAGAACTCAGATACTTTGGAGGCGTTGGAGGCGTTTACTCCTTAGCCCTTCCTAGATCAGCTAGTGGAAGATGAGCTCACCTGGCATATATTATTATTACACCGCTGTACGATGAGCGAACACGCCTGTCCTCCAGAGTACGCTGATGGGTAATTTGGACTTGTGAAGTACGTGTTATTTACATTCGTAGTTTGTCCACACGATCGGGAAACTGAAACCAAGTGTGTTATGTGTTTCTACACCACTGACATTAATTCACTGGATAACTATTTTAAATCCTCTGCCATTCCGTCCGCCGGTCTGCGCCATCCATAACTTGTGTTTATGTCGTCAGTAAAATCTTTATTACCTACTATTTATAATCTTTGGTAAAACGCGACAATGTGAATGGCGTTTCAGTATTTGGCCATAAGACTTTCTTCACAGAAAGGCTTACAAACATTACTTTCGTATATAGAGACCCTACCTACAGTGCGGCAGCAGAAGGAATGCATTTTCAAGACCTATAAGTTCATGTTCATTATAAAATTAGAGCCCGGAAGCTTCGCCATGACATTTGACATCTCAAGAAAAGTGCTTTCCAAAATAAATGTCTTTCTTCTTACAAGCTTTTATTTAGTATCTACCTGTCCCGATGTTTGTCATGGAATCTTGCAAGTTCAATTTGACCCACTTACTGAAATTTTGCATGCACATGTATATCGCGTGACAAAGCCATATTATGATGACATGGAGCTGATCTGATGGAAGGTGGCCTTAGGAACTCCACAATAAAACGACACAAAGCCGTCGTGTTTGGACCCATTGGAACCGTCATAACGAGTAGTTGAAGACTGTGCAAAAGAAAGTACAGTCGGCAATAAAACCTTGTACCAAAAATGAAATTTTTAACTGAAACTAAAGTTTAGGTATCATCAGTAATATAGTACAGGAGCTCACCGATACAGCATCTCCCTCTCCTGGAGGCGCAAACCCCGGCAATAGTGCCGTTAAGGTTATTGCATTCCCTCCGCGCCAAGCACGTGCCTCTCATCACACTGGTACTGGAACACTCTGTATTTGCGAATCGGACGATACTTACGAATGGGAACACTGGAATAAGGATAATGACCTATTAACACGAAGCTCGTTTTTCGAAATGTTACATATTATAGTATTTACCTACCTACAACTAGTTTCTTTTTATCTGCAATGCCGATTTCACCCTCTAGGTAGGGGTTGACATTTGAAAACTTTCAATAAAACGGATAGCATAAAAAAGTAAAGATATTTTAAAAAATCTGCAATTAATGAAAACACAGTTTGATTTCTGTCCGGTAAGGTTGATGCTGCCATCAGAGGCTAGTCTGGTTGTTTGTCTTCCTACTTTATCATTTACATGGATTATCTAGATTTACGAACGCACACTGTCAACCACATTTTATTAGGTACTGATAAGGTAGCATACAGCCCACCTGACGGGAAGCTGTTACCGTAGATAGACGCTTGCAAGACCATCGCTCGCTCGTTGCCGACCCTGCAAGAAACTCTTCACACCCGTCATGAAGAACCCTATGCTGCAGTCTCTTGGGGAATCATCCGACAATTGAGATAATAAATTCTTTAAACCATCTAAGCCTTTCGTTATTATCGCTTTGAATATTTGAAATAAAAGGTTGAAATAAAGCTTCTATATAAATATTATAAAATTAACGCATTTGCTTTACACTTATTAATTTACAATTCGCTGTGCATTTGAGTCAACATTACACCACTTAGTACTAGATCAGATATAGAAATACTAAAAATAAACTATACTACAATCAAAATAAAAGTGCTAATTCTCTGCCCCGCGAAAGCGTGCCAAGAAGTGGCAGCATTGCCACGCTGAATGGCGATTCTTTGAGCAAAGTATGTGAAATCGTGAGAGGCCTCATTATGATGATTTGAGACCTCTTTGAACAATCGATAAGCCGTTATATTTTCTCTCTCCTACATGTTGTAATGTTTAGTTTACTTACTAATATAGGGTGATTTAGAAATTTTTAGGCCGATAGGGCATTGATAATACCTTATACATATCAACATATTTTAGTGTGGATAATAACACAATTTTCCATATAAAATTTTAAAAAATATCAATCAATTAATTTGGAGTTAAAATACGGTGCAATGTAAGTCTAATAGAGTATCTATTACTAATAGCAACTAATAGCTATTTTGCCCTGTCACTACGTTTCTGAGGCTGAGATCTATAGAGCGAACTTAGACTTTGCTCAGACACCGTATAAAGTCGGTATTTAAAATGCTCTCTCTGAGTGTGTGCTACAAATTAAAACACACAAATATTTACTTTATTACGTAGGTTTATACCCTAAGTAAAGTCTGAGCAAAGTCTAAGCACGCTCTATAGATATCAGTCTCAGTGCGAGTAAAGATTTTCGCTAAGCTTGTAATTGTTATAAATTCGTAACAGTGGTACTCAGGCACCTATAGGATTACTGATAACGATGTACACTTTCCGTAGAATTCCGGCTTCTTCCTTATCAAAAACCTGTCAACCTGTCAAAAAAAAAGAAAACCACCAAAAAAAGAAGCCTTGCTGAGTTTCTTGCCGGAGTCTTCTCAGTTCAAGTGTATTCCGAACCGGTAGTAGAGTCTATTGTAAAACTGTAACTTTTGACGTTCATAAGTGCCTTATTAGGGCCTAAACTGAATAAATGATTTTTGATTTGATTTGATTTGTCTGTATATACTGGATACCTAGTTACCACCTAAATCGTACTTAAAATTTGTGAAAACAAATATAATTAACACCTAAATGTATCTATTTTAAGTTAGTTTTGTACTTACACACTCTCCCCTCTCTATCACCATGTGTATCAAAATCCAGCTCATGATCATCATCATCTTCATCGAAACCTTCAGCTCGATAGATAGAAGTACCAGCAGCTGCAACAATCACCACCGTAGCCACTAACCAGTACGTATTACTCTTCATCGTCGGACACCTTAATATATGGGTCAAATACAGCTTGGAACTCGACCAAATAACTAAGAGATCGCGCACGAAATGCGAGTGAACTTGTCAATCATGTTTATGTATGTAGATGATAACGGTTTGTGTGTTTGTGTTAGGTGTTAAGGGTGTTACCGTTTACCACTTAGCGGTGTGGCTGACTGAGCTACATAGGTTAGTGTCACTATGTGGCTGTACAAAGTGACGAACTTACTTGCTGACTTTACTATAATCATTATGAAGATATATGAGTAAATAGGTTTATTATGGGCAAGCGTGCTCATTGTTAGCCATCGTCATTTATAATAATAGCTGTTCCCCGCCGTTTCACTCGCGTTCCCGGGATAAAAAGTACTAGTAAGTAGTGAAAGATTTTTTCCAATCCGAGGTTTGATATAATTTTTGTTTCATTTATTTATTCCTCTTATTTTTTTGCTAATTCAAAAGGCTTGAAACTTTTTAGTAAAACAATAGGTACCTATGATGTATAATGATCAAGCTGTGCCCGCGGCTCTGCTCGTGTGGTCTTAGTGTAGTAGGTACCTATCGAAATTTATAACAGCTCTGCGCCGGGATGCACCGCACTCCTTGAACCCCCGGGTAAAGACGGCACTTTACTTTAAAATAATGTAGCATCATCATCATATCAGCCGAAAAACGTCCACTGGACAGAAGCCTCCCCCAAGGATCACCACGATGGCCGGTCTTGCGCTACCGGCATCCAGCGGTTTCCCACGACCCTTACAAGGTCGTCGGTCCACCTTGTAGGGGGCCTGCATGCCCACGCTGCGTCTTCCGGTTCGTGGTTGGTACTCGAGAACCTTTCTGCGTGAGCTTCCTATTAGTAGAAGAATTATCAGAATTAAATCAGTACCGAAGTTTACCTACATCCAAATTAAATAACAAATACTTACCCGATTTTGAGAGAATATAATAAGCTGAAAAGGCATTAAAGTAGTAGTTACTTACAGGAATTCAATAATATTTTAGAGTGGAAAACAATACTATATTTCCACGTTCACTTTTTGAGTGTGATTCCGGTACTATAAGCTAACTCTAGGTAAATACTTATACCAGAAATTTGTGACTTATGTTTAGGCTCCTGGAATATTGTAGGATAATTGATAATGATAACACTTTCCGCAGTAGGTATTCGGCCAAACTAAATTACCCTGTAGATTGATATTACCCTGTAAATTGACATTACCCTGTAGATTGATATTACCTTGTAGATGGATATTACCCTGTAAATTGATATTACCCTAACATCGATGAGCCATTTTTGTTATCTTTTAAGACTTGAAGTCTTAAAGTCATAAGGAGGATTAAAGGGACATTTACTTTTGGTCTGTATTTTTGATTTACAGTAGTTAACTTCAATTCTGCAGCGATATAGGTTTTTCTTGGTTGAGCGCAGTGCATATGTGATAACAGCCCCGAAATTTAAGCGTGGTTTACTGAACTAATTATCAGCTGTATCTGCGTTCCAGATAAAAATATGCTAGGTATGTTTAATCTATGCCATAAACTATCTGAATGAATCGAAGATAGGTAAATAAATAATAAATAAATATCCTGGGACATTTTTTTTCACACACGGTTATCTGATCCCAAACTAAGCAGAGCTTGTACTATGTAAACCAGATAACTGATATACTACATATACTACTTTTTTTTTGTAAATACATACTTATATAGATAATTACACCCAGACTCAGGACAAACATATATGTTCATGCACACAAATGTTTGTCCTGGATGGGAATCGAACCCACGACCTGCGGCGCAATAGATGGTGTCTTAACCAACTGCGCCAACTGGCCCGTCAATAGGTGGTTTTGTCATGTCGGAAAAGTGATTACATATAGGTACCTATTTTTAGCAGAACCTCTAAGTGTATCTAATACATACTGTAAGAATTAGAAAGTTCTTAGGTGTATCTAGGACACCACTGGCCGTGACAACTCAAAGCCTTTATATATCACTTTTTTTATTGATATTAAGGTAAACGGCCAAGTGCGAGTCAGACTCGCCACGAAGGTTTTTGCGCGGTTTCTCGCGACCCTCACAAGATCATCGGTCCACCTGCCTGTCGGCCCACGCTGCGTCGCCCACTGCCACTTCAGTTTGGCAATCCTTCGCGGACTGAGGGCTCTTAAGTCTGGATATTATTATTAGGTACCTTATACAGTAGTATAGGACGGAGTTAGAGGTAGTTTTTCTGTTATGTTGTCTGTTCCCATATTTAATAACCTACTTCCTACAAATGCGAAAGTTTGTGAGGATGATTGAATGGAAGTTTGATACTCTTTCACGTAAAAACTACAGAACCGATTTGGATTAAATTTGGCACATAGAAGGCCCTGGAATAACCATGTAGGCTACTTTTTATCCCCGGAAACGCGGGTGAATATAGCGGGGTTAAATATTTAGAGTTTTGAGAGACTATTACGTAACTAAGGGCAATCAGTTTTAAATTGAAACCGGTTAAATATAGTGCTCTATTGCTCACGGAATCATTTTCGACAATGTAATTTTTTTATTAATAAAAATTGAAACTGTTTGCAACAAAGTTACGTATTCCACGAATAGGGAACATTACGCAAAGCTGTGCGCAGATGGCGCCACTAGCACATACAGTAAACAAACCGCCATGGCGTGCCATAACGCATGTTAATTCAACACTATTACGTGAAAAATATTTAGTATAATGACATCCTACGGCCATTCAAAGTGGATGATCTGAAGAAACTGCTTCGGGAACGTGAAGCGAGGTTCCAAAAACTCTGTTTACTGTTTGTGCTAGTGCTGCACTCTGGCTTCAAAACATTGCAGTAATACTTCCTTGGTGATCGATGAATATAAAGGGCGATAAAAATAAATAAAATAAAAATAATAACGTGAACAAAATAAATTGTCTGTAATATTCGGAAAACGTGGCAAATAATAAAATGTTAGTAAATCACACATCTGACAACATCTACATAGGTACCTACTATATATACATTTAAAACACATTTAAGTCCATATATGTAGGTATAATATCTCAACTTCTTACACTTAACTATAAAAAATAGGTAATGTATATAAAAAAAAAAAGAATTTAAAAACATGTCATTGGTAATAAATTATCTTGTGACTTAGTCAACGCACTAAACTAAACGCTTATACTAACATACACAATAATGAAACAATAGTAATTATACAAAATTATAATAAAACAATTAAGTACAAAGATTATGCAAGAATGAAAGTAGTGAGGTACGTGTTTGTTTCATACAGAATGACAAACAAACTTACGACTAATGTGTTTTCATATAATAATTATCTAAATTTAAATTAAATTTAATTAAAAAATATGGCATCTACAGACACGTTTTATGGCAATTATTCGGTATAATAATAGAGCACGAACTTATCAATATAATTTTTATTCTGATTTAAAGGTTTAAATGAGAATTTCTCCTTTTCCATTACACATGTGTACTGACTATGTTATTTAAATAAATATTAATAAATATGTGAGGCACTGCAGAAAATAATAAAGATAATGTGATAATATTTTGTATTATTTTGTATCAGGGTCTCCAAACCTCGGCCCGCATGACATTTTTGACTGAGAAACGCTACCAAATAGGTTAAGTCAGTAACGATCTTGCCAAAAAGTTTGAAGACAGATATTATGTAAAAAAGTTTCAGTTAAGACACTGGGCAAATATAAACACTTACGTTTCTGTTTTATTTATGAAACCGATATACGAGTATGTGAACTTTTGAAATACTGGTAAAAACTCCGTTTTTTAAAGCGTTTCATTTAAAATTTTGATAAATAGTCACAGAGCTCCTAATCTGCAAAAAGAAATACGTAAAATTCTTCATAGCTCAACAAATATTATGTAGATCACTAGAAATTCACCTATAAGTGAACAATAAATTATAACAAAGTGCTTACATTTGAGCAGCGCGTTTACAATAGCACTTCGTCAAAATTGTATAATTGCATATCGAAAAGAAAAAACCAGCATAAAAGATGGACATATAATTAATTATATTATTTTCTAATAAAAGACAAAGTCTTATTTCACACTTTAATCACACAGTTAGTTTAATTATTAAATTAAATGCAAGAGAGAGTGGCAAGACTAAGTATTGGATTAGAATTGTGTCTTTTGTATATCTAGTACTTATAAATAGTATGAATGATATTTGTGGCCGTTGTGCGTGATTCAAAATATCTATAGAAATTATAATAATCAAAAATAAGAATTTTATTGTATATCTACTTACACTCTGGTTGTCTATGACAGGTAATCAATTGTTTCTGTGGTTTCTATACATATACCATTACCATTTCAGATGCTGAAAATTTGCCAATTTTGCTGATTTTTTTTTGCTAAAACTAATTTTTTTCTAACGTTAAGTTCTTAAGGTATAAGGTAGCAGAAAAAGAGTTGGAGCAATACAAAATCAACATATACCGGGTATAAGGAACAGCCGACCGAAAACTCTGGGAAAAGGTTACACTAAATACACATAATAACACTATAAAAAACCAATCATGTCAGAAGTCATCGGTTACAGATATCGTAATTTTTGAGCGCGCAATATACGACACAACGCTCCCCGCTATACCTACGAGTATACCTGCCAGAAATGACCTCACTCGTGAACTCAAACAGCTGCGCCTTGCGTAGGTATACCTACGTATTGAATTGAATTTTGATTTACACTACAGTTTTATGTCTAAATTAGTAGTTACTGTTTTTTTTTTTGAATCAGGTTTAGTTAGACTTGTATAATGATTTTATAGTTCACTCCTAAAGTTCTGAAAAAAAATCGTATAATTCACGAAAATATCGACGAAAAATTCAAAGTCTGGGGGCTCCAGAATCATACATATTGAATCCATGAAATCAGTTTTAGGTCGGCTGTCCCTTACACCCGGTATGTCTCATAATATCTCACAGCTTATTTTGTATTTAATGATTTATTATCTTATAAAAACCGCTAGAAAAACTAACGATAATTTTAAAATAAGTTTCAGAATAATGTGATGTTTCATTAAAATAAAATTATTAACCAAAGTATAATATAAAAAAACAGATTTTGTATCGCAAATACCATATTGTACTTACATTATAAGCGGTTTAATACAAGCGATACAGGCAAGAAGCATTATAGATGTAAATGGTATCATATTGATAGATTGTAGCAGGTTTTCATGGCATCTCACTTCTAGAGAAGTATCTAGAAGACAATCCTGCTGAATCTAAATACGTTTTAATATAAGAATGCCCAACCAATTCAGGTAAGTAATAATTCAGATTATTTGTCAACATATCAACAATCGAGATTGTTTACTCATATCTTTTTTAAGCAATAATCAAGCAGGGCCTCCATTCTGCCCCGTGTTTCGTTCAGTGTTTGCGGGCCAGAGGTTGGGCATTCTTATAATATAAAGTATTAATGGAAAGCGTACCTTACAATGGGAAACACTAGTGACTATCAACAATGGCAATTGCGTTCTTTCAAACGATACAAATACATAAATAGATCAAATAGATAATAATAAATCTGTACTGTGATGTGAACACTGCAATACATTTCTAAAACGGTTATAAATGACTGGACGGAGGCAATAAGGTTCAAAATATACATACAATATTCTTCTAAATTGCCTTAAGCATGTCTTTACAAATTTAACATTATTTTTTATGCCCTATCTCATTACCATAATCATTTAAATACCTTAAAATATATTACAGTTAGTAAATTACATTTTTAAAACTTTCTTTAAGACATTTGAAGACAAAATGGGTAATCTGTTAATGATGTGATAATTATTATATTAAAAAAAAAACTATCGAGACTAGAAAGTGTAAAATTTGCGTTTCGAATGTGACGACCCGAAGTTACAGAGAACATATCGCTATAGCTAATTCGACAAAATGATGTCAAAATCATAGTCTATTTGGGTACACTTGTTACTTATATTTTTGCATGACTATCAATAAATAAATCACATCGTAATGGGTTTGGCAAAAATGTCATCAAAATTACAAGGGAAGGTGATTAAAATGTATGTACTTAATAAATTAAAACGCCAAAAACATTTGTTGGAAATTCAAAATAGGGCGGCGTAAATACTTATAGCTATTGTTTATGATCCGTGAGTTGCGATTCGAGCAGCGAGTAAACGCCAAAATTATAGTATAAGCCTAAATGATCACAAACTTCACTTTTATATTATACAAGGTAATATAAAAGCGTACCTATAGTAGGCCTTACACAGGTCATGAAAAAAAAAGTGTGGAAAAAATCTCATTTTCATTTAATATGCTGTAATGTAATTCAAACATTTCGCTAAGCTTGTAATTTTCACAACCTAAAAGTAGTAAGTACTCAGACATCTGTATGTACAAATCATCCTGTATGAATAAAAATGTCTCTAGCCCCATATGATATGTTTAATTTAGTGATTAGTTTGCAACATAATTATTATTAACTCATGTTAGTACAAGTAATTGCTTATGAGGTAAAAATAAAAAATACACTGTTATATTTATTTTGAATTAAAAATAAATATATTAAAATCAAGTTACTAGGTACATAAATTAGTTTTACAAGAAGTGCTGAATGTTCATGGAACAGTGTAAAAAAAGTATCACAAAAATTTCAGGTCGCTAAATCCGAAAACGCGTCTGTACGATAAATACTAATCTCTAACTAAGTATATCTAGTGATATTTATTTATAATAAGAATTATAAAGATATCTTGGATATTCCTTGCTTTCTAAATAATTAGCTTACAATAAATTAACTATCAATAATCATAACTATAGAATACTTATAGTGTTACGTCACGATGTTCCGCGACACCATTGCTATGCAGTGAGCAAATATTATTTACAAAAGGGTAGTTGACTGACACATCAAATCAGCTACTTTTTAATAAATATCAAAACGATAGTTTATATGGAATTTTGTATGAAATACTACACTAATGACGTCATAGTTTCACAGCATCAAATGATCTACTCTTAGTGGTTCTACTGGTAATTAAAAATCATACAAAGCATTAAATATACAACATATTTGATATTTCCACGTGTTTTTAGATGTTTTATGCATTGGTTAGTGTTTGGTCATTTGTTTTTGACACTGTCAACTAGCCTATTATAATATTGGCGATAAGGCCGCCTAAATTGTTTATACTTTTTTGTTTTTTTATTGGTGTCTTTTTCTGTGTTGTGTAGAGATGTACAAAATACTTTTCAAAAAGTATTTAAATACAAAATGCAAATACTTTTTTAATATAGTATTTCAAATGCAAGATACAAAATACTTTTGCCTTTTGTATTTAAATACTAAATACAAAATATGTATTTTCAAAATACTTTATTGAAATAAAATACTTTATGGTAAAATTACTGCATCTGTCATCCATAAAAAGTCTCCTTTTCGCCTTCTAAGCTCCAAATGGCTTCAGCTATGGGCTTAGATGTGCGAATATACTCAATCAAAAACTGTACTTCCATCTCTTTTAAGACGGCCAATCCTAGTTTTCTCAGAACTTCATTGATGGTTTCTTGGACTTTCAGGATATCAATTATATATTATATTTATATTACATACTTGCCACAATGCCCACAATGACATCTTTTTTGTAGTGCTGTTTACGTACCGGTTTTTTATAAATATATTTTTCTATTTCTGTATTTTTATTTGTCATTTATACATTTATACATTCATAATCACTTAAATACGAATCGTTAAAATAACGTATTATTGCCTACACGGCATATTGTTTAAATACAATTTGTGTTTGCATTTTTTTTAAAGACATTTCGAGCGAACAACACAGAAATAATGAAATAGCTGCCAATACTGCAAAACGTAACAGTGACTTTGAGGATTGTCAAGAGGGGTCCCTCATATATTATTGGTCAGGTTTTATATGCGTTTTGTTTCATCTGTCATTTTGTGCATAGACTTTCAAAGCTGCTGCGCCACTAGTGGCCATTTTTTGTTTACTGAATCGCGGAATGCTTTAGAAAAATGAAGCTAAGAATAAAAAAGTATTTTGTATTTTACAAACCATTTTAGAAATACAAAATACGTCTCGAATAGTATTTCAAATAAAATACAAAATACTTTTTAAAAAAAGTACTTGAGTACAAAATCCAAAATACGTATTTTGTATTTGTATTTTAAATACAAGTAGGTATTTCAAATATGTCACAACTCTGTGTGTAAATAAAGAATTTTTGTATTGTATTGTATTGCTCCCAGGTGTAGCTGTCCGTATTTGGCCCAACAATTTTGTTGGCATATGGCTTTTGTTTATAACAAGTAGTTTCCGTTTCGCTTTAATTATTTTTAAATGTTATTTAAATTTCAACCTTGCATTTCAACCTCAAAAGATTTGCCTGCAAAAGAGTTGCTTTTCACGATTTTCTTAGATTTTCCTTTTTTTTTATTTGTCAGCGCCGCCTGACTGGATACTTACTCATACGAGCTGGAAACTATTCTTATTTGAAATCATTATTATGGAATAATATGTTCAACTCTTTCTAAATCATAATATTTAGCCCTCCAAAGGGAAAATGGATTTTTTTAATATATCGTTTTCATATGTATTTTAAATAATTGTAAATATTATGATATTATTATTATTATTCATAATTATGTTAAATTTACCTGTCAATCTGAAGTATTCACACAGTTTACAAATATTTATTGCACTTTGAATTGTTAACCAATATTTTTATTTTTTAAGTTTTTTTTTAAATTTATATTCATGTAATCATTAATTACCTAGGTGCTGGAAGTACATCTCATAGGTGCTGGAAATCGATTAAACAACTAAAAAAGAAAATAAAACGCAGTTTAAACTTTACAATAACCTTATGATTCCAGCAAATAGCAATTTTTTACTGTGATTTAAATATACAAAATCATTTTAGCATCGGTGTCGCAGAACAAATCGATCTGTCGAAATATTTGTCAATCTTTTTTAATATACAATGTATACCTATATTTAAACATATATTGGGCACAGTATACCACTCCAGCCGTTTACAATAACATTATGGTATTTTGTGTAAAGCAATTTCCTTGGTAATGCTGTTCACAAATTGTACCCACTAATTCGTCCGTGGTCACAACGTATATAATGACCGGATTTACCGATTTTAGTTACTAACGAAACGAAATAGAAGAAAATTTTGAGATTATTCAGACAGGCAGCGGCCCGATTCTGTTGTTTAAAAACTAAACTAGTCTAATGTTATATCTCTTTCTGACGAAAAACATAAGAAAAATAAAAAAATTGTCGTGTCAAATTAGTCCAATCCAATTGGTCGCGACTGTTTACGTGTTAATTATACTAACTAGCATTAAACTTTTTCTATCTATTTTCAATAAAGTTTATAAGAAAGGGATGTGACGTCATTATAATTAGTAGTTTTTAAAAAACAGAATCTGCAGCAATATAAGTCCGTGAAATCATTTCATTGCCAGACGTGTCTAATTTGCGTGCGCAGTAATTTTAAGAGATATTTCGCTTGAAACCTCTGTGTTAAGTTTGCTTAAAACAAATTGTTCATTAAAAATTGGGTAAGTTCCTGAGCGCACAGCGTCGCGTGCGCAGGTTACGACTCCCGCGCAATCACAGCACTCCGTAGAATGTGTCCATAAGGCTAGTGTCTAGGTCGCATTCCAAGAAGATGCTCTCACTGCATTCCTCCTGAAAAGTACAAGTTTAACTATCAGCTCTTGCGTTTAAATCCTTTGTTTGACCACAATATCACCGTGGTTAGTGATGATGTGGCCGATGGAGGTAAGTACAAAAGCCTAGAAGGGAATTGGCTCTAAAAGGAAGGTGATTGGCAACAGATTTTTCAGATTTACCAGGCGGTGGTAGGGTACTTTGTAGTACCCGCGTACCTGGCTAACAACCTCTAGTTGAAAATCTGTCAAGCACCTTCCGGTATGTTCCACAGCTGCACTTGAGGCTTAGTGTGCTTACCACCATCGGCCACATCACTGACCACGTTGAAATTGTGGTCAAACACAAGCCTATACATAGTAAAAAAAAGGAAAAACTGAAAGTGCTTTCTATAATGAGATTTTTATATGAATCTTCACAGAATATTATTTGAGTCAGCTAATTCATAATATTGGTAGAGATTTAATACCTGGGCGGTGCTAGGCGTGGACGGCTGATCGCCGCCCCTCCTTGCGTGTCATTTAGACGTCTTCGGGAGGTGCCGCTTCATGTGGAGGGCCAGATGGTCGGACCTGGCGAAGGAGCGCTCGCAGACCGCGCACTTGAAGGGCTTGGCGCCGGTGTGCTTGCGGTAGTGTCGCGTCAGCTCGTCGGACCGGGCGAACCGCCATTCGCACTCCGGCCATTGGCATGTATAAGGCTTTTCACCTATAATGTGTGCTCGTTATACAGCTATACATTATGCTATAGCACAGGGGTTCCCAATCTTTATCAGCCCGCGTATTTTGTTACGGCGCCCTACCCTAACTATTTGAAAAAGATACAGTCGAAAGAAATAGGTACATATAATAATAGTAGTTAGATAGGAACAAAAATTAAATAACTACAATATGAAAGTGAGTTTTTATTATTATAGAAGAATTGAAACGGAAAACAACAAGAAAGAATTTTCGGATAATGATAGAAGGTTCGACTTACGGTGCCCCTCTTTACTTTTTACGGCTCACACTTTGGGAACCCCTGGGTCTAGTCAAATATTATATTAGCAATAGAACGGACAATGGAGATATTTTCTTATAGAACTTACAGCGGGGCTACCTTGTATCGTAATCAAATGGTAATAAATATTGAATACATCTTTTATTTTCTGGAGTGTTATTATATTTACAGGAGATTCGACATCCCGTCTCGTAAATATTTTTTTTTTTTTTTTGAAAGCACAAACTTGGTAGCCTCAGATGGCTGCAACAACCTTACCGGACAAAGAAATATTATAGTACTCCAGATAATTGGAGCCTATCCCAATGAAATTTATTACCATTTTGTTACACGATGCCCCTGCTGTTTCAAAATAAATCTATCGCGAGCATAAGATTTGTTAATAGGCAATAAGTTGAGGCAATTTTACTCGCTTTTTCCTTACTACATCTCTACGTACGTTTTTTTTTAAATTTTCTTTGGGTAAAGCCAAAGCTTCCGTGAGACGCGGCCTTTAGATTACTTTGTCAAACGAATGCAATAGTTCTAACGCTAAACCAAAGTGTTAACTCAAATTGAAAAGTTCCAGTGTCATAGAAAGCTTATTTATCCTTAACTGTATAAAATGGGTGACAATGACAAGATGCCATAAACCTTAGAGTGAGCTGAGTATTCGATTGGAATTGCTATTTTACGACAACTATAACCGAGGTATCGTATAATTAAATTGAAAATACATGCAGGATTTTTAAATTCCTATATTTATTTTTATTTTTTGGAGTATATTTATTATAATTTAAAACAAAACATTAAATTAAACTAAATAATAAACTATAAACTTTATATCTAAACTAAACTAATATTAACTATGTGCATAAAAAAATAAAAAAAATACTTACTACCTACACACTAAACTACTTATAAGAAAAAAAAATTCCCAATTCGCTGCCAAGCGGAAGCGTGCTAAGAAGGCTGGCCGCATTGCCACGCTGAATAGCAATGCTAATTCTTTGTAGAAACTACGTGCCAGCCTTCTTGTCATGAGAGGCCTGAACGAGTCGATAGGAGATCTTTTTGAACAAAAGATGAGCCTCCGGTCCCTAAGGCCCCAGAGTCAACCCCAAATGCCACAAATATGTATTATATATTTTTGTGTATAACACCTTAAAAATCTATGTATGTATAGCCGAGCATAAAATTATTCACAAAATTACCATCGCATCTGGCAACAAATAGACAAATCAATTCGCTATAGAGATTATAACTTTATGGCAATAATAATAAAATATTATAAATGATATTATAATTACCTGTATGTATACGTTGATGAGCTTTCAGATGCGAGCTTTTCGTGTAAACTTTTGTGCACCCTGAAAATAAAGAGAAACAAATTTTATATATTTTTTTGAACTAATTTTACAATCTACGCTGTGGGTGTAGTGTAATACTATTAAGTTGTGTTACTCGATGATAGCCTTTCTAACGCCCCTGAGTAATTTAAAAAAAAAAATAGATAGTCAAACAAAGAAGTATATTAGAATTATTATTAGTATTTATATTACTAATAATAATTTGTTGCAGTCAAAAACCTAACGTTCTGTATACATAAAAATAGATAAACAACAATGATAAAGGAGTTGATATTTCATTTACTTTCCATTAATTTTCTTCATTAGGTTTCAATTTCTAAAATTACTCTTCAAACTGAAAATAATTTCTATCTTCACTCTAGGTTATTTTGTCTCTAAATACCTACATCCCATCAATAAAACCCTGGGGTTGGCAAGTAAATTTTTAAGGCACTCCCTCCATTCCTCGCTCCATTAGATTTAGCACCCCCAAGTAACACAACATGTGACGTTGAACTTAGGTACTTATTTTGAGAACTTCTGTAAGGTTTTGATTCAGCAGACTATCCTTTTTCATAAGAATATATGAAATGGTTTTTTTTTACTTGAAAATATTTGATAACAATATACCATTTTATTTCAAACTCAAAACTCATTTATTAAGTTTAGGCCCGAACGTCGAAAGTTACAACTGACTACCATCACCGCTACGAAATACACTTATACTGAGAAGACTCCGGTAAGGAACTCAGCAAGAATTCTTTCTTATTTAATAAATAACTAAGACTTTTATGAAGCCAAAATCTGCTACAATTGCATTCACAAAACTTATCTAAGTTATGAGAAAAGTAATAGTTTTTTTTAAATTAGTTTTCATCAGCAAAAAGGAGTCATGGCGGCTACAGCGGGTGTGTTGAGAACGAGTTAACGCTCTCTTTACTTTTTTTGTATTTTGTATTTTTTCTATAAGGCCCTCTATTGCTAGAGTGCAAATCATAACACTTGGGATTGCTTGAACCGGCTCCCAAGGGCACGGTTTACCGTGTAGCCTCGGACCCCCAAACAATAATATTCGTCTCCGCTATATATACTCATTTCAGTAGAAAACATCGTTAGCGCGATTCACGATTTACGATAATTTACGATCAGTATGTGTGTCGAGACACTTTAAATTGTATGAATTTGCATGTTGTCGATCTATTTTAGTCTAAAGAATTTTTAAATAATAAATATTTCGTCCAAATACGCCTAAATGGAAAAATTGAAAATATGCCAAAAATGATGAGTCATTCTTAAAATATTTTTTTTCAGTTACTGTTGTAAGTTTTTCTAATAACATGTCATTGAATTAAATGTAACTAGATAAACGGACGATTTTTTAAAAATATTTCCAATCAATAATTTTACTTCATAATAATATACTGTTTATTTTTTATGAATTATTACGTTTTGATAGCATTCCCTGCATAGTGATACTAGATCCATCTGTAGAGTTCTGCTTCGTAACCCATGTGGCTGAAGCACCTGTCCTACTTAGTTGTCATCTGTTACCTCTGGTATCTCATAGATTGCGCTACACCCTCGTGGAAGGCGGAGTATTGATCGGGTCGCTAGCTACAGTGCTGCTAGGCTGACTTGGTCCTTGCTCAGCATTAACTAAAATACTACATCTATCATACTTGTGTACATATCCTGCTTGTTGTGGCTGGTCTGATTGACTCTCTAGCTTTTAAATGTTTCGCCGACGGGGCACGCAATTGTTTTCATTGAGACAAGAATGTTATATTTTATAGAAACAAACATGTTTTGTTAAGCAATTGTTTAGTTAATTACCGGCTTTTCTTCGACCCGGCATTATAGGCAGATTATTCTTATATGCCAACGGAGTATTTGGATATTTCTGTTTCAAGTCAATTCTGAGCTTTCATATTACTGCGACCAGTCTAAGTATATTATGATCAAACAATTTAGTAGCGGTGATAAATGTACCTACCTACGTGGAATTATAGTACTGCGCAATGTTTACAGGAATGGATTTTCAGGTATAGTCTTAGGCATAAACGGCACTCGCACAGGATTTACTGGTGTTTCAAATAGATGTTAACCAGATTTATATGCGTAAGTTGTTTCTACAGAGGTGACCGAAGAAACGTCTATGGTAGATTTTTTATATTGCACTTTTAAAATTCAAAACTGCTTTGCGAAAGTTCGAATGTTTGCTATTGCGAAACTAGTTTAATTTTGAGTGTCATGAATGCTGCTGCAAAAGTTCTAGGTCTTATATATTTGACGGGCTAGTTGACACAGTTGATTAATACACTACCTATTGCGCAGGTCGTGCGTTGATCCCCATCCAGGAGAAACAGGTAAATATAAATAAAACCGAAAGAAGCGAGCCTTACTTATAAGTTAAAATAATACACTGCAAAACCAGACCGGATGTTTATCCCTGAAATCTTCAGGAATCAATGGATGAGTCCACTAATAAAAAAGTTCCTTACAACTAGGTACTTTATCCAGACTTTTAGGTACACCCCAAATCAGATCTGGGTACATATCCGGCTATCAACTCGGACAGGGATCGTCGCATTCGTCACCGTAGCGCCTTTCGCTACGCCGTCAACCAGGCATCAACCACGTAACAAAAGCGCATCAGTTCACTGAGGTTATGTTCCATTCAAGTGCAGCCTTCCGGCCGCACTTCAGTTCGTTGCTTTAACACGAAACGCGTAAGCGCCATGCAAATCACGGCGCTTATGACATTTTGGTCGCGAAAAAACTACACCTTAAAAGCGTTCTAGCGCTACGACTTTAAGCTGTTTAGTTAGACGATTAATTATTGTTTCAGCGCAGCAGCGAATATTAACAAAATGGTGCATTACCTTTAGGGTATTCTTTTTATTTTTTTAGGCTCTATACGTAGTAATTTATCTGAATGTATTAGCTACGTGAAGCTAGGCGACGGCGGCGCGGCGATGCTGCGGTGATGGCTTACTAAACGACTCAAGTTGATTTAGTGGCAATCCCTTTCCGAGTTGATATGTGTGCTACAACCTTTAACTAGCTTGAAGCTAATAAAACCAGAGGCCAATGCGAAAAGAGCTATCTGGCTATGGCTGACGTAGATTTTCTGCGGATTAGTGTCCGTATATTCAAGTATGGCGTGTACTTCTGTTTAGAATAAGGATGAGTAATTTCTAAAACTTAGCCTTAGATGCACCTCACACCGCTACCGCGCGGAGGCGTCTCTTCATAGCACATCTACATAGCTTAGCAACAGTGGATCGCATCGTAGCTGCATAGGCACATATCTATTGGAAATGCAGCCTATGCTTTAAAACCTTAAAGTGTCTAATATTTAAGCGCCACTTTAAGGTTGGATTCAAAACAACTTATCTAAGGTATCAGAAAACTAATAGAAACATTAATTTCGTTAAATTATTGTTATTCATTAGCAAAAGGGAGTCATGGCGGCTACAGCGGGTGTGTTGAGAACGAGTTAACGCTCTCTTTACTTTTTTTGTATTTTGTATTTTTTCTATAAGGCGCCCTAGCAATAGAGCTAGAGTGCAAATCATAACACTTGGGATTGCTTGAACCGGCTCCCAAGGGCACGGTTTACCGTGTAGCCTCGGACCCCCAAACAATAATATTCGTCTCCGCTATATATACTCATTTCAGTAGAAAACATCGTTAGCGCGATTCACGATTTACGATAATTTACGATCAGTATGTGTGGCGAGACACTTTAAATTGTATGAATTTGCATGCTATGGAACTATTTTAGCCTAAAGAATTTTTATAATCATAAATATTTCGTTAAATACGCCTAAATGGAAAAATTTAAAATATGCCAAAAATGATGAGTCATTCTTAAAATATTTTTTTTCAGTTACTGATATAAGGTTTTCTAATAACATGTCATTGAATTAAATGTAACTAGATAAACGGACGATTTTTTAAAAATATTTGCAATCAATAATTTTACTTCATAATAATATACTGTTTATTTTTTATGAATTATTACGTTTTGATAGCATTCCCTGCATAGTGATACTAGATCCATCTGTAGAGTTCTGCTTCGTAACCAATTTGGCTAAAGCACCTGTCCAACCTAGTTATCATATGTTACCTCTGGTAGCTCATAGATAGCGCTACACCCTCGTGGAAGGCGGAGTATTGATCGGGCGTCACTAGCTACGGTACGGTGCTGCCAGGGTAATGTGTTTCTATCAGTGTAGTTTGTATAAAGGTCCAAATAGACAACATATTTTTTAGGAAATATTTTACACTACTACAACTAAATAAATATCCTGGGACATTCTCCACACACGGTTATCTGATCCCAAACTAAGCAGAGCTTGTACTATGGAAACCAGTTATCTGATATAGGTACTACTTTTTTTTATAAATACATACTTATAGATAATTACACCCAGTTCAGGACAAACAGACATGTTCATGCACACAAATGTTTGCCCTAGATGGGTATCGAACCCATGACCAGCGGCGTGATAGGTGATGTCTTAACCAACTGCGCCAACTGGCTTGTCAACTGAACTATTTGTAAAATAATTAGCTTTGGAACTAAACGAGAATGATATAATTTTTGAAATTTGCGGAATACTTGTCTGGAAAAAAATAATAATGAATTAAAAAAACATAAAACAATTAAAAATTTTGATATACTTATGGTGATTTCCACATTACTGTAAAATTATGTATAAATAAAATCTGATATTTTCCATGGAACACGAGCTACACTTTCGCTGACTTCAAAACATTGTCAGTTTAGAATTCCCACAAAATTATTTTTAAGTTGGTTCTCCCATCATCAGATCCTGACTTGTTGAAAAGACTACTTCAGAAATATACTCTTTCGAATGAACGAGGTTTTTTTAAATCGCTCGACAAATTGGTAGATTTTTGAAGTTGGTTAAAAACGGTGTATCATTAAATCTTACCGATAAAATCGCAATGGTGAACTCTTCTCTTCTCAAGCTCCGGATTATTCCGCCTGTTAAACTTGATATTAGGCGGAGGGGCGAGCCGCGAGTGCGGTAGGGGCGGGAGGGGCGGGTGTTGATGAGTCTGCTGCTGCTGTTGCTGCTGCGGCTGTTGTTGCTGTTGCTGCTGCTGCTGTTGCTGTGGCTGCAGAACATGCGGCGGCTGCGGCAACTGAAGCGGCTGCTGCATTGGCTACGAAAAAACATTTATTTATTTTAGACTAACGTCCTGCCCCGGCTTCGTACGGCTTTTCTCAGATTTTCTGTACTATAATATGCATGTATCACTACATAGTATAAAACAAAGTCGATTCCCGTCTGTCTGTCCCTATCTATGCTTAGATCTTTAAAACTACGCAACAGATTTTGATGCGGTTTTTTTAATGGATAGTGTGATTCAACGATTATTAATCATCAACATATACAACCATTCTTGTCGCAAATAACATGTTGATAACATACGACCTATAACTGAGCTGCAATTAGCAAAAAACGTGATAAAATTTGAATTTAACGCCCCAAACGAAGCCTCCACCTTAAGCACAATTATACTGAGTGAGAAGTGATACTGACATGTGCATGAAGATGCGGATGGGGTCCGGGATGCGCCGGCGCGTGCGGCGCTCGCAGCAGCGGCGGCGGCTGGTACGGCGGCGGCGGGGTGCGGCGCGCCCCTCCCTGCCAACAACACACGCTCTGTTCGCTACAATCAACAACTACCAACACAAAATTGCACTCTCTAAATATTTATACGCGACGTCTTACCTACGTCACCACCCAACTTATCATTCATATAAATCATCGACTCATCATATACAATCGCCAGGCAGAGGATGGTACCATCTGTCGCATAGCAAGCGATCGCCTAGCGGACTAAAGGAGGGTTTACCTGTATCGAGTTGCCCGGACTGCCCTGGTCGGAGCCGGGCGGCGTCAGCGGAGATATGTACACCAGCCGCGAGGGGGGGTACTTGGCGAACGATGAAGCCGCCTGCTGTTGATGATGATGCTGCGGAGGCTGGGGATGCGCGTACGTGGGCGGTGCGCACAGCCTTTCCGTCTTGATCTCGAGAGGACTGAGTAGCGGAGTAGCGCACTCTTCGAGCAATGCTTCATCCGCTTCGAGCTTGACGTGTGTGGCTCCGAGGGGAGCCAGCATGTTGGCGTTCTCAGGGTCGATGTTCCTGATGGAGGAGGCGATGTCCTCCCAGAGGGCGGGGCGGAGGAAAGCATCGTCGCGGGAGGAGGTGCCGCCATCGAAGAGGTCCATGTGAACGGGCGCTAGTGCTGCACCCTCCTGCTTGCACAGCAGCGACTCAAGCTCAGATGTCTGCAACAAAAGGAATCTCGTATCACTGTCACACGTAGGTATATCTGCACAATTATAAGCCTGATCTCTACTAATAGTATAAGTAACACTGTCTGTTACCATTTCACAGCTAAAACAAAAATTTGGCACTCAAATAGGCATAGCCTACGTTTTATCCCGAAAACGCGGGTGAAACCGCGGGGAACAGCTAGTTCACGATATGAAAATCCTATTTAAGCCTGCTCAGAAATACTCGGGGTCTATTTGGTATGCAAATCCTTGATTGCGAATGGATATTGTTGTAGCTTTGACGAAATTCTTATTATTTGCAATTATTTGTAACAAATGCCGAGAAATGTTAATGCAATAATACGATCCAGCCCGTAGGTACCTCGGCCTAACCAAAGGTTTGTGTAACTCGCATAGTTCTAGAAAGCGCTTAGATTTATTATCATTGTGGTGGGGTACATTCCTTATCACCTGAGTTCAGAGCTATTTTTAATAAGGTCTTGTTTAATGCGACGACATCCGAGAAATGATGATTCTAGATAAAGTTTTTCTCGGCATTCTTTGGTGCTAGAGATTTGTAAAAAATATATGTTAAACTAGAGAAAGTGACAGGAAATGGTTTCTTAAAAATTGGAATTTTCATTAAATATTTAATGTTCTTATTTTTTTAAATCGAGGCTTAGTTTATTTTTTTAAATTATATAAGAGGGAACGCTGCCAGTCTTCTGGGAACCTTGCCGTTGATTGGCAGCAGCGGCCGCCTCGAGGAAATTTGTTATATATAGTTTGTATATTTGTTGTAAATAATTGAAAATATTGTATATTATAGAATAAATAATATACAACCGTATTTTTTACTAAAAGTGCGCCTCACCTGTCTCGCTCGTCTCCGTCAGTTTAGTAAGGGACGGAGTCATCCAACTAATGATAATACTTTTACTAAATTAATAGTCCACGAAACTGGACACACTCTTTAATAATTATAATAAAAAAAATATAATTAATGCTCGAATCTTGAAAAAATATTTGTTTTTTTTTTATTTATTTTAGTACAATAAATAATCGTCCACACATTTCTTATGAATATAAAAGTTTTGTATTCAAATAAGGTGCTTTATTTTTTATCAGTTGTGTAAAATGTGTGCATCAATCATACTCATGAGGATCGTGACAAAATTGTCAGAATTCTTCAATAATGTGTCCGCGTTAGGTGGGCAGACGGCAGATCTCCTGCGCACTGCAACTAAGTATTAGCATACAATGGGGCGCGGGCCCACGCGCTGCGCCGTGCGCCGGCGCAGGTGATGAGCCGCCCGAGCTTTCCTATACGAACGCTTTATTCACTGTCAGTTTCTGAGTTTAAGCTAGAATTTTGATTAAGTTGAAGTTATTTATATCAATACTAATTTATTAATGTAGTAACTATTTTGTTTGTCTGTTATCTAATCCGTCATTGTATACATTTCCTAGGAAATCCATACATTTCCTAAATATCTATCGGAGTACTACATTCGGTATATTTGTAAGGATAGCGGTATTTGGGGGGTTGTAAGTGAAAGATACTTTTGTGCGAATACTTGCTATTCTATGCAAAATAAAAAAAATAACCCCAACCTATTTTTTTCCATAGTTTCTATATATTTCCAAGTATCATTATTGTTATAATTTCCTAGGGGAATTACACAGGAATTGTATACAATTCCTATATTTCCGGTAACATATTTATATCTTGCTAAACTGATATCGATGAAATTTTACACGCAGATAGCCTTTGATATAGACAGGTCATACTATTTATCCCGGAGATGCAGGGAAAACCGCGGGAGACAGCTAATTAATATTACAAAAGCGAAAGTTTGTCTATTACGTTTTCACGCCTATAAACTGCTAAAGTGATCCTGATGAAATTTGGTACGCAGATAGTAGGTAGATAGTATTGAGAGAGATAAAATCATTTAAGAATCACTTAAGGAAAATTTTGTTTAATTTCTTGGGCGGCACTAAATACAATAATTAATGGCAATGAAATTCAAGAAAACCTATAGTGCATAATATAATAATACGTTACTAGCTGTTCCCCGCGGTTTCACTCGCGTTCCTGGGATAAAAAATAGTCTATGACCTATTCTCAGACCTAGCAAATATACACAAAATCGGTCAAGCCGTTTCGGAGGAGTTTGGTCACAGAGGAAGTAAAGTCGGTGATAAACACTGTGACACGATAATTTTATATATTAGAAGATTTCATAATGTAAATGTGTCACCTGTGTTCATACACAGATAAGTATTTACATATTATGTATGTGTTAGTGTACATGAAGTTATTCCCTATTAGTAAATTCAGTGATAAAAGTCTATGTATAAGGTGTATTGATAAGGATTGTTTTCATTGTGTTATCTGGGAGAATATTTACTTTTTCATTGTTTACCTAAACTGCAATGTGGGAGGGGCTTTATCTACGCATAGATAATTAAAATATACCCACAGCCATTGATAAAATACGCCAATACATTTGAAGTAGGCATATAACTATTATACAATATAACTAAGTGACAAATCATAAAACTTCAAATTATATTTGAAAATATTCGAACAGGCAACACAATGTATTCGCCACTTAATTCCCGTTACAACAATTAATTAATAGTTTTATTATTTGCAGGTGTTCAAATTGACAATACCCGAGGCTCTGTGGTCCAATTAGCTTCATAGTCAAGTGAATAACAATATCTTAGGCATAATTATCAAGTCTACGAAGCAAGGGTCACTGTCTTCCACTCACAAAATCCGCCAGTCGGTATCGAATTCACCAATTCGATTTAAATGAAAATTTACATAATAATAAATAAGTACGGCAGTATCAGGTCGATTATCGAATAATGAATAGGTAGGCACTTAACCTCACTCGACTCGAAACACGGAGATTGGTTACCCTCAGCCGGTGTACCAGTTTGAACCTCTATGGAACAGTGCAAGGTGTCGCAATTGCGCTGGACCGCGCGAATTCCTTCCATGACCTTTGCGGATCGAACGATTGCGCAGGAACTCCTCTACCAGGCTAGACGCGCTTGAGAAACACTGCCACAGAGTATACTAGCTCGCAGACCGGTCACTATTTAATCACTTAAATAGGAAGCAATGCGTCCTTTACGGTACGACTCTGAAATACGATTAAAGATATTTTCTAGATCGCATTTAGGGCGTAGAACTAACATCATTTGAACTTTATTATTTTCTACCCACCAGAGATTAACGCAAAAAAACAACATTTATTATAAGCCCGAACAGTGGGTTGAGCTATAGGTTGCGTAAGTTTTCCTTTCTCGAAGGTTCTTATGTTCCCAAGGGATAAAAAGTAGCCTATATGTGTTATTCCAGGGTGTCAGCTACCTTCATACCAAATTTAGGGTAGGGTAGTCTAGGAGTAGGAGCACTTAAACTTCAAACTGTTCTAAAAATATATACTTATATAATTCTATGAAATCAACTTTGCTTTTATTTTGTGCTTTATTAACACATATTTCTTAAAAATAAAAATATTACAAAAGTGGGAATCGCGTACTCTTACATGACCTATTCGATAAGAGTACGCATTTGAGTTGAAAAAAGTACGCAGGGAACATTTTCTCAAAATTTGTGCTGTTCTTGTTTCTTATGGGATGCGAACTCTTAGACACGCCTACCCTAATCAAAATTGGCCCGCACACACATTTTTTTGCATATTAGTAGGTAGGTTTTGGATATTATTATTCTTCCGTATAACACCTGTGCGGCAATGTACTTACTACAGGTGTTCGTGTTTACCCGGTCGACTATAGTCGTCTAGTCTTTGCCCCGGGCGACTAGCTAGGTGCCGTATTCACCTCTTTAGCTCATTTACGAAGCGAGCTAAATCAACCGCCTTGTACCGTACAGACAGCTATTGTGAAATTGTAGAACCTCCCGTAGATCTGCAGCAGTGATGAAATGCTACATTATATCTCAGAATCTAATAGATTATTGTGTTATATATTTCGACAATTGAATGGTGCAAGCAATTATTATTGATAACAAGTAAATATTTTATTTTAATAGTAACTTGTTTTGTTTGTATGGTTTGTAAGGTTTTTACTTACTATCGTATTTGGTGATTAAAAATCAATGCTTGTCTTGAGAATTTACATTTGATGAAACAATATGCTAATTAGATACTAAAGTTTGGATTATTGTTTGCTTATTGACGTCAATAAGTTATTAGTCGAAAGAATGTCGCCGTAGTTTCACGTAGACAGATTTTTCGCAAAAACCGTACCAATGATAGCTTCTTTTGTGAATAATTAAGATTGAAAGACGTACCCACAATGTACGACAAAGACGATGAAATTAGTCTAGACTAAAGATAAAATAGGTATACTCCGATAGGACAATCAAAAAAATAGATCCATAAAAAGTGTTTTGAGGACTACTAATAACATTGTGGCGCTGTCACTTTTGATTGACAGATAGAAAAAATTGATAAAATATAAAACATCGAAAATATGTTTTTGTAAATTTAATAATTATAATAATTGTGATTCTATCTTTCCTATTGCCGCTGCTTGTATCTTCTACTCCTTCTGTTTGTTAGTTAGTGTGTACCTATATATTAAACTGGCTATTCTTCAGTTACTGTGTCATTTCTTTCTACGTGCTTCAACGCCTCAGGTACCTACTGCTAAACTGGTGACCCCGTAGAACATGGCTAGCAAGAGTGATAATAATGATGTGCCGCCCATAATAACGGCCGGACAAAGCAGCGGCGAAACATTTAAGGTAGGCGTGCGAATTCCTCCATTTTACGTAGAAAAACCCGCATTATGGTTCTCGCAGATGGAAGCTCAGTTCAATATATCGAACATTAAAACTGACGAAACCAAATTTTATTACGTAATTGGAAACTTGGATCCACAATATGCAAGCGAAGTGGAGGATGTAATTAACAGTCCACCATCTACCGGCAAATATGAAAAGTTAAAAACGGAGCTCGTTAAGCGACTGTCAGCCTCCCGTGAGAAAAAGGTGAAGCAGCTGCTCATGCACGAGGAACTCGGGGACAGGAAGCCGTCACAGTTTTACCGACATCTAACAGATCTAGCTGGACCAGGCGTTCCCGAGGAGTTCCTACGAACTATATGGACCAGCCATCTACCCAGCGGTACACAGGCTATCGTCGCCTCGCAGTCCAAGACTGATATGGACGATCTAATGGACTTAGCTGATCGAGTTAACGATGTTGTCGGCACGAAGGTCTCATCAACGTCAGCCATCGCTTCTTCAGGAACAGGAAGTCAATCTGAAATCGCTGCACTAGCAAAACAAGTGGAGAAGCTGACAGAGAAGGTTGACCGACTATCTCGGCCGCAGAGACGTTCGAGCAGCCGGCGCTTCACTAAGCTCCAGCTCTGATTAGTGGCGCTGTCACTTTTGATTGACAGATAGAAAAAATTGATAAAATATAAAACATCGAAAATATGTTTTTGTAAATTTAATAATTATAATAATTGTGATTCTATCTTTCCTATTGCCGCTGCTTGTATCTTCTACTCCTTCTGTTTGTTAGTTAGTGTGTACCTATATATTAAACTGGCTATTCTTCAGTTACTGTGTCATTTCTTTCTACGTGCTTCAACGCCTCAGGTACCTACTGCTAAAACATAAATAGTAATGTGTGATTTTAGGACAGTCTAATTTGGGCTAGGTAGGTAGTTTTGTTGCCAGGAGTACTTTCCATTGCACTTGATGACGAGGATCACAAACATTATTTTTTAAAGTAGGTAAATACCTACTTACTTTTGATTTATCATACAAATACTATAATTATAAATGCGAAAGTTTGTGAGTATGGATGTTTGGATGGATGTTTGTTACTCTTTCACGCAAAAACTACTAAACCGATTTAGATGAAATTTGGAACACAGATAGTTTATAATCTGGATTAACAAACAGGATACTTTTTATCCGGAGAAAACATAAGATACCCTCAAGAATGCGGGTGAAACCGCGGTGCGGAAGCTAGTTTAGTTTCTGAATATGTTAGGTCTGGGGTAGATATTAGCGTAAGTCGGTCGGTCAGTAGACGATACGGAAAATAAATAAAATGTTGTTACTCTGTCTACTGCTGTTAGTCACGCAAAGCTCCAGCTCTGATTGGTGGCATTTTAAAATGGCTGCCAGCCTTCGTACATTAATTTCTTCTAATTGATTTATTATACCTATGCATTAGCATTATTTAAATACATAAACCATAACCAATACTGTAGGTATATAAGCTAAATATATAGTATTTACATAAATAAGCATTTTATCGGTAAGTATTGAATTTTTTATTAGAAAGTAATTGACTGGAAAAATAATCTAGATTCAATTTCGTCGTCTCATGAGTTCCATAAAATGTGATTTTTCGCTTCCAGCGCGACGCTCTTTGTCGTCATCCCCTGTTTGACCACAATCTCACCGTAGTCAGTGATAATGTGGCCAATGGTGGTAAACCGTTTCAGACATTAGCCGAAACAAGCAGACAGATACAGACAACCATGAAGAAGAATTAATAAACATTTATTTTAAAGTTCCATCTATAAAATTTCGTTGAAATAAAAACATGAAACTGCTAAGCAAGCCTACGCTCCATAGCATAGGAATGGGACACAATAACGTCAAAGCTAAATATAGGGTACATACACATAGCTTTGGATATGATGGAGGGGTAATTTGCTTCGTCGCCAATGTGTCCTTATTTGTGGTCGATAAGTCAGACACGTGGTTGTAGAGTGCGGACAGAGTATCCAGCGTTTAGCGGAGCGATTTGCGTGCAATAAAAAATTATTCTCCAATCAACGAACCCATTTATAATGCCGTTTGAGATTGAATATTGTTAAGCTATGGGAAGGATGATTTAAGAAATGTATGTGAATAATTTCATCTTTATAAACCATTTGAGCTGTCATGAATTTACAAATACATTTATAAATGTTTTATTAAATTCATCATCATGTCAGCCGAAAGACGTCCACCAAGGATCTCCATGAAAGCCGGTCGTGCGCTACCCGCATCCAGCGTTTCCCGCGACTCTCACAATATCGTCGGTTCACCTTGTGGGAAACACTGCCTGCTCAAGGTGCGTCTTCCGGTTTGTGGTCGCCACTCGAGAACCTTTCTGCCCCAGCGGCCGTCGGTTATACGAGCAATGTATCTATCCCGCCCACTGCCACTTCAGTTTGGCAATTTTTCAGGCTATGTTACTTTGGTTCTCCTGCGGATCAGGCTAAAACGGCCACTCGAGCATAATTGCTAATGCAATTCATTTCTGGAATTTACAGCAGATTATGGTGTAGTTTGTCAAAATTGGAAATTAATTGATTAACATTTTCACCAAGAAATATCAAAAAGACATATATGACATGCATAGCAATATTGCTCGTGCGGCCTTTTTTCGGCCGCTCATCATTTCTGATTTGATCTCGCAGGGAAACTCCGAGCATAGCCCTAACTATTAACTTCACTTGTATGCAACTTGTAACAAACAAACAATGTAATAAAATCTTTGAAGTTAATTTTAACCTACTTCTAATAGTCGTATTGAAATGAAACTTGCTACGTATATGTAATTGGGATGAAAATTTGGTATTAAGCCGATCTGACGATGAAGTCAGGAGAATAGTGGAGCTTTTCAGTGACTACTAGTAAACCTCGAATTTAAGATCCTAGCCTTTTGGGCGTCTCCACCATTGAACACAGCTTTAATAGATTTCCCTTTATAGTGTACAACCGTGTGACGGCATTTAAACGCTTTTGTTTCTGGGAACAAAGTTAACTAGCTAGCTAGCTATCAGTGACCTCCGCTGTCAGTTGGCCGACGCCCAATAGGATAATTATGTATGATTCGTTTTGATTAGTTATAGATTATACTGGTATATTTCACTTGGTATCTTGGACGTAGGTCTGATGGGTCGTCTTTTAGTGATTTTCTTTTCTGAAAATGCTTGATTTTTAGTTTAGTTTTTGAACTACATCATTTTAGTATAGTTAATATGGAATGTTCCTATAAAATATTTAGAAATTGATTGCTTTAGTTCAGTTTATATTTGCACTCTAAATGCATGTGACAGTTAACTTCAACGGCAAACAAATGTATTTTTTGTCAAATAACGTGAGAATTTATGTATTTAGTTTTAAGTAAATTTCGATTACTTGTAAAAGATATTAAGCTTCAAGACGTATCTGTAGATAGACAATGGTGCCGATTCTGTTGTTTACGAACTTAACTAATATTAGACAAGTCACCTCTCTTTCATTTTAACCTTATTGAAAAAAGATAGAACATTTTTAATGCTGTCAGTTTAATCCATACCGTCGTAAGGTACGGGTAAATAGTCGTGGCCAATAAAGATCGCGCTTAAATTCACGTTGAAATGGGTGATCGGATTAATCTTGACAGGACTAAAATATCTTGCATCCCTTTCTTATATTTACTATTAGAAAGAGATATAGTGAGATTAAATTTATTTTAGTTCGTAAACAACAGAATCGGCACCAATCTATAACTTCTTATCCTTAACTTATCCAGTGACGTTGTTACTAAAATGAAACTTCCCTCGATTGTTTTTTTTTAGCTCTTCAGTGGATCTGTTGTTGTATAGCTAAAATCCAGGATAAATACGTCACAGGTAAGCTATTCCTCTGAATCTAAATCAAAAACTGTTGGTGAATCATCAATGCTTTATTTTCAGACAACTATGAAATTCATGGTCACGTTCAATTATAATTTCTGGGACCGTTTTCTTTTTGGTGAACACGAACGTACGACCAGCTTTATGTAAAAAACAGAAATAGATGAGAAATATACATGTATAGAGGCCTCACTTTGTATGAACACTACCTAATTACTATGTAGGTACGTATACATGTTCGTACTCTACCTTGGGGACAGTCTGCTAATTAGTCTTTAAGGGATAGTTTGCTGTTCATATTTTTTTGCAATATTAAAATGTTTCCACGATATTGTTTTATGAATTACTACCTGTTCCCCGCGGCTTCTCTCGTTCCCGGAATAAAAATAGGCCTATAACCTTCGGGTATAATGTAGCTTCGTAACGGCCGTAGATCCGGAGATTAGCGCGTTTAAACAAACAAACAAACTCATCAGTTTATTATTAGTATATATGTGTCTTCTGAAATTAAAATTAAAATTTTAGATTTTTTTTCACAAAATTCGGAGATATTTACTTCAATTTTAATTCATACAGTTGAAATATATAACTAAACTATAAAATATATTTTATAAGAGACAAATAAACGAAATATTTTTTTTTAATTATATAAGTCTATACCCATCGTATTTTTGCGATATGACCTAAAGTTTCCAGCCATAAGGGCAGCCAATAGGTAAATTTATCTCCGAAAAGCATAAAAGCCGATATTTTTATGAAGTAGGTCGTGTATATACTGCCTACAGCCAACATATACTTAACGCTACATTATGTTGAATATTTATTTTTAAAGGTGACATTCGTTTGATTTTGTATTCATCGACAATATCAAATATCAAAGTTTGCCACACCCTGTCTGCTTTTACACTTTCTTAGTGGAAAGCGATTCGTGTGATGTGTCATCGCCTTAACAACCCCCGAAAGACATGACCTTATGAAATTTAATTTTTTATCAAAGTCTAATTAAATACGTAACGGATAAAGAAAAACTAAATATTAATATGAATGTTGCGAATTTTAGACGCAATATACTTTCCGCCAAGAAAGCTGGCAGCATTGCCACGCTGAATAGCAAAGTATATGCCAGCCCTCTTGTCACGAGAAACTTGAATTAGTCGATAGGAGACCTCTTTGAACAATAGATGACCTTCCAGTCCCCAAGGCCCTAGAGTCTCCCAAAACCCCAAACGCCGAAAATAATTATGTTGGTCCTCTGTAGACGTCAGAAAAAAACGTTTTTCTTTTTCTAATATTTTTTCCATCCAAATAACTTGAAAATATTAATATTAATAAATTTTATGATCTAATGCCGGCTCTTCTCAGCAAAAGCTACCTTCCGAACATTAGAGTTTGACAATTTATAGGACTATTTGAATAAATAATATTTCATTTTATTTCATTTAATAAAAAATGGAATAGTTTTTTACTATTTTAAAAAAATATTAATTATGAATGTTTTTTTTTACTAAAAGTGCCACTTTCCTGTCTCGCTTGTCGTCAGATTAAGGGGCAGAGTCATTCGCGGAGAGCCTCTTAATTCATCGAGACTCGTACGTGAAGAATTAAAATCGGCGAGTCATCCCGTTAAGGCATTGTTTGTACATCACTGACGATCTATTTACATAATTCAACACAACGCCTACGTTTCATTCCTCGCCAGGTATGTACAATTAAAACGACACACATACATTTCTTAATGCAAAGTGGTAAAGTTCAATTTGCAAACAATGCTATTGACGTAACGGTAACTCGACGTCGGTAATCGACATAACTCTATTAAGATTTTTATCTCAATGAATAAAATTGTGTGTTGCTAGTGACTGACGGAGCTGAGATGTGGTCGCTTACGATGGGCCGATGGGCCTCATGAATAGGCTCAAGGTCAACCAAAGAGCAATGGCGAGGCCTATGCTCGGAGTTTTCCTGCGAGATCGAATCAGAAATGATGAAAACCGCAGGCGAACCAAAGTAACCGACAGCCCGAAGAATTGGGTGGACCAATGATCTTTTGAGGGTCGCGGGAAACCGCTGGATGCGGGTAGCGCAAGACCGGCCATCGTGGAGATCCTTGGGGGAGGCCTTTGTCCAGCAGTGGACGTCTTTCAGCTGACATGATGATGAATAAAATACTCGTGTATGTGTACAGAGTTACTAAATCCTCTTCTCTAAATATTTATTTCTAGCTGTTTCCAGCGATTTCACTCGCGTTCCCGGGATAAAAAGTAGCCCATAAACTACCGACTAGCTTCCTATTAGGTAGTTGAAGAATGTTTCAAATAGAACTAGTAACTCCGGATATTAGCGCTGTCAAACAAACAAACTCTTCAGCTTTATTGTTAGTATAGATATCTATCTATATCTATATAGTGAATATATCTAAGAACTACAAACAAATACAAAAACAAAGTAACATTATTTATCATAAAGTAGCTCCTAAAACTTATGAGGACAATAAGCAATAACATTTTATAGGCAGTGGGCATACATTGGCTCAGAGGCGGCAGTTTATCGCTGGGCGGCATTGGGCGGCGTTGGGCGGGCGGCGCGGATCAATAGTCATGATGCCGCCCACCACGCGGTGGGGCTGGCGACCCGACACTTGCTTGCCGAATATATTACCTACAACTTAATATGGTTATATTAAAATGCTCGCTCATGATGTAGGACTTAAGTTCACAGATAAAAAGCTACTTAAGGTACTAAGGTCTTTAAATGACCATCATTTTAATTATTTAAAAAGCCTATTTAAAAAATATCCTGTATCCTGTAGCATGCTATTTTTTACTAATATACTTTCCTTCAATATGAAAATGTGAAAGTTTATTTGGGTGTCTGTCACGCAAGGGTTTGGAAGAAACTAGGTATAGATTGTGTCCTGAAATACCATGGGATATGTATGTAAACATAATGATGTAGGTACTTAATATTTATACTAATAATAAAGCTGAAGAGTTTGTTTGTTTGAACGCGCTATGCTCCGGAGTTACTGGTCCAATTCAAATTTTTTTCACTTATAGGAAGCTACATTATCCCTGAAGGTTATAGGCTATTTTATTCTGAGAGCGCGAGTGAAACCTTGGCTGTTCCCCACTAGTTGTGTATAAAATGGGTAATGGCAACACCATACTTTTATCTCTATCCAACAGTAACACACATGACTGCCTGACTGCCAAAATAATACATTTAAAAAAAATTTGTCAGGCAGAAAATACGAAGAAACCTGATGCTAAGGCTTTCATATTATGTTTTTCTGTGACGCAATTTCGAGTTTATTTTAGGTTTCAGAGTGTCAAAATGAATGAGTGACTTCAGATGTCATGATGAGGAAACATCCCCACATTGCAAGATTCGAACTCCCTGAGAAAATTCCAAGGAAGCTGTCGCCAAGTTCACCTGAACGCGAATTAAATATGGTGCCGGGTAGAAACTATGTACTTACTGCTTCGCATAATGAAGGAAGAAATTCCTTCTCTGTCTGAATATTTCTTTACAATAAATATTAATCGAATATAAGTTTTAATACTTACAATCTTTTACTTTTACTTATTATTTACAACTTGTTATCTCTTAGTATCATCACTGTATAGTGATGATAGATTATTTATAGGACCTCTATTTGTTCCAAAGGATGGCCTCCAAACCTTCCCTTCTCTAGCCATTCCCAGTACACCAGCTTTACTATCAGCACATTATGTCTCTAAATAATAACAATCATGGTTGTAACTCACCCAAGATTTTATATACGGTATAATTCACTCTTTTTACCACTCTAAAAAACTCCATCTCCTTTCACTCCTTTTTCCCCCCAACAAAATCAGTCTTACCAACTTCATCAACTTACATATTCATCATTTTTTTTAATTTCATCTACTCATAAATCGCGCAAGTATCGCCTTTCGCGACTGAAGCCGAGGGAACCCCAAATGGTGTATAGTGTAAACAAAATACCTAGGTACCTAGTAATAGGAACATATTTGTAAAAAACTAAGGCTCACCCATACCATAGCATAGCATATAGTATATAAAAGAAAAAATCTTCTGGGAACCTTGCCGTTAATTGGCAGCAGCGGCCGCCTCGAGGAATTTATGTAGTTTGTATATTTGTTGTAAATAATTGTAAATATTGTATAAAATGTAAAGCTTGAACAACTACCGACAAACTGTGTCACAATATGGTAGAAGAGTATCTTAAACTATGTAACTTTTATGTAAAATAAAATAAAGATACTTCGTTATCTATACTTCTATACTAATATTATAAAGAGGAAAGATTTTATTGTTTGTTTGCATTGAATAGGCTCCGAAACTACTGAACCGATTTGAAAAATTCTTTCACTAATAGGAAGCTGCATTATCCCCGAAGGTTATAGGCTACTTTTTATCCCGAGAACGCGAGTGAAACCGCGCGGAACAGCTAGTTTACAATAAAAAGTACCTACATCTATTCGGTCACACGGTATTGGTTAATTGAATAAAAAAAATGTAATTTGAGTTTTGTTTGCGTTTCCCATAATTTTTGTTAAATGTCAGGTCGGAAAAAATGGGGTGGATCGGGTGGATGGGAGTCAGTGATGCCGCGCTTGTCGCACATTATGTGTATACGTGTATATTAAGCACACAGCAATTTAAAACTAGCTGTTCCCCGCAGCTTTGTTCGCGTTCCTGGGATAAAAAGTAGCATATAACCTTCGGGGATAATGTAGCTTTCCTAGTAGTGAAATAATTTTTCGAATCGGACTAGTATCTCCGGAGATTAGCGCTTTCAAACCAACAAATAAACTTTTCAGTTTTATTATTAGTATAGATTCAAAGTTTTTTATGTCAGCGAAAAAAATCTGCGATACCATGATTTTTTCCATGGAACACGAGCTACACTTTCCCTTTTTAGTGGTCTTGAAGGCTCTTTTTTGTAAAAAGTAATTTATTTTCAGTTGGTGATTGTCCTGGTATGCCATCATCAGATCCTGTCTTGATGATAACCACCTCAGGAGTATAGTACTCTAACTAACGAATGAAAAACATATTTAAAAAAATCTGTCGATTATTGGTAGAGATATCGGAGAACATACATAAAAATAAAAAAATACATAAAGTCGGACATAGAACCTCCTCCTTTTTTAAGTTGGTTAAAAATTCAAAGTCCTGACTAATATACCTAACAACGCACAGCCTAAACCTTTGCACCGCTGGTCCCAGAGACATGAAATGACGAGTCAACAACCCCTGAGGTGGTAAAAATAGGGAAACGTGGGTGAAACCTCAGGAGACAGCTAGTCTAAATATATAAAATGAAAACTTGACTGGTCTATCAACGCACAACTCAAACCAATGGACGGATCCGTCTGAATTTTGGCATTCTTCTTCCTAGTCGGACACTCTTGCCAGAGTGGTCGTGGTTATGATAGGTCTTGAGTGGCGGCTTTTGCAATCCGTCTCCATTCGGCCCTGTTGCAAGCATTGCGGGAACACTCGGTCATGGTGGAGTGTGTGGTAGACACTATAAGATCCGACCATCTAGTCGGAGACCGACCACGTGGTCTTTTGCCATTCATTCTGCCTTGAACTACCAAACGTTCCATTGAGTCCTCTTTGCGGGTAACATGACCAAAGAACTTCAGGATTCGTATCTGTACAGTTGATGACAGTCTTTCCCTTATCCTGAGCTCATCCAAAATCGACACATTGGTGCGGTGCGCTGTCCACGGGATCCTCAGTAGACGCCGCCAGCACCACATCTCCAGTGCATCTATTTTCATCCGCTCCTTCAGTCTCAATGTCCACGTCTCAGCTCCGTAAAGAAAGATCGGAAAAACGAGGCTTCTCATAAGCCGAACCTTAGTGGCTCTGGTTATTCTTCGGTCTTTCCAGATCTTAGTGAGCTTTTCAACAGCTGAACGGGTAACTGCACAGCGTCTTCGAATCTCATCTTCACAGCCTCCGGTATTAGCGATGTTAGAGCCCAAGTAAATATAGCTCTGGACCACTTCACAGCTCGCTATACATTTAACGTCCGGTTGGTTATTATGTATCCGGTCGACTATCATCATTTTGGTCTTTTCACGGTTAATAGCGAGCCCCAACCTTAAGCTGTTCGATTCCAGTCTGTGTAGGATATTTTCCATATCTTCTTTAGATGATGTAAGAAGAGTGGTGTCGTCAGCATATCTTAAGTTGCTTATTTTCCGACCTCCAATTGAAACCCCTTTATCCCAGTCATCCAGTACTACCCGCATAATAAATTCAGTGTATATATTGAAGAGCAATGGAGAGAGTATACACCCCTGTCTTACACCAGCCTGTGTTTTGAATTCTTCTGAGACTATACCGTCCACCTTGACTGCTGCAGTGCCATCTTCGTATAGCCTTCTGATGAGAAACGTTAAATGATTTGGAACTCCCATATTTGTGAGCACATTCCACATCTCCTTCCATTGGCATACAGATACCCATTATGATGTAGCCATCCGTTAAGAAACGATCTTAGAACATCTTGCCTCTAAAGGGAAGTAATTGCAAGTAAGGCTATCATGTAAATGATTACACGCAAATTTTAATTGTCTGCGATTAGTTACTTGATGTTTATTCATCGACAGCATGCTCGTATGAGCATAACCTTTATTTCAACAAAAAAGTGTCACGTAGAATATTCCCAGTGCGAACATTACGCCACGCGAAGAGCTGTGCTTCCACCACCTACGAAGCCATCAGATACGGGCCCAATCCATTACTGAGTTGTGCTAACTGCATTGCAAATGAATTTACTTATAACGCGTGAATTCATAATTTTATATAGGTATCAAATCAGCTACTGACCACGGTGAGATTGTGGTCAAACACAGGCCTATACATAGTAAAAAAATTAATGGGCTTATCAGTCCTAAACTAAGTACAGCTCGTCTTATGGAAACCATTTGACTGTTAAACTTCTTAATTTTTTTGTTTTTAATAATATAGTTAATCTCTAATCTATGTATATCTATACTTAATAATAAAGCTGAAGAGCTTGTTTGCCTGAACGCGCTAATCTCCGGAGTTACTGGACCGATTTCAAAAATTCTTTCACTAATAGGAAGCTACATTATCCCTGAATGTCGAGTGAAACCGCGGCGAACAGCTAGATTAAAATATATAGGTATAATATAACTGATAGCAACATTGTAACTTAATCTACAAAACATTTTCTTGAAATCATAGCGAACAATGGCGTTGTCTGTCAGGGTCTAGCTAGACGTCATGCCGTGTGCTTTTTGTTAGGAATTACTCGCTAAGTCTGAATTTTTTTTTTTGTTTAACCTTTATTATAGATAGCCCCAGGAAAAGTACTCTGCGGTGTGTTTTTAATAAAGAAACCCATTTCATGAATAATTATTCACAACAAATATACAAAATACATACAAAGTTATGCGATCTAACATAGTCCCGATATTCGTGGAATTCAGAGACGCGATTATTTGATAGATGTGATATCCTGTTGGGCGTCGCCACCATTTAATACAGCTTTAATAGATTGCCCTTTAGTGGACCACCGTGTGACGGCATTTAAACGATTTATTTCTGGGAATTTATATTGAAAATTTCATGTGGAAAAACAAAGTTAACTAGCTAGCTAGCTATCAGTGACCTCCGCTGTCAGATGGCCGACGCGACGCCCAATAGGATATCTCAGGATAAGTTTCACAAATATAATAATAGATATATTTTCTGTCTTGGCCCAGTCATACTGTCGCTTACGAAATTATGTCCCTGAATATATCTATAATTATTAATAAAAATCAATTGCCACAAGTATGATGGAGCATCACATGAGAACAACTCAATTGATTTGTCATTTTTTGTAAATGTCGGAAAAAATATTGCATGAAAGAATTTTTTTGCTACATCCACCAGGAAAGTCGGAAATCGTGTTGTTGTGTATGTAAATCTCAGTAAAAAGCATTCAAGTGACGCCGGGCACGAAGACATGCTTATTAATAAATCTAACCAGGTTATGCCACTCTTGGATGATGAGGAAAACGAACATATAAGGAAAACATATAATACACAGAACTATACGCCTCTTATCATACTAACGATCAGTTTCTGTTATAAGCTCGAAAGTGTCTTTTCACCGTATAACAGTTAGATTTATACGATATCTGGTTGCCACATTGGCTGGAATTGTGCGTGTGAGTCGACTCCATGTCTTCTGTCTTGTATAACTCGTGAGTGATTAATTCCGAAGAACTGCTCACATTCAGTGAACGAATTGAACTCGTTCACCTTTGTAGTATTTTAATTCTACTGTTCACCGGTTCATCCGTCCCGCTCAAAGTAGAATCTATAATTACAGTCCTAAGCCTAAAGAAAGTATCAAAGAAAATCGAAATTTCTTAATCAATTAACTTCGTAGATGAGAGAATCGACGAGACAACTGATTATTTTCGTTCACAGTTCATGAACTCATAGTTCAAGTGTAGTCTTCCCGCGTTACTCACTCGAGTTGAACTTTCATTAGCAACTGTTCGAGGGAATGTTTGAATCACTGGCTACGTGATGGCACTAGTAAGTCTCCGAGTGTCTCGCAAGCCTACATCAATGATGACTCATGAGTCATGTTTTTTCGTAAGTATTTCGTTATAAATCATTTCGAGACCAACTCTAAAATCACAATATTATATTTTAAGTTTTGACACATTTACATCTAGCAAAGGTTGATGTTTTTTATGAAAAGATTGAGACTTGGTGTTTTAGTAAAAGATTTTTGCATTGAAGAGTACTAGCATTCCTTGATGTATAGGGATGTATAAATGTCAATTTTACAAATTTTACTAATTCACGTTTTTAATAATTATCAAGTGGTACCTACTATAAAAAGATAATCAGGACAAACAAACCATATTCACAAATGTGAGTAATAATCGAATTTACGACCCAGGATACATAATTATAATAACATTGTATACTTTTACATTTATATCCATTAGTAAAAAGTATATCTTCAAGGAAAACTTTTACCATCTGCAGCAATACGTACCCGTAAACTTTTTTTAATACAACGTTATCAACAAATCACAGTATGAATATTCATAGGTCATCCCCCTGCCGAGGGATGACCCATAAGTATACCTTTAATAATATAAACGTATTAGCCGCATTGCATGTCTGTCCGCTTCGTGACCGGGCAGTTTTACACCTGGCCGAATGGGGAGACCGGGGCAAGGGGTGGGAGGCAGGCCAGGGGCATGGGGGCCAGGGTGGCAACAAACGTTTGTCAGCGGTCAGCTATTAATGAATGTGCTCATAACGTTTATTGTGCCCGCTGAGCAGTTTTCGAGCAATGGTTGTAACTCATAGTTTTATGAATTAGCTGTCATGAACATAGGCTATTATAATTGTGCGCATGATGGCCGCTATCGAAGAATAATAGTTTTACTTAATAAAGTAAAACTATTATTCATCTTTTCGTTCATCTTACTCACTCTACGGTTTCGCTTTTCTCAGCGATCTTAAGATTTCTCTCTATTTTATATTTAATTACAAGATATGATTTAATTACTTCCCAGTTTTATTGAAATACATTTAGCTTTAGCGTATTCAACTAGCAAATATTACACAAAAATGACAAATATATAATTACTAATAATAAAGCTGAAGTGTTTGTTTGTTTACGGTAATCTCTAGAACTATCAGTTGGATTCGAAAAAATCTTTCACTAATAAGAAGCTGCATCTCCAAGTGTAAGCCTACTTTTTATCCCGTGGGTGATAGTAAAATGTTAATTTGCAGAGTTTTTAATGTTGTTCCTTATTAAATAAAGTTAGTTCAATAAACTACACGCTCATTTAAAAATACACATGATTACAAGCATAAATATCATATTTGTTATTCATTTATCAATGACACAGTAACATGGGCAAAGCTGCCAAAGTCCGGAATCAAGGGTTCACAATAATCACGTGCCATCGTTTACACATTTGACTCCATTTTATTGTAATAATGAAATTATAAGAGACACGAGGGTGGTCGCGTGTGAGCCACGCGGCCCGCGTTGCCCCCTCTTGTTGTATGCCCATTACCTCATTAAAAGATGGACGTGATGTCCCAACTTACCCTCGCAAGTTTAACTTTTTAATTTGATAGCTTGCGGGTGCAAATGGTGTGATTTTTATTACCTATAAACTAACCATGTATAGGTTTGTAAAGACATTTAAAATAGCATACCTAGTGAAAGCTAAGGCAGTCTAATGTCAGAAGCTCGCGAGTGAGTACCACTCGAGTCGATTGACCGGGACCCAGAAAGTCAAAAAAAATGTTTTAATGGTTTTTATTATGTCAAAGGAGGTCTGTTACTTTTAATATTTGGATTTTATTTAAATTTCAGCCTTGATATGAAAGAATAATAATAACAACGTTTTTATAGTCAATAACGACGCGAATCGCCTGCAAAAGGGAATTGCTTTTCACGATTTTCAATCTTACGTTTTTTCTATTTTATTTGACACCCTTGAGTGCATCTATCTGTTTGCCGAACGCAATAAACTCAAAAATTACTGAATTAATTTTCATATGTTTTTCACTAACTGACGATGTGATTAATGAGCAGTATATTCATTCATGTTTTGTGTAAATTGTTAAAAATGTCGGAAAAATCTTGCTACGCGGGTTATACGAGCGCCTACTCGAATGCTCTGCTACCAGTGCGGAAATGAAATACCAGAAAAATAAGCTCCATAGACAATACAACGTGAAGAGTTTGACGTCTTACCGTATGATAGTACCTACATTTTTTTATTTAAATGATGCAGATGAGCACAGTAAGATGGTGCTTAATTCTGATGATTACTTATTGTATTCGAAATTCAACTGCTTGTTTTTTTTCTCTATTTTTGCATCATTTATGGGGACGGTGCTGGTAGCTGAAGATAATAAGCAAACCACAAGGGCATCAGAATTTCAATTTAAGGGTGGTAGACAGTCTGGTGGATCAAAGCACCCTACCACCGTGCTAACCATAGCATGATATTTCCCTTCATCGAAAGCCCAATACTTTCTAGTAACTCTCACTAAGCACCTCTCGAGTTTCCTTTAGCTCTGTGTACGTAACTTTCGGCCATCTCATCACTTTTGGCTAGATGTCATTTTTGTTTTACTATTTAAATAATTGAAAAGTTATTTTACCTTACTTTTAAAAAGCCAAAGGTATAAATTGTAAAAAAAGAAATTTATATCTCCAGAAATGAGAAAAATATAACGAAGAGAAAAAGGGAAATACAGAGAAGAGACGTCACGTAAGTATTGCCATAATATAAATACGCAATACTTTGTTTTGTAAGAGAGAGATAGACAAGAAACTTTGAAAAGCTATAGATTTTTTTTATTTCAAATTCAGTTATTGTATAAGCAATATTTATATAACTACCCTAATAGTAAGTATTATGTTTGTAATCTAAACCACTGAACCGATTACGATTAAATTTGACACGCAGATAGCCTGGGATATAGAAAAAGATATAGGCTACTTTTTATCCCAGTATCGTAGATGAAATTGCGGGGAACAGTTATTATAATATAAAAAGGCTATCCAAAATAAAATTGAATCAATTAGCAAGCAAAGAATCGACACGGCAACAATCTGGCAAGAAGGGGTCGACGGTAACCGACTAATTAGCTAATGGATCCACAGTATCACCCCACCATACCGTCCACCCACCACACCGTCCACCCACCACACAGCTCGGTGGTATAATGGATTGTGGCACGCGCGACGACGCGTCACTGCGGCCACATCTCAAATTTCCTTCACATTATGTATACGTTTTGAAAAATACAATCCATACTTAATAAAAATGCGAAAATTTGTGAGTATGGATGTATGTTTGTTACTCTTTCACGTAAAATCTACTGAACGGATTTGAATGAAACTTGGCACATAGATAGGTCATACCTTGGAATAACTATAGGCTACTAAATATTTTACCAAAACTCAAACCCTAAACTCGTTTTTTTAATTTAGTTCAAGCCCTGTTAAGGCATTTATGTATGCTATAGTGATACTTACAATAGACTCTACCACCGGTTCCACATACACTTAAACTGAGAAGACTCCGGCAAGAAAGTAAATTATCAGACAACATTCTCAGTTCTATAACTATCTATGCTTCATTAAAAGCAATGAGGAATAACAACAAAAAAATCTAATTAGTCCGTCAGTTAGATTATCAAAAAATATTGGATACGTATTTTTTATTTTATCAAATCAATAAGAAATTACAAAGATAAGTCCCATCAAAGTGCAGGATTGGGGCTTGTGACGTCATTGTACAACTACTTTTTAGTACACTTTTTGCAGACCGGAAAATTTTAACGCACTGTATCTTCGTTATTTTTTGGTTTCGGATCAAAATAAAAAATACGTATCCAATATTTTTTGATAATCTAACTGACGGACAAATTAGATTTTTTTGTTGTTATTCCTCATTAAGTTAATATGTTCAAAAAGCATAATAAATAAAATTGACCAGTAACTCCGGAGATTAGCGCGTTCAAACAAACAAACTAGAATATAGATTATGGTTCTTAGTATGATACTTTATTCGTCGGATTGCTCTTCCCACAAAGGCATTTTATAATTCACGCGTGTCAAAGGTCCGAATTTAGTTTTTTTTTTAAAGAAATGGAATATTTGTGTGTTACGTAAGTTAATATTTTAGGATGAAATGTTCAAATCATGTAAAAAAAAACATCGTAAATAAGAATAATTCGAATACTTTGGAAAGATAACGATCTTTTTATTCGATTAATCCTTTTCATATTGTCTAAAATTCATCATAATGATCGAAAGATCACTTTTATTGTCGCCTGCAATAAAAAACGCATAACACGTCACCCATCGCAAATTGAATGAGTTTGATATCCAAGGCATAATGCACCTTAACGTAATGTGTAGTTAGCCCGTTTTGGTATGGCTTACTTCTGGAGCCGTAACATGGGAATAATAAAAATTATTATAACGTGAAATATCGATTTGGACGGAATACTTTATTGTTAACACTATATACCTACTACTCTCAGAAAAATATACTTCACTCAGTTATTCAATGACTGTCATAATCTAGAGAATAGGACTTTTTGGCGGGAACTTGCGAAGTGACGTTGCGTTTTCATTTTATTTTCACAAAATAGTGTATTTTTTGAGTTTTATTGAATATCGGTGGTATTTTGTCCAATGATCAATACAAGTGCACCGGTGAAGTGAAATGAAATGATTACGTGTATAGTGGCTTTTCAAGTTGTCTCAAGAAGTCCATGAAAAGTTTTAGTAGAACTGCTACCATTGTACTAAAACCTAACTGAAGATGATCAAATAAGACAAGGCTGTATGGCTCTGTACCTTTGCCTTTGTAAAAAAAACAACAACTACTAGAAAATAGTAAGATCAAATTTAATCCGAATAGTATTATAAATGTGAAAGTTTTTGAGTATGTATGTTTGTTACTTCTTCACGCTCAAACGGCTGGAGCAATTTTTATGAAATTTGAGTGTGACAATATGTTTTGAGAGTTTTTTTTAACCCTCGACGCAAATATGAGGGTATGTTATAAGTTTGACGTGACATAGCTCCTGAATGGATGGACCAATTTTGATTGAGTTTTTTTTGTTTGAAAGGTGACTTAATAGAGAGTGTTCTTAGCTATGTTCCATGAAAATCCGCTCAGGTGTTTGAAAATTATCACCAATTTTCTAGTTAGTTTTCTTAATTTTATTTATTAATTTATCCTTTCATCTATTTGTCCTATGAAAAATATATTATATAGTTTAGTTCATATTATTTCAATTATGGATTAAAATTGAAGATTGTAAAAGAAAATACAAATTTCAGCCTGATCGAACCACTGCATTTGCACTGCACTGATTTGAGCTGTGCGTTGACAATTAATACAGTCAATCAGTCAGCCAATTTTTTTATATATCTAGATATGCCTACGATTTAGCAAGTCCCATCAATATTAGTCATAAATAAATAAGTTAATAAAATTATAAATATTTTATTCAAATTTTATACCTATATTATATAAAAATGAGGCATTCTTTACAGTGGCGATTGGTTTAAATATTATAATTTACGCTGCCTGATGTAATAGGATGAGTCACGCTTCACGCATAACAGACAGATGTACATTTTGATAGCCAAAAGAGCATTGAAGTATAATTTATCCAGGTTGAGCTTTCGGTGAAGGAAAACATCGTGAGGAAACCATAGCACGGTGGTAGGGTACTTTGTAGTGCCCGTCTGGCTGGCTACCACCCTCAAGTTGAAAATCTGTCGCCAAGCACCTTTCGGTGTGTTCCGACAGCTGCATTTGAGAGCCAGTTCCTTTCTAGGCTTTGTGTGCTTACCGTCATCGGCCACATCATTACTGATCACAGAGAGATTGTCGCCAAACACAGGCTTAAACATAGTAAAAAAAAATTTGGAGTGGAAAACAGCACTGAAATATTTCCATACAATAAAAACTCAATTTAATCAAATGTAAATTGTTGTAAATACCTATAATTGTAAATATTGTATATTATAGAATAAAATTAATGTTTTTATTTAAACAAATTAATCGAGTAAGTACTAAAATAGCTCCGTTTCAGAGTACGAATAAACGCTCCTACCTCAGATTTTTTCCTAAACTTCTAATCTCACTTTGAAGTCATCGTAATCACCTGATTATAATTTATCGGACTGTTTTCTAGTCTGTAATCATTGATCAAAATATCATAAACTAACGACCCGCCCCGGCTTCGCCCGGATTTTCTCTACTATATTATGCATGTATTATTTATATAAATCTTCCTCTTGAATCACTCTATCTATTAAAAAAACCGCATCAAAATCTGTTCCGTAGTTTTAAAGATCTAAGCATAGATAGGGACAGACAGACAGGAAGCGACTTTGTTTTATACTATGTAGTGATGAAGTGATGATAATGATTCGTATAGGGCTTAGGAACCTAAAATTTTGTAAGACGTGATAACTATATACACTATTCTTCATAGTATTTGGGCTAAAACCCTCCGGAAATCAGTCTGTATATGCGCGCGCATTAAGTGTCATTTCACCCCTACTGACCGCCCGGCCACCCTACGCACTGATTGGACATTCTTACTGTGAATATATATAACAATCTACATTATTTTAATACATTGACAAGCCAGTTACCGCTGGTCGTTGGTTCGATAACCATCGAGGACAAGCATTTGTGTGCATGAACATGTCTGTTTGTCCTGTGTCTGGGTGTAATTATCTATATAAGTATGTATTTACAAAAAAAAATGTATATGTAATGTAGTATATCAGTTATCTGGTTTCCATAGTACAATCTCTGCTTAGTTTGGGATAAGTGAAAAATGACCCAGGATAAAAAAAAAACAATCCCAGGATTGTGGGAGCTGATTTTGGTAGGGGAAATTAAGGCCTGTTAGGCCACAATCTCTGAGTCTCTGAGAGTGATGATGTAGCCGAAGGTGGTGAACACAAAACCTAGAAAGGATCTGGCGACGATATCCGAGAAATAATGATTCTAGATTCTTTTCCTTCATTCTTTGGAACATTCTTTTGTTGTAAGATATTTGTAAAAAATACTAGAGAATAGGTATGTGACCAGGAATAGTTTTTTAAAAAATTGGAATTTTTCATTAGTAACGTCAGAAATAATAAACGTGAATATTTTTTTAAACTAAGAAAGAATTTATCTCTTATTTGGGCCATCCGAATAAAATTAAAATATTAACATACATTCCGAAATCCAATAGAAAGAGAATAGTTTTTTTACTTTAAAAAAAAGCCTTAATTATTTTTTAAATTACTAAAAATCGTATTAATTAAAAACTAATGACATTAATTTAAAAAAAAGAAGCCTTGCTGAGTTTCTTGCCGGAGTCTTCTCAGTTCAAGTGTATTCCGAACCGGTGGTAGAGTCTATTGTAAAACTGTAACAGAACTGTTGCCATTCATAAGTGCCATATTAGGGTCTAAACTGACTAAATGAGTTTTGATTTTGATTGGTGCCTGGCGTACTACAAAGTAACGGTCAAAATATATAGGTATATAGGTCCTGCAGTCAAAGTTATTCTGTCCATGATGAACCTTAACATATTTCAAAAAGTATGCACCCAGTTAAGACCAATATTTTATCTAACTGGGTCTTTGGGTACTTTTCTGAGAATATTGATGAAGAGAAAGCATAGCTAATTGACAAACAATTTTGCAGAGATATATTTGTAAACAGATGTTAGAAATGTAGGTATTTATCTGTTTATGTATATATATATTATCGAGTAAAGAGAAGTTTGAATGAAATTATTGATTACAGATGTATGCTCCTGAGGGATCGCTACATTATACCCGAAGGTTATAGGCTACTTTTTATCCCGGGAACGCGAGCGAAATAGCCAGCTACTAATAAATGATAAATAGTGAATGGTGCCGATTCTGTTGTTTACGAACTTAACTAATATTAGACAAGTCACCTCTCTTTCATGTTAACTTTATTGAAAAAAGATAGAACATTCTTAATGCTGTCAGTTTAATCCATGCCCTTGTAATGTACGGGTAAATAGTCGTGACCAATATAGATCGCGCTTAAATTCACGTTGAAATATGTGATCGGAGTAAACTGACAGGACTAAAATATCTTGCATCCCTTTCTTATATTTACTAATAGAAAGAGATATAGTGAGATTAAATTTATTTAGTTCGTAAACAACAGAATCGGCACCAATGCCTACTGTGTACAACTATCCTATGAGTAATTATCCATATTTACCGCATGTAAAAATAAACACAGATAAAAAGCCTCTACAATCTAAAACAAAAAGATATAGGCAAATAAACGGCTCGAGCGTTTGAGTAAGTATGTATGAATGACTACGCGCTGGAATGTGGCGCACGCGCACGCGACTCGCACACACGCGTCAATTACATACACACACCGCATTAAACAAGTTATTTTACCCACACATAAACACCTTCTGTATACACGTACACACACAATGTACATTCACGTACGAAATACATTTTTATGTAGGTATATTGTTTTTTTATTCAAATTGTAGCAATTTATATTGATTTATTTTAGTGGTTCCCTACGGGCATTCTATTATTTATTAATTAATAACTTTTAATCGTTGTACATTGTCATCGCATTATACGTTTGTATATTAATTATTATGGCTGACAAAGTTATATTTTATATAATTTTTTTTACTATATTTTTCTCAACAGCATAGATTCATTAAAAAAATCAAAAGAAGTTAGTCAAAATTTAATGAAAATTTTGGGCACGATAGTACCCGCTGTTGAATGGCATTGCCAAGACTCGAGATTACTATTTGCCCGTTACTTCTCTCAATGAATGGTACGTCGACAGTGCCCAAAAAGCCTTAAATATTTCGATGTTCACACAAAAGTGTGCCAAGCTTCTTAGAACATAAGACATTTTTTTAAGTGAATATAATAACTGAAACCTCATTCTATGTAGATTATAATCCCATGTCGGGAGGAAGAGAGGTGCGCAAGAGTGTGCAAAGTGACTTTTTTAAAGAGTTTTTGGTCGGGAATATAACATGCGCCGCCCACGCGCCGCTGCCGGAAATATCGTATAGATCCTATCGCGGTTTTAGGTAAGCATGGTGCACGTTTCTGTCATTAGTAGAAATTGTGCATTTTTGCAAGAAAGGAAGTTGATCATTGATAAAGTTATAAAAGGTCGATGAACTCAATTTCAAATATTTGCGTGAGAGAATTAACGTGTCGGTAAATATTACCTTTACGTTTTGTATATGTTACAGCTAAAAGGCGAAGTGCGGTTATACCTAGTTCTAACCGGCTACACCTAAGTACGGCCGGTGGCAGTTGGTTAAACTTAGATATTATTGTCAAAGTACGGTTACACCTAGTTCTATCTAACCGGCTAATTCTATCTAAAGGCACTTGCCCTTTTAGCCGTAACATTAACATTAAATTATAATATCATTCCGTTCCAAAAGGACGTAGATACTTTAGGTTAGAATTTTTCAGTTATTTTTATTGTTCTCAAAACTGAACAGCTTTTCATAAACCATAATACCTAAGTTTAACCAACTGATACATACTGCACCTAGATATAGCCGGCTAGAACTAGGTATAGCCGCACTTGGCCTTTTAGCCGTAACATATACATTAAATTTGGTTCTATATACCATTGGAGACAATTTACTTCGTGTTGTGACAGACGCGTGCGCAGCCTGTCCGTTTGTCTGTCCATCAAGAAACAGAACATGATCGCTCAATCACGAGAACCATTGTTACGAAATCACTATATGTAAAGTACTCTAAAATTATAGCTAAGCAAGGACGCTTGGATCTGTCACATTAAAATTTAAAGTGCCTATATATGAGATTTTAAACATTGTGAAAATGTTCCAAAAAGCTTGCGAAATTAAAATTTTACTATTTTTTGATGATTGCAGTTCAGTAATGGGTCGTGTGTATTCAAAATTAGATTGGCGTCTCAGTAGTTATAGATTATTTAATCCTGTCCGTTATTTATTGATAAGGAACCCATATATGGATTTAAATTGTTTAAAAAGCAATTAATATAAGAATTAGGCGCAAATCTCATTCTGACAATATTCGGCCTACTGAGCTGAAATTAGCAAAATACGTAATAAAATTTGAATAATGAATTTTGTTTAGTTCGTCAGTTAGGTTATCAAACAATATTGGATACGTATTTTTTATATCAATAAAAAATTACAAGGGGGCTTGTGACGTCACGTCTGTAAAAAGTGTACTACGTTTGCGACATTTTAAAGCACTGTATCTTCGTTTTTTTTTGTTTTCGGAACTAAAGAAAAAATATGCTTTTGGTAATCTAACTGACGGACTAATTAGATTTTATTAGATTAGTCATCATTCCTATTTCACACGTTGTGCGTATACGAATATTTCTCCTAGCCGACTCGAAATGGAAAAACTTGGAACTAGTATTACTATAAAATCAGACATTTGTTTTCCTACAATAGATCTTGCGTGTGCCAGTTTGAGTTAGTCACCAAGTAACTGTTCAACCAACATAATGAAGAATATCAAACAGAACAAATGCGCCATAAATAAGATACATCGTCCGGTTTAGGCTACAGGTTCCTCTGACTTGTTAATCAAACCTGCGGCGCCTTAAAATTATGTGTTTTAACAAAACGATTATCTATGTTCTAATCAGACAGTGGAGCAGCAGTTTTTATGTCAGAATGCCTTCAATTTGTGTCAACGTCGACCACGTTTACAAAGCCATCCAAAACAACTGGTTGTTTGTGTGTCCCTCGTGTAAGCTGTGACGAACGGACCGCTCTACGGTCTAAAATATTTAAGTCATTGTTGAAAGCTAGTTTTAATAGTTTTTTTTAGAAAATAGAATAGAATACACTTCATTGATGACAAGATGACACTTCATGACAAGCCAGTTGGCGCAGTTGGTTAAGACACCACCTATCACGCCACTGGTCATAGGTTCGATTCCCATCCAGGACAAACATTTGTATGCATGAACATGTCTGTTTGTTCTGTGTCTGGGTGTAATTATCTATATGTATATATTTACAAAAAAAAAGTAGTATATGTAGTATATCAGTTATCTGGTTTCCATAGTACAAGCTTTGCTTAGTTTGGGATCAGATAACTGTGTGTGAAGAATGTCCCAGGATATTATTATTATTATTGTTTACACCACAAAAACAACATAAGACAGACAAGATTGTCTTAGTGACAACAACATAGGCGGCCTTACTTATCCTCTTCCAGGGAAGAGTTTCCTCCTTTGGGTAATAGGAACCAGTAATAAATGGCTAGTATCATCATCATCATCATATCAGCCGAAAGACGTCCACTGCTGGACAAAGGCCTCCCCCAAGGATCTCCACGATGGCCGGTCTTGCGCTACCCACATCCAGCGGTTTCCCACGACCCTAACAAGATCGTCGGTCCACCTTGTGGGGGGCCTACCCACGCTGCGTCTTCCGGTTCGTGGTCGCCACTCGAGAACCTTTCTGCCCCAGCGGCCGTCGGTTCTACGAGCGATGTGCCCCGCCCACTGCCACTTAAGTTTGGCAATTCTTCGGGCTATGTCGGTAACTTTGGTTCGCGGATCTCATCATTTCTGATCCGATCTCGCAGGGAAACTCCGAGCATAGCCCTCTACATTGCTCTTTAGATGACCGTGAGCCTTCTTATAAGGCCCATCGTAAGCGACCATGTCCAATAGCTAGTATAGACCATTAGTATATATGTAATAATAAATGTATATAACTAATATGATGCTGAACAACTGGAGGAGTTTTTAGCAGCTGTGTGCCGACTCGATTGTTTGGGGTCATTCAGCCCTTCTATCCGTTATATTGGTATTCACTAATTTAATTTTTCAAAGAATTGCCAAGCTGATGTGGCAGTGAGAGGGGCACATCGCTCGTAGAACCTATGGCTTAGGGCGAACTACAAGTTTAAGCTGAAAGATGCATTAGCCATTGACTGAATCCCACTAATATTAGAGATGCGAAAATTTGTGAGTATGGATGGATGTTTGTTACTCTTTCACGCAAATACTACTGAACGGATTTGAATGAAATTTGGAACATAGATAGTTTATAACCTGGATGAACACATTGGATTCTTTTTATTTCGGGAAACCATAAGATCCCTCGGGAACGCGGGTGAAACCGCGGGACGGAAGCTTATACATCATATAAAGCAGGTGTTCTTTGAAGAAGAAAGGTATTGTATTGAATCCACATTCCAGGGACACCTCATTTAAACGATGGCTCTGCGTGCACCAAGACTTAAAAGCAAAATTACTCCTTTCCTCTCCGGATCTCATCATTATGGCGTAAAAAGTAGCCTTTAAAATTAACCAATCACCAATTGTGGTGTTTCACTACCCTCAAGTACTTTAGGCCAACAAAGAACACGTGAACACGTTGGAATTTACCAGACAAAGCTTTTGTTACACGTTCTGAAGCAGTTTTCTCCATAAATACGACAAAAGACTGAAAAATACAATGAAATATATAGGTAGTATTTAGTATCCTACATTAGTACTTATATTACCTTCATTGTCTTTTTCAGTGCAAAAATAGAATAAAAGTTTTTTTTAAGAAATTTAAAATTTTCATTTGTATTTTATAACAGTAAGAATCAAAAGTTGAGAGGGAACCCTCTGTCGTGGTATAAACCTTATAAGGAGTATTCAAAACCACATGACGAAAAAGTACCTATTGAATAAAATACAGAAAGAGAACGACAGAATTAGAGATGGACGGATTGTTTGAAAAATGATCATTATCATGATATCAGGCGAAAGATTTCACGAGATCATCGGTCTACTTTGTTTGTGTCTCGGGGGGCTTACCGGCCATCGTGGTGATCCATGGGGGAGGCTTTTGTCCAGCAGTGGACGTTTTTCAGCTGATATGATGAATTGAGTTTTATTTGACAAGCCAGTTGGCGCAGTTGGTTAATACTACCTATCACGTCGCAGGTCGTGGTTTCGATTCCCATCCAGGACAAACATTTGTGTGCATGAACATGTCTGTTTGTCCTGAGTCTAGGAGTCATTATCTATATAAGTATGTATTTACACAAAAGTAGTATATGTAGTATATCAGTTATTTGGTTTCCATAGTACAAGTTCTGCTTAGTTCGGGATCAGATAACCATGTACTGTGCGAAAAAATGTCCCAAGATATTTATTTACATTGGAAAGTTATTATGGAATTTAAACATCTAAAAACTAGTGAAAAACTGGTATTTGATCAATTAAAAGATTTTTTTAATTAAAAGACGTAACTAAGCACACGTTTTGTTTGATTTTGTTTGACACGTAAGAAGACCGCAAAAAATTATGAATGGATATAACGGCGCATTTATTATAGACGCTTATTAGCATGCGCTAATAAATAATGGAACCATCTCCTAAACACAGAGGCATTATAAGAACCTTCTCCTCGGATTAAATGACTATTTATTGCAGACAGCTTGGCAGTTACATCAAAATATAATAGAGATTATTCACTTTTACAGTTCTATACTATTTCATTAACATTTTTAGTATAATATATTACTTTTTCGTGTGTATATTATAATTTATTTTCCTATTTAGCATTGATAATATCCAATTTCCTGGAGAAATTTGTAGATTTATCACAATTTAATAGGAGAGAAAATTTCACCCGAATCCTATAAAATTAAATTTCTTTTCCACAAACCCCATTTTATGAACATGTCTGTTTGTCCTGAGTCTGATAATTATCTATATAAGTATGTATTTACAACAAAAAAATAGTATATGTAGTATATCAGTTATCTGGTTGTCCATAGTACAAGCTCTGCTTAGTTTGGGATCAGATAACCGTGTGTGAAGAATGTCCCAGGATATTTATTTTATTTATTATACTTTTTTTTTTATTCAATTAATGCAATTTAAATAACAATAAGTAATTTCTGATATTTAACAAACTAAAAAAAAATGAAATTAGTCGAAACTTATTCACATGTAAAAGATTTCAACGCACATCTCACACGTTGTAGTACCCAAATTATCAGGCTTTAAGTTATTTTAACAAGTAAATAAATATGATTATATTGATCATCATGCTCAGTATGTAGATACTGTCAGCTCCATTGACATGGCTTCGCGATGATGTCACCTCTACATGTAACGGACTCTGGGCTTGTCACATCTTTAGGTATAACATTTTAATTTTGTATAGAATTGATCTTTTTAACTGTATATATATAAATAATACATATATTTTTTGCATTTCTGTTGTTTTAAATCCTGGGTGAAACTCGAAAGTTACTTTATTATCTCTACTCTAAATGCTATAAAAAAAGTCGCTGTCTTTTTCTCAGCTTCTTAAAAACTATGCAAAAGATTTTGATTCAATTTTTACTTATAGAAAGAGCGACAAACGAAAAGTTTGCATTTATGAATTGCATTGCATTGTCGCTAGTTTATAATACCAATTATGAATGTTACTATTGACCACTGATTAAGGCGCTCTCATACCATAAAATTCATCATCATCATCATATCAGCCGAAAGACGTCCACTGCTGGACAAAGGCCTCCCCCAAGGATCTCCACGATGGCCGGTCTTGCGCTAGCCGCATCCAGCGGTTTCCCGCGACCCTAACAAGATCGTCGGTCCACCTTGTGGGAGGCCTGCCCACGCTGCGTCTTTCGGTTCGTGGTCGCCACTCGAGAACCTTTCTGCCCCAGCGGCCGTCGGTTCTACGAGCGATGTGCCCCGCCCACTGTCACTTAAGTTTGGCAATTCTTCGGGCTATGTCGGTTACTTTGGTTCGCCTGCGGATCTCAATACCATAAAATTACCGCCACACAAATTGGAGGTGAAACTCTTTTCAAAAAATGTATTGTTTTGCTTCCTTAATTTCAAAGTTGGCAAACAAGCGTACAGTCCACCTAATGGTAAGCAGTTACCGGAGCCTATAGACTCTTGTTACATCCTGTATTAAGTACTTTAAGCCCGCATAGTACTTGCGCGTTCCCGAACGACTCACGCGCAGGAACACAACATTAAGATTCCTTAAAATCCGTGAAATTAATTTTATTTAGCTTTTTTGCTAAGTGCAGCTCAATAATAATATATCGCCTGTTAGCCAAAACGTGATTTGCACTTGATACGTATTTTTGTATGTAGGCTATACATAATACTTTTCAAAAACATATTTACCTAATAAGTACAATGTAACTTCATGTCAGCCGAAAGACTAAAGCCGGAGAGGCTCAGATATACCTAGGTATAATTAATTATTAATTAATCGCAAATTGAGAGATAGTCTTACATTACGTATAAAATGTAATGTATTTATTTAACGAGTTAAGTACCGTGTGAATCATTACGGATAGAGTCGAGTTCCGTGCAAGAGATTCGAGTACTCTCGACTCTGAGGCACCTCAAATATTTATATAGAAGTTTATATTTAAGGGCCATCACTGAACCAATTCAAATATGACGTACGAGATATTATACTGCCTTAGGAGGATGGGCTGCGTTTTTATTTTTTTCGTTATAATATATATTTTTTTACTATGTTTGACTGCCTGTGTTTGACCACAATCTCACCGTGTCAGTGATGATGTGGCCGATGATGGTAAGCACACAAAGCCTAAGAAGGAACTAGCTCTCAAGTGCAGCTGTCGGAACACACCGAATGGTGATTGGCGACAGATTTTCAACTTGAGGCTGGTAGCCAGCCAGGCGGGTACTACAAAATACCCTATCACCGTGCTATGGTTTCCTCACGAATTATTATTATTAAATTGTAAAAGAAAAATTAAAGGAAGATCCAAAAAGCAATGGAGAGGGCTATGCTCGGAGTCTCCCTGCGAGATCGAATCAGAAGTGATGAGATCCGCAGGCGAACCAAAGTAACCGACATAGCCCGAAGAATTGCCAAACTGAAGTGGCAGTGGGCGGGGCACATCGTAGAACCGACGACGACTGGCAGACAGGTTCTCGAGTGGCGAAAAACGAACTGAAAGACGCAGCGTGGGCAGGCCCTCCACAAGGTGGACCGATGATCTTGTGAGGGTCGTGGGAAACCGCTGGATGCGGGTAGCGTTAGACCGGCCATCGTGGAGATCCTTGAGGGAGGCCTTTGGAGGTGATATGATGATGATGATGACCTACCAAAGAGACTGAATATTAAATCCACATTTTGTTGAATATACAGAGTGATTCATCAATTTAACTAGACACAGGAGAAATAGAAATCAGTTCTATGGAAACATGATATAGATTTTAGAGATTAAAAAAACTACATTAATAGATTTATAGTTTGAGACTTCCCATTCTGACCGGTTTTGATGATTCATCTTGCTTAACCAGGCTATGTGAACGTAGCGAGGAGATTAAAATTTAGTTGTTTTTTTAATAGTTTAATTATTGTTATTTTGTTTTATAACACCCTGTGCAGATGTGAGCGCAGTTTGCCGCGTTTTGTAGTACATTGCTTAAACGTTAACAATTTGATCACTTGCACGCCTAAACAAAGCGGTATTTTACGTGAAATCGCGCACATAATTGCCGCGAATTCGCCCCTTCTGGACAGGGTCTTAATTGAACTAAAAAGTTAAACATGTTTGCTGTCATAATAAAGTGACATATCGCGAAATCAAAACACGGTGGTAGGGTACGAAGCTACCACCTTCAAGTTGAAAATCTATCGCTAAGGCCCTACAGGTGTGTTCCGAAAGCTGCACTTGAAAGCCAGTTCCTTTTGTTTGTGTCTTTACCTTAAAAAAATTACTTAAATATTTATTCTCTAAGCCTTTTTCTACGGAAAAAAAGGTCGCTTTTTAGTTTTCAAGTACAAGAAACTTAATTGAACCTAAATAATATGTCAATGGGATATGGTAGCAAGTATTTAGGTGGCTCACAGTGTGGTAGCTATAACCCAAGTGGTATTATTGGTATAACTGTTCGAGTCGTGGGACACGGGGAAGCTCGCCCACGCGCCGCGCGACCGGTGCGCGGTACACTCGCCTACATAACACCCTCCATAAATACAAGTCAATTCGTAAACGAGTCAGGTGTAAGTACGTCATATTATATGTAATTTTTGAATTATTTTTCAGAATCAGTTTTGGTCAAAAGTAGTTTTTTGTGAATGGTATATTTTTAATTATACTCATTTTGAAAAAATGCTTATTAAAATGAATAACTACTATGATTTAATTTATTAGATATAAGAAAAATAACATACAATGAGAAAAATTAAATAAAATAGAAAAAAAATCTTTAATTTTTTCGAATATACTTAAGTACCACGACCTTTTATATTTCACGTAACGGTTTCATACAATTGTATTATTAAACACCTCACATATTTGTTCGCAACAATTTGCTGATACTATTTCAGTGTTATTGTATCTTTATTTATATGTTCGAAAATTAATAGTTATCTTAATAATCAATATTTACAACAAAATATAATTTATATAATCTAACTATAATGAAATATTAAATTAAAATTAAACTACAAAATCAAACCTATTTTTTCGTATTAAAAATACTAGCGTTTCTCCCCGCGGTTTTACCTATGTTTTTTTTATTTGAATTTTTTAAAACCTTTTCTACGTCATAGCTATCTGAATCCCAATTTGATTTCTGAATTTCAGCTCGATCCGTCTAGTGATTTGAATTATGCGTTGATCAGACTGTCAATCACGCTTTCCTTTTATATATTTCGAAGAAGATTGTGTTTTCAAAACTTGACATGAGTCATCACGCGTCAATAGTTATTTTTAGGTTAACAAAAGACTTTTATCGACGACTGTACATGACATCATCTGGGGTATAAGCTCAAATTAAAATGCTAGTTTCCTGTTTATACACACAATATATTGTGTTTATTATTATTTTATTTAATTAATGTTTAGCTAAATGGTAAAATTGACCGAGTCAAATTACCTGACGAGTTTTTTGACCATATGTGGTGGAAAGTTAATCTAGAATATTTTAATTACTGTTATTATGGATCAGGTGTATTTTAAAGCGTTTTTAGCTAACTAAATCTTAAAATAGAATAAAGCCATGCTAAGTATCTTGCTGGAGATTCTAGAGATCATTCTCAGTTCAAGTGTATTCCGAACCGACCGAGTAGAGTCTAAAAATTGTAACTGTTGACATTCATAAGTGCCTTATTAGGGCCTAAACTGAATAAATGAGTTTTTGATTTTGATTTTGGAGTAATCGGTGGTAGATTGCCAGAGTCTGCGTGTCCTGAACCGGTGGTGGTAGAATCAGTTGTATTGACGATATAAGGGTCTAAACTAAATGAATAGCATGATATTATTCTACACTAGCTGTTCCCTGCGGTTTCACTCGCGTTCCCGGGATAAAAAGTAGCCTATAACCATCGGGGATAATGTAGTTTCCTATTAGTGAAAGAATTTTTCAAATCGGTTCAGTAGTTTCGGAGCCTATTCAATGCAAATAAACAATTAAATCTTTCCTCTTTATAATATTAGTATAGATGAAATTTAACGTACTAGAATACAGTAGAAACTTGATTTTTATCTAAATATTACCGTTAATAGGCAAAGTTTTATTTGTATTGTTTAAAGATATATACAAAATGTAAATTTCCTGTTCCGTTGTATATTTATGAACTTGTATTTTTTGGTTTAATTTAATTTTTGAATTGTAAATACATAGTTGTAAATTTCAAAACTATTCCTATGTGTATGTTTTAAATATAGAGCTTAATTGTTTAAATATCTACCTATTAAATTAATGTCCATAAAATTTTGTTATTTTATTAATTATTGTTATTTTATTAATTATTGTTAGAAAATATTATCAATATGTCCAATATACAATTGCGTTTTGAGTAAAGTTGAGTTTTGTGTAAAGGCGACTTAACTTTCACTTGTCAATTACACCTAAATAAATATTAATTAATATAAAGGTCTATTTTGCACAATTATTATTGATTATTCACTTAAAACTCAATTTTCAATCGACATTTAGAGTTCCCTTTAAAGGAAAAAACGGAACCCTTATAAGATCACTTGGTTGTCTATCTGTTTCTCCGTGTATTAGCGTAGAGGTATTAAGTTGAAATTAGTATCAAATACTTTGGTCTAGGAACCTGTTTGACCACAATCTCACCGTGGTCAGTGATGATGTGTCCGATGATGGTGAACAAAGCCTAGAAAGCTGTTCAAAAATTCAAGCTTCTAAGTCAATAGGGGTGATGACTAAAAAAAAAAAATTTGTCCGTCAGTTAGATTACCAAAAAATATTGGACACATGTTTTTTCTTTAGTTCTGAAAACAAAAAATAACGAAGATACAGTGCGTATAAATATCGCGTGACGTCACGTTTTAGTACACTTTTTACACAGAAGTGACTTCACAAACCCCCACTCTTGAACTTTAATGCGACCTATCTTTGTAAGTTTTTATTGATTTGATAAAATAAAAAATACGTATCCAATATTTTTTGATAACCTAACTGACGGACTAAATAGAATTAATTATTTTTTACCCAGTCATCATCCCTATTCTATCCATCCTTACTTGTTATTACTATCTAATCTGCGCCCTGAATACCACTCATTGCCGATCTTTCCCTCCTCCCAGATGAGCTCTGGCGACCGCACGCGCAGAAAGTGCAGGAACATAACTTAAAGTTATTAGGCGGCGGTATTCTGTAAGGTCCTCCCTCTTCGAGCAAAAAACGCTACGTTCTCTAAACGATATGATAGGATGCACCACCAAATAGCCCAGATAAGTGGATCAAAATCAAAAGGTATCTGTGATTAGTTGTCGAGATATAAACTCAGCAAATCAAGTCACCGTCCATCAAACAGGTTCGTAGTCAAGCCAGACTGAGACATCATTAAATGTGACCAAAATGGATTCGGTCTTGTCTTAATAAGGACTCGGCAACGGTAAAAGTAACTTGCGTTTACTGTAACCGAGGTTGCATTATTGTATTTCTATCTAATGCAGCTTTTTAGAGAAAATTCTGAAGTGTTTTTTCCAAGTATAATATTAAGCAAGATAATTTTTAGCCCACAGGGTAGACCGATGATCTGGCGAGGGTCGCGGGAAAGCGCTGGATGCGGGTAGCGCAAGACCGGCCATCGTGAAGATCCTTAGGGGAGGCTTTTGTCCAGCATTTTTTCAGCTTATATGATGACGATTTTTAATGGTTATTATAGCAAAGTTAGAGTAGAAAATGGTCTGAATGAGCGACCACCGGTCGGGACAGCTCATGGTAGACCGTACACATAGTCATTGAGCGGTCATTTTTTAAACGATGAAAATGAGTGTGGCAGTTTTCTTAATTTTTTTTATTCAAATAAGCAGTGTTTGACCACAACTCATTATGATAAGTGATTATGTGGCAGAAGGTAACTAGAACCAAGGTCATCTAGACCTTATCAACCAATAATTCTTCTCTTGTGGTTGAGACTATGATTCCTTGGGGATTCGAGGCTCGCCGACCGCTTGCACATTTTCATTCAAACTCCAATCGAGATCTCGAGGGACCGGGAACTTTTTCCGTCGACTCCTTAGCTTGGCCATCCAAAGAGGAAACACTGCCAGCCTTCAGGAAATCATGCCGATGATCGTCATTTGTCTATACTAATACTAATAATAATAATAATCTATACTAATATTTTAAGAGGAAAGATTTGATTGTTTGTTTGTTTGCATTGAATAGGCTCCGAAACTACTGAACCGATTTGAGGAATTCTTTCACTAATAGGAAGCTACATTATTCCCGAAGATTATAGGCTACTTTTTATCCCGGGAACGCGAGTGAAACCGCGCGGAACAGCTAGTTGTACATAAATACATAGGTCTAATCATCTTCCGATATCAATATATCGATCTGGCAATCGATAGTATCGATTATGTATAACTTTATCTATACTACATATCATACGTCATAATTAACTTTACATTAAAAAAAAATTATGCTCGCGGCAATACGCGTTATATGAGAGTAGGAAAAAAAACCTACATTACTTGTTGGAACATAACAGCTGGCTTCGACTGATACCGCTGTGTCATCCAATGAGAGAATTCGATATTGTCTTAATTTTCAAGATAGTCTTTGACCACATTCTCGTCATGGCTATCGGATGTAGTCAAAAGTGGTAACCATATAAGCTAGTGTATTAAAAAAAATACATAATTAGTTACTGTTATATGTCTATTGGACATCTAGATAGATACAATTAGCGATTAAATCATTTACATAATTTCAGTTGATAATAGTTAAACTGAAAAACGAAAATAAAAAAAGAAATAAAAAAATATTTCACGTTAATTTTTGGGAAGAAGGATTCTTTCCTAAAAGAAATGCTTTCGTAATAAAAGATATTCCTAAATTAAGCAGAATAAGTCCTTCATAAATTAAGTTCTGTCAAGATAAGTTTCCCTCAGAGACCCTATTGAGGTTGTCTCTATAACTTCTTTAATTAACAATAAACTTTATTTAAAAAAAGTTACGAGTAGGTACCTAAATTATATTATCTGAACTAGGCTTAGTAACTGACTATTGATTTATCCATCAGACACTCTCTTGCTTATAAAATAAACCATGAAAAAGCATTAAATAATATATCGACAACTAACAGTTAATCGATAATCTTTATGAATGTTGTTACATTCGATTATCGCTTATGGGTGTAATTTGAACATGGCTTTAGGCCCCTGGGGGCCTCCACCAGCCGCGGCTACTGCCTTCGGGCGACAGAGCACCAAGCCCCACTTTCTACGCGGCTCAACAGCCGTTTCGAGTCACATAATTTGATTTTGCTCATTATGTTGTCCGCATGTGTGTGTGTGGTCTGTTGTAACCCTTGTGTCACAGATTATCTTGTGTTTTATGAGTGTACTGAAGTGTGTTCAAAGCCTTATGATAATGTTTGGTAATTATAAAATTTGCATTCTGGAGCATCCTTTTATCGTTCTCTTCAGGAATAATTAGATGCTTTTGTCTGCGTGGGATGGGATGAAATTTTGTTTTCAATGTTTGGCGTAGGGTGGTACACGCGCCAGCCAATTAAGGGTAAACCTTCGGTTGGAGCGCGAAATTCAAATTTTATCACGTTTTTTGCTAATTGCAGCTCAGTTATAGGTCGTAAGTTATCAACATGTTATTTGCGAGAAGAATGGTAGTATATTTACTGATTAATAACAAAAGAAATCATCAACATATTCCTCCAAGGTATATTACTGACATATACGACTATTTCATGAAAATGTTACTAATATACCTTGGTAATGAACTTTCCTTGTATGCAACAAAGTGCTGCACAAGTCAGCAAAGAGCATAATAAAAAAAAATTAAAGCATCACTGATCTAAAGTATACTAGACAAGTCTTCGTCATTTATCAACTAAGAATGACATGTGTCAACTTAAGTATTTATATCTTTTGGAATTCGAATTGTGTACGCAAACACAAATTTAAATTTAGAATTAGCATCACGCACGATCCTCTATCTGTCTGATCTAAATCGGCTTTACCCTTCACTTTAACAATGCGCGCGTTGATTCAAAGTGCGTACTTTACATTGCTGAGTGGCTGGTGAGGTTCTTCGCAGTAATAGCCTTGGGAGTAGTAATGTATGCATTGGTTATCTCATAGGACGGTAAGAGCTCGTCGCTCAATGATACGCACAGTTTTAAGCTCATTTGTCATCGGCAAGATAATAGTCAATGTTCTTTGAATCGACAATGGGTCATATTTCCTTCTGGTTACGTTGTGCACAAATGTTCGTCGGATTTACGATCACCAAGAGTTACACTTGATCGATGGTGTGCACTATACATATAAGTATGGATCTTTACGGTAAGTATGAAGCACGCAGACCTGTTTTTCGTTTACGTGGGAATAGCACATATTCGGTGTTCATTGGTCGAAGGCTCATAACAATATAATTGTTACCATAATATGGATTTATGAATGAAGATCGATTTAAATCGGTGGATTCTCGCAATAATCGTATCTCATTGTTATGGGGCATAAAAGCATGGCTACCGTGTTTAGTGATGCCCATAAAAGTGCACATTTTATCGACTGGACGATTTGCAAGTCGGTCTTTTAGCCATTCGTCCAAATCAAGTTGTAAAATTTAAAGTTCCACTTGTGAGATTATTTTAATCGATCGACTACTCCATTAACTAAAAAAGAGAAATTGTGTTCCGTTTTCAAATATACAAAATTGACACCTAGATATTTTCACTGCCGTCTGTGTTCCTCCGGTCCATGTAAATGCAGGTAAGTGAACTATTAATCTAAGTAACGTTAACGATTCTAAACGTCAAAATGTTTCGTGCCAGTTCCTAATTTGTTGTCATTTTTTAAATTCAAAAAAGGATCACAGGAAAATAACATAAACTAGTATTCCGAGTCGGCAAAACAGTTGAATCTAAGTTGCGTTCGATATCGGACGATGGCATGGAATAGACGACTTCAGAATAGTAATGACGTCGTGAATTGGTGCTCTACTAGTACAGATTTCTCAGAGATTCTTCAGTATTGTACACTTTTCATTGATTAATTATTCTATTTTTTATATTCGAATTTTATATTCCACTTTTATATTTAATTATTTAAAATTAATATAAAAAAATATTTAAAGTAATGAAGAACTAAGGGCTATTTATAAGCAAGTTGAAACAAAAAATACAATTATTTGGTCGTTGTTTGGTCGCGTTAATCTCTGGAATTACCAGTCAGATTCGAAAAATTCTTTCACTAATAGGAAGCTACATTACCAAAGGCTATAGGTTATTTTTTACCCCGAAAACGTGGGTGAAACCTTGGGAGATAGCTAGTTATAAATAAAAAAGAATTTATACCAACAAACCGTTCTATACTTATACAGGTTGTGTTTATTGATACAGCTTCTCTTTATACTATAAAGAGAGAGCGAGAGAGTTCTTAAATCCAGCGTAATTCCGTAATTTATATATTTCACTTTCAAAGCAACTAATAAACATTAAAAGCAGCTATGCTATTCTCTAACGTTTCATTCGTCGACGAGCTCGCGCAACGCTGCCGCGTACAGCGGACTTCTCACGTGATAGCTTAGTAAACGATAGAGACAGAGTACAGTGACAGCGTTGAATTCGTCGTCGAGCCTGTGCTATCGCCTTACAGAATAGCACCCCAGTACTGGGCTCACCTCATTACTTGTATTTGACATCTATTCAGCGCTCCTATTCAGATTAAATTAAATATTATTTCGCAAAGCTTTATTGAATGAATTACCATGAAATGTTTGTGGTAAATAAGATACAATTTGACGCGTATCATTAGCATTAATTAAATTACTTAGGATTATATGGACATACTTTGCAATACTCGAAATTTAAACGGATCTGATTTAATATAACTTGCTATTAAAAGACTAGGTTTTTAGCCTCGGTTTTGCCTGTGTTCCCGGTATAAAAAGTAGTCTATGTTGCTCTCCGGTCTATAACCTCCAATCTCTATGCAAAAAATGGCAGGGTAGCGCAAGACCAGCCATCGTGGAGATCCTCGGGGAGGCCTTTGTCCAGCAGCAGTGGACGTCTTTCGGGTAACATGATGATGCAAAAACAAGTTGTGAAGGAAGAATAAACTTAGAAACATATTTTGCGCATTTAAGTATAATAACTACAAAAACAGGAGAAGAGAATAATACTTACTAAACGCTGGGTTGACGTGGGAAGATATAATAAAACATCCTGTATTTTTTATTAGAGCAATAATTCGTTCCATTTACCTACAAAGAGTAAAATAGAGGATATACAGCGTGTTTCTTTTTATATCCTTTAACTCTAGCTAGGGTATTAATTAGACTATGTCAAAGAATTGACTGGCATTATAAATTATTTTTCAATATTTTTTTTTTCATTTACCATACAAAACTCAGCAAACTCCCTTACGTTAAATATGACAACGTCATGTTTTCTTCTTTTTTTTGCTTTTTGATTGAACGACATGTAACATTTTTCTTAGCTTTAAATATGAATGAAAATTATTTACTCGTACTTATTGATGGAATTTAGATACATCAAGAATGATCGCTATAAATATGTTTCAAAAATACACAGTTTTGACAATAAAATCATTATCGTCAAAACTATGTATTTTTGAAACATTTCTTTTAGGACTTTTCGTATTGTTTTTCCTTATAGAATATATCCTTAGAGTTATGGGACATCAAAAGGAACACGTTGTATAATAAGTATAGGATACATGCATAATAATACACCATGTATAACGTCAATGTATACTCACAGCCTAAAATATGAGTAGGTAACGTTACGTTGGAACTGATCGAATGTACCGAGATAAGCCATTCGCTGCAGCTACCAGGCAAAATTAATCGATTTGCCGAGGTAGCCACATTCACTCGAATCGATTCGCCAGGTCATAGGTCGCCACTGCGTTAGACAAGGACAAATATAGTGCTCACAGTTACGCTGCGTCATTCAGCTTGAAATAGCGAATCACGCCTCCAACATCAGAGTAGGATAGCTGTATTGATAGTGAAATGTCGCTGCAATGCGCAACGAAATTAAACTTACCAGCAACATAATTAAGGTTTTATTCACAACACAGATACTTGGTCACGATTTTAATATCTTTACACTCGGTATTTCACCTCATTGTTTGTTATTATCATTTTATATTTCTAATAGTATTATATGATAATGGAATAGTTTCACATGCTATTTGCGCAGCTGGTTTACTGCGTATCATGATAATAGTACCTATATTACTATGACAAATTACCGGTATGTACTGTTAACCTACTGGAGAAAGAGAATATGTACTGTGGTGTATCTTACTAATAGATAGGTCTGACCACAATCAAGAATTGAAAGTGGCGAGACCCAAAGCCTAGTACAGAACTAGCTCTCAAATGCGGCTCTCGGAACACACGTAAGTAAATAAAATTCTAGGATATTATATGTAATTTTTACAATAATAAAACAGGAAAATATTGTTTTAAAAAATTGTATGTTCTCGTATTAGTTAAATTATTTTAAAATATTTAATAAGATTCATAATCGCGCGCAAAGGATGAATTCCTCGCTTCCCTCTAAATCCATCCAAAATATTTGGGGTACTAAATATGTAGGACTGCTTTCCGCCCCCCTATTTTACCCTCTCAAGGTTGAAATTTCAAAAACCTTTCTTAGCGGATGCCCACGACATATTAGCTACCTGTATGCCAAATTTCAGTTCGATCCGTACAGTGGTTTCGGCTTGATCTGTGCGTTGATAGATCAGTCAGTCAGTCTGTCACACTTTCTGTTTGAGCCTACAAAAGTATTTTTAAGTTTTATATTTGTGATTGAGACACCCTCGCTTTAATGGAAGCAAATCGGCATCTGATCTGCACATCTCTATTATTGATACACATCTCTATGTGACGGATGTCAAGTCAGTCTGTTTGAAGGCTGGAAGAAAAATATTATTTTAATGAAAGACGCACCGCTTTATTTTAATTCATTGAACTAGCCTAATGTGCAGTTAATATCACATTTGGAGATCCTGGAAAGCTGAAGTTAGGTGAGTGGCTATTAGTTACGTCTATAATACTTTAATTTGCTTTTGTCTGGGTATAACATCTCACCGCCGCAATATTCTTAAAAGGAAAAGAAACTGAGACGTGAGAGGCACCAAAGATCCTATAAAATACAGTCCACTCTTGCCCCATCACTTTCCTTTTATGTTTTACTAGCTGCTCCCCGGCTTCACTCGCGTTCCCGGGATAAAAAGTAGCCTATAACCTTCGGGGATAATGTAACTTTCTATTAGTTAAAGAATTTTTCGAGTCGGACCAGTTAATCCGGTGATTAGAGCGTTCAAACAAAAAACTCTTCTTTAATATTGGTATAGATTTAGACACCTAAATGTAGAGACAAGTTCAAAAAAATATTCACATAATTTTCAGTTTCAACTTGCTGTTCGCTCCTAGGAAATGTTAAGTACTTGATATTATCAGTCAAAACCAATAATAGCTTCGTCTTTGCAACTTAGACCCGACTGTTTATTTATGATATAATCGGTGATAAGGAGCCTTAACATTCGCTCAATCGATTCTTTAATATTCACCAAGTAATATAAATTCAGAAGAAAGATTTACAAAAGAAATAAGCCTTGCTGAGAGTCTGTTTGCGCATGAGATTAATGTCTTGGTCGCTGATCTTAATTCTGATGTATAATTTTAATTAAAAGAATATCACTCACGCGCAACCACATAGATGAAAGATGTCAAAAAAAGTAAGGTTATATTCCAGTCTTGTGTAATGGCCGACCTAGTGATGTACCGGTGTTTGTAGTGATGTGAAAAAGTCTTTTCAGTTTATTGTAAGTGTATTTAGACATTGGAAGAGTCTTTACATCTTTCGACGTTCATAAGTACCTTATCAGGCCTAAACTGAATAAATGATTTCTGAATTTGAGTTGAGTAACATAAAACTAGAGTCAGGATCACACATGCATGCTCTGATAACGAGTGATATCACTGCATTCATAAATGTAAACAACTGTAGGTATATATCGGCTTAGATAACAATTTTTATCAGAAGATTTTTAGCTGTAGACGTCATTATCATAATTTATATAATCGTCATAAGCACGTGGCGTTGTTCGGTGAAGAATATAACCTAACACAGTTAATCCCTCGATGCTATACGTGAAATGATGATTCTAAAATGCGTTTTTCTCTGTATTCTTTGTTCTAAGAGATTTGGATAAAATATATGTTAAACTAGAGAATATGTGACGAGGAATAGTTTTTTAAAAAAATGGGATTTTTCATTAATAACGTCAGAAAAAAATCGTAAATATGACCCTTTTTAAAACTAAGAATGCATTCTTCTCTTATTTGGGCCATCCAAATAACTTGAAAAATATTAACATACATTCTGAAATCTATTAGAAAGGGAATAGTTTTCTAACTTTTTTCAAAAAAGGCTTAGTTTCTTTTTAAATAACATAAAACCATATTTTTTACTAAAATTACGTCACTCCTGTCTCGCTTGTCATCGCCAGTTTAGTAAGGGACGGAGACATACACAGATAGCCTCCTCTGAAAGAACTGCTTTGGAAGATTTAAAGGTACGTGGGGTCTTGTTTTACTTTCTGCGTCATTGACGTAGTTAGCACTTATGAGGGCGTATAAAATTAACCGTACGTACTTTTATGGATAGTTACTATACTCCTTGCGCACGTATGTTATGTCGAAATGTCGACTATTTACATGCTGCATACCCTACCTTTACCTAAGATTTGTCATGCCCTCGTGGGTTCGATTCCGACCCAGGGCAAACATTCTGTGCTTGAAAATGTTTGCTTGTCTCGAATTTTGGTTTCATCTGTTTCCATAGTACAAGCTCTGCTTATTTTGGTATCAGATGGCTGTCTGTAGATTATCCCTGGATATTATTATGTTACTAGCCACCCGCTTCGACTTTCCGAGTTTTATTTGCGCGGTACCTATATATGGTTTTTCCGACATCTTCAACAGTCATATTTCAGACAATTTACACAAAAAACCCGGACAAGTGCGAGTCTGACTCTCGCACCGAGGTAGGTATAATCTATAGGTAAAGAACTATTTGTACTCTGTATTTTTTTCAACATTTTTGGCCCAGTAGTTTCGGAGATAAGGGGAATGGTCATTGTTCGCCTATTTTCTTAAATAACTTTAAAATGATGTATTTTAGAATTATAAAAAACATGTATTTGAAATCCTCACAACAAGTCCTTTCATTTGATATATCACACGATATATTATGCATTTTTTTTTCACCATTAGTTTACAAGATAGGTTATTATGTGGTCAATATCATTACCTATTATTATGCAAAGATAAAGTGTTCATGATTATTCTCATCATAATATATTATGTTTTTCTAATTTACTCAACATTTATATAAGTTGTTTTATAATATTTTGTGAGACTGGTTTAGAATTGCAAAATAGAATAGAAGTTCTGTAAACTATGAAAAACCTTGTGGGCAGTCCCCCCACAAGGTGGACCGACGATCTTGTTAGGGTCGCGGGAAACCGCTGGATGCGGGTAGCGCAAGACCGGCCATCGTGGAGATCCTTTGTCCAGCAGTGGACGTCTTTCGGCTGATATGATACTACTATATAACCTACTTGAACTCGATAATTGCAGGTGAAATAAAAAATAGCCCTCTATATTGTATAATTAGAACCTAGAGCTGCAGCCATTAGGTACATAAGTTTATTTATGTAACCCAAACCGTCGGCACACAAAGAAATGAGTTTAAAAATAATTCACTAAACAAAATGTAGGTCAACAAATAAAGGTGTGGTTCGCGAAATATGGTATTTCAGGTTTTATCTGTCGTACCTAACGTTGCAGAAGTATCGATAAGATACTAAAGTTGATAAACATACCTACTGTGTAAATATAAGATGCATATTTTTCCAATGATAACGTCATAGCGACACTTGTACGGCCATTTGCATTTCCTTACATTTTTAACTGACTTCCAAAAGGAGGTTAGGCTTATGTACTGAAGGAGGACCAATATTAATATTGTCTTTGAAGGAGGACGGTGGTAGGATACCCTCTACTTATAAATCTGTCTAAGTACCTCCCGGTGTGTACCGACAGTTGCACATAGCCTAGAAGAGAACTGTGCTCTTCTAGGCTTCATGTGATTACCACCATCGGCCACATTATCACAGGTCTATTAATAGTGATAAAATGAAAAAAATATATATCTAATCGTTATGTATCATAAACATATAAAACACTAGCTTACTCCCCGCGTTCCTGGGGATCTTATGTTTATCCGGGATAAAATGTAAGGTTTATGTTATCTATCTATGTGCCAAGTTTCATCTAAATACGTTCAGTAGTTTTTAAGTGAAAGAGTAACGAACATCCATACATCCTCGCTGTCTGTTTGCTTAGATCTTTTAAACTACTCAACGAATTTTAATGCAATTTTCAGCAATAGATAGAACGATTCAAGAGGAAGGGTTATATGTATAATACACACATATTATATATTATTATATATAGTACAGAAAAGCAGAGAAATTTAAAGATTTGTACACCCGTGCGAAGCCGGGGCGGGTCGCTAGGTATAACACATATTAGTAGAAGTACCTGGACGACTGAGCTTTGCTTGTATTTTTTTTAAAAACGACGTTTTCTACAAATGTATCCTAGCTAGATCGATTTATTGCCCCCGAAATACCCTGCATAGAAAAGTTCATGAAAATCAAGGGAGCCGTTTCCGCTTCTATTACCGCCATGTTTTTATATATTTTAGATATCTTTAGTTCTCATTTGTATTTGTCATGCTAAGTAGTGTATCTTATGATCGTTATTAGATATATTGAGAAATTATTAGAAAAATGTGGTCAAATTGATAATTATATCTACTTATGTTAAAACAGAAGTTATCTACGCAAAGTAAGGTTTTGTATTGTATGTTGCTATGCAAAATTTAAAGTTTTTTTTTGTGATAATTATTAGTGTGTACTATCAAAAATATATTAATCAATAGTATGTATAATCGAAAATACTGATTGCTTTGAAAAGTACCACAATTGAGCACCTTGTCCCTGTACAAGGACTGCGTTTTTTTAATAGTTACCAATTACTTTTTTTTTTAAGTTTTTTTGTTGAATTTCCTATACAAGCCTGCTGTTGTTTAGTTAATAAATTTTTTTTCTATTTATTTAATTTCTTTTTTATTTGGGTCCAAATGGGTTAAGGTAGCTGCCCTTACTGACCCGTCTCAAATTTCTAACCTGTATAGGTATAAGAATAGAATATAGAATTGCTCGTTTAACGGTAATAGATTAGATTATAGAATATAATATAGGTTTTGCAGCTATATGGTCACGTTAGACGTGTGTAACAAGAAAGCCTTGCGAGTCCACAAGTATAACAGGTCTAGTACCTACCTAGTGGCTAGTATGTATCGTTTAAAGTGAAACTGCATCCAGTTGTTTACCAATTGCAATTTCATTACGAAGCAGACACCTGCCCGGGGCGTATTCTAACGTTGATAGAAATGTAGCCTCCCGCTGGCAACCAACGAATCTACATTCCGATCGCTAGTTGTTGATCATTGTACAAGTAAACTTAGATAGTAGTCGTACGTAAATTTGCGAGCGAAAGTGAATCTGTGATGAACTTGATTTTATTCCGATCAATTGATGATGGTTGGCCAATGAAAAAGAAAGATTTGCGACATCAATAATAATTAATGGTGTTACGATTATTTTTTGTAGAGCTTTTACTTATCGTTGTAATTCTAGCTTTTTATAAACAACTACCAAACTCAAAACACATTTATTCAGTTTAGGCCCTATTAAGGCACTTAAGAATGTCAATAGTTTAAATTTTTACAAAAGACTCTGCAGGGGGCTGCTAGTGCAGTGAGAAGCTACTACAACCATTTATTCTTGTCTTCTATGTAATGAGCCACCTTATATTAAGCCTGTCGATCAATTTATGTTTAACATACTCTTTGAATTTAATAAAAGACATCTTAGTTACTTCATATGGGATTTAATTATAAAAGCGAATGCAGTTCCCGAGAAAAGACTTATTGGCTTTGGCTAGTCTGAATCTAAATGTAACAATAATATTGAAATAAATCTATTATCTGTAGATTACATCTCATTGAAACCCAATAATCACGTAGGTCATGGTTTAGAATTCTATGAACAGATTGTGTAATGTTACGAAAACATTGATAAATAAGATGGATTGTATCGACAACAAGTATCAATGGAAGTCGCGGCGACTTTACTTGATGGTGCTGTTCTGTCAGACCATAGGCACTTCCGTATTCATCGTGCTGCCCAACGAGGCAGTCCGACGCGGCGCCACTGGCTACATCATAGGTTACATCCTCAGTTATATTATTATTGGCATACCTCTGCTCTACATGGAATTCATCATCGGTCAGTATACGGCACGAAACTGCCTCGATGTATGGAAAATCCGACCATGCCTGTCACATATCGGCATAATCTCCATTTTTTGGCAGATAATCTTTATTATTTACAATCATACCATTACCTCCTTTGTAGTCCATTACTTTTTAATCAGTTTTGAGGATCCAGAACCATTTTATGTTTGCGGTCCTTGGTCGACGCCGTCTTGCAATATCCTCACTACCAACTACACTGTCAATCTCGACTGTTTAAAAGAGAAGGAACCACCTAAATACTGTGAGAAACTCTTTCAAACCTTTCCGGAACATCAGTACTGGAAAAACTTTATCTTGGGACCGAACGAGTCGAGGTTTCATATAGCGTGGCGGGTGTGCCTCGCTTCCGGTCTCACATGCATATTACTGTTTTTGAACTGCTTTAAAAGAAAGCAATCCGTAGCATGGTTCATAGAAGTACTAACTATTTACCCTTTGCTGGGGTACGTCATGCTCATGATGGGCTCCATGTTACAGAAGGGGATCGTGGTAATGTACGAGGCTGCACTAGATACAGATTTTACTATTTTCTCTGAAAAACTTTCAGTGACTAATCTTCTACAGCAAGTGATGCTGACTCTCAATATCGGTACGGGAATATCTTTCAACTTAGCGGCAAGCAGCTCGTTCCGATCGCCTTGTTACTCCAACACTGTGGTGACCGTGATCGCTTGCTCGTGCTTCACCGTGCTCGCCGTATGCACCGCTGCCATGATGACCTGCCCCTACGCCTACGCGTACGGCATCAGACCGAACATGATCATGAACTACAAGCTCACCCACGTCGTCGAGAAAACTCCGCGGTTGCTGTACGAGTATCAGAACCGATCTTTATGGCTTATGCTTATCTTCAGCTGCAACGCCACTCTAGGACTCAGCACAAACGTCATACTAGTCCTATACTTATTGGAAATAGCCGTATCACGTAAACCAACACTAGCTAGATATTTCAGCATATTGACTTTTGTTGTAGTAGTTCTTTTATTTTTTGTTACTATTCCTTTACTGGGGAATATCGGATTGGGCGCATTGATGGATTTTCGGTTTTACGTTGCTTTTATAAGTTTGTTTTTTGCGATTGTGGAATGTTTAACATTTGTGATATGGTATGGCTTGGATAAGTTTTGCGAAGATGTGCACTTCATGCAGGGCATCCAGCCAAGAGCTTACATGAAGATAACGTGGGTACTCTCGAGTATCGTACTGATCTACGTCTTCTGTGATTTACTTTACAATGCGAGACATTCGACGAATAGTACGTTGGGAAAAGTTCTGGGGTGGTGGACCTTATTATCGATGATAGGTGTAATCGTGATTGGAGTAGTTGTAAAGCTTATTGTTGCTGCTTTTAGAAAGAGGTTTATAGAGGCAGTCCGCCTGGATCCTACGTGGGGTCCACGCAGCGAAGTACTCCAGCGCAGCCGAGCCATGTTCTCTGCGCAGGCAATGACTAAAGAGTACATGTACCGCCAGTACCATCTACAAGCAAGAATCAACGAGAGGCAAAGGAGATCCAACATCAGAGTTCAACGAAAATAAAACTTATCTAGCAACGGCTCGCCATATCCGTTAAAAGCTTTGAGCTTTTATATACGACAAGTTATTCGAGTGGTTATTTCTGTTATTGTATCAGCATATTTATTACATTTTTATAATGTGTAAGGTTTTTGTGGTGGCACGTGTGCTGGCCTGTTAAAGGTACCTACTTGTGAGTCAGACATTGTATTATAAAATGTTATAACTATTATTATTAAACTAGTATTGGTTATTGCGTAATACGTTAAGATTTGTATGACTCACCGCCGAAAATATTAAATAACATGTATCTAAATGTACAAATTAAATTCTTTTATTATAATAAGACGTCTACATAATTAATTTATGCCTCAGACAAAAATTTGTGACTCATTTTTGCATTATAGTGTCTTAAAATACATAGTAAAATTATTTTATTTGTTACAATTTACGAGCTTTGATTTTGTAAACTAAAATAATGTGTCAATTGTTGCGCGCGATACAGATCTGTGACAAATTATATTTATCTGTAAAATCAACATACGACGTTTACCTAGACTTGAGCCCTCATTAATTTTATATATAACTACCAGTTAACCGATATCTTGTACAGTTACAAATAGAAATACCTATTAAAGCTTTTTTTTTTAATCAACACAATATTTTTGGATCAAACTTTTTGTATCTGTTAATGTGGAACGTGATTTTAAAGTAACTAAATATTTTTCACATCGCACAGGTACTTGTATAGTCATCAAATTTATGACATTCTCAGAGACTATAAAAAAGAAAGTCAGCCCCCCGCCTACTCGACGCCCGACTTTTGTCAAGAAAAAAGATATTATTAAAAAAAAGTGGCGCGCCATGCTGTCTGCTACTAGCATACTGGCGATGTCGCAACCGCTATGTCGGCCACGACTCCATTGACATTCTATACATCCAGTAACTCTTAGATTCTTGTATGTGTAGAAACAATTGCCTGCTGACCGGCAATGTATGATACGTACTTATTAGCCATCGTCTACAAACCGTCATTAACAAGTGTCAGCTAGCACTTTATCGTAAATGGATGGAACTTTTAGGAGTGAAGCAAAATTCTAACAATAAAAGCTAAGTTTGCGCGAGAGTTGGTAAATAATACATAAATTATAATGAGTGAAATAAGTAGCTTTTATGTGTCTTAATATTTTTTGGCTTTTCATTCATTGAAGGTTAAAGTTTGAATGAAACTTGGCACATAGTTAGATCATACCTTAGAATAACTTAAACTACTTTTTATCCCGGGAAAACATAAGATACCTCGAGAACGCCGGTGAAACCGCGGGGCGGAAGCTAGTATTTAATAATTTCAGTAAGAAGGATCTGGAGTCTGGTTTGTAGCCTGGCCTGACCTTATCCGGCAAACTCATAGAACAAAGGTTCAAATCTTAATTCTATGAAGTGGCTTTTAAAATGAAAACCTAGATTTGATAGTGCATGTCTGTACCGGCGTCGCGACGAGTGCAAATCCAGTTGGCGGCACATTGCGTCATACAAATGGGACATTTAGAATGTTTGACCCGACGACGTCAAGACCGACTGCTAGGGCCGCCCGCCGCTGCGCCGCCGCACCGCACCGCAATGACAGCTTCGCAAATTCCGACCATTGTCACGATATTACACCTATCTACCATTCCACACAAACACACACCGACACCTCAACTACAATCAATTCCAAGCACAACCACTTGTTTATCATTTATTCACGATTGCGAAACGTTTTCGCTAGGAACTGTGACCCAAAAAACGGAAGCTATCAATTTAACTTATAATCTGAAACTTAAAGTTTTGTTTTAAAATAAATGGATTCGTGCGATGCAGTTTAATTTATGTCGGCGTTAATCTATTGTTCGAGGTCCGGCTAAGTTCGTGTGTCGCAATCCCTAAATGTCGACAGTCGGAGTTCCGAAACGCCATCAGCGTACATCTAACGCTATCTTTCGGCGACACCTACACTTAAGTGCGGTCGATCGCAATTGCACAATGTTGTTTAGGTGCTTTTCGAAAAAGTGTCCATATCTGGCGAAGTTATTGGTCGCGCCGCCGCCGCCGCTCGTCGGTCTCTAAAAAGGTAGTTAAGACCTGAATGGCATAACGATTGGCGATTATCGAGCACGTTAACCTGCCAGGCTGCCATGCTGCGTGGCGTTAGCGGCTCGGACAACATTCGACCCGTACCCGGAGTGCGGCGTGCACACTGCGCGCTATACTTACCTACTACAATAATATTTTGAATGTTAACCCAATTTTAAGATCCTTACAAGTAAACACATAATACGGGGTATCTGTTTAATACTTGTTTTGTTATGACCTAAACTTCTAAAAAAATCAAAATATGTCCTTTATATTCCAGGATAGATCGGACATGGCTAGATTAAACTAAAAACGATAACAATACCCATATTCATTCACTTAACTTCAAATAAATTTAATGCACGCCCCCCCCCCCCTGCGTGTACGCACGCGAGCACGAGCGGCGCGGGCGCAGCCGCTGTGTGACACGTAAGGCCGCATCCAGCCTAACGGTGCGTTTTGTTATGATAAGTCAACACATGCACGACAGTCGCTCGGCCAGCATCCAACTTCGCCGTTACTCTACGGAAGTTTAATTGCCAATCAAGTGCCAGGTATTTAACGATGTTGATCGTTTAAAGTATCTAAGTGCTAGTTACAAAACGATGTGGAGATAGCCGGAAGTATTACCTAGTTGTTTAAAAGCTTGTTATCTGTCAGTTCGTTTGTTGATTGACTTTGCAATATATATTATTTATTGAGATTTTATTTTTATTCACTTATCTTTATTGCTAACGATAGTATCATTTTTATTTACAAATTAAATACTATTTAAAACAAAGACTAAGGTCGATGTTCACCGACTAGAAAATCTAGAATCGGGCGTTTACGATGACATTTTCCTACAAAAATTCGTGGTAAACGCCCGATTATTATTTATCGGTCCGTTTTCTAGTCGGTGAACTTGGACCTAAATAATTTAATGCAGAATATTTTACAAGAATTATAAAAAAAACAAAGTTTTTATATACTTACACTGTTTCATAATAGCTTCAGAAATATTAGCAGTGCTAACTAGCCAGGGATCGACGCGACTGCGATAAATACGAATATAATAGACAATACGAATTACCTATTCATAATTCTGAAACTAAAAAAAAAACAATCAAATCATCTTCATCAATCAACCAAAAAATGATTAAAACTATTGAATTTACCAAAACAGTAGGTATACAAGTAATTTTTTGACTGAGAAGAATTATTATTGGTCTATCAAAATCTAAGTATTTCTTTTCAATGTGCCACCCATATCTACGCTGGAACGTATATTTCGGGCTTGGCGATACATATCTAACAAGTAGCCATCTGATTGCATGATACCATATACACTACCTTTATAAACCCCTATAATTTAAAGAACTTAACCTTTTCAAACATAGAACCCCCAAAATTATTTAAATTTAGGTGGGAATGCGCAAGAGACGCCAATACAAGTTGTAGAACGACATTTCCAAGACACGACTCGTCCGATAAGTATGAATGTGTCAATAAAAGATAACTTATGTCAATAAGTAAAGGCACTGTCGATGACTTATGACAAATAGGTCGCAGCAAGCACGGCTAGCAGGAAACTTCCAACACTGGTCTCGAAACTAAAAAATGTTTTGAAGTTTTAAACTTTGTGATAAATGTTAATATAAAACATGCTTAGCTGACAGACAAGGCCATTTAAAAGACGATGACGAAGCTTAGAAGAAACCTACTGCCCTAACCTTGAAACTCCCAAGATTATAAGTCTGGAGACTCAAATGACGGCACTAAGTTCCACCATCCACAAAAAAAAGAAGCCTTGCTGAGTTTCTTGCCGGAATCTCTCAGTTCAAGTGTAACCGAACCGGCAGTAGAGTCTAAAAATTGTAAGTGTTGACGTACATAAGTGCTTTATTAGGGCCTAAACTGAATAAATGAGTTTTTGATTATGATTTTTGCTTTGAATTAAGGGAGTTTTCTAAATTGTTGGTAGCCAACCAATTTTTCTATAGGTATCACAATATAAGCAAACGAGCATACCGCCCGCCTGATGGTAATCGGTTACCGTAGACTTGTAACTGTCGACCTTTCCTCGATCCTCAATAAGCTCTGCCCCCTAATTTCGCCATTATATGACGAAACATATATAAACTGATCCGTCAGCAAAAAATATCTGTTTACCTAAAATTGGGTTATATTACGAAACTCCATACAAATTAAATTAAATTAAAGATGAAACATCTAACAAACTCAAATTCAAAACTCATTTAATTCAGGTTAGGCCCTGTTAAGCACTTATGAAGGTCGATAGTTACAATTATTACAATAGACTACCACCGGTTCCACATACACTTAAAGACACATTAAATAATAGTACTACGCTTCAACTGAGAAGACTCCGATAATGAAGTTGCAAATGTGGAAAAATAATACACCGGCATCTTTTGGTACCACGTATGTTCTCGCGAAGTAACAACATTTCCATAATAATCTCTGTTTAGGTATTGAATAAGTACTTGCTTTCCACCGTAATCCATTTGTAGCGACCCCTACAGCTACATAGTTCAGACACCGAATGAATAGATGGCGCTGCAATAGATCAACACTACAAACAGAACAATCTACATACAAATCTACATCGCGCTAGTGGAGTTTGTTTGCAGATTCACATATATACAAGATTCCAACATCAACAGTTGGATCGCGGTCCCCAGGCACGATGACCCAGCCTGGAGGAAGATCTTCCCTTTTCAATGGAGGAATCATCCACCTTGTTCCTCCATACATTATTTTACCCCCTTAGGAGCCGATTTAAAAAACCCTTTCTCAGTAGATCCCTACAGTTTAAAAGGAACACATCCTCAATATTTCATGTTTTATAAAGGTTCAAAAGTTAAGGCTCTGCGTTGATAAATCAGTCATTCAGACAGGACAAGTGATTATGTATAGAGATTAATTATAATAATGACCCAAGCATTTCTGGGGCACGTTTTATTTTGAGCACGTACTCATAAAAAATAAGTTGAGCGTAAAAGCTTTAAAAGTAAAGGCAATTTCATAATTTACGTTTTATAGTGCAACGTAAATGTCAGGTGAGCAAAAAATCCAGCTTCCACCTCACTAGATGCTCACTAGAATACATTCTTCGTTCCACATTGGACAAGTGCAATATTCTTTGTGGTCCAAGTGTACAAGCGGGGCGATTTAAATATAAGCTTTTGGTATTTAATCATGGATGAGAGCAAGATGGAGCAAGATAGCTATACTCAGTTAGACTTACGTTGAAGCGTATTATAATGCTAAACTAATCGTTGATATAATTTTTGCAAATTGTATGGAAATCTTTTAGTGTTGTACACCCTCCCAAAATCACCATGTACAAAATATTCCTGATGTCATGATGACTCAGCCTGGCGGAAGATCTTCCTTTTTCAGTGAAGGAATCATCCACTATGTAACATCTCACTGTAGTGGTTAAATATATTATGTTTTTTCGACGCCGCCGCCGGGCGAGTGTGTTCGGGCCCGCAGGTCGGAATGCGGCGTAGACCGCCTCGGGGTAGAAAGCGCTTGCGATGCGCCTCATCGCCGCAGCGGTCGCTGCGCAAAATGGGACGCCGCGCCGGCGCAGGCCCTTTGCCATACTTTACATCATGTACCATCAATAAATTTCAACAATGACTAGTATAAGGCAATATTTTGTGTGAACCTAACTTGAGATCATTAAATTTACAATGTGACTGTCGAATTAGAATAGAAGTCCAAATAAATTATTTTACAATAGAGAGACTTTTATTTTCATCTTTTTAATAAAACTTTGAGGCAACTGGCTACAAGTGAAAAGGTTTCAAAACTAATAAATAATGATTTTTTTAAATGGTAGTAATAAAAAAAAACAAAATTGTCAAAAGAACCATCAACAAATTTGAAGGCTTAAACGAAAAGCCTTCAAATGAGATCTGCACACAGTATTGAGTTTGCACCCATAGTTGAGACAAAATCCGAATTTTTTCTAATGCTTTTAAGAAGTGTTATGTCTATTATCTTTAATTTTTCTTTCTTTTAATAGTTTCTGGAACCAATAACCATCATTGCACTCATAATGCAACCTTAAACTGGTAATGCATAAAATTTGTTGACTGTACCTTGGTGATTTTATGAACGTCGCGTCATTGGATCAAATCGTTGACTATTGTTGTGGTAATGGTTAGTTAGTGTCGTTTGTGAATAAAAAAGATTTTTGTAGTAAAATAAAGAGCAATTGTCAATACGCGGTTGTCAGCTACATGTCAAGAGCAAATAGAGGGCTCAAATTGGTGATGTTTCAGCGTTTCAAAAGATTCTAAGCAATTTCGTTGGTAAACTGCGGTCAGTATGGTTTGTCGCCGACTCAACGTTCTTTATTTGTCCAGTTGGTAGCTAGTTGACAACCAAACCAAAGGGTCAAATGTCACATTATTTTATGGTAATTAAGTATTTTTATAATTTATTTTATTACCGTATGTCATCTGTATGTGAATAATGTTACAGGATATTTTTTTATTATTATTTATTGTTTTTTTTAACATGGTGATAAATAATATAATTTTTAATCTGTAACATTTTTTTTAATTAATATCAATCAATAAATACTAATATTTTAAAGAGGTAAAGGTATTTTTTATTAATATCAAGGTAATTCGGAATTACAAGACCGATTTTGAATTATTTCAATAATAATAAGACAGAGTGCAGGAACAAGGGGAAACGGCTAGCTTTTATCTTAAATTGCTGTACCATTAAAGATGCATGTAAACTCTTATCAATATAGTTTAAAACTATACACATCGGATTATACTCGTAGTATGTATCAAGTTTTGAGTAACTGAAAAAATATTGACGAATTAGCACTTTGTAAAACGTTTGTCACTTGTTTCGTTTGAAGAAATTAAAAAATGCATAATCAAATTATTTCGCAGTGATCTCAAAAATGCAGTGTAGTAACAACATTACAAATTCAAAATTAAAAAAAAGAGATAATAAAGAAACGCCAATGGCTCGCAAAGTATACGAAGAGCTTTCCATTGAATGGAAAAATGCGGCGTAAAGCCGGTTTGTTCATACCTTCCGGATTCCCAACCTGCTACTCTAGGTCACCGTGTGCCGTCCCGCTCACTCCTATGAAACACGACTGAGATTGCAAGATCGATTTGGGGTCGCGTCGCCCTAACCTAGATTGTCTGCGCTCGGTAGACTTTGTAAAGCCTGACTCGATTTTGTATTTAATTTGTAGGATAACCGTGTTTTTTCTCTATTATTTAAAATTAAATGTATTAAAATTCAAAACTGTCTATAATAAATGAACTCAACTCAAGTATTTTTAACAAAATATGTCCTATATAAAAAAAAATTATAAAACTTTTTAATAATAATAAAACAGCCTGTGAAGCGAACATCAAATGCATTCTTGTTCTTCCTTTTTTGTAAAGCTTATAAAGAAAATTACTAAATTATACAAAAGGAAAACGTGACGGAATGACTCATTGTCTGATCTATCAACGCACAGCTCAAACCACTAGACTGATCGGGCTGAAATTTGGCACAGATATAATATATTAAATTATGACGTAAACATTATGGTATCAAAAAAATCAACCCCCGAGGGGGTAAAATAGGTGATCGCTGGTGGAAACCGCAGGGTGGAAAAGTCTACGATTTTTTTTCTGGTTAAAATAATGAATGTTTAAAGTGGAAGAATCGCATTTTTAATCAATGTCGCGTGCGTTTTAATTTAGCACGTCAATTTCAAAAGTCTATGAGATGTTATTTTGAAATAATTCATCATCATGTCAGCCGAAAGACGTCCATTGCTGGACAAAGGCCTCCCCCAAGGATCTCCACAATGGCCGGTCTTGCGCTACCCGCATCCAGCGGTTTCCCGCGACCCTCACAAGATCATCGGTCCACCTTGTAGGGGGTCTGCCCACGCTGCGTCTTCCGGTTCGTGGTCGCCACTCGAGAACTCTTCTGCCCCAGCGGCCGTCGGTTCTTCGAGCGATGTGCCCCGCCCACTGCCACTTAAGTTTGGCAATTCTTCGGGCTATGTCGATTACTTTGGTTCGCCTGCGGATCTCATCATTTCTGATTCGATCTCGCATGGAAACTCCGAGCATAGCCCTCTCCATTGCTCCATTGCATTGAAATAATTATGTCTTAATTTTACATTCAAAACTTTATAGACCTGTGGCCTGTGACCTGTGTGTGACATTGGTCTCTTATAATACATTTCCGTAATTTATTAAGTAAACCAAAGTACAGTATAGTTTTAAAATCTATTTTTTTTACAATGTATAATAGGCCTATATTTTTCACAACATCACTGTGGTCTGTGATGATGTGCCTATATTTTTCACAACATCACTGTGGTCTGTGATGATGTGCCTATATTTTTCACAACATCACTGTGGTCTGTGATGATGTGGCTGATGGTAGTAAGCACACAGAACCTAAAAGGGATTACATTTATCGTTTCGCTAATCACAAAATTCCTTCCAGCATGCCCTTAGCCCCAGTTACTTTGATCGTGGTCAAGAATAAAGTTAGATTAATATTATATTCTATTTTCATCAATTTAGGTTGTCTTTTGCATTAAACAAGATCTGTCAATGAATGTTCGAATTAGAAAGGTATTTACTTAGTAATGTTTATTCTATACATTATTCTGAACACGCGTAGGTACACTTACCGGCCGAGATAGACTTGCACTTAGCCACTTTTTTATTGTCTCTTAATTACTTCTATTTTTTATTAAATCCGTATGTAGGGTTACTTTTTCTGTATACAGGGTTACTTTTTCTGTACACAGGGTTACTTTTTCTGTTCACAGGGTTACTTTTTCTGTTCACAGGATACTTTTTAATGAGTAGCCAAATTTTCAGGGTTTTTTGGTTGGATATAATACAGTGAATGGTGTACATGATAAAGATTATCAGTATTCCTACTTATGACAGTCTTGCCACCTAAGGGGGGTAAAGCCATGGAATGCACTTATTGTATGTATTAATTTCATGGGTAAAGCTAACCTATTTATTAATGGAGAAATACTCTATAGATTTTTATACAAATTTCACAGTTAATAAGAATGTTTTTTCATGAAGGTATAATTTAAGGCGATGATAGCTCAGTGGTAGTGACGTCGGATGCCGAGACGAAGGTCCCGGGTTCGAATCCTACAATGAGCTTGAGCTTTCGGTGAAGGAAAACATCGTGAGGAAACCATAGCACGGTGGTAGGGTACTTTGTAATACCCACCTGGCTGGCTACCACCCTCAAGTTGAAAATCTGTCGCCAAGCACCTTCCGGTGTATTCCGACAGCTGCACTTCAGAGCCAGTTCCTTTCTAGGCTTTGTGTGCTTACCATCATCGGCCACATCATCACTGACCACGGTGAGATTGTGGTCAAACACAGGCCTATACATAGTAAAAAATAATAATAATAATACCTTCCTTAGCGCCAGTGATGGTTTTAGTATAAAAATTCAGAGGCAAAAATATCTAAATATATACCCGTTATCTAAATATAATATACTTGTTCATGGAGAAAGGTACTTCCAGAGATTACCTCCTACATCAAAACAAATAAACAAAATTTTATAATAAAGCTAGCTGCCCCCCGCGACTTCACCCACGTTTCCGAAATAAAAAGTAGCCTATAACCTTCGGGGATAATGTAGCTTCCTATTAGTGAAAGAATTTTTCAAATCGGACTAGTAACTCCGGAGATTAGCGCGTACAAACAAACAAACTCTTCAGCTTTATTATTAGTATAGATAAAGATGTAATAGAAATATATTTTTATTTTAAACACTAGACAGAAATAAATGATTAAATCTAATTGACTTTTAAATGAGTCATTCTGTATTGAATGATGTAAGTTTAGGAGATACGACGTTTTTAACTACGCAACTCGTTAGTGAACAGTTACATTGATTTGTAATGGAGAAGTCTTTTTAACTTTTTCTTTTTTTTTTAAATTACTTAGTAATTATGAAGTATTGTAACTCGGTTCTTGGTCATAAAATGTATTCATATTTTTTTCCAAAAACATGATTTCGACTAGTCAGTGAATTTTAAACGAAGGCAACTTTCTAGGTCAATTACTAGGTCTTCTAGACCCGGTTGAGGTCTTTGAACTCTATATATTCGTATTATATTTTTACTTTATCACTAAATTAGATTGATTTGATTTTTATACAGGCTGACGGCTGTCAAATTAATTAAAAAAAAGATTTTTAACTGTACCTAAAACCGTGATGGGTTTGTTTTTTTAAAAGATTTTCTGAGAAATGTTTTTTAAATATTCAACCTATACCAACTTAAGGTAGTTTTTCTTTTACAAAAAATATTTTTATGAATCATACAAAAAATGGTTACGACACGTTACATACTTGTGTAATAACTGCGAGCTTGGGACAAACTAACCGACAACTTACGTTTACTTATTGATATAGTGATAAGTGATTAGTTACACTGACATACTTATCACTTTAAACATTTTAGGTATACTTTGCGAATGTATCTTTTTTTCAATTGCCGTTTTTTTCCCATTCCAACGCGAAATATTTAAAATGTTAAGTTTATATCTGGGTTCCATACCCAAAGGGTGCCAACTCTATTACGTACTAAGCCCCCACTGTCTCTCCGTCCGTCCGTATATTAGTGGGCTGTATCTCATTAACCTATGGTTTCCTCGCGATATTTTCCTTCGGCGCAAACTCAAGCTCGCTGTAGGATTCAAACTCAACTCAAAACTCATTTATTCAGTTTAGGCCCTGGCACTATAAATGTCGATAGTTACAATAAATAAAATCCTTTATCCATACTATTAATAAAGCTGAAGAGTTTGTTTGAACTCGCAAATCTCTGAATCACCCAGTCGGATTCAAAAAAATCTTTCACTAATATAAAGCTACATTATTCCCGAAGGATATAAGCTACTTTTTATCCCAAAAACGCGAGTGAAACCGCGACAAACAGCTATAACCAAGGTTCCTCATGAAATACGTTAACGGCGAAACGAATAAAAATAAACAGTATTTTCAGTCAGATGCGCAAGAGCATCGCATCGGCATCGGACAAACACTCTTTTATATACATAAATGCCTAAACATAATGGCATAATCGATCACGTATTGAGTACGATCATTGTGCTCGTCAGTTGGACCGTGAATCCTGTCACTATATCCCCCCCCCCCTCTTCCCCGTCTCGGGGACTCTTCCCCCCTCTATAAATCTCATGTACGTGGGCGCTTACGCAACCGAGTAAAAAGTCATTCGTGTGTGTAATGTTTTTAATGCAAGGGTGATTTCGTTCGAATAAGTAATCAGTATTTTTTTTTAATAGAGATTTGTATATTACGAGTATATCAACATAGTGTTTAATGTTGAATTGGTTTATAATAGTGTTGCATAGTAATTATTTTTAATTAGCTTCCGCCCCGCGGTTTCACCTGCGTTCCCGAGAGATCTTACAGTTTCCCAGGATAAAAAGTGACCTACATGTTATTCAAGAGTAATAAATAACCATACATTTAAAAAATACATTCTCACAAACATTCGCATTTATAATACATCTCTATTATTCTCAGTTGTCTCCGATATTAGTAAAATTTATCATTATGATGCTTATATCAAAGAAAATACAGACTAATTAGATTAAGTAAATTAGGTTATATGCTACAAATTATTTAGGTAGGTACATCAATTTACTTGTCCCGACTAACAGAGCCTAAACCGCTGGGACTAAGAACTTGAAATTTGGAGGGTGTGTTTTTGGAAAATCCTCTCCTAAAGGGGTATAACAGAGGATGGCATGGCTGGAAGCTAGCTTCTGAACAGATAACTACTTATCAACAATCCTACAAAATTTCAGGAGCCTGAGAACTAGTAGTACGAAGTTATAACAATTAGAAGTTCAGCGTAAAAGTTCTGGTGAAAACTCCTAGTACTCAGGAACGTGATAAGACGAGATTTTAGTACTCAGTAATGTAGCAAGTACTCAGTTAGACGTTATTTTATGTGTATTTTATTGTTAAACTATTTTGGTTGATATTGAAATATTTTTGTATTGTTTTCCATTCTACAAGATATTTTTTATAACTCGTATGAAGTATTATGTCTAATGCTCTTTCAGTCTAGATTTCATGACACTATGTAGGTACATACGTCACTACCTGAATACCTTTAAGAGGTCTAGATTTATTTAAGCTTGCGATGGATTATTATTTCACGACCATAACCATTTTTGCCTTCAAACAAGAGGTGATAGTTTTTTTTTTACAAAAGAGCGCCTCCCTATCGATGAAAAGAAACAAAACAAATAAATGAGCCCTATAATAGCGAACGAAAATCATAGATTAACGAAACTAGGAAACAGAACAATAGACGATGTCACAGAATGCGTAGCTCTAATGGTGCGTATAATATTATTTTACACACGGTACGGACAGCAGAACAGATAGCCTCGCACGTACCGACAGCAAAATAATTCATGTGCATTTTATGATGAGTTTTTTTTTTTATATTATTGTAACATACAATGAGTACCGGCACCAGTGTATGTAAAACCAATGCAAGAAGCTGATTCCATAAAAAGTGTAGTAATCCGAAAGGATGTACCCCCCCCCCCCCCTATCCCTTATGGTCGTAGCAGACATATCAACTCGGGAAGGGATCCTCACCGTATCACCTTTCACCGCGCCGTCAACTTAACGTAAGCACGTAAGAAAAGCGGATCATCTACGCAGCTATGCGAAGCCGCGTCGAACGCTGGTTGACGCCTCGCCGTAAGCTCGGCGACGCCTAGCTGTAAGCCGTTCGTGAGCTTGTCCCGATGCGAGGCGATTAGTGTGCGTTGCAGTAAGGAGTTTCATACTAAACTACTCGAGTTGATACGGTGACAATCCCTTTCCGAGTTGATATATTATGTGCTACAACCTATAGAATCTACTATTTGAATGGATGACGATAAATTATAGAGAAATCGGAAAAGGGATCACATGGCAAACAGGCCATGCATCGGGATAAGTATTAAAAATGACATGATTTCATGCTATATTCAGTAAATTTATTCAAATAAATGTGAACTGTTACCTATTTAATAAAATACATATATAAACTTTCGCATTTAATACTAACAGAATAGAATGCAGAGTAATTAATAACCAGATGAAACTGATTAATTACAAAAAAAAATGCAGAGTAAAATTATATCGAGGTAACTGGAATTAAACTAGACAGGCTAGAAAATATATATCTCACTATTGCAGCTATCAAATGTATAAAATCAACTTTTTGTTATCAAACGTTGCACGTTCCGATTGCCGGTATGCGAAAAAAACAGCTTTCCTTTCTCCGTTCATAGCTCAGAAAAAAAACGTATAAAGCCGGTCGATAATCACTCAAACTGATAAACGTTATTTCAGTGAATTCCAACCATTTCCTTACAAGCAACCACTTAACTTACTGTATGTATAGTTATAGATATTTTTATGTAAGTATCTAAATTATATAAAAGGAAATCATGACTGAGTGATTTACTGACAGATCAACGCACTGACGAAACCACTGGGCGGGTAGAGATATTATGACCTAAGAAAGGATTTATGAAAATTAAACCCTTAAGGGTGAAACCGCGGGGCGGAAAGCGAAAAAGTATACAAAAGTTAATGGACTTTTTTAACAAAAAAAGTAAACCTCCTTCAAAGACAATAAAATTAATATGGGACCTTGGAGCTATTTGAATCCAACGCAAAATTATAAAAATCGGTTCATAAGCCAAAAAGATATGCGTGAAGAGTACATATACCTGGAGGCGGCCGCTGCTATAATATAATAAAGGTAACCTAGAAAAAACTAACAATCCCGGGAAAACATAAAATCATTGGAGAACGCGGCTAGAGCCATGTTAAGGAAGCTATTCATTTACTATAAACAATAGCCTAATTTATATCACAGCTTTCCGCCTCGCGTTCCCGAGGGATAAAAAGTAGCCTATGTGTTAATCTAGGGTGTCACCTACCTCCATACCAAATTTCATAAAAATCGGTCCAGCTGTTTGAGCGTGAAGAAGTAAAAAACATATTCACTCACAAACTTTCGCATTTATGTTATGAAAAGGATTAGAAGGACTAGCTGTAATCTATATGTAGGTATGCCTCAATATTATATTTTACTGTCAATGATTTATAAAAAAACGAAGTATTCTAAAAATACTGATACTGATAATTTAGTCAATTATTGTACAAGCTTATAGGCAAGGGGCGTCATTCATGCGTGTACGCATCCCCTTGCGTGTGAGTTGCTAGCCAGCGGCATCATGGTCAGTTACGTACGTTTGTAAGAATAACATTATTTTATCGGCAAAAACAACCTTAAAAACAGGGTTAGTACGTATCAGACAATGTTTCACATACCTACATATTCAATCAAATAATTTTGTTTTCATGTTAAGTTACCTGTAAATCTGAGAGGTAACTTATGACGTATACCTATTTAGTAATAAGGTGTAAGCGTGTCATGACGTATGGTTCAGGCTTTAGGTTCACGGCATTTGATAAATGATGGGACATTGAACGTTTTCCAAACTTCCAAATATTTTATTGGTAAAAAGAAAAAAACCAAAAACAACTGTAAAAATGAATTAAATAAAAATCCTAACACACTTTTTTTAACCAAATCTAATAAATATGAAGAGTTTAATGCTGTAAAAGATGAAAATTTACCCCAAAAAGGGTTATTATCGTTATTTAATTCTAATATATTTTCAGATGTGCATACACCACGAATTACCAGACAAAGACAGACGAACACATAAGTTATTTAAAAAATAATATGTTTCTTTTAGATGAGACCTCCGTATCCTTAGTGTAATGACAAAAAGAGTCGAGAATGACGGAATAATTTGAAGATGTTATAATGTTATAAAATGTAAATAGTATACATGACCAGGAATGTTATTTAATGGAAGAAGAGGTCGCAACGTTACAAGCAAACCTAGAGCTGAACTAAAGAAAAATATACCAAAATACCTTTATATGGATGATTTGATACCGATATATTACACGGTTACAAAATAGATGTACCTACAGTGACACGGTGCTATGCACACTGACAATCGCGTCGCCGCACGTTATGTACCGTGTAAATTGGTGTAATTCGGGCATTATATTATTAAACTTTTCATACAGATTCAACTGCAACCAGCTATGAATAAAATCATTGGATGATTTTCAATATATATAAAGATCATTGATCATCTTCTTGAGCCTCAGTCTTGTTGGTTGCCGTTATGGGAATATTAGTTGTTCATCAGCCGAAAGACGTCTACTGCTGGACAAAGGCCTCCCCCAAGGATCTCCACGATGGCCGGTCTTGCGCTACCCGCATCCAGCGGTTTCCCGCGACCCTAACAAGATCGTCGGTCCACCTTGTGGGGGGCCTGCCCACGCTGCGGCTTCCGGTTCGTGGTCGCCACTCGACAACCTTTCTGCCCCAGCGGCCGTCGGTTCTACGAGCGATATGCCCCGCCCACTGCCACTTAAGTTTGGCAATTCTTCGGGCTATGTCGGTAACTTTGGTTCGCCTGCGGATCTCATCATTTCTGATCCGATCTCGCAGGGAAACTCCGAGCATAGCCCTCTCCATTGCTCTTTGGGTGACCTTGAGCCTTATTAGGCCCATCGTAAGCAACCACGTCTCTGCTCCGTAAGTCATCACTGGCAACACACACTGGTCGAATATTAGTTACGTAGTAGGTATATTTAGATTCTTAATTCAGTAATGGTTTCCATTCATTCACTCACCCAATCAAGTCCTCGTTCAATTAAAAAAGATAATACAAATTACAATGATGGAAAACTTCTGAGTAAATATGCGTGCCCGAGTTAAACGTATTCAAAAGCTGATGAAAGATCGCTAATCTGTTCTGGTCCCGCATGATGGCCTATAATTTTAGTTCCCCTCATAATTGAGAGACTCGGCTCCTACGTTAATGAAATATAACTTTGATTGAACTATTACAACAATTAATCAATTTCTGTAGTAGGCTTAAATATGTTGAAGTAATAATTAACCGGTAATTCTAATGAATTAGCCGTCTGTCTGTCTGTATTGTTCTGAAACAGTTAACTTGATCTAATAAGTACTTCCGGTATTTCCGATTTAATAGTTATTAAAAGGCGTGCCTAAACCTAATTATGAAACAATTTTCACACAATACATCCGATTAATACAAGAAAGAAATCTATTTAAACATACTTGCATTTTACCACAATGCCAATGTGGTAAGTGTTGATTGTGAACAGTGGCGGATCCAGGGGGGGGGGGAAGGGTGCCAGGGCCTCCCCCCCCATAAGGCCAGCTACCTTTGCGGTTTGCATTGAATTTTGAGTCTATGATTATGATCAGCTTATACGATACCTACCTACTGCTGACCGTAGGTCGAAAGAATTCGGAACAACTCGGGTCTATCTCATCTGCTTGTTCCTCCAACTTAGATTAAAAAAAAAACTTATGACGTGGCCGAGCCCCCCCCCCCCCCAAACTGGAATGCTGGATCCGCCCTTGTTTGTGAAGGTTGCTTGAGTCATCCCTCAAGTCCAGGATCTAGCCCTAGATATTCCCTATATGGAATAATCTTCCAGCTTTATCCTTATTATCTTGGGTGTTCTTCAAGGATCTCATATTGGGCCGTTTTTATTTAATATATTTACTAATGATTTTCATTATTAGTAATTTTTATCATATACAGACGTTGCTAAAATCGTTAGTAAAATTTACGAGAATATTTAAATGTTTAATGTGGTGGTGCCCTGAAGTTGAGGAAATACGTAAAGCCTCGTTCCCACTACGCCAGAACGGTGGATTTGCCGGTTCGGCTAGATAAATCTTACGATCCAGGAATAACTTTTTTTCAGATAAATCGATTTTAGATCGCGCAGCAAAAAAAAATTAAAAAATAAATATTTTTATAATATTATTTTTACATGACCTCAGCAATTATGCAAGTTTATTTGATAAATTGTAAAACCATATTTAGCATTATGTAGAAACTGTTAAGTGCTGTTGAATTTGTATAATTAATACAATAAATAAATTATGGATGTAACTTTCTTTGTTTCTTTTATCTAATATAAAAATAAACTACTAACAAATGCAAATTTTTATTACAAATTTATTTGACAAATATCTTAATAGTATCAATTAACAGAAAATTCATGACAATAAACACCCACGCGAACAATATCACAGCGAAGGCCTATAAAATGTATTTATTGAAAATATGATTTCTTCTTTATGACTCGCTATCTATGCACTGCGGTTTCACCTGCGATCCCGGGATAAAACGTACTCTACAGCATTCAGTAGTCAAAGAATCAGAATCAATAGATTCTAAGATTACCTAACTCCTATATCTGAACAGTACTCTAAATAATCGATGTCATTAAAACGTGCAAAAAGACTCAAATTCAAAACACTTTATGCCCATAATAAACCATAATTCGCTTCGTTTGTTTGATCGCGCTAATCTCCGGAGTTAATAGTCCGATACAAAAAAAACTTTCACTAATAGGAAGCTACATTATCCCGGAAGGTTATAGGCTACTTTTTATCATGGGAACGTGAGTGAAACCGCGGAGAACAGCTAGTAAAAAAGCATACAGCAGTTAAACAATAGATAATCAGTACCTAGTTAAATCTTTCTGGCTAATGTCATCCAAGCTGCAACGAAAATAGGTAATTTTTGTAACTCAGTATAATATTATGTTACTTACCATCTTACCCTTACCTTTTTAAGTTAAAACAGATAATACAAATGAAAATAAAGATATCAAAAGAAGGCCAATTAATCCTCAGATAAACTGTGAAATATAAATACTCATATTAAATTAAAGTAGAATTAGCATTATGAAAATATTGTATAAAATAAAGCTTTATTAGCCAGAGTTATTAATTAAAAAGTGATTAAGGTTTTTGTTGTTTTAATAACACCTAAAAATGTTATTTATAAAAATTACATTTCTTATTAAGGAATGGTGTATATGTTTTATTTGTACGTTTTTAGATTGTAAACTTAGTTTATTTAAGTACATTATGTAATTACATTTCATTTCAATAGATAAGATACAAGAAATCTTACTAATCCTACTTTTATTATAAATGCGAAAGTTTGTGTGTATGTTTGTTAATTATTTACGCTCAAACAGCTGGATATTTTTCTATTAAATTTGTGAAGGATGTAGCTGACACCCTGGATTATCCTTCGGGAACATAAGATCCCTCCGGAACGCGGGTGAAACCGCAGGGCTGAAGCTAGTTGTAAATATGACTCCAAGTTACGTATTATAACATAAGGAAAATATGTAAATACTTGGAATGTCAAAAGCGCACTGATATTTAAAAGATTTATTTTCTTGCACCTTATCCAAAGAACATCTTATACAGTGCCGCCACTGACAGAACGCGTTACGGCAACTCATGGAAAAGGCTAATCTTTAGTACCTTTACGTGAAAGATCCATCAAAATCATAAAAGGTGTCATATAGCAAAATTAATCACCTCACACTGAACAGGTGTAATCAAACTAGCGCAACTCTTAAAAACGTATTAAAAAATGTAGGTATTTACTATTGATTAAGGGTATACCTTCGGTTGGAGCGCGAAATTCAAATTTTATCAAGTTTTTTGCAAATTGCAGCTCAGTTATAGGTTGTCAGTTATCAACATGTTATTTGCGAGAAGAATGGTAATATATTTACTGATTAATAACAAAAGAAATGACATATACGACTATTTCATGAAAATATTACTAATATACCTTGGAGGAATATGTTGATGATTACTTTTGTTATTAATCAGTAAATATACTACCATTCTTCTCGCAAATAACATGTTGATAACTTACGACCTATAACTGAGCTGCAATTTGCAAAAAACGTGATGAAATTTGAATTTCGCGCTCCAACCGAACGTTCCCCCTTAAAAATGAATTCTTCAATGTGTGTGGTTAAGTATTTGAAATCTTGTCATATATTTTAGAATTTCAAATTGAATAGACAATGAAGAGAAACAGTATGTAGCAGTATGTTTAAAGATTTCTTTTATGTTTTTAAGTATCTATATTAATAACTAGCTGACCCGGCAGACGTTGTCCTGCCCTGAGAACAAAAATAAAACTGGGACCTACAAACCTATCCCTACCTACTCCTATCTACCTCTAACTGCCACTACCTACCCCTACCTACCTTACCTACCTACCCTACCTACCTACCCTACCTACCCTACCTACCCTACCTACCCTACCTACCTACCCTACCTACCTACCCTACCTACCTACCCTACCTACCTACCCTACCTACCCTACCTACCTACCCTACCTACCCCTACCTATCTACCTACCTCTACCTGCCACTACCTACCCCTACCTACCTTACCTACCTACCCTACCTACCTACCCTACCTACCCCTACCTATCCTATGTCCTTCTCCTGGCTCTAAACTACCTCCCTGCCAATTTTCAGCTAAATCGGTTCAGCCGTTCTTGAGTTATAAGTGGAGTAACTAACACGACTTTCTTTTATATATATAGATTACATTTACTCCCCCCCGTACCCCAGTGACGCTTACATGGAGCCTACATCGCAGGCTGGCTAGCTGAGCGCGGTGAGCGACAACCACGCGACTTTTTTCTAATACTTGCATTTTTAAACTCGTGATATCTTCCGAATGAAATGTCCGAATTGAATAATTCAAAAAGTTATAAAAAGGTATTAAAGCCGTCTTGAATATAAAGTAATTTATTTTGATGAGGATTAATACCAAGGTACAAATGAAGAGCCTTTTCAAGAGGCGGCATATATAAATTAATATTTTAGAATAAAAAACTGCTTACTGTGACATAACTATAATATTTAGACATATGCTGTCGCGACACTTTTTGTAGATAATGATGAGTTCTGCAAAGTCGTAGTAAATGATTTTGTTCTATCATCAATAGTTTTCGCAGCGCACGCGACGTAAGGAATTTTTCAGGTAATTTTTTTACACCTTATGTTACATTATTGGAGTTTTAGTAAGGATCCCTAATTTTTTTTTAAATATAATATAGCCTATGTTACTCGGGGATAATGTAGCTTTCCAAAGGTGAAAGAATTTTTGAAATCGGTCCAGTAGTTTCGGAGCCTATTCATTACAAACAAACAAACAAACAAACAAACAAACAAACAAATCTTTCCTCTTTATAATATTATTATTAGTATAGATTTCGTGCAGGGGTACGGTAGACTCGATCGAAACCTAAGGCGATGATAGCTCAGTGGTAGTGACGTCGGATGCCGAGACAAAGGTCCCGGGTTCGTATCCTACAATGAGCTTGAGCTTTCGGTGAAGGAAAACATCGTGAGGAAACCATAGCACGGTGGTAGGGTACTTTGTAGTACCCGCCTGGCTGGCTACCACCCTCAAGTTGAAAATCTGTCGCCGAGCACCTTTCGATGTGTTCCGACAGCTGCACTTGAGAGCCAGTTCCTTTCTAGGCTTTGTGTGCTTACCATCATCGGCCACATCATCACTGACCACGGTGAGATTGTGGTCAAACACAGGCATATACACAGTGAAAAAAAATTGAAAACCTTACCTGAATAATAAAACAATAAAGATTTCGAATCGACAACATATATCTGCAAAATTCGGATTGTCCAGTATTTTGTTAAATATTAATGGTGCTGACTGCTGACAGACAAATTACAGTCGCCATATTGACAACTCTAGCGTAACGTCACTGACACCGGATGACATATGAAAATAATATACCTAACCTATTTTGGACTTTTTGGTGGGAACTTGCGAAGTGGCGTTACGTTTTCATTTTATTTTCATGAAATTGTGTATTTTGGGTTTTATTAAATATTATCGGTAGTATTTTGTCCAATAAAAATCAATACAAGTGCACCAGTGAAGTGAAATGAAATGATTACGGGTATAAAAGTAAGTAGGCTTTTCAAGATGTCTCAAAAAGACCGTGAAAATTTTTAGTAGAGCGACCACCATTGTAGTAAAACTAAAACCCTAACACCTAAGGAGACCTAACATAAACTGACTAACTACGTGACTGACTATGACTTGAAAATGATTTATTAACCTGAATTCAAATTTACTTGACAAGAAATAAAAGTATATGAAGAATATCTCAACTTGACACTGGCAAAATACACAAAGTGTGATGCCAAAACGAAAGTCGAAAGAAATGTACATTTTTCAGTGTTCATTCAGTTTTGCATAGTGATCACAGAGTACTTTTTTTAAACACAATGAACGATGCTATACGAATCTATACCTTGCTTTGCCTTTAATATTCCTTGAGGACCGATAACTACAGAAATATCTATCAACATTTTGTACCTACATGTGTATTAAGAGTATATTTCACCCGAGCGAAGCCGGGTTTTCATCTAGTATCTAAATATGTTTTTAGTTCCGTCAAAGGCTGCAGAAAAGTCTTGAGAATTGCATACATATTTTTAACCTTTAAATAATATGTATCTATATAGGAGACACGCTACTTTAAAAAGCCTTTTTTAATAGTCTTCATGAAGTAGAATAGAATAGAAAAAGTTTATTTAGCTCAAAACATAAATTACATCAAGCTCATAATTTACAGATGACATCCGACTAAGCAAGTCAAATACTGATCGATACTCAAGGCTTTGCATAGTTATTGATTAATCTGTAAGTATTTATAAATAGTAACTGACCTGCATTTGAAACCAGGAGTCAACGTATCCGGAAGCGTGTGGAGCTCCCCAGCGGCCGCCACCCGGGACAATCTAGACATAAAAAAATAATTAGCATTTCTTTCTACAATTCACATTTTAGCAGGGTGAATAGCATCATAGTCCTGCTGGAGAACGAGGATTAAAGCCAAATTAAAACTTGCACCGTCCACCAAGCTATGTGCAAGGTCCGAAAGTGGCTCCTTGCTCATCTAATAAATCGCTCAAACAATGAGCGATTTATTAGAATAATGACGTAATTAATATTAAAATTGTTTCAGCCTAACAATGCGTTCTACAAAATGGTGTCCCCCTTTATTTAATTTTACAACATATTTTGTTATTTTTTGCTTTTTTATTTTCATAGTTTTTACGATAATTTATTGCGTGCTTATGTTTGTTGATAAATCTTTTATTTCGTGGTTCTGTGGCTCCCACGATGAGCCCTTAGTGTGGGGACCACCAGTAATGTAATGTCAGTTTAACCTACTTTTAAGAATGCAATAAATCTTTAAATTGTTTACGCAATGACAAGGCAAATTTTACTTTCAAGGACAAGGGTTTAGTTTGTAGTCATTATGAGGGTGTACCGATCCATAATCTATGGAACTCAGACTAAGTAAAAAGAAAGATGGAGTGCGGTGACGCTATTCTAACACGCCCCCACACACAGCCAAAACAGTGCTTATCACTCTTAGTGCATACAAACATTTAAAGTGTGGTGAAAATTTTATGCAATTATTCAATTTTTGTAATAAAAATGAAAGTATCGTACAATTATCGCCATACACATTGGAGGTGAAATCAAGCTAGCGTAACTGGTAAAAACGTAAAAACAATGATTAACAAAAAAATATTTAGGTACTATTCATTAAAAAATAATCCGTCAACCTAGTTTATAATTTGATATCTTGTGATATACCTACCTATTTTTAATTTCAAATTAAGTAAAGGCGATGATGATGATTTTAAGGCGATGATAGCTCAGTGGTAGTGACGTCGGATGCCGAGACGAAGGTCCCGGTTTCGAATCCTACAATGAGCTTGAGCTTTCGGTGAAGGAAAACATCGTGAGGAAACCATAGCACGGTGGTAGGGTACTTTGTAGTACCCGCCTGGCTGGCTACCACCCTCAAGTTGAAAATCTGTCGCCAAGCACCTTTCGGTGTGTTCCGACAGCTGCACTTCATCGGCCACATCATCACTGACCACGATGAGATTGTGGTCAAACACAGGCCTGGCCTATACATCGTAAAAAAAAAAGTAGAAAATTAAATGGCTTTACAAGTGAATATGCGATATGTTTCCTATTTATTTTATCTATCTACGTATATCCAAATATGTTTTCAATTCCATCAAAAGCTGCAGAAAGGTCATGAGATATAAAGGTCGTATTATTATAATAATAATATCCTGGGACATTCTTCACACACGGTTATCTGATCCCAAACTAAGCAGAGCTTGTACTATGGAAACCAGTTAACTGATATACTACATATACTACCTACTTTTTTTTTTTTAAAAATACGTACTTATATAGATAATACACCCAGACTCAGGACAAACAGACATGTTCATGCACACAAATGTTTGTCCTGGATGGGAATCGAACCCACGATCTGCGGCGCAATAGGTGGTGTCTTAACCAACTGCGCCAACTGGCCCGTCAATAATATTATTATATAGACTAGCTGTCCCCCGCGGTTCCACCCGCGTTTCCAAATAAAAAGTAGCCTATGCAACCTGATCTATATAAGGCAACATAATAATTGTCCATGGGAAAAACAGTTTTCTCTTAAATATATTCCAACATGCTTAAAAATTCGTCCTTGTGCTTTATTTATATTGACTGCAGACGATAGGTAGGTAATTTCACAGGAAATTGTACCTATTCGTTTAAAACTATATGGTAAATCTGTGGGTACCATCGGAATGCGAGGTATCAGTACTGTTTGCCCAACTACTGGCTCAGTCAAAACCAATCGCTACTATGACATTGTTTCTAAGAAATTTTACTTGAAGTCTGGTTCCATTACATAAATTTGGTGGTCTAATATCTATTTAAGATTCATTGTCTTGAATGACTGTCTGACGGATCAACGCACAGCCTAAACCGCTGATCGTAGAGACCTGAAACTGGTGTGTTCTTCGTATGAAGTAGGCATCCTATAAGAAAGGATCTTCCGAAATCCTTAGGGGTTGAAAAACTGGGACAAAGTTTGTATGGAACAACGTGATTCCTTGGTCCAATCTACTTCAAATTTTGCATAAACATTCTTTAAGATAATTGATGGAAGACGTGTTTTGTATTTTATTGAAACTCATCGCCTAACGGGGTTAAAAAAGGGTAAAAAGTTATTTTGGGGGTGATTTGCATCGATGTTGATATCAATACTGTTTTTGAACTCACATAAAAGCTTGGTGCAATGCAATGCATATGACGAACAATTGGGATGAATTTGCTGTTATGTCTCATGACCGTCTTGGCAACAATCATGGGACAAAAGAAAAGTATAAATTAGATGTTACAACACTCTACAATTCTGCGAGTTAGTTGCAGCCGGTCAAATATACCCATTTGTATTTGAAGTATATCGAAATGGCAACCAGTATGCCAAATTTGGTACAGAAGACCAACCCATCAAAAGGTTACGTTTTTCCCAAGATCTTTCTTATGGTCACTTTGATGCCTATGCTGATGCCGAGGGTGATAATAACACTGATCAGCATCCAATATTCAATCTAAATGTATAAAACTTTTAACAAAAATTAGAACCGATATCATGATACCGCAGATTTATTTCGCTTACTTCAAAACTATCATATTATTAGAGTTCCTAAATAGTTATATTATAGGCTTTGAAGGCGGTTCTATTTTTTGTTTAAAGTTTTTTATTTTTCAATTTTGTATTTCTTATGTGTAATCAATGACTCTCAAGGTCACTGGCCTAGGATAAGCATATTAGCGTTGTACTTTTCATCATCGTTCCTATAACATTTAAAGAATTATCCCCTAACTCCTAACCGTTAAGGAGTTGGACCTTCCATCATCAGCTCAGCAACATAAGATGATGACTACCAGACGCAAATATTTGAATAGCTTTAGAAAGTATGATGAAAATCATCGTAAGTGCCTATAAAGTTTGAACAGTTCCCTCGATTTGTCCAGGATCCTATCATCAGATCCTGACTTGGTGACCATGGGACCACTTGTGAAGACCCTTTCAAACAAAAAATATTTTTCCAAATCGGTCCAGGCGTTCGAGTATTCGGGGAACATACAAAATAAAAATGATTCCGACGAATTGATAACCTCCGCTTGAAGTTGGTTAATTGACTGACTGACTGACTGACTGTTCGCGGGTGTTATTGCGTGTGATATCGCGGGTGGAAAGCTATTTAGCATTATATATTAAAGCTGAAAAGTTTATGAAAAACATTGTAAGTGCCTATAAAATTTGAAGAGTTCCCTCGATTTGTCCAGGATCCTATCATTAGATCCTGACTTGGTGACCATGGGACCACTTGTGAAGTATATCCTTTCAAACAAAAAATATTTTTCCTAATCGGTCCAGGCGTTCGAGTATTCGGGGAACATACAAAAAAAAAGATTCCAACGAATTGATAACCTCCGCTTGAATTTGGTTAATTGACTGACTGATCGCGGGTGGAAAGCTATTTAGCATTAAATAATAAAGCTGAAAAGATTGTTTGTTTGTTTGAACACACGAATCTCCGGAGTTACTGGTCCGATTCGAAAACTACGCTGACGGCTGGTAGTTTAGCCATTATTTTGTCGTTGATGGCGTCAATGCTTATATTTCTGGCAGCTAATTAAATGAAATTGCCCTCTCACACATCTATTAATGTTTTTTTTTGGTCGATATTGGCTATATCCGGATATACTCTACAGATCAGGTCTTCGATTTTACCAAGGTCTTTGTCAATAGTTTTTTTTTTATCTGATTCAGGTACTTTCCCATCCCCGATTAAATGGAGCTTTTTTGGGAAATCTGTGCTTCCTCTACCCAAGTGACTCCTCATTTTGGTATACAATTTCAATAATTCAACAGACTTTCATAATGAGGAAGATTTTAAGCAAGATTTAATAATATCTGCTCTAGTTCCCCTAACAGGCAACGTTTATCTGAAATCATCAGAAAACATCAAAGTTACCCATGGCTATATGTGCATTTTATATTTCTGAGAGTTCTATCTAAAGCCTCTACATGAGCTCTATGAGTCATGTGCACTCATCCCATATTATTAGGTTTGCATCTTGTAAAACCTTGCCCAATGGTCCATTTTTTTTTCTATAGAGCATATACGCTGTCTTTTTCAAGAAATACCGTAAGGGTCTGTTTAGAAGTGAAATGAGCTATCCTTCTACCTGTCAATAGTGTAGCAGCAATAAATATCTTATGATGCAACAGCAATGGCTATTTTCGTTGACTTCAAAACTATCAGATTAGAGTTCCTACATAGTTATTTTATACTAAACTTATTAGTGCCTTTGTGGTATTTTTTTGTTAAAAGTATTTTATTTTTCAATTTTAAGTTTCTTATGTGTAATCAATGACTCTCAAGGTCACTGACCTAGGATAAGCATATTAGCGTTGTACTTTCCATCATCGTTCCTATAATATTTAAAGATTTATCCCCTAACTCCTAACCGTTAAGGAGTTGTACCTTCCATCATCAGCTCAGCAATATGTGATAACTACCAGACGCAAATATCTGAATAGTTTTAGAAAATATATGAAAAACATTGTTAGTGCCTATAAAATTTGAAGAGTTCCCTCGATTACTTCAAGATCCCATCATCACTTCCTTCAATCCTGACTTGGTGACCATGTGACCACCTGTAGTATAGTAGTTTCCAAATCGGTTCAGGCATATTCGAGAAATCGCGGAACATACATAAAAAAAAGATTATGACAAATTGATAACCACATTTAAAAATAACAAAAACTGTAACCTAGGCAACCGCTGTCATCAGTGTCATCCATTGACAATGGCGTCGCATCGCTCCCCGTGCTATTACATGCTTCCCGCTTAACGTTCTTTTTATCATTGCTCGGCTCCTGAGGGTCGTAGCGTAATGTTCTATAGCCTATAACCTTCGTTAATAATTGGGCTTTCAATAGCAAGAAGGTTTTCCCAAATCCCACTGGTAGATCCAGAGATTAGCGCGTTCAAACAAACAAACAAACAAACAAACAAACAAACAATCTCTTCAGCTTTATTATTAGTATAGATATAGATTAGTATAGATGGTTTAAAAAACCCCTTTTTATAAGACTTCATGAGGTGACAACTTTAAATGCGAAAGTTTGTAAGTATGTTTGTGACTTCTTCACGCTCAAACGGCTGGACCAATTTTAATGATATTTGGTTAGCTGAAACCTTGGATTAAAACATAGGCTACTTTTTATCTTTGTTTTATTTCAGAATTTTGACAAGCAAGCAGGCGTTCCACCTGATGGTATTTGCAATACCAGTGGTATTGCCAATGTGTTGTCAACAATTCCGAAAAGGCAACTGGCTCTCAAGTGAAATTGCCGGCACCACCGGTAGGTGCTTGGCGACAAATTTTCAACTTGAGAGTGGTAGCCAGCCAGACGGGTACTACACTGGGGAACCGCGGGAGGAAGCTTAGTAATATTGCTCGAACGGGGGTAAAATAAAAAAAACAGCGATTTTGAGGCGATGATAGCTCAGTGGTAGTGACGTCGGATGCCGCGACGAAGGTCGTGGGTTCGAATCCTACAATGAGCTTGAGCTTTCGGTGAAGGAAAACATCGTGAGGAAACCATAGCACGGTGGTAGGGTACTTTGTAGTACCCGTCTGGCTGGCTACCACCCTCAAGTTGAAAATCTGTCGCCAAGCACCTACCGGTGTGTTCCAGCAATTGCACTTGACAGCCAGTAATTGCCTTCCCGGCATTGTAACAGGTCGGCAACACACCTCTGGTATTGCAAATGGCGATAGGCGAAGGTAACCACTTACCATCAGGTGGACCGCCTGCCTGCTTGTCAACTTTCTGACATAAAAAAAAACATCGACGTACCTACATTTGTGAACAATAAGTTGTATAATAAATGCTAACTGTACCTACCTACCTACTATAATCAATAGAAAAATCGTATATACCGTCGCTGCCTCGAAGAAAGTAGTTTGGCCGGAGTAGTGAGCAGCGCTATCACCTATACAATGTACCTACCTACCTATATACATATACACTAAATATATTGTATTTTATTCTCTAATCAGTGTTCTTTTTACCCGACTACAGCGAAGCAAAAAGGAGGGTTATGATTTCGACCGGTATGTATGTATGTTCTAAACTACTTATTAAACATACATAAATACTACATGGGGTTCTTCATGAAAGGTGTGAAGAGGTTCTTGCAGGGTTGGCAACGCGCGATACCACTTGTGTTGCAAGCGTCCATAGGCTACGGTAACCACTTACCATCAGGTGGGTGTAAAATATTCTGTCGGACAATGTCAATTCTCAATTTATTATCACTATTTATCTCTTTCTAACAAAACATAAGAAAGGGATAAAATAAATTTTAGTCTTGTCTTAGTTGGATTGATTATTTCAACGTGAATTTGAGCGTAATCATTATTGGTCACGACTATTTTAAAGAAAGAAAGAAAAGTCATTCAATTCCTACAGCAAAACAAACAAACACAATAAATTAAATTAAGAATAAAATATTTCTCCGTAGATGACAATTTCGGGGACTAATTTGATAGCTTTAAAAATCTTCTATCCTTTTCAATAATATTTGTAAGAAAGAGAGATAACGTGACTAATATTAGTTTAGTTCGTAAACAACAGAGTCAGCATGGTGCTCTTTCTAACTAACGTCATTAAAAAAGGATACTAATATTTGATAATCTGATAGTAAATTTCATCACTACATCCTATCCTATCATATTAATATATGGATGAATGTTTGTTACTCTTTCACGTAAAAACTACTGAACGGATTTGTATGAAACTTGGCACATCGATAGATCATACCCTGGAATAACATATAGGTTACTTTTTATTAGGAAAACATAAGATACCTCGGGAACGCGAGTAAAACCGCGAGGCGGAAGATAATTTTAGTACAAAAAAAGAAAGCACAATATTGATTCTGAAACATTCCATAAATAAAAATCCTTAATTAAACTTATTCATAAATTTACCGTAATTAAATTGCACTGTTACATTTTTAACGGAGATTAAAAATATTGTTATGATATTCGTAATTGCTAATCCCTCTTGATTGTAAAGCCTCTTAGAAAGATCAGAGGACAGCTTATTTTTAAAAATAACTACGGGGAAAACAATAAAGCGGAAAAATTAAGGCTGAAGTATTTTTAGAGTTCCGTATTTGACTTTTAATCTGTAATAATGACCAAAATGTATTTTAACTTTGTTTATTAATTTTATGTAATTTACATTTAGAAAATATTTTTCGTCAAACGAACGTTACTTTAAAAGGTAGAATTAAGTAGTTTTTAGTATATTTTGTTATAATAAAATGTTCGTTAGAATTTGATCTCATACATTAGTTTAAAATATGTATAAATAAAAACTATAATTTTTAATTTAATTCTTGTATTTATTATTTACCATAGACTCGACGCTATAACAAATATTTACTCTCTGAATCCCACTAGTCATAGTAAATCCTTATGGACACCCTGCAATGATGTCCTACGAAGATACAGAGAAGTTTACAAACTGTTTTAAAATAAAATGTATTGTCAATATATTTCCGTTTACATTAAGATTAATTTATTGTTTTCAATAAACTGATGACAGACACATTAATTTTAACTTGTAATAAACCTGTAATATAACAGGTTTCCGCCCCGCAGTTTCAACCGCGGTCCCTATTTAACCCCCTTAGGGGTTGAATTATCAAAAATCCTTTCTTAGCGGATGCCGATCTTATTAGCTTACAGCAAATTTCCGTCTGATACATCCAGTCGTTTGGGCTGTGCATTGATAGATCAATCAGTCAGTCAGTCAGTCATTCTTTTCTTTTATATATTTAGAAGACTATAACTATTTCATTATCTACACTAATAAGAAAGCTGAAGAGTTTGTTCGCTAATCTCCAGAGTTTATTTCACTAATAGGAAGCTTCATTATCACCGAAGGTTATAGGCTACTTTTTATCAGGGAACAGCTTGTATAAGATAAGGTAGTTCTTCTCACGTGAAACACAAGATTTCCTTATCCAGGCATGTGTTAAATAAATTATTCATAACGTAAACACTGTAGCTAATTGTGTTATCTTATTAAGAAAAATCTTGAATTTTCTTTTATTATAATCCATGACGGATACATCATCGCACCCCGTAAGCCGTTACTCCTACAGATATAATATTTGAAGGGTGTGTTTCATTGAGAAGTAGGCATCTAAGAAAGGGTTTTTTGAAAATCCGCTCTTAAAAGGTTAAAAACAGGGGATCGCGAGTGAAACCTTGGCGTGGGGTTGTAAGCCAGTATTAATATAGCACTAGCGACTCGCCCCGGCTTCGCACGGCTTTTCTGTACTATAATATGTATGTATTATACATATAAACATTCCTCTTGAATCACTCTATCTATTGCTATTGACTAGTTTAAAAGCTCAAAGCGAACAGACACCGCTCAGCTGTTTGTAAGTTATGACCAATGTCTTAGTGAGTTTCGGGGGTTTCTTAAAATTTTCCGACTCATGATAAAAACTTAAAATTCAGGACTTTTTTAAGTCTTAGTTAGGTACCTGCTCAAATTTTGCCAATGACCCAGGTCGTGGGTTCGATCCCATCCAGGACAATTGTGTGCATGAGCATGTCTGTTGTACGGGTGTATTTATCTATTTATGTATGTCTTTACGAAAAAATATGGTATAATTATGTAGTACAAGCTCTGCATAGTTTGGGCTCAGATAACCGTGTGTGAACATTGTTCCAGGATATATATCTTCCTTACATAGTATAAAACAAAGTCGCTTTCCGCGTCTGTCTGTATATCCGCTAACTCCTAAACCACGCAACGGATTTTGATGTGCTTTTCACTGTCAGTTAGATAATTTTTCACGGAAGGTTTATGTGTAATTTTAACCCGTGGAAAGTCGGGGTAGGCTTCCAGTTTATTTATAAAGGAGCTATTTTAGGGTTGTATACCTACGAGGCGACTGACGTCACCCGCACATTTATAACTTTTCTTTTCAAACTTTTGACCTTTTCATTAATTTCCTTTTGTTATTATATTTAGTTACAGAGATAAAATGTTACAGGCTATTTTAGGAACGCGGCAAATGTTTTGATTTGTACATGATTTTAGGGTTCCGGAACTTATAGAAAAAATCGGAATCCTTATAGGATCACTTGTGTCTGTCTGTTCGAAAATACTGGACTGGATTGAGTTGAAATTTGGTGCAAATATGTATGTATGTACAAAAGCCCGGCCGGGACGTAAATAAATGAATTTGGGGGCCACTTTTGGGGATAAATATTTTTTTTGCAAACTATATTGTGTGACATATCAAATGAAGGAGTTTGTTGTGAGGATCTCAAATGTTTTTTTTTATTGAAGTTATTTAAGAAAATAGGAAAAAATTTATATTCCCCCCTTACCTCTGAATCTACTAAGCCAAATTTTTCGAAAAAAATACAAATCATAGTTCTTTATACCTATAGATTCTGTACCTATAGATTACAGGAAACTTATAATAAGTATGTGGTATTTAGAGTAACATAGGAAATTACGGAACCCTCGATGCGCGAATCAGACTCGCACTTGTCCGGTTTATTTTTTATTCATTATTATTTAATAGTTTAAAGAAAATCTATATACTAATAATAAAACTGAAGAATTTCTTTGTACGCGCTAATCTCCGATGTTACTGGTCCGATTTGACAAATTCTTCCACTAATAGGAAGCTACATTATCCCAGAAGGTTATAGGCTACCTTTTATCCCGGGAACACGAATTAAACCATGGGGAATAGCTAGTAGGTTATAACATAGGCTATGCCTAAGAGCATGGAAACCAGATTCGCAACATACCTACTAAAATTAGTGTAAATTCTACAAATGTTATAATTTAATAATTCTATCGAGTTTTTAGCAAATGTCTATGTTATTAGTAAACTAATTTATACGTACAACTAGATTGCAGTTTAGGTATTGAAATAATTATAGTTTGCGAGTTGTAAATTAACTAACCATAAGTTGGTCGGTTGCCGTCGGCTGCGTTGATGTCTTTTGAACGGAAACTGCACTTTTAAGGCTTTTCGACTAACTAATAACAAAACTTGATTATATGTCTTATTGTTATTATAATAAGTGTTATTATGAGTTTTGAATTATAAGACGTTTTAATATTAGCTTCATCACAGAATTATCTACAGCTGAACTTTGTTTTTTGAACGCGTAAATCTCAAGTATTAAAATACAGTTTTGAATTATTATTTTTTGCATTTTTAATAGCTAATTTATTTAATTAAATTTTTGCAATTATTTAAAGTATTTTTTACCAAAAAATCTATAATACTTAAAAGAACTTTTAGAATCTATAAATATTAAATAATTAATTAATAAATATTAAAGATTAATTTGATTAGTGTATAATTCTGTAAGTATTATTTTAGTTTTCTATATAACAGTAAAAAACGGTTATTTAAACACGCCCGGTGTACACTCGATATATTTTTACACAAGAAATATCTAACACGAATCAAAATAATAACAAATAATATTGAATTCAAAAATACACCGCAACACAAACTACGTGATTAATATAAAAATAAAATTGCAAATAAATCACAACAAAATAAACGTGCGTCACATATGTTCGTCGTGCTAGTGCTTTCTACAAACCGAGTATGTCATATCGGGATCGTTCATTTTCACATTTTCACAGTAAAAATGTTTCCTCATCACTTTGGACGTAGGTACGGTAGGTATCGCAAACTAGAGCGGTCCTTCACATCGGGGTATCACACACAAGTCGGTCACGCGGTAACAGGTGAGAGTACCTGGTCGCCCACAAGGTCCTCAGCAGGTCTGATCGCGCAGCAGGCCTCCATGCCCGGCTGCGGCCGGGAGTGTCGCCGTCGGCGTCGGCTCTCGGAACAGAGCGCGCGCGCTACAGAGTCGCGGCCTCGCGGGCTCTATGCGGGTGCGGGTGCGAGCGCGGACGCCAAGCCGCTGTCATCGCGACGCCTGCGCGCACACACTGCGCGGGACGGACTGCGCTGCGCCCGCCGCGCTGCCTGCGCCGTCCACTCGACGGCAGTGATAGCGCGCGCCGGCGACCTCCTTCGCAGGGTTGCAATTACCTACCACCACTGATAACGAGGGCTGCTTTCCGTTTACTAAATAATTTATCGCAGGATATATACTATTAACTATGTACGTTGATTGAGGATGGCTTGTAGGTATATGCGTGGGCGTAATCGTTCCTAATCTACGATTGCTAAATAACTGTTAAATGTACGTGTGTTTGTTTGGCGATTTGTCATCGGACAGCTTTCATTCTGAAGTTAGATTTTTTATTGAATTAACTTTTACACGTTATTTTCTCTTTATACACATTATTATTTGTATGTAGCAATAGTAGATTTCAAATATGCAATGTAGTGGTTAATCTATACTTATATGAATATCCAATTTACTTTCGAGATAGAATTATCACTTGTTATCACAGGAGTTTAGTTGTATGAAACAAGTTGTACTGGCGCGGCGGGTGGCGGGTGGTGTGGGGGGGGGGTTACCGATGTGTAGGTAGGTTGTGTGTACCTACCTACTCGCGACGCAGACGCGGCATGTTTGTTTGCGAAACTGCTTTCACTGCCCGCAGTTTTTCTCAAATCTAGGATACTTATTTACCTATTATAATTTGTGCTAACTTCGCCTGGTCACGTTAGAATACTCAGGTTTTTTTTTAGGGTTATGTACAGGATCACTCGTGTCCATCTGACACAGCTAATGTGTTCTGAAACGACTGGACTGATTAAATTGAAATTTGGTACACATAATAATATGTAAGTCGGTGACCCAATCACGGGCGGGTAAAGTAAATAAATAATAATTAATAAATTATAAAATAAATATCTTGGGACATTCTCCACACACGGTTATCTGATCCCAAACTAAGCAGAGCTTGTAGGTACTATGGAAACCAGATAACTGATATACTACATGTAATACTTTTTTTTTGTAAATACATACTTATATAGATAATTACACCCAGACTCGGGACAAACAGACATGTTCAAGCACGCAAATGTTAGTACTGGATGGGAATCTAACCCACGACCTGTGTCGCGATAAGTGGTGTCTTAATCAACTGTACCAACTGGCCTGTCAGATGACGGTCATGTTAGATTGCCTACAATTGCTGACATTTGACCGCGTCTAAGCTTTGAGCTGAAGAAACGCCAGCTCATTGGCTTCGTCGTTACCATATGATCTACTATATCTCATGTTCCATTTTACTTAAGGCGATGATAGCTCAGTGGTAGTGACGTCGGATGCCGCAACGAAGGTCGAGGGTTTGAATCATATAATGAGCTTGAGCTTTCGGTGAAGGAAAACATCATGACGAAACTATAGCACGGTGGTAGGGTACTTTGTAGTACCCGTCTGGCTGGCTACCACCCTCAAGTTGAAAATCTGTAGCCAAGCACCTACCGGTGTATTAAGGCAAATGCACTTCAGAGCCAGTTGCCTTCTTGGCATTGTAACTGATTGGCAACAGCGATAGGCGACGGTAACCACTTACCATCAGGTGGACCTACCATAAATTCAATGTTCACAATCACAACCGCTAAAAGTTCCTGTTATGCGATGTGGAAATTGAGAGTATCGTTTTTGAAATCACCTCACATTTACAGAGCGACAATCTTTGGGAGTCACGTGTTTTGTTACCGTAGAGTATTTCCTCAGTTTTCATCACAACAGGAAATAAGTACAATTTCTGAATGTTTTATTTTTAACTAACTAACTTATTTTTGGCCTTCGGCAAACATTATTTTTTTCTCATTAATAGGAATGAAAATATAAAACACTAGCTGTTCCTGGGATAAAAAGTAGCCTATATATAACCTTCGGGAAAAATGTAGCTTCCTATTAGTGAAATAATTTTTCAAATCGGTTCAGTAGTTTCGGAGCCTATTCAATGCAAACAAACAAACAATCAAATCTTTCCTCTTTATCTTCTATTATATAAAAGAGTAGCGGTTTTTTGGGTAAACATCCCCCTGCCCACACCGCTGAACCGATTAATGTGAAATTTGGCATGTGCATAGATTTTGTCATGTAGACCCCATTTAAGAAGCGATTTTTCGAAATTCCTTTCCGCAGTGGTGGAAACGGGCCCTTTGTGCGATTTTAAGAATCTTAATATCTCTGGAACCATAAGATCTAGGAGTCTGAAATTTTTAATGTAGCTTTTTCAGTAAAAAATATTAGATATGGGTGCGAGCGTTTCTCAAACTTTTGTCTATGGGAGGAAAATTTAAAAAAATAAGGGATTTGCTTTGTTTCCGTTAAACCTTGATAACTTTGTGAGTTTGAATGTTACAAACTCAAAATTTATATTGTAGGTAGTTTAATAATACTGCTAAAATATATTTTCGGCGTTTCTCAAACTTTTTTTCTTCGAGGAAGATATTACCGATGGAAATTATGCATTTTTCAAACTCTTATATCTCTGCAACGGCTGAAGATAGGTAAATGAAATTTCGTATACGCGTCATGCTATACAAATACTACAAATTTCAATTTGATGTTTGTCAAAGTTTTGCCCATAGACAAAGTAAAAATGTTGAAAATTTACTTTTAACATCCTGTTTTTCTCAGTTAATATTCATAGCAGAAGCTTGATTTTTGGAATATAAGCTTTTTACAGTATTTGTTTTGAAATGTATTGTTAAGTTTCTCAAACTTTTCATGCGGCATAAAGTTATAAAGGGTGAAATATCCAATTTTTGCACTTTAATATTTTTGTAATGGCTCAAGCTAGGGACCTTAAATTTGGAATATAAACTATTTAATACAATTGAAACAATATTCAAACCAGTGTTTCTCAAATTTTTCATAGATGTCAATTTTATGACACCTTAAATTATTTTCTATCAACCTGTATAACGGAAGTACTATACAAGTGAGAAGCATGATTTTTTGGAAATAAGCTACTCTTAGCAAGCACTATAAGAATCCTAAAGCATTTTGCAATACTATTTAGCAATTAAATGTTATAGAGGGTGGAAAATTTTATTTTTGACTTTTAGTATTTTTGCAATTACTTAAGCTAGGGTTCCAAAATTTTAAATGTAGACCATGTAACATAAATGTAACAACATGCAAATCAAAAATCAAAAAAAAAATGATCGTAGACAATTTTATGACCTTTTTAATTTTTTTTTATCAACCTGTATAACGTAAGAAGTATTTAACTAAGAAGCATGATTTTTTGGAAATAAGCTACCTATAGCAAGCACTATAAGAATCCTAAATCATTTTGCAATACTATTTAGCAATGAAATGTTATAGAGGGCGGAAAATTGTATTTTGGCCCCTTAATATATTTGCAATTACTGTAGCTAGGGATCTAAAATTTTGGTTGTAGACCATGTAACATAATTGTAACAACATGCACATCAATAATTTCAAACTTTTTAATCATAGACAATTTTATGACATTTTTAATTTTTTTTCATCAACCTGTATAACGCTTTTTCTATTCATTTAACAACCACGAATTTCTGGTTATAAGCTACCCATAGCAAGCACTATAAGAATCCTAAAGCATTTTGTAATACTATTTAGCAATAAAATGTTATAGAGGGTGAAATATTTCATTTTTGCCCTTTAATATTTTTGCAATTACTTGAGCAAAAGATCCAAAATTTTGAATATAGACTAATTAACACAAATGTAACAACATAGAAATCAAAATTATTCTAAATTTCAGTCATAGATATTTATATGATTTTTTTTAAAAGTTTATCAGACTGTATAAAGCTACTCTATTCATATAAGTACCATATTTTATGAATTTAAGCTATCATATAGCATGCATTGTTTATAGCACACTAAGAACCCTTCCATTCACAGTATTGTTCAACTTTCATGCCAAAATAAAGTAACAAAGATTTAAATTTTCTTCAATATCTCAAACAAGTGATCTAAAATTATAATACTTAGCATTTAGTTTATATAAAAAAAAAATAACTAGCTGTTCCCCGCGGTTTCGTTCGCGGGTTTATAAGTAGCTTATAATCTTCGGGGATAATGTAGCTTCCCATTAGTGAAACAATTTTTCGAATCGGACCAATAACTCCGGAGATTAGCGCGTTCAAACAAACTCTTCAGCTTTATTATTACTACCTATAGATAGATTAAGTTTTCACCCAAGAAATTAAAAAAAACAAATTTAGTAAAAATAAACTCAAAACCAATTTTGAAATAATTAGGACCTTCTTAAGTAGTATTTGTTTCTATGAAATCCGTATATAATATCTACAACAATTCAACTTAAAAATATTCAACGTTAAAGCAATTATCATCAAACAAATTACGTATAGAACTTAATGTCGGTGAAGTCGTGCATAGTTCGGGTCTTTTCGGTATTGCTCGGGTTACATCGGGCGCCGCGTCGCATCGCCCGTGCTATACAAAAATAAATAAATATCCTGGTTCACATATTTTTTTTCAGGTTTTCAATTGCAAAAAGATTTTTCCAAATCCTACTGGTAGATCCAGAGATTAGCGCGTTCATACAAACAAACAAAAACTCTTCAGTTTCATTATGGTTTAGATAGATAGATATATAGATTATTATTAGTATAGATAAATTATAGATAGGTTTATGTTGGCAGTTCTTGACAATTTTGCATCAATCTGTATTGTATCATTGAGACAATCATTTAAGAAGCTGTCCTTAGTTTCTCACAAGTTCTGGGATAAAAATACCTAACTTCTTATCTCACGGGTCTACCTCTCTGCCAATTTTCATTACACACTGTTTGAACGTTTAGAAAGAAAGAAGAAAGAAAAACTTTTATCTCCTGCATTGCATGCCATCCGAAACTTATAAAAAAAAATATCAAACATAAAAATTCAATATAACTACAAAAATAAAAAATAATAAGAAGGCTGTGTATGGCTCTGAACCTTTGACTGTTTTTTTTTTAACGTAACAAAAACTTATGTATGACTAATAATGGATTGTGACTTTTTGGCGGGAACTTGCGAAGTGACGTTGCGTTTTCGTTTTATTTTCATAAAATCGTGTATTTTGAGTTTTATTGAATATTATCGGTGGTATTTTGTCCAATAAAGATCACCAGTGAAGTGAAATGAAATGATTACGTGTATAGTGGCTTTTCAAGTTGTCTCAAGAAGTCCATGAAAAGTTTTAGTAGAACGGCTACCATCGTGACGTTACGTCTTAGTATTTACACTTTTACAGCGATATGACGTCACGACCGTCACAAGCCCTCACTCCTGAACTTTGATGCGGCTTATCAACGTAATTTTATATTAATTTGATAAAATAAAAAAATCTTATCCAATATTTTTGGATAACCTAACCGACAGTCTAAATAGGATTAATTATTTTTTACCCAGTCATCATCTCTATTAAACACAGTGCGACAAGTATTTTTTGTCGCAGTAGAATGACATCGGCGGCATAACATTTAAAACTATCTCACACCACTTTTTATTACTTTCGGCATCTTATTTGATTAAATAACAAACAGAAACAACACAACATTCAGCAATGATAAGCGGTCAGAGCGAACTCTCAAAAAGTGACTCGTCACAAGATAGCAGCATTAGTTCCGATTTTGGCCACGTGCCAAGACATCCTTGTCGCACTGTTGTTGGCCCGCAGACGTCCTGCTCTTCCATTTTTGAGTTATGCCTACCGATGAATACAGTTTTTTTTTTTTATAAACCACCTGTGAAATAAGGCGATGATAGCTCAGTGGTAGTGACGTCGGATGCCGAGATGAAGGTCCCGGGTTCGAATCCTACAATGAGCTTGAGCTTTCGGTGAAGGAAAACATCGTGAGGAAACCATACCACCATGCACTTGAGAGCCAGTTCCTTTCTAGGCTTTGTGTGCTTACCATCATCGGCCACATCATCACTGACCAAGGTGAGATTGTGGCCAAACACAGGCCTATACATAGAAAAAAAAAAATTGAAGTTCAGATGAAAAATACCCAGCTCGAACAGTAATTTGACAGACATACATACCTAATACCAGTATATTATTTATTCTATGCTAATAATGAGTTTGTTGATGTTAAGACTAGACTACTAAGGTAGCAAGCAAGCATACGGCCCACCTGATGGTAAGTGGTTACCGTCGCCTATCGCCATTTGCAATACCAGGGGGCCAATTCCGCTAATTAATTTTGATTAGATTACAATTGGATCGCAGCTGAATTACGACTTTTGCACGTTTTCGTATTCCACTAATAAATCATACAACGATGAACGAACGATATTTCGGTTACCAAGTGCAACAACGATTACAATCTAATCATAATAATCCAATCGTGGTTCGGTTTCGTTTATTTAGTGGAATACCGTTTTTTAGTACCTACAATTGAAATTGGATTGGAAACGAACTTTAACTGAATCGAAAATAGATGTCATCCGTTGTAATTTAGCAGAATTGGCCCCCAGAGGTATTACCAATGTGTTGCTGACCTGTTACAATACCGAGAAGGCAACTGGCTCTCAAGTGCAATTGCCGCAACACACCGGTAGGTGCTTGGTGAATTTTTAACTTGAGGGTGCGGTTGGTAGCCTGCCAGACGGGTACTACAAATACCCTAAAACCATGCTATGGTTTCCTCACGATGTTTTCCTTTACCGAAAGGTCAAGCTCTTTGTAGGATTATAACCCACGACCTTCGTCGCGGCATGCGACGTCACTACCACTGAGCTATCATCGCCTTAATTCGCCAGTTATTCGATTTAGGCCCAGAGGTGCCCTTATAAACTAAAAGCACTGTGAAGTGAAGTGCACGTCTGAAGTTCTGAAGTAAAAGGAAAATAATGACATGTTTAACATGTAGCGAGTAAATGATTAGCGCCTGATAAAAAATGAGGTGCAATATATAACGTTATGTAACTTTGTAATACACTTTTTAAGGAGACATTGACAGGTTATGTAATGTATGTTGAGAAATTCAGTACATATCAATGAATCTAAATATTTATCGAATATTATTGTAGCTGAGGCGACTGAAGGCAGGAAAAAAGAGTCGTGCGTCTCTCCTGTCTCGCTTGTCTGAATAATGTCTTCGTAGCTCTCTCAAATGGATGGACCAATTCCAATGTGGTTTTAGTAATTGACAGCTAGTTTAGTCGGGATCTTTCATATCTTTGTTTTATGAAATTCAGTCTAGCTGTTTAAAAGACATAACCTCTTTTACGGATTATTGCTGTGAGCATTTCATAGGGATAAAACTATAGGTACTCGCGTAGGATATATTCATTATAATATTTATATTTGTTTTTATTTTCTGATATATACAGTGTAGTAGCGTAGGGGCGGCAGGGGCGACAGGGGCGGCAGGGGCGACAGGGGCGGCAGGGGCGACAGGGGCGGCCGGGCTGGTTGCCACTTTTAGGGAGCGGTAAAATTTCTCAATAAATAATATTCAAATACCTATCCGGTATTTGAACCATTTAATTCTAAATTTATGTCACACCTACAAATTCGGATTTATAGGTACATATTTTTTTTAATTTTTAACTATAATGAGTGTCAGGGTTTTCTTATATTTTTATAAATTTGCTGTCTGACTTTCCCAGTGGATTTTTCAAAGATTTTTATAGATAGGTCGTGGGTTCGATTCCCATTAAGTTCGAGTCTGGGTGTAATTATCTATATAAGTATGTATTTACAAAAAAAGTAGTATAAGTAGTGTATCAGTTGTCTGGTTTCCATAGTACAAGCTCTGCTTCGTTTGGGATCGGAAAACCGTGTGTGAATTAATGTCCCAAGATATTTATTTATTTATTATTTTATTTAATTGATTGTTATTTATACTAATGTGTTATTTGTGTAAATTACAGACCAAATAAAATTATCAGTTCTTCTATGGCCTCGCCTTTTCCCGTTACGCGGGGTCAGCTTTCCCAATCATGTGACGTCATTTAATTCGGTCTTGTGCGTTATCCTCCGTTAGTCCTATCCCCCTCATGTCATTTTGGACCTTTGTCATCCATGTGTTTTGAGGTCTTCCTTTTCCCCTCATCTTTGTATCCATGTAAAGACACTTCTTGTTGCATAGAGGTTTTTTACACCTTCCTGTTTTTTAATCCTGGCTGACAAGTTGAAGAAGAAATCTTTATTCATTTTTTAAAATGTTTTTAAATGCCCTGTTTTCATATGTCACTGCGTAAATCAATTCAATATTTCTCCGCAACATGCTCATCTGTTCGTCGAAGTAATAAAATGAAGCTAATTAAAGATAAGCTGTTCAAAAAAGGGTACTATAAAGTTTAGGATTTTATAGAGGACAAGAACGCATGTTTTTTTATTATTACAAATATGTTATTATATTATTGTATTTTATACCTAGTTATTTTCATATTTAAGTTTTTTACGTTACATATTTTTATTATAAGTAGGTAATTCATGTTTTTAACGATAAAAAATACTTAAGTGTCTTTATTAAATGAGTTCAAAATCAAAAATCAAAATCAAAACTCAATTATTCAGTTTAGGCCCTAATAAGGCACTTATGAATGTCAAAAGTTACAGTTTTACAATAGACTCTACTACTAGTTCATTTAATAAAGACACTTTTGAATTTGAATTAAAAAACAAAAAAATGTAGGCATAGATACAAGCTCCAAACACGAGTAAAGTAAGTAAATCTAGGTTATTCATATATGGCGTGGAGTATTTAAACGTTTTGTATTGGTACCATAATTGAAGTGGCCGCTGGATGTCGCATGTCACCATCATGTTGAAAGTTCACTTCAATTCAATGAATCATAATTCGGTACTCGGTTACAAGGCAGCCATTTGCATCATTATATTGCGCTTTCTGCCTACGTATATAGGTATAACCTTCCAAAATCACCCTACTAAAACTACTCGTAAGAGACCAGTGAAATCTAGCCCAATAAGGAAAAACAGAAAAGGGAAGGTGTTTTACGTTACAATAAATAAACAACATTTAAATAAATACCTCGAGGCGGCCGCTGCTGCCGATCAACGGCAAGGTTCCCAGAAGATACGTAGTAACTATTTAGTAATCTGTGCCAGAAGGATGTAATGTTTTTATTTTATTTGTGATTCTTTCGTTCTTCCATTCTTTCTTTCTAATCAAACAAATCCAGAGGCATATGATCAACTATTTGTAAAAAGGTACAGGGTGATTTATAGACCCATGTATAAATTTTCCGGGAATATTGTACTCATCATTATGAACAGCTTTGACTATGGGACCAACAATGAAACGAAAACATATTAAAACATTTTTCATACATTTTGACCGAGCAAGATGTTTTGAGGTTTTGTATGTAGAGTTTGTTGTTTAATACATAACAGGACGGCACCACATTGGCAATACCTCTGGTATTGCAAATGGCCATTGGCGACGGTAACCACTTACCATCAGGTGGACCGCCTGCCTGCTGGTCAACCTTCTGACATAAAAAAATATATCCTTTTTTTTATTATCCGCAATCTCACCGTGGTCTGTGATGATTTGGACGATGGACGATGGTGGTAAGCACACAAAGCTTAGAAAGGAACTGGCTCTCAAGTGCAGCTGTCGGAACACACGAGTTACCTTCCGAACCGTGCATTAGAGTCTGACTATTCTTATGTGCCTGTGAAGGTCTATTTGAATAAATAATATTTAATTTCAATTCACCGGGTGCTTGGCGACAGATTTTTAACTTGAGGCTGATAGCCAGCCAGGCGGGTACTACAAAGTATCCCACCGTGCTATGGTTTCCTCACGAATTTTTCCTTCGCCGAAAGCTCAAGCTCATTGTTAGATTAAATTCATCCATTCTGAAGTGATGGCGCTTGCATACATTTCAGCAATTGATTTTGTATGTAGTAGTAGTATACATAATATAATTCCCTCCAAAAATAAAATACTTACTTAAATAAAACAAACAAACTACCTACAATACTTTTTTCCGAGTACACTACTGCCAAGAGCAAACGTAGATAGATATAAAGCGCCAAAGATTTCTAAACCGTCGTCAGCTGAAACCTTGGGCTGCACGAGCGTGTGACGTATAACGTATACGTAGTATAACGTGAATAGATATAGGAGCACATGGGATATAACCGTTCAGTATGTATTTATAACACTACTCGCGCCCGTTACTTCATAGGCCGCGTACGGAGTAGTAGCCACCTTCTTGAACTTCAAAAAAATAAATAAAGCAGTTATTTCAATCGAGCGTCAGCCTCCATGGAAGAAGGTACCTTCGCAGTGATATTTCAAATTGTTCCATTTTCAAAATGAAGTCAAAGAACAAAGATGAGTAAGTATTTTGCTACGCGATTTTAGATGCTATGCGTGTGATGTTTTTTTAGGTTAATTTTGTTCCGCTTGATTATTTGAAATTAGAATGTACGTCGATTTAAATTCAATATTTTGAATTAATTTTAGTGTTGTTACAATATCGATAATTGCGAATCTTTTTACTGAAAATTCACTAGAATTTTATATCAGCTACGAGTATAATGTCGAATGTTTCTACTTTAAATCTCGTATGATAATTATTTGAATTCGTTTGATCTATTGTTTATTTATTATTATACAGCATATATTATGAAACATTATGAACCAGGAAACTCATACTGTATCCCACAAAAAAAAAGTACCAAAGAAGTAAAATATTACTTCTAAACTAACCAATCAATGACACAGCGCGTACTCAGTTCCAATAAAAAAATTGAGAGAATTAAAACTATATACGTGTGACATATTAAATTAAAGGGCTCGTTTTGAGAATCTTATTTTTTTATTTTCATAATATTCTGATAAATATTTTGATAAATTAACTATTCCCATAACTCCGAAACTACGGGCCTACAATTATGGAAAAAATACTGAAATTAGCTGTTTACCTATAGATTAAAGTAAAACCTATAAGAAGTCTGTGGTATTTAAAATAACATAGAAAATAAAATTATCGGAACCCTCTGTGCGCGAGTCGACTCGCTTTATTAACTCCCGACGCAAAAAACGCCGGGGTGTTATAAGTTCGTAAATTATAGGTGTCGGGGTGTGTGTGTCTATGGACTCATAGTTCCTGAACGGATGGACCGGTTTTGAATAGAATGGTGACTTAATCGAGAGTTTTCTTAGCTATGTTTCTAGAAAATCCGCACCATTTGAAAATAATCACCAATTTTCTAGTGAGTTTCGGGGATTTCTTTAAATTTTTAATTTTAGTTATGAATTATAAACTCATACTATGTAGACGTTTTTATATACAACCAAAGCTTCTGTGTGTACCATACGTCATTTTGTATGAAGCGGTAAAGTCCTCATATTTAATTTTTGAAAATAAACAATACCGTATTTTACATGTTGTATAGATTTTATTGTCTATGAATACAATAAAATACTTATATATACGCATTATCAGCTGCAATCTGCCTTCACATATTATGAATGTTTAATTATAGCTTATAAAATATCTCTGTTTACTCTAACATTATTATAATTAGTCGTCATTTTTCTATGCTTATCACTCGAGAAATACTTCACGGATTTTGATACAGTTAGGGAGGTTTGAAGGTTTTAGGGAATTGCCGTTTTTAGTGTCGTAAGTCCTAGACTAAAATAACAGTGCGAGTGCAACCGCAAGGATAAGCTAATTACATAAAAATAAATCGGACAAATGCGAGTTAAACTCGCGTGGAGAGGGTTCCGTACATGTTTAACTAAGTTCCATAAATATTTTTAAACCTGACCCAAATTTGTTGATGGTTTTATCTAACTATAAAAAGTTTTTTTTTTTTGTAATTCGTCTTCTCTAAAAATGAAACCTAGCTACATCGATTTATCGCCCTCGAAACCCCCTGCATACCAAATTTCATGAAAATCGTTGGAGCCGTTTCCGGGATTCAGATTATATATATATATGTCGGAGAACATCCAACTTTACTTTTAAGAAGACTGTTTGTTGTAAACCTAGTCGTCAAAGTGACAGTTCGATTTTGTTTCTTTTAATTTTAGTACCTACTCGATTGTGAAGATGGCGTGATTGTCAATACTTTTAATTTTATTAAAATGGCAACACTGGCTCGTCTCTGACCGGATGTTTTCGGTTTGACAGTTCGTTCGTTCGTTCGTTCGTTCGTTCGTTCGTTCGTTCGTTAAGATATAAACCGCGTTGCGGCCATTGGGGCTTTTTTTCTGTTTCGATCGCCGAGTAGTAAAGACATCCGAAGACATCACGCTCATCTGGTTATATTTCCATGTGATTTGGTATACAACGGAATAAATCCACATTGGTCAACACGCCTGCCATATTATTTCGAAGAAACTCCTCGTAATGGACGAGCAATCGAGCTTCGTTAACGCCCCGTCCGATCACCCGCCGTCATCAGAAGCGGGATGTAACCGACCATGTGGACGAAGTGACGACATGGAAGAAAAGTGGCGATTGTTGCTGGAGCAACAAAATCAAAATTTTCTCGCCCTTATCCACGCTATGAAAGGACCGTCGTCAAGCCATGTTGTACACCTGCCGGAATTCGATCCTGACAAAGTGAATATAGACGCGCGTGCTTGGTTATCCACTGCAACTATGTGTATGGCTGATAACCCGCTTAATGGAGCACCGCTGATGATTGCACTGAGTAAGTCTTTAAAGGGCCAGGCTTCGATTTGGCTGTCACAAATATCCCATCCTGGCATGGAATGGAAGGATTTTCAAGAGGCCTTTACTGCGCGTTACGACACACCTGAGACTGCCGCGGCTACCCTGCTGCATCTGTGGAATAGTAAGCCAAAAGACAACGAGTGCCTCGCCTCCTATGCCGCTTCCCAGATTAATGTGCTACTGTCACGCTGGAAGAATATGGATGTTGAACAAATTGCTGTTTCTAGTGTGGTTGCGCATCTTGCTCAAATAGAACCACGTGCAAACCACCTTGCTTTTACGACCGAAATCGCCACGCGTGCCAAGCTTCAGCAAGAATTGAAGGCGTTGTCGTACCTCAAGAGGAAAGGAAACCCTGTTATGGATTGTAGTACTGATGCCAAACGCAAATTCACACAATCACCTTCATATGTGAAGTGCGCTCATTGTGGAAAACGTGGGCATCACATTTCTGTCTGCCGATTTAAGAAGGACAACCAGAGGAAGGAGTACCATCACTCGAAGCCAACGCCAGGACAATCAAGCGCTCCTACTATGAAGTCCAATGATGTAAATGCTGCTGTGACCTGTTACAACTGTGGGGACAAGGGCCACTACTCCTCAAGATGCCCGCTGCCGAAGAAAATCAACGGTGGCAAGCCAGTTTCCCTGCCTGCTATTAACGCTAGCGAGCGACGTGTGGACGTCTGCACTGTTGCAGCCCCTGTTGGTGTAATGCAGCATTATGGTGAGTCCTTTTCATTCTGTTATGACTCTGGAGCAGAGTGCTCTCTTATAAAGGAGTCAATGTCGTCAAGAATCCATGGCAAGCGAATAAATAACACTGTTAAAATGACTGGTATTGGTGATAGTAGTGTTTATAGTACCGTGCAGATATTAGCCATGGTTCAGATTGACGATATTGCTCTTGAAATTATTTTTCATGTTCTCCCGGACAAATACCTACGCCACAATATTATGATTGGTTATGATGTTTTACCTCAAGGTGTTGACATTTTAATATCTTCTAATAAGCTTCATTTTGCGAAAACGCTAGCAGTAAATGCCTGTGCTACTTCTACCCCTGCTGTAGTTGATTTTAACGATGTAGACACTGATGTGCCTCTTAAGTCTAAGCCTAAACTGGTAAACCTGTTAAATGAATTCAAAGATTACTTCGTTTCTGGTACACCTTCAGGTCATGCTAATGTAGATCCGATAGAGATTCGACTGATAGATGCTAATAAGACAGTGTATCGTAGGCCGTATAGGTTGAGTCCACAGGAACGTGAAGTCGTTAGGGAAAAGGTTGATGAGTTGCTTGCAGCTGAAGTCATACGTCCGAGCACGTCCCCTTTTGCAAGCCCTATTCTCCTCGTGAAGAAAAAGGACGGATCGGACCGTATGTGTGTAGATTTCAGAGAGCTCAATGCGAATACAGTACCAGATCGCTATCCTTTGCCTTTGATAGCCGACCAAATAGATCGTCTGCATGGTTGCCATTATTTTACCACCCTTGATATGGCCAGTGGATTTCATCAGCTGCCGATACACGCGGCCTCCATTGAAAAGACCGCATTCGTGACTCCGGAGGGCCATTTTGAATATCTCAAGATGCCCTTTGGTCTACGGAATGCACCTGCGGCTTTTCAACGAGCAGTCAATAAAGCGTTGGGGCCTCTGGCTAACACTTATGCCGTCGTCTATATGGATGACATCCTTATCATTGGTAATTCTGACATTGATGAGACCTTAGAGAGGATCCGTTCTGTCCTGTGCGTACTTACCGAATCTGGTTTTTCCTTCAACTTGAAGAAGTGTTCTTTTATGAAGGAGAGAGTAGAATATCTCGGGTACGAGGTTAGTAAGGGCGAAATTCGTCCGAATCCCAGGAAGGTTGAAGCTCTAACTCGTTTACCTCCTCCAGAGACAGTCACTCAGTTGAGGCAGTTCATTGGGCTGGCTTCGTATTTCAGGCAGTTTGTTCCTAAGTTTGCTCAGGTCATGGCTCCTCTTCATGCACTTACTTCTCCTGGTAAAGGAAATATCGACTGGAAGCCGGAACACGAAGAGATTAGGCAGAAAGTTATCTCTGTATTGACTAATGAGCCCGTTTTAGTTGTCTTTGATCCTGATAGTCCGGTTGAACTGCATACAGATGCGTCGTCGATTGGGTATGGCGGAATCCTAATCCAAAATAAGGATGGTAGGAAACATGTCGTTGGGTACTACAGCAAACGAACCACACCCGCTGAGGCAAAATACCACTCTTACGAGCTGGAAACCTTAGCGGTTGTGAATTCGATTAAGCACTTCCGTCATTACTTGCATGGGAACAAGTTTGTTGTCGTAACAGACTGCAACGCGTTGAAGTCTTCTCATCGGAAAGCAGATCTCACCCCTCGTGTGCATCGGTGGTGGGCTTTTCTGCAAGCCTTTGATTTTGAAATTGTTTTTAGGGATGGAAAAAGGATGTGTCATGCGGATTTTTTGTCTCGAAATCCTTTACCTGTACAGTCCGTTGCTAGGGTCCAACAGATGCGGATTGATGTCGCCAACTTGCCGGACCACTGGTTGCAAGCGGAACAGCAGCGTGATCCTGATATCTTAAAGCTGATTGATGATCACAAGGAACATCGCATGAACGAGGATGTCGCTAGGACATATGAGGTTAGGAAGGGTGTTCTTCATAGGAAAGTGCAGCGAAATAACAGGTCTCGATGGTTGCCGATTGTGCCTAGGGCTCTTCGTTGGTCGCTTGTGAATTCTGTACACGAGTCTTTAATGCATGTAGGCTGGGAGAAAACGCTCGAGAAGATCTTTGACATGTATTGGTTCGAGCACATGTCTAAATTTATTCGAAAATTCGTTGACAATTGTGTCACATGTAAAATCTCGAAATCTTCGTCAGGGAAGGTTCAGGCGGAAATGCATCCAATTCCTAAGACTCCGATACCTTGGCATACATTGCATATCGATGCTACGGGGAAGTTGAGTGGCAAGAACGACAAAAAGGAATACGTTTTCGTATTGATCGACGCATTCACCAAGTTCGTCTTGCTACATCACACCCTGCGCATCGATACTGCGAGCAGCATTCAAGCTCTGAAAAGTAGTATCTCTTTATTTGGAGCCCCTAAGCGTCTTATTGCTGATCAGGGAAGATGTTTTGCGAGCGCTGATTTCAGGGAGTTCTGTCAGTCTCATGCAATAAACTTGCACCTTATTGCTACCGGTAGTTCTCGTGCGAACGGTCAGGTCGAGAGGGTCATGAGCACACTGAAAAATATGCTGACGGCCGTTGAGTCCAGTAAAGAGCGATCATGGCAAGATGCTCTCCCTGACGTTCAGCTAGCGTTGAACTGTGTCATCAACAGGGTTACTAGGTCGAGTCCCCTCGAACTTCTTATAGGCAAAGTTGCTAGGCCTTTAGATCTCCCTTTCGCCGATGACGATGAGCCTGTAGTTGATATCGACGCGGTTCGTGAGCAAGCTGTTGCTAGTATGGAGAAAAACTCTACCTATGATAAGTCTCGTTTCGACAGCACAAAGGCGAAGGTTCAAAATTTTGCTGTAGGTGATTTTGTTCTTTTGCAAAATGAAGAAAGGAACCAGTCAAAACTAGACCCTAAATATAGAGGTCCTTTTAAGATCGCTGAGTTGTTAGACGGCGATAGGTATCTGATCAGAGCTTTAAACAGTAATAGGTCTTACAAATATGCACACGATCGGTTAAGAAAAATGCCTTCTAGTCAATTTGCTGATGGTTTGTCCGGGGAGCATGAGATTGAGCAACCTCCATAAGACGTTGATATTGTTACCGAAAATAACCTACAAAGTGTTGTTGATTGTTGCACCAGTTGAGCCAAATAATGAAAATGTTTCTAAAAAGCAGGATGTTGAAAACAAACATGATACCTGAAGTAAAATTTTATTGTTTGTAATGATTATTTTACTGTAACTAGTTGATATAACTTCAGGCTGCATATGTTGGAATGTAGTCGTAGCTCCGGTCTAACCGAAGAGTGCGCGATGCGCATCTAACTATGCATCCTGTCACTGGTTAAGTGAAAATCGCTGGTTAAGCGTAAAATCGCTGGTTAAGCGTAAAATTTTAGAAAAGCTCGCTGGTCAAGTGACTTCTAAAATCGTTGCTGGTCAAGTGACGACAAAAAAAAAGAAAAAAATAAAGAAGATTTGTTTCGCTGGTCAAGTGATACAACATTATTGAGGTTCTAAAACCAGTTTATTGTTTTTTTTTTATTGTAATTACAATTTGATAGGAACTGATAATGATTAAGGAAACTTAAAAATTTAAAAAAAAAAAAATGTAAAAACTTAAAAAGCAGTCACATTATTAAAGTACCAAGTTTGCATTCAAAACCTTGCTCTATTGTAGTCAGGAGTGACTGAGAATAGTATCTACTGCGGTGGATATTTTCACTTTCACATTGAACACCCACGCGCGGACGCGTGACGCTGTCAGAATGGCCGTGTCGGAGAACATCCAACTTTACTTTTAAGAAGACTGTTTGTTGTAAACCTAGTCGTCAAAGTGACAGTTCGATTTTGTTTCTTTTAATTTTAGTACCTACTCGATTGTGAAGATGGCGTGATTGTCAATACTTTTAATTTTATTAAAATGGCAACACTGGCTCGTCTCTGACCGGATGTTTTCGGTTTGACAGTTCGTTCGTTCGTTCGTTCGTTCGTTCGTTCGTTCGTTCGTTAAGATATAAACCGCGTTGCGGCCATTGGGGCTTTTTTTCTGTTTCGATCGCCGAGTAGTAAAGACATCCGAAGACATCACGCTCATCTGGTTATATTTCCATGTGATTTGGTATACAACGGAATAAATCCACATTGGTCAACACGCCTGCCATATTATTTCGAAGAAACTCCTCGTAATGGACGAGCAATCGAGCTTCGTTAACGCCCCGTCCGATCACCCGCCGTCATATATATCCATGAATTGCAGGTTTAAAGGTATTAGATAGACTTCTCATAGGTTTTCCTGTAATCTTTAGGTAAAGAACTATTATCTGATATTTTTTCAAAATGTTTGGCCCAGTAGTTTCGGAAATAAGGGGGGGGGGAATGGTCAATTTTCGCCAATTTTTCGCCTATTTTCTTAAAATTCTAAAAAAAATATATTTGACATCCTGATAAAAAGCCCTTTCATTTGATATGTTACACAATATTGTCTGCAAAACTTTTTTTTTTAATTTTCTAATTTACCCCCCAAAATTAGCCCCCACGTTTAAAATTCATTTATTTACGTAACATGTCCATGTTTGGATCATCGACTTACATATGTGTACCAACTTTCAACTCAATCCAGTCCAATATTTTCGGAGAGACAGACAGACAGAAGGGTTCAGTTTTTTTTTTTTTCGGAACCCTAACAAGGCTTTCTATGCGTAATCTGTGTACTAGTAATTTATACCGGCAAAGCTTTATGTATGAAAAAGCTCATCGATATGGATTAAGTACTATGATATTTTGCTAGGATAAAAAGAAAAATAAAACGGACAAGTACTTACGAGTTTAACTCGACGCCGAGGGTTCCGTTAAGATAATTTCCCATGTTACTCTAAATACCATAGACTTCATATAGGTTTTCCTGTAATCAATTGGTATAGAACTATTTTCTGTATTTTATTTAAAATTTAAGACACTTTTTAGTTTCGGTCAATGGTTAATTTGTCCCAAAATACTGGACTGGATTGAGTTGAAATTTAGTACATAAGTCGGTGACCTAAACACCGACCAAAGTTACCAACATAAAAAAGATTTGGTTTTCCCACCATTCCCCCTTAGGTATATCTCCCTTATCTCCGAAACTACTCGGTAAAAATTTTTGAAAACCTACAGATTTTTTTTTAACTAAAGATTACCTACAGGAACACCAATAAGAAGTTTTTTCTACAAGAACTCTCTTCTGGGCCCAGTGGTAGTGACGTCGAATGCCGAGACGAAAGTCCCGGTTTCGAATCCTACAATGATTTAGAGCTTCACCGAAGGTGAAGGAAAACATCGTGAGGAAACCATAGCACGGTGGGAGGGTACTTTGTAATACCCGCCTAGCTGACCACCCACAAGTTGAAAATCTGTCGCCAAGCACCTACCGTTGTTTTCCGACAGCTGCACTTGAGAGCCAATTCCCTTCTAGGCTTTGTGTGCTTACCAACATCGGCCACATCATCACTGACCACGGTGAGATTGTGGTAAAACAACAAGCCTATACATAGCGAAATATCAATTTTTTCTTGGCACAGAGCCATTAGACTGCTCACAAAAATAGACTATAGTTGAGAGTAAATAAATCCAAGATAGTGCAATCGTAGAATCAGGAAACGCGAATTTTTCAATAGCAAGAATGTGGACACACCCTATATTCAAGCGATTTGCTGTAGAGATCAACTAGGATAACATGGCGCGCCCCTCTAAAGCTCAAAACATTTGAAATGTATTTGTGAAAGTATTTACAGACTCACAACGCATGTGTGAAAATTTGTAAATATTTAATACTATTCTATATTACAGGAAAAAAGAAGACCCCGGACTTCAATTATCATATTTTCAAATTGTAAGTATCTACATAGATTAATTTATTAATTAATAGACTAAGAGCCTCTTAGAAAAACGCAATTCGAGATTTTTATTCACACATCAGAAATGATGAGATCCGCAGACGAACCAAAATAACCGACATAGCCTGAAGAATTGCCAAACTGAAGTGGGCGGGGCACATCGCTCGTAGAACCGACGGCCGCTGGGGCAGTAAGGTTCTCGAGTGGTGATCACGAACCGGAAGACGCAGCGTGGGCAGGCCACCCACAAGGTGGACCGACGATCTTGTGAGGGTCGCGGGAAACCGCTGGATACGGGTAGCGCAAGACCGGCCAACGTGGAGATCTTTGGGGGAGGCCTTTGTCCAGCTGTGGACGTCTTTCGGCTGACATGATGATGAGAGGGCTAGGTTAGGTATTGCTTAGTGAAAATGGGCATAATTATGGTAAGTTTCAGTTTTTGGTATGTCGCAGCTGTCGCAGTAAGATGGTTGTAGCCGTGATACGTACCTATATTAGTTATATGAAAGTGGCTCATAACTAGTGAAAAACCGGACAAATGCGAGTCTGACTCGCGCACGGAAATATTCTCCCATACGACACGGTCAATCCTCCAACTGCAAATGTAAATTTGTTATTGCATTTTTTTCATGTGATATAACTGCATATTAGAAATTTTCTGATTTATTCCTGCATGTGTGCTGTAAGACATTGCTTCATGACTTTCATGATTCTAGGTCAATGGGAACTACCATATAGGTTTTTGACCCAAAACTAGGTACTTTCCAGTTCACCTAGAATTGACAATATTGGTTAAAAGCAAGGTCTTACAGTTTAAGTAAAGGGAAAATTCCTACCGAATTTTATTTAGTTCTTATTGTATAAAAAGGTGTCTTAGCTAGGTATGTTTCAAGAAAATCTGCTCAGCCGTTTAGAAATTATTACTAATTTTGTTATGAGTTTCGGAGGTTTGTCTAATTTTTTAATTTAATTATTATATTTAGGCTTAGAGTCAATAAAAGTAAGTACACTAGGCACTTTATAAAATTCTTGTACATAATAAAAAAAACTACGTATCTAATCAAATAACATACAACATTTATATTGTCACGAAATTATCACTGCCAAAACAAACAATCTTATAAATAGTCTGTCATTAAAATAGTCTGTCATTAAAATAGTTAACATTAATAAAACAATCTGTTTTTACATTTATTTATCCAGTCAGGCGGCGCTGACAAATAAAAAAAAAGGAAAATCTAAGAAAGTCGTGAAAAGCAACTCTTTTGCAGGCGAATCTTTTCTTTATTGACTTTAAAAACGTTATTAATATAATTCTTATATTTTCCTGTCAAGGTTGAAATTTAAATAACATTTAAAAATAATAATAGCGCAACGGAAACTACTTGTTATAAAAAAAAGCCATATAACAACAAAATTGTTGGGCCAAATACGGACAGCGACGCCAGACTGGTAAATATAATCCACGAATTACCTCCCATGGTAATTTCTTATCAAGATAAAAAGTAATTGCTTTATAAAAATCTTGTACACACGGCCACAGATCAAGCTACACACTGCGGCACCGTATGAGGCTGTAATAGGAGCTATTTTGCAACAGAAATGTGTAGCTTGATTTGTGGCCATGTGTACTATCTAATCAAATAATCAATACTTCTATATTCCAGTTTTAATACGACACTAAAGACAGACAGACGCGGAAGGCGACTTCATTTTTTACCCCCGACGAAAAGTGGGGTGTTATAATTTTTGTAGTATATGTCTGTAGCCTCATAGCTCCTGAATGGATGGAACGATTTAGATTTTTTTATTTCAACGGTCTCTTAATCGAGAGTGTTCTTAAAATGTATGGTTATAGCTTTTTATTTGTGACATTTCTGATACCCTAACCTAACTTGGCCCTATAGAGCCTTATGATCCTTGTCAGAGATAGCATTGATTAAGCTTCTTTCTCGCTGACTGTAAATTTTTTTCAAAATCTGTAAATGCCGATAGCAATAACTCAAAAAATAAGTGATGGTCTCCTAAGACCATATTCGCGTGGCTTCAACCCTTAAGGTAGCTGCCCTTACTGACCCGTCTCAAATTTACACCCTGTACATATACTACGCATGTAAAGATGGCGAAAACCGTTGGGTGGATTAAGAGGAGTTAACAGATATATATAGGTATAGACCCCTTGTAGTTGGATTTTTTGCAATAACATGTTAAAAAGCCTTGGCCTCCAAATGCTTACAACGTTACCAGGATAAAAAGTAGAATATAACCTTCGGGGAAAATGTAACTTCCTATTAGCTTATTAGTGAAAGAATTTTTCGAATCGGACCAGTAACACCAGAGCGCTCTGAGCATGAAACACTTGCGTAAACTCACGTATCGATAGCGCGTTCAAACAAACAAACTCTTCAGCTATATTGTTAGTATATATTAGCTGTAACCTTTATTACATGACGGTATTCCACAAATAACATTAACATTTTTGTTTACTCGAGTGTGATCCTATGTATCGGCTATATCTCGGCTTTCTGGCGGCTATTATCAGAAATCGAAATCTGTATGCTGCTTCGGCAATAATTGCACTAAATATTACTTTATTCTATAATATACAATATTTACAACAAATATATAAACTACATTTTAAAAAAATTCTCGAGGCGTGTGCTGCTGCCGATCAACGGCAAGGTTCCCAGAAGGCTGGCAGCGTTCCCTCTTTAGATGGCCAAGCTAAAGCGTTGCACTAGATTAATTTAATATGATAATTATATTACGAGTACTAAGATCATGCTCGTATCATAATTATTACAGTACCTGGATGACCGAGCTTTGCTTTGAAAAATGAAACCTAGCTTAGATTTATCGCCCCCGGAATCCCCTGCATACAAACTTTCATGAAATTCGTCGGAGCCGTTTCCGAGATTCAGATTAATTATACAAGCATATATACAAGAATTGCTCGTTTAAAGGTATTAGATAGATAGATTCCTAGTGACATAGTAACGACCTGTTTTGATATATCTATATGGAGATATATCACGGCTACGACCATTTAACAGCAACATTTATATAGAATGATTTTGGTACCCGACCGAAATCATACTATGCAGTAAAAAAATTCAATCTTTATTTCGTTTTTCAGTTTCGTCATGCAACCTGCTTGGAAATGCTTTCGACAATTTTCGGCGTTATATTCGGCCTGCTTAGTGGCGCTGGTGTCGTGTACAATCTGGTGCAAATCGGAGAACTGAACACCGCCTTCGTGGAGAGGACGAAGTTCCAGGAGATGAAGTCCAGCTACTTGCCTTTAACATCTATATTTGGTGGTGGAAGAAGGCTGTGAGTGAAATGGTTTTATTGACAACTTAACCTGTTTTCTTGAGGGATTCAACTACTGCGACCAAAATGGTCTCACACTGTCAGTGCGGTTCCAAAGGAGCTTCTTAGCGCAGTCGTTCTGGTTGTAGAATGAATTCCCCGTCGTGGATTTCCTCAATGGATACATAAAAAGGGTGTGAAGAGTAAAGGGTAAAACGTGATTATGGTCGCTCCATCATTCTAATAGTTACTCATATCAGACACATTGAAGCGTATTTTAATACTAAACAATTTTTTTGTATTTTTTTTTTATTTCTATGGAACTATTTTTGTGTTGTGTTCCACTCTGAATATTTTTTTCGTCACAAGTATTCAATACCCATTCGGCCTACTATGCCCTCTCAAAATCACCTTATACATATATATCTTCTAAAATCATCATCATCATGTCAGCCGAAAGACACTGCTGGACAAAGAACTCCCTCAAGGATCTCCACACTGGCCGGTCTTGCGCTACCCGCATCTAGCGGTATCCCACGACCCTCACAAGATCGTCGGTCCACCTTGTGAGGGGCCTGCCCACGGTTCATCTTCTTAATACGAGCATATAAAAGGAAAACATAACTGACTGACTGACCTATCAACGCACAGCCCAAACAACTTAGACGGATCGGACTGCAGATTGCGATTATGACATAGACATCCGCTATGCTATGCTATACTTTAAGGGATTGCGGGTAGAAAGCTAGTTATTATGATTTTTTTCAGGGAAAATGCAACACACGCTGAAAATATGGCCGCATTGATAGAAGACGCATCATCGATGGCTATAGGCCTATACTTGACTATAATAGTATCACTAGTATTCTGTGTACTATCTGTGGGCCTCATCAACTGGAGTGCCTTACGGCAGGTGTGTAATGTAGCAAATAACTATCCTAGAAGCCTAGAAATATGCTAAGTACCTACTTGATAATAGCTCAGTAGTGACAACGAGTGCCGAGACGAAGGTGCGGGTTCGAATCTTGAAGTGAGTTTGAGCTTTCGGTGGAGGATGCATCGTGAAGACACCATAGCGAGGTGGTAGAGTTTTAGTACCCGCCTGGCTGGCTCCATCACCCTCAAGTTGAAAATTTGTCCCCAAGCACATTCCGGTGTGTTCAGACAGCTGCACTTGAGAGCCAGTTCCTTTCTAGGCTTTGTGTACTTAACCACCATCGGCCACATGATCACGCCACATGGCCACGGTGAGATTGAGGCGGTGACAGGCCTATATTTAGTAAATAAAAATAAATAAAACAACTTAGCATTTCACACTAGGTGACATTGAACTAAATCAATTGATTGATGACCTTATTACTTATTGAGTACGAACTATATTGTAACAAAAACTAAATATGTATGTAATAAATCTGACCTTGCATCTGCGGCTCTGCGCATCGCTCGAGCGAGACTAATTGATGGCTGAAGTTTATGAAAAATATTTACAAAACTTCCACAAAAAGCTCAAGAGATGCATGAAAATACAAAGCTTTTTGGCCGGACTGTATACTAAACTTACGGCATGTCACGACAGCCGTTTTCACAGACACCTGAGACCACATGGCACTTATTTGAGAAACCGATGAAAATTAAAGCTTATGAAATTAGTTAGTAATTTAAATATTTTTTACGCCAAGAGTAAATGTTTTAAAACCGTAGTTCGATCAAGGCAGTTTCGTAAAGAATAAGTAAAACACATTATAAAGCTCATCACATTTGTTAAATCTTTTAATGTCCACAGATAACACGGATACGAGTACTGTTCCTCAAAAGTGTGCTTCGCCAGGATATGTCCTGGTTTGATACTGACTCCGAATTCAATTTAGCATCCAAGATGTCCGAGTAAGTAACTTAAATCACCACCACCACCTATGTATAAGCCTATGTATGGAGGAACAAGGTGGATGATTCCTCCATTGAAAAGGGAAGATTTTCCGCCAGGCTGGCATCGTGCATGGGGACCGCGGTCCAACTGTTGATGTTGGAAACTTGTATATAAGCGAATGCGCGAATAAACTCCACTAGCGCGATGTAGGTTTGTATGTAGATAGTTTTGATATATTGCAGCGCCATCTATCCATTGGTGTCTGAATTATGTAGCCGACAGAAGTCGCTACATATATTTGACCACAATCTCAGCATGGGCAATGATGATATGGCCAAGAACGGAACCCTTTCAAGTGCATAGAACACACGCTAATTGGCGAGAGATTTTCAACTTGAGTGTGGTAGCTAGCCAGGCGGCTAAATAATGATTACCCTTACACCGTGCTACAGTTTTCTCACTATGTTTTCCTTCACCGAAAGTTCAGGCTCATTGTAGGATTCGAACTCGCGACCTTCGCCACCGCATTCGACCATACTAGCATTGAGCGATTGCGTATATTATATTTCTTTTTAAGCCAATTATTTCAAGTGTCAAAAAAGCTTCTCTCGGCCGTCACATTATTATTTCGAAATCCGTACTTTTTTCGGATTTGTTTTAATTTGTAAGATTATTGCTTTTTTGTCTTCTGCATCTTAAACATAAATGTCCGCGCAGAGACTATAATAGCGTATCTATTAGTTTAATCCTCGTCATAAATTCTCTAGTTTAACATATAATTTTGACAAATCTCTTGAATACAGAGAAAAACGTAATCTAGAATCATGATTTCTCGTATGTCGTCGCCTTATGGTCATACAGTGAAAATAATAAAGCTAATAAACAACATTTTCTTTTTATCCAGAAATCTGATGAGCATCAAGGAAGGTATGGGAGAGAAACTGGCTGTGGTGTCAAACCTGGTGGGCACAGCAATCATTTGCATCTGCACCGCCTTCCCAATGGGCTGGGAACTGACCCTGGCCTGCTTCTCCGTCATGCCATTCTCTTTAGCAGCAGCAGTGGCTTTAACTAATGTAAGTACGAGAGAGTTGAAGAACAGATCTGCTCCGGAAATATCTTCACAGTATACAGGATGATTTTGGAAGATCTTCTCAGTTGAAGGTCGAGTTCCGAACCGGTGGTAACATCAGTAAAGTCCTTCATAAGTGCCCTTCTTGGGCCTAAAATGAATAAATGGCTTTGACTTTATGGGGTAGTATGAAAGGATAGTCAAAAGGATAACTTGAGTACCTACTAATATAGCCCTGTCATTACGTTTCTGAGTGCGAGTAAAGGCTTACCAGAGATTTTCACTAAACTTGAAATCGTCATAACTTCTTAATGGTAGTGCTCAATAAGTATCTGAAATTTTGTAGGATTACTGATAACGATGCACAATATCCGTCCGATTAGTAGAATTTGGACAGGAATGCCGCAGCAAAATAACGTTATGCGTGCAAGTATAGTCGCCGTCCCAAGACTTATCGGAGCTAATCTATGCCTCAAACCAAACAAGCATAGACTAAAGTAACTGCTTACAATCAGGTGGGCTGTAAGTTTATTTGCTGACGTCAATATTAAAAAAAAGTGTATTTTTATGATAAAGCATTGATTGGCTGTAATGGACAAGCCAAAGAAAATCCTCGTGCCAGGATCAAGGTCTAGTGATGACCTGCTTAGCTGAAGATTCGAGACCCGCCATATTCATGCAACTTACAACCTTATGGTAAAGCTGTTTTCAACTCACAATATCCCATCACTCGTAATTCATATTAAAACTGGATTTCAGTACCAAGCGAGATCTTCAGTGAAAGAAATGGAAGCATACAGTCAAGCCGGCAAGCAAGCTGAGGAAGTGCTGAAATCAGTCAGGACTATAGTCGCGTTTGGTGCTGAAAACAAAGAAATTGATAGGTAGGTCAACATAATGTTTAAAGGAGAATAAAATCTTAAAGAAGTAAAGAAGGTTGAGTTCATAAAAAACTAGCTTTCCGCATCGCATTTTCCGCGATCTGTGTTATGTATCGAATTTTATAAGCATTTTTTTCCACCTTGGATTACATTATTAGAATTTTTGTAGGATCCTTTTTTTTTAATGCAATAAGTAGGTACACACGGCCACAGATCAAGCTACACATTTTTGTTGCAAAATAGCGCCAATTACGATCGCATAAGGTGCCGCAGTGTGTAGCTTGATCTGTGGCCGTGTGTACCTATAGCCTATGTTACTCAGGTTTAATATAGCATATTCTACTGGTGAAAGAATTTAAAACATCGGTACAGTAGGTGTTGAGTTTTTTTTTATTTTATACTACTAAGGTAGCAAGCAAGCATACGGCCCACCTGATGGTAAGTGATTACCGTCGCCTATCGCCATTTGCAATACCAGAGATATTGCCAATGTGTTGCTGACCTGTTACAATGCCGAGAAGGCAAACTGGCTCTCAAGTGCAATTGTCGAAACACACCGGTAGGTGCTTGGCGACAAATTTTCAACATGAGGATGGTAGCCAGCCAGGCGGGTACCTACTACAAAGTACCCTACCACCGTGCTATGGTTTCCTCACGATGTTTTCCTTCACCGAAAGCTCAAGCTCATTGTAGGATTCGAACCCACGACCTTCGTCGCGGCATCCGACGTCACTGCCACTGAGCTATCATTCACTGAGCTATCAGTTTATTGATTACTAGCTGTTCCCCGCGGCTCACTAGCGTTACCGGGTTAAAATTTGGGAATAATGTAGCAACGACTCCTGTTGCTACAGATTACAAATAAAAATACTTATTAGTGGTCTAGAATTAGAATTCTTTGGTTTCATTTTCGATTAAGATTTAAATACAAAGAATGCTGATCTATGTAATGATTCCCTCTTCAATCATGGCATATGTTTTTGATGATATTGTAGATGAATCATCATGTCAGCCGAAAGACGACTACTGCTGGATAAATTAATAATGATTTGATAACTTCGATTGCAGGTACAAAAAGCTCTTGGAGCCAGCAGAGCGTTACGGTTGCAAGCGTGGGTTTTACACAGGACTTGGCAACGGATTCAACTGGGTGCTCACATATACCCTGAATGCTATTGGACTTACGTACGGCACTAGACTTGCACTCGAAGATTTTGGGAGACCAAACGATGAACGAAAGTACTTAGTTGGAGTTGTTTTCAGCGTGAGTCTATTTTTTAAATTGCATGATTTGTCAGTAATTTAGAAAGAAATATATAAAAGGAAATGGTGACTGACTGATAGATTGACTAATCTATCAACGCACAGTTTAAAACTCTGATTATATCGAGTGGAAATGTGTCATACATATTGCTATAATGACGTAACTTCCGCTAAGGAAGGAATTTTAAAACCTCTAAGGGACAAAATAGAGGATCACGGGTGAAACCGCAGGGTAGGTGTGTCACTAAGAAAACATAAAATTCAAATGAACATAATTTTCAAACAATGTAATTAATTTTCAGATTTTCTTCAGCTCTTACATGGCAACTCAGACAATAACCTTCTGCGTGCCTCACATGGAAACCTTCGCTGCAGCACGTGGCGCTGCTGCCAGCATCTTCCACCTAATAGACAGGAAACCGAAGATAGACAGCTCACAGGAAGGAGGTCTACAACCTCGCAGAGTCATAGGAGATATTAAACTAGAAGATATACATTTTAGCTACCCATCCAGGCCTGATGTCAAGGTAGGCAATATTATTTATGAATTCATTAATAAACATGACTCGCAAGTAGATGGTCATGTTCAGTTTGAGTCCAAGATAGATTTGGAAGAAGGAACTATAATTGATTTGGGAGTAGTTATTGCTAAAGAAGACAGTTAATAAAAAATAAAAATATACCTTAAAATTAATAATACAACATTAGAAACCATTAACGACTTCACATTATTAGGACTCACTATAGATACACATATCAGCTGGAAAACTCACATCCAAAACATTAAATCAAAAATTTCTAGATTTACTTACGCCTTTCGCGAAGTTAAAAAAACCACCGATTTACCAACCGCATTAATTACATACTATGCCTATGCCCACGCGTGGCTTAGTTACGGAATCATTATGTGGGGAAATAGCGTAGATGCGCCTGCGCTCTTCATACTTCAAAAAAAGCTGATCCGTATTCTGACAAATATTAACCAAACCACTAGTTGCAAGCCCTTCGTCCAAAAACATAAAATATTAACTTTACCGTGCCTCTATATCCTGGAAACGTGCAAATTTGTCAGAAAATATATTAATTTCTTCACAAAGCGTGAAGAAAAAAATAAATACCGATCGCTAAGACATAAAAATATGTTAATCCACTTCCCACTTAACAATACACTCTAATAGCCCATATGTTATGTGCATAAAAATATATAATAAATTACCGGATTTGCTAAAAGATGAAACTGACACTATATTTATTAATAAACTGAAACAAATACTGACAAACAAAGCCTATTATACAATTAATAAATACATAAATGATAAAAAAATTATATAAATAATAATATACTAACCAAATACATGTATACCTACGTAATAAAGAAACACGAATACCTAAAGTAATAAATATAATTTAAATAATACTGACATGATACTAAATATATATATGTCATTAAATATTAATATAGATACAATTTAACAATTATAGAATGACTGTAGACCATTTATATCTCCTCTCTCCTATACCTCTCTAGAGATGTTGCTGTGCCCGATAGGGTCCACAATTTATGTATTACATAATTACCACCTAAGGTGTACACATTGTGGAACGCAATTAAAAAAATAAATAAATAAAGGACTCGCTTTCCGTGTCGCAGCTATCCGATTAATCTAAAGAAATTCATAGGTTTTTTACATATTGGGTTACATTACGAGTTTTCGTAGTGACCCAAAACATTTTTGAAAATAATAAATTTATACAATTTTACGTCATTATACTCATGAAAGAATTTTTAAAATCGGTGCAGTAGATTTTGATTATATACATTACTATAGATACCTGATGATGATATTGTCTTTAAAGGGTGCCTCTTCGAAAGCAAATTTTTTTTAATTATAATTTATTTTAGCATAACTGTTTTGGCATAAAGGTTTTAAGCATAAATCATTCATAGCAAAGTGTTCTTAAGGCATACTGTTTTCATAGGCATAACTTTAATTTAGTCCAATGTCCTTTATCATAATTTAAATAATCAGAAAAGAAAGGGCATAACTGTTGTATGACTAAAGATTTTCAAGTATAAAAAACTAAATGTATAAAAGACTTACACATAATAATAAAAACACACTAAGAGTTTAGAAATCATGTTTTTATTATTAAGAATTTGTCAATTTCTGCGGTTTGGTGTTTTATTTCTTGCACTATTTTTCTTGATAAAAAGTAAATTCCCGGGTGACTTTGACCAACAAAATGGGCAAATCTATTAATTATGTCACGATTCAGCACTATTTTGGGTTCGCGGTATATTTTCTTCATCGAGTTCAAACGTACTTCAAACTTTAGGTGCAAAGTTTGGAGGCGAATTTGCTGTTCCCCATACATAGTACCTGCTGAACCAAGCCGGTATTTCAGCTGTAAAAACAAAGAAAGACAAATAAAAATCTTGTGACAGAGCGCTACAGATAGGTTCCAACCAAGGGTCACCCCGCCGCAACCTGAACCGCACCAAGCCGCACAACATGTACACCTACTCACAAAAAGTAACAAGTTTAATATATTTTTGCGACAAAAAAGTATTGTGACAGAGCGCTATAGATAGGTTTAGGTTGCGGCGGGGTGGCCCGGGCCACCCCAAGCCGCGCAACATAATCCACACAAGACACACACAAAATGTAATTATCAGATACAATATGTATATATTTCATAAATACCTGCTTCACCACCCAAGTTTTCTTGCAAATCATCGAAAAAAATTGGTATTTCATTATCTGACAAGTAAGCCAATGCTAATAAGCTCTTCATTTCTATTGCAAAATTTTCATCGTTTCCGTATAAAGTCTGATACCCTTCTCTTTGGACTTTTCTGTAAATGATTTGGCCAAGGTGAAAATTGCAACCTTTTTTGGTAGCATTTTCAAACAGTTGCTTAGCACAGATATGTGCTGTTTTTTCAAAATCCATAAGTATGTATCTCGGAGATAAATGCAGATTATTTGACTCACAATATTCTATTATTGTTGTAAATAATAAATTATACGAGTTCTTATCTTTGTTAGTACATAATGCGAATACCAATTAATTTTTGCCTAGTACATTTTATGCTTTGTAACATTTATGTCTTAAGTATCAATGCCAAAAAAAAAATATGATTAGATGCCATTATAGTAAATTTATTAATGCAAATATTTACTTTTCTAATATATTGTTATGATAAAATCATAGTACTTAAATAAGTTATGCCAATAAATTTATTCGTAATTATCTTTATGCGAAATGAAGGTAATGCCAAAAAATTTATGCAACATTAATATGTGCAATTAAATTTTATGCATTCGAATATGGACCTTTATTTTATGTCTACAAACAGGTACTAAAAGGATTCAATCTTCACATCAAGTGTGGAGAAAACGTAGCATTAGTTGGATCATCGGGGTGTGGCAAATCAACCATACTGCAGTTGTTGCAAAGGTTATATGATCCCCATTTCGGTTCAGTTAAACTCGACGGAAAGGATCTAAAAAGCCTCAATTTGGGTTGGCTGCGGTCTTGCTTAGGTTTGTATACAAAATGGAAAATTTATATCCATAAACATATTAAGCGAATTAATATGCAGGCTTAAAGTTAGTATTCACTTGCTTGGGTATGAAAATTCTTGTTAAGTCTCAAGAAAAAGTTACATTAATTACATAAGGCCAGCAGAATGAAGCCTAATTAAGCAGAACTTGCAATGAAAATCTTCTTTTTGAAAATTTTCAGGCGTGGTGGGTCAAGAGCCTGTGCTGTTCCAAGGTACGATTCATGATAACATTGCAATCAGTTGTCCTGAATCTACTAGGGAAGAAGTACAAAGAGTCGCTGAAATGGCATATGCTCACGATTTCATATCAAATCTGCCACATGTAAGTAAGAAGTAGAATTAAGAATTGAAACTTGTAAAGAGCATTCTACCGTGTGGCGTGTGAAATGCAAATTATAAAAACACGTATTTTCAGATTTCCGAAAACTCAACCACTATTCAACCCCTAATCTACACTTAATAACAATTTGAGATGACCTTCATATAAAAATATTTATGCCAGTTCCAAAGTTATTGGGGTTTAAAGTATAGAAAGTGACGAGCTTCGTCTTAATTTAAAAAAAAATGAAAAAAAGGCCTAGTTACAATTATTTGGACTGAACATGTAGCAGCAGAGTCCACTTTGTTATTAATATCCTGTATTTTAACATCACTATATTACTCATCGTGGGCACCATTTATTCTGCAAAATGTATTAAATATTGAAAAAATTGCTGTGTTTTGCAAAAGTACAATCAGAAAGTCAACATTTCCCCAAAAGCATCAACTAAGTCCAAATTCCCCAAAATATTTCATAATAGTTGATATTTCTAGTTTTGCAATATTTTTCGTATGGTACTATCATTTCTGTCCAGGGGTACGACACCATAATAGGTGAACGTGGGGCATCACTATCAGGAGGACAAAAGCAGCGCATAGCAATTGCAAGATCTTTGCTACGAGAACCCGCTGTGTTGCTGCTGGATGAAGCCACTTCAGCCCTTGATCCTCATTCAGAAAGAAAAGTCCAAGCCGCTTTAGATAGAGCTACTGTTGGACGAACTACTATAACTGTATCACACAGGTTAGCTGACTGCAAAACTGAACATAATAAGGCGATGATAGTTTAGTGGTAGTGACGTCGGATGCCGCGACGAAGGTAGTGGGTTCGAATCCTACAACGAGTTTGAGATTTAAAAGAAAACATCGTGAAGAAACCATAGCACGGACGGATACTTTGTAGTAGGTATCCGTCTGGCTAGTTACTACCCTCAAATTGAAAATCAGTCGCTAAGCACCTACCGGTGTGTTCCGGCAATTGCACTTGACAGCCAGTTGCCTTCTCAGCAATATAACAGGTCAACAACGACAATAACCACTTACAATCAGTTGGACCGCCTAGCTGCTTGTCATCCTTATGACTTAAAAATAATAAAATCGTATTTATATCATTTTCCAGATTATCTACAATAATTAATTCCGATCGCATTATATGTATGGAGCAAGGAGTAATAGTCGAGGAAGGTACTCACGATGAACTTATGAAGGCTGAAGGTAAAAAAGACTTCTTGTTGTCCAATATATGTACAAAATGTATATATGATAACTATTATTCGTTTAATTTATCGTTATGAATTTTCAGGAGCTTATTACAAACTGGTAACAACTGGTCAAGATACTGTGAAACCAGATATTGATATTGGTACGTTGCCTGAAAAAGGTGAAGGCAATGATGACGTAACGTTACCATCAAGAGTTGACGTGAAAAGGAGGTCCACTAGAAGACTACTTCGGATGCATTCCAATAAAAGAGGTAAATATTTTAAACCATGAAGAGTTGAATATTATGATTAATTGCAACTAATTGACTCAGGCGTGACCTTGCAGAAATCCAAATATGTAGTAACTAATTCCGCTGGATCTCCTTCTCTGTCAAGTCCCACACAAGGAACTTAACAGGAAATCGACACGAGTTTCGTTTCTAAATATTTGTCTTCTGTTGAATCTTTATGATTAATTGTACAAACAAGTTTAGGTAAGGTTATTTAATGTTCTTAGCTGAATAAACATTGTCTATTTTAAACAGAATCTATCGATTGGATAACTCCACGTGGTTCAATCAGCTCTGTCATTTCCGCTGGTTTGTCCAACATCGTATATAATGCTGACGTAGAATCTGATGAAGAAAAAGATGAAGATGAAGTAGGTACCATTTAAAAATACTATACATATTTTATGAATTATATTTAAAAGTAAATAGGAAGAATCGAATGATTTATTTACCTAATACTATATTATTATGTGACTAGGTGTTGAAACCAGTAAGTGACTGGCAATTATTAAAACTGAATGGACCAGAATGGCCACTTCTGACTGTGGGATCCATTGCTGCATTTATCCAAGGTACCTGCTTTCCAGCGTTCGCCTTGCTTTTTGGATACGCAACAGGGGTAAATATAACAAATTTCTCAAATATATTCTGCAAATATCAGTTCGTAATAATTTAAATATTTTAGATTTTTGTGCTGCCTACTCACGAAGAAATCAAATATTTAGCAGATTTGTATTCTGGGTTGTTCATGGTAGTAGCTGCAGTCGCTGGCATAGCCATGTGGCTTCAGAGCTTCACATTTACAAGTGCCGGCCTAAAAATGACTTCAAGGTTACGTCATCAGTACTTTTCTTCTCTGCTGAAACAAGTAAGATACTCTGTAGATACTTATTTTATAATAGTGGATGGATGTTGGATGAAAAGACAAATATCAAAAAAGAGAAAGATGGAGCAAACGAAATAACAAAACGTATTGAAAGGATATGAGTGCTGAGATAGACAATATACAAACACAATCATGCGAGGCTAACACAGATGATTAAAAAATAGTGACGATCATGACTAAAGATAAAATTACAATTAAATTAACTTATTGTTAATATTTTAGGAAATAGGATACTACGATAAAGAATCGAATACAGTGGGAGCAATTTGTGCAAGATTAAGCAGTGATACGGCAGGAGTCCAAGGCGCTACTGGACTGAGAATAGGCCTTATTCTACAGGGATTTAGCTCCGTTGTGATTGGTTTTATTATGGCTGTTTGTTATAACTGGAAACTTACTTTAGTTTCAACTGCATTTTTACCTATTGTGAGTACAATAATTAACGCTTACTATAAATTAAACTTTTCTTTTTCAAACGTTATTCATTCTGATTCATTGTCATTACAGATGGTTGGAAGTATATGGCTAGAAGGTATAGTATCACAGCAATCCCAGAAAGATGAGCGTGCAGCTATGGAACAGGCAACATCTGTTGCAACAGAAGCAGTCATCAGTATCAAAACTGTTCAGAGCTTAGGTAGCCACGATATTTTCATAAATTTTCATTATGTTGTTTGCAAAACCCACTGGTATCAATTGTAACAATATTTCAGGTGTGGAAACAACTTTCATACAGAAATTCCAAGATGCTCTAGCGACTGCTTGCGTGGCGGTTACTAAAAAAACACGCTGGCGTGGACTGGTTTTGGGCTTAGGTGTCTACGTACCCTTTATGGCTTATTGTAGTGCTACTGTGTATGGTGCAGTGCTGGTTGCTCACGGAGAAATTGAATACAAAATTGTGATGCTGTAGGTTTACTGGCATGATTCTCAACCTATTTGGTGATTGAACTTTTTGGTAATGGTAGCCTTTTTCCACAGTGTAAATCAAGCTATTATGTATGGAGCGTACATGCTGGGTCAGTCACTGGTATATGCTCCCAGTTTTAACTCTGCGAAAGCATGTGGAGCGAGGGTTTTATCAGTTATCAAAAGACAACCTAAAGTTATCACTGAAGATAATGTAAGAGATAAAAAGGATTGGGTAAGTTGTTGAGAATGATCTTGTGAGTCTTATATTTGTTAAAAAATTATATATTAAAATGTTTTTGCGCAGTCGGCTTCAGGCAATTTTAATATTAAAGACGTGGAGTTCTGTTACCCAACGCGATCAAATCAACGCATCCTTAATGGAATAGACCTGTCAGTGGAAGCTGGAAAAACAGTTGCTCTGGTTGGATCCTCTGGTTGCGGCAAATCCACTATATTGCAGCTGATGCAGAGATTCTATGATCCTAACTCTGGGAGTATTGTAAGTAGAACCATTATTGAAAAGAAATAATAATTAAACGTACTTTTACAGTTACACATTGTATCCTTGTCTATGCAACTGAAGTAGTAAGATGAATTTCTGGATACATTAATGTTTAAACTGAAAGTGTCCTTTTTTATTTTCTGCAGGATTTGGACGGTAACGATATTCGGATGGCACTGACTATCCCGCAGCTGAGGCGTCAGCTGGGCGTGGTGCAGCAGGAACCGGTGCTGTTCGACCGCACACTCGCAGAGAACATCGCCTACGGAGACAACTCCAGGAAGGTTACCATGCACGAAATTGTAGCAGCTGCTAAGGCTGCTAATATCCATACCTTCATTGTATCCTTACCTCAGGTATGTCAATGCATGGATAGAAGATGATTTCAACTTTTTCTACAACATTACGCACGTTGATGTCACTTTTACAAGATTTTCCACGCATGTTACAGGGGTACGAGACGAACCTGGGCGCGAGCGGCGCGCAGCTGTCGGGCGGACAGAAGCAGCGCGTGTGCATCGCTCGAGCGCTCATCCGCTCGCCGCGCCTGCTGCTGCTCGATGAAGCCACCTCCGCGCTCGACGCCAACAGTGAACGGGTGAGTGTTTGTGCTAGTGTGGTGCGGTGTGGTGATGAAGTTGTTGATAATGATGAAACCTTTGTTGCAGGCCGTGTCAGAAGCCCTGGAGAAGGCAGCCAAGGGTCGCACCTGTATAACCATCGCGCACAGACTGTCTACGATTAAGGACGCCGATCTTATTTGTGTATTAGACAAAGGTGATAATTATGAACTGATGCTTTTGCTATCTAAATTAAATGCTATTGCTTACTTGTTAAATTTAAATCATTATTGATTTAAATTTAAATCTAATTATATTATAATGGAAATCTCCCTAAATTATTAGTCTTATCTTTTTTTTTATATAAAATAACGAAAAAGGAGTACCTACCTTCATATACCATTGTCTATCTATAGACAAATAATCGTGACGTCCACGCATCCCAGGATGATGCGACTGTTGGTTATTATTGAACTAATTTGACATGATATTTTTTCTATTATTTTCTTATGTTTTGTTGTTAGAATGTAGATAGAGTGAGACAAAATTAGTTTTGGGTGGTTTTGGTTATTATAAACTAGCTGTCCCCCGCGATTTCACCCACGTTCCCGTGATAAAAGGTAGCCTATAACCCTCGGGGATAATGTAGCTTCCTATTAGCAAAAGTATTTTCGTTGTTTCTGACCCTGAACATAATATTTGTATTACAGGTAAAATAGTTGAGAGAGGTACTCATGCGCAGCTGCTTGAGAAGAAAGGACTCTATTGGAAGATGTGTAAAGGGCAGAATGTGGCTTAATAAATTGTATTTTCCATTTTTAAAATTTGCAATAAATATTAATATTTAAAGCTGTTTGGTAATTTTATTTGTTTTGTAACGTTTTGTAAATAAGAATTTGAAATACTGCTTAGTTTGCAAAGTCTAGGGGAAAGTGGGGGAATTGAAAACGGTGGGTATTGGGAACAGCTAGTTAAATAATACTTCCCCCCGCACTACACCATCCCGCACCTGCTCAACGGACGCTTCTCGTGTCCTTCAGTGAGTGTGTAATAGTGTGTGCAAAAGGCTACACGCGCGTTGACACGGTGAGTCATAATTTATATTTTTTATTTTTGTTAGAACGGCGTCAGGCGGATAATTGGGACCGTTTCCAATTACCCCTTGTAATGCTTGTCGATTGTGTAAATATGTTTTAACTTTACAAATTGTTTCAGATGCCTCGAAATTGTACTACCGGCGAGACTAGCAAAGGTTACGTGTGTGATATGTGCTGCACAAGAAACTTTTAATTTATTTTATGAATTTAATTATGTAGTTTCTAATTACCCAATACCGTTTCCATTTCACTCGCGGGATGGTCTCAATTATCCCATAGGGTGTCGGGTAAAAAGGAACGCCAATGTTTTTGTTTTCGTTCATATTTCGAATAAAACGTTAATTTTTTCAACTTTTTTTGTCATTAATAAATAAATAAATTAGTAAAGGTTATGTTAAAATAAAAGTTGATTGTCTCTGTGACTTTATCAATCATATCTGAGCGTTAGAAAATAAGTGTTCCCAATTCCTCCACTTTCCCCTACCCATAGGCGACGATATTACATTTTAGGTTCCGTTTTTTGGTTCCGTACCTCAAAAAAGGGACTCTTATATTATAATGCTTATTTTCTTGGTTCTCCGTCTGTCTGTCCAAGTTTCAAGACCCTTTATCTCAAGAACAATATATCAGTTTAAATTAATATCAGATATTTATATGGGTACCGTATCTAGGAGATGTAAAAAATCAAGTTCCTAAGACAATGCAAAAAATATAGCTATTTATGTTGAATATTTTCATACTTCGCGGGTAAATCAATATCTACAGGGTTCTTCCGGTTAACCTAGAATCATGAAATTTGGCGACACACTGGTGATGATCTTCATAACAGATAACTCATATTACTACATATTTTTTAGGAATGGAAAAAACGGAACCCTTATAGGATCATCATGTGTCTGTCTGTCCGTCTGTTATCACAACCAATTTACTTTGAAACTGGACCGATTGAGTTGACATATATGTATTATAAAACCAGTGACGTAAATAAACGTAACGAAAATAAATAATATTTACTTTCTGATTAAAAATAAAGATTTTGAAATTAAACGAGAAAGTACCTAGTAGTAGTGGGATATTTTTCCATTCCTCCCCTAACCTCCGAAACCACTGGGCCTAAAAATTTTGAAAATATACAGAAAATAGTTAGGTACCTATAGATTACAGAAAAACCTATAAGAAATGTATGGTATTTTTTGTAAATATATAATTATTATATAGAATAATAGGCTAAATGACAGTGTCAAAAATAAATGACCAAACACTAACCAATGCATAAAACATCTGAAAACACGCGGAAACATCAAATATGTTGTACATTTAATGCTTTCTATGATTTTTAATTACCAGTAGAACTACTAAGAGTAGAAACGATGACGTCATAGCTTAGTATTTCATACAATATTCCATGTAACCGATCGTTTTGACATTTATTAAAATGTTGCTGATTTGATATGCCAGGAAACTACCCTATTTCGGTACGGTATTTCAGCTCGAATACTACATAGAGTTTACATCACTATCAGTAATCCTACAAAATTTAATGATAACAACCATTACAAAAACAGCCTTTGTTCGCACTCTAGACCGTAGTGAATGGGTGAAATATATTAGAGTAATAATGGATATACAGTTAGACTTAGGTTGAAATATGTTATCGTCAAGGTCTATCATAAGGTGGCTGTTTAGCACAACACTGTACTAAACTAGTGATCTAATTACGTTGATCTAAAAATGGAATACTATACAGGGATTTAAATAAAACCACCTTTTTTTTTTTAAAGGACACAAAGGTGCTAGCCAAACAAACAAACAAACTCTTCAGCTTTATTATTAGTATATAGATAGATATAGATGGATAGATACATAAATATAGATTACATAAATTCAAAAGAATGACGCCTTGCTGAATTTCTTGCCGGAGTCTTCTTCAGTTGCTTCTTGCTTCAGTTTAAGCGAATGAGAAACCGGTGGTAGAATCTATTGTAATAATTGTAACTATCGATATTCTTAGGTGCCACCAGAGGGCCTACTCCGAAAAACGATACACGATAGTTCGATCATCGCTGTCAAATGAACAACCAATAGAATTGCAGCAAACTGACGCGACGTAAATTTTGTGCAATTCTATTGGTTAATAATTTGACAACGATGATCGAACTATCGTGTATATTCTTCGGAGTAGGCCCTCAGGGCCTAAGCTGTATAAATGAGTTTTGAGTTGAAACATATTTTAATGCTAAAATCAATCAATTTGTTGTTTCTTTTTGTATGGAAATATTTTAGTCTTATTTTCCACTCCAAAATATTTATCTATAATAATATTATAAAGAGGAAAGATTTGATTGTTTGTTTGCATTGAATAGGCTCCAAAACTACTGAACTGATTTGAAAAATTCTTTCACTAATAGGAAGCTACATTATTCCCGAAGGTTATAGGTTACTTTTTATCCCGGGAATGCAAGTGAAACCGCACGGAACAGCTAGTGACCTATAAAAAGTATGCCCTTTCGGCCTCCCTCCTAAATAATCCCAAACTCAGAAAACACAAATGTTTGTCCTGGACGGGAATTTAACCCACGACCTGTGGTGTAGGTAATAGCTGGTTGTATCCAACCACGCCAATTGGCCCGTCCATAGTTAATTATTTTTACTATAAAAATTGTTTAAACTATAGCACTTAAAATAGTCAACATAAAGAACTTATTTTCGCGGCAAAATTTTATTTCTTTGCATTACTGACTAGCACAAGTTTATCTAATATGAGTTTATGAGGATGCTCTCCGCGAATGTCTCCCTCCCTTACTAAAGTGATGGGGACAAGCGAGAAGGCTAAAAATTACTATTTTATGTTATTTATAAAACAATTAAGCCGTTTTTTAAAAAGTAAGTAAGCTATCCTTTTGTATTAGATTCCAGAATGTATGATAATATTTTCAAGTTATTTGGACCGGCGGGCGGGGAGCTTTTTCCGCCAACGCGTTAGCTTGGCCATACAAAGAGGGAACGCTGCCAGCCTTCTGGGAACCTTGCCGTTGATTGGCAGCAGCACATGCCTCGAGGATTTTTTTTATATATAGTTTGTATATTTGTTGTAAATAATTGTAAATATTGTATAGTTATTTGGATGGAAATAAGAAAAAAAAAACAGTCTTAGTAAAGGTAAAATATTCAAGATTTTTTCCTGACGTTACTAATGAAAAATTCAGATTTAAAAAATAAACTATTCCTCGTCACATACCTACATATATTTTTTACAAATCTCTTGCAACAAAGAATGCCGAGAAAAAATTAATCAAGAATCGTAATTTCTCGGATATCGTCGTCTTAAGTCGCTCTTCAATATCAACAAAACATCAAACGGTTTATAATTGTATTGCATAATTGCTGTTTATCTTCCTAGCTAGATAATACCGTCATTATGACAAGTTTGCGACAGTTTGCAAACTTTAATTTGAGGCCCATATAAGATTGAAATCGTACAATACGGAGGAACCGCGAAGGTTGCTCGCGAAATTAAAATTGTATGCTAATTGCAGATCAGTAATAGGTCGTATGTTTGTCAAAATGTAATTCGCGACAGGAATGGTAGTATACCTTACTGATTAGTAATATAACTAAAATTAAATATTTAAAGAAACCCCCGAAACTCACTAGAAAATTGGTGATATTTTTTAAACGGCTGAACAGATTTTCATATTTTCATGAAACATGGCTAAGAGCACTCGGGATAAAATTATCTATGACACAAAAAAAACTAAACGAAAATCGGTTCAACCTTTTGGGAGCTACGAAACCACGGACAGATGAGGATTGGGGGTTAAAAATACATAAACAATATATTTCTCCAAGTGTATAATGTGTTAATTAATGGTTTGCACCGAAACAAAACCTGTAAATAGCTTACGTCAATATCCATTTCAATGATAACCATTGGATTTTGATACACCACTTTCTTGGCAAACCGTAGGTACCTTCCACGCAAAACGCACTTCTTTCTTTTATTGTTTTCAAGATGATTGAGAAGACGTCAATAAACTAGACTCAACAAAGTGTGTCACATCTAGACTAGATGATTTTTATTACCAATTGACCAAGGTCTTTCATATTACCACTTATTATGAGCTATTTGCAGCAATCATATTTTTTATGCAGCAGAGTCTGGACTATGGACGCTTGCGACACCCGAGGACTGAACCAGGAGTGCGCATTTTTAAATCCTTGGACGACCAAACTCACTCGTAGTCTACCTCCTTTATTCCGCACTAGCTATTCCCCGCGGTTTCAGTCGCGTTCCCATGACAAAAATTTCGGGAATAATGTAGCTTCCTATTAGTAAAAGAATTTTTCAAATCGACCCAGTAACTACGGAGATTAGCGCGTTCAAAGAAACTCTTCAGCTTTATTATATGTATAGATTTCTAAATTCGGACCACGATGGCATCACTTGTACCAACGTCTTGGCCAAAGTCACTGGAAGCCACTGGATCCAACGATTCAGATGATAATGGTGTTGGAAATCCATATCTTGCTAAGTTATGATCATAAATATTCATAATATTTTATACCCAAAAATACTCGTATGTAGGATGAATAATCCAAAATTGCTTTAAAGGTGGTTTTAGGAGGAAGTTCCAGACACTAAAACATAGCTCTACCATTGGATAATACCAATAAAAAGAAATCTTGCTGAGTTCCTTGCCGGAGTGTTCTCAGTTTAAGTGTATGTGGAACCGGTGGTAGAGTCTATTGTAATAATTGTAACTATCGACATTCATAACTGCCTAGGGCCTAAACTGAATTAATGAGTTTTGAGTTTGAGTATTATAAGTCTTCTATCTAAGTTGGTCCCATTTTATTGTGCTTTGCGCAATATTTCACATGTCTTCCATTCAATTCAATTTCTTACTCGTATTATCTTATTAAGGTCGCGGAAAATTGACATCATGGAGATCCTTGTCCACAGCAGACGTCTTTCGGCTGATATGATGATGATGGATCCATACATTTCAGTTTTCCTGTCCTCTTTCATATTTAGAAATAATATTGGTCGTAAAATACGAGACCTCACTCAGCTTCAACCATGACGCCTGAGTGACACTACGACGTACAATTGGCACGAACAAATTCAATCATTATTAATAATCACAGATGCATAAGTACTATATTCGCATGTCTAGTCCATTGGTTTTCTTTGATTACCTTTGATTGAACTGACTTCCCCAAGGAATTAATGTGCGATTGTGAACGAACACTAAACTATTGTTTGATCTGATATAAAGTGTTATAAAATATAAGCGTCTCTATGCTTACACTATTGACACCCAGAGATAAGAGCGAGCACACATAATCTTTGAAATGTGCAAGTCAGACACGTGTCTGCTCTAAAAATGAACGTAGCATTAGTTTCAACATGATATTTATCTAATTTTAGATGATTATGCTATAAGGAATTAGGATAATTCGCATTATAAACTTTAAGTTTTTTAAATCATACTAGCTTCCGCCTCGCGGTTTCACCCGCGTTCCCAAGGTACCTTATGGTTTCCCGGGATAAAAGGTAGCCTATATGTTATTCCAGGGTATGATCTGTCTATGTGCCAAGTTTCATCCAAATCCGTTCAGTAGTTTTTTTACAAACTTTCGCATTTATAATATTACTAGGATAACCTATAGTCTTCAAGTTTTAGGGTGAATATACCTATACATTTATTTGGGAAGCATGCTCCATTCCCGGCCTCTCGTCGTAGTTCCTTCTTAAAAAAAACAGCGTATATTTAAAAAAATCGGCCACGCACCGTCTAGGGTTCCGTAGCTACCCGTCACAATTTGCGGTACCTATTTCACATATATATTATAGATATTTCATTATTTATTTACCGAGGTGTCTCGTCGGCGTGACGGTACTAAGAAAAGCGTGCAGAACATTATCACGCTACGAAAGGAGACCGACCCTGACTCAGTGCTGACGCACGGGATCTGCAAGCTCCCTCCTTCACCTCCCTCGCCCTCCCTCCACCTTCGATCACGTTGATGTTACGAGCATGCTGAAACACATCGTAAATCAAAAGAGGTTAGATGCATCCCAAACACTGTCGCTGATTTGCGTACCTAATGGACTTTTAGCACAACTTTTAGGTCCGGTTGCTTGCATCGAACCATTAGTATGTAAAACCATTCATTTTGACGTTCTTTCTAATGAAACCCACCAGACAAAAAACTGTTATAGTTATATATCTATACTATTAACATAAAGTAAATAATATCTATTAATAAAGCTGAAGAGTTTGTTTGTCTGAATGCTAATCTCCGGAGTTACTGGTCCGATTCGAAAAAATCTTTCACTAGAAGGAAGATACATTATTCCTGAAGGTTATAGGCTATTTTTTTCCCGGGAACGTGAGTGAAGCCGTGGGGAACAGCTAGTAATTTATAACTAAAGTATAAAAAACGAATAAAGGATGACTTATTTTAGACCGTGTCGTGTCCGAGCCGAGCGTCGCCCGCAGTAAGGTCAACTAAGTCCGCCGGCGAACCAAAGTAACCAACAAGCCCGAAGAATTTTCAAACTGAAGTGGCAGTGGGCGGGGCACATCGCTCGTAGGCCGCTGGGGCCTGGTTCTCGAGTTGCGACTACTAACCGGAACGACGACGGAAGGTGTACGATCTTGTGACGGTCGAATACCGCTGGATGCGGGGGTAGCGCAAGAACGGCCAATATGGAGATCCTTGAGGGAGGCCTTTGTCCAGCAGTGGACGTCTTTTGGCTGACATAATGACCTTAGGACCAGCATTGAAATGTCAGGGGACTTTGAACATTATGTTCAGCTACATTAGGATTTATAATCGTTACGTTTTGTTAACTACACGTGCTGTAATTATTTCATCAACTGTTGTAATATGGCGAGATAGTAAAATACTTATAATGTTTGCTCTGAAACTATATCGTAATATATAAGGCAAATATTGTGAGGTTGTGATCTGCTTTACGTTCGATCAGTCTATCGGGCACGTTCAGTGGGTGCGCACGCGATTCCCATTACTAAATGTCTTTGATTTCATAACAATTTGAAAACAGGAGACAATCAAATGGGAGTCAAAAAGTTGAAAGATCTGTAAGTTTATGCTGAGCGCTTTCTCTTATATATTTCCGTTTTATTTTATAAATGTTTTATTTTTAATAAATAAAATATATTCTATTTTTAATAAAAAAAAAATTTTTTTTTTAATGTTTTCGTTAATTTTATATGAATTTGTGTATTTACAATAATAATGTATCTACTTAGTGAAAAAAAGTGTAAATTATCAAAAGTTAAATAAACTTCCAACTGTTTAATAAGGTTAATGATTGGTCAGTGAAAGAGACGGCACACAGTGGCGATGGTCGTGGGTTCGAATCCCACTATGAGCTTAAAGTTTCGGCGGCCTAACTGCCCTCAAATTTTTTGCCAAACTGACCTTTGTGGCTCATGAGAGGCAGTCTCTAGTCTCGTATACTCACATTCCATGGTGATTATGGTCAAATCCAAACTTATACAAATTTAAAAATAAATGTGTGTAACGCGAAATCAATGCAAAGCGAATTGATAACAAGCGAGCATTATTAGGTTTAAAAGTGCTAAAATAAATTATTATAATAATAATAATTTATATTTTTTTATTTATTTCAGGAAAACAAACGAGAATGATTATAAAATATCCTTCTTTCAAGTAGTAAGCTATTTTCATTTATTAATATTTATTTATTTATAATATTGCGTAATCTTAATTTTAACTAATATTAATGCGAATGTTTGCGTGTCTGTTACCTCTTGACGCTTCTTTGGCATATTTTTTTTATTTTATTTTTTATTTTATTTAAATAATGCAGTGAATATTCAATTACATAATAATGTAGGTACTTAAACAAGCATACTTAACTATGTTCCTTTTAGTCAAGAATTAATAAATTCCTGTTGTTAAATACAAGGCACATGGTGTGTTTTTACTCGACTGATCGACTGAGGAGGGTAATGTTTTTCGCGCGCATGTACCTATGTATGTATGTCCGTTCCATCGTGACCTCCCGTAACTTCAACGGCTGAACCGATTTTGATGCATGTTGTGTTGTTAGATTCGTCTTTATTGCGCGGGTGTCACTAGGTATGTTAAAGTTATCAAAAATCAATATGAGTGAGCTTTTATTCAAGCAAATAAAAAATATTATGCAACTTTTTTCGTACCTACTGCAAACTTTTTTAATAACTGCCTTGTACTATACAGTTTCGCTATGCAACACCCGTGGAACTGGCGGCGACGATTTTCGGCATCATCTTCGGCTTGCTTAGCGGCGCAGGAGTGTGTTATAATATTGTACAATTCGGCGAACTGAGCACTTCATTCGTAGAGAGAACCAAGTTTCAAGACCAGCTGTCCAGCTACTTGCCTTTGACATCAACGTTTGGTGGAGGCAGAAGACTGTAAGATACGTTTTATATTGCTAATAGTCAAAATCAAAAACTCATTTATTCAGTTTAGGCCCTAATAAGGCACTTATGAACGTCAACAGTTACAATTTTACAATAGACCGGTTCGGAATACACTTGAACTGAGAAGACTCCGGCATGAAAGTTTATTCGTTAGCTTTACGTAAATACTATTATTACCCGGCCCGCGGTTTCACCTGCGATCCCCTATTTTAGCCCCAAGGGGATGAATTTTCAAAAATCCTTTCTTACGTCGTAATAGCTATCCGTATGCCAAATTTCAGCACGATCCGTCCAATTTTTTGACTTTTGTAAGCAAATTTTTAATCCCTTTGTTACATAGAATTTTAGGTTAGGAACTCTAATGTTTTTGAAAATAAACACAACCCATGTTACTCGCTGAATCTATCGATAAATCATGAATTTTTAAAATCAGTCAAGTATTATACATTACGTACAAATAAACATCACACAAGTCTTTTCTCATTATAATACTAGTGTAGATATTTATGTCAAACTCTTTACCGTATACAATATTTACAATTATTTACAACAAATATACAAACTATATATAAAAAATTTCCTCGAGGCGGCGGCTGCTGCCAATCAACGGCAAGGTTCCCAGAAGGCTGGCAGCGTTCCCTCTTTGTATGGCCAAGCTAACGCGTTGGCAGAAAAAGTTCCCCGCCCGCCGGTCCCCTGTGACCTCAATTAATTATAAAGATAATGTTTTATTCAAACTCTTTTATGTAATCATGTAATTTTATTAATCATGTAACTAGATTAGTGTGCTGAAGATAGCAGCAAAATTCGGCTTATTATACCCTCCTAAAATTCAAAACCATAAAGTGCTTAATGTGATGATGTGATTCTAAATGTTACCCGGTTGAGAGCCCTCTGCGCTCGCCGATTGTCCGGTAAGGTTGCTGCAGCCATCAGAGGCTACCAACTTTAGTCCTTTCCAAAAAAGAAAAAAAATGATGTTATTTTTAATGTGCATTTAATTTTGTTTATAACAGTGTCAACGCAAGCCATGAAGAGAATATGGCCGCTCTCATTGAGGACGCAGAGGCGATGGCTATTGGTCTCTTCGTCAGTATAGCTATTTCTATACTGTTTTGCGTTCTGTCCGTCGGTCTCATCAGCTGGAGCTCCCTGAAACAAGTATGTTGTTCACCTGGTTCACTTAGGTACCAAAAATGAATCATAGACTCATCGATATAACCATCATTATGAATTCTCTAATACAAAATTCACGAAAAAAGTACCCTCAACGAACTGGGGGGCTAAAACAATATTGCCGATCGAGCAATATTGCTATGCAATTAAAATCTCGAATTACAGCAGCTTATTACAGCAGATTACTGTGTAATTTGTCCAAATTGTAAAATGATTAGCATTTTCACCAAAAAATATTTAAAAAAAACATTTGGCTCTGCTGTAAATTCGAGCTATGAATTGCATTATCTACGCGGATGCTTCTGAGAGATATCCAAACGGATACTAGCGTTGAACTTGAATTATCAATCTTTTCGTATGTCTGATTTTTACTTCGGAAACTTTTGAGCAAAATACCCGAACCCGTAAAGCGGATTTCAGACGCTATACTTACTATGCTATACTATTGTGCTATATAGTATAGCAAGCGTATAGTAAGCCAATAATAATAGTACAGTACAGTGTGAACGTGTCCATAACAATGTATGGAGCGTGATATTGTCGTGCTATGAGCTATATGCTATTATAGTATAGCGTCTGACGTCTGAAATGAGCTTGTAATCCATATGATGGTATATCCATGCACAGACATAAGATTATGTGTTTGTCATTATCACTCGATAGTAGATACCTACAATGTTATAAAGTGTCATAAAAGCCTCTAAATCTTAATGTTGCGCAATAAGAAATGATTATTGTCTTTACATTGAGGATTAACGCGTAAAGTAATGCTTATGAGATGTGCGTACATCCATGCCTACATAATCAGCCGCGTCACTGAAACACTCACATAAAAATATGTTGTTTGACTCATAAAATTACTAAGCCCTTTGTAATGCGTGTATCGTGTTAAAGATCTGTACGATTTATATGAAAACAGTGCCTTTTCATGTGGTTTATATAAAACAGAGTTTATATGTCTTGAAACAGTTTGCTTCTGTGACTTACAGAATTATTAGATCAATCAATAAGCAATCAGCTCAGCTCTGAGACGATTGTTTAGACAGTCATGTCAAACTCGAACTCACTGGTGGGTCAAAAGCACAAAGACTATAAAAACAAAATACTCGCACTATTATCTGGCTGTTTTCTATATTGATTCGGGCCACAGAAAAATGCTCAATAGGCTGAATGTTTGACAAAGCTCTAAACTCTAACGTTAAAAGTAACTAACTGCAAAGACTTTTCGTCCTTATACCGAACCTGTTCGTATCATATGTCCATGGGAATCTGTAAGGAAAGGTGCCAAATAATCAGCAGCGCCAACTTTGGCACTCGCGATTACTCTCGAACTTCTCACCATTCTCGATTGTCATTCAAAATTCAACGCAAATAAAAGGGTAATTAAGTTTTGTATCTCCTGTTTCAGATCACTAGAATACGATTACTTTTCTTGAGGGCAGTTTTGCGACAAGACATGTCATGGTTCGACACTGACTCAGAGTTCAACTTGGCATCCAGTATGTCTGAGTGAGTATTCTTTACACCATCTTATCCCGATTCCTCCTCATCATAAATAACTCTCAACAGTTGGCTGAATCATAAGGCTCGTCTGACGAGGTGGTTAAGATTGTCATGAAAAGACATAAGGCGACGATATACGAAAATGATGATGATTCTAAATGTAATTTTTCTCGGCACTCTTTGTTGCAAGAGATTTGTAAAAATTATATGCTAAACTAGAGAAAATATGACGAGGAATAGTTTAAAAAAACATTAGTAATGTCAGAAAATAATGTATTTTTATTTTTAAAATTAAAAATGTTTTTTTAAGGCGATGATAGCTCAGTGGTAGTGATGTCGGATACCGAGACGAAGGTCCCGGGTTTGAATCCTACAATAAGCTTGAGCTTTCGGTGAAGGAAAACATCGTGAGGAAACCATAGCACGGTGGTAGGGTACTTTTTAGTGCCCGCCTGGCTGGCTACCACCCTCAAGTTGAAAATCTGTCGCCTAGCATCTTTCGGTGTGTTCCGACAGCTGCACTTGAGAGCCAGTTCCTTTCTAGGCTTTGTGTGCTTACCATCATTGGCCACATCATCACTGACCACGGTGAGACTGTGGCCAAACACAGGCCTATACATAGTAAAAAAAAAAAAACATATTTGGTCCTTCCTAATGTTCCTAATAACTTGAAAATAATTAACATTCCTATATTCTGCGATCTAATAGAAAGGGAATAGCTTTCTTATTTGTTTTAATAGTTTTTATTTAAATAACATTTAAAAGTATTTTTTAAATAAGTGTGCCTCTCGCTTGTCTCGTTTTTCCCCGTCAGTTTAGTAAGGGAACTAAACCTATTTCTCATTCTAGAAACCTAATGAAGATTAAAGAAGGAATGGGAGAGAAACTGTCTGTGGTAACCAACCTGCTTGGGACGTTCCTGATCTGCTTATGCTCTGCATTTCCACTGGGTTGGGAGCTTACCCTGGCGTGCATCACCGTGGTACCATTTTCAATAGCCGCTTCAGTTGCATTGACTAATGTAAGTAATCTTTTTCTTTACAAAAGATATAACTAACATTTAAAGAAACCCCAGAAACTCACTGGAAAATTAGTGATAATTTTCAAACGGCTGAGCGGATTGTCTTGACCGACCTGTCTTTTTCGGTTGTACATTTTTAGGACGTTATGTAAAATGAAATCTTCAGCAGTGTTGACATCATTAGTCGGCTCGAAGTTGGTATCTTTGTACTTTTGCTAATTTGAAGTTCCATTGTAGGGAATAGCGATATGCCCAACTCTAACGCTTTTGCGAAAGACAGACCATTGTGTTTTGTCACAGCAGCTCAGTGTTAGAACTACCTCCACTTTACATACCGCTGAAAATTAATGTGCTCCTACTCATGAGTAAGGTTATCAGAGCAGTGCCGGATACAGGGGGAGGGGCAGGAGGCCAGGGACCCCACAAGGCCGACTACCATTGCGATGTGCATTTAATTTTGAGGCTGTGATGAGCTCGTGCGATCATCTTACCATCAGATGGACCGCGTGCCTGCTTGTCAACTTTCTGACATAAAAAAAAAGAGCAAGTCAGGTTACAAATAATTGTGCACCAGAGCTTATTGGGGAGGGGGGAAGCGTCGGTAACGCACAGGTGATACCCGGATCAAAGAATACTTAGTATGTAGACACTCAGTGGTTTTTGCCCGGGTGTTGCAATCATAGGCTACGGTAACCGCTTACTATCAGAAAGAAAGAAGGAAGATAGAAAAACTTTTATTCTGGGTACACACAACATTACAATTATGAAGTAGGTATACAGTAATATAAAATACAATAAAACAATAATGTAATGTACGTTGCGTGATACCCGGAACAGATCCCGACTCGGCATAGGTTAATTTGGTTAATTAACCCTCGCGCTGGTTTTCAGTCGGGGCCTTAAAACCATCAGAAGCCGTGTTTGTTGACTTTGTTTTAAAAAACAAATTCGAGATTTTTTTATTTAATTAAACAGGTAAAATCTCCTGGATAATTTTTCACACACGGTTTCTGATCCCAAACTAAGTAGAGCTTGTAATTATGTAAACCAATAACTAATATACTGCATATAAGTACTAAATTTGTCTGTAAATGCTTATATAAATAATTACACCCAGACTCAGACAAATAGACATGTTCATGCACACAAATGTTTGTCCTAGATGGGATTCGAACTTACGATCTGCGGCGCAATAGGTGTCTTAACCAACTGCGCCAACTGGCCTGTCCGTGTAGATCTTTTCAAGTGCTCATAATGATACCTAAACGCTATATTAATTAGCTATATCAGTCATCTGTCGTAGGAAAAAGAAAAGATGAAATCTCCAAGCCACATGGTGATCTGATAAACCTATAGACCATCTTGGCGGACTAGAACGTGGAGCCGACCCCGAATAATGGGTTGAGGCGAGGGGGAAGAAGAAAGTCATCTGTCGTAGAAATAAAGAAAAAAAATATTGACAGTAATCAACGCAAATTACGATTCCATACTTATAAATATTATGTACACACGGCCACAGATCAAGCTACACACTGCGGCACCTTATGCGGTTGTAATAGGCGCTATTTTGCAACAAAAATGTGTAGCTTGATCTGTAGCCGTGCGTACTAATTTAACTATTAATTAAAAAAAACCTGATCTTATGTATTGGAAAGTAACTCGACTATCTTAGATCTGAACTAGCTCAATGAGTCAGATCACACGAGTTTGACAGTGCCGGATTAAGCAAGCCCGGGGCCCGAAGCAAATTCCATCGTGGGGCCCTTAATTTGCTTCAAGTATAAAGTAGTAAAAAAATTCAAGGTTACAATTTTTAAAAAATCATGCTCAGGTGGAGGTGGCTGGCCTCTTTTGCGCGGGGCCCGTAACAATTGCTACTCTTGCTACGCTCAACGAAAAAATGAGTAGCTGTAGACCCAATCCGGCTCCTATAGTCACATACCTACTGTATGTGACTATTTGAGGTTCGGTCAAAAAAGTTTTTGTAGGTACGAGTGATTCGTTCTTCGTGAACTTTTAGAATGATTAATTCAACGTGACACTGGCAATTTTTTTTTACATTGGTATTAATTTCAACTTGTTTATTTTAGTATCAAACGAGATCGTCCATACAAGAGATGGAGTCGTACAGCAAAGCTGGTAAACAAGCTGAAGAGGTCCTAAAATCAATAAGAACCATCGTCGCATTTAGTGGAGAAAATAAAGAATCTGACAGGTAAGTAAGGTAAAGATTTAAAAAAAAGAACATGCTAAGGCTCCTTCCAATACACATTATTTTTTAAAAAGCAAACTACCTCTCCAACTTATGTTTGTAGTAATGTAACGGGTCTATTCGCGCATAATTAATATATACGTCGGGAGCGCTGATCACAAAAATCCTTTCAATCGATTATTTTTGATGTAATAAATTAAAACGCAAAAAATATCCGTTAAAAATTCTAAATGCGGCCCATTCTCCTTATCTGTGGTATAGTTTTACTATCGCATTTACCTAGTGTGATGCATTTGATTTAAAAAGCAAATAAACATTAATAATAATGCAAATACATCAGATATTACTAATGTGCGCCATTAAACAAATATGTTAAACATGATTTATGGTGGTACCTATTGTACAATAAAAGGAAAATGTCCTTTTTTTCTGCTGTCCGTTTGTCCGTTACAAAGATCATATAAAAATTGTTATTATTATTTTTTAAATGCTAATACCTAATATATTAACATTTTCGATAAAGGTGCATACATATAGACGCTAATGCAAAAAAAATAAATTATAAATTAATACACTACAGCATCCCAGAAACGGGTAAAATAGAGGTAATCAGCTAGTATACTGTAAATATTAATCTGTTAATTAAATGGGTTTATAATTTTTATTATGTTTTTCATCTAATTCTATGCTAATATCCTTATCTATTTTCCCGAGCAATATAGTATACATTCTCGTATTTTACGTTCACGGTTTTACCCGCGATCTCGAGATAAAATCTAGCTTTATGGTTGTCATAGGGAAATCAAGTTAGCGTATCTCGTAAAAACGTAAAAAACTCGTAAAAAAATATTGTAAGTATTCATTATTAATTAAAATCGAAAAGAGGACACGGTAACAAGAAACGATCCTTACTTGAATATTTAAAAAATATACACAATATGGTAATAACGCCTTCCTACTGCCTAAATAATGGGAGCTGAGAAAGGCCTAGGGCGGCCAAGACTCCGCCTCTGACGTTGAACTTTCTACAGGTGAGGCGTTACACATAAATATTATTATTTCGCAGATATAAGAAGCTTCTAGAACCAGCCGAACGCTTCGGAAGGAAGCGTGGATTGTACACTGGCTTTGGAAACGGTTTTAACTGGGTACTCACCTACTCACTGAATGCTATTGGCTTGGCTTACGGCACGAGGCTTGTGCTTGGTGACTTCGACAAACCTTCAGATGAAAAGAAATATGTCGTCGGGGCTATATATAGCGTGAGTGATCTAGTTATGAAGAATTTACAAGCCAGTTGGCGCAGTTATGACACCACCTATCACGCCACTGGTCATGGGTTCGATTCCCATCCAGGACAAACATTTGTGTGCATGAACATGTCCGTTTGTCCTGTGTCTGGGTGTGGTCTGCTTAGTTTGGGATCAGATAACCGTGTGTGAAGAATGTCCCAGAATAATTACTCACGAACACTAACACACACTCCCACGCACATACACACCTTTACTCACTAACTTACCCTATCTTCTTCACCTTAAATACATACATAAATCTGTAACGATTTTTTTTTATGTTTAGAACGTTAACACAGGTGTTTATACACTCTGCTCATCGGACACATTACTGATAAATATATATATATATACTTTTTAGGATAAGGTTAAGGGAAAATTATATTTTACTTTTAAGAGCTGTTCTGTGTATTTTGCAAATAAGGTTAGAATATTATTTAAATTTTTGTAAATATTTAATTTAGTTGTATTAAATTTATAAATTTAATTAATTAGATAGCTCGATTGAATGACAATTGTGGTAATTAGGTAATAAATATCCTGGGACATTGTTCACACACGGCTATCTGATCCCGAACTAAGCAGAGCTTGTACTATAGTCCGATAAAACAATACTGGTGGTCCATATTCTGTCCGTACTGTTTTTTTTCAAAGCCTAGAAGGGAACTGGCTCTCATTTGTAGCTGTTGGAACTCACCGGAAGGAGCTTGGCGACAAATTTTCAACTTGACGTGGCTTGAATTAAATATATTTTCATTTGTCCCAGATAGAATAGAACCCACTACAACGCAAACGTAAATGGACTACAATTCCAATACGTACCACATTGTTTACAACAATCAAAGCCACGTGAGAGTAATAAAAGGCACTTTATTGCTACAATAATACAATTAATATCAACATGAAATCGTACTTCTATAGATATAAAACCTCAACTAGCTTCGTTGATAAATCATTTAAAATGATGTGTGCGCCACGTAACCGTTTGACCCCAGACTGCCATTCACATGTAACGTGGTACCTACCAATTGATTTTTATTGTACCAATATGATACGGTAGTGTTGTAAATGTCATTTAATTGATTTGCATGTCTCCTTTAGATTCTCTTTAACGCGTACATGGCAACACAATCGATTACGTTATGCGTACCGCATGCGGAGGCGTTTGCGGCGGCGCGGGCCGCAGCTGCAACAATATTCGCGCTGATTGAAAGAGAACCGAAAATCGACAGCCTTGATAAAGGTGGACTGACACCTCGAAGAGTTGTCGGTGATATAACACTAGAAGATGTCCACTTTAGCTATCCGTCCAGGCCTGATATTAAGGTGAGTCTCTTTGTAGCTATGTCGCAGCCAATTTGTAGAATACGCCGTATTATATTATAGCTAGCTGTTTTGTAAACTGCCGTCATTTTATAGTGGGTTTAGTAAACGCATATTAACTACGTATCTAACTAACTACAACTGCTAGTACGACTTTTGATTGGAATGAACAATAATTTTGATAGCATATTATTACCTATATTGGAATCATTTTACCTATATTGAAAGCACACAAAATGGTTACTACATTTGCAGCGTATATATATCTGGGAACACGGCCGTGTCCCCGCCAGACGAGCCAAGCAAAGCGCAACTACCTACCTTTTCTCGAAGCGACTTATTTTTCATTTTGCAAACAAAAATATACATTTTTGTTTCACAAAACAAATAATTATGTCATTTGTTTCTTAATAGATTCTAGAGTCAATTTGAATGTCAACAGATTCTCAAAGGGTTTTCTCTTCACATCAAACGTGGGGAGTGTGTGGCGCTAGTGGGCTCGTCAGGATGCGGCAAGTCTACTATCCTTCAGCTACTGCAACGTTTATATGACCCTCACTCTGGAACTGTCAAATTAGACGGGAAAGACCTTACTCATCTCAACTTGGGATGGCTCCGATCATGTTTAGGTTAGTAACTAGTTACTATACCGGGTGATTTTGAAAGGGTATAGCAGACCGAAAGGGCATTGATACCTTATACAGATCATGAAAAAAATATTTGAAAGCGGAAAACAAAATAATATCAATAAATTAGTTTGGCGTTAAAATGGTACGCTGCAATGTAGCTATGCCATGTCACTAAGTTTCTTAGTGCGAGTAATATCATAACTTAACCATAACTTCGTAATGGTGGTGCTAAGGCACCTAATTGTTTATTATGTTTATTGATTACTGATAACGATGTACACCTATTCGTAGAAGTCGGGCTAAATTACCATGTCAAAATCAGCCTGTACCTATGCCAAAATTTGAAGGTGCAGAAATGAGCGCGCCATTTTTGAAAATATTGAATGTAAATATGAAAACTCACGGACAGTCGAATAATATCTTTACATTAAGGTGGAGGCGTCGGTTGGAGGGCGAAATTCAAATTTTATCTCGTTTTTTGCTAATTGCAGCTCAGTTATAGGTCGTAAGTTATCAACATGTTATTTGCGAGAAGAATGGTAGTATATTTATTGATTAATAACAAAATAAATCATCAACATATTCCTCCAAGGTATATTAGAAACATTATTATGAAATAGTCGTATATGTCAGTAATATACTTCGAAGGTTCACCCTTAAAACCGCGGGGAACAGCTTGTATTTTATATTACTGTACTTTTGTTGTTTGTAGTCCTTTAATGTACCCAATCAAAATCATGTTGTTATTTAATTATTAATATTCCAGGAGTGGTCGGACAAGAGCCAGTACTGTTCCGAGGGTCAATACACGACAACATTGCCATAGGATGTCCAGAAGCGACTCGAGAGGAAGTACAGCGGGTCGCCGAGATGGCGTATGCGCATGATTTCATCACAAACCTACCAAATGTAAGAGACATATCTTTATACCGACTGAAAACTGATACCAACGTGGATTACATAACTTTATTGAATATTTGGCGGAACCACTCAACATCTGGTGGACCGTCGGCCAGGCTGGTCAACATGTTGACATTAAAAACAGTCCGCGAAAGACTCCGTCTCTTACTAAACTGACGGCGGTAAGCGAGACACGAGAAGCGCACTTTTAGTAAAAAAATACTGTTCTATGTTATTTAGAGAAAAACTTATTAAAAATGTAAGAAAATTATTCCCTTTCTATTGGATCTCAGAATGTAAGTTTTTGGGCCATCCAAATACTTAGTATTAAGAGTTCGCGGGTGAAAATGTGGGGTGAAGAGTTTTTAATACAAAAAGAAATACTTAGAAATAAATATACCTACCATCTCCCACAGGGCTATGACACGGTGATAGGCGAGCGAGGGGCATCACTCTCTGGTGGACAGAAGCAGAGAATAGCCATCGCTCGATCCCTGCTGCGGGAGCCAGCGGTGCTGCTGCTGGACGAGGCTACTTCAGCTCTCGACCCTCATTCAGAGCGACAGGTTCAGGCAGCGTTAGACAGGGCTAGTGTTGGACGGACCACCATCATGGTATCACACAGGTAGGTGAATTACATTCTATCTAGAATCTGTGAGATGAAAGTTGCAAACAGTACATAGGTATATCAATTCGGAAAGGGATCGTTACCGTATCGCTTCGCCACTGAGGAGCTGCACCGTCAACCAGGCGTCAACCTAACGTAAGCAAAACAAAAGCGGATCGGCTCGGCAGCTCCGGGAGTCGACTCGGCTACTCGGCGACGCCTAGCCGTATGCCGTTCGTGAGCTTGTCCCGAGGCAAGGCGATTACATTACGTTTCCGATTAGTGTGCGTGTAGGGAGTTTCATACAAAGAATACTAAACGGCTCGAGATGATACGGTGACGATATCTTTCCGAGTTAATATATGTGCTACGAGCATAAAGGCACAAATATGTGGCTCTAGGTAACGGCTACATAGTTTCCTTTTTGGTGGGGCCTTAGAGATTAGATACCTCAATAAATTGTCTGGTGACCAGCTAGTTCTTACCTCGGTCAAAGGATTGCGTTGCAATCCAGCGAGATATTGTTGTCAGCCTTCTGGGAACTTTACCTAGGGTCAGCAATCTGAACTAACTCGATATACTATTTATAGCAGAATTATGAGTATAATTTTGTTATATTTGTAGTAAATAAATCATGAATACACATAATAACAATAATTATTGTTAGCAAACAAGGCAACAGCTGTTCAGTATGACGCATGTGGTAGCCCGACACGATGGCTCGCCCTTCGCCAATAGGGCAATGAGCGATTAATTGACAAACAGTAGCTAATTAAAAAGAATTTGAACTAATACATGTATTGATGCGCATGAAATCAAAATAAAACCTCTCTCTGATATACCATTCTAGTCCCAAAGTCAAATTCTTAATTATTTTATTTGCTTAGAAATTATGGTAAGTACCTATATTATTATGTAGGTATTGAATTCCCATAAACATGAGTACTTCTTCAACTGCTTAAATTAGAGATTTCATCCAAAAGACAGTATGACCTGAGACATTCTTCACACACGGGTATCGTAGCAGAGCTTGTACTGTGCCGGTTTCCACAGTACAAGCTCTGCTTATAAATGATTTAAGTATCTAATAAATATATAGGTATATATTTTTACTAGCGAACCCGAAGACATCGTTCTGCTATGAAAACACATGTACCAATATCGCAGCAGCGCCACCTAACGGGTCCAATTGTATTTTCAAACTATCCATGATCCCATTAAAATATACACAAAAAAAATCATCCAAATCGGTTTTGGCGTTTAGGAGGAGTTAGATATTTTTTTCTCATACACCCAGACTCAGGATGTTCACGCACACAAATGTTTGTCCTGGACGAGAATCTAACCCAAGACCATATTTAACGGAAGCGCCAACTAATATGCAACTTATTATCTTGTAGGTTATCTACAATCGTAAATGCCAACCGGATTATTTGCATGGACCAAGGCTCCATAGTTGAGGAAGGCTCACACGAAGAGCTTATGAAAGCTAAAGGTAAACTTGTCTTAAGCTCATTTCTTTTTACTTATCACCAGCATCGAATCTTGGAGGGGGGGCAAACCGGGGCATCTACCCAAAAATCACAATATTTTATTCCAGGGTATTGTTCATATGGGTCTATGGTAAATAAATATAATAACTTTCTTTCATATACCTTGTTGTGTACAAACAAATAAATTTATTCTTCGTCCACTAATTTGTTTCTGATATCAGTTCTTAAAGCTGAAGAGTTTGAACACGTTTGCTCATATGTTTTTAATTAATTTCCATAACTACTATTTCTCTCCCACAACACAGCGTAACCGAAGACAAGATTGTAACGAATATAAAATTGTTGGTAAATTTCCAGGTTTCTATTACAATTTGGTTCGAACTGGCCACGATAACACGGAACCGGAAGAAGTAGATACTCTACCTGAAGAGACCGATGGCACTGAGGATGTTGACACTGCTTTAGCTCCACGAGTTGATGTCAAGAGGAGATCTACCAGAAGAGCACACAGACACCACTCACTCAAGAGAGGTAAAAGAGATTTTATTGATCCGAAAAGACAACTGGCATTTCACTTCAATTAATTATTTTGGAAAAAATTGCATATAGGTTATATTTGATTGCCACGCCAAAAGTCGTGATTTTGCTGCTGCTGGGTGTCAGATAGGTGGACGTTCCGTGGAATTATCGCCCAGAGCACTGGTAGAGCTAGCCGGCGCTGCAAGCTTTTACTACAAGTAATTAACTGCTGCATAATTATTTTCAGACTCTCATGACTGGATAATACCTCGCAGTTCTATCTCGTCGGTTATGTCAACTGGCATACAGAGTTTCTTGAATTATGGCGACTTTGAATCAGAAGATGAAGAGGACAATGAAGTAAGTTACATAGTTATAACTTCTCTCTCTATATTTAAGAGCTTGGCTATGGTCAGTGTAGCTTCTTCCATTCCTCCCTGTTGTTCGCTGCTTCCTGCACCTCCTTATACGACACGACGTCCAATTTTGACTTCACTTGGTCTATTATAGTTCAATCTAGGTCTTCTCTTCCTCTCTTTACTTCTATGATGTTTTTTATTATTTCATCATAACGTATAAGGTGGCCTAACATCTTTCCTCTCCTATTTTCTATCGTCTCTAATAAGGTTCTTGTCTCTTTGACTTTAAACATGGGGCTTAAAGTAGCCTTTGGGGGGTAAATTAGAAAAAGTGACCATCCATTGTAAATACCTATATATTTGTAAATGTCTTCGTCAGTTAGTCAGAGTCATTGTCCTCTTAATATTACTAACGAAATAGGAGATTTAAAGACTTTTTACTATTTCTTCAGGAAGTGAAACCAATAAGTGATATGGAAATTCTTAAATTGAATGCGCCAGAGTGTTGGTACATTGTGATCGGTTCCATCGCTGCTATAGTTCAAGGCGCTTGCTTTCCAGGCTTCGCACTGATTTTCGGGTATTCCACTGGGGTGAGTATTCATCATCTATCAAAGTTTGATTACACCTCTTAATAAGCCTGAGCTTCTAGAAAAATTAGGCCATCTACCATCCTACATGAAAAGTCTATCAAAACTCTTAAGCCATCATAGCTAAGGCACGTACTTTATCGTTTGATCTGCGAATAGACGATGTTTTCACGAAGCTCACGAAGTCTGTTATGAAGGGGTTTTAAACCACGTATCTAATATTATAAAGAGACTACTGAACCGATTTGAAAAATTCTTTCACTAATAGGAAGCTACATTATCCCCGAAGGTGATTACTTGCCGCTACTTTTCCGGGAACGCGAGTGAAACCGCGCGGAACAGCTATCTCCTATAAAGATACTTATTTATAAGACTCAAGACCTATCTGCAGCTTAATATGATGGAACTTTAATCATATTTGGATATACAAAAGCTTTAAACATACCGCTTAATTCACTTTCAGAGCTAGTGTTTCTCTTAATTTTCTATTTAAGTTGAAATTAAAAATATATCACATGATTTCTAATTCTAAACAACCATTTTGACGGATTCATTTTTGATGAATATAAATTTATATTTTTTTTGTAAATCAGTTTTTTTCAGAGTTTTTCTAATATGTACGGCAATAATTTTGCAGCATGATAGGTACTTATAGTGATAAGGCCGCCCATTGTAACACTTTCAGTAATATTTAAGTTTTTATATTCCTGTTCCAATCACATGTGATGTGACAATAATATTATATAATTTGTCGATCTTTTAGTGATCGTAGAATGCATAGATGTGATGAACTTTGTTTCAGATTTTCATTTTACCAGACCGCAACGAGATCATGAAACTGGCCGACATGTACTCTGGATTATTCGTTGTAGTGGCTGCGATTGCTGGCATATCCATGTGTCTTCAAGGAACAACTTTTACAACTTCTGGCCTGAAGATGACCACACGATTACGTTGTCAATATTTTACAGCTCTTTTAAAACAGGTTTGATATACTCTTGCTGGAGTCTTCTCAGTTTAAGGGTTTTTCACTCAGGCCAATATTGACGATTTTTATATAAAACCAAGTACTCAAAGATAAGGCGCGGGTGGGATCAAGAGGGGACCCTTCGATGTTGATTTATTATTTTAAAATAATTAATATAAACATCATTTTGCAAATCTATATCTACACTAATAATAAAGCTGAAGAGTTTGTTTGTTTGAACGCGTTAATCTCCGGAGTTAGGTACTGGTCCGATTTGAAATTCATTCACTAATAGGAAGCTAAATTATCCCCGAAGGTGGTGGGGAACGCGAGTGAAACCGCGGGGAACAGCTAGTATTTTATAAATTGTTAAAAAATCTATCTTTATTTTTTAGGTGAGGGAGGATACACTTACATAGGATAATCCGTTTTGTCATTAATTTCCCGTTTAGGTTAAAACTAGATATGATAGTACAGGACAGTTTAGGTACATAGGATAATCCGTTTTGTCAATAATTTCCCATTTAGGTTAAAACTAGATATGATAGTACAGAACAGTTTAGGTACATAGGATAATCCGTTTTGTCAATAATTTCCCGTTTAGGTTAAAACTAGATATGATAGTACAGAACAGTTTAGGTACATAGGATAATCCGTTTTGTCAATAATTTCCCGTTTAGGTTAAAATTAGATATGATAGTACAGAACAGTTAATAAAGGCATAGAATAAATAATATACTAAATTGGTATAATAAAGGTGTTCTGTGTGTGATTTCTTTTTAAATTCAGGGATGTTTACTTCAATTTTAATCAATAGGTACAACTGAAACATGATGTAGGTAGTACTATAACATATATTTTTCGTAGGATTAATAGACGAAAGACTTCTTCAAAAAAATCTGTCTAAACGCGATTAACCCTCGTTCCAAGCCTTAAGGTTCATAAGGTGATCATATCAGGGTCTAATCTAAATAAATGATTTTTGGGTTTGACTCCTATAACTTTATCAGAATCTTTAGCTTAAGAATATGACTCATCAAGCATCTCATTTTCACAGGAAATTGGATTCTTCGACAAGGAATCTAATGCAGTAGGCGCTATTTGTGCAAGACTGAGTGGAGACACTGCAGAGATCCAGGGTGCTACCGGATTGAGGATCGGTCTCATTCTTCAGGGTATCAGCTCTTTAATGATAGGCCTCATCATGGCGTTCTGCTACAACTGGAAGCTCACCTTAGTAGCGGCAGCATTCTTACCTATCGTGAGTTATCTTTAAATACTTGTCATTTTAGGGTCCTGGTTGAAGTAATGAATAATAAATATCCTGGGACATTATTCACATATGGTTAACTAATCCCAAACTAAGCAGAGCTTGTAGGTACTATGGAAACCAGATAACTGATATACTACATATACTACTTTTTTTTGTAAATACATACTTATATAGATAATTAGAGAGACACAGGACAAACAGACATGTTCATGCACACAAATGTTTGTACTGGATGGGAATCGAACCCACGACCAGCGGCGCTACAGGTAGTGTCCAACCAACTGCGCCAACTAGCTTGTCATGAAGTATATTAGATTATGTCTTATAATAGATCATGAAAACTATATTTCAGAGTGGAATAACACTATATTAATTAACTTCTAAAAAAAAGTGTAAAAACTACTTTAAAGTCAATAAAATTAATATGAGAACCCAAAGCAAAAAAAAAATTAAAATCGGCTCATATAAAAAAATGTATGCGTGAACTAACATAAAAATAAACATACAACTGATTTGAGAACCTCCTCGTTTTTTTAATGAGTATAAATATGAATACATTAGTTTAGCATTAAAATAAGCGATAACCGTGAAAAAAAAAAAAACTTAAACATATGTTTAACTGAGTGCATATTAAATTACTTGTGTACTAAAATAGGTATTATGCCGTGCCTCGTAACTACGTTTCAAAGTGCAGACAAATATGCTAAACTTCAGACTGTCATAATTTGAGGAGTTGGCGAACAAAAGCGGACATGTCCAATTACTTGTATTTTACACGAGAGCAAAAAAACGAAATTCGAATGTTACAGATTAGCTGAAATGAATAGCTGGACGAAATCAGACTTTACGAACGCTGTTTTTTATCAGTTTCAATCACTTTTGAAGCAACATTATTTTTAAATATAGATGTGGCCTGAGAGAGTACGAAACCATGAAAAATCAAATACCTAGTTTTTGGGCTACGGTGGGGGTCTGATTTTTTGCAATAAGTAATATTGTAAAAATTCAGCAGGTATTACCATGGGATGGGAATTCCAGAGGGGGCAGCTGCCTTCCCCTGATCCTCAGTACGCCCATGACGACCCCTTCCTTATTTTCTTCTCATTATATATTATGAACTACCCAATTATTAAGTAAGGAATAATATTATCTGTCATATTTTCGATTAATCCTATAATATTTAAAATATTAGGTCCTTTATGTCATGTTTTTTCTTGTATGATTTGTGTATTGTATGTTATGTAAACAATTGTTGGTAAACCTTAAATAAAAAAAATAAAAATAAAATTTATTTTGACCTAGTAGGTCAAGTAGAACCTCTCTCTATATTTAAGAGCTTGGCTCTTGTCGGTGTAGCTTCTCCCATTCTTCTCTGTTGTTTGCTGCTTCCTGCACCTCCTTATACGACACGATGTCCGAATTTGCCTTCACTTGGTATATATAGTGCAATCTAGGTCTTCCTCTCTTTCCTTCTAAGTACTTCTCGAAATTAAACTAATACTTAATTCTATATGATATTTAGATGATAGGAAGTATCTGGTTGGAGGGTATAATATCTCGAAAGTCCCAGCAAGATGAGAGAGCTGCCATGGAAGCCGCTACTGCCATCGCAACAGAAGCTGTCGTAAGCATCAAAACTGTACAAAGTTTAGGTGAGTATAAAGGATAAAAAACTATCACTTTCAAATACTGCTGTTGCTTCTGTGCTTGGGAGTTACACTTGAAGCCAGCTTCTAAAGGTTAAATAAAATAAATAAATCAATAAATATCCTGGGACATTTTTTACACACGATTGACAACTTAATGTCGATTCCTCTGTTGTTCCTGATCTCTATCGGCGATAGAATGCTAAGGTGTCAGCTTAGTGATGGCCTCCTACAGAAAGAAGAAATAACAGATAAAACTTTACTCCTGCTCTTTTAGAAAATTTTCAAGCTAAGATAATTGTGGCCTCTTAGTTTTTGTAAAAATCTTTTTAATTCGGTTCGCAGGAGTGGAAGCAACATTTTTGGACAAATTCCAAGACTCTCTCATGGAAGCTTGTATGGCTGTTGGTAAGAAGACGCGCTGGAGGGGCCTCGTGCTGGGCCTCGGGATCTACGTGCCGTTTGTATCATTCTGCAGTGCCACTGTTTATGGAGCTGTGCTGGTCGCTCGTGGTGAATTGGAATATAAGATTGTTTTACTGTAAGTCAATCTCAAAAGAGCTGGACTAAAAGAGGAATCTTCTATTTAATCATGTTTTACTAGCTTATCGTTACGAGATCTCCTATGATACCCTTAGGAGCAAGGTGATAAGATGACTCCATTGAAATAGGATCTTCCATCAGCTGTACATGAGTTCGGCAGCACATTGCCAATACCTCTGCTATTGCTATTAGCGATAGGTGACGGTAACCACATACTATCAGGTGGACCGCCTGCCTGCTTGTCAACCTTCTGACATAAAAAAAGCTTTTAGAAATTAAAAATCTAAATCATCATTAGATCTCTAGTAAATCATTCTCTTCGCAGAGTAAACGAAGCAATCATGTATGGAGCATATATGCTGGGCCAGTCTTTAGTGTACGCACCGAGCATGAACTCTGCGAAGGCCTGTGCTGCTAGAATCCTATCTATAATCCAGAGGCAACCTAAAGTCTCCACTGAAAATGGCATAAGAGACAAGAAAGATTGGGTATGTAAAAAAACTGGACAAGTGCGAGTTCGACTCATGGTTAGCGGGACCCTAAGGGGTACAAACTAGAATTAATAGTAGTAGAAGTAGAATACTTTTTACAAATTCTTGTTTTGGTTTTTTCCGTGTGTATTTATCTCACAGGGAAAAAGTAAAAAAGAACATAAATGACCGAGACCTATGGTAACAACAGTGTAGATATGCCGGCGCCCGCGTTGAGTGCATTGCACTTCTGTCCGCCGCCGTCGCCCCACCTCCTCCACCCCCTCACACTACCGTTGATTATTACTACATTTTTTTCAAAATGATCTCATGAAAAACAAAGTTATTTTTATTTTTTTTTAGCGCCTCTATCATGTGTAGGTATTATCACCCCTGTGTTGCTCGTTGCTGACCAAAACAACGTCCTGTATAGCCTTAGGCCAGAGAAAGGTTCTGGGCGAGTATGCTCCGTCTTAGGCTTCGTCATTGTCATTTCTGGTGCAGGTCAGTGATAAAACGTCTCCATTCTATTCATACAAAAGTAAGGTTCACCATTGTCCTCGAACCCACCAGAGGTCAAACTAATCTAGTATATTTCTTTGCTATAGGTACCTATCTTTACCAACACAATATCTGATTATAGGTAGCCAGCGGTAGCTTTAGCGTCAAAGATGTAGAATTCAGCTACCCGACTCGTCCGCATCAGCGGATACTCAAGGGAATCAACCTGAAGGTGGAGGCAGGCAAGACCGTGGCGCTGGTCGGCTCCTCTGGTTGTGGAAAATCAACCATCCTCCAACTCATGCAGAGATTCTACGATCCGGATACCGGCTGTATAGTAAGCAGATCTTATTGTTTTTAGGGTTCCCTTTGTCTGTCACAGCCATTTGCTTCGAAACTACTGGACCAATTTAATATACAGCTACTCAACGCCCTGAGCCGAGGTTCGTACCCCATTCGGGGGTGCCCTCAAGCGTGGTTTCCTAAATGGTGAAGAGCCTTCTACGCTCGCCAATTTGTCAAGTAAGGTTGATGTAGCCATAAGAGGCTACCAATTTAAGTCTTTCAAAAAAAAATCCGATGCCAGCAGAGTCATGGCCTCACTAATCCACAGAGCAACAGGGACTCGCAACATGAATTTAATTGTAATTACTATGATGTTAGGAGCTAGACGGCCGCGACACTCGGATGTCACTGACTCTTCCACGGCTGCGGCGTCAGCTGGGCGTGGTGCAGCAGGAACCGGTGCTATTCGACCGCACGCTCGCTGAGAACATCGCCTACGGAGACAACCATCGGAAAATAACAATGCAAGAGATCATTGCAGCGGCTAAAACTGCTAACATACATAATTTTATCGTCACTTTACCTAAGGTAGGTACTTTTATTTTTCTTTAAATAATAATCAATTACTTTTTACAGGAAATTGTACAAACTACATGGATAAGTAAAGTACTTTCAACATGAGGCTGATAAGCGAAGTATCTTATTGTTAATAATGTTTTCCACACGATATTTGCATTCACTAGAAGCTCTTTACGGGTGTAGTCTCCACAGTATCCACCATGGCATTTGACGTTACTAGCCTTAATCACCTCACTTATTGTTATCTTGAACGTTTAATGAGGATTGTGTCCACTATGGCAGGGGTACGACACGAACCTGGGCGCCAGCGGTGCGCAACTGTCGGGTGGACAGAAGCAGCGCGTGTGCATCGCTCGAGCGCTCATCCGCTCGCCGCGCTTGCTGCTGCTCGACGAGGCCACCTCCGCACTCGACGCCAACAGTGAACGGGTGAGTAGTATGTGTACTAGTGTGGTGCGGTACAGTCTAGTGCAGGGGTACGAGACAAAACTGGCGCAAGCAGCGCGCAGCTGTCGCAGAATAGGCTTTATTTGGGCAAACGTGCTACATCCTCAGCCTCGCCTTAACTTCTCCTTAGGACAGACGATGGTCAAACGAAAGCCCATCTTACATAAAAAAATAGTCTTTCACACACACTTTTATCGTTAGGTATTATGTAATTTATAAAATTTAATCACTATTTTTGTTGCAGGCCGTGTCAGAAGCCCTGGAGAAGGCAGCCAAGGGTCGCACCTGTATAACCATCGCACACAGACTAACTACAATTAAAGACGCCGATCTCATTTGTGTTCTAGATAAAGGTACCTTAATCAAACAATTTAATCTGCTAAAATGGAACAAAATAACCATATTTAGGTATTTGACCAACACAATAATGTACAAGAAAACAACAATGAAAATCAATACAAATAAATAGTCTGTCAGTACTCTGTGCCGCCAAGCAAGACGTTAGAGCAGAGCATAATGCAACTGACTGATTGTCAGCAGCCCTGGTGGTTTCTACTAACGCCTCTAGTGACATCAGTCAGCGTCAGGCGTCAGCTGAAATAAAATGATGAAAACACGAAGATATACAATTGAAATTAATTTTAACGAGTGCGTTTATAAATAATATCGATGTTATGTACACCGACGTCAGTAAGGCATTTGTCAGGATGGATCACTGTTTGCTACTAAAAAAAACTCGTCAAAGTGGGGAGAGTCCATGGAAATGGTTTTCTTCTTACTAGCTTCCAGATTTCAGAAAGTAACAGTTTGTATGTGACTATACATCTGATAGTTTTCTGAAAAACACATCAGGGGTCTCACAGGGCTCTCACTTGGGCTCTGTTCTATTCCTAGTTTTTATAAACGATTTAGTAAATGAAATCCACCATTCCCAGTTCTCTTTCTTCACTGACGACCTGCAAAATAACCACCAGTGTGTAGGAGAACTACATATTTGTTTTTTTTTTATGATGTCAAATGTTGAACCTGTGCTTAAAATACTGTTCAAAATATATGACATCACTCTCGGGCATATTATTTTATGGCCCTTGACTATGCCAGGTTGGAGACAGTATATTTGGCAAGATTACCATTTGCCAAATTTACCAGGTATTTGCCAAATATACAAACACGATTACGCAACGCCATAAGAAGTGTTGGGAGTAGATTTTTACCAAAATATATCTACAGAGTTACTGGTAACTAACGCAAAATGGACATCTATAAGACTAACAACTTTTGTTCTAAGATTTTTTCTAATTTAATGTTTTTTTTTCACATAGGTAGGTACTATTTTGCGTTAGTTACCAGTAACTCTGTAGATATATTTTGGTAAAAATCTACTCCCAACACTACTTATGACGTTGCGTATTCGTGTTTGCATATTTGGCAAATACTTGGTAAATTTGGCAAATGGTAATCTTGCCGAATATACTGTCTCCAACCTGGCATAGTCAAGGGCCATAATATCATATGCCCGAGAATGATGTCATATATTTTGAACAGTATTGTACCTAAGCAAAATTTCAACATTTTCTTTATGAAAGTGATCTCTTGCTAGTTTTTTAATAGTATACTAAGTTAGCAAACAAGCTTACGACCCACCTGATGGTAAGCGGTGAACCTTAGACTTATTTAAAAACAATAAATTGCCTTAGAAACAACTTCCTAAAAGTACCAAGGTATTTACTAATTATTAACATAATAATAAAGGCTACGGTACCACTAACCTTGTGCCTAGTTAGACACAATTATATATCTTTATAGTTACATTTGACACACATATATATATACAACATTTCATGTGATTATTACCATACATATTATTTTTTCCATTAAACTTGTTTTCATATACAAATATGATTTTTAAATTCTTGCTTGTTCATCTATCACGTAATTTGCTTCTCTTTAATCTCATCATCATATCAGCCGAAAGACGTCCACAGCTGGACAAATGCCTCCCCCAAGGATCTCCACGATGGCTGGTGTTATGCTACCCGCATCCAGCGGTTTCCCGCGACCCTCACAAGATCCTCGGTCCACCTTGTGAAGGGCAAGCTGCCTGCACAAACAGCGTCTTGCAGTTGGTGGTCGCTACTCGAGAACCTTTCTGCCCCAGCGGCCGTCGGTCTATGGTATCTCTTTAATCTATGGTCTATCTTTACAGGTAAAATTGTTGAAAGGGGTACCCACTCCGAATTAATGAGCATGAGAGGATACTACTGGAGAATGTCAAAAGGACAAAACATGGCCTAAAACTGTAGGATAACAATATAGCGTTGTTCAGAAAAATTATGTTATCTCGATAAACGCTGCAAGAGTGAGAGTGATACCTATAGGTGTACATAGCGATAATGTGATCCGAATTTGATCAAATGATTTTATTAAAGTATATCATAATTGAGATTTAATTTCGTCCCAGGTGATGGATAGCTCAGGGTGAGGGGCAATTAAGCACTCTCTCTTAATAAATCTAATGTAGTTTATTTTTATTGGGGTGTATTTTACAGTGTGAAGACAATCATTGGATGAAATCAATAATGATGTTCATAACGATTACCACTAAACTACTTTCCCATTCTTTTTTACTGCGACTCCCTTTACATGTTGTAATTTTTTTGCGGATCCCTTGTAAAAGGAGATACCCGCGTGTAGCTTTAGAACGTGACGTTAGTATAAGGGTTCGTGACGCCCCTGGGACAGCCCTTAACGCCCCGGGGCTTCGCGACGCACAGTTTGGGAGCCCCTGAGTGGATACACGATAGCCTGGCAGGCCTCTACGTCATACATATTTGTATCCATAGGACATACCGTCACAAAAGGTCTGAGGGCATAAAAGGACGGCCGCAAATCATTTCTCCAATTGACATGCAATTTATTAAATTCGGAAATGCTAATGAAATAAAAGTTACATTTTCACCAAAAAATAAATAACTAAAACATAAATACCAAAAATTCGTTGTTATTGTTTTGAGTACTTATTATTGTTAAAATGTTAATATATAATATAAAATAGGCTTAAGAATATACCAAAAATTGTTAAGTACATACATATAGTTTGTATAGGTAATTGTTTGTAATAGACCATGAATAACGTAGGTACATTCCTAACTACGTGTCTTTGTTACATAAACTGTTGAAAATTTTAAATAAACGAGTTTATGCTAATATTTTGTGTTATGAATTATTTAAAAGTACCTAAATTCAAGGTATGAAATAGATACCTACATAAAATCCCATCAAAACTATATGTAAAAACTTATTAATAAGCATTTTATGTCCTCCCCAGTAACGCCCTGAGCCGAGGTCCGTACCCCACAAGGGGTGCCCTCAGGTGTGGTTACCAAAAAGTTTTAGTAGATTTGTCCGTGTAAGAGTGTTATGTTATAGCCACCTCTGGCTAACACCTTCATGTCCTTTCATGGTATTTTCATCAATATTGCTGAGTTTCTTGCCGTTTCTTCTAAGTCGAAGGTTGAGTTCCAAACCGGTGGTAACTTCAGTAAATTTGACCTTCATAAGTGCCCTTCTGGGGCCTAAATTGAAATTACTTTTACAACAACACCAGAGAAAGATTCACGAGAATTTTCGTTTTGTTGCGACATATAATAGACGTAGAAACGTAAATGAATTATTCAATATTCACGTTGACGACTTTACAGACTATCAATTAATCGTGAGCAGTGGTAAAGGGCGGTCGTGTTTTCAAATAACTGTCAAAAATGGATAGGGAACCCAAAAATCCGTAAGTTACTTTGATTTTAACTTTGCTTTGCGACATTTTCTTTAATTGATTCTGCGTTATTATATTTTTACATAATTTATCTAAAGCGAAATTTATAAAACCTACTGTTTCCCACAATTTCACTCGCGTTTCTGGGATTAAGAGGATGTTCTCCGCGAATGACTCCGTCCCTCGCTAAACTTACGGGAAAAAGGGAGATAACTGAAGGGCACTTTTATTAAAAAATACGGATTTATGTTAATTCAAAAATCTAAACCTTTTTTTAAGTAAGAAAACTATTTTCTTTCTATTAGATCTCAGATTGTTGTCAATATTTTCAAGTTATTTGGATGGACCAAATAAAAGAAATACATTCCTAATTTTAAAAAGGGGCATTATCCCAATTTTTTTCAGACGTTACTAATAAAAACACAACTTGTAAAAATCTATTCCTCGACATATTCTTTTTTTATTATTATTTCACAAATTGCTCTATATTTAATATAACTGAATTATCAAAATATAACTATTTATAAAAATCTATTCCTCGACATTATTCTTTAGTTTAACATTTATACTTTTTACAAATCTCTTCCAATAAATATCGTCGCCTTAAACGAATTTAGAAGATTCTGACAGAAAAGGATGGCAGTCAGGGATAACGTAGCTTCCTATTAGAGAAATAATTTTCAATACAGGATCCCACGCTCCGTAAATCTTCAATACTAATTTAACCTGATAATAAAGCTGATGAGTTTGTTCGAACGCGATAATTTCTGGATTCTACACGTGGGGTTAAATAAATCTTTCTCCGAGTGTCATTTAAGCTACTTCTTATCCCATCGAACGCAAGTGAAACCGCGGAGTACAGCTACATGAAATTTGTAATAATAATTGTTTATAACCTCTTTTCCTCCTTTAAACCTCGTTTTTTGCTTATGAACCGATTTTAATAATTATTTTAGCGTTGGGTTCAGTATAACTCTAATTTTGTTGTCTTTCAAGGAGGTTTTACTCTTTTTTAATACTAAGAAAGTATTTTTCGACCCATAAGGAAAATCTAGTATTAGTAATCTATTCTATTTTTTTTTATACTTCTGAACACACAAATAAGTTAATGACCCCATCATTAACCTATTTGTATAGGAGAAATCTATTTTAATGCAAATTTCTAATGCTTATGTGAAATCACAAACATTATTTGTTTCATACAAGAAAAAATATCAATGGCTTTTATATTTTGATTTTTTTTTTGTATTTGAGGCATTTTTATTATTCACTTCTACACAAATAATATTTTAAAAGTTCAATGACCTCAGGTTCTCAAATTGTATCTTTTATTCTAATAGGTACTTTCTGTACATTTCATTGTACACTATTTAAGTTGTAGCATGGTGTATCAGATGTCGGCATTATGACAGTTCAATTTGTGCAATATTTTGTTGGTTAACTTTAACAATGACCGAGCACCCTCGGTCGATTATGGTTACGGTTTAAATTTTAGTTAAAGTGACACCAGTTACCCAGTGTGCTATCTTTCGGCAGTTAAAGTTAACTAAACATAACCTACCTTTATTTTTTAAACGACTATAGTTGTAAGCCGCTGATGACTGCAGCAACCTTACCGGACAAAGTAAGCTAACTTATGCTATGCAACAGACCCTAAGTTATTGGAGTACCATCCTACTAGTTTATAAACGTGAAAATGTATATGTATGTATATATGATTGTTGCTCTTTCACGCAAAAACTACTAAACGAAATTGGATTAAACTTGACAAATAGATAGATCATACCCTGTAATAACATATAGGCTACTTTTTAACCCGAGAACGCGGGTGAAACCGGGGGGGACAGCTAGTAATTAATAAAAATAAAAACAGACGTCTGAAATATTGGTGATCTCTGTCGTGACGCGTTCTCTTTTTGCTACAGGGAAAGTAACGCACTTGCAACCGTGTCATATTTTCAAATAGTAAGTACATAACTTTAATTACCGATATTTTTTATGGAAGAGCTTTATGGTTTTGCTGATTACTATGAATGATACATACAGTGCGACAAGGATCTTTTGACAGTTCAATGACATCGGCAGAAGGCTTTCTTTAACTTTTAACACCATCTCTCTGACACCACTTCTTATTACTTTCCGCATATTATTTGATTAAATAACAAGCAAAAACAACACAACATACAACAATGATAAGTGGACGGAGCGAACTCTCAAAAAGTGATGGTGGTGTTAATTCAAATTTTGGCCACGTGTCAAAAGATCCTTGTCGAACTATACTTATAAATTTCATGACTATGAATGATACATATACAGATAGGGAATATAGTCCGTAGTCTACCGTAGTAATCATTTTACAAAAAGTTAGAATATCTCGGGGTATCTCGACATCGATCCGATGTGGTGCGACGCTACTTTATAAAAAAAAACATTATCTACCCCTGTTGTAGTAATAATGACCATTATTTTCTACAAAGTCGGTGAAGAAGCATTAGGTCCACCTACGCACACACAAATGTGGCCCCCAAAATTAATTTTGGGTCACAAACATTATTATGTGTACCAAATTTCAACGCAAACGGTTCAGTAGTTTCGGAGTAAATTGGCTGTGTTTCGGAGTAAATTAATTATTTAATTATTCGAAAAGCGATTGAAATATAAAATATCCGGGAAGATGATTTTAAGTTATCTGCTGCGTGGAATCCAGTTGTTCGCGCCGTGACTTGCGTTCGAGTAGGTGCGTTGATACAGTTAGTACGGCGTGCCGTGATCATGTCAGTTATCTTTTACAAGACCAATTGTGGGTAGTTGGAGACAACTTTCGCCCATCAAGATGTTCCAGTCCACTCGTGACCACGATCTATGCTTGATCGAAACGTCGAGGTTAGCATAGCGAATAGACCCGACATAATTATTACTAGCAACATGAATTGTTTTCATGATTGTTTAAAAAGTATCAATATACACACAAGTGATCCTTTAAATAAGAAAGAGAGAAAAAATAAAGGTTTTTTATTAACAGTTCCGCTATGCAACAAGAATTGAACTAGCGGCGACGATTGTGGGGGTAATCTTAGGAGTGCTCAGTGGTAGTGGGGTGTTCCATTGTCAGTTACAAGCCGGTGAAATTATCACAAGCTTCGTGGAAAGAACTTCGAATCAAAATGGACTCTCAAGCAATTTACCTTTGACCATATTTTACGGAGCTGGAAGAATATTGTGAGTACCTACAATTTTGTTTTTATAGGTAATAGTAGTATAAATAAAACAAAGTCGATGTCTTCACAATTAAACGGTTTTATTTTCTGTTTAGAGTGAATGCAACTCATGAAGAGAACATGGCGGCCCTTGTTCAAGATGCTGTCGCGATGGCAAAGGGCGTCTACATAAGCGTAGCATTATGCATTCTATTGTGTATATTATCTGTGCAGCTCATTTCATGGAGTGCGTCGAGACAGGTAACTCGGAGATGATAATAATATATTTTTTACCCGACTGCGGCGAAGCCAAAAAAGGAGTATGTCCCAATGTTCCCTCGCGCTCGTAAACTAAACGGCTGCACCGATGATGATTGATATGATGTTGTATTCGTATTTACATTAGTGTCAATATTGAAATTATAACAAATTAAAATGGCGGATTTTAGGCGCCACAATGTTGACCCAGTCAAGTATTATAATCTCTTTGGACCCAATAGGCATCTGATGTGAACACCAAGTGAACATGACCTAAATGTTTCGATTATCAACAGATCAATAGGATCCGAATATTATTCTTGAGAGCTGTCCTGCATCAAGACATGTCCTGGTTCGACCTTGACACTCAATTTAATTTTGCTTCAAAAATGACAGAGTAAGTTATGCTTCCTTGAATATCCTTATATGTTTGTAATACCTATCAGGTTGGCCTCAAGTCGAAAATCTGTCGCCAAGTACCTACCTACCCGTCTGTTTTGAAATCTAAGCTCGGTGTGCTTACCACTCTCAGCCACATCATCAAATATAGGCCTATACATATACGAAAAGAGATGCGGCAGATCACGCGTTAAATGTATTCTTTAGTTTCGAATTTACTTTTCAGGGACTTAATGAAATTAAAGGAAGGCATGGGTGATAGGCTGAGTATTGTGTCCAATTTAGTTGGTACTGCCATATTTTGTGTGATCACAGTCTTGCCCGAAGGTTGGGAGCTGAGTCTAGTTTGTATTGCAGTTATACCCTTCTCTATTGCAGGCTCCATTGTCTTGGCAAATGTAAGTAAAATAGACAAGAACATTTTGAATAATGGACCTAAACTAAGCACAAAAATATATATACTAAGAATTTAAATACTTTATTGAGAAGCAACAATATTTACAACAAATTTAAAAAATACAAACTTAAAAAAATCTCGAAGCGGCCGCCGCTTACAATCAACGGCAAGAAGGCTGGCAGGCTGGATGGCCAAGCTCACGCGTTGGCGGAAAAAACTCTCTGGCCGCCGGTTCCCCAAGCTCTCAATAAGTTTTGATATAATATTCGAATAAATCGACGAGCCAAGGACCCATGCTCAAAAACAAATAATTTTGGCCAATGAATGAATTGAAATTTCCGCACCAGCCGCAACAGAAATTAAAGGCTTATTTAGAAACACACATTATTTAATCTATCAATATCCAAAACTAATTGTACTACATTCTGAGACTCAACACTCATTTATCCAGTTCAGGACCAGATAAGGCAATTATGGACATCAGAAACTAAAATTGAATCTACCAATAGTTCGGACGGCTCAGGAAGGCTCAGGATGGCTTCTTTTAAAAATTGTAACCCTAATTTTAACAATCAAATATAGGTATTCCGCTAATTCAATGGTTTTATTTTAGTACCAAACAGAGACATCTATCAAAGAGATTAAGTCATACAGTCAGGCTAGCAAGCAAGCTGAGGAAGTACTGAAATCCCTTCGAACAGTTGCAGCGTTTGGCGGAGAAAGTTTAGAAGTTAAAAGGTACACGAAGTTGGCTTATGATTTTCTTCAGTTTTTATTAAGCTACTAATTATAAATGGGAAAGCTTGAGAGGATGTTTGTTACTTTTTTTCACGTAAAAACTTCTTATATTTAAGAGCTTGGCTCATGTTAGTGTAGCTTCTTCCATTCATCTCTGTTGTTTGCTGCTTACTGCACCTCCTTATACGACACGACATCCAATTTTGCCTTCACTTGGTCTATATAGTTCAGTCTAGGTCTTCATCCTCCTCGCTTTCCTTCTATGATATTTTTTTATTAGTTCGTCGTGTCGTATAAGGTGGCCTAGCATCTTTCCTCTCCTATTTTCTATCGTCTCTAGTAAGGTTCTTTTCTCTTTGACCCGTCTTAACACTTCCTCGTTGGTCACTCTCACATAAAAACTACTGAACGAATTTGGATGAAACTTGGCACATATATTGATTATACCCTAGAATAACATATAGGAAATTATTTATAAAACCTCGAGGTGGAAGCTAGTAAGCTAATATATGGACATAATATTTCTACTTTAATTTTATCTCGTACATTTATGAATTCTATAGATATAAAAGTCTTTTGGAACCTGCTGAGCGTTGTGGCCGCAAACAAGGCCTCATCACTGGCTTGGGCAGTGGGTTTAACTGGGTCCTCGCTTACAGCGTGAACACCATTGGCATAAGCTACGGATGCAGGCTTGTTATGGGAGACGTTGACACGCCTCCAGATGAACGGAAGTATTCAGTTGGAGTTATGATTAGTGTAAGTTTTCTAAGCCTACTTTCCACTCATGTTTTACTGACAAATGAGGTATCATTGGAATCGTCTTGATCGTCCGCTATTAGCGCTTATAGGTTATGTGACGTCACATTAAATTGAACATGGTTCCATCTAGAGGACAAAGTCATGAACTAAAAAAAATATGTCATGTTGAATGTCAAATGAAAGGAATTAATTAGAACATTTCAAATATATTGTTAGCTGTTGCTCGCGGCTTTGCATGCACTCAATAATTGGAAATAATTTCTAAAATCACGCCTCAGATGTGAGAACATAATTATTTTCTCTAACACCAACCCGAAATCGAAATTATAACCCCAAAACAATTTAAATAAATAATAAATTAATAAACTAAAACCTACTGAAACCCCATGCTGTACGTACATACTACCTATCTTTAGACGCATTCTTATTCGAAGTCTCAGAGTTCAATCTATATAAAGCTCAAATTTATTTCAGGGTTTTCTTCTGTTTTCAGATAATAAACAGTGTATACATGGCTATACAGTCGATAACTCTTTGTGGACCACACGTGGAAATATTCGCAGCAGCACGTGGAGCAGCTGCCAGCATATTTGTCATGCTGGAGAGAAAGCCAAGGATAGACAGCTTGCATCAAAGAGGCGTGTCTCCTCGTGAAGTCAGAGGGGAAATAACCATTAATAACGTCCATTTTAGCTATCCTGCTAGACCTACTATTGAGGTATTATCTTCTTCTTTGTCTTAAACTAAAATAAACTGTTTCTTTCCTTCTTTCTTTTCTATATGGGTACCAAATCCTTTGACATATTTTTATATTTTATCAGTATTAATTTCTACTAATGTTCAACTCGTGTTATTAAATCACTTTTAAGTTATAGTTAGTCACAGTCGTCCATTTCCAATAGGTTTTAGTACAATGGTGGCCGTTCTACTAAAGATTTTCACGGACTTTTTGAGACAACTTGAAAAGTCATACGTAGTAATCATTTCATTTCACTTCACTGGTGCTCTTGTGTTATGTAGAAAACACCACAGTATAACTTAAATAAGTATATAAAAGGAAAAGGTGATTAACTGACTGACTGATCTATCAACGGACAGCTCAAGTCACTGGACGTATGGGGCTGAAAATTGATGTAGGACAGCAGATAGTTATTATGGCAAAAGCATCTGCTATGAATTATTTTTTGAAAGTTCAGATGGTAAGATAGGGGATTGCGGGTAAAGGTAGTAGGTATTCAATAAAACCCAAAATACACGATTTCATGAAAATAAGACGAAAATGCAACGTCACTTCACAAGTTCCAAACAAAAAATAAACCATGATTCTAAAAATTCATTAGGTTTTGAAAGGGCTTTCACTTCACATTCAACCTGGAGAATGTGTTGCCTTAGTTGGGCCATCTGGTTGCGGGAAATCTACTATACTTCAGCTGATACAAAGGATGTATGACCCTCAATCGGGGTCAGTTCATTTAGATGGAAATGACTTAAATGATCTTAATTTGAAATGGCTGAGGTCATCTTTAGGTAATAATTCGTTTTGTAGATCATTTAAAGTTTAGGTCTTTGATATTGTTTTCACATTTTTTTGGTATTCAGGTGTGGTAGGTCAGGAACCGGTGTTGTTTCATGGAACGATCTTCGAAAACATTACAATTGGATGCCCTGAGGCTAAACATGAGGATGTTGAAAAAGTAGCGGAGATAGCGTTTGCACATCATTTTATCAAAAAACTGCCGAACGTAAGTTTATTTTATGGCAAATTTAACATTGAAATATATGTAATCCTACTACCAGCATGATTTTTAAGGGTTATGACACAATCATTGGAGAGCGAGGAGCATCATTATCTGGAGGACAGAAACAAAGGATTGCGATTGCACGGGCTTTACTGCATGAGCCAGCAGTGCTACTGCTGGATGAAGTCACTTCAGCTCTGGACCCAAAGTCAGAGCAAGAAGTGCAGTCAGCGTTAGACAGAGCTAGAGTCGGACGAACTACTCTAACCGTATCACATAAGTAAGAAACGCAATTAAGCAAAGACATAAGATAAACGAACGATCCAATAAATTGTTATTTTTTAGGTTATCTACAATCGTTAATGCTGATCGAATTATTTGCATAAATCAAGGGACTATAGTAGAGCAAGGTACACACTTGGAACTTATGAAAGCTGAAGGTACGTAACCAATAGTATTTTTAAGGTAAATAAAATGCATTTAATAGGTAACAGAACAAAGTAGTCAAACGATTCTTTTTTATATTTTAATGTTAAAGGTTTCTATCACAATCTGGTAAGAACAGGCAAAGAGAATAAAGTACCAGTAGAAACTATCACAAAATATGAGGAGAAAGCAGATACCCCACCAATAAAACAACCGCTCACAAAACGACATTCTGTCAAGAAATTACAGAAGCAACCGAGTGAAGGTAAGTATTTATGAATCAAAATTTATACGATGATGATGATGATTCAATATTTAGTAAAGAGCTTCTCTAATACAGGTATAATCAAAGATGATTGGTTAAGTGCTCGTGGTTCCATATCTTCGGCTATGTCAGTTAAATTAAAGAGTTTCATGAAAAAAGCAAAAAAATATTATGAAGTAGAAAATGAGAAAAAAGAAGAAGATGAGGTAATAGCAAACAAAAAAATACTATTGTGATTGATTCAATTTGGCTGAACGAATCTGTAATAATTCATTTGGAGACAGAATTCAACTGTTTTGGAAGCTATTAATCGCTAATGTTATTTTAGGAAGAGCTGAAACTCAGTTATTGGCAAATTCTAAAGCTAAACGCACCTGAATGGCCGTACATAGTGGTTGGATCCATCGCAGCAATCTCCCAAGGGGCTTGCTTTCCAGTTTTTGCTTATCTCTACGGAAGTGTATTAGGGGTAAGTAATTCATATTGAACAATCTGGTTATTTTATATGGAATAAGGACGATGTTGGATTAGTGGAGTTATGTCATCTTTTTCTTTCAGATATTTACACTCTCAAATGCCAATGAAATAATAAGTCTAGCTGATATGTATGCAGGCTTGTTCCTTGTAGTGGCAGCCATAGCCGGGGTGTCGATGTTCTTCCAATATTTTACCTTCACCTCCGCTGGCTTAAAGATGACTTCGAGACTTCGACACCAATATTTCTCTGCTTTACTTAATCAGGTAACTGAAAGAAAATTTAGAGAAACTGGAGTGGCAAACGTAGAGAATGTATCTAATTTTTTACGCACTTGCCCATTTTTCATACCATAGGAACAATTCTAATAGCAAAATGCCGCAAAAAACTGTAATCTACTCATTCTAGGAAATTGGATACTTTGATAAAGAAACCAACACAGTAGGAGCTATTTGTGCTAGATTAAGCGGTGATATAGCAGAAGTTCAGAATGCCACTGGAATCAAGATCGGTGTTGTTCTACAAGGGCTGAGCTCCATCGTAATTGGAGTGATCATGGCTTTCTGCTATAATTGGAAACTAACGCTTGTTGCCGTGGCCTTTCTGACTTTAGTAAGTTCTATGAATATTCCATTATTTGTTTATACAGATATTTATCCTGAGTGGATATCAAACCCGCTATCAGGGTGAGGGTATCTGAGGCCCACGCCCAAAGCGGAAAGCAGGGCCATTAATTTCTATCAGTCTCTCTATAATTGCTCACCAATTGTTGAGAATCGCTGCTCCAACTACATTTTTGCCCACCAGTTTCATTTGTAGCTGCTACTTCTGATACCTGATACTCCTTCTCAATCTCTTACGTACAATTGAGATTAGTTAATGTTCTGTCATTTTCTTTCAGCTTATTGGAAGTATGTGGCTGGAAAAAGCTATATCTGAAAAATTCAAAACTAATTCGCTCAAGGCATTAGAATCAGCAACATCCATAGCTACCGAAGCAGTCCAGTCTATCAAAACTGTCCAGAGTTTAGGTGAGTGCGTAATAATATTAAATTGTGTATAACAACCCTGAAATGACAATCGCTGAATAGATTGTAATACACGAGTTACTTGAGAGATTCTGATGATTTTACCAGATGGTTGGTATTTATTTGCTATTTTTAGCGATCGAAGAGATATTCCTTAAAAAGTTCGAAGAATCCCTATCGGAATCTTTGGTTGCTGATGTTAAGATGAGCCGCTGGCGAGGATTGGTGCTTGGCCTTGGAGTCTATGTGCCTTATATCTCATACTTCAGTACCACCGTATACGGAGCAGTACTAGTGGCCCGCGGAGAGATCGAATACCAGATTGCCCTACTGTAAGTATTTTTATCTCGTCTTTTCTCTTTCTCAATCTCATCTCTCTATTTCCTTATTTTTTAACTTTTTGGTCGATAAATAAATAAAAAACAATTCAAACTTGTCAATTCAAACACGTCGTATGGTACAACAATTAATATGTATCTTTATTTGTCTACAGTGTCGAGGAAGCTATAATGTACGGAGTTTATATGTTCGGGCATTCCTTAGTGAACACAAACAGTGTCAATTCAGCCAAAATTTGTGGGAAACGAATACTTTCACTAATTGGAAGACAACCCAGGGTCAGAACTGAGGATGCTCTCGATGAACAAAACTGGGTAAAGTATTTATTAAAAATATTCTTGTTTATTAAGATAGGCAGGTGGATGATGATGAGTCGATATCACTAGAAATGCGAAATAATCAAAGAGGATACAAATATTGAAACAATGATAGTTTTCCATTCAACTGATAGGCATATATTCTATTTGCTGATAGGCTACGCAACCACCAGATATAAAGAAATAACGAGTCGAACGAAACGAATACACCTGCCCGCGTTAAATCGTCCGATATGTGTGCGAGGCCTCCTTCACTTCGATTCGTTCGACGCGTTTGGCTCAAATGTAAAGGAGAACAGACAGACATACGAAAGCATTTTTGCCCAAGCTGTAACGGAGACGCTTCCCTCGCGCTTCAGGCTCGCTCGTTCTAAATACTTAGGTACTTTTAAAATATTATCGTTTGATCGTTGATTTCAAATTACTATAAGAATTAAAACTTTTTCTTTACCGTGCGCAATGTATAATATGTTTTGTTACTTTATAATTCAGGTAGCAAGCGGCAGTTTCAATATAGAAGAAATTGACTTTACATATCCAACGCGTCCTAAGAATCAGGTACTTCGAGGAGTAACCTTGAAGGTGGAGGCTGGGAGAACTGTCGCGCTGGTTGGACCGTCAGGCTGCGGCAAGTCAACCATACTGCAGCTAATTCAAAGGTTCTATGATCCTGACAGTGGAAAAATTGTAAGGATTTTGCATGAACATAGAGAAATACAGGGTGGAAATTTGAGACGGGTCAGTAAGGGCAGTCAGCTACCTTAAGGGTTGAAACCACGCGAATATGGTCTACAATTCATTTTCCTTTCAAAATGTATGGGAATAGTTTTTTTCGATTTGCGACATATCTGATACCCTAACCTAACTTGGTCCCATAGAGCCTTTTGATCCTTGTCGGAGAAGGATTGATTAACCTAATAAAAATTATTTTGAAAAATAGCCGATTTCTCGCCGACTGTAATTTTTTTCCAAAATCTGTAATCTGTATCATGCTGATAGCAATAACTCAAAAAATAAGTGATGGTCTCCTAAGACCATATTCGCGTAGCTTCAACCCTTAAGGTAGCTGCCCTTACTGACCCGTCTCAAATTTCCACCCTGTATACCTACCATATACTTATAGTCTGTTCAGAAAGAGAGCGAAATTGTGAAGTAACATTAATTAACGTTTTTATATTTCAACCATAGTTAGAAGCTGGTTTCTTTCTGTCGGCATTTTAAATAATAAACTAATGAAATAGTTACAGTTGTAATAAGTAGGATGATAACGGAATAGACACGCTATTGTATTGCCCGCTAAACAAAAAAGGTAATTAAACAGCGCCCTCCAATTAAGATTTATACACGTTCACCAGTCACGTGAAATGAAAATATGATTACATATAGGCATAGAATAAATAATATACTAAGTACAAGTATAGGTACTTATATGACTTTTCATGTTGTCCCAAATTGTCTGTGAGAAGTTTTAGTAAAATGGTGAATGTATGAAGCCACTTCCGAGTCTCGAAACCTTGTTAGGGCCTAAACTGAATAAGTGAGCCGCACATTATAAGAAATATTCTATTAGAAAAGTTCTGACGCCCGCTGGTAGGCACTCTGCTCATATGTTTTGTTCTAGACCCCGCATATTATCGGAATTTTGACGTGTCTGTTGTCCGCTTCTTATTCTAACAGAAGACAGAGAGAGAGATTTTCTAACAGAAAAAATCTTATAATGTGCGGCCGCACTAAATGAGTTAAAAGTTTGAATTTGGTCAAAAAATGTGAAAAAAGGTTGTATTAATATTCCGAATATCAAAAACTAAAGAGAAAATAAATGTCACAATGAATTTTACAAACCGTCAAATGTAAAAATGGTACATAAACAAAAATAGGGAAATTAAAGTTTTGTATTATGGGCCAAATGATGGGAACCTTTGGGGCCCGGGAAGTCGGTCTAAAGATGAACGATGAACCAACCTTTGACAATAGCATAGGGTTTGATTTCACAAGGGATGAGAGAACTATGAAGGCTTGCGAAGTCCATCTTGAATCTGCTCGAATACCACCAAAATTTCGCGATTACTGCTCTCACTACCTGTTGCACTATCAAGTCTGCCGATATAGAAACATGCCCTTCCTATACCGATGCCACCATGAAAGGCATGCATATTTAGACTGCGAACAAAAAGATTATGTGCTGAGAATGAAGGAGTTCGAAAGAGAAAGGAGACTGAGAGTGAGGGAGAAAAGATTAAAGGCGATTGAAGACGAAAAGGCTAAGAAAAAAAATGAGGGCAAGAAAAAGTAATGAACGTATTACTAAAACCAAAATAAATTATATTTTTTGATTTCAACCATCTTTCTTTTATAATATATCTAGTGGTTTCATGACGTGACGTATTTAACAACTTACACTGTTAGGTAATGCTTGTAAGTATTAGTTTATTATCAGGATTTAGTAGTCTTGTTACTTTGTTCTGAATCTTATAACCCAAAAACTGTTTGGAAGAACTCACTTCTGCGATAAGATCGCACGTTTTGTAGTCACTTCTACAATGAAACACAAAACACATTTATTCAGTTCAGGTTCGGATTAGTCACTTGTTTATGAAAGATAATAATAATTACACTTGAATGTACCAACGCATCTAGACATTAGATGAGCGCAATATCCAGATGTCTCTGACTCTCCCGCGGCTGCGGCGTCAGCTGGGCGTGGTGCAGCAGGAACCGGTGCTGTTCGACCGCACACTCGCTGAGAACATCGCCTACGGAGACAACTCCAGGAAAGTTACCATGCAAGAGATTGTAACAGCTGCTAAGGCTGCTAATATTCATACCTTCATTGTATCCTTACCTCAGGTATGTCAATGCATGGATAGAAGATGATTTCAACTTTTTCTAAAACATTACGCACGTTGATGTCACTTTTACAAGATTTTCCACGCATGTTACAGGGGTACGAGACGAACCTGGGCGCGAGCGGCGCGCAGCTGTCGGGCGGACAGAAGCAACGCGTGTGCATCGCTCGAGCGCTCATCCGCTCGCCGCGCCTGCTGCTGCTCGATGAAGCCACCTCCGCGCTCGACGCCAACAGTGAACGGGTGAGTGTTTGTGCTAGTGTGTGATGACTCCAATTAATCTTTATGTTTCTTCTTTTTGTTCGAATTGGTTAACGCCCGCCTGTAGCTATTTAAAAATAGTACGCTATTTCATTTTACAGGCAGTGTCGGAAGCCCTTGATCAGGCAGCCAAAGATCGCACCTGCATTACCATCGCACATCGGCTGACCACCGTCCAACTAGCTGATCTCATATGCGTTGTAGATAAAGGCATGTTTTAGATATTTTTTTACTATTTATGGACCTGAGGGCCTACTCCGAAAAACGATACTCGATAGTCCGATCATCGTTGTCAAATAATTAACCAATAGAATTGCACAAAATTTACATCATGTCAGTTTGCTGCAATTCTATTGCTTAATAATGTGTTTGTGTTTGGTCTGTGTTGAGTCTGTGTTTGACCACAACGTGTTCAGTGATGATGTGGCCGATGGCGTTAAGCACACAAAGCCTAGAAGGAAACTGGGTCTCAATTGCAGCTGTCAGAACACACCGTAAAGGCGCTTGGCGACAGATTTTCAACTTGAGGTGGTAGCCAGCCAGGCGGGTACTAAAAAGTACCCCAAACCACCGTGCTGTTTTTCTCACGATGTTTTCCTTTACCGAAAGCTCAAGCTCATTTTAGGATTCGAACCCGCGACCTTCATCTCGGGTTTAGACGTCACTACCAATGAGCTATCATCGCCCTAAAAGTATTTGCAGTCTTTCTGTACCATGAGTGTAAATAATTATTGTCGTTATGTTTTGTACGAGTCTTGGAAATCCCAGTAGGGCAAATTTTGTCACATTTGCAGCTTCATAATTTGTTTCTGATGGCATTTCATCGAACTATCTTTTATTTCATCTAATTCCACAGATTTTTATGGAGTTTTGTAATATAGTCCAATTTTAGGCGAAACAGATATGTTGATGAAATGCTAACCGAAACATATTATGAAGCTGCAAATGTGACAAAATTTGCCCTTCTCTCAGCTCTTTCTGTTATAAGACGTAAGAAAGTGACAGATATATTTAAGGCTCATATAACAGTAGGTACCTACCTAACCTACGCTATAACACTCACGCTATTTCTTTTTATTTATTTCAGGACACATTGTGGAACAAGGTAATCACACAGAACTCCTCCGAGCGAAAGGTTTATACTATAAAATGTGGAAAAGTCAAGAGAAAGTGTGAATTTAGTGTATGGAAGTTTTATAAAAATAACTTTGTATAGATGAACCACGTTATGAATAAGCTAGCGTGCTCCATCTTAGGATTCGTCATCGTCCACTAAATAGACGGATATATGACTAACTAAATTAGGAAAATCAAGGAAATTTGATTGAGACACGGTTTGCGACGTGCAAGTGTTTTTTGCAAGGTGAACCGACGGACGATCTTGTGAGATAAGATATACCTAAGCCAAAAGATTTATGTCTGTATCTTTCTAGCAAAACTTAATTTATATGGCTGTCATGTCAGATATCTCTGTCTAATACCTGTCTAATTAGTAGTTTAAAATGCTTATCTTTTATACTTATTTCTTCATCACGTCAGCCGAAAGACGTCCACTGCTGGACAAAGGCCTCCCCCGCAGGTCTCCACGATGGCCGGTCTTGCGCTACCCGCATCCAGCGGTTTCCCGCGACCCTCACAAGATCATCGGTCCACCGCGTAAGGGGCTTGCCCACGCTGCGTCTTCCGGTTCGTGGTCGCCACTCGAGAACCCTTCTGCCACAGCGGCCCCGCTGTGTAATAATTAGTTTGCCAATTCTTCGGGCTATGTCGGTTACTTTGGTTCACCAGCTGAGGGCCTACTCCGAAAAACGATACACGATAGTTCGGTCATCGTTGTCAAATTATTAACCAAACTGACGACACGTAAATCTTGAGCTATTCTATTGGTTAATAATTTGACAACGATTACCGAACTATCGTGTATCGTTTTTCGGAGTAGGCCCTCTTATCTCGCAATCAAAGGTGGATGAAATAAAGGCGCCAATCGAATTACTTTTTAAAATTTTATTGTGAAATGTCTCAAGTGCAATTACATGTTTTAGTTTATCTACTAAGTATAATCTATTCACAATATCACTTAGTATTATAACTGTGACTTCCTTTTTGGTAAAACCCTGTATCATTCCCAAGTTCATATCATTTCTCAATGCCAAGATAACTATACTTAATTAACTAGTAAAATGATTTTGAAAATTACACTTACTATAGAAAAAACTGTTGAAAACATGTACCTATCACATGTATAATTTCCGATAGGCGTATAACGCACCTATACTAAGAATCAACTGCCCGGAGCGATTACGTATCTTTTGGTGATAATCGCAATGAACACCATTAATGATTTCATCCAATGACGCGTTACGAAAACTATTTTGAGGGCGTAGTGAGCCCTCATTGGATGATTTTCATTAATGGTGTTCATTACGATTATCACCAAAGATACGCGGTCAGCCCCTGAGATAATGGGCATACGAAAACTTCCTCAAAATACATCAATAAGTATACAATAGTAATGATGACGCAGAAACTTGTACATGTTTCAAAACATCTCGAAATTATTATTTAATAACATTTATTAATGTGAAATACAACATTTATTATGACATATTGTACTATTTGCGAAGAAACGTATCATATGGCACCAAATTGTACAACGCTTGTCTATTTATGGAGGAAGATTGACACATAATATACACATATATATACTTTTATTTGAAAAGAGTTTTGAATTATGACTATTTTAACAGTAATGGTATCGAATGGGTAACCAGCTATGACATCATACTAAAAACACTAGTGCAATATAAGATGTCAGTTCTTAGGTGTAAATCATTTGTGTAATAGTTTTACATTATGGTGCCGATTCTGTTGTTTACAAATTAAACTGATATTAGTCAAGTCACCTCTCTTTCATAAAAACCTTATTGAAAAAAGATAGAACATTTTGTGCTGTCAGATTAGTTCATGCCATCGTAATTTACAGGTAAATGATCGTGACCAATATAAATCGCGCTTAAATTCACATTGAAATAAGTAATCAGACTAATCTGATAGGATTAAAATATCTTCATAATTTTTGTTGATTAAATTTGTTCAGTTTGCAATCAACAGAGTTAGGGCCCGTGCACAAATCAATATAGTGAAATAAAAACCAACGTGGTAACCTTCTTCGTTAAAATAATTTAAATATATTTCATTTATGAGGTGAAAATATGGTTTTATTGTGGTATCTTGCCGGCTATTACGTATCCTTTGGTGACAATCGTAATGAACACCATTAATGATTACATCCAATAATAATAATGATGTTCATTACGATTACCACCAAAGTTAGGCGGTAGAGACCCAGATCGGAAATGTGCCTTAAAATACCCATTGTATTGTAATACCAATTTTTGATTTTGTAAATCATACGAAATAAAGCAATCCCTCGCAATATTTTTTTTGTTTACCATACCGTACTTTTTATTTTTCAAAATACCATAAGGTATAGGGAATATGCATGTTTTTTTTTGCCCTAATATTATATTTTTCGAATAACTATAAAAAATAACCAAGATTAAAGCCATCAAAGATTTTATCTCTATCTCAAGCGAAACAAAATTTTGCATAGAGTTTATATGGCCGTTGTATTATTTGATCTTACATACCATGTTGGATCTCTCTGTCTAATTAGTAGTTTCTTGGCCGATTTTAATTTCCATTTTTGACTTCTTTTTTACGGTATTTAAAGAAAATACATGCATATACCCCATTAAACAGTCATTCATACTAAATAATTATACATTTTTTATGGCGTTAACACGTGTTTAAATGGCGTTCATGGCAAGTACTGGACGAATTATCAAAGTCGTCTTGCTTTTGCTTAAAAATGTAACATAATTTATAAATCTGACTGTCCGCTCTGGTCTATATATTTAATATATTATTAAAAAATACATATTTTATTAAAAAAAATTACATTATTACAAAACTTGCAAACAAATCTGTTCAGGTACGCGTTTCGTATAATAATTAAATCTTTATTTATGGATATCAATAAATAACAATTTATAAAATGTTGTCTTTTTTTTATTTAAACAAATTTATCGTAACGAAATAGATTTCTTATTATTTTCAATAATCAATAAATATATAACTAATATAAGTACGAAATCATGTGATATTTTCATTTTTTAATAAATTACAATCGCAGTTTGACGGGTAATATTTTTTTTAATTCTGAATATTAAATAAAAACATATAATCTATGTTGCACACAGATAGATATTTTTTGCCAATAAAATGATTACCCACGATCCAAACTTTGTTTCGTACGACTATATGCCTACTCTTGATATACTTAAGAATCACATTACACAGGTAATTCAACTGTTTACAGTAAAATCGACCGACCTAGCTCTAAATAAAATTTTACTAAAAAAAAAACAATATAAATAAATATCGGAAACTAAAATAACAATAAAATACGCAAACATCACAATTTGTTCCTCGACACATTGAACTGAGACAATTTTTGTTAATATTTTTGGAATCTTTGAACCAAAGCAAATATTATTATTATGTTTATCGAGCGATCGCATCGAGGATTTTTCTAAATTTTTATATTGTATTTTTATGTTATAAACAGAACGCTATAATGAAAGCTTTGCGTTTTTGGTATGTTTTCTCCATTTAAATTGTCGTGGAATAAAATACGCAGCTGCATACCAGCCGCCTGAAAAGCAATGCTGCTACATTTACATGTAATAAAAATTACTAACAAATTATAAAATATAATTAAAACTAAACTATTCATAACATGATCAAAATAAAATCTTTGCAACTATGTATAACCGAAAAAAAAAACTGTACAATCAATAATGTATATGAAAATAAAATGCAAATTCATATCGAAAAATACAACGATAAAAAAATTCAGGAATAAAATTTCAATTGGAATAAATTACCCGATTTACCAAAATAATATATACAATATTTAAAATTATATCTTAAATAACACTTCAAAATTAAATTAAGATAAGTGTTTTAGACTTATAATAAAATGCTAAATTTATTTTGTTGCCTAATTTAAAAAAAACCTATCTAGTTGTATGGTAACACCTTCCGGTGTGTGCCTTTGTATAATTTGCTATATTCAATTTTATCAATACGTTTTCTGTATTTTTTTTTAAATTGTTATATTATAAATAAAAAAAAATGGCACGATCAAACATCCTTACCGTACATGTCATACTCCTTTTGTGCACATATTTATTTAAAATTCATCACCAGACTCGAAAAATAAACTATTTATTATTATATTCCGTCAATTAATTTTAACATTTTAATAAATATAAATAAAATACATGACACCGTCGCTTTGACGGTATCGTTAGCTAAAAAAAAAACTAAATAAAATTAACTACTTACAAACAAATATAACTTTTCACTTCAAATCCTTTCAAAGAATATATTAAAAACTATGAATCCCGCCTTCAGTGTTATAATTTTTTATTTAAAATACATATTTTTATAGGTATATTGCACAGCCATTTTCCTAAAAAAAAGATCTTCTTTTCAACAAATCACAAAAACATAAGAAGTACGTTTGACACTAAAAAATAAAACTGGTATGCGTTCGTAACGGACATACAACAAACTATAGTATTGTAACATTATGCTGCAACCACACATGGCCATTCGTATTTTCGTAAATTAATTACCAAGTGTACACGGTATATTTGTCTAATTATTGTTATAATTTGTATAGATGTTTCTTTACTCTTCAAATATTTGCCAGTAAGTACATTATCACCATTATATATACCATTTGATATATTGAAGTTTCAAAAACGACCTTAAACCAAGTAACTGAAGGTAAATAACAGTTTGTAATCTTTTCATATGGTATGGTAATCGTGACAAAATGTATCAATGTCAATTAGGACCACTCATTTTCAGTTGCGGACCGTCAAACTGATCTAGAAAATTTTTCAAAAAGATCATAGAATTTATTCTAAAAATTTCAATTATACCATGATTGTAACATACATAAAGTACTTAAAATATTTATACTCAAGAACTTATAATTCCCCTATCTACCTCGACAGTCGTTTCCGATCACCACGTCTACAAAACTGGATAAACTATATCTTTAAAAGATAAGCCAGTTCATCCACAAAGATTTACATTTTGGATATAGCATTATTGTACTTAAAAACTAAAACATTTACCATAGTCATGTTACTTGAGTTTGAAAAAATACATACAGTCGAACATAGAACCTCCTCCTTTTTTTGAAGTCGGTTAAAATCTTGAATTATTACATGTACTTGTTCGTTAAGCATGTTTAAAAAATGGTACAAACCAAAGAGCCATTTTTTCCAGCATTTTTTGGGTCGACATCCAAATTGTCATCTAAATGGCTCACTGTGGCATGTTCTGGTGATGGCCCTGTGAATGTGGTGGGTGGGGGGGCGGATACCCTGGAACGTTGTTACGTGGAGTCGATTCCTCATAAGTTATTTGTGCCGGTACACGTTGATTCTGCGCCATATCCTCTTGGTTTATGTAAGGGCTAGGTACCTGTGTTAAGAACGTTTTTTTAATTAACTAGCTGGCCCGGCAACCGTTGTCCTGCCCTGACAATAAAAAAGTACTGGCACCTACCTATCCCCCTACCTACATTGCAATAATTTAATTGATAAGTGTTTTTAATCATTCCAGGAATATTTGGACTATAAAATGTAATTAAATTCGAATTATTATTTTTCTACTGTAATTTATATTATTATTATTATTTACTACTAAATGGTAGAATATGCAGATCTATCATACAATTCCATCCCTTACTGTCCCATATTCTCAGAAATAAATGATTTATTATTTACATTTACTATAACATTTTCAGTTATTCTGCTATTCTAGGATTAGACGAATCCAACAAATCAGTGATCATCGAAATCAGTCCAGCCGTTCTAGAGCTATATATGGTTTAAATAACCCGACTTTATTTTAATGAGCGTTACCTACGACGTATGGTCGCTCAGCTAAAGAAGACCAGAAAAACTTTAAAAATCAGTGAAAATAGTACAGAAGACCATAGTAATAAACAAAGTGCGCAAGCAATCTAGAGTGAAAGTTGGGAAGCTACTTTGGTGAACATCAAACACAACATTAAAAACTGCAACCACTATCTTGCTCGCAATAGTGATTGCTTGGGTATCAAAATAAATAGGAAATATGCAGTATATATATATTATTTGAATAAACGATATTTTTTTTACTAAATGAGACTATCATCTGTCGCAAAGCTAAATTTCAATTAATATCAATCGTTTGAAATTTTACAATATAGAAAATGTGTCCATGAGCAGTGAAGCGATGTTTGAATATGAAGTTACTAAAACGTAAAAAAAAACTACTATAATTAACTGAGGGCCTACTCCGAAAAACGATATACGATAGTCCGATCATCGTTGTCAAATTATTAACCAATAGAATTGCTCACAATTTACATCTCGTCGGTTTGCTGCAATTCTATTGGTTGGGTGTATCGATTTTCGGAGTAGGCCATCTGGTTTCAATAAAAAAATGTTTGTAACAACAAAATGATTTCAACAAACTCAGCTAATTTCCCCACTGTTTTATAAATTTCATGAACAAGGAGGTGGTGTTATTTTTTTAATGTTATTTAAATTTAAACCTTAATAGGGGAGTTTTTATAGTCAATAAAGGTGAGAATCGCGAAAAGACGTTACTTTTCACGATTTTTGCTTTTCTCCTTTCCCTTGTTTTCACATCTCGACAATATTTTGATTAAAAATATCCGTCCCTTCGTCCGTGTCCTTTTTAAGACATGCCTTTAAACTAAAAAGAGTCTTATTTGTAGCACAGAAGATTTCAAACTATGCAAAAGTTGCAACTGATTTTCTTACACTTAGAAAACCATAGTTAATGCATATTCCCCATTAGTTTAAATGATACATCATACTTACGTTGATGAGTGGCTGTAGTATGCCAAGCCTGGCCAGCAGCAGCTGTTCCTTGACTTGGCGCAATTCCTCCTGCTGCCTCATTATCATTTCCTGCAGTTCCTCGTGTTTCCTCTGCAACTGCTCCTGCCACAGCCACTAACTCGCATCACATAATAGGGGTGTAAAGGTATCTTTACTAGTGAGGCAGACGACGTTATATCAATACCCAAATGTCACTAAACTCTTTGCCAGTACAGCTTTTTGACTCTTTATGAATGCCTTAAAAGTTTATGGTAAAAATATTACGTTTTTGTAAATTGCAGCTCAGTTTATAGGCCGTATGTTTGTCAACATGTGTTTTGCGACAAGAATGGTAGTATTTTTTTTTTACTATGCAAAGGCCTGTGTTTGACCACAATTTTATCGTGGTCAGTGATTATGTGGCCGATGATGGTAAGCACACAAAGCCTAAGAAAGATACTGGCTCTCAAGTGCAGCTGTCGGAACACACCGAAAGGTGCTTGGCGACAGATTTTCAACTTGAGGGTGGTAGCCAGCCAGGCGAGTACTACAAAGTACCCTACCACCGTGCTATGGTTTCCTCATGATGTTTTCCTTCACCGAAAGCTCAAGCTCATTGTAGGATTCGAACCCGCGACCTTCGTCTCGGCATTCGACGTCACTACCACTGAGCTATCATCGCCTAAGCAATGCGCCTAATATGTTGATGATTTCTTGTTACTAATCAGTAAATTGACTACCATACTTGTCGCAAATCATATTTTGACAAATATACGACCTATAACTGAGCTGCAATTAGAAAAAAAAATCGCGGCTAACCCGATGCATTCACCTAAAAGCATTATTTATTTATTGCGTTTAAATTTAATACATCATATTGCCTTTTGGTAGGAATTTTATGGATAGTAGACTTATCCTAATGTTTCTATGTATTTAAATCCATACGTTGGTTCCTTATGGATAAATAAAGTATATTTGTAATTAACCAACCAATGTATAGAACTACATTAGTTTGAATGCAAAATGAATACACAGATAAGTCATAAATGCATGAAATTGGTATAATAAATTTAAACGCAAGAAATATTCTTTAAAAAATCAAAATGCGTACCATACCTACATTAAAATAATAGAATTGATATTTTAAAATATATATATATATATATAATGGTTATTTTTATTCGTGACTTATTGATGTAATCCACATCTACCTCATTATTTAAAGATCGCTTTAGAAGGAGAGGACAAATCAATCTTACAAAATTAAAAAGAGACAGATACGTTTTGCTAAGCGCATTAAAAAATTGCCAGCGGTTCGCCATGCGGCATCACGGGGACCAATTAATAAGTGGGACGTATCCAACCCTAAAAAAACACAATGAAAATAAAATAATTTAAGGCGATATGTATGAGATACCATTACGTTGAATATGTTTAATATTGTTAGGTTTTTATTTATAAAATTACCGTTTTGTATTGAGAAAGGGACACCGAAAAAGATGGATGGGCTGTAAGACATATGATATGAGAAAGATGGTAGTGAATTTTGATATGATGGAACTTATCAATTCGCCAAAAAAAGAGAACTTTTACCCCGACCACAATGATTAGATAATTGCTTCAGTGTGTAAGATGATATTCTGGTTTCAGAAGTATGGTGGATGACAAGAAATTACCCGTTTAAAGAAAATCACTTTTTTTTACTTGGATAGTTTGATTAAAATAAAAATGCAAGGCATTGAAATGAAGTCTCAACAAACTGAATATCAAGAAAATGGCTTTAAAATTAGAAAAATGCGTGAATAGTTAATATATATGTTAACGGAAAAGTATCTAATCCGTCATTGTATACATTTCCTAGGAAATCCATACATTTCCTAAATATCTATCGGAGTATTACATTCGGGATATTTGTAAGCATAGCGGTATTTGGGGGGTTGTAAGTGAAATTTATTTTTGTGCGAATACTTTCAAATGTATGCAAAATAAAAAAAATAACCCCAACCTATTTTTTTCAATAGAATTTATATATTTCCTAGTATCATTATTGAAATAAAATTTCCTAGGAGAAATACACAGGAATTGTGTACAATTCCTATGTTTCATACATTTCCGGTGACATATATAGGTACTTTTAAGTCACATACATAACGGCAATTATATAGGCAAAAAAAAACCTAATATTATGAACTATTGTTATATATAACAAACGAAACCGGTAGCAGTAAGCAAAAAACAGATTATCATTTACTTTTTCTATATCTGTCACTGTTATCTGATGCTCAAATATAGAATTAAATCTCAATTTCATACCATAAACACTCGCCAAAAATAGGAAAACTACTAAGCAGCCAACATCAAGAAAAAAAATGACTACCATTCTAAATCCAGGGTCGGCAAATCCCGCAGTCGATACCAGCACCTAGAGCTGTAAACAGGAATCGGATTCACAATCAAACCTTACCTGTATTTGGGCCTGATCGGGCGACACAATAACCGGTAACGACGGAAGAGGCAATTGTATTACCCCGGGTACCCCCAAAGCCCCCACATACGGGGCTGGGTCTAAGTACTGAGCCCCGATGCCATGTTGTGGGACCAGCGCTGTCCCCGAGCCTTTGTGTGTCTGTGGTAACATCATAATTGCACCATGACATCGGTGGGAGTAAAATCTACCTTGAGCCACCTCCACTTGCGCTAACTATTGAAAGAGAATTAAAAACATCAATTTCATTTCACACACATAATAAGAAATTGTAGCTATATTATTGCGGAGGTTGTCATTGCATTTTTTTTAAAGGACTAATATTGGTAGCGCAGCGATTTTCCTAATCACGCCTGAGGGCACCTCCGAATGGGGTACGAACCTCGGCTCAGGGCGTTACCGAGGAAGTGGAGGGCTTCGTACGAATTACGACTAATTGGGGGCGGTCGGATTACTGTTGGCAGCTCGGGCCGCTTAAACGGGACGAGACTGAGTGAGATGTCGCGACGGTCTTCTTGCATTCAGCCCTTCTATCCGTCATATCGGCATTCGCTCCTTTCTCTTTATTTTATTTATTACAAAATCCACAGCTCTTAAAGGTAAAATATCATCTTTCACACAATCCATCCATCTCTTTTTCGGATATAAGGGTAAAATTAGAAAAAAACGGACTCAAAATTCTAACGCTAAGGGGTCCAGTATCATCTATTGAATCCTTTTTATCAGTTTTGGTTACGATATGTCGCTTACACCCAGTATACTTATGCACAAAACCATTTATCTAATATATTTGAATATCATTAATATTGTTCTAAATACGTATTAAAAAAATTTAACGGATTTTTTTTGCGTTTTAATTGACTACATAAATATTGAGAACTAATTGAAAGAATTTTTATAATTAGCGCCTGTATTTTTTTTCTATGTTAGGCTTTTGTTTGACCATAATCTCATGTGGCCGTTGGTGTTAAGCACACAAAGGAACTGGCTGTCAAGTGCAACTGTCGGTACAGACCAGAAAGTGCTTAGCGCAAATTTTCAATTGATTATTCTAATAAAGGCGCTTAAAATTGACGTAATAAATTAAAACATACAAAATGGATGCGAGTAGCGCAATACCGGCCATCGTGGAGATCCTTGGGGGAGGCTTTTGTCCAACAGTGCACGTCTTTCGACTGACATGATGATACAAAATATTCGTTAAAAATTCTGCGCTGCCGACCATCAACCTTAACTTGTAGAGATCCACCCCTCCAAAGCTCAAAACGTTTGAAATGTATTTTTAAAAGTATTTACAGCCTCACAACGGACGTGTGCGTTCTGATACGGCCGACAAACAAAATCATTTGCAAGGATTTGTTGCTCGACTAGCTAAGTCTTGGATTTATTCCTTAATTTGTGTTGTGATAACTTACTTCATACCTTTCATGATTATTGGTCAACGGGAAGTGTCCTATAGGTTTTGAAATACCAAAATATACGACATAAATGGCCGTATATTTTTATTGCGTTGACTTAGAAGCTGGATTTTTATATAGCTTCAAGGGACAGTAGATCTTAGCATTTGATATTGATCAACTTGATAACTCCACGAGTTCCTTAAATAACCAGAATAGCACAGAAAAGTTTCACCAACAGGTCCAAAGACAAATCCAGAGACTTGTTGACAATGGGATCACCCCAGGAATATACTCCTTCCAATAAATAAAGATTTATTAAAATCGACATATGGCCGAGTAATCGCGTAACAAACATACAGAAAAAATACATAGTCGAATTGAGAACCTCCTCCTTTCTTGAAGTCGTTTAAAAAAGGGCCTTGACACACGGACAGACAGGCCAAGAGATCCTATAAGAATAAGAGTATCGTATGTTTTTTATAACTCCGTTTCTATGCCATTGCGGTAATCCAACCGTGATAACACTAACCGGTCCAAGGGAAGACCAGCGTTGGTTATCTGTACATTGCTAATAACCAACATTATGCCGAGTTGGAGAACTGATTTGTGGCAATCATTTATAAAACACTAGCTTCTGCCCCGCGGTTTCACCCGCGTTCCCGGATGAAAAGTAGCCTATATGTTATTCCAGGGTATCTCTATGTGCCAAGTTTCATCCAAATCCGTCCAGTAGTTTTTACGTGAAAAAGTAACAAACATACATACTCACAAACGTTTGCAGTTATAATATTAGTAGGAGTAGGTTTCCGTTTCACCCGTCATCCCCTATTTTACCCCCTTGGGGGTTAAATTTTAAAAAATCCTTTCTTAGGGGATGCCTACGTCATAATAGTTAACTGTCAAATTTCAGCCCGATCCATCCAGTCGTTTGGGCTATGCGTAATGTCAAAAATAAATTGTTTCTTTCGTTCTTTAAAAACATACTAAAAATCTACAATATGAAAACCAACATACAAAAATAAAATTTAAGAAACACAAGTCATCAAAGACTCGACTTACCTCGTGGGTGCTATTTCTCTGTGACGAGCGAGATTCTCCCGAGAGGGAGCCAGTGTCAGACTCATTGTTGCAACGTACCCCCGAAGCCCGAGACCAGGACGCCCTAGCCGTCCCAGTAGTCGCTATAGTGCCCGTCGTACTATCCGCCGATGCAGACTTCAATGACGCCGGCTGCAACGAGGGACCTTATAATTTCCCAGATAAAAAGTAGCCTATATTTTATTCCAGGGTATGATCTATCATGTGCCAAATTTCATCCAAATCCGTTCAGTAGTTTACGTGAAAGAGTAACAAATATCCGTACATCTTGGATCCGGATATCCTGGGAAATTGTTCACGCACGCCTATCTGAACTAAGCAGAGCTCTGCTGCGTCAGATATAAATTATTTTTTTTACTATGTGTTTGATCTCAATCTCACCGTCAGCGATGATGTGGCCGATGGTGGTAAGCACACAAAGCCTAGAAGGGTGTTGAGGAAGGTGCTTAGCGACAGATTTGATAACAAAGTACCCCGCCACCATGCAAGATCTCGGAAATAAATCTGATATTTGTATATCAGTGTGCTTTTTATACCCAGACTCACAACAGACATTGTTTAAGCACACAAATATTTGTCCTGGCTGGGAATCGAACTCACGCTCATCTGGTGGCCTAATAAGGTCGCTTGCACAATATAGCAACGTTTAATTACTTTAATTCATTGCCCGAATTCACAACAGAGCTTATGTAGTTTTAATATTTGTTGTTGAAAATGTAACTAATTTTATATTAGCTGTTCCCCGCGGCTTCACTCGCGGTCCCGGGATAAAAAAAAGTAGCTTATAACCTTCGGGGATACCGAATCGGATCAGCTCCGGAGATTAGCGCGTTCAAACAAACTCTTCAGCTCTATAATCAGTAGAGACGATGTCCAAATATAATTATATCCTCTGTAACTATAAGATACTTCAAAAATCAAAACTCACGTGTGAGATATTTTGGAATGAGTTTCCGAAGGCTTCGCTCGCCTCGGATATGTATGACGGTGACATAGTGACCATACCGTCATCGGATAGGGTGCTTTTCATGACGGAGCTGTTCCCTTCCACGTCGATCCTTGAGTCCGTATCTGTACCTTCTGCCTTAGTGCTCTTCGCCACGTCGGCGTAGCTGGAATGATATTTAGGTGGAATTAGCAATTTGAACAGCAATTTGACTTCAATGTAAGTACAACAATTCGTCATAAAATGTAGGGCAGGTACATTGGTAAATTATATTAGGTACCCTAAGAAACTTGAATTCAAAATTAGTCGAAAAAGCCATTGACTACCTACAGTATAAAAGCAGGTTAATTTGCAAGAGTTATGGTAAACCACACAGCGAACCGCCGAATGTACGAACGGCTACGAACCTCAGTAACGACCTGAGCCGAGGTTCGTACTCCATTCGAGAGTGCCCTCAGGCGTGGTTATCTAAATGTTGCCTGATTTAGAGCCTTTTCCGCTCGCCAATTTGTCCAGTAAGAATCATGAAGCCAGGCTACCAATTTATGTAAAAATAAATGAGAACTCACTACTCTTGATTTTGTTGTTTTCGTCATGTTTTGAGATAAAAGAACAAATAAAACCGGACCAGTGCGAGACAAAAGTTCCGTACAATAATGATAAAATGTTTCTCAATTTTGTGGAGTTTCATTTTTCTAGATAAAAAAAAAGATTTTTTTACTATTTATAGGCCTTTGTTTAACTACAAAGTCCACACAAAGCCTGGAAGGGAACTGGCTCTCAAGATGCAACACATCGTAAGATTGGTTATCATGCCAAGTTGCCTGTTATAATGCCAAGAAGGCCACCAGAGGCTTTTTAATAAATTAATTATTTAATTTAATTACTCTTCACAAAGAATCTAAGCAAAATAAATAAATAGGTAAAATCTTGAGAGTGGGAGTGAAAGTGAGAGCCTGGAGTCTGAACTAGGTACTACAGATCTCCAGGACCTCCAAACATCCAAGGAGCAATATTATTTGTAATAATAGCAACATTAATAATAAAAATACTTAAAAATTAACCTTATATGGAACTAGATTCCATCCTGCGGTTTCACCCGCGTTCTTATGTTTTCCCGGGATCAAAAGTATCCTATGTGTTAATCTATTCACTATCTATAATTTTTGACAGTTATTCTCAGTTGTTGTTATTTTTAATTAATACATATACATATTTTTAATTATATTTTTCGCTTGATCTTTTGACATTAATTATCCAATTGCAATTGTTATTTTCATCAATTATATTTATTATATTTCATTTGTTGGTAACTTTAAAAGTTGATTCATTTTCTGTTTTTTTTTTCTTTTTTATTCTCTAGTTAACTATCTACCTAGTCTGTTGTCTTGCATAATCAATGTTGTGTGCATCTGTAATGGGCACATGTATCAGAACTATTGTCACTACATTATGACCTATAAATATGTATAATGCATGTGCTGTTGATGTACCTATTTTTAAATAAATAAATCTAGGTTATAAACTATCTGTGTTCCAAATTTCACCCAAATCCGTTGAGTAGTTTTTGCGTGAAAGAGTAACAAACATCCATCCATCCATAGTCACAAACTTTCGCATTTATAATAAAAGTAGGATTAAACTCACCTCACAACGCGATGTGTGCACACTACGAATTCCGGCTTGGAGTTCCACTGGTGATAGGTGATGTAGAACCGAGACTGGAGCCAGATCCACTGCTGGCCCTTCGTTAGAAATCGGTAGTAGCATGACGTCAGTTCACCTTTTTGCATCACTGGCGACAAATTTACAAATTAAGAGTATATTCACCAAAATTAGGAAGTCATTCGAAATAACACCTTACGGGCAACGTGGCATATTTCCAACTAGCACTCCTCCCCGCGAATTACCGGTGGTATATTAGTAACATTTTCATGAAATAGTCGTATATGTCAGTAATATACCTTGGAGGATTATGTTGATGATATCTTTTGTTATTAATCAGTAAATATATTATCATTCTTCTCGCAAATAACATTTTGATAACATACGACCTATAACTGAGCTGCAATTAGCAAAAAACGTGATAAAATTTGAACTTAACGCCCCAACCGAAGCCTCCACCTTAAGGGTGAGGTAGAACTATCTGGTCCTTTCCAAAATTAAAAAAGGCGTCGCTGTCAAATAAAATGGAAAATACGTAAGATAGAATATCTAGGAAAATCGTGACATGCAACTCCCTTGTGCAGGTGAATCTCATCCTTATTGACGACAAAATCGTTATTATTATAATTCTTATTTTTTCCTGTCGAGGTTAAAATTTAAATGACAGAAACTACTTGCGGTAAACAAAAGCCAAATGAAAAAAGAAATGATGTCTATAATCCGGTCGGCGACGCCCTAGTGGACGCCCTACTTAATATAGGAATGGGAAAACCACGACTACAAATCTGTATAACTCACATGCTTCATGACAAGTGATGACCTTCTCCAAGTCGTCAAAATGGTAGTAATCATAGCCAGAAGTGCCGAGGACCTCGAAGGGTAAGTAGCCGATGATGGGGGGGGCGCGGTGGTCCAGGAACAAGAACTTCCACTCGAGACTGTGCCGCGAAGTGAACTCATTGCGGTGAGAGTCCACGAGCGACACGTCACGGATCAATTGAGGCGTATACAGACGACCGGTGCATACGAACAGTAATCTGGAAAGACAATGTTTTACACTAGCTGTCTCCCGCGGCTTCACACGCGTTCCTAAGATAAAAAGTATCTTATACCACTCGGGGATAAAGTAGCTTTCTATTAGTGAAAGAATTTTTACAATCGGACCATTAAATCCTGAGATTGGAACTTACTAACTGTAACTCTTTTTAATATTAGAGAATAGCAGTTTCCCACGGTTTCGCCCGCGTTCTCGGAATAAAAAGTAGCCTATGGCACTCGGGGATCATGTAACTTTTTATTAGTGGCAGATTTTTTTTTAATCGGACCAGTAAATCCAGAGATAACCTCCTACATCCGAACTAACAAACTTTAAAGTATTATAGTAGATACAGATGACAGCCTATCACTACTCTCAACGTGGTCAGTGATGATGAGGCTCAAGGCGATAAGCACACAGACAAGGGAACTCGGCTGTCGGAGCACACCGATAGGTACGATCGGCCAAGAAAGTGGTGTACCACCCTAAGGTTGAATGTCGCTTGTAGATTTATAGGTGATAATGATTAGTTTTGTTTGCAGATCAAACTGACAACTTCTATTGACAGCTGTACTTAGTTTGAACCCTGTTGTAATTTTCGATGACTAGGCAACTAAATCAAAACTGGCACACCACTGTTTTGGCCTACCGTACTTTACAAAATACTTACCAGAGAAACGATATACCAATGTAATGTTTTAAAAGTAGCAGCAATGTCGAAATTCCGCTTCGATATAAATTTCAACACAAATTACCCAAACATTAAAAATGTATTTACCGAAAAAGTATGGTACACGATGTAGCAACAACAAATAACAACTTCAAAAAATATTGTAAGCATTCTACAGAACAGCAAACGAGTTTGAAACAAGTGAAACTTTTGCAACAGTACAAAAGGGGTAAAATTTACTAACATTTGGGGAAAGTTTGCCAAATTGAAAGCATTGAATGTTTTCTTCTTTCTTAAATGTCGTATAGTTGTTGTGAAATAATTATATAAAATATATGTAGAGATAAACTACGATAACATGGCGCGCCCCTCCAAATTACTGTGTCAATGTGTGTAGTCACATCCTTACGAGATACTTTGTATGTAGTTGTAAATATTCGTCCAGTAGCAGGCCGTCAGTATCTCACTTATTCATATCAAAATCAAATCAAATCAAAAACTCATTTATTCAATTTAGGCCCTGGCAAGGCACTTATGAACGTCGATAGTTACAAACATTACAATAGACTCTACCACCGGTTCGGAATACACTTGAACTGAGAAGATTCCGGCAAGAAACTCAAACTCAGCAAGGCTACATTTTTTTTTCTGTGGACCTTTCTTTTTTAAATTTATGTAATTACAGTTATGTTATTCCTGTTCCAAATATACATAAAGTTCATACAATTGTCACTTGTGGAGGGGGCCGCAAGTGCAGAGAGAAGCTACTGCAACCATGTATTCTTGTCTTCAACGTAATGAGCCACCTTATAGTAGGCCTTGTCGATTAATTTCTGTTTAACATACTGTTTGAATTTATTGTACGACATCTTAGTTACTTCATATGGGATTTTATTATAAAAACGAATGCAGTTCCCGAGAAAAGACTTATTGGCTTTTGCTAGCCTGAATCTAGGTGTAACATTTTATCTTTGTTTCTTGTGTTTAGGTTATGGCGACTACTGTTAGTGTCAAATAAATTTAAATTTTTACGGACAAACATAATATTTTCAAAGATGTATAGCGACGGTAAGGTTAATATCTCAAATTCCATAAACCGTTTCCGTAGGGATTCGCGAGGACCCAAGCAATAAATTGCACGAACGGCCCTTTTCTGCAAGATAAAGATAGATTCCAAATCCGCAGCTGAGCCCCATAACAGAAGACTGTAGGACATTAGACTATGGAAATACGCAAAGTAAACCAACCTAGCTGTAGCCACATCTGTTATTTGTCTAATTTTTCTGACTGCGAAAGCGGCGGAACTCAATTTGCTAGCTAAGTTTTCTATATGAGGGCCCCATTGAATTTTACTGTATTACCAGATTAGTTGGTCAACTAATCATAACTAGCCGACCGCAACACAACGCACGTGTCATTTTCATACAGTACGTTAGTGCAGCGACATACTAATCATAATGAGCGATTAATGACGCCGCTAGTCGACCAACACATCTTTAGATTTATTTTTGTTTGACGGCCGTATGTGCACATGCTCTTACAAACGTTTTGAATTGGAGGGGCGCGCCATGTCATCGTAGTTAGGCCCGTAAGATCAATCGCAGCTTAAACCACGACAGAGTTTAATCTCCCGTCTCTGATTATTTCATAAGATCAACGGCAGTTGATCGATGAATGATAGTTTAAACTATCGATTAATTTAAACTATCCTTTATGAGCGTTTAAACTCTCTATAATGGATTAAACTATCATAATTTGACATATCCCTGAAGGTTTATGACCCTGACACTGGCAGAATTGTGTAAAAAACGCATCTAATGCCATATAATCAAAAAAAGAAGTGAACTGTTACACCAATGTCAAATTTCACCATAAAAAAACTTATTAGAAAGTACTGCCGTATCTATGGGATTAATCGAAGTTTAACCGATCTCTCCATATTTGTAACTTGATCTTAGAACAATAGTTTAAACCATGGATTAAATTTTATCTTAGATTTCATAAATGATAGTTTAAGCCTTGTTTGATCTTACGGCCCTTAGTCAATCAAAAGTAAGATCACCAAAACGTCTTGCAGAGTTTCTTGCTGGAATCTTCCCAGATTGGGTGTATTTCAAACCGGTGTACTCGAGCGGTGTATATGACGACATAGGAGCCTTATCAAGGCCTAAGCTGAATGTTTTAGGACTCTAAAGCTGTTGGTATGCTTACCGCGACTCGTGATCTTTTCGGTACGCTGGCATTTCTTCATTCTCCACGTCCTCCGAGTGTCCTGTTAATTACAAATATGCTATTATTTCCGTTTGCGTCGAACTATTAGTAATGTAAAATCATTAGTTTAATTTCAACGTTCGTTATTCAAAAAATTCCAAACCAACCCACCTGACAAAAATTGTTAGTAACAGTTATTATCAGTATATACAGTGTGTCTGGTCATGAACTAGCGATATTTTAGGACTTTCGGTACTTATTTTTCAACACTTCTACAAAAATACACGACACACTGGGTCCAACCTTGGGATCCCCTCTATGTGGCAGCCATTTTGTATTTTTTCTTGAGATATTCTCTTACATGTTTACAAAAAAAACTTATCTCTCAAAGTTTGAATCCCACTGAGATAAAAATAAGCTTATTCAAAGGGTAACAATATTTTCTATCATTTAAAAATACGAAATAACATGCACTTTTTCGTAACTTTAAAAAATATATGTATTTATCATTTCACAAATATGGTTCGATGGTTTCGGACTTATAGTACTTACTGAAATGTCCGTTAAACTGTATGAGCTCGTAGGCGACATTATCTCGGAAGTCCAAGGTCTTGCGCCGAAAATGACAATGGAATCTGATCTCGTTTTCTAAAACATAAAACATACATTGGAAATTTTATTGCATTATAATATTCATGTTTGGAAAACAATTCATAAATTTCCTAAAAATAGCAACACACATAGAATACACACTAGAAATGGCGGCTTCTCTCATGCTGTCCTGCTCAGGTCATTATAGGCGGAAGTATGATCTGAACAGGACAGCATGAGAAAGGCCGATTTTTAATCCCATTTTTTAACTACGCGGTTTAAGTGTCTTAACCAACCGCGCCAACGGTCCTGTTAAGATATTTAGTAAATTATTTCAAAAGATCTGAACGACCTTCTATTCAGTTTCATTTTTGATGTAAATTAAACCAAATTAAGTACGTAACTGTTCAGTTAAAGTTCTGTTCAGTGTTCACTGAAAAGCTAACTGAATTCGCATTTGTAATTTATTTTTAGCTCTCCGAGAAAAAAATGTTCTTGCGCTTTTCTCAACGTCAAAAACCTTTACGAAAATATTTACTTCCTCGTTTTTAGTAATCTCTGAAATTCTCGGCACATTGTTTGAAATGCGTCATCGCGAACGTTTATAAAAAGACTAGCCCTCACCCAGTGGTTACACCATACAATTTTACATATTCAGGGGTTAAAATCCCATCCTTATTTAGATAGGTACCGACATTATACAGGTTGATTTTGAAATGGTATTTTAGCCCGAATACTATGGATAGTGGACATCGTTATCAGTAATCCCACGAAATTTCAGGTGCCTGAGCACTACCATTACGAAGTTAGAACAATTATAAGTTTAGCGAAAATCTCTGGGAAAAGCCTTTACTCGCACTGAGAAACGTAGCGACAGGCCAAAATAGCTATATTAAACACTCGAGTAATCTAATAGATACTCAGTTAAGGTATGGTTTCCTCCAAAAGCGGTGCCATCATGTAATTGGACGTACTTCTTCGGACGTTCTTTAGGAAACCGCGCCATTTGGTTAACATAGACAACGTTCTAGTGACGTCATTCACCGCTGTATTACAGTCGCTACATGATGGCACCGCTTTTGGAGGAAACCTTACCTTTAGACATACATTGCAGCGTATTTTAGCGCTAAACAAATTTATTGATACTTTTTTGAAATTTGTATGGAAATATTTGCGATAACTCAGTGGTGTTGACGCCAAATGCTTTGGCGAAGGTCGTAGGTTCGACTCCTACAATGAGCTTGAGGTTTTGGTGAAGGAAAACTTCGTGAGGAAACCATAGTACGGTGGTAGGGTACTGTGTATTACGCTTTGCTGGCAACCACCCTAAAGATAGAAATATGTCGCTAAGATGTGGTCCGACAGCTGCACTTGAAAGCTGGTTCCCTTCCAGGCTTTATATGCTTATCACCTTCGGCCACGTCATCACCGACCACCGTGAAGTTGTGGTCTTAACAGATTTATACTGTAAAAAAAAAGCTTAAAATAAATTCTATTATATGACATAATCCCACGATTGTATTTTTAAAAAAATACTAACTATTACTGAAACGGCCCATTCACAATATACCGTCGCTGACCGCAGTGCACAACGCAATAGCATGACAGTACTCTTGGTAGTAAAGCTCCGGCCATTAACCAATGCCCTGACCGCTTGCTACGAGTGTGTGCTGTGCGATTCCATGACAACACAGATAATACTTTAGATACGTTTACATGATATATATGGTTTTAAACAAAAACATGCATATCGATAGAGCAAGGCTTCACATTTTGATTAAATGAACAACATTAACAATAAAAAAAATATTCAAAATATTGTAAATGCGAATGTAACTGTTTGTTTATATGTTACGCCTAAACCACTGAACCGATTACGATTAAATTTGCCACGCAGATAGTCTATGATGTGGAGAAGGACATAGGCCACTTTTTATCCCGGAAACGCTAGTAAAACGCAGGGGACCGCTAGTTATTTATATGTATAAATAATAAACAATCGCCGAAATGTATGCATCTTCAGATCGGCAGCACCTTATAGGCTAATTATTTTTTCCAGGATCCACCGGGAAAATAACCCACGTGACGCCAGCCACGAGCAGCTTAATAATAATAATTACGAAACAAAGTAAAACAATAGTCTGTTCAGAAAGAGAGCCGTCGTTGCCAAATGGTTACTATCAAATTTTATATTACAACCTTAATAACAACCTTATAAGCTTTCTGTTGAAAAAAAATAAATAATGAAATAGTTACAGTTGTAATAGGATCAAAACGGAACAGACGCGTTATTGTATTGCCGCTAACCAAAAAAGGTAATGAAACACAGCAGCGCCCTCTATTTCCACGACGGGTCTATTTCTGAACAGACTTTACATTAAATATTACATCATAAGTTGCATAGCTATTGCATTTTCACGCCAGCATTGAAAACTACGCAAAATAATATCTATACTTAATATTATAAAGAGGAAAGATTTGATTGATTGTTTGTTTGTTTGCATTGAATAGGCTCCGAAACTACTGAACGGATTTGAAAAATTCTTTCACTTATAGGAAGCTACATTATTCCCGAAGGTTATAGGCTACTTTTTATTCCGGGAACGCGAGTGAAACCGCGCGGAACAGCTAGTAAATAATATTAACACAATCGCAAATATCATGGAACTCGCATTAGTGCTAAATAAATATAAAATAAACACCATTAAAACAATCCCCGACAAGGGTTCGACTCGCTATATTTTTTTTAATGTGAATAGACCTGTATTTGACCACAAACTCATAGTGGTCAGTGATGAAGTGGCCGATGATGGTAAGCATATAAAGCCTAGAAGGAATCTGGCTCTCAAGTGCAGCCCCGTCGGAACACACTGTAGGTGTTTGGCGAGAGATTTTTAACTTAAGGTGGTAGCCAAAAAGGGGTATTACAAAGTACCCTACCACCTCATAATGTTTTCCTTCAAAGAAAGCTCAAGCTCATTATTTAAATGTGAATGTGTTGGGATTCGAACCCGCAACTTTCGTGTTCAACATAACAGCGTAATAAACACAGTTCAACTACGGAAATCTAGACAGCTTTGAAAACCGCATCCATATCTGTGAAAAGCTTCGTACTGGCACACAGAGCATTCAGTCTTATTAAATGTAAGCGAAAATACAAATATATTCAGTACCTATAGAATATTCGAGAAAATGTTTTGCTCTGTATCAGCAATAGAATATATTTCCATGAGTTTAACATACATGTTATTTTGTGCACTATTTGAATGAATTTTATAAACCCTTAGCGGTTACTCCTTCTTTGTAACTTCTTACTCCAAAATTTCATGTCTCTATAATTATAGGAGCAGTATAGGTTTTGCGTTGATATATCCGTCAGGGACTTTGAATTTCATATACAGAATGATTATAGGGCATAGTAGGATGAAATGGCATAGATTACCTTACACAGGTCATGAAAAAATATTTTAGACTGTGGAAAACAATACTAAAATATTAAAAAAAACTGAGTCTAACTGAGTAATCCGACCCTTATTAGTCGTAACTCGTACTAATCCACTCCCCGGTAACACACTGAGCCGAGGTTCGTACCTCATTCGGAAGTGCCCTCATTCGTGGTTACCTAAATGTTGCCCGGTTGAGTGCCCTCTGCGCTCGTCGATTTGTCCGATAAGTTTGATGCAGCCATAAGAGGCTACCAACTAAACTCTAAAAAAAAACTAAATCTAACTGAGTACTATCTATTAGATTACCCGATTACTAAAATAGCTATTTTGCCCCATAATTACGTTTCAGAGTGCTCTTAAAGGCAAAAAAAATATGCTAAACTTGACTTATCATAACTATGAAACGATAACAATGAGACTGCTGAAATTTATTGATCATAACTACCCGCCCGCCATATTCAGCCTAACATTTCCAAAATCACCTGTATAAGTAAACATGAAAACAGAATTTTCACCTTAAACTCGAGCTGGGATACATCGGTTCACTAGTTTACTAAAAATAACATTTTATAATTCAGATATTCAAATATGCTACATACATAGTCACAATGGCGTATAAGTCAAGGTCGAAACAACATCAATATTTCACAAAGCGACCGCCATAATATTGTTTTGTACAATACGTGCAGTAAACTAATGATAACTTGGGGCTGAAACTGCGTTAAGCGGGGGCCGCGACGGGCAGCCGTCGCGTGTCCACGCGCGTGGTTTCCTTGGGCACGAGACGACAGACCCGCGAACGAGCCTTCGTCAAAAAACAATAACTTTGCACAGAGTGTATCTATGACATACCTATGGTAAATAATGACAATAATATTATGTAACATAAACGTATAATAGGTAGGTGGTACTTTTAAAATAAACGTTTATTTTATTTTCTATTTTCTGACAATCCTAGCACGTCTGCGTGCGACATCGCCCGACATTAAACGCGATTCCACACTGTAGGGAGAATAAGTTATACTGTGCTTCTAGTATGTTTTTTTATACTAAGATAGCAAGCAAGCATACGGCCCACCTGATGGTAAGTGGTTACCGTCGCCTATCACCATTTGCAATACCAAAGATATTGCCAATGTGTTGCTGACTTGTTACAGTGCCGAGAAGGCAAACTGGCTCTCAAGTGCAATTGCCGGAACACACCGGTAGGTGCTTGGTGACAAATTTTCATCTTGAGGGTGGTAGCCAGCCAGCTTACCACCTTTGGCTACATAATCATTTACCATTGTGAGATTGTGGTCAAAAAAACAGAATTCATCAAAATCAACACGATGCCATTCCATTGTATACCTTACCCTGGACTACCTTAGCCTGGATTTATAATCATATTCTAGGATGGCAGATATAGACCAAGGTTTTACGTGCTACCACCATCGTCATTTCGAAAAATACTATCTTATACATGATATATAGAGTGTCCAAATTTGGACGGTGAAAAAAAAAATCATCCTGTATATACATATACTTTAAATTAATCTAACGTAAAAACACCTTTATAAAGACTGAAAAAAAAACGCAATATACACATACTTGCAAATTATACTAAATATAAAGATCAAATCAAACGCATATACATTTTACTTATAAAATAAACAAATTACATATCGGTTATCTACCTACATCAATTATATTATACTAGCATTTTCCACTCGCGTTCCCGGAATAAAAAGTAGTCTTCGGGGATAACGTAGCTCCCTATTAGTGAAATAATTTTCGAATCGGATCAGTAGCGGAGATTGGCGCGTTCAAACAAACAAACTCTTCAGCTGTATTCTTAGTAATTGATAATTTCTTACGTGGTTAGGTATGTGTTTAAGCTTTGGTAGAAAATATCCAAGTTTATAGAACGATCTTCTATAACCATACCTTGATGTCGCTCAGCCTTAAACTACAACTTAAATCAAATGAACACATTTTTAACCCCCAATGAGATAGAGGGGTAACCGTTTACCATCAGAAGGGTTGTGATACTTGTTTGCTACCTTACAAGAATAATAAAGAAAACATGAAATAAAAGGCAAGCCAATAAAAAATCGCAACAGCACATAGAAAACATTGCCTGTACCGGCATTATAAATTGTAATTAATCTTCGGACAGTCAGATTCAGAATTTATTTCTACATTAGCTGTTCCCACGGTTTTACTCGCGGGATAAAAAGTTACGTATAGCCTTCGGGGATAATGTAGCTTCCTATTAGTGAAATATTTTTTCGAATCGGATCAGTAACTCTCTGAGATTAGCGCGTTCAAACAAACAAATACTTTAACTTTTAATAATAAAATTAGTACTAGCTGTTCCGCGCGGTTTCACTCGCGTTCCCGGGATAAAAAGTATCCTATAACCTTCGGGAATAATGTAGCTTCTTATTAGTGAAAGATGTTTTAAATTGGTTCAGTAGTTTCGAAGCCTATTCAATGCAAACAAACAATCAAATCTTTCCTCTTTATAATATTAATATAGAAGTATAGATAAAGGTTATGCCCAAGTGCTAGAAGCGAGTGAAACCGCGGGAAACAGCTAGTAGACAACAAAGGAGAATATTTTCCGCGTTTTAATAGAGAAGCGTAGTTAGAATCCTTTTTAGTAACATTTATTTAAGAATCAGTTGCCTGGTGAGGTTTACATGTGTCACTTAAGGCGATGATAGCTCAGTGGTAGTGACGTCGAATGCCGATGCGAAGGTCGCGAGTTCGAATCCTACAATGAGCCTGAGCTTTCGGTAAAGGAAAACATCGTGAGGAAACCATAGCACGGTGGTAGCGTACTTTGTAGTACCCGCCTGGCTGGCTACCACGCACAAGTTGAACATCTGTCGCCAAGCACCTTTCGGTGTGTTCCGACAGCTGCACTTGAGAGCCAGTTCCCTTCTAGGCTTTTTGTGCTTACCATCATCGGCCACATCATCACTGAACACGGTGAGATTGTAGTCAAACACAGGCCTACATATAGAAAAAAAAAACTTAGGCTGCGCATGCACTAGAAATATGCTAAGCTGCGTTGCGTGGAATATTTTTTTTAATTACTAACAGTAAACCCCATAACCTTAAGATAAACAAAGATTTATTAAATTAAATTATTGTTACACCTAGATTCAGGCTAGCCAAAGTCAAGTCTTTTCTCGAGAATTGCATTCGCTTTTATAATAATATCCCATACGAAGTAAAATGTCTTATAATCAATTCAAAGAGTATGTAAAACATACATTGATCGACAATACCTACAATAAGGTGGCTCATTAGGTACATAGAAGACATGAATACATGGTATTAGCTTCTCTCTGCACTTGCAGCCCCCTCCACAAGTGACAATCGTATGAAGTTTATGTATATTTAAAACAAAAGATCCACAAAAAAAGAAGCCTTGCTGAGTTTCTTGCCGGAGACTTCTCAGTTTAAGTGTATTCCGAACCGATGGTTAATTAAGTGGATTCCGACATTCATAAATGCATTATCAGTTATTAAACTGAATAAATAAGTTTTGAGTTTGAATCACCATTAGATTGATGCTATTGGTGCTTACAGTTAAATCTGTATGAATTAATTTAATCAAACTTATGTTTATGTCAAAAATAATGAGTAGATGTAAATTATTCGTGCATTTTAATTATAGGATGCGAACGAGTGTATCGCTCGATTTCAATATTCAATCTATATTTTTGCGTACTAATTTAATTAACTACGCTTTGATCACACGCACAGGCTGGGAGTGCCGAGTGGTAAGGCCATTAGTTTATGGCAGCGGTCGGCAAAGCGCCTCACGTGGCCCACCCCATTGCCGTCCGCGTTTGTTCATAAAACAAAAAGCTCCGAACTAAATACCTACAGACAAATACTTTGAAATTCCAGATTTTAGGGTCGGTCTCATTGCTAATGTTCATAATGATAACCAACAGGGCGTCGACAAGCATGTCACAGATTTAATAGATTTCCCTTTATAGTGGACAACCGTGTGACGGCAATTAAACACTTTTGTTTCTGCGAACTTATTTTGAAAATGTAATGTGGAAAATCAAAGTTACCTACCCAGCTAGCTAGCTATCAGTGACCTCCGCTGTCAGATGGCCTACACCCATAGGGATATGTACAATAATCCCAAAAAAATGCTTACCTACTAATTGAAAAAGTAACCTTAAGTAGATATTTATTATTAAAATTATGAACAAATTTCTCTATCGTCTATCTCATTTTGCTACTATGTGACCCTTGTCTGCTAAAAGATTGCCGCCCGCTGGTCTATATGGCATGACAATACTATCAAAAGAACTGTTATGCTATTGCGTTACGTTGCGGACGACGATACATCCGCGTGTGACGTGAACGAATCTTCTTTACATATTATTTACTAAAAGTACCTCCAAATAAATATGTATACAGTAGGTAACATATAAGTGTTCACATAACAAAAACAATAAACAGTCACATTTAAATAATAACAACATACATGACAGCACCGATTCTGTTGTTTCCAAACTAAACTTTAATCTCACTCTATCTCTTTCTAAGAAAAAAAACTTTCAACAAAAAATTGAACCGCCTTCAAAGGTACTAAAAAGCATATAATAATTATGGAACTCTAATCTGACTGTTCTAAAGTCAGCAAAAGTGAAGTTCACGTTCCATGGAAAATATCATGGTACCTACAGCAGATTTTTTTGCTGACTTCAAAAATGTCAGATTAGAACTCCTACATAGATATTTTGTACTTGTTTTTTATTTTTAAATTTTTAGGTTCTTTTGCGTAATCAAAGACTCTCAAGATGTGTCTCTGACCTAGGATAAGCATATTAGCATTGAAACTTCCATCATCGTTCCTATAATATTTAAAGAAATATCCCCTAACTCCTAACCGTTAAGGAGTTGTACCTTCCATCACAAGTTCAGGAGCAACATAAGATGACTACCAGACGCAAATATCTGAATAGCTTCAAAAAGATAAGTGCCTATAAAATTTGAAGAGTTTCCTCGATTTCTCCAGATCCCGACTTGCTGACCATGGGAAGTATACCCTTTCAAACAAAAAGAATTTTCCAAATCGGTCCAGGCGTCTTCGAGTAATCGAGAAACATATAAAATAAATTTTAATCCTATCGTATTTGTGATGACATGAATTGATTTGACAGCTTTAATATATAATAATATCCTTTTTCAATAATGTTCGTGTCACCTCTCGGATGAAACGTGATTTATATTAGTTTAGTTTGTAAAAAACGAAATCGGCACCAACGTGCCACAAGCCACAAACCTGTGTTCCCAGCCACGTGCGAGTGGTCGGCCGACGTCGGGTTTTGCAGCAGATTATATAAACTAGGCCTGTCATCTTCATATGCCAAATCGAATATAGTCTGGTTTACGATGTCAACCTAAAAAGAACATAATTTTAGATAAGAAAATATTGCCCAAATGTACATTATTTTTTTCATTTGTATAATATAATAAGGTTAAAAGAAGTAATGTATATAATAGCACATTTATTTATTCATGTAAATCCGAAAGGCTGCACTTATTTGGCTAATTATTTTAATGTTGTTTGTATTTGTGAGAACAAGATTTTTTTTTTTAATAAAGATGGGCACGAGTAACTAGAAATTAATAAATGATGAACAAAGAAAGGGTGATCGCAGACGTCATACTATGTTGGGTCTAATTTAAGAACATTTGACGCTCCCCTACTTTATATATCCTGGGACATTCTTCACACACGGTTATCTGATCCCAAACTAAGCAGAGCTTGTACTATGGAAACCAGATAACTGATATACTACATATACTAATTTTTTTTTTGGAAATACATACTTAAATAGATAATTACTCCCAGGCACAGGACAAATAGACATGTTAATGTACACAAATGTTTGTCCTTTATGGGAATCGAACCCTTAACCAGCGGCGTGATAGGTGTCTTAACCAACTGCGCCAACAGGCTTGTCAAATGGCTTGTATATTCTTAGATTTATTTATAGGACCGACTATTTTATAGAATTCAAGTGAACGAGCGTGCGCGTACCGAGGGTGGAGGCAGGGGAGGGCTGGCCACTGGAATTCCCATCCCACGGTAATACTTTCTGACTTTTTTACAATTTTACCATGTATTAACATTCAAAAAACTAGGCTACCAAAAGCTGGATATTTGCCTCCCCTTGGTCAAAAGCTGACTACGCCCTTGAGTGAAGGTCAAAATCTTTGCTACATATTTTCTAATTACGTGACGCGTTTGTGAGTGGGGTTACTATCCTTCTAGATTTGTCCAGACTTTCAGCCTTATGTCCAAACTTTATTTATTTTACATATTAATAGGTCTTATTAAATTAACAAATGTTCTGATACATGTCAGATGCACACAACATTCACTACGCAAGACAACAGACTATGTCAACTAGAAAAAAATATAAAGCTAAAGTTACCAACAAATAAATTAATAAATACTAAATCTTAATAACGTAAATTGATTTCTTTTCATTTCCACGTTTAGTTAGGTACGTACCGTAGCCGTACTGAAGTCCTTCAAATGAAAACAATCAACTTAGCTAATTCAAATGACAAATACAATATTCTAACGCAAACAATGAACTAGTAGAAACATAAAACAATATAAATACTATGTGACTAAAATGTCTGAGTTCCGTTTAAAGGCGATGAAAGCTTCCTACAATGAGCTTGGGCTTTCGGTGAAGGAAAACATCGTGAGGAAACCATAGCACGGTGGTTGGGTACTTTGTAGTACCCGCCTGGCTGGCTACCACCCTCAAGTTGAAAATCTGTCGCCAAGCACTTTTAGGTGTGTTCCGACAGCTGCACTTGAGAGCCAGTTCCTTTCTAGGATTTGTGTGCTTACCATCATCGGCCACATTACTGACCACGGTGAGATTTTGGTCAAACACAGGCCTATACATAGTAAAAAAAATTCCGACTAAAGTAATAAATAATCCTATGTGTGAGAATGCTATAATATAATATGCTAATAAAAAAATAATTCACTCACCGGATTGTGACCTAGAAGAGACGTGATGCTCTCAGAAACATAAAAGATCCTTCCAGTTGCAGAGAAAACAATGACAAAACCCTCCAGAGCTTCAAGAACTAAATATGTGAACTCCTCGTTTGATAAGAATGATGGTTTCCAATCCTCTTGTACATCATGTGCTCGAGATCTGACTGTGATTTCTGAACAAAAAAATCGACATGTTTATGAGGTAGACCATATCGTTTCTTCAGTCGAAGAGCAGCTCAACTGGGGAAGTACCCCTACAGAATACCGAAGCCAATAGCTGAAGCGATTTGATTATTCCGAAACGGAATTCCTGATGTACGTGGCCGGCCAACCGATTATACCAAACGGAATTTCGAATCGGAGAATGGAAAATTACCGTACGTATTTGACAGGTCCACAGATTTGTATGGATTTACTTACTGCGTTCTAAATCTCGAATCGATATTCCGAAATTAGCTTTCCGCCCCGTTGTGTCACCCACGTTCCCGAGGGAATGTTCTTAAGGAATAAAAAGGGTGTGTTAATACAGAGTGTCAGCTATCTCGATACCAAACACCATTATTGGTTCAACCCTTTCTTTATTTTTATTTAGTTAGACAGCAGCACTTGAGAGCCAGTTGCCTTCTCGGTATTGTAACAGGTCGGCGACGGTAACCACTTACCATCAGATGGACCGCCTGCCTGCTTGTCAACCTTGACATAAAATAAATACCTAATATAAACTTACCATTATGATTTTTCAGAAATGATATAGTTGTTTTAAGCACAGTCGATTTGTCCATTTTACGGTTATTCGAAGCAATCATTGTACTGAGTTCATTGACGAGGGTGTTGAATTGGTCTCTCCGCTTCTTCTCACTCAAATTGCGAGTCCTCCTGTTCAAGTAAGTATAAAACATTATTAAATTTTTGGTACAAGCTTTTATTGCCGACTGTACTTTTTTTAGCACAGTCTTCAACTACTCGTTAAGGTGGAGGCTTCGGTTGGGGCGTTAAATTCAAATTTTATCACGTTTTTTGCTAATTGCAGCTCAGTTATACGTTGTATGTTATCAACATGTTATTTGCGACAAGAATGGTAGTATATTTTTACTGATTAAACATATTCCTCCAAGGTATATTACTGACATATAAGACTATTTCATGAAAATGTTACTATGGCCACCTTCCAGCTCCAGCATCAGATCAGTTCCATGTCATCATAATATTGTATTGTCACGCGATATACATGTGCATGCAAAATTTCAGCTCAATCGGAAACCGGTAAGTGGGTCAAATTGAACTTGCAAGATTCCATGACAAACCTCAGGACAGGTGAAAGTAAAAAAGAATTAAAGAAGAATTAGAATTCCCTAGAGAGCAAATAGTAAATATTTTTTTAATTGAACTATATGGAACAATGATATTGTCATATTGGGCCACTGATGCCAGGCCATGACTGTGTCAATACAGTGGCAAAAGAATATTAATATGAAGTAATGTGAAAAAACTTATTAGGTATATAATAAACTATCTATCCCCCACGGTTTTACTCGCGTTCCCGGGATAAAAAGTAGCCTATAACCTTCGGAGATAATGTAGCTTTCTGTTAGTGATAGAATTTCTCAAATCGGACCAGTAACACCAGAGATTTGGGCGTTCAAACAAATTCTTCAGCTTTATTATTTATTAGTATACATAAATAGTCTTTAACCAATTTATTTTTTTATCTTTCACATTCAAACATTATTATTTTCAGTTTAGGCCCTGATAAGGTACATACAAATGACTCTACCACCAGTTCTTAATACACTTGAACTGAGAAGACTCTGGCAAGCCAGCAATTCACTTCATATCCTTCACGGTCATCATAGGTACAAACAAAAGAATAACAAGTACTGTTTTACTGTTATCCCTTCTACACATTGTGAGGAGAAACACAAAGAGATGTAACAGAGGCCTTGCTGAGTTTCTTGCCAGAGTCTTTTCAGTTAAGTCAATTGGAACTTTCGACGTTCATAAGTGCCTTATCAGGGCCTAAACTGAATAAATTTGTATTGAGTTTGTAAGGCTATGGTGACATACATGTTATTCTACGACGAATTGGACATCCCCTACTTATAAACGAGAGAAACAAAGGAAGGAGATTTAAATGAGGAGGGTATGAGGATGAATATCCAGGAGGGATGAGTATGTTTTTAGGCACCAATAGAATCACTTAATTTAAGTACATAGCTCAATGAAAAGATTCTATTGGTACTTTGTGGCTCCCACAATCCCGTCTTGATTCTGATTTCTTCTGTGACTGTACAGTGCAATAACACATGTCCCACAGTTCATCCTCCTGCATACAGCCCCGACACAGGGGGCTGTCCGTAGCTCCTATCTTATGTAAGTGGTAATTTAGATTGTGGCCTGTAATTAGGCCATCATCCTTAAGTCTGTCCTCTGTAACTTTTAACTAATTATTCATGATTCTCCTGTCGGTGGCTGGGAGGTCTTTGTGTGTCTACAGTCCTTCCCTCCCTCCCATGACTTTTTGTGTTCACCTTCAGTATAGGGGCATATAAGATCTCTAGCCTCCATCATAGATGGTTTGCAGGGTGCCTTATATCGTCGCTTACCTGTTTCTTTGATTTGTTAGGTATTATTGTATGTGTTTATATTCGTCATCTCAGCCGAAAGACACTGCTGAACAAAGGCCTTCCCCAAGGATCTCCACGATGGCCGGTCTTGCCCTACCTGCATCCATCGGTTTCCCGTAATCCTCACAAGATCGTCGGTGCACCTTGTGTGGGGCCTGTCCACTCTGCGTCTTCTGGTTCATGGTCGCCACTTGTGAACCTTTCCGCCCCAGCGGCAGTCAATTCAACAAGCAATGTGCCCTGCCCACTGCCACTTCAGATTGGCAATTTGTTGGGCTATGTTATTTTGGTTCTATAGTAGTAGTATCACCTCAGTTCTGATTCAACCTTGCAGGAAAACTCCAAGCATAGCGTGCTTGTATTTGTCAAACATATTCTTATTCTGTATGGGGGCGATGAGGCCTGCACTGACGTCCCGCTTGGGGTGTATTATGCATTCCCCCCTGCCAGCTTTACCCAAGCCATCCTAGCCCCTTAAAGTAGCGGAGTGTGGCCTTTGGGTGCTGGCAAATTTGCTTTAGTGATGTAAGTGTTGCTATTGACAGTGGTGGCGAAAGCATCCTGAAACTGTTTCCACGGTTTGTGGCTCCCGCAGACCCATCTTGGTTCTAATTTCTTCCGTTACTGTACAGTGCAGTAGCACATGTTCCACAGTTTCATCCTCCTGCATACAGCCCCGACATAGGAGGCTGTCCGTAGCTCCTATCTTATGTAAGTGGTAGTTTAAATTGCAGTGGCCTGTAATTAGGTCTACAATCATCCTTAAGTCTGTTCTCTGTAACTTTAGCAAGTTGTTCGTGATTCTCCTATCGGGGGCTGTCAAACATATTATTTTTTCTTTCCTTTTTAAACAGTTAGCAAATGTATTTAATGTTACTAAGTATAGTGTTTGATGTTAATTTTCAGCACCTCTAATGTAGTTTCAGATACCACTACGTCTTTTTTCCGGAAACATATTAATTTCATGGAGTCAATTGAGTATTGTTCTATATGACTCTTACCATTCAATGGAATGGAATGAAGAAGCTAACGCTGCTGTAAGAACCTTCTCAGCTTGAAGACATACAAATCAATATCCGAGAAAACTTCCATTTATCTGACACCTAAAGGTGTGCAAAAATGGTACAAAGTCAAATAAATACATGTATAATATCATTTAATTTTATAAATTTCCTTTAAAACACTATATGCATACCATTTACAATAATTCATCACCACCCATTATATCCAATGATGATAGCCCCAGAAAAAAAAATTGCTATATTACAGTTTTGGGAGATTTTTTTACTACTGACAATCAAGTCCAGTCTTACCTCTTAGTATCATCCTTATCATCTCCGTCATCTTCCATGATGGAACTCATGATTCTTCAAGCAAATGAAGCACACAGCTTATTCACAGCCACTGCTCAGCATACCACACACTATGTTGTATTCTCAAAAAAATTGCCCAAAGAACAGTCGTTCACCACCTATAAATACAAACAATCGCGTTAGAAGCCACAGGGCGGGGACGCAAATGCTAGTTGAAAAATATGCACAGAATTGCATTCAGTAATTTCAGTATCAAAAACTGCGTCAGTCAGAAGTCAATCACACATAAAGGCAGTAAACTGGATTAAGAACGGAATTATAACTTCCCACGTACAAAAGTACGCCCAAGTGAAAACGCAGTTCCAAAACAGCAGAATGCAACAATTTATTGATCTGAAAATTCTGAAACCACTTCAATATTTTTTTACAAAATAGGTAATAGATAAAACTAGACTTGGTAGGTAAGTTTCACAGGCAAATTACTTGCTCAGTCAGTTCTTCATGCACAGACAGCTATAAAATAAACTAGAAAAGAAAGAGACAGATGCAAGCACGAAACAAAGTGACCACTTTTTTTTACTGCGATTCTACTAAAAATATCTCCAAAGTCTACTAAAATTTACCAACATTTTAAAATCCCATAAGTATCTATCCCCAGTCCTCCGTAAGTTGTAGCTTAGCCCCAAAGATATTAAAATGAACCATATAACATTGCGATAAGATTCTTCTGAATCTTCATAAACTAAATAATGCATTACACATGAACTTTATTGCAAAGACATAAAGGATCATTATCATATCTCTCTGGCTACTGTCACCCGCACCAAGCTACAACGTATGGAGAGTTACCATTGAAACTGTAGGACTGTATACGAGTAAGTTCAGTTGAGTCTAATCATTATACTCTAATGAAAATTTTATTAACATTCCTATATAACTAAATTTTTTTTCACGATGTAACTAACAAATGAATTAAATACATACATAAAAAGAGTTTTTATGAAATATAATCAAGCACCTGGGGAAAAGATGACGTTATCATTTAACAATACGGGAAAGCCCTATGATCAATGCGATCTTATAAATTGTATTACCATCTACCTCATAATGTTAAAAAACGTACAAAATTGTCAAAACTTCTAATTTCTACCAGAAAATTACGATCTACGAAATGATCATAATTTATGCTCAAGATATACTAAAAAAGTAGAAATCTACCAAAAGTGGTCACGCTGGCACGGAACGACACTGCGAATGACAATTGACAAACACAGATGATAATGGATTCGTTTCTTTTTTTTGCATCACACTTTGTATATTTTGCCAGTGTCAAGTGGAGTAAGTTAAGCATTTAAAAAATATTTTATCTTTTCCTGTTTAGTAAATAATCAGTCAGTTTTCAGTACAAAAAGGTAGCCGTCCTACTAAAATTTTTCACGGACTTTTTGAGACAACTTGAAATGCCACAATAGGTACACGTACACGTAATAATTTCATTTCACTTCACTGATGCACTTGTATTGTACTTTATAGACGAATATTTAAAAAAAATCTCAAAACTTTGGAAATGAAACGAAAACACAACGTCACTTCACGTCCAAATACGAATCGAAGGAACAAATACGTGGAACGCTTATTTGATTACTTCCTAGGACCGCTAGTGTCGTTAGGGGACATACCACGACAGATTAATAAATCACGATAGTTAAATAAGTATCCATCTCTACCCCAAATGCGGTGTTGAATGTTTTTTTTGTCGATTTTATCGGTACTTTTTAACTGACTTCAAGAGGTTATCAGTTTTTGGAATCTTTTTTTTATGTATTTTCCCCGATTACTCGAAGACGCCTGGACTATTTTGTTAATGTTGTAAGGATTAAATAAAATATAATTTAAAGGAAACTTGGAGACTAATTTAGACATTTTTCAGTTACTAAACCATAGAGTATCTTTTTTTTTTAATTCTACTTAGTAGATTTAGATTAACCATAGATACAATTAAGGGAACCATTCACAACAGTTAATAATAAACTTTTGTTATTAATCAGTAAATACACTTTAATTCCAGTCGCAAATCATGCGTTGACAAACTTACGACCTATAACTGAGCTGCAATTGGCGAAAAACGTAATAAAATTTTAATTTCGCGGGTTACCGTAAAACGTTATGTCGTATTTTTTATAATATAGTAATAGCAGTAATAGGCTTTATTGTTATTATTTGTCGTAACTAGACATTTCTATCTCTGCCAATTATGACCTTTTATCATTTTAACCAACGCCCTTCCTAAATTTTTAGTTAGCCACAGGTAAAATCAATTTTAGCGATGTTCTAGCTACTTTTGACATGCTGACTTGATGAGCCCAGCGACCTTGATTTATACTAGTTGGCAACACTAATTGTTAATTCTATTGAGTAATTGAATCTGTGTGGATGTTCATCATGACATTTCAAAGTTAATTTTGTTCAAGTATCAGTTCAGTCAGTCTTGATTGATATACTCTTTGGTTCAGTCAGGTCAGTCAGTCAGTTCAGTTCAGTTGATGTCGTTCGTTGTGCTCTAACGGGTTGTGTATAATTTCGGTAAGTGTTTATTGTTTACGATTTCTTAGACTTTTGCTAAAAACATAATAGAAATAAATTATTCTGTGGCCGAACCAGGGCATGAGCGCCCACCTCCATTAACATAAGCGAGGTAAGAATGATTATTTCTTTAAATCAGGAACCCATAATAATTTTAAAATCATATGGATATTATGTTTAATGTCCTGTGCGAGTGAGATGATTTTTGTTAAATTGACGGTGCTATTACGTAACTTGTCGTATTTGGACTCCTAGCGGAGCGGGTAACTCACCATGCGGTCGTTACGTAAGGAAATTATATAAGTAAGGTAGGTATTATAAAATTATATTAAAGGGATGGTCTTAGGTAGGCCTAATTTGTGGGCCTCCACGGATGACCGTTAAAATTTGTATATGTTTTATCAAGCGGTTCGTTTTGCACTTGAGTTTTTAATAGACTGGCTTGTAAACATTATAGCGTAAACAAAACGCGCGGCGCTGCGCGACGGTGGCGCACGATCACCGGCCATTAATTTTAATAATATTTTTTATGGTATTTCATCCGACTTTGGTTGTTCTGTCCTACGCCACGTAGATCACCTCAATTCCAAGGTTTAAACTAGAAAGACCTTTGTTCATACTTAATTGCAAATTGCGTAAGTAGGTAATAATTTATCGTTACATAATTTAATAGAATTTGTACAGTTATTGCAATTTATATTATCGCGCGAGATGCGATTTATGATTTACCTATGTAGTTGATTGCAAGAAGGCCAGTTTACCCAGCTATGTGAGGCTACATATAATATTGCTAACCTATACCTACTTGAAACTCCATGTAAATTATGTAACATAGGTAGGTAACTCAATACGAAAACACGATAAAACACAACTATATTTAGATCAATTTATTTTTTATAACATTGGCATAAACTATTTGTTATAAGCAACAATTTGTTCATTTTTCAATGTATAACTTTACCCAGGTATTAAGTTCCTACCTACATATTCCTAATACATTCTAGGGTACCTACTTACATGTTCTGTCTCACAGTTGGATTATTTACAAGTTACCTAACATACAACAAAAGATAGCAAGGTCACTAGTAAACTAGTATAATTGGATTATGTAACACTATTAAATAATTATTTAAATTGATTTATAGTTGTTATCAAAATGTAAAACTACCTACCTACCTACCGGGTATTTTTTATTACTTTTTATGTGTTGGATTAAATCACCAAATTCCTTGTAAATTTCATTGATGCAATAAATATTCTATTAGATTCTAATAAATATTCTATTCTAAATAAGCTTTATCCCCATGAATTTACCTGTGGTTCTTGCAACTATGGACAGGATTAGAACACTAGGTACTACCTACCCACAGTTGAAAAGTCTTATATAAAAAAAAAGGTTTTAAATTTGAGCTCAAAATAAATCATATCTCAATTTTATTCAATCAAAGTGGATGTTTGTGTTTCAATAACTCAGAAACAATCATGACTTTAGCACATAGGGTAGAATTATAATACCATTATTAGGGTTCCGAAAAAAAAAAACGGAACCCTTATAGGATCACTCGTGCGTCTGTCTGTCTGTCTGTCCGAAAATATTGGACTGGATTGAGTTGAAAGTTGGTACACATATGTAAGTCGATGACCAAAACATGGACGTGTTACGTAAATAAATGAATTTCAAACATGGGGGCTAATTTTGGGGGGTAAATTAGAAAATTAAAAAAAAAAGTTTTGCAGAGAATATTGTGTAACATATCAAATGAAAGGGCTTTTTATCAGGATGTCAAATATTTTTTTTTTGAATTTTAATATAAATATTTTTGAAGTTATTTAAGAAAATAGGCGAAAAATTGGCGAAAATTGACCATTCCCCCCCCCTTATTTCCGAAACTATAGGGCCAAACATTTTGAAAAAAAATCAGATAATAGTTCTTTACCTAAAGATTACAGGAAAACCTATGAGAAGTCTATCTAATACCTTTAAACCTGCAATTCATGGATCAATTCAATCAATTCTCGGAAACGGCTCCAACGATTTTCATGAAATTTGGTATGCAGGGGGTTTCGAGGGCGATAAATCGATGTAGCTAGGTTTCATTTAAAGAAAAGACTATTTCCAAAAAAAAAAACCTTTTTATAGTTACCATCAACAAATTTGGGTCAGGTTTAAAAATATTTATGGAACTTAGTTAAACATGTACGGAACCCTCTCCACGCGAGTTTAACTCGCATTTGTCCGATTTATTATCTTTAAAATACATTAAACTATTCGTGTCTTTGTGTAAAATCATGTAGCAGAAACTAGTTAATTTTGTATGTAAAATTACCTACATCCCACTAATATTATTAAATGCGAAATATTGTGAGAATCTATGTATGTATGTTTGTTAGTCTTTCACGTAAAAACTACTCAACGGAATTGAATGAAACTTGGCACATAGATAGATCATACCCTGGAATAACATATAGGCAACTTTTTATCACGGGAAAACAAAGATCCTTCGGGAACGCATATTATTATAAAACTGTCCATTACAGTTTTATAGATCGCGTCACGCGGAACGTAATTTAAACCAAAATATGGATAAAATTATGCTCCTCGAATTACGCCCTAAAAAAGACCAGCCCGTAAACTAGGGAAGACTCAAATTTTCGACCAATGGAAACGCATAAATATGTCGTGATGAAATGGTTATTATTGGTAGAAGACTCGAGTCTTTTATAGTCTTCGCTTGCCATGCTACGAGATCTGAGCATTCAAGTGGTTTGAATTCAATCAATCATATTGAATTCACGGTCGTTGTTCAACTTATATAGCGCGATCTACCAACTTTTTCAAATAAACCATAATATTCAAAACTATTTAAGTACCTAACTACCTATTATATAAATATACAAACATGGAAAATGAGTCACTTTGTGGTGGTTTATCTGATAAGGTTACGCACGATATTGATATCTCTACTAATAATAAAGCTGACGAGTTTGTTTGTTTGAACGCGCTAATCTCCGGAGTTACTGGTTTCAATCGTTCCCTGGATAAAAAGTAGCCTATAGCCTTCGGAGATTATGGCGTTAAAACAAACAAACTCTTCAAATTTCTTTGCAAAATTGTGACCCCCCTTAAAAGTACATAAATGTATATGTAGTCGACCATATTTTTGTAGGTACCTACACGACTAATAATCTTCTATAAATAGAATGAATTGTTGCTCGATCATAAAAAAATGGGCGTCATCTAGACCCAAATTAGTGATGTCATTACTAAAGGGTAAAAGATCACGATATGTGCACGAAAACATTCTAGAAAATGTGTCACAGTCTAAAAAAAAGACATGTTGTCGTATTGACTATTAGTATGACTAATTAAGTAGGTACCTACTTATGCAGTTGTTCATATACTTATCTTATATCAACTATTTTCATTGAACAGCTGTAAGATTTTTTATTTATGTCAGTACGTTGACAGGCAGGCGGTTCTGATGATAAGTGGTTACCGTAGCCTATCGCCATTTGCAATACCAGAGGTTGCCAATGAAGGCAACTGGCTCTCAAGTGCAATTGCCGGAACACACCGGTAGGTGTTTGGCGACAGATTTAAATAATTATTATTGATCATCGATTAATTAATAAAATGTTAATAAACTAGTCTTTGTCGGGGTCTATTCGTATTGAAGAACTTATCTTGGGTTTTAACTGTTGAATATTCATACTTATATTATAAATGCTACCTTTCATGCCAAAACCGCTGAACCGATCTCATGGAATTTGGGACGCAAACAGACTAGGATATGGAGAAATACATTGGGTACTTATTATCGCAATAACACGAGACTGAACATGGCATACACAACACATAGCTACATGTACTAAAAAGGATTTATTTTTAAATTCAACCTCTAGAGTAAAAAAGAGGATCGCGGGTGAAACTGCGGGGCGTAAACTATAGAAAACTTAGTCCTGTCAACATACCAAATAGAGTTCAAATTCAAACAAAACTGCTTGTTGTAACTAGTTCATAAGAACATAATCGTACTTACAAAACTTCGTGTTTAGTAAATTACATCACCCACTATGGCATCATCTGTTGCGCTTATTTGTTATTCTGCTGCTGTAAGTAGCTATATTTGGCCAACTATCTCATACCTCTATATATATCTAAATACTCTGGCATTGCAAATGGCGATAGGCGACGGTAACCACTTACCATCAGGTGGACCGCCGCATGTCAACTATTGTTAACCTTCTGACAAAATAAGTCTATGCTATCGTCATTTACGGGTAAATACTTCGATCAATCATAACGGTAAATAGTTTAATCAAGTAAATGTCTAATTTCACAGAACAAAAAAATATTTTATCCCTGTCTTCTGTTTTCGTTAGAAATAGATATACCTAGTGAAGTTAAATGTTAGTTTGTAAATAATAGAATCACTGCCATTAATTCTCAAAATAAACTACAAAGTAATTTACATATATGATAATTGTACCTATTCACATGACACGCTGAGGTCAGTGAACGATAACGGTCTAATGTGAATGCTTGCTTTATCTCGATGTTTATTTTCGTTCTAAAAGTACGTCTTTCGACTAATGTTGTCCCTGGTAACATTGAAAAATTTCTCTGCTAATGTTGTTATGCCATGATAATGATTACCGTCAGGTGGACTATACGTTTTGATTGCTTATTTGCAAATTGAAACCTTTTTGACATTGTAATTTCTCCGCGAATGACTCCGAAACTAAACTGACGGTGAAAAGGAGACGTCCAATGTCAAGTTATTTGGATGGACCAAATTAATTAAGCCTAAAGAAATATATACGTCGTCATACTTTTGCTAAAAAAATACAGAGAAAAACTTAATTTAGAATCATCATTTCTTGTATATCGTCTTAAAGGTTGCTTTTTTTAAATTTAGTAAATAAATATCCGGGGACATTCTTCACACACTGTTATCTGATCCCAAACTCAGCAGAGCTTGTGCTATGGAAACCAGACAACTGATATACTGATAGATATTTACACACTTTTTTTAGACTCGGGACAAAAAGGTATGTTGATGCGCACAAATGTATGTCCTGAATGGGAATGGAACCCACGACCTGCGGCGGTAGGTTGATTGAATCTAACGTGATAGCAACAAAGTTACAGATTGAAATACCTACACTGAGTTGGCGGAAGCTTTTTCCGCAAACGTATTTTATTAGTTTGGCTAAACAAAGAGGAACCTTGCTGCGAACCTTGCCGATCGCCAGCAGATAGAGGAAATTTTCTATTAATAGATTACAATTAAGGTGCTGTCATACCGTAATATTAAGAGGATGCTCTCCGTGTATGTCTCCGTCCTTACTAAACTGACGGGGATATTTTTGTGAAGTTACTAATGAAAAGTTGAGTTTGAGGCGATGATAGCTCAGTGGTAGTGAAGTCGAATGCCGAGACGAAGGGTTCCAATCCTACAATGAGCTTGAGCTTTCGGTGAAGGAAAAAATCGTGAGGAAACCATAGCACGGTGGTAGGGTACTTTGTAGTACCCGCCTGGCTGGCTACCACTCTCATGTTGAAAATCTGTCGCCAAGCATCTTCCGGTGTGTTCTGAGAGCTGCACTTGAGAGCCAGTTCCTTTCTAGGCTTTGTGGACTTACCACCATCGGCCACATCATCACTGACCACGGATTGTGGTCAAACACAGGCCAAACGCAAAGCGAAGGGGGAATCACCACCCGTACCACAGATTGTACAGCTACTATCTACACAATATATACGTTGCTAGCTTAATTATATATTTTTTTTTTAACCCCTCTATGGCGTCATAGCTCCTGAACGGATGAACCGAGATGTGTTTGAATCGAGAGTGTTCTCAGCTATGTTTCAAGCTGTTTGAAGATCATCTCTTCTTCGTACCATCGTATATTATTTTGTTTGAATTATTTGTTGTTAAAGCACCAGCGGGAATACACATTCTGTGAAAATGTCAACTGTCTACTTATAACGGTTCATTGGAAGTAACGATTGTTAAGGTCGAGCAAAAAACGTTGAAAAAATCGCGTGTTTTTATATGACTTTTATTTTATGTTTATTATTTGTATTTATAGCGCAACAGTAGTACATTCTTTAAAAAATCAACTGTCTATAAACCTATTAAGGGTCATGAGATACACCCGCTAACAGGGTTCCGTTTTCACCCTTGAGTACGGTACTAAAACAATACGAAGAGTCAAAGAGCCTAGAGCAACTTCACCTAATATGATTAAAGAGCTATTTCTCAAATATAGGTTCACTAGCTTCCGCCCTGCCGTTTCACCCGCGTTTCCGAGGGTTCCTATATTTTCCCGGGATAAAAAGTAGCCTATATGCTATTCCAAGGTACAATATATCTAGGTATGTGCCATGTTTCATCCAAATCCATTCAGTATAATCGCATTATAACAAGCTTCTACCCCCCTGTTTCACCTGCTTTCCCGAGGGATAAAAAGTTGCCTATATGTTCAAGGGTGTCAGCTCAGCTACCTCCATATCAAATTTGACATAAATTGCGGGTAGAATCAGTACTATTATGTATCTGTGGTAGAATTAAAAGTGTCGATCATTATGTAGGTATGATTGCATGCAATGATCACGATTGCGATACATAGAGGGTAGGTGTTGCCGAAAGCGGACGGCGGCGGCGCGGTGGCGCGGCGCTGCCTGTGCGGCTTGCTGCCACAGTCAGTCAGTGTGCTAGTAGGTCGCGTTATGTAAGCTAGCATCGTACCGCTTACTTCGCTTAGTTGTGTTGTGTAAGAAACAAGCCAGTAGTTCATCGCGACGCGTCGTGGTCGTATCGTGCCTCGTGGCCAACTAATACACTTCAAAGGTATCGTTGTATCTTACTTTTTTACGAACGAACTCCATTTTTAAACGACTTTAAAAAGAGGAGGTTCTCAATTCGTCGGAATCTTTTTTTTATGTATGTGCCCCGATAACTCGAAGACGCCTGGACCGATTTGGAAAATTTTATATATTATACCCTAACCTAACTTAGCCCCATAGAGACTTTTGATCCTTGTCGGAGACAGGATTGATTAAGCTAATAAAAATTATTTTCAAAAATCGCTGATTTCTCACTGACTGTATTTTTTTTTCTAAATCTGTAAATGCCGATAGCAGTAACTTAAAAAATAAGGGATGGTCTCCTAAGACCACATTCGCGTGGCTTCAACCCTTAAGGTAGCTGCCCTTACTGACCCGTCTCAAATTTCCACCCTGTATACCTAAAGAAGTGGATTTTCAAAACCCAAAAGAATCGCAGATAACAAAGGTACATATTTTATGACCAATTTGACTGATTAATTTAATTTGAATAGGTTTTTAGTGATTCAGTGACGGTATTGCGATTTGATAGTTCCTTAAGGTGGAGGCTTCGGTTGGAGCGCGAAATTCAAATTTTATAACGTTTTTTGCGAATTGCAGTTCAGTTATAGGTCGTAAGTTATCAACATGTTATTTGCGACAAGAATGGTAGTATATTTACTGATTAATAACAAAAGAAATCAGCAACAAATTCCTCCAAGGTATATTAGTAACATTTTCATGAAATAGTCGTAAGTGTATGTCAGTAGTTAAATTTGAATTTCGCGCTCCAACCGAAGTATCACCTTAAAAAAATATTTGACATGGGTATTTTCTTTTCCTTTACGATTTCTACATTCAACCGTCTTTTTATGGAATACCGTTTATTTTTGTTATTTTTTTTCTACATGGTAATACGTGGTAGCCAGAGGGGTAGAAACACCCACGCGAAAATTCGCTGAGCGTAAGCTCTCGACTAGGCATTTTATTTCATGATGACGCACGCGCTTAATACCTACGTAAAGTTTCCATTATAATTTTTATTATTAGCTCCCGAAATAACTTTCTTTACCTTTTACGACTTCACAGGTACATAGTTTGAAAGTAGGAACAATTGAATAATTTGTGAGGGAAACGTTTTTCGTGGTCTCATGTTGTGAGGAGGTATGGATCATGGACCCATACCTATATATCCTCGGACATTCTTTTCTTCACACACGGTTATCTGATCCCAAACTAAGCAGAGCTTGTACTATGGAAACCAGATAACTGATATACTACATAATACTTACTAGTTTTTTTTTTTGTAAATACATACTTATGAATAAAGTTGATTTACGGGAATAGAGAGACTGAAAAGAGATGGATGGATTGTGTGAAAGATGATATGTAGTTTATGAAAGAAAGAATGAAAGGTTAAAACACAACTTAAATAATAGAAATTGGGTAAAAATACAATATAAATATACATTTAAATTAGGTTGTGACGTAACAGCTCAACGTAGGTTTTCAGCGATACCTACCTGCGGTCAATATACTAGAATAAGTACAGACAGACAGTATAGACAGATAGATATGATGGATATAGGGCTGCATGGGTAGAATGTAAGAATTGCGACCGTGTTTAGTAACCACAACAGGGCAAGGACGGTGGTGGAGGTGACCTTGTCCAAGTTCACCAGTAGTTCAGATTGTGAGCCAACTTGGCAAATGTTATTAATTTGTTTTTTTGTTGTTACATTTGTGCGGTTTCTTTGCACGTTTACACGTTTGTTTGGGTTTCCAAACTACTTTTTTCTGTAAATTTACAACGCCTGGTGCGTTTCTTACGTGTTCTTGCACGTTTTTCATGAAATTAAGGTTTTACCGATATCTTCAACAATCATCATGATATTTCAGCCAATTTATATAAAAGCTTAACGAATTATACATTTAAATCTTTCTCATGAATCACTCCGTCCATTGGTGAAAATTGTATGAAAATCGGATCAGTAGTTAAAGCGCGCTTAAATTCACGTTGAAATATGCAATCGGAATAACTAATTTGACAGGACTAAAATTTATTTTATCCCTTGCCTATGTTTTTGTTAGAAAAAGATATAGATTTATTAGAGTAAAAATATTCCGTCAAACGAAAGACAAATCAGGTTTGGAAAACCTGTTTCTATGTGCAAGGACACAAAGCTTTCAACGATGTGTTGCGACCCCAGCCTGGCGTGAGATCTTCCCTTTTCAATGGAGGAATCATCCACCCTTCACCTTGTTCCTCCATAAATGTAACTTCTAATAACTTTCAGGGTTCTCGTGGAAATATGCAAAGGTTGTACAAAGCACTCATGAAAACTAAACTTTATACTCCTTTATGTGAAAAAACTGTTTTCAAGTTTAAGGTTTTTTAGAAAAACAAAAGCTAATACTTTTTTTTATAAACGTAAGAAAATTATTCCCTTTCTTTTAGATCTCAGAATGTATGTTCATTTTTTCAAGTTATTTGAATGGACCAAATGAAAAAACATTTTAATTTTAAAAGGGGCATATTCACGTCCTCTTTTCTGATGTTACTAATGAAAGATTCAATTTAAAGACAACTATTCCTCGTTATATTCAATTCTCTAGTTTAACATATATTTACAAATATCTTGCAACAAAAAATGGAGAGAAAAACTTAATTTAGAATCATAATTTCTCGAATGACGTCGTCATTATAACAACAGGTTAGTAAATAGCGTGCGGCGTGAAATTATCACGTGCTTAATTTATAAATTGGTTTATTTTTAGAAAAAGGTTTTCGGGTCTCGAGGGTTTGTGACGAACTCTTAAAAAAGATCACGTTCTTGGAGTGTAAAAATATATCGTATCTTTTGTTTTTATTTTATAAACAATTTTTTTTAAACGAATAGGTTTAAAAAATGTGAGTGTAATTATTTTGTTAATTTACTACTTCGATATATGTGCCTACTAGATATTTTTGTATAGATCAAAACTAGGTAGTTCATTCTAGTGCTACGTCATTATGCTGAGTACGAAACCCTTTCAGCCCTTTAGTGTGCCCTTAGTGTTAGACTTGGATTTTTTAGGCTTCATTTATATTTTTAGTTGAATATACTTTATAATGTACTATGTACATTTATTCAGCGCCCGTGCGTTTTAGTTCGTTTCTTTAATAAGTCATAGGTACTAAAATCAGGGACCGATCTTGTTCTATTGTTAGAACTAATGACATCTCTGGTAACATTTATAATTTACTAGTCTACCATAATATATGATTTTTTAAAGACATCAAAAAGTTAATTTTAATTTTTGTATCAATTCCGTTTGTCGTCTTAGACATGATGGAGACAGATGCAAATACTTAAGCAATTTCCTACTGTAACGTTTGATCAAAAGCGCAACCATCGGTCCATGAGTCGTATCGCTCTTTCGATAATGAATTGCTATGTGACCCAAATATCGGCAAATTGCTGACAAATCGGATGCGTGGCAGTGCACCAATCGATTTGCGACATGTCGGTTGCGTAAACCTGTGTCGTATAATTTGCGATCCGCTTTTTTTTGGAAGGACTTTTATTCAGCGAGCGCAGGGGGCCCTGAATGGGGTACGAACCTCGGCTCAGGGCGTTACCGGGGAAGGGGAAGGGCTTAGTACGAGTTACGACTAATTGGGGGCGGTCGCATTACTAGTGGGAACTCGGCCGCTTGAACGGGACGTCGCGACGGTCCTCGCCGTAGGACGATAACGTAATCGCTTTTGTGTAGTGTGTTGTGTACTTTACAAGCTTCGATCTGAGCTAAGGTAATAGGGTCATCCGGCTCGCAGAGAGCTTGGCTTGGTCTAAGGATACGGAGTATAACAAGCGCTGTGTTTGCAATCCGCCTGCATGCTTGTTGCGGTCGGACCGCCTCTATGCAACCGGTTTGCGCACTGGGCCAAGTTCACCGTTTCACACCGCTTGCCTGGCCACTGGCCGGTCTTAACCGAATTTACGTTCGGTTGTGATGTATTGGCGTGCTTATTTATGTACGTATTTGACGTAACAGCATCGAATTATGTACTATTTAGGTGTGAACGTTTTTTCTTTGTTGTATGCATGCACTTAAACTCATAGACAGACTGACTTCGACGCTACTACTATGCCAGTTTGCTTGTAAATATAAGCCACACGGGGACACATACACCAAAATATTTCCGATTTCTGAAAAGGGGCGACTCGATCCAGTCTATTCCTATGGATCTAGGTTGAATAAGTTCGCTAGCGGCTGTAACTCCCTATAGTTGATAAGACGACTCAACAATACATTTGAGCTATCGCACTCGTGCATGTGTGCACACGTTTTAGATAACTATATGCACTATTGTTTACATTACATAACTAGTAAGTGGTCGCTCGTTGCTTTACGTTTGACGAATGTACAGAATACTTGTGAAGGTACAAACTACCGTATTAACACTATGTAGCTTGGTCAATTAAATAAGGCTCCATCTGAATCTACATAATCATAGATTAAACAAATGAACGTTATTACAAAGACAAGGCTCATTTCATTTTTAACCTTCTTCAAAAAAAAAAGTAGGAGGTTCTCAATTCGGCTATAAGTACCTATGTGTTTTTTTTATTTTTTTTCACGCATAACTTTTTAACGAATGTATCGATTTTAATAATTCTTTTTGCATTGGGTTCTGTATAGTTCTGTGAAATGTAAACTTGATTATTATCATATCTCTTGGCTACTATCTCCCGCACCAAGGTATAACTTAAATCGTGTAGTTGTCTACGTACATTTTGGAAATATTTTTTTTTTGTTAAGACCCCACAACGATAACTGGATTTCCGCGGGGCCTTACAACTTTACTAAGTGCCATTTATTTCCAGAATCTATCAATGCTACTACGAGGTCAGTTCGTTTGGTCTCAAGAGGATTTGGAGCCAAAGCACGACTTGTAGACTAACTTACTGCGACTGCAGTACCAATTATCAGAGATGCCTTTATCATACAATGACAGTGACAGTGAAATGCATAGTACATTGGACACTCATAATAATGAAGAATCAACAGAATATCTCGACGTGGATCCCGAGTTGCCTACCATCGCGACGATTAAGGGTTTCGGGTCGTCTAAAGCGTTGCCGCAGGCGAGCACACTCTCCAGGAAAATGGCTGATGCGGTCATCATGCACGCAAGTCACAACAATATAATGAATGAATACGACTTGGCTTGCTTCGACTGTGTGCAGTTCCCCGTGCTGCCCGTGACCGGGCCGTGTGGACACACCCGATGCACTCAGTACGTACTTTTCTATATCACTAGTTTAACTGAAGCTATTTAAAAAAAAAGTTTTTTTTATACTTCTAAGGTAGCAAGCAAGCATACGGCCCACTTGATGGTATGTGCTTACCGTCGCCTATCGCCTTTTGCAATACCAGAGATATTGCCAATGTGTTGCTGACCTGTTACAATGCCGAGAAGGCAAACTGGCTCTCAAGTGCAATGAGGAATACCAACAAAAAAAATCTAATTAGTCTGTCAGTTAGATTATCAAAAAATATTGGATACGTATTTTTTATTTTGATCCGAAAACAAAAAATAACGAAGATACAGTGCGATAAAATATTCCGGTCTGCAAAAAGTGTACTAAAAAGTAGTTGTACAATGACGTCACAAGCCCCAATCCTGCACTTTATTGGGACTTATCTTTGTAATTTCTTATTGATTTGATAAAATACGTATCCAATATTTTTTGATAATCTAACTGACGGACTAATTAGATTTTTTTGTTGGTATTCCTCATTGCCGGAACACACCGGTTTCATTTTTGGTACAAGCTTTTATTGCCGACTGTACTGTTTTTCTACACAGTCTTTAACTACTCGTCAAGACGAATCAAACGAGCCCAAACTCGATGGGGTTATGTGGTTTTATTAACGGAATTCCTATGGCCACCTTCCAGCTCCATCATCAGATCATTTCCACGCCAACATTATGTTCGTTGTATACTAATGCGTGATGTTTTTCAATTAGTTATCCAAAAACAAACATTTAGTTTGCAGGCAAATTTTTATTAGCTTCCGAGTCCCTGAATTGAAAAATGGTTTTCACACACTCGCAATTTTTTAATGACCCTAATATTTCGACAAGGATGTTTTGGCAGGTGAATGACATCTGTAGGACGCTCTAGTCTAATAATATGCCGAAAGATAGTGTTAAATGACAAGCAAAAACAACACAACATACAACAATGATAAACAACAGCTAAGTCTCAAAAACTTCACATGATAGCAGCGTTAGTTCCGATTGTGGCCACGTGCCAAAACATCCTTGTCGCACTGTACGGCCTCCGTCTTTTTAATTTAGGCGCGACGCTCAACGGAGATGGTTTTGCTGTCACCTGGTTTCCGACACGCCAGTGAAATCTAATGTTGTATGTATGTGCAACATACATAATTGTATTTTTTTACTCGTAGGTGTATCAGGGAGAACGGGGCGTGCCGCTGCGGCGTACTGCCACATGAAACGTTACACGTGAACACCATGGTTCGGGACCTGGTCGAGAAGTTGCTGCAGAAGTAAGTTGTATTTTTAAACCGACTTCAAAAAGCAGGTTTAAAAAATATGCGTCAGTTACCTAGCCCTGTATTTATCTATACTAGTAATAATGCAGAAGAGTTTGTTTGTTTGATTGGACGCGCTAATCTCCGGAGTTACACGATTTGAAAAATTCTAATAGGAAGCTACATTATCCCCGAAGGTTATAGGCTAGTTTTTATCCCAGGATCGAGAGTGAAACCGCGGGGAAGACCTAGTATTACATAAAAACTAGTGAGGATGCTTCTCTTGATGAAGTGTTTACAGTTAATTATCACGTCTGACGAATGGCTGATTTTTCTGGCCGACGCCCTCGTTCTAGATATAATCACGAAGACGATGAGTCGACACTCGTCATCACAGGGTAAATTAATTTGGTTCGATTGTATGAAGGGCAATGGGACTGTAGGAATCTGATACATAAATTACATCATCATCATATCAGCCGAAAGACGTCCACTGCTGGACAAAAGCCTCATCCAAGGATCTCCACGATGGCCGGTCTTGCGCTACCTGCAATTTCCCGCGACCCTCACAAGATCGTCGGTCCACCTTGTGGGGTGCCTGCCCACGCTGTGTCTTCCGGTTCGTGGTCGCCATAAATGACATTGTTCTTCTAAAAAGAACAAATGAAACAAACGTTTCTATATGTTTTTTAATTCGCTGAAATTAAATACTTTTATTCAAATAGACTTTCATAGGCACTTTTGTCAGGCTCTAATACACGGTTCGGAAGGTAGCTTTTGCTGAGAAGAGCCGGCAATAAGCTCAGCAATTACTCTTTTCAATATAAACTTCAACATTTACATAAAATAAAATATGTCCTGCAAGAGCGAGCGCTACACCCAAGCCTTTTATTATTTTATCTACTCTCATATCGTAATGTTCTTATTATGAAATCAAAATCAGTACTTTAATGACCCACTTTAGGCACACCCGTGTATAATGATTCATTATAGTACAGTTGTGTTCCCAAGATAATGCTATAAAATAACTTTTTTTCTATTAAAGTACACTTTGGACCTATCAATAGTATAATCAATCAGTATCAATTCAATTTGACGATGACAATGTCACAAATTTTGTAACTTGAACTTTAGAGGTAAGAATTTTTGGGAGTTGGCAACACGGATTTGATTAAGTATATGATTATTGTGTCTGTTTATATTATTGTTTTTGCCTACACATATCATTTGAAAAGTTCAGTTGGTAGAAAAATACTATCGATTTGTCTATTTTTTTAAATTACATTATTTATATGAGTTTAGATAAAGTACTGTATGATACTGCACATAATTAGGTATTAAAAACTCGTGTGATACTATTAAGAACCTCGCCTACGGCTCGGTACTTAAACTCACACTCGTATTTAATAACCCCTATTATGCAACAGTATCATAAACTACTATAAATATTCAACGTTCTGTACTAAAACGGTCTTAAATATTTTATTTGAATTTTTGTGAAGTATAAGTGTGATCATATTATAAAGCCTCCTAAAAACGAACTATGCACTTTTTGGAGAGGAAATAAGCAGAATAAGTTTAGGCTTATTTCTAATATTGATTTCATTGATTGACGTCGCTTTTTTTTTACATAAAGACCAATATGTTTGCATAAATACTCTGCGAGGACACTATTTTGTTTAAATTTATCTCTGAGGAAAGCTCGAGAATGCAAATTGTTACATATTTTATCTACTCTCATATCGTAATGTTCTTATTATGAAATCAAAATCAGTACTTTAATGACCCACTTTAGGCACACCCGTGTATAATGATTCATTATAGTACAGTTGTGTTCCCAAGATAATGCTATAAAATAACTTTTTTTCTATTAAAGTACACTTTGGATCTAACAATAGTATAATCAATCAGTATCAATTCAATTTTAGATGCAAATTTACTTTGTGTGTGGTTACGTGTGACGAATTTTTGATTTGAACTTTTTAGAGGTGAGAATTTTTGGGTGTTGGCAACACGGATTATTGTGTTTGTTTATTTTATTGTTTTTGCCTAAATATATCATTTTGACCAAAAATTTCACACAAAAATAGCAATTTTTTTTTTTGGATAATTGCAAAAAACTCGATTTTTTTTACCTTTAAATTACATTATTTATATGAGTTTAGATAAAGTGTATGATACTGCACATAATTAGGTATTAAAAACTCGTGTGATACTTAAACTCACACTCGCATTTAATAACCCCTATTATGCAACAGTATCATAAACTACTATTATGACCTATGTGATTAAATTTGTATAATATTTCAGGTTAGAGTCACTGAACACGGTTTATGCGAAGCGGCATCAAGTAGTTCCCGAGTCGAGTCCCCGCCAAGTCCTCGAGTCGAGCACACCACCAGGTTAGTTATTAAACTTATATTTAATCTAGTGAACCGCCCCGGCTTCGCACGGCTTTCTCGGATTTTCTATACTATACTATATATGCATATATTATACATATATACCTTCTTCTTCAATCACTCTATCTATTGAAAAACCCGCATCAAAATTCGTTGCGTAGTTTTAAAGATCTAAGCATACATAGGGACAGACAGACGGGAAGCTACTTTGTTTTATACTATGTAGTGATAATGAAGCTTTTATTTAACTTGTGTTAGTATTTTGTATGTTTAGATCGAATCTTGTATGGCAATTTTGACTCTCTTCACGGAGTTGAATTGATTGATTGAATCAGATCAATTTCAGAACTGAGTCCGATGACAATTTAATAATATGGTGTCATTGAGCTGAATAAAAAAAACTGCCCACGTGCGAGTTGGACTCGCGCACGAAGGGTTCCGTACCATCTATAAAAACGGCAAAAATATCACGTTTATTGTATGGGAGCCCCTTTAAATATTTATTTTATTCTGTTTTTTAGTATTTGTTATTATAGCGGCAACAGAAATAAAGCATCTGTGAAAATTTCAACTGTCTAACTAACGCGGTTCATGTGATACAGCCTGGTGACAGATAGACAGACAGCGGAGTCTTAGTGATATCAGAATCATTTATTCTCAATAATTTGCTATGTTGTAAAGCCTTGTTGCAGAACATTACTATATAAATGCAAGATTAGACTACGGTCCCTTATTACCCTTGGGGTACGGAACCCTAAATTTAAACTTATTCAACTGTCAACTGCGAAAAATATGAAAAACAGGATCATCAAAATATATGTTTGCAGTAAGGAATATTCATGTTTTATTTTGCATTAACATAAGCTTATTCATATAAGAAACTATAGAAATAACAATGCTATTGGCGAAATGTTCGTAACACTAAGTTTGTCGTCACATATTGTTTCATATGAATTAGTCACAAATATTATTGTGTGAACTGTTATGATGGATTATATAACTTATATGTACCTGTAACATGTTTATTTATATTATTTATTATGTAATGTTTAATTGCGCATCTGTTTATTTGTATAAATATATATGCTGTGGCTTACATCCTAGATCTATCTTGTCATGAAAGCGAATGTGTGCGAACTACTGCCTAACTGCCATTTTTCATCGGCGCCATATTTCGAGAATTTAAGCTGTATCATAGTTCACCGTCAAGAAAACTGTCCTATGAATTACAATCGGGTTCTTAAGATGACAATTCATGATAAACGCCCGATTAAAATTTATCGGGCCGTTTTCTATTCGGTAAACATCGACTTAAGAACTAATACTAATCTACCAGGTACTGGTACAGTCGCATGCAAAATATTTAGATGATTTATTAAAATTATTTTTATACTAGTTGAGCTAGCAGACGTCGTTCTGCCCTGAGAATAACCTACCTACTGTCTACCTAATACCTACATACTACCTACCTACATACGTTTTTATTTAAAATAAATGACTCCTCCATAATAATATGTGTAACAGATAATGATGTTTTTTCTATTTATTGTATTAGCTTTTAAAAAAAAAACTTACGGTCCACTTTCGGACTTATTCTTTCTTTCTCAAGAATGCCGTATGCTTGTAAGTTAAAAATCAAATGCCAATAATTAACACATACAACTAGGAACGACATATCTGCAACTAGAAACTTTTGATAGCGAGTGTACCTAAACCCGGTTGATTTTTTTTAATATGCTTTATTTCTTACTAATATTATAAATGCGAGTTTGTCAGTATGTACGTATGTTTGTTACTCTTTCACGCAAAAACTACTGAACAGATTTGGATGAAATTTGGAACACAGATTGTTTATAACCTAGATTAACACATAGGATACTTTTTATCCCGGGAAAATTAAAGATCACTCGGGAACGCGGGTGAAACCGCTGGGCGGAATCTAGTAAATTATATTTTAAGAGCTATCATATAACACTACTCCCGTTTATTGGGTCAGGATCACATTCCATATATCTGTGCCCTTTTAGAAAACGAATAAAAATCACCCGGACGAAGCCATACGAATCGCTGGTAAATAATTAAAAAAAGCAAAACGTCGAGGCGCAATAGAGGCGCTTGGCAATCGTGTGGGCGTTCTCGGTAATCGCTCCGGCTATTATGTAAATCGCTTGTTTGTTGCTCTGCGGTTATGTAACGCGGTGAGAACAACGTCGCGGGTCGCAGGTTACGTTACCGCGATATAGGTCTTACGAACTGAAACCTTGCAGAGTTAAAATATTTCATAATGTTGGCGTTACCGTCATGGATATGGGCGCCGACTGAAAATCAGCGCAAGGGTTAGTTATTTAATTAACCTTTGCACAATGCTGAGTCGGGGCCTATTCCGGGCATCACGCAAAATTACATTATTGTATGTTACTCTGTTTTTTTTTTTTTTATTGTTAAATGTATTATACTGTATGTCATAATGTAATGTTGTGTGTTGTCTAGAATAAATGTTATTTCTTTATTTCTTTCTTCTTTCTTTATGTAAGGGACGAATATGAGTGTTATTTTTTACGTAGCTTTACGTTACGTTTGTGATGAGTTTCGTAAACCTTCAGTTGGAGCGCGAAATTCAAATTTTATCACGTTTTTTGCAAATTGCAGCTTAGTCATAGATACATATTCCTCCAAGGTATATTACTGACATATACGACTATTTCATGAAAATGTTACTAATAAACCTTGGAGGAATATGTTGATGATTTCTTTTGTTATTAATCAGTAAATATACTACCATTCTTCTCGCAAATAACATGTTGATAACTTACGACCTATAACCGAGTTGCAATTTGCAAAAAACGTGATAAAATTTGAATTTCGCGCTCCAACCGACGCCTCCACCTTAACAAGGGATGGAGATCTTAAATTTTAATTTAAAATCTGTCTATTGTTTTTTTTTATTATGTATGGGCCTGCGTTTGACCACAATCTCACAGTGCATTAGGTAAATAAATAAATAAATATCCTGCGACATTCTTCACATACAGTTATATGATCCCAAACTAAGTAGAGCTTGTATGTACTATGGAAACCAGATTACTTCTACATATACTACTTTTTTTTTGTAAATACATACTTATATAGATAATTACACCCAGACTCAGGACAAACAGACATGTTCATGCTTACAAATGTTTGTCCTGGATGGGAATCGAACCCACGAGCGGCTCCACAGGTTGTGTCTTAACCAACTGCGCCAACAGGCTTGTCGTTAGTGGATGATGTGGCCGATGGTGGTAAGCACACAAAGCGTAGAAGGGAACTGGCTCTCAAGTGCAGCTGTTGGACCACACCGGAAGGTGCTTGGCGACAGATTTTCAACTTGACGGTGGTAGCCAGGCGGGTACTACAAAGTACCCTACCGCCATGCTATGGTTACCTCACGATGTTTTCCTTCACCGAAAGCTCAAGCTCATTATAGTTTTCGAACCCCCGACCTTTGTCTCGGCACTCGACAACGCTACCACTGAGCTATCATCGGCTCAAATTGAATGTCGGCCAAAGACGTTCAAACAGTTCGATCAAACTGTTTGATCAAATAGAAATACGGAAATTGGTTCTTCATGCAAATTGACAACTCATTAAATTTGAGTGAACTGTACCATACTGCTCACAATATAACGTATCAATATTCGATAGTTCATAATATATACATGGTAAACCGTTAAATTATGAACGAACCTGCACTTACCGACAGGGTCCTGATTTTATCGCAAATAAAATTGTCAACCGTCTATGATTGGTCGGTCTCTGAGTCAAATAAAGTAAATACTAAGTACTTCAATCAAGTTCTTTCAATCAATATAAACTTTTCCAAACTCACGAAAACAGCTGGTTGTTTACGTGACGTGCCCTGCGCCGCCAAAGATGGCAGCGTGGGGCGAGTCACGTTCTCCCAATCAGCGCGTAACTATCGAAAATTAACACGCCACATTGCAAGCAGCATGATACCGTTCACAATGCATCGACAGTCTACAAATTCGCGAAATAGATCACAAACTAACGGCGCTGACAATCATACTGTGACATAAATATGTAACCAACCGCAATAAAATAACATGCACATGTGTATTACATAATACATAAATATATTTTATGACGCTAAATGTTTCACAAAGTATTGTGTACCGACGAATTTTATGGTCTGTCGATTGCAGCTGTTTAGTCTTGAAAACCCATAGTTCATTGAGAGGAGGCTCTCCGCGAATGTCTCCGTCTCTTACAAAACGGACGGAGACAAGCGAGAGAGACAGGAAAGACGCAATTTCAGTAAAGAAGATGGTTTTAAGTAATTTAAATATATATTTCAGAATGTATGTTAATATTTTTCAAGTTATTTGGATGGCCCAAATAAGAGAAGACGTTACTAATGAAAAATCTTAATTTAAAAATAAAAACTATTCCCTGTCTCTTGTTTAACATAATATTTTTTCCAAATCTCTTGGAACAAAGCATAAAAAAAGAAAAATGCATTTTAGAATCATCATTTCTCGTATAGCATCTCCTTAATTTACAAAACTTCTTATTTTACTAATATTTCATATACCAACGTATCTCTTCGTATTCGTTTCCGTCATTGCTGAAGGTCGTGTCCGTCCTGAAACGCTTTTATGACATTGGTCACAAGACTCCATTTCCCCTGTCGGCTTTCCTCATAGCGGTCACAGTGGATGCAGAGTGTGAGAGCAATGACCTGATCCGTCCATATCGGCTAGGAGATCGTCCTGCGTACAGAGCCATCATTAACCTATTAGAGGCCCTAGGTAGATAGAATAATGGGCCCTATGACCTTGACAGAATACTATTTTTAACCGACTTTGGAAAGAGGTAGGAGGAAGTCTATTGGGGCTGGGGTCCCTGAGCACGTATCAGAAGGCCCCATCAATCCACTATTTTTGTATTTTAAGCATTTGCCAAACACCCGGTATATTGGTACAGTTTGGTGATATGGCAGGATCAAGGGGGTAAATAAAAAATACGTATCCAATATTTTTTGATAATCTAACTGACGGACTAATTAGATTTTTTTGTTGTTATTCCTCATTACAGGAAAACCTATAAAAAGCATAGGAAATTATCTTTACGGAACCCTCCTCGGTGCGAGAGTCAGACTTGCACTTGTCTGGTTTTTTTATTCTGTCCTGGAAACGGGAGGTGGCGTGGGGCAAAAGCTAGTGAAGAACAAAAAATGGTAATCGATTTACGATACCAATAAATAGGTGGTAATGAAAGGCTTAGGTCGTTGTCAACTACGTCGGCGAACTTGAATTATACAATAGAATATTGAGGCGGTGTCCAATATGTAAGCGGCAGCGGGAGCGGGGTGGACGGTTGGCCTTGGGTATATGACTGACGTGTCATGTCAAATCAGCAACTTTTTATAAAAACTCAAAATAATAGCTTATATTGACTGTATGAAATGCTACATTGTCACGTCATAGTTTTATAGCATCAATTGATATTCTTTTATTGCTTCATGTTGTAACTTAAAAATCTTACAATAACTTTAAGATTCCGTGTGTTTTTAGTTGTTTTGTTATTTTTTTTACTGTCCAACAACGCAACCGTGACCGTTTTACATGCAGAGAATGTCTTAAAATAATATTAAGCCATTTTAATACGTCACTTTGACAGCTATAGAAATTCACTAGCTACCCGCGTTCCCGAGGGATAAAAAGTAGCCTATATGTTATTCCAGGATATGATCTATCTATATGAAAGAGTATTAAACTTCCTAACATATTCACGTCTATATACAAACATTTACTAATATTATAAACATATTAGATTTTAGTAGAATATGCTAAAGAGAGACAAACGTAGCACAGTAAAGAGGAAACACCCTTTTAATCACAATAACGTAGTGGGGCTGTAGATTATCTTTTGCGTCAGAGAACTAGATTTAAAATGACGTCAGTTAAAGCATCGAATACGTCATAAATTAATAACAAGCACCAATTGAAAAGAGATTAATTGAAATCGAATTTCATTACTAAAAAGCACTTTGTGGGATTCTAGCTTATTAATTCATGTACATGTTTTCGCACCGCGCCGCTCTTATGACTTAAACGATTACATAATATAACTAAAACTGTGACTGCGTTGTTTCTTGCTTACGTAACGTCTGTATTATGTAGTAATGCAGGCAAATGTCATAGACATATTGAGGTCTTTGTTGAATAGTCTCACTCATGCCAAGCGAAACGGGATCATGTTTCGTAATATACCTTTAACTTTGGTGTTACATTGTACACACGGCCACAGATCAAGCTACACATTTTTGTTGCAAAATAGCGCCTATTACAACCGTATAAGGTGCCGCAGTGTGTAGCTTGATCTGTGACCATGTGTACACTTGGAGAATCGCGAAAAAATACTATTGAATTATAATTATTGTTATTATAGTGCGACCAGATTAGTCATCTACTAGAAATAGGGAATATGTATAATATATTAAAATCAAATTCAGTGTGTCTTTATTAAATAAACTCATTGCAAGTATTTTTAATCGTCAAATTTGTAAAAATAAAAAATATGTACATTAAAAAACTGTAGAAAATAAAATAAAATATTAAAATTAACAATATGACAATAATAATAACAAAAATTATAATAACAATAAATAGCATGTGAAGCGAGCAACTCATAGAAATGCGTTCTTGTACTCTATAAAATCAGAAACTTTATAGTACCCTTTTTTGTACAACTTATCTTTAATTAGCTTTTTAAATTTTAACACGGACAATTCTTGAATTTCTTTGGGTACTTTGTTAAAGAAGCGTATACATTGCCCCTTAAATGAATCCCTATCTTTGCACAGACGAGTTACAGGTATAGCAAGTTTATCCTTATTCTAGTGTTTAAACTATGAGTGTCGCTATTTTTGGGAAAGATATGAATGTTTTTCCGAACATAAATTAAGTTTTCATATATGTACATGTTTATATATATATTTTGCTTGAATAAAAGCTCATTCATAAGAAACAGTAGGAAGAAAATATATTTCAGATAACGATAAAAATAACCAAGATATATAGAGTTTATATGGCCGTCATAGTATATGACATACTATGTCCGATCTCTCTGTCTAATTATTAAAATGCTTAAATCTTCCGTGTTTCTTTTAATTTTATTTTCACATTTAAATATTTTTTTAAGAAATGCGAAAAAAGGGGGAGGATCACTACGTCACATCGCACTGCACCATAAGCACGCACTTGCTCATTTTTTACTGAGTTACTGTGTACTGAGTTATCCGGTTAAACTAGAGTAATGTTAGTCCAAATGTGCTATGGAACCTTTATCACAAAACAGATATGTGGCCAGAAGGAACGGGCAGGTGCTTACACACATACAAAGCTTGCACGTCCTGAGATCGCGTGTTAGCGTGTACGTGAGCGTCATGTCTTGCGTCGCGTGTAGTATTAAATGTTTTTTTTAATAATCAATTATGTATCTTCATATATTTGTAATTTTATTAATCTTCAGTTGTAATTCTTGTTTTAATATTAAGAGAGATTCTCTTTGCGAATGTGTCTATTACTGAAATGCGAAAGCAAGCGAAACCAGCGGGAGGGACTAGTATAAAAAACGATTATTTAAAAAAGTTAAAATTGGCATATTCCATTTTTTTTTCTGACATTACAAATAAAAAGTTATATTTTTTTTTATTTGTGTGCATGAGCATGTTTGTTTGTCCTAAGTCTGGGTGTAATGTAATCTATATAAATAGATACCTATCTATTAACAAAAGCTGTATATCTGTTATCTGGTTGTCCATAGCACAAGCTCTGCTTAGTTTGGGATCGGATAACCGTGTGTGAAGAATGTCCCAGGATATTTATTATTATAAATGTATACATTTGTCAACAGGCAAATTGAGAAGGAAGTCGTGGCGCGCACGGAACCGTCACGAGTGCTGCCCTTACGTGCGCTCTCTTAAGGACGCTCAGCCAAAACTAGAATACGTACGGAACACATCCAGGCCTGTCCCGATGACTCTACAGGTAAATACAACAGCCTTTATACAGTGTGACCGGTCACAAACTAGCGATATTTCTAGATACTTACTATATTTGAATACTGAAAAATTGATAAACATAAAAAAAAATCATACATTTTGACCGAACAAGATTTATGTTTTGTATGAAAAAACTTTTTCAGGGTTCGTCCTAAGAAAAGTCCCATAAAATGTGTTCAAATAAATATCGCTAGTTTATCACCGGACACACTGTATAAGCTTTATGGCCAATACCTAGGATAAATAGGAGCCTATAGCACTCTGTGATAATGCAGATTCCTGAAATGAATAAAAGATTTGATTGTTTGCACTGAATAGGCTGCGAAACTACTGAAGCGATTTGAAAAATTCTTTCACTAATAGGAAACTACATTATCCTCGAAGGTTATAGGCTACTTTTTATCCCGGGAACGCGAGTGAAACCGCGAGGAACAGCTTGTTAGTAATAGATATCCAACGATGATCATCAAGCCATCATGTCATGTTATTAATTTACAGATGCGTTTTGATGAAGCCCGCGAGCTGATCAGTTCGAAGCTGTATTACGAGGCTGTGCCTCTGCTGGCGCACGTCGCAGCATCTGCCGAACATATCGCGAAGGAGGCCCGAGCCACGCTGGATCGAGTGAGTCCTACAATCAAATTAAACACAATATTGAACACCCACGATTTTTTTTAAAGCTTTCCTTAACAAAATATGAAAATGACATATTTTAATGCCCGATTATTATTTATCAGACCGTTTTCTAGTCGGTGGACTTGGACCTTAGTCTATGTCATAGCAATTTCTGGGTACATAATTGTGACCATTATAGTTAGCGATTAAATTCACTTCGAAACAAGCAATTCTTCAAATTTGACATAGACGTTCAAATAATTTAATCAAATATATTGATTCAGTTCGACTTAACTGTTAGATTAGATAGAAATACGAAAATTCGTGCCAGACAAGTCATTAAAGGTCAAATTTTCCCATAAACTTTCATGCCAATTTGATAAAACTGTTTGAACTAGCCAGTTGGATCAAATTATTTGAACTTCTATGGCCGGTATTGTTGTCGGTAACAGCTGAACCTTGGCACATAATATGAAGAGCTGGCGAACAAAAGCGGACTTGTCCACTCTGAACGTTTTTTCATGGTTTCATACTCTCTAAGACCATATCTATATAACCTTAGAATATTTTGCTTCAAGAGTGCGTTTAAAAGACTGGTTCCGTGCAATTTTAGCTAATCTGTAACATTAGGATTCAGTTTTTTTGCTCCAGTGTAAAAACAAGTAATGGACAAGTCCGTCCTCATTTGCACTCGATAACCAGCTCAATAACGAATACCTTGCAGGTGGTGGCCGCATTAATTATCAACGGTAATCGACAGCGTATCATCCGGGAGATGTTTCATCTGGTCCAACAGTACTCTGCCAACTCGTGGCTGAAGCCAAGCGATCTGGAGTGTTCCTTATGCCGCAACCCCTTCAGCAAACCAGTCACAACGCCGTGCGGACATAATTATTGCCAAACGTGTTTAGAGCGCTCTCTGGATTATTGGAAGATTTGTCCGCTATGCAAGAGAAATATGCTGGTCTACAACATATTTACGGTTCGTATATTTCACTTTTTCCCGGGATAAACAGTAGCCTATATGTTATTCAACGATGTGATCTACCTATGTGCCAAGTTTCATTGAAAATGGTCAATATTCGCCTAATTTCTTAAAAAAACTTTGCAACTTTTTGTTTTAAAATTATAAAAAAAATATTTACTTTAATTTTATTATTTACCCCACAAAAGTGTCCCCACGTTTGAAATTCGTTTATTTACGTTACACTTCCGTGTTTGGGTCACCGACTTACATATGTATACCCAACTCAATCCAGTCCAGTATATTCGGACAGACACGAGTGATCCTATATGGGTTCCTTTATTTTTCTATTGAATTTCTTTTGAAAATTCATTCAATCCGTTATTTGTTTTCAGGCAAACGAAACTGTAATGATTACAGCTGCGTTGCGCTCGATAAATGCAGTTCCTCCGCCGGTTCAGCTCGATCCTGACGAGATTAGACTGCTGGTGTGTACCGTCGCGTACCCAGGGTAAGTAGAGACAATCTACGCTAACATGGCGCGCTCCTCCAAAGCTCAAAACGTTTGAAATGTATTTGTGAAAGTATTTACAGACTCACGATGCATGTATGCGTACTGAGGGCCTATTTGGGGGCGTTGTCAAATTATTAACCAATTGAATTGCAGCAAACTGACGAGAAGTAAATTTTGTGCAATTCTATTGGTTAATTATTTGACAACGATGATCGGACTATCGTATATCGTTTTTCGTAATAGGCCCTCTGATACGGTCGGCAAACAAAAAATAAGTTAGTGATACCCCTGCTGTTGCAAGCGTCCATATACGATAACCACTTACCATCAGGTGGGCCGTATGCTTGTATGCTGCCTTAGTAGTATAAAATCCACAAAAAAAAGAAGCCTTGCTGAGTTTCTTGCCGGAGTCTTCTCAGTTTAAGTGTAATTCGAACGGAGTCTAAATATTGTAACTGTCGACATTCATAAGTGCCTTATTAGGGCCTCAACTTAATAACCAGTCTGGCGTCGCTGTCCGTATCTGGCCCAAAAATTTTGTTGTCATATGGCTTTTGTTTATAACAAGTAGTTTCCGTTACGCTTTTATTATTTTTAAATGATATTTAAATTTCAACCTTGACAGGAAAATATAAGAATTATATTAATAACGTTTTTAAAGTCAATAAAGAAAAGATTCGCCTGCAATAGAGTTGCTTTTCACGACTTTCTTAGATATTCCTTTTTTTTTATTTGTCAGCGCCGCCTGACTGGTTATATAAGATTTTGATTTTGAAAAAAAATAATAATTAAAAGCTTGTAAAAATGCTGGTAAGAGAAATTAATTGAATGAATGCAGGGTGGCCTGCCCTCTGTATTTGTTGGAACAACGCAGCTGGGTGCTAGTGCGACGAGTTCTCGAATCAGAACGCACGTTTGGGATGTTGCAGCAGAACAACGAGGGTAGAACCAGCACTATCGGCACGGTATGTTTCTATCACTACTCCTTTTTTAGAACCCAGTCTAGTCCGAAAAAATTGTAAGCGATGAAAAACCGACCATTTTGCAGTGATTTTTGAGGCGCTTTCCGATCACCTAGAACTCTTTTAGAACCGAGTTCTTTATGGCACCTTATGGTTTGCAGGCTGAGGAGCTGGTCCGAAAAGTAAACAATGAAAAACCATCCATATTGCAGTAATTTTTAGAGTTTCAAAATTCAAATAAAAAAAAAACGTCATAAATATTTTCGGACACACACAGGCAATCACTCGTGTGTCTGTCTGTCCGAAAATACTGGACTGGATTGTATGATATATCAAATGAAAGGGTTCTCATAAATTAGCTAACATTCCTTTCGGCGGCCATACTGATTGCTTTGACAACTCAAATAGGTATATTGACATTAAATAATATAATACATTTCTATTATCACATATAGATACTGGAAATTCGTGACTGCGTGTACTTTGAAAATGGTAGCTCAATAATCACTACTGTCGGTGTTTCTCGCTTCAGAGTCGTCGCCAAGGATACCAAAGATGGGTGAGATAACCAAGTCTAAAACCCTATTATTACTGTGAAGGAGCGATAGCATCTTACTGTGATGGATCAAATACAAAATTCAGGGGCTTTGTCATTATCAAGAATCAATCAAATCCATTATCAGTGCCAATAGGAGTAGCATTATCATTATTATACCAATAAGAGATTATCATTATCAATTATCAATACCAATAGGAGTTTAAAATTATCATTATCCATGATCAATACAAATAGGAGTTAAGCATTATCATTCACTCATTCATGTTTATAGTAATGTAACGGGTTATTCGGGCATAGAATATCATCAAAATATAATAGGGTAGTTGACACTGTCAAAAATAAATGACCAATCACTAAACAATGCATAAAACATGTAAAAACACGTGGAAACATCAAATAGGTTGTACATTTAATGCTTTTTATGATTCTTAATTACCAGCGGAACCACTAAGAGTAGATGATTTGATGCTGTGAAACTATGACGTCATAGTGTAATATTTCATACAAAATTCCATATAAAAGATCGTTTTGACATTTATTAAAAAGTAGCTAATTTGATATGTCAGTCAATACCCTATTTTGACTAACCTCGACGTTTCGATCAAGTTACATTGATCGTGGTCACGAGTGGACCAGAGTTTGAAAAGTATTAAAGCATTATCATTATCATTATCAATTATCAATACAAATAAAAGTTAAGCATTATCAATATCAGTTACAAGTTTAGCCTATTTTTTTTTTAAATCGTTAATGCGTAAATAAGGCGTAGCCATTAGGCAGACATTTTGGATATATTATTAATTATAATGCTTTATTATATACCCTACAAAAGTCACCTGTATAAAAATAAATATTATTAATTACAGATGCGACGTGGCCCGATTCGTACCGTACACAGATTTCTACTTAGATTGGAAAACTGAGACTTTGATGAGGATCGAGCTAGCTGGAGTAGTGCGACTCAAAGCCTTGGATTGGATCAAAACATTTGATAGCAGCGTGCTTGTACAGATCGAGAACACGTTCGGAAAACAACCGGATTTCACTTGTAGCGACACTAAGTCGTGGAGTAGGAACGACGGTCCATTATGGTTGTGGTGGATTATCGCTATATTACCTCTACAAATTGAAATTAAGGTGGGTAAATTTTTAACTAGAAGTAAGTTTGTGGTAAAAAATAGGCGATATTTTGCAACAAAAATGTGTAGCTTGATCTGTGGCCGTGTGTACGCTGTATTGGACCTCTTGGTGGCAATTCAAATTGACTAAATAAGTAATTTTCCTGGGACATTCTTCACACAGGTTAACTGATTCCAAACTAAGCAGAGTTTGTACTATGGAAACCAAATAACAGATATACTACATATACTACTTTTTATGTAAATTCGTACTTATTGTGGATAATTACACCCAGACTCAGGACAAACAAACATGTTCATGCACACAAATGTTTGTCCTGGATGGGAATCGAACCCACGACCAGCGGCACGATAGGTGGTGTCTTAACCAACTGCATTTATATGTACGTTGAAGACTACAAAATCTTTACTATATTTAACCTGTTGGGCGTCGCCACCATTGAATACAGCTTTAATAGATTGCCCTTTATAGTGGACAACCGTGTGACGGCATTTAAACGCTTTTGTTTCTGGGAACTTATTTTGAAAATTTCATGTGGAGAAACTAAGTCTAGTTAGCTCTCTATATCTATATCTTTATAAATTTTTCAGACTATGTTGCTAACCTCTATGGACCTCTTAAAGCGGCTGCTCACAGTTTCTCGCACGCTGGACACAATTAAACGGGAACTAATATCCACCCATCCCAATATCGCGACCGTTTCCGATGTCGTTAACCAAGATGAGCTCGACTGGCTCAACAGCGAACCTGATAGTCAAGATTGAAGACAAAAAATAGGTTTTTTATGGATTTCATATTATAATGCTACACTTTTTACTTTGATGCTTGGTACGGATGACATATGGTATGTGGTTACTGTCGCCTATCGTCATTAGCAATACCAGAAGTATGGCCAATGTGTTTCCAACCTTTTACAATGCCAAGAAGGCAACTGGCTCTCAAATCCAAGAATAGGGAATATGCATGATATTATTTTTTTGCTTTAAGGTGGAGGTTTCGTTTGGGGCGTTGAATGAAAATGTTACTAATATACCTTGGAGGTATATTCTGATGATTTTTTTTGTTATTAATCAGTAAATATGCTACCATTCTTGTAGCAACTAGCATGTTGATAACTTACGACCTATAACTGAGCTGCAATTAGCAAAAAACGTGATAAAATTTGAATTTAACGATCCAACCGAACGTATACCCTTAATAAAACCTCATTAATTTAAGCAGTAGGGAAAAAAAAAAAAAAAAAAAAAAAAAAAAAAAAAAAAAAAAAAAAAAAAAATTTGGATCACTATAAAATTAACCAAGATATAAGCCATCAAAGATTGAATCCTATATCTTTGTAGCAAAACAGAAATTAGCATGTAGTTTATATACTATATCCGATCTCTCTGTCTAATCGCTATAAAATTTGTAGTTTAAAATGCTTATATCTTCCGTGTTTTTTGGCCGATTTTAATTTCATTTTTTGACGGTATTTTCATATTTTGTTAAAAAATGCGATAAAAAAATTCATTGAATTTCCCTATTGCCGGAACACACTCGTAGGTGCTTAGCGACAGATTTACATATTGGTGGGTAGCCAGCCAGGAATCTACATATACTGGTCATGGATTAAACAAATGATATTTAGCCAGCTTCAAACTATATAGTGTAAGCTCGCAAGCACAAATGTAATATATTACATAAGTTTATTGTAAATAATAAATATTTTTCACCTCTCCACGTTGCCTATTCAGCACAAAATGGACATCTTTGGCGCGTAAAACTCACAGCAGAATCGCTTTTTGCTGCAAGCGTGAGATAAGTGATTCGAATATCAAATAACATGTTTTGCACCAACCACCACCAAAAACTAAACGCTATAGTGTGTTCAGAAACTCATTTTGGCGTGCCATTTTAACACATACCAAAATTTTGTGTTCAAGCCGCCCATTTTCACATATCAGCGCTGGCAACACAGTGGCTCGGCGCATTTTAAAAACGACAAGTTGGAAACACTACCTTTTCTTTTTTTTTTTTTTTTCTCTGAATGATTTTTTCATCAAAAAGCTAACGGCTTCACTTTTGTAAGATTTCGTCACCAAATTACAACAATAATCAGCAAACCTGTTTTTAATTTGTCCTATATTAGTTTAAAAGATCTAAGCGAACAGACAGCGGAAGCGACTTCATTTTATACTATGTAAAGATAGTTCTTATGTACGTGTGTTTGTTATCTACTTCGATCAACAATAGCATAGATATCGGGTCGGCGCAAAAAATACGTCTCGGTAAATAACAGCACACTTGAGAACTGAGCTCTTATTTTGTTTATTTCGAATTATCGAAGTATTAGATTATATTTTGAAGATTTGTGACTTTATTACTAGGTGCTAGGGTTGTAATTGGTTGAACTTAAAACTGTTTTAGAACATTTATCTCTGTTTGTTAGTAAACAAAATGCAGCTGTGGATGGTTTGAAAACAAGATTGGACCCGATAATAAAATTAAAAAACTTAAATTTCAATTTATACCACAAAATTTTGTGGCTACTGATCACTAATGAGTTTCTGAATAAATCATCGCACATTTTTTTTTAATGCCAAGTTAGTAGTGATGGTCCAAAAAGTTCGAAATTCGAGTCACTTTTCCTAACGCTATATAATAATATCTTTAATGATGGTGAGTCTTAAAAAAAAACAACAAAAAAATATGAAATAGCTACAGCTAGATCATGTTTAACATTGTTTTCGTTTGACATACTTATGATATTTTTTTTTCCTCTTGGAAATCTGTGAGGGAATATACACAAACCTTGATCTATTATTAGTTTAAATAAATAAAACATGTCGGTAAGCGCAGGACAGAACGGCTGGACCGGCCTGACTGCTGCATGCTGTGCATTTTCTATGGGATTTTTGTATGACTCACAATAAAATTTAAAGCAAGTTATTGAAAAATATTCTGAGTGAGTTTTATACAAATGTTACATGAAAAAGACTTCAATAACTCTTAACTTTTTAATGGATAGAGAGAAATAGTTATATTGCATGCGATTTTTTTTTAATATCTATGAAAATCTTTTTTTTAAAACGTATATTTTTTTATTTATCTCAGAACTCGAGCACATGATACCTATTCCTTGAATTTATACCCTTTTCATAGTATTACATATTCAAACGATAATATTATTTCATAATTATATTTTTTTCGATAACTTTTAAATTTGAATAAGACTTTATTATACAGTGGTGCCGAATCTGTTCTTTACGAACTAAATAAATTTAATCTCACTTTATCTCTTTCCAATAGTAAATATAAGAATGCAAGATATTTTAGTCCTGTCAGTTTAGTCCGATCACATATTTCAAGGTGAATTTAAGCGCGATCTTATTGGTCACGACTATTTACCCGTACATTACGACGGCATGGACTAAACTGACAGCATTAAAAATGTTCTATCTTTTTTCAATAAGGTTAACATGAAAGAGGGGTGACTTGTCTAATATTAGTTAAGTTCGTAAACAACAGAATCGGCACCAGTATATAGTTAACGTAATGACAATATTAATAGTTATATTACCCTGTCCCTCATAGGTCCCGCTACATATTTTAAAGATCCACGTGTGATTCAATGATGTATTGAGTGTCAATTAGTTATCCTAAGAACCTATACTTACAATAAACTATCACGAATAAGATTGCGACTGATCTATACTATATGTAAACTCATAAATACAGGGTGTTTCTTGTGATCATATCAATACGTTTGTTTTCTGCATCGACGTTAGATGGACGTTAACAATGCATACCTAAAGTTATGCATTGTTAACGTAGGTACTGGAGGGTTAATTTTGACACATTTGCAGCTTCATAATATGTTTCGGCACTTTATCGACCTGTCAGCTATCTTTCTTATAGGTTTAAAGAAATTTATTCTCAAATATGACAATACATGTCACTTATATGAGAACATTATGAGGAAAATTTAAAATTTCATAATTAATCCATCCAACGCACTTATTTGTCTGAGAGTGAATGATTGGTTGTGAGATATTGAAAGTAAAGTTGTGCTCCTTCAAAAGTAATCATTTTTTCCCCGTAGTTTGTTCTTACTTTGGGCTTGTTCTTATATTTATCTAATTTGACAGATTTGTATGGAGTTTCGTAATATAGCCCAATATTACTTTATGTGAGGATGCAAATTTGACAAAATTAAACCAAACATAAATGTTTTGGTAATGCTGGTTTTTGGATAGGCTAAAATATGTTTAATATCTTCTCGTTCAGTCCATCTCTGTCTAAAAAGTGAGTGAGACGGGGCGATTTCGAAAAGCTCCGTGTGAAAGAGAAGGCTAATTTGATACTTGAACAAATCGTATTGACATTAGTTCTAATAAAACGATTACGTTTCCGTTTTAGACTAATTGAAACTATATTTTGTGTATTCCATATTTTCTATCAGTACAGACATGCGATGTGACAAACACTAGAGAAAAAATAAAAAAAAAACAATGTCATTGTACTGAACTGTATGTATATACTTGTAAAAAATATTTTTGTATAACATAGATAACATAAATAAATTCGTAAATATAACATAGTATAAAAATGGAAAAAAAAACATTCCGACTTTATGTAGCTTTTGTTCATAGTTTATTACTTTTCTAAAGTATATAATATTAATGATTTAATTAAATATGATAATTAGTTGAGTATGAAAAGGTGTGAATTCTAAAACGTCTTTTTAAACTCAGATTTATTATGATCTCATAGATGTATATTGTCTTCTTGGGAGTCGAAAACGTAAGGCATTTAAACCACCGCAGGTAATTCACAAAAAAACATGAAAACATGATTTTTTCCGTCAAATATAAGGCGGTGAAATATTTTGATGATTTGTTTTGTGTTATAATTTCGGTGAGGCAGGTGCCTAACGTGAGTGGAGGTCGTCTTTGATAGAAATATGTACTAGGATAAACGCCAGGCGGATTCCGAGATGATATTCCAAATGTCTGTCTGTATTTACTGACACAATAATGTCGAATCTGTTTCAAATCGCATCAAGCTAATTTTGATCACGTCTTTCTTACAAACGTCGTTGAGAAAAGATAGAAAATAAAAAGCTGTCAGATTAGTTTGTTGTCATTTACGGGGTGAGAGTCGTACCCAATATTAATTACACGTTGCTCAGTTAATTGGCATATTTTGACGGACTAAACGTTTTACATGATTATTAAAAATTAAATTAGTGATGCAACCGACTTCTGTTTCTGTTTCCGCAACTGCGGAAGTTCGCCACGATTTTTGACATCCGTTTCTGTTTCCGCAACTTTTGTAACGGAAATTAATGAATTAAAAAAAAACTCTTTTTTTAATTTTTTTTCATCGTATGTTAACTTCCGCATACGCATTCGATTCCGCAAAAAAATCTTTTGACATCTGTTTCAGCTAACAGTTCCGTTGCATCACTAATATGTATTTAAGTGACACAAAATTAGTTTAGTATGTAAACAGCGGAGCCAGCAGGTTTGTAACATTGTTCTCAGACCGCTTAACTTCCTAGTCATCATTATATGCGAGATAAATTAATTTAATATATGTATATTGTGTCGTGTGATAATCGTATAATAGCCGTTATGGCAAAGTGGAAAGGTTGATATTCCTACATCATTCCACTTTAAATAAATAATGATCTCACGCGCCAATAAATCGCTTAATGGCTAATCTCATATCGTTGAGCTGATTATTGGAATTAAGTTAAGAAGCGTTAATTACCTTTTAATATTTTACTCTGTAAGACTTGCCCGTTTGTATAAACTAATTTAATATAGCCTATATCTCTTTCTATCATTGTATATAGATAAGGATAAAAGAAATGTAGTCCTGTCAAATTAGTCCGACTTGTTTCATCGTTTTGGTTGCCGAACTTTATTGGTCACGGCTATTACCCCTTGATAACGTAGACTAATTTGACTGCATTAAATATTTTCCATCCCTTTTCGATAATGTTTGTATAAATAATTAATAAACAAATATTCTGGGACGTTGTTCACACAGGGTTATCGGATACCAAACTAAGCAGAGCTTATAATATGGAAACCAGATAGCTGATATACTACACGACAGAATCGCCACCAGTAGCGTGACAGCGTTTGAATGTAGAATATGCAATTTGATTTATTATTATCGACCTTGGTTTATTTATTATAATGATTTTGTTTTACTTGATTAGCACACGATGATCCCAACTCTGTATAAAATGTTTATAAACGATTGTAATTTTTTTTTAATTTAATTATGTTTCATTTCTGGTTTAACCTAAGGTAACCTTAAAAATACTTGCAATGAGTTCATTTAATAAAGACACTTTTGAATTTGAATTTGAATATGGTATTAGGTACTTCCGCGTCTCAATTATTAAATTTGAACTACTTTTTTTTCTATTAGTTAACTCAGGTGATTACATAATTTAAGTGAATAAACTGTCAACAAAGTTGAAAGTTAAGCTGTGATATTATGATTATATAAATAAGTAGTAGGTATATGTTTAAATAAAAAAATAAATAAAAATAATTGGTTTTATTTAATTAACTGCGTCATATTATGTAATAAAGAAAATAGGTAGGTTTAATTTTTTTTTTTTTCGATGTAGCCACAATAGCTGTGCCAATCTCTCAGGATGACAACGACTTCCCGAAACGACAACTTCCGAAATCGACAATCAGGGTGTCAGCTACCTCCATGGCAAATTTCATCAAAATTGGTCGCGTGAAGAAGTATCAAATAATTCACTCACAAAATTTATAATAATAGTCGTAGGATAGGATTATGTGATGTAGATATCTATTATCTATATAAAACTTAATTAGTATTAATATAACAAAGTACAAAATCAATGAGGAACTCATTAAAATAAGACTGCGTTAGACTTTTTGGCGGGAACTTGCGAAGTGACGTTGCGTTTTCGTTGTATTTTAATAAAATCTAAATATCATCGATGGTATTTTGTCCAATAAAAATGTCAATACAAGTGGACCAGTGAAGTGAAATGATTAGGTACTGTGTATGGAGGCTTTTCAAGTTCTCTGAAAAAGTACGAGAAAAGTGCCACCTGTTTGATGTCCGGTGATTGGTAGGAACTTAGTAGATTATAGTAGAATTGGCGATATTTTTAGTAGGATCGCAGAAAACAAGTGGTCACGCTGAGAGATATTAGAAACGACAGTTTTTTCTCCGGTCTACGGCATAGATAATACACTATATATAGGTACGAGAGTCTACGGTCAAGTGTCAAGTCAAACAATATAATATTGATAAATCCAAGTTAAATCTTTCTTTTCATACATAGTAATGAAATGCTTAAATTCTGAATCTAAAATGTACCTATTTTTGAAAAGTAGATAGCTTGTGTTACCAGTCCTCATAATATTCGTTTAACTCTCATTTATAATCGCTCCATTTATCTTGTTTTATATTTTCAAAATACTGTGGGATGGAGACAGTTATATCAATGAATAGAGCATTATTTTAGAACAACAAAATAATTCTTCTAATTTGAGGAACATATTGATTTGGTTCCAAAAATATTATCTTATAAGTATATAAAGAAATGGTTGTCATAAAGTGGAGATTCCAGTGCAAAGGATTTTTCAAGAGAATAATGTAAGTTTTATTTATTAAAATCTTCATATATTTCTACTAATCGTCTATAATCTTACAACTGGAATTATCAAGAGACGTGTCCCTAATTTGGTTTAATAGCTCCCTCTCACCCTGTGCTAGTTATGTAGGTTTTAGGATGAATGTGTGACTCCAGTTGTACAATAAGTCAATCAATTAATAGCCCTTTTATCCTGAAACTTCTCTTTTGTGTTATTCCTATTATTATTCTTTACTTTCCCTGAATCCCGGGATAACCCGGAGTTCAGTGTGTCTCTTGGCAAAGGCCTGCTCTAACAATTTTATTGCTTTATGTCCTTTGCAACTCTTCTTCTTCAGTTTGGACCTGCTGTGAGTAGTTCATATTCCCATCTTTTATGTTAAACTCTGTTTTAGTTTCCCACTTCTAGGGTACCTTTCTGTCATGATTTTGCTCTACTTGTTAGCTAGCTAGCTGGACTCACCTATCTCCATTTCAAATAGTAAGAATATCTGTTTGTCCAATAATTTAGCTCAAGGATTAAGCTCAAAGCAAGTAGCTATTGCTATGGGCCCTGCTTACCCACACCAGCCCACCTCCTGAGCATAATTATTAGAAAATTTAAACCCATATTATAAAGATGGCATGGATAATAAAATTTGAATTTAATGCCAAAACCGAAGCCTCCACCTTAATATGGCACTGCAAGTATGGCTATGAGCTTAAATGAGATTCATGCTGAGGTAACAGCATTGTCCGCATCAAGCCATGATAACGGACATAATTATTACAAATCATTTAATGATTTGTACATTTTATTCAGCTTAAAGTGGCTCAAATATAGTAGCTTAGATACAAGCCGTTTTGGGTCAAAATCCTGGGTCCATGGGGTATTAGTAGCCACCATCTTTTTAATTAAATAACAAAATTCATGGTCAAAGCATCTCGTGACCAGAATGCTGGCGTATACTTGGGTCAGAGAATCAGCCATCCAATGTGGCAATACCGCCAGTATTCTGGGAACTATGCCTTCTTTCAGCGACTTCTCCATTTAGCCCTTTTTATTTATGTTGTTTTTAGTTTAGCTTTAATTTATTAATGATAATTATCTGTCTTTTAATATTGTGAAAACATGTAGGTAATATAAATCGTAAAAATATGCAAAATGTAATTCGCATGCATTACATTTAAAATAAGTTTTTTTTAAAAAGAAACATTTGTAGGAACCACTAAAAATACTATTCACTCGTCCCCACACTTTTAAGTAACTAGGATGTAAATAAATTCTGCAATTGTTAAGGAAGTAATAGAGGCTTTAAGTTTATTATTAATATTATATGCTTTTATTTTGTTTGTTTCAGAAGCAATATAATATGGAGGATATGTCAAGCTACGCTGACAGTGCGTTCGCTTACATACAATGAGCATATGAGTCAAAATTACTTAATTGACATATTGCTTGATCCAGTATTTTGGATTGTTGACAACTTTGCCAAATATTTGGGCAAGGTTTGTTTTTTTTATGATGTTTTCAAGTAATAGTTGAGTTGTTAACCCGTGGTAAAGTCAATTTGAGCTTTAAGTGGAAGGTACTGGGGCCTAATTTGAATAAATAGTTTATACTATGAATCCTGCTAATATTATAATTGCGAAAGTTTGTGAGTATGGATGGATGGTGTTTGTTACTCTTCAACGCAATAACTATTGAACAGATTTGGATGCAATTTGGAACACAGATAGTTTATAACCTAGATTAACACATAGGATACTTTTTATCCCGGGAAAACATAAGATCCGTCGGTAACGCGGGTGAAACCGCGGGGCGGAATCTAGAAAAAAAATAAAGAAGAGTGCTATCTGGGTAACTTGTTGTAGTCAAGGTAATCAAGGTTGGTAATCACACAAAGCCTAAAGGGTAACTGACTCTCAAGTGCAGCTGTCGGAACGCTTGGCGACACATTAATGGGGGCCGTTCGGATTACTAGTGGCAGCTCGGGCCGCTTGAACGAGACAAGACTGAGTAGACAAGATAGCGTAATCGATTTTGTGTAGTGTGTCGTGTACTTTTACGAGCTTCATCAGCTTCGATCTGGGCTAAAGTAATGGGGTCATCCAGGTCGCAGGGCTTGCCTTACCTTCACCGAAAGGTCAAGCTCGTTGTAGGATTCGAATCGGAGACCTTCGTCACGTAAAACTAACAGCTCGAACACGTCTGTTTCAGGTATTTGTGTTCTGTGTATGCATATTGACTTTAGCAGTTGTTGGGATTGCATACTGGGTGGGGTTGCCGTACTGGTGGCAGCGGTCCCCTTACACCGCTGTGTTCCTAGTTGTCTTCGGCAACTGGCTGTTGCTCAACATTGTTTTCCACTACTATATGGGTGTTGTCACCTCTCCCGGATACCCACCACATGTAAGTGGCTCAACTTCTAACAAAAATAGTAAGTCCTTCAAAGACCTAAAATTGTTCTGTAAATCTGTTCATAAGCAAACATGTTATGCGTGAACAAACATAAAAAATAAAATACACAACTGAATTGACAACCTCCTCCTTTTAAGTCGGTTAAAAACAAAAAACCCGACAGTGGTACGTGGTGGTACGAAAAAAATTCTTTTTTGTCATCATCCCTATCTGCTTTACGAGGTACTTACTAAGAGTCTACGATTTGATAATCTTACCTTGACTGTACTAATAGTAGTTTATGATACTGTTGCATAATAGGGGTTATTAAACACGAGTGTGAGTTTAAGTACCGAGCCGTAGGCGAGGTTCTTAATAGTATCACACGAGTTTTTAATACCTAATTATGTGCAGTATCATACGGTACTTTATCTGAACTCATCTAATAATGTAATTTAAAGGTAAAAAATCGATAATATTTTGTCATAGGTTTTCATGACTCACGGGTATCGATTATTCGTCATTTCCATTGCTGCCTCCACAATTTCAGATCCAAGTTTATTTCACCTTAGTATCACTGCTATTTTACTATCATTTTTGGCCAAAATAAAATATGTATGCAAAAAAATCAATAAAATAAACAAACATTAATCATCATGGCGCCCAAATCCGTGTTGGGAAAAACTCCCTACGGCATACGCGACCACAGAGTAAATTTGCATCTAAAATTGAATTGATACTGATTGATTCCTAATTGTTTACAAAGAGAATATAATACTACGTTTAATTGTTTAGTCATGTCTGGCCACTAATAATGTTTTTTTCTTTATGCGTTTGACAAGTTGACTGACAGTAATTGAAGTATTAAAACCCAAAAAACATTTTATGTGGCCAGACATGTCCAAATACTTGTACTTAAATGAAAAAAAGTTATTTTATAGCATTATCTTGGGAAGAAAACTGTGCTATAATATAACTTTTTAATTTCATTATACACGGGTGTGCATAAAGTGGGTCATTAAAGTACTGTTTTTAATTTCATAATAAGAACATTACGATATGAGAGTAGATAAAATATATTTTTGGTGTATGTTTCATGCCAGTTTAGTTTCGTTTTATCATAAGGAAAATGTATAATAAAAAGCAAGGTTATATATAGGTATATATTCATTAAAATGTGTTGTATATATTCTGAGTATTTTTTAATAAGTTATGGTACCTAATCAATTGTATTTCCTTAACAACGCGCAATATATATTGTGCGTTGTTAAGGAAATACAATTAAACACATATGTGTTGATTATGTATTCACCTATTCAAATAATTAAAAAACCGGCTTAGTGCGAGTCAAACTCGCAAGCGAAGGGTACCGTATCACGTACATTATTTTCATTTTAAATCGGCAACCTAAATAATTACATATTCTGAGAAAATGAACTTTCTACCTATTACGATTCATGAGATACAGCCCGCTGACAGACGGACGGACATACAGCGGAGGCTTAGTAAGGTTCCCATTGGCATCATTTGAGTACGGAACCCTAATCTATACTAATAATAAAGCTAATGAGTTTGTTTGTACGCGCTAATCTCCGGAGTTAAGGAGGAAGCTACATTATCCCTGGAGGTTATAGGCTAATGTAGCTTCCTATTATTAGTGAAATAATTTTTCAAATCGGTTCAGTAGTTTCGGAGCCTATTCAATGCAAACAAACAAACAATCAAATCTTTCCTCTTTATAATATTAGTATAGACAAATAAAATTTTTCAGGGCACAATAATATCAGAGGCGGCAAGTATATGCAAGAAATGTATAAGCCCGAAGCCGCCGCGCACCCATCACTGTTCCGTGTGCGACCGGTGCATCCTGGCGATGGACCACCACTGTCCCTGGCTGAATAACTGCGTGGGGTACTACAACGCGAGATATTTCTTCTTATACATGGTGTACATGGTTGCTGGGGTCTCCTTTGTCATCATTGCAGGAATCGATATTGGATATAAAGTGCTTTGGCTTAACGATACAGGTATTTAGAAGATGTTTTACATGTCATTGACCCCGATTCTGTTGATTACAAAATAAACTCCAAGTTTAAAAATTCAAAGAGTATGTTAAACATAAGTTGATCGACAAGGCCTACTATAAGGTGGCTCATTAGGTACATAGAAGACAAGAATACATGGTATTAGCTTCTCTCTACACTTGCAGCCCCCTCCACAAGTGATAATTGTATGAAGTTTATGTATAATTTAGTAACCTTTTCATGAAATAGTCGTATATGTCAGTAATATACCTTGGAGGAATGTGTTTATGATTTCTTTTGTTATTAATCAGTAAATATACTACCATTCCTGTCGCAAATAACATGTTGATAACTTACGACCTACCTATAATTCAGCTGAAATTTGCAAAAAACGTGATAAAATTTGAAGTTCGCGCTCCAACCGAAGGTTTCACCTTAAATCGTTTAATTTAACGTGGGCAGGCGGTGGACCGATGATTTTGTGAGGGTCGCGGGAAATCGCTGGATGCAGATAGCGCAACACCGGCCATCGTGGAGATCCTTGGGGGAGGCCTTTGTCCAGCAGTGGACGTCTTTCAGCTGACATGATGATGATGATTAAATCCGTGTGTATATGTACTTGTTACTCATAAAATATGGTATGTTCAACATTTTTCTACTAACAGTATGTAATTATAAAAATACAATGATGGCGCCGATTCTGTTGTTTACAAACGAAATAAATTTTATGCAATATCTCTTCCTCACAAAAACAATCAAGAAATATTTCAATGTGAATTTAAGCGCGATTAAATATCACCTATCCTTTTTCAATAATGTATGTTAGAAAGAGAGGTGACGTAACTAATATTAGTTAATTGGTAAACAAAAGAATCGGCACCACTGTCTGTAAGTTTAACTAAATAAATATTCTCGCTTACAGGTGGAATAATACCTAACAACGATCCTGATTTAATAGGCCACCCTGTCCGCATGAATCAGACCGGTGCTCTAATACCTATCAAGGAAATCGTCGAGTATGACTCCGTCAACTCCCCACGGGAACACATCCTCCCGGTGCCGCCAATCACCGAGACCCAACGCATCACAGCACACCCCTGGAAGAGAAAAGGTGTGATCTTCATGGCCCTAACTTGCCTCTCAGTGCTCTTCGCCCTTGGATTCCTTTCTATAGTTCATGGGAAAAATATTAGCAGAGGAGAAACGAGCGTCGAGGCATATATCAATGCTAAGCAACGAAAGATTCAAGACAATTATAGGAATCCATACGATTTTGGTAGGAAAAAAAATTGGAAATTGTTTCTGGGTTTGACACAGGGTAGGACATTTTTGAGACATGTCCTGTTTCCGTCGTGTCACAAGCCTGCTGGTAAAGGGTTGACTTGGCACACAGTACACAACGTGATCGAAGACTGGCCTTGAATTCACTGCATTATACAGAATGGCGATTTAATTACATGCATTCTTCTAGCAGAGGAATCAGACCACGATGTTACTGCCTATATCTTAAAAAAATATAAATTTTTCATCAAAATGTCACTTTAATTTTGTATGCACCTTAATTTTTAAGGCGATGATAGCTCAGTGGATTTTCCAGCGGCTACATGTGTCTCACACAATATAACCAGACAATGCATTTGTCATAAAAATTGTCGAAACAAATGATTTTATAAGAGACAGTTTTTATTATCAACAATGGACAGGGTGAATCTTATCACTGGCTGCAAGCGAAATGGTTTCAAAACTAATCATGCTTCAACTTTGTCGATGGTACATAGCATTATGGTTAATTTATTAGTAACTAGCTGACCCGGCAGACGTTGCGCTGCCCTGAGAACAAAAATAAAACTGACCTACCTACCTACTCCGACGTACCTTACTTACCTACCCTACCTACCCCTACCTAACTACCTATCCTATGTCCTTCTCCTGGTTCTAAGCTACCTCCCCATCAATTTTCAGCCAAATCAGTTGAGCCGTTCTTGACTTATAAATAGTGTAACTAACACGACTTTCTTTTATATATATAGAAGATTAATAATCCCGGGAATAGATACAAATTATATATAACTTTTATTATGTTATACATTTTTTTTATCAATTCTAGAGATTCTACGATAACATGGCGCGCCCTCCCAAAACTCAAAACGTTTGAAATGTATCTGTAAAAGTATTTATATACTCAAAACGCATGTGTATACTGATACGGCCAACAAACAAAAACAAATGCAATGCAAGGATTTGTTGGTCGACTAGCGGCGTCATTAATCGCTCGTTATTATTATTATGTCGCTGCACTGACGTACTCTATGACAATGACTCTTGCGTTGTGTTGCGCGGTCGCTAGTTATCATTAGTTGACCAACTAATCTGGTAATAAGTGAGATACTGAAGACGGCCTGTTACTGCACGAATACTTACAACTACAAACAAACACTTTCGTAAGGATGTGACTACACACGTTGAAACAGTAATAGGATAGTTTCCTGACATATCCAATCAGCAACTTTTTAATAAATGACAGAACGATAGTTTATATGGAATTTTTGGGAATTTTGTTTGAAATAACGCCATAATATGACGCCATAGTTTTACAGGATCAAAAGATATACTCTTAGTGGTTCTACTGGCAATTGAACAGCATTAAATGTACAACATATTTGATGTTTCCACATGTTTTTAGATGTTTTATGCATTGGTTAGTGTTTGGTCATTTATTTTTGATATTTAGAGGGGCGCGCCATGTTAGCGTAGTTTATCGCTATGTTAACGGAAAAGTATCTAATCCGTCATTGTATACATTTCCTAGGAAATCCATACATTTCCTAAATATCTATCGGAGTATTACATTCGGTATATTTGTAAGGATCGCGTTATTTGGGGGGTTGTAAGTGAAAGGTACTTTTTTGCGAATACTTTCTAATTTATGCAAAATAAAAAAAATAACCGTAACGTATTTTTTTCAAGTTTTTATATATTGCCTAGTATCATTATTGAATTATAATTTCCTAGGGGAAATACACAGGAATTGTTTCATACATTTCCGGTGGCAGCTACACCACGTGGGAGTAGTGCAGGTAGTTAAATCGGTATCCTATATACTAAGTATAAGCAATCTGCTCGAATTTAAGTAGAAAACAATTTTATTAGTACCAACGTGTACTCTAGTATTTCATACCTAGTCAGTGAGTGGTCACTTATAAGTTTTGCATTTCTGATGAATATTGTACGTAAGTCGATTTGTATAAAAGTAATTTTTTAAACCATAATTAACCATACAAACCATAAGTAGACAAATTATTTGTTGAAATTTTTATAATTTAAATAATTTTTTGCATATTTTTGTATATAAAATTAAATTGTGCTTAATGATGAAATTGTTATATTGTAATAAAATTAACTTTTAAATACAGTTATGAGGTTTTATTGTAAATAATATATACATACTTTAGTATTATGTCTATTTTTAAACAATAAGTTTCATATGGGCACTAAAAATAACTTAAAAACTAGCGTCCTATATTTGATATTGCACCATTTGACTAGGTTATGTACTCATAACAATTTTTTTTTCATTAATATACATAATAATATAAGACATAAAAATATGTATTAATTTTTACAACATAAAAACATGTAAGACTTTTACAACAACTAACTTAACGTGCCAAGCGATTATGCACTTAATGTGGATGGGCTTTTGAAGGTTATTTTTTGCGTTTTAATTTATTACATAAATTTTAAGTACATGTTGGAAATAATTTTGTGATTAGCGCAAGAAATGTATGTCAATTGATTATTGTATGTAGTAACTAGCTGTTTCCTGCAGCTTCACTCGCGTTCCCGGGATAAAAAGTAGCCTATAACCTTCGGGGATAATGTAGCTTCCTATTAGTGAAATAATTTTTCAAGTCGGATCGGATATAAGGTATACATCCTTGCCCTTTCGGCCTACCATTTCAAAATCACCCGGTATACAAGAATTGCTCGTTTAAATTATTTAGACGAGTCTGAATTGCGCACCGATGGTTTCGCAATTTCCTATGTTACTCTAAATACCAGAGACTTCTTATAGGTTTTCAACTCAATCCAGTCCGCAGTATTTTTGGACAGACATACGAGTGATCCTGTAAGGGTTCCGTTATTTTTGTTTAGAGTTTCGGTACCCTAAAAAAGGAGTAGTTAAGTTAGTTTGGGATCATATAGCCGTGTGTGAAGAACGTCCCAGAATATTACATATTGCTATAAATAACCATTAAATTCCACGCGGACGAAGTCGCGGACAACATCTAGTTATTTAGATGAATCTATATTAATAATAATAAAGTTGTTTGTTTGAACGCGCTCACCGAAGGATAAACGCTACTTTTTATTCCGGGAACGCGAGTGAACAACTAGTTTGTAATAAAGGAACCAATCAATAAAATTAATGAATACATAGATAAATCTATAGCCATTAGCCTGAGTAGCTAATCACAAAATTACGTCCCATAGGTACTTAAAATAGACTCAATAAATTAAAACGCATGAAATATTCGTCATACCGCCATGGGGTGTTAATTATGCGTGTACTGTAAATTGTCCGAGCTGAGTGCCAGGGACGTGAGCACGCTGCGACGTTGAGGGTTCACGCCAAGGTTCTCCCAGTTAATCCACGACAGCCTGGCTGTTAGATCTGGAAATTAGACAAATACTATACTAAAGCCATTGAGTAAATAATATACTACTTACAAGTACAATAGCTCTAAAAAACCAAAAAAGGTTTACTTGTACATCCAGAGAAGTATTTTCAGTCTGCTAGCTAAAACTAAACTATTAATAGTTACTTTATTATAGGTTCGTTCGGTAAAGGCTGATTTTTCAATGGCTAAGCTAACATAATTTTAAATAGAATAGATTTTATATAAATAGGAATAGCTTGTCCAATGTTTTATGTATTAATGTAAGTACCAGTGGTGAAGGGTCCATACAAGCCGATTCCCTTCGGCTTACCTTTTAGAAATCCAAGTCCCACATTTTCATCATTTCAAAGCCACTTTTATCGTGCTTAAAATACACTGTAATTATAAAATTATCGGTGTTTTTTGAACGGCTTACCCTCGCCATAATTTCACCCCTCACCACTGGTACGTACTCATGATTAAGGACATCTTTTACCATGGAACCAACTCCTAAATCGTGAAAAAAATGTAAAACAATAAGTTAGGAGGACAAAGAGGTGTAGATCTCGAAAAAGTTTAATTTTGAATCGAGAGATATATAAAATAAATATTCCGTGAACCCTTTTCTCGTGCTAAAAATTGTATAGGCTCCTTCATTATGCAACGTTTTGAAATGAAACTAAAACTATAGTAGATAATAATACGTTATGTGCGCTAGAATGTCGTCCATCAGTTTTTCAATAAATTTTGTAGTTTATGAGAAATAAATATTCTTATAGTTTTTTGCGCGAAACGGCTCGCGGTGCTCTACGTGGCACTCCGCGGGCGAGAGGCAGCATACGCCGCTTGGCTTGGTGTGAGGGATTCGGAGCGTGCAAGGCCAAATTCGTCAGGTAGCCCCTTATTATTGGTGAGTATTAAAATGTAATCACATACTTTAGCACTGATTACTATCACAGCTTAAATATCACTACCAGTTGGGTAACGCATGTACTTGCGCAGAGCAACGGCGGGACTCGCGCGGGCGGCGTGGACCGCTGCCTGCAAACACGCTTAGTTTGCAGGTTCAAACGTTGAGAGACGACGTGAGCGTATGTTCACACATAAAAAACAACTTTGCACCGAGTGTACCTATGATATACTTATAGTAAATAATTATAATATTATGTAATATGAATGAACGTATATTAGGTAGGTACCTACTTTTAAATTACACGTTTATTTTATTTTCCATTTTGTAACAATCCTGCCACGTCTGCGTCACTTCAAACGCGATGCCACATTGTATAGAGAATATATTTACACTGTGGTACTATTATACCTAGTCTATTTTGGGTAAAGCGGGTGAAACCACGGAGTCCAGCTAGCTAGTGATATCTTACCACTTGTATTCCAGTGAGCGCGGTCCGCCTTGATCTCACCCCGGAGACATTTCTCCACATAAGTCAGAGGATCGTAGTCTGTGTCCAAAACCTGTGACATCATGAAATTTATATTAAAATTTACGAAAATAAATACTATATGTTGAATAAAACCAGGATAATGGCTACACTTTTTGAAATCATTTCATATCTCCCAGTACAAAAATCAAAATGTTTTATTTGTTAAACTGGCAAGTACTTTGGTTTTTTATCTACAAATTTATGAAAAGTAAAAAACATTATCTTTGATATTTCCAGAGTATTAGCGATTATTGCGGACCTCTACATTTTGGGACATCTATCCCATTTATGGAATAGTTTCCTAGTCCATATAAATTACGATTAGGATAGACGCCGCGCTCAGAAACAGGGCATTAATCCCGAAACAACTTTGATCGCACTTTGCCTTCCCATGCAATCGCACAGAGACTTGGGACATGGTCCACTTAGTGGTAGTTGGAAAGTCTCCCAATAGTTAAATAAAATAGCATAGAGTAATTACATCCGAGCAACTACACTACTAGGGTATCTATCCGGGTTTTACCCTTTATAAGTACCTACATATTAATTTTATAAATTTACCAATAATTAAAATATCAGTGGTACGGTACCACTATTGTTTAAACGTTTAAATAAGCAATCGGCTGTGTCCGTGCTCCGTCCGCCCATGTCAGGTCATTCACCTACACCTACACGCTGCTCGGTCATTAACCCTGCTCAACTTAGGTAAACGTAGCAGCATTTTTTTTTATCCTGGGACATTTTTTTCACACGGTTATCTGTTCCCAAACTAAGCAGAGCTTGTACTATGGAAACCAGATAACTGATTTCCCTTATAGGATCACTCGTGCGTGTGTCTGTCTGTCCCAAAATACTGGACTGGATTGAGTTCCCCCCCGAAAGTTCAAGCTTATTGTAGAATGTTGTGACGTCGGATGCCGAGAGGAGGTCCCGGGTTCGAATCCTACAATGAGCTTGAGCTTTCGGTGAACGAAAACATCGTGAGGAAACCATAGCACGGTGGTAGGGTGCTTTGTAGTACCCGCCTGGCTGGCTACCAACCTCAAGTTGAAAATCCGTTGCCTAGCACCTTTCGGTGTGTTCCGACAGCTGCACTTGAGAGCCAGTTCCTTTCTAGGCATTGTGTGCTTACCATCATCGACATCATTTGACAAGGCAGTTGGCGCAGTTGGTTAAGACACCACCTATCACGCCGCTGGTCGTGGGTTCGATTCCCATCCAGGACAAACATTTGTGTGCATGAACATGTCTGTTTGTCCTGTGTCTGGCTGTAATTATCTATATAAGTATGTATTTACAAAAAAAAGTAGTATATCAGTTATCTGGTTTCCATAGTACAAGCTCTGCTTAGTTTGGGATCAGATAACCGTGTGTGAAGAATGTCCCAGGATATTTAAAATGTAATATTTATCATCGGCCACATCATCACTGACCATGGTGAGATTGTGGTCAAACACAGGCCTATACATAGTAAATAAAATTAAAAAAATGTTCTTACCTCTCTCAATAGAGCGATGTACGCGATGGCCAGTCTCAAGGTGTCGATCTTACTGAGTCGTTTCTCGTATGGAAACGTGGGCACGTGGACGCGCAGCTCGTCAAACGCCGAGTTTATACTGCTAAAGTCATAACGACATACAAACGGTTTAGCTTAGTATTACTGACGGACCTACAGTAACTAGTTGGGTATTAGACGGTACAAATAACATGAGCGTATAGGCCAGCCAAATCTCTACCCCTAGTGGAAGAGAGAGAGGGTCACAGCATAAATGTGTGACATGTTTCTCCACTCAATTTTTTTTATCCTTTTAATATTAGTCAAAATATGTATGTATGTTTGTTGCTCTTTCACGCAAAAACTACTGAACGGATTTGAATGAAACTTGACACATAGATAGATCATACCCTGAAATAACATATAGGCTACTTTTTATCCCGGGAACGTAGGTGAAACCGCGGGGGACAGCTAGTGTAGGTATAAGCCTGTATTTGACAAGCTTACCGTGGTCAATGATGTTGAGATGGGAAACGCACTAAGTCTAAAAGGCAACTGACTCTCAAGTGCATATTTTGAAACGACAGATTTTTAACTTAAGCATGATAGTGACCTTTCTAGGTTTTGTTTGCTTATGACCTTCGGTCAAAACATAACTGGCCACCGTAAGATTGTGGTCAAAATTGTGATGCGATAACATGGCCTTGCGCTGTTGGCTAGTTACTAGTTATGATTAGTTAACTAACAAATCTGGTAGTAAGTGAGATATTGAAAACAGCCTGCTACTAAACGAGTACTTACACCTACATACAAACTCTTTCATAAAGATGTCACTACACACAATGAAACAGTAATTTGGAGGGGCGCGTCATGTTATCGTAGTTTATCTTGTATGATAAGCGCTCAAGGTCCTTTTTTTAATATACATGTGCAAATAAACAGGGTACCCATTGGGTCCGGACCTCAGCATCCGACGACGCTCGCGCACATTGGCCGCAGCGCGCTGCACGCGGTACGGGGACCCTCCGCACTGGTAATCGGGCTCCACTGATGTCTCCAACAGCACATCTGTTGATAGTCAAGAGTTTAATATGATGTACGCGAATGAACGTCCCGTACTAAACTGACGGGCAAGCGAGGAACTTCTAGTAAAAAATACTACATTAGCTTTCCGCCCCTATTTTACTCCCTTAGGGGTTGAATTCTCAAAAATCTTTTCTTAGCGGATGCCTATGTCATATGTGTTGGCAACACATAAAGATTTGAATATTAATATTATTAATTCTTTTGTTTTTTTCTGATTCTGTCTTCTCTCGTCTTGAATGTATGTTTATCTAAATTAATATATTTTTCATTGCATAAAATCCACTTATCGAAGAACTAATTAAGCCCTGTGTTCGACCCTGCGTCCTACACCTCCACTCTTAAAACCGTAGACTCAATGTTATGTACCTACCCTATTTATTTACTACCCTCTTTGTTTTCCTTACTTTAATTATTATTATTTTTTAACTTTACTTTTCTCTGCCCTGTACTTCCGTCAGAGATCACTAAAGGTGCCAGCTGAAAATCAGCGCTGCTGGTATCAGCAGCACATGCTGAGCTGGTTTCCTTTTGACAGCACACCCTACTTTTTTTTTCATGGCGCGAGAAAATATATCTTGTACCAGTATTGTTATATTTAGTTTGAATTGTTGATTTTTGTTATTTATTAATGTTATGTTTAGTGAAACCTATATGTATATTTCTCGACACTTTGTTTATTATTATTTGCTGTCAATAAATTTCTATTCTATTCTATTCTACAATATGCCTGTTCAGCTCGAGCTGTCCTGTTGTTTGAGCTGTGCGTTGATAGATCAGTCAGTCACGCTTGCCTTTTTAACCCACGACGAAAATTGTAGGGTGTTTAAGTCTGGCTGTGGCCTCATACCTCCTGAACGGATGGACCAATTTCGATTTAGTTTTTTTTGTTTGAAAGGAACTAATATTAATAAGGGTTTTTTTTTAATTACCTGGATGCAACTGCCTACTGTGTTGATGCACGTATGCAGCTAAAGGCAGCTGCAGCCGGGTCCTAGCGGCTGCGTACACGCAGGAAGGCAGGTCGGTGGTCAGCGGGGGGCTTTCGTCTTCCGAGCCGTCCCCGTAAGCGAACTTCAGCCCAGAATAGTCCAGGCGACGGTGGTCACTGTAACACGAGGTTTGTTTAAGTATATGGGTGCCAATTAAAATAGGTATCTCGCCAATCAATTCGTTTCAGAGTGCAAGGCTTCTTCAAATTGTCATGAAGTGCTGACGCTCCTTCATTTTTGTAGGATTATTGATAACCATCTGTGCCCTGTGGTTTCACTCGGGTTCCCGGTATAAATATTAGCCTATAACCTTCGGATATAGTGTAGCTTCCTATTAGTGTAAGAATTTTTCGAATCGAATCAGTAACTCCGAAGATGAGCGCGTTTCTCTTTAACTCTTCAGCTTTATTATTAGTATACATGTGCAACTAGATGGTTTACGCTATCTGTAGCATATCTGTCCTAGTAAGATATTTGTATACCTAGGGATATAACTATAAGTATACCGTGATATGAAAGATGATACGAGCACGGTCTAGTATTATTTGACAAGCCAGTTGGCGCAGTTGGTTAAGACACCACCTATCACGCCGCTGGTCATGGGTTTGATTCCCATCCAGGACAAACATTTTTGTGTGCATGAACATGTCTGTTTGTCCTGAGTCTGGGTGTAATTATCTATATAAGTATGTATTTACAAAAAAAAAAGTAGTATATGTAGTATATCAGTTATCTGGTTTCCATAGTACAAGCTCTGCTTAGTTTGGGATCAGATAACCGTGTGTGAAGAATGTCCCAGAATATTTATTTATACATTTTTAAATATACATTTTCTTTCATTTGAAAAACTGGTTAGGTAACTACTCTTTTCAGAAAAAAAACAATAACCACGCATACAATGGCCATACACTTTTAACCTAAACTATTCGTGTCGGATTGAAATTATGAACGGAGTATTATCCTTTAATTATCTTACTACATTCTTTTAGGCAAAAAATAAAATAATTACGAAATGTATAGGAAAAGAATTTACATAAAAACATTATGGTTAAAAATTATGTAGGTACCTAATAAATTTCGCATTTTTCCGCTTTATTGTTTGTTATATTTCATTTAACCACTTTACCCGACTATTGTGAATTAAAAAAAGAAGGGATTATGATTTTAACATAATAATATAACGCATAATATGATTATGTTGTACCAAAATCGTTTTAGAAATGGAAACCTGCGATACGCACATTTTTTGTATCCATTAGTTATGCCATATTCCATTTGTTTCCATGTTAGTCATAAGTTACAAGTGCTTTTTTATTCAGTTTCGTTGTTTTTATTACTTTTTGTAATATATAAATGGTTTTTTTTATATGTACAATATTATAGAACTATTATTTTAAATTATGAAATAAAAAACATAACCACATGAAAAAATCGCTGCCAGAAACATATAAAATAAACTAAGTAAGTTCATACAGTAAAATATAAATAAAACCATTATAATATGCTTATTAGTAAAAATTTTAACTGTTTTAGGAAATTGTGATCAAAATATTTACGTCCGTTCTTTTAAGTATAGTTTTTATATATTAATATTACGAATAAATGTCCCACATAAGAAACTATCACGGTTTATGTGTTTTCGTTTCCTAATAAAAATAAGATTAAATACTTATATACACTGCGTTGCTAAAATAAAATCTTAAAATAACACAAAAAATATTGTTAAAATAAAATAAAATATAATTTCGCTGTAGCAAAGGTATTTTTGACATCTTATATACCTATTCAGAACAAAAAAAAATTTATTCATATCTGAAAATATGTGTCAATTATATATTTATAGCAGAATTAACGTGTAATTGTTTTTCATTAGTAACAAGCATAAGCTGAGTAAAACTAGTAAATAGGTACATACATACCTACACTTGATTAAATGATTTTCTATTGAACAACATATTATACATACACAATAAAAAAAAAAAACATTTCTTGAGTCAATCTTATCACTTAAAACACAACTTTGATGAATTTTTTTTTTTTTTTTTGGTAAGTAAATCTAGGTATTCCTGTATTTACCTTAGTGGTGGAGACGTAGAAGAATCTGCAATCTGAGTCCTTGTATTAGACATGTTAGCAAACGAAACTGTCTGTCCACAATATTAACACACTTTTCACCAAAAATATGGTACAACACTGAGGCTGTGCAAAGTTAGGAAACAATTTTATACCCCTAGGGGTGGCGCTTTGATGAAATGAACAAAATTTTTCCACATCGACCTGCAGTAAAATACCAGTCATACAATTCTGGATATAGGGTACAATTTAACCGCAGCTGTCATCGACCGTTTTCGTTTTGCGCAACCACCCCTTTTAGCAGGGGTGGGTCTTTAGATATGTCGAGTTGAAAGGGGCGGAGTCTATGCGATGACGGAGCAGACGGTTATAAGTGACTGTGAGGTTATGTAGGATGTAGGTACAGTACGGCTAGCTTAATTAATACTGAGTGTTTATAAAGGTTTATCGACTCTCATATCGTAATATTCTTGTTAGAAATCAAAAACAGTGCTTTAATGACCCACTTTATGCACACCCGTGTATAATGAAATTAAAAAATTATATTATAGTACAGTTTTCTTCCCAAGATAATGCTATAAAATAACTTTTTTTCATTAAAGTACAAGTATTTGGAAATGTCTGGCCACTTATAATGTTTTTAGGGTTTTAATACTTTAATTACTGTCAGTCAACTTGTCAAACAAATAATAAAGAAAAAAACATTATAAGAGGCCAGACATCAGGACTAAATAATTATAATTTTAGATGCAAATTTACTTTGTCTGTGGTCGCGTATGCGGTAGAGATCTCAACTTAGGAGTTTTCCCCACACGGATTTGGGCGCCATGATGATTAATGTTTGTTTATTTTATTGATTTTTTGCAATGGTCTATATGGTCCCACCTCTTGCAGTGAAGCTACGCACGTTTTCGTTTACCGCGTGCGTAGCGTTGAACTGCGTGGTCGCCACATTCGAGCAAACCACACGTGTCTCGTATTCGTACATAGCGTGTTGGGTGGCAGTGGACGTTATCACATACAATTTCTTGTAAAGCGAAGTTAGGCACACGTACGTTGCCTCTCAGCTGTGCGACAGTGCCTCTATTGCGATGCTCGCAAAGTTGCGAGAGTGGTTTTTTTGAGAATTCAACAATAGATAATGTATTCAGTAATTTCCCTCTACAATCCAGCACTATACCTACATATTTTTTTAGCCACCATCAACAAATATGGGTCAAATTAAAAAATATTTATGGAACTTAGTTAAACATGTACGGAACCCTATCCATGCGAGTTTAACTCGCACTTGCCCAATTATTTTAGTTGGTACCTACTTGAACACCATTTATTTACGACAAATTTACAAACTACTTATAAAAAAAAACCTCGAGGCGGCCGCTGCTGCCGATCAACAGCAAGGTTCCCAGAAGGCTGGCAGCGTTCCCTCTTTGGATGGCCAAGGAAATTGATTATAATGTTTATTAAATGAAATGTAATAGTTGTAATTAAATGTACAAACGTAATGTAGAAAAATATAATATAAATAAAACATAAAACCAACCTAGGTAGATAGTCATAAAGATGACTTCTCTGTGTGTCCCGGAAAAAAAGGGCTACGACTCAGACTAATGTTGGGGTATACCTTCAACGCAGATTTTTAGTCGTCCCCTTATTTTTATATTAATAGACATAAATTCTTTAAAAAAATGCTTCATGATCACAAAGTAGAGGACACTCAGATTTGCTCGACCTGCCGGCACCTGTTAAATCGAAATGCATCCAACAGAGCAGTATGAAATCTGCACTGCGTTTGTTAGGCACCCAATTAGTCAGATGACGATTTTAATTTTTTCTGTGTAGTCTATAAGCACATGTACCTGTGATAATTGGAACCTTTTCCTTGTATTTTCGTTCTTATTAGTAGAAATAGAGGTAGTATCTTACATCTATATACTATAATTAATAAAGCGGAAGAGTTTGTTTGAATGCGCTAATTTTCGGAGTTTCGTTTCATCTATTAGTCCTACAAATAATATATGTTATAGTATAGTTCATCATGTTTCAATTGTATTGATTAAAATTGAAGTAAATATTCCTGAATTTGGAAAAAAAATCCTATTACATGCAATTTTAACCTAAATAGGAATTTTTTGAAAAAAATAATTTTTTACAATTTGTATTAATTAGGTAGTTAAAATTATTTTTATATCAATCATTTTAAAGTAATAAATAAAAATCAAGCATAAACCCAAGGCTCCCCTCTAGATCCCACCCGCGGACGCGTAAGCTTTGAGTACTTATTTGTATGGACAAATCGTTAAGGTCATTCGCGTTAGTGTTCCTCTTAAGTTCGTAAACAACAGAATTGGCACTATTATCGTTATGTAATCTTGTAATAAAAGAAAAACATCGTTTTTATTTCATAGGTACTGGAAAAATCCATGAGTTGGCAACAATTTTCGTAAGAAATCACGTTGTCTTATTTAAGGCGTGTTTTAATTCACGTTTCGCTTTATGGGGAGAGCATTCGCCAACGTGAACCAGCATCAATACAAACTCCGAAACAAGTTCCAAACTTTTGGTTTGTTTGAAAAGTTTTGACTTTTTTTCGTAATTTCAAGCTTTATATGGCTGCCTATACAGGTGAATTTTAAATGGTATTTTAGCCCAAATTTTAAGGGTAGTGAGCACCGATAAAAGTAATTCTACAAAATTATTAGTATGTTGATGAGCTTTTATCTTATAAGTTTTTTATTTTTGTTTTTTGTGGAAACTCCGTACTATTAAGAACCTCGCCTACGGCTCGGTACTTAAACTCACACTCGTATTTAATAACCCCTATTATGCAACAGTATCATAAACTACTATTATGTACTAGTTCACTCGGCTGTTAATTGAAGGTAGGTTCTTTATTTAAAACTAGCTTTCCGCGCGACGTATGGAATTTTATAGGGACCTAGCTTCTGCCCCGCGGTTTCACCGGCGTTTTGAAGGGATATTATGTTTGCCCGGTATGAAAAGTTGCCTATATGTTATTTCAAGGTATGATCTACCTATGTGCCAAGTTTCATCGAATTCCGTTCATTAGTTTTTACGTTAAAGTATAACAAACATCCATACATCCTAACAAAATTTATAATATTAGTGGGAAGTAAGATTTTTCTACTCCCAAGTTAAATTATTGGTGTTTTTGTAGGGATCCCTTTTATAAACCCCGATGAAAAAGAGGGGTTATAAATTTGTAGTGTCTGTCTGTGACATCATAGCTCCTGAACGGATGAATCGATTTTTGTTTGAAAGGTGTCGATCGAGAGTGTTCTTTGTTATGTTTCAGCCGTTTGATGATCATCAGCTCTTTTCTAGTGTGTATTAAGGGTATACCTTCGGTTGGAGCGCGAAATTCAAATTTTATCACGTTTTTTGCTAATTGCAGCTCAGTTATAGGTCGTAAGTTATCAACATGTTATTTGCGAGAAGAATGGTAGTATATTTACTGATTAATAACAAAAGAAATCATCAACATATTCCTACATATAGGTATATTACTGACATATACGACTATTTCATGAAAATGTTACGAACTAAATAAATTTAATCTCACTATATCTCTTTCTAATAGTAAATATAAGAAAGGGATGCAAGATATTTTAGTGATTTAGTCCTAACTAAACTGAGTTCGATCACATATTTCAACGTGAATTTATGCGCGATCTTTATTGGTCACGACTATTTACCCGTACATTACGACGGCATGGACTAAACTGACAGCATTAAAAATGTTCTATCTTTTTTCAGTAAGCTCAACATGAAAGAGAGGTGACTTTTCTAATATTAGTTAAGATCGTGAACAACTAAATCGGCACCATTGACTTTCAGCAATAGGTAAATAGTGAATTTCCAGTTAATGAATTATTTCTTCCTTCAATCAGTTTCAGTTTTGGACGTAGTATATAATTTACTTTATGGTTTTAGTAATGCAACGTACAACAATGTCAAATAAGAGTATTAAATTTTTTAGTACATAATAATCTATCTTCTTATATATAAAAACAATAATCCTATTTCCCTTGGTAACTTAATACCTAACAGAACAGCATTGAATAAGGAAAAGCCAGATAGACAGTTTCTCCCTTCTTCGGGAGGCTCATATATCTTCATTCGAAGAGGGGCATGCCGGGTCGATATTCAGTCTGGTATCCCATTGGAGGACTGTGAACTGTTTCTGACAGCTCCTATAAAACGCACACTCCGATAATAAATTGTCGCTCGCAGCCTCCGCCATACAATGTAAGTTTAGTATCCTGCACGAGATAATATAGGTAGGAATCTGTATGTGAGCGAAATCAATGGCAGGTTACCTAGAATTATAATATGTAATGTCTTAGGTATTTCTAAAGTATTACTACGAGTATTATACTAATAATAAAACTGATTAGTTTATTTGTTGGAACACGCTAATCTCCGGAGTTACTGGTCCGATTCGAAAAATTGTTTCACAAATAGGAAGCTACGTTATACCCAAAGGTTATAGGCTACTTTTTATTCCTGTTCCCCGCGGTTTCACTCGCGTTTCCAGGATAAAAAATAGCCTATAGCCTTCCGGGATAATGTACCTACCTAGCTTCCTATTAGTGCAAGAATAATAATATTTATTGCATGTAAAAAAAGAGGTTACAGGTTATAAATGGGGACTACCTTTAATTTTTAACGTTATTTGAAGCGGCAACAACAGTATACATATTCTGTAAAAAAGTCTACCTAGGCCGCGGACAGCAGAGGCTTAGTTTTTTTTTTTTTTTTTCATTTTGCCATCACACTTGTGTATTTTGCCAGTTTCATGTGTAGTAAATCATGTATTTCATATTCTTCATGTATATAATCCTAGTCAAGTTAAGTTCAAGTCATGCAAAATCATCCTCAAGTCACAGTCAGTCAGTCCAAGCTAGGTTTTAGTACAATGGTGGCCTTTCTACAAAAACTTTTCACAGACTTTTTGATACAACTTGAAAAGCCACTATACACGTAATCATTTCATTTCACTTCACTGGTGCGCTTGTATTAATCTTTATTGGACAAAATACCACCGTTAATATTCAATAAAACTCAAAATACACGATTTTATGAAAATAAAACAAAAACGCAACGTCACTTCGCAAGTTCCCGCCAAAATAGTAGTAATGGCGGTAATAGCATAGACTTGATATCCTCCTTGGTAACTCCGTTCCGTTGGCACACTTTGGGTAGAACCTTAAAAATCATCTAAAGAACAAAGCGGAGCAGATGAACCCGCGGGGCGGGCAGCTAGATGATAAAAAGCAAGCATACTCTCGATACTTAATTTCGTCATGTGTATAAATTAGCGAGTCACCCTCTATAAACAAATAATTTCTTCAGCATGTATTATTTGCTGCTAATTCACATTCGGAAGTTGTGCCCAACTCGACCCTGTTACCCTGTAATTGATTTGTCGCGGAGGGTTACTCTCGCGAGCTGCCGGTGGCGCGCCACGTGGCCGCCACGCGCCTCTGCCACGCCCCGTACGAGTATGTTTGATAGTTTCTCGCGTGAGATCTCTTGTCGGTTTGCATTCGTGTTTTGTGGTTTATATTGACTGAAGTAATTTAGTTTGTGATTGATTGAAGAAATGTAAAGAATTAAAAGTTTAAATTAGGTATGTATAATCTTGTTATTTTTTTTAAAGCATTATTTAGCTTATATTTTTTTTATATTATTAATTATTTTTGACATTTTCTCTTAATCCAGAAATTTATTTTGTAGTCGTAATTTCTTAGCTTAGGTAGTATTCCCTTAATTGAACCATCATAAGTATTGTGACCCTCCAATGTCCTTTATTTTAATACTGTGCTCAGCTATCATCGGAGTCCCGATTAAACCATAGTTTTATTACATATTAGCAGTTCCCCGCGGTTTCACTCCCGTTTCCGGGATAAAAAGTAGCCTATAACCTTTGGGTATAACGTAGCTTCCTATTAGTGAAAGAATTTTCGGACCAGTACACAAACAAACTCTTTAGCTTTTTTATTAGATATAGATTTTCTTGCAGTTTAGTTTTGTAAACATTTGATGTAGTTTAAATACTTCTACAAAACTGCCTGAAAACTGTCTGTCAAGAGTAGAATCAGTTCGAGCTAACTAATAGACTAATATTTAGTTTAGTTAATGTGAAAGTGAATCAGTCATTAAAGCGATGTTAGCTCAGTGGTATTGACGTCTGATGCCGCCACGAATGTCGTGGGTTCGAATCCTACAGTGAGCTTGAGCTTTCGGCGAAGGAAAACATTGTGAGGAAACCATACTACGGTGGTTGAGTACTTTGTAGTAGGTACCCGCCTGGCTGGCTACCACCCTCAAGTTGAAAATTTGACGCTAAGCACCCACTGTTTCTAGGGTTTATAGTTGCTTACTTTAACAATGAAAATATCAAACAAACATAAATATTTTTCCGCTGAAATTCATTGTTAAATACTGCGAAAGGAAGGCATAAAGGTGAGTGTAAGGTTAACTTTCAGTAACTTCGACTTTGAAACTTCCACCAACTTCCACCTAAACTGAATAAAAGGCTTTGTAAAAAATCGTTTATATAACTGAAGTGAAGGCCTTTCATTAACTGTATTTGAATTCTGGATGTGAAAGAAAGTAACAAAGATTTCAAAACAATGGAAAATACACTACCAAATTATCCAACCAGAAAGCATTACGTAAACATACACGCAACTAAGCCCAATTAAATTTTCACATGAATCTTAATTTAAATCCAAAAACCAACAAATTAAACCGCAAGACCTTGAGTTTTTTTTAATTTATTTATTTGTCTGCATATGCTCGGCTGAGATTATCTGCCGAGAGCATACATTCTACAGCTGTTTGTAAGAGTCGCGTGGCTGTGGCCACGTGGCGCAGCCGGGCCGGCGAGCGCGCGCCACGCGGCCGCCACGCGGGGTTCAAAGTGCCCGGAACATGTCCGACGCCTCCTTCAAAACTGTTTTTCTGACTGCACTTAATTATTCCGTGTCGTGAACTATTTATAAACCCAGTTATTTGAAGCGTCGTCGTGCAATTTTTATAAGTATAGGGCAGTGAGTTAATCGGTTTGAACTGCAAATTGAGTGGCTCTTGAAATTTTTCTTTGTTTTGGATTTTGGTTATCCTGAATTTCAGTTCTCAATAATGATAAAATCCTGGGACATTATTCACACATGGTTATCTGATCCCGAACTAAGCAGATGACTAATTTAACAAACCAAACCCAAGGGTTTTTAGGTACTAAGATTATGTAAAACGAATATAAAATATTTATGTAAATATATAATAACTAAATTTTCCTAGCTAGTAGTTCTTCAAACTTATTCCGTATCTCACTTTATCTATCTATATCTATACTAATAATAAAGCTGAAGAGTTTGTTTGTTTGAACGTGCCAATCTCCGGAGTTACTGGTTCGATTTGAAAAATTCTTTCACTAAGGAAGCTACATTATGCCCAAAGGTTATAGGCTACTTTTTATCCCAGAAAAGCGAGTGAAGCCGCGAGTTAAAAAGTATAATGGTGGTTATCTATTAAACGTCAAAACACAAAACAACATTAAATAGGTAATTCCAGACATCCATTTATTTAAAATAAAATGATACGATCTAGTACTTTCAATTGCCCGTGAACTTAATCGTTCTCATTGTAGACTCCCCAACCCGTATTTGTCTGTCTGTTTGATCTATTTAAGCGTGTATTATACTTACGCAATTATTATCATGTCGTCAACACGGCTGCACATCCACATGGAACTGTGGCACTCAAACTTTTTTTAAATGCAGTTTATTTTTTATATTTAATTTTTTTTCTCTCGCTTTCCAGCAATCTGTAGGAGAGATTTCGCAAGTAACAGGAAGCCTGGGAAACGTGCTATTTGATTTGACCGCATAGCGCGTGTTTGTTGGCCATCAGATGGTAAGTGCACCCCATTTTGTGTAGCTACTTCCCACCTTCAGCCACATCATCCCGTCTATAGTATGTCAGAAGGTTGACAAGCAGGCGGTCCACCTGATGGTAAGTTACCGTCGCCTATCGCCATTTGCAATACCAGAGTGTTACCGACCTGTTACAATACCAAGGCAACTAGCTCTCAAGTGCAATTGCCGGAACACAACGGTAGGTGCTGGGCGACAGATTTTTACTTTGGTTTGGCTCTTTTTCGGGCTATGTAAAGAAAGAAGAAAGAAAAAACATTTATTCATGACAACACACAACATTACAAAATTGAAAAATAAAAAGAGTACAAAAAAAAAAAAAAACACCAACAATAATGTAATGTTGCGCAATGTCAAGAATAGGCACTCTTGATCCCTCCTGACTCAGCATAATGCTCAGATCGATAACTAAATATCAACCCTCGCGCTGGTTTTCAGTCAGGGCCTATATCTATGACATGTCAGTTACTTTTGCCCGCGGATCTCATCATTTCGATCTCGCATAGTTGTAGTAGCCCTATGAGCGTCGACCATCTGACAGCGGAGGTCATTAATAGCTAGCTAACTTTGTTTTTCCACATGAAATTTTAAAAATGCGTTTAAATGCCGTCACACGGTTGTCCACTATAAAGGGAAATCTTTTATTATTAACTGTTGGTTAGTATAAAAATATTACGTTTATGCACACTGTGTCAACCTTTTTTTTTTTCTTAGTAACCACACTGAATTGAATTCATTCAGGAAAAAATATTTTATTATAATAACATCTTTTACATATTATGTAATTTTTCAAAAATATAATATTAAAAAAATATACGGTGAATAAAAAGTCTCCCGGTCGGTATTGAAGTTTGAGGCCCTGTGTCCCGTAAGTCCCCATTGACGAACCGCAGAGGGTTACCCGCCGTCATACAAATCATCCCCTCAAGTAGACCGCCGTATCCCGCTCGCTCCTATGGGAACTACACAAATTACCCGAAACTAATTGTCTAATGTGTCAACGTAGTTTAAGTGACCCAAACAGATTGCAAACATATTTTTTTTATCGAGATTTGTTAGGAAATATTTTGTTTTACAAATATTAGGTATTTTATTGTTATCTTGCCGTCATTCTTGACAAACCAGTTGGCGCAGTTGGTTAAGACACCACCTATCACGCCGCTGGTCATGGGTTCGATTCCCATCCAGTACAAACATTTGTGTGAATAAACATGTCTGTTTGTCCTGTGTCTGGGTGTAATTATCTATATAAGTATGTATTTACAACAAAAAAAAGTAGTATATGTAGTATATCAGTTATCTGGTTTCCATAGTACAAGCTCTGCTTAGTTTGGGATCAGTTAACCGTGTGTGAAGAATGTCCCAGGATATTTATATTTATTCGAGTTCGTAGGAATAGCATTTTTTAATATACAGTTTCACAGATAACTAATACCCTAAAACGATACTAGTAGCAGTAGTAGCATATGTAGTATATCAGTTAACTGGTGGCGATGATAGCTCAGTGGTAGTGATGTCGGATGCCGCGACGAAGGTCGTGGGTTCGAATCCTACAATGAGCTTGAGCTTTCGGTGAAGGAAAACATCGTGAGGAAACCATAGCACGGTGGTAGGGTACTTTGTAGTACCCGCCTGGCTGGCTATCACCCTCAAGTTGAAAATTTGTCGCCAAGCACCTACTGGTGTGTTCCGGCAATTGCACTTGAGAGCCAATTTGCCTTCTCGGCATCGTAACAGGTCAGCAACACATTGGCAATATCTCTAGTATTGCCAATGGCGATAGGCAACGGTAAGCACTTACCATCAGGTGGGCCGTATGCTTGCTTGCTACCTTAGTAGTATAAAAAAAAAACTGGTTTCCATAGTACAAGCTCTGCTTAGTTTGGGATCAGTTAACCGTGTGTGAAGAATGTCCCAGGATATTTATTTACTTATAATTTAATACCTCTAGTACTGACAACTTTTGTTGTATAACTTTTTCTCGTTCAATATTTTTTTCCCGTACTAAAAAAGAGGGGAACTGACTCTCAAGGGTATTTTAGTGATATATCTCCTTTGCGTTCCAACTAGATACAGCCGATCAATAATCTGGATTCCATAGTACAAACTATGCTTAGTTCAAGCCGTGTGTGAAGATTGTCCTATGATATTATTTATGATCTCTAACTAAGTAGAATAAAACCAAGTCGCTGTCTACCTCTACCCGTTTCACCGCTTACTTCATCTAAACCACGTAAAGAATCTACATTTTTTTTATGTCAGAAGGTTGACAAGCAAGCAGGCGGTACACCTGATGGTAAGTGGTTACCGTCGCCTATCGCCATTTGCAATACCATAGGTATTGCCAATGTTTTGACGACCTGTTACTGTGAACCGAGAAGGCTCTCAAGTGCAATTGCCGGAACACACCTAAATACATCAATACAAAGAGCGATAAACTAGGAAGTTTTGTGTATAAATTGTATCCGTGCGAAGCTGAGACGGTTTTCAGTAGTTTCAAATACAACCTATATTCAAACTTTACTTTTTATAAGAAACCCTTGAAAACACTAGAAGAGAGGTGATAATTTTCAAACGGCTGAGCGGATTTTCTTTAAACACAGCTAAGAACACCTTTAAAACGAAAAAAAAATACAAACTACAAACTTAGAACACCTTACCAACTTAAAATAACTAAATAAAACAATTCAATGTAAACAATGAAAATATTTTAATAATAGTAAAGTATTAGCTAGTTGTCCTTTTCTTGTGTTCCGTTCTTGGGCAACGTTTCCACCACCAAGACCTCGGAGCTGGTATTGAGCTGCGCGTATTTGTACCTGAACGCCATCGCCGTGAAGATGAGCATGTCGATCATCATCAGACCCGCGAACAAGAAGAACTCCTTCCACTGTAACGAGAAATCCAATCAGACCATCACGAATGTAGGCATAAACTAGATCGAGTCGCGCCTTGTCGAAAATTACGCACAATGTGTCGTACGTATGTGTCCTGGCTACCATATATGAGACTTTATACTACGCTAAGATTGGCGTCTCGAAGTGTCCGTGAAGCTTATATTTGCAAGAAAACTGGCATCATTGGGTAGCGTCGTTCGAATTTTCGAAGTCAGTCCGTCCATGAGTTTTTCTAAGTCTATGTAGACCAAAAACAACGGAGATTTAGACACTATAAACAGCTAGTTATATATTCCATTTATCTTCTTGTCTTACATACCTGTGCGTCTAAAAAGTTTCCTTCCACGATAAGTACAACGATCAAGTTGCCGAAAGCCACTGTTAGCAGCCACACGGACTGCAGGACCGACTTCATGGAGGCCGGAGCCTGGGTGAAGGAGAACTCGAGGCCCGTCACAGAGAACATCACCTCTCCCATAGTCATCACTACGTACTGCGGCACCAGCCACAGGATGTGCACGCTGTTAGGTGGAGTTATCATCTCAGCTTTGGCAACCTGTGTACGAGGAGATTTTGAGGCTAGTAACCATGTAGATTGTATTTCATTGTTAAATCAGAACATGGAAGAGTTTTTTATCATTGGTAGACCATTCATAGTGTGTTTGGTATGAAAAATAAGGTCAAATATTGGCAGACACAGAGAATTGGAGGAGGCTTTTACAAAAAATCATTTACTACATTAACAAAACAATTGTAATAGTTAAATAACCGAAATGTTGTTTTACATTTACATACATATTCCATAAAAACAGTATTGTTTAAAAGTAGCACCATTAATGGAAAAGTTTTTAGCTAGATCATGTCATGAAGAGAAGAATATGTTTCATAAGATGGTAGAAGTTAAATATGACATAAATTAGAGGAAGAACGAAGGATGTGTGAAGAAGTAAATAATATAAGAAGAAAACTAGAAACTAGGAAGGCAAGGAGTCTATGCTTAGACAATGATACAGAAGGTGCTCGTTTATTACCAGAGATACTGTAATAGTTAAAATGGATTGTATGAGTAACCAAGTTACTTACGTATCCTCCATTGGTATTTTGGTACACATTGATTGTGTAAACTGCACCAGATTGGAAGGAAAAGTCTTTTATAACAGTTTTGTTGTCGACCATCACATCTCTGACTCCTTTTGTGATGAATTTTTGAGCAGTATCAGTGCTTTGTAAATTCAATCTCGTTCTATTATTATTTGAGTCAAATATTCTTATGTCTGCCGTTCCATTGATGTTTGTTAAAAACCTAAAAATATGGAATACATGGTTTAGGTAACTAGTGGCCTGCCTAGATTTCATACGGGTGCTGTTGCTCTTATTGTATTTAATGGTTAAAATCAGGACGGTTACTTTTTTCAACCCTGCCAATATTATTCACCTTTTAATTTTACATCTACACTTCCTCGAGAATCAATCCTATCTAATGCTAAACTCTAATTAAATCTGTTCAGTAATATAAATCACGCATAGACGGAGGCTAATGTGGACCGATGATCTTGTGAGGGTCGCTGGAAACCGCTGGATACGGGTAGCGCAAGATCGGCCATCGTGGGGATCCTTGGGGGACGACTTTGTCCAGCAGTTAACGTCTTTTGGCTGATATGATGATGATAGACAGACAAACGAAGCAAAAGTCCTCCATTTCAATATAAGTTTTAAAACCAGACGCAGAACCATTTTTAATTTACAACTTTTTTATTTGCAAAACATTTAACAACCTTGTGAAATTAATTAATATTGAAAAATCGATAAGCAGGAAAATAAAGCAACTGATTACAAAGTGAATCGTGAAAAATGAGTGATGTATCGAATAGGTTTGTGGGTTATTACATTTTTTTTTCTCATTGAGGCGTACAAAGTGGAAGTTAAAGTAAAACAAGGAACTTTAATAGGTATTGCAGAGCAAACTGTTTTCGATGGGCGACTCTTCTACGCATTTTATGGGGTCCCTTATGCAGAAGCTCCTGTTGGAAAACTGCGATTTAAAGATCCAATGCCTCTTAGAAAAATGAAAAAACCTTTCGACGCGCGGACGGAATACCGAGGTGCGTGTGCTCAAACACATATTGTGCACAAACATGGAACCTACGGCTTCGAAAATTGTCTCAAACTGAACATATACACGCCAAGTCTTCCAAAAGATAGAGATAAGGATTTAAAACCAGTGATAGTATGGATTCATGGATACGCATTTACTTCAAGCTTTAGTCACATATATGGAGCTGACTTCCTCATCGACAATGATGTCTTATTCGTCAGTTTATCACATAGAATTGGTGTATTTGGTTTCCTAAAAATTAATGACTCCGATTCTAATGCAAATATGGGATTAAAAGATATAGTCGTGGCACTTAAATGGATCAGGAAAAATATCAACAAGTTTGGAGGAGATAAAAACAAAATAACTATGATGGGCAGTGGATCAGGAGCTACATATTTGTCGCTACTGCTAATGACAAAGGCCAGAAAAATGTTTTCAAAATTGATTTTGCAAAGTGGCTCCATGTTCTCGCCATCAATATTCCAAAGGAATTACAAACTAGAAAAATACAGGTTTCTTGAAAATTTGGCCAAAAAAGGTATAAAAAACATAATGAAAGCTTCAAGTCAAGATATTCTTGCAATATCGGAGAAAATTTACAATAGTAAAGAAGTTATGAATTATCAAAGATCTTTGGTACCTTTTTCACTGTCACTAGAAACGAAGTCGAACAAATCCTTACTAACACAACGACCTGAGGAGTTTTACAAAAACTTAGGTGATGCTAAATTAAATATACCTATAATGGTGGGTTTCAACAGTCAGGAGAGTATATCTGAAATGATACCATTCTTACGCAATCCATTGTTATTGAAATCATTATCAGCTCATTTTAAGTTTATGGTGCCATTTTCGGATGGATGCAGTTATAATTATACTTCAACGTCATATGCAGATATTGGTGCAAAAATTAAACAGCACTATTTTAGAGATGGTATTTCCAAGAAAGCCGTTGTAGATTTCATAAAATACGCATCGGATCTTCAAAAATATCCTGTTTATAAATTGATAAAAGCGCACTTAAATACGACAAGTAGTGCGATGTATATGTACAAATTTAATTTTAATGGGAAATTTAATGCTGTGAAAGCGACATCGATGGCCGGCGCTAAAACGAGAGTGAAAGGTGCAGCTAGTGGGGATGAGATATGTTATATTCTGAAATGTGAACCACTCTGGGAGAACTACGTGCAAATAAAAGATAGCATTAACGATCCAGACCGAATATTTATCAAAAGGATAGCGCAGCTGTGGGCTAATTTCGCAAAGTTTGGTAATCCTACACCACCAACGTATAAGGGAGAGACGTGGCCGCCAATAACATCAGCCGATGCTGCTTTACAGTTCAGCAAAGTCGATAAGCTGACTGATACCAAAACTGAAGAGAGAATGTACAGGTTTTGGACGAAAATTTACGATGATTATTATTCTACTGAGCATTGTGCTGTAAATGGGCATGATGAACTTTGATTAGCAATTTGTAACTTTAAGATAATCCGTCATAATCTTAAACTACATTTGTTCGCTCATTGATGTCAAATTAAATAAGTAATTATCCCTTATCTATACCATAAGTTTACGAATTAAAATTACTATCATTTTGCGTAAATCTAAGTTTAAAGCAAGTCACTAACTATTGCGTTTAAAAAAGCTTATAACTTACCTAACACCAACTCCGTCGATGGCCTTGTCATTATTATCAGTAAAGTTATAAACTTCCGTTCGTTTAATGAAGAAAGAATTGGCAGATTTCTCCATTAAATGGAAATTTCCATTGTAATCTACACCAGCACAGTCGCTGTTCACGCCTCGAAGGGAATACGGTAATTCTACAAAAGCATCAGCTTCTATATCAAGTTTCTCATACAGAGATAGTGGTCCAATAATTATATCTTCTGTTCCGTTAACATTGTGAGAGTTGAGATTAAGTGTGAAGTTGCAATTAAATCCGTTGTAGACCCTGAGTTGGGCCAAACCAGCTGATACTGGAGTCCCATAAGTTGGCTGTAAGAAATAAAACGTTCATTTATGGTTACAGTATGGCTGTAGTTGTTGTAACCTTTTGCTTTTCGATGCTAATGAAAAAAAAAATCATATGAGCATATGAGTAAAGCATGTCTTAAAGACTTGGGTTGGTAGATTTTTACGTCTTTTTCTGTTGTTAGAGCGTAGAAAGTGATGGATATATTCGAAATCTGGGCTTTAATAGACTTGCTTTACACTGTATTTTATATTATGAGCTTGTGTTTGCCTCTATAACTTGAGTACGTAAGTGAAATTATTCGAAAACATGATATCATAGATTCAGTAAATGATTCTGAGCTAAAATTTAGCGTCAATTTATTTAATTTAATTTTAGCCTTAGTATAAAAATTTTGATCAACTGTAAGTAAATTCACGGGTTAAGATCATCACAGTTTCAGATTATCGAAAATTGTGTACACTTAAAAACTATTGAATATTAGACAAATTAATTAAATGTCACGTAAGTTGTATACAGAATCATTTACTAATCATTCACTCACAATCATAAAAGTCAAGTCACTAACCTGTAGATTCAATTCAACAATTCCTGATATAACGAAAGCACATGCAGCCAGGATACCTCCCCAAATCATTTTATGTAAAGGCTTCCGTATAAGCTTGCACCACGTCAGGAATGGATATATTGCCTGAAAAATTACAATGATATTTAATAATATAATTATGAGGAGGCTATCTGCATATGTCTCCGTCCCTTACTAAACTGACGGGGACAAGCGAGATAGGAGTAACGTAATTTTAGTAAAAAAGATGGTTTTATGTTATTTAAAAAGAAACTAAGCCTTTTTTTAAAAAAACTAAGAAAACTATTCCCTTTCTAATGGATTTCAGAATGTATGTTAATATTTTTCAAGTTATTTGGATGGCCCCAATAAGAGAAGACTTCATTCTTAGTTTTAAAAAGGGGCAAATTTACGATTTTTTTCTGACGTTACTAATTAAAAATCCCAATTTGTAAAAATACTATTCCTCGTTACGTATTCTCTAGTTTAACATATATTTTTTTCCAAATCTCTTGGAACAAAGAATACAGAGAAAAACAAATTTTAGAATCATTATTTCACGTATAGCATCGCATTAATATGATTCTGATTGTTGCCGATTCCCGACGGAACATTTTTAGGCGTATCTACATCCCGTCGGGAAACGGCGAATTGTATACATACAGCTAGCCTATGAAATGTAGGAAGATATAGAGGACTTTTTATAGGGGGATCGCGGGTGAAACTGCGGGGACAGGGAGAATATCAATAAAGAAGTGTACCTACAAAATACTTCTTAAAAAAAACGGTCAAGTGAGAGTCGGACTCGCGCATGAGGTTCCGTACCATTATCTATAAAAACGGCAAAAATCACGTTTATTTTATTATGTTTTTTATTTATCATCTTTTTGAAGTTTCATGGTTCATAAGATACAGCCTGGTGACAGACGGACAGACAGCGGAGTCTTAGTAATAGGGTCCCGTTTCACCCTCTTTTTAGGGTTCCGTGCTTAGGTAAAAACTAAAAAGACATTGGACACGAATCAGTAGAGAACTATAAAAAATAAAATAACGTTTAAAATAAACAAAAGTATCTAAACTAAAAGCTACATAAAGTAAACATTTACTCTTTTATATAGTTTGTATTCAAACCGAAATATGCAACAATATTTAACAATTAGCCGTAACATAAAATCAGAGTGAACGATGCAAAATTAATTGTGGCCTTTCATCTGCTAATGAAATATGGATGCAATCTGTACACGACACGAGTAATTGCTCAGTTTATTGCCAGTATTTCTCTGCAAAATATTTTGTATAGGAATTTAAAACATGATTGATTAACAGCGTAAAATTGATTTACTTTCGACGACCTCGCTAAACGAAAAATTTCAAAGTGAATTTAGACGCCATATTTATTGGTCATCCAATATTTTACCCCCTAGGGTTGGATTTTAAAAAACAATTTCTTAGCTTACGTCATAATAATTATCTGAATCCTGTGCGCTGATAGATCAAAATGTTATTTTAATATGAATAGCTTTAGAATTAGCCTATGTTGCTCTTTGGTCCATAAGCTACAAACAAACAAACGGACGGACACACAGTTTCTTATTTATTTAGTTTTGTACTTATATCTAGTAAGATAATCGTGTAAGCTTACCACTTCAAAGAGGGGTATAAATACTAGGATCAGAAGTGGATTGAGGACTTGCATCTGATCTGCCTTGAGGGTCCAGCTCCCAATGTCCTGTTCCATTCTGTCAGCTTGGAAAGTCCATCTTGAACCCTGCGAATAGAATTCATAATAATACCAAATCAGCCATGGGTCACTTTGCTTAGAATGAATGCGTTTCTAATAATGAGCTAATAAAAACTGTTCTCAAATTCAAAACTCATTTATTCAGTTTAGGCCCTGATTAGGCACTTATGAACGTCGAAAGTGACAATTTGACTGTATTTATAACTACCACCGGTTTGGAATACAAGACTCAGGCCCAATTTCACCAATGTCGTCTAAGGGTACATTCCGAAACATGCCATAATCGATCTTAGCGCTCACATCGTTAATTTGCGTTCCGATACGAATATCACATCTATAAGAGCCGTGAACTGTCAATGATTCGGAACGCTTGTGAACGCGCTGACAGTATTTAGAACTAAAACATTCGAAAAAGGGATTAAAAAATTAATGGTCAACGCGTTGGGACTCCCTAACTTCAATTATTAGACTCCCTAACTTGAATACAGTGTATTTTTATTTGTTATTCTCACATAAAAACCTTTGTCAAAACAAAAACACAACACAAGTGTCACTTTTGACATCCACGCTCACGGCGATAACGTTTAGACCATGGTCGTCGTAATCGCAATATGGCGCATGTAATGACGTCACCGATGACGTTTCGCGAGGCTTCGTTATCGCGCTAAAAGTGATTCGGTACGCGTTTTAGCGCGCTCACATCGATAATTATCGATATCATCATCATTCGGAATGCAGCCTAAGAGTATTTCACGAGTTAAATATGGCTAAGTGACTGAATCTGTATAGAGAATCTGTCAAATTGATATATTTACCCCGTGAACAAGTGCTATACGACGTTGGTGAATTCGGGCCTCAGCAAGGCTACATAAGTTTTTTCTCACATACACAGTACTACTACGTACATATTTAGTGGTTACACCCAGTTTAATGAAATATCACTGCATTATTTACCAGCATAAGTTTTCTATACCATCATAAAAATCACTGTCGCAAAGCATGGGAAACTATTAAAAATCTCCAACAGGTAATCATTATGTAAAATCATACTAAACCTTATAGCAGCTAATTAAAAGCTATAGCTTATATGTGACGTATAATAAGTAATAACTATTGATTTATATAAATAAATAAATTCGCTGACATTAGTAATTGCATTGTTACAGTATTACTAATCAGGCATACATTATTTCTTTTGTTGTTGAAACAAAACAAACCAAAAAAAACGAAACAAAATAAATATGATCAAAGAAATCGTCATCTAATAATTTAATATGTTACCTGTTGATCGAATAGCGCCCAGAACACGGGGAGTGGTATGAACAGCACCAGGACCCTGAGGAGGGACTTTATGTCGTCTATGAGTCCTGCGTCGAATTTATCGTCGGCGTGGTCCAGCCAGTGCTCTCGCTTCGTTTTGCTCTTGATTGACTTCGCTATTGCGTGCTGGAACAAAATGTAACAGATTTTTCGTAGATAAATGAATAGTAGGATTAAAAAAAATAGGCCAAGTGCGAGTCGGTCTCGCATACGAAGGGTTCCGACTATCGTACATTATTTTATTTACAGAAACACGCATTCTGTGAAAATTTCAACTGTCTATTATTTATTCTATCTATCAGTTCATGAGGTGTACCATTAACAAAGTTGAAGCATGATCAGTTTTGAGACCTTTTCGCTTGCAGCCAGTAATCTTAGTTAGCCCTGTCCATTGTTGACAATAAAACGGTCTGTTGTAAAATCTTTTGTCTAGACTATATATTTACTGACAATGACAATCTACTATTTTATGACAGGCGCATTGTCTGGTTATATTGTGTGAGACACAGGTATCGGCTGGTCACTGTACACAAAATACACCCTTAAGGTGATCATGCTTCAATTTTGTCGATAGTACCTACACCGATTGTTAAAGTTATAAAAAGTTGAAGAAACCTTTAATTTTTAATTTTATTTTATTATTTGTTATTGCGATTCATGAGATACAATACAGCCCGCTGACACGCACGGGTTGATGGACGGAGAACGGAGGCTTGGTAATAGAGTACATAGTAAGTATATTATTTATTCTATGGTAATAGTAGAGTTTCGTTAGCACCGTTTGGGTGCGGAACCCTAAAAAGTTCTTGAGAAACTAAAATGGCGGCTAGGTAAAGTGAGGTGATTAGTTGTCAATCGATGTTTTTTATCTATGTGCTGTCAAAATATTGTATGATCGATATTGAGAGATCTATGTACCTATGTTTTAAGGTCGAACAGGCAGGTTGGCGGAAACTAGGAAAGCTTAATTTTGGTGGCATTTCACTCAATAAATATCAACACAATTAAATTTTTAAGCCACTTGACTCATTTAACTCTATGCCATAGAGGTCGTCGCCTAATCCTTCTGCCTCTAGCATGCCAACCAGAGAAGATTCAAATTTTCGTCCAATAAAATCACATAAATGATATGATCCTCGAATACCATAAACTCTGTGGTCATCAGCCTTCTGACATAGAAAAAGAAGGACAAGTGTATTAGCATGGAATAAGCCCTACTTATTTATTCTACCCAGTAAATGATTACAAAGGTTGCATTGCAATCTAACATCTGAGCCAACGACACTTACAGCGAGGCCGCGTGGTACACACGGCCAAGAAAGTGGTGTACCACCCTAAGGTTGAATGTCGCTTGCAGATTCATAGGTGATAATGATTAGTTTCGCTTGCATTTTGTTTACTGTTTGTTACGTGACAGCTGTTCTTATTTTCGATGACTAGGAAACTAATTCAAAACTGGTATACCACTTTCTTGGCCGACCGTATCTATGTGGTATCTAATCTCCAAAACAGTCGCACGCATTTTAGCATCTACATTCTACATCTAGAATTTTAATCTTCACTCTATTGTTAGCGTAATTCGATGCGTGTCCAACTAACGGTCATTATGCCGTGAACAGGACAAATGTAAGTCTTCGTCGATGTATTTAAATTTATTTTCAGACATTGACAAGCCAGTTGGCGCAGTTGGTTAAGACTCCACCTATCACGCCGCTGGTCATGGGTTCGATTCCCATCCAGGACAAACATTTATGTGTTTGTCCTGTGCCTGGGTGTAATTATCTATACCTATATAAGTATGTAGTTATCTGGTTTCCATAGTACAAGCTCTGCTTAGTTAAGGAACAGATAACCGAGTGCATAAAAAAAAATGTCTGGTTAAAAAGTAAAATAAACTTTCATATGTTAACATGAACATTTCGAGCGGTATCGATACACAAAAGTTCATTGGACAGCCCTAACTCCTCACTGTTTGCAAAAGGCTTTCGCAAATAGTGACTTATAACAAAGTTGACAAACAAGTGTACGGCCCACCTGATGGTAAGCGGTTACCGGAGCCTACGAACGTTTAAAACTCCTGAGTCACAGCATCGACAAATATATGACAAGTAAAGAACATAGAAACAACTTTTAACGGTCCACACATGGTGCAAAATACCAAAAACCGTAGAATTAAGAAGAGCTTATCTTCGAGCGCAAAAACGCTACCTCTCATCATCAGCTTTCAGAGTATGAAAACAGCGTGGAAATCATAACACGATAGGCTAAATCTCATAGCAATGGTCGTTACCTTCGAGCGGTGCGTTGCGTCGTCGCAGCGAGGCCTGATGGCCTGAGTGCTTACTGCTTAGACTCTAAGGCTGAGATCTATAGAGCGTGCTTAGACTTTGCTCAGACTTTACTTACGTAAAACTTGGTTAATTTACGAGTTGTAATAAATTCTATTTTTGTTTGACCACGAATTGTAGCAATGTTTTTGGTATGTCGTCGATTTGATGCACTGAGCTTTGCTTAGAATACACTCAGAAGGATTAAACATTGTCTTAATTCGAAGTAAAGTCTGAGCAAAGCCTAAGTACGATCTATAGATCTCAGCCTAAGCCATGGCACGCGGCGACGACGCTCTTTAGTTAGTTCTACCCTTGTTCTACCCGTTGAAATCACAGCGCTGCGACGACGCAACGCACCGGCAACGCTCGTGTGGCATCGCTCTTACATTCTATGTATTTTGCGATAATCCTCAGTTATTGGGGTCTTTGACTGTCCCTGTGATACAATACTGTTTATCTATTTATGTCTGATAAATTTGCCACTGTCGAGTGGAGGCCTTGGACAACGTCATCTGAAGTGTATGTACTTGTGATGAATGATATTTTGGATCATAGAGATTAGTTATCTGTAACTTCTATACTGGAGTTTTAAACCGAACATTTTCTTTGTTCGTTTGTTAGACAGACACAAATCAATTTATTATACATTGTTGTAAAAGTTACATAATAGATTAAAAATCCATAATAATCGTGTTAAGGTGCTGTCACCTCACGACGTCTATTAAAAAGTGGTGTTTTAAACCAACATATTTCCTATAAGTATAGATACTTATTTTCAATAAAAAATATGTACCTATTTTGACATTCTCAAGACCTTACTGCAGCTTTTGACGCAATTCAAAACATATTTGGATATACGTAGAAACTTTAAACATACCGCTTGATCCACTTTGAAAGCCAGTGTTTCTCTTAATTTTCAATTTAATTTGAAAATATATAACAAGATTTCAAATTCTAGACTAGATAGATTGACGGATTCTTTTTTAATGTAAACAAAAATACAACTCTTTTCTATTTATATTTTGTAGGTGCCTACCTACTAGCTTTCTACCCCGCAGTTTCGCAGTTTTCCCCGCGATCCCTTACATAATCCCGTTGAATTTCCAAAAATCATTTCTTAGCAGATGCCTACGTCATAATTCCTAGCTGTATTGCCCCATCCACCCAGTGGTTTATGTGCGTTGATAGACTAGTCAGTAAGTCTGATATCTATAGAGCCTGCTTAGACTTTGCTCAGGCTTTACTTAGGGTATAAACCTACGTAATAAAGTAAATATTTTGTGTGTTTCAATTTGTAACCAAGTTTTTGGTAAGTCGTCGATTAGGTAGTAGGTACACTTAGACTTTGCTTAGCACACACTCAGGCTGAGATCTATAGAGCGTGCCTAGACTTTACTTAGGGTATAAACCTACGTAATAAAGTAAATATTTTGTGTGTTTAAATTTGTAACCAAGTTTTTGGTAAGTCGTCGATTAGGTAGTAGGTACACTTAGACTTTGCTTAGCACACACTCAGGCTGAGATCTATAGCGCGTGCTTAGACTTTGCTCAGGCTTTACTTAGGGTATAAACCTACATAATAAAGTAAATATTTTTTGTGTTTTAATTTGTAACCAAGTTTTTGGTAAGTCGTCGACTTAGACTTTGCTTAGCACACACAAAGACTGCATGCATTTTAAATAGCGACTTAGTACGGTAAAGTCTGAGCAAAGTCAAAGTACGCTCTATAGATCTCAGCCTCAGTCACGCTTTCCTATCGCGCGTGTTACTTTAGGAGATAGGTAGGTACCTATCATTGCTCCTACCTACTACCTACTATACGTGTTGATATTTACACCGGTACTTAAATAAAACACGTACCTATCGATTGATGTTCAAGCCACATGTATATTTAACAGAAATTCCCCGTCCGTTTGTATGTCATACGATTTACTATCTATTGTCATTGATGTTATCTGAATTGGCAAGTAAATAGTATTTTAGTCACGTAGTTTCGTAGGTAACGATATTTTCTAACAGAAAACGTTATCAAATACCTCGAAAATTTAAAGAAACCACCGAAACTTACTAGTAAATTGGTGATAATTTCCAAACGGCGGAATGTCGATAGTTACAATTATTACAATAGACTCTACCACCGGTTTCACATACACTTAAACTGAGAATACTCCGGCAAGTAAATCAGCAAGGCATATTTCTTTTGAGGATCTTTCTTCTGAGTTTATGGAATTACAGTTTTGTTTTGAATATACATAAACTTCATACAATTACTTATCACTTGTGGAGGGGGCTGCAAGTTCAGAGAGAAGCTACTAAAACCATGTATTCTTCTCTTCTTTTAATTTAATTTCTAATGCGTTTAAAAAGTATATATTCCAAGATATATCTATGGATTAATAGAGAATGATAAACATCAATTAAATCACCACACAAAACTCATTTATAAATATTAGTATTCGAAAATGGAATCCTGTCATAGTAGCTTCATTTCAAAGAGGTCCTTTCATTTTAGGCATTCAATAAGCGCAAGCGCACACAATATGTAGTATTTGCATAATAAGGCATTGGAACACGATACTGGATTTTCAAGCGTCGAACAATGAGATCCAATTTTGCATAGGTTTACGTACTGAGAAATCCTAATTATCTCTGTTTTAAGTTTTTATACTGCTGACTGTACCCACCTTGTACGGTTAGCAACATAGGCGAGTAACTGAAAAGATACTTTTCAATAATACAGCATGTCGCTATGTCTCTTTTTTTAATTTTAAACTTAGTTAAAACATAATAGTAATAATTGGTTAAGGGGGCATTTGCAAATTGCATTTCAGTTATAGGTCGTAAATTATCAACATGTTATTTGCGACAAGAATGGTAGTATATTTACTGATTAATAACAAAAGAAATCATCAACATATTCCTCCAAGGTAGGTATATTAGTAACATTTTCATGTAATAGTCGTATATGTCAAAAACGTGATAAAATTTGAATTTCGCGCTCCAACCGAATGTATACCCTTAAAGTAATAAATAGGTATTAAAAACTTACACTGATACATGTAGAAACTTTTCCGAGAACATTGCCAGCTGGGTTTTTAACTATGTACAGTTTTTTACCGGCTACGAAGAACACTGAAAAAAAAACATAAATTTAACAGTGTGCCAGGATGTTTGTCAAACTTACTTAAATTATAAAAAAATATAGCCTATAGTTACGTAGTGAATTTTTAAAATCGGCCCTATAGCTTATCAGTTTATTCGTTACAAACATAATAGGTACAAACAAACCTCTTTATAATCTCTCTATAAATAAATAAATAAATTTATATTATATAATAAATAACAGTGTACCTGGACTAGATTAGGAATTAGAATATTCTCGAAAAACTTACAAATGGAAACGATCATGAGTATCCCGGGAACACCGAATGCGAGGGAATAGCAATCATTCTCCCCAAAGCAATGAACGTCAGCTCTCAAGATGGGCGTGAGGAAGGTGGAGATGAGGCTGCCGGCGTTAATGGCGAAGTAAAACAGCGAGAAGAAGTACCCTAGGTACCTCTCCTGTTCGGGGAGCTTGAACTGATCGCCGCCAAAGGCTGACACGCAAGGCTTTATACCACCAGTCCCAAACGCAATCAGGAGAAGAGCTATTATCGTAAATTCTCTGAAAGGAAATGTTACAGGATGAAGTTAGGTATACTTATTTGATGTAACTCACATAATCCATTCATCTCATTTTCGGTCTTCCCCTTCCCGTATATCCTCATCAACTTTCATATTTATGACTCTTTTAGTCACATAGGTTTAATTTTTTTTTCATAACATGTCCGAAGCGGATTAAACGGTTTTCTCTCAATTTATCATTCACCGGTGCTAATTTTAAACTTTCTATCATGTAACTTGCTATCAATGTTTTGCGACAATAATGGTAGTATATTTACTGATTGTAATAGTATGTATAACAACAGAAATCATCAACATATTTCAACAAGTAAAATTTACAAACTTTAACAAACTTACTGAGCTGAATTTAGCATAAAACCTTGACATTCTCATCTAGTAGGATGTAAGTATTGTAGGTAGGTATATACTTACAGTTGTGGCAAGTTGACTGGTGGCATCGCTGTCACTGATATGAGCACACTGCCGGCCGCGTATACCACTGACAAATATAGTATAGTTCTGGAAAAGCAATACATGGTTAAGCGCATTTTGAATTTTTATTTTTTTCATGGCAATTACACTTGAGAGCCAGCCTTCTTGGCATTGTAACAGATCGGAAACACATACAACATAACACATCGGCGATAGGCGACGGTAACCACTTACTATCAGGTGGACCGCCTGCTTGTCAACCTACTGACATAAAAAAAATACCTATTGAAAAGGATTTTGTGTTTAGCGCCCGAGAGGTATTTAAATCCATACATAGGTTTTTTAACGATAAATAACGGTAATTTTGTAACAAAGGAACCAATGTACAGTACTTTGAATGCAAAATGAATACATTGATAAATCTGTAGCCATATAGGTATATCCCTGAGGCACTAATTACTAAATTACTACTCGTAGACGCTTGAATTTGACCTGATAAATTAAAACGTAAAACATTCAAACTGCGCATTCCATTAACTGTTTTGAAAAGTTTCTCAGTAGATATTTATTCCATAATTTTTTGACAAAAACAGTACCTAATTACTAAAGTCAATCAAATATCTGTATTTTTTTGCAATCATCAGATAAACCTTATTGCGACGCAGATTTTTTTTTTTGGCACTGAAACCTCGAAAAGTATTGCTTAGAGAATGCGTCAATGGCTTTATCTTGGAAAGAATTATTTGATTGAGATTAGTTTTTAACAGAGGTTCTTTTATTTATGTCAGAAGTTGACAAGCAGGCAGGTGGTCCACCTGATGGTAAGGGGCTACTGCAATACAATTCTGTATTTTCTTAGGTGTAGCTTAGTGAAGATCCCGTTGATATACATTTTTGATATTAGCTAATACGCTCTCTCAGTCGCGGTAGGCCGCCTACTGAATAGATTTCTGAATGAAAAAAGTGGTTTTACAACGAACGATGTAATTACTTTTGTATATTGAAATATAAAGTTATACAAAAATGTTCGCAACAATGTATGGAGCCAATCAGGTTTAGAAATACAGGTAGGAAAGCAATTACCAAAAATCGGGATATAACCAGTTCGAGTTGGTGAGTTTACCTAAATCGCCCCAGCCAGCCGTCGGCGATCATGGCACCGAGGAGAGGGAAGAAGTACGCAAACATTGTGAACACGTGATAGATGACCGTGGCGCCATTGTCGGAGTACCCCAGCTTGTCTCGGAGGTACAGCGACAAGATTGCTGGAAGGAAAGCGGTAATGTAAAACGTGCACTGCAGAATAGTCGCTTCGAGTAACGTTTTTGGTGGCTTGCACATTTTGAACTCGATGCGCTTGACACTAGCTAGAAGATGTGCATCTGTTTGTTTTTGTTGAATCAGATTTTTTTTTCATATATCTTGCTACTGTCTACCAACCAAGCTACAACGTAAATGGGTAGTGGAATTATTTAAAAAATACGTTGGCCATAAAAAGAGTATTTGCTGAGTTTATTGCCGGCTCTTCTCAGCAAAAGCTACCTTCCGAACCGTGCATTAGAGTCTGACAATTCATAAGTGCCTGTGAAGGTATATTTGAATAAATAATATTTCATTTCATTTAAGAAAAATAATAAAATAAAAAATAAATTGTCTTGTTAAATAAACACATATCCATATCACGTTCAAAATTATACGAAACCGGTTGTAAAGCGGCGCACGCGCACAATTAGAAATGTAAATAAAACTATAACTCGCAATAAGAGTGCAGATTATGATACAATTATACATATGTACAGTTCGCTGTGCGTTAAATATAAAAATATATTGTATTCGCTGATACGCCTTTGATTCAATATTTCAGTACATTTACTCAAAAAAATATATAATCATTTTGTTAGTTTCAAGTTTATTGTAATAGATTTTTCAACATACATAAATCACTTATTCTACAATTTTATTAGTCATAGTATTTTGTTTTTATCTACGTCATACTTAGCTGTTCCCCGCGGTTTCATTCGCGTTCCCGGGATAAAAAGTAGCCTATAACTTCTCTGTGCTCTTAGTGAAAGAATGTTTCTGATCAGACTTGTAACTACGGAGATTAGCGCGTTCAAACAAAAAATAAGAAGGTCGCCTCCTATCTCATTATTGGTGTATTTTCTTCATAATAAAATAATAGAATTTTTCTTGTCTCTTAACTAAAAAAATGTCCTAGTTAACCAAACGAGACGGCCATTGGTTTTTGTGCACTATTATCTAAATTGGTTAGAAAATCGTTGGGCGTTTAAAGCAGCAATTAAATGACAAAGCAATGTATTATTGAACCTTTTTCATTACCCTGAGGGTACGGACGCAAATAGGCTAGTTGACACTGTCAAAAATTCAAATAATGCATAAATCATCTAAAAACACGTGGAAACATCAAATATGTAGTACATTTAATTATTTAATTGCAATTAAATGACAAAGCATCGTATTATTGAACCTTATTCATTACCCTGAGGGTACGGATGCAAATAGGCTAGTTGACAGTGTCAAAAATTAATGACCAAACACTAAACAATGCATAAAACATCTTAAAACACGTGGAAACATCAAATATGTAGTACATTTAATGATTTTATGATTTTTAATTACCAGTAGAACCACTAAGGGCCGGTTGCTCGTACATTTTAGTTAAAGTTATAGTCAAAGTTAACTTCTTTGCTTGCCTACTTTAATTCGTGATGCTGTGCACCTATGACGTCATAGTGTAGTAATTCATACAAAATTCGACATAAAATATCGTTTTGACATTTATTAAAAAGTAGCTGATTTGATATGTCAGCAAACTACCCTATTAAATTACCCAGCGACGTAAGGTTCGTATTATGGTAGGTATTATATAACGGTGTCGCGAAAGCCTTATGAGTCGAGATTGAATTGAAACAATAACATTTTCCAAACAGTTCAAAAGTTGTTGAAAACTTTTCTTTCATAGGCTGTTAACAATGGTGAATAAGGTTGAATGTGACCTATTACGCTCGCCGTGCGAATTCTATAAAAAAAGTTAACAAAGAAATTACGACTCCTATGGATGTTTGTTACTCTTTCACATAAAAACTAATGAACGGATTTGGATGAAACTTGCCCCATAGATAAATCATACCCTGAAATAACATATATTATGTTACTTTATATTCCGGGAAAACATAAAGATTTCTCAGGAATACGGGTTAAATCGCGGCGTGGAAGCTAGTTTATAAATTGACTAAAAACTGTAATCAAATCTCGGAAGTCAATTTTAAGCTACTTCTAATGTCGTATCGAAATTAAACATCTTGGAGCTGATCTGATGATGGAGCCAGGAGATGTATATTGGAACTCTTGAGTGGCTATTTATTAATTTATTCGCTTAAATGTGGGTTACAAGATGTTATAAAATTGCCTTAGTTCCAACACATTACCGTCACCGGCATGCAAAAGAAAAATACATAGAAATAAAAGATACTGTCTAAAAGATCAAAATAAAATAATACAGTCAGACCAAATGTCAATATCATAAAATATGTCAAGAATTATTATATTACCAGAATCACACACAAAAAAAAACACAATATAAATGAACCATGAGTAACCTTATACATTAAAATGTCGTCTTATTATTTAAATATTCCTGTACAGAATAGAAACATTTTTTGATCAGCCATTTTTTAAGAGTCACCTTAAACTTGGTATATGGTAATTCTTTTATTACATCTGGCAAATGATTGTAAATTTTGAGTGACATGCAGTAACTGTTTCTGCTACATAATTTAGTTTTAGATGCAGGGTAATACAAGTCTGTTTGGATATCTTGTGCTAAACAGACAAACTTCTTTTTGGCTTACAAACAATTTTGAATTTGTTTTAACAAAATTACAAATTTCATATACATATAGCGATGGGACTGTAAGTAAATTTAGTTCTATGAATAGAGGTTTACAGGTGGTCCATGAATTAACATTTTATATAGCTCGTACGCATTGTTTTTGTGCTATGAAAGCTCTATTAACTTTTACTGAATTACCCCACAATAGGCATTATATCTCAAGTTTGAAGCTATGTATGTAAAAGCATATCACGGTTATGTAACCGTGATATGCTTTTAGAGCAGTTTGTTTGCTACTTAGTCTAGCTAGTCGCCATAGGACATAGGCAAATCTATTAATTTTACTGCATACTTTGTCTATATGTGGTTTCCAAGTACACTTGTCATCAAATTCGATACCCAAGAAGGTTGTTTCATTTACCTCAGTTAGTGATTCGCCGTTAAACGTGAGCTTCAAATTGTTTTTATTTCCACCCTTATTTAGAAATTGTATAAATTTTGTTTTGCTTAAGTTTACCATTAAATTATTAGCCTTCAACCACTGAATAATGTTTTCAATAGTTGTGTTTAAAACCTCATTATAGTTTTCAACTCGATTGTTGGGCACCACTACTGAAATATCATCAGCGTACAGAGTACAATGATGCCTTGTTATCTGAGGAAGGTCATTAATATAAATTAAGAAGAGCAATGGTCCCAAGATACTGCCTTGGGGTACACCTACTCTATTATGCTTCCGATCTGATTGAAAGGTAGCTTCTTCTAAGTTGCATTCTTTCACTTAAATAACTATTTAACCAATCATTTGTACAGCCGCGTATACCACATATTTCACATTTGTGTAAGAGAGACTTGTGTGAAACGAAATCTAAGGCTTTGCTCATATCGAAAAAGATGGTTGTAGTTTACTTTGTTATTGATATATTGTATTATCTTATCCATAAGCGAGAAAGCTGCATGTATAGTGGACTTTCCCTTCTGAAAGCCATACTGAACAGAAGTCATTTTATTTTGTCTAGTATGAGTTTTAGTACTCGAGTAATATAGTATAGTGGGATATTCAATTACCACTTGCTTAGCGTAGTTTTTGTTGGTTCGGAATAAAATAAAAAAATATATAGACTATATATAAATATAAACTACGTATAGGCTTATGTTTCAATACAATCTTACCGTGATGGTAAGCACACAAAGCCTAAAAATGAAATGGCTCTCAATTGCAGCTGACACACAACATTTCATCAACACAATAGTCTATAAATTGTTTGATGAATTAATCATTAGATAATGTAATGTAAAACCGTCGGAGCAAAACGTCAGTTAAGGTGGAGGCTTCGGTTGGGGCGTTAAATTCAAATTTTATCACGTTTTCTGCTAATTGCAGCTCAGTTATAGGTCGTAAGTTATCAACATGTTATTTGCGACAAGAATGGTAGTATATTTACTGATTAATAACAAAAGAAATCATCAACACATTCCTCCAAGGTATATTAGCAACAAACGTGATAAAATTTGAATTTAACGCTCCAACCGAAGGTTTACTCTTAACATAACACATAAGTACATCACTATAACGAATCTGGTAGCTAGAGCTATGTTATGCTTGTGACGTTATAAATTTTTCATCAAAATTTGATTCACGGATTTGGATTTTGAAAAAATTATTTAGTTCAGACTCTATTTAAGGCACTTAAATTGACTCTACCACTGAATGAAGTTGAATATTCAGGCCTAGGACTAATATAATTTTGACGTTTCGTTATAGTAATAAATAATTATTTGGTAGGTAGTCCGAAAGTGTAGCTCGTGTTCCATGTAAAATAGATAGATTGATAATGCTTTATTGTCACACCACGGAAAATATAAAAAATATATAAAAAAATAACTTAACCAAAAGAAAAACAAAAGTGTTACAATGGGCGGCCTTATCACTAAAAGTGATCTCTACCAGGCAACCTTTGGATGGAGAGGAATATAATTAACTAAATAAGACGGGGGTGTGCAATTCCAAAAATTAAAAAGTTTGATATATCCTTATATACCTACAATAAACTAACTTACTACTTATACTAAATAGAAAATATATAAATATAAACAAATATATATATATACCAATTCTATATAAATATACTAGGATAAAAAACTACTTGGAAAGATAAAACTTCTTGAGGTGTATCTTGGTATCGCAGATTTTTTCGCTAACTTCAAAACTGTCTGATTAGAATTCCTACATTATTATTCTATACTTTTTAGTGTTTTTGAAGGCGGTTCGTTTTTTGTAAAAAGTTATTTATTTATAAATATTTACTTTTTTGCCGTTTTTGCCATTTCCATCGATAGATCCTGAGACTTGGTGACCGGGACCCCCTCAGGATAATACAAAATCCAATAAAAAAATAATTTTTAAAATCGATTCACATATGACCATGTAATCGCGTAACACATAAAAAAATATACAGTCGGATTAAACCCACCTTTTTTGAAGTCGTTTAAAAAATTATAGAGAAAAGATTCAATACTGACATAAATTCTAGTATGCATGTAAATATCCACCTTTTTCTGAATACACAATCGAGTATAGCTGTCAATGTTTATCGATAAGAAGACAAATAATGATGGTGAAATTGTATGTCTGACATACATAACATACCTACGATAGTGTTTAAAACATAGCTAATGTGGGTCGGGAAATCTATCTATTTCAACATTTAGTTTTAGATTACGAGTAACATTTTAATTAGCACTTGAAAACTGGATTTATCGATCTTACTGATATGTATTATAAACTAGCTTCCGTCCCGCGGTTTCACCCGCGTCCCCGAAGTATCTTCTGTTTTCCCGAGAAAAAAAGTATCCTATGTGTTAATCCAGTTTATAAACTATCTGTGTACCAAATTTCATCCAAATCCGTTCATTCGTTTTTGCGTGAAAGAGTTACAAACATCCATCCATCCATACTCACAAACTTTCGTCTTTGTAAATTAGTACTCTTTCACGTAAAATCTACTGAACGGATTTGGATGAAACTTGGCACATAGATAGATCATACCCTGAAATAACATATAGGCTACTTTTTATCCCGGGAAAACATAAGAGCCCACGGGATCGCGGGAAAAACCACAGGGCAGGGCAAGCTAGTGCATTCATATTTTGTTTTAATTCTTATATGCGATATTTATCTTCGATCATTCAGGATTTACGTCTAACCAAGACAAAGATAGTATTTAACTGTTTTATTAATTTTTAGTCAGTGCCTAACTCTCATATAGTTCTAGCTGTTCCCCGCGGTTTCACTCGCGTTCTTGGGATAAAATAGGTATAGTCTATGTCCTTCTCCATAACATTGACTATCTACGTGCCAAATTTCATCATGATGGGTAGCGGAATAGTCATGAAAAGTCAGTAAAAGATAACAAACAAACAGAGTAACTTTCGCTTTAATAATATTATGCTTTTTATGTATTTTTTATAATTTTGACTGTAATATATAACATACGTTTTTGTTGTGGGTTCGATTATTATTATTTTATTGTGATTAAAGTATAAACTTTTCCAATAAATAACTTCGCCGAGCGTTCAAAGAATTTATCAATGAAATGAAATTATATGTAAATATCACTTACTTCGCATTCCATAGTAAGAAAATCTCTCGCAGAACTCATTTGTTACAATAAACCCGACTGCCCTCGGATACTTTAGTGTCTGAAAAAGAAGAAAAGTAGATGGTCATTTTTAGTTTTCCGCCCCGCGGTTTCACTCGCTTTCCCTGGGTATCTTATGTTTTCCCGGGATAAAAAGTAGCCTCTATGTTATTCTAGAGTATGATCTATCTATATGCCAAGTTTCATCCAAATCCGTCCAATAATTTTTACGTGAAAGAGTAACAAACATTCATCCATACTCACATACTTTTGCAATTAATTAGGATTACTCAAAATAATTAAATTCTAACGCTAAGGGGTCTAGAATCATTAAATCAATACAAGTTTTTAATTTTATTTACGACTAGCTGTTCCCCGTGGCTTCACTCGCGTTCTCGGGATAAAAAGTAGCCCTACAACCTTCGAGGATAATGTAGCGTTTTATTAGAGAACGATTTTTTCGAATCGGACCAGTAATTAACACCAGAGATTAGCGCGTTCAATCAAACAAACAAACTTTATTATTAGTATAGATATATATGTCTCTTACACCCCCCAGGTAAAAACAATACACTAATCACCAATAGACCATTGTTAAATTCAGAGAGTATTTTTACATGCACTTATGAAAACTTCAGATGAAAAAATGTAGTTATTTCTTCATCGACTGCAAAATAACACAAACTACCCTAAAATAACAGTTTCTCGCTGTGCCGTTACTGCGTGTAAAACCGGCAATGGCCAATTTTGAGAATTTTAAAACAATAAATTTTTGTGTGGAACAGATTTCAGAAAAATGAGTGTAAATATATTATTGGAAATTCCCGTTAATATGACAATGTATTCGACGCTTTGTTTATTCAGTAGTGAATATAGTATAACGGTAAATTTAATCTGTGAAAATATGACCGCCTTTTTGAAGGAGTACCTACTTACTCGTACTATAATATGAATTATGTATTCTCATGTATCGAAAATGAGTTAATGTTTAAATACCAAAGCGTTATTTTTATGTAAAATCTATATGAAAGTATATAGTTACTAGTTGATGAACCCATATAGTACAAATCCATATAGTATATACCCAAAGGTAGTTGGGTAAGTTTTATAACATTTGCAGCTTCATAAGTTTCGGATATCATTTCATCAATATATCTGTTTCGCCTAAAATTGAGCTATATTACGAAACTCCATACAAATCTGTATCATTAGATGAAACAAAAGATAGTTGATGAAATGCTATCCGAAACTTATGAAGCTGCAAATATGACATAATTAACCCTACATGTCGATCAATAATCTCGCGTGCAGGCTCTCAATTGCGTTGACCTCAATTGGAATGCATAGTTATTCAATGCACTAAGTTTATAAGTAGTAACAATACTTTTAATATAAAATACTTAGTAAATTCTTAATTAACGTGGAAATAGGGTAGTTGACTGACTTATCAAATCAGCTACTTTTTAATAAATGTCAAAACGATAGTTTATATGCGATTTCTTTATGAAATATTACACTATGATGTCATAGTTTCACAGCATCAAATGATCTACTCTTTGTGGTTCTACTGGTAATTAAAAATACATTATATGTACAACATATTTGATGTTTCTACGTGTTTTTAGATGTTTTATGCATTGGTTAGTGTTTGGTCATTTATTTTTGACACTGTCTACTAGCCTATTATTCTATTGGTGCATAAAAACACATTCCTCACAACGCGGCTTAGCTCATCTCTGGTGGATGCGCAGCTTTACCGTTTTAAAACATAATGATATCATAAAAACCACATTTCGTTAATAACTTAAGTAACTCGATAGTCATCATCATCAATATTATGATAATAAAATTGACGTTAATTTAAAAGTAATATTTCACTTGATAATTGTCCTCGTATTCAATGAATTAACAAACGAAGGGTTAATTAATGCCTAGTTAAAGACTTCAATTATAGTAAATTTGAAGCCACTTCATGTCTTGTCTTGTTCCGAATTCCGCACGTCGCGTCGCATGCAATATCTGAAACTGGTAAAAACTGGATCGTGATCTTTGTCGGAACCGCGCTGCCGATTTTTGTAATTAACTGGCGGGTCTCGCTTGACGGGCCACCGACTACATTGGGAATCTGGTACATTTTTGAACCCTATAACGGTCTTAACAATTTCTTAATGGCTGATGATAAGTAAAAATAAAAAAGCCTTTTATTTCTTACACATAATGAGGAATACCAACAAAAAAATCGAATTAGTCCGTCAGTTAGATTATCAAAAAATATTGGATACGTATTTTTTATTTTATTAAATCAATAAGAAATTACAAAGATAAGTCCCATCAAAGTGCAGGATTGGGGCTTGTGACGTCATTGTACAACTACTTTTTAGTACACTTTTTGCAGACCGGAAAATTTTAACGCACTGTATCTTCGTTATTTTTTGTTTTCGGATCAAAATAAAAAATACGTATCCAATATTTTTTGATAATCTAACTGACGGACTAATTAGATTTTTTTGTTGTTATTCCTCATTTACACAAAAAAAAAATCTAGTGTTATGTTAGTTGGTTAGTTTTATGTGTAAGACCCCCTAATTGGGTGAAGGCTTCCTCGAAAGATGCCCATTCGTCTCTGCTTTTTGGGCCCAGTTTGGGCCAGCTATTTTCTGGACTGCGTCTTCCCGTCGTGTTAATGGTCCTTATGTTCCACCTCTTATCACCTCGCTATGTGACCTGCCCATTTCCACTTTAATGGCTGATACTCCGATATTTGTATGTTTAATATTTGAAGTCCCTGATCACTGACTAACATATCAACGCACAGCCAACACCACTGGTCCTCCACTCATGAAAGGAAAGTGTGTTGCTTGCGAAAATCCACTCCTATGGGTTTAAATAGGAGGTGAAACCGCGGGGCTTAAAGCTAGTCTAAATCTAAAATCGAAGCTGACGAAGCTCGTAAAAGTACACAACACACTACACACAACCGATCACGCTACCGTCCGCGACGGCGAGGACCGCCGCGACGTCCCACTCAGTCTCGTCCCGTTCAAGCGGCCCGAGCTGCCTACAGTAATCCGACCGACCCCAATTAGTCGTAACTTGTACAAAGTCCTCCCCCTCCCCCGGTAACGCCCTGAACCGAGGTTCGTACCCCATTCGGGGGTGCCCTCAGGCGTTGTTACCTAAATATTACCCGGCTGAGAGCCCTCTGCGCTCGCCGATTTGTCCGGTAAGGTTGTTGCAGCCATCTGAGGCTACCAACTTAGTCCTATAAAAAAAAAACTAAAAAGGAAAGCGCGTCTGACTGATCTATCAACGCACAGTTCAAACCACTGGATGGATCGGACTGAAATTTGGAATACAGATAGCTATTGTGACGTAGGCATCCACTAAGAATGGATTATTGAAAATTCGATAAGGTAGTTAATAGGTACATCGCGGGTGAAACCGCAGGGTAGAAAGCTAGTCTTGTAAAGACTACGTAGCAAATACCCAGCTTTTGGCCTAGGGGGGAGCAAATTCGATTTTTTCGAAAGTTAATACATAGTAATATTGCAAAAAATCAGCAGGTATTACCGTGGGATGGGATTTCCAGAAGGGGCAGCTGCCCTCCCCTGCCCCCCTCCCCCCTTGGTACCCCCATTGGCTCGCTAGATGAATATAAACTGATAGACGTGTTTGTGAAATCTTAAACTTAATCATTTATTCTTATAGATCATTGGCCTAATACTTTTGATAGTTATACTGCAATCGTCACCGGCCGGTATGGCATTGTATGCGCAGGCGACGCAATGCTCACGGCTGATTCATCAGTAATGTATTGTCACAATAGAATTAATGGATTGAGTGGTCTATATGTAACTGTGTCCAAAATGAACACTTACGATACCGTTATGAAGAGGAATATCGAATTGATCTCTTCGACAAAGGTTTGTGGGTTCATATACCGTTCGAGAAGTATATCTATCAATGTCTGGATAAGCTTCTCAGTTTAAGGCAGTTAAGACGATATCTGAGAAATGATGATTCTAGATTCAGTTTTTCTCGGCATTCTTTGTTGCAAGAGATTTGTAAAAAATATATGTTAAACTAAAGAATATGTACCGAGGAATAGTATTTTTTAAAATTTGAATTTTTCATTAGTAACTTCAGAAAAAAAGTCGTGAATATGCCCCTTTTTAAAACTAAGAATGATTTTTACTCTTATTTGGGCCATCCAAATAACTTGAATATTATTCTAAAATCCAATAGAAAGGGAATAGTTTTCTTACATAAAAAAAGGCTTAGTTTCTTTTTGAATAACTTAAAACCTTTTTTACTAAAAGTGGGCCTCTCATCTCGCTTATCCCCGTCAGTTTAGTAAAGGACGGAGACATTCGCGGAGAGCATCCTCATAAGAAACCTTGTGAACAGTAGGTATAATTACTGTTCTGAAGGTCAAAAAAACACAATGAGGCACTTTTAAGTGCTAGTACATATTTGTGCTTAGGATCCCAGCATTTGAACAATGAGAAGCGAACACCTACCTACACATGAAGATTGAACGTTTGATGTGTTTTTGCGACAAACGCGTAGGTAGTTGTCATCAAAAAAAATGTCACCATCCTAAATAAAAAAATACGTTTGCAACAGACCCAAAGATGTAAAATTAAGGTTGGTGACTTTATTATATATGTTAAACGGTCCTAATAAAATCTCCGTCAGGTAAAAACAACGGGACTAGCGCGACTCTGACTCGCGCAGGCGCTGATCCACGTGGGGGGGGGGGGGGCGTGCAATATTGCTATTAGATAGTATATTATCTCCTCTGTGCTATTTGCTATGCAATTCATAACTCGTATTTATAGCAGAGCCAAATATTTTTTGGCGAAAATGTAAATAATTTTATACAATTAATTTCCAATTTAGAAAAATTACATCATAATCTGCAGTAAATTCCAAAAATGAATTGCATTAGCAATATTGAACGAGCGGCCGTTTGAGCCCCCTCTTAGTCACGACCAATTCTTCAAATTATTGAAATAGTCATAGTGAAATTCTTCGTAACTATTGTTCGTAATGGGATTACATACCAGCAAAGATCATAAACAAATTAACATCACAATATAACCTTTCGGCATGCAATTTACATAGTAATTGATTCTAACGTGTCATACATAAATTAACATTAAATATTTTGTCAATACCTAACAACATTATTAAAAGTTACATTATTATAAAACAAAAAAAATACATGTCCGTACCAAATAGATAAAAATAATAATACATACCTAATATGTCAAGTAAAAATCCAGAGAACGCAAAACCGCGGGGGACAGCTAACTCAAATTAATTGATATTCAACTTTCATCTGATTAGATTCATTAGAATGTACAGTGCATAGCGTGGAAGACTCAAGGCGAGGCAATCTTCCGCTTCCTAATTGGACTTACTGTAATCGACTCACCAGCTATGTTACACTAGTTTCCGCCCCGCGGGTTCACTCGCGATCCTCTAGGCATCGTTTTTAGAATAGAAAGTAGGTTGGTGTTGTTTGCTCCGGTGCTCCGGTGCAGTTTCTATTTCACATCTCTTTCTTTAAAACGTTATTGATTTTTTTTTGTTTGTATAGTTTTTGCGATATCCATCAATCAGTTCCTGAGACTTGGTGACAATAGGACCACCTCGACCGCCCCCAATTAGTCGTAACTCGTACAAAGTCCTCCCCCTCCCCCGGTAACGCCCTGAGCCGAGGTTCGTATCCCATTCGGGGGTGCCCTCAGGCGTTGTTACCTACATATTACCCGGCTGAGAGCCCTCTGCGCTCGCCGATTTGAGGCTACAAAATTAGTCCTTTAAAAAAAAAAAGGACCACCTCAGGAGTATAAATAACTCTTTCGAATATAAAAAATCTTTTAACAAAAAATAAAACCGCCTTCAAAGGCTCTAAAGAGCATAAAATAACAGTAGTGGGTATTCGCCTGTTCTGGCTCACGACTTTTTGGTCCTTTTGGCCCTCATCGGCGGGCGGGCGGGCGACGCTGGCTAAAAAAAAAAAAAAAAAAAAAAAGTTTGGTGTCATTTCCTGGGTTTTCGGGGTCGCCCGATCGATCTAGCGCATCCGTTTTGTGATATCTGTTGCGGTTGCTGACATAGCTTATTGCTTTCAGTACCTCTAGTATCACCTAATTAAGCTAATGCTAATTGCTAATGATATGTCAATCGATTATTAGATTCTATACTCGATCTCTCTTGTTCTTAATCAGCTATTATCTCCCTCATTACTAATCACCTCTCCCCCGTCACTAATCACTTCCCTATTTGTTTACCTACTAATACCTACTGTTTACCTAATTAAACTTCCATATATTTTAATTTATATGCTTTTATTTTCATTTCATTAAGAAAAATGTATACGATACATATTATCCACCAAAATATCATTGTGCAATGTATTATCTGAAAATAAATTTATAAATCTCTGCATTGTACACCCATCAAATTTATGCAACAAATACATTAAACAGTACTCGCCACAAACAGAAGTAAAATCTTTTGAATCCTACGTGTGTTCCAATCCCATCGCTTTGAGTTTCTCCTCCTGCCGGTGATCGTCCGTATGAATCGAAATATTGACCAACACCGTTCGCATCAATATGAAGAGCTATCCAGTGCGATCCTGGTTATTTCGATAGTGTCAAATTCTCTTCGCATAACAGGTAAGTAGTGAGGTGGTGTAAAAACATTCATTTTATTAGTATGAAAGAAAAAAACATCCGCAAGCAATATCGATGACTTTTTTGAGATACCACCAAAGAGTAAAAGGAAGAAAACGGTTTCGTCAACAGTGGCGAGAGCCGAACGAGGTGGTGCTGGATTTGCATACATATCCACTAATAACGATGATGCGGACCAATCGACGCACCTCATCAAAATAGAAATCTACGATATGAAAAAACTCGCAAAGATCCCCGCTTCGAAACATTGGAAGCACGCAAACACAAGGACGAAATACTACGCCAAAATCGTGGATGATAACATATCGGATGATACGAACAATCTTGTTTTTAACAGTCAACAGTGGCGAGAGCCGATCGAGGTGGTGCTGGAGTTGCATACATATCCACTAATAACGATGATGCGGACCAATCGACGCACCTCATCAAAATAGAAATCTACGATATGAAAAAACTCGCAAAGATCCCCGCTTCGGAACATTGGAAGCACGCAACCACAAGGACGAAATACTACGCCAAAATCGTGGATGATAACATATCGGATGATACGAACAATTTTGTTTTTAACATAACAAAACAGACTGCAGAAAGTGACCGCGCGAAAAAATATTTTTTTAGTAATGTGAATGATAGATAACTTTGTATCTTACAAATAAAAAAAACATATTTTTGATTCAAGACTTTTATTTCATTTTCACAAGTTATTCAAACACACAGATGTATATGTTAACGGAAAAGTATCTAATCCGTCATTGTATACATTTCCTAGGAAATCCATACATTTCCTAAATATCAATCGGAGTATTACATTCGGGATATTTGTAAGGATAGCGGTATTTGGGGGGGGGGGTTGTAAGTGAAATTTATTTTTGTGCGAATAGTTTCAAATTTATGCAAAATAAAAAAAAATAACCCCAACCTATTTTTTCAATAGAATTTATATATTTCCTAGTATCATTATTGAAATAAAATTTCCTAGGAGAAATACACAGGATTTGTATACAATTCCTGTATTTTATACATTTCCGGTGACATATATACAAAATAGGTAGGTAGATTCTAAAATAAATTATATAGCTATGTACAAGAACTTTTTACACATAGTTTCTCAATTTTACTTCTTAAATCTATACATAATAATATGAAATCTTAACTACTATAGTCTACAGTTATATTTATGTTTTTATCTATTTCAATAACATTATCAAACTCTGCATAAACAATACAGTTAATGGTTTCTACAAGAAGATATTTCACCAATCATTTAAAAAGCAATATTCATAAAAATAATGTATTAACCTCACATAATTATTTAACAAATGTTGCAGTTATTGAAAGTGCTTTTAGTTTAAGAATTGTTACGTATAAAATTAAAAGTAAAATAGATAAATCGTCGAACTTAATTTTAGAGACACCGGAATTATTCTTAAATTCAATAAAAAGCGATATTTTATTCTTGATACAAGAGTGTATAAAACAACATAAAAGTTTTAAAGTAAATTTTATTTTACATGCTGATTTTGTACAAAAATCAAAAAATGTTAGGACCACTTTTGATTTTCAAAAAACAAATTTTATAATTTGTCAAGGAGATGACTTAAATATTTTATTTTCATCTTTAATTATAAGTAATAAAATTTGTACATTTGAAAAAAGAAGATAGTGGATGGAGTCTTAAAGAAATAAATTGTATAGATATGTGTATTAATAAATATAGGCCCTTACGCGGTAGTTCATATATCGATCTTCCTAGCGACATAAAAACAAAAAAGCTGTTATTAACGTTAAAAATACCGATAACTTATATTTTAAATGGGCATTACTTTCAGGTTTATATCCTGTAAATAAAAATGCCGATCGCGTAACCTCTTATACCATGCACGCTAACGTCCATGAATTTAATAATATTTCTTTTCCAATTAAAATTAACGACATATCAAAAATAGAAAATTTGAATGATGTTAGTATAAATGTTTTTGTATTAGAATATAATAAAGAAAAAAAATACATTCTATTGTAGGGCCATTATTTTTAACGAAACGTTGTAGGGATAAACATATTAATTATACTATATATGTCAAATGGGCAGAATACTCACTACTGTTACATTAAAAATTTATCACGATTAGTCAACAAAGAAAAATTTCAAATCACGGTCATGCAATTCATATATGTAATTCTTGTTTACTTAATTTTCCAACCCAGGAAAGACTTAATAATCATCGGCAGCATGATTGTGCTCACATTTGTACAGAATTACCAAACAATGAAAAATCTAAAAAATATTGGTTCGGACAACCAGTTAAAGTTTAATAACTACATGATAAAAAATTTAAATGCCTTTTGTAGTATATGCAGATTTCGAAGCATTTTTAAATCTGATAGATTCATGTAGTAACGATCCATCCAAACCTTTGTGTAAAATAACATTAAAAAACATGAGGTCTACAGTTTTGGATATTATATCAAATGTTCATATGATGACAGTTTGTCAAAATATGAGACGTATATAATAGTGGCCCAGACTGTACGCAAGTGTTTATGGAACGTTTGCATAAGGATCTTAAAATAATATGTCAAAAAATAGATTTCAAAAAAGACCCATTTCAATTACAAGTAACGATACACTAATAAATTAAAAAATCTGTTATATTTGTGAAACCGAATTGTAGCGTTGCACATGAAATATGTAGTTCTAAGAACAGAACTCATCGTCATATTCCAGTGTTTTTATATAACCTGAGTAACTATGATGCGCATTTTATTGTTCATGCTTAAACTTTGATGATGGTGACATTGAAGTCATTCCTCAGAATAAAGGAAGGTATATATCCTTCTCCAAAAAATTAAACATAAATAATCAACAAATTAGCTTAAGATTTATTGACTCTTTTAAATTTTTATCATGTAGTTTAGATAAATTAGCTAAAAATCTTAATGATGAAGAATTCATAGAGTTAAAAAGAAACTTTCCGAATAGCGATGATTTCATTCGGTTTAGGAGGAAAGGCGTCTATCCCTATGAATTTATGACTAGCTTTGAATGCCGGAAACTCACATCTCTACCTACCCAAAACCAATTTTATAGTTCTTTAACAGATTCCAATGTTTCGAACGACGATTACAATCATGCAAAAGACGTTTGGCAACATTTTCATTGCTGTACTATGTCAGACTACTCAGACTTATATTTAAAAACTGACGTATTGCTTTTGACTGACATATTTGAAAACTTTAGAAAACTTTGTCTTGCTACATATGACTTGGACCCCGCTCATTACTATACAGCACCAGGGTTAAGTTGGGATGCAATGTTAAAATATACGCAAATACTTCTGATATTGGTTTCATATTAAAAGTTGATTTAGCGTATCCTGATAACCTTCATGATTTGCATTCAGACTTTCCATTGTGTCCGGAAAATATATGTGTAGGTAATGACCAATGAAATTAAATTAGTCCCTAATTTAAATAATAAATCAAAATATATAATTCATTATAGAAATTTAAAACAGTGTATTCAAATGGGGTTGAAATTAATAAGAGTACATAGAAAGTCCTTGGTTAAAAAGGTATATAGATTTAAATACAAATTTTAGAACATTAGCTGAATCAGATTTTGAAAAAGACTTTTATAAATTAATGAACAATTCTGTATTTGGTAAAACAATGGAGAACATTGAAAAAAGAGTAAATGTAAAATTGGTAAGTAACATACTGGGAAAATCAAGGTAAAGCACTTGGTGCTCGAGATTTAATAGCCAAACCAGAATTTCATAGTTTATCTATATTTTCTGAAAATTTAGTGGCAGTTTAATTACGAAAAACCAAACTAATTTACAATAAACCTATTTATTTAGGTTTTTGTATTTTAGATATTCCCAAAACGCTTATGTATGATTTTCATTATAACTACATGGTGAAAAAATTTAACAAAAATCTTAAATTATTATACACAGATACTGATAGCTTAATATATCAAATTTTTACAGAAAACTTTTTTAGTGATATAAAACCCGTCCACTCAGCTTATTTTGATACATCAGATTATGCAATTGATAATATTTATGAGTACCCGAAAATAAACAAAAATAAATTAGGATTTTTCAAAGATGAGAATAGTGGTAAAATATTAAGAGAATTTGTAGGGTTACGCTCTAAAATGTATGCTTTTGAAGTTGAAGACAAATTTGTAGCAAAGGCAAAAGGTGTTAACAAAGGCATCACAAAAAATGGACATAGATAATTATAAGTCATGTCTATTTAATCAAAATGTAAAATATTGTAGCATGCTTAGATTTAAGTCTTTAAAACACAACATTTATACCCAAAAAATTAATAAAACATGTTTATCGTACAATGATACGAAACGATGCATAACATCGAATAACATTGATACATTAGCTTGGGGTCATTACAAATTAAGATAAGATTAATTTTTACAATGTTTAATTATATTTTATGTTTTTTACACGCACTAAGTATTTATAATCTTCATCTGTAATAAATTGTTTTGATATTATGACAATATTTCTTGTAATGTAGATTTATAATGTAAATAATATTTTTAGTAATAATCTTTTAGTTTTAAGTTGTAAATTGTATATATATTTTCGATTATTTTACTTTATATAAAAATCATAGTTTTACTTTTCTAGATTTAGTTTTATGTATAAATATTATAAGAATAATTTTAATCCTCTCTCTTTTCTTTTATTTTTAAATAAATACATATTTGTTTTTTACAATACATCACATTTAAATAGTGTATTATCTACACTGATTTATATTACTACGTATTATGTATTAGGTATCTATGAATTAATCTTTCATAAAAGTAAAATTTAAAAACCCCCCGACCCAAAAATAAACTAATAAAAACGAACAAATAATATTTTTTGGACGCGACGACAACGCTTGGAAAATAAAAATAATTGAACTTACATAATATATGTGACGATAATAATTATAATAGGTTTAAAATATTATTTGTTCGTTTTTATTAGTTTATTTTTGGGTCGGGGAGGTTTTTAAATTTTACTTTTATGAAAGATTAATTCATAGATACCTAATACATAATACGTAGTAATATAAATCAGTGTAGATAATACACTATTTAAATGTGATGTATTGTAAAAAACAAATATGTATTTATTTAAAAATAAAAGAAAAGAGAGAGGATTAAAATTATTCTTATAATATTTATACATAAAACTAAATCTAGAAAAGTAAAACTATGATTTTTATATAAAGTAAAATAATCGAAAATATATATACAATTTACAACTTAAAACTAAAAGATTATTACTAAAAATATTATTTACATTATAAATCTACATTACAAGAAATATTGTCATAATATCAAAACAATTTATTACAGATGAAGATTATAAATACTTAGTGCGTGTAAAAACCATAAAATATAATGAAACATTGTAAAAATTAATCTTATCTTAATTTGTAATGACCCCCAGCTAATGTATCAATGTTATTCGATGTTAAAATAATAGTTTTACTTTTCTAGATTTAGTTTTATGTATAAATATTATAAGAATAATTTTAATCCTCTCTCTTTTCTTTTATTTTTAAATAAATACATATTTGTTTTTTACAATACATCACATTTAAATAGTGTATTATCTACACTGATTTATATTCCTACGTATTATGTATTAGGTATCTATGAATTAATCTTTCATAAAAGTAAAATTTAAAAACCTCCCCGACCCAAAAATAAACTAATAAAAACGAACAAATAATATTTTAAACCTATTATAATTATTATCGTCACATATATTATGTAAGTTCAATTATTTTTATTTTCCAAGCGTTGTCGTCGCGTCCAAAAAATATTATTTGTTCGTTTTTATTAGTTTATTTTTGGGTCGGGGGGTTTTTAAATTTTACTTTTATGAAAGATTAATTCATAGATACCTAATACATAATACGTAGTAATATAAATCAGTGTAGATAATACACTATTTAAATGTGATGTATTGTAAAAAACAAATATGTATTTATTTAAAAATAAAAGAAAAGAGAGAGGATTAAAATTATTCTTATAATATTTATACATAAAACTAAATCTAGAAAAGTAAAACTATGATTTTTATATAAAGTAAAATAATCGAAAATATATATACAATTTACAACTTAAAACTAAAAGATTATTACTAAAAATATTATTTACATTATAAATCTACATTACAAGAAATATTGTCATAATATCAAAACAATTTATTACAGATGAAGATTATAAATACTTAGTGCGTGTAAAAAACATAAAATATAATTAAACATTGTAAAAATTAATCTTATCTTAATTTGTAATGACCCCAAGCTAATGTATCAATGTTATTCGATGTTATGCATCGTTTCGTATCATTGTACGATAAACATGTTTTATTAATTTTTTGGGTATAAATGTTGTGTTTTAAAGACTTAAATCTAAGCATGCTACAATATTTTACATTTTGATTAAATAGACATGACTTATAATTATCTATGTCCATTTTTTGTGATGCCTTTGTTAACACCTTTTGCCTTTGCTACAAATTTGTCTTCAACTTCAAAAGCATACATTTTAGAGCGTAACCCTACAAATTCTCTTAATATTTTACCACTATTCTCATCTTTGAAAAATCCTAATTTATTTTTGTTTATTTTCGGGTACTCATAAATATTATCAATTGCATAATCTGATGTATCAAAATAAGCTGAGTGGACGGGTTTTATATCACTAAAAAAGTTTTCTGTAAAAATTTGATATATTAAGCTATCAGTATCTGTGTATAATAATTTAAGATTTTTGTTAAATTTTTTCACCATGTAGTTATAATGAAAATCATACATAAGCGTTTTGGGAATATCTAAAATACAAAAACCTAAATAAATAGGTTTATTGTAAATTAGTTTGGTTTTTCGTAATTAAACTGCCACTAAATTTTCAGAAAATATAGATAAACTATGAAATTCTGGTTTGGCTATTAAATCTCGAGCACCAAGTGCTTTACCTTGATTTTCCCAGTATGTTACTTACCAATTTTACATTTACTCTTTTTTCAATGTTCTCCATTGTTTTACCAAATACAGAATTGTTCATTAATTTATAAAAGTCTTTTTCAAAATCTGATTCAGCTAATGTTCTAAAATTTGTATTTAAATCTATATACCTTTTTAACCAAGGACTTTCTATGTACTCTTATTAATTTCAACCCCATTTGAATACACTGTTTTAAATTTCTATAATGAATTATATATTTTGATTTATTATTTAAATTAGGGACTAATTTAATTTCATTGGTCATTACCTACACATATATTTTCCGGACACAATGGAAAGTCTGAATGCAAATCATGAAGGTTATCAGGATACGCTAAATCAACTTTTAATATGAAACCAATATCAGAAGTATTTGCGTATATTTTAACATTGCATCCCAACTTAACCCTGGTGCTGTATAGTAATGAGCGGGGTCCAAGTCATATGTAGCAAGACAAAGTTTTCTAAAGTTTTCAAATATGTCAGTCAAAAGCAATACGTCAGTTTTTAAATATAAGTCTGAGTAGTCTGACATAGTACAGCAATGAAAATGTTGCCAAACGTCTTTTGCATGATTGTAATCGTCGTTCGAAACATTGGAATCTGTTAAAGAACTATAAAATTGGTTTTGGGTAGGTAGAGATGTGAGTTTCCGGCATTCAAAGCTAGTCATAAATTCATAGGGATAGACGCCTTTCCTCCTAAACCGAATGAAATCATCGCTATTCGGAAAGTTTCTTTTTAACTCTATGAATTCTTCATCATTAAGATTTTTAGCTAATTTATCTAAACTACATGATAAAAATTTAAAAGAGTCAATAAATCTTAAGCTAATTTGTTGATTATTTATGTTTAATTTTTTGGAGAAGGATATATACCTTCCTTTATTCTGAGGAATGACTTCAATGTCACCATCATCAAAGTTTAAGCATGAACAATAAAATGCGCATCATAGTTACTCAGGTTATATAAAAACACTGGAATATGACGATGAGTTCTGTTCTTAGAACTACATATTTCATGTGCAACGCTACAATTCGGTTTCACAAATATAACAGATTTTTTAATTTATTAGTGTATCGTTACTTGTAATTGAAATGGGTCTTTTTTGAAATCTATTTTTTGACATATTATTTTAAGATCCTTATGCAAACGTTCCATAAACACTTGCGTACAGTCTGGGCCACTATTATATACGTCTCATATTTTGACAAACTGTCATCATATGAACATTTGATATAATATCCAAAACTGTAGACCTCATGTTTTTTAATGTTATTTTACACAAAGGTTTGGATGGATCGTTACTACATGAATCTATCAGATTTAAAAATGCTTCGAAATCTGCATATACTACAAAAGGCATTTAAATTTTTTATCATGTAGTTATTAAACTTTAACTGGTTGTCCGAACCAATATTTTTTAGATTTTTCATTGTTTGGTAATTCTGTACAAATGTGAGCACAATCATGCTGCCGATGATTATTAAGTCTTTCCTGGGTTGGAAAATTAAGTAAACAAGAATTACATATATGAATTGCATGACCGTGATTTGAAATTTTTCTTTGTTGACTAATCGTGATAAATTTTTAATGTAACAGTAGTGAGTATTCTGCCCATTTGACATATATAGTATAATTAATATGTTTATCCCTACAACGTTTCGTTAAAAATAATGGCCCTACAATAGAATGTATTTTTTTTCTTTATTATATTCTAATACAAAAACATTTATACTAACATCATTCAAATTTTCTATTTTTGATATGTCGTTAATTTTAATTGGAAAAGAAATATTATTAAATTCATGGACGTTAGCGTGCATGGTATAAGAGGTTACGCGATCGGCATTTTTATTTACAGGATATAAACCTGAAAGTAATGCCCATTTAAAATATAAGTTATCGGAATTTTTAACGTTAATAACAGCTTTTTTGTTTTTATGTCGCTAGGAAGATCGATATATGAACTACCGCGTAAGGGCCTATATTTATTAATACACATATCTATACAATTTATTTCTTTAAGACTCCATCCACTATCTTCTTTTTTCAAATGTACAAATTTTATTACTTATAATTAAAGATGAAAATAAAATATTTAAGTCATCTCCTTGACAAATTATAAAATTTGTTTTTTGAAAATCAAAAGTGGTCCTAACATTTTTTGATTTTTGTACAAAATCAGCATGTAAAATAAAATTTACTTTAAAACTTTTATGTTGTTTTATACACTCTTGTATCAAGAATAAAATATCGCTTTTTATTGAATTTAAGAATAATTCCGGTGTCTCTAAAATTAAGTTCGACGATTTATCTATTTTACTTTTAATTTTATACGTAACAATTCTTAAACTAAAAGCACTTTCAATAACTGCAACATTTGTTAAATAATTATGTGAGGTTAATACATTATTTTTATGAATATTGCTTTTTAAATGATTGGTGAAATATCTTCTTGTAGAAACCATTAACTGTATTGTTTATGCAGAGTTTGATAATGTTATTGAAATAGATAAAAACATAAATATAACTGTAGACTATAGTAGTTAAGATTTCATATTATTATGTATAGATTTAAGAAGTAAAATTGAGAAACTATGTGTAAAAAGTTCTTGTACATAGCTATATAATTTATTTTAGAATCTACCTACCTATTTTGTATATATGTCACCGGAAATGTATGAAATACAGGAATTGTATACAAATCCTGTGTATTTCTCCTAGGAAATTTTATTTCAATAATGATGACTGGATGATACTAGGAAATATATAAATTCTATTGAAAAAATAGGTTGGGGTTATTTTTTTTTATTTTGCATAAATTTGAAACTATTCGCACAAAAATAAATTTCACTTACAACCCCCCCCCCCAAATACCGCTATCCTTACAAATATCCCGAATGTAATACTCCGATTGATATTTAGGAAATGTATGGATTTCCTAGGAAATGTATACAATGACGGATTAGATACTTTTCCGTTAACATATACATCTGTGTGTTTGAATAACTTGTGAAAATGAAATAAAAGTCTTGAATCAAAAATATGTTTTTTTTATTTGTAAGATACAAAGTTATCTATCATTCACATTACTAAAAAAATATTTTTTCGCGCGGTCACTTTCTGCAGTCTGTTTTGTTATGTTAAAAACAAAATTGTTCGTATCATCCGATATGTTATCATCCACGATTTTGGCGTAGTATTTCGTCCTTGTGGTTGCGTGCTTCCAATGTTCCGAAGCGGGGATCTTTGCGAGTTTTTTCATATCGTAGATTTCTATTTTGATGAGGTGCGTCGATTGGTCCGCATCATCGTTATTAGTGGATATGTATGCAACTCCAGCACCACCTCGATCGGCTCTCGCCACTGTTGACTGTTAAAAACAAGATTGTTCGTATCATCCGATATGTTATCATCCACGATTTTGGCGTAGTATTTCGTCCTTGTGTTTGCGTGCTTCCAATGTTTCGAAGCGGGGATCTTTGCGAGTTTTTTCATATCGTAGATTTCTATTTTGATGAGGTGCGTCGATTGGTCCGCATCATCGTTATTAGTGGATATGTATGCAAATCCAGCACCACCTCGTTCGGCTCTCGCCACTGTTGACGAAACCGTTTTCTTCCTTTTACTCTTTGGTGGTATCTCAAAAAAGTCATCGATATTGCTTGCGGATGTTTTTTTCTTTCATACTAATAAAATGAATGTTTTTACACCACCTCACTACTTACCTGTTATGCGAAGAGAATTTGACACTATCGAAATAACCAGGATCGCACTGGATAGCTCTTCATATTGATGCGAACGGTGTTGGTCAATATTTCGATTCATACGGACGATCACCGGCAGGAGGAGAAACTCAAAGCGATGGGATTGGAACACACGTAGGATTCAAAAGATTTTACTTCTGTTTGTGGCGAGTACTGTTTAATGTATTTGTTGCATAAATTTGATGGGTGTACAATGCAGAGATTTATAAATTTATTTTCAGATAATACATTGCACAATGATATTTTGGTGGATAATATGTATCGTATATATTTTTCTTAATGAAATGAAAATAAAAGCATATAAATTAAAATATATGGAAGTTTAATTAGGTAAACAGTAGGTATTAGTAGGTAAACAAATAGGGAAGTGATTAGTGACGGGGGAGAGGTGATTAGTAATGAGGGAGATAATAGCTGATTAAGAACAAGAGAGATCGAGTATAGAATCTAATAATCGATTGACATATCATTAGCAATTAGCATTAGCTTAATTAGGTGATACTAGAGGTACTGAAAGCAATAAGCTATGTCAGCAACCGCAACAGATATCACAAAACGGATGCGCTAGATCGATCGGGCGACCCCGAAAACCCAGGAAATGACACCAAACTTTTTTTTTTTTTTTTTTTTTTTAGCCAGCGTCGCCCGCCCGCCCGCCGATGAGGGCCAAAAGGACCAAAAAGTCGTGAGCCAGAACAGGCGAATACCCACTACTAATAACTATGTAGAAACTCTAATCTTACATACTTTCATAATAACATCAAATTTTGGTAAGAAATAGTCGGTAATAAACTACATTTGGAGTTCCATTCTCAAAACGAAATGACTCGACACTGGCAAAATAAGGACTGACTTATATTTTGCAATTTTACAATATTTAAAATATTGTTTTCGTAATCTACAGTTACAGTATTAACGTAGGTGTACCAATCTCATGAGACAAAATTGGCAAAGGACATCGAAGAGAAAGATGTGCCTAGATTCTTAATTTGTATTATTTGGCCTAGATTTTGTAATATTTTTTTACTAAAACGTGTGTTTTTATATGCTGTTTTGTCCTGCAGTCGAAACTGCGAGGTGAGGGTCAGTGCGTAATAAAGACTCAGTTATCTTGTAAAGCTAAATTTACGTAAGAGGTCAAGGCGAGCAGTTTTCGCTGATGCGAAGGCGATGTAGTAGTTTACTTAGTAACTGTGGGAATTCCTAGACGCATCATTACAATCAGGGTCGGACTGAGCTGGAAGGGCTCCGGTGGCTCACAAGCCTGGGGCCCGGGACACAAAGCCCGGGACGGGAGAACAAATATAAAGTCGAAAATGAAATATACCTAAGCTTCATTCAAAAACTTTGCTGGATCAAAATGTATGAAAAGTTTTAAGTTTTTTTTGCTATTTCAAAGTTGTCTCTTCCTTTGTAGTTTTAATGTAGAAATCTTTCTTAATAACATTATTGAAAGTCATTATTTTTATATCGGACAATTTGGTGTATCCCATTGTCATTACGGTATGATGGGATTAGAAATGGCGGCCTCTCTCATGCTTGTTACCCTAATAAGGCACTTAAGAACGTCGCGTTGTTACTTACAATTATAGCAATAGATAGATAAATAGACAATTTAAATTGTATCTATCAAAAAGCCATTTCCATTACTATTAAATTCTGTCAATATAATTAATTGTGTTTATTTCAAACATTCAGGCGAGTCAGTGGATAATTTCTACTGATTAAAATATCATACTAATATTATAAAAGTTTGTGAGTTTGGATGTATGGATGTTTGTTACTCTTTCACGTAAAAACTACTTGGCACATAGAGAAGGCTACTTTTTATCCCGGGAAAACATAAAATACCTCGGGATCGCGGGTAAAATCGCGGGGCGGAAGCTAGTCAAAGAGTAAAACTAAGAGCGCTGATTTTCAATTAAGGGTAAACGTTCGGTTGAGCACGAAATTCAAATTTTATCACGTTTTTTGCAAATTATTTACTGATTAATAACAAAAGAAATCATCAACATATTCCTCCAAGGTATATTACTGACATATACGACTATTTAACGAAAATGTTACTAATATACCTTGGAGGAATATGTTGATGATTTCCTTTGTTATTAATCAGTAAATATACTACCATTCTTCTCGCAAATAACATGTTAATAACTTACGAACTTACTAATGTTAATAACTTACGACCTATAACTGAGCTGCAATTTGCAAAAAACGTGATAAAATTTGAATTTCGCTCCAACCGAACGTTCCCCCTTAAATGAAGAATAAAGTGTTTTTCGCTTTGAATAACTATTACTCGTATAATGTTAAGTTAAGTAAAACGGTACAACAATGATACAAACCTCATAGTATTTCGTTATCAGTTTAAGAGGTTGTCAATATTACAGATTATCATTATCATGTTTCGACATGCGCATGCGTTAAATGTGTCAAAATAAAATCGAGGATAAAAACTGGTTTCTGAAAGATATTTTTCAGGTATATCATATCAAAGCGATTTCCATTTATGAATGACGATCTGCTTCGCGCGAGGCCAACTGCATCAGCAACTGCATCTTAATAGCGATTCAACTTGACCTATGTAAATTGGTTTGTTTTTAGATCTCAGAATGTATGTTAATATTTTCAAAATTAAGTCAATTCCAACCAAGAGAAAAAAAACTTTTTAATTTTAAAACCGGCTATATTCGCGATGTTGATAAAAAAAAACTATTGACTTTACTTGATAGTAAAGCCAGAATTTTACCAGATATCTAACGTACTTACTTATTTTTAAAAGTACCATAATATTATCTACTCAATGCTTTTTTATATCTATTTTCAGACTTCTTATTATCATATTCAATTTAAAGAACACTCCTTATATTGCGTTTATTAATATTTCATACATTCCAAAAAAAGTTTCTTTTGACTCTTTTATGGCTTGATTACGTACCATGTTTTTATTTCTATCTTCAATATTTATGTGTTTATATATTTCGACAGTTTACAATAGTCTACTTTCTCTATTTGACAGTTTGGAAGTATATTTAATTAATTGGTATAATTTGAGTCTTTTTATTTTACGTGTAAATAATATGCCAATATATAATAGTTTTTAACCATCTCGCTATACGTAATACATATTTAAAATATAATTCTTTTTTTTAAACTCAATATTAATGATAAACAATCAGTCGAAATTTAAAATAAATGAACAACCTATATCAAATATGAAATAATGACAGCTAATAGATCGTTAGGTGGATCCCTCTGAACTCCCTCAACGGATGAGGAAAACAACAATGACATAAGCATATTCTTACAAAATGTCAAAGTATTTTTTGATTGGATAGACCTTAATATAATACTTTTTAAACTCTCGCGAACACAATTCATGTTTATAGTAATTTGATAATATTCTATGCGCGAATAGACCCGGTACATTACTATAAACATAGACCTTAATATGTTCTATGAACTGAAGGTGAGCACACAAAGCTCAAGCTCAAGTATGTAAGTAATTCATATGTGCACAAGAGGTGGTATAATAGTTGACTGACTTATCAAATCAGCTTCTTTTTAATAAATGTCAAAACGATAGTTTTGAAAGAAATTTGTATGAAATATTACACTATGACGTCATAGTTTCACAGCATCAAATGATCTACTCTTTGTGGTTCTACCGTTAATTAAAAATCATAAAATGTATTAAATGTACAACATATTTAATGTTTCCACATGTTTTTAGATGTTTTATGCATTGGTTAGTGTTTGGTCATTTATTTTTGACACTGTCAACTACCCCATTTTTGTTTTAAAACTATCAAATTACCATTGCCATTGGTTACAATAAGGGTGATTACCAAAAAAATATAATAAGTCCGTCAGTTAGATAACCAAAAAATATTGGATACATATTTTTCATAAAAACAAAAAATAATGCAGACACACTGCGTTAAAATTTCGCGTGAAGTCACGTCTTAGTACACTTTTTACAGAGAGATGACGTCACAAGCACTCCTGAACTTTGATGCGATTTATCGTTGTAATTTTTTATTGATTTGGTAAAATAAAAAATACGTATCCAATATTTTTTGATAACCTAACTGACAGACTAAACAGAATTAATTATTTTTTACCCAGTCATCATCCCTATACTGTTGTAAACAATTTATCATATCACAACTCTTTCCCACAAACTTGTTGAATAAGGATACGAGATATACCTATATAGCTTTTCAAAAAGTATGTCGTAAATGACAATGACCTTTGAGGTGCCTAAATTCACGCAAACAATCGGACTAATTAGACATAATATTCGTATATTTTTTGTTAGAAAGAGATTCTCAACAGAATCGGGGTCATTGTCATTTAGGAACTAGTCGTGATCAATAAAGATCGATGATTAAATTCACTTTGAAACAAACGGTCGGACTAGTTTGACAGGTCTACAATTGTTTTTTTTTTTAAATTGTAAGACTAAACTATCTAGTTGAAATGACATCATTGTACCACAGATTATGTATGTGATTGTACTTACACTATAAGCTATTTTAATGAACCAGTTAGTTATTTGGAGTCACGCTCTGATTAATAAATACAAAGTATTGGAATGTCGTCGATGCGTGTGTTAGTGCATAATTTTTTAATAAACTCTTTCGCTAAGAGTACACGTTATAATTATGCATAATGTTACCATGTGATGTGAAAAAAAGTCCTAAATTAATGTGTACCTAGTTTTTTTTTTGCCATTTTTGATGTATTGCAATATTGAGATTAGGTACCATATCACTTTGGTAACTAAATATTCATATCGGGAACGGCATCGTCATTTCGTGAACGCTCCAATATGCCAGAATCGTTCCCGAAATACGCCATGTTTTAGACGACACCTATTTTTTACGCCATGACACAGAATGCCATGACTTGGCTAATGTAAAATATTTGAGGTTTATTATAAATATCATGTATAATAAACGTATTTTTTCATTATTTCCAGTTAACGCGTTACCGGTATGATGAGCTATATTACCTATTTTTAATATTGCTGGCGATAAACTTTCTTGTCAGCCAATTTTTTTATATCTCCCACTACAACTACGCCATAAACATCTAGCGGCTGCATTCAAAAATACATTTTTTTCAGCCAACCGTAATTGCGTTCATTGAAATGATGCTGACATTGTTGGACATAATATTCAGACTTCTCATTCATAAATTTTTTCATTCTTTAATAATGCTTACAACTACCTACATGATATTAGATACAATTGAAAACCAACGAGTAAGACACCGCTAAAATTGCTACTTCGGACGCGTTCTCGAAATGACGTTTTGTACTTGTTGGAAACTGTTTTGTACCTATAGTCCATGGTTCTATTTTTCTTTTTTTACTTAAATTTTGATTTATTTATTTATTCCAAAACTTACAACACAAATGTCAATGAAAAATAAATGAGTCGTAATGTTGTGTCAGAGCTTGGTGGTTTTCATTTGCAGCATACTATCCACTTATAAGTTTTAATTCCTAACAGTACTTATTTCTTCAAATAATAATCAATATATTTTACTTTTACATGTCAAGTATAAATTATGTTACTTACGTCATTCCAACTTTAAAAAATATTATAAAAAGCCTTCAAAACAATGTTACTCAGATAAACTTTCGATAATATCGAGCCAGGAAATCCGTAAAAAATATTATTGTCATATAAATTACCTAAACGTTTTTGGTAAGAGCAGTAAAGTACCAAGTTTACAATTTACCATAGCATAAAATGAAAATAAATAAAAAAAGATGTGCGAAAAAATAAAACGTCAAGTTAAAAGAAAACTTTAAAAAAGGATCGTGGATAAATTGTCGAGTTTTGTTATCGGGCCTTGGAAAGAGAGAGCGGTATCATTGTCACATTCACTTTGCAGAAATTGCTTGTTATGTTTATGCAATCGCGTCAACACGTTGCATTTTACTGTAGCATTTATTGCTCAGGAGACAAGAGGTAGATTTAAAAAAATGCAAAAAATAAATAGGATTTTTTGTAATAATTTTAAATAATGGGACAGAAACTAAACCACTATATTACAAATTATAAGTATGGCTATAAAATATGTTTTTCAATATTATATTAAATTCAAAATCAGGTACAATTCAGGTAAAATTAAATTTTATTTAAAATTATTGAAATTCAACAAGTTATTATGTGATGAAACAGTCAACCGTAAATCAAATAAGAAACAAGCTGAATAAATGCTTGATAAAATTACATTTGAATTATACATTATTCATAATTCTTTCTAAATAAAAATACTAGTTTGGCGGTCTTTACATTCCGCGATCTTTGCAAATAATAAAAAAAAAACATGTTTTAAAAACAGCTGTAATTTGAAGATAGGTAGAAAAAAATCCGTAATCCGATAAATGGGAAAACTGAAGAAGGATTTTTTCCGAATAACCAAAGACAATGATACTTTCTTCATAAACATGGTTAAGAAAGTAAGCTAACTGCAAAATACTCCAAATTATTTATTCCAGTATCAGGCAATACCCGTTTGGAAGTTGCTACAACTCGTTTCCGAAATTGGCTACTTTTTATGTCGCGACGGAACGTAGGTAGAGTTCGAAAATAGAGGATTTGTTTATATATGTATACTAGCTGTTCCCCGCGGTTTCACTCGTATTCCTGGCATAAAAGTAGCCTATAACCTTCGGGGATAATGTAGCTTCCTATTAGAAAAAGAAATATGTCTATGATTTTTTTAGTTATTAATCAGTAAATATTCTACCATTCTTGTCGCACATACGACCTTTTAGGCTTTTACAGAGCTGCGATTAGCAAAAACGTAATAAAATTTACCTTCAAGTGTTCAAACAAAGATAACAAATGAAACGTATATAAAATACTATACAATAAAGAATTCACGTATAACGTGGAACGATAACTTAAATAAACATGAATGAAAAACATTTCATTTATTATAACTATTTGACTCAGGCGTGACTTTACGGAAATCCATTATAAGATTAGATGGAAGACAAATATTTAGTAACTAATTCCGCTGGATATATCCTTCTCTGTCAAGTCCAAAACAAGGGAACTTAACAGGAAATCGACACGTGTTTCGCTTCTTCACGAAGCATCATCAGGACGTAGTAGACCCACCGTCGACTACTCGACGAACGCGAACAAACACACGAACACAGAACCCGTATGAATGCGCACAAGCACACACACACTGAGCTCCGCAGACGTGTTGACTCGTCGACCGCCGAACAGAAAGTCAGAAACACGTGTCGATGTTTTGGACTTGACAGAGAAGGATATATCCAGCGGAATTAGTTACTAAATATTTGTCTTCCATCTAATCTTATATTATTTATTTGAAGAGATTATTGCATTGCCTTTGTTATTAAGTATTTGATATTTACTAACCAGGTAAATATGTCTAAGTTAAGTTATCTTAAGGCCTAGACATGCGTTAGTCACATTGGAAGATGACAAGACTTGTAAAAACTTAAATCTTGTCGCATGTGAAAACGAAGGCGAGAAAAGCGAAAATCGTGAAAAGTTATGCCTTTTAGCAGGTGATTCATGCCTATGGACTACTAGCTGTCCCCCACGGCTTCACTCGCGTTCCCGGGATAAAAAGTAGCCTATATCCTTCGGGGATAATGTAGCTTCCTATAAGTGAAATAATTTTTCAAATCGGACCAGTAACTCCGGAGATTGGCACATTCAAACAAACAAACTCATCAGTTTTATTATTAGTATAGATAGATGAAAACGTTATTATTAATCTTATTCCTTCCTATCAAAGTTTAAATTTAAATAACAAAAAAATAACATTACCTCTTTGTTAATGAAAATGAAACTAGTCTAACTGGAAAATATTTTTTCTTATCAACAGCATAACGGTGTGATGGTTTTTGTGCATGTAGTTTAGATTTTATATATATGTTGGTATAGATAGCTCAAACCGTAAGGTCTAGTTACAAGAAATTTTGCACAGGTTCGTAGGTAAGGTAGGGGATTTCAGACTTTACCTAATCTAAATATAATATTATTAAGGAGATTGGTTTTGAATGTTTGGATAGAGATAAAATATGAAAACACTATGAGCGGGAATGCAAAGCAGCTCGTTTTTGAAAAGCGAAGACAAGACTTCAATATTATCGATTAGGCTGCATGGGCTAGAAACCCTTTGCTTTCCTTAGAATGGAAAAGTAAAAGTTAATTCCAAGTTAAGGTAGATGGTCCGCATTTTGAATTTTAACAAATATTTACTTAGTACGTTTTAATTTATTACGAAAATCTATTTGCCGTTTGTGAAGAGACTCAGGGATATGGCTATAGATGTATCTATGTATTCATTTTGCATTAAAAATATTATAGAACTGTACATTGGTTCCTTTATTACAAAATGACCATTATTTATTGTTAAGGAACCAAAGTATTTTCAAAAGTTTCAAAAGCATAATTTAATCCATACATAGATTATTGTACGTTCTAAACACAAAATTCCTTTCCATAGATACCTGCCTACTTATTATTGATATAATAGAGGTGATGACTAAAAAAATCTAATTACTCCGTCAGTTAGATTACCAAAAAATATTGGACAAATTTTTTCTTTAGTTCCGAAAAAAAAAATATAACGAACGACTTACAGTGCGTTAAAATTTCTGAACGACGATGCGACTTATCATTGTAATTTGCCAATATTTTTTGATAACCTAACTGACGGACTAAATAGAATTAATTATTTTTTACCCAGTCATCATCCCTATTAATTGAAATGCAAAAATGCGGCACATTCCGCTTAACTAGCTGATTGTTACATTAGTGCAAACTATAATTTCAACTTGATTTACAAGTTATATCAGTACTTAACTAATGACAGTGTAAATCAGGCTTTGCCTCAAGAGACATCGCATAGTTAATCGTTTAATTCACATCACAACCTACTTGCCCGAGGTACTTGATCGAGTAACTCGCACAAGGACTAACCTAGTTAGAAACTTGCTACAAGTAGAATATTAAATCCTCTCACTTCAAAATAACTAAGTTCTGGTTATTTAAATTCGATATATAATTTACTAGCTACAATATACCTGTTCCCCGCGGCTTTACTCGCGTCCCCGGGATAGAAAGTAGCCTATAACCTTCGGGGACAATGTAGCTTGTTATTAGTGAAAGATTTTTTCGAATCGGACCAGTAACACAGAGATTAGCGCGTTCAAACAAACTCTTCAGCGTTATTATTAGTATATATTTACACTCGCGTTTATCCCAGGGTTAAAAAGTAACGTATGTCCATACCTGCCTGCGTATCTGCCACATTTCATGGCGATTCAGTCATGAAGAGGTAACAAACAAACAGACAAATAGACATATTACGTTCGCATTTATATTATTAGTAGGGATATTTTAATGTAAGTTATAATTTCGGAACCATTATATCGATTTAAATATTTTGTGACGGAAAAAGTCGTCTCTCCAGACCTTATATTATTTGAGACATAAAAAAGCGTTTTGCGGTAAAATAAAAATTTACCTAATCACAAAGAAAACATAATAATCCATGAAATAGAAACCTATAGCTCAACCTCAAATAAAATTACACATATTATTGCAATTAAATAAAAAAAAATATCCCAAGCTATGTAAACATGAATGCAGTGAAATATACGTCAAGTTTTATTATACGAGTAATACTATAACTCGCAGTTTGGAAAACGTATAAAACTATGTTATTAATTAAATTACAATGTGTACCAACCACAGATTTTTCTTCCATATTTTCCACGAATTGTCTTGCATGAATTCAATAAATTGCACTTTCTAACTTTGTTTATTATGTATCTGTATATTGCTAAATTAATTAACGTTCTATGTCATATTTTTTTAAATGTTACGCAGCGCAGAGGCAAGCGCGCGAACAGTCAGTGTGCGCGCTACTGACATGCGCCGGAGTCAATCGAGACGACGGACGTTCACTTGAGACATGCTGAATTCCAACAAAGGACACACAAATGCTATAAAAATAAGTTTTCTATGACACAGTGTCGCTGGCTCAGTGCGACTACGCGGCGCGAGCGCAAACAATAGAGAGTACAGACTAGTCTGAGAGTTGGTGGGAAGTCCTTTATATTACGTCGATCATAATATTATGGAAAGTGTAGCTCAAGACATGTGTGTTTGTTTGTGGCTTTGATGAACTACTAATCAAATTGGTACTTTTTATAGCTTCCCGTTATACGGCGACAGTTAGTATTTAATCGCTGATAACTTTATAAAGTTTCTGCACAATTAGATATAATATCCCGAGTCTTAATAAAAAAAAGCAAATTATTTTTGACATAGACTGTAAAGAATTCGGAATGCAGCCTTAAATTGTGATGTATTTTTTTAAATTTTAGTGTTGTTTTCAACTCTAAAATATTTTTTTAATGATCTGTCATACTCATGGGCCAGCTAGCCAAATATAAGAAAATGGTCATCTCAGCCATCTTGGATTGGCGGCCATTTTGAGAGAGAGATGGCAATCATGGTTTTTATAACATCATAATAAACCTATTGTGAAAAGAAAATTTGATATCCCCAAATTTCATCACAATGTCCTTTCGGCCTACTATAAGAACATTTTGAAATCATCCTCTATACTGTAACAACAAGAACTATTTTTAAATAAAAATACAACACCGAATACTCGTAGTAGGTTAATGACATCCAAATATTCCTATAATGTTTAATATACATTTTGATGATACAAATTAATTAAGATAATAATTTCACATGCACTTACATTTTTGTGTACGGTTTTTCGTTATAATGATGAGTCAAGTAATGCTTTTCTTTTTATAAGTATTTTATTTTTATATTAGGTATGTGACAAGAACGCACGGCCACAGATCAAGCTACACACGGCAGCACCTTATGCGGTTGTAATAGGAGCCTATTTTGCAACAAAAATGTGTAGCTCGATCTGAGACCGTGTGTACCTTATTACGTGCTATAAATTATATAATGAAAGAAATACCGCACTTGTAACGTTATTAAGCAAATTTAATTTATAAAACCGGAGTCTGTTTATGGAAACATGATTCACACATACATTGTGTTGGTTATTCTACATTACATTATAATATTGTTTTATATTAATATAATAATATTACGTACACGTGCTTGCTCTGGGTCCGTGAGAACATCATATACATGATTAATTTAGTTATATATATCCAATGATATATTAAACTAACAGATATGTTACGTTCATACTTATACATAATTTGGATTTTAAATCTGTTCCAAGCAATACAAAACTGCACACGTTGACAAGTTTCACGAATAAATAAAACAAAAGATACGAAGTAGCACATAAATGAAAGAGATAGCTTTATTTTAGTGAGTGCGACACACTCGTGAATCTTACGCTCGCCGCAGCTAATCAAAATATTTCCCAATTGGGCCCTTTTTTAAGTCTTCACAACACACCCGCTTATAACATATCTGCTTCTCGTTTATTTTATATCATTGGGTATATCTATCTATACTAATAATAAAGCTGAAGAGTTTGTCTGTTTGAACCCGCTAATCTCTGGTGTTACTGGTCCGATTCGAAAAAATATTTCACTAATAGGAAGCTACATTATACTACGCTACGAAGGTTATAGGCTACTTTTGATCTCGGGAATTTGGGTGAAACCGCGGGGAATAGCTAGTATGTATATAATCCGTCTAATCTGAGATAATACGTTTTGACATCTGCCTGTAAATTAAGTAACTATGTTGCAATCAGATACAATAAATTTCAAAATAAGCTTTAAATCGATAAAAAAATTACAATATCGAAAATGTTTCCATAAGTAATGAAGCACTTTTTGCATTAATGCCGTTACCAAAACCATCCAAAACGAAAAAAGTTATCAGAAATACATTTAACCGGTTTCAATTAAAAACCGATTGCAAGATAGGTACCAAGAATAGTTACGTAATAACCTCACTGGGTAATAATAATTGGATCTTTTATGAAAAGCTCTATAAGACATAGAAAGGCAAATAGTAGAGTTGAAAGATAAGCATACAACATTCTTTGATACAACAAATTAAGCAACTGAGAAACTTGATAATACACTAGCTGTTCCACGGCTTCACTCGCCTCCCCGGGATAGAAAGTAGCCTATATAACCTTCGGGGATAATGTAGCTTCCTATTAGTGAAATAATTTTTCAAATCGGACCAGTATCTCCGGAGATTAGCGCGTTCAAACAAACAAACAAACTCTTCAGCTTTATTATTAGTATAGATGCTATGATTGAAGGAACTTGAAGAACTTTAAGTTCAACCACATAAATAGAATTTTTTTTTGGTACGAACTTGGCTTTCTTTCACATTTATGTTTTTGGTGGGTCCGTGCACCCGGGTGATTTTTATTGAGATTTTCATACCGAAATGCCGTCCAAACTGATTCATGGTGGATTAAAAAAAAATCTAAATAATATCTGATTCAAATTACAGCTTAGGAGGTACCTACAGTAGGTATCAAAATGGAATCTAAACAAGAAACGTTGAAAAACATAATCATAAACACAAAATACCACCAATAATCTATAATATAAAAATGAATCGCAAAATGTATTGGTAAGCGCATAACTCAAGAACGGCTGAACTGATTTGGCTGAAAATTGGTGGGGAGGTAGCTTAGAACCAGGAGAAGATCTTAGGATAGGTAGGGGTAGGTAGGGGTAGGTAGAGGTAGGTAGGGTAGGTCCCAGTTTTATTTTTGTTCTCAGGGCAAGACAACGTCTGCTGGGTCAGCTAGTATTCAATAAAACTCAAAATACACGATTCTATGACAAGTACCTGGATGCCGTGGCTTTGCTCTGTTAATTTTTTTTGGTAAATCGTGTTTTTTGGTAATTAAACCTAGCTAGATCGATTTATCGCCCCGAAACCCCCAGCAAACTAAATTTCATGAAAATCGTTGGAGCCGTTTCCCAACGTCACTTCGCAACTTCCCGCCAAAAAGTAGCAAAACAACTTATCTGTTAGTTAAAATAATGTTGCAAATAAATACCACAAGAAGTAGCTAAGCGATGTTGATAGCCGTGTACTTAATAGGGTAGTTGACTGACTTATCAAATCAGCTACAATTTAATAAATGTCAAAACGATAGTTTATATGGAATTTTGTATGAAATATTACACTATGACGTCATAGTTTCACAGCATCAAATGATCTACTCTTTGTGGTTCTACTGGTAATTAAAAATACATTAAATGTCTAACATATTTGATGTTTCTACTTCTACGTGTTTTTACATGTTTTATGCATTGGTTAGTGTTTGGTCATTTATTTTTGACAGTGTCAACTACCCTATTATATACTTAATTTACTACAAGTAGATGTAGTTGTAATAGCCAATAGTAGGTAAGTAAGTAAATTCGATTCAAGTTGTTTTATTTACCTACTTGACAAGCCAGTTGGCGCAGTTGGTTAAGGTTAAACCTTCGGTTGAAGCGCGAAATTCAAATTTTATCACGTTTTTTGCAAATTGCAGCTCAGTTATAGGTCGTAAGTTATCAACATGTTATTTGCGACAATAATGGTAGTATATTTACTGATTAATAACAAAATAAATCATCAACATATTCCTCCAAGGTTTATTACTGACATATACAACTATTTCATGAAAATGTTACTAATATACCTTGGAGCAATATGTTGATGATTTCTTTTGTTATTAATCAGTAAATATACTATCATTCTTGTCGCAAATAAGATGCTAATAACTTACGACCTATAACTGAGCTGCAATTTGCAAAAAACGTGATAAAATTTAAATTTCGCGCTCCAACCGACGCCTCCACCTTAAGACACTACCTGTAGCGCCGCTGGTCGTGGGTTCGATTCCCATCCAGGACAAACATTTGTGTGCATGAACATGTCTGTTTGTCCTGAGTCTGGGCGTAATTAGGTATCTATATAAGTATGTATTTACAAAAAAAAAAGTTGTATATGTTGTATATTAGTTATCTGGATTCCATAGTACCTACAAGCTCTGCTTAGGGGATCAGTTAACCATATATGTGAATAATGTCCCACCCAGGATATTTATTATGTATTTATTTATTTATTATACCACTGAGGTATATTAATTATTACGTATAGAGAAGCTATCCTAAGGAAAGGTCATGCTCCATTTTGTTAATATTCGCTGCATCGCTGAAACAGATAGTCGTCTAACCAGATAGTTTAAACACGTAGCGCTAGAACGCTTTTAAGGTCTAGTTTTTTCGCGACCGAAAAGTCCATGAAAATCACGGCGCCTTCTCGTTTCGTGTAAAGTGCGGCCGGATGGCTGCAGTTGAACGGATAGTGGTTATGTGTGGCGTCTTCTCTATAGGTGTAGTTATATACATCAGTGATTTACTTACATTATAAAAGTTTTACCGCAAGCAAATAAAATATCAATGTAATGTGTAAAATTATACAGGGAAAACCGCATTTGTTTCTTTAGAGTAGGGTATATATATTATTATTTTTTACTAATATATAGGCATGTATTTTACCACAATCTGACCGTGGTCAGTGATGATGTGGCCGATAGTGTTAAGCACACAAAACCTAGAAGAGAACTGGCTCTCAAGTGCAGCTGTCGGAACACACCGCGGTGTTTGGCGACAGATTTACAACTTGAGGGTGGTAGGCAGCCAGGCGGGTACTACAAAGTAGGTACCCTACCACCGTGCTATGGTTTCCTCACGATATTTTCCTGCACCGAAAGTTCAAGCTCATTGTACGATTCGTAGCCGCGAACTTCGTCTCTGCATTCGACGTCACTTACCACTGAGCTATCATCGCTTTAAAATTAGCAGTAATACAAACAGTCAAAGTTCCCGGACCGATAATATTTCCCATATCAGCCTAAAGACACCACTGCTGCACAAAGGCCTCACCTAAGGATCTCCACACTGCTGCAGTAGTCTTGCGGTACCCGCATCCAGCGGTTTCCCGCGATCTTAACAAGATCTCCACGCCACGCTGCGTCTTCCGGTTCACGGTCGCCACTCAAGAACCTTTCTGCCCCAGCGGCTAATACTTTGGTTAGACTGCGGATCTCATCATTTCTGATTCGATCTCACAGGGAAACACCTAGCTTAGCCCTCTTATCTCTCATTGCTCTTTGGGTGACCTTGAGCCTTCCTATGAGGCCCATAGTAAGCGACCTCTATATTTCTAACAGTTTCAAATTAATATTAGGTTGCCATTGCGAACATTTTGTGTGGGAGCAAGGTGGGAGCAGCTCTATAATTTTTATGGTCCACCTTCTATCCAATTAGTTAAACCTCTTAAAAAAGGTTATAAAGCAAACACAAGTTCCAAAAAAACAACTCAAAGTAGGTATCTACCTAAAATATACAACCTAAAAATAGCATAATTATTTACACAACAATCATACTAATTTTATACGCGGCAACACTATGGAAATATTCCATTTGAAATTACATTACACTATGCCCGATAACTTTTTAATTAACCATGAACATAACCTTACCTTTTTTCCGCGTTTCTGCAGGAGATCACGGTTTAATTCCGCTGCATCTTCAGTCTCCATTATGCTTGATTTCACAGATGGAACAAAGTTTAGGATGGACTCACTTCGCGTACATTTTGCGTAGGTACTAACATTGATAAGACGATAAACTGATATCTGTCTAATGTAGAACGCAAAGGCAGGAAACCTTTGCTTACCTTGTAGACTATTGTTTAGGTTATGTTGTTACACGCGATAAAGTAAACTACAGACTCAGATTGTTTATAAATCTGTGACTACAGAGCATAGATTTAAAAGATTTTCTATAACACGTAAGTATACGACTACAGGGTTCTAATTGTAACGTAAAAAACACGTGTGACTATTAAAAATCCTTGTGGGAGTCCAATAATGTAGTTTTCCTCGCATACATGTGATAAATATACAATAGTTATACAGTACTATAAAATGCTTGTTTTTATTCAAGACTTGGATATTACTATTGAAAGTATTACTATTGAATCATTCACGAAACTTAGACAATATTGCCAGTGTAGTTATGTTTCGCCACGTGACCCTTATCTCGCTATAAATAAAGTTAATTATAATGTTAATGAGTGAATCAGTTATTTGGGCATGGTAGGCTATAATAAACAACATGCATCTATTTTTATTTATGCGTAATAGGTTAAAATGTGATTAAGTCAGCCATTATGAATGAGGTTAAGAGGATGTTTTCCGCGAATCATTCCGTCTCGTACTAACCTGAGGGAGACAAGCGAAACAGGCGAGGCTCACTTTTAGTAGGAAAGACTGTTTGTTATTTAAAAAATATTTAGCCTTTTTAAAAAAAATAAGAATACTATTCCTTTTCTATTACATCTCAGAATGTATGTTCATATTTTCAAGTTATTTGGATGGACCAATTATGAGAAATAATCACGATTTTTTTCTGACGTACCTAATGAAAATTTCAAAGAAAAAAAATATTCCTCGTCACATATTCTCTAGTTTAACATATATATTTTACAAATCTCTTGCAACAAAGAATGCTGAGAAAAACTTAATCTAGAATCATCATTTCTCTACTCTCTATATTCTAGACTGACTAATCTATCAACGCACAGCAAACCACTGGGCGGATCGCAATGAAATTTGGCACACAGATAGCCTAAGATGGAAACGCGCGGGACAGGCTAGTTATGAATAAAAGCAAAGAAAAAATAAAAAAAACTTAACTTTGTTGGAGGTTCGTTATGTAGGTAGCATACTCTGTGCTCCCGTTGTATGTTACTGATAAGATAAGTGAAGCATTCTGAAGCAAGTTTCAACTCTCGATAAATCTTCATATGTACACTAGACTACAGTATCACTCGCGATCCGCGTGATTAAGAAATTTTATAGGTCATTTTTACCCCTTGGGATACAGTGGAGTGTTTTAGGAACCCTAGATACTTTTTAAAATAAAATATAACTTATTTTACTGTGTTATATAGAATCAGAAGAATTTTTAAAATCAGTCCAGTAGTTTTGAGTTTATGTTGATAGATATAGGTCAATCGAACGATGTTTACCATTCCTAGGCATAACGAACGAGATAAATATTTCACAGCATAATGTACGTTTAGGCGGAGTAAGTCACTTTCTTAGCAGGTCATTTTCTGTCCTACGTCATTTTCTGACTAAATCACTCAAACTCAAAACTCTTTTATTCAGTTTAGGCCCTGATAAGAATGTCGATAGTTACAATTATTACAATAGACTACCGTCGGTTCCACATACACTTAAACTGAGAAGAGACTTTCGGGTGAAGTCATTTTCTAGGAAAGGTATGCTCGCTTTGTACAGTTAGAACAACAAAAAATATTAGATAAGCGTCTTTGTATTCTAAACAATACGTTTACTTTTCTCTTTAGAACTTCTGATATCCTGGTACACAGCCAGCTATATCTACGTTAGATAGATAATACTCAGATAAATGGAAATCCTGTCACGATATGACTTCTTTAACAAGATAGCATTATTTTACGGTAAGTAGGTAAGTAAACATTTCTGAAACTGAAACAAAATTTATTGTTCTATAACGATCACGTACGGAGTTCAATCGGTTCTAGATTATCAACCATAGGCATTTCCTGACAGAGGAACTCCGAAAAGTGTCTGTAAGATTGTAAACAGAAAATGTAAAAATTGGACGACATCTTATGGCAGCATATTATCCTGAATGATATACCGAAGCACTGAGCCCAAACTATTGAGAACATATGTTTCAAAGGACATTTTTTCCTTTTAAAAATTTCCAATCGGTTTTGCATGGTTTTTGTATTCTTTTTAAGAGCAGTAGAAGCAGCAGGCTTTTCTTGGTGCAGCCGGAATGAGTTTAGTAGGGTAGGTTTGCGTGAATACTGTTTTCGTTATGAATGGATTGTGTTTTTCAGTTATGGCGTGGTGTTTGACCTCCATGTTGATTCTGGCATACATGTCGCCCTTCTCTTCCTCTTTTCGTATCAATATGTAGTAAGGCCGAAACTCGTTCGCGTACATTTTTGTTTATTTTGTATTTTGCAATTTTTACGAGAAATTTAATTATTTTGGCTCTTCTGTCAACGTTGAAGTGAAATGAATTACCTATTTTAAATCGTCTCTGGTGACGTCTATCAGAAAAAAAATATGTAAATAATTTATGATGATTATTTTCTTTTTTCAAAAATGAAACCGAGTTTCAAGAGAGGTAGGTTCATCGAATTATTATTTACTAGCTGTCTCCCGTGGTTTCGCTCGTGTTCCCGGGATAAAAAGTAGCCTATAACTTGCGATGATAATGTATGTGTACCTAGGTAATGCTTTCTATTTGTGAAAGTAATTTTCGAATCCGACTGTTAGATTGGATCCATAGAGATTAGCGCGTTCAGACACAAACTCTACAGCTTTATTATTTTAAACTAGCTGTTCCCCGCGGCTACACTCACATTCCCGGGATAAAAAGTTGCCTATAACCTTCGGGGATAATGGAGCTTCCTGAAAGATTTTTTTGAATCGGACCATTAACTCGTAGTAGTAAGTAGATTAGAGCGTTCAACCAAATAAACAAACTCTTCAATAGATACCTATATATTATTAAGTCATTGGAATGTTGATATTTTAAAGTTTTATGTATCCTAGATTCGGCGTGTTCGTTGCGCGCTCGCTTGAAAGTGTCCAGCGTGCTCGTTTCAAAGATACAAGGTTTTTGTAAGTACTAATCAAATTGTCGTAAAAAAACATAATAAAAAGATGGCCATATCTTCTCGTATTCTTTTGTCCCTATCAAACAAAATATAGACAGAAAGAATAATCGTGGCAAAAGAACAGATGCAGATAATACCTACATAATGTTACAAGTTAAAAATATAGGATTGCCATTAATCGGCATAAGTAATTGACTCAAGCGTGACCTTGCAGAAATCCATTATTTAGGAAAGAAAGACTAATTCCGCTGGATCTCCTCTCCTTCTCTGTCAAGTCCCAAACAAGAGAAACACGTGTCGATTTCCTGTTAAATTTCCTATTATGACAATCCTAGTTAGTTTTGTAGACTCTTTATTATTAATTAGGTATTATGTAGGTACTTATACCGTGTAAGTTGAGGGTTCAAATATTACATCAAAATTGTGAGGAAACCATATGGTTGGAGAGCGCACTGTAGTAAACCCTACCTCATCGAGTAACAACTTGAGACCTAGCCCATACGATAGAAGTCATCGAAAAACGTATAAAAAAAGTTGGTTGCCTCATCCTATCCTGGCACTTTCTGAAATCGGCCAGATTTTAGGGTGCTGAAAAATGACCGATTTAACCTCATCGAGTAACAAGATGCCACTAATGCCATTCGATAGCTTAGATAAGCCCGATGATAAAAATATAAGGTTGCGTGACCTCAGCCTGGAGGATTTCCTAGTCGGCCAGGTTTTATGTCGGATTTACGAAGGCAAAATTTAAGGAAATCGTCTATAAAACAATGAATTTGACATAATTTCAATGGTTTAACTGTATGAGATGGCTATGATACATATTTGAGTTCATACAAAATCGGTCAAGTGTGTGTCGGACCACGCATCCCATAATATTTCATATTTTACAGATTTTTTAATGCTTTAAAATGAGCGACCCTACCTCTTCGAGTTACAAGATGTCTATAATGCCATCCGATAGCTTAGATAACCCCGATTATAAAAATATAACGTTGTCTGCCCTCACCCTGAAGGATTTCCTAGTCGGCCAGGTTTTAAGTCGGATTTACTAAGGCAAAATATATGGAAGAAATGAAATTAATTTCACATTATTTCAATGGTTTAACTTAATGACGATTGTTTTGATACTTATTTGAGTTTATAAAAATGCTGTCAAGTGTGAGATCACACCATGCATCGTAAGTTTTCATAACAGATTGGTTACCCAAAATAGTTTCAATCTAGAGTTCTTATCCCAATTTATCTAATTATGGTACATTATATACATTTAAACTATTTTTCATCCAACCTGTGATGAACTTGCACATAAGTAATCAAGTTAAATTAAGCTGTATTATTATTAAAATTATATACTTATAGTTTGTGATAATTCATTCAACTATTGTGATGAAATCGAAGTAGAATAATCGTACTATTTTCAGTTTCATCAATAGCCACATCCAAGTTAAATGATTGATGATTATTTTTCATGTTTATTCCGAGAATAACTAAATACAACTGTAAATATTATTAAATTTACAACGTTTAACTCTAGATGATAGTATTCTGGCTGAAAATAAAGTTTTTCATTATCCGTCACATTCAATAGCTATACTTCCAAAATCTTCGAAATATTGTAGATTGTAGAGTTCTCGACCAAGCATAGCATAGAGTTTAGTATTTTAATCACAGTTTATTTACCCAATATAGTTTAAATAAACGTCCCTAAATTTACAAATTTGTCCGGTGAGGTTGAAGCAGCCATCAGAGGCTATCTATAATATATAACGTTAGTCCTTTCCAAAAAAAAAAAATTGGCTTACAAACGTTTATATCTACATATCTTCTGACTAACTGATTTATTAACGGAGAGCCTAAACCACTGGGGCCATAAACTTGCGGCTTTTTATTCGTAAAAAAGTTACCAAACGTTGATTAGTTAAAATTCCGTAGTCTTTATCTTTGTAGGATATTTTGGATATTTATCTGACAAGTGACGTATGGTGATCGAAAGAGTGAGATGGAGGACACTATAACACTGATTTAGTTAAATAGCGTTTATGAATAAGAGGGCTAAAGTTTATCTCCCCATTCACTATGAACTTGAAGTTTTGATGATATTTTTTTGTACCTAATGTCACCACAGTATGATTTTTTGTTCCAGAGAGAGATTCGCTTATTTTCTTAAATTACTTAAAAACTATTCGTCTTAAAATTGTAAAAGAAATATTATATTTGAGATCCTCACAACGAGCCCTTTTATTTGATATAGCTGTTCCGCGCGGTTTCACTCGCATTCCCGGGATAAAAAGTAGCCTATAACTTTCGGGGATAATGTAGCTTCCTATGAAATATTTTTTCGAATCGGACCAGCACGTTCCAACAAACAAACTCTTCAGATTTATTATTAGTATAGATTCAACGTTAGTAAAGCTTTAGTAGATGATTGATCATTATAGAAATATTTCTAGGGAATTCCCTAGCAATCGTTTTTTAAATTGTTTAAAAAATATTAGGATCCCTGTTTAAAAAAGTAAGTTTAATCATATGAAATGAATGAAATGAAATATTATTTATTCAAATAGACCTTCACAGGCACTTATGAATTGTCAGACTCTAATGCACGGTTCGGAAGGTAGCTTTTGCTGAGAAGAGCCGGCAATATATATTTACGTTTTACATTTGTTTTAAATCATGTAGCGATCAATGCATAAATTAACCGTAAAATATGGCATAGCATGGACAAATTACGACTAGAAACAGGTAAAGATTATTATAAATAATAATAAGGTTTGCATTAGACTTCTGAAACAAGTTCCCCTCTATGGAATTCTTGATTAAAACTATAAAACTATCCAATGGTATTATTGACATCTTGTTACTCGAAGCCAAACGCCAAAATAAGATAAATAAAATGCTTTAAAATAAGCATATTTTAACAGATTTTTTAACCCAGGTACCCTACCTGGGTTAAAAAATCTGTAAAATATGAATTTCTATGGCATGCGTGGTTCGACACACACTTGTCAGCATTTTTATAAACTCAAATAAGTATCAAAACAATCGTCATTAAGTTAAACCATTGAAATAATGTGAAATTAATTTCATTTCTTCCATATATTTTGCCTTAGTAAATCCGACATAAAACCTGGCCGACTAGGAAATCCTTCAGGGTGAGGGCAGACAACGTTATATTTTTATAATCGGGGTTATGTAAGCTATCGGATGGCATTATAGACATCTTGTAACTCGAAGAGGTAGGGTCGCTCATTTTAAAGCATTAAAAAATCTGTAAAATATGAAATTTTATGGGATGCGTGGTCCAACACACACTTGACCGATTTTGTATGAACTCAAATATGTATCATAGCCATCTCATACAGTTAAACCATTGAAATTATGTCAAATTCATTGTTTTATAGACGATTTCCTTAAATTTTGCCTTCGTAAATCCGACATAAAACCTGGCCGACTAGGAAATCCTCCAGGCTGAGGTCACGCAACCTTATATTTTTATCATCGGGCTTATCTAAGCTATCGAATGGCATTAGTGGCATCTTGTTACTCGATGAGGTTAAATCGGTCATTTTTCAGCACCCTAAAATCTGGCCGATTTCGGAAAGTGCCAGGATAGGATGAGGCAACCAACTTTTTTTATACGTTTTTCGATGACTTCTATCGTATGGGCTAGGTCTCAAGTTGTTACTCGATGAGGTAAGATGCACCAAAAAAAGGGACCTCTTAACTGCCCATTCCTCAAAACCGTCCAGGTTGCGCCCACGCAACCCTGTTTTTTTAAGAGTATTTTTTTACTATACACCACCAGAAACTAGTCCCATGTTGTTACCTTATGAGGTAGGGTTTACTACAGTGCGCTCTCCAACCAATAGCTCGGTGGTATACATATAGTCCTTTTGCAGTGGGTACCTATATAGGAACTCCACTGGCTGGCTATGTCCCTTTGAAAACCCGCTGTCAAACTTTGCTTAGCTGGCTGTGGTGTGTTCCTACAATTTACCTTCTATGCTTTAAGAAGGTAAGAGTAATTAACAGATCTTCCTGAGATTGCTAATGTCATTTTGTCCTTCTACGCAATTTTATAATGTATTCATTTTCTTTTTTGTTTCTGTGTATTCATAGTTTTAATTACCTTAGTACTTCTGTTGGCGGACAAATAAAATTTATTTCTTTCTTTCTTTCTTTCATTACCTACGATAGATAGTTAAAATAACTGAAAAGTTTTAATATATACGCTCATTTATTATGGATAGAAAAACAACATTGAATCCCATACTACGATTTGTTTCTACAACTCTTACATCCACGTGGCTGAGGGGTCCTGGTTGTATGAAAATGGTCCTTCATTTGTTGCAGCAAAGTTTTCACGAGGCGCTTATCTCTCAACAGTTTACTGTCTTTCAATTTCTCCATAACTTGCTGTATCTGTGGCGCCAATGTGGTAACTGTGCTTCTTTTATTAAATAGTATAAAATCACTTGGAGGCGTCTTCCCGCGCGCCTGTCACATATAATATAGCTATTATACAACTCTCTGACTTATTGCTAGTTATATAATGCCAGTTAAATATATATTCGTATTATATTAGTTGAAGTATAAGTTTTTAATACGGGGAAGTAGTGTTTTTCATGCGATACATGTATTTTCTTTTAGGTATATTCACTTTAATAAACTTGTCGGGTTGATTTTCTTGATTGCGACCAGCGTTGCATGTGGCGCACTGGAAAGAATACTCTAATTGGGACAATACTGATATTTTACTAAATACTAGATGTGATGCCGTCGTACAGCGACTATTCAGCCTCAGACGAATAGAATATCTGACATATCAATACTATACTGAACAGTAGCATGCTGCGGGTCTACTTTAAGCACCTCATAATTACAAGCGATTTAAATTAATTACCTGCCAACACAATTGGTAAATGGTCCATAAATAGTATGAATTTTTAACGTATATTTCGTTTGGTTTAATTTATTAGGTACTTCATTTTGAACCTGAGTCGTAATTTTGTGATTTATTAAATAGATAAAAATATTACAGAACTGTAGCTAAGTACATTGGTTCCGTTCTGACAAGATGTCCGTAATTTGTTAAGGAACCAAATTAAGGATTTACATAGATTCAAAAGCTTAATCAATATATTGAATAATTAACTCGGGAGCTAATCACAAAATTTATTTCAATATGTACTTATAAAATTAATGTAATAAACTAAAATGTAAAAATTATCCGTAAAAAATTCCAACAGCGCGGACCATTCACCTTATTAAAGTATTTATTCTTTGCTGCAGGTCTGTGGTCTCCTGTCTGTTTTTGAGTTACCGATAGAGGACTGTTCTACCGAAATACGTTATTTTCTGTCACTGCTTTCTAAAATTCTCTCTAATAAATATTACCTTATTTGGATATGATAAGGGTGTGGTAAAAAAAAATTCTATGTTTAGTTAATGATAACGTTTCTTTTTAATCTTTGAGACTAAAGATGACAAAGTATTTTTTATATGTGTAATTGTGTTTTTAAAAATTTTCCGAGTATCATTTAATTTTCGTAAAATAAAAGCTTGGTTTCGATCTACCGTTCTCAAGTTCTGATGTACAGGCTTAACTGGTTTCTTGAATGGGGCCTGAACAACAAGAAAAATATTTTATATCCAAACTTTTTATTAGAACATGTAAAGTAGGCTATGAGGTTTCGATGAAGGAATCGTGAGGCAACCATAGCACGGTGGTCCAGTACGTAATAGCATTGAGTACCTAATAGCACAGAATAATTAAACTCAAAACAAAAGAGTTTGCAACGACCAGTAACTGTTCTGCCCTTATTTTAGAAAATTCAACCGCGGGCGGAACGCTTGTTTACCTAAATCTGTTTTAAAGTGCCTATTAGCAGAAAATTTGTGATTAGAGCATGTGACGTATGTCAATTGACTAATACTTGTATTCATTAAGCTTTTAAAACTATTTAAATCGATACATTGGTTCCTTTATCAATAAATAACGACAATTTAAACTAAATAAACCATTGTATAGTTCTATAATATCTTGAATACATAAATAAAATTATAGTCTCAGTGGCTAATTACAAAATTACGACTCGAAAGGCGCCTATAATTTAAATAATCAATAATCCATTAAACTTAACACTATAAAAATAACCATTACGTAAGCTACTTACGGCGCTGGCAATAGAAATAACGAAGAAAATAACAGAAAGAAATAGTATTTGCGTGAACGCCTTCATGATTGTTGAAAGAGTGACGTTCTAAATAAAAATGGTGAACAAAATACTTCACTTTATGAGTTATAAAACAACATGGTGTAACTGTAGTACTTATTATAATTTTATTGTATTGTTATTACCTACGTCTTGATCAATAGGTAGTTGCGAAATAGTATAATAAACTAACAAATATCTATAGATGCGAAGGCGAGTTTGTTTGTAAAACTTTATTTTAAGTAATTGCCCGACTGTCCCTGGAGGGTAATGTTTTTCGCGCGTATGTATGTAGGTATGTGTTAACGGAAAAGTATCTAATCTGACGGATACTTATACATTTCCTAGGAAATCCATACATTTCCTAAATATCTATCGGAGTATTACATTGGGATATTTGTAAGGATAGCAGTATTTGGGGGGTTGGTTGTAAGTGAAATTTATTTTTGTGCGAATACTTTCAAATTTATGCAAAATAAAAAAATAACCCCAACCTATTTTTTTCAATAGAATTTATATAGGTATATTTCCTAGTATCATCTATACTATAATATTATAAAGAGGAAAGATTTGTTTGTTTGTTTGTTTGTTTGTTTGTAATGAATAGGCTCCGAAACTACTGGACCGATTTCAAAAAGTCTTTCACCTTTGGAAAGCTACATTATCCCCGAGTAACATAGGCTATATTATATTTTAAAAAAAATTAGGGATCCTTACTAAAACTCCAATAATGTAACATAAGGTGTAAAAAAATGACCTGAAAAATTCCTTACGTCGCGTGCGCTGCGAAAACTATTGATGATAGAACAAAATCATTTACTACGACTTTGCAGAACTCATCATTATCTACAAAAAGTGTCGCGACAGCATATGTCTAAATATTATAGTTATGTCACAGTAAGCAGTTTTTTATTCTAAAATATTAATTTATATATGCCGCCTCTTGAAAAGGCTCTTCATTTGTACCTTGGTATTAATCCTCATCAAAATAAATTACTTTATATTCAAGACGGCTTTAATACCTTTTTATAACTTTTTGAATTATACAATTCGGACATTTCATTCGGAAGATATCACGAGTTTAAAAATGCAAGTATTAGAAAAAAGTCGCGTGGTTGTCGCTCACCGCGCTCAGCTAGCCAGCATGCGATGTAGGCTCCATGTAAGCGTCACTGGGGTACGGGGGGGGAGTCAATGTAATCTATATATATATATATATATATAAAAGAAAGTCGTGTTAGTTACTCCACTTATAACTCAAGAACGGCTGAACCGATTTAGCTGAAAATTGGCAGGGAGGTAGTTTAGAGCCAGGAGAAGGACATAGGATAAGTAGGTAGGGGTAGGTAGGGTAGGTAGGTAAGGTAGGTAGGGGTAGGTAAGGTAGGTAGGGGTAGGTAGGGGTAGGTAGGGTAGGTAGGTAAGGTAGGTAGGGGTAGGTAGGGTAGGTAGGTAAGGTAGGTAGGGGTAGGTAGTTAGGTAGGGGTAGGTAGTTAGGTAGGGGTAGGTAGATAGGTAGGGGTAGGTAGATAGGTAGGGGTAGGTAGTTAGGTAGGGGTAGGTAGTTAGGTAGGGTAGGTAGGTAAGGTAGGTAGGGGTAGGTAGTTAGGTAGGGGTAGGTAGTTAGGTAGGGGTAGGTAGTTAGGTAGGGGTATGTAGATAGGTAGGGGTAGGTAGATAGGTAGGGGTAGGTAGGTAAGGTAGGTAGGGGTAGGTAGTTAGGTAGGGGTAGGTAGTTAGGTAGGGGTAGGTAGATAGGTAGGGGTAGGTAGTTAGGTAGGGAAGGTAGGTAGGGGTAGGTAGGTAGGTCCCAGTTTTATTTTTGTTCTCAGGGCAGGACAACGTCTGCCGGGTCAGCTAGTTATTGAAATAAAATTTCCTAGGAGAAATACACAGGAATTGTGTACAATTCCTATGTTTCATACATTTCCGTTCGGCCCAATTGCACCAACGTCGTATAGCACTAACTCACGGGTTAAATATGGCTATGTGACAGAATTTGTATAGAGAATCTGTCAGATTTACATATTTAACCCGGGGGTTAGTGTTATACGACGGTGGTGCAATTGGGCCTAAGCAAGTAAGCACTGTTTTGATGCATGTTTTGTATCTAGTCCTGTACCTGTACCTCTCTTTATTACGCGTGGGTCACTAGGTATGTACACACGGCCACAGATCAAGCTACACACTGCGGCACCTTATGCGCTTGTAATAGGCGCTATTTTGCAACAAAAATGTGTAGCTTGATCTGTGGCCGTGTGTACCTACCTATATAAAAATTACCAAAAATGAAAATGATGGAATTTTGGCGCCAAAATGTTTATTAAACTTTCATTTTTCTCCCAAACCTGAGTGATCGAAATGAAAGATTTTAAAAGATTATTACATTAATATATACTTACCTATAAATTATTTTATTAAATGTTAGGATTGAGGTTTTTTTTTATTGCACGCCTTTTTTTAGTTAGGTAGTATTATTTAGTGTAGACTTAAGTATGTATCTTGAATACCTACATAACATATCCAGGTCAAAGTTAACTGCAACTGTTATATCCGATATTATTATCACAGTTATTATGAACACAATACCACATGAGTAAATACATACCGTATCTCAATGATATATTAAACTAACTTTATTTAATATCATTGCCTTATCTTACCTACAATTACCTGTCTTTGAAATGTCAAGAAAATTTCTTTGATCAAATAAAAATATTGAAAATTAGAGCCGTTCTAGCTCTAATTTGATATATCATTATTCACTGTATGTTACTATAGCTCTTGCCTGCGACTTCGTCTGCGTGAATTTTAGAATTCGAAGAGTACATACATACAATCAGCTAAAACCTAAAACTTCGATCAACCATAGCTAAAATGATAAAGAGATTAGAACTATAGCTTGCTTACTATTCAATAATCTGTGCATGGAACCAAATTGAACGAACGGATCTTCACGTCTCACCTGTCAGTCACGTGGACTGGACTAGGACTATGCAATGATCCAAGTTTGCCAACTGTCAGAAATTATCTGTCTGTCATTCGTTCATAAACAAAAACAAACCATGAAACCAAACATCAATAAAAATTCATGAAGTTAATTCCCACTATAAATTATCTTCTTTCATTATAATTGTGTGTTAAAATATTAATTAGAATTCTTTCTGTTCACCACATCGGACGAAATGCAATTATCGAGCGAATATCGTCCAAACAAAGGCGTTTTAATGCTCGCGTCGCTCCATTTCCATTGTTTTTGTCTGAAATATCTATATTATTGCAGAAATTTGATAGGAAATGGACGCAATGGACCTGTCTGTAGACGAAGATAACTTCCAAGGTCGCGCTTTGCATCAGGTAAGGTTCTAGTTAAGAGTTGATTCTGAGGTTAATTCACTTTCGTTTGAAACTTATTACATGTATCCTCAGATTACTAAACATAGGCATGTATCAGTGGGGATTGCAAGGCCGAATAAAGTATTTACACACTTTCCCTACGCTGTATCTAATGCAGAGGAATGTTTTACTAACTAACTATATTTTGCTCTTGGTTACCAAATATTCAAAGTAGGTATCCTATGTGTTATACTTGGTTATGATCTATGTGCTAAATTTCATTCGAATATGTCCAGTTACTGATGCAAAATAAATATCAAAATAAAAAACATATATTCAGAGCAAAAATATCAAAACAAGTAAAAAAGAAATTCATTAAAACGTACATTTGGAGCATAGCTTTATATGGGTGTGAGACATGGACAATGACGCAAAGAGACAGGGAAAGACTGGAGGCTTTTGAAATGTGGTGTTAGAGGAGAATGGAGAGGATTAGCTGGACAGAGAGAGTGACCAACGAGGAAGTGTTAAGACGGGTCAAGGAGACAAGAACCTTATTAGAGACGATAGAAAATAGGAGAGGAAAGATGTTTGGCCACCTTATACATCACGACGAACTAATAAAAAACATCATAGAAGGAAAGAGAGGAAGACCCAGACTGAACTATATAGACCAAGTGAAGGCAAAAGTGGACGTCGTGTCTTATATGGAGGTTCAGGAAGCAGCGGTCAACAGGGAGAAGTGGAGGAAGCTACACCGACAAGAGCCAGGCTCTTAAATATAGAAGAAGACTGATGCAAGATTGATCCACAAACATCCAAACATATTATAATAACATTGAGATATCCTACAAATCTTATAAATGCGAAAGTTTGTGAGTATGGATGTATGGCTGTGTGGATGTATGTTTGTTACTCCTTCACACAAAATCTACTGAACGGATTTGGATGACACTTGGCACATAGGTAGATCATACCCTGGAATAACATATAGGCTACTTTTAAGAACATAATATAGGTACCCTGGGAATGCGGGTGAAAGCACTGGTTGGAAGCTTGTTCAAAATAAGTAATTTTATATGTAACATAACATAATACATGCGTCATGTAATAATAATAATTTATTATATAATATACAATTTGAATAGATTAGACCACCTATATCTCCTCTCCTATACCATTTCTAATGTTGCTGTGCCCAACAGGGTCCACAATGTATGTATTCCTATAACTACCACCTAAGGTGCACTCTTTGTGGAATGCAAAATATGAATATGATATGCATTTCAGCTAGGTACAGATCGTGCCAAACTTCTAGTCCGCTCTGAAGTTGAGGCGATTCGTGTTGCAGTAGCGATAAACAGGTACAGAGGGAGAGGGGAGAGCGGCAAGGCAACTTCAGAGCGAACTAGAAGTTTGGCGCGATCTGTAATTAAAGTAATTTATTTAAAATTTCTTTATTGTAAAGGTGGGTTCCCGAAAAGCTGCTAGTCATGTGCTGTATCCTAGACACATGAATGCTGGTCATGCCCAGGAGCTGCAATCATGTGTAGTGGTAACTCCACATCAGCATAGAAGGACAAAATACAGTGGAGGCAAGTTTAATTGCTTTCAATCTCGACTATAACAACTATGCCGGCTCTTCTCAGCAAAAGCTACCTTCCGAACCGTGCATTAGAGTCTGACTATTCATAAGTGCCTGTGAAGGTTTATTTGAATAAATAATATTTCATTTCATATGTCTCCGTCTTCAAGGTTAGTGTTGAAATGATAATATTGTAACTATACACTTAAAAAAAAAATATGCTGATAATAAAATATGTATACTTATGTAAAAATTTAAATCTTCATACCTTCAGACTGGTAATGCTGAATGCTGCTGATGCTCCAGAAATTTTGTTGGATTATTTATCTATACCCATTCGAATGGGTATATTAGGCCGAATACAAAATTCGAATGGGTTCGAAATCATCCTCTATATAGTTACCTATATACTCGATGATAAAGCTTCCATTTAGTGTCAAAGTTAACTGCTATAATTATCGATGCATACATCTTAATTTGCCAACTGTTAACTGACAAGAAAATTCCTTTGATCAAATAAAAAGCCACACAATTAGTAGCTAGCTTATATAATGTTATTTTAATGTGTGAATAAATAGCTGGGTCTATCCTTGCGATGCTCAGAATTAATTTAGTAACTGCTATATACGGTTATTATCAACATGTATCTATTTAGTGACGGAGCTGAACTTAAGTAGGTCTTTTTTATTTAATTCGTAACTCAGAGTAGCTTCAACCCGCGATCCATTGGGATCATGTTTCCCCATGGTTAAAAGTCCTACTGTCCTAATTATATTGGCTACTCTTTATCCTGGGAAGACATAAAATCCCTCGGCAACGCGGGTGAAACCGTGAGGTGGAAGCTAGTATCCTACAAATCTATTCCAAGATTATTTATAAGCCAAAATTTATCCAAATTCGTTCAGTAGTAAAATATGTAGTGATGCAGTTTTTTAGAATGTGAGAATGTGACTGTTGCTGACCTGTTACAATGCCGAGAAGGCAAACTGGCTGGCGGAACACACCGGAATTATATTTGGATTTTGAAAGACCGTTTGTATTAATATATTACAATATTAACGAGTATTTAAATGACAAAAGGCTTGGGTGTAGCGCTCGCTTTTGCAGTATATCTTTAATGTAAACATGAACTGTTATGTAGTATATCAGTTATCTGGTTGTCCATAGTACAAGCTCTGCTTACTTTGGGATCAGATAACCGTGTGTGGAGAATGTCCCAGAATATTTATTTATTTCATTTCAAAATAATAAATGTATTACAGGAAAGTAAATAATGCCCGAGAGTTGATTTACATGAAAATAATGAAAAGTATATTCACGAAGTTTGGTGCCTGGCCTCTGAAGGAGTTCGGTGAAGAGCAACCTAAGAATTACAAACTTCGGACGGTACTCACATTTGCCGCACAAACAGTCATCATACCGTCTGAAGTAATGTATTTAAAGGAACATGTGGGCAAACTCAGCTTGTTCGAAATTGGACATTCATATATAACTACACTGATGACTATGACTGCTGGTGTATGTACTCTGAGGCTATGGTCTCCTATTTTATGCCAAACGTGGCGTCTGATGTTAGCGTCAACGTTTAATTCCGTTCCGATCGACGTCTGAATGCAACGCACAGCGTCGGCGATCAATACATCCGCAGCAGAGAATGGCGTTTTAGTCGCTGCTATTCGTCTTTTTCATTATTAAACCTCATCATTTTGTGTGACGCGAGAGACGACCTTCACGCTGCAATGAGGAATACCAACAAAAAAATCTAATTAGTCCGTCAGTTAGATTATCAAAAAATATTGGATACGTATTTTTTATTTTATCAAATCCATAAGAAATTACAAAGATAAGTCCCATCAAAGTGCAGGATTGGGGCTTGTGACGTCATTGTACAACTACTTTTTAGTACACTTTTTGCAGACCGGAAAATTTTAACGCACTGTATCTTCGTTATTTTTTGTTTTCGGATCAAAATAAAAAATACGTATCCTATATTTTTTGATAATCTAACTGACGGACTAATTAGATTTTTTTGTTGGTATTCCTCATTGTTCGAAATGACTAGAGAAGCGACGCACAGCGTTTAGATGCTGCGTACGGCGTCAAGACGCCAACGTCGACGTGTGAAAAAGACCACAATAGTACATTTCTATAGTAAACATTGTGACGCAGTGTACGACCTAACGGGACGCAGCGTACAACATGAAATAGGAAACCATAGCCTTACTGTATTTTAAGGCGCATATTGCTGGTGAAATATGTGGTGAATTCAAGCTAGAGAACTCGTAAAAACTTAAAAAAAAATATTACTATTTTGACAAGCCAGTTGGTTAAGACACCACCTATCGCGCCGCAGGTCATGGGTTCGATTCCCATCCAGGATAAACGTTTGTGTGCATGAACATGTCTGTTTGTCCTGAGTCTGGGTGTAATTATCTATATAAGTATGTATTTACATATCAGTTAACTGGTTTCCATAGTACACACGGCCACAGATCAAGCTACACACTGCGGCACCTTATGCGATTGTAATAGGCGCTATTTTGCAACAAAAATTTGTAGCTTGATCTGTGGCCGTTTCTACAAGCTCTGCTTAGTTTGGGATCAGATAACCGTGTGTGAAGAATGTCCCAGGATATTATTCTTATATTATTCATTAAAAATGAATCCGTCAATCTATGTGGTTTAGAATTTTGAAGTCTTGTGATATATTTTTAATTTCAGTATTTTTTTTTTCAGGCAAGGATAGGACTATTCCTTTTTAATAGTTATTACAATACTGTGGCTGATTTTATTAAGAGAGTCCATTTATTCAATCATGAGGCAAAATCTGAATACGCTAAAATGGTAATTTTATTTTTAATTTATTAAACTAGTTTTCCGCCGCGCGATTCTCTAATTTACCGTGTGGCTTTCCCAGATTTGAATTGCAAGTCTGTAGTCTTTTTTCTCGAATATCAGACTTGGAATTCAAATCCGTGATGGTGGCCCTGCCAGGAAGTGCCAATAAATTGTCGCCAAGCACCTACCGGTGTGTTCCCTTCTAGGATTTGTGTACATACCACCATCGGTTGCATCACTGACCAAGGTGAGATTGTGGTCAAACACAGAGCTTTTTTAAAAAGTTCTATTTAAAGTGCATATTCTTATTTTCTACGTAATGAGCCACCTTATAATAGTAATCAAACGAACAGATTGTGAACCCTGTTGGTAAGTGCAGCTCCGTTCACATTTTGACGGTTTGACGTGGATGTATTATGAACTATCGTAAATTAATACGTCATATTGTGGGCGGCACAGTGCAGTTTACAATTTATCGCCAATTTGCAATTTCTCGAGATATTTTGTAAACTGACGGTTCACAATAATACGGTGACATACATCTAAATTATTGTTTCAGGTACACCTGAAAGTCCACAAGATATGCCATTTCTTCGCAATGCACTTAATGACAGTGTCCATATTAGGCTGTACAATGTTCAACATGATACCTTTGAGTACCAACGTTTTATCCGGGGCTTTTAAGTCGGATAAACCTGACAATCTCACGTTTGAACACTCTGTGTACTACAGCTTACCTTTCGACTACGTGTACCACTATCCAGGTTATATAGTGGTATTTATTTTCAACGTATACATATCTATCAGCTGTACATGTGCGTTTATTAACTTGGACTGTCTCATGTCGACCATGGTGTTCCACCTGTGGGGACACTTGAGGATCCTTATATACGACCTGGAAAACTTCCCAAGGCCCATGAACAGTGTCGGTGAGGGAAGTACCAAGATGTTATGGTACACCAAGGAGGAGAATGAACGGGTTTTTAAAACGCTGAAGGAGTATATTGCTTATCATCGTCTTATAACAAAGTAAGTCTAATGGCGCAGAGTGGCGGACGGGGTCGCAGAGGATTTAATATTTATCAATTGAATTGAATTGTTATCCAAACAAAATAAGGTATATATTTCAAGCAGCGATGCTCTAGAGAAAACTGCGCCTCGATTCAAGGCCGATTACCGAGCATTGAAATATATATTTTATTTCGATTGGATAACTATTCAATTAAATTGATAAATTTTTTATCTTCTGCCGTGCCGTCCGCCGCTGTGCGCAAATATACAAGGTTACTGAGCACACTAAGCACTGATCGACGTGTTAAATATGGATATGTGACAGAATTTGTATAGAGAACATAATAATAAACCGGGGGTTAGTGTTTTTAATTCATCTCGCCATCTTCTCCGAGGTCTACCGCGAGACCGCTTAACATTTTCTATTATATTTTTTTCTTTGGCATTCGTAAACGATAAAAAATCGTATTAACTGTAAACAATTGAAATATTTATTTCGTTACAGCTTCGCATCGCAAATGTCAAGTATATTCGGTCCCGTATTGATAATAAATTATGGATTCCACCAAATTAGCGGCTGCATCTTATGGCTCGAATGTTCGCTGCTGGTAAGATGATTTTTAATCAGTTTTCCATCAGGTGTAATAGGAAAAAAAACCTAGGTTTCTTCTGGAGAGCTCCATGTTAGGCATCGTCCTTTAAAAGAGCTGTGGCCAAAAAAAATTATTATATTTATGCTCGCTTTCCGCATCGCTTGCGATTTGCATGATGTACGCAATTTTATAGGTCTTTTTTTTCTCAAATATTATCTTATATGTAAGTACTAGATTCCGCCCCGCGGTTTCACCCGCGTTCCTAAGGGATCTTATGTTTTTCCGGGATAAAAAGTATCCTATGTGTTAATCTAGGTTATAAACTATATGTGTTCCAAATATCATCCAAATCCGTTCAGTAGTTTGCGTTGAAGAGTAACAAACGTCCATCCATACTCACAAACTTTCGAATTTATAATTATTAGTAAGATAAGAACATTTGTAAAAAGTTATACAAAATGTCGTATGAGTTACATGGTTGTCCATAGTACAAGCTCTGCTTAGTTTGGAAACAGATAATCGTGTGTGAAGAATGTCTTAGGGTATCATTACGTTTTTCAGGAAGCAAATGCTTTGGCCCGCTATTTACCTCTCACAATGATTCTAAATGAGCAACTGATACAGCTATCTGTGGTTTTTGAACTGTTAAAGTCAAAAGTGAGTACCTACAATATTAATTTTTACTTCGTAAATTCTGCGCTGAGTTGAGTGCCTTCTGCGCTCAGCATTTTAACCCTCGACGCCGACGACGGGGTGTTAAAATTTCGACGTGTCTGTCTGTAGCTCCCAAACGCATGAACCGATTTTGATTTTGTTCGAAAGGTGAATTAGTCGGAATTCGAGAGTCTTAGCTATGTTTCAAGAAAATCCGCTCAGCCGTTTGGAATTTATGACCAATTTTCTAGGATTGTCGGGGATTTCTTAAAATTTTTATTTATGTCAGAAGGTTGACAAGCAGGCAGGCGGTCCACCTGATGGTAAGTGGTTACCGTCGCCTATCGCCATTCGCAATACCAGAGCCAAAGTGTTGCCGACCTGTTACAATGCCACGAAGGCAACTGACTCTCAAGTGCAATTGCCGGAACACACCGGTAGGTGCTTGGCGATAGATTTTCAGCTTGAGGGTGGTAGCCAGCCAGGCGGGTAGTACAAAGTGCTATGGTTTCCTCACGATGTTTTCCTTCACCGAAAACTCCAGCTTATTGTAGGATTCGAACCAAGACCATCGTCGCGGCATCCGACGTCACTACCACTGAGCTATCATATAAGCTGCCAACCTTAGTGCTTTTACATTTTCCAGAGCGAATGTTTGCCTGATGCCGTGTACAGTGTGCCATGGGAATACATGGACACGAGGAACCGAAGACTGGTGTACATTCTATTATATCAGTGCCAGAAGTCGATCAGTGTCAAGGCTTTAGACATGGTCAGCGTGGGAGTTCAAAGTATGGCTTCGGTGTGTATGAAATATTATATTATCCCATTTTTAGTTGAGAAGACGCAGCGTGGACAGGCCCTCCACAAAGTGGACCGATGATCTTTTAAGGGTCTCGGGAAACCGCTGATCCTTGGTGGAGGCCTTTGTCCTGCAGTCACGTGGACGTCTTTCGGCTGACATATGATGATGAACTTTCTATGCAGATTTTTGTAATTCGCCTGCAGCACATTGTCAAACTCAAAAAATACTATTCAGTTTAAGCCCTAATAAGGCACTATTAGTAATCCGACCGCCCCCAATTAGTCGTAACTTGTACTAAGCCCTCCTCCTCCCCCGGTACCGCCCTGAGCCGAGGTTGGTACCCCATTCGGGGGTGCCCTCAGGCGTGGTTACCTAAATGTTGTCCGGTTGAGAGCCCTCTGCGCTCGCCGATTTGTCCGGTAATGTTGCTGCAGCCATCAGAGGCCAACTTTAGTTTGTTCCGGCCGCTCTGCGGTGATACTGTCATTGTGCTATAAAAACGTATTCTGTCAAATTCTACCGAACCCCCCTACTTTTATGGGAAATATTCAAGAACTGGTATCACTCAGCATGCCTGAGTGACTCTGCGTGCTTGTCAAACAGTAGACAAATCTGGCTTGTTTTTTTGTTGCGATTGCAGCGACACTATCTAGACTGCTTTATTATCTAAGTATATATATACCTACTATATATATAAAAAAAATCATAATATTTTTTTACAGATATTAAAGACTTCTTTATCTTACTTCGTCATGCTGAGGACCTTAGCAGATAATGATTGAATATAATACTTTATTTTCATTGTATTAAGCACGAATTTTGCACTGCTTTAATCTACTTTTTCACTTACAATATTAGCATAATTTATTTATTATTAGTTGTAATGTATTTATTTTTAATATCATTGATAGAGACGATGATCTATTATTTTAGAATTACAAAATTAACAAAAGTAGTTTTAATTAATTATTATAATTTATTGTATGTATGTAAAACAAAAATATTGTAGTGTTTTACTTATTTTATTATTACCATAGATTAATTATTATCCTGTGGTTAAAAAACTATAGAACCATAGATGAAAATTTTTTGCACTTGTAACGCCATCTAGGAAGCTTTCAGCGACATGTTGATACAAATAAAAGTATAATTAAGTAATTGTTTTATTAATAAAATTAGTGCTGTGTCATTAGAAATAATTTATTTCATTTACATTTAATTTTAAACCTATTATCTGATTGCTGTATTTTATTAATTTTAATATAAGTTGTGTGTCATCAATTCAAGATGGCGCTAGTAGTGCAACATTCAGAGTTTAAACAAATCATTTTGATTGTACAGGCGTGTATATTTATTGTATAATTTGCAACCAATAACAATTCCTTTGAACCAATCCACCCTAACAGTGCCACCAATTTTAAAAGATACCACATAAAATTTATATTCTTAAATAAATAAAACTTCGATTCGAACTAGGTATATACCTATATAAATAAAAGCTATTAGCAAAGCTATTAGTAAAAATGTTGTTATGCTCAGGTAAGTAAACAGTGTGATGGCGCGCGTTTAGATTAGACATCCGCAAAATGTTGTTTGGCTTGAAGGTGTGGACATATACAATAGTGTCAAAGTAGTTCTGGTTTGGACAATCTTATCTGGCACTTGGTGGCTAGTCTATGTGGAATCAGTAGCTGCTGGGATACACACCGGTAGGTATTTGACGAATAATTTGGAAATCCTCATAGGATACCCAGCCGCCCCGGGGGAAGCAACCAGGTTATGCCGGACTCGTACCGGCTAAAACCCCACGGTGGTCGCCATCTGCGCTGTAGAGGGGGGCGGGTTCTCGTACAGAACGCATACTCACTCCCCCTCCACGCGCGGCGCTAGATAGCCCGTCCCGGGGGAAGTGTGATACTTCCCCCCAGCACCCTCGCTGTGCTATCGCAAGATGGATCGTGACCACGACGACCCATCGTCCTCCTTGGGATCGCTTCTGGACGCACAGGGCCCCCGCCCCGATTGCCCACGACCCCAAAGGTCCCCGATTAGTCGCCTTTTACGACAGGCAGGGGAACACCGTAGCTGTTATTCTGAGCCCCAGCTACAGGGCAAGATCAAGCTAAAGCTAAGCTAAGCTATATCCATCTATCTGTATCTAAACTATTAATAAAACTGAAGAGTTAGTTTGAACGCGCTAATATCTGGATCAGTCGGATCTGAAAAATTGTAACGATTTTAACCATAGATATAAGGAGGAGGTAGGACGCTGTACCTTTTACGATAGTAAACTGAGGCGCCCAAACATTTAGATCATTTGATGCTGTGAACTATGACGTCATATAGTCTGCACTATGACGTCATAGTATTTAATTCAAAACTCCATTTAAGCTGTCATTTTGACATATAATAAAAAGTAGCTGATTTGATATGTCAGGTCACCTACCCTATTGTAAAACGTTACAGATACTTTTTAGATTTTAACAAATAAACCATACCCGTACGTAACCCCAGAACCAATATGCCCTGGTGATCCCATTTTGGTACAGACGTTTGTAATTCTGGGGAAACCCTCAATTTCTTGGTTTTACCATTTTTTTTTGTAAGGACTAAAGTTGAGCCTCTGATGGCTGCCGGAAAAGGTTTTACCCTGTTTCTAATGGACGTTATATTTCCCGAGATAATAAGGATTAATAAGGTACTTATGTGATTGTTAAAATATTAATAGGTACTATAGGTATGTATATATATAGGCGTCGCTGTCCGGATTTGGTCTATCAATTTTTTTTTCATATGGCTTTTGTTTACCACAAGTAGTTTCCGTTACTCTTTTATTATTTTTCAGGAAAATATAAGAATTATAATAAATAACGTTTTTAAAGTCAATAACGACAAGATTCGCCTGCAAAAGGGAGTTAATTTTCACGATTTTCCTAGATTTTAAATCTTCCGTATTTTCCATTTTATTTGACAGCCGGCGTGGCTGGCAACAGGATAAGAAACAGTAGAAAAAAAAAACGAATAACTATAAAAATGACCAAGATGTAAGCCACCAAAGTCTCTTACTAGCAAAAACAGAATGTAGCATGTATTTTTTATGGCCGTTGTGCTCTATGACATCACATCACATCTTACCCGTGCTCTATGACATCACATCACATCTTACCGGACAATCGGCGAGCGCAGAGGGCTCTCAGCCGGGTAAGATTTAGGTAACCACGCCTGAGGGCACCTCCGAGTGGGGTACGAACCTCGGCTCAGGGCAGAGGGGGAGGACTTAGTACGAGTTACGACTAATTGGGGCGGTCGTATTACTAATGGCAGCTCGGGCCACTCTCTGTCTGATTTGTAGTTTAAAATACATGTATCTTTTGTATTTCTTGGCCGATTTTTAATTTCACTCTTTGTCATCGTATTTTCATATCTTTTTAAGAATTACGACAAAAAAATCTTTAACTCAACCACCAGTTCGGAATACAGTTAGGCAAGGAAATCGGCAAGATTATAAGAAATCTTTGCTAATTAAGGATATGATTTATGTAGGTACGTATGTACCTATGTTACCTCAATCCGTCCGTTCAGTAATTTTCGGGGCGTGATCAAGTTATAAAATATAAACATCCAATTAAGAATTCGCATTACTTATAAAATAAAATTTGTAGTATCTTATCAGATTTTATATATGTAATTTTACTTATGAATATACCTAAATCATTATCTAATATTTATGACAGAAAAAAACCGGCCAAGTGCGAGTCGGACTCGCACGAAAGGATTCTTAGTAATAAGGTCCCGTTTTACCCTTTGGGTACGGAACCCTAAAAAGAGTAGGTAGGTACTTTATGTTAGACGTGATTGAGTAAAGAATTACCAAAAGGCACACTTGAAAAGTACATCACAATCCATAGGTATCTACTAATTATTATAAACTAGCTGTTCCTCGCGGTTTCACTCGCGTTCCCGGCATAAAAAGTAGCCTATAACCTTCGGGGATAATGTAGTTTCTTATAAGTGAAATAATTTTTCAAATCGGTTCAGTAGTTTCGGAGCCTATTCAATGCAAACAAATAAACAAACAATCAAATCTTTCCTCTTTATAATATTAGTATAGATGTGAATGTAACTGTCTATCTATCTTTACCTAAGCACGACAGAATCAACTGAAAAAATTGGCACTCAGACTAGGTACTTAGCCTATGTTATGGAGATACATAGGATTAACATAATAGTGATGATGACTAAAAAAATCTAATTTGTCCGTCAGTTAGACTACCAAAAACATATTGGACCCCATAATTTCTTCTTTAGTTCCGAAAACAAAAAATAACGAAGATACATTGTGTTAAAATTTCGCGTGACGTCACGTCTTACAGAGAGATGACGTCACAAGCCACTCCTGAACTTGCGACTTATCTTTGTAATTTATTGATTTGATAAAATAAAAAATACGTATCCAATATTTTTTGATAACCTAACTGACGGACTAAACTTAATTAATTATTTTTTACTCAGTCTAATACCCTATTTAATAAATGGAGGAAAGAGAAATGCTATAATTCAAGCTACTAATTAATCCGGTTGTTACAAAAAGTTAAATTGCCGCTTACGATATGTGTAATTGGAAAATTATATCGTATACTTAACAAAACATAGTTAGGTCTTTAGAGCTTGAAATGCGTTATCGTTCAATTCATCAGTGAGTCAAGATCTATGAATAAAGCATTAACACTTTACAAAATAATAGAGCATCATCTCAATAAGTGGCGAAGGAAAGGAATATCAGCTAAACGGTAGGCGGGGTGCGTGGCGGCAGCGCTTGCTTGGCGCGGGCCGCTAGCGCACTGCGCTTTTTGCTCGAGGCGAGGCGACCGCGGTGCGGGGCGCGGCCGGCGCGGGCGCACCGGGATCTATCTATCCTTATTGTATTTTACTCTGTTCTTAGCTCTCTTTCCCGACGAACGTCCCAGCTACCTTATCCCGTTCCAAACAAAGCGCGTTCACTTAAAAAAGTATTAAGTATGCCAATATGATAGTTAAAAGCCACTCATCCTCCGTCCAGTCGTTAGATGCTTTGTTACGTTGTGTGAACGAGTGTTATAAATAAAATTAAATCAACAATAAACCCATTTATTATAAATAATATTGTTATCGTACATAATGTATATTAACGATATAGTGATTCATTTATTTTTTATGAACGTTATTTATTTTGTTTACGGAGCTGTGCCTGACCTTAAGGTAAATCATTTTATTATTTATTTTGGTAAATATTAACCATTGTATCCTTATGAGTAATATCTATCTTATTTGTAGCTTTAATTTGGAAATAGTCATATATATTTTTAATTCGGGTTCCTAAAAGATCGAGTTTAACATTTTGTACATGTGCGAACTAAAGTGTTATAGCTACTTACCTACTTGAATAAGTAAAGGAGTGCAATTGATTTGAAATGTAACTGAGGCTTACGACTCCCAATTATTTCTGCATGAGATCCGTATCTTTATTCCCTGGCGATTGTAACTGTGTTTTTTGTCTGTCTGTCTACTTAGCCGTTTATTGCGTGACTCCTCCTATCAGATAAACGTGACAACTTGAAGAACTGGATATGTTTGAGCTTATTTCATGTAATGAGCATGAAGTATTGCCAAGTAATACGAATATACATATAAAAAAAACGTTAAAAATGATTTCTATTTTAATGACTTTATTCATTTGTTTTTTTAACCCAAATGACTAATATAATTTGTTGGTGATTATACTTAAGTAGGTACTGTGTTTAATAAGACGGCAAATTTTGGTGATAAATCTACCATTCTGGTAATTAATTTGATTATTTGACTTCTAAAAACCGTATTAATTGCTGATTGGTCGTTTTTAAGACGCACATATTGTTAATGACGAAATTAATTTAAATTACATTAATTTAGCAAGTGGATAATAATTAAAAATGATTTGTAGGATATCCTGCGATTTAAATATCCTATTAGTCGTAATTAATAATTAAGAAAGTTACCTAATTTAATTAAAACGTTTCCGCAATAATTAAGTTAACGGATTGTTATTGAACTAGTTTTTCGCCCCGCGGTTTCACCATCTTCATCCATCGTCCTCCGCTAGGCTATTCGAGGCGTATAATGTTCTCCAAATATCTAGACTTCCGATTAAAAAAATAGGGGAGTTATATGTTTGTAATGTGTATCCATTATGTATCTGTGTGTCTGTTAGCGGCTCCATAGCTGAACGATTTTAATTAAGTTATTTTTCGTTTGAAAGATTTTTTTTTGTAAGGACTAAAGTTGGTAGCCTCTGATGGCAGCATCAACCTTACTGGACATATCGGCATGCGCGGTGGGCTCTCAACCGAACATTTAGGTGACCACGCCTGAGGGCACCCTCGAATGGGGTAGGAACCTCGGCTCAGGGCGTTACCGGGGAGGGGAGGGCTTAGTACGAGTTACGACTAATTGGGAGCAAAATCGAGAGTGCTCTTTGCTATGTCTCAAGAATATCCGCTCAGCCGTATGAAGATCGTCTCTTTTCTAGTGTGTTTCGGTGGTTTGAATGAAGGTCTATAATGAAATTAAAAAATTATATTATAGTACTGCTTTCTTCGCAAGATAATGCTATAAAATAACTTTTTTTCATTAAAGTACAAGTATTTGGAAAAGTCTGGCCTAGCAGCTGGAATAGCAGCGATACTAAGGTGAAATAAACTTGGATCTGAAATTGTGGAGGCGGTAGTGGAAATGACGAATAATCGATACCCGTAAGTCATGAAAACCTATGACAAAATATTATCGATTTTTTACCTTTAAATTACATTACTTATATGAGTTTAGATAAAGTACTGTATGCTACTGTACATAATTAGGTATTAAAAACTCGTGTGATACTATTAAACTCATAACACACTCGTAGTTAATAACCCCTATTATGCAACAGTATCATACACTATTATTAAAGTTTGTGAGAAAGTATGTTTCTAACTTCTTCACGCTCAAACGGCTCGACCAATTTTGATGAAATTTGGTATGGAGGTAACCAACAACCTGGATTAATACATAGGCTACTTTTATCCCGGGAAAATCCCCGTGGGAATGCAGGTGAAACCGCGGAGCGGAAGCTATTATAAAATAAAGTAATAAATAAGTCGATATATATATATAGGTATATATATAATCTGAATCTCGGAAACGGCTCCAACGATTTTCATGAAATTTAGTAGGTATCTTTGGTTTCATTTTTAGAAAACGTCGTATAAAAAAAACGAGCAAAGCTCGGTCATCCAGGTACTAATGTTTAATTATACAAACAAATTACTATTTGAAAGATACAAAGCGTTTCTGATAAATAAAACTAAACAGATTCATGGGAGGGTAATAGTGGGTACTTATGGCTTTATTTACGTCGCCGAGTGTCTCATAGTACTCTAAAAACAAATGAGACTCAAATCAACTCAAAACTCATTTATTCAGTGTAGGCCATGTACCCTTTCTTACCAAGAGCGTACTGTAACGTTTTTATCTGAAAAAGTAAAAAAAATCTGTAGGTATATCATATTAGTAGGAAATTGCGAAAGTTTGTATACAGTTATATGATTACTAGCTGTTCCCCGCGGTTTCTTTCGCTTTCCCGGGATAAAGTAACCTTTGGGGATAATGTAGCTTCCTATTAGTGAAAGAATTTTTCAAATCGGACCAGTAACTCCGGAGATTAGCGCGTTCAAACAAACTCTTCAGCTTTATTATTAGTTTAGATATAGATTTACAAAATGCTATATAAATAAATAAATAAATATCCTGGGACAATATGCATTCAGAGTTTCAGCTGTATTTTAACGTCGAGTGTTTTTATGAAATTTTAGTTTCCATAGAAAAACTAAATATTACGGTCACCTAGCTTTAATGTTACATACTAGCTGTCCCCCGCGGTTTCACCCGCGTTCCCGGGATAAAAAGTAGCCTATATGTTATTCCAGGGTATGATCTATCTATTTGCCAAGTATTATCCAAATCCGTTCTATAGTTTTAGCGTGAAAGAACAACAAAAATACATATCAAATCAAAATCAATCAAAATCTCATTTATTCAATTTAGGCCCCGGTAAGGCACTTATGAACGTCAATAGTTACAAACATTACAATAGACTCTACCACCGGTTCGGAATACACTTGAACTGAGAAGACTCCGGCAAGAAACTCAGCAAGGCTTCATTTTTTTACAAATAAAAACTTTCACGTTTATAATATTTGTAGAATGTTATAAGTATTATAACAAAATAAAATGTCCTGCATACCTCAAACAATAGGGCTTTGTACTTGAAAGGACTTTAAATCCATTTTTCCGTATAAACGAGTTCGATTCGATTGTATTATATTAGTTCATTAAAATTCAGTTTGCAAACGACTGCAAATCAATGAATAAGTACATTGGATGCCAATTTTCGCTTGGCATTACCTACGTTCGATTTTATAATTTTAGCTGCTTCCCGCGGCTTCACCCGCGTTTTGAAAAGTAGTAAGTAGCACTCTTTAAAAGCGATGATAGCCCAGTGGTAGTGATGTCGACGAAAGGAAACCATAGCATGGTGGTAGGGTACTTTGTAGTACCCGTCTGGCTACCACCCTCAAGTTGAAAATCTGTCGCCAAGCACATACCGGTGTATTCCGGAAATTGCACTTGAGAGCCAGTTGCCTTCTTGGCATTGTAACAGGTCGGCAACACATTGGCAATTACCTCTGGTATTGCAAATGGCGATAGGCGACGGTAGTTACTTACCATCAGGTGGACCGCCTGCCTGGTTGTCAACCTTCAGACATAACAAAAACTCATCAATAATGTAGCTTCCTATTGCAAGAATTTTTAGAATCGGATCATCGGTTCCGTGGATTGTACGAACTCACAAAAATCGCACTCTCTCATTATAATTTTATTGTAATCTTATGATTTGTGATGACATGATCAAAGGTGATAAGTAGCCATTAATAAGATGAACCCGACAAGCACACGAGCGTGAAGCTTTATTTATTTGTTTAATTTGCATCACTAATTACCTACTATGACTGTCACAATAGCAATCCAGACTGAATAGGTACCTATACCTACCGATTCTATAAATTACCGTCTATATAAATAACTAGCTGTTCCCAGCGATTTTACTCGCGTTGTCGGGATAAAAAGTAGCCTATAACCTTCGGGAATAATGTAGCTTCCTAATAGTGAAAGAATTTTTCAAATCGGACAAGTAACTCTAGAGATTAGCGCGTTCAAACAAACTCTTCATCTTTATTATTAGTATAGATTAATCAATTACCGAAATGTATGTAAGCATCACTTCAGAACGGCTGCAGCTATTTGGCTAATTCTTTTTGTTGAGTTTTTAATTGACAGGACAAGGTACCAACGAGAGAATCAAAAATTTTGATGGCATTATTGTATGACAATTTCTATAAAAATCGCCCGGGTGACGATTTTGTCCGGTAAGGTTGTTGCAGCCATCTGAGGCTACCAACTTAGTACTTTCAAAAAAAAAAAACCCGGGTGACGCAGACAAACAACTAGTTAGTTATCTTTACATAGTATAAAATGAAGTTGCTTCCGCCTGTCTGTTCGCTTAGATTTCTTAAACTACTCAACGAATTTTAATGCAGTCTTCAGTAATAGAGTGATTCAAGAGGAAGGTTTATATGTAGTATAATACATGCATATTATAGTACAGAAGCCGAGAAATTCAATGATTTGTACACCCGTGCGTACGAAGCTGGGTATAAATAAATATTTGAGCTTATAGGAGTTTCTAAGTTTACACTTTAATGAATGATATAACCAGTAAAGATACTCTTGCAGAGGAGATACCACTTAATAGAAGTGTTCGTAACCCTCTATGAGACCTTATGAATGAGAATTACCTCTTGAGTGAAAACGGCAGATAGTGCTTGACAACATGACTTATGAGTTATGACGCATGACGCAATGCAATCCCTGGCAATGACTTTTGACTCTAGATTATGATTGCCTCCTCAACTGGTAATTTCATTCTATATGCCTCAAGTTTTTGATGCATTTCGATTAACCAAAAGTGAGAATGTAAGTTGGCTAAAGTTGGTCCTGCATAACGGATCGACCTGTTTATAGAGGAAGACAGGACGAGAAAGAATTATAAACCTTTTGATCTCGGCTAACAATGTTAACATGTTAAATCTGACGGTAATCAGGCAAAATTCGATGGAGGAAAATATTAAAAGATCATTGTACTCGTACTCAACAAGTTGTCCACTTAAGTACAGCGACAAATTATTCATCCAGTTCCGCGTCAGCTGTCTGACGCCGTCTGATAACTCTAAATGCACTCTATGCGCTCAGTATCTCAATAAGTACTCGTTTGTACAATGTGTAAAATGTATAACCTTTTAGCCGTTTGATAGGTTTAATGATAAGGTACTTTCACCTTGATATCTGAGCCTTTGAACGTCTTGTTAACTCAAATAATTTATTTGCACAGAATATTAGTCTTGTAGGTGGAAATCAATTTATGAGTCTTATATTCTGTCTTTGCGAGGCAGGTAAAATTTAAATAATACAGTATTGATTCATTATCCCAACATTATTTAAATTAGTTACTAGCGGTTCCCTGTGGTTTTACTCGCGTTCCCGGGATAAAAAAACCCTATTTAAGACCTATTCTCAGACCTACCATAAAAATCGGTCAAGCCGTTTCGGAGGAGTCTGGTGACAAACATTGTGACCCGAGAATTTTATATATTAGTTAGAAGATATTTAATAAGGCACTTATGAATGTCGACAGTCATAATAATTATTACAATAGCTTGCAGTGTTATAATTGGTAGAAGTATCAATATGAACATGTATGAACTTTTTGTTCGGGACCAACACTGAAATTTCAAAATTGGTCTCACAGTAATAGTTGTTCCCACCCACTGCAGGATACCTGAGTAAAAATAACCCAGTTTTAAAGGCAAAATTAACAAGGCAACTGATATATCAACGCACAATTTTAACGATTAGAAACTAGAAATTTCGTACAGATTATTAATAATTTGGCAATGGCGTGCACTATGGAAGGCTTTTTTAAAATTGAAACACCGTTATAAAAACACGTATCCAAAACAACTATGTAGCTGGAGAGGGAGGGGGGTATACCCATGCCAAATTACAGCTTTCTAGTACTTAGAGTATACCGAAACTATAACCGTAATAGTTTCCCTAAGTGCTATAAGCTTATTTTCATCCCAGGAACGCGGGGGACGGCTTGTGTTCAACAAGACCAGCATCTCCGATGGACAGAGCAGTACCCACAGCAGTGAGACATGTACAGCGCGTGTCGCTGCTTGCGAAGCCAACACAGCCAATGCGCGGCGAGCGGTCTGCGGCACTGACGGCCGGACATACTCCTCCCGGTGCCAGCTGATGAAGGCCCAGTGTTTAGGGGAACCAGTGGTGGTCGCCAGAAAAGGACCATGTATTGGTGAGTTAATATTCACTGTCGCATGTTTTGGATGCTCAGAGCCTCTACTGAGAAAAAAAATGGTAATTCAGTGTAGTAATGCCCCCAGTATTCTGGGAACGATGCCTTCTGACACCGACTTCTTCATTTAGCTTAGCCCTTTTTGTTTAAATTCATTTATTAGTTATATCTTTTAAACATTAAATTATATTGATAAATCATTAAGGAGTTAACTGTATAATGTACTTCTTTGAATTAGTCTCTCATTTTATATTTATGAGACACGTGAATATTAAACGAGTCTTGACTCAACCCGTGCCCCGCGTCGAGTCTAAATATGAAAGAACTCCAGATAATGGGAGTTCATTGCCATTTTGGTACGCGGTAGCCCTCCAGGTTGCGTATGAGACTGTCGTGGTTTTCCCAGCCGAGAACGGAGTGAAAAGTCACCGGTGTTGCAAGGTTATAGGCTACCTAAACTATGATCAAGATTTAATATCCTACTACAGTCTTCTTTAAAGTTTTAGAGAAAATGAATCTTGATTCAGTGCCATTAAATTGAAATTGCTTTAGCGCTTAATAATACTTGTTAAGGTTTATTTTGTCGCATAGAATACATACGTTTACTTCGGTAGCTCGTAAAATATTGCGGTCGAGTCAAAGGTCTGGAGCTCCGTTAACTTGAAATATTAGTTAAATGTGTATAGAAAATCTGGCTCCTCTTCATTGGTTATTATGCCATAGATAGAGAAAATGGGTATAATCGGGTGTTATTCCAATTCCTGTGACAAACTGTGTGTAGTTTCCTGAATCGTATGGCTGATATTTTCCTATTAAAGACTTTCATTTGGATAATGGCACACGCAACACGATTGTTTTATTTAAAGATAAAATAAAATCCCACTAATATCATAAATGCGAAAGTTTGTGAGTATGGATGGGTGTTTGTTACTCTTTCACGCAAAAACTAACGGATTTTGATGAAACTTGGTACAAAGACAGATCATACCCTGGAATAACATATAGGCTAATTTTTATCCCGGGAAAACATAAGGTCCTCGGTAACGCGGGTGAAACAGCGCGTAGCTAGTAGTTCAATATATCTGAAAGAATATTGGGGAATGTAGATCATCTATCAATATATATTCCTAGCACTAATAAAAGGCAACACGTGGGATCCATTTAATGAATATGCTTTGTGGTTGTGTAACAAACAGATAAATTAAGAATTATACCAAAAAGCAAAAATTTTGTGTATAATACGGAACTTGTTTTTGAAAGTTTTTTCTTTTCGCGCGCTGCGTAAGGACTCGTCAACTAAATACGAAAATCATACTTATCATCAAAAAATCTATAAAAAGTTTGAATTTTATTTCATGATTTCAAGGTTTGGTCCCATAGTAAAAGTTGTCCCTGACTATTAAAAGTCTCATTTAAAGGTCACCCTGTAAGTAGGTATGTTCCTACTTCCTATCGATATGCTAAATATTAATGGATTTTCCCGTTACATTTCTTGTTGATACGAGTTATTGTTAAGTTACGATCTATAGTTATATTTTATCGGTGTTTTCAATGGATCCTTATTATACCTAGGTGTGTAGGTATGTATTCTCAATAAAAAGACCTTTATTTAATGACCTCGGTGTTACTGTGTTCATTCATACCTATAAGGCATTGGCAATGGAGTTATTGTATTGGAAGTAAATACCTAACTTATAATTAGGTATACTTTTTTAAATGGAGAAAAGTCTTCTTATGCGTTTCACTCATGACAAAGTGATATTGTGGACGGTCTATCCTATTAGTGATTTAGGTAAGTACCTCCATACAACCAAAAAACTTCAAACGTTGAAAAAGTTTAAAAAATATTTAAACCTGTCAGTTTAAGGTTTTGACGGGCCAACATTTGTGTGCATGAACATGTCTTTTTATCTGGAGTCTGAGTGTAAATATCTGTTTCCATAGTACAAGCTCTGCTTAGTTGGGGATCAGATAACCTTGTGTGAGGAATGTCTCGAGATATAAAAACATTTAATATATCCGTGACCAATAAAAATCGACGTCTAAATTCTCATTTAAACTAAATAACTACAACAGACAGCCTACGTTGCGGTTTATAGGTAAATCTCACTAATAACTGATGAGAAGTTTGTAAAACCTTCACGTATGCAAACAACTGTCTTCTGCTGCGCTTAAACTAGTTACCGTGTTAGCTAAGAAAAATAATTAATACCTTGAATGCAACCACTACTACATATCACACGGTACAATTGTGCCAATTCTATAGTTTACAAACTAAACTAAAATTAGTCACATCTCACTTTCATATTTTATTGAAAAAATATAGAAATTTTTTAATGCTATCGAATTAGTAAATGCCACCGTAATTTACGAGTAAATAATAGTGATCAATAAAAGTGTCTATGAAACAAGTAATCGGACTAATTTTGACATGACTAAAATTTATTTGATCCCTTTCCTAAGTTTTTGTAAGAAAGACATAGGTATAGTGAGTTTTTTTTTATGTAGTTTGTAAATAACAGAATTGGGGCCATTTTTATACCTTTGATTAACGATTGGTCTTGCGCTCCAACTAATTACCGTTCTACCGATTTCTAACTAGGCTACCACGGAATTATTAATATATAATTATAATAGACAACCCAATATCACGCGGTACGTCAACGTAAACCACTGGGTTGCTAAAATTCTGACTAGGACGCCACGCTCTGCACAGTATTTAGTGGCGCATTTTACTAGTAACTGCGGTAACTAGTTCGAGCGCAGTAGAGACCAAATAAACTTACGACTGCAATTAATTACAGTCGTAAGTTTATCGTTAGTCGTAATTAGCATTTATTTATGAGTTTAATTACTGACTGTTTTTCTGACCACTTTTACTTTCAATAAAATAGTTGTGTATTAATAAAATCAGTGTCATACATATTATAACTCGGGAACGCTTGCTTGGATATGACTAAAACATGTTCTGGCTATAATTGGCCATAAATTTATATTTCACGATGTTTTATTTCACCATAGCACTAACTAGCATCTTTTATTTTCAAGTCATGTTGCGATTTCTTGGAAGCTGTTATTGTTAATATTAAAGAAATTACACATTATGGATTTTAATTAACATTTTATACGCGATTCAGATATCATAGCGAGTGTTTTTTTTATTTCCACTTGTAAACTAAAGTAACCTAGTAAAGGTCCTGGCGGTAAGTACCTTTTTGGATCGCCTTGGTACTGCTAAAGGCGAACATTAAAGAGATGGTTTCCTGAATATGTGAAACCAGATTAACCAGAAATATCTTTCATGACCTGATCAGCTTCTGTATTCAAAACTAATGCTCTGCGAATGTATTAACATTTTAATTACCTTTACTGGACCTTTTATTTAATTTTCTTCACAATCAACTGCTGAACGTAGAACCTGTTCCCAAGCATCTACACCAAGGGATGGCGCTCATAGTAACCTGATATTCATTGCCCTGTGTATTCGATCCTCTGCTAATATTAATAATATTGTTACGCTTAATTCTGGCATTCAATATCAGGCCAGTTTGCGCACTTGGTTATGATACCATCTATCGCGCCGCAGATTGTGTGTTCGATCCCCATCCAGGACAAACATCTGGGTGTAAATAACCATATAAGTATGTATTTACAAAAGAAAGGTACCTAGTGTATGTAGTATATCAGTTATCTGGTTTCCATAGTAAGCTCTGCTTAGTTTGGGATCAGATAACAATGTGTGAAGAATGTCTCAGGATATAAAATACTGCCAACTCCCACTGGACAAGGATGACCATGTAAAAATAACCCGTGCCCTTGCAGAGGGATGAGCTATTGTTAATGATGAATGACCTAACACCCTAATGATCAACAGAAGGCCAGCCCTCCTGCCTCATCGCGCTGCGTTACGCCCAGAACTCCCACGGCGGCTCCAGGCCTCCGTTCATACCAAAATGTCGGGCTGATGGCACCTACTCAGCTGTCCAATGCGCTGTGGGCGGCGCTGCGGCCGGCTGCTGGTGCGTCACGCCTGATGGCAAGCCCTTGCCTGATACGGCTGCCGTGAGGATCGGAAGGCCTGATTGTACAAAACCTGGTGAGTAATAGAATTAAGGAAATGCGATTGGATAACTCAAATAATCAACTTAAAAAATAAGAGTAAAACCTTCTTCAAAGACAATAAAAATATAGCTCGTTATGAAGTTTAAAGTGCATTTTCCAGTGTATCTAGGCATAGCATAGTATAAAAACAAAGCGGGCATTTTGTTTTACCCAATCAGACTAAACTAGATATTTCGTATTAGATTCTGAAAATACTGTCTATTCATTATTCTCATGATTTCTAGGAAGGTATGTGTGAGAACTATCGCACCCGGATTCGAAACATCTGTTTTACTTAACGCCGGATTGTAAATAACTGGATATAATTCGGACTTGGCTTGTAAACAAAGATCCCAATGAAAGCCAATGTTTACGTTGCTCTATAGCTTTCGAAAATATAATCAAAGTGTATTAGTTATATATATAGATATAAAACACTTTTATGAAATTTTGTTACTTGAAGAAAATGAGTGAGATAGTAAAATTATAAAAAGTTTTCGATAAGCAAAATATTTTTTATTACTAGTGTAATACGTGTCATTAACTAGTAGCTCCTATCCTATATTCAGGTAAGAGTATTCATTATTATGCAACAACGTGTTTATTAGTAGCTGTATTATTTTTTGTTTCGTTTCATCCCAAATCATCTCATTTTCCGACAGAAAAAACTGCATTGATAACTTTCATAGGTCAGTTAGTTTAAATCAAGTATCAAGAATATATTGTATCATTAGAAAACAAATTAATTCAGATCCGAAATTAAAGAAATAGATTATTTTTAATAGGGACCTTATGTTTCTAGAAATGTACACTTGATATCGGATATAATGCCATAGCATTGCGGCGACATTTCTAAGAAACATGTTGGTTAATAATGAAACATATGTTTTTACAATTACTCACTCGACTGAATGCGACTCCGAGTTCGAGTATTCACAAAACTGTACGTACAATTTCATTACAAATTAAAAACTTTTTTCTTATCTTCTATTTATATCTACAGAATTATTGGAATCCGATCGAAAAATGAAAAAAGATTTTTTTTCGAAATTTCGGTGTTGGTCCCATAGTAAAAGTTAGTATTGATTAGTATTTCCATCCCCTGAAGTGTAGCTGGTGAATTAAAGTTGAAACTGACTGATATAGATGCACATACCATTATTACCGCTCAAATATCATAAGCAACTAAGGGTGTTCAAAATTCAACCCCATGGGGGGTGAAATGGATTTCGGGTGAAACCGCGGGGCATGAAGCTGTTGTAACAAACGAAGTGGCGCCAACATTCCACGTCATGTGTTTCAATGGAAAAGTATCTGGTAGACGATAAAATTGTTTATCCTTGGCGATCGTGCGCAGAATGAATCGTTGATAGATTTATAAATAATGCGTGTACATGCGGTGCATGAAATGTTTCATGTTTATCGTGGTGAAGTTTTAGTTAGAGCTAACTAGTTGCACCCGCGGTTTTACCCATTAAAAAGTAGCTACATAGTTTCTTCTCAATATTTTATGTAATGAGTGACAAATTTTAGCTCGATCGTTTCTGCGGGTTAGTTAGAACTAGCTGTCCCCCGAAGTTTTACACAGACAGATAAAACACACAGATAGACACAGACATACAGACAGATAAAAAGTAGCCTATGTTTCTCTTCATGCCATAAGCTATCTGTTTACCAAATTTCATCACGATTGATTAAGGTGTAAATGTGTAACAAACTAACTTTCGCATTTATAATATTAGTATAGTTAAGAAATATTACTTATTTATTATTCTGTGATATTAGTATGGATTGTAGTTGCTGTGCGCATGCGCATGTTGCACATAGGTAAGCTATAATATGCTGCGTGAGACAATTTCTTTTCATCATTATTTACAACAAATATACAAATTACATTTAAATTTACATCATTTAGTAAAAGTTCATATAACTTAATAAATATATATTTTTTGGTAATTAATAAAATACAAAATAACTTAGCATTTCATAAAGTAACTTTATCTTAATATACAATAAATATATCCTAATATTTTGATAATAAGAAAATTTTAACAAATTAAAAAAACAGACGTCAAATATCTGAGAAAGTATCGAAATTAAGTGATTTTGTCGTTTTTTTCTTGTAGTAAAATACTAAGAAGATAATGTTACTTGAGTTAACGTAAATTGTAATCAGTATGCTATATACAAAATGCTAGAACCTCTTTGTGCATATTAATTGTTTTTATGTCTTTGCCGCTTTATTGTGTTTTAATTATATGGAAATAAAATAAATAACTATAAGTCTATTGTCAGTAGTTTACGAAAGTACCTATCTCTTTATTTTAGAGGATGCTCTCCGCGAATGACTCTATCCCTTACTAAATTGACAGAGACAAGCGAGACAGTAGAGGCGTACTTTTAGTAAAATAGACGGTTTAATCACGATATTTTTCTGACGTACTAATGAAAAATTCCAATTTAAGAAAAATCTATTCTCGTTACATAATTTCTAGTTAAACATATATTTTTTTACATATCCCTTGTTTAAAAAAATGCCGAGAGAAACTTAATCTAGAATCATCATTTCTCGAATATTGTCGCCTTAAGTTATACAATAATAAACCTTAGTTTGTTTAGTAACAGGATTGAAATTCAATTGGTTTATGTTCGACCCATTGCCCCGTTGAGAGCTCTCTGCGCTCGCCGATTTGTCCGGTAAGGTAAAAATGTTTTTATATGTAGATAACTGAGCTAATCTCCCATATTTTCGAAAGCCTAACGCGGAATTACTACGAGACCAATTCTGAAATTTCCAAATTTGTCGAAATTCCCAAGTTGGTCTCATAGAAAAAATTGTTAACATGACCAACTTAGCATAGATTTTGAACAGATGTCATCTTAAGAAACCAATCAGAGTGTCGACCCATAAGTTAGCGGTGAGGTCAGGGGCCCGGCAAGCAGGAAGCTTCTATCCCCTCGTGTTTATTTCACAGGTACCTATTATTGAATTAGACGACATTGATGCGACCACCTACATTATTGGTATGGTACTTATTGAGGAGTTATCGTTGGTGACTGTCATACAGAGTTTTCACAAGAGATAGCAAAGTACGTACTTTACAATACAATACAAAAATTCTTTATTGTTTATACCAAATAGAAAAATACAGTAAGAAAAAGAATAGGCATAAGCAATTTAGGCGGCCTTATCGCTAAAGCATTTTCTACTAGGCTTAAATAGGATATAATAAAATAAAACAAATTATAAGATATATAAGTACTCTACTTAAACTACATGATAATACTAGCGGACCCGGCAGACGTCGTTCTGCCCGTAAAACAAATGTATACCGGGATAGAAAGTAGCCTATAACCTTCGGGAATAATGTGGTTTCCAATTTGTGAAAGAAATTTTTCGAATCCAACTGGTAGATTCAGAGATTAGCGCGTTCATACAAACTCTTCATAATTATTATCTAAATTATATAGATTACTAGCTGTTTCCCGCGGCTTCACTCGCCTTCCCGGGATCCGGGATAGAATGTAGCCTTCGGGAATAATGTAGTTTCCAATTAGTGAAATTTTCGAATCGGACCAGATTAGTGCGTTCAAACAAACGAACTCTTCAAAGAAAATTATGTATTTTTTGCAAAAAATATGTCATCATTGTGCAGCATCAAATAATCTACTTTTATTGTTTCAAATGGTGATTGAAATGCACTAAATTTCATCATACATATTCTATGTTTCCGTGTGTTTATACATATTTTGAACACTCGTTAGTGTTTGTATAAATTTAATGCTTGTGTCAAATAGCTTAGCCATGCTCAATAAATTCAGTCTGAAATTCATTTGAGCTGTGCTGATGAAGGTCGAAAGCAGTGGCGTAGCTAGGTGACCAAGGGCCCCGGGGGAAAATAAATCTGGGGCCCCTAAACTGTTTAAGTTTTATCAATATACTGGATGACTTTAAACTTGTGTAAATATAATTTTAAACTTGTCGGGAATTTCTGTATATTTTTTTAAATGAGTTGCTTTGATTAAAGTAGTGTTGCAACCTATTTTATTCAGATTCTGAAGGTCTTCCAACTTCGGAATAAGATTTACGCTACTTCAATAAGAGGTTATCTAATCAATACTAGAAATAAGCATAAACTTGTAAATTCTGCTTATAGACTCCAAAAAGTGCATGGTTCGTTTTTAGGTCTGTGTACACGCTTTTATAATATGATACCTCTTTCACTTTTAAATTTGCCTTCACATAAATTTAAGGAACATATTAAGACCGTTTTAGTAAAAAAGGCTTATTATAATATTAACGAATATTTAAATGACAAAAAGGCTTGGGTGTAGCGCTCGCTTTTGCAGGATATATTTTATGTACCTAAATTATGAAGTTTATTTTGAAAAGAGTAATTGCTGAGTTTATTGCCGGCTCTTCTCAGTAAAAGCTACCTTCCGAACCGTGCATTAGAGTCTTGACTATTCATAAGTGCCTGTGAAGGTCTATTTGAATAAATAATATTTCATTTCATTTCATTAAAACAATCAATAATAAAGGATTTGGGGGCCCCGAGGCACTGCCCCGCCTAGCCCTCCGGTAGCTACGGCAGTGGTCGAAAGTACAGTCACACTCATCGGACTCACGGTCATATACCTTATACGACCATAGTTTTTAGAAACATTTTCTTTTCCTTATCTTTTCCTTATCTTTGGACGAAATCTACTAATATTATAAATGCGAAAGTTTGTGAGTATGTATGAATGTTTGTTACTCGTTCATGTAAAAACTACTGAACGTATTTGGATGAAACATGGCACATAGATCATACCCTGCAGAAACATATAGGCTACTTTTTATCTCGGGAAAACATAAGATACCTTGGGACTACGGGTGAAACCGCGGGACGGAAGCTAGTAAATAATAATTATGTGCGATTCTTAAGATCTTATCTATACCTTAAAATCACTATAATAATTTTATAACTGTCACCAAAATTGAATTTGACAACCCTGAATCCGCGCATGTCAATCTCTACGTTAGTAGTTAGTACACTTTATGAGCTTTTTGAATAATTAAAAATAACGAAGATACAGTGCGTTAAAATTTCGCGTGACGTCACGTCTTAGTACAATTTTTACAGAGAGTCACAAGCCCCCACTCCTGAACTTTGATGGGACTTATCTTTGTAATTTTTTATTTATTTTATAAAATTAAAAATACATATCCAATATTTTTTGATAACCTAACTGACGGACTGAACAGAATTATTCATTTTTACCCAGTGATCATCCCTGTTGTCTTGTATCAGAAGTACGGCACCGCGCCCTGGTGATGTGTCTGAGCCCTTACTTAGTTTCTCCCGTGATCCCCTATTTTACTCCCTTAGGGATAAATTTGAAAAGCTTTGTACCAGCACAATATTGGTACGTCAGTCCTAAACTAGACAGTGGTGCCGATTCTGTTGTTTACGAACTAAATAAATTTAATCTCACTATATCTCTTTCTAATAGTAAATATAAGAAAGGGATGCAAGATATTTTAGTCCTGTCAGTTCAGTCCGATCACATATTTCAACATGAATTTAAGCGCGATCTTTATTGGTCACGACTATATACCCGTACATTACGACGGCATGGATTAAACTGACAGCATTAAAAATGTTCTATCTTTATTCAATAAGGTTAACATGAAAGAGAGGTGACTTGTCTAATATTAGTTAAGTTCGTGAACAACAGAATCGGCACCAGTGCCTCATTCATGCCTGTTCTAGTTCTAAGAATACCAACATTATTCGACGAGAGTTTAATAGATAACCAGACTATTATAAAACGAGGAAAACCCATGATCTACTTGGTATTGCAAAACACAAATATTGTACGCGAAAGTAGGACTGCGAGCGTATTATAAAGGCATCGACGTAAAGCCAGCTCTTGTTAAGGTGTAAATCAGGTGTATTGTGTTCGGATGAATGCAATGCTACACTATAGGCAGGTAAACGTTGTTTGTTTTGCCCTAAAATGAATATAAAAAAAAAACAAAAAAATTGGTCTGGTCATTCGAATTTGATTACTCTTGCTTATTACGCTGTATGTATAAAAAAAAAGGATTTTTTGGTGGTTTGAGGTTGATCTTCATTTAGTTGATTTCTATTTATTTAATAAAAGATTTTATGCAAACTTTATTTGCGTTTCGTAAACTTGGTTTACAAACAAATAGGTCTTTATATGTATTTGAAATAATATAACATTTAGTCATGGCAACAGTAAATGTAGGTAACTTGGTTTTGCACTTCGATTTTTGAGCTTGCACCTTAGAGAACCACATATTTTGGTTTTTTTTTCCTCAAAGTTAGAGCTGTAATTACATAAATTCAATAAAAAGATCCACAACAGAAAGAAACCTTGCTGAGTTTATTGCCGGAGTCTTCTCAGTTTATGTGTATTCCAAACAAGTGGTAGAGTCTATTATAATTATTGCAACTATCGACATTCATAACTGCCTTAGGTCTAAACTGAATAAATGAGTTTTTGGTTCGAGAATCTACAATCGACATAACGCTTTAGCTGTGCCAGTATATCGTTCAGAATACAGACCTAGAAACTGTATTGTCTTTTGCAATTTAAACTGGACCGTGACCGTCTCGTGAATCAATAGTAGGTAGGTACAGCTTTCAGATGAAGGGTCGGCCTACGCAGGGCGTCGACCGTCATTCTACAATTCTAAATAATCGTCAGCTTCCATTCCACTTCTGAAAATCATCAAAATCTGTTTTTTTTTGTGTGAGGTCAACGGTTATTTAAATGCATTAATGAATTACTATTTATCGTATTTTAGTAGCAATTAATTATAGCAGATAAGGCAACACTGAGAAACGGAAAAGCAGGTTTTAAATGTTATGGGTCGACCCTAACACTGATTTAAGTGCTTATATTTTGATAAGCTAGGTATATTTTGAGTTGAATTTTAGATTCTAAGATAATTAACAACCTATATAGTAAGGCTCACTTCAGGCAGTATATATTATGTCATGTATCTACCTCTCCTTACCATAGGCTATCGATGTGCCAAATTTCATCACAATCTGTTCAAAAGTTTTGTTGTGAAAGGGTTAGAGACAGACTTAACTTAGGGTATAAATCTACGTAATAAAGTAAATAAATGTGTGTGTTAATTTGTAGCTCAGTTTTTGGTAAGTCGTCGATTAGGTGCACTTATACTTTGCTTAGCACACACTCAGAGAGATTCGAGGATTGCATTTTGATTACCCACTTTGTACGGTAAAGTCTAAGCAAAATCCAAGTAAGCTCTATAGATCTCAGCCAGACTGTTGCGTTTATAGTATTCGTATGAATAGGCTTTGAGACTTACCCTAGAAAACTAAACCCTAGACTGACTAATATACCTAAATGTTCATGTGACAACCAACGAAACTTTCTAAAATATATCTAACTCTTTAACATAGATCATGCAGTTTGTTATGAAAGCCGTCGTACGCGCATCGAACACAATAATATTTCCTGGCAACACTTTCACTAAGCTAGTTGACAATATGACAGGCAAATCTGCATCCGCATGGTTATTTTTGCCTCTGAATTGCTACACTTTAAAATAAGCTAATCATGTAAGTAGATATGTAGGTACTATGCACTAAGAAGTATGAAATAACGATGTAAGAATCTAACTCTTTTACCAAGATAACTTGCATCTAAATCCGCCTAATCCCGGTATACTTTTTTAAAAAGTGCTTGACTCGCACACTACAAAAGTTGTATAAAATCGATTCATATTGGCGTAATGTATTCATTATCAATCTATATATATTAGCTATATAGGACCAGTAACACCAGAGATCAGCGCGTTCAAACAAACAAACTCTTCTTTATTATTAGTATAGATAATGTATAAATAAATATCCTGGGACATTCTTCACACATGGTTAACTGATCCCAAACTAAGCAGAGCTTAATAACTATGGAATCCAGATAACTGATATACGTGCGTATAAGTGTATGTAAATACATACTTATATAGATAATTACACCCAGACTCTGGACAAACAGACCTGTTCATGCACACAAATGTTAGTCCTGGATGGGAATCCATCACACGACCAGCGGCGCTACAGGTAGTGTCCTAACCAACTGCGCCAACTAGCTTATTGTATATGTAACCGGAAATGTATGAAATATAGGAATTGTATACAATTCCTGTGTATTTCCCCTAGGAAATTATAATTCAATTGATATATAAAGATACTTGGAAATATATAGAAACTATTGAAAAAAATTGGTTGGGGTTATTTTTTTTATTTTGCATAGAATAGCAAGTATTCGCACAAAAGTACCTTTTCACTTACAACCCCCCAAATACCGCTATCCTTACAAATATACCGAATGTAGTACTCCGATAGATATTTAGGAAATGTATGGATTTCCTAGGAAATGTATACAATGACGGACTAGATACTTTTCCGTTAACTTATATAGAAACTTTTACTAATTGACATCCGAATAATCGTGAATCACGAATATTTGTACATCCACAAAGTGTTAATAAGAGGATACCTAACTATCAACACCAGTAATATAACTCGTTGAGAGAAGCCTAGCGCCTGGCCCAGACGCCGCGGCCGGAAACGTAAGAATTCTTGATTATATCTCAAAACCTTAGATATATCTGCGTGACTAAACCTAACATTATTTTAAAACAGTAAAGAGGTAGCGAGTTTGTTTTAAAAATAAATTCAGGTAAAAAATATGGCGTGAGTCAATAACTTTGAGGCCTGGCTTGATTCAGATCTGCACTTAATTCTATCGAGGAATGCAAATAAAAGTGCACACGTCCGCGTCGGTCGTGTTCGAAACTTTGGTCTAACGAACTTTTAGCATTTTAAATTATTTTTTAATGAAACTGCTTATTGTTTTTGTTTGTTATATTTTAGGGTTCGATATATGTTTGTATTATGGACGGACAGGTGTTTAATTTTTCTTGGTTTACTTTTTGAGATGAAATGTGTTTATATTTACTTTAACATCAGTTTTTTTTGTGTGCGCTTAAGGTGCTATCATATATGGATTACTTCTCATAAAGCCACCTGTTTCGTGGTCACTGATGATGTTAAAAGCAAATTCCGTTTTAATCTCTACTTAAAACCTTCGGCCATCTTACTTAGAAGGATGTTATCTAAGTTTTTTTTATTGGCGCATTTATTGCGATGAAAGCTTAGCCTGGGTACTTTAATAACTCTTCTTCTTCCCAGACCTTATTCCTATTTTTATTTGGGGTCGGCCTTCCCAGCTTGTTTTTCACATTCTGTTCGGTTAAGTACCAAGTTTGCGTCATTATCAGCCTCTTTCAGGGCTCTCGATAACTTCTAACTGATTTTTACCTTTATTCGCAAATATGTAGGTAGTTCTATTAACTCTCCCCCTTAATAACTTTCCATTCATAAAAATCAAAATCAAAACTCATTTATTCAGTTTAGGCCCTAATAAGGCACTTATGAATGTCAAAAGTTACAGTTTTACAATAGACTCTACTACCGGTTCGGAATACACTTGAACTGAGAAGACTCCGGCAAGAAACTCAGCAAGGCTTCTTTTTTTGGTGGATCTTTTTAATTTATGTAATTACAGTTTTAAATATACATAAACTTCATACAATTATCACTTGGCCAGGGGGCTGCAAGTGCAGAGAGAAGTTACTACAACCATGTATTCTTGTCTTCTATGTAACGAGCCACCTTATAATAGGCCTTGTCGATTAACTTATGTAAGCAGGTATGCCCTCTTAAGATAAAAAGAGGTATGATTTCTTTAATAAAACCTTTTACAAGCCATAAATGCTTGTAAGTTATGTAAGTGAGAAATTATCTTTAAGCACAGCAACGTCTAATTGAATTCGGTCGCAGTGCGGCGCGTACGCAGCGTAAGTTATACACTTGATACTTGATTAATCTCTTGACTTCATTACCGCTCGTGTTGATGCCGTTTATTTGCCAATTACTAATTCTAGTCACTTCCATTTAAACACTGGCGCTTATGCACGCGTGCGATTAACCATTTATGGCTACTTAAAATGACACTTGCTCTGGTGGTTTAACTATCTTATTATTGAAAAGCTGGCGAATAAAAGCGGTCTTGTCCATTACTTGTTTTTTACACTGGAGCAAAAAAACTGAATTCCAATGTTACAGATTAGCTGAAAAATGCACGAAACTAGACTTTTTAAACGCTGTTTTCTATCGGCTTAAACCACTTTTGAAGCAAAATATTCTAAGATGTGGGCTTAGAGAGTACGAAACTATGAAAAAGAAACAGTTCAGAGTGGACAAGTCCACTTTTGTTCGCCAGCTCCTCATATAATTTTAGATATGTCGGTGAAATGTATCCTATGTTTCATAGTAAGTACTTACGTGGTCTTTTATTACTTAATTTCACCTTAGCTGAACTAATTTGCTGGTGCAGACTTAGATGGAATCTTGGCTACAACACGCTGAATGACTTTTACTGAGTGATTACTCTAGTATTAATTCTTGGTAAACAGGGCTCCTTATTTGTCCGAAGAATTGATGACGCTATGACGATTTCAATAATTTGAAGAATTGGTCGTAATTCAGAGAGATTCTTTATTAAAAGTTGTTCAGTAAAAGAAACTCATCATAGATTTCGACAGGGTGGGTACCTATTCTTTCCAATTTCACAGTCTAAAATCGCAGACAGAAACTTTAAACACGATTATAAAGCACGTACAATTTTATAAACATCGACTGCATTCGATTTATGCGTTCCCTATGAGTTATAACTGGGTATACGTCCGAGGCCGGTTTCTATGACCGTCTTTTTCTAAACATGAGAAGGAATATTCTAAGAATCAGCGGTTCGCATCAGACTGCTCGACGCCCGGATCACAATAGCCGAGTTTTTTGTCCCGAATGGAGCCTTAAGACGATGGAAAAAAAATATACTCGAAACGTCATTCGAGCGCTTTGTTGCCTTGCCGGGCGCACCTTTGAAGTTTTATATTTAGCTTTGCTCCCTACCTGAACTGTGAATGAAGTCATTAAAGAGTTAACACTGACTTGTTCCAATTCCAAAATCATCTCGATAACTAGGCGTTGTAATAGCACTTATCACAATTATAGTACGCCACATATTGCTTTAGCTATGATCTAGGTGCTTAGGTCCTTAGTAGACACAAATAGAACTTATCTTCACAAATACGTATGATCTGTAAATTCTTGGCTATTGAATATGTATTGCAGCATTTTACAACATTATTCTATTTCAAATGGGGCGGGGCATTTCATAATGAAGACTTTACACTATTATTCGGGTCAGGCGCCGAAGCGTCTGCCAGCAACCAAACCCGATTTATGTACTTTATCTTTTTTTGTACGGAACCCTACGCCCTTCGTTGGGAATACGTTTCATAGTGATGGGGTACGACTATTCTTGTCGATATGATATGGAATTTAATGTTTCACCAAGCCAGTCTGTCATCTATAGAGCGTGCTTAGACTTTGCTCAGACTATACTCAGGGTATAAACCTACGTAATAGAGTAAATATTTGTGTGTTTTAATTTGTAGCCAAGTTTTTGGTAAGTCATCGATTAAGTGTAAGGTTATAGGCTACTTTCTGTCCCGGGAACGCTAGTGATAGGATAAGCTGTGTCCCGACAGTTTTACTTGAGAGCCAGTTGCCTTCTAGGCTTTGTAAAGGACAGCTATGGTGGCCACTTTGATATGGGCCAGAGTTACATAGGCTAATTCAACGCTGCTAAAACCGCGGGGCGAAGCCTAGTATGCTATATTTACGAGACTACGGCGAACCAAAAAGATCTTGACCGGTATGTATTTAAGTTCATCTGTTCATAACTTCCATAATCTGACAAATATGGTATCGTTGGAAGCGTGATGATCGTCTACGTGCTAGGCTATATGACGTCACATTAAATTGAACATGGCGCCCTTTAGAGGTGTTAAAGTAGTCAAGTTTTAGTGTTTGAGTTTTTTATCTCTAAGATTCAAATGCCGTTTAGGTGATGCATACAGACTGAATCACCCACTCGCTATTAGTAAGAACGTAAGATTGAATTAAAAACGACTAGCTTCCGCCCCGCGGTTTTACCCGAGGGTTCTTATGTTTTCCCGGGAGTTTTCTCAGTTCAAGTGTATGTAAAACCGGTGGTAGAGTCTATTGCCTTATCAGGGCCTAAAAGAGTTTTGATTGATTGATAAAAAGTAGCTCTATCTATGTGCCAAGTTTCAAAATCGTTCACTAGTTTTTCGTGAAAGGGTAACAAACATTCGCATTAATATTAGTAAGATCCTTTCGGCGAATGACACCCATACCTACCACCGTGTCAAGTGAAACAATTAGTACTATAATGAGTTAGTCGAACACTTTCAGTTAATCAGTACCTAACATTAGTCGTGGCCGCGCTGTAATATAAACAAGCTCTGATTACCGGTTTCTGTATGGGCTAATGTACATCACTGGTACCGCGACCGGTCGGGCAGACGGCCCCCCCCCCCCCTCTCTCTGACTCCGCACCATGTGTACACGTCTCCGCACACCAATAAACTAGCACACACAAAAATGATTCCCACGATGATGCAGGTGATAATAAGCGATATTTTATGCTTGTTAATTTGTTGTTTAAATGTTCGGGCATTGATTTCACATTTATGGTGTAGTAATAGATGATTCCTCCAAAAATATTTTCATGTAAAATGTTGCCAAGACGAGACCATAATGAAGGGGGGAAACATGCGATGTCACATTTTTATGTTTCTTTAATTGGCAATGCCATTTTATAATTCAAAGGTAATAGAACAAAACGCTAAAACACTTTACAGTAACATGAATAGTTGCAGCGTAATTTTCGTTCAAAAATATTGATACAGTGAACTAACAAGCAATGTTTACATGTTTTCACCCTGTGCCCTTCATATAGCTCGCACTGTCAAAAAGTTATCAGATTTCATGTAGAACCAAGCTTCTAACTCTATAATCTCTCTACCTAATTTCACAAACTCTACACCTTAGTCAGCCGAGGTTCGTACCTACCCCATTCGGGGGTGCCCTCAGGCGTGGTTATCTAAATGTTACCGGCTGAGAGCCCTCTGCGCTCGCCGATTCGTCCGGTAAAGTTGCGGCAGCCATAAGAAGCTACCAACTCTAGTCCTTAAAAAAATCACGTTAGTCAAAATATGTGGCTTGGCCGTTTCGTGAAACAGACAATTATGAACCCTATTGACCCGATGAAATGAGGTGAATTTAGTTTTATTGTTTGATTTGTATGTTATTTGTTTATAGGTAAATCTCACACAAGACGTCGATCGTCGGTTCGAGGACAACGTAATAAAAGAAGTAAGTGATGTGTTAGTTAGTTGATATACAGACAGACACGTTTTTAATATTATATCTGGTGATTTCTTGATTTTCTTGATTATCTGGTGAAAATGGTTTAGTAGGCCGAAAGCGTATTAATCTATACCATATACAGATAAAAAAAAATCTGCATTACCGACGGATAAAAAGTAGCCTTATTGGAAGGTGTCAGCTACCGCCAAACCAAATTTCATCAAAATCGGTCCAGCCGTTTGAGCACTCACAAACTTTCGCAACAAATTTATAATATTAGTTAGAGACGGTTTTTTCAGTAATTTTTTTGGTACCGGCAATCACGTTTCTGCTTCTACAGCTCTGCCTCCAGTGACCTAAATTACCCGAATATGTCTGCAGGTTGCACCCGAGTGGACCGCGCTCAGTTCAACGGGAACCTCATCAAGATCTTCAGCGGGGAGTACGAACGGGGCCGCTCGGAGTCCGGGGCCGCTTCCGCAGAGCCCAGGGCTGTGGCCGACTGGAAGTTCATGGAGCTGGACCGCGACAGGAGTGATGCTCTTCAGAAATCAGAATATAGAGGGCTTAGAAGACTTATCAAAAAGGTTTGTTCATTTATGTACAGATTAATTTTGTTGGATAGAATAGGTTGATTAGTGCGGATAGGTTTGTATCAGCGTTTTTCTAACTGTGGAAGACTAGGTAAAAGAAGGCAAGTTTGCAGAAAAATGTGTTTCATTGTTTTTGGTGTAAGATTCAGAATCCGTCTCACCGTCCAAATTTTCATGGAGTATTTTACACATCATTATGAACATCTTTCACTATGGGACCAACTCAGAAATCACAAAAAAAAACTTTATATACCTAGAAAACATCAACCATTTTAGGTCAAAATGTATGAAAAGTTTGTTTTTTTTTTTTTTTTGTGATTCAAATCAAATCAAAACTCATGTGTTCGGTTTAGGCCCTAATAAGGCACTTATGATATGCCATTCCGACTCGATCCGTCGTACTGCACGGACGTACCCTTGCGCTCCGTGCGCTACCCGTATCGTTTCCGCGAATTTATCGCTCGATTTGTTACCTGGCTTTGGCTCGGTCCCTTATCTGGCATTTTTCGTCGAAAGACACCTGCGCTATTGTTTTCGTGGTAATTTACCTGGGTATTTACCACGATAACATTCCATTGTTTCTGACACCGTCATCAAACTTGTGAAATCCACGCTTTTAGTGGTGAACTAACGGATACCTAACGGTGACAACGAAGTTAGTTCGAGCGTGCCCCGGGCGCTCACGGTTTCCCTTCTGGAAAACGTACACCCGGACGGGACTGGATCAGTCGGCCTTGGGGGCTTCCCTAGTCGACCCCAGTTAGCGCTAGGCAGGGACGTAGGAACCCACTGCACAATAAGACTGGCAGTGGGAACACAAGCTTAGGGCACACCCTAGGGCCTACACACCTCCCAACCTATACCCGGTTGGAAGAGATTCTACACACCTCCGGGCCTACCCACCCGGGGCGAATAGATAGGTTTTAGCTAGGGCGATTGCCTGAAGTTTCTTGTGACTTCTTCTCTCAGGAACGCCACGCGAACGAAGTCACAATAGTGTCGTCTTAGATTAGCTCCCCGGCCGCAAGGCCCGGCTGGCCACCATGGCCAGCCAACCTCCAACTCTGTCCCTAGAGGACATCCTTTTAGATGAGGAGGTACTTCGGTACCTCCAAGCCAAATTCCCGGGACACCAGATCCCCACCCCATCCCAAAGCCGTCCCTCTTCCCGCGCTGATTCAGAGATGTCGACCCAGTCCATCTCCGAGTCAGTCGCTGAACCCATCCCCCCTACCCAATCGTCTGAGGAGGACGATAGCTACCAGCTCGTCCCTGGCGGTCGTAAACGAGGTCGCAAGGCCCGCAAGGCGGCCGCCAAGGCGGCTAAGGTGACTTCCCCCCCGGAGGATTACCCGGTGACCCCTCCCTCCCCTGACTGCTTTCCATCCACGAATCCTGCCAACACCCCAATTTCGACCCAGCGCGTTGCCGCCAGGGAAGGCACCTCCTCCCCTCCCCCACTCATGGATACCCCAGTATCGGCTCCTCCTATGGAGGTAGCGCCTACCCCTTCTGCTGCCCAAGTTCCCAAAAAGAAGGATGTACCCCCGCCCCTTTTCATTCAAGATAAGGGCAAATGGCCCGATGTGTCATCCTGGTGTAATGTGCCCGGAGCACACATCAATTTCACCAATGCCCACCCCACTGAGCACGGAATCCGTGTCACAGTGTCTACCTCCCAGGACCATAGAGCCCTAACTAAGCTGCTCAAGGAGAGGAAAGTAGCCTTTCACACCTACTGCCTCCCCGAGGAGCGTGCCCTTCGTGTGGTAATTAAGGGGATTCCCCACGAAATTACCACCGAGGACATTGAAAGGTCCCTCAAGGATCAAGCTATCCCCGTACATTCCGTACATCGAATGTACAAAGGGCGTGGCCATACCCCATATAATATGGTCCTCGCCCAATTAGAACAGTGCGACGAGGCCAAAAAGATATTTAAGATCAGCCACGTCTGTCACCTGTCCGGTATCTCATTTGAGAAACCCCACAAGGGAGTGTACCCCTCCCAATGTCACAATTGCCAGTTGTACGGCCACACCGCCCGCAATTGCTTTGCCCCCCCCAGATGCGTCAAGTGTCTTAAGCCCCATTCCACCATTGAGTGCGATAGGCCGAAAGACAAGGCCCTGTGTACTGAGGAGCCTGGTTGCGTTCTCTGTAACCAACTCGGCCATCCCGCTAATTACCGCGGGTGCCCGAAAGCCCCTCGTCCCTCCCGCAAATCAAGTAACTCGGGCCCTCCGCGCAACTCGCGCACATCGCGCAACTCAACGCGCACTGCCCCCCTCACTGACCCCTCCCAGACTGTCCTAGCCCCACAAAGATCCTCGCCCTGGAAACTTGTCAACTATGACAAGGACTTTCCAGCTTTAAGTAGTGCACCTTCAGTGCCTCCAACTCCAGCAATCAACCCCCCAACTGTCCCACCCTCTAAATCCATCTCCGCACCCACGCAACCTCTCCTTCCCTCTCCCCCACCCAAACGTTCCCAGACAACATCCAATAACCGTCGCGCAAACACACCCAAACTACCACTGATCGAAGACCCGGACTTCGCTCTAGTGGAGCGCTTCGCTGAGGCAATAAACCTCGACGAAATTAGGGACCTCGCGACCCAGATCAGAGCGAACGAGGGCAACGGTCGTGCCCTCGCTTCCATCGCGATGCGCTTCCAAAGCATCGTGACAGTCCTTTCCAACTTCCGCGTAAAACCATAATGGATAATACAACCGTAACGTGCAGAATTAAACCCCGATCCCTCAAAGTAGGATTCTATAATGCGAATGGCATTAAAGGTCAACGCGATGATATCGCAGAGTTCCTGCGAAACCATCAACTTGACGTCCTTCTGATACAAGAGACTTTCCTCAAACCTTCTCATAGGGACCCTAAAATTGCAAACTACCAAGTAGTTCGCAATGATAGGATTGACTCTGCCCTAGGAGGCACCCTTATCTATTACAAAAGGTCCTTGTACTGCTCCCCCATGGATCCGCCTCCCTCCCTCCAGTGCATTGAAGCATCGGTTTGTAGGCTTGGCATGACAGGACACCAACCTATAATTATAGTATCAGCATATATATCTCCCTCCCGTAATGATTCACCACTCAAAACGGATCTAGAGTCTATTTTCGCGCTAGGTAACTCTGTAATTCTGGCAGGTGACCTAAACGCGAAAAATGTACTCTGGAACTGTAACTCAACTTCCCCCAGAGGTAGACTATTAGAGTCCCTCCTTGACCCTCTAGATATAGATATTATCGCACCCCTCGACCCGACGCACTATCCCCACCAACTGACACACAGACCTGATATTCTCGATGTGGCATTGTTACGCAATGTAAACCTACGTGTACATGACGTAACAGTGCTACACGAGCTCACATCCGACCACCGACCTGTTATCCTAGAATTAGCAGGGCGCATAGGTTCCCCAGATGCAGGTCAAGCCCCCCCCACAAAGGTCGTGACAAATTGGAATAGACTGAGTGAAAGCCTCAAGTCAACCACATCCGTCCACCTTGATCAGATCCCAGATAGCCTCAACACCGCTGATGAGGCTGTCGGCGCAATTGACTCACTCACTAGCCACGTGCAATCGTTAATTAGCGATTGCTCACGGACAGTGCCAGCGGACAGCGATCAACGTTGGCGCTTGCCCGATGACGTACGTGACTTGTTGAGGCAGAGAAATGCCGCCATTCGCGCCTATGATAGTTTCCCCTCAGAGGACAACCGCATCCGTATGCGTGCTCTCCAGCGTGACGTCAAGTCACGCATTGAAGAGCTACGTCAGGTTCGCTGGGACCAGACCCTTACAGACATTAGACCCTCTCATCAAGCCTTTTGGCAGCTTTCTCGTGCCCTTACCAAGGACACGGTAGCACCCATGCCCCCACTAAATAGGCCCAATCTCCCTCCCGCTTTCGATGACGATGATAAAACAGAATGCCTCGCTGAAAGCTTAGAGTTTCAGTGCACGCCCAGTACCCTCCCGATAGACCCGAGTCATTTGGAGGAAGTCAACTCTGAAGTTGAACGGAGAGCCGCCCTCCCATTGCCACCCCCCCCTCTCAGCGAAGAGGATGACCCCCTTCCTCCCGCGACTCCTGACGAGGTCAAATCGATCATCAGGAACTTACACACGCGGAAGGCCCCGGGCTCGGACAAAATCACTAACAAAGTGATCAAACTCTTCCCCGCCCACCTCATAATACTGCTAACATCCATATTTAACGCTGCCCTCTCTTGTAATATTTTTCCACATCAGTGGAAAGAGGCCCATGTAATTGGAATCCATAAGCCCGGCAAACCCAGGTCCGAGCCCTCCAGTTACCGCCCCATAAGCCTATTAAATGTCTTGGGCAAGATGTATGAGAGACTGATCTATATCCGCCTCAAAACATATGCCGACGCCAATAATCTCATCCCTGACGAACAATTTGGCTTCCGAGCCAAACATTCTTGTGTTCAACAAGTACATCGTATTGTTGAACACATCTCTTCCCAGTACCAAGAGCGTAACATGACAGGCGTCTTATTCTTCGATGTCGCGAAGGCATTTGACAAAGTGTGGCACAATGGCTTAATCTTTAAGCTATTCACCTTAGGTGTTCCACATAGACTCGTGCTTATCTTACGAGATTATTTGTCAAATCGCCACTTTCGATATCGCATTCTAGGCGCACTCTCCTCCCCTCACCCCATCGGTGCCGGTGTCCCTCAGGGCTCGGTACTGTCTCCCTTGCTATTCTCACTCTACACGAGTGATATGCCAAAGACCGACAAAGTGCAGCTAGCTCTATTTGCGGACGACACCGCGGTCTACTGCTCTAGTAAGTCCCCCTCAGTCATTGTTAAGAACCTCCAAACCGCGGCTAACGCCCTAGGCGCCTGGTTTCGGAAATGGAGGATCGAAATCAACCCTGTCAAAAGCCAGGCGGTCCTATTCTACAGACCCTACCATCGAGGTACCCCCACCCCTCCAAAGGCAGTTACTCTATTCGGTGAACCAATCCCCTGGGAAAGGCAAGCCAAATATCTCGGAGTAATTCTCGATGATCGTTTGACCTTTGATGCCCACATTAAAGCGGTCCGCGCGCGCGCCGCCTTTGTGTTAGGGCGCCTCCACTTTTTATTGAATCATAAGTCTAAACTTGCCCTCAAAAGCAAGGTTAGACTATATACCACGTGTATCCGCCCCATTATGACCTATGCTAGTACTGTGTTCGCACATGCAGCTCCTGCACGGATCCATAGCCTTCAGGTGATTCAAAACCGTTTCATGCGCAAAGCCACGGGCGCCCCGTGGTTCATGCGTAATGAAAATCTCCACATTGATTTAGGTCTCCCTACGTTAAAACAATTTATAAAACGCGCCTCACGCAGATTTTTCAATACCGCCGTTAATCACCGCAACCCTCTTATAGTGAAAGCCGCAACGTACACGCCCTCTCGTATACTCCGTATCCTTAGACCAAGGCAAGCCCTCAGCGAGCCGGATGACCCCATAACATTAGCTCAGATCGAAGCTGACGAAACCCGTAAAAGTACACAACACACTACACAAAACCGACTACGCTACCGTCCTCGACGGCGAGGACCGCCGCGACGTCCCACTCAGTCTCGTCCCGTTCAAGCGGCCCGAGCTGCCATTAGTAATCCGACCGCCCCCAATTAGTCGTAACTCGTACAAAGTCCTCCCCTTCCCCCGGTAACGCCCTGAGCCGAGGTTCGTACCCCACTCGGGGGTGCCCTCAGGCGTTGTTACCTAAATGTTATCCGGCTGAGAGCTCTCTGCGCTCGCCGATTGTCCGGTAAGGTTGGAGCAGCCATCAGAGGCTACCAACTTTAGTCCTTTCAAAAAAAAAAAAAAAAAAAAAAAAAAAAAAAAAAAAAAAAAAAAAAAAAAAAAAAAAAGGCACTTATGAACGTCAACAGTTACAGTTTTACAATAGACTCTACTACCGGTTTGGAATACACTTGAACTGAGAATAGGTACACTTGAACTGGTTAAAAATCACCCTGCAGATTTAGGTATAAGAATATCTACTTTCATTTTAATCAATACATCACACAAATTATCAAAACATGATGAACTAAACTATAATTTTTTGTAGAACAAGTAAACGAAAGGATTCGTCTAAAAACGTATTTTGCGATTTGACCTGAGTTCCAGCATTAATATACTCGTTATCCAAGAACGGATAGCTTAATTTATAGTACTTCGGGTTGAATTCTGTGAATTACATCGCAATTAATTAATAACCTTTTAACCGCCGCGCGTCGGTGGCCTTTAGATTCTCTTACCTAAACAAAATAATATATATAGGTAATACAGGAAAAATATCTTTTATGGAAACACTCTTGAATCTTGCGCTACCCGGAAATTAAAAAGAAAACAATCTACACTAATATTTTAAAGAGAAAAGATTTGTATTTTTGTTTGTAATGAATAAACAATTACTGGATCGAATTAGAAAACATAATTACAAAATATAGAACTAAAGAGCATTAAATAACTATTCCTATAATAGGAACTCTAATCTGACAGTTTTAAAGTCGTGTTTAAACCACCGTGCTATGGTTCCTCACGATGTTTTCCTTCATCGAAAGCTCAAGCTCTTTGTAGGTTTCGAACCCGGGACCTTCATCTCGCCCATTTTGGCCGAAGGTTCAGCTGCTGTCGGGCATTAATTGAACGCCAAGTTATTTGTAAGGTGGTGAAACCTAAGCGGTGCGCCCGCGCATGGGCTCGCGGCTGCGACGGCGACGGAGACGGCGAGATCGCGCGCGCCGAGTGGACCGCTTGCCTCCTGGACAACCCCGAGCCGCCATCACCGGACTGTGAGTACATTAGTACTCAGCGAGTACACTCAGGATTTTAGGAGCTGGCGACCAAAACGGCATAATTACCAATTTTACAGAAGTAAAAAACTGAATGACATATATACGTAAAAGTATGTCATACGTTATGATCGAACTTCGGATGCAATTTTAATACTGTTTTAGGCGGTTTTTATTGAAAATTCGTTGAGATTCAAAATTCAGCGGGCCCTAAATCTTTGGACTGTAAAAAAAAAGTATTTTGACCTGATGCGTAATTATACCGTTTTGTTCGCCAGCTCCTCATTTAATAATATCGTAATTTCTCTGACTTAGGTCCAGTTGTATCGACTGACATTAACATACGTGTAATAGTATTAGTTATCTATATTTATGACACAATTTAACAAGCCAGTTGGCGCAGTTGGTTATGACACCACCTAACCTGGAAGGGAATCGAACCCATGATGTTCGATTCCCTTCCAGTACAAACAGTTGTGCAGCATGAACATGTCTGTTTGCCCTGTCTGTAATTATCTATATAAGTATGTATTTACAAAAAAAAGTAGTATATGTAGTATATCAGTTATCTGGTTTCCATAGCACAAGCTCTGCTTAATTTAGGATCAGATAGCCGTGTGTGAAAAATGTCCCAGGATATTTATTTATTTATCTGTCTGTACTAATAATAAAGCTGAAGAGTTTGTTTGAACACGCTTATCCCCGAAGTTACTGGTCCGATTTGAAAATTTCTTTCACTAATAGGAAGCTACGTTATCCCCGAAGGTTATAGGCTACTTTTTATCCCGGGAACGCGAGTGCAACCGCGGGGAACAGCTAGTTTATAATCCTGAATGGGAGCTGTTCATATAATGGTGTAACAATGATTTTTCTAGCACAAAGTATGACGGTAAAAAAATAACTAAATTAATAGAGCATTCATACTTTGCCATATTACTTGGCATGCAAATATAAAATTTATTACAGTTAACTAGATTCCGCCCCGCAGTTCCACCCGCATTCCCGAGGGATCTTATGTTTTCCCGGGATAAAAAGAAACCGGTTTGTTATTCGAAGGTATAACCTATCAATATGCCAAGTTTCATCGAAATCCGTTCATTAGTTTTTACGTGAAAGAGTAACAAACATAAACATCCTCACAAACTTTCGCGTTTATATTTTAAGATTCAAAGTTTACTACATCAGTAAGCAACGAAGAGAATATTTAAGTACAGTTATTTATATCGACAAAGCAGTTAAGGATATCAATTCAAAGAGAAACGTGTAGCTATAAATTGATATTAAACAATTAATTATATACACATTTTATAGACGAGACCCAGTTCGATAGCTCTAAACTTCAACAGTAACGATTTCATTTCTAGACGTTTTATTGATTCTAACGGTTGATTCTGCTTGCATAGATTTTTGAACAGCAGTGCTACGACGATTGGTCCATACAAATAAGTACTCAAAGCGTCCGCGGGTGGGATCTAGAGAGCCTTGGGTTTATGCTTGATTTTTTTTATTACTTTAAAATGATTGATATACAAATAATTTTATTATTACAAAATGAGGAATAACAACAAAAAAAATCTGATTAGTCCGGTCAGTTAGATTATCAAAAAATATTGGATACGTATTTTTTATTTTATCAAATCCATAAGAAATTACAAAGATAAGTCCCATCAAAGTGCAGGATTGGGGCTTGTGACGTCATCGTACAACTACTTTTTAGTACACTTTTTGCAGACTGGAAAATTTTAACGCACTGTATCTTCTAATAATATTTTTTGATAATCTAACTGACGGACTAATTAGATTTTTGTTGTTGTTATTCCTCATTGTAAAAAATATATCTCTTTGTTTTGGTGTAAGATTAATTTACATTGGATAAGCCGCTTTCTTTTTTTCGCTTCTACTTTATTACATTTAATATAGTCGCGTCAGTGGCAAGTTTCAAATAAAATAATTTTATTTAAATAGACTTTTGCAAGCACTTGGGAATAGTCACTCTAATACCGGTTTCGAAGGTTGTATTTCCCAAGATGCGATTTTTCATACCTACTATATTTATTAAACATGCAATCCCTATCTAGTTCTAAAACCTGTACTTCAGAACGTGATTCAAAATTAAAAGTAACAATAATAGTGACTCAAAGTCCCTGAGGGCCTACTCCGAAAAACGATACATGATAGTTCGATTATCGTTGACAAATTATTAACCAATAGAATTGCACAAAAATTACGTGTCGTCAGCTTGCTGAAATCGCATTAGCTAATAATTTGACAACGATGATCGAACTGTCGTGTGTCGTTTTTCGGAGTAGGCCCTCTGATTGATTACTGACTGACATATGCACAGCCTAAAATTTTAAATTTGGAGGTTGTGGTCCTAAGAAAGGATTTTTCAAAAATTCACCTCTAAGGTGGTAACGTAGGAGATCGTGAGTGGAATGTTTGAATTGAAAAAATACCAGTGTTAGGCACCTACATCTTAGGTTGATACGGTAGGTACTACGAAAAACGATACTCAAATTATTAAGCAATAGGATTTACGTCTCGTCAGTCTACTGTAATTCTATTCTACTAGTATTATAAATGCGAAAGTTTATGAGTATGGATGTTTGTTACTCTTTCACGCAAAAACTACTGAACGGATTTGGATGAAACTTGGCACATAGATAAATCATACCCTGGAATAACATACAGGCTACTTTTTATCCCGGGAACGAGGGTGAAACCGCGAGGTGGAAGCTAGTTGGTTTATAATTTGACAACGATTCTGGTTCCAAATTAAAAAACCTTTCTAACCTTATTTTCAGTTTTGATTGAGGTTTTAAGATAAACGGTTTGGTTTCGTATTTAAAAATGCAAATGTGTGCGCAAACATAATAATAATATATAGTCTCTCTCCTTTTCTTCATGTCGTTGAATGCAGACGAGGACAGCGGAGCGGAACCCGAGGCGGATTACAACGAGGAGGAACCGCCGCCGGACCCCAGCTCAGGTGACCCTCACCCCTTGGCACAAAGATAGAGCTACTTTTTATCCCGAGAAAACATGAGATCCTCGGGAACGCGGATGAACCCGCGGGGCGGAAGATTGGTTAATAATTTGACATCGAACTATGATGTATCATTTTTGTATGGTTCGGTTGGACCGTTAAATTCAAATTTTATCACGTTTTTTGCTAATTGCAGCTCAGTTATAGGTCGTAAGTTATCAACATGTTATTTGCGAGAACAATGGTAGTATATTTACTGATTAATAACAAAAGAAATCATCAGCATATTCCTCCAAGGTATATTACTGACATATACGAATATTTCATGAAAATGTTACTAATATACCTTGGAGGAATATGTTGATGATTTATTTTGTATACCCTTAAGCACGATTTTGATTGTGATTTTGAGTTAGTAGCTTCTGACTGAAGTAGTAGTTGGCCGAAAAGAATAAAAGTGGTTTCATAAAGCAAATTTTGCTGGGCTGGCCAGTTGGCGCTGTAGGTCAAGACACTACCTATCACGCTAGTCGTGGGTTCGATTCCCATCCGGGACAAACATTTGTGTGTATGAACATGTCTGTTTATACTAGGTCTGACTGGGTGTAAATGATATATAAAAAAATAGTATATCAGTTGTCTGTTCTCCATAATACAAGCTCTGCTTAATTTGGGATGAGATAATCGTGTGGATATTGTTATTGATAATTTTATTCGGTATACAGTGTTGCCAGGAATAATAAGGAACTCTTTCGCACCGGATGGTTCTGATGCGGAGAACAGACGAGAGGACGAAGCAAACGACTGCCTCACCGACCGTCAGGCAGTCTTGGACGAACAGGTTTGATTTCATCATCTCATCTGACATCTGAATTCCTAGGGTACTTATAATAATAGTTTTGAAAAGACTCCTCAAAGGAGAGAATGATTTTCAGGGTGCATGTATGTATGAGTTTATTTATTCCACCATTTTAAATGTTTGTGGATGTATGGATGGAGTATCTTAGGCTGGTTATTTAGGGTGGGTTGCACCATCCAACGTTTTCGTTAAATTGTCTGTCAGAGCAACGGTTTTGCTAGCCAAAGACAGTTTTGGCGATGGTGCAACCCACCCTTAGTTTACTTTTTGTAAAAGGCAGTCGTGTTTTTTTTAATTGTTGTATTAATTGTGATTATTGCTTGTTTATGCCATTTCTATAGTTTATTTATTAGTTCAATATAATGTTATTTTTTTATGCTCGGCGATTTTTTCTTTTTAATTTCAATGGCGATTGTTTTTTTAATAGTGAGCGAACTTGCATAAAATAGAATTATAGTTTTTTTGCGATAATAATAATATAGCATGTTTCATAGGAAAATACGTATGATTTTGTTTAGTTCTGACACCCTGTATTTTAAAGCAATGATTTTTTATCATACGAGCACGATACGATGGCATTTTTGACATCCCATATCTATGCCGCCATCATAGCGTGCCACTAGTTTAGTAAACTAAAAATATATATGAAATATTTTTGACGTTAATAAAGTGAAAAATCGACCTTATTACACTATTTACTTTGTGCGGGTGACAGTAGCCGAAGAGATATGAAAATTATCCATTTGACATTGCAATAAGCTTCATTAAACAGACGAACTTTATTGCAAAGACATAAAGCTTATTTTCATATTCTGCTCTGGAATACCTTCTATTATATTACTTACTGTCACCCGCACCAAGCTACAATATTAATAGTGTAATATATAATACATATTTATCCAGTGGCGTAGCGTGGCCCTGCGGGGCCCCGTATAAAAAAATGTTTGGGGGCCCTTATAAATGGTAAAGATTATTAAGAAAAAAAAAATGTTTGCATAAAATTAAAGTTTTTTTTTTACAAACAATTCAAATTAAATATACACTCTCCTTGCCTTTTTTTCGGCAAACTGATTTATTAAATCATTTATAGCTGATGATGACTTTGGTTTTTCTAATGCTTTTGCCTCTATGACGCACGTCGGGGCCCTCTGTGACCCGGGGCCCCGTATAATTGATACGGCAGATACGGCGGTAGCTACGCCCCTGTATTTATGTAATGATTCATTAAAATTTAGATTTAATAGGTAAACCATATGACATAAACGTCAAAATGTAATCGTAGAAAAGACGTTCTGATTACTTTTATGTGCAAATTCTATTATAAATCGTTATATATAATAGTTTCAGTCACTGTCATTTGTTTATTTCAAACATTATTTTTACAAAGATATAGTTATAGTTAACTCAGACGAATTTCGATGACTAAATTCGCGTTGAAAACAACATGTTTTAAACAATGCATGGACTAATTTGATAGAACTGAATTTCTTACATCCTTTTGTTAGAAAGAGATATACTCGTACTTAGTTTAGTTATAAAATAATAAAATTAGTACAATATGCCTTGCGTTTACTATTATGTACTAATACAGTATGTTTTTTATCACCTTCCAAATATTCCGGAATTTTTTGTACTCCTCACTATGGAATCAATTCTGAAATCACGAATATTTTTTTTTCATACAAAATATCTCTTATCTTGTTCTGTCAAAATGTATGTAATAAATGATTTCAGTAATTTCAGGCTTGGTCCCATAATAAAAGTTGTTCATAATGAGGAGTACAATAATCCCTGAACGGTTATTAAAAAAAACATCCTGTATAGGCCCTATGCGGCTAATTTTTCGTAATAATTAATAATGTATTAATTTGTTTGTACAAGACAATGTATCTCGCGTCATTTAGTTACAAATAAAGCTCATTTCAGACGACGCTAGCCTATGCTATACTATTGTACTATAAAGTATAGCAAGCTTATAGTAAGCTTTAAGTAAGTACAGTACAGTATGAACGTGTCCATAACAATGTATGGAGCGCGATATTGTCGTGCTATGAGCTATATACTATTATATTATAGAATCGTCTGAAATCAGCTTAATTCTAAATAACCTAACATTTTATTATTCTATATTTATAATTTAAATATGTGTTGTAGAAAGCGGGTGGTTCAGTGTTATACGTGCCGGAGTGCACGGGCGACGGGCGGTATGCGCGCGCGCAGTGTTACCGCTCCACAGGGTACTGCTGGTGCGTCCACCAGGACACCGGGAAACCCATCCCGGGATCCTCAGTCAAGGATCGCCGCCCTGATTGTGACGCGGCACCACAACATGCTAGTCCTATGAGAGGTAACAAAAAACAATCAAATTTATAATCTGTAGTAAACAAACTTTTTGAACCCGCTAATCTCTGGATCTACCAGTCGGATTCGAAAAATTATTTCACTAGTAAGAAGCGACACTATCCCCGAAGGTTATAGGCTACTTTTATCCCGGGATTGTGGGTGCAACCGCGGGGGACAGCTAGTATGTATATAAAATATAAAGTACAGCCTAACTGTTGGTTTTGGAGTCATGAAATTTGTAGGGTATTCCTAGAAAACAACCGATCATCAATAGATAGTAAGAAAACAACCGGTCATCTATAGCTAGAGCTAAAATAACCGGTAATATAACCAACAGGGCGTCGTCGACAAGCATGTTACCGCTTTAATAGATTTCCCTTCCCTTTATAGTGGACAACCGTGTGACGGCATTTAAACGCTTTGTATCTGCTTATTTTGAAAATTTCATGTGGAAAAACAAAGTTAGCTAGCTATCAGTGACCTCCGCTGTCAGTCGGCCGACGCCCAATAGGGAATATAGCTAAACAACCGGTCATTCAGCTTCATCTAGAAATCAACTATTCACTCATCCAAGCTCTGCTTAGTTTGGGATCAGATAACCGTGTGTGAAAAAAATACCCAGGATTTTTATTTTATTATTTATAACAGAAAGTTAAACATTAAATTTCAAAAATGTATGTCCTAGTTAGTTAGACTAACTAATACCTAATTGCATGTGTATCCAGGTTGTCCAGAACCCATGAAGAGTACCTTCCTGCGAGATTTAATGAGTTTCTTCATATCCAAGATGACAACTACTACTAATGGGACAGTTCCTGGGTGAGTAAATAGCCGGCAGTTTTATCCAGTCAGGCGGCGCTGACAAAAAAAAAAGGAAAATCTGAGAGTCGTGAAAAGCAACTCTTTTGCAGGCGAATCTTTTTTTTATTGACTTTAAAAACGTTATTATTATAATTCTTATATTTTCCTGTCAAGGTTGAAATTTAAATAACATTTAAAAATAATAAAAGCGAAACGGAAACTACTTGTTATAAACAAAAGCCATATGCCAACAAAATTGTTGGGCCAAATACGGACGGCGACGCCAGACTGGTTAATGGATATTGTTCTTTAAATATAATGACAGTGTCGTCACAGTACATATGAAAACTTAATTTATGTTAAACATTCATAACTTTCCCAATAGCGACACTCATAGTTTAAACACTAGAAATGAGGATAAACTTGCTATACCTGTAACTCGTCTGTGCAAAGATAGGGATTCTTTAAGGGGCAATGTATACGCTTCTTTAACAAAGTACCCAAAGAAATTCAAGAATTGTCCGTGTTAAAATTTAAAAAGCTAATTAAAGATAAGTTGTACAAAAAAGGGTACAATAAAATTTCTGGTTTTATAGAGGACTTTACAGAAAATACTTGCAATGAGTTCATTTAATAAAGACACTTTTGAATATGAATTTGAAAATTCTACTAGGATGGTACTATTATTGCGTTGATGGTATCACAGTCCTGATGTGATATCTAAATCTAAATATATCTCATGTATTTTTTAGTGAAATGGTCAAATGGGGGGCATCTAAAGAAGAGCAAGCCGCCACATGGACATATGTGATGTTAGACAAAGACAAGAACAAAGCGTTGGAGAGACGCGAGTGGAAGGCTTTCCATCAGCTGATCTCTAACGTGGAGCCGTTGAGGCGGTGCGGGAGGAAGCTGCCGAGGTACTGCGACGTGAACCATGACACCAAGATCAGCATCACCGAGTGGATGGCTTGCTTGGAGGTCATGCAAGGGGTCCAGGGGCAAACAAGTGAGAAATTATATTATTATATACTAGCGACCCGCCTCGGTTTCGCCGGGGGCAATTATTTTGAAGTTGTCCGTTATGGGTCTGTTGGGAAATTTTCTCCCAGAAGTTTTGAAGTCCCAAAAGTCTGAGAATAATAATCCCAACGTTCTTCTTCAGCTAATCTGTAACATTCGAAATCAGTTTTTCAACTTGAGGGTGGTAGCCAGCCAGAAGGGTACTACAAAGTACCCTACCACCTCGCTATGGTTTCCTCACTATGTTTTCCTTCACCGAAAGCTCAAGCTCATTACCCTACGATTTTCGTCGCGGTATCCGACGTCACTACTGAGCTATAATCGCCTTAAAACATACATATTTTAGACGCAATTTTAATAAGCTGTAAATAATAATGTACCTTTACAGCCGAGACATCAAAGGTGCCATCCAACCCGCGAAGAAAAGGCCCTAATCCGCTCGAATCGTTCCTCAAAGCCGACGATTAATCAGATGTTAAACATCAAATGACCCACTCGGTTCGAGGAAGCAAGTATCAACGCCTCATAGACACATTTACTGGTAAATCAAGTAAACTAAATAAGATGATTTGTTATCTTAATTTTTACTATACAGAATGATCTTTTTAATCACCGTCCACAGAAAAAAAATTCATACAAAACGTTCGGTCAAAATGTATGAAAAATTTGAATTTTTCTTTCGTAATTTCAGGATGGTCTCATAGTAAATAATCCCTGAAAATTTGGACGGTGAATTAAATATCACCCAGTAGATAAGGTCAACGGCGTCATTTCTTAAAAGGAAACATATTTTAGACTTCTTTCTCGTCTTTTATTTTGTACAAGTAAATATTTTTTTATAAACAAAATTGCCATTATACATGTTTTGGAGAATGGTCGCTCCTCTGATGAGCTAAATACATTAATAGTTGATCTAATATTGTGCTTACTAAATGTAAATAAATAATACATAGGTACATGTATTTAACAGTTTGATTTTGAAACACAATACCATTCTTGTCTATGGTGTATTTTTATATTGACAACACTGAACTTTGTATAGATTTGACAGATGATTTTTTTAATATTAGTTGATTTACTATTTTTTTTATAATTTAATTTTACACTATTACGTTCTCTGTGGACAGTTTCACTACATATTATAGACAGATTAACTATACCTCAAGATATTATTCATTTGCTATAATAGTTTTCTAATAATAAATGCTATTAGTTTGCTATCCTGTGAGATCTTTAGAACGGATAAAACCTTGAATTCTGACCACTTCATATACTTGGTGTCTATATAATAAATGCCGATTTTGTTGTTTAAAAACTAACTAAAATATACTCGCTACGCCTCTTTCTAACAAATAAGTAAAGACATTCAAGAAATTTAGTCGGATCAAATTAGTCCAATAATTGCTTGTTTTCAACGTAAATTTAGCTGCCATCAAATAGGGTAGTTGACTGACATATCAAATCAGCTAGTTTTTAATAAATGTCTAAACGATAGTTTATATGGAATTTTGTATGAAATACTACACTATGACGTCATAGTATCACAGCATCGAATGATCTACTCTTAGTGGTTCTACTGGTCATTAAAAATCATACAAAGCATTAAATATACAACATATTTGATGTCTCCACGTGTTTTTAAATGTTTTATGCATTGGTTAGTTTTTGGTTTATTTTTGACACTGTCCACTAGCCTACTATTCAATTATTTCCCGTAAATAATGGTGCCGATTCTGTTGTTTACGAACTAAAATAAATTTAATCTCACTATATCTCTTTCTAATAGTAAATATAAGAAAGGGATGCAAGATATTTTAGTCCTGTCAGTTTAATCCGATCACACAATTCAACGTGAATTTAAGCGCGATCTTTATTGGTCACGACTATTTACCCGTACATTACGACGGCATGGATTAAACTGACAGCATTAAAAATGTTCTATCTTTTTTCAATAAGGTTACAATGAAAGAGAGGTGACTTGTCTAATATTAGTTAAGTTCGTAAACAACAGAATCGGCACCAATATTGCACAAATTTAACAGCTTTAATTTGAGTTTCTATTTTTTGTCGATAATATTTGTAAGAAAGGGACATACATAGTAAAGCTAAATTAGTACAGTTTCTGAACAACAAAACCAGTACAATATTAAAGCGTGATCGCTTAACTTGTAAATATTTAAAAAGTATGGAATATGTAACTATATAATTATCTATAATACGAGTTGTCTTTTAAGTTAGCCGTCAATATTTCGTGCATCTATTGATATAAACAAATATTTGTTATACATTGCTTATTGGAATATGTAATTAAATGTTGTATTTATGTATTATGTTAAGTAATATGTGACAATTTATTGTAATAAGGTTTCATTGAAGCCTGTCGCGGCTAAAAACAATGTGTATCGCATTTGACATTTACAAAGTATTTAAAAGTATTCGTAGTGTACGTAAGTAGTCAGCGTGAAATGTAACGACCATGTGATATTTTTGTCATTATTATTGCGGAATAAATAATTTAATACTGTAAATTAACCTTTCACTAAAACCAAAGAAATAAAAAAAAAATAACAGAGTAGATGGTAGGTATAATTTGTTTTTTTCTTTTTGATTTTTGTAAAGGTGATTCATTCGGTGCCAATTTTGCACTGTACGGTCTTTTTGTATTCGTCTATTGTTTCGGTGAGAACTTTCTGGAATATGCTGTCGAATATTTGGTTTTTGACGATGGCTTCCTCGTTGTGTAGCGAGGTCCACTCGGGCTCGCAGCGTCGCCACTCCGCGAACAGTATGTCATCTATGTGATCTGAACGTCGGGAACCCACACCTGCAAACGTCAAGTGCAGTCTTTTTTTTTAAGCCTTTGATGGCTGCATCAACATTACCGGACAAATCGTCGACCACAGAGGGCTCTCATAACAGAGACTACAGCATGGGGTTCTTCAAGAAGGGTGTGAAAAGATTTTTGCAGGGTCGGCAACGCGCAAGTGATACCCCTGGTGTTGCAAGCGTTCATAGGCTACGGTAACCACTTATCATCAGGTGGGCCGTATCCTTGTTTGCTGCCATAGTAGTATAAAAAACAAAAAAAAACATTTAGGTAACAACGCCTGAGGTGGGGAACCTCGACTCAGAGCGTTACCGGGGGAGGGGGACTGCAAGTGCAGCTGTTGGAACACATCTGGAAATACTTCTCGAGAGATTTTCAACTTAAGGCTGGTAGCCAACCAGGCGGGTACTACAAAGTACCCTACCACCGTGCTATGGTTTCCTCACGATGTTTTCCTTCACCGAAAGCTCAAGCTCTTTGTAGGATTCGAACCTGCAACCTTCGTCTCGGCATTCGACGTCTCTACTGATAATTATTATCATGTCAGCCGAAAGACGTCCATTGCTGGACAAAGGCCTTCCACAAAGATATTTTGATACTTTGCAAGTAATTCAAAACCCTATAGGGTACGTCCCGTAGACCTAGAATCAATAAATTTGGCATGAAGGAAGGTTTTAGCGCACCAAGTGACGATATAAATCCGAAACTTGATAATGTGTAGTTTACATAAAAAAACCGGCCAAGTGCCAGTTGGACTAGCGCACGAAGGGTTCCGTCTATAACAACTGCAAAAAAAACACGTTTATTGTACGGGTGCCGCCTTAAATATTTTTTTTTAATTAGCGGCAACAGAAATACATCTGTAATGAAAATTTCAACTGTAACTATCACGGTTTATGAGATGCAGCCTGGAAAAAGACGGACAGACAGCGGAGTCTTAGTAATATATAGTAAAATCTCAGAACTGAGTAATATACCTGACAAAGAAGCAGTAGGCACACCAGTAAGTATGTTTTTCAGCTCCTCAGAAGTGCTTCTCAACAACTTCTCCCCATCAACCGGCTGTATATGCGGCAGGAGATTACACGCATCCCAGGGACAAGTACTATCTTCAGACTTCTTCTTCTGAGCAGCCTCTAAGCAGTAGTCCTTAAGGAATACATCAAACGGGTCTTCTGATAGGAACGTGTCGTTATTTGAGTCGCAAATAAACTTGTGGACTTTGAGTTCCATCTCTTCGTCAGCTTGGAAGAGGCGGGGGGGTTTCGGTAAGCGGGTGTCTGCGGGTGGTGTGTACGGTGGGGGGGGTTTGTCCGGGATCTCGCGGACAACTAGCATTTGACATTGCTGTTGCTCTAACGCCTTGATCTGGAATTATTCGTTTAATCATTAGAGAATGTTCTTTTTTGTGCTTGGTAAATGTGAATTTGACGTAGTTGGTTAAGATACCACCTATAGTGATACAGGTTGTGGGTTCGATTCCCATCCAGGCAAACGTTTGTGTGCTTGAACATGTCTGTTTGTCCCGAGTCTGGGTGTAATTGTCTATATAATTAGGTATTTACAAAAAAGTAGTAAGTATATGTAGTATATCAGTTATCTGGTTTCCATAGTACAACTGTTCCGCGAATGACTCGTAATAGCTCCGTACGTTTTTGTTATTTTTTATGGAAACAAGTGATATCTTAACATATAAATATTAACCTTTTCACGAATAAGAACATCAAAATAAGTGTGAATATAATTCAAGTGGAAAAACCAAGACTTACTGTGAAATACTTAAAAACTAAAAACACACAGTGATAATTAGTGCACAACACAAAGTGACTTTAAACATCAAATTCAACACAAAACAACAGATCAAACTGCACGGAAACCAAATTTAATTAATAACAATAGAAATTGAATCACATACACCGCAAATAATAAATTAATATAGTGATAAAACAATAAAAACTGTGATATAAAATCTAAAAGTGGGTACTCAGTGTATATAGTGAATCAGCTCTTTATTATTGTTGTTGTATATTGACCCTCATTAACTTTTATTTTGGTTTTTAAAAGATACCAATAAAAAAATTCACACTAAACCATAATTAACAACGTAGCTTAGTGGGTTCAACGGTGGATTTACGCCCGGACGCCGTACGTTCTAATCCCGCCTTTACCTAACTCAGAACTTTGAAAAGTTTTTGCAAGCCATTATGGATTCTAACAATTATGTTACTATGCGAAAACACAAACGGAACACTTCAATAGAATCATTGAATCATTCGTTTATATCCACATACTCTGACAATTTGGCTAAAAGTTTGCCAGATCTCTCAACATTAACAAGCGGCGATGACGAACTAAAAAACGAAATTATACAATTGAAAAGCCAATTAGAGAGCGCACACAAAGAAATTGAAAACCAAATTCTTGAAAATAGCTGCCTGCGCAAACAAATAATAGACCAACAAAACACAATAACACAACTAAAAAAATATGCTCATCTCCACAATCATCAAAAAAAAACAACATTAACACCAAAGAATACGAACCAAAAATTAAAATATCTAGAAGCATTGAATCATTCCAAACTGGTTAAAACAAATTTACTATCAAAAATTAACACCAACGATGAACAAATATTACCAACAGATGGCGCCACTGTACAGATATTACCTAAATCAACAATAAGTACAAAGGAAAATGAATTCAAAACTAACTTCATTACGAAAGATCAAAATATCCCAAAAGCATCGAAATTAAATGGATCTATAAATAGAGAGGAACCAAGAAAAATATATGTATTTGGAGGAAAGAAATGTATCAATCTTGCCTCAAACTTAGCCAGCTCAAGACAAGATAACAAACATTGTGGGAAATATCTAATAACTTCCATCACAAAGCCGTATGCAAAGTCTGAAGAGATCTTAAAATCATGTTATAACGTCGAAGACTCTTCAAATAATTATATGATTATCTCTGTGGGCGAGGAGGATAGTGATCCAACGAAATTAACAATTGAACTGATATCAGCGTTAAAGAAACTTAATCAAATTAATGTAATAATTTTAAGTGTTTTAAATAATCAACATCTTCATGTCGAGAAGCTTAATAATTTACTATTGCATATCTGTAGATACTTACCAAATTGTACTTTCTTGCATGACAAAAATCTACCTGAAATTAAACTTAACTATTTAGATAAAATTTGCTATAAATTAAATCTTATCATCGATAGTAAGGACTACGAGAACAAATTTCTACCATTTAACAAATCTACACGACAAATAAAATTGTACAATCACACAAATAAACCCAAGAAAGGTACTATACCATATTATTTTCCATCAGTTAATGTAAAGATACCGCTTTGTAATACAATCAAAAAGGCTTCTTATATCTCTGATGTTGCCCCCAAAAAGGGAACTATACCATTCTTTTTTTCTAAAATAAATAAACAAAACAATGATTTTGTTTTGAATAAAAATGTTCAGTTATTTCGAAAGTAATGTGTTAAGTGTCAACAAAAATATTACATTACTGCACCAAAACATTGCCGGCCTATTGAATAAATTAAATAATTTGGAATTATGTGTTTGTGAGTTATCGGAAGATTCACCGATACACACTATTTGCCTCACTGAAACATTTGTTAAACAGGGTGATCAATCAAATATTTGTCTCAAAGACTTTAAATTAGCTTCTTGTTTCCTACGAAGAGGCCAAAAGCGTGGAGGTGTTTGCATTATGGTGCGAAATCATTTCGACTTTAAAATAATTTCTATATGTAAAGAATTGTCCGTGGAAAAGATATTTGAGTGTTGTGGTATAGAAATTTTATCCTTAAATTGCATTATAATTTGTTTATATAGAATACCAAGCCATGACGCAACTGCATTCCTTTTAAAGTTAGAGTTACTGCTACATAATATAACAAGACATAGGAATAAAAAAATTATAATAGCGGGAGATATAAATATCGATAGCTTGAAGGATAGCAGTGTATCGAGAGACTTGATGGCTCTCCTTCTGAATTTTAATTTAATATTACACATTAAGCAACCGACAAGGAATAAAGCGTGCATTGATCATATTATTAGTAATATTAAGAATGCCACAGCTAATGTTCATCAGCTATTTTTATCTGATCATAACACATGTCAAACCCTTAGTTTTCCGACTACTAAGCCTATAAGTAGGATGACTCATTGGTATGTTATGAAAATGGATTACAGTAAGGATAACATCTCCAAATTCAAGGAATGTATGTCAAGTTTGTCATGGTCTGAAGTTTATAGTGAAACAGATTTGAATACAGCTTTTAATAAGTTTCATGATACGTTCTTGATGTTTCACGGACTCTGTTTCCCTACAAAAAGAATAAAAATATGCACAAATATTTCTGTTCCAAAGTGGATAACAAAGGGTATACGAAAATCATCTAGGATCAAGAGAAAATTGAAATACCATTGTCATAATAATAAATCAAATAAAAACCTACAACACTTTAAACGATACGACAAAATATTAAAAAGTTGCATTAATTACTCAAAACGAAACATTAATAATTCACATATAAAAAACTCTAAAAATAAATGCAAAGCCTCATGGGATGTAATTAACGAGAAAGTTGATTGCGTGAAACATTGTCATGAAATAGGCGTCATCAATGCAAATGGTAGTGTTTTAAATGACCCAACGGATATAGCAAATGCATTCAATGATTATTTCATTTCAATTTCTAATAAAACTGCAAATAGTAGACCAGTTTGTAATACTATTCATAACGTTATATCAACTATATTTTTAACACCCTGTACAGAAACAGAAATTCTAAGAACAATTAAATCTCTTAATAATACCAAGTCTGTAGGGTATGATATGATATCGACCTCTATAATTAAATCCTGTCCAGAATTAATTGCTTCAGTCTTATGTTATTTAATTAATCTGTCATTTATTCAGGGAAAGTTTCCGGAGAGGCTTAAAGTTTCTATTGTAAAACCTTTATACAAAAAAGATAATAAACAAGAACTAAACAATTATAGGCCGATAACATTAATTCCAATATTCTCTAAAATATTTGAAAAAATAATGCACTATCGTTTGACTAGTTTTTTGACAAAATTTGATGTCCTAAAAAAGGAACAACATGGATTTCAAAAGAATAAATCAACCACAATGGCTTCCTTTTCATTTATTCGATCAGTTACTGAGCAAATTGATGAAAAAACTCCTGTTACAGGTATTCTGCTGGATATGTCTAAAGCTTTCGATTTTGTAGATCACCGGATTCTCTTAGATAAGTGTGAACGATATGGCATTAGAGGAACAGCACTCAGTTGGATAAAAGATTATCTTCAAAGCCGAACTCAAACGGTAGAAGTTAACCGCCTGGATTCAAATCTAATATTAACATCGTACAGATCTTCCTACAAACTAAATAAATCAGGAGTTCCTCAAGGAAGTGTGTTAGGACCACTACTCTTTCTTCTATACATAAATGATCTTCCAAACATTACAAATCATCAGTGTGTCTTGTTTGCGGATGATGTGTCTGTCATTGTTCCCGATAAAAATGATAATAGGGATCATGAATCTGAAGTCAACGCGACATTAGGTAATATAATAGATTGGCTAGAATTAAATAATCTTTGTATTAATTTATCTAAAACAAAATATATTCAGTTTTCCAATTATAAAACACACACAAAAGATCTCAATATACAATACAGAGGAAAGTGTATTCAAAAGACAGATGAAGAAAAATTTCTAGGGTTAACAATAGATAAATTTTGTAACTGGAAATCTCATGTCAGCCATGTATGCACAAAAATAAACAAATTTGTATATGCTATTAAACGGTTACGTAGAACAGCGAGTATAACTGCCGCTCTTACTGCTTACCATGGCTACGTGAGTTCAGTCTTAAGATATGGCTTGCTACTCTGGGGCAATTCAACACACATTAATAAAGCCTTTGTAGCTCAAAAGAAATGTGTTAGAGCTATCTGTGGTACAGGACCACTAGAAACGTGTAGACCTCTTTTTAAAAAAATGAAGTTGTTAACCCTGACTTCTTTATACATACTAGAGATTGGACTTTTTGTAAGAAAGCAGTCGCATATATTTCAAACATTCGGTGAAAATAGTTTATTTAAAAGGAGAGATCCAACCAAATTAAGAATGCCCAAATGTAAAAGTGCCTTACACTACAGAAACTGTTTGATTATGTCAGTCAATGTTTATAATAAAATTCCAAAGGCAATACGAGAACTACCTTCCAAACAATTTACAATAAAGCTACGTAAATGGCTAATTGAACGACGCTTTTATACATTAAATGAATTTATGAACTCTAAATAATTAATTTATTATGGATTGACATAGTGTAATTGAATTATGTTTTTTATTATTTTAATTTTAATATTATTATTATTTATTGTGATTGTGTAAGTTTAAATTTATTATTTTAATATTATCATCTTGAAAAGATGTAATCGTTAGTATATTTTATGAAATTATGAATTAACATTGATTTGAGTTTGATTTTTGAATTCTGATGTTTGATGATTTAACATTAATTTGAGATTGTATTATTGTTTTTATTGTGATTATGTATGTTTAAATTAATTATTTTTATATTATTATTTTGTAAATTTTGATTGCTACTTAATTATATGAATATTGATTAAATATTTTATACATTTGCATGCCTGTCAAAATAAGGCGGGATCTACATTTAAAATAATTTTCTAAAAAAATTTTTAAAATGTACTTCCCTGCAAATAAACTATTTCATTTCATTTCATTTCATTTCATTTCATTTCATTTCATTTCATTTCATTTCATTTCAAGCTCTGCTTAGTTTGGGATCAGAAACCGTGAGTGACGAATGTCCCAGGATATTTATTTATTATTATTTAATTATTTCTCTGTCGGCTTAGGGCGCGACCCCACTAGGCTCATTGTTAGCGGCAGACTGTATGCGTCCAGTTTGCCTCCCATTATTTTTTAATGGAGTGTCCATATGTAAATACATAATTAAAATTCAAAAGTGTCTTTATTAAATGAACTCATTGCAAGTATTTTTAACTTATATAGACATACTTATATACATAGATAATTACATCCAGACTCAGGACAAACAGACATGTTCGAGAGTAAGTATAAATATTCTGGGACATTGTTCACACACGGTTATCTGATCCCAAACTAAGCAGAGCTTGTACTATGGAAACCAGATAACTGATATACTACTTTTTTTTGTAAATACATACTTATGTAGATGATTACACCCAGACACAGGACAAACAGACATGTTCATGCACACAAACGTTTGTCCTGGATGGGAATCGAACCCATGACCAGCGGCGCGATAGGTGGTGTCTTAAACAACTGCGCCAACGTTATATTACAGCTTAGCCAAGTTATGCGTCAGGGAACAATATCGTCAGACGTTCCACTCCTTTGCTATTCGCATGATCAAGGAAGAAGCAAAACGTAATGCTATAAAAGAGATACTAGATATTCACCTCTCTCTCTATAGCTAACTGTTGTCGGCGCAGTTCCTCTGCTTCGCTATGCACCGGTGACGTCAGCGAAGTCAATGATGACACACTTGGGCATTGCAATGTGCTGCTGGCACTACTCTCTGTGAAATTATAAGGTTTTTAATCTATTATCTAGTGTTATAGTCTAATAAATATTATATTAAATATCTTCAAAAAAATTAAATATATTAATGTTTGGAATTCTCAATAAGAGGGAGGGAAAGGAAAGTGACGTCACAGCTCAGTTTAAGAGAGAGATAGACAAGAATTTCTATAAAATTTTCTTGTTTTATTTTATTACCAATTACAAATTTGATTTCGAATAGTTATTGTTTAACATATATTATCTAAATACATATATAACATGTATTATCAGTCAACTATCCTATTCAGTCAGTCAGATTTGGTGTGATGAACTACTCGGTCAATATAGGAAGGAAGAAAAAATTTGTACTTTAATTTGTAATTAATAAACTCAAAAATTACTGGACCAATGTTAAAAATTATTTCATGCTAAATTATCAATGAGTAATATTTCAAAAAAAATTGACTTCCCTGCAAACACTAATAATATAACTCAAGGTGTAAAAAATTACCTACGAAATTCCTTACATCACGCGGATCGCGGGGATGTAGATATAGGTACTACCTACACGTAGTTGTATTATAGATAGATGTGCATGCATAGTTTCAATAAGTCAGTCTTATCTCTGCTCGCCCCAACACAATTAATATAGCGCAGCCGGTAGGATTCGATCCTACGCTCCTATAGGGAATCTGATTTCATAAGGTTAAAATTTTGAAGGCGATGATAGCTCAGTGGTAGTGACGTCGGATGCTGCGACGAAGGTCGTGGGTTCGAATCCTACAATCGTGAGGAAACCATAGCACGGTGGTAGGGTACTTTGTAGTACCCGTCTGGCTGGCTACCACCCTCAAGTTGAAAATCTGTCGCCAAACACCTACCGGTGTGTTCCGGCAATTGCACTTGAGAGCCAGTAATTGCCTTCTCGGCATTGTAACAGGTCGGCAACACATTGACAATACATCTGGTATTGCAAATGGCGATAGGCGACGGTAACTACTTACCATCAGGTGGACCACCTGCCTGCTTGTCAACTTTCTGAAATAAAAAAATAAAAAAATCTTACCAGAATCAGACAATGTGGTGCCAGATTTTGAAACCAACCATACATTAGGCAAGTCAGTTGATGTTTTTTCAGGAGTATCAGTGGCCCCGGCTGGCACTGGTAACGGGCCCACTTGACAAGCCACTATTGGTTCCTCGGCTTCATTCACACACACCACATGATCATTCACTTGTTCTATAATCTGTTCAATCACGTTTTCCACAACACTCAATGCCATTTCACTATGTTCACAGCTCTTCTCTACTTCTACCTCATTCTGAATGGTTTCTTTAATATCCTGACTGTTATCGGGTTCCTGATCAATCTTCTCATCGAGATTCTTGTAGTACTGATCGTACTCATCAATGAGACTTCGAGCCGTGGACGCTGAGCTTGAACTATTCAGATCACAATTCTTAATCTGATCTATTAATCTTTCTACAACATCACTATCATTCATATTACTATTATGAGTATTAGCAGACAGGACTATGTTTTTCAACGCTTCCTCGTTTACTTCGTACTGTTTGTTGCTGCTGAATATTTGTGGTAAGGTTAAATTTTGGAAGAGAATATTGAGGTATCCTCCGTCGACAGCAACGAAGTTGTCTGCTGCTGTGTCGGTGGAATGATCGACTAGTATACTGTCCCCGGTCTGGATGCACTTCTCTGCGCTAGTGACGAGGGTCGGAGCCTGAAGGACCACGTCGGAAACCGAGCGAGATGTGGTACTATCCTCACACCCACTACTCGACAAATCGAAGCACTTCACGGGAGCAATGTTACGGTCGTACGACGTACTCCTTTTCACTTTTCTCTTTCCCAAGAAAAATTGCTCAACGTCCACATTATTTTTCAATTTCAATTCTATATTCATTTTCGTCTTCATAAGCGCCACTTTCCGCTTCTCTGATAAGGTGAGTAGCGCTTTACGCATTCGTTGCATCTCCCCGCATTCGTGCTGGAGCTTTAGCAAAGCGCCGCGCTGTTTCTTTTTCAAAGTCGATATATCTGTGTTGTCTTGCTTTTTCTTTTTTTCCAACCATAATATTTGAGACTTGGTGAAATCCTTCAATGCATCTTCTCGCATTTTTAGTACGAACAAGAGGTTCTTCGCTCGTCGCTGCTCATCGCGGATGAGTAGGTTAAGCTGAAATAAAGGAATCTTATTTATGATCACATATTACACACTAATTTAAATAATTGATAATGAAATTAAAATGTATCATAACTCCTTTAATGAACCGAGTATAATGTGATGAGCTATTAACGACTATACCTATACATACTTCCGTAATATTACGTGGAGTTAACTAAATGTTTACAGATAAAAAGAATAACACTAACCACACAAAGGCTCTTGGATGCCATTGTTTCTGTGTCATAAATATTTGTGCCATTCTCAAACTTGGATAACAGAGTGGAATAATCCGGATTCTTCTCGTCGAACACATCCTCACCGGCTGAATCTGCAACTTGATTATCTTTCAAACATTTGTCGGAAAGACAGCAGCTTTCTAAATATTGGAGCGATTCAAAAAACGAATCAATAAAATTGAGTTCCTTCTGGAACTGTTCGCCGATGTAGTCGCTTTGTAAGAAGCCACTACTGCCACTAATTGTGCTAATTATATCCGACGGTTTCATTAATTTATCGCTATTAAAGACATAGGAACAATTAAGCGACTGCTGTTCGTTAGAACAGTTGGTGTACTGTACATTTGATTTATCTTTACTCTGTGTGATACCCTGCAGCTCTTTGTTCTTCGTTTCGGCTTTGAATACCGACACGACGTTCATAGGATACGACAATGGACTAGACAGCTGATTAGAATTAATTTTGTCTTCACTACCAAATACGTGGAGGTCGATCTTTTGCCTCGTCGTGTACGTTAATATTGCACGTCTCATTACATACGATGAACTCCTACAGAAGCCACTATCACTGTATAAATTCTCCTTATTTGCTTCTTGACAAGACGTAATTTCCAATGGAGGGTCTTGGAGATCAGGCAACGATTTACTACAAACACTGAACGCATCATCTTTAGTTACACTTCTATCTTTGATCAGAGTCACGTTTGGTATTTCAAGGCTATCGTATGATTCCTTAATCATTTCTGTTTGAGTGTTTAAACTCTGTACACATTTGCAAACGGTTTCTATGTTAAGATGGTCCATTTGTGTAGTTTGGTCAACTGCTGTCGGTAATGGTTCTGTGCCTATTTTCGCATTCTTTAAATTAATTAGCTCTTCTGTCTCTGTACTGCAATCTTTTCTTGTCGAGACCTTTACTAAATCATCAAGAATACATGGAGATTCATCTTTTTCAACATGTTGTTTATGGTATTTCTCATCGAGAGGTACATATATTACAGGTATTGGCTTTTTTTTTGCTGTAATTTCTTTCAATACCAATTTGGTCTGAGGCGACAATTTGCCAGGTTGTATTCTTTCGACGGTTTTTTTCGAGTTCATAGAGTTTTTAGCCCCTTCCAATAGTTTGCTTTTCATATTGATTTCTTTATCACTTTCGCTTGGACTTAAATTTTTTTTACTTAAATTAATTTTCCTTGGTGCATTTACAGTTTTTGATGATCTGTTTGTATCTAGAAAAATAAATGTTTATATAAATTGTCGATAATAAACAAGTAATTCATCCTATAATTGTTAAGTAAGTTACGCATACATACCCATTTCCTTCATATTTCGAATTTTACTTTTTTCCATATGTATGTTACTAATATTAGAAGGTTTGCCTTTGTGAGTCAGTTTTGAATTGGACACATCCTTTTTATGAATATTATAAACATTACTCATTTTGGTAATAGATTTTATATCCTTTGCAGCTAAAATCATAGTATTAGTTGAAATATAGTCTATTAGCAATCATTTCATTAATTTATTTAGGTAACAAGTAAAAGTAAATAGACTAACTGCTGGACAAAGGCCTCTACCAAGGGTCTCCACAAAATAAATGTGCATAGCTAAATTTAATTACATTTTCTATTGCAGCATAAACTATATGGTAAATGTTTAAATTCGCATTGCTTTCACTCCTACTTGATTCAATAAAGTTTATACAAATTATACCTGGAAATCGCTTTAGCAGTTCTAGTACAACAATAGCACGCAAGCAGATATATCACACATCTCAACATATTTTAGACCTTAAAAGATTTATTTTTACTATTTGACCACAATATCACCGTAGTCAGTGATGTGGGCGATGGTAGTAAGCACACAAAGCCTAGAAGGGAACTGGCTCTCAAGTGCAGCTGTCAGAACACACCGGATGTTGCTTGGCAACAGATCTTTAACTTGAGGGTGGTAGTCAGCCAGGCGGGTACTACAAAAAACCCTACCACCGTGATATGGTTTCCTTACGATGTTTTCCTTCAGCAAAAGCTCAAACTTATTATTTCGTCTCCGCTGACTACCAATGAGCTATCATCACCTCAAATTCCTGAACTAATGTACTGAACAAAATCAGATGTGCATAATAATATATATATATATCCTAGGTATAAAGGTAGAAGTTTTCGCAGGACGGCAGGCGAAAAAGGGTAGAACATAGTCACTAAGGGTCGTTGCATAGAAGCGGTCATAGTAAGGTTATAGTTAGGTTACGGTTATAGTTAACTTTTACCGCCGAAAGAAAGCAAACTGAGTTGCTCGTGTCACTTTTACAAGAATTTTAACTGTAACCATAACAAACCGATGGATCATCATCGTCTAAGTGACTCTACGGTCAAAGCATGGTAATAGTTATGTTAACTTTGACTATAACTTTAACTAAAATGTACGAGCAACCAACCCTGTAACAAATATAATCATTTTGTAATGCAACAATAATTCATACACAATATTTACTTACATTTAGCAGGAGAACTCGGTTGAGACGAATGTACCTTCTCGACTAAATTGGCTGCTACAGCTTTATCGAATGTTTTTACAGCATTTGCTTTCTTCAAGTGTTTGGCTATAATAACAAATTAGTTAGTAAGTAAAGACCAAAGACAGTATTATTGATAGTGCACCCAAACTGTAGCGTGTAGCGCTCGCTTTTGCAGGATATATTTTATGTACCTAAATTATGAAGTTTATTTTTTTGAAAAGAGTAATTGCTGAGTTTATTGCCGGCTCTTCTCAGCAAAAGCTACCTTCCGAACCGTGCATTAGAGTCTGACTATTCATAAGTGCCTGTGAAGGTCTATTTGAATAAATAATATTTCATTTCATTTCATTTCATTTCAACTTGAGTTAAATCGCAGTAAAATAAAATGAAACTCAATCACATTATTAATGACTAGCTGTTCCCTTCAGTTTCACTCACACACCCAGGATAAAAAGTAGCCTATAACCTTCGGGGATAATGAACCATCAACAAAGTTGAATCATGATCAGTTTTGAGACCTTTTCGCTTGCAGCCAGTAATCATAATTCGCCCTGTCCATTGTTGACAATAAAACGGCCTCTTGTAAAATCTTTTGTCTAGACAATTTACTGACAATGACAATCTACTATTTTATGACAAGCGCATTGTCTGGTTAAATTGTGTAAGACACAGGTAGCAGCTGTTCACTGCACACAAAATACACCCTTAAGGTGATCATGCTTCAACTTTGTCGATAGTACCTTCCTATAACCCTATGGGCGTCGGCCATCTGACAGTGGAGGTCATTTGTTTTTCCACATGAAATATCAAAATAAGTTCGCAGAAACAAAAGCGTTTAAATACCGTCACACGGTTGTCCACAATAAAGGGAAATCTATTAAACCTGTGACATGCTTGTCGACGCCTTGTTGGATATGTGAAAGATATTTTCGATTCCATTTCTCCTACAAGATTAGATGTTCAAAACACCTTAAAGTTAGAGAACTGATGCAGATAAAAGTGAAAAAATAATTCATTACCCGTACCAAATTGAAATGATAAAATCTCGACTTGGTACAACTATTAAAAATACAAACTACATATAAACAAATCCTCAAGTCTGTCGCTGCTGCCGATCGCCACCCAGAAGGCTGGCAGCGTTCCCTCTCATTGACATTAATTAACTGGCTAATCAGGGGCTCCATGACTATACTACATGGAGGGAAAGTAGTATACATACAAAATTTTGGTTGTTGGCCATCTTCATTATCTTCAGATATGGTAACAATTTTTCGTTTAGTGAAGTTTGTGTTAACAATCTTCTGTAGAGACAGAATCTCTGGGTCCAAAGATCGTCTTGACAGGACCTCCACGTCATCACCAAGGGAAATTATGCGACGCAGTTTGGGTTGTAGGGTATAACTCTGCTGGGACCATGATACTGTAACAACATAAAAATAACATTACAAATTTCATTCACAAACTGAAATTCAGCCCCAGCCTGAAAATGGCAGTTATGATATCAAAGTCAAATGGCAGTTATATTAAATTCTAATCTATATGCTTTCAGTTTTCTTTGAGACTACCTTTTACGTCAAGAATTCATTGTGTGTGACAGTAATACACATACACAAAGCCTCATATGTAAATTTAAACACATATTTAGGCAATTATATAGATCATTGGTAGTGATGTCAGATACGTCGCAGATTCTAATTCTAAAATTAGCTTATGCTTTCAGTGAAGGAAACCATAGCACTGTGTCAGGGTACTTTGTAGTACCCGTTTGGCTGGCTACCATCCTCATGTTGAAAATCTATCGCCAAACACCTTCTGGTGTTTTCCGACCACACTTGTAAGCCAGTTCCTTTCCAGGTTTTGTGTGCTTGCCACCATCGGCTACATCATCACCAACCCTGGTAAGATTGTAGTAAAACACAGGCCTATACAAAAAATACATATGGCTTTCTGCTTGGGATCAATCCAGTTACAGTAGTAGCATTAAGGGACATTCTTCACAGATGCCATTTATCAATCATTATGCCATTTCATTACCAAACTAATCAGAACATGTACTAAGGTAAGCTGGTTGGTAAATACTTAATGCATACTACAAAAACGACTAGTTTCATATATCCCTTATATATTTATCAGATAGCCAGTTAAGAAACAAACAGACAAGTTCACTCACAAAATGTTTATCCTGGATGGGAATCAGAATATCAATAGTTTTCCTTATACGTACAAAACTATATAATTTACGCTAATCCAACTGAAGTACTGTGACATTCTTTCTTACCTTCTTGCGAATCAAAGTCTGGTAATTTGGTATATTTTATAACATTACTTTTTGATTTTTTAAACGTAGGAAAACTGGGTTCCTGAATTAGAAAAAAGCTGTATAGTTGATTTTGATCAGAACTATACTCGGGTGATGTAGAAGCATCCATCATCCCATAAACATTGTTTTATTTGCATAAATTAATGCAACCATTTTTTAAAGCTCCCAACAGTATAATTTATCAAAAAAAAACAATCACAATTTTGCTATGGATAATTTTGTATTTTCTTCACATTTTTATTTTTTGAACACTGTATAGTATTTTTTTTAATCGTTGTTTTGTCGTTTTGTCGAAGGTACTCTATGGTTTTGTCTTTCAGTTCAGTGTTGCCAGCTGTTAATCAAAAAAGATAAAAAATCTTACAAAGATCGATAAAGTTAGTGGCAAAGGCACGGTAAAGTGAAACTGATTTTGTATGATGAATTTTTGCTAAATAAAAAGTTGCTAGTTGTGGCGAAGCTGCCCCTCGCTACCTTCTCTGTTGATGATTTCTTTTGTTACATTTTCATGAAATAGTCGTATATGTCAGATACGACTATTTCATGAAAATGTTACTAATATACCTTGGAGGAATATGTTGATGATTTCTTTTGTTATTAATCAGTAAATATACTACCATTCTTCTCGCAAATAAGAAATTGATAACTTACGACCTATAACTGAGCTGCAATTTGCAAAAAACGTCTCCAACTGTGTAGGACCACAAACCTACAGACAATCGAACTTGAAATCTTTTTGTTTGGAACCACAGAACTCACAATACAGACTATTTGTAAACCACTTACTTTTACAATACCATAGACTTCTCACTTACAAGAAAAAGTAAAGTAGTAAGAATTTTGACTGTTTGTTTGTCTTCCTGCATGTGTGTGTTGTGGCGACTCATGGACGGCTGTTATATTCTCTTTGGACGGCTGTTGAAATAAAATCAATCATTCTATGTAAAATAAAATTTATGTTATTTACTTTTTGTACCTACTATCTTATTTCTGTTACAAGAATAACTTTATTCGTGCTGGCTGTCAGTGAATCGTTTTACATTTCAATAAAACTCGCATTGCCATTTGCTTGCTACCTACTACCATCTAAATCTAAATCGTAGTGGTTTCGGGAAGTCAGTGGTCATTTGTTGACGAAATGAAATGTGTCCTTAATCAGTGGCGAGTGACGAAATTCGCGTGTGATTATATTCCAGGTTAAAGTGCTTAAAATGCAAACATCGAATTACCATCACAGATTTAAAAGATAGTGGTTAAAGAACAATGTACTTTATTTTCAAAAGGATTAATCTCTCGTTGTAACGAGCGGGGATCGTTCCGAAGTTGGTAACCAATAAACGTGAGTATTTTCCTGAAAAGTTGGGTTGCCTAGGTAGCCATTTTATTTCTGCACCAAATCCAGGTAAGTTCGCGCAGGAGACCTATATAGAACGCAGTTCCGCCTATAAATTTGCAGATGGGTGCACTAAATGTCAGAGGTCTTAGTCAGTGTCATTCAACATAAAAATGTCCTCAAATAAAACCAGGGAAAGATTTCGTGATTCTTCCCCAATAAAAAACATTGTTGTGAATAATAATGTGCAGGACAGGTGAAATAGATGCAATAACTCTAATAATCTATGTTGTCCAAATTTTCACTTATCACCTTTATGAAAAATCACTTAGTGTTATATTCCTATATGAAGCATGATACTATGTGGAAATTAGGAAAATGCAGTTATTGAGCATGAAACTGCATATTGATGTTTACCTGGTTGGTACTTACTGTCTTTACATGTGATTGATTACTTGTATGTGTGTGTAAATGTAGGTACAGCCTCCCTTAAATGTTTAGGTTTGCTCCTAGGAATTGCATTTCACTGGATCAATACACTCATTGCTTGTTGAGCTTTAGGAAACTGTTGGATATTTTATTCAGTCTATTACAGTTTTTATTAGTGTCAATGTGTGTTGTATTTCTGTTTAGTGCTTTTAATTTAGTTTTGCTATTTATTTGTGATTTTCTCCTGAGCCTGTTGCTTTTATTATTGTATGAAAGTAACATATTGTAATTCTCAACTATGAATGAATGGTATGAATTCAATTTAATTATATTTTTAAAATAATGGTGCGTATTCAGTTATTAAAATAAACTAATTTAGTCTTTCTATATTATATCTTTATAATATAAAGGTTTTAAGAAACTTTTGTCCTTTCAAATTTGAATTGCTGGTATTCCATATGTTATCTTTAAAATTGGTTTTGACAAATAATAATGGTGTTAGGGTTAAATTTGTGCTATTCGAAACTGTATCAGCTCCAATATGGACCTAAACCCACGAGAAGTGGGTTAAAATCAAGTAAATTTAAACAGTATATTTAACAAAATCTTATTATATTTCATGCAAATATTTACATTTATCATGATAATGAGGAATACCAACAAAAAAATCTAATTAGTCTGTCAGATTATCAAAAAATATTGGATAAGTATTTTTTATTTTATCAAATCAATAAGAAATTACAAAGATAAGTCCCATCAAAGTGCAGGATTGGGGCTTGTGACGTCATTGTACAACTACTTTTTAGTACACTTTTTGCAGACCGGAAAATTTTAACGCACTGTATCTTCGTTATTTTTTGTTTTCGGATCAAAATAAAAAATACGTATCCAATATTTTTTGATGATCTAACTGACGGACTAATTAGATTTTTTTGTTGGTATTCCTCATTGGCAAAAAAAATACTTTAAGTAATATTCTAGTTATAAAAATAATTGAATTAAATTAAAATAATAAAAGCATAAATAAAATATACATGAATAGAATTGAAATAAATCCTAAAATAAACGGAACTATCAAATTGAAATCTGTTTGGTGAATCAATAAAAAATATTCAATAGTTTTTCAATATCAAATTGAATCACTTTTAATAATAAAACTTTTCCCTATTCTGAAGAATGGCCTCAGATATTTATTCTTAAATATCTTTTTTATCTTCAATATAAAAAAACAAACCCTAGAGGCAGCTGCTGGTGGTGATCAATAGCAAGTTTCCCAGAAGGCTGGCAGCATTTCCTCTTTGAATGGCCAAGCTAACACATAACATATTGTACCTATATTTTAAAATTTATCTAATAATATAAAAAATAGTGATTTTGTTTTACCTTGACCTAAACATATAGGTCCTAAGCCTATGTTTATCGGATAAATAATTTGTTACCTTTGCTTTATTATTTATTTATGTACACACACACAAGTAATAATAAAAAAACATAAAAGATACAAATGTACAAAGGGACTGCTTATTTCTAATAGAAATTATTAATTTATTATTATTTTTCAAAGAAAATCATGTGTTCAATTAATCCTGTATGGTGAACACATAATAAAAAATGGATTATAAACAATCCCCATAAATGATTTGAGTGTTTTAATCAATTGTTTAGTTTCTGTAATCGTATTCTCATATATGTAGTGACTAGCTTCTGCCCTGTGATTTCACCCACGTTCTTGAGGGATCTTATGTTTTCACGAGATAAAATGTAGCTACTACAGGCTATGGTCTATCTATGTGCTAAGTTTCATCCAAATCCATTCAGTTGTTTTCACGTGAAAGAGTAACAAACATCCTTAAACATCCTCACTTCTATTATAAAATGGCCCCATATGTGTATATGTGACAGATGTCAAACCGTGTTGGTTATATAGTCTCACTAGCGGTTCCCCACAGCTTCACTCATGTTCCCGGGATAAAAAGTAGCCTATAGCCTTCCTAAACCCACGAGAAGTGGGTTAAAATCAAGTTCGGGGATAATGTAGCATCTTATTAGTGAAAAATGTTCTCGAACCAGTAACTCCAGAGATTAGTGCATTCCAACAAGCCTCCTCAAATTTCCTTCCATTCGCCCCTGTCTTTGGCCCGGTTGTTCCAGTTGGGGCCAGTTATACTTAACTTACTACAGCACAAAATGCAGATATGTCATGTCAAGAGTTTAATTTGTTATTATTAAGCTGTTTTACCTGAAATTATTTACTGCCCGCTCTTTTGCGATCGCAATCACGACAAACAAACAGAGTTACTTTTTACTAGCTACTAGCTTACTAAAATAATCTTTTGAATCTAACTGGTAGAGATTAGCGCATTCAAACAAACTCTTCAGCTTTATTAATTGTATATTATTCAAATCAAAATCTCATTTATTCTGTTTAGGCCCTAATAAGGCACTTATGAACGTCAACAGTTACAGTTTTACAATAGACTCTACTACCGGTTCGGAATACACTTGAACTGAGAAGACTACGGCAAGAAACTCAGCAAGGCGTTTTTTTTTTTTTGGTGAATCTTTTTTTTTTTAATTTATGTAGGTAATTACAGTTTTTGTCTTAAAATTTATTTATCCGCTGAGCCATGCATAATTTACGTCACACGAATTTCATGATTTTAGGACCCTCCCCTCCAGTCCTTGCCCGTAGTCACCATTTTTATAATCTTTGTTCCTGGTTATATGGACATCATGTATGACATAATTTTCTATTTAAAAATCATCGAGAAACCTCTCCACCGTCACGAGGCGCGCAGATTCTGCTAGTTGTTCCCACGAGAACACGCCCTGTGTAAAACGGAACGCACCTGCGACTTTGCGCGGGTGTATAGTGTTGGATTGGGAGGTAGGACGCGAAATACGTCATGTCATTTTCGCAACAAGTACCCACGCCTAACGCCGTTCCTTGCTTGCAAACCTTGGCGGCGCGCGCACTTGGAAACTTGGGCCATAATGGGGGATGTTAATCGCTTTGTGTTTTCTCAAATATCTGCTGCACTCCGCGTCTCGCAAGCAGCTTGTGGTGACTGGTCCGAGACGTACCGTAGCCCGGCGCTTTCAATAAAATGTGTACCTTATTGTATGTGCATAAAGTTGTAAAATAGAGATCTTATGGTATTCGAAAACGTAAGAACCTAATTCAAAGACAGTCAGTTCATTGCAGACATATTTTGGAGTAAATCAATTAATAAATCATTGAACTTTTCATATCATAAGTCTTTTGTGGGAGCCACAGTAATGAAAACCTTATGTTAATGCTTATATGCTTTTAATTTGTGTAAATACTCTTCTTACAGTGACACAATGGCAGTCAAAAAACACGAGCTTGTTCACGATAATCGCAATCAAGTGGATTTGTCGTCGTTGAAGCAGTACATACAGTTGATGAATGATCAGCCGAGCTACTTGCCGCCTCCGAATGAGCTGGTCAAGCACTGCCAGGATATCGTCAGGTGTCTTGGTAAGTGACGTACCACCAACAAACGTGCATGTAGCATTACATTATATATTGGCTTCAACTTAGGGTAGCAAACCAGGTACTATCACCTTAAAGGAAGGGTGTATTTTGAATGCAGTGACCAGCGGCTACATGTGCCTCACAAAATATAACCAGACAATCTGCTTATCATTAAACAAATTATTTTACAAGAGACGGCTATTATTACTATGATAACTGGCTGCAAACGAAAAGGTTTCAAAACTGATTACACTTCAAAGTCGATGGTACCTTACCTGGGTCGGATTTCACCATCAGAAGGACCTTATGCTTGTCTGCGTGTTTAATAGTACAACAATAATGCAGTACAGTTTACTTTCTGAAGCCTTGCTGAGTTTCTTGCCGGAGTGTTCTCAGTTCAAGTGGAACCGGTGGTAGAGTCTATTGTAATGATTGTAACTATCGACGTTCATAAATGCCTTATCACAGCTTAAACTGAATAAATGAGTTTTGTTTTTTTTTCCCATCAGGTCGGCTGGCCGGCAACGAAGAAGATCTGTGGGAGCTGGTACAGTCCATCGAGGAGTACTTCCATCGTATCGTCAACACAGTTCACCGTGGAGTCCGGCATGAGATCGTCACGGCGATCCTCGATAAGTTCTACTCTCTCATCTCTGACCCGCGTAAGTGGATTACCATTTTCAAGATTAAGGCTGCCTGTCCACTGGAGCGGAGTGGAGCTAGGAAAATTAAACCAATAGCATACTACTAATATTTCAAATGCGAAAGTTTGTGAGTATGGATGGATGTTTGTTACTCTTTCACGCAAAAACTACTGAACGGATTTGGATGAAATTTGGAACACAGATAGTTTATAACGTAGCTAGATTAACACATAGGATACTTTTTATCCTGGGAAAACATATGATCGCTCAGGAACGCGGGTGAAACCGCGGGGCGGAAGCTAGTAGTTCATAATTTATATTTTTTGATAACCTAACTGAAGGACTAAACATTTATTTATTTAATATAATATAATTAATTATTTTTTACCGACATCCCTATTGTATTGATTACACAGCTCTCAAGTACAAGCCGTTCACCTCTAGTTGACTTTTGTCGAATGACGTCATAGGGCACGTTTTATGTAGGCGCTCTGGACTTGAAGCCGTGAAAATAGTGGATATCCTACCCACTTCTTTTGATATCGACTATTTGTTATTTAAAGGTGTGTTCTTTGGTAAATAAGTCACCTTTAAGGTAAGTCGTGTCCTATAACGTTATTCAACGGAAAGGAACTCAGCGAGGCTTATTTTCTTTGTGGATCTTTCTTTTGTTTTTTTTTCTATTTTTTACTATTTATAGGCCTGTGTTTGACCACAATCTCACCGTGGTCAGTGATGATGTGGCCGATGGTGGTAGGCACACAAAGCCTAGAAAGGAACTGGCTCTCAAGTGCAGCTGTCGGAACACACCGAAAGGTGCTTGGCGACAGATTTTCAACTTGAGGGTAGTAGCCAGCCAGGCGGGTACTACAAATTACCCTACCACCGTGCTATGGTTTCCTCACGATGTTTTCCTTCACCTAAAGCTCAAGCTCATTGTAGGATTCGAACCCGGGACCTTCGTCTCGGCATCCGACGTCCCTGAGCTATCATCGCCTTATAAATTTACGTATTTACAGGTTATGTTTTAAATATATATAAACTGTCACTTGTGGAGGGGGCTGCAAGTGCAACGAGCCCCAAGCCTTGTTGATCAGTCTCTGTTTAACATGTTCCAGAATTAATGAACAACAATAAAATAACATAACAGAGTTATGAATATGAAAGTTAATAGATATATCTACTATAAAAAGACTGAAAAATAGTTGGACTGATAGTTTGATAATGAACGTGATTCCTGCTCGCACTTGAATTTAAAGAAACCCCCGATTGTAACTGGAAATTTGGTGATAATTTCCAAAGGGCTGAGCGGATTTTCTTGAAACATAGCGAAGAACACTCCCGACTAATTCACCTTTCGAAAAAAAAATACAAAATCATAATCGGTTCATGTGTTTGGGAGCTATGATCCCACATACAGACACGTTAAACTTTAACACCGCGTCGTTTTTGCTTCGCGGGTTAAAAAAGGGGCTTTCTACTTTCGAATGTATCAATTTGTACAAATTGACAATAATATGCTATTTGACAGTGTGAAAAATAAAATCACTTTATAAAACATCTAAAAACACGACAATCTCATCGTAAATCAAATAATTATTATAAGTATTTATGATTTTTAATATCACGAACCGGAAGACGCATCGTGGGCCCACAAGGTAGACCGACGATCTTTTGAGAGTCATGGGAAACCGCTGTATGCGGGTAGAGCAAGACTACCGCGGCCAGCGTGGACATCCTTGGGGGAGGCTTTTGTCCAGCAGTGGACGTCTTTCAGCTTATATGATGACTTTTAATTGGCAGTTGAATAACGAGTTTTTTTTTTATTTCCTAACAGAATCAGACGCTTGCCCTGTAACGTCCATAGTCCTCATCGTGTTGGATGAGAATGACAATGATGCTACCTTGGCTGCGGCCCGCTGGCTGGTCCAGCAGAGAGAGAACGGGCCGGCGGGCGCTGGTCTCCGGGCCTCGCTCTCCTGCCTCTACCGCTGGATCCACGAGTGGCATGGCACTCCAGCACTCGGAGATTGGCTCACAGCCTATATAAAGGCTCTTGAGGTTTGTTATTTTATATGAGCTATACGTTTTTGTACAGTTGGGTAACGAATGTACTTGCGTAGAGCAACGGTGAGACTCGTACGGGCGGTACGGACCGCTGCCTGCAAACACGCTTAGTTTGCAGGCTCGATCGTTGAGGGATGACGCGAGAGTGTGACCACAAGATGAGTAAAAAAAAAAAACAACTGCACGAAGTGTACCTATGATATACCTATAGTAAATAATTATAATAATATTATGTACTATAAATGAACGTATATTAGGTACTTTTAAATTACACGATTATTTTATTTTCCATTTTGTGATAATCCTGGCACTTCTGCGTGCGACAGCGCAAGTATTTACACTGGCGGCGACATCGCCCGACATCAAACGCGATGCCACACTGTAGGGAGAATGATTACACTGTGATTTTTTAGATTAAAAGTAGCCTAACAGCACTCGGAATTTTTTCAATATTTTTAATTGTTAAGATTTACGTAACCTTGCCTGAGGGCACCTCCAAATCGGATGCGAACCTCGAGCACTCAGAAATAATACGTATTAGTGAAAGAATTTTCAGAATCGGACCAATATCTCCGAAGATTTCCTTCTACATGTATGAACAGACAGATAAAAAGGAAAAGTATAAAATATTGCTTTTGTGATATTTTTACCAAATTGTAAAATTATCTTTACGAACAACAACGTGAGAAAAGTTTGTAAAAAGATTTTACGTTTTGTTTGAGCAATTAAACGTTTCCGTCGTTGTGTACACGTTTCAGCACCAGACAAAGTTTGTTTTTATGAAACATTATTAAAGAAAGACCGCTGAATACCATAACGGAACCAGAAGGCAGAAACCATACAAAAATTGACTTTGAATTCTATCAAATTGAATTTGTACTAAATATAGTGCAATGTATAGATCTGTGTTTGACCACAATATCACCGTGGTCAGTGATGATGTGGCCGATGATGGTAAGCACACAAAGCCTAGAGGGAACTGGCTCTCAAGTGCAGCTGTCGGAATACATCGGAAGGTGCTTGGAGACAGATTTTCAAAGTGACCTAAAAAGTTCCCTACCACCGTGCTATGGTTTCCTCACGATGTTTTCCTTCACCGAAAGTTCAAGCTCATTGTAAGATTCGAACCCACGACCTTCGTCGCGGCATCCAACGTCACCACCACTGAGCTATCATCGCCTTAATAATCTTTATTTGCTCGTAAAGGTATCTTATTTCACCAATTTCAATATCGTAATGTATCTCATTACGTACTTGTGCGATAATGTAATGTAAACGCACGGTTTATCAAGATGATCCGTCTAAAACGTACGGTACTTTTTTAAATCTTAGCAAAGAGTTTTTATGTCAGAAAAGTGGTCAACATTTTATGAATAAAATTAACTTTGGGAGATAAAATATAATAAATAAACATTTAATTCTTTAATTTAATTAATTTTGACCATAAATTACAACCATTTATCTGTAACAAAACATAAAAATATTAATTGAATTTATCAGTAATACTGGCTGTTTTTGTGCCTTGGCCTTAAAAATAAGCGCTGATGCGCGCGCATCGCTAATTTGTTACCAAGTAAAAATTATTCCGCGCGCTATTTCTTTTCGCTGTATTGTTTTTATTTATTTCCTCGCAAATATGTTATAAAACGTCGTATGACATATGTGCGCTTTGATAATTACAGCCTCTGCTTTCTTGTAGCCCTCGCCTACCTACGTCTCGGGCTAGCAATATCGCCTCGGCTGTAATTTTTTACTTACCGCACTTATATCATAATATAATGTGTGGTGTGTTTAACAGGAGAATGAGCGTTTCGACATCCTCATCGAGGTTTCGGTGGACAACTTGGGACGACTGTTCTTGACTCTGAACGATCCGATCACTCTCCGACAATCTGTAGCAGATGTCGTTTTCCACATACTCGCATCCCTACGGGAATCTACTGATGCGCTTGATAAGGTATGTCGATAAACGGAATGCTTGACTGACTGACTGATCTATCAACGCACAGCCTACGCCACTGGTCGGGTCGGGCTGCAAGGCATATTCACTGAAATTCATTTCTAAAATAAAAAGTAGTCTATGTTAATATGCAGGGTGTCAGCTACCTCCATACCAAGTTTCATCAAAATTGCTCCAGCCGTTTGAGCGTGAAGATGTAACAAACATACAGACCGCTTCGTTGGGCGTAATTTTATGGATAAGATTTTATGGTAGAATATACATACAGGCAGATTTTATAATTACCAACATCATATATAGTGGTCAGTGATGATGTGGCCGATGATGGTAAGCACACAAAGCCTTGAAGGGAACTGGCTCTCAAGTGCAGCTGTCGGAATACACCGGAAAGTGATTTTCAACTTGAGGGTGGTAGAAAGCCAGGCAATAACTAAAATTTTTTTTTTTAAGAAACTCCCAAAACTCACTAGAAAATTGGTCATAATTTTCAAATGGCTGAGCGGATTTTCTTCAAACATAACTAAGAATTTCTTGATTAAAACACCATTCAAAGAATGAAAACTAAATCAAAAACGGTCCATCCGTTTAGGAGCTATGAGGCCACAGACAGACAGATACATACTACAGACTTATAACACTCTTTTTCGTTGGGGATTTATTAAATACAAGATCTAAAACTAACTATTGTAACCAGGTATCTCCACACGTGAACAGCGTGCTGACAAACTTGGCTACAGACAGTGGTCAGTGGAGCCGGCAGCTGCTCCAAAATGTGGTGGAAATCCTCATGGCTATGGTGGACAACATCAGCGCGAACATGAAGGGCGATGCCCAGGATACTTTCAAGTCTAAATATGCCAACGTGGTAAGTTGAAATAAGACCCAAAAACGATTGCATATGGCTAAAAATACGAATTTAGTGCAGTAAAGAGAGACAGAGACATACTTTAGTCATTAATATAACTTATTAGTTTATAGCGCCATGTGTAATTTTAGTTAGTATTAATTAGGTTTTACTTTTGTATCCAATTTAGTAAATAATTTTACTTAAATTTATTTAGGTATCCTTAATCTTAGCTGCAAATAATGTACAACCTTATACTAGCTGTAATATACTAGCTGTTCCCCGCGGCTTCACCCACGTTTCCAGGATAAATAGCCTATAACCTTCGGGGATAATGTAGTAATTTGTATACCTATTAGTGAAAGAATTTTTCGCGCGATCTCCACGATGGCCGGTCTTGCATCCACCCGCATCCAGCGGTTTCCCGAGACCCTCACAAGATCATCGGTCCAAAAAAAAGAGGCCTTGCTGTGTTTCTTGCCGGAGTCTTCTCAGTTCAAGTGTATTCCGAACCGGTAGTAGAGTCTAAAAATTTTAACTGTTGACATTTATAAGTGCCTTATTAGGGCCTAAGAGTTTTGATTTTGATTGTTATTGTTAAAGATATCGTGCTTGGAGAGACACATGGCGTCTCGCGGCTCGATCCTGTTGCAGCTGCCGCCGTGGCGTAAGCGCGATGTTTGCACCCCAGCTGTAAATACGCATATACCCATGCGCAAGGTCGGCCTGCTTAACCTCGGCAATACCTGCTACATGAACAGCGTGCTGCAGGCCCTACTTGTCACCAGGCAGTGAGTACCTCTTATAAAACAAAAACTGTAATTACATAAATTAAAAAAAAAGATTCACAAAAGAAGCCTTGCTGAGTTTCTTGCTGGAGTCTTCAGTGTGTAATGAGTGATATTTTACTGACTCTTTCCTGGAATAAAAAGTAAGGTTAGCCTAATATTAGTAACAAGGTCATTTTAGGATTTGATTCCGTGACCGTCCCCGAGTCATCTCGGAAGTCGACGTCACTACCACTGAGGTATCATCGCATTGGAATTCCGTTTCATGAACTATTATCACATCGTATTCTCAGGGCTGTCAAAAAGAGGAGCTGGCGAAGGAATGCGGACTTGTCCACTCTGAACATTTTTTTCATAGTTTCGTGCTATATACCCTTAGAATATTTTGCTTCAAAAGTGCGTTTATAAAGTCTGGTTTCGTGCAATTTTCAGCTAATCTGTAACATTCGAAATCTGTTTTTTTGCTCCAGTGTTAAAAACAAGTATTGGACAAGTGCTCTTTTGGTCCCCACCTCCTCAAGTTGACAAGTGCATTTTTTGCACAATAGGCTAGTTGGCAGCGTCAAAAATAAATGACTATACACTAACCAATGCATAAAACATCTAAAAACACGTGGAAACATCAAATATGTTGTATATTTACTGCTTTTTATTATTTTTAATTACCAGTAGAACTAACAGTGTTTGATGCTGTGAAACTATGACGTCATAGTGTAGTATTTCATACAAAATTCCATATAATTAAACTATTGTTCTGACATTTATTAAAATGTTGCTGATTTGATATGTCAGGAAACTACCCTATTCCAATAACTCATAAAGATATGTGTTCAGAGCTCATTGTATGATTATTGTGCAATTGATGGGTTCGTATAAAGTTTAATTATGTACCTACAATCTTCAGACGTTTGCGAATGGCGATTGTTGTTGCATTGGCGAAAACATACTTATTGTGTCTATGTGTTATTTTTTGCTTTGGCATTTTATTTTGTTTTCTTTAAATATATACTTTTTCTATTAATTGTGTGCGTCTTATTGTATTTGTGTGTTTTTTTTAATATTTTTTTTTTTGTTATTTTGATTTTATAAGCATTGCGAATCTAAGCGTAACCTAATTTTAAACGTGTTTTTATTAAATCCTAATGGTCCCACGCGGTGCCATCCGCGTTTCCGGGATAAAAAGTATATTAGTGGAGTTTCATCAAAATCCGTTCAGTAGTTTTAGTAAAAGTTTGTGAAAGAGTAAAAAACATCTTCACAATATATTACATTTATAATATTAGTAGATCTGTGTTTGACCACAATCTCATCGTGGTCAGTGATGATGTGGCCGATGGTGGTGAGCACACAAAGCCTAGAAGGGAACTGGCTCTCAAGTGCAGCTGTTGGAACACACCGCAAGGTGCTTGGCGACAGATTTTTTACTTGAGGATCAGGTTAGATGAAGCATCGGCAAAATTCGTAAAATCGATCATTCCCGAAATGAGTTCGCCTACAACATTACCCATGTTTATTAGTACTTTAGGCGAAAATGATCTTGTTGAACGTTGAATAGCCCGATAATGAATGATTTTTATCAGTTGTGTAAATCGGAAGTGAAGTGAAGATATACGATTTGCCGATGCTACATCTAAGTTGTGTCTTGCTGTACCTATATAAATCTTATGCGAAATATAGCTGGGAATATTCTTTATTTTCCTTGTGTTACTTATTGCATCGCAATGGAATTATTTTCCATACGAAAAAGGTGTTGTTTCTGCATTACCTACCTATTGGTATTATATATATGGTATCTTTTTTGTTGTATGCTTGTGTCGTAAATAATGTATCTAACTATATATACATCAGTGGCGAAGGGTCCATTTTAGAAATCCCAATCCTACATTTTCATCATTTCAAAGCCACTGCTTGAAATAAAAAAGGAAATGGGATTTACGTGTCAGCATAAATTACTGATCGGATTTTCATGTGGAGAAACTTTTATGAAATCTGCACAATCAAAGCATCGTGCTATGCATAGCTAGGTAGTTGAAGAAATTAATGTAGTTTTTACGTGAAAGAGTAACATATATTCATATATCCTCGCAAACTTTCACATTTATACTAATCTACCTATATATATACTAATAATAAAGCTGAAGAGTTTGTTTGTTTGTTTTAACCCGCTAATCTCTGGAGTTACTGGTCCGATTCGAAAAATTATTTGGCTAATAGGAAGCTACATTATCCCCGAAGGTTATAGGCTACTTTTTATCCCGGGTACGCGAGTGGAACCGCGGGGAACAGCTAGTTTATAATATTACTAGGATAGCAAAGTCTAGAAGGGAATGAGGAATAACAACAAAAAAATCTAATTAGTCCGTCTGTTAGATTATCAAAAAATATTGGATACGTATTATTTATTTTGATCCGAAAACAAAAAATAACGAAGATACAGTGCGTTAAAATTTTCCGGTCTGTAAAAAGTGTACTAAAAAGTAGTTGTACGATGACGTCACAAGCCCCAATCCTGCACTTTGATGGGACTTATCTTTGTAATTTCTTATTGATTTGATAAAATAAAAAATACGTATCCAATATTATTTGATAATCTAACTGACGGACTAATTAGATTTTTTTGTTGTTATTCCTCATTCTTTAGCTCCCTGAATTACCTGCCTACCTGCTGCTTAGCGACATAATTTCAACCTTTCTTCAAGTTAGTTAACTATAATTTGCGTTTGATGCCTATTTTAATACTGTAAAAAAAATATATATAAATAAGTAGCTGTGCTCTGCGCTAAATTTAGATATTATACATGCGTAATCTATACTAACAATAAAGCTGAAGAATTTGTTTGTACGCGCTAATCTCCGGATTTAGTAGTCCGATTTGAAAAATTCTTTCACTGATAGAAAGCTACATTGTCCCCGAAGGTTATAAGCTACTTTTAATCCCGGGAACGCGAGTGAAACCGCGGGGAACAGTTAGTGTAAACTTTATAAAATATAACCTTCCTCAATAAATAGGCTATAATAATATAAAGGTTTTTTTAATTTGTTAGTTTTTGAGATTAGTCGTAATCATACAAATTTGGTCAGTTTTCAAAATCATTCCTTAAGGCGACGAATCTTTTCCGAATCTGACTGCATTTTGATATCAATAATCCTACAAAATTTCAGGAGTCTAATCACTACCATTACAAATAGGAGTATATTAAAAGTTTAGTATGAATATTTGACAAGACTTTACTCGCACTCAGGAACATAATTATGTTTATGTTAGTAATCGAGTAACGTTTAGGCGCAGATACTGTTATCTGATGCCAAAATACTGATACAGATACCACTTTTTATTTTTTGTAAATACTTAATTATACCCAGGCTCAGGACAAACAGACATGCACACAAATGTTTGTCCTGGATGGGAATCGAACTACCTGCAGCGTAATAGGTCTTACTTAACTAGCCGGTTTAAAATTTAAATTTTCTTTTTTTATGACATGTGTTTGACCATGAATACATTATTACAGGTTCAGCACACACGTCGTTCTGAGGATGAATGCGGTGCCGTACTGGTCGAAGATGGGTAACCTCTTTGCTAAGATGATGCACTCCCTCACCAACAAGTTGAATCCCGATGAGTTCTTTGGTGTGTTCAAACCGCCATTCTTCACGCGTGACCATCAGCACGATAGCTCGGAGTTTTTGGGGTAAGCTGCTTTACTGTTATTTATGGTTCCATACACAAAGGGTGCCAACGGAACCCTATGACTAAGGCTGAGATATATAGAGCGTGCTTAGAATTTGCTCAGACTTTACTCAGGGTATAAACCTACGTAATAAAGTAAATATTTGTAGCCAAGTTTTTGGTAAGTCTTCGATTAGGTGCACAGGCTTTGCTTAGCACACGCTCAGAGAGATTCGAACGTAAAGTCTGAGCAAAAGTACGCTCTATAGATCTCAGCCTAAGACTGCTGGTCCATCCGTCCATGAGCAGGCTGTATCTCGTAATAGGTAGACAATTAGAATTTTCACAGAATGTGTATTTTTATTTCTGCTATAATAACAATTTAATATATGTAGTAAACAAACATACGAACCTCTTTCTTGATGATTTCTTTTGTTATAAATCAGTAAATATATTACCATTCTTGTCGCAAAACACACGTTACCTAATAAAATCTGAATTTCGTGATTCAAAGAATGAAAGAACCTTAATGGTGTCCCCATTAAGGTGAATTCATAGGGAATATTAATATCATAAAAATGATTTTAAAAAGTGAAATTAAAGTCGGCCAAGAAACACGGAAGATATGAGCATTTTTCAACTACTAATTAGACAGAGAAATCGGTATATATGTGGTCATAGTATGTGATGTCACATTACAGGCCATATAAACTCCATGCTAAATTCTGTTTGCTAGTAAGAGATGGGAACAAATCTTTGATGACTTATATCTTTTTTTCCTGCTGTTTCATAAATGAATAAACCTTTAATGAGGAATACCAACAAAAAAATCTAATTAGTCCGTCAGTTAGATTATCTAAAAATATTGGATACGTATTTTTTATTTTGATCCGAAAACAAAAAATAACGAAGATACAGTGCGTTAAAATTTTCCGGTCTGCAAAAAGTGTACTAAAAAGTAGTTGTACAATGACGTCACAAGCCCCAATTCTGCACTTTGATGGGACTTATCTTTGTAATTTCTTATGGATTTGATAAAATAAAAAATACGTATCCAATATTTTTTGATAATCTAACTGACGGACTAATTAGATTTTTTTGTTGGTATTCCTCATTAAAGCAAATAAATATGCATATTCCCTATTAGTAATGCATGTATGGTCCTCAGATACTTGTTTGAGCTGCTGCAATCTTACGAGCACTGTTCGGATCGCAACTTCGACTACACCCGACCGCCGGTGCTGAACGGCGCGAGTCGCCTGCGAGCGATACACGGGAATGGCCATTCTTCTAATTCACCACAATCCTCTAGGTATGTTTACACACGGTCATTATATCCAGGGGGCCAATTCCACAAATAGCCGCAGAGCTGATGACGAATTTTGAGAAGGTTCTTTGTTTGTTGAATGTTTTATTGATTTTTTTTTTGCAAATGTTATATGCTGCGCAGTAGCGAAATAACCGCTAACTCGTTAAAAGACTCGTCTCAAAAACTCGTCCAGGATTCGAATCGAAATTGTATTTTTTTTAAATTAATTTTCGCAATTTCAGCTTGCCTAAAGTACCTTCTCAAAATTCGTCATTAGCTCTCTGACTACAATATTTTTTGATTAGATTACAATTGCATCGCAGCTGAATGACGACTTTTGCACGGTTTCCTATTCCACTAATAATCTGACAACGATCGAGATCCAATCATGGTGGAGTTAAAAATGAGGTTCGATTTGATTGGATTAGAATTGTTTCGGTTACCAAGGGCAACAAAAATTACAATTTAATCGTAATCCTATCGTGGTTCGGTTTCGTTTATATAGAGGAATACCGTTTTTTAGTAAAAATATAATTGGATAGGAAACGAACTTTAACTGAATCGAAATTGCATGTCAACCATTATAATTTAGCGGAATTGGCCCCCTGGAACACGGTTGACACACTGAGACAAGGTTATCTGAACCCAAACTAAGCAGAGCTTGTACTGTCGAAACTATACTGTTGAGTGTTGTGTTTTTGGAACGAAGTTCCTAATCGCGCGTTGCGAATGGTGGCTAGAAGGAAAAAATTAAGACCAAAAGTTGAAACAGGGAGCACAGGGGGACAAGATATCAAGGGGGGGCAGGGTGACAAGGGGTGGCAAGGTGACAAGGGGACAGGGGTACCGCCGTGCGGCGTGCGCGTGTTTCTCTGTCTGTCTCTCTCTCTCTCTCTCAAGATACGTCAAAGTATTGATTATATTTCGTTCCATCCGGGTGTCCCTTGACACCTCTTAAGTTTTTTATTAATGGATAAAATAAATAATTTTGTTTGTATTTCGCTTCAGTGAGGTTGATCATGGGGAGCCGAACTCAAATCGTCGCTCAGTGTCGCCGCGGCCCGGCAGCAGTGCCGCTGGTACGTACCTATACCATATTTATTTTTATTATTTATACAGTGTGTCCGGTCAAGAACTAGCGATATTTTAGGTACTTATATTTCAATAAAAATTATGCTATTCGACAAATTATTGTAAATTACTGCAAAACACTGTATAAATTAGCCATGTTCTAGAGAAAACTGCGCCGCGATGCTCTGAGGCCGATCTTCATTAAACTTGTATTTCAGGTGTCACTGATCTCTCAGTCACTAGTTTTACCACACGACAGAGGATTTAAAACTTATCAATTGAATTTAATAGTTATTCAATGGAAATAAGGTATATATTTCAATGCTCAGTTATCGGTCTTGGAGCATCGCAGTTTTCTCTAGATCATCACTGGTCGAAATGTATACCTTATTTTGAATGGATAACTTTTAAATTCAGTTGATAAATTTTGCCACATTGCGCCAGTTATCCTGTTCAAAATACTTCATCATCATCATATCAGCCGAAAGACGTCCACTGCTGGTTAAAGCCTCCCCCAAGGATCTCCACGATGGCCGGTCTTGCGCTAAAATCAAAATGCTTGTCTACATAAAATTAGCATGTTACAATATGTACATTTTCATAAATTCCAGGCTCAAGTTCGTGTATCAAGCGTGTCTCCCCAGACCACGAGGGTGTTCCGCCAAAGAAACGCGTTCGATTCAATGAGTCCGCATTCCTTAGGCGAGACTCATTCATTGACAGCATGTTCGGTGGGGTGCTCCTCACTCGCGTCGAATGCGTCGAATGTCGATCATCTTCCCTCTCACGCGACATATTCCGCGATCTTCAACTAGCCTTCCCGGAGAAACCCGAAGACTGGCAACACAGCGTACAAAGCCTCCTAGAGTATTATTGCTCTAAAGAACGCCTATCCGGTGAAAATAAGTATCAGTGTCGCGATTGTGGCGGATTGCGCGACGCCGAACGGAGTGTTCTTATCGAAGCGACGCCCAAATATCTTATTTTGGTGCTGAAGAATTTCAAGTGAGTAATTCATTAATTCATTTTTGAAGTTACAAAAAATATTTATTTAACCCGGTGTCAGTGGGGTGAAAAATCTTACACCATTCGACTGGTTGGGTCAATATGACCCGAATGAAAATCGCCCGGTATTCCAATATTTTTAATGATTTCAGGATTCTATGGTAGTAGGTACCTTAGATAACCTGTCTAGATAAAGTGTTGCGCTGCAATCGTAACCAAAAAATACAGGCCAGACTGTATCCAAAGCGCGCTGCGTCACTCGGGTATGCTGAGTGTTAACATTTCTTGAATATTTTTCATAAAAATTGGCGAAAAATATATTTTGTAATATAATCGGGACAGAATACACAATAACAGTATTACCACTGAGCGTGCGGAACATGCTTATCAGCCAACATTTGGCTGATATTTTTTTGGTGATTAGACACGCGAACTTTATCTGGACAGGTTTATTATCTAAGGATAAACTAAAATTAAAGCATTTATAAGTGATTATACAATAATTGAAGTTAAGTTATATTTTAATAATAAATATGCTACAATATTATAAAAAAAAACATTAATATTCTTATTTGATCATGACGTCGTAGTTAGATAATAAGGCAATAGGCCTTGCGATTTTCTGAGGAACCAGAACTCTGGTATTGCAAATGGCGGTAGACGGTAACCACATATCATCAGATGGACCGCCTGCCTGCTTGTCACCCTTCTGACATAAAAAAAATACCAAACTTCAAAGTCAAGTCCTGTCCAATTTTTCTGACGCTGCTAAAATCCGGTAAATTATGCAAATTACGCTTGCACTTTGAAAATTTGTCTCGAAATTGACCGCATCTATCAATAGCAGGCGCATCAAGTATATGAATGGTGTGAAACGCGAATAAGACAAACCATGCCTCTAACTACTTAAAAGTTTGGCAAATTCGAATAAAATTTCAGAAAAATATATGCGATTACGATACAATATGTCGTGGGTCGTATTGACCCATCTGCGCGCTCGCTGGGTTAAAGCAGCCATATAAAGTACTAACTAGATTTTCATGAATATCTTAGAGTCTTAAACATTTGACATGTCATGATTAATAGTTTTTTTTTTGCCTATGAAGAATTACGCCTAAAAGCTACGTCTAGAACAAAAGCATAATCTTGTGTTAACTTGAATTTCTTTGTGTGCGTGAGCCGAGCTGGCCGCCTGGCTGGCTACCACCCTCATGTTCAAAATTTATCGCCAAACACCTACCGGTGTATTCCGGCAATTGCACTTGAGAGCCAGTTGCCTTCTCGGTATTGTAACAGGTCGGCAACACATTGGCAATACCTCTGATATTGCAAATGGCGATAGGCGACGGTAACCACTTACCATCATGTGGGCCGTATGCTTGCTTGCTACCTTAGTAGTATAAAAAAATCACATAGTGTCGTTTATAATGATCAATTTCAGCGAAGTAATGTTATATGGCAAAATAAATTGTAGGCGTAATTCTTGGAAGGCTATCATAATCCATAATGTTGTTCCGTGGCGTTTTGAAGGTCGAAGCTACGGAAGTTGGTGGTAACTTCGCTTCGAAACTCACCACAACTGAGGACAATCAATTACTTTTCGGCAAGGTTACTCTTTTTTAATATTTTTGGATATTCTGACTGATAATTTACAGTACCAAAAAGATAAAAATGAACGCTTATGGTGAGACTCTGTCCGTCTGTCACAGCGGCAGTGTCAGCATTCATTTCATCTGCAACGTAGTCTACAAAAACTAATAACTACCTAAAATTCTCCATAGGTTCGAACCGAAGCTGCAAGTCCAAACTAAACTAATGCATACGATGTACCACAACCATACGGTAACTTTGCCTACTGTACGCTCGCAAACCGAGCACTCCACGTACACTTTATACGCTGCCGTAATCCACGCAGGCACCACACTCGATTCTGGACACTATTACACCCTAGCTAAGGACAAAGATCAATGGCATATGTATAATGACGACGCTGTGTCTCAATCTGATGAGACCCAGCTAAACGGCCTGAATAGATCCAGCACGCCATACATACTGTTCTACAGACGCACAGATATTGACGAAGGAGCAGCACCGTCTGTTGAAGATTTGCCTCCTAAATTACAAGAGTCTGTGATGGCTCATAATAAGCACTGCGTGGATTCAGTACGCAAGCTACGTCTCGCTCGCCCCTGACAGTTAAGATCTGACAAGTATATCGATTTTTCGGTATTGGATTACGCGAAACCCTAAGTGGAATGTACCAACGGCAGTGCTGCGGACGATACGGTTATGGATTTCACCTCCGATTGAAGCTACAATATATGTTATCACTTTCCGTGGACTTGAATAGAGAACATATAAAATAATATGTGCATTGATTTAGTGTTGATTTTTAAGATAATGATAATATAAATCAATATTATACTTCTTTGATCGGAGGTTGTAACAATAGTTCTTTATTAATATAAAGCATCAGTTGTACAGTGTCTCTGTATATTAATAGTTATTTATGTCTTTTAGATGATACAGGTTTTTTTTATGCGTTTTGCACTCTTTCTATCGATCTAAAAGACATTTTTTTTACTTGTTTGTTGTTTGACTTATAGACTTATTGCTGGCAATATATCGATTTACTAATAAAGAAAGAAAGTGGTTTGTTTTTTTTTTCTTTTTTCAAATCTGGTCAAACTGCTTGTATAGTCTGGTGTATAGAATACATTTGTCAGATACGACGATTATGTTTAGAAAATGTGTTATGTTCTGTTTTTAAGTTATTATTATGTATCTATGGTTAAATAAACTCGGCTTAACAACTTATGAATACCATGAATTTTCTTAGGAAAATGTTCTTCGTAAACGCCCGATTATAGTTTATCGGACGGTTTTCTAGTCGGTGAACACCGACCTTATTTATCTTGTGTAAATATCTTTTCTTTATAATAACCCTGTTAACATCTGAATATGACGTTAATTATAATATTATTATTGATAAACTGTTGAAAATACATTGATTATTATCAATTTATGTTTTTAAATTAATTACTAATAATTTAATGGTATATACTACATTTAATTGAAATTTTAATACACGGAATTATTTTTAAATATTTAAATCATTAGACGCAGATCATTAGGCCTTCAATAAGGTGGACAGATGATCTTGAGAAGGTCGCGGGAAACCGGTGGATGCGGGTACCGCAAGACTACCGCGGCCAGCGTGGAGTTCCTAAGGGGAGGCTTTTGTCCAGCAGTGGACGTCTTTCAACCGACATGATGATCTAAATAATTTATTCACTTCAATTTATTAGTAATTAATTTAACGATACTCGATTCTATTTCGATTTGATCAGGACACAAAAGTGTTGTGCCAAAATGATCACTGAATGAAGATAATGCAATACTATTTGAAGAAATAAAATAAATAAATTTGTATTGTATGGCAGCATGGTACGGACATCTCAAGATGAACAGATAGTTATTAATTTATACATGTACATGTTACCTCAATTTCTTTGTTGGTTCTTCGGAATCGTATATTAATATTTATTTTGATTATTTTTAGACCAATGACTCTTCTATGCTCAAATTTATATTTTTTTACTAAAACAACTACAACAATCTGTATACATATAGTAACAAATTTTTCAACACACTTGCTTGTAAAGTGACTTATGGCAACGCATTTAGGTCATAATTCAGCTTATTATACACTCTTGTTTTTTACTTTTTTTTTTCATATTTCATTGTCCGAAAAGTTTATTTCTAAACAATGAATATTTTTGTGAATAGGTTACGTATGATGAATCAATCATCAAAATAATCGTCATTTCATTAAATTACATATTTTTACAACTACATTTAACGTTAATTTGCTTATTCGAAACATTATTTTGTGACAAACAGATTATGGTTGTCACGTAGGGTTGCCATGTAACAATTGTAATAAATTCGAATAAATATACATTTCAGTAGCTTTTATTTTCATTGAAGTTATATAGTTTATTAAAATAAAAACCCCAATAATAGTAATTAATAACTTGGAAATATAGTACGGAGTGTAATTTGACCCGAAGCCCATTTACGTAACTTTGACGACCGTATCAAGGGATGCTGTAGTTCGATTTTATTTTCTGAGTTGCATATGCTTGTTTTAAAGCTTGTGCTGAAAATCTGATCGGACACTAACTGTAATTTAACATTTCACGTCTGGCAACCCTACCTGTGCGTCAGTTTGGTTACTACTATCCGTGCGGATCCGTTGGTTATATTATAGCCTGCAGCTAATTATTGCTAGGTATAAACTAAGATAATAAACTTGTCTAGTTAGAGTGAAAAAACAGCCCAGAATTGTCTACTGTTTTACAAGCGCGCTGTGTCACTCTGGCATGCTGAGTGATACCAGTTCTTGAGTATTTCCCATAAAAGTAGGGAGAAAATATATTCTGAAGTATATTCGGCACAGAATACGTGTTTATAGCACAATGACAGTGTCACCACTGAGCGGGGGGTTCAAGCTTACCAACCAGCCAACAATTGGCTGATATGTTTTAGCGTTTAGACGCGCGAACTCTTTATCTAGACATATTTATTATCTAAGGGTATATGACGATTGTTGTAGTCTGTAAATCCATCCAAACTCTTCCTCATTATGGTGTGATAATGAGTTGGTAAGTATAAAATATGTACTGTCTGTTCTGTCTTGTAGTAAACATGTAGTAAATTCAATAATTTGTCATAAATTATCTTTATTTTTCATTTATGATGATTTCATATATTGAGTTGTCTTACATGAATAAGTCACGACTCACACTGGCGATTTGTCGTTAGCTTTAAAAATATATAAAATCTATTGTGATAGAATAAGATTTTGTTTCAAATAAATACATAGAGTAATTAATGTATATTTAAAGTAAATAGTAATTACCTAACTGTAATTTCAGCGGATGCATGGCATCATATCTTGTGGTAAGGTTTACCCCATAGACCCTTCATTATTTTGACCTATAATTTAAAATGTTGACGTCCAAAGTTGTCTGCGGTTGTCTCAGACATTTATTTGTATCTAGATAATCATCCGGAAACTAATACTAATTATAATAACATAGTATGAAATTTTAGATCAGTGTTTAAAACTTCTAAGGTTAAAATCTATACTAATGACAGCCGAAGAGTTTGTTTGCTTGTTTGAATCTCTGGAGTTACTGGTCCGATTGGAAAAATTATTTCACTAGTAGAAAACTACATTATCCCCGAAGGTTGTAGGCTACTTTTTATCACGGGAACGCGAGTGAAACCGTGGGGAACGGCTAGTATGTAATAATATTCTATTCTAATAGTCGTTCACTTATTGGTACTGTTAAAATGATTAGATATAACTTGTAAGTTATCCGTGATAATAAATCGTTTAGATTTCATTTGCTTATATCTGGAATTCTGGAATTGATGTAGGAATTCCCTCACCTTGATGTCTATATGAAATAATTACATAGTAATAAAAAAAAAGATAAGTCTTGGATATATTTAAATGTAATGTAATTGTAATTGAATTAAAGTGTTAAAGTCATCGTTCACAATTAATTGATAAAAACTATTGGATGTTATATCTATACACCTTAGAAGTTTACATTGTATATGAAATTTCATTTATATTCTAGACATTTTTCTTTTACATTTTTTTTTACCTACCTACTTTACAATTTGATTTACGTTTTTTTTTGTAAATATAAAGGCATTTAAGTATTAAGCAAGATATTCTGACGTGTTTAACTATAGATAAATTAATATTTTAAACTTGGATGTTTCGGGCCTACGCTAAGACCCGCTATGCAACATTAGACGGAAAACACAAGATTGTATAATCGGTTTCTGGTTTAATAAATAAATGATTAAACGTTGCTCAACTGTTTTTTTTATCAATATCATCAGGTAACCCCTATAACTACCATAAGGTAGTGGCTGTGCCAAATCTCGGGAAAAAAGCTTCTCTCAAAGGCACTCAAAGCGCGCGCACGCAAAATAGGGATGATGACTGGGTAAAAAATAATTAATTCTATTTAGTCCGTCAGTTAGGTTATCAAAAAATATTGGATACGTATTTTTTATTTTATCAAATCAATAAAAACTTACAAAGATAGGTCGCATCAAAGTTCAGGAGTGGGGGTTTGTGACGTCACTTCTTTGTAAAAAGTGTACTAAAACGTGACGTCACGCGATATTTATACGCACTGTATCTTCGTTATTTTTTGTTTTCAGAACTAAAGAAAAAACATGTGTCCCATATTTTTTGGTAATCTAACTGACGGACAAATTTTTTTTTTTAGTCATCACCCCTATTGTGTCATTTTTTACTTGAATATGACTTGTTATTATTTATTTATTTGACATTATTCTTTATGTGTGCAGTTTTAAGAAACATATCGAGTGATTTTCTTTGACTAAATAGTACGTAGCGCGTAGGTGATAAAATGATTGTCTCTTATCGATATATCAAAAAAAATACGGCCTTTAATTTTAATTTATTTTGTATTTAGACTTGGCGTAATTTTTCACATAAATGTTTTTTATGGAATAATGACTGAAAGGACCTACGCAAATAATTGGTAAATGATTGTCGCAATTTTGGGGTAAATATCAGTAATAAATAAAAGTTATTTTTACGTAAATAATTTTATTCAGGACTCGTTTTAGTCTAAAGCTTGTCTAATCTTGTTTACGCAGTCTCTTGAAACGAACATGATTTGATGTTTGATAAGACATCTATGTGATAAGCTCTCACGAACTTGTGAACTTGGCCTTAGATATAAAAATTCATACAAATATATTAACTATAGTACATGATGATTTAAACTTAAACTAATTATAAGCCAATAAGTTTTCCGCCCAAATTGTTCAGTTTCTCAGTAGCCGTTCTTGTGATTTTCTTGATAATTGTTCCGGGAACCTGATGAGAGAAATTTAGTCAGTTTTTAGGGAAAACCTGTAGGTATTTAGGTACAAAAATTTACCTAAAGTCGTCAGCCGCTAGGTAGGTATGCTTTTGTACCTAAACTGTGAAGACCAAGCCCCAAGCCCAAGAATTTTATTTTACTTGTTTCATTAGGTTAATTTAGGATTTTTCGTATTAAACTTCTTGTTACACTTAATATTTTTGTAACTTCAAATATCTTTCTAATATTATAAATGCGAAAATTTGTGAGGATGTAAAAACTATTGAACGGATTTGGATGAAACTTGGTACGTAGATGAATCATAACCTAGAATAACATTTAGGCTACCTTTTATCCCTGGAAAATATAAGATCCCTTGGGAACTGCGGGATGGAAGTTAGTAAAGTAAAGCGTGATTTTTTAAATTGCTGTTGTACCATATACCATGTGTAATGAGCTAAATGTATGGAGGCAATCTTCGTGACTACGTACATTATGAACATGTGCATTATCGTGCTATAATAGGGATAATGACTGGGTAAGAAATAATTAATTCTAATTGTTATTATCAAAAAATATTGGATAAGTATTTATTATTTTATCGAATCAATAAAAAAATACAAAGATAAGTCGCAGAAGTGGGGGCTTGTGGCGTCATCTCTCTGTAAAAAGTGTACTAAGACGTGACGTCACGCGAAATTTTAACGCACTGCGTCTTCGTTATTTTTTGTTTCCGGAACTAAAGGGAAAATATGTCCAATATTTTTTGGTAATCTAACTGACGAACTAATTAGTTTTTTTCGTCATCATCCCTATTGTCTGGACTAGTATAAATAGGTTGGAAATTATGTCGATTATGTTATCTAATTTACTAATAGATCACCTACATAATATACTTATATACATACACACACCCCAACAGACATTCTTTCTCACACACACAAGTCGCTAAGCAAGCTCTCATTATACAATAATTTGGAAAGTTATTTCTATTTGTTATTCTTCAAAATGTTAAAAGGCATAACTTCATCTTTATGTTGAGTCCGCAGATTACATTTTTAATGAATATTTCATACGTTTTAATTATTTACGTCAACTTCAAGCGTCTATGACGTCTGTTTTGTTGTTTGCGATTCTGGTTCGGGTATATGGCTAAGGATTTACCTATACCATATCAGGAGCTAACACTTATGTATATTACTACGTATAGATATGATGCCACATATAACCACTATGTTCCGTTCAAGTATTAGTTGCTTAAATACGAAACAAGGGTTTTTTTTGGTCGCGAAAAACTACACCTTAGAAACGTTCTAATAGCGCTACGTGTTTAAACTGTCTAGTTAGACTACTAACTATTGTTTTAGCGCTGCAGCGAATATTAACAAAATGGAGCATGGCATATGCATTAGGATGGCTCCTCTATACCTCAGTGGGCGCTAATCACATAATTACTTTACATTACTTTAAAAATTATATTAAATAATATCGTTTAAAATTCAAATCCACTCTTCAATAAACCAATTTTCTCACCTCTAATACTGAGTTAACGAAATTAGAGACTCCTTCAGCTCCACCAACTATGGCTCGACCAGCTCCGGCGAACTTATCGCCTGTGTTGCCATACTTCTCTGACTCGCTAATAGTGTCTACTATTGGTTTAGGCTGGGGAGGGAAATTTACCAATTTAGCTTTAACTTTTGCACTGCCAATTTACACCAGGGTAACAAAGGATTGCCTGATGGTAGCCTATAATCGCTAGCAACATAAGGGAGATATCACTCGCGCAGTGTTGACACCAAAATCAAAGAAAATACTTTTACAACGTTAAATAAGTCCGTTTGTGTGAAGTGTGTAAGGCCTGCCGAAATTCTCTGCTCACCATGAAGAACCCGATTCCTATTTGAAACTGTTTGCTGTTAATTGCCAAGAAATGTGCTATTTTGCAAATAAAGCAGTGGCTTGCACATTCAGTGCGCGGGTTAAAACTACGTTTACATTATATGTATACGATGTAACTCAGTGCGGTTTATGTTAAACCAGAGAGACATGAAAATGAATCTTAAGTCTTTGCATAAAAGATTCATATCTCTCCGGATACTGTTACCTACCCGTGTTAGGTACAACCTCAGAATACATAATAGTACTGTTTCGTAGGCAGTATTGTAGAAGCTGTCTTCAGCTCACGTGTATTTTCCCTTCTTTGTTTGAGAAATCTTATAACTGGACTAATCGTTTAGAGCCAATTCTATTCTAGGCTTTGCGTGTCCATTACCTTGGGCCGCATCATCACTGACCATGGTATATTGTGGCCAAACATAGCCCTATACAAATAAAATAAAACTTGTCTACAAAGTTACTGTGAACAAAATAATGAAAATACCGTAAAAAGATGACAATAAGTGAAATTAAAGTCGGCCAAGAAACAAGGAAGATATAAGCATTTTAAACATAATAAATTAGACGCGATTAAACATACTAAATTAGACGCGATTAAACAAGACTGTGACGTCATAGTTACGGCCATATAAAATCCAACTAAATTCTTTTTTTACTATAATGAGATAGAGATAATTCTTTGATGCCTTATATCTTGGTTATTTTAAAGTTATTCGATTTTCTTTTTTTTCTAGCAAAAAAAACAGCTTTTGGTCTGATACAGGTACCTACCATAAAATATATTGATACCTGAAAGATTCCAGCAACAAAATGCTGTAGATTTTCCTTAATGGACAAAGCTTTGCTGCCGTACCCCTCGCTCTCTAGGACCGCACCCTCGTATGTGGCCACCGGTGAGTAGTACCCAGTCGAACCGTGAGGAGTCACCTATTTGTGAACATCATCATTTAAAACGGCAAGATCATATCAAACAATCAATCAATTCAGCCTATCGCAGTCCATTGCTGGTCATAGGCCTCTCCCAGGCTGCACTACAACACCCTGTCCTCCGCTTTCCGCATCCAGTCTGTCCCGCAGCCGTCTTGTTTAGGTCGTCGGTCCACCTAGCTGGGGGGGCGCCCCACACTACGCTTGCCGGTGCACGGTCTCCACTCCAGGACTCGTCTGCTCCAACGGCCATCAGTCCTTAGACAAACATGGCCAGCCCGCCACTTCAGTTTGCTTACTCTGCAGGCTACGTCGGTTACTTCAGTTCTCTTCCGGATAACTTCATTTCTGATTTTATCCATCAGAGAAACTCCGAGCATAGCCCGCTTCATAGCGCGCTGATCAAGCAAGCAAGATCATATACATTATACTAAAGATTCCTTATCATACTTATAGTGGTACGATGGCACGGAACGGAACCCTTTGTGTGCGAGTCTAACTTCGAGTCAGAGTGCGAGTCGCTTTCTTACGTCATAAGATCATTACAGAATGAGCCGGACTTGGATTATAAAAGATGTACTATATTATTATATTTCTTGTAGAAAAATAATAATATAGCATCATCACTATGGTTGAGCCTTAGAGTCCGCCAAGCATCTCCCAGCGTGTCCCAGCAACACACTTGAGAGCCTGTTTCCTTCTAGTCTTTGTGTGCTTACCACCGGCTATATTCCTTACTATGATGAGATGAGCTTTAAAAATACCTGTAAGCTTTTAGTGTTCAATTTATTCCCGAGCAAGTTGGACGCAGCTTGCAATTTGTACGAGACGAAATTCCCGCCGGCAGCCTGGTCTTTAGATTCACCACCAGGGTAGTTCTCCGGCTCGTACGTCTGCGACTCTAGAGTATCAGAACTGGCCAGTGGTTGGTCGTATACCGGCAGGTCAATGCGAACCGGGTCATCGAGGGGTGCTGCTGAAGAGCCAACCACGAGCAGTATGGTCACTAGTGTATACTCCATTCTAGAACAAAATACGAAATTATGTTCCCCACACGCTATCAAAATAAAAAAACTCATATTCAGTTTAGGCCCTGATAAGGCACTTATGAACGTCGATAGTTACAATCTTTACAATAGACTCTAACACCGGTTCGGAATATACTTGAACTGAGAAGACTCCGGCAAGAAACGCTATACCATGAAATAATTCGGGAACTTGTGCTTTCGTTTCATTTTCATAAGTCGTGTATTTTGAGTTTTATTTTAATATCATCAGTTAAATTTTGTGAAATTATTTCGTCTTCCATATTGGCTTTTCAAAAAGTCCGGTAAATGTTTGAGTATGGCCACCATTATACGAAAACCTATCAGCTAATAACCTTGACACTGGTAAAATACCTATATAAACCTACATAATATTCTCCCTATGGCAGGCAGGATAAAAATATAAGCGCGCGTTTTCGCCACGTTTAAAAAAAAACAACAAGCTACTAAAAAGTTTGCGTCAGAAATGGTCAAATGTCATTCGTGTCAAATTCATAACCCGAAAATGAAAGTTCATTAGTAATATGAATTATATTATTTTACTATTTATACTTAGAATTGGAAGAAGTCAATAAAAACATGGAGTGTCCCCCGGTCACGAAATGTTTTGGTATGTTCCCGCCTAAACATGGGTCCTACCTTATTTCATTGATTGCCTTGGGAATGGGAGGATTCGGCCTAGCAGTACTTATACTCTATGGACTCGTGGAGGACAGCGCTGTTGGCCAATACTTGAAGGGCCAGAAAGTGGATGAAGGAATCCGGAAGGTCGTGTTAATTACATCTGGATTAACCTCCCTATTTTTGTTCGTCGGAGGTTTACTTCTCTTTTTAGGCAGTATATTAAATAAATCAGGCTTAGTGTTTGGTGGCATAATTATGTTTTCGTTCATGTGTTTTGTACTGATTGTGATATCCATGGCTTTACCCATGTCATGTTTTTTCATAAGCAGCACTTGCGTCATAAAAAGAGTTTCGACTCCCCTAACTGTTCTGGCATACTTGTTCATATATTTCTTTCTTCAGTTTTGGATTTATTTTTCTATTGTTGTTAACAGTCATTACGAAGTGATGTCGTGATTAAAACTTCAATCAGTTTTAACGATTTGTTTTTTTTTTATTTTAACTTCGCATGTGTGATAAAATATGGTACTATTATTATTCCATTACACAGTGTATATTTCAATAGATAGCAATGATTTAAAACAGTATGACATTAGAGAAGAGGTGATGATTTTCAAAAGGCTGAGCGGATTTTCTTGAAACATAGAAACAGGTAACACTTTGGATAAGACACCATTCAGACGAAAAAAAAAATCGATTCATCCGTTCAGGAGCTAAGACACATACACTAGACATTAAGTAGTCCACAAACTTATAACACTCCTCTTTTGCGCCGTACTCGGTCAAAATGTAAGTATGTCACTATATGATATCAAATAAACAAGTGTAGTAAACAATTGTAGACGCGGCGCTGATGAAACGAACATTATGCACCTATAGACTATAGGTAATATTATTGGTAAATAGCTTAACAAAATTAATTAATTAATTGTTACGAGTGATTTCGGCATATTCTTAGAATTACGTATTTGATATTTTATTTGATTACGTATGTTTACAAATGTACTCATTAATATACTTAACCAGTTATGTGACGCGGTTTCACCCGCTATCTTTAGCTAGTTTTAACACTCAAAGCCTATAAAGGTAACTAGCTCTCAAGTGCAGCTGTCGAAACACATCGGTAGGTGCTTAGGGACAGATTTTCAACGTAATGGTGGTTGCCAGAGAGAAGATAATACAAAGTTGATACAAAGTATCCTACGACCGTGCATCGACTCGAGCCTGCGACCTTCCACAACCACTGAGCTATCATCGCCTCAAAACAGATATATGTCTTATCCTCCAACGAATGCATAAAAAAATATATAACCTCGACTTCCTTTAACGTATTCTTTTAAATGTATAAACCGCAAATAATAAACTACGTAACATGTCATGCAAAATAATTAAACACATAATAAATAAACAAACAATGTTACAAGTAAATAAAATATAACATAAAACGCAAAACTATCGCAATTTTCGCCAACACAATACAGAAGTTTAAAAAAAAATTATAATATAAAATAAATCGCACGCGCGTAAAAAGTTTGCAACTCACTTACGTAACGTTGCGCTTGCGGTCTGCTATTCGCACGCGTGTCCACCACACTGGCGGCCAGCCGAGGCTCCGAGACTGGGCACTTTCACGTCTTACGTCATAGGGCCTTGGCACCTGCGAATGTGATGTGGATCCAAGCTCACAACACCGTATTCCAAATTCGATAATGTTATGTGGTCCTTTCGTAATTTATATGAAATGTTTATGTTTATTTGTTTCTGAATCTATGGTTTCCTCCTCCGATTTTAAAGTCGGTTACAACATAATATAAATTTCTAGAAAAGTTAAGACCAAAACTTCCAATCGGCTGAACGGATTTAGCTAGAAACATAGACCACTCTCGACTAAGACACTTTTCAAACAAAAAAATCTAATTCAAATTCGGTCCATCCATTCAGGAGATATGAGGTCACAGAAGTAAAAGTAGCCTATAACCTCCGGGGATAATGTAGCTTCCTATTAGTGAAAGAAATTTTCGAATCGGATCAGTAACTCTGGAGATTAGCGCGTTCAAACAAACAAAGAAACTCTTCAGCTTTATTATTAGCATAGATATAGATAGATTTAAAAAAAACATACAAACAAACAGAGTTACTTTCGCATATATAATATTAGTACCTATGTATGGTATGAATAATAAAACTTAGAGAAATAATTATCTAGACTTCCGAATACCTATAAGGCACATTATTAAAGGGCATAGGTAGGTACTCAATATTATTATTATAGAAAAACAGTGTAATATTTTTTTTTATATTAGGTACCTACTACGAGTATTTGCATCAAACGAGAGTCATGTCATCACTACATAGTATAAAACAAAGTCGTTTCCCGCTGTCTGTCTGTCCCTATGTATGCTTAGATCTTTAAAACCACGCAAAGGATTTTGATGCGGTTTTTTTTAAATAGATAGAGTGATTCAAGAGGAAGGTTTATGTGTATAATACATGCATATTATAGTACAGAAAAGCCGTGCAAAGCCGGGGCGGGTCGCTAGTTTAATATAATTCAGTAATATTTTTAGTAAGCTTGTTGCTGTCCCAAATAGGTAAAGATAAAATAAAAAAAAAACACGGAAGCCCACTAAGTAATGCTCATAATTTACATTAATTACTTAGACTATACTTAATTTGGTTTATGTTTGCGTAATCATTTATATACAGGTACTAATCATCGCAGATTTCCCTAATTACTTAGATGTCGTTACAATATACCTACTTAGATACATTATTTAAGTATGTAGGTAGGCATCGAACTTTGGGACAATACGCCGAAGACCATGGACTAGCTTCGATGTGACCATATGCGACCTATTGACCATCCATTGTTCTCTCAAACATAGGTTAGTACAGGGGTTCTCAATCTTTTTCAGCTCGCAGCGCAGGCGCAGTTACTTTAGTATTTTGCAACGGCGCCTTACGTGCTATTTGAAAAAGATACAGTCGAAAATAGGTACCTACAATAATTGTAGTTAGTTAGGTTAGGTAGATAGGAACAAAAATTAAAACATTTAAACTACAATATGAGACAGAACACAACAAGAAAGACTTTTCGGATAATGATAGGGCAGGGATGGCGAACCGATGGCACGCGAGCTATTAATGGCACGCGACACAATATTTTGGGCACGTCACTGATCACAAAATTCATAATGCACTACGAACAAAAAGTGTGAAGTTGGTCGCGAGTAATTGAGAGTTAATAACGCGGGCGACAGCCGCGCGCGTCTGACGCCTCGGCCGCGAGCCTCGGACTAGTACCTTATAGGTTCACCATCCCTGTGATAGGGGATTGACTCACGGGGCGACCCTCTTTACTTTCTACGGCGCACAAGGGCCCCGCGGCGCACACTTTGGGAACCCCTGGATTAGTACCTACCTAGCAAAGATTCCGAATATTGATAGGTACTTCAATTACTTCCCCACAATTTTTTTACTGTGTTGCAACAATCGCGTAGTTAATTATACCGAAAGAAGGGAAACTATTGAAGGAGATATTTAATGAGGCAACGGAATTATGAAATTATTTTGCCTACAAGATTTCATGTAGATTAATATGTGCATGATGTTTAGGTACTAAATAAATCAAAGCGTCGTCACAGTGTTATGGATTTTTAGATCGTGGCATTGTTACGTACCTACTAAAACCTCATTTCTATGTTTACTATGGTATTATTTTCCGTTATTTGTTTTTCGAATATTTATGTCACATCATTCAGTTGAGTCAGTGTGATGCTAATTCATGAATCAAAATATCGGAATAAAAAATATGCTGAACTATTAATTCATTTGTGTAAAATATAAAATTATGAATTTGTTGAGCGGCGGATGCATATCACGGTACGGGCGCATTGCATTTTGGACGACGCCATGCTGCCGTGACGCGGTCAAGTACAGTCCCCAGGCAAACAGTGACGATTATGGACATAACCAAATTCCATGCACAACGAAGCTATTAGAAAAATACCAATTGTCACCGGGCACAGGCAACGTTCGCCTCGCATCTAGACTCACGTTTTGGACTCAAGTACGCTTCAACAACGACTGTCCCACTCTCCATCGCGATCTGATATTCCCAAACTTCAATCCTTACAGAAAAGATAAGTTTAAGGATGTTCGAAAAACTAGCTGGGGCGACGGGGACGAAAAGCCTGGGTATACGTATGCCCTTGGTGTTTTTGGATTACTATGCGGCGCGTACGCAACTAAAGCATGCGTGATACATTACGTCACCTATATGGGGCCGGCGGCTGACGTCCTCGCCTTGGCTTCCATCGAAGTTGACATATCTGCTATTGCCCCAGGAACGACCGGTATCTTTAAATGGCGTGGCAAGCCTCTGTTTATTAAGAATAGGACTGAAGCGGACATCGCTGCTGAAGCCAATACTCCCCTATCGAGTTTACGAGATCCGGCGACACCTGAGCAACGCGCACAGAAACCTGAGTGGCTGGTAGTAATCGGTGTTTGTACTCACTTAGGTTGTATACCAGTGCCAAATTCTGGGGACTGGCCCGGGGGGTTCTACTGCCCCTGCCATGGTAGCCATTACGACAACATTGGCAGAGTGCGTAAAGGCCCTGCACCCACTAATTTGGAGATACCAGAATATAGATTTGCCTCAGATTCATTACTCGTTGTAGGGTAGGTGTTCATTTATATGTTTCGGGTGTTTTTAATATTATACACAATATTAATATGTTCTTAAAATTTATATATCTGAATTTCAATATTAGTTCTATTTGTTGTTTTTATGGTTCCGTACCTCAAAAAATAAGCAAAAAAATTCAAGTGCGTGTGGACTAAGAATCAAACATCAACTTAACTGGTTCCGTAGTAATACAATAATAATATCCTGGGTCATTGTGCCCTCACACTCAGCTGTTATCTGATCCCAAACTAACAGAGCTTGGTGTAACTAATGGAAACCAGATAACTGTTAAGTAGATACACCATTTTTTTGTTGCCAAACACACCTGGCTGGCTACCACCCTCAAGTTGAAAATTTGTCGCCAAGCACCTACCGGTGTGTTCCGGCAATTGCACTTGAGAGCCAATTTGCCTTCTCGGCATTGTAACAGGTCAGCAACACATTGGCATTATCTCTGGTATTGCCAATGGCAATAGGCGACGGTAACCACTTACCATCAGATGGGCCGTATGCTTGCTTGCTACCTTAGTAGTATAAAAAAAAAAGATTCAAATCACACGAATTCATGCTCACAAGTGTTTGTCCCGGATGGGAATTGAACCTAAGACCGCGGCGATCATCGTCATGTCAGCCGAAAGACGTCCACTGCTCGACAAAGGCGCCCCCAAGGATCTCCCATTATGGACGGTCTTGCACTTCCCGCATCCAGCAACTACTCCAACTGGTCTGGCAAAAGTTAATATTTTTTTTAATTATGATAGAAATATAAGTGGGATTAACAATAATTATATCTATACTAATTTGATTGTTTGTTTGTTTGCATTGAATAGGCTCCGAAACTATTGAACCAATTTGAAAAATCATTTCACTAATAGGAAGCTACATTATTCCTGATGGTTATAGGCTACTTTTAATCCCGGGAACGCGAGTGAAACCGCGCGGAAATACTAGTTGTCATATAGAATCATTGGGTTAATTTGATATATGATCAGCTACCCTGATTTTGTAACAGCTTCCCCTGCTCCCTGCAAAATCAAGGTGCAATCGCACGTGACCACAACGACCAATCGTCCTCCTTGGGATTACTTCTAGACCAGAGGTTCCCAAAGTGGTCCAGGTGGACTCCCAGGAGTCCCAGTGGTCCATGTGAGGTCAACGTTGGTGTTAATTTTTTTGTCGAGTTTTGGGTATATGAAATAGAAATGTAGCTGCAGGGGTCCACCGGAACCAGCAAAATTATGAAAGTGGTCTATGAGAAAAAAGTCTAGGAACCTTTGTTTTGTTCGCTCTCTAGACGCATAAAAAATTACCAACGACCCTATTTTTGCTGAAATGAAATGAAATGAAATATTATTTATTCAAATAGACCTTCACAGGCACTTATGAATAGTCAGACTTTAATGCTGTTATTCTAAGCCCCAGCTATTGGACTGTCATGATAGGTATCTTACTATATCTGTCCGTGCTAGTTGCGCATTTAATACCCAACTAGCCTATGCCTGCGGCTTCACTCGAGTGGGAATGTTTGCCTACATACTGTCACATTAAGGTGGATGGGCCATATTATATTAATAACGGACATTAGTAACAAAGGAAAAATGTACAATCCTACTTATAATATTTTTAAAGCAGTGGATTCGTGCATTTTGAGTTTTATTGAATATTATCGGTGATATTTTTTCCCATAAAGATCACGTGATTACGTATACCCAGTGGCTTTTCAAGTGGTCTCTACAAGTCCGTGAAAAGTTTTAGTAGAACGGCTACCATTGTACCTACTATAATCTAACAAAGTACCGAAAATACCTAACTGACTGCGTAAGAACATATAGGTAGGTAACTTGAGAAGAATTATAAACATACATGAAGAATGAAGAATATAAAATATACTTCTCATCAGAAAAATCGAAACACTTCCGTTTGCAAGGTGTTTCGATTTTTCTGATGAGAAGTGAACAATAACGTAGTTGGTGAATACATTGCTCAACTTGGCACTAGCAAAATACACATAAGTGTGATGCCAAAAAGAAAAAGTAGCTACCTGTCACTCCTGTCAGTCAATACCTATGAAGTGTTGCCATGTAGGCTAGTTTTGGCTTGATCTGGCAGCATTTTAGGGTCATTCAGCCCATTTTAGTCACTTTTAGATTGCATGAAATTATAAGTAATTATTATTGTGCGATGTTAAAAATGAATGGTAAGTAAAAACTACAGCAAATAAACATAACATATTATAAGTAAAGTACAAAGCTGACCCTTCTTTACCCGACTGTTTTATAATGTACCGTAGGTAATGATTTATTTGTTGATTTGATTAAAAAGTAATGAAGTTGTTTTTAATCACAGAGTACACTAACTCGAGTAGGGAGAGACTACAAATATACTGGCCACGCCAGACAGAGGATACGAAATGTTGAATATTCTAGGAACTTTTTGCAACTGTTTAGCCATTTTTTCTTTTATTGACTTGGCAGGACTGTGGCTATGCAATCATCACATCACATCACCAATGCAATTTATCTACAGTGCGACCAGGATCTTTTGACAGTTGAAAAACATCGGCAGGAAGGCGCTGTTTCTTAAAACACTATCTCTCTGACACCACTTCTACTATCGGCATAATAATTGATTATATTATAACAAGCAAAAACAAAACATCGTAAAACAATGACAGTGTGAACTCTCCAAATGTGACTCTTTAAAAGATTTCCGATTTTGGACACCTGCCAAAAGATCTTTCTCGCGCTGTAAAATCTTTGAAATGCAATGCAACCGCCAACCAATCACAGTGCGATTTTAGATTTACAACGTAGGTAAAATTGAATTGATTCGATTGATGTCAAAGTTGTCAAACGAACGAATAGGTACCAAATTCATCTTCTTTCGTAATTATAAATAAACTTACATTTTTATTAAACAGTTCTGAACAATAAATGTAAAACGTATTGAAACGTTTGAACTATCAACGTAGTGGTTCTACGGTCCACAATTTCGATAAAAAAAAAATAAAAAAAAAACTATTTGCTGTAAGTGCTGTAACTGTAAAAACTAGTTGTGTAAACAACTTGATCAAAAAATATGTGCGCGGCGGATTTTTAAAGGGTTTTTTGTTTGCTTACTTCACTCACAGTGTCGATAAGCGACCCGGCACATAGTCCGGCTGTAGTTAAAAACAATGGGTAAGCTTAATAACTCGTTCCTATGGGGAATAATATTTGCGTCTGCAACATGGAGCGTTTCTCTGTATCTGTACTGGCTTCTGAATATGAGTGGTAAGAATCCTTAGAAGTTATTTTTTTTTTATTATCATTTAATGTTAATTTAGGTGTCACTAGCGACCAGCCCCCGCATCGCACGGGTGAAATCTAGTATTATACATATGCCCATGAAAGTATTTTGACGGCGACTTAGTTCTGAAATATCGTCTATATTAACTTAAACGACGTTTAAATTAGGATTATACATATAATTCTTCCAAAAAAAAATATCTAAATGATGTTGAAAACTATTTCAAAATCTGTTGCATGGTTTTGAAGGAGTTAGCAGGAAAACAGATAGACTGACACATAGGGTGATTTATTTTATTCTGTTGAGATGACCTTCATGTCCTCATAGTTCTGGATCAGCACATGTTCCATTACTTCATACAAGCTGTTGTATCTTGGTATTCCTTTAACCCAGCGGTCGGCAACCTTTTGGCAGATAAGGGCAAAGGCGGCCACACATTTTCATAATTTAAATAATAGGTAGATATCTACCTAGGGTTACATTAATTGAAAAGTCACTCATTGTAGTAGGTACCCAAATTTTTAGGCATTATTGTGGAGATCCTTGTGGGAGGCTTTTGTACATGTTGCCGACCATTGCTGACCGCTGCTTTAACCCATTAACCATCCATCAAAGTCTCATTTATTCAGTTTAGGCCCTAATAAGGCACTTATGAACAAAAAGTGCAGTATCAGATAAGTAACTTTTTATGGAAGAGGACCCATTATGGACTCTGTTTAACTCGCAATAGTAAACTGCATACTAGTATTTCCACCATCAATTAGTTAAGTGGAAAGGTCTGAGCGAGCAGAAATATTTGAAATGACCCTAATGGTGAAACAAAGCACCTTAGGGAGAAACTAGCTAGGTGCCAGCGCGCAATGGAGCGAAGTATGCTTGGAACAAAGCTGAAAGACAAAATTTGTAACGAGGACATACGATTCAAAACCAAAGTAATCGATATACTCACACGGATCGACCAATTAAAATGGAGATGGACAGGACACCTACTGAGGTGTAACCTTGAAAAATGGAGCAAACGGGTGACGCATTGGTACCCCAGAGACGGCAAACGAAAAAGAGGACGCCAACAAAGAAGATGGGAGGATGAAATTAGCCAAACCTTGGGTCCTCTCTGGACAAGAGTAGCAATGGACAGAGTTCAATGGCGTCAGTTGGAGGAGGCCTTTGCCAAAAGGCACACAGAAACCAGAGACATATTATAATTCAACAAAAAAAAAAAAAAAAAAAAACTAACCTGAAGAATTATTCTCTATTAAGCAATGGTTCTGTATAATAAAAGGCTATTTTATTTTATAATGGTGAAATAAAATGAAATATTATTTTATTCAAATAGACCTTCACAAGCACTTATGAATTGTCAGGCTCTAATGCATGGTTTGGAAGGTAGCTTTTGCTGAGAAGAGCGGGCAATAATTCAGCAGTTACTCATTTTAAAATAAACTTCATAATTTACACAAAATATGTCCTGCAAGAGCGAGCACTACACCCAAGCATTTTTGTCATTTAAATACTTGTTAGTATTGTGGTGGTGAGCCATATCATGAACTATCCATAGCCGTGCATTTATCTGTTCATAAACACTGATTATTCCTTGATCTGGCTAGACCACATCATGATGTAGGCAGCAAGTATTTTCCATTTCATGTAATGATTCAAAAATCAAAAACTCATTTATTCAGTTTAGGCCTTAATAAGGTACTTATGAATGTCAACAGTTACAATTTTTAGACTCTACTACCGGTTCGGAATACACTTGAACTGAGACGACTCCGGCAAGAAACTCAGCAAGGCTTCTTCTTTTGTGGATCTTTTTTTTTTGAATTTATGTAATTACAGATTATGATTGGCCACATCATAAAGTGATCAAGTCTATAATTTGGCCATCACATATATATTTCCATCACTTTATTTACCATAATTTTCTTTGCACTGAGTTAATATGTATAGAGAAGCTATCCTAAGCAAAGGACATGCTCCATTTTGTTAATATTCACTGCAGTGGTCAAAAAATAATTAGTAGACGTCTAACCAGTCAGTTTTAACACGTAGCGCTGGAACGCTTCTAATGTGTAGTATTTCGCGACCAAAAGTTTTTAAGCAACTAAGTGAAGTGCGGCCGGATGGCTGCACTTGAACGGAACATATTAGTTATGTGTGGCGTCTTCTCTATATGTAGTAATATACCTTAGTGTTTACATGTCATGTTTCTTTCATAATTAGCTTCACCTCTAAACTGTTTCATTATACATCTGTTAATTTCTGACTGTCACTAATAAAATTTCATTTTTATACACAATATAACACCTCATACAAATCAATGGTTTTAGGTGAAAGTGGTATAAATAACCCTGACAGCAAGATGCATTACCATCTCGCTAATACCGATGAGAAGAACCGCATAAAGAACAATGACAAATCTATTGCAGCTTTAGAAGGGAAAAATTTGCTGTATGACATCCCTAGAGCTGATAGTAAATTCTCCGGAAACGTATGGAAGTATGGAAAGAATAATGCTGATTATCAGCGTAAGATGATGCTTAAGGATAAGTTTATCAAACAGCTTGGTATGAAAAATACTGCTCAGCTTGATAAAAGTTTAGGTGAGTGAAGGTTTCCAATAATTATAAGTCAGTCGGGAAATTTCTGTTTGCTGGTACTGATGAATTCTTGAGTCAAAATATTAGTAAAAATAAAATGTTCATATTATTGTGTTTCTTTTTAATCCCCGATGAAAATGGGATGTTTTAAATATGTAGTGCGTATCTCTGTGTCTGTCTGTGGCTTCATATCTCCTGGACAGATGGATCGATTTTGATTTAGTGTTTTTGTTTGAATGGTGTCGAGTTGTTTGAAATTTTTTTAGTTGTTCTTCTAAACGTAAAGAAAAAATGGAAGTTATAATAAACTTCCATTGTTTCTTTCCATCTGTCCAGGAGCTATGATGCCAGATGACAGACACACAGATACGCACTACATATTTACTTTTATTAAACACTAGCTGACCCGGCAGACGTTGTCCTGCCCTGAGAACAAAAATAAAACTGTGACTTACCTACCTACTCCTACCTACCTTACTTACCTACCCTACCTACCCCTACCTAACTACCTATACCTACCTAACTACCTATCCTATGTCCTTCTCCTGGTTCTAAGCTACCTCCCCATCAATTTTCAGCAAAATCAGTTCAGCCGTTCTTGAGTTATAAATAGTGTAACTAACACGACTTTCTTTTATATATATAGATTATAAGAATGTAAACCAAAAATGGAAGAAAGACATATTATAATAATTTTTTTAATTAAATGTCATTAAAAATATTGTTTAATAAAAATAATTAACTAATTAACAATTTTTTCTTTACGTTTAGAAGAAAAATAAATCTTAGTAAGTAATGTGAAGTGTTAATTGCAGACAATCAGTATGGTTTAATTCGCAATGCAGAAGATGTGAGGATCCGTGACAAGGGTTACAATATTCATGCGTTCAACACACTTATATCTCAGAGAATTGGAAACCAAAGAGGTCTACCAGACACTAGAAATAAATTGTAAGTAAATTTTCACATAGTTACTGGTTATATTTATGTGTTTACTGATTTAAACTGCCCTAACTTATCACAACCTCGACTTTGTCTGATATTTTAATTATGTTATGTCCTTGGAATTTGAAGAAATGTCCACATCAGGAAAGACCATGAATATCGTGATTTTGAGGACAGTTATTATTTATTACCTTGCGTTCCCATCATAAAAAGTAGCCTATAACCTTCGGGGATAATGTAGCTTCCTATTAGAGATTTTTTTTTGGAAACGGACCTGTAACTCCAGAGATTAGCGCGTTCAAACAAACAAACTCTTCAGCTTTATTATTAGTATAGATATATAGAGATAATATATATTGCTAATCTATAAATATTTTTCAGATGCCGTTCACAAAAGTATAAGGAAAAGTTACCAAAAGCATCAATTATCATTTGCTTTTACAACGAGCATTTTGAAACACTTATGCGCTCAGTGTATTCAATATTGGATCGGACAGACCAGAGGCACCTTAAAGAAATTATCCTTGTAAATGACTATAGTGACCTTGAAAGTCTCCACGATCAATTGCAGAAGGCTGTCAATGAATTGAACAATAGAATGCGCAAAGAGGAAGAAATGCTCGAAACTAATAATATAGACGTTGAGAATGTTGTTGATTATATAAACGATGATAATATTGATAGAAAGTCGACGGAACAGAATGGGAAACTGTCTAAGAATGGCCTGAATATTAGACTTCTGAAGACGAGTAAGAGAGAAGGTCTGATCAGGGCAAGGTTGTATGGTGCTGATAATAGCGTTGGAGAGGTGAGGAGTTTGATAATTTTTATACTGTACGCTTGATGGTAAATAGCCTATAAATGCTTGAAACACACAAGGGTATCACATAAAGCCGAACCTACAAAAATATGTTCATAGAAAGATCCCCTTCTCGTAGAACGTATCTGACCATAAATATGAAAGGGTTTAGTGTCAGTTTGTTACCTTTTCTCAACTATATCTCCACCCTCAAGTTAAAAATCTGTCGCCAAGCACCTTCCGGTGTGTTCCGACAGCTGCACTTGAGAGCCAGTTCCCTTCTAAACTTTGTGTGCCACCATCGGCCACATCATTACTGACCACGGCGAGATTGTGGTCAAACACAGCCATACAGACTACAGAGTGTATTATCAGATTTATTTATTTACCTGTTTGAAAATAAATGTGTTTTGTCAGGTACTAGTGTTCTTGGATTCTCACATAGAGGTGAACACAGAGTGGCTGCCACCTCTCCTGCAGCGTTTATCAGACGGTGTGGACGGGGTCAATGTCCGGTACTCCCCGCGGGCGGCCACCCCGGTCATTGACGTCATCAATGCTGATACCTTCGAGTACACAGCCAGTCCACTCGTCAGAGGTGGTTTCAACTGGGGTCTCCACTTCAAATGGGATAATTTGCCTAAGGGGACGCTTAAAAGTGAGTTTTCACACACATGCTATTTATTTATTAAAAAAACTAAGACCTACCTACCCCTACCTGCCTAGCCCTGCCAACCCCTACCCCTACCAACCCCTTTTTTTTTTTTGACAAGGTGGAAAATGCATTACGCATTCGACCCCCCGCCTTGGGAGCGGCGGGGAGGATATGTGGGACTCCCTCATCTCCCCTTCTCATTATGAGAAGGGGTAGAGAGGTTTACCCACTAAAAACCACCTTGGCGTACCCTCGCATTCCGGTTACTCGGGCACCGTGGAACCCGCTCTAAGCATTCTCCACGGTGCCCACCGGTCGCCCCGGCCTCTGCCAGGGCTTCCCGCGTCAATGGGGGGGATGGCCGAATACGCATGGCCACCCCCCAGACCGCCGAGTGACTTGTCACGGCAGGCGGAGGTCTCCCATCCTCCGCCCGCAGTCACTAAGGGTAAAGGCGCGCGGCAAACCGCCGCCGCCTCAACCCCGGCCGCCTAAGCCGGAGGGGACCCCTACCAACCCCTACCCCTACCCCTACCAACCCCTACCAACCCCTACCAACCCCTAACCCTACCAACCCCTACCAACCCCAACTCCTACCAACTCCAACCCCTGCCCCTACGAATTCCCACCCCTACCAACCCCTACCCCTACCAACTTCTCAAATATCGATTCGTATCCACGACCTTCCTCGCGGCATCCGACGTTTTCATCCGAGTTAAATATATTTAGATGATTGTTGTTATAGCCGATGAAGATTTTGTGAAACCAATAAACTCCCCGACTATGGCCGGAGGTCTGTTCGCGATATATCGGGAGTATTTCAACTACATCGGCAAGTATGACCCCGGGATGAACGTGTGGGGAGGAGAGAACTTGGAAATATCCTTCAGGGTAAGATAATGCATATTTAAATTGCTTAGGGCCGTAAGATCGATCGACGTTTCAACTATCGTCTATGAAATCTAAGATAAAATTTAATCCATGGTTAAAACTATTGTTCTAAGATCAAGTGACAAATATGGAAAGATCGGTTAATCTTCGATTAATCCCATAGATACGGCAGTACTTTCTAATATATTTTTTTATGGGGAAATTTGACATTGGTGTCACATTTCACTTCACTTCTTGATTATACGTTACGTTTTTTACACAATTCTGCCAGTGTCAGGGTCATACATCTTGAGGGAAATGTCAAATTATGATGGTTTAATCCATTATCGGGAGTTCAAACCCTCAAAAAGGAGTTTAAATTAATCGATAGTTTAAACTATCATTCATCGATCAACTGCCTTTGATCTTATGAAATAATCTGAGACGGGAGATTAAATTCTCTGTCGTGGTTTAAGCTACGATTGATCTTACGGGCCTTAGTGTGGTGTGGTTGAGATGCTGCGCACCGTACACGTTACGGAACCACCGTCCGCTCCTGTATCTCATTGATAATTATCTTAACCTATTGGGCGTCGGTCATCTGACAGCGGAGGTCACTGATAGCTAGCTAGTTAACTTTGTTTTTCCACATGAAATTTTCAAAATATGTTCCCTGAAACAAAAGCGTATAAATGCCGTCACACGGTTGTCCACTATAAAGGGAAATCTATTCAACCTGTGACATGCTTGTCGACGCCCTGTTGGTTATGAGGCATTTTTTTCCATAATAACAACGCTGGATTGATAATTCATTTGGGAACATTAATTTTATAAAAATAAAATTTAAAAATTTACCACCTATTTTGTTTTTAAAAAATGGTATTTTTTTTTTGGTAGAGATTAACTACGATAACATGGCGCATTAAAGTATTTACAGACTCACAGCGCATGTGTGCGTACTGATACGGCCGACAAACAAAAATAAATCGATTTGTTACTCGACTAGCGGCGTCATTCATCGCTCATTATTATTAGAAACGGCATTTGTAGGCGGTTCTCTTTTTTTAATAAGTATATTATTTTTGTAACGCAATATTTCAGATTTGGATGTGTGGCGGTTCTCTAGAACTGATACCGTGCAGCCGAGTGGGTCATGTGTTCCGCAAACGTCGACCTTACGGCCTTGGCGAGAAGGAGGACTATATGTTGCACAATTCCATGAGAATGGCTCGCGTGTGGATGGATGATTATGTGGTGAGTATGATTTAATTTATATCTCACCTTTCCAGCACAAAAAATGCCCTTTTTACGCATTTTGCTGCACTTTTCCGCATTTTGCTGTAAAAAAGATTTTAAAAATTGAAATTAAAATCGACTAAGAAACACGGAAGATATAAGCATTTTAAACTACTATTTAGACAGCGATTAGACAGAGAAAACGGACATAGTATGTGACGTCATATACTATAAACTCCAAGCTAAATTCTGTTTTGCTAGAAAGAGATAGGAACAAATCGCCGGTCCCAATTAGTATTGTCGGTACTGCAATTTGTCGATAACGGAGGAAAAAAGTATTGTATTTATTTTATATCTTTCCAACAATTTCATAATTAGAGATAAATAATTTAAATCAAATTGTTACGTACATAGCTACTTATATACTGAATATCTATACTCCATTCAATAATGTCGATTATGGTATATGCGACATAGTTGAATGTGTATAAGATAATTAGTTTTGTCGTTTTTGGCACTACCGACAATAAAAATGCAAATACGTTTTATGTTAATTTACGACATACGACAATATAATCTCCTAGTAAAACTGTAGTAAGCGTCAAAACCAACTTAGACCGATGAAAGTTTTGCAATTCAAATTGTCGAATGTGTCACTACCGACAAAGAAGTACTTTGATACAGCTTAATAATGTCAGTACTGACTTTTCTCCAAATTAATGATAAATTCAGATATAATACATACTAAGAACTGTTTAACATTATAAGAAGTAAACTTGTTCCAAATTTCAGATCTCAATGTTGCCTAATTACAATTTTATAATTGTACATTTTTATGATTTTTGCGGAGAGCGCTTTAAAGTTGAATTTAATGTTGATTATCTTTATAGTTACCCGAAATATTTTTTTTCCTACTTTCTTAAATAAATGAGCGATTATTAAACCAAAAAGATAACCTCTAATTCTCAAGTTTTTATTAATTCAATTTACAGAAGAAAGTGATAGACCAGAATCCATCAGCGGCTCATATATCAATCGGTGACATATCGGAACGGGAAGCGTTAAGGAAGCGTTTACATTGTAAATCGTTCAAATGGTACCTCGACAACGTATATCCGGAACTTGAGAGCGGATCTGGTACCGCTGATAGGAAGAGAATGGCGATGCTTAATGATCCTGAGAAAAATAAGTTCCAACCTTGGCATTCTAGGTAAAGTTCTATTTAATAATAAAAAAAAACCGGCCAAATGCGAATCGGACCCGCGCACGAAGGGTTCCGTACCAATCTATAAAAACGGCAAAAAAATCACGTTTGTTGTATGAGTGCCCCCTTAAATATTTATTTTATTCTGTTTTTTAGTATTTGTTGTTGTAGCGGCAACAGAAATACATCATCTGTGAAAATTTCAACTGTCTAACTATCACGGTTCGTGAGATACAGCCTGGTGACAGATAGACAGACAGCGGAGTCTTAGTAATGGTCCCGTTTTACCATTTAGAGTACGGATATAATATAACATATATAACAACAAATACAAAAAACAGAATAAAATTAATATTTAACGGGGCTCCCATACAACAAACGTGATTTTATTGCAGTTTTTATAGATACGGAACCCTTCGTGCGCGAGTCCTACTCGCACTTGGTCGTTATTTTTTATTGATTGTTTTGTGTGAGTAAAAAATAAATGCTTTTCTTTCTTTCTTTCATTACTAAAATGACGGGACAAGTCCAAACAAAAAAAAAACTACAAACTGTATATTTTTTTTACAGAAAACGCAACTACACAGACTCATATCAGATTCGTCTGAAGAACACTACGCTATGCATACAGAGTGCTAAAGACATAAAGAGCAAAGGCAGCGGATTAGTACTAGCTAATTGCATCAGAACCCTAAACCAGGTAACACCATGAAACTAAGTTATAGTACAGGGTTTCTCAATCTTTTTTGTACTGCGACTCCTTTTCTATAATTATCCATATAAGTATCTATGTATGTATATTTTACAAAAAAGTAGTATATGTAGTATATCATTTCTCTGGTTATCTGGTTGTCCATAGTACAAGCTCTGCTTAGTTTGGGATCAGATAACCGTGTGTAAAGAATGTCCCACAGTATTTATTTATTTATACATGTTGTAATTTTGCGGATCCCTTGTGAAAGAAGATACTCGCGTGTAGTTTTAGAACGTGACGTATGAATACCGGTTCGTGACGCCCCTGGAACAGCCCCTAACCCCTCGGGGCGTCGACGCACAGTTTGGAAACCCCTGTGCAATGATAGTGTGTAAAAGACGGTTTCACCCGCGTTCCCGAGGTATCTTATGTTTTCCCGGGATAAAAAGTAGCCTACATGTTATTCCAGGGTATTATCTATCTATGTGCCGAGTTTCATCCAAATCCGTTCTGTAGTTTTTACGTGAAAGAGTAACAAACATTCATCTATACTCACAAACTTTCGCATTTATATTTTTTTTTTGATAGGCCAGTTGGCGCAGTTGGTTAAGACACCACCTATCACGCCGCTGGTCATGGGTTCGATTCCCATCCAGGACAAACATATGTGTGCATGAACATGTCTGTTTGTCCTGAGTCTAGATGTAATTAACTATCTAAATATTTACAAAAAAAAATAGTATATGTAGTTATATCAATTGTCTGGTTTCCATAGTACAAGCTCTGCTTAGTTTGGGATCAGATAACCGTGTAAAAAAAATATACATATACATAAACAAAAAAATATATATTACAGATTTGGTTCGAGACAGATCGCCACGAGTTGGTATTAGGGAGAACTCTGTGTTTGGACGCTTCTAACAACGTGTCGCCATCTCTCGGCAAATGTCACGAGTTGGGAGGGTCGCAGGAGTGGAAGCATAAGAGCTCGGTGAGTTGTTTTTTTTTTCATATACCTTGAAGGTAGGCGATGAGAAAAATATCTCAACGTAAACTACGATAACATGGCGCGCCCCTCCATAATTCAAAAAGTTTTTTAGTGTGAAAGTGGTGCCGATTCTGTTTACGAACTTAAGGGTAAACCTTCGGTTGGAGCGCGAAATTCAAATTTTATCACGTTTTTTGCAAATTGCAGCTCAAGTTATAGGTCGTAAGTTATCAACATGCTATTTGCGACAAGAATGGTAGTATATTTACTGATTAATAACAAAATAAATCATCAACATATTCCTCCAAGGTATATTACTGGCATTTTTTTTTTTGTATACTACTAGCAAGCATACGGCCCACCTGATGGTAAGTGGTTACCGTCGCCTATTGCCATTTGCAATACCAGAGATATTGCCAATGTGTTGCTGACCTGTTACAATGCCGAGAAGGCAAACTGGCTCTCAAGTGCAATTGCCGGAACACACCGGTAGGTGCTTGGCAACAAATTTTCAACTTGAAGGTGGTAGCCAGCCAGGCGGGTACTACAAAGTACCCTACCACCGTGCTATGGTTTCCTTACGATATTTTCCTTCACCGAAAGCTCAAGCTCATTGTAGGATTCGAACCCACGACCTTCGTCGCGGCATCCGACATCACTACCACTGAGCTATCATCGCCTTATATACGACTATTTCATGAAAATGTTACTAATATTAGTCAAGTCACATCTCATTCAAGTTAACCTTATTGAAAAGAGATAGAACATTTTTAATGCTGTCAGTTTAGTCCATGCCGTCGTAATATACTGGTAAATAGTCGTGACCAATAAAAATAAAGGTCGCGCTTAAATTCACGTTGAAATAAGTGATCGGACTAAACTGACACGACTAAAATGTCCTGTAACCCTTTCTTATATTTCTTATTAGAAAGAGATTAAGTGAGATTAAATTTATTTAGTTCGTAAACAACAGAATCGGCACCAATATTTACACACTTTATTTATTTATTATTTTATACCATTATGCCAGTTCCATTGTAGGCTTTGTTTGTTTACCATCATCAGCCACAGTGAGGTAGTGGTCAAATAAAGTCCTAATAGTAAAAAAAAATCATTTTTTTCGGTATGACGTGTAAAAAATATCACTGTTGGTATTTTTTTTAGGCTGGCAGTCCTATTTACAACACGGCGGCTGGCATGTGCCTGGGAGTCGAACGTGTATACCGAGCGGAGCCGTTGCTGATGGTGATATGCAACAATCAAGCGACCAACCAGTGGGATTTTGTGAGATCTTAAATTTAATTTAATTACGAGCTTAGAACAAAGAATGATTACGATTTGAGTACGCAATTCTACAATACTAAAGTCGCCATAAACCCCAGTTTATGTTTACTCCCCAGAGTATACATGATATTTTTTGCTTTAATATAAGCTCATTCCTTTAAGAATTCCTTTCCTTTAAGGCGATGATAGCTCAGTGGTAGTGACGTCGGATGCCGAGACAAAGGTCCCGGGTTCGAATCCTACAATCAGCTTGAGCTTTCGGTGATGGAAAACATCGTGAGGAAATGTGTTCCGACAGCTGCAGTAGAGAGCCAGTTCCTTTCTAGGCTTTGTGTGCTTACCATCATCGGCCACGTCATCACTGACCACGGTGAGATTGTGGTCAAACATAGGCCTATACACAGTAAAAAAAAATATGAAGCAGTAGGAAAAAATATTTCAGATAACTATAAAAGCCATTAATGATTTATTCCATCTCTTTCTAGCAAAACAGAATTTAGCATGGAGTTTATAGTATATCTCTGTCTAATCGCTGTCTAATTAGTAGTTTAAAATGCTTATATCTTCCGTGTTTCATGTTTTTATTTTGTTAAGAAATGCGATAAATAATCATGCATATTTCCTATTGGTAATTTTTTACTGTTTTTGGTTATACATGCTGTCGAAAGAGGCCTATTAGGTTGTCACGATTTTAAATTGATTACGTTTACGATTACTTAGGTTTGTTTCACACGTTACAAACACACTAGATCGTCGTAAAATGTATTCAAGCTGTGGTTACATATTAAATTAACGCCCGCTCACGTGTAGGTGTGAAACGAGCCTTAGGCTGAGGTCTAAGCGTACTTAGACTTTGCTCAGACTTAGCGTACAAAGTCGGTATTTAAAATGCAATCTTCGAAACTCTCCGAGTGTGTGCTAAGCAAAGCCTAAGTGCACCTAATAGACGACATACCAAAAACTTGGCTACAAATTAAAACATAAAAATATTTATTACGTAGGTTTATACCCTAAGCAAAGTCTGAGCAAAGTCTAAGCACGCTCTATAGATCTCAGCCTTAGTCGTTGATATAAATAGAAGTTTACCCGTATTCGGGTAAATTCGACAGTTCTTAGTGACTAGAGTTCATTTTCCCGAGTATGTAATGTTGTGTATATTAAGTGAGGAGATGGCGAACAAAAGCGGACTTACCCATTGTTTTTTACACTAGAGCTAATAAACTGAATTAGAATATTACAGATTAGCTAAAAGTTGCACGAAAATAGATTTTTTAAACGCACTTTTGAAGCAAAATGTTCTAAGGATATATAGATGTGGGCTTAGGCTGAAATCTATAGAGAGCTTGGACTTTGCTTAGACTTTACTTCGTAAATTTGGCTCATTTATGAGTTGTAATAAAGTAGCAAAGCTTTTGGTACCTAAGTCGTCGATTTGGTGCACTTAGGCTTTGCTTAGAATACACTCAGAAGGATTAAACTTTGTCTTAACGAAGTAAAGTCTGAGCTCAGTCTAAGTACGCTCTATAGATCTCAGGCGTAGAGAGTTCGAAACCATGAAAAAAAAAACGTTCTGTCACTTTTTTTCGCCAGCTCCTCAAGACGGTTGTTAGTTACAGTAGGTATCGAAGGTAGTTGCTTAAGCTACATGGTATGTGGTTTCCAGCCAAAATAAGATATTTTTTTATGTTTTTAAAACATGCTATTGCGAATTTTACAAATTGTATAGATTGTAAGCTTATTTTGTATTTTTTTTTTACAATTTTGTTACATAAGCTAACGTAAAATATTCACATCACAAATGGATATTACAATATTTTTCTATTATATAATCTGTCTTCTATTCTATATAAGATCTGCTTAGTCGTGTGAAGAATGTCCCAGCATATTTAGTTATTATTATTTTTAGATATGATATATTTTTGATAATACAGCATGCCGACTTAATTACTGTTTTTGTAAATTTTTTTACGGTATTTTCATATTTTGTTGTGATGTGAAAATCATGCATATACTATACCTATCCATATTACTTTGAAGCACTGCAATTATCGACAAAAATATTTAATTTTGTAAATTTAAATATAATGGGACTTTAAGATTTTTTTTACATATTTTTAAGTTTTATTTGTACGCCTGAAGGGTTATTTTAAAACACTCGGATTCGACATCTGAAAACTTCCAATCGAAATCTCGAAATTTTAAATATTTAAAATAGCCTTTTGACAGCTCGCACGTTTTCGTTTCTGATTCCGACGTCGAATACGAGTGTTTTAAAATAGCCCTGCTGAAAATGAGCCTTATGTTTCTTCTTGCAGTGATACTATCACCTGATTATTACCTGATTAGTTTATTAATACGTATTTTAGTTACTAATTATGTATGAAGCTTAGTGTATTTTTAACTATTATTTCTTATGTCTACCTACATATGCATTAAAAATACTGCCTTAAACCAATCTCATCTCTCAATGCATAAAACATCTAAAAACAGTTAGAAAAAAGCCTATATATTATACTAATAATGCTGAAGCTGAAGAGTTACTGGTCTGATTTGAAAAATTCTTTCAGCAATAGGAAGCTACATTATCCCCGAAGGTTATAGGCTACTTTCAATCCCAGGAACGCGAGTGAAAATGCCCATATTTCGTATTTCTTGGCATCTTTTTTTACGGTGTTTTCATATTTTGTTTAGAAATACTTTAAAAAGAAATCATGCATATAGGTACCCTATTTATTACTTGATTGCAATTCCATATTCATAAATTCAATATTATGAATTATCAAGGTTTATGTTCAATGCATATGTGGGATAGGCAAATTTGAACCGTCCTTTCTTATTATAACGTTTTTCCTACTTTAAATCTGTTGATATATATTACCTATGCATTATTTTTATTAATTTTAATTATTTTCCTTTTGTTGGTTGCGGGGGCTCCCAAGTAAATGGAATTGTACAAATGTCATTCCGATTTTTATTTAAAATTTACTGATTTACTTTTTTATAATATAAGTAGAATTCGGAAATATGTATTTTGTGTTGTACTCTAGTTCCTAGTGCTAATTATAAGAGATTAATATTTTTGTAAATGTAGGACACAAGGTGTAAAAGAATAATGTGAACAAATTAATTTTACCTAATTAAAAATTTAACTGTTTAATACGCTTTTTAAATCTGTATTATAAGTATAACGATTTTGTTATTTTAATCTCACTATTTCTCTTTCTAACAGAAATCATATGAAAGGGATAAAATACATTCATCCCTTTCACTGGCTACCCTCAAGTTGAAAATCTGTCGCCTAGCACCTTCCGGTGTGTTCCGACAGCTGCACTTGAGAGTTAGTTCCCTTCTAGGCTTTTTGTGCTTACCACCATCGGCCACATCGTCACTGACCACGTTGAGATTGTGGTCAGTGACGATGTGGAGGCCTATACATTGTAAATTAATCGAATTCCTTGACTATGAAAACATTCCATTTCTCATCATCTGTGATCTCTTTTTAGGGTTTTTTTTATTCCACAATAGCAGGGCTACCGCTTATCTTCGTAAAATTGTAGAAAATGGGCTATAATTTTGTTATATTTTTAGGACCCAAGAATATGAAACGATTTAGTAAGCCATCCATTCACTAACCATATTATAGAATACACATAATGGGTGCCAAAATCAATGAATGGTGTCCTCTCAGTTTAAAATATTAATATACTGGGTGCATACTTTATTTTCGATATCGTAGGTTTGTCGTGTTTAACTATTTTTATTATGTGACCAAAATAATTTAAATCTTTTCATAGAATCATAAATCTTGCCCAAAATGTTAGATTTTTTTTCGATTTCTGAGTTAGACCCCTAGTAAAAGTTAGTCAACCTGATTGTGTATTTTGTTTTTTTTTTTTTTTATAATTAGTTGTAAGAATGGTGGAAATGAATCTTCATAAATGTCACAATGTCAGTACATTGTATAATGTATTTTGATCACAAAAAAAATGTTTTTGTCAAATAAATTGGCAGTTAAGGAAGCTTTTTAGATTTGATGCTATTGTAGTTAAACGGTAGATTTCATCTATGTATGTTAGTACTGTCAGCGGTACAATCTATTGACATTTTCATAGCAGTTTGTGCGAAAACTGAACTGCTGTAACTCGGTATTAAAGCGTTTGGATACTTTTGAAGCTGATTATACTAGTATAGACAAGAGATTATTTTAAATACTAAGCAGTAAGTTAAATATAATTCCTATTTGTAATGAAATATACAAGTTTTACATGTAATTATTTGTCAATTTAAAAATTTGACATGACAAGTATTTTGTTCTATATATTTTATAAAGATTTTATGTAAATGTTGTAAAAGAAATAACTAATAAATGGCTGAATATTAAGTATATATTTTTTTATTTAATATATGATTTTGAATTTGTACTACTATCATAATTGATTGGGTACTTACATCGGACTGACCATAGTACAGTAATTAGCATTAAATTCGGTTTCTAACAATAGTTATCTATCTATCTATTATTGTATATATATATCGATGTATTTATCTATCGACGTATCTATCTATCGATGTATTTATCGATGTTTTTATCTATCGATGTATTTATCTTTTTATGTATTTATCCTTTGATGTATCTATCTATCGATGTATGTATCTATCGGTGTATCTAACTGTGTATCTATCTATCGATCTATTGATGTATTTATCTATCGGTGTATCTATCTATCGATTTATGTATCTATCGGTGTATCTATCTATCGATGTATTTATCTATCGATGTATTTATCTATCGATGTATTTATCTATCGATGTATTTATCTATCGATGTATTTATCTATCGATGTATTTATCTATCGATATATTTGTCTATCGATGTCTCTATCTATCAATGATGATTCTAATCGATAAATATGGAACTATACTTAAAAAAATTAAGTGCCAATAAGTTGTGATGACAAGACTGATTACTGTCTAAACTCAACTCTTATCAGATTCGATTCGAATGAACAGGGAATTTTATACCTTATTACAAAGACATAAGCTACATTAACAATAATATATTAAGGCATGTACTAGTCAACAAGTATATGTGTCGTTTTAGACAATAAAGGATAGGTAATTTCAAATGAAACTCCAATGTGATATGTTATTCAACATTTATTTTAACATTTAAAATTACATAAAAAGGAGGCATGTTGCCTTAAAAGTCTTTGATTATTCATTATGTACCTACAGAATTGATTTCATTTATAGAGTGGTAAAGTAGATATCAAGTGAACATATGCTATCTATACTTTATTAAGGAAATCTTTGTTTGATTGATGTGAAATCCACTTAGGTCGATGTTTTCGGTTTGACTATATATATAAAGTATATATAGCACGTGAACAATATGAAATACAGTACATTAGGTATCTCAAGATCGATATGTTTCAAGAATGATATACATATTTTTTTAAAAATTTCATTCGATCGGGTAGACTGAAATATTAAATTTTCATCTAACTATAAATAAATGTCACTGTCGATTTTTCGACATTGCATTTTAACCCAAACTGTTTAATACTAAAAAAGGTGTGTTTTTATAAAATCACCTTAAATAAGCATTTAGATTTTAAAATTAACATCAAACATTTTACTTATGAGGCCGAGATGACAGTTAACAAATACAGAATATTGTCAACACCAACTTATATTCTACTCTGACCGCTTAGAAATGTAGATATAGGTAGAAAGAAGGCTGCACTAGTCACACAGATATAGACTTTGTTTCCAACATAATGGGATAAAATATATAACGACAGTTTCTTCAGACAGTCGACGACTGGCCAATACAGGCGGTATCCGTGTCAAATATTGGTCCCAACACTTTAAAAGGGGTTCGCTTGTGAGCATTGTAACAAACGCTGCCTTATTCATTCTTATGTTTTGAGTTACATAATAAAAACATATCTCATTTACACCCCTTTCTGCCAATATGCCAATAGATTTGAAGTTAGTAGAAATATGGAATTTAATCAATGTAAGTACAAAATATTTTGACGAAATATTGAATGAGATCAAAGAACGATTCGATATGATAATTATTATAATATTATTAATCGATTAGAAGAATCGACAATTGAAGCAATTGATACTTGTTATAATAAACATAGTTTGTTAACAAATAACGACACAAATTAATTGTTAAAATATTGTTAAATTACACTACAATTTAAATTTAAATCGGAAAAAGTACAATCAATTACATTTTAATCGTATTGTATTATTATACAACACCGAGAAGTTAATTATTAAGTAAATTAACACAACATTTAATACAACACCTGATTATTTTGTGACCTCTATACTGTATTGATTCTAAAATTAACACCTATTATGTCACTGTTTACCTTATTTTAAGAAACATGCGGCGTTTTACTTCTATCCGCACGCCAGCATCTAAACGGTCAACATATCAATGTGAACTACTAATTATGTTTACAAAAACATTATTCGTTGTTTTAAACCTGATAAAACCAAAAAGGTTTTGATCATAACATGTTAACATAATGCAAATATTAACTCTATGAAATGAAATACATTCTAGCAGGAATTAGCTTAAGATTTCCTTAGCTTACCCGTTTTCTTTTATTCTTAATGTTTATCTGACATGTAGATATATATTGTTAGTATATGTTATGTATGAGCTAGAGGCGACAGTGAGGTGGCTGTCGTGTCACGAGTCCTTTGGTACGTAAGTGCCAGATGAGTGCACCTTACGTCAATGATACAGAGCTTATTTTAACACCGATTGTTATGCAGTAAAATATTTTATACAGCATGTTAGTCATAATTATTGGTAATATCAATTTAGATTCATCCCCTGTACACAAATTATCAAAGTCGTCATTCAACGCGTATTTAAACACAATATTTACATAACCAACTGATATAATTCTCACTGAAGTACCATTTTCTTATTATAAACAATAATAACGACACATTCGATTTTGAGCCTTAACATGATGATCGTACTTGAGGAGCTGGCGAACATAAGCGGACATGTCACATTACTTGTTTTTTACACTAGAGCAAAAAAAAAAATGTTAGCTGAAACTTGCACGAAACCAGACTTTTTGAACGGTGTTTTATATCGGTTTAAAACACTTTTGAAGGAAAATATTTAAAGAGTACGAAACCATGAAAAAAAACGAGTAGATAAGTCCGGTTTTGTTCTCCAGCTCCTCATTTCATAATTCAGATGATCATATTAATAATTCAAAATTAGACCTTTGTGATAAATTGATACTACCAATAATAATGGAACTAAAGAAACATAGCAGAAAATACAGTAATATATAAATTTTGGTATTGCAGGAGACCACCTCGACCGCAACCTTATGTACAAATTCCAATGGGTGTACTTAGCGATTTGAATTGTTTAGATACTCGTTCATCGTGTCATCACCGAAAAAAAACACAAATACAAAAAAAAAAAATTATATGAAATTTTAAAACGACATAACACGAAATGTTCATATTGGTGAGTTATGTATTTGTTTTTTTACGGATATAGAGTTGTGCTTAGCCACAGTCAAGTGATTACGTGGCCAAGATGATACAAATAAATAAAAAGTCGTATAAAAAATAAAATAAATGGAAGAAATCTATATTAGAAGCAATTAAAGAAAGTATTAAACCTAAAAATAAGCAGTACCTGTACATAAATAAACGAATACAAATTTATGGTTAGAGCAGCCGTAATACACCGGTGAGTTCTGGTATCAGGTTCTCAACTTGTATGTTAGCTAGTCAGATACTACAAAATAATCTACCACGGTTCTAAGCGCTATTTCCTTACGATATTTTTGACATTCTGATATTATCTCCATAAACTTTTCAGACGATTCGAGATCACTAAACAAGATCAAATGATTATTACTAAGTACGGTTTATATCACTGCATTTGTCGTTATATTTCATAATCTCATAAAACATTTAGTATTTACAATCTAATATTGTTTATTGCTTTTGAACCGTATCCCTTTTCAAATAAAAACATTTATAAAATTTAAACAAAAATTGGCCGTTATTAGTGGCCGTCAAAAATCTATTCTAATCTAATCTAACAAATAAAGTTACAATAAGAAGCAATAATTAGAAAAAAAAACGGTAATAAGTCCAAATGTTGCTATGTTTATCCAATATAGTCAAAATGTATTAGTTTTGCTTGGTATATCTGTTTTTAATTTGAATCGCTATTGTTTTTCTGGTTTTGTTTATATTGTTGTATAAAACTGAATGTAACTCGCAAATGTCGTAACGTTAATACTAAACTAAATTAAATACTTACTAAATATAACAAACTAATTATGATTATGACACAATTTTAAAATTATTATAAATTCTTATTCTAATAATTTCACATAAGCTAAATTAAAAATAAACATCGCATCTCATAAAAGTAAATAAGTACAAATTGTACCAAGTCTATATACTAATGCAATAATTTAATTGTTATAATAACATATACTTTTATTTTACACTATTTTCAATTGTTATTGCTTTGATGAGATTCGCACGTTTCCTTTCCTAAAGTTTAAAATAATAATTAAAAAAATGAAACTTATAGAATAAGCTTCGCGGTGTATAAAATGACGCAATAGGGGTAACGTCCATTTTGCCATTTTGTATACCACTACTGGTGTCTGCTCCGTCTCATAATTACATAGTAATATTGCTATTTATAATGTTAAATTATTACCTTAATGTAATGGCCGCTCACACGGGCTCGGGCGCATACGTAAGCTCGCGCCGAGTCGTTTCACTCTAAGTAAAATGGACGACATTATTTGATACCCTATGGAATTTTAAAATACTGTATCAATATCAAACGTCAAATGCTAAAAAGTGGTATCGGATTCACGTTCTATAGGAAGTCCATAACACTTTGGAGTTTAAAAAGTTGGAAGTAAGTAGTTTACGCAAACATGTTTCAATTTCATAACAACAAGCATACGGTCAATTTATTTACAGCCCTACCAGTTAAACATTCTATATACCTAATAGATACACAAGATTGAAATGCAAGTTATGCCAAAATCCGAAAGACACAATCAGGTTGTTTGCGCAAACAAGTGTGCGAACGGCCTGGCGACACCCGATTACATCGTCAATATACAAATTATACATACAGTTTTACTGGACTCGATATTAAACACCTCATTACTCCTGCGTCTAGCTCAATTACATAATATATTCTACAATTAATACCTTAACTGTTAAATATAAGACTGCATTCACCCCGTTTCATCGAATTGTTAGTTTATAATATTGTAGCGAGCCTACCACACAGATACAGCGGGCCGAAAACGGGATATTAACCCATCTTTTTGATGTTATATTTGATAGTATATGATGTACCAATTCTGTGTGCTAGAACATAGTGATAAGTGTTTACAGGTAGCTTTTAGTGGAAATTGTTGATATATACAAAGTGTAGAGTAGTGTAGGCAAATTGGAAGCACGCATTAGCGAACTTACGAAAAACTGTGAACCTTATGTATCAGATGTTATTTATACAATTGATGTTGTTATCGTTACGAGAACCTGGCCTTAAACAGTTTAATCCGAAATGTGTTGGTCGATGAACCCGGGGCTATGACAAGTGCAGCGGTGGACCTTATAATACTGTGACAACAATTTAAGGGATAATGTATATCCATAGTATAATGTAATCTTAAAACTATTAAATCACAAGGCTAGATCAAAGTCACGCATATAATTCGGCTTGAGTCAACCTTGTGACTTAAGATCACACGTCGCGTCCGAAAATATCGACATTAAAGCAAATTGATAAAAACCTTTCGATAAAATTGGCCCTTTCATACGACCGTAGTGATCGTTAGCACGTTACTAAAATATCTCTCTCTTAAAATTCGCTTCATTTAATCTATATTTGCGGAGGCAGTGTGACCTTAACATCATATGTGCCTGATGAAGAAAACAAGAAGCACAGGGGGCAAATAATGCCCAGGGGGTCTATCTTACCTCCCGAAGTATACATCCTTAACATTTAAAACAGGTTAAAAAAATAGGAGTTAGATTTTGGATATACTAAAGATCGAGCTTGGCCGTACACAGAAACTTGCTGGTGCTTTATGCCACTATATCTCATTGACATCTTTGCGACAGGTGTTATCCTATAGCCTTCGTTATTTCAATGTACGGTCAGTCACGGAACTAAGAGGTCATTACTTCAATATGCATTTAGAAACAGTTTAGTAAGAGCCCATTTAAAGTGGGCCGGATATTTCTATCGCGTATTGAAGTAGTGTCCATAAGTTAAGGGTTGCCATCATGGCGGTGATAGTGGAAGATCATGGGAGCGCTAGGCGAAGGGCGCTGAGGATGGGCATGAAACGTTATTAGGAACCGATGTTTTTACCAATATTTTCAAATGACTACAATTATTGGCATCCACATCGATACCATTGTAGAAAATAGATTTCTGAATAGCGATCACAAACCTTACATTCAAATTATATACCTAAACTTCTTTTTACAACCGTTCGAAACTATCTACTGTGACAGGCCAGTCAGAAACCTATTCTGTGAAAAACATTGATATCTTTTCGTCTTTGAATATCGTATATATTATATTTTCAAATTCTTATTGTTGAGCTCCTAATGGGGCGTAGCTGTTCGCGTACATTCGCTGACGCAAATCCGTGAAACGTCCAAAAATACAGAGGTTCGTCAGCGAACGAACGGTATAGAGTGAAGCGGCACGTCATCTAAAGACGAGTGGTTACCTTAATCTAATACAAAGTGCCTTAATCCATAATACTGATTTTTAATACTGCCCGATTTAAATCGTATTTATCTATGCCTGTTAGTAAAGTCCGAGACAGGCGAACATGACTCGTGCATGTCGACTAGATATCATGAATATCGTCTAAAACTATTATACAATTAAAGTGCATTCTGAGAAGCTCGTTCGTAGTCGCAATTAGGTTCGGTGGTATCGCACTCACGCGCCGCCGAAAGTCATAAAATACTAGTTAGTACACTCAATGGTGACTTTGTAACATTATCTTAAGTTGACACAGAATTTTAATTTTAAAATCACATTTAATTACACTGAATTTCCGTCAATGTTAGTTTTTTTTCGTAACTATTGAAACTTTTATCAATATATACCTAAATTCACGTATTGTTTTTTAACGCGGCATGGGAGGTTTGTATCCGTGAGTCATACGCTCGAGGAAGCGATGTAGGTCGTGGAAGCGCGGGCGCTGGGCCGGGTCGCGCCGCCAGCACTCGTGCATCAGGTCGTACAGCTCGCGGCGGCAGCGTGGCGGAGGAGCGGCCGGCACACGCGCACCGTGCCCGCCGCTACGCCACTCGGTGGCGTTCGCTACCACCTGGCATCGTTATTCATACCTATAGTTCTATAATGGTACCTACTACACTCAAGGGCGTACCCAGCTTTTGACCCAGAGGGAGCAAATCAGAAACATTGGCTGGGTGTAATAAATAGGTGTCTATAGGCCAATTTAGATGAAATACCTGCAGGAGATCCAGCTTTATGTACATAGGGATGATACAGCCAGGGAGCAGGTAGCTGCCCCTCTGGGTACGCCCATGATTACACTTGTATTTCAAAGAATTGGAAAAATATCTTGTCCATTTTTGGTATGCAGGATTATAATCTAAAACTAGAATGTCTTACCTGGTCATCACTCATCTCCTCGAAGGGTTTCGCTACGCAGAAAGTGAGCACTTCCCACACGGTGACTCCGAAAGACCATACATCACTTGCTGGTGAAAACATGCCCTGGATAAAACGACATACGTCAATCTAATTGCTTAAGACAAGATGCCACGTTAACGTTACTGTCTGTCACTTTACCTATATCTATTTTTTTTATGTAATTTTTTGGGTTAAAAAATAAAATAAACCATAACTTCCATGTCGTTTTCTTTATGTCTCGCTTGTACCAATAGTTGCTTGGCCCTCTCCTCAAAATAGCATACCTACCCGAAAGATATTTTCGTAATATCTAGTCCTACCACCTTATATTAGCACCTACAAAACTAAAGTGATCAAGTAGGAATATAAATACCATTAGAAGGCTCTCCCACGCCATCCAACGCAGAGGCAGCCGTGAGCCGTCGGTCATCACATGGTAATCACCCAAAAACTCCTCACAGAACATCGCGTAATCAGATATCTTAACATTCAGATCTTCACTCACTGTTATGTTGCTGAAATCAATGTTTATAATGAAGTTTTGTTTCATCAGAAAACTGAGAATGAAAAATGTAGCACTACATCCTGTACGATACATGTGTGATTTAGATTCCAAGGATCATCATAGGTTACATAGCTACGCCTGTGTGTAAGGTGACAGAAATATGATGGACGCCTGTAATTATGGTTTAATAAGAAAGTACTTACCGGGCAGCCAGATCCCGGTGCACTAACTCGAATGACTCCAGATACTTCATGCCGGCTGCTATCTGACAGCATATGTGAATCAAACTCGAATAGCTGCAAATAACATGATCATGATAATTATTTGTAATAAAGAAATGTTTTCTGTGCCCTGAGTGTAAAAAGATTAAGAACATATTTTTTCTTTAGTTCCTAAAACACCAACAAATGTTAAAATTTCGCGTGACGTCACGACTTACTACACGTTTTTTTTATAGAGAAGAGACGTCACTCCTGAACTTTGATGCGCTTTATGGACTAAACAGAATTAATTAGAATGGTTACCTCGAATGTTTCTCCTGCCTCAGTATCGTATGGAGAGGAGAAGCTTCTCCGCGATCGAGGGCTGCACATGGGGGCTCGAGGAGGCTCAAACCTAGAACTCTGGCAAGCTGAGGATGCTTCAAACCGGCACCCCAAGTCGCTTCGCGGGCAAAAGCCGCTCTGTAAATTTATAAATGTTTTAGAAATTATAGCGCCTTGTGCGCTATTAGAGCGCGTCCCCATAAGGCTCACAGACAGTGGCATTCTATTCTATTCTATGTATTTGGATAACACGGGCTCAGCAATAGCCGAGCGCACTTCGACCCTGTTGGATCCATTGTGCTTCCCTAAGCCCTTTATTACTCTTCCGCTGGTAGATCAAAGAGTCCCTGTATGAACCTCACAGTCATACCTGCTTGGAGCTGCGCATAGTCATCAGGTGTTGGATAAGCCGTACCTAAATGATTTGCCCTACGCCTTGCCAGAGCGTCGCAGCTGCACAGTATGTGTAGCATTGACTCTTTATCGTCCATGCAGAATCTGCATGTGTCCGTCGTGCTAAGCTTCATTCTATGAAGGTGCTCATTGGTGCCAAAATGGCCTGTCATTGCACCAATGTAGTGCCTAAGTTGTGTTTTATTGAGATTTAAGAGGTTCTTAAAACCTTCTACCCTCGTGCTGCAGAATTTCTTGGAGTGGTTTAGGCCTCTTACTTCCTTCCATTCTCTAAGTTGTTCTTTTTCTGCCTGTGCATACAATGCCTGCTGGAAGGTTCCATGAGGAACGCCTACAAATGGCTCAGGGCCAATGAGCTGCATATTCGAGCCCGCCCTTGCTAGTTGATCTGCCTTTTCGTTCCCTTCAACACCTACGTGTCCAGGTACCCAGATTAGCTTGACGTTGTTGTGTTTTCCTAGTTTGTTAGTTAAGATTACACCTTCTTTGACTAGTTTCGAATTTACTCTGAAGGAGATAAGCGCCTTCAGAGCTGCTTGACTGTCACTGAGTATGTATATGGTTTTACCCTTCACATTCCTCCTTAGCATTTCTCTAATGCTGGCGATTATTGCATAAGTTTCTGTCTGGAAAACAGAAGTATAATGCCCCATGGGTTGACTGATGCTGCAGTCATTGGACCAAATCCCTGCTCCCGTTCCTGACACCATTTTGGATCCGTCAGTATACCATATGAGATGATTAGTGTCGTTTCTGGGGTTGAGTCCTCTCTTCCACTCTTCCCTTGTGGGTATGTGTACACTGTATCTCTTATTAAACATATAGACTGGGTTATCAGCGTCGCATAACATGTCCATTATGTCATCCAGTTCTTTTTCAGGAACCGTTGTTGTGTGTTTTGTGCAGGGCTTATGGCGATCCCATGCGCCTGCCTTTGCAAGTCTGTAAAGAGATTTTCTTGCCTCTGTTTGTATGTGGATATGTAAGGGTGTAATTTTCATGATCCACTCAAGTGCCATCGTTGGCGTAGTTTTAAAGGCACCAGTTATACCTAAACAGGCTACTCTTTGTACCTTCCTCAAGGTGTCTTTACAGGATTGTAATGAAGTCCTTGTCCACCATACTGCGCTGCCATAACATAGTATTGGCCTCACCATCATCATATATATCCAGTAGATAACCCTAGGTTTTAGTCCCCACGTTTTGCCATAGGCAGAACGGCACATATTGAAGACTCTTAGGGCTTTTTTGGTTGTATTATCAACATGCGTGCGCCACGTCAGTTTTTTGTCTAGTGTTACGCCTAGGTACTTTACTTCCATGGCCCATTCCAGTTTAGTGCCATACATCTTTAACTCCCTAAGTCCGCTTAGGTCTGTTTTTCTTGTAAACGGCACTAGAACTGTTTTGCTTGGATTTATAGATAGGTCGTTCCTGTCACACCATCCTTCTACTTTATCCAACGCCTCTTGAAGCAGGTCCGACACTACGTTTGGGAACTTGCCATTTACTTGTATGACTATATCATCTGCATACCCTACTGTATGGAAAGGTCCTACGTTCAGTTCCATCAACAGGGAGTCTACAACGAGACTCCATAGTGTTGGGGATAACACCCCACCTTGTGGGCAACCTTTCGTAGTTATTGCGGTTACCCTATCTCCCAGTAATTTGGCTTGAATAATTCTACCCTGTAGCATAGTATCTGTCCATTTTATTAATGTGGGTTCTATGCCATGCTTCTCCGCTGCGGTTCTTATTGACTCAAAGGTCGTCCTATCGAACGCCCCTTCAATATCAAGAAATGCCGCGGCAGAGATTCCTTTGGTCTCCAGTGCGCACTCAGCTCTGTCTACCACGTAATGTAGTGCTGTTTCAGTAGATTTACCTGGTTGATAAGCACATTGCATGTTGTGGAGTGGTCTGCGTTTCAGCGGTCCATCTCTTATATGCCTGTCGATCATCTCAGACAGTGGCATACTATTTGCTTCCAGTTTGCTATATTTCTTTATATGGAGTGTCCATACCACGCGTAGTGTACGCCCTTAGTCAGAGTGTGTGATCCTGTTTTTCTTTCAATGTCACTTTTTCAAGCCAGAAGGTTGACAAGCGGGTAGTCGGTCCACCTGATGGTAAGTAGTTACCGTCGCCTATTGCCATTTGCAATACCAGAGGCATTGCCAATGTGTTGCCGCCCTGTTACAATACCAAGAAGGCAGGCAATTTCAGTAATAATTATACTTAGGTAGATACTACCGATTCAATAGTAGACTATTTTTTTTTTTTTTTTTTCTTTATTTAAAGAGTTTATTCGCTGGTGCGAATATGACACTCTGTAATCTATACAAAAAATAACAAAATTGAATCAAAATTTACATACATACATTTCTAGCATTTAGGGCCATCTTAATCATATTTAAAATCGTCACAACACTATCAGATAAGGGGTCTGACAAGTCGATGGGGACACCCAACTGTTTCCTTAGGACTTCGTTTCGGACACATCTCGTCATTATGTGGTACGCATCTTCATCATCATCACACACATCACACTTTGGAGAAAGTGATTTCCGCATGAGGTAAGCAAATTTATTTAGAGGCATGTGTCCGGAACGAAGTCGCAAAAGTAACGTCAAATCTTGTCTACACAAACTTGAATCATTTATCCAAGGGACAATTGTAGGTTGTGGGTGGATCGTTCGGTACCAGATTCCTTTTTCTCTCGATCTTAGGTCAAAGTATTCTTTCCAGTTTTTAATGCATAGTTTTTTGACTTCCGGAATGTAATCACTATAATATGGTATGCTCGCCAACTCAACTCCATCTGAAGATCCTTGTTTCGCTAAACAATCTACCATTTCATTTCCTGACAGTCCTATATGAGATGGAATCCATTGGATTATAACCTCTTTTTGCCGAGAAACTAAATTTAAAATAGACTTAATAATCTCGTAGGCTATCGGTCTACCTCGAAAGGTCGAGGTGCAACGAGCCAAGTGTTGAACGGAACTTTTAGAATCGGTAAATATCACAATTCTATTGAGGTTAAGGGACTCAACATAGGCTAAGGCCTCAGAAATTGCAATTAGTTCTACCTGCATTATTGGTACGTTTGTGGTTATTTTGAAATTCACAAAATCCCCCGTATTTTCGTCATAGAATGCAGCCCCTATATGATCATTTTCCTTTGACCCGTCGGTATAAATTTTATGAAATTCAGAATAGCGACCAAGAAACTGTAAACATTTTGCTTTTAATTCGGAGACATTATATGTGTTTTTTGCTTCATTCATAGAATCTATATTAGCTAGCTATCTAGCTTTAAGATTACTGGATAGGTCAATGTAGGAAATCCAATTGTCAAAGGAAAACATTTCTAACTGTTTGCAAATATGTATGGAATGATTTCTTAAGTTTTCATGAGTAGTGACTAACAAGGGTTTTCTTTTCATCCGTAAATTATTATTTCTATTAAACACGTTTACTAATCTATCCAATATTTGGATGGTTTTACTTTGTTCAACTGATTTTATTTTAAGCCAAAATTTTCCTGCCAAATATAACCTTCTAATTTCTAATGGAGGTAGACTCAGTTCAGATTCCATGACATGAATTGGTGTGGTTTTAATGAAACCTCCAATTACTCGTAAACACTGATTTTGTAGTGTATCTAATTTGTGTAAATATTTTTTAAAACTATTATTATATAAAAAACTACCATAATCTAAGCGACTCCGTATAATAGCAATATACAGACGTCTAAGGTGTTTTTGGTGAATACCCCAACCCGATCCAGATAATACTTTAAATAAATTGAGATATTTATGGGCTTTCTGAATAATTTCATTAATGTGTTTACTCCATGTCAACGATCGATCCATCCACAAATCCAAATACTTAATATTAGCTTCTAGCATCAGTCTTGTATTGTTAATTTTTATATCAACAGGATGCCCCAGGTATTTACTACCCTTAGTAAAAAGACAAAGTTTAGTTTTAATGGGAGACATTTCTAAACCTAAAGAATCTAACAGATTTGAGATCATATTCAGTATACATTGAATATCAGCCACGGCTCTTGCTACATTTTTGTAAGATACATATACAACAATGTCATCTGCATACTGCGATATCTTAACGTCATTAAATCTTAATTTACAAATCTGAAATGTTGCCACATTAAAAAGTAATGGTGACAAAGGATCACCTTGATCTAAGCCCATAGATGTATTTCTCTTTAAATATGACGATTCAGTTTGAATTTCTAGTGATCTTTCAGTCAAAAAACTATATAAATAATTAATAATCTTAGAACCCATCCCCAAATTATCTAAAATGTTCAATAATTTATTTATGTCAACGTTATTATATGCGTTGAGAATATCTATAAAACAACAAAGCGTGAAAGAACCATCAGAAAAACCATTTTGGATTTCAGTTACAAGAGTGCTTAAATTATCTAAACAAGAGCGTGTCTTTCTAAAACCTACCATATTATCAGAAAATATGTTGTTTCTCTCTATAAACCATTCTATTCGTTTGTTCAAGATCGAATGAAATACCTTGCACAGACAAGACATTAGTGATATTGGCCTTAACGCGGGTAAAGAATTACAATTACGTCCCGGTTTCGCTATTGGGAATATACGTATATCACGCCACTGTTTAGGTATAAATCCATAATCAAAAAAAAAATTATAAAATGAAATTAAAATCCGTTTCCCATTCTCAGGCAAATTTTTAATCATACTAAAAGATATTTCATCTGATCCTGGAGCCGTGTCTGATGATTTTATGTTTTTGTCCAATTCGTGCATGGTTATACTTTTTTCTAAATCTAAATTACTAGATAAATATATTGGCCGTTGGTTATTAACATAACTAGGGGTTAAACTATTCAAAAGTTCCGAAGCTCTATCACTATTTATAAAGTTTTTTCCATAATTAAATCCCTTGAACCACTTCATTTTTCGCCACATATCACTAGACGAGGTTACTTGCTCCATAGACGAACAGAATTTATACCATGACTCACTGTTTGCTCTACGAATATCCCTTTGTGCAATACTAATTTTATTTTGTAAAATTGATAAATTATCAGGCGTTGGATTTTTTCGAAAGCAAACCAGTGCCAGACGTCGTTCGGCTACTACCTTGGAGAGTGCAGAAGATCAGTAATGCTTTGGCTTGAAGTTATCACAAGGATTCTGATATAATTTGCTGACAGGTATATACAGATCAGCTGCCTTGTTAATTACATCTATGAAATGATTATACGATAATTGTAAATCATTAGTCATATCAAAGTCAGCCAAAGTTTCCTCCAAAAAAATTCGATATTGTTCCCAATTAGCTTTCTTAAAATTTCTTTTTCTGATCGACAATCTATTAATTACATAATCAGTGGTAATTTTAATGACAAGATGATCGCTTCCTAATGTTTCATTAGTGACCGTCCAGTTAAAATTAATAGCAATATCTGGTGAAATGATCGACACGTCTGGAGACGACTCTTGAACCATCTACCATCTTTATTCTAGTAGGAGCTCCATTATTCATAGTCATTAAATTAAAATTTAACAATGAATCAAATATTTGATTACCCCTTGCGTCATTTTTATATGACCAACTAGTATGGTGACCGTTTATATCTCCAAGCAATAGAGTCTTGTCATCAAACAAGGAAAATAAATGATCCCAATCTTGCTGAACGGTTTGCACGGAAGAAGGACAGTAAATGGACACAATGTAATTTAGCGGTTGGCAGTTAAAAAGTTGTACTTTTATAATTTCAATTCCTGAATTGGTAATCTGAAGGGAGCACATTTGAGCCTTGATTGTATAATGAGTTATAACGGCAACACCTCCATAGCCATCATTGCGATCTTTTCGAAATATATTGTAACCACTAATTCTCAGATCAGAATCAGGATCCATCCATGTTTCATTTAGTGCAGCAATATGTATTTTCTCTTGAGCAAGCAGTGATTCCAACGGAAGTAACTTATTCCTTAAACTCTGACAGTTCCATTGTATAATGTTTACGAAGTTATTATTAGTTTGACGTACTATCTTGATTTTTAAAATAATTGAAACAAGGCAAATCACATATATAAGTAAAAAACAATGATGTTAACCACTCAAAAAATATCTGACAACAAGTTTTAAACTTGCTTTCATTACTACCTTTCATCTTAAATATTATCTCTTTCAACTTTTCTATTAATTTCTTCACTTTTTCTAACAGTGTTTCTCTTTCACTATCTTTAGAGCCAGCCTCAGCAGATTCCTCTTTTGTATTTGAATCACCATCCGAGTCCGAACCTAAGCACTCCCATTCATAAGACATAATATCGTTTACTGCTTGTTTATGTATTTTTACAGGTTTATTCTTAGTTTTGCTTTGAAGGATAGGTGATTTGCGATTGTTTAACTCCTTCGGTGTGTTCGCCGCAGCTGCATACGATGGACCAGGCTCTGTAGAGGAAGACGATTTCTGATGAGGGGGCTGAGTTTCGGTCACTGGTGAAATATTATGCGATTTTGGTTGTATTTCTTCATTTGTTGGTGTTGATAGTGGAACATACAAATCAAGAGCTTTTCTGTAAGTGCAACTATTTTTTGCCATCAATTCTCTTAATTTTTTTTCTTTTAAATAAATTGGACAGCTTTTATTCAATGCCATATGGCTACCGTTACAATTTACACACTTGAATGTATCTGTTTCACAGTTTTCATGATTTTTGCCACACTTGGGACAAACCATTTTCTTTCTTGGACACATCTTCCTCAGGTGACCGAACTTCCAGCAATTAGAACATTGTGTGACAGGAAATACATAAGACTCCACTTTTACCCGCATTCCATAAATGTAAATACATTCCGGGAGTGATGATCCTTTGAAGCATAATCTTATGGTTTCACTATCTGTCCATTCTGATCTATCTTCTGTTCTGCGACCAAGATGCTTTAAGGATATAATGTCGTAATCACAAGTAATGCTTTCCCGTATCTCTTCTGTTTTATATTCTAAATCAATCTCTTTTATTATGCCATATGTTACCCCCACTTCCAATGTCTTTTGTATATTTCATCCTAATTCTTTAAATTCGGCACAGTTCATTAATTTAAGATGTTCGGCATGATTTTCAAATTGAATTATTAGCTTAAAAGGATTTATATACTTTATCTTAGAAATGTTCTGAATATTGTTAGTTTTTAATAATTTTGCCAATTTAAATTGTTTAGGTAAGGCATCCTTAGTAGCTGTTACTGATAATTCTATTTTGTTTCCTTCTGGCACCCTCACATCACCAAGACTACGAGCATGCCGTTTCCCCTGTCTTGTTACCACGTTCCATTCACCTTCGTCCGTCTCCTCTCTCAACCGTTTTTTTGTAAAGCGTATGTTTTCATAACTACTATGTCGGTCCCCATTGCTAATTTCCATCATATTTGTTTGTGTAACGTCTTCTCGATCTTGCGTATTTGAAATCGTAATTGTGTTTATTTCATTTCTGACGAGTGATTCGCCGGTTGACATTGTTTACTCATTGCTCACACACACATACGCGCACAAACACCCGATGCTCAGGTAGCAGGCTGGCCGCTAGCCGCCTCCCGACCCGAGCCGCGGAACGAAAAGAAAGGTATGCGAATCGCGTCGATCAATTAAACGAACGAAATGTACACGTCCTACTCATTCAACTGTTGGCACGACGATGTAGTAGACTATTTAAAGCTGAAGAGTTTGTTAGAAACGCGCTAATTATCCCCGAAGGTTATAGGAAACTTTTTATCTTGGGAACGTGGGTGAAACATACTTGATATCGTTATGGCAGCCGCGCCATAGTGTCTTGACAACAACAAGGCGACGCCGGCCGCCACTTGGTGATTCCTCGTCGCTCAGTTCTTCGATCCCATCTGTCTCGCATATCTGTAACTGAGTGAGGAGAGGGGGACCATTACCCTAAGGGCTGGAGACACAGAAAAGACTTCGACGTCAAAGAAACATATGTCCGCTCCTCGCCCTCGTCTTTTCTGTGTGTCCAGCGCTTAAGTTTATTTAGATATCTAAAAATATGGCCATTGAATTCAGAGGTATGATAATGTATTATTTTTCACTATGGTAAGACATTACCTACTGGTGTGTTCCGACAACTGCACTTGAGAGCCAGCCAAATAGATAGGTACGTTTGAGGTAAATTTGACGAAATTTCATCCTATTTATCATTTAAACAGCAACTAATAATCAATCATGTAATCAATGTAATGTTTGTCAGTCTTTTCTTTGTCATTCTTTATATATAGTTAATCAAAACATTGTAAGTAACAAACTTTAAAAACCGTACTTCATTGTCAAAATTTAACAATTTAGGTAAATTTAATCGTTATTATGGAAGAATTCATTCTATATTGTAAATGTTAAAATGGTTTCTAAAAGAACTCGCCTACCGAATAAACTTTCCTTACAAATTTTAAAAGATAAAAAAGGATTTTGCTTATTTACATTTTTATTCCGCGGCACGTGAGAACTTTCCGAGGAAATAGTTCTTAAGCACGTAATATAGCAGGGAGGTAGTGAATTTTGCGTATACTTCGCAAAAGCCTTCTTTGGCCTAGTTGCTATGTTTACGGAGCGTGGAAAATGGCTTCGCGCCTACCGGATTTACAGGCCTTCGGAAAGCCTACCTGCCTATTCTTATTTAGAACGAAGCTAAAATGTGTGCTAGACTATTATACTTCCTACGAGGATGTACGTATGGATATTTGTTACTCTTTCACGTAAAAACTACTGAACGGATTTGGATGAAACTTGGCACATAGGTAGACCATACCCTGGAATAACATAAGATCCAACATAAGAGTAGTTGAAATATAAAGTGTAGAACAAAATACGTGCTTGGCTACCAGACGTTGAACATAGCAAGACAGGCGGGTATTACAAAACCAACCCAGACACCCGCTCACAAGAGGACAGAATTAATTACCTGCTAACTAAACACGAGCACTACACCACAAATAACTATACGATACAAAATCCCACTACTAATTAATGTGAATATATTGGTCTGTCTTTCTTTGACTCAGCAAGGAAGCAACGGTTCGATATAGGATTCAAAATCCCCATGGAATATATTGGTCTGTCTTTCTTTGACTCAGCTGTCTTTCATGAAGCGAAGGTTCGATGTATTTTTAACGCCCGACGATAATGATGGGTGTTATAACTTGGTATTGTGTATCTGTGGTATTTATAGCTCTGGGACGGATGAACTGATTTTGATGAAGTTTATTTCGTTTAAAAGCTGTCGCTATGTTTCAAGAAAATCCGCTCCGCCGTTTGAAGATCATTATCTCTTTTCTATATAGTGTATTTCTTATTTTTTTTCTGGGAAAACATAAGATACCTCGGAAACGCGGGCGAAACCGCGGGGCGGAAGCTAGTATGTCAATAATAGGTAATTTTATAGGTTAGGTTTGCAAAACGTCAGCTGCCGCACTCAAATATGTATCGCAATGGAGTTAGGGGTGCCCCGTAAAATGTTATGATTGGGGAAACAATCGAGAGAAGAAAAATATATTTATAAGCTCGATGTTTCCCCTTAAGCTTTAGTGATTTTTATCGATTCGGATATGTGAAATATAGACGATCAAAACAATCTAGACGGAGTGCCGAAAATGAAGAGCAATAAGTACGTCATAAGTGTGTATATGTATATATAGTGTACACACGGGTTTTGATCGAAGGCACACGGCCTCAGATCAAGCTACACATTTTTGTTGCAAAATAGCGCCTATTACAAACGCATAAGGTGCCGCAGTGTCTAGCTTGATCTGTGGCCGTATGTACAACCACATGGAAACCATAGCACGGTGGTAGGGTACTATGTAGTACCGACTTAATTGGCTACCACTCTCAAGTTCAAAATCTGTCGCTTAGCACCTTCCAGTGTGTTTTGAGAGATGCACTTGAGAGGCAGTTTCCTTCTAGGATTTGTGTGTTTACCATCATCGGCCACATCACCACTGACCACGGTGAAATTGTGGTCAAACACAGGCGTATATTCATTATACATACTAAATATATATTGTAAAAAACGCAGTCTAAAACAAGATTACCAATTTACTTACATGTTAAGGGGGAACGTTCGGTTGGAGCGCGAAAGCATAGCGGAGCAGCTCAGTCATAGGTCGTAAGTTATCAACATGTTATTTGCGAGAAGAATGGTAGTATAACATAATAATATGTCACTAATATACCTCGGAGGAATAATTTGATGATTTATTTTGTTATTAATCAGTAAATATACTACCATTCTTCTCGCAAATAACATGTTGAAAACTTACGACCTATAACTGAGCTGCAATTGGCAAAAAACTTGATAAAATTTGAATTTCGCGCTCCAACCGAAGGTATACCCTAAAAATGTTATATACTTTTACAAATTTTGTTAGCCTTTGCTACGATATTCAATCATAAATTAAAGTTTGCGACTGAGGTATCCGCACTGTAAATAGTGGGTAAGCGAGCAACTTCAAAGTCACAACTTGGCGTCGACTTTTTCATAGAAACAAACTGTTTTTCTTCCATCAACTTAAAATAACTTTAGTAATGCCCTTTTTTCATTCTTTTTCATTGACGCGTCGTCTGTTTGTGATATTTTTTAATTAAACGACCGCTTTTTAGATGGAACTTAATGAAAGCAATTTCATTTTGAATTCTATCTATATAAAGTCGTGTTAGTTACTCCACTTATAACTCAAGAACGGCTGAACCGATTTAGCTGAAAATTGGCAGGGAGGTAGTTTAGAGCCAGGAGAAGGACATAGGATAAGTAGGTAGGGGTAGGTAGGGTAGGTAGGTAAGGTAGGTAGGGGTAGGTAGGGTAGGTAGGGGTAGGTAGAGGTAGGTAGGGTAGGTAGGTAAGGTAGGTAGGGGTAGGTAGTTAGGTAGGGGTAGGTAGTTAGGTAGGGGTAGGTAGTTAGGTAGGGGTAGGTAGTTAGGTAGGGGTAGGTAGTTAGGTAGGGGTAGGTAGATAGGTAGGGGTAGGTAGTTAGGTAGGGGTAGGTAGATAGGTAGGGGTAGGTAGATAGGTAGGGGTAGGTAGTTAGGTAGGGGTAGGTAGATAGGTAGGGGTAGGTAGATAGGTAGGGCTAGGTAGGGTAGGTAGGTAAGGTAGGTAGGGGTAGGTAGTTAGGTTAGGGGTAGGTAGTTAGGTAGGGGTAGGTAGTTAGGTAGGGGTAGGTAGTTAGGTAGGGTAGGTAGGTAAGGTAGGTAGGGGTAGGTAGGTAGGTCCCAGTTTTATTTTTGTTCTCAGGGCAGGACAACGTCTGCCGGGTCAGCTTGTACATGTATATATTTCAATAACATCATGCAAAACGGATACTGTCAAGTGGAAAGCGAAAGAAAACAGTTTGGGCTTTGTTATTTTAACAATGAGGGGTTTTCATATAGGTAGGTAAAAATATGCGACCATCTCGAACTTAGATAGAAAAAACAGTAATTTTTTAATATTTTGTTGATGTATTGACGTAAGGCTCAGTCATGTCGTAGAATTATCGCCATACATAATTGGAGATTTAATCAAGCTTATTTATTGATAAGTACTACCAATGTGAATCTAGTTTCAAAACCATAATAGGGTAGTTGACTAACTTATCAAATCAGCTACTTTTTAATAAATGTCAAAACGATAGTTTATATAGAATTTTGTATGAAATATTACACTATGACGTCATAGTTTCACAGCATCAAATCATCTACTCTCAGTGATTCCGCTGATAATTAAAAATCATAAAAAGCATTAAATGTACAATATATTTGTTGTTTCCACGTGTTTTTAGATGTTTTATGGTTAGTGTTTGGTCATTTATTTTTGACACTGTCCACTAGCCTATTAATAAATAGAATATTCAATTGGCATACATCTCAGGCGTTAATCACAAAAAACGTACGAAATTTTCATTAAAAGAAAACTTTCGTACGTTCGGCAATTTCAAGCGCCTATGAGGATTAATTCTAGCTGCAGACAATCCACCTTAATTAGAAAGTATCACAAATATATAATTATAGGTATATTAGGCTATGCTATAGATATTCATGGACTTGATAATAGTGACGAAACAGACACGGTGACAAAAGTCACCCGTGCGCGCCTAGCCTTACTTTACTAAAAACTATCTCGTATGTATGTCAACTGAAATGGAATCAACTTAATGTTTGCAGTTACTGCGTTATTATTTACAGCAACATAAACCTCGCAGCACTCTCGCAGTGTTGCAGGTAAAGAAGTACCTCTGACCGACCATCTGCAATGCGGCTGTTCTCAATTGTAATTATAGGTATTATTTATTAATTTATTCCTATACGATTTTGTTGAGGATTCTACCCGGCACAAAATTTTGTTTCTACGTATCAAACAACGAAAATATGTTTTTGTATATTTAATAATTATAATAATTGTGAATTTATCTTTTCTATTGCCGTCGCTCGTATCTTCTACTCCTTCTGTTTGAGTGTTCAGTTACTGTGTCATTTCTTACTACGTGCTTCAACGTCTCAGGTACAAACGGCTAAAGCTATTTTAAATATCGAAAGCTATTTTTTTAAACATGCATTACGTGTCAGAAGCTGCCATATTAAAACCAACTTTAAAATTCAATTTTAGTAACTGGCCGGTACTTAATACGGTTATGCTAACATCGTTAAATATAATAAAAAATATGAAAAATAAACGCCCCTGGCCATTAAGGCGCGTTCGCTGTGGGTTATTCTGGGCGGTATTTGGGGCTAGGGGGTGAGTGCGGGCCAGATTGTATTTTCTTGCTTCGGTCAGTAATCAATTTTTATGGGCGTTTTTGTACACCGACGTACCATCGCGGTGTGTGACAGTACTGTGTAAAATTTATCATCATCGTAACTTTGAAGTCGCCCATATTACTGCAATGACCAGTAGTTTAAGGCGATGATAGCTCAGTGGTAGTGACGTCGAATGCCGAGACGAAAGTCACCGGTTCGAATTCTACAATGAGCTTGAGGTTTCAGTGAAGGAAAACACCGTGAGGAAACCATAGCACGGTGTACTTTATTATACCCATCTGGCTGGCTACCACTGTGAAGTTGAAAATCTATCGTCAAGCACCTTCCACTTGAGAGCCAGTTCTCTTTTAAGCTTTGTGTTCTTACCATGACTGACCACTGTGATGGTCAAACACATGCCTACATGGTAAATAAAATGACAGGACAAAATTTCTTATATCTTTTTTTTCTTCCGTCGAAAGAGATATAGTGACACCATATTTTTCACTGACAATGCATAGTACAGCACTGATGTGCAGATAGGACCTTTCACACGACCTTACTCTTCCGAACACTTCCGAGACGTCATTTAACATTATAAAGCCTTTTTTGTCCGGTATACAGGGTGACAGTTTATACGAGGGACATTACAGGGGTAAACGTACTCATCAAAACATAAAGGAAGGAGCATCAAAATAACCAACATTTAAGTATAATAAAAAATATTTTAAATTTAGAACGCATAATAGACTCTTGTTTTAGTTTTAATTTTTAATGTTGGTATTGAAAAGTTCATTCTGTCAAAGTATTTGTTCATGACTGAATATCTAGGTAGCTATTTCCCATGGTTTCAGCTATATACCTACTTGGGATAAAAAGTTTACAGCACTCTGGGATAATACGTACCTTAACATGAATGAAAGTACCCACAATCTTTACCTCTTTATAAAATAGTGTAAATAATTACCGGAATCCGTATTAATTTAAATACTCTTCAATCTAGAAGGCACTTGAACGTGAAAGTGTCGTTTAACTAAACATGCCGATTCGATTAAATGCTCGACTCTCGATTAACGATTACGTACTCGATCAGCTTGTATAAGCATGCATGGGTGGATAAATTAAATTAGGATTCCACGCCATCGTCGATGTCTGTTGGACGATGAAGCGATTACGGCCAGCACTGGCTAATCATGTCAGGCCATTAACTAAGATATGTATGTACGTATGTTTGTAAATAAACTGATCGCTTAGGTCCGCCTTGGTAATCTAGTTTAGGTATTCTTGCTACAGTACTGTTAATTAGGCTATTGTAGGTTAGAGTTTCGTACACAATGGAACCCTATTATTAAACTTCCGATGTCCGTCCGTCTCTCAGCGGGCTGTATCTCATAAACCGTAATAGTTGTATTTTTTTTTACAGAATGTGTATTTTTGTTTCAAGCTCTGTATTTATGACATTGTACAAAGCGTGTAAAGTATAGCCTTGGATTGAAACTAGCTCCGGCTCTTTCTGTTATATGACGTATGAAAGTGACAGTTACATTTTTTTTAAACTATGTATAGGCCTGTGTTTGGCCACAAACTCATCGTGGTCAGTAATGATGTGGCCGATGATGGTAAGCACACAAAGCCTAGAAAGGAACTGACTCTCAAGTGCAGCTGTCGGAACACACCGAAAGGTACTTGGCGACAAATTTTCAACTTGAGGGTGGTAGCCAGCCAGACGGCCACTACAAAGTACCCTACCACCATGCTATGGTTTCCTCACGATGTTTTCCTTCACCGAAAGCTCAAGCTCATTGTAGGATTCGAACCCGGGACCTTCGTCTCGGCATCCGACGTCACTACCACTGAGCTATCATCGCCTTAAAAACATTTAACCAGCATGGCGATTGTCTATCTCCGATTCCGATGAGGTCCCTCGTAATCATCTTATAATTTTGGTATTGTCTATCTTAGGTGAACAACAACTAAACTGCGATTGTAATTTACTTCTCACAATAATTAACCATTTGAAATTAGTCATCGGAATCAAAAAATATAGACAATACCAAAATTTTAAGAGGAATCGGAGATAGACAATCGCCATGCTGGTCTCACGCAAATGTGTGTGCTGTAAATATTTTTCGTAAGCTGTCCATATCAAAATTGGTATTTTGGTATATTTCATATGTACCATCCTACATTTGTGGACGCTAGGGGCATCGGGTACCATTACCCGGTCCCACACCACCTCACCGACAAGTATTAGATTACATATTTTATGGCAGCTTCGTAATTTAAGTCACGTATTGTACCTATCACTACAGTAATATGTGTTTACAAATTGTTTTCACAACGTGTTGCGTAGAATAAAATTGACGAAAATATATTATATTTTAAATGGACACGTACCTAAAGGAGATAAAACTCTTCGATTTTAGACATAAGTTGTTAATAATGTTTTCGAACGACTGACATGACCGACGAATTGCCAAACTGAAGTGGCAGTGGGCGGGGTACAAGGTTCTCGAGTGCCGACCACGAACAGGAGAAGCAGCGTGGGCAAGCCCCCCACAAGGTGGACCGACGATCTTGTGAGGGTCGCTGGAAACCGCTTGATGCGGGTATCGCAAGAACGGCCATCGTGGAGATCCTTGGGGGAGGCTTTTGTCCAGCAGTGGACGTCTTGAATGACATGATGATGAACGAAATAATAGTTTTATAGCGGTTTATCTGGTGATTGGAATTGAATTGGAATCGGATCGTAAGATAAGGCAAGTGTTACACTTTTGGAAGCAATTTTTTTGTTTGTATCTTGAATATATAGTTATCTTACATCAGTTAAGCGAAGAAAATAACTAATAATACCTATTTAATATTATACAACACAGTTTACGGAATATTTCAACAGGTAACTAGTGGGAGTTAGTTGTATCTAAATGTCTCCTATAAAACCTATAGCCAGGAACCATAAAAATATCAACAATCATTTTCAAATAGTTCATTAAATAAATAGTTAATCATAACAATTCCTAAAGAAAATAATGTTATCTCCAGTACAAATTGCTACCAATCACATTTAAGAGTCCTCTACTCTTCTTCCCCTATTTTCACCGCTACATAAAAAAGTGTGCTTATGTCCAGCTACATAACATAATGGCGGGAGTATAGCAAGCTTATGGTACCTATAAGATAATCCCTCTGTGTATACTTATCGAGTAATCCATTCGTATGTGACGTTGCCATCGCTTGCGGCGGCATCAGGATCAGTGGGCAAACAAACTGCGTGCGTGCTCTTGTTGTATTTTCATTAATAATGTACAAACACGCTGAGTTAGCGGGTAGCGGGTGGCGGCCGCCGGGACACCTGGGCAACGTGTATCCGCTGTTTGTCCCTTTCATGTCCCCTTATTTGCGTATATCTACGTTACATATACAATGTCCGTCTACGGAATTAATTAATTGAATTTAGAAGCCACTACAAAGCACCCTTATTGTAAAGCCAAAGGGCTAAGCTATTGGGCAGCGCGCCGAAAAGCCCGTGAAATTCAAATTTGATTAGGTTTTTTTCAAATTACAGCTCAGTAATATGTCGTATATTTGTCAAAATGTGATTTGCGCCTCATAAATATGCCAATTGATTACTGTATGTATACATTATGCTTTTTAAACTATTTAAATCCATACATTGGTTCCTTTTCGATAAATAACCAATGTACAGTTCTGTAATATTTTGAACGCAAAATAAATACATAGGTAGATAGATCTATAGTTATATCAATGTCGCGAATCATATTTTAACAAATAAATGACCTATAACTGAGCTGGGATTTTTAAAAAACCGAATAAAATTTGAATTTCGCAGGCTTTTTGGTCGATCCCCCTTAAATAATCAAATAAATTTGTATGACGAGAAATCAAATGAGAAACAGTCAATGGTGTTTTTACGCGATGTCTTTTTATATATTTCACGGGTCTCTAAATAATAAACGGACCTGAAATTTGGATATTTTGTGTTAAATTTGTTGTTCTAAATCGAATATTTAATCAGAAAGCCAAAATAAAGGAAAATTGTTGAAAAAAATAAGCTAATGGGTAGAAAAAAAATTAAAAAAATCACCGCTTTTTTTTATTCGGATTTATAGCTAACAGATTTACGCTCAAAAAGATAGGGTCGGTTGCTCATACATTTTATTTAAACCTATAGTCAAAGTCAACTTAACTATGACCGTAGTCACTTTGACGATGACCGATCTCCTTCGGTCGGTTATGGTTACGGTTAAAATTTTAGTTAAAGTGACACGAGCAACCCAGTTTGCTTTCTTTCGCCGGTTAACGTTAACTATATAACCGTAACCTAACTATAACCTTACTATGACCGCGCTTTATGCAACCGACCCTAAGTTTCATCAACAGATTAGGGATCGCAGGTGTTTTTCCGATTAAGCTAATGCCGTGCGACTATTTATGGGTATCGGGTTCCCTCGGCTGCACCGCCTAGGTAGGCATTATATGAATGATTTATTGCAATTTTTTTAACAACATTTTTACGCCATCACCTAGATTAAGTATGTAGTGTACCTACTTTGTAGTACCCCCCTGGCCGGCTACCACCCTCAAGTAGAAAACACCTGCCGGTGTGTTTCGACAGCGGCACTTGAGAGCCAGTTCCCTTCTAGGGTGTGTGTGCTTGCGGCTTTGCCCACATCATCACTGACCAGAGTAACAGTTTATCATCAGGCAGGTCGTATACCTGACAAGCTACCTTAGTAGTATAAAAAGCTACTGCAATCGATTCTAGACGGTCGAAAGGACATACAGAGTTCATTATCGCGTATGCAGTTTGATTAAAGTACATCGTAAATTATTATTTTTTTTTTTTTGGATTTTCGTTAATTATCAATGTTATGTTGTGTTTTATATCAGGCCAGTTGGCGCAGTTGGTTAAGACACTACCTATCGCGCCGCAGGTCGTGGGTTCGATTCCCATCCAGGACAAACATTTGTGTGCATGAACATGTCTGTTTGTCCTGAGTCTGGGTGTAATTATCTATATAAGTATGTATTTACAAAAAAAAAGTAGTATATGTAGTATATCAGTTATCTGGTTTCCATAGCACAAGCTCTGCTTAGTTTGGGATCAGATAACCGTGTGTGAAGAATGTCTCGAGAATATTTATTTATTTATTATTATTATTTATATCGTGGTATAAATTAAACGGGGAGTAAGGGGAGAGCGGAATTTACACCTTATCCGGCCCAAGTGTCAACCTCACCTGCACGCGTCAGTGGTTCGTATGAATAGCTGGCGACGGAGACCTCCGGGCCTCCGTGGTGCTCCCTGCTAGAAAACGAACGAGGCTCTGACGACCGAGTCATGGCGGTATAACCACACGCCCAGTCGGGAAACCTACTGGAAGAGGCAATAGCAGCCTGGCGTCTAAATAACGTCTGAAATGTCTAGTGCAGAAGGCAACGGGAAACCACTGCACTATAATCCCACGAGAGTTATGAAAAGGTTTAACACGAATGATAGTTTGCCTGGTGATCCGAGTAGCGAACGGCGCCCTCGGTTGTCCGGGAATCAGGGTGTGAAATGGACTACCGGCCATGGGATAGTAGGCGACCAGACAGCCCATGGAAACTATGTTTCTGGAAGAAAGAAGATTCAACTACGCAGAAACACTCGAATCGGAACATGGAATGTAAGAGGTCTCCGAGACGAGGGCAAGCTTCATATCCTGGAACATCAGCTGGATCGATGCAAAACGCATATTACAGGCCTCAGTGAGACTCATTGGAAGGGGAAGGGACACCGAAGCACAGAGAAACATATCATCTATTTCTCAGGAAACGTAAGCTCCAGCTACGCCGGTGTAGCTATTGCAGTACCAAAACAATGGAACGGAGCAGTCCTAGGATATAACCCCAAAAGTGATAGATTAATCTCTATCAAACTCAGCGCATCACCGACCCCACTTAACATCATTCAAGTGTATGCTCCCACAAGTACCGCAACAGACGAAATAGTAGAGATTTTTTACCGCCAACTTGAAGCCAGCATAGCTGCAATTCCAAATCGAGAGCTCTTAATTATTCTCGGCGATTTTAATGCTAAAGTGGGATCTACAATCTTGGATTCAGGTTTGAGAAACATCTTGGGCCATTATGGTCTTGGCGATAGGAATGACAGAGGTGAACGCCTTGTACAGTTCGCAGCTGACAACAACCTGACCATAATGAATACTGTTTTCAAGCAACACCCCAGAAGACTGTACACTTGGACGTCCCCTAATGGCGAACATCGTAATCAGATTGACTACATAATGATAAGAACAAGGTGGAGGAGCTCAATAACAAACGCACACACGATGCCGGGAGCTGACTGCCACTCCGACCACCAACTCCTAGTATGTAGTATGAGGCTTAAGTTAAGGAACTGTTTAACCAAAAAGACCAACAAGCGAATGGAAATACTGGACAGAGAGAACTTTACCAAAACCTTAGGTGAGACTAAAGACAGCTGGCATCATGATCTAAAAAATCCAGACGCACTATGGCAGGATGCCAAAGCTTACATTAAGGCTGTCGTACAGAAATCACAGCCCAAAGCGACCCCGGTAAAGCGTCAGCACTGGATGTCTGCGGACACGTGGCATATGGTTGAAAATCGAAGAAACCAGAAAGCAGGCGGTGCTACTGTACAGGAGCTCAACTCTCTTAACTACGAAATACAGGCAGCTTGTAGGAGAGACAAAAACACGGCCCTTAATAACATCTGTGAAGAAGTAGAACGTCATTCTCAAAAGTTCGAAACAAAAGATCTTCACATGAAAATACGATCTATCACTCGCCAATTTAAACCGAAGACTTGGGCTATAGAGAACCCCGCTGGAACAACAGTTACGGAGATCAAAGACATTGTGGAAACATGGAAGAACTACTGCCACTCTCTGTTTGTCGCCTCTCATCTAACACCAAACGCAGCAGCAATATCTCCACCATCTAATTTAGAACCTGCCATATTAAAAGATGAAATAAGATCAGCAATAAAACACCTTAAATGTAATAAAGCTGTCGGTGTAGATGAAATTCCAATAGAAATCATAAAAGCGATGGGGGAAATTGGAGTAGATATACTACATAAAATCTGCTGTAGAATTTGGGAGACTGGAGAATGGCCCAAGGACTGGTCTAGCTCTCTTTTCATACCATTGCACAAAAAAGGCTCCACGAAAAAGTGCAATAACTACAGACTGATTTCCCTCATATCACATGCTAGTAAAATACTCCTACATGTCATCAACAACAGGCTTCAGTCAATTCTGTCTCGTGAGATCGCACCTGAGCAGGCAGGCTTTGTTAAGGGAAGGGGAGCGAGAGAACAAATTCTCATTCTACGCCAAATTGTAGAAAAGGCTAGAGAATTTAACAACCCCCTCTTCATATGCTTCGTAGACTTCAACAAAGCTTTTGACACTGTCCAATGGAAGGAGATGTGGAATGTGCTCACAAATATGGGAGTTCCAAATCATTTAACGTTTCTCATCAGAAGGCTATACGAAGATGGCACTGCAGCAGTCAAGGTGGACGGTATAGTCTCAGAAGAATTCAAAACACAGGCTGGTGTAAGGCAGGGGTGTATACTCTCTCCATTGCTCTTCAATATATACACTGAATTTATTATGCGGATAGTACTGGATGACTGGGATAAAGGGGTTTCAATTGGAGGTCGGAAAATAAGCAACTTAAGATATGCTGACGACACCACTCTTCTTACATCATCTAAAGAAGATATGGAAAATATCCTACAGAGACTGGAATCGAACAGCTTAAGGTTGGGGCTCGCTATTAACCGTGAAAAGACCAAAATGATGATAGTCGACCGGATTCATAATAACCAACCGGACGTTAAATGTATAGCGAGCTGTGAAGTGGTCCAGAGCTATATTTACTTGGGCTCTAACATCGCTAATACCGGAGGCTGTGAAGATGAGATTCGAAGACGCTGTGCAGTTACCCGTTCAGCTGTTGAAAAGCTCACTAAGATCTGGAAAGACCGAAGAATAACCAGAGCCACTAAGGTTCGGCTTATGAGAAGCCTCGTTTTTCCGATCTTTCTTTACGGAGCTGAGACGTGGACATTGAGACTGAAGGAGCGGAGGAAAATAGATGCACTGGAGATGTGGTGCTGGCGGCGGCTACTGAGGATCCCGTGGACAGCGCACCGCACCAATGTGTCGATTTTGGATGAGCTCAGGATAAGGGAAAGACTGTCATCAACTGTACAGATACGAATCCTGAAGTTCTTTGGTCATGTTACCCGCAAAGAGGACTCAATGGAACGTTTGGTAGTTCAAGGCAGAATGAATGGCAAAAGACCACGTGGTCGGTCTCCGACTAGATGGTCGGATCTTATAGTGTCTACCACACACTCCACCATGACCGAGTGTTCCCGCAATGCTTGCAACAGGGCCGAATGGAGACGGATTGCAAAAGCCGCCACTCAAGACCTATCATAACCACGACCACTCTGGCAAGAGTGTCCGACTAGGAAGAGAGATAAATTAAACGTAATTATTCTTAGGCTCAGTGAGACGATACTTATGTTGGACAAAATTTTGTTTCTTTATAATATAATAACTGAATAAATAATAATATATTTATACTACTAATAATAAAGCTGAAGAGTTTGTTTGTTTGAACGTGATAATCTCTGGACCTACTTACTGAAAAATTCTTTCACTAATCGGATGCCACATTATCCCTGAAGGTCATATATAGGCTTTTTAACTCGGGAGGTAACTGAAACCGCAAGGAGCAGCTAGTAGAGAATATTAGTAAAAGAGTAAGTTCTATTCTATTTTTAGAGCTACCATACTATTTAGATGCACATAAGTATTCAACTAGCAGTATGTACTGGCATATAAAAGAAATATAAAGAAAACTCAAGACTAATGTCAGATAAATCAAAATTAACTTCAGCAGAATACCAGTACAAAAATTGTATCAGAAAAATATTTTGGAAAAAAATTATAAGTTTATAAGTACCTTAAGTTAATAAGTGAGGCAATGGATAATTTCATACAAGATTTGAGGAAAAATCTTTCTGTTGATAACATTGTGATTTTAATGAAAGATGGTAAATTGCTTTTTCTTTTGGGGTTGCTAGACAAGTCTAAGAGCCATTATAATTTGGTCAACACTGCCAAGCAATAATTTTAATATCCTGGGACAATCTCCACACTCTATTTATTCTATTCTATTTAGTCCATTTTATTCTAAACTAGCGTCCCGCCCCAGCTTCGCACGGGTGTACAAATCTTTGAATGTCTCGACTTTTCTGTACTATAATATGCATGTGTTATACATATAAAACTTTCTATTGAATCACTATATCTATTGCAGAAAACTGCATTAAAATCCGTTTAATAGTTTAAAAGATCTAAGCGAACAGATAGTGGAAGCGACTTCATTTTATAATAATGTTTAAGACTAACCAGAGTCAGTACTAAGAAAAGACCTAAGTTTAAAAAACGATACGCGATTAACCGATTTACTTTTCGAAATTATAACCGATAATGTACATATTTTACGTGTCGTCAGTTTTGCCGTAATTCTATTGGTATTTATTTTTAAAATATGGTCAGACTATTGTGAATCGTTTTCTGAATAGATCCCAACTTATCTGAAGGACTGACGATCTTATCTATAAAAACTTAGCCCAAAGCAATTCTGGCTTCTCATTATTCTATACTATATTATGTTTTTAGCAAACGTGATCGATGAAAAAACTCTAACCGAAGAAGAAGTACGCAACACACTAGGAACTATTGATACAAGTAAGAATGTTGATGAAATAGCTACTAAGCTCAAGGAGCTAGGTGACGTAGCCAGCAAAAGGGTACAAGAAGCTCAGAACATTGAACAGAAGCAAAGTTTGACCAAAGAAGGTATGAAGGCATCTGTCAATGAAGATTATGGCGCAGCCAGCATCAATGTGCTTCAGAAACCGTCTGCCAATAAGGTCACAACCGAAGAGCCAAAAGAAAAGAAAACTTCAGACATTATGTATGAATTCATTTAAATTAAAATTTACAGCATAAAACTCGCAATAAAATTTATGTTTCCAATCAAACGATCTGTCAATTGCTTAAGTAGATAAAGAAAAGGTACTAGTTATTAATTCTTTAAATCAATGGTTTTTTAGGTATCTGTCATAAACTAGTTTCTGTCAAAAATTTCATTTTTGGTACAAGCTTTTATTGCCGACTGTACTTTTTTCTGGACAGTTTTCAACTCGGTGAGGTTGTGTCGTTTTATTGCGTAGTTCCTATGGCCACCTTCCAACTCCATCATCAGATCAGCTCCACGTCATCATAATATTGCATTGTCCCGCGATTTTCATATTCGTGCAAAATTTCAGCTCAATCGGAAACCGGAAAGTGGGTCAAATTTAACTTGCAAAATTCTACAGACAACGGGATAGGTGAAAGTTAATAAAAGCTTGTAAAATAGATGTACTCACAGTTCCATGAGGGCCTTCTCCCAGGAAAGTAACAGGTCTCATGCGCCCCCGCGGGAAGTCCAGCAGGGGCGCCACCCCGTTTGGGGGCTCGGCTTCAGGAAGTTTGATGGACGTGAATAGACCTGGTGCCGGGCGCTCGCGGCGGCATGATCGCTCGTTCGGGTACGTCTGCATCAAAGAGAAAACCAGTTGTAGACCTCGTTATTGATTCCGATGAATTAGAATCAAATGTGATTGGAATCTAAAGATCTATTATGTTGGATTGATTTTCAAGTTTATTTCTTCGTTTATCATTCGATTTCTTAGTTACGAATTACGAATACATCAAAATAAAAATAAGTTACAATTTTGGTTACAGTCAAATGACTTTGACTTTGATCGTACGTAGAATAGTCTTTTTAATTAGAAATAATAATATTTTCGTACTTTGCACGTCATAATGGGCTCCTATTCTAAACTTGTCTAAAATATTATATTTATGCTCAGAAAACTTCTCATTGATAAAAAAAAAGATCCACCAAAAAAAAAGCCTTGCTGAGTTTCTTGCCGGAGTCTTCACAGTTCAAGTGTATTCCGAACCGGTAGTAGAGTCTATTGTAAAACTGTAACTTTTGACATTCATAAGTGCCTTATTAGGGCCTAAACTGAATAAATGAGTTTTGATTTTGATTGACATATAATAGTTTCGTTCGTTTACGGTGTTAGAGCATTATACAGTATTAAAAAAAACTATGTTCGTTCGGATGGGAATCAAATTCAGCACATTAGAAAATTATCAAAATAATACAGATTTTTATTGATATTATAGGTATAATGCCTACACAAACTCTGATAATAACCTCAAAATAAATGCATTCGAGAACGAAAAGTATATTTTTTAGTGTGATAATCAACAATATTGGGCAATGAAAAATACACTCTCAAATACTATAAAAGGCTGAAATCGCTATTCTTGGAATGCTATCATAGTACTACACTTTCATAGCAAGTCTGTAGTCCATTTCATGTGAGGCAGTAAATAGCGTAGACTCCGCTTAATTGCTATTCCCCCTCAAGATTGCGTCGGTATAATTTATATCTCACTATGAATTATAGTGGACACTTATAGGCGCACTGATATGTATACATCACATAATAACAGATTGTTTGTCTAACTACTATATTAGGATGGACGTCCTAAACACATAGAAAGAACATTAAAGAATTACCTAATTGTCAACCGTCCGTGCAGTTATGAATTGAGCAGTCACTGTCAACAGTTTGAGCAGCCAGTATCAATTAATCGAGCAGTAATTATCAACTACTTGAGCAGTCGCAACTGATCGCGTAAATGAATAGAAAACTGTATTACGGGCCTGTTGGCTTAGTTGGGACACCACATATGACGTCACAAGTCATGGGTTCGATCGATTCCCATCTAAAACAAACATTTGTGTAAATGAACATGTCTGTTTGTCATGAGTCTGGGTGTAATAATCTACTCATATAAGTGTGTATTTACAAAATAAAATTGTAGGAAGGTACATGTAGTATATCAGTTATGTGCTTTCCATAGTACAAGCTCTGCTAGTTTGGGATTAGATAGCGTGTGAGAAGAATGTCCCAGGATATAACTACATTAACATTTAGCGATATGAAAACTTGAGAACTCAGACGAGAAGAAAAAGATTTACGCTCTAGAGTATCAGCTGTAATATGTGTGTTAGTCTGTATGTATTCAAATAAAACATAAAAGGTATCAATGTATTTAAATTAATATGAATACAGCAATAATCTCTGTAAGCCATTGTAAAACATTAACGAAATGTCGTGGGATTCGCGAGTCGCTGTTCTCACAATGCCGTACTATAACCATTTATCATTTTGCAAACGGCCGCATAATACCTCTAATGAGTAAAATCCAGGCATACCTTGGGCAATACCATTAATATTACAAGCCCCCGGCTCTCCGTTACCTACCTACCTATTGTTTAGATAGATTTATACATTTACAAAGCGTGTTTGGACGATAATAAAATATGTAAAGGAATTTCTGTTAATGCTTTTTCTTTGAAAAAGTGTATGATGTTTTTAGGGTTCATTAACGTATGTTTGTTTCTTTATATTGGTCAGATTTGGATGTATCGGGTCTCGTTAGAATCCATACATCATCTTGAGTGACACTGGGTATAATTAGTTTACTTTTTGTAAAAGGCAGTCGTGTTATTTTCATATTTATGTTCTTTATTTCATCATAATTTCTTATTAGTACTGTCCAAATAGAAACCTTATGTCAAGTGACATAGGGTACCTACCTAAACTGTCGAAATGAAAATAACATGATCAGTATCATACACTAAGAAATCTGCTAAGTAACGACTATTTAAATTTACGGGATTTTCCAAGATCCGGGATAATATCTAGCCTAACATATTTTTAAAATAAAGAAAACGAATGTCACTTTCAATAAATAATAATACTTGTGACTTTGATAGAATAAGCTGACTCGTATGTAAAGCAATCCATTATTTAAAACAGCCTGAGTGACACCCCTACTTGTGTCGGGTACCGGGACACGTGCCGTGGTAGGGGCGGGAGGGAGGAGTGTGGCGTACCGGGACATATGACATATTCGCGCCACTCGGGGGTGCTTAAGTTTCCTAGTGATGTCGCTACACGGTACCTAGTAATGGAGTGAAGGAGAATGCCGCCGCAAAAATATTGTCACATGATGCACAAATTCCACTTTTATTATCTACTGGTTTCTTCCTGCGGTTTCTACCGCAGTCCCGAGGCATTCTATGTATTTTCGGGATAATAATTATTCTCAGGGTCACTCACTGGTAATTAAAGGGCGATTTTGGTTCATTTGTTCAACTTTGGTCAAAGTTGTTGTACGACTTTTTCTAATTCAATGATTTTTTTCCCAATCAAATGTGCAGTTTTAATCTTCTTAACTCCAAATAAACTCTCTAGGCAGTTACAGATTAAGCAATAATACGCACAAGGCAGTCACAGATTAAGACAAAACAGGTACAATTTGTAGAAAGATTGATAGAAATCCATACTAAAACGAAAGAAATGTGAAGATGTTTGCTACTCTTTCACGCAAAAACAACTAAACGGATTTTGATGAATCTTGGTACACAGATATAATTAAACCTGGGAATAACAAATAGGCATTTAACCTAGGATCGCGAGTGGAATAGGGGGCCAACTAGTCTTTTCATACAAAAGCTCGATCGAGATGTATGAACAAATATTTTCATTTTACAATTCTGTCTCAAAAGCGAATCACATTCGTTTTATTACATTTAAAAAGTATATCTAAAAGATAGTACAACGAGATGGGGCGTTATAAACATGTTAATAACCGGGTATGCGGCGAGGAAGCAGCTAGGAAACTTCTCGGAAAATAGTTAATAATAAGAAGTCTAGCTGAGCATTCCACTGAATATTTTACACGCCGGCAAGTGAAAGAGATGGCTGTAAGTTATTACCTCCTTGTATACGCGTAACTTATTGTTCCAATCTTGCTGAGAAAAAATACTTATGAATCTTGCCTTTTATTCATAAAAATGTATGTTTTTTCTATCGAAATCTATTAGTAAATAGTTTCTAATAGACGTCTCGTCAGAGAGTAGTATTTTATTTGTATTGGTCTATTATGTATGAACTATATAAGTAAACTGCAACACACCATACTATAAGAAATGTTTTTTTTTATGTCTACCGGTTACCGTTCGCCTACTGCCATTTGCAATAACAGAGGTATTGCCAATGTGTTGCCGACCTATTACAATGCCGAGAAGGCAACTGCCTTCCAAGTGCAATTGCCGGAAAACACCGGTAGGTGCTTGGCGATAGGCTTTCAACTTGAGGGTGGTAGACAGCCAGATGGGTACTATAAAGTACACTTCCATCCTGCTATGGTTTCCTTCACCGAAAGCTCAACCTCATTGTAGGATTCCCACAACATTTGTCGCGGCATCCGACGCCACTACCACTGAGCTATCATCGCGAATAAATGACGAGGAATAGGCATTTTTTTAATTTTATTATTATCGCATAACAGTTACTCTTAGGTACTATTGTGCCACCCATCGACTAATATAGCTTCAATTCTCGCAGCGTGTGCGTGACAGCATAGGTAATTAAGAGGATTCTCTCCGCGAATGACTCCGTCCAATACTAAACTAACGGGGACAGGCAAGGGGCACTCTTAGTCAAAAAAGACGTATATATTTTCTTAATAAGAAAGCTATTCCCTTAATAATATTTTCAAGTTATTTGTATGAACCAAATAAGAGAAAAAATCATTCTTAGTTTTAAAAACGAATTATTCACGATTTTTTTCTGACAGTACTAACGAAAAATTCAATTTGTTTAAAAACGCTTCCTCGTCGTTATATTATTATCTAGTTTAACACGTCATATTTTTTACAATTCTCTTGCAACAATGAATGCAGAGAAAAACTGAATTTAGAATCATCATTTCTCGTATATCGTCGCTGTTCTGGCTGCTATTAAATCTTTGAAGGACTGTTAAATTCCAATAAAAGCTGATTATATAGTAACGATTAATTTTAATGGACATCTAGTTGTCGTGAATGAGGTGACACGTAAGTAAGTAAGTAGGTAGCAATGAAGTTGTGAATAGATAGGTCGAGGCGGCGTTCCGCCCCTCCGCGCCCCGCATCACCGCATCTTCATATATGGCCGCAACATGCTCCCGGCGTTGAAGAAGTTGCTTCAAGAAGAATCGATGGGGAGTGGACATATATTATTGTACGCCCTTTGGATAACACCTTTCTTCGTGAGGACGTCGACCACTCTGTTAACGTTATCTGAACCGGGATAGAGTTTAGTAACTCTACCCATAAGCCACATCAAAGGAGGTTGTTTCTTGTCACGCACCAGTACCATGGCACCCAGCTTTAAGTCGTTGCTAGTAGACTGCCATTTGACCTTCTGTTGAAGAAGCGAAACATATTCATGTGAGAATCGTTCCCAGAAATGTTGTTTGAGTTTCTCAATCCTGTCAAACCGCTGCAACCGGTTGATATTTGTGTCGAGAAGTACAGGATGAGGAACCGACAAGAGTGTTCGTCCAACAAGGAAATGGGCTGGGGTCAGGCATGACAGGTCTGAAGGATCTGGAGACAATGGAGTAAGGGGTCTTGAATTAAGTACAGCCTCTATTCTGACTAAACATGTTGACATCTCTTCATATGTTAAATGAGTTAAAGAGAGAATGCGTCTTAGGTGGTGCTTCACTGATTTAACAGCTGATTCCCACAATCCGCCAAAGTGTGGAGAATAAGGTGGAATAAATTTAAAATTAATACCTTGAGCAGATATTTCTGTTTGTATGTCATCTGAATAAGATGTGAAAAAAATATGTAAGTCATTACTAGCTCCAACAAATGTCGTGGCATTGTCTGAGGAAATTGTCTGTGGCTTGCCTCGGCGACTAATGAATCTGTGAAGGGCGGCTATGAAAGCTTCCTTCGTCAGGTCCGTGACGAGCTCTAGATGTACTGCTTTGACTGCAAAGCACACAAAAATACATATATAAGACTTTATGAGCTTGCTACCCCTACCCTTTCGATCAACTATCAGCACAGGCCCGGCATAGTCAATTCCTGTATGAAGAAAAGGAAACTCTAAATGCGTCCTGTCTCGCGGTAAATTACCCATAATCGGCTGAAGAGACTTAGGTTTAAATCTTGCACAACGAACACAATTATGTACCGTACGCCTAGCGAGGTTCCTCCCCCCCAAAGGCCAGTATGTTTGTCTAACATGACAGTGTAACATACTCGGTCCTGCATGTAACAAATCGTTATGTATTTTGTGAAAGATGATACGTGTAAGGTGATGTTTGCTGTCTAAGAGGATAGGGTGTTTTACGTCATAACTATAATTTGAGTTATTCAAGCGTCCACCAACTCGCAGAATATCGTCACTATCAATGAAAGGTGAGAGTGAAATAAACCTATTTTTCTTAGGTAAAAACTGACCTGATTTAATTATTTGATACTCGTCTGGAAACATTTCTTTTTGAGCGACACAAATTAATATATTGGTGGCTGCTTGAATTTCTGACGAACAAAGAATACCCGAAGTTTTGTTTGCAGGTTTTCTACAATTCTGAATAAATCTATTTACATAGGCTATAATTCTGATTAATCTGCTGTGATTTGATGTTTTGTGCATGAGTTGAGAAATAATGTTCTGGTTTGTTTTGTGAATGTGAGATGTATGTAATGATATTTCTGGAAGTTTATCTTGTGTGCATGTAGATGGTATGTTAGGATAATCAATGTGTGTTTGGTGAAGGAAGCTTGGACCGGACCACCACAGGGAAGACCTATTGATATGGTCTGCACGTACCCCGCGAGAAACCAGGTCAGCAGGGTTGCTTTGTGATGGTACGTAGCTCCAACTATTCCTGTAACTAAGATCCTGTATTTCACCTACTCTGTTGCGAACAAAAGTTTTAAGGCGGTTTGGTGACATTTTAAGCCAACCTAGGACTATCATTGAGTCAGTCCAGAAGTAACAACTTTCGACAGATTTTGTAAGTGATTTTAAAACTTTAGTGCAAAGTCTTGTGCCCAATAACGCTCCACACAACTCTAACCTAGGAATAGTTAATGGCTTTAAAGGCGCTACTTTATTCTTTGAAGTGAGAAGACGAACACATACATTCCCATCTCCATCAACTGTTCTTGCATACACGCATGCACCGTACGCACATTCAGCGGCATCTGTAAATGTATGAATCTCTAATAATATTGCTGCATCGCAGCACACCCAGCGTGGGATTCGAAGCGAATTTATAAACGAAAGTGATTGAATAAAATTTTGAAATTTTATTTTTATATCGCTTGATACTTCATCATCCCAACTACTTTTATTGACCCATAGCTTCTGCATTAATATTTTTGCTTCCACCGTACACGGCCCAAGTAGTCCCAAGGGATCGAATACTTGGCTTATGAGTGACAAAATTACACGTTTTGTCACTTTCTTTTTGGTAGGATCAATATGAATAGAAAACTGTAAATTATCTAATGAGGAATCCCAATATAAACCTAAAGTTTTATTTGGTAAAGATTCGTTCAAATCTAATGGTTTTTCTGTTGTTTGTATATCAGTGCTGTTAGTTATAGATTTAAGAATATCTACATTATTTGACTGCCACTTACGTAGCTTAAATGTGGCTGACTCTAAAGTGTTGATGACGTCTTTGCAAAGCTGTATGACTGAAGTAGTACAGCTTCCTCCACTGAGAAAGTCATCAACGTAAAAGTCTCTGCTTATAGCGTTCCTAGCTTCAGTATTTTGACACTGCGCTGCAAGAGAAACTAAGCATTTTGTTGCTAAATATGGTGCTGATGCCGTGCCATATGTCACAGTATTTAATGTGTAAGATTTGATGGGTTCTGTGGGACTGAATCTGAATAAAATCTGTTGTAAGTTCCGTTGTGTTGGCTCAACAAGAATGGCTCTATACATTTTCTCTATATCACCCGTAACTACGTATTTGTGTTGTCTGAATCTGAGCAATATAGATAGGAGGTCATTCTGAACAACCGGTCCTACCATCTGGATATTATTAAAGGATTTACCTGTGGTTGTAACGGCTGATGCGTCAAAGACAACCCGCAATTTCGTAGTCGTGCTCGACTCCCGAATTACCCCATGATGAGGCAGGTAATAGTTTACTGTGTTATCTGTAGTCTGTTTATTTTTAGACATATGTCCTAAACCTTGATATTCAGACATAAAATGTAGGTATCTATCTTTCATGAGTGAATCGCGTTGAAATCTGCGTTCCAGGGAAAGGAAACGGCGCTTTGCCATGACGTAGGAGTCTCCGAGAACTTTAGGTGAATCCTTTAATGGTATTGTTACGACAAATTTTCCTTCAACATCTCGATGAGTGTGTTCCGCAAAGCTTTGCTCACAAGCTCGCTCCTCCTGAGTCAGATTGTACTTGGAAGACACTGACTCAAGCTCCCAAAAACGAGTAAGTTGTACTTCTTCATTTTGACTAAGAAAACAATGTTGTGAGCTCTTGTTTTTTGTGTCTGCATTTGTGTACATGGCACCGCATACTAACCAACCTAATTTTGTTTCCTGCAACTTAGGCCGTTGCTTACCCAGATCAATAGAGTTAGAAATTAGGATCTCCCAAAATATCTCTGCCCCAACTAAAATATCAACAGCTGAGGGCACATTGAACGATGGGTCCGCTAACTCAATATTCGCAGGTAAAGATAATTCTTTGATGTCTATGTAAGAAGATGGTAATGATCTTGTTAATTGAGGAAGGACATAACAACTGAGTTTGACTTGATAACCTCCTGAGTATGAGTGGATGGTTATGTCACAAGACTCTGCACCGTGACTTTGTTGGTTATTTATTCCTACAATAGTGGAGCTTACGTTATGCCTTACCAGACCTAGTTCCTCACAGAGGTGCTGCGTGACGAAGTGGGAAGTGCTACCGCAGTCCAATAGGACGCGAGCCGTGCGAAGTCTTCCGGTTGAGTCCGCCACCATTACCAATGCTGTGGAAAGTAAAATACAAGCTTTTTTATGAGTCTGTATATCTGACGATAAAGCTATATTGGGCTGTGGTTCAGTCTCTTTGTCTAGATGTAAAAGAGTATTGTGCTTGAGCTTACAATATTTACAATGAGATAATTTACACTGTTTTTCTGTGTGACCCGGTCTTAAACAGTTTTTACAAACTTTATAATTCATAATTTTGGTATTACGTGTATTCACGTCTAAATCCCTAAATTCCTGGCAACTGAACAGATAATGATTTTTTTTACAATGAGCACAAATTATGTTATTTGCATCTATTTTACTATTTGTTTTGTTTGATGTATAATTGTGTGTATTGTGTTTATTCTGAATGTTTTGTTTGTTATGTGTGTTCTGTTTGTGTGACATTTCTTGTTGAATGGTATCTAATAAGTCTGCTCTGTTTGTTAAAAATGTAATAAATTGTTTTAAAGTAGGGTAATTTGTAATTGAATTGCGATGTTCTTCCCATTCACGAAATGTAACATTGTCTAATTTTTTAGACATGATAAATACCATTAGCGTGTCCCAATGATCTGTTGGCTGTCCTAGACTTGCAAGTGCACATAAATTTTTATTAACTACATCAACAATATGTCTGAATGAAGCACTAGATTCAGTATGCACTTGTTCTAAATTAAAAATTGCATTAATGTGATTATTTATTAAAAGCCGTTCGTTATCATATCTATTAGTTAACAGATTCCAGGCCATTTCATAATTATCTGATCTGAATTCTATACTTTGAATGATGATAGATGCACTGCCTTTTAAGGCAGCGCGAAGATAGTGGAATTTGTTAATATTACTAAGATTTTTGTTATTGTGTATTAAAGAAATATACGTATCTCTGAATTCGAGCCAGTGCTGAAAGCTGCCGTCGAAATGAGGTTGATTAATTTTAGGTAGCCTCACAAAATCATGATTACAATCCGAGCTGGATGAGCCAGTGCAGGATTGAGGTGGCAGTTCGTCACGGACCTTCCGCGCTTCGTTAATTAACTGCGTCGCCTGTGCCGCGAGCTCATAGTATTTGGACTCAAACTGCAACCGTTCCGCATAAATATCGTCATCTTCGGTTTCCTCAGACAATACCTCGAACTCAGTCTGAAATTTGTCAAATTCGGATTCTATGTTATGCAATTTTGACAGACGTATCTCTAATTCTGTAATCTGAATTGAACTTATTGATTCTTTTGATAAAGATTTTAAGAAATTATGAAAGTTCGTTAGTTTTGCTTTAACACTGCCGCGTGATCTAATAAGTTCTTTAATACGACCATCAGCCATATTTTGTTATATCGATATTTCTGAATAAAACCAACAAATAATAAATAAGTTATCTTACTAACAGAGTGTATGCTAATGGGTCAAGGTCAAGCGATCAGCCGCGAATACAATAGGCTTAGTGCAAAAATGCGTAAACAAGTCGTCGACCCGATAGGATGACTCACGCATGCAAGCTAATACCAAAGAATATGCACCTTGATGATAAAAAAAACAAATGTTCTTATGATTATGTTGATATAAAATACGCTTGTATATAATTAATTACTAGTCTGTATGAATAGATTTCAATGCCAAGGCACAAAAATTAAGATTAAAAAGGCTGTCCTTAATTATTTTTAGAAGGGAAAGTTAGAAGGACATTAGGAATAATGATTTGGAACGAACTCACTCAATTCAAGTCGATCCCTCTGTGGCAATGATTCCTTTGTGTACTTAATCAAATTCGAGAACACTGCACATGTGATCCAAGCTTCGTAGTCTTATTTATGTATTAGATGAAGGGCTGTTCTGGTGCACGAGTTCACAATAACCGATGGTATCCTCGATGTTGGAAATATGTCTTCCTTCACAGGTATCCTTCGATTGATTCCACACGATGCAAATGGCGGCGCAAACTTGCTATTGTTCTTCTGTTTGATGATGATGACCGTTGTTTTTGTTAAATAATCGTTGATTTGGTAATGTTAAGGCCGAAGGACCATTGTTCTGGCTGCTATTAAATCTTTGAAGGACTGTTAAATTCCAATAAAAGCTGATTATATAGTAACGATTAATTTTAATGGACATCTAGTTGTCGTGAATGAGGTGACACGTAAGTAAGTAAGTAGGTAGCAATGAAGTTGTGAATAGATAGGTCGAGGCGGCGTTCCGCCCCTCCGCGCCCCGCATCACCGCATCTTCATATATGGCCGCAACAGTCGCCTTAAAACATAAGCACCGCTCTCAGGTGTTCTCCATGAGAACGCATTAATTAATTGTCGGTAAAAACCTTTAACAATGCATGTAGCGTTACACTAATTAACGTAGTTACCCTACATTGTCTTTCCTCCAGCCCCACTTCAGCTGAGAAACGCGTATGTATTTTCTGCATTTTGAAATAGGATTCAAGTATCGTGCTAACGTTGCGCGTTGCTATTTGAATTTATTCAGAGGACCCACACCAAAAAACGATACACGATAGGGTTTTTTCTCATTTTGGCATCACACTTTGTGTATTTTGCCAGTGTCAAGTGGAGTTAGTATTGTATTTAATCTTCGTCAAGTTAAGTATAAGTCAGTTAAATCATCTTCAAGTCTGTAAAAGTTTGGTTTTAGTACAATTGTAGCCGTTCTACTAAAACTTTTCACGGACTTCTTCGAGACAAATTGAAAGGCCACTAAACACGTAATCATTTCATTGCACTTCACTGTTCCACTTGTATTAATCTTTATTGGACAAAATACCACCGATAATATTCAATAAAACTCAAAATAAACGTTTTTATGAAAATAAAACTAAATCACAACGTCACTTCGCAAGTTCCCACCAAAAAGTCCTCACTTAACTTCGTCGACATCGAAAACCAAACCATCACTTTAAACCCGCCGCACTTAGGCTGCGGCCTATACAGCCTAATGGCGAACCCAAGGCTGGATACTATTATCAAAATTCGTAGGACAATTCGTGTTCTCTATTTTCGTCTCACAAAAACATTTCTCACACAAAAGGCGCAACCCTGCACGGTAATCCTTGAGTGGGCAGTGAGCATACGTCGCGTCGTTTGGGCAAACTCCCCGTGTCATTATAAAATACGGACCGCAGCGTGGATTCACTTTGAGAAATGGAGGGTGGGCTTTGGAACACCTGAGTCCCGCACTTGGAACGCCCGACTACGTTATACAGAGATGTACTTATTTTCCTTTTTGTAAGTAGGTACGTTGCAAAGTCACTTGACTTATATTTATTGCGCGCAAAGTGAATGGGAAACGATGCGTTGCAATTTTAGTACATATTAGAGTAGTGTATAGCGGTTTTTACGGTTCTGCGTTACGATATTCTACACCATTTATGTTTTAGTGACAGTACCCAGAGAGATGAAAATGAACCATATGACATTGCAATAAGATTCATCTGCATCTACATACTGAATCATAGATTAAACAGATGAACTTGTACAGACATAAGGCTAACTCTCCAGGAAGTGTATTGACAGAAGGTAAATTAAAATAAGAAGTGTTTCCATACTGATTTTATCTGGGGGCATGGAAGTGCCCCACAGTGGAACGAATATATGGGAGAGGTTGAACATGGGCATTTCCGAAAAATTCGTTCTTTAATTATCAAATGCCTTTAAAACTTGTTCCGACATATTTCTTTCTATCTCTCGTATTTCAGGAGTTATTCGATTAATTAAGTATTAGTTTTTCAAAATCCGACTATTTTTTCGGAAATGCCTATGTCCAACCTCTCCCATACATTCGATCCACTGTGTGCCCCCGCCAAGTCGAGCAAAATAAGCCAAAGAAGTAATTCGGGACATTTACGATCCTATTTTCATCCCAGCTATTGACAATTAAAATTGTTTATGACTACTACCTATTTTTGAAACTGGCACAATATAAATAACTGAAAAGAATTCCAGTTTCAATTTGCAAAAATCACTCGATGGGTTGGAACAAAAGGCGACTGACAAAATGGAGCAGCAAATAAATTAGAGTACCAACAAACATGCATCGTTCGGAACATTTTTTCATGTCGCATTTCATTGGTTACCTTGTCCGTCACAACAACGTGTCGTGACTCGTGAGTGTAAACACACTCCTCTAATTTGCTTGCCAATCCCCACGAGTATTGCATTTGTTCCCCCAATGTAGGTAGGTAGGTATACTGTAAAAGTACAGTCCGCAAAGTTGCTGTGTTTTATTGCGAATAACCACTGAGGTACATTACGTATAGAGAAGCTATCCTAAGCAAAGGTCATGCTCCATCCTACTAATATTATAAACGTGAAAGTTTGTATGTATGTTTGTTGCTCTTTCACGCAAAAACTACTGAGCGGATTGAATGAAACTTGACACATAGATAGATCATACCCTGGAATAACATTTAGGCTATTTTTTATCCCGAGAACGCGGGAGAAACCGCGGGGGGCAGCTAGTTTTGTTATAATTCACTGCAGCGTTGAAACAATAATTAGTCGTCTAACAGTTTAAACACGTGGCGCTAGAAGCTTTTAAGATGTATTTTTACCACGACCAAAATGTCGAAAGGGCCGTGTTTTTTTTTTATGTCAGAAAGTTGACAAGCAGGCAGGCGGTCCACCTGATGGTAAGTGGTTACCGTCGCCTATCGCCATTTGCAATACCAGAGGTATTGCCAATGTGTTGCCGACCTGTTACAATGCCGAGAAGGCAATTACTGGCTCTCAAGTGCAATTGCCGGAACACACCGGTAGGTGCTTGGCGACAGATTTTCAACTTGAGGGTGGTAGCCAGCCAGACGGGTACTACAAAGTACCCTACCACCATGCTATGGTTTCCTCACGATGTTTTCCTTCACCGAAAGTTCAAGCTCATTGTAGGATTCGAACGACCTTCGTCGCGGCATCCGACGTCACTACCACTGAGCTATCATCGCCTCAAAATTTTCATGACGCTTACGCGTTTCGTGTTTAAGCAACTAAGTGAAGTGCGGCCGGATGGCTGCACTTGAACGGAACATAGTGGTTATGTGTGGCGTCTTCTCTATACGTAGTAATATACCTCAGTGCGTATAACCGTGTTTATAAACTAGTCGCGTTTCACTCGCGTTTCCGGGATAAAAAGTAGCCTTCGGGTAGGTATAATCCAGCTTCCTAAATAATTTTTAAAATACGACTAGTAGATTCAGAGATTAGAGCGTTCACACTCTTCAGCTTTGTTATTATCTTCGCTTTGGGTGGAATTTAGATTTAAATATTTGCCCATGGAAGTAATTTTTTTGGCGCCTTGGTTCCCCCAAAAAAATTACTACCATGGGCAAATAGGTATTGGCGAATAGGTATTGGTGCCGATTCTGTTGTTTACGAACTTAACTAATATTAGACAAGTCACCTCTCTTTCATTGTAACCTTATTGAAAAAAGATAGAACATTTTTAATGCTGTCAGTTTAATCCATACCGTCGTAATGTACGGGTAAATAGTCGTGACCAATAAAGATCGCGCTTAAATTCACGTTGAAATGTGTGATCGGATTAAACTGACAGGACTAAAATATCTTGCATCCCTTTCTTATATTTACTATTAGAAAGAGATATAGTGAGATTAAATTTATTTTAGTTCGTAAACAACAGAATCGGCACCGTTGTCTTTATTTAAATATACGAAATTTTAATTAGGATCAAATCAAATCACTTTATTTGACTAAAAGAATATTTTATAAAAATAATTAACAATGGCCCCCGCACTAGGATTAATCCTGTATCGCGGGCGACCTTTCCAATATTATAAAAAAATGTACTTACTGGCTATACTTACAGGGTGTACTTGCTATATGAATAAATCTTCAGGAAAAAAATCTACATGATGATAGAAAACGTTTAAAAATCCGTTATGTGGTTTAGAAGGATCAACAGACAGACGCGGAGGGCGACCTTTTTATGCTTTTATTTTTATATTAGATAATAAACTTGTCTAGATAGAGAGTTCGTGCGTCTAAACGCCAAAAAAATATCAGCTTGTTCGGCCCGCTCAGTGGCGACATGGCACTGTCATTGTGCTATAAAAACGTATTCTGTCTATATAGAAGAATATATTTTTCCGCAACTTTTATGGGAAATATTTAAGAACTGGAATCACTCAGCATGCCTGAGTGACGCAGCGCGCTTGTCAAACAGTAGAAAAAATTGACCTGTTATGTTTGTTGCGATTGCAGCGCAACACTCTATCTAGACAGGTTTATTATCTGAGGTAGAGCCAAACAAAAACACAAAATCCTTTCTCTTTTATAATATGATTGTAGATACCGACACTACACATCATTTTTGAAGTAATACGAGTCTATATTTGGCATTCTTCTTACATCATTATTATGGTAACCTCTTACGCGAAGAAAAGGGTTGACAAAAAGTAATAGCGTAGGTATACGTAAGGAAAGCACACTCGACAGCTGTGTGGCATAAGAATGTTTCACTTTGTGCTTCTAAGCCGAGAATTCCACCGCTTCTCGACTACATCATTATCTTTTCTCGGCTGCGGAGTTTAAACACATAACTGGTGTAGCAATTTTCATTGTAGTTTTCCGTAACATGTTTTCAATGTAATTTCTTTAAAGGTAGGGTTGCCATCTCTAAAATCCGCTAACCTTGACAACAAGTAAACCCCGAGATTTGCAGCTTTATACCCGGACACGTCATTTATTCATTCATCAGAACCCATATTTTCTTTAAGTGACGTCATGGAATTATCATGTTTTGTTCTATCACTCCTCAGAGAAGAAAGTTAACCTGGCGAAAAATAGATAAGTTTATCCTGAAATTGTACAGTTGTTCGAATTAGCGCAAAAAGACTTCAGTCGATGGAGTGGCGAAGTTTAGTGGAGAGTCACTAGAAAAGTTTCTATTGCTTTCGGATTAATGGAACACGGGTCAAATCGCGAAAATACGCTGTGTTTGTTTAGACATATTGTTTTAAATAAATAAATATCCTGGGACATTCTTCACACACGGTGATCTGATCCCAAACTAAGCAGAGCTTGTACAGTGGTAACCAGATAACTGATATACTTATATAGATAATTACACTCAGACACAGGACAAACAGACATGTTCATGCACACAAATGTTTGTCCTGGATGGGAATCGAACCCATGCCTAGCGGCGTGATAGGTGGTGTCTTAACCAACTGAGCCATGTGGCTTGTCAAGAATCCTCTGGATCATTAGTCCTACGAAAAATGTTTAATTCATCATGTTTCATTATTAAAATTAAAATAAATATCTGAAAAAAATATCCTATTACATGCAATTTTAACTTAAATTGGAAATTTTTGACTAAACGGCTTACCCGTTGTAAATGAATCTTACACCAATAAAAGGAGATATACTTTTTTATAATTTGTATTAGTTAAAATTTATACTAGACTAGCTGTTTCCCGCGGTTTCACTCGCGTTCTCGGGATAAAAAGTAGCCTATAACCATCGAGGATAATTATTGATTGGCGCGTTCAAACAAACAAACAAATTTATTATTAGTACCTATAGATGTCGCCGAACGAAGCTGAATGAATATTGCATTTCTGCATTGAATAAAAAAAAAATCTTTGTTTAATTTGCTCCCCAAAACATCGATGTTTTTCTTTCGATATTTATATTTTGAATCAAGAGTCGAGTTAGTATCGATATTTTTCTAATATCGGTCATCCCTAGTTATTAACTGCCTACCTTGCTCCTAGTTAAGTTTAGGTTTAATACCTAGGTATAATATGCTGGCTAAATAGCTGGGTGTCCTAGAAATGAATGGAGCGGGCGGGCAAGCGCTGCAGTTATAAATTGTACTCGAGCCAACGGGCGCATTCAGAATAACGATATTAAAACGATACCGTTATACGTACATATGACTGTTCATCTATAAAATAATTATCAAGTATTCCTTCTCATTTACAATTTCAAAATCTCTCTTCACATAATATCGAACTATTTATTACATACTATTTTTTTTAATATGTAAGTCCCCGACTGCTACATCTAAAAATGAAATTTGAAGGTTTATGGTCCTTGTAAAATGTAAGTATGAATTATGTAAACATTTTCGAAAATACAATCCTAAGGGGGTAAAATTGTTAAAGGTAAACTAATCTAAATAAATAAAAAGAGAAACTGACTATCTGACTAACCCCAAGGTCTATTAGAAACTAATTTGAATTTAAAATTGATTTTTAATAATAAGCGTCCATTATAATGCAATTACGAATCCAATATCGGTCTCATATCGCCTCCACATAATGACCCTACTGCGGGCTGCAACACATGTCGTTTGTTTTTAAATCTTTTTGGACTGCAACAGCAAGGAACGTAGCGTAATATGTTCCGATTACCGTTGATCTGCCTTCGTTTCAATTGAATAATGCGTCTGAGCTTCACTGCTTCACTTTGTCCTTTTTCATTCGGACGTTTTTATATCGATTGAATTTTTTAATATCGGCTTTCGTAATATACTCCCTGATTCGTATTGTTTGTATGTTTTGACATTAGTTATTTGTGATAGTTTAGCTTAATTACTAATGTAATTAGGTTATTATATAAGAGATAAAAAGTTATAATGAAGTTATTATGATGTCTAGTCTACACTAATATTATAAAGAGGAAAGATTTGATTGTTTGTTTGCATTGAATAGGCTCAGAAACTACTGAACCGATTTGAAAAGTTCTTTCACTAATAGGAAGCTACATTATCTCCGAAGGTTATAGGCTACTTTTTTATCTCGGAAACGCGAGTGAAACCGCGCGGAATAGCTAATTTGTTAATACAAGAATTCGTGCCAATATGTGGTTGCATAAATATGTCATATTTTCCGCAGAGCAGTTTCAGTCGCGTGACGTCATGTGAAGAATTTTTATGTATTTTTTTTCGTTATATACTGGACTTGGACTATTTTTACATTATACGTCTACCTACTTATACTTTGTGTTCTTTGTGCTTTCAGAGAAGATCCGAAATTCGATAAATAAATTGAATGAAAGTGTATTTTGGATTTTTTTTCACGAAAGCGCGAGACAAGTGTAATGTTTCTTGAAGAGATTTTTAGTTTATCTCTTTGTTTAGTATTTTCGGAGTATTTTTTTGACGTTTAGGTTTGTTGTTGTTAATTCAATTAGCCAAAAGGCAGACAAAGGTACAGAACCATACAGCCTTGTCTTATGAAATCATGTCTGTCTTAAAAAGGAATATACAAAGCCAAAGTAAAGACTGACTCGTCTAAATTTAAAAGGATAATGCCAAGTCTGTTTTCTTCATTAAATGTAAAAGTCTTATTTTCAAGTTCAAAAGGCTGAAGCTACGTCTCATATCCGATGTTTTTGTCATTTTGTTTGTCTAATTTTAAACAAACATATTATAAACAATCAAATCGTTCCTGTATACAATATTAATGCAGATATGGTCATCATCATTCGAATAAGTCAGGTTTTAGTAAAATGGTGGTCATTTTAATAAAACTTTTCACAACTTAAAAACTCACGACACACGTCGTAATCATTTCATTTCAATAGTGCACTTGTTATCTTCATTTGAGACTAGCTGTTCCGCGCGGTTTCACTCGCGTTCCCGGGATAAAAAGTAGCCTATCACCATCAGGAATAATGTAGCTTCCTATTAGTGAAAGATTTTTTCAAATCGGTTCAGTAGTTTCGGAGCCTATTCAATGCAAACAAACAAACAAAAACCTTGACAACCTTGACCTTGCTATGACCGTGCTTTATGCAACCGACCCTTAATAAGCTGTTTTTTAAATTACCCTAATGAGTAGTATCCTTTCTTACTATGTGCAAATTTGAATAAGAAGGAGAGGTACCCAGTGATCAATGCTTGGTCTATTGATAAACGAGGATGCAGTCGGGTGGACAGGTTCACTTTCGGACCACTGACTCTCAAAATGATTGCTGACGTTTCCAGCTTTCCGGACTTTGATGCTTATGTAGGTAGATACATAGCTCATTCTATATTGGCATTATTAAATTAAAGTAATTGTCCTGTATTCTTAGGCTGAGATCTATAGAGCGCACTTAGACTTTGCTCAGACTTTACCGTACAAAATTGTTTTTTAATTCGAATCTCTCTGAGTGTGTGCAAAGCCTAAGTGCACCGAATCGATGACTTTCCAAAAGCTTGGCTGTAAATTAAAACACACATATTTACTTTATTACGTAGGTTTATACCCTAAGTAAAGTCTGAGCAAAGTCTGAGCAAAGTCTAAGCACGCTCTATAGATCTCAGCCTTAGTCTCAAATCAAACAGTCTGTCATTATGTAATCTATATATTCTGCTAATATTATAATATAATAATAATAATAATGTCTTTATTTGCAGGTAGAGGTACCCATAATTATAAATGCGAAAGTTTGTGAAGATGTATGGATGTTTGTTACTCTTTCACGTAAAAACTAATGAACGTAAACTTAGCATATAGATAGATTATATCCTGGAATAACGTATAGGTTACTTTTTATTTTATCCCGGGAAAACATAAGATCCCTCGGGAACGCGGGTTATACCGCGGGGCGGAAGCTTGTATAAAATTAATCTGGATGTTTTTTAATGGACTAAGTCTGTAGCCTCTGATGGCTGCATCAATCTTACTGGACAAAGTAAATCTGGATAAAAAGTGTATCTCTCTATAGGTAATATATTTATCAAACACTAGCTGTTCCCCCCGCATTCCTGGTATGAACAGTAGCAGACACTTAGGATGATATACCTAGCTTGCTATTATAGAAAAAAAAATCAGAATCGGACCATTAGCAAACCACTAACATTCAAACAAACTTTACCTATTTATAATATGAAGTATAAGTAAATAGAATAGCATTTCCTTTGAGAAGACTATCTGTCAGTCAATCATTGTCAAGTTCCGCTATGTCAACATGAAAGCCACTACCGAAGTCAAAGCCAATCAGATCCATTATCAAATGGCGCCCTTTGTTACTAGACATACAATATATCCATTTCAATACTCAATTGCGTTTATCTATTGGTTGAATTATAATCTAAACAATAAAGGTTTCTATATTGCAAAAATAGCTTTCCCCTCTCCGGTTAGGGTTGAATTTTTAAGAATCGCTTCTTAGCGGTTGCCTACGTCAATAGCGAGTGATTTGAGTTGTGTGTTGATAGATCAGTCAATCAGTTCCCTTTTGTATATTACTAGATGTTCTTCCCGGTTTCACTCGCGTTCCCGGGATAAAAAGTAGCCTATAACCTTCGGGGATAATGTAGTTTCCTATTAGTGAAAGAATTTTTCAAATCGGTTCAGTAGTTTCGGAGCCTATTCAGTGCAAACATACAAAAATCTTTCCTCTTTATAATTAGTATAGATTTAGATCAAGAAAAAACCGGACAAGTGCGAGTTTGACTCGCGCACCGAGGGTTCCGTACAAACTTAACTTTGTAATTGAGTGTAACTAAAAATTTATGCTTTTCGCAATTTTTTCTTTATCTGTGCTATAAGACGTTGCTTCGTACTAAATTTCAAGATCCTGAGTTCACGGGAAGTACTCTGTAGGTTTTGATTCCCTTGCGAGTGTCGAAAATATCCGTAAAATTAATATTTTTTCATAGCTCTAAGGGACTGTAGACCTGAGTATTTGATATGAATTTTAGATTGATACCCCCACGCGTTTCTGAGAAAAAGGGTCTTGACCAACAGAAATACAGACAACAGAGTGATCCAAAAGCCTTATAGGATCACACACACGTAACCCTTATAGTATAAGGGTTCCGTTTTTTCCTTTTGAGGTACGTAACCCTAAAAATTACGCATCTTACACTAAATTATGTAATTTTGAACCAGTAAACAGCTTTTAATGTAACATAAAGTAGTCTTAAGCTAAATTGTGTAATGCTGCAGCACAAAGCTGATTGACCTCCTACAATGCAGTCGCCTGGTCACAAATGCAATAGTGTTGTGGTTTACGGGATTATACCTCTGTGACTGTGTTTACTGCGGTCGGCCACTGGATCTAATAATACGGCATTTAATCACCGGACACGGTTGCAAGCGCTTTACAGCCGTGTCTTAGTTAAATTGGGTAGGATTTTGCAGAAAACTGAACTAAACTCAGTTACGGGCAACCTATGTGATCTAGAGACCTCAATTTTGTCTGAGATATATTTGTGATAAAAAATGGGTTTGCGTTGGAATAATTTTATGTATAATTATAATAATTTTGTATATAATTCTGGACGTAACGTTAGAATTTGGCAAAAGTTAATCACGTTTTTACTTTTTTTTTTCCACATAAAAATGCAATGTCATTCTATATAGTGCGTCCCATCCATTGAAAGATTTGGTGAATTTTGTGCACTCAAAAAATATTTAATATTAGTCAAATGAATTAGATGTTTCTTAAAATTCTAACACTATCTTTTGATTGATATCTCGCTTTAAAGGCTCTCAACACATCATCACCTAACATAAGAGTAAGAGTAGTCAAAAACATAGTAAGTAAATCGAGTTTTTTTTGTCATGTAAAAAACAAGGTAGCTACCTATTTACGTATAAAAAATTCAATTACAGTAGAAACACACCTCACCTCATTATGAATTAACGTGCAATCGGTTTGTTTTATAAAGCAGTTTTCCTGCAGCCGGGTCGCAGTCTCCCGGGAAATCAGCCCGGACTCCGGGACTCAGTACGGGCGAGCCCAGCACTATATCGGCTGGCAATACTTTACTTGTTTGTTAATCTTTATGTTTCTCTTTACCCTCGTATTGTTTATTGATTTTATGATGTTAGTTACATTAATCTTGAGATATTTTATTTCTTGTTTTGATTTTATCTTTAGCTTAGTTGGTAGGTTGAAGTACTATACTGGCTTATGTACTATAGTAACCTTTGTGGTTTTTTGGAGTTATTTTTTAATATTTAAATTATTATATCGATAAATAAAAAATAAAAATGCGAAAGTTTGTGAGGATGTATGAATAGTCTTCTCAGTTCAAGTGTATTCCGAACCGGTAGTAGAGTCTATTGTAAAACTGTAACTGTTGACATTCATAAGTTAGGGCCTAAACTGAATAAATGAGTTTTGATTTTTTGATTTTGGATGTTTGTTACTCTTTCATGTTAAAACTAAGATCCCTTGGGAACGCGCGTGAAACCGCAGGACGTTATTTATAAGTATAGGTAAAGATCCAAAAAGCCCGTTGAAAATATTAAAAACTTGTTTTACGCATTACAGTTTCGGTAGGAAATTTTGTAGATATTTTTACTTTTATCATGGACATTATTTGAGTTTTTGTAAGGATTCCATTATATTATTTTTAAAAAAATACAGCCTATATTATCTACTCAGTGATAATTTAATATTATACGGTCCAGCAGTTTTTGAGTTTATACATTACAAACAAAAATACAAAACAATTCTCTTTAAAAATTCAGTAGGTATTGATCAAATCTTAAGACCTTTAGATAAACATTTTCAAAGATATTTATGAACATTAGAGCTTGAAATTTGAAATCTTATTTGACCTGTAGGTCTAGACTAAAGCCATTAACTGTCAACGTGACTTTGCGAAAAGTTTATTTTACATAGAAAAAGACTTATGCAAAGGATGCTGCATACAAAACCTACACAAAACCGAATTCCGAATGCAGAAAAGATAGCATTTGGCTTTTCGATAAAAAATTTAATAGAATTCCCTCTGGAATTGAAACTAGAAACTTATCTTTTTAGTTAATTACTAGCTGACTCATCAGACGTATGCAAGTTAATCCCATAAAATGCATTTACAGTTTACCCTATTTTTCCAGTTTACCGGACAACTTTTCCAAATTTTCTTTCCCCAAAAACCTTATTCGGACTACTACAAATGAGCGAACATCATTTAATTTTTATTTGTTTTGTTAAATGATTATCTACAACCTAAAAGTCTCATATTTATTTCCCACATTTTCATTTAAATCGCTTTTCAAATCAAAAATATATTTTCACAGGAGTTTAGCCTTTAAGGATTAAAAAGTATCGCTCGTCAATAAACAGATAATTGAAAACGCCTAAAGCCGTGAACCCAATCTCTTAAGCGTTCCATCCCCGATACGCCAAATGCGATCGTCCAAACGTTGAGCAAACAATGCAACAGGGCCGTAATTGATTCCTTAATCCTTACTTTACATTAACGCGTATCACAGTTGTCAGTGACGCTCGATAGTAGTTTCCGTGATGGATACGCGCTGTGGTCTCTGTAAACGTGTCGCTTTGTAATGACGCTACTTTGCCTGTCCTTTGAAGCTTGTGGGATAGCGAGCGCAAACTCATCCTGATGGACTGTGATCTGTCACTTCTGACCGACCCTATTGAGGTGCCTTACCTACACAGTCAATATTAGTTTGCAAGTGGTGAGGCCAATCTATCTAATTTGAACCGTATGCCTAATAATTGAAGTGTAATTATTAGTTACCCGAAGAGCAATGGAGAGGGCTGTGCTCGGAGTCTCCCTGCGAGATCGAATCAGAAATGATGAGATCCGCAGGCAAACCAAAGTAGCCGACATAGCCCGAAGACTTGCCAAACTTAAGTGGCAGTGGGCGGGGCACATCGCTCATATAAGCGACGGCTGCTAGGGCAGAAGGGTTATCGAGTGGCGACCACGAACCGGAAGACGCAGCGTGGGCAGGCCCCCACAAGGTGGACCAACGATCTTGTGAGGGTTTCGGGAAACGCGCTGGATGAGGGAAGCGCAAGACCGGCCATCGTGTAGATCCTTGGGGGAGGCTTTTGTCCAGCAGTTGACATCTTTAGGCTGACATGATTATTAGTTTGAGATGGGAATCTCGAAAAATTTACCTACCTACTATTCCATTTGTTTCGTTTTTATAAGGTCCTAAAATTAAGGTGTTTGGTATACCAAAATGAATGTAATTTAAGCATTTTGATCTATCCTTACCTTCGTTAAGCTCAAATTGAAAATAGTTATTACACAATGCTAATGCAAATCCATTAACAGGTTCTGAATTGGAAGGATAGGAACTGCCCTGATTAATTCCCAAATTGGAAATCAGATTCGATGTTTGAATAATTATTTTACGTCGAGCAATTGCTATTAGCACTCCATTGTAATGTTGTTATTTGGGGTTCGAGATAAAAAATTTGATGTACGAACAAAACGTATGACTATTGCAAATTGATAAAAGTTTTTTTTAAATAAACCTGTGTAGTCTGGTTCACGTACTAAAGAAGGTAAAAGAACCGCCTTTCGGAGTCTACTATTTAAAAAAAAAATATCTTGTGTCAAATCCGCTCTGAAAATATTCACACACTTAAAATTAAATTTTATAGCTATGTACTTACGTGTTGTATTATATCGGTGGCAGCGTAGAAACTTTCGTGTGGATCAGGACGTTTCATCATGTAAGGACGAGGGAATTCAGGGTCCTCGCAAATTTCTGTGGACAATAACAAAAGGTCGTTGAATTTTATGTTTAGATAGGTACATACATAATGGTGCCGATTCTGTTGTTTACGAACTTAACTAATATTAGACAAGTCACCTCTCTTTCATTATAACCTTATTGAAAAAAGATAGAACATTTTTAATGCTGTCAGTTTAATCCATACCGTCGTAATGTACGGGCAAATAGTATCTAATAAAGATCGCGCTTAAATTCACATTGAAATGTGTGATCGGATTAAACTGACAGTACTAAAATATCTTGCATCCCTTTCTTATATTTACTATTAGAAAGAGATATAGTGAGATTAAATTTATTTTAGTTCGTAAACAACAGAATCGGCACCAATAGCATAGAACGAGCTATGCTTGAAATTTCTGGGGAAAGCTCCTAGAATTAAGTTATTATAGCTACTTTTTCAGAATATTTTTGAATTGTTCATCTGGCAATACTGTTTTTGTTTTATTGTATCTATGGTCATAAATTAAAAATAAAAATAGATCATCACTCTGACAGTATTGACGTTATATATTAGAGTTTATTTCTATCTCCTTAACAGTTTTATTTATTTTTGATAATGCCTCGCGTTCTTAGTTCATGTTTAGGAAAGTTAATAGGACAGTTCTCCGCGTATTCAAAGTTTGGACCAAGGACACTACCTGGTATTCGTTATTTTTTATTTTGGGGCTCTCGTCGGGCCAACTCCGATTGGACTAAAGTGTAAAGAGTGAATCTTTCCCACTCCATTTTACCTAGAACTTTATATAGGTATAAGAAATTACCAATGAACGTTCTGATAATGAGAAGTCGAGCCTAAACAGCATCTGGTGCAGTGGACATTGGAAGTTGTAAGTATGTAGTGATATCATTTATATATACCTATACTGTATACCTACTCTCTTATTAAAACTATATTCTCTTATTTCTCTTGTTATTACCATACAATCATAATTTTATTATTTTATAACCAAAACAGCCGGTTGCCTGTGGCGCCTCTCGATATCTCTTTTTCGTCTACCTTTTTTAACAGGCAAAGGTAAATGGCCATACAGCCTCTTCAATAGTAAAGTTGTCATATTATATCAAAATGCTAACATTAGTAATTAAGATCTGTAAGATTGATTTTGGCACTTTACACAAGACTATTGAACTCCCGCGTGACTGTGAGAGAGTCAGTGTCTTTTGACCTTCTAAGTAGTCTAGGTTTCGGCCATAGAGGATAGATTATATTACATTAGAAGAGGCATCTACGTAGACAATTATTGAAATCACTAATTAGCACGTCTACAAGATGGTCGCAATGGTTAGGTTATACGAATGAAAATATACAGCTTTAACTATTAAATACGAAGAAATTAAGAAACACAATAGAGTACCTACTGTATAATTAAGCTTAGGAAAATATGTAACATGGGTTCACTACAATGCATTATCAAAACGTCTCAAACACGACGTCACGGCGGCTTGGAGCAGTTGGAGCCATTATCCTGTACTCAGGCAGCATCATCTTTTCAATATGGTGTCCGAACAATGGCTGCCTTTCCGGCCGGACGTCCGGCCGGCGCAGCCGTAACGATCCTGTCGCCTTATAGTTTTCTTTTTAAGATATTCGCCGTTCTATTGGAACGGACTTTTTAATTTTACTTTATTTTCTATGGAGGCGATGCTTTTGTGCGGCCGTCATACGTAGTGGAGAACGCTGTAAATGTAATTTGATAGGTTTTCAGTAGCGATCAATTGATTCTCGGCATATTGTTTTTCGTTCTCAGTGTCAATTTTTTTTTGTGCAACAGAATCTTGTTATTCTGTTTTACGACTTTATAAATATGAACAAAATCAAAATCGCAAAGAAAACTGTTACCACAGTTTTTCAAAATATACCGAAGTGTTTTTTATATGGGTGAAATTCTTATAAAATTCGGCGCACTACAAATGAACTCGAAAATTTATTTTATCTACTCTCATATCGTAATGTTCTTATTATGAAATCAAAATCAGTACTTTAATGACCCACTTTATGCACACCCGTGTATAATGAAATTAAAAAATTATATTATAGTACAGTTTTCTTCACAAGATAATGCTATAAAATAACTTTTTTTCATTAAAGTACAAGTATTTGGACATGTCTGGCCACTTACAATGTTTTTTGGGTTTTAATACTTCAATTACTGTCAGTCAACTTGTCAAAAGAAATAATAAAGAAAAATATATTATAAGTGGCCAGACATCAGGACTAAACAATTATAATTTTAGATGCAAATTTACTTTGTCTGTGGTCGCGTATGCTGTAGAGATCTCAACTTAGGAGATTTCCCCACACGGATTTGGGCGCCATGATGATTAATGTTTGTTTATTTTATTGATTTTTTTGCATACATATTTTATTTTGGCCAAAAATGATAGAAAAATAGCAGTGATACTAAGGTGAAATAAACTTGGATCTGAAATTGAGGAGGCGGCAATGGAAATGACGAATAATCGATACCCGTAAGTCATGAAAACCTATGACAAAATATTATCGATTTTTGACCTTTAAATTATATTTTTAGATGAGTTTAGATAAAGTACTGTATGATACTGCACATAATTAGGTATTAAAGACTCGTGTGATACTATTAAGAACCTCGCCTACGGCTCGGTACTTAAACTCACACTCGTATTTAATAACCCCTATTATGCAACAGTATCATAAACTACTATTATCTACTCTCATATCGTAATGTTCTTATTATGAAATCAAAATCAGTACTTTAATGACCCACTTTAGGCACACGCGTCTATAATGAAATTAAAAAATTATATTATAGCACAGTTTTCTTCCCAAGATAATGCTATAAAATAACTTTTTTTCATTAAAGTACAAGTATATGGACATGTCTGGCCACTTATAATGTTTTTTGGGTTTTAATACTTCAATTACTGTCAGTCAACTTGTCAAACGAAATAATAAAGAAAAAAACATTATAAGTGGCCAGACATTACTAAACTCGGTACTTAAACTCACACTCGTGTTTAATAACCCCTATTATGCAACAGTATCATAAACTACTAATATTTTTTAATTATCCGACCGATTACTATGACCGGTATATTTATGAAACTCCCATATTTTTTTCAAACCTTCATATATTTTGTAAAAAAAACATTAGATCGTTTCACTAATAAGTATCCCTAGAAAAGTGGAGCTGGTAACGAGAGCTAGGGTAGTAACAATCTAAAGGCAAGTGCACTTGAAAACCTAACGAGTGCAGTGGAGAAGCGAGTCGAGCGTACCGGGTGAGCTAACTAGCGCGCCAGTCGGAAAAAACCTGGGACTGCGACCAAAAAGATGCAGTTTTACAAAACAGCCCATTTAATAACCAATTTTTTTTTTTAATATTTTTTTATTTATGTGCTTAAAGTTTTTCACTGTGAGATTAAGTGACTGAATTTCTACTTACAGGTGGTAGGTATCTTGTTTATTAGATACGTAAGTATTTTATGTATCATATTGGTTATTAATATTATTTTCTTTTTATCCTACTCACGTAGCAAACAAGCCTGATGGTGAGCGGTTAGAGTAGCTTCTAGACGCAGAATAAAAATAATTCACCTGGAACATTATTTACGCATTGCCAACCCTACAAAAATCTTTTACCCTCTTCGTAAAACCACGCTTTGAACTGCCGGTATTAGTATTATACCGGGTCTCATTATTATAAAATTAGTAAAAAAAAATTTTTTTTAAGTTATTATACGATAAAAAAAATTAATTTGCTTTAAAAAAAAATCTAAATTTTTTAACAAGTAAAAAGTAAACGTCGAAAGTTTTGTTATTCTTAAATTTTAATTATCCGACTTCATGCTCAGATGTCTGTCTAGTTTCTTTGCTAATATTTTTATAAAGTTTTGATATAGCGAGCAGAATAAATATTTGCGAGTTAAAAGTGCTGCAGTAGCGAACTAGTTTATTCATTTGTAAGAGTATTGTTTACGCTAAGGGTCGGACCCCATTTATTTTGCTACTCCATCTTTATTAAACTTTCTAACTTTTATCTGCTTTTTGGTTTTATTTGCGATTGCGGTCGTTTTATACCTATTTACTTTTTAAACATATTTATTTAGGAGAAAAAAAAATGCCACTTACAAAGTTTTCACATTGGACAACGATGAAGCTTGTTTACTCTTAGTAAATAGATTATAAAGACTGCTTTCCAATGCTACAAAATAGAAGTGCAATTTAATAAACTGCTGTGGAATAAGCCACGAGATTTCTCGCGAGATATTTATTGAAAACATTTTTATGAAATGAAACGAATTTATGTTCAGATCTGATCTTTTTTTTATTATATTATCTTGCGAATGTTTTTTTATTCTCTTTGGCATTGAAGGCGCAGGGCAGAACTGAATTAATCCTAGGTTTGATTTACTGATTTATCGTTTTATTCCTCAACTTTTTTTATTCTATTAAGGTGAAATCTAGGATACGCTCGGCTGAAAGGAAACTGTTAGGTATTGTAGTTATGGACTCTTAGAATATCTGCATTGATTTAATTTCTGTGCTTGACATAAATACACCGTTTATTGGATAGTAGCAGGTAACTGTCGGTATCAACTCAATTAATTCCTCGGAACACCGTCCGTTTTACAACCGGTAGAATATAAATGAGAGAAAATTCTCTCTTCAGGGTAAAAGACTGTAATTTTTAGAGTTCCGTGCCTTGAAAGGAAAAAAATGGAACCCTTATAGGATCACTTTGTTATCCGTCTGTCTGTCTGTCAAGACCCTTTTTCTCAGGAACGCATTGAGCTATCAAGCTGAAATTCATATCAAATACTCAAGTCTACTGTCCCTTGCAGCTGTGAAAAAGTCAAACTTCTAAGCCAACGCAATCAAAAGATACAGCGTTTATGCTGCAAATTTTCGACACTCACAAGGCAATCAAAACCTACAGGGTACTTCCCGTGAACTCAGAATCTTGAAATTTGGTACGAAGTAATTTTTAGTAACACTCAATTACAAAGTTAAGTTTGTACAGAACCCTCGGTGCGCGAGTTAGACTAGCACTTGTTCGGTTTTTTTTATGTATTAAAATCAGCAAACGTTCAGTGTAATGGTAAACAGATGCCGTGGTTTATAGATGCTTGCAACACTCGAAGAACATAGCATTATCCGAAGTCCACATATAATAAGTATCGATCGCACGTTGCTGAGTGACTCTTACCCATATGAGCTCTGGGGGCCTTACGCGCTACTTCACTTTTACACCTTGCTTTAGGTTGAATTTTTCGTCAGAATCTCTAACATTATTGATAAAATATATAGCCTGTGTTACTTTGTGATAATATAGCATTCTACTGGTGATTTTTTTTTAAGTTGGTCAAATAGTTTTTGAGTTTATTCGGTACAAACAAAAATTTTAATAATTTATCTTTCTAATATTACTAGCTGTTCTCTTCGGTTTCACTCGCGTTTCCTTGATAAAAAGTAGCCTATAACCTTCGGAAATAATGTAGCTTCCTGTTAATGAAATAGTTTTTCAAATCGGACCAGTAACTCCGAAGCTTAGCGCGTTCAAACAAACAAACTCTTTAGATTTATAGATTAGTAGGTAACTGGTATATAGATTCTGACTTACCATTATATTCGTTTTGGTCGTGGATCTCTCGCTTGTCTCGGCGTCCGAGGGTTTCTCGCCAAATGTTGTAGGGTTCCCTATAATCTTCGTCAACCACCGCTGGCCTGCAAACAAATAATCCTTAGTGCTTCTCATTCTTTCCTTTTAAAATAAAATGAATGAAATATCGGACTATAATGGGTAATAATATCTGTCAGATATGTTATCCGTAATTTACAAATAAATTTACAAACCTGTATCTGTGACATTCATAAGTGCCTTATTAGGGCCTAAACTGAATAAATGAGTTTTTGATTTTTTGATTTTGAACCGATATAGGCTCAAAATATTGTAATCTTTATGTGATAGCTCAGTGGTAGTGATGTCGAATGCCGAGACGAAGGTGGCGGGTTCAATTCTATAAAGAGCTTCCAGTGAAAGAAAACATCCATAGAACGTTGGTACTTTTTAGTACAGTACTCGTCTGGTTAGCTACTGCAAATTGAAAATCTGTCGACATATGACACTAAGTTACCTTCTAGGCTTTGTGTGCTTACCGCCATTGGCCACATCATCACCGACTAGTACCGAGATTGTGCTGAAATTGTTCTTACGTTCTTTAAATATAGTTGAAAGAATAGCCACTTAATAATAATGAGCAGTGGTTTTCTAAAGTTTAATCAACATAAATATGTAGTAGAAAAAACTATTCACTCCAGCTCGAAGTAGATTTCTATCTAAATACTTACGATAAGTTATAAAATAGCACAGATTTCCTTTTTATGGAAATGGCTTCCAACCGTAGATTCATCAATTTCTTTTTTATATACAAAGTTATGCGAAAAATTATTTTACACACAAAATAGGCGTTTCGAAATAAGATTAATATTAAATAAGACATGTTCTTATGAGTACTATAAATTAATAATGTAAAGAAATAATTACATAAGAAAGTTAATATGTCAAACGCCTACTCCAAAATTGAGCGCCTTATGCGTTTAGAAAGTTTTCTAATTAGTGCTAATTTTGATGAAAAATGTTTTTCTTTTTCATTTCGTATTGAGACGTCTAGTTTTATAGACACAAATCATGAGATTTTAATGTGTTTGTTCATATACAACGTGTGCCTGAATTATGTCATATATTTCGTCAGGGCTCAAATCGTTTGTACCTATAGACGAGTATAAAATGCCAGTAATGTTTTACTTACCGTAGCATATGAATAGGCGGACAGTTAGCAAGAGCTAAAGCCAGCCGTGGTGCTCGTCGATTGTTCCTCGCGTTTGAGTTATTATTTCGAAGGGATGGACAGAAAGGCTTCTTCAGCATATTCGGAATTCTCCTGCGCGTGCGCTTAGTCAGTAGTAATGCAGCGGCAGCTATAAAGGCCCCTCCTCCAACGATAGCTCCGCAGGCGAGGCCCACGGAGACCTTTAACGAAGAGTTGCGTTTCTTCCTCGAAGACGGTGGTGTATCAGTCCTGTAGTACTCTTCGAGGAACTCAATGGAACTGTTCAAGATGGTGGATTCTGTTGAAGAATGAAGAATTTTAAAAAAAGGTCCTAAATGTGTAGTAAGATTTTGAAGGAATGAGAGAAACGATGAACTGAACCACCGTTACATGGTAATTGACCATACAAAAACAATTTAAGTACATGGTTATGGTAAAAGATTTATGATTTTGTCATTATTTAGCATGTAAATTCTTTCTAATTGAATTGTCTTTTTAAAAAAAATCAAAAAAAGGCAGGTTCTCAATTAGTTTGGTAGTGTTTTTTATGTTTGTTTAGGTACGCATAGCTTCTTTGTTTATAAACCGATTTTATAATTATTTTATTTTTGCGTTGCGTTCCGTATAGCTCTAAGTTATTCTTTTTGTTAAAAGTTAATTTCGTTTTGTTAATTAATCGAGTAAATAATGTTACAAATAATTTTTAAATTCGCCACAGTCCATTAATCACAATAGTTTCAACTTGTTGTATCTATATGAAGCTGCAAGTGTGGCGGTATTAACCCCCTGTACTCTACTCGCACATACCTATGTGCTAACAACCATGACGTCACACCACTTAGCTAGAGTTATTACTCTCAAAGACCATAAAAGTGGTTTCCTTTTTCGACGTCAACAATAATTTTCCATTTGCTCAATAAAACGAGTAGGTACTAGGTACACGTTAAGAAAATTTCATTTTCGCCGCAAACAATGCTACAAAGAATCTTATTTTGTGGGCAAAATTTATGGTAATACACCTTCACATGAAGATAAGTGAGCGTTATTAGATCAAAAGTATTTTGACAACCCGACGACGTGGATGTGAGAACACCGCCTTTATACAGAGACAATGGTGGAAAATGAATAGATGTCGAGCGCAGAACTAATTGTTGGGCTTGGGGCACAATGGCGAGGAACCCCAGATACCTACTGACGCGGAGGTTATATTGTATCTGTGGAATAAAGGTAGTTTAATGACATGAAAAGTTAATTACGATTCATTTTAATAAGAGTTAAGAACGATTTTAGAAGTACGCGCTTTTGAGATATTTTTTATTATATTTATTTCTGAAATGTTTTCATACTATGATACTAATAAATAAGTAAGGTTTGTTTGTTCGTTTATTAACAGCTAGATAACTTTACTAACCAGGTAAATAAAGATTAGATTAAATGGTATTTGAAACGATTCAAGTGCCTTCCAGAATAACCCTAGACCTTAATCGAAAATGGATTGCATTGCGTGCTTAGCCATCATAGAGATGGGGAAATACAGCTTAGCGAGTCGCGGGCAATAGCTGCATAGTAATTAGGAAATGAGTAATCGATTCGGTGAATCGTCGATATCTGATATTATTTATGGAATAGGTATCTATTATAATACTAGCTGGCACCGCAGACATTGTAAAAGAAACTGGGAACTTACCTAACTACACCTACCTACCTACCCTTACCTACCTACTTACCTAACTACCTACACCTACCTCGTCAAATTAAAATCTGTTTATAAATTCACATCAGGCAATGAATCAAATAAAACTATTTGATTTTCACATAAGAGATCTCTACAGACCTATTTGAAAACACTCGGATTCGACATCGGAAACAGAAACTTTCTTTCTTTTCAGAAGCAGTTGGATGACAGATCGAAATGATTCGATAGCGGAAAGATGAATTGCGTTTACGAATAAAGTAAAATAACAAATGCCCGAAAGTTTTTGATACCGTTTCCGATGTCGAATCCGAGTGTTTTAAAATAGCTCTGCTAGTCTTCTAAAAAACTAGTTCTAAAGGTAAACAGGGATAAACAGGAATGGCTGCCTGCCAGTATGATTATGCCAAGAGCTAATACAGCGTTAATACCTAATTGTTCTGTTAATGAACACTGTATCTGAGGGCGGCAGTCGAACTCTCGGATTAAACGGGATTTGTTCCAACAAAGATCCCGGGGATCGTTCACAACACTAGTCGAGTTTATATTGGCCAACAAAATGTGGGTACCTATCGTAGAGTTCTTTGCAATGATGTAAAAGCCAGTAAAAGGTGAAAGAACGGTACGTCTCTTTATAGTCTGTATAAATCTATATTTTTTTAAATGTCATATTAGTTCTATACCTTATTTGGGTTAATAATATAAATTAAAGTCTTTTGTGTCAGAGGTTGACAAGCAGGTAGGCGTTCCACCTGACGGTAAGTGGTTCACCTATCCTCATGTGCAATACCAGAGGATGTTTGGGGTTATGCCAAGAAGGCAACTGGCTCTCTAGTGCAATTGACGTAACAAACCGGTATGCTTGGCGACAGATTTTCAACTTGAGCTGGTAGCCAGCCAGACAGGTACTACAAAGTACCCTAGCACCGGTTTCCAAGTGATGTTTTACTTCACCGAAAGCTCAATTTCAATGTAGGATTTGAACCCACAACGTTAGTTGCGGCATCTGACATCAATACAACTGCTGTCTTAAAAAAAATATACAGTTAGGTAGGTACATCTATTTTCAGGGTTCCGTACCCAAACGGTGCTAATGGAACCCTATCACTAAGCCTCCCCGGTCCGTCTGTCCGTCCGTTCCGTTCGTGTCAGCGGGCTGCATCTCTTGAAACGTTTTCTATTGTATTCAGAATGTATTTCTTATGCCGCCATAACAACAAATAAAAAAGAAAAAAATGAATATTTTTTTACACCTAAATATAAATCAGCGCATATACTAGAAATAACTTTTATTTAATACTAGCTGTTCCCCGCGTTTCCCCTCGCGTTCCCGGGATAAAAAATAGCCTCTAACCTTCGGGGATAATACAGCTTCATATTAGTGAAATATTTTTTTGAATCGGACCAGTAACTCCAGAGACAAGCGTTCAAACAAACGAACAAACTCTTCAGCTTTATTATTAGTATAGATTAAGGCGACTGCTACATAGACAATAAATATTTTTTATATAATAAAAAAAAAACATGTAATAAGGGACGCATCCAGTACTAATCCGGGCTATGCATGTGTGATCACACTCCACAGCTGACACGTAGCTTAGAGGCCTGCATGATCGGTTAAGCTGGTCGTTGGCGGGGTTAGGTCGTCGACCCGTCAGAGGTTAGCATTGCTCAGCTGAGAGACGTCGCTCGGTCGCTCGCTTGCGGTGGGATTTCCCTTTAAGCTCTACCGTTTCAGTTTTCTTCCCCAATACGAAGTAATTGAGGTTAAGCCTAGTTTTATGTTGTTTGTTACTAATTTTAGTATCTAATCACTGAAGTATATTATCACTACGTATAGAGAAGCTATCCTAATATTACATTAGCTCAGATCGAAGCTGACGAAGCTCGTAAAAGTACACAACACACTACACACAACCGATCACGCTACCGTCCTCGACGGCGAGGACCGCCGCGACGTCCCACTCAGTCTCGTCCCGTTCAAGCGGCCCGAGCTGCCTACAGTAATCCGACCGCCCCCAATTAGTCGTAACTCGTACAAAGTCCTCCCCCTCCCCCGGTAACGCCCTAAGCCGAGGTTTGTACCCCATTCGGGGGTGCCCTCAGGCGTTGTTACCTAAATATTACCCGGCTGTGAGCCCTCTGCGCTCGCCGATTTGTCCGGTAAGGTTGTTGCAGCCATCTGAGGCTACCAACTTAGTCCTTTCAAAAAAAAAAAAAAAAGCTCTTAACAAAAAGCATTTTGTTAATATTCGCTGCAGCGCTGAAACAATAATTAGTCATGGAACCAGATAGTTTAAACACGTAGCGCTAGAATGCCTTTAACGGAACGCCTTGAGAAGAATGTTAGTATATTGACTGATTAATCAACAATGGGGCAAACTGAAAATCAGCGCTGTTGTGTATGACAGTGCACACTGGCACCATGCTGAGTTTGCTACCATTTGCCAAACATACTTTTGATGTAATTAATGATTTGTTTTTAGTTAAGTACTTACTAGTTATAATATTGTATTTGTAATATGAGTTTGGCAATAAATTATTCTTATTCTTAAATAAATCATCAACATATTCCTCCAAGGTATATTACTGACATATACGACTATTTTATGAAAATGTTACTAATATACCTTGGAGGAATATGTTGATGATTTCTTTTGTTATTAATCAGTAAATATACTACCTTCTTGTCGCAAATAACATGTTGATAGCTTACGACCTATAACTGAGCTGCAATTTGCAAAAAACGAGATAAAATTTGAATTTCGCGCTCCAACCGAACGTTCCCCCTTAAGGTTCAGTTTTTTCGTGACCAAAAAGTTGTAAGCGCTGTGATTTTCATGGCGCTTACGCGTTTCATGTTTAAGCAACTAAGTGAAGTGCGGCCGGATGGCTGCACTTGAACGGAACATAGTGGTTATGTGTAGCGTCTTCTCTATACGTAGTAATATACCTCAGTGTATCTAATAGCTTTTATTGGCTTCTCTCACGTGTACGTTAAAGGTCACTGCCCAGATTAGTTTAGAAGTGCAAAGATATTCTCACAGGTAGCTAAAAAAATGTATATCAATTTTATTGATGTGTAATAGATCTTCATTATCTATACTTCTATACTAATATTATAAAGATTTGATTGTTTGTTTGTTTGCATTGTATAGGCTCCGAAACTACTGAACCGATTTGAATAATTCTTTCACTAATAGGATGCTACATTATTAAAGGTATAAAGGGCTAATTTTTTATCCCGGGAACGCGAGTGAAACCGCGCGGAACAGCTATTATTAATTAAAATATAAAATACACTCTCCATGAACCTTTTGGTCAATACCAAATATTTTATATCAAGATATTAAATACTACATCAGTACTATCCGTTCGAACAAAGGGAATAAATAGTACCTACCTTCAAACAATTACGAATTTAATTTTGCGTGTAAATAAAATACACCTCCAAATTAATTTTCCGTAATAAGACACCGGTAAACAATCGGTGTCTTTGTATGGTTTCCTTTCCTTACTGCCTAATTGGAGTAGATTATTAAATAATAAGGCAAGTGTACATTATTATTGTTTCAAGTAATTCGCTTTATAATTTAGTGCCATTTAATTGTTGAATATATAATATCAATAATTATATTTCCAATTGGAATGAAATCTCGGCAGCGGGAGTCGCATCAAGAATCTCCCCAAATATAATTGGGGAATGAAATAATCCAGATGAAAGATTCTCTTTAATTACAACTTCTTCATTTAGTGGGTAGCGATTTATCACTTAAGAGGCGATTTCCTCAAAAGAGCTATGGATTAATTAGAGGGAGATAAAATTTGTTAAATAGCCGCGGGCTTGCGAGTGCTCTGCGCAGATAACGGAGGCCCGATGAGGAGTAATGGTTCTATTAACGTGCCCCAGCGTCCTGTGCCCGCCGGCGAGGAGCCCGGGCCATCCCGTAGGCCTCCCTTTTTGTTCGCGCGAAAAATAGCCCAATCGTGCTAATACATCTTTTCACACTTTGATGCCCTCCAGTAAATCCGGATAATTTGTTGATATAAAACGTTTCGATTCGATAAACTGTTTAAGATTCCCATCTGTGAAATTCTTGGGATGTTTATTCAGAGAGTGGAGCGCTGATTTGTACAACGTCACATTTTACAAATGAACTCGAAGTAAATTGTCTCACACCAGTTTTTTATTTGTTTGTTTACCTAGTTGTTCTCGTTTTTTAGGTAATCCTAGGTACATTAGTCTCTGCTACATTACTTAAGGCGACGATGTCTGAGAAATGATGATTCTCTACATTAAGTTTTTCTCGGCATTCTTTATTGCAAGAGATTTGTAAAAAATATAATTATTTTAAACTAGAGAATATGTGACGTGGAATATTATTTTTTAATTGGAATTTTTCAGGTAAGAGTTCCTTTTTTAAAAGTAAGAATTATTTTTTCTCTTATTTGGTCTATCCAAATAACTTGAAAATATTAACATACATTCTGAGATCCAACGTTTTCTTAATAACATAAAACTGTCTGTTTTCCTAAAAGAGCGCCTCTCCTGTCTTGCTTGTCTCTGTCAGTTTAGTCAGGGAAAGAGTCATTTGCGGACAGCATCTTCTTATGGACGGACGTCGATTGTGACAATGGAGACACATAGGAAGGGTGTCGGGACAGATATTAGTCTAATGATGGTAATCAAGGATATCTGCATCCCACATATTGATAAGATATGAAGATACATACCTGACTTAAAGGTGACTTCGCTGATCAGGATCCATTCGTGTTGGAATTTGAGTTTCAGCATAATATGTTTGGCTGAGCGGTTCTGCAGGTCGACGTGCACAATCCTGGCATGTTCTGACACCCTATCCTGTTTTGGCTCGTATGGAATGTAGTCTTCTTGCCAGCGCTCGCCTTCGAGGGAAAAGTAGACCTCGACCTCCTTGAAGAGCTGATGGGAGTAAAGATAGATGAGGAATAGAATAGAGTGGATTGACTTTTTGGTGGAATCTTGCGAAGTGACGTTGCATTTTTGTTCATAATTTATTGCTTTTTTTTAAGATAAAATTAGAGCAGCTAGGTACCATTGTACTAAAACCTAACAAACTGACTGACTGCCTGACTGATTATGACTATTGAAATTTAACTTTACTAGAACTTAAAATATAAATTGACGAGAATTAAATACCTACATGAAAAAATAGAATAGACTCAACTTGACACTGACAAAATACACAAACCCAAATGCCGAAAATTAAAAGGAAGACTTACCTGAACGTCCTTGGTAAACATATTGTTAGTGTGAATATCCATGTTGTAGAATAGTCTTGTGTCAGTAAAATTGAATGTTATCTGAACTTCATCATCAACAGTCATGGATTTGTTCCACCCGACCCATCGGGACCCTGAAACCATTCACAATATTTACAATTTTGTATGTCTTTAACGTATTTTTTTAATGGATTTAAAGGTGCTAACCAGAGGTTGCTATGGCACCCGTACGCGGACTATTTGGCGAGCGCATAGATGGCTCTTAACCGGGCGTATTTAACGTAATGAGCCACCTTATAGTAGGCCTTGTCAATCAATCTCTGCATAACCTACCCTTTGAATTTATTAAAAGACGTCTTATTTACCTAATAATAAGCGATTTTATTGTAAAAATGCAGTTTCCGAGTTCCCTATAGTGTTAATAACAAAGTTATCATGGTAATGTTTGTTACCTCTTGTATCCAAAGGATCTGGCAGCTCAAAATCATTAGGGCCTGTCAAGTAATCTGTAATTTGACCTAGTCCATCAAACAACGTCTTCTGTGTCTGGTTTCCGTCGTAGGAGAGGTCTTCGAAGCGAGCGCCTCCTGTCATTGCTTGCATGTCGCCACCTTTGGGGGCTGAATATGCTACAATAGCCTCTGTGAAAGTAAAACACGAGTAAATACAATGCATTCGCAATCGCATTGCCACATTAAATATTCGCAAAAGCATTATAGTCATCGCTGTGCAGGTCCCGGGATACTGTGGCTAGCAATAAAAGAACCTCTTCTCTGTTGTACCTACGTTTCCAGCGGCATCCGTAAAGCTCAACCCTCATGCAGGCGGTTCTGGGGTGAGCTGCGTACGGAAAAAAACGAACTTTTGATGCCACGAACGGGGCTTCCAACGTTGTCTTCCTTGGTGTGTAAGTGTTCACGTTTCCGGGTATGAGCTGGAATTTAAATATGGTTAATAATCAGGTTATTCGTTGGCGGTTGTAGTGATGTTTGAGAAAGAGATAGATATGTGAGTGTAAGTGAGATAAAAAGCGGTACATCTCGTTCTATCTCTCTGGCTACTATTACCCGTACATACCAAGGTACAATGTTAATAGTGTATTACCCTTTCATAGTCTTTTTTATACTACTAAGGTAGCAAGCAAGCATACGGCCCTGATGGTAAGTGGTTACCGTCGCCTACCGACATTTGCAATGACAGAGGTATTGCCATTGGTCTGTTGGAAATTTTGACGTTTGATTTGCATCGACGCGGTATTATAAAATTTCTAGTAACCTAATACATACTATCGACAAAGTTGAAGCATGATCACCTTATGGGTGTATTTTGCGTGACCAGCCGCTACCTGTGTCTCACACAATATAACCAGACAATGCACTTGTCATAAAATAGTAGATTGTCATTGTCAGTAAATAGTCTAGACAAAAAGATTTTACAAGAGACTGTTTCATTGTCAACAATGGACAAGGCAAACTATGATTACTGGCTGCAAGCGAAAAGGTCTCAAAACTGATCATGCTTCAACTTTGTTGATGGTACATTTGGCATCCGATATGATATGATATGTTATATATAGGGCATATAAATTGTATCATTTATGTCAGTATAATATTACCCGACGCTAAGGGACTAATTTTCCAGATAGATACCACGATGTTCCTTGAAACTAGGGCTTCCAAACTTTTCCGACATCATATGTAGGTACCTAATGAAGGATTCGGTTTTCGTCGTAGGTAATAATGATGTAGGATATTTTGGAATTATTTCACTCAAATGAAAAGATTCCTTTCAAAAACCTCTAGCTGTATTAATTCATAACACGTAGATCGAAGTTAAATTAATAAATTGTATTAAATTGCGTAGATGAATTTTGATAAAACAATCTGAAAATTAACTAAGCGAGTATTCGAGGACAGTTGTCCAATCCTAACCAATGTTAATATCTGTGAAGTAAATATAAAAGAAAAAAGAAAATAAAGGAAAATGTTTATTTCGAAAAACAAAATTACAAAGAATAATAACAAACAAAAATTCAATAATAACAAACTGCAATACTTTGCGATGTTGAGAGTCAGCTTTACTCCAGCTTGACACAGAACTGATTTTCAGTCGAACACTTAATGACATCACGAAAAACTGGACAGTAAACAAACAAAAGAAGGAAAGAAAAAAATATGAAAAAACAAATTAAGTAGATGCCTACACTAAGAAACTAAGAAAACTAAAGATAATCATCTTCTTACCGAGGTTCCGTTAAAATCCTTGTACTTGGTCCACCCTTTGAGTGAAGGGCGCCAGTACTCGAGCGAGTAACTCTCCACAAATTCAACGCCAACAGAGTTAGCGAAGCGTCCCTGAGATTCCGTGGCCGTGATTAGGTACTCGTCGTGTAAGTCTATTTCCAGATATTCACGGCTCTTGGGCGAGAGTAGTCCGTTGGGGCACCAAGCACCGCCGCGGATTTCCGTCCGTATCCTGTTAAAACAAGTCATTTTTGGTACAAGCTTTTATTGCCGACTGTACTTTTTTTTGCACAGTCTTCAACTACTCGTTAAGACGGTTCCAATGAGCCCAAACACGACGGGGTTGTGACGTTTTATTTCGGATTTCCTATGGCCACCTTCCAGTTACATCATCAGACCCTGGTTACCATTGAAAGACAAACTACTCGTCAAGACGAATCAAACGAGCCCAAACTCGATGGGGTTATGTGGTTTTATTACGGAGTTCCTATGGCCACCTCCATCATCAGATCAGCTCGTCATCATAATATTGAATTATCACGCGATTTGTATATTCGTGCAAAATTTCAGCTCAATCGGAAACCGGAAAGTGGGTCAAATTTAACTTGCAAAATTCCATTACAGACAACGGGACAGGTGAAAGTTAATAAAAGCTTGTAAAAATAAAGTCTGTTACTCACAATGTAAGTAAAAGAGTTAGGGTTTATCTTCTAAATATACGAAAAAAAAAGCATGACTAACTGACTGACTGATCTATCAATGTACAGCTTAAACCATTGGACGGATCGGGCTGAAATTGGCATACAGATAGATATGACGTAGGCATTCGCTAAGAAAGGATTTTGAAAATTCATCCCTTGAAAATGAGTGATCGCGGGTAAAACCGTGTGGCGAAAAGCTGTAGTTGTTATGTTATTACACAAACAAAGAAAAACAATCCTCTATCCGAGAATAAAAGGGTCTATAATATCGGAAATATTGATGTAGGTAATATAAAGAGTTCATGCTCGGTTGCTTCCTTATTGTTGTAATAAAAATTAATATCCGTCCGTAACTCTGCGATAATAATATGGAATAATTACAGTAATAATGTTCCGTGAGACAGAAGTGTGGAATCGTATCGCCCCGGATGTTCTCTGAGCTCAATTAAAATATAATTCACTAACATTCGTAAATATTCTTACTCGTTAATTATTAAATCAGTTAAACCTTATTTCTTACCCCTGAAACTCATTAGAAAATTGGTGATAATTCTCAAACGGCTGAACGGATTTTCATGAAACATAAATAAGAATACTCTCGATTAACTCACCTTTCAAACAAAAAATACTAAATCAAAATCGGGCCAACTGTTCAGGAGCTATGGGGCCACAGACAGACACGTCAAACTTATAACACCCCGTCGTATTTGCGTCGGGCGTTAAAAATTAACAATTTTATTAAATTAATCGTAACTTGATAACATTGCGTGCGTTGCTAATTTATAACTGTTAATTTAACTTGGGCTGCAACTTGAACCCGAAATCATAAATAAGATCCCGTTTAAAGCACGTTTGCGCATAATCAAATAATATTAACGTAATAGTCTTTGCAAATACGCTAAAACGTTTCTGTTTCGTTTGTCAACAGAGGTGGGCTTGCGTCTGGCCGTTTAATTAGAATATCTCAAGTGCGATCTCATCTGTAAGTGCGACGGGAACAAAGCACGCTAAACGGCGAATTAACGTAGCATTTGCTAAATCGCCTCTGACCCTATGTAAAGTGAGTGGGTTGATAAGACTTCGGCACATCCGGCCGTACTTACTTACTTGTTATCATTGGGAAGTTAGGCCCGAACACTGAGGTATACTACTACGTATAGAGAAGCTATCCTAAACAAAGATTCAGCTCCATTTTGTTAATATTCGCTTCAGCGCTAAAACAATAATTAGTCGTCTAACCAGAGGTCGTTTAAACACGTAGCGCTAGAACGCTTTTATGGAGTAGTTTTTACGCGACAAAAATTTCATAAGCGCCGTGATTTTGATCGCGCTAACGGCAACTAAGTGAAGTGAAGTGTGGCCAGATGGCTGCACTTGAAAGGGACATAGTGGTTATAAGTGGTGTCTTCTCTATTCGTAGTAATATACCTCAGTGGACCCGAAAGGCTTTTGTCGGATCAAGGATCACGTTCGCCCGGAATTCATATGAAAATTTAATTTTCAGTTTGTGAAATTCACGGACAAGAGGAGCGTTTTCACGGTATTGTTTCGCGCCAGCATTATGCGGGCTTAAGGCCCAAATGTGAGGCCCTCTGTTAATTGTTTGAGCTAAGTATAAGCGTTCTGCGGTCGCTGGATTCACAATTATTGTTACAGCTTGGCCGTATCATCACGTTTTATTGTTGTTTGCAATGGCCACCTGGAACCTTATATTGATTCTGATATTTGTTTTGGATTTGTCTCGCGTTCTACATTTCCTTTGTTTGTTTTTATTTATAAAAGCTGTTGATGACGCAGATGTTTAAATGGTTATTACTTGCTAGCTTTTCGCCGTACGGGGTTGAATTTTCAAAAATCCTTTCTTAGTGGATACCTATGTCATAATATCTATCTGGATACCAAATTTCAGCCAGACCCATCTAGCGGTTTGAGCTGTGCGTTAATAGATCAGCCAGTCGGTCAGTCAATCAATCAAATACGCTTTCCTTTTATATATTTAGATTATGACACTGATTGTGTCAAAATAAGCTTTGTAATTCCTAATCTATTACTTTTAGTATGCGACATTTCAGTAACCAACTAATTGACTCAGGCGTGACCTCGCGGAAATCATCAGGACGCAGTAGTAGACCCACTGTCGACTACTCGACGAACGCGAACGAACACAGAACCCGTATGAACGCGCACAAGCACTCAGTGTGTGTGTGCTTGTGCGCGTTCAACTACTACGTGCCGATGATGCTTCGTGAAGAAGCGAAACACGTGTCGATTTCCTGTTAAGTTCCCTTGTTTTGGACTTGACAGAGAAGGATATATCCAGCGGAATTAGTTACTAAATATTTGTCTTCCATCTAATCTTATTTCAGTAACTGTTCGGTCCACGTTTTTGTGTATCTTCTATTGAAGTATTTCTGTTTTTACGTGTTACCTCTGGCGACAGTATTGAATTCTCTATAATATCCTAATATCCTGGGACATTCCTCACACACGGTTATCTGATCCCAAACTAAGAGCTTGTACTATCGAAACCAGATAACTGATACTGATATACTACTTTTTTTTGTAAATACATACTTATATAGATAATTACACCCAGACACAGGACAAACAGACCTGTTCATGCACATAAATGTTTGTCCTGGATGGGAATCGAACCCATGACCAGCGGCGTGATAGGTGTTGTCTTAACCAACTGCGCCAACTTGCTTGTCTGAAAGCTTAATGCATACTGGTGATTAGTTTCTGTAAGTATATCGAAGACTGATACAAGGGCTGAATGGCCGAACTAAAATGATTGGAAGCAGGAAAAGATGTTGATGATTGATGATCAAAGGCAAAGAAATGAAGTCATCAGATGAAACCTTACCGTGAACTGAGTGAGGAGACGCTCTGGTCGTAGCTGGAGCTGGTTGAAAGGGACTCGTTGGAGATTCTTCCACTCTCCATGCCCAGTGGAACCTTGCAGCTACCCACTTCAGCTGCAACAATGAAAGTTTTCTTTTAATAAAATAAGTTAATAGACTTAAATGTGTCGACCCTTAATATATTAGTGATGAGGTGGCCGATGGTGGTAAGCATACAAAACCTAGAAGGAAACTGCCTCTCAAGAACACACTGTAAGGTGCTTGGTCACAGATTTTCAATTTGAGGTAGGTAGCCAGTCAGGCGGGTATCATTAATAAAAGTATACCTAATAATATGTAGTGTGAAAGCAAACAAATATATTTTAAAACTTAGGTGTCATTCTATAGTTTAAAAGCTCCAGTGAATAGCAGTAGCTTTTTCCGCTTCGAATTATTCAACTGGCTAATATTTAAATATTGTGGAATATCTTATTTATAGGTTTAAAATTGACAGAAATTTCACGGTGCAATTGATATTTTTATATTCTCATCAAAAAATGCATGTCACCAAATGGATCATTAGTTGGCTTTCTAACTTGTTCTTTGGGTCTCTGTTTTCTGTTATTTTACAGATTTGGCGTGCCATAAGAATTGTCGACGATTCCGACCTCAAGCAGGATTGAATCTTGTCTGAGCAGAGACTTAGCTTCTTTTTGAGTGTACAACGGAGAGTTTTCTGAGGATTTTTTTGACTTGATGCCCACGGGTATTATACCTTCTACCATTGCTTAGGATAAACAGACATATTCTTGCACTCAAATGTTAGTCATGGATGGGAATGCAACCCGCGACCCATGATACGTAGCTTTACCAACTACAAAGCCAAGTGGCTCGTCGATAGCAATTCCATGTTGTATTAAATAAATCAGTAGCAGAAACCTTAAGTAATGCTGAACGGATAAATGGATATAATGGCTGCCGGCTGACTATTAACCTCTATTTCAGTGCTATTATCTAACACAATTCTCACCCTTATTACTCTAAAGGACCCCACATACGGTACGATACGTCGCTTCGGAGAATCGTGACGATACATCGCTTTGAGAATGCTTTTCATACACGAAACAATTGGTCTTTGCAATCTAATTAACGAAGAAGTGATCGGGCCACCTGATGGTAAGGAATTATCGTCGCCTATGCGTCGTGTTGCCGACCTTTTACAACTTCGAGAAGGCAATTGGCTCTCAAGTGCAATTGCCGGAACACACTCAAATAAATAAATAAATATCCTGGGACATTCTTTTTTGTAAATACGCACTTATATAAATAATTACACCCAGACACAGGACAAACAGACATGTTCATGCACACAAATGTTTGTCCTGGATGGGAATCGAACCCATGACCAGCGGCGTGATAGGTGGTGTCTTAACCAACTGCGCCAACTGGCTTGTCAACACTAGTAGGTACTTGGCAACAGATTTTCAACTTGATGGTGGAAGCCAGCCAGGCGGGTACTACAAAGTACCTTACCACCGTGCTATGGATTCCTCACGATGTTCGGTTCGAACCCACGATCTTTGCCACGGCATCCGACGTCACTACCACTGAGTTATCATTGCCTTAAACTTACTTGAATCGCAACGAAAAAGATTGAAACTTAAAAAAATATTTTTTTTTATGGAATAAGCACTTTTGTTTAGCACATAAGTGAATTTAGTTGCGATGACCGATATCGTCTTACTACATACACTATAGATTGTTTTAGAGAAATCGTACCGTGTATTGGGCCTTTTAGAATATCTCTATATTAAATTGATGACACAACTATTTAATCCTTGCGTCAACATTCTCACTGGAGTTGATGTTGATGTTTTACTCCCTAATAAAACAGACTAGACTGTACTGTTTACTTAGGGTGGTACAGTCGGACATTGTACGTCATTCACACTAATATGAATCCTAAGCTACGATATTAAAGCTTAAAGTCAAAATGTAGCGTAACGAATGCAAACGTTAGTGGAATCCGTGCTGCATTGGCAGTAATGAAAAAAACTAGACTCGTTGAAGCTGTATTTTTTTAGCTCTATTTGCGATGCAACCAATTTTTATATAAATAATGATTAAATTATGGATGGTCCATATTTTGAGTTAATAATGAATGTGTCTTGCGTTTAGGAGTAAAATTATATATTCGTTTAAAACATCAAAATAATATTACAAGATACGAAAAAGACTGAGTACGAAAATGCTTAGTACCTAAACTAATCTAATACAAATTTAAATAATCATCTTTGTCTGTATGCTGCATCATAGCATCTGAACAGATGAACTGATTTTGATTATTTTTGTTCCAAAGGCGTCATAATCGAGAGTGTTCTTATAGCTATGTTTCAAGAAAATCTGCTCAAAATTCGAAGATCAACTATTTTCTAGTGTGATTCGGGAAGTTTTAATTTTAGTTTAATCATAGGATTATAGTAAATAAAGGAAGACTATAAGTGTCCATTGTTTTATCATATCTGTATTGTGCTACATAGGCATATACTTAGTAAAAACAAACTAAAAAGGTAAATAGAAAATCGCGTGAAAATGGCAAATAAAACAATTCGCACACAATTAAATTCGACACCACATTAAGGTAGCGGTAAAAGTGTGAATAAAACATTTTTCACATTAATTACCTTTATAATGAGATATTTTGTGTTTTACTGTTTCACGTTTCGCAGGCTTTATTTCCCTTTAATTAGTGAATGTGACGTGTACGCAGAGCAGAGACCCCAGGGCGGTCTGTGGGAACTACGAGCATATTATTGTTTAATTGGTAATGCTAACCCGGCCGTGTGCCGGGGGGCAACCACGCTAAACACGGGGTTGCAACATGTTGGATCTACAAGTTCCTATTTAATACTGTATACCAAGAAACCTTATTTACCTTTTAATGATGAAACGTTGTTACTGAAAATGTTACTCTTCTCGTATTGTAATTGAAACTCGAAAATGTTTTATTTAGTTTAGGCCATTGATAAGGCACGAAATGATGAGATCCGTAGGTGAACCGAAGTAACTGGTGGCAGTGGGTGGGGCACATCGCTCGTAGAACCGATGGCCGCTAGGGAAGAACGGTTCTCGAGTAGCGACCACGAACCGGAAGTCGCAGCGTGGACCAATGATCTTGTGAGGGTCGCGGGAAGCCGCTGGGTGCGGGTAGCGCAAGACCAGTCATCGTGGAGATCCTTGGGGGAGGCTTTTGTCCAGCAGTGGACGTCTTTCGGCTGACATGATGAAGGCACGAACGTCAAAAGTTATACTCTACTACCGGTTCGGAAAGTGAAGAGAGAAGCTACTACAACCTTAACGTAATGAGCCACCTTATAGTAGGCTTTGTCGATCAGTCTCTCAAAAAAAAAAAAATCAAAAATCAAAATCTCATTTATTCAGTTTAGGCCCTAATAAGGCACTTATGAATGTCAACAGTTACAATTTTTAGACTCTACTACCGGTTCGGAATACACTTGAACTGAGAAGACTCCGGCAAGAAACTCAGTAAGGCTTCTTTTTTTGTGGATCTTTTTTTTTTTAATTTATGTAATTACAGTTGTTGTTATAGTCTTTGAATTTAATATTATTTTATATTAGACGAATGCAGTTCCCGAAAAAATATTAAGGTATTAACTTTAGTTAACCTGAAAATAGGTATATTTTTTTAAATTTTCTTATAATTATTTTTTTTTTAGTTTTTAGGAAGTCGGGTAGCTTGCGCTATTGGATGGATGCAGGTGGTATCAACACATTTACCGAGAGATTGGTACTTTGAAGAGTGAATCAAGCGGTATGTTCAAATGTATGTTTTTTTATGTATATTCATATATGTTTTGAGTTCCGACAAAGGCTGCAGAAACGTCTTGAGAATGTCATACATAAATATTTTTTCATCTTAAATTAGTATCTTTATAGGACACTAGCTGGCCCCGCAGACGTTGTTCTGCCCTAAGAATAAAAGAAACTGGGATCTGCATGCCTACCTACACCTACCTACCGATTTTTTTTCATAAGAACCTTCTCCTTACAATAACAAACACAACAATAAAAGAATTAGCGAAATCGGTCCAGCCGTTCACGCGTGATCTCGTGACCAAGGGCCAATGACCAAGTTTCATTTTAAGCCCTATTTGGCTTATAAAGAAACCCTTTTTAATAGACTTCAGAAAGTGACATCACCTTAAGCATAAATATAATACGTACTACGGGCAATAATAATAAATATACCTATATTCATGATAAAAAGGGTAATGGCAAAAAGGCTTTTTAACAATTTTCAAGCCAAATATACCTTTATATCCTTTCACCAACTTCCTCGAATGTCTCCAAAGCTTTAGTGATAAAATTCGCTTAAGTTTCGTACCGCATTCTCATATTTCACTAGAGAGGTATCACGAGTGATAATCCTGACATTTATTTGGGAGCAAAACTAAACTAAACAATTCTGAGCGTCACGAGGGTGTGTAACGGATACACTCGGGATCTAATCACTTAACTATTAAATCCTATCCTACTTATTCTGATAATAATATTAATGCGAAAGTTTGTGAGGATGTGAGGACTTGTTACTCTTTCACGTAAAAACTACTGAACGGATTTTAAACTTGACGTAATCGCTGGGGATGGCTAATCTTCTTTCTTTATTTTTATTTATAAAAATGAATCCCTATTTCCCTTGGTCACGAGATCACGCGTGAACGGCTGGACCGATTTCGCTAATCCTTTTTTTTTGTTGTGATTGTTATTGTTAGGAGAAGGTTCATATGAATAAAACAATTTTTTTCTCGAGAACCTTTTATGAGAAAAAAATTAAGAGAAAAAAATAGGTAGGTACCGGTGATGAGTGGTGAAATTATGGTGAGGGAAAGCTGTCAAAAAAAACCTGTAATTTTATAATTACAGTGTAATAAAAGTGGCTTTGAAATGATGAAAATGTGGAACTGGGATTCCTAAAAGGTAAGCCGATGGGAATCGGCTTGTATGGACCCTTCGCCACTGGCGTAGGTAGGTCCCAGTTTCTTTTATTCTTAGGGCAGGATAACGTCTGCAGGGCCAGCTAGTAATATTATAATGTGAAAGTTTGTATGAGAAGGTGTGTGTATAGTTAATAGTTTGTTACTTTTTTTTTTTTTTGAAAGGACTAAAATTGGTAGCCTCTGATGGCTGCTCCAACCTTACCGGTCCTTAACCTTATCCGGTACCTTAATCGGCGAGCGCAGAGAACTCTCAGCCGGGTATGTTTGTTACTACTCAGGTTCATAACGGCGGAACGGTTTTAAATGAAATTTAGAACATAGATAGATGATAATCTAGAATAACGTAATAGGTATCCCGGTAATACTTAATATTATCCCTCGGGAACGCGGGTAGAACCTCGGTAGAGAAGCAATAGTTTATTTTTAATAGAATATTTTTACTTACAAATACTCCAACTTACTCGATGGAGTATAGAATGGATTGAAACAGGTAGAGAGGTCGGGGGGGGCATGAGAGTGCGAATATTTGTACTGTTTATTTTTCTTTTAATAAGATGAACATAGGTAGGCACAATACCTACATGGCGTCGGTCTGGTGGAGCACAAAGGGAAATATTCAAATTCGCTTTCGCGGTCGGCATTATTTTAACATGCGTCGGTACACGTGTTTATATTTTCTTTATCTCCCTTCTTTTGTGCGTCTAATCGTGTTTCGAGATTCTTGGTTGATGTTATTTATTTGCATTATTTGTTCGAAGAAAACGTCCGGTATCTTTTTTTATTGTTATAATGCCTTTGAAGCGTGTTTTTTTCCCCTTTTTATAAGAATTTTAGCTGAGTAACTTATAGGCTATACTTTGGGTATGGGAGAGATTTATTGATTCGGGGTGAAATAAATTTCAACAGTTGGAAACACACTTGACGATAATTTATATAGATTCAGTCGCCATGTTTTACGTTTAAGGTGAATGATCAAGGTAAGTTTTCTATAGAGCATCGCTGAAATGTATCTTATTTCTAATATTAATTCAATTGATAAATTTTAAATACTCTGCCATCCGCCACTCTGCACCAGTCATAATAGTTTTCGTATAAAGAGACGGACATAGTTTAATTCCTGGGTTTTACTAGATTAACTCCAACTGATTTAATAAGGGGGTTGGGGGGGGGGGGGGGGGGTTGTACAGATTAGGGTATTTTCATTCGTATTCTAACTCTGCTACAATAAACACGTACTGGAGAAAATACGTAATGCTATTTCAAACTGGAATTATCTATAATAAACGTATAAAACGAATTTAATGTAATGTAATTTTCATTTTATTTCAAAACATTTTTCAACATTATTACTAATTCTGTAGAAATGTATAATTGCCTTACTTTTGACAAGTTTTTTTTTTTTTTTTTTTTTTTTATGTCAGAAAGTTGACAAGCAGGCAGGCGGTACCTGATGGTAAGTGGTTACCGTCGCCTATCGCCATTTGCAATACCAGAGGTATTGCCGACCTGTTACAATGCCGAGAAGGCAATTACTGGCTCTCAAGTGCAATTGCCGGAACACACCGGTAGGTGCTTGGCGACAGATTTTCTTGCTTGCCATAAATAAGTTTAGGTCGAAACTAGAAATTCAATTTTAGCCTACTTCTCGGTGTTCAATTGATCTGAAATTTGGTTCACATTATAGAAATTCGATGACAGTACAATAATATGAAGCTGAAAAAATTAAAAAAGGATGTCTGTTAGTCCCGAGTCTGGGTGTAATTATAATAAGTTAAAGGTATATAAGTTATATGGTTTCTAGTTTCTGCTTAGTTTGGGATCAGATAACCGTGTGTGATTAATGTCCCAAGATATAATTATTGAAGTTTTATGTGATTGATTTGCACGGTGGTAGAGTACTTTAGAGTACGCTTGGTTGGCTACCACCCTGTGTGAACTTAACGGTGTGTTCCGATAGCTGCACTTGAGAGTCTGTTCCCTTCTAAGCTTTGCAGGCTTACCACCATGGGCCACATCATAAGGTAAGAAAATAAGAAGATAAATATGTATAAAGAAAGTCTTAGTCGAATGCCGAAAAATTGTTTATCCTACTATATATATATATATATAAGTTATCTTAATCAAGGATTGAATAACTCAACTGCGTTTCTGTAAGTAATTAAAGTTTTTATTGTTTTTACATAGAAATTAGGTTATAAAGTAAGTACTTATAAAATACAACTGTTTAGCAACAAAATATTACTTTAGCTGTAAGTAATTAAAGAAACAACATTCAAAGCTATTCTTTTAACGAGATATCGTCTCCTTTATAATTACCTTCCAGGTATTTTAATTAACAATATAGTTTTCAGTTTTCTCTTCAAATCACAATGACACGCCAAAAACTCCCATTAGTGTCAATCCGTCAGTCCGTCATTCATTCATACCTTCATACAATCTATCCAATAATTCGCGTTTGAACGAGCGCGGGTAAATTTAAATTAAAGAAATGCTATGTATGTACAATGAGTAGGTAATCATTTCTTTACATATATATGGATGTTTGTTACTCTTTCACGCAAAAAACTACTGAACGGATTTGAATTAAATTTGGAACATAAGTTTATAACCTAGATTAACACATAGACTTTTTTTCCCGGGAAATCATAAGATCCGTGGGTGAAACCGCGGGGCGGAAAGTAGTATGTAATATATGTATACCTATTTTAAACAGAAATAATGATTGTGAGAGTTTGCCCGATGACATTGGGGTGTGCGTACCCCTAATCTTGCGTACACCGTGTGAGCGATGTGTCTCTAATCCTCAGAATACGGAGGCACGTGATAAATTACACACGAACAAATTACGCGAAACCAACAGAAAAACAAACAATTTGTTATGAAGACAAATGAGTCCCGAGACCTTTCTGTCGCCGGATCATTTTAATTATAGCATTATATTGGTTGGACATCAAATTTGCTGACATTACACGATATTTCAACTACGAATCGTATTTCAATATTTATGATCCATTTGTTTTTCTAAAATAAAATAGGCATGATGACTGGATAAAAAATAATTAATTCTCTTTAATAATTAATAATAATAATTTATTTATTTAATCAGATATCAAAGATCCATTGGTTAGTAAAGACTTAGTTTCTAATGTTAGTAGTATAAATTTTACATTTAAGAGGCTAGTCTCCAAGCGTGGGAATTTATTATAGACTACACACATTGACATATTTTACTCACACATTTGCGTCATCATTTTAACAGAGAAATGGGTGGATTGCCACTGTCCGCGTACTACATGTTATTTAGATAACCACGGTACAACCAGTACGTACCAGATCTTACATATAATAATTTTATATTAATTAGCATACACACTTAATTTTGGTTATAGTAGGAGAGCTAACTGAACTATCCTACTAACTCGTATCCCGCAAAGCTAGTAACAATTTATATGATGTTTTATTTATCATCGGTCAATGAAGAATGTACTGTTCTAGCACGGTAATGATTATAATATTACCGTGGTTCTAGGCATCTCGCGGTAGCGTATCATCCCTTATATTTTTGAAAGTGTAAAAAACATTTTCACCTCTCTCGCACGAAAAAAGCACTTTTGACGTGTAAAAACAAAAAAAGCTATTTTGCTGCGAGCGTGAAGAAAAGTGATTCGAACGAACACCGCCTTCTAGAGCACCACCACCATCTAGTCTAAAATAAAATGGACGATGGTTTGATCAGAAAATCATTTTAGCCTAGCGATTTAACACATAGGCACAACATTTTGTGTGTTATTTGTTGAAATTGAAGTTTATGAATTTTACTATTGCCTTTTTAAGGACACGAAATAATACTTAAAATAAATAACTTAATATTTTTATATAAAATTGAATAACAAATTTCCTATAAAAATATCATGTTCAGTTTTGATACAAATGTCAAGCAGTGTAGTTTCCAATCGCAACATCTCAAAAAAAAAACTTAAAATCGTACTGGCGTAAATAAAAATGTGCTGGACCGCAATGAAGATAGTTGACTAACTCCAAAAGCGTTAATAGAACAAGTTTCAAATATTGACTTAATTGTTTTCTCGCTGGTAGAATTGAAAAAATGTATTTCACACATTGTTTTCTCGTGGCTTTAAATCACTCATTATGCTCAGTAGTCTAGATTAAAATCAATCGCCCGTGATTCAATTTTTGACTACTTCTTACAAAAATAACGCAAGCAAAGCTATTTTTCGCTACGAGTGCGGATTTCAAAACATGAACTAATGAAGTATGTAATCTAGAATTGAATCAAGAGCGTAGCAGTGATTCTAATTTTAAAATTCTGTAACTACTAACCACAGTGAGTGATTTAAAGGCACGAGATATAAAAAAAAATGCTCTCGTGTGAAACATGCAACTTTTCACCTCGACCATCGTGAAAACAATTAAGACAAAGAAACATTTAACAAAGAATAGAGACGACTTCAAAACACTACAAATCATAAAATAAACATGTTCGCTTTTTACAATTATATATAAAGATCCATTTGTGGTAAATAGTTAATGTGATATGGAAAGATGTTATTTCTTTTTACTACACTATATTTATGTTTATTAACCTTTACTTAATCCAATCTTTGAAATGATTCCCATTGTCTGAACTAGTCGGTGGCCAATCGTATAATTCGCCAAATCATTATATTCCTAACCTAACCTATATATTGATTTGACGAATTATACAGGCTGATTTTTAAATGGTATTTTAACCCGAATTCTAAGGATAGTGTACATCATTATCAGTAATCCTACAAAATTTCAGGTGCCTGAGCACTACCATTACGATCACAAGATTAATTTAATAAGCCTGTAGAAAATTCGTCTGTAATTGCAAACTTTTTGAGAAAAAAAAGGAAGGAACTAATTGAGCGACACTGAAGACGAATTAATATTTTTAGTGTTGTTGTTTATCTGTATGTTTGTATGCATTAGTTTGAGTTTTAAATATTTATGACTTTCAATAATTTTGAAACATCACAGTTATGTAGGTAGTAACAATATTGACAGTCAGTCATAATGTCTTATTGAGCAGTCGCGACCCAACTTATGCAAAAAACAAAATTCATCGTCGAGCTTCAAACTGGCGTGCTCTCACCTTTGATTCTAAAAAGGTACTGAAAATGTTTGATACACGCATTCGAAATAATTCAAATCAATTTCAAATAAATACGGTGACGTTCCGCCATACAAATTACTATTAAAAATGGCGGACGAATTTCATGAATATTTAAACGGAGATTATTGTTATAGTGTTAGTTTGTAAAAAAAACTGAGACGGTGAAGGTGGGTTTCATACTTTTAAGTTTTATTTTATACAAAAAGATTTATAATAAATTCATTCGAAATAATGTAAATTTGGAAAACCGCAAAGGTCAATTTTAGGTTTTGAGATAATTTATTATGTTTTTTTTCTGGAAATGAGAAAATATTTCAAAAATATGGCTAGGTGAAGTTGTTGATATACCTGTTTAGATTTTAAAATGTCTTTGAGATGTTATTAAATGTGGGTTTTTTGCAGTTATTTTTGGGAAACTGTAACACATGGTTTAGCGTTTTTCAGGGAATGGGGTCTTAAACGAAAGGACAAATTATGCACACACCAATCGATTAGAGCCCATGTGCGTGCGCACAAAGTGTCTCATAATCGGCGATCCACTGTGATTCCCTACTGTCTTCAGAATACTGTTCCGGCTACCTCGCACTCTCCTTAACAAGGATGCTGTTTTTTTCCGGATTATCGCCCCGAAGTCGTCCGTATGGGCCAGCGCGAACATCCCTGAAGCACTACAGAATCGAGGTAGCCGCAAGAGCATCCTGAAGGCATTATTGTAGTTACGTCTGTTAGTTTATCAAAAAATATTGCATACGTATTCTATATTATAACAAATCAATAATAAATTACAAAGATATGGCGCATCAAACTTGAGGAGTGGGGGCTTGTGACGTCACTTCTCAGTAAAATTTCGTTCACGAAATTTTAACGCACTGTATATTTTGGTAATCTAACTGATATACTAATTAGATTTTCTTAGCCATCATCCCTATTTTGTTCATGTTGAAAATTACACTATATCCTTTTGTAAATGCAATGATAGTAACTGTCATCGCGATGAAATTTGGCACGCATATAGGCAATGAAAATGAAGAATGAGTTTGGGTACTTTTTATCCCTGTAACATGGGAAACCGAAGAGAACAGCTAGTTAATATATAATTTTTAATTAGAGTCAAACAATTATGTATGTGAACTCCTGTCCAGAAAAGTCGAGTTAACAGCCCCTCTTCGGGTAGCCTAAACTTGGTACCTCATTACATTAATTGCCACTCGCAAAGGAGAATACCTATTAAAAATTCATTGTTTTAAGCCCCCCACCAAGTTAGTCTGGATAACATTATTAATAATTAATTCAACTGAGACGCCGCGCCTAATGTTCTAATTTAAAATTCTTATCAAACTTAATATTTAAGCGGGGTAGGCCCCCTAGGGAATCTAAGGCTACTCAAAGTGTATCGAACGGTATGTTGATTCGCAGTCGTTTTTCTTTCACCGCTGGGTGGGTGCGAGACGTGGCCGAGTGCGGGGTGCCATGGTAGGTAGTGGAACGCGTATTTTGCCGAAATACCGCCCGCGTAATGGTTCGCTCGGCATCACTAGGTACAGAGTAGATGTGCACGCTCGATGGTACATAAATTGTCCGTACGTACCGCATCGGAACCGCAGTAGCCTGGACGTGTTGTATTGCCAAATAAAATGCGGAAGATACCTTATTACAAACATTAGGTACCTACATGACTGCGAGTGGTAAACGCAAGAGGAATATTCGTCGCCATACTGTCGTAATACTTTCAATTTCCTTTCATGAAAATTTATGTATGGCTGGGTAGCGTTATTATGTACATTTTCGTTATTTGTTTGTTTCTGGTGTGTGCTATGTGTAATAACTGGCCCGCTAAGAGGTGTATGAATCTTATATTCGAATAAAGCTAACTCTATGATATTACTTAACCCAAAATGATGCCAATAGCTGTATTATATCAATTTGTTATAAGGATCGCGCCAAGAATACGCCATTTTGATTTCTGATAATTTTCATATAGATATCTCTACCACTCGCGCATAAAGAAGAATCTAACAACATTAATTAATCAAAATCGACTTTAGACTACAGGCGGCCACAATGGAACAGACATAGAAACATAGGTACATATTGACATAACTTTATGAGAATAACATTCGAGATTATAATTCGACAGGCCGGTTGGCGCAGTGTCGTGGGTTCGATTCCCATACAGAACAAACATTTGTGTGCATGAACATGTCTGTTTGTCCTGAGTCTGGGTGTAATTATCTATATAAGTACGTATTTTCAAAAAAAAGTTGTATATGTAGTATATCAGTTATCTGGTTTCCATAGTACAAGCTCTGCTTAGTTTGGGATCAGATAACCGTGTGTGAAGAATGTTCCAAGATATTTATTTAGGTATTTAATTAAACCAAATTTTTTTTGTGTATTTTTTATTACTGTAACAAATAAAATGTTTGATTTCTTTCTCATTTATCGACAACTAACGCTCGCTCTAGATAGAAATGTATCTAAAATAAACAAATAGTGTTTTATATAGTTGTGATATCAAAAGCGATTTGTTTACCAATGCATTTCGCACACGTATGTATCTAGTGTTTTCTCAATTCAGTGATGCTGTTTGTTCAAGTGTCGCGGGTGTTTATTATACTAATAGTTTATGTAGGTACTTAAAGAAAAATGGCTATTTCCCTTGGTCACGAAATCACGCGTGAACGGCCGACGGTGAACGGATCGATTTCGCCAAATTTTTGTTGTGTTTGTTATTGTCAGGAGAAGGTTCTTATGAAAAAAAGAATCAGTAGGTAAAGTAGGTGTAGTTAGGTATGTAGGTCCCAGTTTCTTTTATTCTTATAGGGTAGGATAACGTCTAGTAACGTTGAGTATAAAAGGTTTTACTATACATCCTGGATGGACCATAATCTTACCAGGGTAAGTGATGGTCAGGCCAAAGGTCGTTTACACAAGACTGTTAGACACGTAACTCAATGTTTTATGCATGGAACACCAGATGATAGGAGTTACAAACGATGCAATTTGCACCCGTCCCAGTTTCATGGTAATTAATATGCTTGCAATCTGAACGCCTATTCATAATTTGTAACTCTACTCATTCCGTTCTAGATACGGATTGTGAAAGTAACGAATCAATTTAAATACTTAATACTTCTAATAGCATGAAAACAAAGAGTTTCGCAGAATCAATAAAGTTCTATTTGCTTTGATTAATTGGTCGTGGGTGTATTTAAATGGTATCAAAGACAATTAGATTTTCAATTAAATTATTTTATTTGCATTACACGGATTAATTGTACAGTAGATCGTATGTATCTATACAAATATTATAAAGCTTAAGAGTTTGTTTGGTTGTACGCGTGGATTCGAAAAATTGTTTCACTGATAGGAAGCTACATTATCCATAAATTATTAGGTATAGGCTACTTTTTATCTCGGGAATGCGGGTGAAGAAATTGGAAAATGGTATGTTTTTATAGCCTCATTATAAAGGCTTATTAATATAGCATGCAGTTTGTAACAGCAAAAAGTTTAAAGAATAAGTTTGAAATAGAAAGCCAGTGAAAAAGTTGAAAAATGCACTCTTGTCGTGGCGTGAACATTAAGATGGATAGACAAAAAGTGAAGTAGAGTTGAGTGAAGAGTTAGGTATCTATATGAGAAAGAAGACTAGAAGAGTGTCTATCAATAAGGTGCGAAGACAGCGCAAAAACCCACATTCGGTGAAATCTTCGGCTTCAGCCAAAATGGGCCGAAGATTACGGCGACGCCGAAGATTTCTAGCAAAGGCCTGTTACGAATGAGCGAGAGAGCAATAGACGTGGCGACTCGTGGTAGGAATCTTCAACTCAATTTCCTAAGGCTTCGGCTTAATTTAGAAATCGACGTAATCAGACACTAGACGTAAATGAAATTTGGAACATTTTATCATCATAATGAAAGAATAAATGAAAATAGAATATTAACAAATAGTGCTAGGAACCTTGAGTCGCGGTTAAGTATTTAACATGTGGGCCAACAAAAGCTTACTGCTTTATTGACAATGATCAAACGTAGCTGGAAACGTTACGGATATTTGAAATAAATACTTTTTCTATCATAAAATGTTCAAGGGTAATTAGGGCCTTTAGGGCCTTAGTTATTAAGGCTCATCGATTGTTTAAAGAGGTCTCATTTCGTCTTATTGAGGCCTCTCGTGACTGGTCTGGCATATACTTTGCTTAGACTTGCCATTGCCATTCAGTATGGCAATGAGTCTTGGCACAATTCCGCGGGGCTGCAATTTGGCTCATTAAAAAAAGTTGATTTTAAGATAATATCATGTACTATAACAGAAACTATATTTGAGATCCTCACAACGAGCCCTTTCATTTGATACGTCACACAATATAGTTTGTAAAACTTTTTTGTTTTTAATTTTCTAATTTACCGCCTAAAAGTGGCCCCCATGTTTGAAGTTCATTTATTTACCTTACACTTTCGTGTTTGGGTCACCGATTTACATGAAGTGTTTACCAAAGTTTAACTCAGTCCAGTCCAGTATTTACGGATAGACACACGAGTGAACCAATAAGAATTCCGTTGTTTATCTTTTGACTTCCAGAACCCTAAAAAAAATGTACTAATTTTTTTATTTTGCGTCGCGGATGAGTTTATGCTATGGTTAATCGTGATGAATTTGCCACGAACAGGATTCTTTTTCCTGGGAAAACATTATGTATGCGAAGGCTAGTAACATTATGTCCGTGTCCAATTCTGCCGGTTAGTACCCCATTGTATACACGTGTAGGTACGAAACCCATTAGATGGACCCTGTAGGCACTTAAATTATATCACCAATGTTGGTCGCATGTTATGCCACATCCAGTGACACTTTATGATCATGGTATGTGAACACAAAATGTGGTCGGCGACGTCGCGGGCGTTTCAGACATTAGGCAGAAATTAATGATGTGGCATCGAGCGCGACTCCAACAGACATATCTTGTAGCTTGTAGGTTCATGTTCATTATACACCCTTAGTGATGTCGAAGGTAGCAGATATATTCATGAGCGGAGCGGTAATTCTTAAAGTAATAGACATACAGCCGTAAATTGAATGTTGTATTGTAGCTTAGCTCAAAATCTATCGATTTAGTTTAAAAAAGGGCGCTGTTTCAGCAGTAATTTACAATAATTTGTCGATTATCATATTTTTTTAGAATGTAATACATTTTTTAAAGTTACACAAAAGTGCAACGTTATTTCGTACCGCTGGATGCGGGTAGCACAATACCGGCCATCGTGGAGATCCTTGGAGGAGGCCTTTGTCCAGCAGTGGACGTCTTTCGGCTAACATGATTATTAATGAGCTTATTTTTATCTCAGTGAGATTAAAACTTTGAGAGATATGTTTTTTTTTGTAAATACTTAAAGAATATCTCAAGATAAAATACAAATTAACTGCCACATAGAGGGGAGGAGGTTGGACCGGAATGTGTCGTGTATTTTTGTATAAAAAGTCTTGAAATATAAATACCTAAAATATATTTAGATTCATAGAAAATTAAAATCGATTTACTCCCCCCACTAAAGCTGCAGCTTAACTTGTACGAGCTTCGAGTAATTTATTGTTAAAGAGTTGCCTTCGCATTACTTAAGGACAGCTGGGTACTTTTGAGTAGAAAAGCAACTACCACAACCCTGCCCAGCTAAAGGATTGTGACTGTTCTTGTTAAGACCACCGTCCGCATTGTTTCATTTGATGATGTAAGATTTAAAAAAAATTAAAGAAAGCCCTGAAACTCACTAGAAAATTGGTGATAAATTTCAAACGGCAGAGCGGATTTTCATGATAGCTAAGAACATTCTCGATTAAGTCACCTTTAAAAAATATATCAATATCGGTCCATCCGCTCGGGTGGTATGAGGCCACAGACAGACATACATACCCACAGATAGACAGACACGTCAAACTTATAACATCCCATCGTTTTTGCGTCGAAGGTTAAAAAATTAAGGCTCCACAAATTGGAGGTGAAATCAAGCTACTCTTCTGAAATGTATACGTCAATTTTGGTTGTTATTTCAAATTACATAGACAATCAAGAGGAACACAGCTTTGAAAAGTGAATCAAGCAAATTCCGTCAAATGTCTATAGTACCTCTGCTTAGTCTTAGGCCCCACACAAGGTGGGCCGACGATCTTGTGAGGGTGGAAAAGTGTAAACAATTTCCCAAGATAATATTATTGTCAAGCAAGTTGGCGCAGTTGGTTAAGACACCACCTATAATGGGGTCATGGGTTCGATTCCCATCCAGGACAAACATTTGTGTGCATGAACATTTCTGTTTGTCTTGTGCCTGGGTGTCATTATCTATATAAGTATGTATTTACAAAAAAAAAGTAGTATATGTAGTATATCAGTACAAGCTCTGCTTAGTTTTGGATTAGATAACCGTGTGTGAGGAATGTCCCAGGATATTTATTTATTATTATACGCATTAAATTAGTAACAGTACTCTTAATATATATTCAAAACACCCACAAAATGTACATCTTATGTCCCAACCCAAATGCAAACTTAAAGTTTAGTTAAAATGCAAAACTTTGTGGAGATACGCGCCGCAAGTTGCATTCCCATTTTGCATTAACTGCGAGGAAACAAAAACCATTCACGGGTGAAGTACAGAAGCTGGTGAGAAACTCTCACATACCTTCGTTTATACGTTATTTCGTAAGGAAAAAGATGTTTGCACGTATCTACTCTGGGATATTCGTCACACGGCCAGGCGATTCCATATTAAGGCGATGCTGTACGAGAAATGGTGATTCTAAAATGCGTTTTTCTCTGTATTTTTTATTGCAAGAGATTTGGAAAAATATATGTTAAACTAGAGAATATGTGACGGGGAACAGTTTTTACAAAAAAAAAAATTTTTCATTAGTAACGTCAGAAAAAAATCGTGAATATGCCCTTTTTTAAGACTTAATTGGGCCATCCAAATAACTTGAAAATATTAACATACATCCTGAAACTCATTAGAAAGGTCTTACTTTTTTTTAAAAAGGCTTAGTTTTTTTATAAATAACATAATACCGTATTTTTTACTAAAAAAATGGACGGAGTCAGTCGCGAAGAGCATCCTTGTACCGAAAATATACACGGTGTTTTTTTGGGAATATAAGACTTTCGTCGTCACTAGCAATGAGCTAATAGTTATTAAAAGTACGTACTATTTAAAAATATATATATAAACCAATTTAACATCTAATTAGACACTGTCTACGTAGTTTCAAATAATAATTTTATCTGAAACAGCTAATTATGAAGGTGTTAACTACATTAATTGGAACTGTTAGTTACATGACGTTTTAATGAAGTTAATTAAACTTTGATCTTGAAATAAGATACCTAATATTTATTATTCTTTGAAGATGTCATTTATTAAGACAATAATTTAATTCATTATGTAACAATTAAGTGAAAAGTTCTCGAGTGGCGTCCACGAACCGGAAGACGCAGCGTGGGCAGGCCCGCCACAAGGTGGACCGACGATCTTGTGAGGGTTGCGGGAACCGCTGGATACGGGTAGCTCAAGACCAGCCATCGTGGAGATCCTTGGGGGAGGCCTTTGTCCAGCAGTGGACGTCTTTTGGCTGATAATGATGATTAGGACTAGCTATCACCAGATGATGATGAATATGACAAGTATGCTATACTCTGTCTGGTTTTCTTGCTTCTGCCGCTGAACCGCTAAATTTAGTACGCAGATAGCCTACGATATTTAAAAGGAAATAGGCTACTTTTTATCCTGAAAACGAATGTAATGATGTGTCAAATTTGTCAGGTTAATGCAGCCATTAGAGGCTACCAACTTTAGTCCTTACAAAAAGAAAGAAATAATATGTGTCAAAATTTTAAAGCAATCGGTGAAGAACTTTCGGTTTCGGAGATTTAAGATTGTAAGCTATTTATTTTGATGTAACTTTTTGTGAATTGTTTCTATATTTTCATAGTTATTCTGCTATTATCGGGTTAGACAATAAATTAGAGATCATTGAAATCGGTCCAGCCGTTCTTGAGTTATAAATGATGTAAAAGAAAATCAAACTTGTCATAACATTTTGACCAAACAATAATAGATGTTTTGAAAAGTTTTTTTTTCGAGTAATGTGTTTCCATAAAATGTGTTCAAATAAAAGTACCTAAAATATCGCTAGTTCATGACCGGACACACTGTATACCTATAGATGGATGAAAGTTGTATATAGAAATAAATTAAAAGTGCAATATTATTTAAACGCCTCGCAGCAAAATGTAGTTAGCTCGAAAGCTATACAAGTTGGAATACAATTAGGATAGTTGCCACGTCTGTGCTTTAGAAATGCTTTTAGTCTGTTATTTTGTGTATAAAGGTGGTTCTCCATAGGTGGTAATAGGCAAGAATAGTTGAAAATGTAATTGAAATCTAAGCTGCATTTTAGCAACAAAATTTACTGCCACTATTATCTGACATTTGCACTAGAGAGCCAGTTTCCTTTTAGGTTTTGTGTGCTTACCACATTCGACCACATAAACAACCACGGTGAGATTGTGGTCAAACATAGGCTTATATCATAGTAAAACTAAAAAAGCTGACTGACTATACGGGGGTAGATCATTTAATCATTATATTTTCAGTGTAGATTCATTTGACCTAAGGTCAGCACTAAAAAAAGAAAAATATCCTCTAAAAAGGATAGCCAAGGATGAAACTGTAGGCAAAAATATTCAAAATTCTACAAATATGAAAGTTTATGAGGATGTATGGATGTTTGTTACTTTTTCACGTAAAAACTATTCAACGGATTTGGATGAAACTTGGCACATACTTAGATCATATTCTAGATTAATATATAGGCTACTTTTTATTCCGGGATAACATAAGATTCCCTCAGGAATGCCGGTGAAACCGCGGGGAGGAAGCTAGTAGTTACAAAAACATACTTATTATGATAAACTATTTGCCGTTTTGCCGCCGGGGCACGCAATGTTTTCAGTAAGACTAGAATATTAATTTAACCTTGTTTCGAAGATAATTGTTGACTTTATTGCTGAGTATTCTCAGCAGACCTTCTGAACTAGTATTAGAGTTAAACAATCTGTGGTAAACTCTATTCTTGGTCATATAAATGCGAAGGTGTTTCCCTGAATATATATATATATATATATATATATATATATATATATATATATTACTTTTGATGTAATACGATTCATTGAACAAAGATATTAACATAAACATGATAATTTTGACGGGCCAGTTGGCGCAGTTGGTTAAGACACCACGTATTGCGCCGCAGGTCGTGGGTTCGATTCCCATCCAGGACAAGCATTTGTGTGCATGAACATGTCTGTTTGTCCTGAGTCTGGGTATAATTATCTATATAAGAATGTATTTACAAAAAAAAAAAGTAGTATATGTAGTATATCAGTTATCTGGTTTCCATAGTACAAGCTCTGCTTAGTTTGGGATCAGATAACCGTGTGTGTAGAAATGTCCCAGGATATTTATTATTATTGTTATTTATTAATTTTAATATACTTAAGTTCGCATTAATATTACCTTTTAATTTCAATTTACGATAAGATACGATAATACGATACGTTTGAACAAGTGTAGACCAATCTTAACTATAGATCCTTAGATTAATAATGTAACATACACTATAGCAATTAAGTCATCAATTTAATTAATTTGTAGTAGTCAGATCATTTATGATATGCTTCATTATACACTCGCTTCAGATTCATTCGCTTGAACGTTGCAATCTATTAACAGAGATAAATCCATTAACGAATGTATTACGTACCGATAACCTCCAGTATCTGTGTGTCTGCTGTGCGATTTTGATTAAGTTTTTTATTAAAAGGTGATTTGATGAAAGTGTTCTAAGCTGTTTCATGAAAATCCGTCCAGCCGCTTGAAGACCTCTTTTCTAGTTGATGATATTTTTTTCCTTTTTAGAAAATATTTACAAATAGAATGATTAAATAAAACTATGAAATCGACACGTTTTTTGAAACAATAAATTACATAATGTTTCCGCATTTTAATTTGTACCGGTAAAAAAAAGTGTGTCAGCAAATTTCAAGTTTATTTACACCAAAAAATAACTGCACGACAATTATTCGAGTACTTACATTGTTACGATTTCGCATAGGTACCCACAGAGTGGGAGAGGAACAAACAATACGCGAGTGCGCGTGCTAGTGCGAGAGGGGCATACCGTCCTCTTGCGGGAACAATTTGTCACTGTCTCCGCCAATTTCCTCTCGTAACTAGTTTTTTCTTTGCGCCACGTAAATTTAATTTCAGTTCTTTGTTGAACCGGTTTGGAGCGGTTGTAACCGCCTAGTCCTAACTGTTCCTCTAATGTTTTCTCTTGAGTACTGTTCCTGGCAGTGTTTAGATTGGTCATCACCGGTTTTTTTTTTCAAAACCATCGTGGATCTATGGCTTTATGTCCTTAGCTTTACTGGTCACTATAAAATTTTTGTACTAAAGAATTAATTAGCTAATTTATAGTCAAATGCGGACGTTTTAATTTGTTTTATTTTTTGTTTCTTAAGCATTGCGTTCTTTGGCTCAAAGTAGCTCGAGTAGAGAAGTACCTCTCCTTACAGTCTCTCTGTTACCTTTTCACGCTTAAACCACTGAACCTATCGCGATGAAATTTTGCACAAATATAGCCTATGAAATGGAAAAGGACGTAAGCTACTTATTGTCCTGAGGACGTGGCTGAAACCGTGGGGAATAGCTAGTCCATAATGCCGTTCTTCTGTTACCATTTCACGCTTTAAACGTTGAACCGAAAGCGATGTAATTTGGCAAGTAGATAACATATAATATGGAGATGGATATTGGCTACTAGAAACCGCGGGGAACATATAGTTGTTGTGTAACAATTTACTTTTAAAAAAAGAGTAAAGCCTCTTTCAAAGACAATAAAATTAATAACGGACCACCTTAGTGCTATACAAAACCAAACGCAAAAAATATTAAAAGGAAAAAAAGTTATGCGTGAACAAACATAAAAAACATAAAGCCAGTTGGCGCAGTTGGTTAAGACACTACCTGTAGCGCCGCTGGTCGTGGGTTCGATCCCCATCCAGGACAAACATTTGTGTGCATGAACATGTCTGTTTGTCCTGAGTCTGGGTGTATTGATCTATATAAGTATGTATATACAAAAAAGTAGTATATGTAGTATATTAGTTATCTGGTTTCCATAGTACAAGCTCTGCTTAGTTTGGGATCAGTTAACCATATGTGAAGAATGTCCCAGGATATTTATTTATTTTTAGAAACACCTCATTTTTTAAGGCATTTAAAAACAAAGTAGAAACTTCAAAAACATGTAATATGGACCGCAGTGGTTTTAACTTAGAAGTACCAAACTAGGTAAAGCGTATAATATCAAACTTGTAATATGATGTATAGGACTAGAAGCGTGAAACACGCCAGACCCTTATTTCACGCCGGCTGGGCGCACACAACCGCTTGTTATGCTTCCCAAATTTTGCAAAAATCATTCGCTGGAGATTTATCATAATACAATCTCTTTCAAGCTTTTGAAATTATGTTAGGCAGATATATTTTGCTATACGGTCAGTATTGGATATATATACATATTTTTTTAGGGTTAAAAAAGAAAAAAATTAACCCTTATAGGATCACTCGTATGTTTGTCTGTCTGTCCGTCCACCTGTCACTGCCAATTTGCTCCAAAGAGTTTCGAATGTTGTGAGAACATACTTACATACATTTTTTTATTGAAAATATGTATGTATATAGAAAACTAGCTGTTCCCCGCGGTTTCACTCGTGTTCTTGGGATAAAAAGTAGCCTATAACCTTTGGGGATAATGTAGCTTCCTATTAGTGAAAGATTTTTTCGAATTGGAATAGTAACGGAGATTAGCGCGTACAAACAAACATTTCAGCTTTATATTACTAGTACTAGTATAGATGTGATAGCACCTAGCTTTTTTCTAGACTTTGTGTGGCCCATGTGACCAACTTTGGCCCATCATCACTGACGGTAAGATTGCGGTCTAACACAGCTACACATAGTAAAAAAAAAAGAATTGATAATTTTGAAAACAGTATCTATGATATACAAAGTTGAAAAGTTATGAACATTCATCTTTGTCAATAGAATACAAGTTATGGAAGTTAGATTGTGAAACTTCCTACTTCAATAACTTTTGGTCGCGATTCAAGAAAATGACTACAGATGCGATGCTATCGTGTATATATACCATATATATCTATATATATAAAAGAAAGTCGTTTTAGTTACTCCACTTATAACTCAAGAACGGCTGAACTGATTTGGCTGAAAATTGGTGGGGAGGTAGCTTAGAACCAGGAGAAGGACATAGGATAAATAGGGGTAGGTCGGGGTAGGTAGGGGTAGGTAGGGTAGGTAGGTAGGGGTAGGTAGGTAACGTAGATAGGGGCAGGTAGAGGTAGGTAGGAGTAGGTAGGGGCAGGTAGGGGTAGGTAGGGGCAGGTAGAGGTAGGTAGGAGTAGGTAGGGGTAGTTAGGGGTAGGTAGGAGTGGGTAGGGGTAGGTAGAGGTAGGTAGGTTCTCAGGGCAGGACAACGTCTGCCGGGTCAGCTAGTATACCATAAACTTGACTTTCAACTTATAGGATAAATGTAATTAAAGAAAGAAAAGAAAGAAAGAAAAAATATTTATTTGTGGCAAAAATTCTGTACATAAGATTTATAGATAATTGAAATTAAATTATAAAAAATTAAAAACAATAATGATATGCTAAAAGTGTAATTAATTATAAAATATTTTTAGCCATGTTACTCCTTAAAACTTAGTTCCTTCAAAAGCGGCTGTTTCGAATATTAGCGGGCACAAATAGACGAAAAATTTTATATTTTGATTTTTTTGTTTGAATATTATGAAATTTGCTTTAAACCGTATTTTTTTTATCCCATTTTAATTGTATAAGATACCTTGTATAGAATACATTTACCTCATACATTTGTATGTTTGATCTGATACTACGAAGATGCGTTACGTAGCCGCTACGATGCTACGTTGCTACGAGAAACGTAGCGCTACTACGAAAATTGGATGAACTCTACATAATGTGTAGAGGGTCTACGAGAATCGGAGAGCTTATAACATACCTACGTAGAGGCGTTAAAAAGTGTAGAGGATACGATTTTGATGTGTGTTACATACTGGGTAAATAAATATAAATTTTAGGGCCAAAACGTATGTGTTCCAAAATTTTTTTTTTCTCGCAAACTTATAAAGTGGGGTTTCAAAATCAAGGGTTTTAAAAGGCGATTACAAAAATATATTGAAATTATAATTATGTTATCCATATAATTAGGAATGAAAATGATTATTACAATTCTACTTATCTTTAATAAATTTCAATATTATCAAATAACGACAAAGATAATGTAATTTTTTTAAACATTCAAGAATTGCTAATTTGAATCTTTGATACAGACAATCGAGATAACGTAACGTAATTCAAAAAATCAAAATCAAAAACTCATTTATGCAGTTTAGGCCCTAATAAGGCACTTATGAATGTCAACAGTTACAGTTTTACAATAGACTCTACTACCGGTTCGGAATACACTTGAACTGAGAAGACATTACCTACGTGACCATTCGTTTGAAACTATTTTAATTATCTCAACATAATTATATAATATACCTAATTCTTCTGTACGTGTGTTTGTAATCTATCTCCTAAACGGCTCGACCGATTTGGATAAAATTTTGTGTGTATATTTTAAAAGGATCCTAGATGGTTTAAAAGTACAATTGGACCCGGTAGGTGGCGCTGCTGTGGGTATACATGAGCTTTTAACAAATACATATTTACATTATTTATATTCGTATTTGATATCGGTATCTATACTAATATTATAAAGAGGAAAGATTTGATTGTTTGTTTGTTTGTATTGAATAGTCTCCGAAACTAATGAACCGATTTGAAAAATTCTTTCAATAATAAGAAGCTACATTATTCCCGAAGGTTATAGGCTACTTTTTATCCCGGGAACGCGAGTGAAACCGCGCGGAACAGCTAGTTATCCATATAGGTACTTGTTAAGAATTATTAGATAAAATCCATCATAATATAAGATTGAAATGTCAAGCAAGCAGGCGATGGTAAGTGGTTACCGTCGCCTATCGCCATTTGCAATACCAGAGGTAATTAATTGCCAATGTGTTGCCGAATTGTTACAATGCCAGGAAGGCAACTGGCTCTCAAGTGCTCTCGACAGATTTTCAATTTGAGGGTAGTAGCCAGCCAGACGGGTACTATAAAGTACCGTATTTACACTGTTATTTATTTTAGTTGTTTCTATTTTGTGGTGAAAGTGTTACAAATAAATAATTTATTTTCTTTCTTTCTGTTTCTATAGTTAATTACACCCAGACATGACTAACCGACATACATATGTTTGTTCGGAGACAGATAAATAATAATATTTTTTATTTATTTTCTCCAATCTACTATATTTAACAAAATCAGGAAAGATAAACTTATTATATAAGGCTAAAATTAAATATGTGGCAGGACAGGAGTCCAAACTGAGTAGACCCTGTACTATGGATCTCCTGGCCTCCACCTCTCAAGATTTTCTATATTTTCTCTAAATAGACAGAGGACTACCAAGTGATCCTTTATGGGTTCCTTTGCGTTATGGAACCCTATTGAACCACATAAAGATTCAAAGCCACACAACACAATGAAGATTGCTGGAATATATCTCAAATGTTCAAAGTAGTTAACCATTACGAAAGATAAACAAGTTTGAATGCATTAAAAGGAGGCTCTCTTCGTATGTCTCTGTCCCTGACTAAACCGACGGAGACAAGCGAGACAGGAGACACGTAATTTTAGTAAAAAATATGGTTTTATGTTATTAAAAATGAAACTAAGCCTTTTTTTAAGTAAGAAAACTTTTCCCTTCCTAATGGATTTCAGAATGTATGTTAATATTTTTCAAGTTGTTTGGATGACCCAAATAAGAAAATGAATTATTTTTTTAAAAAGTTACGATTTTTTTCTGACGTTACCAAAGAAAAACCCAATTAAAAAAAAGAAACTATTCCCCGTCACATATTCTCTAGTTTAACATATATTTTTTCCAAATCTCTTGGAACAAAGAATACAAAGAAAAACGCATTTTAGAATCATCATTTCACGTATAACATCGCCTTAATATAAAGTGAATATTTTAAGTACACCCAGTGTAGACGCGTTAATAGCTGCGATAAGGTCCAGTATTGTGGCCCTGGGGCCCTAATGTGGCATTTACATCACTCTGGGTATTTATTTAATTATCATTTTATTACGGGTGTCTGTATTTTAAGCGCCATTTCGTTTAATGACTGTTATGTGCAGATGACATCGCGTGCTATAATGTGAGTGATTTAAATTTATTTTTTTAGCCTAGCCTATGTTTTGTCATACTTTTACTATGTACAGGCCTGTGTTTGACCATAATAGGTATCACTGTGGTCAGGTAGGTGCTTGGGGATAAACTTTCAACTTGAGGGTGGTTGTTAACCAGGCCAGGTACACATGTAGCTTCCTATTAGTGAAATATTTTTTCGAATCGGAACAGTTTCTCCAGAGATTAGCGCGTTCAAAAAAACAAACAAACTCTTCAGCTTTATTATTTGTATACAAGTATAGATGTTCTAGCGGCAACAGAAATACACATTCTGTGAAAATTTCAACTGTCTACCTATTGCGATTCATGAGATACCTGCTGACACGAACGAACGGACACGGACCGATAGCGGAGGCTTAGTAATAGGGTTCCGTTTCACCCTTTATTTCGGAACCCTATATCAAGGAAAAAAAATACAACAATCTGGTCACTTGATGTAGCTGTGTATTTTAATGTAGCTATGTGTTTAATGTAGCTATGTGTTTAATGTAGCTATGTGTTTAATGTAGCTGTGTATCCTACTAATATTATAAATGTTTGTTACTCTTTCACGTAAAAACTACTGAATGGATTTGGATGAAACCTGGCACACAGATAGATCATACCCTGGATTACTATATAGGCTACTTTTTATCCCGGGATAACGTAAGATACCTCGTGAACGCGGGTGAAACCACGGGGCGGAAGCTAGAAGCAGTATAATAAGTAAAATTGGCATAGTGTATTTGAACATACCGACCTACTAGTACATATTTATACAAATTTAATGGAGTCCTATTATTGGCGGTATTTATTCGTTTTTAAGCTTAGTTATAAGTATTTTCATGAAAGGAAAAAAAAAACTTATTTTCACATTAATGTATTACAAGTAACAGGCAATGAAAACTTTTTCGCGTTCGACGAAGTCGAAGTCTAAGCGGATAAAAGTTAAGAGGGTAAAGTGAGAAATCGCTCTTGACGATCGCCCATCATTGTAATAAAGCTAATATTAGTTCGATACGCGCCCAAGCCGCGTGAAATAACGCCCCAACGCTCAGCGGGGACTAGCCGACACAACTTGACCTCTGGGGGCCTGTTATCAACTTTAGGTGAATGACCCACTTTTTGATTTTCTATAAGAACCTATTAATAAATTTATTAGTAGGGTTTAATTACCACTTAAGTACTGTTCATTAAACGATATCCTGAGTTACTAATTTAAAAAAAAAGTAATTACATATGACACAACTTAGATGTAGCATCGGCGAATCGTTTTCGTACATTTCACTTCCGATTTACACAACAAATAAAAATAATTCAGTATCGCGCCATTCAACGTTCAACAAGATCATTTTCGCCGATCATTTTTTAACACATGAGTAATGTTGTAGGCGCACTCTTTTCGAGAACGATCGATTTTACGAAGTTTGCCGATGCTTCATCTAAGTTGTGTCATGCTATACCTATTGGTTTAGCATCTATCTATTTCTAACAAAAACCTAGGAAAAGGATAGAAGACATTTTAGTCCTGTCAAATTCAACAGCGTGAAGTTTTTTTTCACTTTGGTAAATTATTGGAGATTTTGTAGGAATCCCTAATTTTTTAAATACTTTTTGGTCCTATGTGATTCAGTGATAGTATAATATTGATATTTAGGTAGGTATACTAGTGAAAGATTTTTTTTAAATTAGTCCAGTAATTTAATAAAAAGATACTCAATACTTTTTCTTTCTTTATAATATTTCAAAAATCCTTTGTTACCCGATAACTAGGTTGTAATACAACTAACTGTATATTAAATTTCAGCCCGATCAGTACAGTGATGTTGGTAGATCAGTCAGTTATCCTTTTATATATTTAGATTTTAGACTAGTGTTGATATTCTATCGATCATTAATGCTGACAAGATCCTTTGATCGGTCTGAGTTGCTAATAATGAAAGTTGATAATCCGACCCAATTATTTAGATGGCGGGGTAGGGATCTTGTTTCATTGGTCGTCCAACGGTATCCCATTATATACTTCGTAATTAGGTACTAATAACGTTTGTTTTTCTGTTTACAAAGTGGTCCAATCCAGGGTCGGAATCGGGTAACCCACCTCGCCAACTGCTTCGTGAAATCTTTGTTTCCCAAAGCGATTCTGCGTAATCTAGTATGTATACTTTATATTGTTGAAAACCGATAGAGACATGTTTCGACATCTTGTGTAAACGCATAAAATAAATACACTTTGGCAGAGAGAACATGGCTCCGTGCCAATAAATGCCATACGATCTCAATGATGCAAGATTAATCTACTGAAGGTAACAGTGACAGTACAGATCTGGACTGGACTTGGGCAAATATAAACTTATCTTAGATAGTACCACACTGCCTCATGATACTGCATTTAGGTATTAGACCAACGTAAAATATCTTTGAACATATAAGAACACTCTCGATTAAGACACATTTCATCAAAATCAGAGAATCACAGAGATACATACTACAATAACTTGTAATACCCCTGTTTTTCCTCGGTGGTTAAATACGTTATTGAACACTTTGTTAGTTATCATTTTTGTTACAAATTGTAGCAAGTTACCAAATGAATTTTTATATTTACATTTTTGCTTGTAAAACAATAGTAGTTTATGATACTGTTGCATAATAGGGGTTATTAAATACGAGTGTGAGTTTAAGTACCGAGCCGTAGGCGAGGTTCTTAATAGTATCACACGAGTTTTTAATACCTAATTATGTGCAGTATCATACAGTACTTTATCTAAACTCATATAAATAATGTAATTTAAAGGTAAAAAATCGATAATATTTTGTCATAGGTTTTCATGACTTACGGGTATCGATTATTCGTCATTTCCATTGCCGCCTCCACTATTTCAGATCCAAGTTTATTTCACCTTAGTATCACTGCTATTTTTCTATCATTTTTAAAATAAACAAACATTAATCATCATGGCGCCCAAATCCGTGTGAGGAAAATCTCCTAAGTTGAGATCTCTACCGCATACGCGACCACAGACAAAGTAAATTTGCATCTAAAATTATAATTGTTTAGTCCTGATGTCTGGCCACTTATAATGTTTTTTTCTTTATTATTTTGTTTGACAAGTTGACTGACAGTAATTGAAGTATTAAAACCCAAAAAACATTATAAGTGGCCAGACATGTCCAAATACTTGTACTTTAATGAAAAAAAGTTATTTTATAGCATTATCTTGGGAAGAAAACTGTACTATAATATAATTTTTTAATTTCATTATAGACGGGTGTGCGTAAAGTGGGTCATTAAAGTACTGTTTTTGATTTCATAATTAGAACTTTACGATATGAGAGTAGATAAACAATATTTTCTTGTAGGTAGTAGGTATTTATCATAATATAAATAAGTTATATTGTTGATTAATTTATAACTCGACTATAATAAAATAATTAATTAAAGTGGAGTAAAATTATATCTACCAAAGTTAACTTACTAATAATAATTAATTTACTAATTTAACTTATTAATATAAACTTTGTTATCTCTGAATTTTACTAATAGATTTTGATTTTAAATAACCTTCGCCCTTTTGTTATTATCTTGACAATTTATTTAGTCTTTGATTATCACATTCCATCAGTTAGGGTCTTGCTTCCTCAAATAACGTTCGGCCGTTGCTTGGAGACATACAATTTGGATGTCCTCACGTTGCTGAGTGTCATTCCTTGGCCCCTTTTAGGGCCCCAAAACCATGCCCCTTAACGGATATAGCGGGGCAATACGACACCCGTCTGACTTTACATCCCTCTCGCTCAACACTCGTGTTACATTCCTTTTGGACCGGGATCACGAGTTTTGTCTCTAGTCGAAATGGCAAGATTTTGATAGTCGATAAGAATATCCTGGATGTCATTTTTAGGGATTATACTATTTTGTACTCGTCATTATGAACAACTTTTACTATGGGACCAACCCTGAAATCAGTTATTTCTAAATAACTAGTCTATTACTTTTGAGAAAATATATTTTTCTCAGTATTTTAATTTAATTATTGTAATAGAATACCCAATCTTTATAATGTCTATTAAAATTAAGTAGTTTCGATCGAGCAGGATGCTCTTATGTAAAGTGTAAATATTATTTGCATTTTGAACATCTCTCCCTTTTGGGTATAATTTATAGAAAAAAAGAAAGAAAAATATTTTATTTTTTGCGCGCCATACGACACAACTAGCCTAACTAAGAAAACAAAAAACAAAAAGTACAGTATTTCAACACATAAATAAAAAAAATATGCATTTAAGTATATATTTAATGTAAAATAACACAGTTATCTGGTTGTTCATGGTACAAGTTCTGCTTAGTTTGTGAGAATACCATCACAGGATAGGATTTCAGAAGCAGTCCCATAGTTGACATAAGAGTCGTCCATAATAACAGTGATACTTCACAAAGCATGTGAATATGAAATAACTTTTAAAAAAACAATCAAGTTATCCAAAAAAAGGTGGAAAACAATTATTTTAATTAACTACGAGGAAGCCGTGAGACTAATCAGTTGATGAGCCAGTCACGTACTGCTTAACGAGCGCTTAATTATTCCATGATTTATGCCTTTAACCGTGGTGCGAACTACAGGTAGTAAGCAGGTCCTGTTATCGTATTTGAGCAGGATGTCACGTACATATATATAAAAAAAGTAAATTTTAGACAACCTTTTTTTTCTAAGCTTTCCACCCCGCGCGAAACGAAGGTATCGGGTTAGAACCCTACAATAAGCTTGAGCTTTCAGTGAAGGAAAACATCGTGAGGAAACCATAGCACGGTGGGAGGGTACTTTGTAGTACTCATCTGGTTAGCTATCACCCTCAAGCTGAAAATTTCCATATAGGCTTTGTATGCTTACCGCCATCGGCCACATAGTCACTGACCACAGTGAGATTGTGATCAAACACAGGCCTACATGATGTAGAAAAAAAAACTTCTTCAGAAAATATGTTTTGCCATTAAAACTTGATGACCCCTTTACTCTTCATAAAGCTTGATTTTTTTAATTCCTTACATAAGTCACTATTAATTTTCAATCAAATAGTTATAGAAAATCATCAAAAGAGATTTTCATATATATACCATACAGTAGAATACCTAAAAATAAATTCTAATTGGATTTCTATCCTAGGTTATAAGACAAACGTGCGTTAAATTTAAAGTTTCGGAGGAGCTCCGCGATTTCACCCATATTTTACCCCTTTAGTGGTTGAATTGAATTTTCAAATTACCGTCTATATACAGTAATTAAATTCCTTTTCTATCCAGTGGTCTGGGAGAGTCCAATTTTTTGCGACAAAAAACAGTAGCTTACCTAATTTAACTTTCTAGATTGTGTTGTTGGTTTTTATTCTCTTTCTGGAAGTTACTCGTATGTATCTATCTAATATTATTGTTACATTTGACTTTGTCACACAGTATCTTCGTTCAATCTATACTTAATAATAATATTATAAAGAAATATTTGATTGTTTGTTTGCATTGAATAGGCTCCGAAACTACTGAACCGATTTGAAAAATACTTTCACTAATACGAATCTACATTATTCCCGAAGGTTATAGGCTTCTTTTTATCCCGGGAACGCGAGTGAAACCGCGCGGAACAGCTAGTACTAAATAAAGAAGAAGTAACTATCAGAACTACTAATCCAATCCTGAAAATTCTTTCGCATATACGAAGCTACGTTATCCTTGAAAGGATATATATCCTTTATTTGATCCATAAAATTTTCAGAGAGGTCTGTCAATGTCGTTTTCTGATCGAAGATCAGTTCAATTCGACCTTACAGAATACCGCAGACTTTATGATGTGTTCCTGCTGTGATTAAGGTCATACAAGTTCATAGGGGAAAGTATTTGTTGTATTTATGTACGAAGATTGACAAGCAGGCAGGCGTTGCGACCTGATGGTAAGTGGTTACCGTAGCATATACCAGAGGAATTGCTAATGTGTTGCCGACCTGGCTCTCAAGTGCAATAGGGTAGTTGAAACTGTCAAAAATAAATGACCAAACACCAAGCAATGCATAAAACATCTAAAAACACGTGGAAATATCAAATATGTTGTACATTTAATGCTTTTTATGATTTTTAATTACCAGTGGAACCACTAAGAGTAGATGATTTGATGCTGTGAAACTATGACGTCATAATTTAATATTTCATACAAAATTCCTTATAAACTATCGTTTTGACATTTATTAAAAAGTAGCTGATTTGATGTGTCAGTCAACTACCCTATTGCCAGAACACACCGGTAGGTGCTTGGCGACAGATTTTCAACTTGACTGTGGTAGCTAGCCAGACAGTATAAAAAAATGCACTTACTATGATCAAACATCCGTGGATCGATTGTGGTCGTAGCTGGAGTCGTCATATCCATTTCGTCATCATCATCAGGCTCTGGCGTGGTGGTAGTAGTGGTGGTTGTTGTAGTGGTGGTACGACGCCGGTTCTTCTGGCGTCGCTCTGAGCGGCGTGGGGGTGCTGTGGCCTTAATCGGCGCGGTGGCCCGGGTCGGCACGACAGTGCGGGCCGGCTGCGCCAATACTGCACTAGTGGCGCTGCCAGTGCCGTATTCGGCAAAGACGAGCGCCACTAGTGACACGGCAGCGAGCCGCACCACCAGTGGCGCTACGTGCCTCATTTTGCCTGTTGACAAGAATATATAGGTTAAAATCAATTTAAAAGACGCATGTTATTAATCTTCTTTATAATCTATCTAATCTATCAACCTTTGGTTGGAGCGAAATTCAAATTATATCACAATTTTGCAAATTGCAGCTTAGTTATAGGTCGTAAGTTATCAACATGTTATTTGCGACAGGAATGGTAGTATATTTACTGATTAATAACAAAAGAAATCATCAACATATTCCTCCAAGGTATATTAGTAACATTTTCATGAAATAGTCGTTTATGTCAGTCTTCACCTCAAGTCAAAACTGGTAAAGCATATTAAACTATTTTTTATTGTAGCTTCTTTGTAAATTTAGATTGTTCAGTTACTTTATACTGCCGGTTGTTACGGTGTGTACTAGGTACACTCTAACCATAATATGGAAATATAAAGTAAACAAGTATTATGTAAATGTGTGTCAACAAAACCTGAACACTACACATTTCTACAATATTATACTACAGGTGTTTCAGTTAGGCATGTTGTTGACCTTACCTATTTTGCATTATTATGTCAAAAAATATGTCCTGGAGACCTAACCCTAGCCGCTAACAATGAGCGCGTATCGTAACCCTTTTACCCCATTATTATTTTAGTGGTTTACGGCGGAAAGGTAAAGGTAAGTGAGACTTACGTATCATTTGAGATTTACCAAAAAAAAATAGTTTGTTTCTTTCACACTTATCTCGGTAAGCTTACGTTTTGATAAATTGTGCGGCCTAGTGTAAATACTTTTATATTCCTCTAAGAATACTTACTAGTGTAGTACCTACTACAGGTGTTTCAGCTGTGGTTTCAGTTAGGTATGTTGTTGACCTTACCTATTTTGCATTATTATGTCAAAAAATATGTCCTCGAGACCTAACCCTAGCCGCTAACAATGAGCGCGTATCGTAACCCTTTTACCCCATTGTTATTTTAGTGTTTTACGGCGGAAAGGTAAAGGTAAGTGAGACTTAAGTATCACTTGAGATTTACCAAAAAAAAATAATTTGTTTCTTTCACACTTTTTATCTTGGTAAGCTTACGTCTTGATAAATTGTGCGGCCTAGTATACTTTTAAATTCCGCTAAGATTTAATGAAACGTAGGTAATTATTTAAGGGAACAGGTATAAATGTATGTGAAATAGTGTATAGGCGACACCATTGAAGGGAAAATATCTCGAGGGTTGTATATTTTAATTATTGCTGGCTATCACCATAATCAGTCGCCAAGCACCTAGCCAGTGTGTTCCGACAAATGCACTTGAGAACTAGTTCCTTTCCAGGTATTGTGTGCTTACTGCTTACCTTCGCACAGGTAGTAACAGGTAGTATTAAAAAACGGTTTTCCATTAATCGCTACATATTATTATTGAATAGTATGTGGTTATGTATAACGAAAAGTGGTCAAAAACTCAAACCATTTCCCCTCTTTAGAAATACTTAGGTCGCCCAACATCTGTCAGAGCAGTAATGCGGTCGTTTCGCGGCGGTTAATGCCCGCCGGGTCAAAGGGCACTGTAAATTCTTTATAGTAGAATTCAATTCACCTAACACGCCAAATGGATTTTTTCTGTAAGTGGCATCATCTCTCAAATTGGGGTAAATCTATAATATTTTATTGATAATTTTGTGAAAGGTTTATTGTGTTTCATTGACATGTTGTGTTGATTTATACCTTGAGTGTGGAAAGTGTGTGTTTTTTTTTACTATGAATAGGCCTGTGTTTGACCACAATGTCACCGTGTTCAGTGACGATGTGGCCGATGATGCACACATAACCTAGAAGAGAAAAGTAGCCTATATGTTTTTCCAGGGTATGATCTATCTATATGCCATGTTTCATTCAAATCCGTTTAGTAGTTTTTGTGTGAAAAAGTAAGAAACGTTTTCACATTTTTAATAAATAATTTTACCATAAATATTTGAAAAGGGTCATATTATATTCACGACTATTTTTGACGTTACTAATGAAAAATTCAATTTTAAACAAAACTATTCCTCGTCATATATTTCTCTTATATAACATATATTTTTTACAAATCTCTTGCAACTGAAAAAATGAATCTACAATAATCATTCGTATATCATCGCCTTATTAATTAAAACAAGTTTATCAAGTTCCCGATATAGACTAGCCTATAGTATTACAGCAGTAAATCTCAAGGAGAGGAATAAAGCGTAGAGGGTAACGGGTACATTATCGAGTGGATCGAAACTAGGCAGGCTTTCAGATGTGGTCCCAGAGGATTTCACTGAATGTATTTCATCCAGACTCGGTTGGCTGTATCAGAGAGAACACACAGATGTAGAGAGGACATGCCTGTGATATATTCACTTGTAACTTAATTTTATATGTTTTTTTTTACTTTGAACTAAATTAACATTTTTTTTACTTTTAAAGGCGATGATAGCTCAGTGGTAGTGACGTCGAATGCCGAGACGAAGGTTGCAGGTTCGAATCCTATAATGAGCTTGAGCTTTCGGTGAAGGAAAACATCTTGAGGAAACCATATCACCGTGGTAGGGTACTTTGTAGTACCCGCCCGGCTGGCTACCACTCTCAAGTTGATGAATCTGTCGCCAAGCACCTTTCGGTGTGTTCCGACAGCTGCACTAGAGAGCCAGTTCCTTTCTAGGCTTTGTGTGCTTACCACCATCGGCCACGTCATCACTGACCACGGTGAGATTGTGGTCCTACACAGGCTTATACATAGTAAAAAAATAAAAATATTATATCTATACTAATAATAAATCTGAAGAGTTTGTTTGAAAGCGCTAATCTCTGGTGTTACTGGTCCGATTCGAAAAATTGTTTCACTAATAGGAAGTTACATTATCCCTGAAGGTTACTTATTTTCCCGGGAACGCGACGAGTGATGCCGCGGTGAACAGTTAGTTCCTACATATGTGGTCGGTGATGATGGCGATGGAAGCATATAAAGCCTAGAAGGGAACTGGCTCTCTGCAGCTGTCGGAACACCGGTACATGTTTGGCGACAGATTTTCAACTTGAGGATGGTAGCTGGCAGGTTTTAAGTACCCTATCACCGTGCTATGGTTTATTCTACGCCTCTACCACTGAGCTATCATCGCCTTATTTTTTGATATTTTAGAATTAAGTTATTTTCCATTTTTAACAATGTTTTCCCGTGGGTGTAATTACACCTATACTCAGTCTGTAGTCAGTAGATCATTATCTACGAGTAGTTGTATTATGTATGTAAGATCGCCTATCGTGGAGATCCTTGGGGGAGGCTTTTGTCCAGCAGTCGATGTCTTATCGCTGACATGATGATGATGATATATGTATTTTTACAAAAAGTAGTTAGTATATGTAATATATCAGTTATCTGGTTGGTTTAGTTTGGGATCAGGCCGTGGGTGAAGAGTATCACAGGATATTAATTAGTTAGTGTTAAAAAAATTTGAACGTGCTTTCCTCGACACAATCTATTCTACATTATATTAAATCTATGGATTATTGTGAAAAAAATACAAATTAAACCCTATTATATGGATGCGAGGATTTATTTTTCTTAATGTCAAAAGGTATTTCTTCGATTTGATAGAAATTAAGTGAGCTCATTCAACTTGTATCATCTAGTATTGTTCTAGGTCTGTGGTTGGTTTGCAACCGTTAGGGTATGGCTCGAGGGTATTTCAACCCACACGATTAAACTCTGATCTTTTCTTACAGACCCAATAGTTTACTTCCTACAAGTTTGAGACATTTCGAATAGTAGAAAGATACATTAACTATGATGTCAGTTCATTTGAGGCCGTCTGTATTTTCATGTACACGATAAAACGATGAAACTTTTGTTTTGCCGTGAAATTGAGGAATTGGTACGACGTAGCGTATTTCTACGAATACGCTAAATCTATCAGTGACCTGTCTGTTGCTATTTCAATAGGGATCATGACTAAAAATAATTTGTTTGTCAGTTAGATTTCCAATAAATATTGAATACATATTTTTTCTTTAGTTCCGAAAACAAAAAATAACGAAGATACAGTGCGTTAAAATTTCGCTTGACGTCACGTCTTAGTACACGTTTTATAACCTAACTGACGGACTAAACAGAATCAATGATTTTGTACCCAGACATAATTCCTATTGTCTGTCTGTACCCTGTTTTCTTCAATATTGCCATACTTTAATTAAATAATTGAATAATAACTCTTGCCGCAACTACGTCAAAGTTGGACCGTTTTAACCGTCGGGTTGTAACTTAGACAGTTATAACCTCTCCTACTTTTGTTTGGCATCGTAAGGAAAGTTTGACACTTACTGTCCTTTCGCGATACATTGCCTGTCACATATAAGCTATTTCCAAGTTGTTTGCCAATTTGGGGAAATGAAGAGACTTGTAATAAAACATTCCATTGGCAATGTTGGTTGGGTTCGATTTTATATATAGCTTTTTAACCGACTTCAAGATGGAGGTGCCTTCTCGGTATTGTAACAGGTCGGCAACACATTGATGCAAATGGCGATAGGCGACGGTAACCACTTACCATCAGGTGTTGTCAACCGTCTGACATAAAAAAGGAGGATGTTAATAATTCGTCGGATTTTTTTATTATGTATGTTCCCCGATTTTTTTGTAAGGGTATATTTCACAGATGGTATAGTCATCAGGTCAGGATCTGATGATGGGATCCTGGAGAAATCGAGGGAACTCTTCAAATTTTATAGGGACTTATCTACAATATATTTCATATACTTTCTTTCAGAAGGTTGACAAGCAGTCGTCTATTGTCATTTGCAATACCAGAGGTAATTGCCAATGTGTTGCCGACCTTACAATGCCAAGAAGGCAACTGGCTCTCAAGTGCAATTGCCGGAATACACCGGTAGGTGCTTAGTGACAGATTTTCAACTTGAGGGTGGAAGCCAGCCAGACTGGCACTATAGAGTACCTATGCTATGGTTTCTTTACGATGTTTTCCATCACCGAAAGCTCAAGCTCATTGTATGTACCCACGACCTTCGTCGCGGCATCCGACGTCACTACTACTGAGCTATCATCGCCTTAAATTTTATAATAATAATTATGAAGTGATGTTGGTGTGTTTCTGCGATGTAACTTTGAAAAAAAGTTGCTTTGTAAAGCATTCAGGTAATTAGTTATTATAAACCTGCAATACCCTTTTCCATACTTTTTCACTCACAGAAGACTGGATATTTAATTAAAAATAATCTACAGCATATTTTCTTGAAGTTTTGAATTAAAATGCCAGCACAAAAATACTTGGATTAATTAAAATATTATAAATTCACTTTTTCCAGGAGTTCAAAGATTCTCTTAGTTTAATAAAAAATGAGATACCTAGATTTATTTCATCCGGTACAGTGAGGTATCGTAGGGAATCTGACAAGCCGTTTTTAAGGCGCGTTCTTAAGATTAGGACGGAGTGCCCATTGTACACAGAGTCCGGTTGATCGAACACCAGCGCAGGTGGTCGTTCAATGAATTCTCCCGACGACGGTAGGAAATTGATTTTCATTCAGCAGGAGAAAATCTCTGGATTTTCCTTCCATTATGCTAGCCGAACAGAATTTGTGTCAAAACCGGAATAATAGATGATTGCTGATTAAAAATGGAAGTGTATTCGTGGCTTTTTACATAGAAAAGAAACTGGATAAGTGTGAGCCTGACTCGCGCACCGAGGGTTCCGTACAAACTTAACTTAATTGAGTGTAACTAAAAATGTATGCTTTTCGTAATTTTTTCTTTATCTGTGCTATAAGACGTTGCTTCGTACCAAATTTCAAGATTCTGAATTCACGGGAAGTACCCTGTAGGTTTTGATTCCCTAGCGAGTGTCAAAAATATGTATCATAAACGGCTGTATCTTTTGATTGCGTTGGCTTAGTTGGCGTTGGATTTTTTCACAGCTCTAAGGGACAGTAGACCTTAGTATTTGATATGAATATTTCAGCTTGATACCTCCACGCGTTCCTCAGAAAAAGGGTCTTAACAGACATACAGACGGACAACAAAGTGATCCTATAAGGATTTCGTATTTTCCTTTTTACCTCAAAAACTTATTTGTGATATTATTTTGCTGATTTAATAATGCAAAAGATGAGAAAATATGTTTTCTATTTACAGACTGAAAGCAAAATTATTTGCTGCTCAAAAATCTTCGTTTGCTAACGAGTTTTATAATATTTTATGCTACGTTTACACCCTTTGCAGCTTTCATAGGCACTCAAGGTGATGCACTAATGAAATTATCCAACGTGTAACTTTTAATTAAAAGCGTCGAGTCTACTTGAGCAAGTACATACAACTTACATCTCCAAGTTATTATGAATTTTTAATAATGTTTGCTTGAATGAAAATACAAGATTCACAACTTTGATTGATTAATAATATTGATACCATTTGCCCTGTGGCTTTACTCGCTTTCTCGGGATAAAGAGGATATGATATAACAGACTTATAATCGTTATTTTGTCCAATGACGTCACTTTTTTAGGGTTCGTAATCTATTGTTATACCGTGTAATGGATTGGTTAAAAAAACTTGTTTTAATTAAAAAGTTTTACTGATTATTTTATTTTAGGAAAGGTGTGCCGGTTTATCGTAGTCGCAGCCGCTCTACCTACAGACAAACTTTGAAATCATTTATAGGGTTCCGTATCACAAAATAAGTTTTGCAAATGTATTTTTTAAAATTTTAAGATAAATAGATTTGTTTTTTTTTTTTATAAAATAGTCGAAAATTTACCATTCCATATTCAAAACCATTATGAGAAAAATACAGAAAATAGTTCTTTACTTATAGGTATAGATTACAGGAAAACCTATAAGAAGTCTGTAGCATAGGAAATTAGGAATTCTCGGTGCGTGAATCAAACTCGCACTTATCCAGTTTTTTGTTTATGGATGGAGATCTTTAGTACCTAGTAATCAATCTTGTTTTATAAAATGTTTTTTTTTTACCAAAATATTTATATATTTTTTAAATTTATGACAAACTAAGTTTGTGTCCGGTATACAATTCCGTAGGATACAATTTTAATATGTATTTTAAAAGTATTTATGTTTGAAACATTTTTAAATTTAACCACGTATTCCCAATAGTACAAATAAAAGATACGGACGGACGGACGGACGTGATGAATTATAAAATTCTATTTGCAAACGGAACCCAAAAAATGTCCTATATTGAGGCATGTTCGTGGGGTATTCGAAAACTTTCTCAGAGCCGTGCATGCGAGGGTACCCCTTTCCCAATTTATGACGTCACGTGCATTTGAATAAGTTTACCATAAAAATGGGCGTTCTGCGGCCAGAAACTTTGGCAATAAAATGCAAATGGTGACATTGGTGGAGCTACTAGATTAAGGGACCTGCGGGCTTTGTGTATCTAACCTAGGAATGTGAGGTGGAATAGTCTGCAGCGGCGCGGCCGGGTATCCAGTTGTGCCGAAAACCGGGTGACTCTTTATTTGACGGGATTTGAAATAGGAATGCGAAGATTTGTGTTTGAGGTATCCGTTTTTTTTAATGAAAACGCCGTGTAACTTTGCTTTTTACTTAAAACCCCGACTGCAGTACGAGAAAAATACTGCTATTTTTTATAAGTACTTCTTTTCATTCTAAATTACATTTAATAAATGAAATAATAATAATGAATATACCTACCCATTAACATATACTTACACCCAGTCATTATTTCATATTTTGTGGAACTGTACTACTGCCGAAAAACGATTCTGGCCAAAGCCAAATCTGTCCAATCAAGATTCTGCCGAAAACCGATTCTGCCGTATACCGCTGGAGGGTATTTATTGCATATATTTTTGTAATCACCTTTTCACGAATCTAACGATATATCATGTGTGAAGAATGTCCCAGGATATTGATTTATCATTCATCTAAATCGGTTCAGCCGTTTACTAGTAACAAGGGAACATAGAGACGGACATACCTACTTACATAACGGTCAAATACATAACCTTCCTTTTTGGTGGTAAGATACTTTGTATTTCTCTCTCTTCATTTATATTTACGTGAATCAACCGGTGGTAGAGTCTATTGTAATAATTGTTACTATCGACGGCCTAAACTGAATAAATGAGTTTTGAGTTTGAGTTTCTTCTGGCTGTACCCACAAGTAAGTTATGTAAATGATTAATTATATTTTAATTGTATGTACTGTTATGCACGCCCCCAGTGGCAGAATATGTGGACATAAAATAGTATTAATAATATCGTGTACTTAAACCATGTTCTTGCAAATAAAGAATCTGAATCTGAATCTAAGAAACCTCGGCAGATGTATTTGAGAGCCAGTTCCCTTCTAGCTTTCTAGCTAGTGATTACCACTTTGTATTCGTCATCACTTGTCGTCATAGTGATGTAGTGGTAGAATATAGTTGTACTAGTATTTTCGTGAAATTACATAAGTACCCCTTTGTTGGATCAATTTTGTTACATTACTTATCTGGATTTAATGCTCAAACGATTGTAGCTTCTATTGTTCTTAGAAATAAAATATGAATTTCCGAGTCATGTCGTTTGACATGGGTCACGTTATATAGACAAGCCATTTACTATCTATAATGCGTGTAGGTACTTATAGATTTATGAGTAGTAGTAATTTTATTTATTTTCGGAGATTGATATTTTATGGAATTAGGTGGGTTTGAGTAGATACTTTATTTTTCAGAATATATCATTATTTTTGTAATCGATGGAGAATTATTTTCTCTATTCTATTGTAGTAAGCTACATCATCGGCGAGTATAGTATAAAATAACATAGATGAAGCATCGGCAAAATTCGTAAAATCGATCGTTCCCGAAAAGAGTGCGCCTACAACATTACTCATGAGTTAAAAAATGATCTTGTTGAACGTTGAATGGCGCGATAATGAATGATTTTTATTAGTTGTGTAAATCGGAAGTGAAGTGTACGAAAACGATTTGCCGATGCTACATCTAAGTTGTGTCGTACTGTAACATGTATTTTATTTTCAAATTAAAAATTTTGATCGTAACCTCAGTTTAAAAACAATCAAATTAAAAAGTTATTTTTTTTGGCGTGCGCTGCGAAATCTATTGATATAATATAATACATAAAATGAAAAGGTGACTGACTTACTGATGTATCATCAGCTTAAGTCACTATTAGGTATATAAGGATCGGGCTGAAATTTAGCATAAAGGTATATGATGATCATCATCGCTAAAAAAGGATTTTTGCAAATCCCTCCTCTGGGGGTAAAATTGGGGATCACAAATTAAACCGCGGGGCGGCAAGCTGGTATACTACATCATGTGTGAACAATATTATTTTTTACACCTCCTGCCTACCAGAGATACTTTTTGTTTAGTATGTTGCTGAAATTTTAGTATTGTATTCCTAACCAATTAAAATATATCCGAAAAATAGTGAAAAAAATCTCACCTCTCGGAAAATGGTTTTTCACCATGTCCTTCATATAGGACAAAGTGACGATATTACCTTGTCATTTATGTAGGACATAGAAAAGTTTTGGAATATAAATTGTTATCAGGATAGAATTATAATCTGAAAGGAGTAACAATCTTTTATATAATGTTTTTTTTATTAGAAAATATAAAAAAAGAAACATAACTAAACATTTTCTCAAACAAAATTAATAAAATTCATACATGAATACACAATCATAAATGAATTAATAATTAACATTATTTACTAATCAGTCGTAAATTAGGCACTTATGTAGAGATCAAAAAGTAGGAACTAAACTTATGTACTAAGACTACTCATTACCCGCATGAAAATTGGAATAACAGTTCCGATTTGCCGTAAAACCAAGGTAAATTTCAATTTTTTTACAAAAAACTGTTGTTTTTTTGTCACATCCGCTTGTCCTACAACGCGATTGTTTTGGACCATATTCAGGTAAAAGTAAAGCTGTCTTGTACGGCGTTCCTTGCAGGGTATTGGTTTTATACCTTACGCTTCTTATGTTTTGGTTCAAGTTCTTCATACCTACTCTTCTCCTCCGAAACCACCATCACTTTCTTTTTCGTTATCTGTCACAAATTTGTACCCGAATCCTATTAATAGTCTCTCATATGAACAATATATTTCTTTGCTGTACCTTTTATTATTCAACAACTGTATTGTAGCCAAGCATTGACTGCAGCAAGGTCAAAAAGGTAACTCGAATGGAACATTTTCTTGTTCGATTACGCGATGGGAAGACTGAAATTATGCTTTCGCATTCGGTCAGTATGGTTTTTATGCTCTGATTCATCCACCAACTTTTCCGGGCATGACTAGGACAACGATCCAGAGTTTCTGCCTCCAGAACTGACTCAAACAAAGAGTTATCACGAGACTAGTGAGTCCAGCAACTCAGACGAAGATGATTATGCTCTGATTCATCCACCAGCTTCTTCAGCGCTGTCTGACAGTTCTTCAACGCGATCTCGCTCAAGAGGACGTAGAAGAACAAGACGTGGACGTGGACGCGGACTTAGTAGCGTACGTGACTCAAATCTTGGCGAAGAAAGTTAGCTGACCCAACCGTCATTTCCAATGTAAACTAAGTCCGCGTCCATGTCCACGTCTTGTTTTTCTACGTCCTCTTGAGCGAGATCGAGATGAAGAACTGTCAGACAGCGCTGAAGAAGCTGGTGGATGAATCAGAGCATAATCATCTTCGTCTGAGTTGCTGGACTCACTAGTCTCGTGATAACTCTTTGTTTGAGTCAGTTCTGGAGGCAGAAACTCTGGATCGTTGTCCTAGTCATGCCCGGAAAAGTCTAATTCAAATCATTTAACGCTTCAACTATGCCATTATCTGTTATAAATAAAAATAATTGAAAATATCTTCCAATGTACTACACAAAGTACAGTTGAAGTAAAACTTTCAAAACTTTAACTACCTACATTTGTTCTTTGTATAGGACATAGAAAAACAAATCAAGATAACTCGAACATTATTTATTTTTACGCAAAAATAACACTGTATAACTACGTCTCGAAGTATTAATTACTTACTAATTATACAAAATCTATATTTTTTTAAGAATTTTATAAGATTTCAATGGATTGACTTACTTATGCGTGAGCGCCCGATAGTTTCTTCACCCTCCGACGCCATTTTTAAATAAAATTACTGATGTGAAGTGTCACTTAAATTTTTTTTCGTATTCCTAAATATCCGATAGATGTCACTATAAAGTAGAATTAGTATTTTCGTTCAAAAATAAAGCGGCAGAATTTTTTAATTCTTATGTACTATGAGTAGTACAGATGTAGGTACGAGGTTAAAAAACTTCTCAACGAATTTTGATGAAACTTACCACAAACTCTGAAATAACATATAGGCTTGTTAAGCCAGAAACGAGCGTGAAACCACAGGATATGGCTAGTATTACAAATAGCAGGTAGTTATATCCCACAACTATACAACATAAAATATACATATTCTTCTGCTGCCGATCGGCATGTAAAAATAACAATATGATTTATTTGCACAGACATAGGGTTTAAAATCAAATGTGTTACACAGATATGTGTAGAAAAGCAGAATAAAATGAAGAAGGCACTAAAACAATACTTAATATGCCTCTAACGACGCATCGTTATGTCTTTAATGTTGCCGACACAACGCAACTTTATTACTGCATCATTCTCTCTCGCTCTTTTTTATATGTCTGTCTCTTACATGGATGCGTCTAAACATACAGAACAATATTGATTGTATTTTTATTTAGATACTACGGAAGCTAGTATCTCCCGCTGTTTCTCCCACTTTTCAAAAACTTTCCTTGGATGTGTACTTATTATACGTCATAAGAGCTATCTGATTGCCAAATTTCAGTCCGATCCGTTCAGTGGTTTGAGATGTGCGTAGATCGACGGAGTCGAGTGGCGACCACGAATCGGAACACGAAGCGTGGGCAGGTCCCCCACAAGGTGGACCGACGATCTTGTGAGGGTCGCGGGAAACCGCTGGATGCGGGTAGCGCAAGACCGGCCATCTTGCAGATCCTTGGGGGAGGCCTCTGTCCAGCAGTGGACGTCTTTCGGGTGATATGATGTTGATAGATCAGTCAGTCAGTCACGCTTTGCTTTTATATTACTTATTACTAGCGGACACGGAACACGTCGTTCTGCTCGGAAAACACTTGTATACCGACAGCAGCGCCACCTACTGGGTCGAATTATGTTTTAAAACCATCCAGGATTCCATTGATATTGTATATTTTATATTATTTTATAATTGTACACAATTCCTGTGTTCCCCTAGGAAATTATAATTCAATAATGATATTAGGAAATTTTAAAAAGCTATTGAAAAAAATCGGTTGGGGTTATTTATTTTATTTTGCATACATTAGAAAGTATTCTCACAAAAGTACATTTCTTACAACCCCCCAAATACCGCTATCCTTACAAATATCCCGATGTAATACTCCGATAGATATTTAGGAAATGCATACAATGACGGATTAGATAATTTTCCGTTAAGGTGGCTGACATATACGACTATTTCATGAAAATGTTACTAATATACCTTGGAGGAATGTGTTGATGATTTATTTTGTTATTAATCAGTAAATATACTACCATTCTTTTCGCAAATAACATGTTGATAACTTACGACCTATAACTGAGCTGCAATTAGCAAAAACGTGATAAAAATTGAATTTAACGCTCCAACCGAACGTTCACCCTTAACATAATATACCTATACTAAAATTTCATTCATACTGGTCCAGCCGGATTATTTATACATATAAAATTCATGTTAGTGATTGAAATCAGTGTTATTTATCGCGCGACCGGAATTGATTTCATTCATTCCCTCCGGAGTGTTTACTCTGTAATCAACAGCGTTTATTTCCATTCAAATTGAACTTTTTACTTTTTTTTTGTATTAAAAACGACAGTTTATTACGTGGAAAATTTAATTATTGCCACTAGTTTGTTTTTAAGGTAACGGAACCTTTTTAGGATCACTCGTGTGTCTGTCTGTTACAGCTAATTTGCTCCATAACTCCTGGATGGATTGAGTTTAAAGGTACACATTATGTAAGACGGTGACTCAAAACGCGACGCGCGAACGTATAATGTACAAAAATATTCTTAAACTTCGGGGCCACTTTTGAGGATAAATTAAAAAATTAAAAAAAAAGTTTTGCAAGCTATTATCATGTGATATATCAAATGAAAGGGCTCGTTGTGAAAATCTCAAATTTAGCAGTTAAAGTAAGTAGGTTGTTTAATAATTTCAGTTATCTGGTTTCCATAATTATAAGTTCTGCTTAGTTTGGTATCAGATAACGGTGTGTTTATTTTAAATGAAATTAATGTTTATTTAATTTATATTATACTAGCTGTTCCCGCGGCTTCACTCGTGTTCCCGGGATAAAAAAGTAGCCTATAGCCTTTGGGGATAATGTGGCTTTCTATCAGTGAAATAATTTTTCAAATCGGACCAGATCAGACCACTCCGGAGATTGGCGCGTTCGAACAAACAAACTCTTCAACTTTATTATTAGTATAGACTTTGATGTAAGCACTTACTTTGATTTTTTCTATAATACAGTCTTTAATATAGGTATAATACAGCCTGCTCCAATATTTTGGAAGTTATCAAGGTTTTTACCGACTCGCTTTCCTTACGACTCGAGTATAATAACGCCTTTTAAGTAAATTATATCCACACTTACATCAGTGTACTCATTATGAGAACCCCGGGCGCTTGTTAACTAAATTACTCAACAGTAAACTGATTTGTTAATTTTAGTGACAATAAGAGTAACCCAATTAAATAGCTGAGCTGTTGACTATAAACACATTTGGGGCTGGATTACGAAACCCACTTCACTTGATATTGTCATAATCAACACTTACTTCACTTGATATTGTCATAATCAACACTTACTTCACTTGATATTGTCATAATCAACACTTACTTCACTTGATATTGTCATAATCAATACTTACTTCACTTGATATTGTCATAATCAACACTTACTTCACTTGATATTGGCATAATCAACACTTACTTCAATTGATATTGATGCAATCAACATCATGAAGGACTCCTTGAGTTTTCAGTCAAGAAAACTGAATAGTGTAGGAATGTACTTCTTGATATGCGATATACTAACTGGATAGGTTAGGTACCTATTGCTTGTGACTAAAATGAAAATGGTGATGATAGCTCAGTGGAGTGACGAAGGTGTCACTGTGTAGATGTGAAATCTTATAATCAGCTTTAAAAAAAAAAAGTAAAACCTTCTTCAAAGATAATACAATTAATATGGGACCAACTTGTAGCTATACGCAAAATGAAAAACAAACAGCCCGAATTGACAACCTCCTCCTTTTTTGATGGAGGTTAAATTTGAGCTCAAACTCAAACTAAAAATCATTTATATATGCCCTAGTATCACACTTATGAACGTTACAAACGACTCTACCGCCAATACACTTGAACTGAGAAGTCTCCGGCAAGAAACTCTTTCTCAAAATTTCCCTTTTTCTTTCTCGTCACATACACTGGCTGATAGTAGGTCAACCACTATCCTTTCGGAAAATTTATACCACTGACGGCGAACTCTACCACCGCGCGCGCTCATTGGTCAAATCAAATACACACTTTTTGTAACACACTTCTGTCTCTTTTCACGAAGTCACCCCCACAGATTGCAGGAAAGCGAGAGGAAAGTTGTTATACAAAAAATGCCAGCATGAAATCGAATACATTGTAAATAACGCGACGCAAAAATTGGGATTAAAAACTGTCCACAATTGGGCGGACCTCAATCAAATTGTAGCATCTCTTAATAACCAGCTATTTCCCTCACGACGATCGGCAAATGTATAATAGAATTTTGACGCGGGTCGGTAAGATGAAACGAATCGATCATTTACGGCAATACGGGACCCGATACAAATAATTTCTCCCTCAATTTTACTGATATTAGATACGAAACAGGGGAAAACAATAATGTTAGAGACTCGCCCGTATTTCTGGTGATGAGCCATCGAACATGATTGATGACTACTATTCCCTTGATATATGAAGACCTAAGTCTTAGGCCACGCTTATTGAGAGGTTTTTGAGACAAGATAAAAATAGTTTTTTTTAATAGGTAAGTGAAATGTAGGTACTTTTATATATTGAGCGAATATTCCGTTTTTTAGGTCATACTTTCTTTTTCCTGCTTAATTATCCGTGTGAATATTTTTATTAGGTAGGTAGATATACCTTTTTAAAAAACATCTTAGCGGCTGCCTTGAGCAGTGCGTTGATATCTCAGTGAAGCTTTCCTTTTATATAGGTATATGTGGTCTTATTCATAAAAACGAACGCGTTCCCGAGATAAAAAGTAGCTTATAAACATCGGGGATAATGTAGCTTCCTATTAGTAAAATATTTTTTCAAAAGGACCAGTAACTCCATATATTAGCGCGTTCAAACTCTTCAGCCTTATTATTAGTATAGATTTTTATGTAAAATATAAACACAAACTGATACTATTATTGCATTGAAGCTTGAAGCAGCAAAACAAACAATCATAAAACCCACTCAAGACGAAGCGTGCCGTGCTCCCTTCATAGTATGCTAATTTGATGCAATGTTACAGTATGTAGGTAGGTATGTTAATAATTGCGACGGCGCATGTTTATTCCTAAACATATAGGTATGTTGTATAGGTATAACTCATTATATTCATACCGGCTTGTTTAGAATTGCATACTATAAGATTTTCCCTATAATCTCCGAGGATGTTTTCAAGACCAAGTGAAATCTTTGCATTTATTGACGGGCCAGTTGGTGCAGTTGGTTAAGACACCACCTATTGCGCCGCAGGTCGTCGGTTCGATTCCCATCCAGGACAAACATTTGTGTATGAACATGTCTGTTTGTCCTGTGTCTCGGTGTAATTATCTATATAAGTATGTATTTACAAAAAAATAGTTTATGTATATCAGTTATCTGGATTCCATAGTACAAGCTCTGCTTAGTTTGGAATCAGATAACCGTGTGTGAACAATGTCGCAGGATATTTTTTTTTTATTTTAGATTTACTAGCTACTTCCCACGGATTCACCCGCGTTCCTGGGACAAAAGCTTAGTATTAATGGAAGATTTTTTTTAATCGGACCAGAAACTTCAGAGATTCTATTCCTACATCTTTTTATAATATTAAGACCTATAGATTCAGTCATTCTACTAATATAAATGTGAAAGTATTGTGAGTATGGATGAATGTTTGTTATTCTTTTACGTAAAAACTACTGAATGTATTGAGAAGAATAGCTTTTTACGCAAATTACAATGCAAAATATTATTAATTAATGTCAAGAATAAATAGGAGATATTTCTTCATTAATGCCACCGATTTATAAACAAAGACTTAAAATTCTAATGAGTTTTCAAACAGTCGGTGATTAAAAGTATATCTGGCTGATTGCAGTAACACCGCAAAGATTTATTTCTATAGCAAATTGTTAATTGCCCTTACCATTATGTAGATAAAGCTCTGGTTTTAGTTTTAGTTGAAACTCGTAATTACTATCGTTAAAATAAACGAATATTAAAATTTGATAGTTATAATTCTTTGAAAGCCTTATCAGTGAGATATTAAATACTGCTTTCAAAACGAGATGAAAGATACTATATTTATATTATAAGCCTTCGTAGTGAAGTAACAGACAAACGTTTTTTCATCAAAAGCTCAAGGCGTTCTTATGAAAATATTTTAGTTTTCCTTTCTTATTATATTTATGTTACACTAGCTGTTTCCTGCAATTTCACCCGCGTTTCTGGTAGAATACGTACCTAGCCTATGGCAGAGTATAGTTAGACTATATTACCTTTTTTCAGAATCAGACCAGTAACTCCAGAAGTCCATAGATTATCTCATCCTCATTCTATCATACATCCCCGAACTTATAAACTTCACCTATTTATAACATACTAGTTGTAACCCACGGCTTTACTCGCGTTCCCGAGATAAAAAGTAGCATATGTAGCAAGTGAAATATTTTTTCAAATCGGACCAGTATCGCCGGGGATTAGCGCGTTCAAACTAACAAACTCTTCAGCTGTAGGTATAATATTTGTATAGATAGGTATTAGCAAGTATTAGTGTACATGAGTAGATAGTATTTTTCACATTACCTTTCACTACCTTTCGCGCCACAGGTCGTGGGTTCGATTCCCATCCAGGACAAACATTTGTGTGCATGAACATGTCTGTTTGTCCTGAGTCTGGGTGTAAATATCTATATAAGTATGTATTTACAAAAAAAAAAGTAGTATATGTAGTATATCAGTTATCTGGTTTCCATAGTACAAGCTCTGCTTAGTTTGGGATCAGATAACCGTGTGTGAAGAATGTCCCAGGATATTTATGTCAAATGATGACGCATAACTTCTATTTTGTAGCTTTTCATTCAGTATTTGCTCATAGAAAATAAAAAATCTTGACAGCAAAACGTTACCATAAGTTTTTCGGAAACGTTATAAAAAGAAACAAACTTGTTGTAATATTAAAATAGACGTATAATAATTTACTTATGAAAAAATAAATATCGCTTATTAATATTGATGTAGGTATATAAGAGGAGGCTATCTGTGTTACCAAACTGGCGGTGACAAGCGAGACAGGAGAATCGTAATTTTGGTAAAAATATGGTTTTATGTTATCTAAAAAGAAACTAAGCCTTTTTTGAAAAAAGTAAGAAAACTATTCCCTTTCTAATGGATTTCAGAAATCATGTTAATATTTGTCAAGTTATTTGGATGGCCCAAATAAGAGAAGAATGCATTCTTAGTTTTAAGAAGGGGCATATTTACGATTTTTTTCTAACGTAACTAATGAAAAATTCCAATTTAAAAAAAAAACTATTCCCCGTCACATATTCTCTTGTTTCACATATATTTTTTCCAAATCTCTTGGAAGAAAGAGTACAGAGAAAAACGCATTTTAGAATCATCATTTCACGTATTGCATCGCCTTAAGAGGCGTAGCCAGCATTCTCTCCCATGTTTTCCAGGTGCTTGTATTTGCCCTAATCAATAAATCCCCCGTAGGGAGCGAAAAATGTTTCGGTTTATATAGGCAGCCACGTTTCGTCTCCACGGGGAAGGTAATTAACTGAAAGGGAACATGAAAATAACCTTCGCAAGGCATTATAAGCGAGATGAAAAAAGAAATAGGACAATTTTTCGCCTTAATTAACAATTAATTTTTATTGTAAAAATATTTCTTGTATTTAAACGAAAATTATGCTCGAGATTAGCGAGATTAAAAATATTACATTTAAATAGGTGATATAGGTACCTACGAATATATTATTTTACAGTCATTGCAAAAATAACTAAAAGGCATTCAAGACATTAGAAAATAACTACTACAAAATATAAAGTTTTTTTTTTACTATATACAAGCCTGTGTTATTGACCACAATCTCATCGTGGTCAGTGATGATGTGGCCGATGATGGTAAGCACACAAAGCCTAGAAAGGAACTGGCTCTCAAGTGCAGCTGTCGGAACACACCGAAAGGTGCTTGGCGACAGATTTTCAACTTGAGGGTGGTAGCCAGCCAGGCGGGTACTACAAAGTACCCTACCATCGTGCTATGATTTCCTCACGATGTTTACCTTCACCGAAAGCTCAAGCTCATTGTAGGATTCGAACCCGGGACCTTCGTCTAGGTATCTGACGTCACTACCACTGAGCTATCATCGCCTTGAGTGATAAGTGTGTGAGATTTATACAATACTAGCTGTTCCTCGCGGTTTCACTTGCGTTCCCGGGATAAACAGTAGCTTATAACCTTCGGGGATAATGTACTTTCCTATTAGTGAAATAATTTTTCGATTCGGACCAGTAACTCTGGAGATTAACGCGTTCAAACAAACTCCTCAGCTTTATTATTAGTATAGATTTAGTGTTTATTTATTTTAACTCAAACTCAATACAATTTTTTTGCTTAGCCCCCGATAAGGCACTTAAGAACGTCGAAAATTATAATTGACCGCTTCAGAATACACTTAAACTGAGAAGTACGCGGGATACAAAAATGACGTAAAATAGGGCTTAACTCTGTTACATAACTATGAGAAACAAACACAAAAAGACAACCTATAATCGAGTTTTAAAAACATTTTTTTTTTTCAATTTTACCGTAACATATTTTATACAGCGTGCATCCTGCAGGGTTGTGAAAAATGCAATTAAGATTGGAGCGCCAACTCTCCCGGTGTAAAATTTCTTGAATTTTTTACCGTATATTTCACGCCATGGCTGATGGAAAAAAATGTTGGCGAAATAACTGAACTCTGTTATTGACAAATTTCTGTGATGCTATTACAGTTTATGGATTTAAACTGAACGACGCACTGGTTATTTAATTTCATGGTAATAATACCTGCAGGATTACAAAAAATCGTATTATATTTACTGATTAGAGATTAAAAATGTTCGATTTTGTCTCTTTATATGATAACTAGCTTCCGCCCTGCGGTTTCACCGAGGGATCTAAAATGTATTCTATGTCTTAATCCAGGTTATAAACTGTGTTCCAAATTTCATCCAAATTCATTCAGCAGTTTTTGCGTGAAAGAGTAATACATACATCCAGTCTCGCAAATTTTCACATTTATTTATTGGATAATTTGGAATTCTAATTTTAATTTTCATCATCATCATCATGATAGGTACTAAAAAGTTGGTAACATTATAAACAAACTATCGTTTTTATTAAACACTTTGATAGTTCAGGTATCCTATATCACGAATTGATTCAAGTTGATAAAAAAAGAAGCCAAAAGTACATTATCTCATAAACTCTGCAAACATCAAACACTTTTTCGGGCATTATTGTAAAAAACGCTATGTTTTTTAATACCTATTTGGTAAAAACTCAAATGTTTTAATGAAACAAATAATCTAAATATAAAATGGCTTCCTAAGTACATTATCGACATGACTAACGTCATTCAAAGCTTCAGTTTCATGCAAAGGACGCGAAGGTGCAATCTCCGCAGGAACAAAAGCGTTCACAGCCACAGCACAACGCCACTCAGGTTGTTTGTGTGTCACTCTCGATCTATCAAACACCATCCGGCACAATAGCGCATTTAACCCTCACGCAAATTCACAGCCTTTCACGGAATACTTTTTTTTTTTAAACTATAATCGAGATTAATTTTTACAGACAGTTTTTATTGTAACTAAAAATTAGTTAATTGATTTTTTATTTTTATTTATTATGGTGAATTTTAATTCAAAATTTAATAATTTAGGTACAAAATTTAATAATGCATTTTTTTATTTATGTATATACATATTTTTTTATAGAATACCTAGTACCTGCCGTAATTATTATATTACGAACCTTTGCCTTTGCAGTAAACATTAAAGAAAAAGACAGCTATAACATATTCTATCCTTCTCCGACACAGTGTAACTGAGAACTTAGAAAGTTTCCTTCAACCTTTGTCAGGTAAGTAGGCAAATACTTATTGTCGGCATTCACAAACGTTGGTCCTGGCGAGGGGAGACCCTTTCTTGTAATTAAGGCCTCGATGCGTCAACTTTGCTGTGATGTGGGTTTAAAAGGCAAAGCAGACTTTGTACCTTCATATCGATCGTGTCTACCCTCAAATTAGGTTATTGTTGAGATTTTTAAAGCTTAAGTACGTGTACCCTGGCTGGTATTTGGTTACCCTTGGTAATTACGGCTAACTATCACGCCATAGATCTTCGATTCAATACCTATGATTTGTCTGTTTGTCCCCGCTAGATTTTCGAGATCGCGCACCTTTGGCACGCCATCAGGCAAACTTATGAGGATTAAGAACAGCAAGATCAAGAGCAGCCCAACGTGGAATCACATTCTGTGGTATCACGCCCCAGAAGGGGGAGAAGTGGCATGGGAAAGTGTAATCGTGGGAGATGCGCGAGCAAGTAGCGCGCTTCTAAGCTACTTCTGCCTATGTTACTCTTAATAATATGAGATATATGCTAGTGAACGTCACGTAAAAATCGGTCCAGCTATTTTGGAGATTAGCCGGAAAAACTAAACAAAATGGTATTTTTTTACAAAATCAAGTCAATGAAGTCTAAGACAGTTTTCAGGTACATAAATCTGCTGACCTAGTCTGGTTGTTTGTTGGAAAAGACCCTTAAATTAGCTCTCGGTGACTGATTGTTGATAAATTAAGAAACGTATACTTTTAGTAACCTATCCAGATGGATCGCACCCTGAACGCCGGCGCCGGGCAATTATGTAAATGACGATACTCATCTGCATTTAATTCATGATCGCCGCTATCGGCCATTTGAATTAAAAACATATTAATTTAATTCTTAATTGATACAAGGATTTTATTGATAATACGATTATAAATAAATATCCTGGGACATTCTTCACACACGGTTATCTGATCCCAAACTAAGCAGAGCTTGTACTATGGAAACCACATAACTGATATACTACATATACTACTTTTTTTTTGTAAATACATACTTATGTAGATATTTACACCCAGACACAGGACAAACAGACATGTTCATGCACACAAATGTTTGTCCTGGGTGGGAATCGAACCCATGACCAATAAGGCGTAATAGGTGGTGTCTTAACCAACTGAGCCATCTGGCTTGTCAATAATAACGTTGAACAATAAATCGAGGTTCTTGTGAGGGTCGCGGGAAAACGCTGGATGCGGGTAGCGCAAGACCGGCCATCGTGGAGATCCTTGGGGGAGGCCGCTGTCCAGCAGTGAACGTCTTTGGGCTGACAAGATGATGATGATGAACAGTAAAAATAAAACAGTAAATATGTGGCAATGGCCCTTTCTGTTCTGTTTTTACATACATAACATTAATTTTACAACTAGGTACCTCTCTCTTTCTAACCAGTGAATTTAGGTCTTTATTGGTCATGACTGTGTCCATGTTAATGACAATTTCATAGTATATGTATAATTGTTTCTAACAAAAATCATTAGAATGGGATGAAATAAATTTAGTTCTGTCAAATTAGTCCGATTGATTATTTCAACGTGAATTTTGGTGCCGATCTTAGTTAGTCACGACCCTCATAGACTAATTTGACAGCTTTAAATCTCTTCTTAAAATTAGTTTAGTTTGTTAGGAATCGACACCGACTTATCTTGACTTAAACCGTCCAATAAAAAAGTAAAAAGTTTAAACTCTCCGAGAGTTTCTCAAATCGCTGACTGTCACTTCACCGTCGGATTCACAGAATAATTTTTGAAATTGAAATGAGATTTCAACATTTTTGAACGAACCGAACCAGTGCTGGCAATGGTAACCTGATTTTCTGGTGTTCGCCGTAGGGCTGGCGCGACGTCCCGAGACATGTCGGGACATGCCTGTGATGCACGTACCGATTAGATTCGGTGAAATAGAAAATTTGGTGTTCCGATAACCAACAATCTGTGCGAGGCGATCAACCATTAAATACGCTCTCGCTACGCTTATAGAATATCGGATGGGACTTAAGTAGACACGTACACCTATATATTCTTTTTTATGCACGAACTTCAGAACAGTTTAAAAAGAGAAGCAAAAAGAAAATGGCGCGAGTTGAAAATCCACGACAGTAACATTATATACATTTGACTGAACTTGAAAAATTTAGCATTGAGTTCTGCTCATATTTTTGACGCTTTGAAGAGCAATGTAGCAAGAATGCTGTGCAGGCGTCCAAAATAAGTTTTTAGTTTAAAAATTGTTGACTGCAGAGGTGCGATCTAGACACGCTCCGTGAGTATGCAGTGAATGCATTCGGGTTGGGAAAGATTTTCCTTATTTCTCTATAGTGTCTCGCCATTTTGGCGAGGCGGGCGGGCGGCCACATGGGACTCAGGGTACATGATTTTTTACTTAGAGCTGTACAGGTGAGGGACGCGTATGTTTAAAGTTTTTGGAACCGGTATTTTTCATCTTTCTTTTATGTTTGTTATAGAATTTATTGCAAAAATAAAGTTCAATATTACTAGGTTTTATTTTTTATCTACTCTCATATCGTAATGTTCTTATTATGAAATCAAAATCAGTACTTTAATGAGCCACTTTAGGCACACCCGTGTATAATGATTCATTATAGTACAGTTGTTGTTCCCAAGATAATGCTATAAAATAACTTTTTTTCTATTAAAGTACACTTTGGACCTATCAATAGTATAATCAATCAGTATCAATTCAATTTGACGATGACAATGTCACAAATTTTTTAACTTGAACTTTAGAGGTAAGAATTTTTGGGAGTTGGCAACAGGGATTTGATTAAGTATATGATTATTGTGTCTGTATATTTTATTGTTTTTGCCTACACATATCATTTTGACCAAAAATGACACAAAAATAGCATTTTTTTTTTTTTTTTTTGCAAAGTTGGTAGAAATTCAATTTTTTTAAATGACATTATTTATATGAGTTTAGATAAAGTACTGTATGATACTGCACATAATTAGGTATTAAAAACTCGTGTGATACTATTAAGAACCTCGCCTACGGCTCGGTACTTAAACTCACACTCGTAGTTAATAACCCCTATTATGCAACAGTATCATAAACTACTATTACACACTAAAATTATTTTAATCATGTTACATCTCTTTCTTGAACATCATTGAAAAATATTCAAATCTAATTAGTCAAATTAGTCTATGCTACCTAGCTACTAACTGAGATACCTAGACAGATTAAATTCAGTGGCGTATTTTGCCCTACATTTTTTAGGGGCCCAAAATAATGTGTTTTACCTTATGAAACGGAAAAAAAACGAATGGCCCAGCAGTCTAAAGTGTTTTAAAATCCCGCTATGGGGGCTCCATTTAATTGATATGACGGTAGTTACGCCCCTGATTAGATTAGTTAGATACCTAGTAAATAACAGAATATATTTATACTAGCGACCAGCCCCGGTTTCTCCCGGTTTTTCTCAGCTTTTCTCTACTATATTATGCATTTATTATACATATAAACCTTCCTCTTGAATCACTCTATCTATTAAAAAAACCGCATCTAAATCCGTTGCGTAGTTGTAGAGATCTAAGCATACATAGGGACAGACAGACGGGAAGCGACTTTGTTTTATACTATGTAGTGATTAGCGATCCGCCCCGGCTACGCACGGTTTTTCTGTACTACAATATGCATTTATTATACACATATAAACTTTTCTCTTGAATGATTCTATCTATTAAAAAAACCGCATCAAAATCCGTTGCGTAGTTTCAAAGATTTAAGCGAACAGACAGCGGAAGCGACTTCATTTTATACTATGTAAAGATTGTCATCGTCATTGAATGAATATTTAAATAATTATTATAAATACTATTTTACCAGAGGCCTATCTTCAAAAATTATAGAATAGGCTTGATCGTTTGGATCAATAGGATAACATGTAATGGCTTATGTTATTATTCACAGTAAAATCATGAAGCACTAGCAACACAGAAATAACTCACACAACAAATTAACAGAACACGGAAGTAAATATCTTTCGCTTAAGAGTTTCGAGCGCTTTTTATCTGTCTAAATGCAGCGCTGAGTTTATCCGGAAAACAAACAAAAGTTGTGCTAAACTGTTGTGCAATTAACATTGGGTGTTGCTTGGAAATCCATTTTCAGCTATTCGATGTGTTTAAAAATTGTATACCGAAGTTGTTTTAAACAGTAACACTATTTTTTTTTGATAATGACAGTCTGTTTCACTGTTTATTTTCTATTCTACCCATTATATTTAACCGTCTGTTTTTGTTTTTATTATTTGAGACAAAAAACTGTGGAGTAGATATGCATTTTTATGCGGATTTTTTATGTTGTGTATAATTTGCTTGCTCAAAATTTTGTCATGGTAAGTGACAACGTAGTCAACTGGATCTCAAAAGTAGTTACAGATAGTCAACGGCACATTCTCAAATTGAGAACAGTAGTCAGCTTTTTCAACCGCGCTTATCGTGAATCTAAACTTGTTTTAAAAATAACAATTGCTGAGTTCATTGCCGGTTCAACTCGGCAAATACAACCTTCAGAATCAAATAGTACAGGGCTATTCATAACACTATGGTTTATTTGTATAAAATCATTTCAAGAATAAAAACCCGTGGAGCGAAATGAGGATGTCATTTATAATTTGTAAATTTCCCAGTGCCACTTATAATGGCAAATGTTATCCGACGGCTGTCCGCATGCAGCGCGACGGGACGCGACACGCTGCATTCATCCTAGTCTGTGGCAGACGCATAACCACCGCATATAAGACCGTTTGTTGACGACGCTTTTGTATTGTATTCCTACTGATCTACTATTATTATGCGAAAGTTTGTGGCTGGACCAATATTGATGAAATTTGGTAAGGAGGTAGCTAAACACCGTGAATTACGGGGGCGGAAAGCTAGTAATATTATAAGTATAAAAATGTATGAGGATGTATGGATGTTTGTTACTCTCCCACGTAAAAACTAGTGAACGAATTTGGATGAAGCTTAGCAAATAGATAATATATTGGATACTTTTTATCCCGGGAAAACTTAGGATCCCTCGGAAATGCGGGTGAAACCGCGGGGCGGAAGCTAGTGATTATAAATGTGATATGCATTTACACAAAAAAAAAACATACAAAAATCTCATAGATAAAAGCTCTTCTAGTTTTTCCCAATATTACGGTCCATTTTATTTTTATGTCCTTAAAAACGAATTTGGAATATTAAAAACATTGCAAAACAAGAAAAAAAATGCTAAATGGGACCAGCGAATTTGATTTTTTAGACTAGACTTTAAAATATGTGCAGACATTTTATTAAATAACAAGTTTCCTTTATTACAAAATGGTTCAGTGAGGGAGCAGCCCAAACAGCTCAAAGCGTGTCGTCGTCAGCCACCTATAGTGGCTTTACTGTTGCGTCCAGCAGAATGATACAACATTTATCGCCCTCCAGTTTACACTGGGCTGCCTTTTGACACTTTTAGCTTTAGCATGCCGATGAATGTGCGTTGACTTTCTTTTTAGTTGTTTTTCGAGCACTCGAAATGTCGGTCGCTTCTTTATATTTTTGTTTCGTTTTTCGCGTAGTACCAGAATGTTTTGTTGCACATAAGAATGTTATTATCTCACAAGTAATGTGGACATACCCATAGATACCTAATGGTTTAATAAAAAATAATGAGGAATAACAACAAAAAAATCTAATTAGTCCGTCAGTTAGATTATCAAAAAATATTGGATACGTATTTTTTATTTTATCAAATCCATAAGAAATTACAAAGATAAGTCCCATCAAAGTGCAGGATTGGGGCTTGTGACGTCATTGTACAACTACTTTTTAGTACACTTTTTGCAGACCGGAAAATTTTAACGCACTGTATCTTCGTTATTTTTTGTTTTCGGATCAAAATAAAAAATACGTATCCAATATTTTTAGATAATCTAACTGACGGACTAATTAGATTTTTTTGTTGGTATTCCTCATTGTAAATATAGCCCAATTTTTTTATCGCAAATAAACCTTGGATAACTAACGGTTTTATTTATAAAAAAGTTACGAAACGTCATTACGTTCAAATTCCGAAGTCTTTAACTGACACGTGACGTATGGTGATCGAAAGAGTGAGACGGAGGACACTGTAACACAGATTTAGTTTAATAGCGTTTATGAATAAGGGGGTTAATCGTTTGATAAGTCTAAACAAAACAATTCTAATTTGAAATTATAAGATAAATTATCGTACCAGACCATAAAAAATGTGCTCTACGATAAAACTTGTTTATTTCTTATCAAATGGGATGTTTTGAAGCAAGTAATATTAAACCCAGGTTTTTGTGATTGCCGTATATATTAATCCTGGCTTTAACTTGTCTCGTTTTAAACCATTACATTTAATAAAGGGTTCTGTCGTTGTCGTCATTTCATTTGTCTGTAAAAATCGCCATAAGTCTCCACAATATATTATGTATATACCTAAAATAATTTATGTCCAATTTTTTAACATACGTAATTAACTATAACATTCTAAATGCTAATCCAAGTATAGTATTAGACAAACAACATAACAAGTCATATTCCACCCTGCAAAGCAGCTTTAAGCTTTAAAATGTAGCTGGCGTTAACATGATGAGTGTAATCAGGAGAGCGAGCTAAAACCCTTTCGAATTCATTAATTTATTAAATGAGCTAAACGCATAATGGAGCTTTGTTTTAGCTACTTAGCTGTGTGCCCGGGACACCATTGTGCAGCGTTAGGTGGAATTGCGCGCTCGATTAAACAAAGCCGTTGGTCCTTACACGGTATAATACACTGGAAATTTTACCTCAGCTTAAATATTTGGCTTTCTTAACAAATGAGTGCCTTTATTTATGACAAGAAGCCTGATGGTAAGTCGTCGAGGAGGGATTGGCGACCTTTAAGAGCACCTTTGAAGCCTTTTGAAGAACCCTATATTTTAGCAAAGCAGGATAATTGTAATGCAGCTGAATTCAGATTTTAATCCGAACGAGTTGCCTGATTCTATTTTTGAATAGCTATCTGTAGCTTAACACGTATTAGGAACTCGAAGAAAAAAAAAGATCCAAATCACTTCAGTAACACGGCGATAGCGTTTTTGTGTAATACACACGCAAACATAGGCATGCTTAATATTTGCGGATTATAAAAGTACTATTTTATTTGTTTGTATAATCAGTTATAATTTAAAACCACCCAACCAAATATTATGAAATAAAAACACAATATTTTGTATACTACCGTTGTGTACGATCTCTATTTTCTAGTGGTTTGGATCGCATCTTATTAAATTATAGCCCGCTGGTACGTGACTTGATGCCGCGGGATCGAGCAACCGAGCGAGCTACCGAGCTCTGTTTGCTCGACGCTACGTGCTCGTGTGTTGCGCCCTTAATCGATTCTTGAATGATTCGCATCGCGTGTGTCCCAACCACCGCTATGGTCGTGCATACCGTGACTATTATATCACTTGTGATGCTATAAAGCATTCTTCTTTTTACATTTTATAATAGCTGATTGCAGTATTGCAACTTTACTTTACATACAATGATTAGAATTCTGTATATCCTACAAGGAGCTTTGTTAAAATTAATAACTGAACGGGATAGCTTTGAACACCTGTTAAGGAAAAATTCCCAAGAAAATACTAAAGGTGGAGGCGAAAATTAATAATCAAAAGAAATTTTAATTTCACGTTGGCTCTCCTATTCAAGGATGAGATACAATAAGCGAAAGGGTACCTATTCAGGCAGGTTGGTTCTAAAAAATTGAGGTAATGGAATGTGAATAACAATTCAAGCCCGAAGAGGGTAGTCGGAAGGTGGGTAGGGGGATAGATTGATGATGCGCGTTTATAGCATCTGTCGTTTAAGTGAACATCGATTATAGTATACACCTCGTTGTTTCTTTGTTTGGGAAGTAGAATTTGACTCCCCGTCATCAGTCACTTGCGCTCGGGGATTAATACCCCAATATAAACAAATGACACGCTGATACTACCCTCCCCGAGACGGGTTGTTCGGCTCAGTGAAAAAAGGCCCGACCTTTCGCTTTATCATTTTCTAAGATGTTTTGTGAATAAGGAATGTTTGCTGTGACTTATGCTGTTGTTTTTTTAATGTAACCTGTACTATGGAGAGTTTTATTTTAAAGGATTATAAAGTACTAGCCATTGCTGGCTTCAACAGCCGGAATAATAGACTCTCAACCATTTTTTCTAAAATTGTAATTAACAATTTAGTCTTGGTTTTGAGAAGGTGTCTTTAACTTTAAATCTATCTATAATAATAAAAAAGCTGAAGAGTTTGTTTATTTGAACGCACTAATCTCCGGAGTTACTGGTCCGATTTGGTAAATTCTTTCACTAATAGGAAGCTAAATTATCCCCAAAGGTTATAGGCTACTTTTTATCCTGAAAACGCAGGAAATAGCTAGTCAAGTATATGCGTAGCTTTGCTCTTGAAAACTTTTAAAAATAAAATATGTCAGGTAGAATATAGCGTATGATATGTTTTGTGGGTGCACGTGTAGAGAATAAGCCCTCAGCCCTTCAAGGCTTTGATAGTAAATAAGGATCATAGGATTATAGAAAATGGCGCATTCACTCCGCAGAGGAAGTAGCTTCTTGCCTTGTACATACGAGGTTGATGTCATGTTTATATCCCTCGTTTCTCTTCGAAGTGATTTCTTTTATAAATAATTCCTATTCACGTAATATGTACCAATTAAGTATTGCAGCTGCTATTAGGTACTTTCATTCAAACGTGATCATGAAAAATATATTTTTCGGGATGAAAACGCTCGTTTTGGTTAAAGAAAATGTTTTCTTCACATTATATACTCACACGGTGGTTGAACAAAAATCGTAGAGCATAGAAAAAGTAACAGATTTTTTTTATAATTATTTAAACATGAGTTGCGTTGTTCTTGCCAATAAAGTTATGTATAATGCATGCATTTTGCGTGTCTATTAGCAGTTTTGCATGAACGCGTTCAAAACACGTGCAATATTGTATTTTTTAGGCATGTTGCCATTAAAATAATATACAAGTTTGCAGTTTCAGGATACATAGAAAAACTTCTGTTTATACATTGAAAGTACACCTTTTTGTACACCATGATACAATAACAACATTTAAAAAATAAAAGCTTAACACTAATGTTTGTATAACGGCCGGTGTTATCGCTAAGAAGCGATCTTTTCCAGAAAACCTTTGGATGGATAGAAATTAAGTTATAGACGTATATATTATAGGTATAATATGTTGTCCTGACGGACTGATCTATCAATGCATAGCCCAAACAGGTGAAGTTAAAAACTTGTTAAAAGCTAGTTAATTCTAAACGTAACATTACATTATTTATCCCAAACATTCCCTTTTGGTATTAATTTAAAGGTAAGCTAACGAAAATCAATATGCAAGATTTACATCGTAAACCCCGCGCGTATATACCTATATGAATATATGTATTATATCATACAACCTGAATTTCAGCGGAACATATTTTGCTTGTACGCTGAAAACCCTGATACATGTACCCCGTTGCGAAACGTAAGAAGATTATTCTGTGGTATTGTACATACATATAGAAAGGGAAATTCTCCAATATATGTATACACAGGGGAAACACGGGAGGTGTAAATTATTATCATTACTTGCAGTAAGGGAGAAGTTTAGATACTTGTTCTAAAATGTTACCTGATATTTTGTGGGGAGGGCAAACTTTACTAGATTTATTAGTTTAAATTGACAACTACCTACTTTGTGTACGTTAGTTTTAGAACAAGCATCTATTAGCATTATATAACTTCTATTCGTAACTTTTTTTTGGTTCAGTAAATTACTGTGATACAATGTTTATTTTAAGTAATAAGAATAACAATTTAAAGTGAGGAGATGATAGCGGTGGAAACCATTGCACGGTGGTAGAGTGAATAGAATAACTTTTTATTTGACAGAATAACTAAGCTATTTATTACATATTACTTATACCTATACTAAATGATAAATATACTGCCAACGAAAGGTCACCGCTCACCAATAATGTTGCGGTATAACCCACAACGCTGATTTTCAGCGGGAACCTTAGTTGACGTTTGGACGCCCTTGCGACAGTATGGTTGCACTTAATAATGTGTAAAAACGCAACAAAATACCTACTTACTTAGTTGAAATTAAATTATTTTAATTTCTGTCATATATAGGCGCTGCAAATACAAATTAAAACTAAAATGGTAAATTAAAAATACGACGAAATAGGAGTGGTTTGTAGTACCTGCCTGGCTGGCCACCACCCTCAAGTTGAAAATCTGTCGCTAAGCACCTTCCGGTGTGTTCCGACAGCTGCACTTGAGAGCCAGTTCCCTTCTAGGCTTTGTGTGCTTACCACCATCGGTAACCCTCCTGATAATAAATTAACAACACAAAATAAAATAAGTTACGGTAAAAAATTCAAACTGTAAAAGCGTTCTTCAAACACGTGTAGTATGCAACTAGTCATATAACGGTAGCAACATTCCCGGGTCGGCAACATAAGCTTTATAAGATTAAAGGGGACACAATACCGCACATGTTATGTACCTGGGATTAAGCAGTGGTATCCGTAAACATTCGCTGCCCTACTTGCTTGAAGCGTTGATAAACAGTGGGTCGTGCTCGCGGTATTAACAAACGGAATGTTTGTTAATTTTCATTATTAATTTTCAAATCCTCGCGTCGGGGTTACCCAGTTTGATCAAAGGCAAATGGTTATCCAATGTCATAGGTACTATATAAGCAGCCTTTGTCTGTGGATAAGCCGCATTTTAAAAGGTACTTTCGTGATTAAATAATGCGTATGTAGCCCCCTTAAAATCTCTTATAGCACTACTAGCTGTAATTTTGATTATTGGTGCTTCAAGCTTTTTAATTCTATTTCACTATAGGAGTAAAGTGATGAGTGTTAAATTAATTAATGTATTTTCTATACTAATATTATAAAGAGGAAAGATTTGATTATTTGTTTGTTTGTTTGCATTGAATAGGCTCTGAAACTACTGAACCGATTTGAAAAATTCTTTCACTAATAGGAAGCTACATTGTCCCCGAAGGTTACAGGCTACTATTTATCCCGGGAACACGAGGGAAACCGCGCGGAACAGATAGTTTTAAGCATAAAAATAACCTACCTACGTCGGTACCGAGATAAACAGTATTCAGCTTTGGTATTGTAATTCTCAGTAGCTCAAGTACTAGGTACATTATGTTTATACTACAAAAGTAGTAAGAGGGGCCTCTTATGGTAGATGGTTAACAAAGACATTTACAACATAGGGGTTATAAAATACGTAGGACCCTTCTTGAAGACCTCTTTCCATAACAATAGTCACTATTATTACATACTGAGTTAAAAATATAAAATTATTTAAATTAAACAGGTGTATGAAGAAAATTGCACACAAGATTGCTCCTGCAAACCTCAAGGTGAAACGTCGTTAAATCTGTCTTGGATGCATTTACCTAGCTCGCCTGTAGTGCTAGTGCTGTCGTGGCACCCGAGAATAAAACGATACGAGATTCAGAGTGATAGCTTGACCGAAAAACATATTTGTGGGTGTGAATGTATTCATTGATTTGCCCAATTTTTACAGTGGGACCAACTTCAAATCACAATGTAATTTGCAAGATTTTATTTTTTATAAATCCTTATGTTTAGCCGTTGTCTGATCCCAGTAGGAGTTATGACGAGGCCGGGTATTCGGTATGATTGCCCAGAAAATATTATTTCACAGTGGCGTTGAAATCATCATCAGCGCTTTTGTTTCTGGGAACTTATTTTGAAAATTTCATGTGGAAAAACAAAGTTAACTAGCTAGCTAGCTATCAGTGACCTCCGCTGTCAGATGGCCGACTCCCAAAGAACATACAAAATAATATACATAGTTTTAAAATGTACGTATAGACAGATCGGTTATTAAAATAATAAGTCAGTACTTTGAGGTTTTTCAAACTTTATAATACTTGAGTCTTTCAGTAAAATGTTTCTGTATCGAATGTCAGGATAGTACTGGTTTCAAATTAATTAAAGTTAGACGCGTCGCCTGCTTCGTATCTATCGGAGTTAGTCATTACTTTAAGTTACTTAGAGATTGACTTAAGTAATAAGTACTTTGAGGCCGAACCTATTGTTAAACCAGCTGACTTAAGATGTAAGTAATTTTGCAGTAGAAGTTTCTTTATGACCCGACTGACCAGGAGGGTAATGTTTTCCGTAAAATGTGACTTCATGTAGCCTAAACGGCTGAACCGATTCTGATGTAGGTATGATATGTCGTTAAATTTGTCTCGATTGCGCAAGTGTTACCAAGTATATTAAAACTATCAAAAATCAAAATGGCGGATGTATGGCACCAAAATGCATGTTTTAAAAAAATATTTTTCTTCCTATCCTATCAAGTAAGGTATCAAAATGAAGAGAGATGAGAAATGATAAAAAAAGAATAACTATCTTTTTTCGTACCGCAGTTGGGTTTTTAGTTAATTAATTTATTAATTACACGATTTTATTAATACAAGAAGACTGGACTAGAATTAACACTTCCTTTAAAACTTTAAAGGAAGAACTATTTAAGGGTAATCTTAAACATAATCAAAACTTTACCATGGAAAGATTAAAAGCTCTCAAAAGTAACTGATAGAACTCTATGTTAAGTTCTTACATAAGAATGGTAGACCAACCAGGTGGGTATTACATAGTACCTTTCCACTGCCTATTGGTAACAATAACTCAAGTTCTTTGCAAGATTCGAGGCCCTGACTATCACCATAGACTTCAATGTAATTTTCATAAAAAAAATACACTAATGTTTACCATCAAAAAATAATGCAGCTCCGGTAAAGACCAGCTAAATAAGTGTAAAGTAATTTTGTTTATAAATTCGTAACATGATAAAATAAGAATTGAACTGCAAATGGCGATAGGTGACGGTAACCACTTACCATCAGGTAGACCGCCTGCCCGTTTGTCAACCTTATGACATAATAAAAAAAATTGAAAGCAATTCTTCAATCACCAAGTTAGGATTCACCTGAGGACCGTATAAAGTAACAGGCTAATGATATATAGTGGAATCTTTGCAGGGTTATAACCCATTTAGAAATTGTGTGTACCACACACGCTGCGCTAGTATCAAAGCGAATAAAAAAAAAAACTAGATTTTTGGTTTGTTTCTGCCCTCAGACCAAGAAAAAAGAAAACTAAATACAAGTAGGTATACACATAATACCTATATCAAAAACAATACTCATCGCTCTTGATACGTGAATAAATTGTACGTCTTGTATAAATGTATAACAGTAAATAGAGTAATCAACTGCACTTGAGAGCCAGTTCTCTTCTAAGTTTTATGTATTTATTCCTTCGGCCTCATCATCACTAACTATCGTGAGATTGTGGTCGAACACAGGCAAACATATAGAAAGGCCACTACTACATATAGTAAACGAAATAAAAAGTATATTAGAAACACATTTCACTTGAGAACACTTTATAATAATTATATTTTATCTATACTACTAATATCATAAATAAAGATGCAAATTTGTGAGGTTGTGCGTATGTGGAGAATAGCACTGATTTGATTCTGAAAAAAACTTTTGGAAGCCATGTTACCATGGCTCTGTAGGCCACTTTTTATGCCGAAAATGCGAGTAAAACTGCAGTGGATATATATATAGAAAACCTAGCTTACAAATAAACGTTCTTAGAACACAACACTTGGATAACATTCGCACATAGATCATAATATAGGCACTTTGATCGTTTGCAGCGCTCCGTCTTTGTTTTTTCTTGGTCTGAGTTTCTGCCAAATAACGTTTATATAGTTTATAGCATTATAGCAGTAGCACATAATTCATTTATAACGGTTATTGGTGGAAATATTAATGTTATTATATAACTTGTGACCGCGTCGCTTGATCAATTAACGAATTTTCGTTCTGCATCTACCTGCTTCATGTTTTAATAAAAAATACTTTAACAGGCTGCTGAAACGTGATTGTCCGTTTGTTGCATTAACTTTTACATTGTAGATATTTTGTTAAATCAATAATCGTTTAGATTACTTATCAGTTATAGGATTCTGATATGTTGCAGCACCATACCTATGTGTTTAAAAAGCCTATAGTTTGAATAATCAATAATATTAATCCCGCAAAGTTTGCACAGGTTTAATAAGCTTCCTTGAGTAAAAAAAGCTCCCCCACACGCCATTCTCATTGGCGCATTCTACCTAGAGGTTGGTACCTATAATAAAGGTAGTAAATAGCGAACATTCCCTTTAAGTTAGGGAGGGAATTCCCAAGAACTCATTTTATATATCGGGCTATAAAACACCTAACTCACGCGTGAAAAAGCTAATATTACCAGTAAGAAAGCTTTAGAACTGTTCATTACATTCAATTTAGAAAAGAGCGAAATTAACAATTCGAAGGATACTTAGGTATAGGTTGAGTTTGGAATAAAAAAAACAATGATTTTCCTAAAAAAAAAACAGAGGAGATTATTGTCTTTTCTTTTTTATGTTTGTTGTACGCATAACTTTTTTGTTTATTAATTGATTTTAATAATTCATTTTTTTTATTTGATTGTGTTTGAAGGAGGTTTTATTTTTGTGTTGGAAGTTAATTATTTTCTTTCCTAGATAAAGACAAAAGTACTTTGACTACAAAGATTGCAAATCCTATTGATATTATAAAATGTGAATTTTTTGATGTATCATAAACCTGGCAACACCTAAGTAGAGCTCAGGCTCAAAGTATGAAGGATACGCCCAAGGCATTATACCTACATTGTATCTTATTAGGTATAACATGGTAACACTAACAAGCTTGCCTTTGTCAGTAACCAAGCCTTTCAAAGATCCTAAATAATGTTTGTTATATATTTAATAATGTTTCTTATATATAAAACTTTGCCAATAACATACAAATTTTAATTAAAAAAAATTGGGTTCGGTATCTGATGAAAAATACCTTCTTAGGATCACTCTTGTTTGTCTCATGACGTAGCTTGTTTCATTTGAATCTACTCACTCAAAAAATGATAATTGCATCTAAATAATATGTCTATAATCCATACAATATATACTTGTATATCTAATAAAGCAATATTTAGTTAAATGGGCCATTAACAGATGTTTTTTTAATAATTATAATAAAATCAAGCATTTCCACCGCTTATTTCCGAAACGATTACCTAATATTACCTAATAAACTTGAAAAAAAAACCTTTTCACAAAAACCTAACCAAATATTCTTAATGTTTATAGTAATGTAACGGGTCTATTCGCGCATAGAATATTATCAAAATATAATTTTGACTAACCTCGACGTTTCGTGAGTGAGTGGACTCAGAGTCCACTCGTGACCACGATCAATGCAACTTGATCGAAACGTCGAGGTTAGTCTAAATTATATTTTGATAATATTCTATGCGCGAATAGACCCGTTACATTACTATAAACATGAATTGTGTTCGCGAGAGTTTAACAAATATTCTTAACTTTCTCATAGGTAAAAAATGACAAGGAACCCTTTTTACGCGAATATAGCTCGCACTTGACCAATTATTTTCTTCTACATGAAGGCTTACTAAATAACCATCTCTGAAACAGCAATTGAAAACATGCTAAAAATCAAACTTGGTAGATTTTTTTTCAGTTTATATTTGTTCCTATAATTGTAATTGTATGAAACAGGTTTTGAAAACATGACTTCTCAAAAACCTACTTTATTTTTATAGGTATAGGAATTGTTTCCAAATATAAGCAAAAGGACGGTCCTATGCAATCAATTTTATTGACTTGGAGCCGGATTATATTATTTTCGTTAAGTGCCGACAAATTGAGTATTCTGCTCCCTACCCGAGGAATGTAGGCATTTTTTCTCATAATAATACAATTATTCTTTCACTGAGTATATGAGACAAGTGTTTGGGACACTCCGTTTTATTGAGTGCCAATGTATTTTATTGCATAAACTCACATTATAATACTTCTTTACTGCGAATATATAACTAGATGTCTCCCGCGTTTTTCCCGTTTATATCCTTCTCCGTATTATTGGCTATCTGTTTGCTAAATTTCATTGTGACCGGTTTTGTAGTTAGGCGTGAAAAGGACAGTAGACAGACCTATACTACTATCAAATGCGTTGAGTCACTAACATTGAAACATCCAAACTTTCACAGATAATTAATGAAAAAAATGACATATCTACACAGCCAACGAGCAATCTATCTGTACCAGCTGTATATGCCTAAATATATTAGTTCATCCTCATAAGCTACTTTTTACCCTACTAGGGTAATTACCCCAGATTGAAGTTCCACTGTCGTAGAACGTGTAGCTTTTCATTTATTTTCTTACTGTAGAGCAGAACTTTTAATCAACTTTTATAACCTGATTTAACAGCTAGAACAAATTAGGAAAATTCAATAATTTGAAACGGTTTCGGAAATTAATTTTGAATCCCGTCGCGTTTCTGTGGGCGCCAAGCCGACGTCAGCCCTTCCCGGCCGAAGTAATAAGTTCATGAATTTCCGTAGGTAGGTACATTTCTTTTTTCGAATTATCGTGTAACGAGGATTATTCAATTGTGCAAGTTATACTCGCGACATCCAGTTAAAAGTACCTTTATAAAGTTATAATGAAATTGTCGCATTAAATTTAGTTTCTATAGAGAAAAAATAAAACAAAAGCCGCAACATTTTTCTGACAGAATAAAAATATTAACATTAAATAAGGTGGATCGGAGACGGAATTAAACGTCACGAACAGATATTTCAGCGGCGAAATTTGAACTCGACGTGTATCCGAACGAGTGGTTAGTTGCTTTTTTTTATCTAAATAACAATTTGCCTGATATTTTACTAGAACTTGGAAGCCGCAAAAGTAAGTAATAACGTTACCTGTGCTCGAAAAACAATTCATTCCTTCGGGGGTCTGACGTCACGTGTTCTCTTAACCCAAACCTGGGGATGAATCGCGGTATGTCAGTCGATCCGTAAAAAGTAATTGTACTCGCGCCGTTTGCCTTCTCACCGTAGGTAGGTACATATGTGAATCAATGTAATAGTTTATTTTGCTTCGATGCCGCCAGCAATTGATTGTTATTTAGGAATAAGATTGAGGTCTATAGTACTGTGACTGGCACCAACGTCTCTCGATTTATTAACAAGGTATGACGAGTTGGTTCATTGGTCTAGTTATATTTTCTGAACACGCAAACTCTATAAAAAGTGATGGTATATTTATCAAGATTCTTCAATATCTTTAATGGATTGTATAACTAATATTTAACTTTTTCAACGTTTACGCAAAATTAAATCGTAATTGGATGGGGAGATGAAATGAAATGGTGCTGCATTTAATGAGATTTTCAAGTGAAATGGAAATGGATGGATGCAGATGGCGAGGACCTTGAGTCCTATTTCCAGCAGTGGGATAAAAATACTCTTGATTAAGTATCCAATATATAAATAAAGACAAGGATATAAAACTTCTGCAAATTATTTCTTAACAACAAAAGAAGCAAAGAAAACTTTGCCAATAACATACAAATTTTATTTAAAAATGAATACAATTTTGTTTTGAAAACCGAAAATACACGAAAGAAAATTTTACAAGTTTTAAAAACCGTTGCCTGAATTCTTTTTTGCAGTGAACATTTTTCTTTATATCAACAGAAAGCAGTCACGACGCCATAACTGAGTGTAAAGAGGGGAAAATACGAAAAATCTTACATTTTATGCTCACCAATGTAAGACTTTCTTCAGTTTAAGGTAAAATATTTTTTGGTTGATTAACGAAAGAGTATTTTTTAAATAAGAAAAGTTATTTTCAGTTTGTAAAGAAGCTGATACACTTTTATCAGTAAATACTGTAATGTAGTTGCCACTAAAGCACCTATACAGACTAATGCCACCATTTTTAATATAATAAAAGTAATACAGAGAATAAAAAACCAAATCCAGGAGATTTATAAGAAAATGAAATAAGAGTTATATAGTAGTCAGTGGTATATAGTAGCTTTGAGAATGACTTTTATAATGCAACCACGGGAATGCAAAAACACCTGAGACTCTCAATTAAGAAAGCAAAGTACTAGCATGCCATAACACTACAGCGGAAAACAAATACGACGTGAGATATTAAACAAAGGTATTTACACGCTATGGTCGCGATAGTATGTGGTTAAAATTTAATTTACTGGAACTTCTCATGTTATTATAGTTATCTGTAACCCTATATTACATCTACTAGTTCTTGGCTGCGGTTAAAGCCGCTCTAGAGGTATTTATTGTTTTACAGATGAAAAATTACTTTTTATAGGTACCTATGAACTAAAAAAAGGCTTAATTTGAAATTAAAAATATATCACAAGATTTGAAATCCTAACCCATATACATACCTACTTTTTGAATGATTAATGTGTATCTAAGTAACTATATCCAAATATGTTTTGAGTTTCGTCAAAGGCTGCAGAAAGGGCTTGAGATTGTCATACTTTTTATCCCACAAACGTGAGCGAAACCGCGGGGAACAGCTAGTATATGGCACGAGTATAAACTGCTTTAAAAAACCCTTGTATCTACTCTCATATCGTAATGTTCTTATTATGAAATCAAAATCAGTACTTTAATAACCCACTTTAGGCACACCCGTGTATAATGATTCATTATAGTACAGTTGTGTTCCCAAGATAATGCTATAAAATAACTTTTTTTCTATTAAAGTACACTTTGGACCTATCAATAGTATTTAATCAATCAGTATCAATTCAATTTGACGATGACAATGTGACTAATTTGTTGACTTGAAATTTAGAGGTAAGAATTTTTGGGAGTTGGCAACACGGATTTGATTAGGTATATGATTATTGTTTTTGCTTACATATATCATTTTGACCAAAAATGTCACAAAATAGTTTTTTTGCAATTTTCCTTGTGGATGCCGAGACGAAGGTCCCGGGTTCGAATCCTACAATGAGCTTGAGCTTTCGGTGAAGGAAAACATCGTGAGGAAACCATAGCACGGTGGTAGGGTACTTTGTAGTACCCGCCTGGCTGGCTACCACCCTCAAGTTGAAAATCTATCGCCAAGCACCTTTCGGTGTGTTCCGACAGCTGCACCTGAGGGCCAGTTCCTTTCTTTGCTGGCTTTGTGTGCTTACCATCATCGGCCACATCATCACTGACCATGGTGAGCTTGTGGTCAAACACAGGCCTATACGTAGTAAAAAAAATAAAAAATATAAGTAGTTGGCCATCTTAATGGAAAAAAACTAGTTGAAAACAAAACACTATATCTTTTGGGCTGCCGCATAAGTAAATATCAATACAGTATTTTTTTCAGACGTTCTGTAGATTTATAGAAAAGCGGTCTCGTGATTTATAATAATAAATTGTTACATTTTGACGCTGTCACAGTAAGAAATAATGTGGTGGAGTTACGTGGTGGTACCGCGGCGAACCAATACATACCGAAAATTGTTGTATATTTTTCCATTGTAATAAATCTTTTGGGTAATACAAGTGATGATATCCAAGTATTCATGGCCTTTTTGAAAATACAAACTTACTCTGACATTAAATTAAATTAAATGATAATTTTAATGAAGCTAAATATTCACAAAAAATAATTTAGTAGTCATAGTTTTATTTATTGTTAGAAAAAGCTCATGGAAAAACTGAGTACGAACATTCGAATGACGCTAGACATTGGAGGCATTTTTAAAAGAAATAATTAATTCTTTTCTATGAAGTAATTCCGGACATCTAGTTGTTTTCTCTCCCAAAAGGTACCTTTTGTCATCTGTCAGATTTTCCAACCCACCATGTCTAAGTTCTGTCTAACTTTAACCCCGCTTTTTACTATGCATAGGCATGTTATAGATAAATCTCATCGTAGTCAGTAATGATGTGTCCGAATGTGATAAAGGGAATTGGCTCTCAAGTGCAGCTGGTAAAACAGTGACAATAAAAAACCATTATCCTATCCTTTAATTAATATTATATATGCGAAAGTTTGCGCGTATAGATGAATGTTTGTTACTCTTTCACGTGAAAACTACTGAAGGGGTTTGGATGAAACTTAGCACAAAGATACATCATACCCTGGAATAACATATAGGCTACTTTTTATATCTGAAAAACATAATATACCTCGGGAATGCGGGTGAAACCGCGGAGTGGAAACTAGTACAGCAAAAAGGACTCAATATTTGATACAGAGAATATGTCTAATCGCGACTAATATTAGATAGTTACAGTTCTGTTATTGTCAACATAAACAAAAGACGCGGGGCGGCCGGACAAATCAATAAATACTTCAGGTACATCCATGTGTGGTCGCATTGTACGCGGTACGATATGTGCGTATCGCGTGACGCGGCGTATCCCCCCTAGATACGGTGGGAGGTAAAATATTTTATCATCCAATATAGTGACCATTATGCGGTTCATTGCCCTGTTTATATTTTCAGCGGGCGCATAATACCGTCCTTTAGTGTTGCCAGTTGATATGTGACAAAATCTACGGAGGTAGCCCTGAAAAGTTCTTTTAAGGCGATGATAGCTCAATGGTAGTGACGTCGAATGCTGAGACGAAGGTCCCGGGTTCGAATCCTACAATGAGCTTGAGCTTTCGGTGAAGGAAAACATCATGATGAAACCATAACACGGTGGTAGGGTACTTTGTAGTACCCGCCTGCCTGGCTACCACCCTCAAGGTGAAAATCTGTCGCCAAGCACCTTTCGGTGTGTTCCGAGAGCTGCACTTGAAAGCCAGTTCCTTTCTAAACTTTGTGTGCTTACCATCATCGGCCACATCATCACTGACCACGGTAAGATTGTGGTCAAAATACACAGACTAAAATTACAGAGAGTGAAAGTTTATATGTACGGAAATAGGAAGTAATCTCCCGAGTTCCAGGGCTAATTCTAGAAATTAGGAAGCTACATCATCCCCTAGGATACTTTTATCCTAAGAACGCGGGTGGAATTACGGGAAATTGATTGTCTCAAAACAGAAGGTACGATGACCCATAAAGTACGAATTTTGTACTTTTCGTAACCTTGTGGCAACATTGTTCTATTTAGTACAAATTTAATTAAAACCTGTTTTATTCTTGTAGGTATTAGGTAGTCTGTTCAGAAAGAGACTTGTGGAAATGGAAGGCACTGCTGTACTTATTTACCTTTTTTTGTTTAGCAGCAATAAAATAACGCGTCTGTTCCGTTTTGATCCTATTACAACTGTACCTAACTATTTCATTAGTTAATTTAAAATGCCGACAGAAAGAAACCAGCTCCTAATTAAGGTTGTAATATAAAATCGGTACGTTACTTCACAATTTGGCCACGACGGCTCTCTTTCTGAACAGACTAGGTATATTAGATATATTTTATGTAAAGGTGGAATATAGTAAATGAAGTTTGTTTCGGTCTGATTACAAAGGTGAGGTTATTGGTTAGATCGTCCTTCGTAGTATCAGCGTATTGCAATTTTACTCTTTGACGAGATTTTATTCCTTACGATGCAAGTGCGAGTATACTAAGGTGAACATTTCATATGCATTTTTATATCGTGAAATATGGTATGTATTCGTTTCTTAGATCTTCAATACTTTTAAACCATATTTTATAAAATATTTGTTTTAAAATAAAGATACAAATAAATGTATACTTAAATTAATAACTGTAATGGTACCTACTCAGGTAAATAATTAAAAATGAAAAAGTTAATGTGAATATTTCTTCGTTCCTCGGATAATGGATGTAATTTGGATTAAAAAACAGAACAGAATAAAACTTATCATTATCAAAATTAACCAGTAAAATAATTTAACTATTATCTCATACAACTATATACCGTATATGTAAATTAGTAGAATATAATTTCAAATGAATGTAAATTAATAAGTATTGGGGAGGTTTTGGGCTCGGTTCGTTATAACTGGATCGTACTTAAAATAAATGGTATTGCCAAGAACTGTACTTAAATATGTAATGATAAGTGCTGTTGGTACTTATTTATGTAAATGTACCTAACACACCTACGGTATTATTAGCTGATACCGCGGTTTCACCCGCTTTCCCGGATAAAAAGTATCCTATGTATTTCGATTAGATTTCTATCAGCTTTCTTCCCCTTGAATTACCTACCCTAATTTGCTGCCGGAGGAATTCAAAGTCACACAAATATTTGTCTTGGATGGAAATCGAACTCGCGACGTGAGAGGTCTTTAGCAACTGCGCAAACTGGCTAGTAAAGCCTTTTATATATAAATCTACAGAAAATTGTACATTTTAGATATATATTATAACAATATCAGATCCGAATTACGTCGGCCTAAGTTTAAAGCAATATATTTGCCAATCCCCGCGTATAAATCCACAGGTTTCGTTGTGACAAAAAAAAACGCCACCGACGACTTTATCCGTGGCAAATCGACAGTAATAGCCAGCCCGAATATCGTATTTGCATATTCATGGCACGAAAAACCCCGTGATATTGTATAACGACAACCGCATGATCGTTAAACCACGCAAAAAGTGTCACGTCATTTTTTATTTTCACCTAACACGAAAACATTTTTAGGGTAACGCACTTGAGTAACGCACCGTGTTTCAGATGTAACGTGTTTCCGATTCAATCGATATTTCGATTTGAAGGTCGCTGTGTAAATTATTCATTATAGTATAAGTTCGTTTGACATGATATGCGTGTTGCTTTTGTCTAGTGGGAATTTTAAATGTTCACATCCATGTAGGTAGGTATGTACGTACTATCAATAAAGTTGAAGCATGATCACCTTAAGGTGACGATATCCGAGAAATGATGATCCTAGATTGTTTTCTCTTATGTTCCGTTTTTAAAACTAAAATGCATTTTTTTCTTATTTAGGCCATCCAAATAACTTGAAAAATATTAACATACATTCTGAAATCCATTAGAAAGAGAATAATTTTCTTTCTTTAAAAAAAAGGGCTTAGTTTTATTTTATAAAATAAAAATGTTTTATTTACTAAAATTGCGTCTCTCCTGTCTCGCTTGTCTCCGTCAGTTTAGTAAAGGACGGAGACATTCGCGGAGAGCCTCCTCTTAAGGGTGTATTTTATGTGCAGGGACCAGCGGCTATCTGTGCCTCACACAATATAACCAGACAAAGCGTCTTAAAAATACTATGACAACTGCCTAAGTAAATTGTGGCCGATAAATTCAGTAATAAAAATTGAATGATTCAAACGAGGAGCTGGCAAACAAAAGCGGACATGTCCCATTACTTGTTTTTTACACTAGAGCAAAAACTAAATTCGAATGCGATTAGCTGAAAATTGCACGAAATCACACTTTTTGAACGCTCCTTTCTATCAGACACCACCTACCTTTGAACCAAGAAAAAATAAACATTTGGAGTGGACAAGTCAGCTTTTGTTCGCCAGCTCCTCAAATAACATGTAAGAAAAACGTCGTTCGATTCAGGAAAGAGAGAGTGGGTTCATAGTACTTTTGCTATAAGACCAACTCTGAAAGAGTAAAAAAAAATCTGCACGATTTGATAGGGATTTTTTACAACACGTTTTCACATGACAGGCCAGTTGGCGCAGTTGGTTAAGACGCCACCTGTCGTGCCGCTGGCCGTGGTTTCGATTCCCATTCTGGACAAACATTTGTGTGCATGAACATGTCTGTTTGTCCTGAGTGTAATTATCTATATAAGCTTGTATTTACAAAAAAAAAGTAGTATATTAGTTATCCGGTTTCCATAGTACAAGCTCTGCTTAGTTAGGGATCAGATAACCGTGTGTGAAGAAATGTCCCAAGATATTTATTTATATAATTAAATAAAACGCGACTATAAAAATAAAATTACCAATGTTATTGTGCTAAATTTTATTTTAAAACCGTACGGACTCAAATAACACGGTAACACTGTTATACAAATAAAACGGGAACAATGTTAAACAAATTTGACAGGAGGTACGACCTCTGTCCAAAGAGGTCTGCGCATGAGATAGCGTTGCTAGATGATTAATGAGAGACCCTGTCTTAAAACATCGCGTCATTTCACCGTAGGGCTTTTCATATTTAATTAGGGGATGTAAACTTTTGTTTATATACGCCATATCTGGATTTGACGTTTTGTTACATTACTACACCATTTTCAAATTATTTAAGGTTTTTTTTTATCCTTTTATCCTTTTGTGTAATGTCGTGATAAAATGACTGGGTCATTATTGTATCTAATTTATACACTAACCTATCTTATTCTGCTATCTTACTTGTAGTTATGGTATGTTACTTCCTACGAATTTCATAAATAGAATAGAATAGAATATTCTTTATTGTACACCTTAAACAACAAATGAGGCTATGTAATATGGGTACATAATAAGATAAATGTGTTTTTTTGTTGAGTATATATGTTACTCTTTCACGTGAAAACTACTGCACGGATACGGATGAGACTTGGCACTTATATATAGATCATACCCTGAAATAACATAAGATCTTATAAAAATGCGGATGAAACCGCGGGGCAGACACTAATGTGCGATTGTATTCATATAACGAAAATATTCTTTATTATTTTCTAGTTATTTGTTCTATATAAATTTTTAGGTACACATACAAAATATTAACAGCCCTTGATTCTATCTCATAAACTAATTTCAGCAGAAAAAATAAATCGCTTTTCATTATACACCTGAAGTGTAGAACAGAGATGAATTCAGGACGGGATTTGGCCTCATGCCCCTTAAATTAGTTTCCAATCCATGCCCAAATTAACGTATAACCATATCGCTTGTCAACTACGCAACTATCTGTAAACACTTCCTAGAGTCGATAGGGCCGACACGTGATCAGCATGTCAACCTACCCAAGAGCAGAGCATATAGGGTTACCACACATACACCCAATCAGTATGTTGACTTCATTTTGTATTTACAAATCTTGCGACAATTGTAATAGGGTTGTCGCGAAGACAGCTTCGTGTAGAACATCATGTTTATTCACTATTGACACAATCTAAATTAGGTTGGAGTGTACCGAGTGATTTTAGTGTAAAGTCTATTATGTCGGGATGCTTGCTTATGACATAATGTCAGAGGAATTATTTAAATGGAATGGGAACATTAATAAAACGTTTTTATAATAAATTAGATAGAGTCATCAAAAGTACACCCATATTTTTTGTATTTCTCATCTTTTTTTGTCCGTCACTCGTTTGTTTAAAATAAAAAAAATCGTGACTGACTGATCTATTGATCAATTCGGGCTGAAATTTGGCATATAGATAGCTATTATGACGTATGCATCTCCTAAGAAAGGATTTTTGAAAAAATGAATATTGAAGTGGTTGCCCAGATTCCTGTTTAGATGACGTCAATGAGTACCTGGAAAATCATGCGACACGATTATAAAGATGAGTCGTGTAAGAGAGAGACGCCAATATTAAGTAAGTATATGGCAATGGCTTAAATTAATTCATAGTATGAAAAAAAATATGGGCAATTTTTTTTCATTCAAACATTCCAGAAATGATGAAAAACATACGAGAATCACAATAAATAATATAGTAAACACACAAGGTTTTTTTGGCAGGGAAAAACTTTATTATTCCTTTGTGGATTGTTGCCGTACAACGCGTAAACTGGCAAATATTTAATGTGTCTATGTGTAGCAATTTCCCTCGGTAATTGAGCAGCACGCCTACGATGTTTGTGTCTGAGGCAAATTGCGTTATCGAGATGAAACTAGCGGGCCAGTTGTAAACTAACTTTAGTGTTATTGTCTTGAATATTCTGCTGCGACATGGCTTGTAATATGCTTCAAGTATTTAATTCCAAACTGACACACGAGCACATAAAGCTTAATGATGGTAGGATATTTAAAATGTATGCTATAAAATGTTTGTTTCATCTTTGCTGCGTTTTAAAATAATATAGTGACCGATCAAAGACGTACCCCGAATCAAGTTTGAAAAATGACAGAAGGCGTGACGTCATGAATGACTTACCTACTCCAAATTAGATTTACAGAGCCCTCTCCTACCTACAACTAAGTCAAACATCATATTTACATTGGCTCCAATGACAAGGCATAGCTGTTGTGTATGTTCTTGTAATTGTGATGTGACATTAATCCAATCATCTATCATATAGTGACAGTCACGCTGACAGCGTAATCTTCAATTCGGACCAGCCATTATATTCAGCATCGTGAGAAGTGAAATGGCAATTCGGACCGTACCCTTACAGTCGGAGAAAGTGTGCATTTCTGACACCTGTCAATAAGTGGCTTACTCCCAAATACAGCTGATTCTATTTGGGTGGGACCTTCACTAAAATATGCGTCCAAATTTTCAAATCTTTGTTTGAAATACCCATCGTAATCAAATTATAAGTTAACGAATCCGATATTTGATCATTGTTTATAGCTGTTAGAACGCATGGTAAACTGATTTAGACCTTATTGGCACAATATATTAGAATTGTTTCATCAATACGGTATTTCATAGCTAATCTTGGAGTCGATAGGTGACGTAATCAAGTTGTAAAAAAAAATTGTTCATGTGGGTGAATCCGCGAGAGATTGCTAGTTTATATTTACAATTTTACAGCACTGCGACACAATAATACTCATGCCGATACAAATCACTATTGGTACACGTGTTGGGAAATGTGAAAAAGTACACATTACACGGCGCAATGCAACATTGTATATATCTTTTTTCGGATTTTCGGCAATGCGGATAGTATTTATTTTGTACTTCATTGATGGACGTTGCCGTTGGAAAAAGCTGATTTCTGAATACGAATAAATGAACATGATTTTTTTTCAGTACTTTTTACGTCGTCAAAAATAAGATTCTTCAACGCGGGTGAAACGGAGCATTTATTGTTCATCTGAATCTACATTATACTGAATCGTAGATGCAAAGACATAAGACTCATTTTAATATATCTCTGGCTACTCTCACCCACACCAAGATAGGACGTAAATAGTATAGTGTAGCTATAAGAAACTTCAATATTTGAAAACAAAAATCTTGTCTCTTGTTATTAAAAAAAACATAATAAGAAGCATAACATTTTTTATTAATTAATTATTAATAAAACGAATAAAGCTACCGGGCATGACCCTTTAATCTTTTTCAAAAATAATTGTTAAACATGTTCTATTAAACAAAACAAACCAGAGGCGCTTTTGCCTCAGCGAAGTGAACGAAAGATCTCCATTAAAGGCCCCCAGTATTTGTGGGCCTAAAGGGTCCGCTCTCCAGCCATGCCTAATAATTAAAATATACAGAGCACAATGATACGTCTCGCTTTGCTCAATGTTTATTGACGGCTCGAGGATAGGGCTGCCTCACAAATATTTAATATTAAAAAAAAACGTAACTTTAAAAAACTATGACGAATAAAAAATCTCATTTATTTTGGCTAAAACGAAAAATATATTGAAGCATATTACTGTTACATAATTAAAAAAATCCCTGTTTGAGCCCCTTTAAAATCAATTTCAGCTTGGCTGCCAGATTAAGGAAATAAAATCCAATTACAATATATTCTGAATATGCTAATAATTAATGAAATATTAAAAGAAATACGAACACAAACTTAAAAGATCTACAAAATAAAGTTTCAGTGTTCAGTGTGTTTAGTGTTTGGACCCTAAATAAACCCTAAAATGAGTCTTTTTGAAACGCATTTTTAGTATTCACATAAACAAAATAATTCTCTCAAAATTATTCAACATTGGTAACCCTAACTGTGAACCCTTTGCGATTTCAATTTGCAACGGCTCGAGTACCTCTCTGGTGCTCAATGTGTAAAAGAGACAGATGTACAAGTGAAACAGGTGTAGCAAAAAGATTTAACAAGGTTTACTATCAAGGCATGCTGTTTTCAGTAGCGCAACGTTAGAATTTAATGAGGAAATGTATATAAATAAAAATGAAATGCATTGGTAAGCGCATCACTAGAAAAAGGCTGCACGATTTGGCAATTTTTTTTTAATGTTCGTAACAGTCAGAATTAGATTTTTATAGCAAGAACAATTGGAAATGTTGCCTGGAAATCTGAAAATGTTGAAAATATTTTTTTGTACTCGAATAATTGAATAGGTACTTTATTAATTAGTATTAATGCAATACAAATGATTGTTTTTAGGGTTCCGTACCTACCCCAAGAAAACGGGGCCCTATTACTAAAACTCCGCTGTCTGTCCGTCCAACAAAAACCAAAAAAAACCGCCAAAAAAAAGAAGCCTTGCTGAGTTTCTTGCCGGAGTCTTCTCAGTTCAAGTGTATTCCGAACCGGTAGTAGAGTCTGTTGTAAAACTGTAACTGTTGACGTTCATAAGTGCCTTATTAGGGCCTAAACTGAATAAATGAGTTTTTGATTTTGATTTTGAACCGTGACAGACAGTTGACATTGTCTTGCACTACCCGCATCCAGCAGTTCATTGCATTGACAGCAATATTCATGATTTTATTAAACTAGAGTATTGTAACTATAGATAAAAATAAAAATATATCAGGCTCTGAGAATAGAAACCTAATTTCCTCCAAATATCTATGATTCTATTTCTTTTGTGTAATATATTTTGTATTGTTAGAGTAATTTAGAACAATATTTCGTATAAATCTGAGAAGTATCCTTGTATTTATAGTTAGATAATAATGTTTTGGATTTCGATATTTAGAATATACATTTATATTATTTATTTATGTAGAATGGTCGTGATAATGTCATATATAGGTACTATAATCTATATAATATAATTAAAAGAAAGTCGTATTAGTTACACTATTTATAACTCAAGAACGGCTGAACTGATTTAGCTGAAAATTGGTGGGGAGGTAGCTTAGAACTAGGAGAAGGATATAGGATAGGTAGGGGTAGGTAGGGGCAGGTAGGGGTAGGTAGGTAGGTCCCAGTTTTATTTTTGTTCTCAGGGCAAGACAACGTCTGCCAGGTCAGCTAGTATTTAATAAATGAGTATCTATTTAAGAGATAAAAAACCCCTTTTTAATATATTTGAATGAATGGACATCACCTTAATTTGACAAATTTGTACAATACTTTATTCTTATCAATATTTTAAGACTTTGTTTAATAGTTTTATAAGTATTTTCTCACGAACAAATTTAATATTTATCTCGTTCGTGAATAAATAAATGTCCAGTCATGAATCCTACAATGGTATCCGACAAAAGTTAAATAGTATATGTCTGTAGGGAACGTTAATCCTGAGAATTTAGCCGGATCTTGCATTTAATAATAATCGCTAAGTCGGGACGGGACGGGACGGGACGTAGTTGGGGGTTGTCCGAATTTCATTTCCCGAGCGAAGAGAAACGGCAGCTACGCTTCGAGTTTTCACAATTGGGATAACTATTCGGAACTCCGTGAAGCATAGTCCTAGAAAAAATAGGTACATAAATGCAACTACTACCAATGATTACTTCATTAAACAGCTATTTGAAAACCATCATCGAATAATATAATATACTAGCTGTTCCGCGCGGTTTCACTCGCGTTCCCGGGATAAAAAGTAGCCTATAACCTTCAAGAATAATGTAGCTTCCTATTAGTGAAAGAATTTTTCAAATCGGTTCAGTAGTTTCGGAGCCTATTCAATGCAAACAAACAAACAAACAATCAAATCTTTCCTCTTTATAATATTAGTATAGACAAACGTTGTTGTTGGCAGAGCATCAAAATGCATTGAAGAATTTTAATCTTGGAGGAGCAACTTGGAGGAAGGAATAAAGTATTATATGCCGAAGCCGCGGCTGAGTGGATCCCTCAGGCTCTTCACCACGGCAAATTGAGCCAACTGGGTCGACGTATATAAAATTCACTGGATCATAGTGGCACCGCAGCTGAGTCTCCCGCCTTTTCTAACTCGAGAGCTGTGTAATACAATTTTATCAAAAATTACTGCCGGTCCCGCGCACGTGCAATTCTCATAAAGGTGTCTGGCCCCCCTATCCCCCTCGCCCGACTCTCGCCTCCCCCAGAGCCCTGTGAGTGACCTCACTCGCCCCCCGCCCCCCGCCCCCCGCCCCGGGACTTGTAGAATATTTAACAGATTTTAATAACAAACTTGTTTACTTGGCGACCCAAATACCATAAATCAACTTTATGAACTTCTATTACCTGTTATTATAGCCTACAGGTACGTCATGTCGCCTTCCTTGTGAGTTACGAGGCTGTACAGGTTAACTCCTCTAGTTGATTTGCGAGTAGGTAATGCTCTTATGCTCGTATTTTAATGAGCCAGTTTGAATTAAAACAATGAACCAACTTTGTCGTAGTCTATAAATTCATTGTAAGGATTTTTCTCTGTCGTTTGCTTTATTTACTTTTCTCAATTGTTTATACGGTGCGCTCTATAGGAAATTTTATTTAAGTGATCAGGATTTCTCGAAGTGCATTTGTTTTATTTCATGGCAAATTAGCTTCTTCCCTTTAGGTTTTGATTTGATTTTTGTAAAACCTTACTTTACTTTACAAGCACTCCCTCCAGATGTTATCTTTAGGCATTATAGGTTGTACTTACATTGATTAATCAGTCATTTATCGATAGAGATTAGATTTTTATAAATAAAGATTAATTAACGGAATATTCAATTTAGTTGAATTCTCTACAGTGCCTATTATGAGTTTAAAAACATAATAAAAATATAACTTAATAATCATGAAACACGTTTTATCATCAAAACTAAATCTATATACTAATAATAAAGCTGAAGAGTTTGATTGTTTGAACGCGCTAATCTCCTGAGTTACTGATCCGATTTGAAAAATTCTTTCACTAATAGGAAGCTAAATTATCCCCGAAAGTTATAGGCTTTTTATCCCGGGAACGCGAGTGAAACCGTGGGGAACAGCTAGTAAAATCAAAATCAAAACTCATTTATTCAGTTTAGGCCCTAATAAGGCACTTATGAATGTCAAAAGTTACAGTTTTACAATAGACTCTACTACCGGTTCGGAATACACTTGAACTCAGAAGACTACGGCAAGAAACTCAGCAATGCTTCTTGTTTTGGTGGATCTTTTTTTTTTTATTTATGTAATTACAGTTTTAAACTTCATACAATTATCACTTGGCCAGGGGGCTGCAAGTGCAGAGAGAAGCTACTACAACCATGTATTCTTGTCTTCTATGTAATGAGCCACCTTATAATAGGCCTTGTCGATCAACTTATGTTTAACATACTCTTTGAATTTATTATAAGACATCTTAGTTACTTCATATGGGGTAGAATTCTTCATAGTAATTAATATAATCAATTAAACACTGAGCCAATTGGAATTACAGTAAAGGGCACGTAAGATTCTTGAGGCAACTTTATGTGCTTAAAACGGTGTAATATAAACAACAATATCGTCGTAAAATCACCTAATATCGTTAACGCTGGGGCATGTTCCATTAGTAATGATCCCTAACTCACTCTCTTTTATCTCGATGAGTTCAGAACTAATCTACTTTGGGAGAATAGATCGAACAACGTAAAAACCTTAATGAACTTCACCTAGCACTTATTGTTAGCTTCGGTATTATTATTTTTAATGGTCCATGGATAACTATTTGATTTGACACAGAGTCGACTGGCCTGATGTCACGGCAGAAAGAAAAAGTAAATAAATTCTGGGACAATCTTCACACACAGTTATTTGATCTAAGATTAAGCTAAGCTTGTACTATGAAAACTGGGTAACAGAAATAAATCATTTTTTTTTAAATGGTTAAATAGATAGCTGTGCTCCGCGGTTTCAAAGTATCGTTTCATTTCCCCATATTAGGCTATTTGCGTGCCAAAAATCGTGATCGGTTCTGAATAGGCGGAAAAAGATACAGATAGACAGACATACAGAGTTACTTTCACATATATAATATTAGTATAATATGGAAGTATGAAGAATTGCCAAACTGAAGTGGCAGTGCGCAAGGCACAATGCTTGTAGAACTGACGGCCGCTGGGGCAGAATGGTTTTCAAGTGGCGACCACAAACCAGAAGACGCGGCGTGGGCAGGCACAAGATGGACCGATGATCTTGTGAGGGTCGAGAAAACCGCTGGATGCGGGCAGAGTAAGACCTTGAGATTCTTGGGGGACGTCTTTCGGCTGACATGATGATGGAAGTATGAATTACACCCCGATTCAGGACAAACAGACTGTTATCATGGATAGGCATCGAACCGACATCCTGCGGTCTTAAAATAATGCACGCAGTCAGTGGCATTGTAAGAGGGGAAACACAGTAAAGCTGGCGCTGCGAAACTTTATGGACAATATTGCAATACAAACGAGCCTGCAGAATACGCGGAGTTCATCGTAAATCACGTAAGTTAGCGTTCCTGTTCGGTTAAATAAATAATGCACGGAACGCTCCGGCCGAAGGGCTGCTTGCTACTCTCGCTAGGCCTCATTTGAATTTCATAAAGGTGTTAAAACAAAAGGAAAATCCAAATTCGAGTACAAGTGTTCATATAACAAAAGCGCTTCGCTAATAACATCTCGTTTATGATGGACAAGTTGAGAGCGAAGTTTATCGTGAATAAAAGAGTAATGAGTGAAGGTGATAGATATACGAGAAAGGGAAGACCGAAAAAGAGAGGGATGCATTGCGTGAAAGATGATATGAGTAGGAGAGGAGTGAATGCCGATACGACGGATGGAGATAATAATGACGATAGACAAGCTTCCAGCCCTAAATTTCATGTCCTTAGGAAGAATTGTAGACTATATTTCAAAAAATTTAAAATCGCATCGATCCGTTGCTTTCTTACTGCGTGAAAGAAAGAGAAACCAACACACTTTCACATTTACAATATTATGACCCCAAGGGGTTGCATTTTCAATAATCCTTTCTTAACAGATGTCTACGTCGTAATACCTATATGTAGGTATGCCAAATTTCAGCCCGAGTCATCCAGTGGTTTGATTTGTGCGTTGATAATTTAGTTAGACTGACAGTCTTGTTTTCCTAAATATTTCAATAAGACTTAGGGGCCGAATTTTAAAAAATTGTTTCTTATTAGATACTTACAATTCATAATACTCTCCGAATTTCATGTTAAAAGCTAAAATTTCTAGTCTCTAAGACCAGCGTCTTAGAGACTAGAAATTTTAGCTTAGGGTATGCGTGGATTTATCACTCGTGAGTCAGTTACAACTTTGAATATTACTGTTACTTGTCTATCATATTAAAAATACGAAAGTTTTTAACGATGTTTGTTACTCTTTCACGTTAAAACTACTGATTGGATTTAGATGAAACTTGGCACATAGATAGATCATACCCTGGAATAACATATAAGCTACTTTTTATCCTGGGAAAACATACGAACCCTCGGAAATGCGGGTGAAACTGCAGGGCGGAAGCTAGTACAGATATAAAGTAGAAAGGAAGTGATGATTTCTCAATATTTAAAAGATATTGCAAGCTGCGACTGCCAATGATGAGATAACATGCTAAAGTGATCGCATAATGAAACTTGATGTAGGAAAGTGTACGGAAAAGGATATTATCCAATAAACTGGCGTGCATTAGTCGATAATATTAAACTATACCACAAGTAATACTGTACTGTTCGTATACTGTTCTCACACGTTTGAAGTTAACTCATAAAACTTTATTTTAACGCTCGCCTCGTTCAGTTAACTTAAGTCTTCATTAAAATTAGCGATATAATAATAACAATGTACAGAAATAAAATGTCTTATTTATTGAAAATACTGATCTGACTAATATTATAAATGCGAAAGTTTGTGAGTATGTTTGTTACTTCTTCACGCTCAAACGGCTGGACCGATATTTATGAAATGTAGTATGAAGGTAGTTGACACCCTGGATTAACACATAGGTTACTTTTTATCCCGTGAACGCAAGTGAAACAGCGGGGAACAGCTAGTAAGTATATAAAAATATAGGTCCTGTCAAATAAGTCCAATTGCTTGTGAATCAAAATTAAAACTCATTTATTCAGTTTAGGCCCTGATAAGGCACTTATGAATGTCGATAGTTACAATCATTACAATAGACTCTACCACCGGTTCCACATACACTTGAACTGAGAACACTCCGGCAACAAACTCAGCAAGGCTTCATTTTTTTTTAATAATATTGGTTACGATTATCACCACGTAGACTACTTGAAAGCTCTAAATATTTCTTATCATTCTATATCACAATAGGCACCATTTGCAAATACCATGAATTTTGGCAAATGAAAAGCAAATGACGGTTGATTCTAAAAGCCACTAGCTTAGCGGGCAATGTTAAAGCACTTGGCGTCAAATCCGCGTCAAGTGGCTCAAATTGCCCCCTCCTCCCATCAAGGCTTTATGATGAATGCTGGGGTAATTGAAGTCGCGTTTCGTTTTCCGTAGGGCAGGCAGAGGTATACATGAATGGGTATTTTGTCATGAGTTTACCAATAGAATAATGTTACTAAGGAAATATTGAAGTATTATGGCCCCATCGCCTACTATAATGGCATAAGTTGGATATATACCTATTGTATGAATTTGTAGTGAATTGAAAATTTATTTGAGTTTAATTTTATATGGTACTTGAAAATAAGAACTAAAATATTTACAAGAAATAAAAAAAGGGCAATAAAAAATATACAAAGCTAAAGAGTTTGTTTATTTGAACGCGCTAATCTCCGGAGGCTAAAGCCACGGTTTCACCCACGATCCCCGAATAAAATGTAGCTTATGTCTTTAACCATATTACAGATTATCTGCGTGCCAAATGGCAATCGGTTCAGCGGTTTATGCGAATCAGGGTATCTGACCATAAACTATTTTAAATAACATATATGTATGCTAATTTCCGAAACTAATGGAGATTTTTATGACGTCTTTAATTTAGATTAAGTAATTATTGAGAGAGCCATAAGGATTGGCTGAAACATTATGAATTTTGCGCGAAAAGTGTGTAAAAAACAAATCTTACTAAAATATTTGAATGAATTAAACAGTGTTGCAAGGTATAAAAAGTATCAACAGAAAAAACGTTAGCAAAGTTCAAAAATAAGTGCTAAGTCGTTAATTTTAGAGTTGAAATCCGCGTGCGTCTTCAATTCGTATATCGTAAGCCTGTCGAACCTTTGTCATTTTAATCAAATTTCCGATCTGTCGAAATAATATTACTTATTGAAATATGTTCAATTTCCTACATTTGCGAGACTTGGTAATTTCTTCGTTACACTTAGCTTCCGCCCCGCGGTTTCACCTGCATTCACGAAAGATGTAATGTTTCCCCAATATATTCCAGGATATGATCTATCATTGTTCCAAGTTTTATTTAAATTCGTTTAGCCGTTACGGAGCTAAGTGGTAACACAAACTTTCCTGTTTATAATATTAGTATTACTATGATTACCTATATATTATGACTAGCTGTTCCCGGCGGTTTCACTCACGTTCCCGGGATAAAAAGTAGCCTATAACGTTAGGGGATAATGTCGATTCCTATTAGTGAAATAATTTTTGGAATGGGGCCAGTAACACCGAAGATTAGCGCGTTCAAACAAACAAACTCTTCAGCTTTATTATTAGTGTATAGAGTCAATGTATATTTCAAAGATTATTTTATACCTATATACTTTTTTATATAAAATACCTAAGTAGGTATATGTCTCATGCAATCCATCCGTCTCTTTTTTTAAATTCTGAACTCACTATTTATATAAACAAATAACAGTGTACGTACATTAATAAACCGAGTCATACCATAAAATCACTGATATTTCTTTGCCATCACACGTGAACGGTTTTTATAAAACCTTATCGTTGCTAGGCAACCATAAGCAAACAAAGTCTACTAGCAATCGATGTACTTGTAAAGCTCGACCGCACTCTGAGGTGCTTATTTTTCAATAAAAAGTAAGTTTGGATGAAAATAATGAAATAAAGTCTCCACTAATCGAGTTTCACATAGGCGTAGGATCGACAGATGAGCGCAACCTCTGCGTGTTGGCGCTCTATAAATTAATTGTCGCTTACTTACTTTCAATTTACTTATTATTATTTTTACATTATGAAAATATACACCACAAACTAGGTGAAACCAGTAAGTGATTAAATAAATATCTTGGGACATTCTTCACACACTGTTATCAGATCCCAAACTAAGCAGAGCTTGTACTATGGAAAACAGATAACTGACATAGGTACTAATTAGTAAATAAATGCGACAATAACTCCATTTGCCTATTACCTTTTCACGCCAAAGCCGCTTAACCGATCGCGATGAAATTTGACACGCAGATAGCTTATAATACGGAAAAGAACATAAGCTTATTTTTATCCTGAGAAAGCTGGTCATACCGCGGGAAACAGCTAGTAAATAAATAAAAAAAATACGAAAAAATGTCAATCCCCTTAAAAGTTATCATAACGAATATTGGGGCTTTAGTAATTATGGCCTACGTCAAAAATGTCCCGGATTTGCTCATGCAAGTGAGGCAATAAAAATACCTAACGACAAATCTGAGTCGCGATTATTCATTCGAAATGCCATCGGACCGGCATACCTCAAACCACCCCTAATACGAAAACGAGCTTCCCCATGCAAATTAAATAGCGTACCCGAATATCTAGGTAACCGGGATACCGAGATGCCAATAACGTACTTTGTAGGGTTTATTTATTTATAGGGTTATTGCACAAACTGTATACTTATAATATGTATCAGATATGGGTGGGTATCCTACATCCTACTCACATTATAAATGCGAAAGTTTGTGAGTATGGATGTATTTTTGTCACATAGTAACTCTGGAATAACATATAGGATACTTTTTATCCCGGGAAAACATAAGATCCCTCGGGAACGCGGGTGAAACCGCGGGGCGGAAGCTAGTCTTACTATAATATAAATGTTTGTGAGTATTTTTGTGACTTCTTCACGCTCAAATGGCTGGACCAATTTTGTTGAAATTTGGTATAGAGGTAGCTGACACCTTGGACACATAGGCTACTTTTTATCCCGGGGAATCATAAGATTCCTCGGTATTCTATATAACCTAGAAACTTCGAAATACCAGGATGGATTTTCGATTTATCTAAGCACGGTGTTTTAGTTTTGAATGTTCTATATTGCCGAAGAGAGCTTAAGAGAGCTTTTATGGTAGATGTAGGTAACTTCATAATTTTAATTCAGTCGGGCTTTTTGAGATAAAATAGTTGAATACTATCAAAACGGTCCAGCTTTATGGGCCATAATAATAAAAAAATAGCCTACAGTAACTCGTAATTATAATATACCTTAAAGAACCCATTTAATATGTATCTGAAATTGAAATGCTAATTAAATTTAATTTATAATAGGGCCCGCGTGCTATAAATTCCGTGCTCCTTGATAAAATTCAGATTAATAATTCACAATGATATCGTTATAACTCCGTTTATATAACCCTTATAATTTTGCTAGTAACTTAATATAGTATTTATTATAAGTTTAATTTAATATTGTAATTTTGCTAGTTTTTTTATAATTTAAATCTTTATAAGGCAACGTGACTGATTGGCTCTATCAACGCACAGCTCAAGCCACTGGAGGAATCGAACTATTTGGCAAATATATAGCTTTTATGAATTATCTATAAAAGTACAGTACCTGGATGACCGACTTCTGTTGACTAGTCTATAAGTTATGCGTCGAATAAACACAGACAACTTTTCCTCGTGGCCAAACCTAGTAGAAAAATATAATATCCAGTCAGGCGTCGCCACCATTTAATACAGCTTAATAGATTTCCCTTTATAGTGGACAACCGTGTGATGGCATTGAAACGCATTCGTTTCTGGGAACTTATTTTGAAAATTTCATGTGGAAAAACAAAGTTAACTAGCTAGCTAGCCAGCTATCAGTGACCTCCGCTGTCAGACGCCGACGCCTGACTGGTTCATAATACATAATAGGTATCAATAAACCATTCAAAAATTGATTCGAAAATAACCAGTTTTATTACGAAAATAAAAAGTAGAAATGATAAATTGACGTCAAATACGTTGTGTACCAGGAATCGACTGGGACGGAATCGGATTGCGTGTAATTCGAATATTGACTCCGATTTTCGCCCTATCTCACAAACGTCATGTCATATCAAAATGTCACTCATATCTAACGCATGATTGTGATTTGATCCCGACATCGCATTTGTATCTACAGATATAAGTATGTATAAGCTATCAAAGTTTAACAATGCTTTTCTGTCAGGGAAATAAAATGTACCAATTTCATTCAGATTTAAAAATTGCTACGTCATAATGTCACATGTCTTTCTTGTAAACATCAATATTTAAAGCTGTCAAAACAGTCGTTGCTAATGTCATAAATGGGAAATAGCCGTGATTAATTAAAGATGGCGACTTAGATTCGTTTAAAAAAGCAATTGGCATACATTTTTTTTTAGTTTCTTCACTAATTAACACATTCACTATTCTACTACATAGTATAAAACAAAGTCGCTTCGCGTCTGTCTGTCACTATGTAGGTATGCTTAGATCTTTAAAACCAGGCAACGGATTTTGATGCGGTTTTTTTTAATAGATAGAGTGATTCAAGAGGAAGGTTTATATGTATAATCACTCGGGTACACTTGTTCCATAAGAAGTTAGGTATAATACAACAATGTCAAATGTCAACATAAGCTTTCCTAGAAACTTGCTTGCAGTAGGTAAATGCTGACAAATGCCTAATCTTACAATGAGCATGAGCTTTAGGTGAAGGAAAAAATTGTGAGGAAACCCTCACTCAGCCTCAAGTTGAAAATCTATCGCCTAGCACTTAGTGGTGTGTTTCAAAAGATGCACTTGAAAGCCTGTTCTCTTTTAAGCTTTTGATATATGTAAGGCTGAACAAATTTGAATGAAACTTATAGATAGATTGTATCCCGGAATACGTATTAGCTACATTCATGGTAAAACCGGAGGATCCGCTAGTATTATTGATTACAAAACACGATGATAAATTCGATGTGGAAAACTTTTTGAAATTTAAAATGTATGAAATGCGCCTGAAATTCTTTAAATAACAATTTTGCGTCCACTTGCACAGGCTCGGAAAATTTTGTTGCACAATTTCATGACGTCGCATTTGGGGTTTAAATCTACGCCATTTTAGCTCAAAATATCCGTATGCTGCTCATAGCCGCACTGAGTGATTAATGCACGCTAGTACGTCAGTTTGTTTACATTGTCGTTTACAAACGAATGACGTCATAATTTTAGTGTGTTATTTATCTTTGAAAAGTACAAACATTTTAGAAAATAGGACAAAATGTAAACTATAAAATAAATGTTTAAAAGTAAGTTTTTTTTTTATATGTAGAAATGTGAAAATAATTATCATCATATCAGCCGAGAGACGTCCACTGCTGGACAAAGGCCTCCCCCAAGGATCTCCACGATGGCCGGTCTTGCGCTACTCGCATCCAGCGGCTTGCCACGACCCTCACAAGATCGTCGGTCCACCTTGTAAACCTTTCTGTCCCAACGGCCGTCGGTTCAAGCGATTATAGATAACATATAAGATTACAGATTAAATAATTATAGTATTGAATTAATTTTACTGCATCTCTAGGGCTTTCAAATCACTAGTGTCACCGAACTCAGAAAACGAAAAGTATTTACTTGCCGACGGATTCAACTTAATTTTAAATCGAAAAAAGCTATTGGTAGAAATAAACTCTCGGTAGTAGACTTAGAGTCTAATATCCCTTCGCCTCGCAAAGCTCGAGCTAGCTAATTTTCTGACCTAATAAATACCCGATTTAGTTTACTGGAACTAACTAGATTGTTGGTTTTGTTGTTTTTTTAACCCCCAAAGAAAAAACGTCTTATGAGTTTGTAGTCTGTCTGTCTGTGGCATCATAGCACCTGAAGGGATGAACTGATCTTTTTTAAAAATATTATCTCTTATTCTTCGTTGTATTAAAGTTAAAGTCAGTCAGTTTATGTCAGGTTTTAGTATAATGGTGGCCGTTCTACTGAAACTTTTCTCGGACTTTTTGAGACAACTTGAAAATCCACTATACACGTAATCATTTCACTTGACTGGTGCACTTCTATTGGACAAAATACCACCACAAAAAAAATACAATAAAATGGTTATGGTTTGCCTAAATAAAAGAAAGAAAATTGTGATTTGTTAGCCATATTACGTAATGCTAATTCAACGAATAGGTATATCATTATCAAAAAAAGTTGTAGATATATCCCGTTATTTGGTTGTCCATAGTACAAGCTCTGATTAGTTTGGAATCAGATAAGCGTCTGTGAACCCATAAGGTGGACTGACGATCTTGTGAGGGCCGTGGGAAGCCGCTGGATGCGGGTAGCGCAAGACCGGCCATCGTGGAGATCCTTGGGGGAGGCCTTTGTCCAGCCGTGGACGTCTTTTGGCTGACATGATGAACAAATCAAATCAAAATCAAAAACTCATTTATTCAGTTTAGGCCCTAATAAGGCACTTATGAACGTCAACAGTTACAGTTTTACAATAGACTCTACTACCGGTTCGGAATACACTTGAACTGAGAAGACTCCGGCAAGAAACTCAGCAAGGCGTTTTTTTTTTTGGTGGATCTTTTTTTTTTAATTTATGTAGGTAATTACAGTTAGTAGGTAAGAACCGTCTGTGAATAATGTCCTAGGATGCTATTAACTAATTTAATCTTTTGTCAGTACATACTAGTACTTGACTCTATTAATGCAGTTAACATATTTAATCTGGACTTACAATAATGGTTTCTGTTTTATTTATTAGCCAGAGACGTTCGGCGTTTTATTTCACATTTAGTATTCATCGCCAAAGTGGTTCAGCTCTTGATTCCAGTGGTACCGGAAATTGCTTCGCGAACGCGACATTGTCTCTGTCGGATTATTGTCAATTTGGTACGTCATTTCCGTTCCGCGAATACATCCGATAATTGTTCGGAAATTGTCAAACGTTGTTTAGATCACCTGTGAATGAGTTCGGAATTTTAATTATTGACATGGATTTTAGATTGCTAGAATTAAGGCTATCTGCAAGTAATTTACTTAACCTACCAGAAATACGTTGACAGGCCATTTGGAATGATTCAAACTCAAAGCTCATTTATTCAGTTTAGGCTCTAATAAGGCAGTTATGAATGTCGATAGTTACAATTTTTACAATAGACTCTACCACCGGTTCCACATACACTTAAACTGAGAACACTCCGGCAAGAAACTCAGCAAGGCTTGTTACTTTGTGGGTCTTTCTTTTGAGCTTTGGCTTCTTCTTTTTGGGATACGTGATAGCAACATAATATCTAATAAATATTGGGTCTAACAAGGCGATTATAGCTCAGGGTTTGACGTCGAATGTCGTGATGAAGGTCGTTAGTTCGAATCTTACAATGAGTGTGAGCTTTCGATGAAGGAAAACACAGTGAAGAATCGTAGCAACAGTGATGAGATACTAGAAGTAGCCGTCTGCCTGGCTACCACCCTTGTAATTTGAAATTTAAGGTCCTTGAAGTGTATTCCGAGAGTTTTCCAAAATTTGCATTGTAAGATCCAGTCCCTATTTGATCTTTAAATTATTCCAAATCTATTTATCTTATGAAATTATAAAAATAAAATAATTGATATTCTCAAAAGGAGTCCTTAAATTTGAAGAATCACTCAATATTTACAAATCTGGTGGTTATGATTTTTATGTCCAGTAGTTTCAGAGCACACTGGCTGTGATAGACGGACAGAGACAGACACGAGTGATCCTATAAAGATTCCAGTTTTTTACACTAGAAACTATTTTTACGTATTGTTTTAAAACAAACATCACACGGAAAACAGATGTTGTAATTAGTGCGGAACCATCAAAAACCGCACGACGAAATTGGCCTGTTCACTCGACGTCACATACCTAGCCTTACACAATCAATTAACCTATTGTGGATACGTACAAAATGACGGCAATTTGTAATTAAGGCGATGCTATACGTGAAATGATGATTCTAAAATGCGTTTTTCTCTGTATTCTTTGTTCCAAGAGATTTGGAAAAAATATACCTATGTTAAACTAGAGAATATGTGACGGGGAATAGTTTTTTTTTTAAATTGGTATTTTACATTAGTAACGTCAGAAAAAAATCTATCCTACTAACTTGAAAAATATGAACATACATTCTGAAATCCATTAGAAAGGGAATAGTTTTCTTACTTTAAAAAAAAAGGCTTAGTTTCTTTTTAAATAACATATAACCATATTTTTTACTAAAATTATGCCTCTCCTGTCTCACGTCCCCGTCATTTTAGTAAGGGGCGGAGACATACGCAGATAGCCTCCTCTTAATTCAACGCTGGTAATCGAGGATTTTGCAATCAGCGTCGAGTGGTATCCGTTAATTTGGCCGCTGATTAAGTACCGTTGCAGATATCCCACTTATGTACTGGTATTTTATTCGTAGATTGATTTTAGAGTCGTCTAGGTTTGAACGTTTGAATGAGCGTTCATAGGCCGCCCTATGGCCGTAGGCGGCGGTAACCATTTTCGAGGGCCGTAAGTTAGTTATGTCATTGTAGTATTTTGCATGATGGATATTTTTAACCTTAAAAAAGGAGGAGGTTCTCAATTTCGCTGTAGGTTTTTTTAATAATTCTTTTTGCGTTGCGTTCTGTATAGCTCCAAGGTGGTCTCATATTTTATTGTCTTTGAAGGAGATTTTACTCTTTTTTTTTGTAAGTTTTTTTTTAAATATTTCTTTTGTCTATTATTAAAAGTTTCAATCGTTTTTTGTTTTCTTTTTCATTTGGGTACTATATCAACTATTTTTCATCAATATAGGTTTTTTGATCATGCACAAATAAAAGTTTTTGAAATGCAGATTAGATGACGTAACTGAAATTCAGTTATAGTTCCTGTAATAAAGGTGAAGAATTTGTTTGTTTGTGCGCGATAACCTCAAAAACTGCTAATTGGATTTGAAAAAATATTTTTGTAAGCCAGCCCCATTATTAAGGAAGGTTATAGGCTATTTAACATTGCGATACGATCTTTAGGAGCCGAGTAAAAAAAATGGCGGGCGAGCGATGCAATGCGACGCTGTCAGCAACAATTTCAGCTAATTTATTTATAAACGAAAAAACTGAGGCAAAAATTATAGGTATATATAATTTATATACACAATTTTACGAACATAAAATATTATGAAAGCCTAAATATTGTTTCAAACTTACAGGGACGTGCACAATGAAAATACCTTTTTGTAACGCGGGTTTTGCGCGGCCTGCGTTCCCTATTTATTTATGATAAAGAATTGTATGCTACCACGTGAGTTTTGTCAGAAAAATCCAACTAATTTTATAAAAGTTAATATTTGATTAAATGAGAAGATTTGACAAGCCAGATGGCGCAGTTGGTTAAGACACCACCTATTACGCCGCTGGTCATGGGTTCGATTCCCATCCAGGACAAACATTTGTGTGCATGAACATGTCTGTTTGTCCTGTGTCTGGCTGTAATTATCTATATAAGTATGTATTTACAAAAAAAAAGTAGTATATCAGTTACCTGGTTTCCATAGTTAGTACAAGCTCTGCTTAGTTTGGGATCAGATAACCGTGTGTGAAGAATGTCCCAGGATATTTATTTATTTATTTACACAAAAAGTACTCGATAGATTTAGTACTTGGTCAAAACACAATTTACTGTGGAATAAAATATGTCATCAGATCCTGACCTGATGACTATAGGACCATCTGTAAAGTATGCCCTCTCAAACAAAAAAAGAATTTTCTAAATCGGTCCAGGCGTCTTTGATTAATCGGGGAAAATACATAAAAAAAAGATTCCGACGAATTGTTAACCTATTTTTCGAAGTCGGTTAAAAAAGAACCAATCATAGGCACTGCTGTACGTAAAGTTTAAAAGCACCAAATAAACACCATAAAAATGATAAAAAGCATACGAATAAAAATAAACAACTGGGTCGCAAAATATCCTGGTGTAGAATTTGCTTACTCATAATAATTACCAGAGTTTTATATAGAAAAAAATAAAAACAAGGCTGTATAAAGTGGCGCGCAGGACTTAAGACCTGAAAAAAACGGGGCAACATTATTTATACCCGGCCCCTCTTTCGGTTTTAATTCGGATTTATGAATGTACATTAAAGAAAGAAGCTTACATCCTCTCGGTCTGTGACACGGTCGGTCCTGTGTGGCTGTACCTTTATTTTTTAATTACACACGCGTTGGTACGTATTTTTCCTCAATTTAAATTGTATAACATGCAAAGTTTATCCAAAATTATATAGAAGTTCTTTCGTTACCAAAAAATTTAAGGTTTTACTAGCGTTTCCGGGTTAAAAAGGAATCTATCTATGAGCCATGTTTCATCAAAAACCGTCCAGTAGATTTTGCGTTAAAAAGAAACAAACAGCCGCACGAATAAGCTATACCATCGAAAAAATAAATAAGCAATATGTAGGGCTAAGCCTAGACTATATAATAAGTTCCTTGGGCCACAGAGTATTATAGGTATATGTATCTTGCTTGGGCTAAACTCGAAGCGATCAACAGCGCATTCATACAGTTATATGAGAATGGCGTGAATATACGTTGAGTGCGCAATTTTTAATGTACCATCCCTGGTTTGGGACTTGAACGGGCAATATCCAGAGAATCGATATAGTCCCGTTATGAAATGCAGAACGGTGCAACGGCTCCTTTGTGAAACGTCGGTATTTAGTCTATACAATGTCGACGCGATCTGTTACTAGTTTGTATGACGTGGCTGTTCCTTTGAATCGTAATAAAATTTCGCGTGTCGTTTTCTGCCTTTGGCAACGACATGGCGTTTTATAATGATTTCCTCAGAAGCTCTTTGTTTGTTTATGTCGATATACCTGTGATATACAATGTTTGTGACTGTAGTGCAAGGCAATAGCACAAATCCGAGATTTGATGGTTCTAGATTAAGTTTTCTCGGTATTATTTTAGTAAAAGATTTGTAAAAAATATATAAGAGAATATTTGATGAGGAATAGTTTTTTTTTTATTGGAATTTTTTATTAGTAACGTCAGAAAAAATCGTGAATATGCCCCTTTTAAAAACTAAGAATGTATTTTTCTCTTATTTGGACCTACCAAATATTTTGTGGTCCGCAAAGCCATCAAAAAATATTAAATAAGACTTTGAACGTTTGTAGATTTTCTTCATAGATATATACTCTTTATTAATTTACATTTACTGTAGATTTCCTCCAACCAGTTGATGGTTCAAGGTAAGAGAGAAATGTTGTCAAATGGTCCCTCATTACTAAAAGGTTGAGAACCTCTGCTGTAGAGCGTCAAGATTTTTTATCCCATCCTGCCTAATATTACAAAAGTGACAGTTTTATTAGGATACTAGCTGTCCCAGCGGTTTCACCCGCCTTTCCTGGATAAAAAGTAGCCTAAGCTTTTCTCCATATCATAGGCTATCTGTGTGTCAAATTTCGTCGTGATTGGTTTAGACGTGAAAAGGTAACAGACCATTGCTTTCCCATTTATAATGTTTATTAAGAATTTTCCAAATCCGACTGGTAGATCCAGGGATTAGCGCGTTCAAACAAACAAACCAATAAACTCTTCAGCTTTATTATTTATATAGATTAGTATAAATATAGATACTTATAGATAGACGAAGATGTTTAATTTTTCATAGCATTTTCTTTATAATATATTTATCTCTTTGTGAATAAACTATCTACTATTTACATCAAATCAAAGTACCGACATTCACAAACACAAAAGCTTTGCAAATCCAAACATTATACAATCAATTTACCCTGAAAGGGTATCGGTCCAAAATCACGCAGATAAGCGGAATCAAGGGGTCCGAACCATCCCCGGCTCCCTGGATACTTAAAATCGCATGTATAATTTAAAAGGAGAAGTCGTGCCGTATATACTACGAGCTCACATGATCTCACGTCTTTGATAAAGCGATGGGTAATAGGGTGTTTCTGATTTCATCGCTATATTTTGTACATTCATGTATTCGTCAGTTTAAGTGGCGGAGGTTCGGTTGGAGGTTGGTAAGTATCTGACAAAGTGTGTACGATACATTTTTGTCTCTTTATTTTAGTTGATATTTATGTGTTTAACCACTAAATAAAAAACTTAGTTTTTAATATACTCGTACTACTAGCTTCAGCCCAGTGGTTTCACCCATATTCTCGAGGGATATTATATTTTTCCGGGATAAAAAGTAGCTTATATGTTATTTCAGGGTATGATTTATCTATGCACATACATCCAAATCCGTTCTGTAGTTTTTACGTGAAAGAGTAACAAACATCAATATATCCTCACAAACTTTCGCATTTATAATACTAGATTCCGCCCCGCGGCTTCACCCGCGTTCCCGAGGGATCTTATGTTTTCCCGGGATAAAGAGCAGCCTATATGTTATTTCAGGGTATGATTTATCGATGTGACAAGTTTCATCCAAATCGTGAGAAAAAATCTTTATAGTTTGTTTATAAAAGATTTGCTTTTAAAAGCAATATATTGTAATAGTTTACTCTATACATTAGTCCTAAATCTGGGTTTGGTTTAAGATACTAGACTTGATATAAATCATTACACGTATTAAAGGTGCAATGGTTTTCTAATCCGGTTTATCATAATTATTGAAATTTAAATGTATAGTAGCTGACTCCTTGCCACCCTTAGAAAAGCCCCCAAAGATCAAAAGGAAAATTATCTTTTCAAATAATTGACGAAGGCCGAATGGTACTAAAAGCGAATGAGTTCATTCTTTATCTAGTCCTGTTTGATCTTTGTTTTTGTCATATTTAATGGCCATCTCTGTTCTCTATTTAAATTGAATAGTCTGTATTGTTGGGAAAGTAATCTCAGGATGTCATTCTATATTTTGTATAATCTATGGCATTTGTTGTTAGTTTTTAATATATCCTCGTTGACTTTGACTTATGTCATAGATATTATGAGTTTGTTTGTTTGAACGCGCTAATCTACGGAGTTACTGGCTGGATTCGAAAAATTCTTTCACTAATAGGACGCTACATTATCTCCGCAGGTTATATGCTACTTTTTATTCCGGGAACGCGAGCAACCCCATGGGGAACAACTAGTAGTAGATAAAGAAGAGTATTTTATCAAGTACAAATTTAAGCTTTTCCTTTAATCCGACTTATCTTTACATAACCCTCGGTGCGAATAGTACTTCCATTAGCCCGGTATTTTTTCATTCAGTCATTTTTATGTGTCACGACAGTGAAATAGACTAATTTGACAGTTGACAGGTTTTGTACCTTTTTTAAAAAAGATTATGTGTAGATTATGTATACAGAATAGGCACATAATGGCATAGACTAATTGACAGTTCTGTTGACAGCTTCAAATATTTTTTTTCTTTTTTTAAAAGGTTATGTGATATGAAGTGACATATGTAACTAAAATAACCGCATTAATCTAACTATCGAGGCTGTTAATTGCTCAAGTTTAATTATTTACTTGTTGCACTTTATTTTCGCAAATAGCATCAAGATATCCAGCGTCATAATTCAAGCCAGTGCGATTAAAAATAAACGAGTTAATTACACGACTTTAAACCCTAACCTTACGATTTAAGAGTTAATAAAACTTGGCTACAGTCATTATTAAAATTCCAACAGGGTAGAGACCAATTGAAATTCGAACAACATTCATTTCTTGGCTCGAATGTTGCCAGTTTTTTATCGTTTTAGCTACTATATTGGACTAGTTTAGCAAGTGGTCTAGTTTCCAGTCAAGTGGTTGTTTATAAAGCCGATGCTCGCCACTTGCTCGCTCATATTATCATGTGTAGAGCTTCAGTGTATGTCGACACAGGAATGCGTAATTCGCTTAGAAAGTCCTGAACACTCGGACACTAGTGTCTGTAAGGACTTCTTTAGTCTACGTGAATAAAAATTTGATTGTTCGTAAACGCAGCACTTGATTTAATAATGTTTTTTTCAATTTAGAAATTCCTAGTATAACAAGAACTGAGATTAAATCACTTTTTAGTTATCAGATTTAGATACTTCTGTAAAGTTTTTTTTTCAATTATGTTTTTAATTTAACTTTTAATAATAATTGGTAAAGACAAATTATGCATAATGATTTGGGAGAAGCCACTGGCTCTTTTAACTTGTTCCTACTAGTTTAGGAGCCTGTGTATATCTGTTCTTTAGTATTTATTGTTTCAACATCTGTGAAAATGTATAACTGTCTAACCATCACGGTTCATGAGATACACTTTGGTGATAGACGGACAGACAGACAGATAGCGGAGTCTTAGTAGTAGGGTCCCGTTTTAACCGTAGCCGTACGGCAATAAAATTATTTGTATCATATATTTGCATTGATTTTTTGCAAATATATGCGTTACGGTGTAATTTTCATTCAATCCTCAGCGCCATATAATTGTATATAACCGTTCGTTACCCTCCATCCATCGGTATTTCGATGCATTAACATAATGCATCAATGGCCCTTTGTGAGATGCGTATGTGATCAAAATACCCAGCGATTCTGAACGTACAGTTAGTTGAATGTTAAAAAATACTGATTTTTTTTTTGAATGGGGGTTTTATTTAATTGATATTTATATACAAGCCTACGTGTATAGTGGTAGCATGTAGGCGATAGTAACACCTAAAGTATTTCAGAACAATAAAATTATAAATTACAAGCTGTTCCGCGCGGTTTCACACGCTTTCCCGGGATAAAAAGTAGCCTATAACCTTCGGGAATAATGTAGCTTCCTATTAGTGAAAGAATTTTTCAAATCAGTTCAGTAGTTTCGGAGCCTATTCAATGCAAACAAACAAACAATCAAATCTTTCCTCTTTATAATATTAGTATAGATTATTATTAGTATAGTATAGAGTACAGATTAATCTGAGCAAGGCACGACCCTCCTCACGTCGTCTGATGAACTCTGGTGCCCGAATACTAGGAATACTATTCACGCGCAGGAATACTACATTGTTATTTGGTTGCGTTATTCTGTAAGGTATTTTTTATAAAGGTGGACCGATGATCTTGTGAGGGTCGCGGTAAACCGCTGGATGCGGGTAGCCCAAGACCGAAAGTCCTTTCAGATTTTTCAATATTAGGGTGCTAGTAGATAGCCAGGTAGATTCTACAAAGACCGTGGATTCCTCACGATGTTTTCCTTCACCGAAAGCTCATGCTCATTGTAGGATGCTAACCCGCGACCTTCGGCACTACCACTCGGGTATCATTGCCTTGTAAATTTATAAATCTTGTTTGGAATGATAATGAAAATAAAAATATATATATGATAGATATAGAAATATCAAAGAAGAAAACAAACTCAAAACAGTTTCCCTTTTATGCGAGCCATTGTAAAAGTTTTCTTGTTGAGTATCTGTTCTACTTCATAAAAGAATCCGAACTTTTCGAAATATTCTGAGTACGTCTCGGTATAGAGATCTGCAATACGGCAGTGATAAGACAGATATACCTAACTCGTGGCGTGTGTCTGCATATTTTATATTTATACCATATTTGAATGGTTTTGGTTATCTAATAATTTTTTATCTATGTGAAATGCGATGATGGAAAAAATGCTGGGATTTTTTAGCATTCTTCACCTGGGTTCTCCTATTTTACCCCTTAGGGGCAGAATTTTCGAAAATCTATTTTCTTTTATCGTCCGGTGGTTTGAGCTGTGCGTTGATAGATCAGTCAGTCTGTCAGTCAAGGGTAGATCCAGGCCTTAGTCACGTTAAATTTTGAGTGAGGAACAATTTTTTCTTTTATATATTTTTATGATAATACCAACATATCAAAACAAACTATCAGGCTTTAAAGCACAAAAGTCGTACTAATCCGAATACGTAATACATTAAAGTGCAAAAACGAAACGTGCGTATATACAGGCCGTCCCTAAAAGGAACTTGTTTAAGCCCCCAAAGCCTTTAATGGACGTCCGAAATTGTTGTCTGAAAGGTGAAACACGCTGTAGTATTATGGTTTAGCTGCTCTAATGGAATCACTAACAACAATGTATAATTATGGAGCAGGTCATCTCCGGAGCTTCAGATCACAGATTATGGCGATGCTATACGTGAAATAATGATTATAAAATGCGTTTATCTCTGTACTCTTTGTTCCAAGAGATTTGGAAAATATATATGTAAAACTAAAGAATATGTGACGGAGAATAGTTTTTATTAAAATTTGAATTTTTCATTAGTAATGTCAGAAAAAAATAGTAAATATGCCCCTTCTTAAAACTATGAATGCATTCTTCTCTTATTTGGGCCATCCAAATAACTTGAAAAATATTAACATGCATTCTGAAATCTATTTGAAAGGGAATAGATTTCTTACTTTTTTCTAAAAAGGCTTAGTTTACATATTTTTGTCATTACAATTAAAACTCTTTGTCATTGAAATAGAGACTATAATACTATAATCACTTGAGATATTGTAGTGTTCCACCGACTTGTATTATACAAGGCTATAATAGCCGATATCATAGCGTGTTTCAGATCCGATTCTAAAAAATCTTTCACTAATACCACAGACAGATAAGATTGTCCACAGTGTATTGAATAGTTGCAAGTTAGGATGAACTGTGGTCTATATCAATGAAAAAATAATGTAATGGCTCAGATCTATACAACCTAATCTTGTTTTTATGATTTGTTGTAATTTTTATTGTTTTGATTGTATCCTTTTAGCCACATGCGTTTTGTGGCGCGCAAAAAAAAATCATTTTCTTTCTTTCTTTTAATGAGAAGCTACATTATTTCCGAGTGCCATAGATTACTTCGTAGCCCAGGATCGCGGGTGAAACCGCGGGAAACAGCTAGTAATGTCTACAGACTATGAAGACAAAGAACATAACACATGTTACCTGATCCTAACTAAGCTAGAGCCAATAATAGGTCATTTTGGAAAGACCATACCTATTAGTGCCTGTGCGAAAAAGACAAAAATAGAATGGTAGATAGAGACAACCTAAAAAAATATACATAAGGTATTTTTTATAAAGTAGCGGTTTTATAAACTATAAACCGGGTGATTTTTATACTAAAATTCCATCTAAATTACCTAAAATTACCGATTTCCTCGGTAGATTTTCCAAAAAAAATCTTTCATATATACCTATACCTACTTTTGAAACTCTGCCAAATCGGTCGAGCTGTTCTCCAGTGATCACATGCAATAAAAAAAATAATAAAAAGATTTATTTCTACAATTGATTTTATAAAGCTATATAAGTTCCTCAGAACGCGGGTAACACCGCGGGGGAAAGGTAGTATAACAATAAGTACTACAACAAAGGAATACATTTGCGAATAAAATTTCTCATATTTTATATGCCTTTTGCAATTTTAATGCAGCTCAAAGGGTGTTCTACCTTTGAAATACGACAATGTTTGATGACTCCATTTACTTAAACGTATATAATATAGCTTCCGCCCCGCGGTTTCACCCACGTTCCCGTGGTATGTTATGTTTCCCTGTGATAAAAAGCCTATATGTTATTCCAGGGTATGATCTATCTATGTACCAAGTCTCATCCAAATCCGTTCAGTAGTTTTTGCGTGAAAGAGTAACAAACATCGCATATATAAAATTAGTAGGATATCACTGGAATACGTAACATATTGCAACGTTACAAACTAACACTTTAATTTGATTTATTTATAGGTATAGATTGACGGTTAACATCTATCATGCCGATGGTCATGGGTTCGATTCCCACCCAGGACAAACATTTGTGTGCATAAACATGTCTCTTTGTCCTGTGTCTAGGTGTAATCAGTTATCTGGTTGTCCATAGTAAAAGCTCTGTTTAGTTTGGGATCAGATAACCGTGTTTGAAGAATGTCCCAGAATATTTTAAATAAAGTCTTCCTTAATCTATCTGTTGAAATTGCATTGCTTTTACGTGAAAATGTAATGGCTCAGAGTCTACAAAAAAAAGTCTACTTTTGCAGATTTTTTGCTGCGGAAAATTTAATTTAGTTCTCACTGCCGCACCTGACTACAGGTAAAGACTCCGTAATTTTGTCATGTACGTTTTTCAGGTGTTATTAATATGGACAAATCTTGTTTTACATACGGAAATCCATTTAGATTTAACTAGTAGGTACCTGTCCCTATACGTATGTATTAAATATTTATTAGAGCCACTTTAATTATGATCCTTAAAATATCAATTCAAATATCGTATGTAGTATAGAATTATTATGTATAATTGCTTTTCGTACTTGGAGTTAATTATAGGAAACTTTTCGTAATCCGAATGAAGTTTTTATAGTGAGAGCAATTGTAAAAATTACCCGGAAAAAATGGAAAATTATGGAATAACTGTTTTTTTTCTGTGGGGATTTTTATATGAATTTAGGACAGAACAGCGGTGGCAGAGGCCAGGGATATATGAAAATGAACCAAATGACATCTGAATCTACATACTGAATCATAGATTAAACAGACGAATAATGCCAATAATCCTAAAGCTGCACTTGAGAGCGTTTCTAGGCTTTATACAGTCCACGGTGTGATTCTATTCAAACATAGAGTAACAAACGATTCAGAGCCAACACATTTAAGATTTTCACTAAAATAACAGTGGACTAACCGCACCAGTGCCGTATCCTTTTTTCACTTCAGTAAACACTGCCCCAAGCTTAGTACGTGTAGTTGTGAGACAAATTGTCTCTTTACCAAAAACGTACAAAGAATAAGCAGTATAGAGCGGTCTGTATCAGCTGAAAGTGGTCGGTTGTTTAACGTATTCTACGTCACGTCCTGTCCCAACGTTATCGGCCGCCCGCAGCCCCGACGCTCGCGCCGGCCACGCGAACCCTCTTGCCGTGCCCTATGTTTGTTTCTATGGATAATGTTTACAATAATACTCGTCAAAGAGTAAAAATAAAATTAGTACAGATATCACAAATTCATCGTGGATATCCTTGGGGGAGGCCTTTGTCCAGCAGTGGACGTCTTTCGGCTGATATGATGATGATCACAAATTTCATTTCGATTTAATTTTTAGTATATTAGGTAACTTTACTCGTGGTGTTTATAAATTCTAATTAACTTTTAACAAAAAAAATTAAAACCACCTACCGATTAAAACAATTTAATCTAAAAACTTTTCATCGAATATACCTATGTAGGTAGATATGTATTCACTGATTCTTTTGAATATAGCTGTATCAATCCCAATTTGTAATTATTACCGTAAAAACCGACAGATAATTATTATGACGTAAGCATACGCTAAGAAAGGATTTCTGATTTTTTTAAAATAGGTGATCGCGGTTGAAACCTTCTGGCGGAAAACTAATTCTATAATGTTACTCGTAAAGTTGATAACAAAATAATAAAAACTAGTTTATAATATAAAGTACCTACCATTGTTTTAAGATTTAAGAAAGAACACATCTACAAATTATTCTTTGCCATATTCTATATTTGCTTTCTTGGTCCTAAGCTTGTAATATCTACGCGGAATTTAATATTTATCTCAAATAAAGTGATGTTACAAACGGAAGCTTGGTTTTTATTTGTATAATCCAAGTAGAGAATTTCATTAAAAAATCATGCAATTTTACCTTTGAAATATTTAATTAACAAGATAAAATGGCAAAATACGAATTTAATTTAAGTATCTATGTGCAATGAGTGTTTTGTTATATTAAACATTTAATATTTTATTTTCTTGAAATTAAGCTTTAAGTTATATCCATATTTTATTGCCATTTCAAGTAGATAGTAAAGCTACTCGAATTTGCCTACCAAGGTGCTGTCACCTATGATGTCTATTAAAAAAAGCTTTTTTAAACCATCAGATCTCCTATTTAAATATTTATTTTTAAGGAAAATTAATGTATGATATTCTACTATGTTGGATAGGAAAAACTACTCAACGGATTTGGATGAAACTTGGCACGTAGATAGATCATCAACAAAGGCTATATAAGATCCCTCGAGAACGGGTGAAACCGCGGGGCGGAAGCTAGTTGTACGTAGTCCTGATAACCTATAATATATCTAAATATTCTTTACCTTTATTTTTCAGCCTCGCATTTTCACCCGCAGACCCTAATTCAACCCGGGCCGGGGTTGAATTTTCAAAAATCCTTTCTTTGCCTTCATAATAGCGATCTACTTGCTAAATTTCAGTCACGTATTCCTTTTATTATGTTTAGTTATTATTAGAATATACTAGTGACTGGTTTTATCCGCGATTATCTATTTTATCCCGTTAAAAATTTAATTTTTGAAAATATATCTCTCTCTCTCTCTATCCCTCCAGGGGTTTAACAACGAGGAGATTAAGCATAAACGTTTATAAAATAAAATAAGACAGTTTTTACGTCACTTCTGTCTGTAACAGCTTTCAGGATAATCAGGTAAGAACTATCAAAGTTTACATTAAACTGCCTCAAAAGTTCTGAAATTCTGCAATTTATTTGCACTAATTATTTACAAAGGATACCGCTATAACGGTTCTTTTTTAAACAAGTATTTTTTTTTTTTTAAAACACGTTAAAATTTGTTATAAATTGATTATGCAAGCTCACGCATAACGATTCTGGCCATTTACATAATATTTTGAAAACGCATCGTGTGTTCGTAAGCATAAAACTGATCCATTAAAAAGCGACATGGCCATAAATTGTTGGAGAAAAAAAAATGTTTCTCTGCATTACGTGAGATATGGCCAACGTAAATGGCATGATGTACGCTATACGGGAATACGCGGTCAATATTGATACGGCTTTATGACCCATTTTACCTTTTGGGTCGGAGCGTAGCTCTCCGGCGGCGGAATTCCGCTGAGCCGTTTAAAATTCACGTTGCTTTGAATAGTCCTAACTTGTTTACTCTGCCGGTACGAGCGGACTTTTTTTCATTAATTTTGTTATACATACACTCGCACTTGTTACTTAACACGTAGTGCATTTCAGTGTTTTATTGTGACCATGTCTGATAAATATTTTACTGGTTCACAGTTGTAATAAAGACTAAAGTTTTCAAATACGAAAACCATTTTGTCCACTCGTCACAATTATTTCCACAATATTTATAATTGAGAAAAAACGAGCAAAAATCACGTTTGTTGTATGGGAGCCTTAAATATTGATTTTATTCTGTTTTTTAATATTTGTTTTAATACCGGCAACAGAAATACATCATCTGTGAAAATTTCAACTGTCTAACTATCACGGATTATGATACAGCCTGGTGACAGACAGACAGAGAATTTTTCTTCTAGCTTCTACATTCTCTATTTTATCTGAGTCTTTGAGCTGTCATTACTCTGTTTCTTCCCATACATAGACAAATCTTATGGTATCAAAAATATATTTTAAGTTCCCCAGGTTTCTTACTCAGTGTGAGTTTCTAACTGGTAAACGAGTTGCAGTTATGTAGTAGCATTAACTATAGAGTTTAAAGTGATAGTTAGAAGCTATCTATCACCTGAAGCCTCGAAAACTATTCCATAAGCATTAAGCACTTAGAATCTGGGTCTTGGTTCAAACTTCTCAACGATACAACTATCGTAGGCATGTTAAATTGTTGAGGAAATTGAAACACTGAGCATTTGAGAAGTATTAATAATTATCTTCCAAGAATGGATTCAAATATGAAGCAGTTATGGTGTTTCTTACTTTGGAACTATCTCCGATACTTTTTATGTTGGGTTTGTTCATTTTTAAACAATTGATTGATTTAAATCTTAAAAAAAAAATGTATCCCTATTTCCCTTGATTACGCGTATGCTCGACTGGTTTCGTTTTTTTTTTTGTTGTATTTATAGAATGTTTTTATGAAAGAAAAATCGGTAGGTTTAGGTAGATGTAGGTAGATATAGGTAGGTGTATATAGGTAGGTAGGTAGGTAAAATGTATCGTTTATTCTTCTAAATGTTTAATTGGTCTGGTCAGTAAGCTGTAGCGTAGGTATGTACTTATTTTAAAAATAAAAAAGACTCTAACAAAGGACCTTTGCTTTCTGTAATTTCAAAGCGTTACCATTGAATTATTATTGGAGTATGTTACTAAGAACAAGCCAGAAAATGAAGGTGTCGACTCATAAAATAAATTGAAATGGCCCGTCGATCAAGATTCGCGGCAGCACGCGGTCGCTCGCAGCCCCTACGATAAATCAACTCGACGCTTTTATGTATAAAAAAAGGAAAAACGACCGGGAAAAGTCGTTTATTTGTTTCCAAACTATACTCGAACGGTTCCCAAGCTTCGATACTTTAATAAAAATCTTGTCGTGGAATTGAAATTTCACATTTCGTCGCACTGGGCGCTGCTGCCGTGGGAAAAACGGAGGGGTAACGATGCTCGGTAAAAATAGGTATCGGAAAACTTGCGCGTTACAGACTTTAATTAGGTAAAAAGTGCTTATCGAAGAAGGCCTATTATAATATTAAATGTCTAACTAAGGACAAAGGTAAAACTAAGAATAAAACTTTTGTTTTGTACTTTGTAGAAAGAGAAATATCTCCGAAATATTTCGTAGTATTCGATCATTTATATGCCGTACACGGCAGCTTGAAGCAGTCAGAATCGACTGTTTCGAGCTGCGAACTACATAGTGAAAAACATTATTCGTTGTAACAATTAGTCGTACGTAACTCGTACTAAGCCCTCCCCTTCCCCCGGTAACGCCCTGATCCGAAGTTCGCACCCCATTCGGGGGTGCCCTCAGGCGTGGTTACCTAAATGTTACCCGGCTGAGAGCCTTCTGCGCTCGCCGATTTGTCCGGTAAGGTTGATGCAGCCATTAGAGGCTTTAGTCTTTTAAAAAAATATATATTTACATAGGTACTTATATGGAACCGCTCGAGCGGTTGCAACTGCTTCGGACGTTCAGCAGTAGTGTAAAATTTCATCGTGCTGTCAAAAAGCTGCTACACACACAAACTACTCGGATGAGTAAATTCTCGAGCTACCCGTGTATGGCCAATGGCCGCTCTTTGATTTATGAATTGTAGCATAAACAAAAATGTTAATAAAAACATAATAGTTATAATGTAATGTTTGCTGATGACTTTGATTTAAAATCTATATACTGTTAATAAAGTTTCAGAGTTTGTTTGTTTGAACGCGCTAATCTCTGGTGTTACTGGTCCAATTCGAAAAATTCTTTCACTAATATTTATTTATTTATTTAATTGCGTTCCACAATGTGTACACCTTAGGTGGTAATTATGTAATACATACATTTACATTAGATACCTAGTTATGAACAAAATATGCACAGACTATGTTTTTAATTCACAGGACGCTTCCAGTAACTTTAACGCTTTGAAGAAAATGAAAAAAGTTTATGTCCCCAATTATCGGAGACCGCTTCGACATTATATTAATTCCTTACCTTTTCCCCGTCTGTCGGGCAAAGGCAAGCGACCCTTCATCCTTTTGCAAATAATTTAGAGAGATTAAAATTTGAGAAAATTTTATTTTCACTTCGCCGCGTGATTCTTTTGCATATGAAATTAGAAATCGAGGTTTTTTTTAAAAAAAGCAATTATCAAGGATTAAGGATGGGATGGTCGTCCTCTAAATGTGTGTATTATTGCTGTGTTCAAACTTCTGTGAAAGATGGGAGATAAGACATGACAGATGACAGGATAAAAGAGGATGACAAATGACTGGATGAAAGAAAATGATAATTATGAAAGGTGAAAACTGTAAGACAAAAAATGAATGTTGAGAGATGAGAGATGAGAGGTGAGAGGTGAGAAGTGAGAGGTGAGAGGCGAGAGGCGAGAGGCGAGAGGCGAGAGGCGAGAGGCGAGAGGCGAGAGGCGAGAGGCGAGAGGCGAGAGGCGAGAGGCGAGAGGCGAGAGGCGAGAGGCGAGAGGCGAGAGGCGAGAGGCGAGAGGCGAGAGGCGAGAGGCGAGAGGCGAGAGGCGAGAGGCGAGAGGCGAGAGGCGAGAGGCGAGAGGCGAGAGGCGAGAGGCGAGAGGCGAGAGGCGAGAGGCGAGAGGCGAGAGGCGAGAGGCGAGAGGTGAGAGGTGAGAGGTGAGAGGTGAGAGGTGAGAGGTGAGAGGTGAGAGGTGAGAGGTGAGAGGTGAGAGGTGAGAGGTGAGAGGTGAGAGGTGAGAGGTGAGAGGTGAGAGGTGACAGGTGACAGGTGACAGGTGACAGGTGACAGGTGACAGGTGACAGGTGACAGGTGACAGGTGACAGGTGACAGGTGACAGGTGACAGGTGACAGGTGACAGGTGACAGGTGACAGGTGACAGGTGACAGGTGACAGGTGACAGGTGACAGGTGACAGGTGACAGGTGACAGGTGACAGGTGACAGGTGACAGGTGACAGGTGACAGGTGACAGGTGACAGGTGACAGGTGACAGGTGACAGGTGACAGGTGACAGGTGACAGGTGACAGGTGACAGGTGACAGGTGACAGGTGACAGGTGACAGGTGACAGGTGACAGGTGACAGGTGACAGGTGACAGGTGACAGGTGACAGATGACAGGACAACTAATAATCTGGCTGAAGGTCACAATGTCAGAATTTCGGTTGCAATTTCAAAGTCAAAGCCGGAAATTATATAAAATGCTAGTTATAGTAATTGTAGCATATTCAACTAAATTAGAGTTGAATGGCTACTGATGTTTACCCATGTGCGATTGTGTGATACGCATAATGTTATTAATTACCTAGTTAGGATATGACGTCACTACCAATGTCAATTGATATACATGATTATGTACCTACCTACCTTGTTATAATACAGAACAGTTTTAATTAAAGCCAAATTACTAACTTTGAGTAGATAGTGCCGACAATAACAGAAAAACATAACTGTAAAACGAGTTTACCTACTAATTATAGAGAGATAGCTCGGGTATTGACAACCATTTAGCTAATAATTCGTCAGGTAAATACTCGAATAATAATTTTAATAAACGGCCAAGAGTACCTAAACGTATTTCAAATACGAGAATCTGTAATAACTAAACTTGAAAACGTTCGTCATTATGATTCAGAAATCTTCAACTAATTGTAATACTTAGGAAAACATAGTTATGGAAATTCTGCGTAGTTCAGTTACATTATGTTAAAATTATAGCACAAGCTATGATATATACGAAACTTGGGAAGTCTCGGCGTTCGTTTGTGCTAGAGCCATAGGTTTGCATCCCAAAACTTAGTCTGGCAAAGTTATGAGTAGCTGCTACTGGTACCCTGGTACCAAAGACAATGTCTTTAAACGTTGGTATATATAATTAGTAAGCATTAAGTTTTAAGTGTTAATTGACTGTAAAAGCAATATTTTTAATCAAATAACCTACTTGTTAAGATTTTTTTTTAAATAATCTTGTGGCAGGAGAATAATAATTTAAGTAAAAACGATCGATGAAAGTTATGTGAAATTAAAAAAAAATATCGATGTTGATTTTATCGATGCAACCTCTTCGACAAGCAGCAATCTAGTGTTGTACCTATAAAGTAAAAGAATAGCATGTGGGCGTTTTTACGGTAGCCGGTAAGTAAACGTAAACATTTAAAAGCCTAGGTTACGAAGTTAGGTTCACCATTTTCATGTTAGTAAGTATTTTGATGTATATTTTTTCCTTTTAAACATGAGAAAAATAATTTTTGAATTTTATTTAAGTGCTTACAAGACGCAAAATGCGGTGTTGCAAAAAGTTATAATTTAGCAATGGGCAATCCGGCCACGTACGGTAATGCACGACTAGGGAACAGGTGGCGCCTCATCGCACCTCGTCGGAGCTTGTGCTCGACGCGATACTTAAAGCTAATCCAAATAAAGAAAAAAACACAGCGCTTTCGCGTTTTTTGCACTTTGATTTGATGATGATTTTAATTATAATAAAGTTTTATTTTTATTTTGACATAACGCAATATTTGGATATATTTTTAATTTTCTTTTTTAGATTTAATTTTTATTAAGTTAATTAATGTCGCATATTACAAAGCTTATAAAAGCCTTAGTGATATGGTTTTTCTCAATCAAAAATAAGTAAGTGGAATAAGTAGGTATTGCGTTTTTTAAATATTCAAAGCAATTATTTATTTTTTTGGTGATGTTAAGTTATTAAGACTTAAATTTTGAAAAGTAAACTTTTTTTTTTTAAATTTATTTTTACATAAAGAGGATGATTTTTTTAAACACAGTAAAAATTACGTATTTTTTAACATTTTACAAAGCACTTATAAAATTTTTAGATTGTTAAAATACGAACAAATTTTATATTTTGGCAAGGCTTTGCAAGTTTGAAAAAACAGTCATAAAAATTCAAATAAAGAATCTTCAAAAAATATTTTGTTTTATTACAACACATCAAAATTATTTTTTATTTTTATTACCCGTAATTTAATTATTTTACGAAACAGATATGATCAAAAAACTTAAGTCACTTTTGCAGAGTCAATCAGAGAATTCGCATATAATTTTAATACACAAAAAAAAACATGTAACTCATACATAAATTAAGAAAATCCACCAAAACGCGCCCCTCGAATTCGCGGCAACCGTAAATACGCCCTCACGAATGTAAACTTACCTTTCAGTTGATCACTTGTCACTACACAGCATATTCCCAGACAATTAAAGTTCCCATCACTATAAAACTATTACCGCACAAAAGTTTCAAGTGATGTATTAGTTATTTGAAAAAGACATAGCCTCGTCACTTCGGTAGTGTGGGCTTCCGGTGTCTTTGCTTCTCAGATGGTTTCCGGCGTTGATGTGAGCTCCGAGAGGACCCGCCGGCCCTTTTATCCGCAACTAGGGGTGGAAATGCGCAGGCGTTGAACACCCTGTTGCTTCTTAGTGAAGTGCGTAAAATTCTATCGACATCGATAAATAATTTATTTAATTTGCTCTTTTTTTATCATTTTTTCCAATTTTATCTGAGCGAAGTTTTTTTATGAAGATTAACTGAACATAAATAATAAAATAAAGTACCTGTGAGATATTTACCAAATTGTGTCAGGGCTGACCTGGGGATTATTTAAAAGTTTTAAATGCGGTAAAAAAATATTAATTGATTCTTCATATTATTCTTTTTCAGTTATTTAAACAACCCAGTCTATAAAAATAAATAATTTTAGGTTTTAATGCAAAGTAAAAAAAATATCCAAAATCTATCACGGTAACTCAACAACTAGAATGGGTGTGAGTTTTTATGAATCACTACTATATATTTAGTACTATTATGGTTTTAAAATCACACATTTTACAATGACTTCTAAATAATTATGTGAATTTTACTTTTTTAATCACTTTACTAACTATCGATTCTTTGTATTATATTTTGAGAGTTTTTGGGTTGATTTATAATTTGTTTACACAAAAATTATGATAAATAGGTATATATTAATAAAGAACTCAACAAAAACTTGTCAATAACAGATAATATCAAGATAACTCAGTTTAAGTGTATATATATATATCATAGAGAGTCAAATTTATCAAATTTTATTTTATGTTTTTACAATTCATTGATTGATTGATTGATGATTCTGTTACAAGGAACATCAAATTATCAAGCTTCCTATAACAGTAAAAAAAAATATTCTCTATTATATTTGACTCGAATCGATTAAAAATGATAATTATTTATAGTCGATAAAAAACTATCGTGACATGTTGTGTCGCATCACTATGTAACCTCCCCTCACACCCATCTACCTGGGAATCACCCACCACCCAATCGTTTAAACAGTGACTAATCAAAAAACTTATGTTTAAGTTAGATTCTGTGCCGTTACAAGATTTCCTCCTATGACAAGGGCGGGAAGAATATCACCTTGCGGTTTTCTTAAATATCGTTATTTATTGAAAAAATCATAATTTTGCCTCTCTCGATACTGAAGCAAAACTAAAATATGATAATAAGTTTTCAATGGAAGTAAAATTTCGTTAGGAACAGCGTCTTAAATTATCACGATCTTTTTACATAGAATAATTTTTCAGCCCTTTTTGATAATTGAAATAAGACGAGAGTTTTCGTTATTTCAGTCAGATGCAAATAAAAGTACCTATTCCGTTCTATTAATTTTGAAAAAAAAACATTATTTTCGCCTATCTTGATACTGACATGAGATAAGTTAAATTTAAACTTTTTATTTAGATGTAAAATTTTATCGGAAACTGCGATTTGGGTCATAAGTTATCACGCGCTTTTTTCATAGATGTTTTTTACAGTTTTTTTTTTGTATGAAAGGTAAGTGCTGCCTATGAAAATTTTGCAATACCAGGGGATTGTCCCCCCATGTCGTAGTGCCGAGAGAAAACCGTGATGCACATTCCACATAAGTCGATGTTTTCCGCCTAGAAAACGGTCCGATAAATTATAATCGGGCGTTTACGATGACTTTTTCTAAGAAGATTAATGGTAAACACCTACGGTCCTAATTTAATTTACGTCATCTAAGATCACTTATTTTTATGTAAACCTTGGTTATTAAACCTATCTAGAGTAGTGCTAGCTATTAGAGTTAGTGCGTCTAAACTCAGTGCTGACAGAGTTAGCGCGTCTAAACTAAGTGCTAACAGAGTTAGCGCGTCTAATCTCAGTGCGGACAGAGTTAGCGCGTCTAAACTCAGTGCTGACAGAGTTAGCGCGTCTAAACTTAGTGCTGACAGAGTTAGCGCGTCTAAACTCAGTGCTGACACTATCATTTGATTGTGCTATAAACACGTATTCTGTCAAATTCTGTGCCGAATTAGCTTCAGATATATTTATCCCCAACATTTATGGGAAAAATTCAAGAACTGAAACTGTCAAACAGTAGACAAACCTGGCCAGTGTTTTTGTCCTAGACAGCTTTATTATCTAAAATGTAAACATAAACTATATTCATATAGCTTTAGAGATCATTTTCGTACCTACTTATATATGTATCCGTATGGTTCCATTACATGATTGCATGTAGTGTACGCTTATTCACATCGCTCACAGAACATGTTTTAATAGATTAACATCATTCTTGAAACGTCTGAAGCCGAGGCTGCAAGGCCCTATAGAGAGATCTCTGAGTGATATGTGCTCGTATATCAAGGAATCGCTGTTTGCAAATACGTGTTGCATTGGTCCAGGGGAAGTTTTGGTCTCGATTGAAATAACTTTGATACGCTGTCCACTTCAATATTAATTAGCGGGACTTCGAGTTAGTTGCCAGGACCAGGCTGAGTTATTTAGTTGTCTGTAAGTAGGTATCGATACTTCGAGTCGATTTGTTGGTAAAAGTTAATCAAGTGGAAGCAGAGGTTAAAATATACCGGGCGGTATAAATAAAATTGACGGGCCAGTTGGCGCAGTTGGTTAAGACACCACCTATTGCGCCGCAGGTCGTGGGTTCGATTCCCATCCAGGACTAACATTTGTGTGTATGCTTATGCGTCTGTTTGTCCTGAGTCTGGGTGTAATTATCTATATAAGTATGTATTTACAAAAAAAAGTAGGATATTTAGTATATCAGTTATCTCGTTTCCATAGTACAAGCTCTGCTTAGTTTGGGATCAGATAACCGTGTGTGAAAAAATTGGGACATTTTTTATTGGATATTTATTATTATTATTATACCTTGTGTATGTATTTATGTAAACGTATCACTTCAAAACGGCTGCAACCTTTTCACTTTTCCTGAAACACAGGTTTTCCTAGTTCAGGCATGTATTATATAAATTAGACCTAAGGAAAATACTGTTACCTACCTATTTATTGTTATTAAGAAATTTATTGAATAAATTATTATTATTATTACTTTGTTGTGTTTGTTAATGATTAGATTTAATGTCAGTACAAAGCTTTTATAAAAGACCAGCTTCCGCCGCGTGGTTTCACCCGCGTTCCCGATGTATCTTATGTTTTCCCGGGATAAAAAGTATCCTATGTGTTAATCTAGGTTATAAACTATCTGTGTTCCATAATTAATCCAAATCTGTTCAGTAATTTTTGCGTGAATGAGTAACAAACATCCATACATACATACAAACTTTCGCATTTATAATACTAGTAGGATTTTCTTTGGAAAATCCATCGAGAGAGATGGAAATTTGGAAACAAACTAAAGAGAAACCCAGAAACACTATAGAGCTTTAACTCTTTAGATAGACCCAATAAATTTCAGTTAACAAACATGCGAAATGTGCTGTTTTGTTGCTACTCTATCTTTTATCTAGCTATCCCCCTCGTGTTCACTCACGTTTTTGGGATAAAAAGTAGCATATAACCTTTGGGAATAATGAGGCTTTCTATTAGTGAAAGAAGTTTTCGAATCGGGCCAGTAACTCCGGAGATTTGCGCTTTATAATATTAGCATAACTAAAAATACTTTTATAAGAACTTGCAGTTTGTTTGGAAAGAAATGGATCATGGGTTAAATAAATTCCTATTTTCAATAATTTCATCCGCAAGTTTACAGTATAGCAGTTTATTAGCTTAATTTTATAGCATAACTAGCTTCCGCCCCGCGGTTTCACACGCGTTCCCGAGGGATTATGTTTGTAATTTTTTCTTTTTTTTATAATAGCACAGTTTATACTAGTTTAGAGCCTAACCGCCTCCATGTTTAATCTTTTGTGACGACGCTTATCCTCAATAAGAAAATATTGATATTTATTCCCTTTATCAAATTTTACATTCATAGGTATATAATTTTTGAATAAATCCCTTTTGTGAGAGATTGTATGTGTTATGTCTTTAGTGAACATACAGGTGCCAAAATAAAACGATAATTTTGTAGTAATAATGCAAAGTGTAATGTAAATGTAATTAATGTTTTAACCGTTGAAATCAAAGAGAATATAAAGTTTTAGTTGAGATCACAGATTAATGAATGTTCGGTGAAGTAAAAAAACCACAGATTAAATACAACAAAAAAAAGGAATGTATGAGCGGTGTTGCCAACGCCTGAACAGTATGAACCTGTAAAATCTTATTATTTTATTTTCATTATTTGTTGTTATACCAGTTATATAGGTATAAATATACATTCTGTTACAATTTCAACTGTCTACCTATTAGGCTTAATAAAGGCACCCTTTTGGTTACAGAACCCTGTATATAGTAGGTATGTGATTTCGTCGATGCATCAACAAAAACCATATGATCGGTAGTCGAGTAAATTTGCGTTCCAATTAAATAACACCAGCTAATTTTCAATGCAAATTGTGGCCAGAATAATTGCACTGCTGAAATGTGAGTGAAAACAATGTTTTTTTTGTTTACTAGCAATCCACCGGCTTAGGCCGTGTGACGCTTTATGGTGTCACCTTAAGAAGTCTATTAAAAAGGGGTTTTTTTAAACCATCATATCTCCTATATAGATACCTAATTATTTTTAATGAAAAATTTCATTTTTTTGTTTTTATACTACTAAGGTAGCAAGCAAGTATACGGCCCATCTGATGGTAAGTGGTTACCGTCGCCTATCGCCATTTGCAATACCAGAGACATTGCCAATGTGTTGCTGAACTGTTAAGTACTCGGTATTGTAATACCGAGAAGGCAAACTGGCTCTCAATTGCAATTGCCGGAACACACCGGTAGGTGCTTGGCGACAAATTTTCAACTTGAGGGTGGTAGCCAGCCAGACGGGTACTACAAAGTACCCTACCACCGTGCTATGGTTTCCTCACGATGTTTTCCTTCACCGAAAGCTTCGAACGAAGGATTCGAACCCACGACCTTCGTCGCGGCATCCGACGTCACTGCCACTGAGCTATCATCGCCTTAAAATGATCATCATCTTCATCGACATGCCGTTTGATTTACTTTGAAATTAAAAATATATTACAAGATTTCAAATTTTAGACGACATAAATTATTGACAAATTCATTTTTAATGAATAGTAAATATTTTTTTAGTAACTGAGTTTTTTTTACGTTTTTACGAGTTGCGCTAGCTCCAATATGTAAGGCGATAATTTTACGACATACAGGGCCATGCGAGTAAAAAAATACTTCTACGTCGCCGGTCTTGGGATCGGTTTCCATTCAGGACAAACATATTTTGTGTGCATTTAGAAATTTATTATTTACTAACTTCCGCCCCGCGATTTCACCCGCATTCCCGAGGGATCTTATCTTTTCCCTGTATAAAAGTAGCCTTTGTGTTATTCCAGGGTATGATCTACTTATGTCGCCAAGTTCACCCGAACGCGAATTAAATATGGTGCCGGGTAGAAACTATGTACTTACTGCTTCGCATAATGAAGGAAGAAATTCCTTCTCTGTCTGAATATTTCTTTACAATAAATATTAATCGAATATAAGTTTTAATACTTACAATCTTTTACTTTTACTTATTATTTACAACTTGTTATCTCTTAGTATCATCACTGTATAGTGATGATAGATTATTTATAGGACCTCTAATTTGTCCCAAAGGATGGCCTCCAAACCTCCCCTTCTCTAGCCATTCCCAGTCCACCAGCATTACTATCAGCACATTATATCTCTAAATAATAACAATCATGGTTGTAACTCACCCAAGATTTTCTATTGGGTATAATTCACTCTTTTTACCACTCTCAAACTCCATCTCCTTTCACTCTCTTTTTTTCCCCCCAACCTCCTCCGTCTTACCAACTTCATCAACTCACATATTCATCATATATTATTTTTTTTTTAATTTCATCTACTCATAAATCGCGCAAGTATCGCCTTTCGCGACAACTTATGTGCAAAGTTTCATCCACAGCCGTTCAGTAGTTTTTACGTGAAAGAATATACAAACGTTCGCATTCATAATTTTTGTAACTATATGACATGAAAAATGCAAGTCAATCTAGGTTATATAGCCTTAGCTCTTTTCCGTATATGACGTTCAGATATATAACTTTAGTTTTAAACAACAGAATTAGTACCTTTAAGAATAACACCTATAATAATTAGAATCATGATCAAGGTGGTTTCCAAGCTTGGGTTCACCTCATCACGTACTAATGTATGCAATAAATAACACCAGCTAATGGCCCTTCGTTATCCTAACGATTGTTCTTAGTCAACTTTTAAAGCCGCAACTGTTTATTTTCCCGCATTAAAACCTCTCGTAATCCTATTAAAATAAAAATAATACGAGGTATATGTATAGACCAACAAATTTTAAAGTTGGTGCGACGAGCGAGGCAGGCCCCGTCCCGACGTAAAACTTTTCTAATATATTAAAAATTTCCCGAACAAACATGCTGCATTAAAGTCAGAAAGCATCTGGAAAAGTTGTTTAAATATCTACACACTAGGGAATTTATTGACTACCTTCTATTGTTACGTCAAAATCTAATATATAATAATATGCTACACCTTTTGTAGTGAACTTTCCTGCTTTGAGGCCATTATACTTTGATCTAGTCAAACTCAAAACTAATTTATTCAGGTTATGCCCTGTTATGGCACTTCTAAATGTCGACAGTTACAAACGACTGTACCACCGGTTCGTAATACACTTGAAATGAAAAGAATCCAACAAGAAACTCAGCAAGGGTTCTTCCTTTTGTGGATTTTTTTTTTTAATTTATGTTATAGTAAAGCTCATACAAATGTCACTTGTCCAGGGGGATGCAAGTGCAGAGTGAAGCTACTACAACCATGTATTCTTGGCTTCAACGTAATGAGCCATCTTATAAGCTGCCATATTCCATATTCTAAATTAATTTAATAACATACCCAGAAAATATATTTGAAGCTAAGTGTTGTCTTAATTTAAGGCTGTCACAATGTAAATGATAATTTATAGCAACTATGGGACCGTGGAGACCGGATTCTCGTACCCTTTATAAGGAGTTGTCGACGCGTCTTATTAATCAAACAGGTGACCAAAAGGCTGGCTGCTACCTCGGGCAAAGTATAAGCCTTGCTGTCCAACGAGGCCTAATGTGGCCAACCTTTTGGGCACTCTACCAGTGAGCAGCGATCTAAGCCATTTTTTATTTATAATGATTCCATTTGTAGTCATTAGTGTTTAGGTGTTAGAGATATACTATAGGTATATTTAGCTATAATTCATGTTTAAAAAGTGATAATATTAATGTCAGGTTAAGTTTGTTTGTTAGTTTGGATATATAAGTTAATATTCGGAACTACTGAACGCCCCAAAAGAGGAAAGAGTCGGAAATACGGAAGGAAATTTTTGCATGAGAAAATTTTTTAGGTGTCTTATGAACACCAGTTGTCCTGGTTAGATAGATTCACGGAGTGAATAATAAAATAAGTGAACGAGGGTCTACTTATAATTGACGGCCGCTATCTTTGGTTGTAGCGTCGATCATCGACCAGTTAATGAGACCCCGGTCGGTTTTTCATTGTTTACAATTTTTCGGTCCAGCACCTCAGCCCGCAAACGATTAATTCAATAACGTGCTATAAAGAACTCAGTTATTGTCGGGTGACGCCGGGCACGAACACACTGCTTTAATTATGTGTCAACTATAAAATAATTAGCCTATTGGGCGTCGGCCATCTGACAGCGAAGGTCACTGATAGCTAGCTAGCTAACTTTATTTTTCCACATGAAAGTTTCAAAATAAGTTCCCAGAAAGAAAAGAGTTTAAATGCCGTCACACGATTGTTCACTATAAAGGGAAATCTATTAAAGCTGTATTTAATGGTGGCGACGCCCAACAGGTTATAAAAATTAAATGTTTACTTTAACTCTCTTCTTCGTAGTCGTTCTCATTGCTAAAGGATCTGATACGCCTTTGTGACATTGATCACAAGTTGTCTCCATGTTGGAAATGCAAATCATTTTAATCAATTAATATACAATTTAGACAAATTACACCATAATCTGCTGCTAAATTCGAGATATGAATTGCATAGCGATATTGCTCGAGCGGCCGTTTCAGCCCCCCAGATCTCCCACAAATTACATTAACTATTTAAGTAACTATTTTATAACTAAGAATTTTTATGTTTGTAATGGTCTTGTAATTTGAAATTTGTGGAGATAAATAAATATAATATATTATTATTATTACTTTAACTGAATCACCGTATAATAATATAATGTAAAATGAAGTGAATATTTCCCCTCAGTAAGGTATAACCAACGTAATATCCGCGTTGAGAAATTCTATTTCCTGGCGAGACTTGATAACATTATTATCGTAACGAAATGATAGAAAGATGTTTATTCCTTTAAAGATAAGATGTTTTTGTGCGAAATTAATATTTACTGTACGTATAACTTTTGGATTTATTCAAATAGAATTTTATCAAGTACAGCCCTGCGGTTTTATCCGCGTTTTCAGGGATCTTATGTTTTCCCGGGATAAAAAGTAGCCTATATGTTATTGCATGGTATGATCTGTCTATGTGCTAAGTTTCATTCAAATCCGTTTAGTAGTTTTTACGTGAACGAGTTACAAATGTCCATACATATTCACAAACTTTCGCATTTATAGTAAAAATGGTGCTCGTATTTTATTGTAACGTACTTGTTTACTTTATCTTAACTCCGAAACTAGTCACGCTAGCTTCACACTAAACGAAGTATACTTTTAATTTGGACTAGCTTTTCGCCCTGCGGTTTCACTCGAGATCTATTTTGTTACCTAGGTTGATATTTTCAAAAAAAAATTATTGTATGGGAGCTTAAATTTTTATTTTATTCTGTTATTTAGTAGGTACTAGCTGTCTCTCGCGGTTTCACCTGCGTTTCCAAGATAAAAAGTTGCCTATGCAACCTTATCTCGATAAGGCAACATATAATTGCCCATGGGAAACAGTTCACACACAGTGTTTTTTTAGTGTCTTTAAAGGCGGTTCTATTTTATGTCAAAAGTTTTTTATTTTTCAATTTTTCATTTTTTATGTGTAATCAATGACTCTCAAAGTCACTAACCAAGGATAAACATATTAGCTTTGTACCTTCCATCATCGTACCTATAATATTTAAGAATTATCTCCTAACTCCTAACCGTTAAGGAGTTGTACCTTTCATCATCAGCTCAGCAACATGTGATTACTACCAGACGCAAATATCTGAATAGTTTTAGAAAATATATGAAAAACATTGTTAGTGCCTATAAAATTTTAAGCGTTCCCTCGATTACTTCAAAATCCCATCATCAAATCCTGACTTGGTGACCATGTGACCACCTGTAAGTATAGTAGTTTCCTAATCGGTTCTGGCATCTTCCATCTTCGAGTAATCGGGGAAGATACATAAAAAAAAGATTCCGACAAATTGATAACCTCCTCTTGAAGACATTTAAAAATAACAAAAACTGTAACCTACACGGTAAAAAACGATTTCTTCAAATAAAAGAAAATGCGTTATGCCAAGAAAATATTAATTCATATATATTCAAACGCTTCGTTTCTCTTAAATTCAGTATTCGGTGTTCTTAAAAATATAACCTTGTGTTAAACTGATATACGTTTAATGCAAAGGAATACGAACTATTTATTTTAATAAAATATTATTTTATTTTAAGAAATCGAGTTTTCTTCACTGAAGCCTATGTATTGTTTTTGAATTTAAATAATAGAGTTCACTTAATTTAAGACAACAGTTTGCCTTGGATTTAAGACAATCGTTTATTTAGATCAAGATATTTTCTATTTTATTATAAAACATACATGTTCTTGATTGAAATTATTTGATTTTTGACTAAGAATCGAGTTGTCTTCGATATAGAATAGTAGATGCTTAGTTCAAGGTAATTATCGTATTACGAAGAAAAAACAAACACTTTGAACTAAAGGGTTCAAAATATTAAATCTTTTGACTAAAAATTTAAGAAAATTTGATCCAAATTATTACTATCATTGATGGTATTTTGGATCAAAGTAGTAAACTATTTTTATTTAATGCATCGATAACTTCGTTTAATACTAAAATAGTTTGGCTTTTTTGAATGGAAGCCAGGATTGTCTGTATGGAAGAGTTTGGTTCGATTCAATAAAAACCACGACATTTTAAATTTGAGAATCATTATTTATTGAATACAGCATAAATAATAACTACAACCTACACATGCCATTATTATTATTTAAAGATTTTAAATACTTGGGAGTAAGTGGCATCGAGCATCTAACGAAAACTGAAAACATGGATCCTTTATGCCATTTTGGACCTTTCAGCGTTAAATTTGTAAGTCGGACTTTTAAAAAATATGACTCCTGTTTTGTAAGTTAGTAATTAAAACTGCAACCAAAGACGTACAATTAAAAAAAAAACAACCACGCAATATTTTAACGCTAAGAGATCCCAAATAACGTACAAAATCATGAGTTGATTTCAGTTTTCATTATTGACCCAAGTATTTAAAATCTTTAAATAATAATAATGACATTTGTAGGGTGTAGTCGTACTCAAAAAAATAAAATTAATATGTACAGAATAAAATTACATATGCTCAAGAAAATGTTAACTATACAAGGTTGAAAACTTAGACTTAGCCAAAATAACATATATATCTACGTACATAAAACATATTCAAGTAATTACATTTTGTTTCCAATATTTACTTTATAAAAAAAAATGATGAACGATAAGAAAACCGATCTCCTTGCAAAATTAACTGGCTTTGAATTTTTCACTCAACTTAATATTTCTTTTTTTGCAAAGTAGTGAAATAATGGGATACATCCTGCCTTGCTAACATTGAGCAGTAGCTTTCTATTTTGCAATAACTTCCTCCCAGGGTTCTTTTCTTTTAGCCAATCAAGGTCTTCCTGTTTTCCTTCTGCAGTAGTATCTAGTTGAAAAGAAAATGAAAAATAAATTAAAAAAATTAGAAGGTATTATGGTTTATTATTTATAGTTACTCTGTAATGTATATAAGATAGATATTGTAGTTTAATTTTAAATTAATATTTCATATATGTTATAATAGTTGTTATGTTTCAATAATAATTGTATCTATACCTACATATAAATAATTCTTAGAATATTAAGTAAAAATAATTTAGTATATCCAGTTAACTGGTTTCCATAGTAAAGTCTCTACTGTTTGTGAACAGATAGCCATGTGTTATAATATCCCAAGATATTATTAAATTTCAACAAAATAATCTTGGTTGGTTTTGGTACCTACCATTCACTGTTTCAAGTATCTTTTTGACGGTGCGGTGTGTATTACTGCCAACAAATGTTCGCTTCCTTTCTCTTGATTAAGTTCCTCACTGTTCCTTTTGCTGTGATAGATTTGCCCACTATCACCAGGTATCACTTTTTTTTATTGGTTGGGTGAAGTAGGTAAATTGCGGACTCTTGAGGGGAGAGTATTAATTATTATCATTCCAGATATAAAAGTATAATCTTCATATGTCAAACACCTGAAAAGAAATATAGTTAGCTCTCATTACCTTTACTATTTCTTTAATAATAAATTTACTATTATATTGTACTAGCTATACCTATATATCTTATGAATTTACGAAGTGAAGAGTATAGTTTAGCGGATGCCTTCATTATCTGTATGCCAAATTTCAGCTCGAGGTTTGAACTGTGTATAGATAGATCAGTCAGTCAGTCACCTTTTCCTTTTATATATTTAGTGTGTACTATCTATCATACACATATACCTACAATCAAATGGGATATAATAACTAAAATGAATAACTGTATAAATTGTAAATGCTTACTTGTAACCAGATGTTATTTAAGCAGTTTCTGCGTTTGGTTATATAAATAATCCATTACTGCTATAGAATTGTAAAATGCTTTTTCCACATGGTGAAGTCTCTAGATGAGTTTGAAGTCAAAGTCTTGGAATGAAGACATCAGACAGGCTTATGTTAAACATCTAACTAATTATGCATTTCCTCCTCCTCCACTGTAGCCTGAAAATAAAAAATAATTAGCTAGGTAATCTTGCTAATATCCAGTGGTTTACCTAAGTAGTATCCAGTTGTTTATTCAATTTAAATCAATTTCAAAGGATATTGGGCATAAAACCAATGATCAGTTATAGAAAATATAAAGTTTTATATTTACCAGTCTATCTTCAAGTCAATACACACACCCAGCAATGGTCTGAGTTCTTTCAAATTTTCTTCCATGAGAGAACCTATGTGGTTCGTCTGAATCCAATTTACTGTAAGTTTAAACCAATAGTTAGGATTTAAATAAATCTCATACATATCTGCTGCCGCCACTATGGTCAGAAACAGCTTTAAGTACCCAAAGTAGATACTTATTTGTTAATAAGATAATTATTTATTAGGTGCCTCCCTCCAGGTACCCTCGGCACTATATAGAAGTGAGTTAGCCAGACATTAGTATTAATCAGTAAAAAAAAGATAGTAACAGTAGGTAAATATCCTTATACTACTTATACACACAAAAATCTAAAAAACACACTTACTTAAAATGCTCCATGGCATCCAGTTCCTGGAATTCTTTTGTACTTCAGGCACCAGGGACAGCCATCCCTGATGAGAACCAAGATAGCTCTAACTTCCGCTGGCATTTACCAGGTTTTGAGTAATTTCTCCATTAATGTACAACACACTCACCAAGACTTATGAAAGTAAAACAAATTTAAAAAAACCAAAACTTTGGCTTCGGAACTCGACGGACGCGCATGTGTCACCGGCGCGGTGCGACAGTAAATACGGTGATGGCGGCCGGCATGAGATATTTACAACGATCTATGAGAATTGTTTTATCTTCATGTAAACAATTTAAAGTTGATTAAAAAGAGAGCACTCTTAATATAAAATTATGCAGCTTCATATTCATTTGATTTTTTGGAAATTTTGCTTAAAGATAATTGTTTCGTAATAAATATATCTTCAATTTGGATACAAACTTGTTGTATATTTTGTCAAGACTACTATCTAATATTGAATTGATAACATATTGTCACAGAAAAAGATTTCTTTTATTTCTAATGATACAAGCTCATTTTTGAGTATAGACGATTAAATATCTCATGTGGATTACAAAGATTGATCAAAACAAGAGTTTTCGATGTCTTAAATGGAATGTAAACTAATTTCATCAGAACAAAAAACCTGGGTTCTTGACCTAAGATACATAATTTTAATATAAATATTTTTTTTCTCCTTCAGTTTAGAGAATCATTTTTTTTAAGTAAGAATCAAATTTCGATTGAAAACAAAACTCTCTTAGAATTAGATGATATTTTTAAGAATATTTATGGTCTTGGCGCAAATAAGTCGCAAAATCTTTTTTTTCCGTGTAGGCAACCGCTGTCATCCATTGACAGTGGCGTCGCATCGCTCGCCCGTGCTATACATGCTCCCGCTTAACGTTCTTTTTATCATTGCTCGGCTCCTGAGAGTCGTAGCGTGATGTTCTATACCTTCCTTAATCATTGGGCTCTCAATTTCTAAAAGGTTTTCCCAAATCCCACACTCACAGAGATTAGCGCGTTCAAACAAACAAACAAACTCTTCAGCTTTATTATTAGTATAGATAAACAAGCATTATGTTGGTCGATCGTACCATTCGTCAAATCATGATAATATGTTAAGTTAGAAATATCATGATTTGACTTAGGAATATGTTAATTCTCGAATTCTATATTGATTTGGCGAATTATACGATCGGACACACACAATAATTGGGGCTTCACTCAAAGTTACCTAATGAATCCGAAACTCGGAATGTTTGTATAATTTGATGCAACTTAATCTCGTATTTGATTTTAAATTCTGTGTGTCCGCACCGTAGATATATTTTAAAATGTCCAATAACATTTTAAATAATTGTATATTTTTCAAAATCCTTACCTAACGAGTGCTTAACCCAGTGTTTTTCTAAAACCGTAGCCTTAAAAATACCATTCCCGATTTACAAAATATTGTATATTAATATTTTGTAGAAAATCCAATATATTGAACAATGCTCCAAAAGCTCTTTTGTGAAAAAACTGCAGTGAAATTCAGATTTAAATCTGATTTAACATCGTTTTTATACCCACTTGTTTTTACTACTTTTTTTTTTGCTAGATTTTCATTTTGTATGCTAAATATTCCCCGCGGTTTCACTCGTGTTTAGGGCTAAAGACTAGTGTTCTTTGGCTTAGGCTTTGACTGAGTTAGCTCGAAGGTTGCTATTTCTTTATCAACCTGAGCATTTGCTGAGTGAGGACCTATTCTTGATATCACACGGCATTGCATTATTGTGATAGTTAGACAGTTGAAATTTTCTTAGATGATGTATTTCTTTTGCCGCTACAACAACAAATACTAAATAACAGAATAAAATATTTAAGGGGGCTTCCATACAACAAACGTGATTTTTTCGCCGTTTTTATTGATAATGGTACGGAAACCTACGTGCGCGAGTCCGACTCGCTTTTTCACTGTATTTGTAAGTCTCAGGACAAGGTTTGTATGTTTTTTTTAATTTGATCATAATTTGGATGATGATTATTGATATATAACATCAATAAAAACCTGAACCAAGCTGGGCACGTTCATAAAAAAATGCTGATTTAATGTCTAAATTACCAAATCAAATACCCTAATAACTACTCTGTACTGTTTATTTACTCATGTGCTACTATCTAGTTTGTTTTTAGAATCAAGATTAAATTTTAAATTAAGAACGATATAAAATAAGTAAGTATTCTGATGTTCTTCTATAAACATCAGCAGTAAAGCGTACAAGGGTTTGATCGAAATTGTAACGCACACGGGTTGAAATTCTTGCCCGAATTCCATTCGAGACAAGTTCGACTTGCTTCTGCACGATTTGTCACTGATTACCCCCCGTCAAATGAATTCCGGAGAGGAGAAAAAAGGAAAAAAAAAACAGTTTATTTTAAAGGCTATTACTATCAAGATACAGCTCTCGTAAACTTACTTTATTCAGCGTGAGATTTAATATTTTTTGAGTATTTTTGAGACATAGCAGAGGTCAGTTAAAAGTAATCGAATTCTAGATTTTTTTATACTCATAAGGTAGCAAACAAGAATACGGCCCACCTGATGGTAAGCGGTTACCGAAGCCTATAGCTAGATGCTTACAACCCCACGGTTAAAACCCACGTGTTCGTAAAATTTTCATGTAGAACTCTCTTGGGAAAAGGGCATTTTTTTAATTCTAAACTTACTGCTTAGTTAAAATCTCTACAGCTTAATTGCTACTACATAATAGGTACCTATAACTACTATTTTTCTTACATTTGACGTTTCCATAATTTTTTTTTTTATAAATAGTTTCAATTAAGGATTTTGTAAAAAATAATTTTATCTGAATTCATAAATGGAATAATGACGTCGTTTCGCGTATTTCTCTTGCAGATTGTCATCTGTATGTATACAAAATGTTTTTAAAACTTCTGATGACAGATATTAAATAAAGTTGAAAATCGTTTGGACATCGGCGTCCGACGATAAAAATGGCCTACCTACAATTTAAGAAGTTACATGCAACCTGTTCTAAAAATAAAGTAACTTTCTGAAAAAAAAAAAACTAAATTAATTATTCAGATGATTGACGACAAAAACAAACCAACAAAAGCCATATCATTTCATCTGTTTGTCCCGAGTCTGAGTGTAATTATATATATAAGTATGTATTTACAAAAAAAAATAGTAAATGTAGTTTATCAGCTATCTGGTTGTCCATAGTACAAGCTCTGCTTAGTTTGGGATTAGATAACCGTGTGTGAAGAATGTCCCAGGATATTATTTATTATTATTTATTTATTTTGAAGCCTGTGTAAAACCATAATCCCATCATGGTCAGTGATGATGTGACAAACCCTAGTAGGGAACTAGCTCTCAAGTGCAGCTGTCGGAACAAACCGGGACACTTGACGACAGATTTTCAACTTCAGGGTCATCGTACTATGATTTTCAAACTCTCTGCTCAAACTTAGTGTAGGATTCGAAACCGCACCACGGCATTCGACGTCAATACCACTTCACTCATCGATTTAAACTATTTGGTATTAACAGACTTCAAAGAAGGAGGATGTTAAAAATTCGTTGGAATCGTGGACTGATTGGGAATATTCTTGTTTTTCCTTTTATGGTTATTAGATAAATCTGATGATGGAATCCTGGAGAAATGAAGGGAAATCTTAGTACACTTACAATGTTTTTCATATATATTTTCTAAAGATATTTAGATAATTTGCGCCTGGTAGACATCATTTTATATTGCTGAGCTGATGATGGAATTCCTACATAGTTATTTTATGCTTTTTAGTGCCTTTGAAGGCGGTTCTATATTTTTTAGAAAGCTTTTTTTATAAAACTACGAGCTGACCGCTTCGCATTTCTTTTTTGCTCGGCTCCTAAAAGGATCGTAGCATGATTCCTTAACAAAGAATTTTTAAAATCCTGATCGGTAGATGAGATTAGCGCGTTCAAATAAAATCTTCAGCTTTATTATTGTTAGAAGAAGTAACCCAAGAATCTTTAATTCGCAATATTTACTTTCAGGGAACACAAACATGTGAACCGCGTCACAACGGAGCAATTTGGGGTAAACGCACCAAAGTTGTCGCATTACTCGCCCCAAATTACCCGGGGTTGGTCAAATGTCTTCCAGTTAAATATTTTTTTCTGAAGAATCTATCTGTTACTTCATCTTATCGAGTAAGTACCTACTCTCATTATATTGATAACATTACTAATATTATAAACGAAAGTGAACTACTTTTTGCCTAAATCACTAATCGATCGCGATGAAATTTGGCGCGCAGATAGCATACAAGACATAGGATACTTTTTATCACTGGAACGAGGGTGAAACCGCGGGGCGAAAGCTTAATAGATTATTTAAGGCTAGTTTGGGTTAAGCAAAACTCAAACTTAAAACTCATTTATTCAGTTTAGGCCTTGATAAGGCACTTATGAATGTCGATAGTTACAATTATTACAATAGACTCTACCACCGGTTCCACATACACTTAGAAGAGAAGAACACTGAGAAGACTCCGGCAAAAAACTAAGCAAAGCTTCTTCTTCTTTATTTTGTGGATTTTTCTTTTGAATTTATATAATGAGGAATAACAACAAAAAAATTTAATCAGTCCGTCAGTTAGATTATTAAAAAATATTGGATACGTATTTTTTATTTTGATCCGAAAACAAAAAATAACGAAGATACAGTGCGTTAAAATTTCGGGTCTGCAAAAAGTGTACTAAAAAGTAGTTGTACAATGACGTCACAAGCCCCAATCCTGCACTTTGATGGGACTTATCTTTGTAATTTCTTATTGATTTGATAAATTAAAAAATACTTATCCAATATTTTTTGACAATCTAACTGACGGACTAATTAGATTTTTTTGTTGTTATTCCTCATTACAGTTTTTGTTTTAAATAGGTATACATAAACTTCATACGATTGTCACTTGTTTAGGGGGCTGCAAGTGCAGAGAGAAGCTACTACAACCATGTATTCTATTGTCTTCTATGTAATGAGCCACCTTACAATAGGCCTTGTCGATCAATATTCTTTGAATTTTAGACATCTTAGTTACTTCATATGAGATTTTACTAAAAAACTAATGCAGTTCCCGAGAAAAGACTTATTGACATTGGCTAGCCTGAATCTAGGTGTAACAATTTATAGTTAAGTTTCTTATCGATTTCCTTCACCAAAAGCTCAAGCTCATTGTAGGATTCGAACCCACAACCTTCGCTACCACTGAGCTATTTATCATATAAAACTAAAAAAACTAATTTAAACACTAATAGATAGTGTAAAAGGAGCTTTACAAGTAAGTTTCTATGAAATTACGGAAGAAAACGATGCATGCTCCTTCTTGAAGCTCGCTTTAGAGTGCATGTAAATAAATTTATTGGTAAAGGTACCTTCTGTCTATTACATTATATTGTTTTCACGTACCTGAGTTCGGTGACGTATCGATAGATAGTCGTGATGTCATCAATAACTCTCAAGATGTGTCACTGACCTAGGATAAGCATATTAGCGTTGTACCTTCCATCATCGTTCCTATGATATTTAAATATCCCCTAACTCCGAACCGTAATATCTGATAAGTCGATGAAAATAATAATGAGAGCCAGTTCTTTTCTAGGCTTTGTGTGCTTACCATCATCGGCCACATCATCACTGACCACGGTGAGATTGTGGTCAAACACATAGGCCTATATATAGTAAAAAAAATGCTTATTTGGTTAGAAAAATAACTAATGTTTAACTGATACGCTTTATGGCAGGATTATGTAGAGGATATTGTAGAGTAACTTATTTCTGGAATTTATTGAATACTAGCTGACCCGGCAGACGTTGTCCTGCCCTGAGAACATCTGGGACCTATACCTACCTACCTCTACCTGCCCCTACCTACCTCTACCTACCCCTGCCTACCTCTATCTACCCTACCTACCCCTACTTATCCCTACCTACCTACAACTACCTATTTACTTTATTAGTTTGGGATCAGATAACCGTGTGTGAACAATGTCCCAGGCTTTTTATTTATTTATGCTTATTCACACTTACCCCCATCGTATTTAAAATGCTCCGCTTAATATGCAGGGGGTGTTCCTTAATTTCCGCCGAGGAAACAAATCGTATAGAAAAACGAAAACTTATCGTTGCGTGAACGATTAAATTTAATTTCTTTTTTTATAAATCTCTCTCGCGCCAACTTAAAAAACGTATCCGAATTTTATAAAATAAAACCTATAAGCTATTTATTGTGTTTAAAAGAAAATATTTTTCCTCTCAGGACTCAAAGGTATTAGGGAAGTTTCCACTGACGCGGAGCGCACCGTCAATTAATTGGCCAATCACTGTTTCCACTGATGCGGAGTGGGGATTTCAAGCACTGTGATTGGCCCATTCACGGTCCGCTACGCTCCACTTCATGTCAGTGGAAATGTGATTAAGATGGACAAAATACTTTAAAAATACATTATTGCCTAATAATTGGCAATAAAAATGATATTTCGGAACCAAGTTGCCAAAAAATTGGGCAATTTTTTGAATCAACCTAATTTATTTTTGTACTTTTCTACATTGGCAATTTTTTTTCATTAAAAATGATTAGTATACTAAAATTTTCTAATTCATTGCGAGAAAACTATGAATTCCCCCAGGAATACAGACAAAACTGCAGGGTGAGAACTTGTTACAAATGTGTTTAAATACGAGGGTTGAAATAATCACAATAAACATCTCGGAATTGTGGGGTGAAAACTATACGTTGCTTTTATTTTCATGTAGCGGACCCTACAGACGTAGTCCTGTGCAAAAATCACATAGGAAACGGCATTTTCGGTTCCTCCCAAATTTTATAAGAAGCTTTTCCTTATTTTTATTCCCCAAAATATTACGGAGAAAAATTAAATAAGCGTTTTCATGTTTTCGCTTACCGACGAACTGCATATTATAATTTTATTAGATCACTAGCGACCCGCCCCGCCTTCGCACGGTTTTTCTCGGCTTTTCTGTACTATAATATGCATGTATTATACATACAAATCTTCCTCTTGAATCACTCTATGTATTGCTGAAAACTGAATTAAAATCCGTTCAGCAGTTTAGTTATACTATGTAAAGTTAAAGATAATAAATATATATCTGGTTAATTTTTTTAAACATATTTTTCATTATATCTATGTAAACTGGATCTGGATGTACACTAAACCAGATGAATAGGTTTTGCTAAGTTTAAAAGGTTTAGGTTTTGAGATAGCAAATTTAAATATATTTCAATATTAAATTTATTTGGCGCTCTTAGAAATCTTGAAGAAATTAAATACTACGGTCTTATTCATAAAAAAACCTTCAAGCACTCATAAGTTATAATGCCCTTTAGGCATTTAAAACTTTCTTTTTAATTTCGTATTCATAAACGTTTCGTAAACCTTTTTTAACTAAAACGTCGTTGAAAATACGTTTATAAATCAAATTGTTCAATATAGTGAAGTAGGCCATCAAATTAACCAAACACACCAAATCATCTACAAAAAATACATGAGTAAGTTCTGAAAAGCTTCTGAACCACCAAGTGACCGCTTCAATAACAGCTAAGCTTTGTAAAGCTTGCATTATAATTTATATTAATAAATACCTACTGCATTTTCCATTGTTTACCAAACTGACTTATTTGACCTACGTCAAATGTCATTTTCTTACTGATCAGCTGTAGAAAGTCGGCCATCTTTGATTTTAAAACGCTCCTAAAATGCTGTTTTAGAATACCATTTTTTCTAAGACATAGGTACCTACTTTAGCGAGCCTTATGTGTTTTAACTTTTTATGAATAAGACCGCTAGTATCTAATTAGACATAAGGTTTCCTTCGATCGAACTAATATTATAAAGAAACTAGTAGATCATTTATAAAATTTATAGTTTTTTCCGAGGGCATAGCAACGCGTCCCACGCAAATATCGACTCATGGAACGGAGAGCTCCAATTAATTTTCATTGTTTTTTACTAAGGTGTCTTCGACCCATTTTTATTAAATAATTTTATATATATTCAGGCACAAGAAATAAACGCTTTAAAAGTACGGTCCAAAATAGCGCGTTCGCGCATTGGTGACTCTTCCCCTCCCCGATGAGATTTCAAGTCACACTCACGCGCAGGAATAGAACATAAAGTTATTTGGTTGCGGGATTCTGTGACTTGGAGATCCCCAGTCGAGCTGCTCTTGGGGCGACAAACCTCTCTCAAAACACTGTCAAATAGCCTAATGATATTTGCAATTTGACAAAACATACGAGAAATGTACCCGTTCTGCTTGAAGCTGCAAAGCTTCTTAGCGTATGCTTACGCCATAATAGCTATATCTAATGGTTCGATCAACAATATCATAGATTTCGGGTCGGCGCAAAAAATCCGTCTCGGTAAATAACAGCTCACTAGAGAAGTGAGCTGTTGTTTAGTTAACGAATTACGAATGATCGTAAGTATTAGATAATATTTTGAAGATTTGTGACTTTATTACTAGGTGCTATGATTGTAATTAGGTTGAACTTAAAACTGTTTTAAAACATTTCTCTCCGTTTGTTATTAAACAAAATATGCAGCTGTAAAAGTATATATTCACGCGGACAGCATTTAGCTTGGATTTTGTACGTGTCCGGATATATATGATATTGTTGATCGAAGATCTAATGCCATAATTCAGCCCGGTCCGTCCAGTGGTTTGAGTTGTGCGTTGACAGATCATTTAGTCAATCAGTCACGCTGACGTCATAGTTTCATAGCATCAACATATTTGATGGTTTCATGTGTTTTTAGTTGTTTTATGTATGTTTATTTATTTTTGATACTGTCCACTAGCCTGTTCAGGGCGTTAGTGATCATAGAGCGTTCTTTATTTGAAATTAAATTAAAACTACATGCGGCTAAAATATTTATTGCACTCAGCTGCGAGCAATAATGTTTTCATAGACGAGATTATCCGATGGATTAGAGAGAGCCATTCCAATCAATAGCATTTATTATGCGTGACGCAATTTTACATTTGCACCATTGTTATGAACCCTCGGCGCAGCGAGGAGGGGAGTTTTTTTTTTTTCAATAAGCAATAGGTGCAAGTGCTAACAGAGCAGGTTGATTTGCATAAATGGCTAATAATTTATAATAATAAGTATTATTTAAGATAAAATTTAATTGTTATAATAATAGTTTGGAAGGAGCGCGAAGTTTAATGATTTTTTTATGATTTACCTATTTCTATAGGTATTATATCTTCACTAACGACCCTCCGCGGCTTTGCTCGGATCAGAACATTCGAGTTATCCACGTGGCATGATTATTTCTGACATTTTCAATAATCATCGTTATCCTCATGAAACATTCCATCCGGTTGGTGAAAAATATATGAAAATCCGCTTCCAGTTTGCCGCGTTCAGACATACGCGGCGAGTAGACTTTTCTATATAGTACTCGTATAAAAGAAAGTCATTCTCCACGTCTACCTGTCTGTTTACTAACCTACGAACGTCTCCTAAACTACGCAACAGATTTGAAAACGGTTTTCATCATCACGTTGATATTTTTTTCCGTAAGGTTTATATGTATTAATATATCCTAAGTCGTATACGTAAATAAAAGCAATAATTTTGGAACCAAGTCGCCAAAAATTTACTTTTATGGGCATTTTTTTAAATCTAAATTACACCCGTGTGAAGCCTTGCTAGTTGTATTATAATCGATACTAATAATACAGCTGAAGAGTTTGTTTTTTATTAATTCAAACGCGCTAATCTCTGGAACTACCAGTCGGATTCGAAAAATTGTTTAATTCAATTCAATTCTTTATTGCAGTCTGTACATACGAGTATACTTTAGACATCGAGCAGTAACATACAGCACATGACCCGAATAGGGTGTAGCCATTTATAATACAATACAATTAAATATAGTATTATAGGAAAGGAAACGAAGGGAAGACGGACCCATTTATATATTAGACACTATTTATTCTACATATTCAAAATAATTATTAGTGGAATTCTGCAAATGAGTCATTCATAAAATCATTCAAGCAATAATAAGCTTTACTATGTAATAAATGTTTCAGGCGGTTTATAAATATGTTATCGTTTTCTTCATCTTTAATTTTGTCGGGTAATTTATGTAATATTTTTATTGACATAACGTGTGGACTAGAACTGTGCAGTTTTAGTTTTGACGGAGGCAATATCAATTTGTGCTTGAACCTATTTGGATGTCGTCGCGTTTGGTCAGCTAGCTTTTTATAAATTATCTAATAGAGAGCTACATTATCCCCGAAGGTTATAGGCTACTTTTTATCCCGGGAACGTGAAACCGGGGACATCAAGTATAATTATGTAATGATATTGCAAATTCGATTGGGTGCCTTTAATAGGTTTCCGAAACTATCTACTTGAGTAAGTTTCCGAAACTATTCAACTCTAGAGGTATTTGTCCTGTCTACATAATATTCTATTACGAACTAATTTATTTTTTATATATATTTATTAACCATATAAAAAAATATATGAGTCTTCACGGAAGCTTCGTGGGCTAATTAATCTGTGTAGGCGGTCGCCGCAACAGAAACTTATAGATAAAAATAAATAAGTTCTAAATCTATGAATAATGATAACACATGTACCTACTTATTATACGACGTATATTATACAATCTTTTTTTATTAAACTATTTTATATAATGTATTTTTTTTCATTATTTGATTCGACACTTGTTATTTATAGGTATGTCTCGGTAAAAATGTTCTGAAGAAAAGAAAATAATATATTAAATTTGACGGACCAGTTGGCGTGGTTGTAAGACCATTAAGTAGATTCCGCAGAATAAAAAAATAAAATTAAAAAAAACCTACCTTGTCCATACAAAAAAAAACAGCTTTTACTGACGATGCTTGCAAATAAACAACGTTACTACCGGAGTACATAACATAAAAAAAAATATGGTGAAACTTCGAAGGACGATTTCGCCATGATTCGAACAAACATTTAACAACCAACGTTTTTCTTGAGCAACATCCGACCTTTAGTCACATTTTTAATGCCATATAAACTCAGAACAAGAGAAAAATAAAGACGGAGCGCCGCAAACAGCTGGTGAAGCCACGTGATATATTTATTATGGTTTCGTGTTGTATGAAAGCTAAAATAAAATTTATTTAAAGAAAAAAAGGGATTGTATTCGAATATTTTCAAGTAAATAGTAGTTCCGTGAGACATTGGTGCCGATTCTGTTGTTTACGAACTAAACGAATTTAATCTCACTATATCTCTTTCTAATAAAAAAATAAGAAAAGGATGCCAGATATTTTAGTCCTGTCAGATTAGTCCGATGACTTTTACGAATATAACTAATATTAGTCAAGTCACCTATCTTTCATATTAACCTTATTGAAAAAAGATAGAACATAATTTTTAATGCTGTCAGTTTAGTCCATGTCATCTATACTAATATTATAAAGAGGAAAGATTTGATTGTTTGTTTGTTTGCATTGAATAGGCTCCGAAACTACTGAACCGATTTGAAAAATTCTTTCACTAATAGGAAGCTACATTATTCCTGAAGGTTATAGGCTACTTTTTATCCTGGGAATGCGAGTGAAACCGCGCGGAACAGCTAGTCGTAATATATGGGTAAATAAGTAGTCGTGACCAATAAAGATCGCGCTTAAATTCACGTTGAAATAAATGATCGGACTAATCTGACAGGACTAAAATATCTTGCACCCCTTTCTTAAATTTCTTGTTAAAATGAGATATAGTGAGATTAAATTTGTTTAGTTTGCAAACAACAGAATCGGGGCCATTTTCTTTGATTTTTTTATATCGCAATGTCGGTAAACTGGTATACAACCCGTCTGGTGATAAGCTGTCTATAGTGTAGTCTACTGCAACTACTAAATTAGAAGCTGGCAACACCCGAAAAGTCTCAAAACATCAAAGGTACTGAGGTAGAGCATAGCTCTAAAAGAGTACCTACATCTCGATAGGATTGGATTTTGTACCTAGTTTTTTGTAATTTGATTTAAAATATTTTGGTGTTTTTTTTCTCTGTAAAGTACACATTTTTTAAGACTTGTATTTGTTTAAACTTCAATGACCTTTTCGCCTTCTATACATTTTTAAAATTACCCTGTGTATCCATGGTACAAACTCAAATAAGTTCAATACTAGGTACCTAGTCGTGTGATGAATGTCCCAGCATATTATTATTGTCAAAACTAAGGGTCTGACGTTATTTATACAATCATCTAAATGTGCCACCCCTACGATATTACACGTTTTATTTTGCAATAAAAAATGGCGACTGCAGCTGTGGTGCATTAGTAATGCTAGTTAGGTTTATTTGTTTTTATGATCCGGGAAACCCTTTGCGTTTAATGAAATTATATTGCGAATGCATTTCTAAATGAGTTAGTACCTTTTTGCAATATTTTCTACTAATAGTAAATGCGAATGTTTATGGTGATGTAGGTAAATAAGTATGTATGTATATTTCAGCTAGTTATAAATAAATTGGTCTTGTATGTACAACTAGATTCCGTACCGCGGTATCACCCGCGTTCGCGAGGGATCTTATGTTTTCCCAAGATAAAAAATATTCTATGTGTTAATCTAGGTTATAAACTATCTGTGTTCTAAATTTCATCCACATTCGTTGCGTAGTTTTTGCGTGAAAGAGTAACAAACATCCATCCATCCATACTCACAAACTTTCGCCTTTAATAGTAGGATTTACTTATGTACTTAGGCTGAGAGTAGACTATTAGACTGTAACTTTTAAACTGGGCTTTTAAAAGTAAATACGTACCTATCCCGCGTGTATACCTACCGTTTATCAATAAGTCTCAAACACCGATCCGAGACGTCCCAGCTCCCAGTCCCAGGATGGGCGGCTCTTTTTAGGGTTCCGTACCTACAAAGCATAAAACGGAACCCTTATAGGATCGTGTGTCTGTCCGTCCGTCACAGCCAATTTGCTCCGAAACTACTGGACGTGTAACGTAAATAAATTCATTTTAAACATACGGGGTAAATTAGAAAATTAAAAAAAAGTTTTGACACTATATCGGTTGTTATATCAAATGAAAGGGCTCGTTGTGAAGATCTATGCAGACATATATTTTTTGTAGTTTTAAAATGAATAGTTTTGAATTTATTTACCTAAGTAAATAGGCAAATATTGACCATTCACTCATTATCTCTGACACTGCTGGGCCAAAATAAAAAATAATCGAAGATAGTTAGTTACTAATAGATTACAAGAAAACCTATAAAAAATCTATGGTCTTAAAGTTAGCATAGGAAATAGTCTTTATGGAACCCTCGGTGCGCGAGTCAGACACGCACTCGTCCGGTTTTTTCACTAAGTGTTATTATTTGATGCGGTAATGTAGAGCTTTGTTGGCCCCCTGGGCCCCTCGCTGGCTCTTCGCCGCGGAGAAGGGGAGGGGGGATACAAGGTAAGGGATATTGTGAGGGACGCATTCTCCTGTGTTTTGATCATGCCATTTGGTCGAGAGATACTTGACGCAATGTTTTTTTTTATTGAAGTGTCTTAAGTTGCTAATGTCCATTAATGTATGGGATGCCTATTATGATTTAAAATTATGTTAAATGAATTGCGCCTTATCAAAAAAGGACGGTGGTATACGACCCATCGCTGTGGGTAATACTATCCGTCGTATGGCCTCTAAAATTTGTTGCCGTCACATTCTCCCGAAAGTTTCTGAATTATTTCAGCCAATTCAACTTGGTTTCGGCTCAAAGGGAGGATGTGAGGCAGCTGTTCATGCGGCTCGGACTTTCCTTTTAAATAACGGAGGTGATGTTTTGCTCAAGGTCGACATAAAAAATGCATTTAACTCCGTCGATAGGGCCGCTATGTTAACACAAATACAGGATATTTGTCCAGAAATATATTCATACCTTTGGCAATGTTATGGGTTCCAGTCAAAACTTTTTTTTAGGGAACATTCACTTGTTTCCGCAGTGGGCTGTCAACAGGGCGACCCTCTCGGTCCGGCTATCTTCAGTTTGGCTATTCATCCGATTATATCCAGCTTAAAATCTAAATTTAATGTTTGGTATCTGGACGATGGTACTCTGGGAGGTGACGCGATTTCTGTATTAAGTGATTTAGAAACTCTAACAGCAAATTTTAAAAAAATTGGGCTAGAATTTAACTGCTCCAAATGCGAGCTCCTTGTTTTAGATTCTCTTCCAGAATCAGAACAAACAGAAATTATTCATAAATTTGATGTTTTGGCTCCTAACATTAAATTACTTTCAAAGGAGTCTCTTCATCTTCTTGGGGCTCCTGTCTTAGATGAATCCATTCCCGGTTTCTTTGAGAAAAGGATTCAAAATTTTAACGACTCTTCCAATCGTCTTTATGAGATTAATGCCCATTATGCATTTTTTATTGTACGTCTTTGTCTTTTTGTGCCGAAGTTTACCTACTTACTCCGTTGTACTCACTTGTTCAAATTTGATCAAATTTTAAATACTTTGGATGATATGATCAGAATTTCTCTTTCTAAAATCCTAAATTGCAGTTTTGATGAAAACAAAGTTTGGTCTCAGGCCACCCTTCCCATACGTTATGGCGGCCTAGGAGTGCGGAAAATTTCGAGCACATCATTACCGGCGTTTCTGTCCTCGGTATACAGCGTGGGTGACCTTGTCAGATCTGTTTTGAACCCTTCTATTGGATCTGCTGAGGTTTCTTACCTGTCTGATGCCAGAGATGCTTGGCGGACAGCTTGTCCAGGCACAAATATTCCGACCTCGAGTAGTTCTCAGAGAGCGTGGGACAAGCCCCTTTGCGAAAAAATTTGGCAAAATTTATTCACAAATTTTTCTACGGATTCAGATCGCGCACGCTTGCTAGCTGTCTCTGATAGGGACTCAGGTCACTGGTTGCAAGCCATTCCATCCACAAATATCGGGACTATGTTAGATCGAATGACTTTAAGCCTGTGCATTTGTCTTCGTCTTGGTTCCAGGATCAATCATCCTCATCGCTGCCGCTGTGGTGATTTCGTCGGCGAGCTTGGCCACCATGGGTTGTCGTGCTCTCTAAGTGCCGGCCGAATCTCTCGTCACTCGGCTCTCAATGACATAATCCGCAGGGCTCTTGTTGTCGCCAATGTGCCTTCTGTACTGGAACCAGTCGGTATTATGCGTGGCGATGGCAAGAGACCGGATGGTATGTCTTTGATCCCATGGAGTGTCGGTAAGTCGTTGGTGTGGGATGCCACATGTGTTGATACACTTGCGCCATCTCACTTGCCAGCGACATGTAGAGTTGCAGGAGCGGCTGCAGCTGGTGCGGAAAATTCTAAATCCAAAAAATACGCTTCTATTGGCCCAAATTATTTATTTTTGCCTTTTGCAGTCGAGACCATGGGTCCTTGGGGGTCCGAGGCTCGCCGATTTTCTCGAACATTATCTTCAAAATTAATTGAAGTCACAGGGGACCGGCGGGCGGGGAGCTTTTTCCGCCAACGCGTTAGCTTGGCCATACAAAGAGGGAACGCTGCCAGCCTTCTGGGAACCTTGCCGTTGATTGGCAGCAGCGGCCGCCTCGAGGAAATTTTTTATATATAGTTTGTATATTTGTTGTAAATAATTGTAAATATTGTATATTACGTTTAAAATAGTAATGAAATAATAATTATATCTTGGATTTAATTAAGCTACCTATTTATTAAACTTTTTCTTAATATGTATTTGTATAGCCATTTATTAAACTATTGTTTTTCTTCATGTATTTATGTCTATTAAGAAAGAACGGCCGTTTCGTGTAAAAAGCTTACTTACACAACTGTATTTTCAAAGTGCTATATAGAGTGGAAAATACTGTTTCATTTTCCTAAACACGACAGCTATATGGACTAGACAAATAACTTTATCATAATTGACGGGCCAGTTGGCGCAGTTTGTTAAGACACCACCTATTGCGCCGCAGGTCGTGGGTTCGATTCCCATCCAGGAGAAACATTTGTGTGCATGAACATGTCTGTTTGTCCTGTGTCTGGGTGTAATTATCTGTATATGTATGTATTTACAAAAAAAAAAGTAGTACATGTAGTATTTCAGTTCTCTGGTTTCCATAGTACAAGCTCTGCTTAGTTTGGGATCAGATAACCGTGTGTGAAGAATGTCCCAGGATATTTATTAATTATCTTAAAATAATACGGTGATATCTGAATAATAGTTACATTCACAGGTTGTATTTATTTTAATTGAATATTACATAATTATAACTACAAAAAAAAAACACCCAACAAAACTTCAGTGCAAAAAGCGACATCTGGAATTTTTTTCTTGTAAGCTGAATGTATTTAACACTGACATTAAAATAATTTCAGGCGCTTTTTTAAAATAACAAAATATTTTTATGTCATTAAAATTATAATACATCATGAAATTGTTAAAAATTATCATTTTTGTGAAAACATCATATGATTTTGAAGGCTTCGTTCGTAGCCGAGGGATGGCGTTGTACAATTTCTAAGTCGCACTATGGTTTCGCTCTTACAGAATCATCACCTATTCGTAATGCTTGTATAGGTTAAATAACCCATTATATTTCAGCTATCTTTTACAGCTGAAAGCGTGGTTTCATTTTCTTTCACCAGCAACATGCTGGTAATTTTTGTAAAGGTCTAACGACCTTAATAAAGCCTTGATTTATGGTGATATAACTAATAGCACATACTAGGATAGTGTTATATTATATTATAATATGTTAATATACATATTATTTAATAATCACGGACTGTATAACGATCATTTTTATAGTTTTATTTTTTACTGAAAATTTAAGGTATAGAATATATGGAAGGAGCCATGATTTTCCCAAATCATGTGGTCTTACAATCCACTTACCATCAGACGAGCCACATGCTTGTTTGCTACTTTAGTACCAACCTACAAGTTATTTATTATTTTCTATGATGAACTTATGAATGTAGTTCAGCGTATTCGTCACGTAAGATACAGATAAGTAATAAAATTTAAATTTTCCACTCTTCCGCGGGGCAGCGATTTGGCACAAATTTTCTATTTATAGTTAGGTAAGTAGTTTTGTTTTTCTGCTTATTTATTTCATTTTGTTACATTATAATAATTATAATATAGAATGATTTAATTTAATTTTCTATTTAAAAAAATATAATCTTATGTTTTTATTATAACAAAATAATATTGTATTCGTATTTCACTATGTAAATAATATGGTAATTTAATTTTGATAGATGAAAATACCCTATTATACCATTTGAGTACGTAGTTAGGTATCTTATTCATGAGCTACCTAATTAGGAAAAGAAACCTTACATACCAGTATTAAAGTCGAATAATTTAAATTTGTATTTGAATTAAATTGATCTTTATGATACCTTAGAATTCAATACAATTTCAAATATTATTCAAATTTAAGCTGTTTAGGTTCTAGTACTTAAAAAGTTTCCGTGGAAATATGTACCTAATTGAAATAGGCATAAAACCTTTATCATAAAAGCACTAAAAAACGTCACTAAAAAAAATAAAAAAATGTCAAATTCAAAGAGAATAATAAATAATTGACTGCACAAAATCCACGCAAATTTTGCAAATATTTGTTTATTGTGATATAATTTTCTAGCATCATGCCGTTTAAACGTACTATGAAAGGGTTACCGTCTGATATCTTGGCAGCAAATGGATTTATGTTCCACGACTGGCCAGCTTTGACTTTATGCCAGAGGAGATGCATCACCAGGATGGGTATGACGATACAACTAGAACAGGAAGCTTACATGTCTGAACATCCAGAGGTAAAGTCTAGGGTGGCTTAATGCTACCTCTTTTCTAGTTTCAAAACTTGTACATAGCCATATGTAAGGCGATAAATAAATAAATATTCTTGGACATTCTTCACACACGGTTATCTGATCCCAAACTAAGCCGAACTTGTACTATGGAAACCAGATAACTGATATACTACGTATACTTCTTTTTTTTTGTAATTACATACTTATATATATAATTACACCTAGACATGTTCATGCACACAAATGTTTGTCCTGGATGGGAATCGAACCCATGACCAGCGGCGTGATAGGTGGTGTCTTAACCAACTGCGCCAACTGGCTTGTCATAGCTCAGTGGTAGTGACGTCGGATGCCGTGACGAAGGTCGTGGGTTCGAATCCTACAATGAGCTTGAGCTTTCGGTGAAGGAAAACATCGTGAGGAAACCATAGCACGGTGGTAGGGTACTTTGTAGTGCCCGTCTGGCTGGTTACCACCCTCAAGTTGAAAATTTGTCGCCAAGCACCTACCGGTGTGTTCCGGCAATTGCACTTGAGAGCCAGTTTGCCTTCTCGGCATTGTAACAGGTCAGCAACACATTGTCAATATCTCTGGTATTGCAAATGGCGATAGGCGACGGTAACCACTTACCATCAGGTGGGCCGTATGTTTGCTTGCTACCTTAGTAGTATAAAAAAAAATCCTTATATTTTGAAGGAGATTTCAAATGTAGCTTGTCAGATATAGAGAGATATTGATTTTCCGTTACATGGACTGGAACTTTATTTAATTTAAGCTGCTCTTAAGATATACCTATACTGTACGCTGAAATATTACATTCGCTTCAAGATCCTCTAGTCATTTTACGCTAAGAAGTTCAATCATACTTGGTAAAAAACCAACCAACCCACCCGGTCCAAAAGTCTTTGATTATTTTTTGATCTACGTTGCGCTCCAGCTAAATACCGGACTACTTAGGAACATATAGCTCATTGAATACAAGAAATAGCGCAAAGCAAGTGAATTTCACATTTAGATAAATTATACAGTTTCCGCTGCTTTAAGAACAGATACCTTGAACGCAGCAATTAAATATCGCACTGTTCGTCAAATTTATAAAAAGCCCAATCTCATATGAGGTACATATAAAAAACTGTTTTAGCTACGACGCAACTAATCGGGTTGGCATATGGCTTGTTGCTATTCCCATGGGTATAACATCTTTTTGTGCCAAAATTGATCACACTTTTGAGAAGAGTTTAATACAGAGCAAGGCAAAGAGAAATAGGTACCCACCCACCTCTTTTGATACCTTGTTACTTTGACGTGTCGATGAATATACCTATATTTTTTTTATTCTAGGTAAAAGCATTATTGGAACTTTGCATTAGTAAACATTCACAACCATTAAGAATGAGGAATTTGATGCAAGAAACGTTATCGTACTTGACCAGGTCATTTGCAGATCTCGACGAGGAAATCAGAGAAAGACTTGGTTTACCAGAAGATGGACCTTATACAAAGGTATGAGACAAATGATCTAAGAGCTCTTACTTACGAGCGGCATGTTGCCAACGGCAGCCGTCGACACGCGTAGACGTCAGCTTTCAGCCGGCAGCATGTAACTCCTACTTCTATACTAAGAGTGCTAAGAACGGGTGCCGGTGATATTCGAATTTGAAAGGTCGACGGCTGCCGTTACCTCTGCCGTTGGCAACATGCTGCTCCTGTGTAGGAGCTCTAAGTGTTGCAAGAGTCTTTAAGCTACGGTAAACGCTCACCATTAGATTAGCTATATGCTCGGTTAAAAATCAGTTGACATCTTCGTTATGTCTTTTAAATTTTATATATAAATTTAATACAAAGGCGATGATAGATCAGTGGTAGTAACGCCAAATGACGTGACGACGCGGTTTTGAATAGTACTTGAGCTTGAGCTTTCGATGAAGGAAAATATCATGGCACGGTGGTAGAATACTTTGTAGTACCCGCCTAGCTGGCCTTCCAAGTTGAAAATCTGTCAAGCAAATACCGGTGTGTTCCGACAGATATACTTGAGAGCCAGTTCCATTCTAGGCTTTGTATGCTACCATCAGCCACATCATCACAATTACCTGATTCCAGGGGAAAATAGATCCTTTTAAATTCAATGATATTGACATGGAAAATGATATCAAAGACATTATAAATCAGCACTATCCTCCTGAGTCGTGGATACCTCCTCCTACACCCTTCAGCACACCAAACACTGAGTCCTCTTCTTTTATCTCCATCAACACATCGGATACCACACTTCCTACTCCAGGTATGACTGACTTGATGGCATCTTCATCATCTCATAAATAATGTGATCCTTTCCCCATGTAGTAGGTAGTATATATCACAATTTTTCTAACATATCTATTGCTTCATCGGATTTGAAAATTGAGATGGAGATCAAAATCAAGAGAAGAGAATTACATCAAACAATGATGATCAATCTCTGCTACTTTTATCGTGTTACTTGTACTTTAAACCATAAAATATCCTCGGACAAATATCCTCGGACATTATTCACACACGGTTATCTGATCCCAAACTAAGCATAGCTTGTACTATGGAAACCAGATAACTGATATACTACATATACTACTTTTTTTTTGAAAATACATACTTATATAGATAATTACACCCAGACTCAAGACAAACAGACATGTTCATGCACACAAATGTTTGTCCTGGATGGGAATCGAACCCATGACCAGCGGCGTGACAGGTGGTGTCTTAACCAACTGCGCCAACTAGTTTGTCAAATAAAAAGATAAAAAATACTGCACATATTGCCACTGGCTCTGTTTTTCATGAGTAATTTGGCAGAGAGATATTAATAAATTATATTTTTTTAGAGCCTATACCAACACCAGATGCAACTCTCTCGGAGACCATGTTCGTTATGATCTCCAACACTGTAGACAAAGCTATATTCTCACACGTCGACGATGCGGCATTACGGTACGACTTCGCTTACGTGGAACTAAGCAATGCCGTTGAAGAAGCAATGGAAATACCAGTCGCTGAAATTCGTGAGGATATCGCTCATATGTTCTACAATGCCTTCAGATTCTTCGAGCTGATAATCATGGAGAAGGAGAGGATCGGTTAGATGATATTATTGTTTTAAATAGATAATAAGGAGTACATAAGGCGATGATAGCTCAGTGGTGGTGACGTTGAATGCCCGAGACGAAGGTCGAGGGTTCGAATCCTACAATGTGCTTGAGCTTTCGGTGAAGGAAAACTTCATGAAGAAGCCAAAGCACGGTGTTAGGGTACTTTGTAGTACACGTCTGGCTGGCTACCATCCTCATGTTGAAAATCTGTCGCCAAGCATCTTTCTGTGTCCTCCGACAGCTGCACCTGAGAGCCAGTTCCTTTCTAGGTTTTTATGTGCTTACCATCATTGGCCACGTTGAGATTGTGGTCAAACACAGGCTAACTTGAGGGAAAAGACTGAGACTGGAGACTAAAGTCTCCTCATGTTTTGTTCCTTTAAAAACACAAATCAATCAACGACCTTTACCACGGCATGAATCGTCAATCTTGAAGAAGATTTTGGAGTAGTCAGTCACCCTAAGAAAATATGTATCCTTTATTCACAAATCTATACTGTTTGAATGCTCTTTTTTATAGCCTGGTGGTTAATATAAAGGTGCTTTAATTTCTTCTGACCAGTTTATTTTTTAAGTGATAATGGTAAAAAAAAAAAGCAAAGCCTCTCCGGCTTTGCTTCAGCGTCGATATTTATATATTTATAAATTTATTTAATATTTAAGCTGCTGAGATTGCTTGGGATAAAAGAATGCGGAAGAAGATGAAGCGTACTGTACGCCGATTGGAGAATTTTAAAGGTTGGTTCTTCATTATATTGGTTAGTTTTTTGTTGGATAGTTCTAAGGTCAACAAACTTCGGTGTTGCTCCATCGGAGTAACTGAGTAACTCTCCCATCCATGGGAGAGTTACTCAGTTGGATGGGTTAAGGTGAATCGACGGGAAACTGCTGGATGCGGGTAGCACAAGGCCGGCCATCTTGGAGACCTTTAGGGAGGCCTTTACCCAGCAGTGGACGCCTTTCGGCAGCAGTTAATTTAAGCATGATGGAAGTCACTACATAGATAGAAGTATAATGATACCTATGCTCCTATTAAGCGAGCATTTTTTTTAAACCTCTGCTGGGTTGGTTTTTTGATACAGTTTGATTGAACAAGGTTGACTTATCAATATTATTATAAATGCGAAATCTAGTAAGTGTGTTTGTTACTTCTTCACGCTCAAAGGGCTGGACTGATTTTAATGAAATTTAGTATGGAGGTAGCTGATACCCTGGAGTAAGACATAGGCTACTTTTTATCGTTCGGAATATAAGGTTACTCGTTAATACGGGTGCAACCGCGGGGCAGAAAGCTAGTGCTGGTATAAATATTATTTTACATAAAAAGTAATTTGCATGATAACCGATATTTACTGATTATAATTGGCAGCAAAATAAACAATTTGCTTTTGTGCTAAATTAAAAAATATTCATACAAACTCTCACATTTGCTAAATTAGTATTACTTTTAAGTAGGGAGCTGACTGAACATAGTATTTATTCTATTCTACGAGACACTCTTGACCTACTGACTCAAACTTTAAATTCTTGGAAGCCAATATACGATTTAACAAAACAAAACATTTATGAAAGTGAATGAATATTTTATACACTAACGGCCGCACTCAGCGACGTCAATTAATTTTAATGATTGATTATTTCTATACCAGTCCCTTTCTGTAGCTACGCAATAAACAAAGATGGATATACTTTAATCAGTTTAATTCTATTTAACGTTTCTGAGCACTTAAGGCTGTTACTGATAGATATTAAAATAATAATTTATATTAAATCTGATGGAGATTAAAAAATACCTACTGTTAAGTGAAACATAGTCAAAGCAATTCCTTTACACAAGAAGCCTGGAATATTTAATTTATCATAATTTTCCCTTTACACTTTTTTCCTTAGCTTTTCTTAGAAGAGTTTGATGTTGCAGAGTAAATACAAAAAAAATCCTTTTTTATGTTGCTATCAGTAGATGGTAACCGGCTTTGTAGCTCAGAAAAGAATATCTCAAAAAGAAACAAACAGTTTTAGTTTAATTACTAGATTCCTTGTTTTAATATGAACTTTTAAAACTGTCTGTCTGTAATTATTCATTAGATTAATGTGGCAATGACTACATCAGATTTTATACAGGACTTTTTAATCACTATCTAAATTTTCAGGGACTATTTACCATGGGACCAACCCTCAAAGAAACTTTAGTATTTTCCAAAAAAATTGGGATCCTACGAAATTTCCTACTTACATCCAAATTAATAGTGTAAGCCAAGGTGTAAAAGAATATCTATAAAATTACTTACATCACATGGATTGCGGGAGATATTGCAATGTGGAAAGCTTATCGCTTATTTTTGTCCAGGGTACGTAACTCCTCCGACTCCAAAGAGTACGATCTCTTCACATGAAAGCTACAAGAAACCACCTCCCAGACCATGCATTTGCCATCCTCAATATCACTACAATAGATACCCTAAGGCAAGTACTGAATCACTGATTGTCCTCACGCAGATACCAGCTCCACGTTTTTCAAACTCAAACCTTGTTTATTTTATACTAGCTGTTCCCCGCTGCATCACTCGCATTCCCGTGATAAAAAGTAGCCGGTTATAGTGTAGCTTCCTATTAGTGAATTTTTTTTTTAGATCGGACCAGTAACACCAGAGATTAGCAAATGAATCTCAAGTTGTCAATGAGTGTTAATAATTTAAAGGAAAGATCCTACCGCCAGTTCCACATACACTTAAACTGAGAAGACTCCAGCATGAAACGCGGCAAGGCTTCTTTCTTCCTGTCTTCCAAGTAATGAGCCATATTATTAGTAAGCCATGCTGATCAAGCTAGCGTCCATGGGCTATGATAACCGCTTACCATCAGTCAAGTTTGCCGATTTTATTATTTAAAAAAAGCCCAACGGGGTTAATAAAATTATCTGTAGTAGGATAAGCTTTTTCTTTAATTTTTGTCACAGGATAGATTTGGTATCTACCTACCGTTGGAGACAAGCTTCAATAAGAACAATACCACAGCGACACCGGCGATATCACTCGAGGATGTCACTGATGACCACGACGATAAAGGAATGTCGAAGAAGAAATGACGTTAAAAATCGAAATATTACTTTTTAACATTTTAGTGATCCGCTAGTCAATCATTAATTGACTAGCGGAATGTTAAAAAGTAATATAGTTGAATTATTGATTCGTTTTGTTACCGGACTCTTAATTAGGGGATTTGAAGGTCTATTTTGCTATCACCTCTAGGCCCTATGTCCTAAGTACCGCGTTGGTATTTTGTTATTTTAATACTTTTATAAAATTCTACGCCAAAATCAAATCACTAATTCCTCAAAAATCTTTGGTTTATGCTTTGTGTTACTAATATACCTTGTTAATTATAATTTATGATTTCTTTTGTTATTAATCAGTAAAAAGACAGGATATGACCTGATAGATGTCGATAGTCTACAAACGTATTCAACGAAGTAATAACAGCCTTTAGGTATTAATTTATTTAGTATATTGTTAGCATTTATGCTAACAATATACTAAATAAATTAATACCAATATTTTCACTGAAATATTAAAATCCTTAATATTAATATTCTTGAGCGACACTGAATAATCTATAGCAATTAATAAAACGAACGAAACAAAGGTACGCGATATTAAAGAACACCTCACTTGAATAGGCCTGAAATTAGAATGGGAAGAAAGAAGAATCTCCTTTGCAAAAAGTACCCACAATAATGTGGTTAATTTTTATTAGAAGCTTTGTTTTAAACTTGCAATGTAGTAGGTACCTAAGGCTTGTTTCACACGTTCCATAACTACACCACAACGTCGCAACAAAAGGTGGTCAAGTTGTGGTAACTGTGAATAGTGTCGCTGTGGCTTCTTGCTGTTGCCTTGTACCTATAAAATGTGGATGTGGTCGTGGTGTCGCTGGTGGTTGCGAAGTGGCTGTGATGTGGTATCACACACACGGTCGATAATGACAGCAAAATGTCGTTCATGTGAATTTAACTTTTTTATTTTAATTAGCATGTACGTTTGACCCGCACGGCCCCGCAGTGCGTTTTAGTGTGCACCAATGCAATGTACTTACTCGCCTCTAGGAGTATATGTACCTGTTTATTTTTCAATGTAGGTACCTCTGTACTTTTGAAGAACTATCCAAAAAAGCCTTCATGTGTTGTGGTTGTGATTATGTAGTTGTGGTACGTGTGAAAAAAACCTAAGTTGTCAGTTTCAAAATATGTTAACAATTAATCGCTTGCGCAGCGACAAAGACTATGAAAGTCGAACGCTTATCGATGGACACTTGGTAAGTAGCTATAGTTAGGTACACTCGCTACTCGTTGCCCAACAACTCATTTCTGAGCAACTCGCTTCTTCGCAATTCATCAGTGGGACAGGTGCTTTATATCGACTAATTTAACTTCCTGTTTACTCTCTTATTGTAACACACTTTTGCAAATAGAATTAAGATGCTACCTTGGATACCTCATTTTTATTTAGGTCACTATTATAAAAGCTGCTACGGTGATTATTTGGCCTTATAACGCAAATCATTTGATTGAGGCTTAACTTGGTTTTTGATCGGTAAATGACATTTGTGAAAGTAGGTATATTATATTTATCTATCTATATCTTCTATATCCACTAATAATAAAGCTGAAGAGTTAGTTTGTTTGAACGCGCTAATCTCAGGAGTTACTGGTAACTGGAAAAATTCTTTCACTAAAAGGACCCGAAGGTCTTTTTGTCCCGGAAAAAAATTGAATTTACGTATTTTTTATTTTATCAAATCAATAATAAAATACAAAGATACCTAAGTCGCATCAATGTTCAGAGGGCCTCCTACGAAAAACGATACACGATAGTTCGTTGATCGTTGTCAAATTATTAACCAATATAATAGCACAAAATTTACGCCTCGCCAGTTTACTGCAATTCTATTGGTTAATAATTTGACAACGATCAACGAACTATCGTATATCGTTTTTCGTAGTAGGCCCTCAGGAGTGAGGGCTCATCTATAAAAAGTGTACTAAGACTTGACGTCACGAGCAAACTTTTAATTTTATTCGTTATTTTTTGTTTTCGCAACTAAAGAAAAGATAATTATGTGTCCAATATTTTTTGGTAATCTTACTGAGTGAACGGATGGGTGGAGTTTGAATGATCATAATAGGTACCTAAAACCACATCAGTAGGTACAAATAATAAAGTCCAATTTTATAAATTACCATAGATATAGACGATTTTAATTCATAATAAAATAGGTACAGTATGACACAACTTAGATGAAGCATCGGCAAAATTCGTAAAATAGATCATTCCCGAAATGAGTGCGCCTGCAATATTACCCATGTTTATTAGTACTTTAGGCGAAAATTATCTTTCTGCCAACGCAATAACTTGTAAATTTAAATAATCAAATAAATTCGTAAAATTAATGCGTAGATGTTTATACACTTATTTGCAAAATCACGATCACATTTATAAAGTATGTTTATTTGTTTATATTTTTTTTGATACATTCGATATTGAGGGTACACGGCTAGAATGATGAATGTCACAAATCAAAATTAACGCCTTCAACATCCATACTTATATCCCCAGTCTCAACAGCGCCTCTTGTCGTCAAACGATTCGTCGCTGTCTGGTGATGACGAGTCATTTAAATTTAGGACAGTAAGAAGTTGCTTTCGCAGCTCGTTCTTGAAGGTATTGGAAGTGATCTTTCCCAAAAACTATATTTTGATTGACTCTCGTGACTCATAAATTGATAAACACGACTTTGACTATTATACGGCTTACCACGTTTTAACGAAGTCATAGTGAAAATAAAATAAATAGCTGTACCATTAAATTGTCCTGAACTGTAGGGAATAAATTACTCACGTGCATTCCCAATGCTGACTTGGGTCGAACTAACGCGGGAATATATTGTGCCAATAGCGTTGAATGGCGCGATAATGAATGATTTTTATTACCTGAGTAAATCGGAAGTGATCGGTAATACGACTTTTGCCGATGCGACATCTCAGATGTGTAATACTGTACGAATATTGCCGGCCACATATTGTAAGAAACATTCTGTTAGAAAATTTCTGACGTTCGCCGAAAGGCACTCTGCTCATATTATTATGTTTTGTTTTAGACTCCGCATACTATCAGAATTCTGATGTATCTATAATCCGCTTCTTATTCTAACAGAAGGGAGAGAGAGAGATATATATATTTTCTAACAGAAAATTTGTTATCATGTACAGCCGAACAAAAGTGCTATTTTTAAAATTCTCGGCGGTCTCTTTTCTTCTTGCATGCACCCTCTTTTTTATCATATTCAGACGCCAATATTTCTTTAAAAGACAAGGGGTGGAATGGACAACCACCGCCGCCGAAAAATTTGCTCATGAACTCGACCCTGGAAACAATACCAAATATTCAGTATCTGATACCAGGGATATTGATATCTGATCCCAAATTAAATTGAGCTTGTACTACGTAAATTTGACGTTTAGATATAATGAAACTAAGCATACATATATGATATTAATAGATTCTGCCCCACCGTTTCACCCGCGTTCCCGAGGGATCTTATGTTTTCCCAGGATAAAAAGTATCCAATGTGTTAATCTAGGTTATAAACTATCCGCGTTCCAAATCTCATCCAAATCCGTTCAGTAGTTTTTGCGTGAAAGAGTAACAAACATCCATCCATCCATCCATCTATCCATCCATACTCACAAACTTTCGCATTTATAATATTAGTAGAATTATCCTCAGGAAATATGAAATTCTTCATAAACGCGGGTGAAACCGCAGAAGAGAAACTGATACAAAATAATATAATGCCTACCAATGCAGCCGCAAAGTGTGAAGAAAAGCAGACAGTCCTTCCATTACCACTAAAATGGACATAGTAAAAGCGGCCCAAACAGCGAATATTATAAATATTTTCAGTGCTCCCATCTTAGAGTGATCCTGAAGCGCTAGTTTTGATAGTATCATCGCCCACAACATTTCTGATAGCTCTGCAATCGTATAAAATAGATTATCATCATCATGTCAGCCGAAAGACGTCTACTGCTGGACAAAGGCCTCCCCCAAGGATCTCCACGATGGCCGGTCTTGCGCTACCCACATCCAGCGGTTTCGCGCGACCCTCACAAGATTGTCGGTCCACCTTTATATTTAGTTAAAAAGATCCTTTGTTATTATAAATCGACCCCTAATAGGGTATAGTATAATTAATAAAAATAAAAAAAAATAAAATTCGTAAAATCGATCGTTCCCGAAAAGAGTATGCCTACAACATGTCATGAGTTAAAAAATGATCGGCGAAAATGATCTTGTTGAACGTTGAATGGCGCGAGAATGAATGATTTTTATTAGTTGTGTAAATCAGAAGTGAAGTGTGCGAAAACGATTTGCCGATGCTACATCTATGTTGTGTCATACTGTATACTGCTGTGAATAAAATAGGGTAGTTGACGGTAATATATATTTATTTACTTATTATAATAACCGAATTCTATCAAATTTGAATTTGGTCAATAAAATAAAAGACTTACAAGCTTATCATTGTTTCTTATCTACCTTTCTCTTACTATTTACTTATTTATGGAGCCTGTGGGCACAATTTCATATTTCTGAATGATGTGCGTAATGTATATATTTTTTTATTCTGTTTTAATATTTGGGATTGTTGTCCTCTTGGACATGTCAATCCCATCGAATCCTAAACTTAATTACCTACTACACCAAATCATACAGAAAATTGAAAAAAATACAATCACTGGTGAATGAGTTTTACCAAATTACAAACATGCGATCCCCTATTTTACCCTTTGAGAGGTTTTGTTTTCAAAAATCCTTTGTGGATGTTTACGTCATATGTCTGTATGCCAAATTCCAGCCCGATCCGTCGTGTTTTTTGTGTGTTTGAAATGTGCGTTGATGAAGTCAGTCAGTATAGAGTTATTTTGGTAGATTTTTTGTAGATTCAAAGGATATTGAATTATAGTATAAAAAAATAATATAAAATAGCTAAATTACCCTACATTTTATTAATCTACTGGGCGTCGGCCATCTGACAGCGGAGGTCACTGATTGCTAGCTAGCTAGCTAGTTAACTTTGTTTTTCCACATGAAATTTTCAAAATAAGTTCCCAGAAACAAAAGCGTTTAAATGCCGTCACACGGTTGTCCACTATAAAGGGCAATCTATTATAGCTGTATTAAATGGTGGCGATGCCCAACAGGATATGAATAAACTCTTAAGAATGTAAGTTGACTAACGTGCATGCGCAAGCGACAGTGCCCAAAGTCTTAAATACGAAGCCGTGTGAGAGATGGTACTCAACACGAACTCAATGGTGTGAACTCCCTGATGTATCAGCAGGTCGCTGAATCCAACCTTATACTTATTTACTTCGGATATTAACGTAGCATGGACATTTTTATCCTCAACTGATCCTTTTAATTGATAATTTCTGAGGTTGCTCTGGAAATATAGTCAAAAATAATAAAACTGCCTTCAAAAATCACTGAAAAGTATCAAATAATTATGTAGGAACTCTAATCGGACACTATTTTGAAGACAGCAAAAAAATTTGCGTTACCATACATTTGGTAGAATTTAAAATTATGGTTATATAAAATAAATAATAAACTTGTTTAAGGTAGCACAGTTAAAACAGAAAACTGAAAATTAAAAATAAACCGGCCATGTGCGTCTGGCCACTTGCAGTGTAGATACAGTTCCGTAGTTTTATTATCTGATTTACGTAAAAAAAAAAACATTACCAAGGTCATGAGTTCGAATCCTACAATAAACATAAACCGATCGTTAAGGAAGACATCGTGAGGAAAATACGGTAGTTGACTGACACATCAAATTAGCTACTTTTTAATAAATGTCAAAACGATAGTTTATAAGGAATTTTGTATGAAATATTACATTATGACGTCATAGTTTCACAGCATCAAATCATCTACTCTTAGTGGTTCCACTGGTAATTCAAAATCATAAAAAGCATTAAATGTACAAGATATTTGATATTTCCACGTGTTTTTAGATGTTTTATGCATTGGTTAGTGTTTGGTCATTTATTTTTGACAGTGTCAACTACCCTATTAACATAGTGGGAGGATATTTCGTAGTACAAGCCTGGCTGACTATCTCACTCAAATTGAATATCTTTTGCATACGCCAGTGCTTCAGCAGTTCCCGTTGTGAACTTGTTATCTCATATGCTTTTAATGGTCAACAATACATTAGAAATCCCTCTGATATTAACCCACTTACTTCAAGTAGATCGTCTGCTTACTTTTGAACCTGTCTATAAGTAAATGCTTACCTCAGCAATCTCTAGCTTCTCTTTGTTCTTCTTATTGTGGTAAAATGGTGTTCCAAGCAGCAGGATTGGAACACAGACCAATGATAGCAGCAAAAGAGTCCTTTGGATCATTTGTTGCCCTCCAAACATATACGCGTCACACGCTGGGTCTATTGCCTGAGTAGTCTTAAACAGCATCATGTCAATGAATAATATCAACACTTGAGGTGCACATGACGAACCAGCCTTAACATCGGCTAAAATACATATTAAGTACACTTAGAAAGCTGAAGTGATAAGCAGCAAACAACGCTCTAAGGGGAGATAACCAATAGAGATTAAGGTAGCTTTTCCAACAGAGATGTGCTATGCAGCTATGATGTAAAAGCGAATGCTAAGCTATGTAGCGGATCAAATAAAATATGCTATGAAGATGTGCCGTCTACTTTCGATGACAAAAGCGTGCCTACTGTAGGTATTCTGCTCTGCATGTCTCTGATGTTAGACAAAGATTAATTAATATTAATTAATACTTCAGCAAAGGTTAATCGTACAAATTGCTTTTAGTAAAATGGTGGTGGCGCCTTACTTTTATATAAAATTTAACTTGATTGATATACTAACTTGATTTGCAACTATAGTTGAACCATTTATAGATGATCAGCATCACCAACCAGAAAAATATGCAGGTCAAAAACAAAAATTCTGGAATAAACTGTAGTATAATGGAGTACTTGCGTTTAAAATATCTGGAATATTCAAAATATTGTTATTGGTACGACTTGATTTGCTAAATAATCAGAGGAGATCTAGAACATTAGAACTATAGGTAAAAAACTGAAAAGACCAAAAATCCTTAATTTCAAATGAATTTCCGAAATTCTCATTTAATAATAACACTTTAGTTTTACAAAGGATATTTATGAGGTAAATCAAATGAAAATGATAATCACATAAAGTGAGCACTAGCTTTCTGATGCGCGGTTACCCACACGATCCACTATTTTAGGGGATGAATTTACAAAAATCTTTCCGTAGTGGATGCATATTTTAAAATAACCATGTGTATAATTCCAGATTTCAGCTCGACCCATCCAGTGGTTTAAATTGTGCGTTGATAGATCAGTTAGTCACTCAATCACACTTTCCTTTTATACATTTAAAAAATCAGCAATACACTCATCTAGTTTATCTATATATACCTACTTATAATAAAGCTGAAGAGTTTGTTTGAACGCGCTAATCTCCGGAGTTACTAGTCCGATTTGAAAAATTCATTCACTAATCGGAAGCTACATTATCACCAAAGATTTTAACTCGGGAAAATGAGTGAAGTCGCGGGGAACAACTAGTTAATAATAGTTTTAGTTAAAAATCCTTACAAATAATTAAACAAGCTCAACACGATACCAAACATCATGTGTATGATGCCTACAATTATGGACATCTTCATTTTGATTGAATTTTCAAACATGATTTTATTCTTTGCCAGCTGTAAAAGAAAATAAATCATATGAAATTAAAGTTATCCTTTGAGAGCAGTAGATCGTAGTATTTTTCGCTCGAAGATCAGCTCGAATGGGGCAGTACCTCCACCTTACAGAATAACTCAGACAAATAACTTTAAGTTGTGTTCCAGCACTTCCTGCGTGTGAGTAAGGTCCCCAGAGTTCATCGGAGAGGGCGAGTGGTATCCGGGGCGCAGTTAAGTAAATGTCGGTACCCCGGGTGTTACTAACAAACATGAGTAACTGTAACCGCTTACCATCAGGAGGACCCATGCTTCTTTGCCGACTTTCCTTTGTTTTTATTTGCATAGATTTAGTCACTTCACGTATATTTATCTCTTACAAGGTTTATCGAAAAAGGATAATATAATGAAAGCGCCAACATCAGTATAACTGGTTTTATTTGCGGGAATTTAGTTTACTATCAAAATTAGTCATAATTATTTTCTAATAATTGTCAATACCATAGGTTAATTTCAATTTAGATAAAAAAAATGACATCTTCAATTACTAAATTTAGTTCTCTTCGTAAACAGCACCACTTGACTGTGATTATGACTCCTGTGCATTTATGGCTATAAAGCATGTAGATACAATGAGAATATGTATAATTACCCCCCATATAGGATCCAATCCATATTTATATACTGGATTTGTCATTAGTTTAGGATCCAATTCAAGTGATGGATTATCCTTGATATCATCTTCTTGGTACACGTTATGCCAAAAGGATGGGGTTATGGAAATTTTCTGGGCAAACCAATCGTTATAAATAAAGCCAGTGTACATGCTGAAGAGGCCTAGCAGCAGCATCACGTATCGACCTGCAACAAAATCCAGCTTATTGTCATCTACTTGCGTGACCCTTTAGGTCACATTAATACAGGTGACATTTTAATCATCGTCGCATACGCAACCTTACTGCAATGTCATATGGTTCAGGCTCCTATCACACGCACCCGCACCAAGCTACAACGTATGGAGAAAAAGATGCCTTTTTAGATTTTGCCAAAAACTCTGACACTAGAAAGTTAAGACACAATTACGAGATAAAAAAATCATTACCACCAAAAAATATTATCCAAATCTCATTGGTGGACCTCTGTGCGATGAATTTCTTCTCATTTTTAACCATCCAGTAAGCAAAACCCACCAATATAAGCCCATGACCCACGTCACCGAACATGAGCGCAAATAGAAAAGGAAATGTAATTATGGTGTAAAGACCTGAAAGAAAAATACTTTTACTTTTTAATGAAATAATCCTGTCCACTTTAGAAAACCTCTTTTGTAGATTACAACCTATCTCCTACGGTTTCAACAAACTATCACATGTATAATAGTGTTAAGATACTAGTTTCCTTAATATGTCATAAAACTGTTGAATTGCTGATTCTAGCAGAGCCATATGCGTCGTTATTCTAGACAAATAGATACAGATGGTGTGATGCTTCAATCTTTCGTAAGACCAAGATCTAGGAGAATCGATGACAATCCAGTGGAAGAATACATGTATTATACCAGGGATCCAATTCTAGTGCTTTCTTCATCGATGTCAAGACTAGCACTAGATCATATAGCGATCACAATATTTCCTATGTGACTGCTTTAAAATACCCTGCACTAAGAGATCTAACTAAAGTTTGGAGTTTACAGTAATTATGGATATACCTGGATTCAGTTCCCTGTAAGCGGAATCACCATAAGCACTTATAAGGGCCTGAAACCCACGTGTAAATTTGTTAACACGATGATAAGTGGGCACCACATCGTGAGGGCCAGGTGTTGTCTTCAACATAAATGATGGCACATTTGTACCCAGCTTTTGCTGAAATGGAACTTTGAAAATTAATTACTATTTCAGCCGAAAGAAGGAAAAATTTATAACATTGTCACCACATCTGTACGTCGATAACATAATTTATTGCAATCAATTTCAATATAAGCAATCTAGAAATATAACCTCGTCGAAAGTGCTTCCATTAGCAAAGACTCTGATTGCAAATGCAGTTACTAAAACTTAGAAAAATAATCAGAAATCCGGTTTCAGTAAAAAAGTTACGTAATAGCCCCACAAGTGTTCTTTCTTATCTCGTTTTTTATTATAACAAAGTAGACAAAACATACGGCGCGCCTGATTATAAGCGGTTTCCATAGCCTATGGATATATGCTAGCGATACCCAGTACAATAATCCACGCCCCGGGTACCACTTGCATGTTGCTGACTCTTCCCTTCTCCCCGATTATATTATGTACTATTTTACGTAACAAAAAGAGTAATATACCGAACAACTCTTCAAAACTGCTTTAACTGCTCGAACATCTTTATCAGGTACCCAACATTGACCTATCAAGCATTTCCTCGTTATATCCATATTAAACAGGTTCATGGTATGGTAAATTGCCTTGGCCTTCCTGACTTGGATCATCCAAGCTCTCCAATCTTTGCCGATAGCACGCAATGACTTACATCGATGATACTTTGATTTTCTTAATACCTGTAAATTTATTCGATTAAGAATCAGGGCTATCCATTACTGTACATGGTGCGGGACAATACATAAACAGCCAGTCATATAGATAACTAGCTTCCGCCCCGCTGTTTCACCCGCGTTCCCGAGAAATCTTATGTTTTTCGTATCTATGTGCCAAGTTTCATCCAAATCAGTTCTTTCCTACATGAAACCTTTCTTTACATGAAAGAGTAACAAACATCCATACTCACAAACTTTCGCATTTATAATATTAGTAGTATATACAATATTCCTGCGGAGCATGGAGTTTTGTCTAAATAAAAGGGCGGATATACCTGCTGGCAATATTCACACTCAAACACAAAAGGAGGAGGAGACGGCGCTGAGTGTCGCGACACCGACGCTTTTGTTTCCCGTCCGGTGAGCGGAGCTTGTAGAATGGGGAGAATCGTGCCGAACACCTTGCTGGACACTGATTCACAATCCTATAAAGCCTTGACAACTAGCATAGTGTCCCAAACAACGCTTTGTAAATTGGTAGTAAAATTGTGAAAATACATTCTCGTAGGAACGGTGCTTTTTATACAACTCAAACTCAAAATTCAGCTTAGGCCTTGATTACTTATGAACGTCAAAAGTTACAAATAACTATACAACACCGCCTCAAAATACACATAGACTAAGAAGACTCCAACAAGAAACTCAGCAAGGCATTTTTGTGGATCTTTCTTTTAAATCCATTAATTATCCCCTGTTATTTTGTTACAATACCTACATGAGATAAATTGATTGATCAATACCAGTCTCTCATAGACGACTGTAAGACATAGACCTCTTCCATGCGCTCAACTACCTTTAGCTAATGAACTCGAAGATGTAGTGTAGTGTTATCACCTGTTCTAAATCACTGAGCCTTATTTGAAGAAGTCCCATAGCTTCGGACCTCTCCTCGGCTGTCGTTGGACAGGGGTACTTGTTCACACGAAAGCCGGAAACCACTTTGTTCATTCGACTGGTCAGCTCTTCACCTTGGCATATTGCTAGGAAAGCAACCTTTCTGATGTCTTGACCCTTTGATAAAAATATTGAATTATTAAAATTAACTGATGTACTAACTGAATTTGTGAGGGTCGTAGGAAATCGTTGGGTGCAGGTTGCGCAAGACCGGCCATCGTGGAAATCTTTGGGAGAGGCTTTTGTCCAGCAGTATATTATTCTCTTCGGCTGACATGATGATGATTAGGATGAATACTCGTAGATATCAGTTTTTAAATAAGATTTAATCCAAGTCTACCCGTATTTCTGCGAGACAAAATATTTACCGTGGTAAATAATCCTCTACATTAGTTCATGATACGATCTATCAGTAGATACTTACTTACTAGTATGAAAATAAATCTAGAATGGTTTGTTGTTCCATCACTGAGTATAATTGGTGAGATAATTTGTGCAACACCGTATTACAGCCCTAACTTACAAAAGCAACATAGGTACCGTATAAGGATCCTGAAGTATTTTATCCTCAATTGCTTGGCGGAAGAAGATGTTTCCTCTTGAGATCCTCCATATCATCAATTCGAAGTTAAACATCCTCTGGCGTCGGACTACACCCGCTATAACTACAAGCTGTCCAGCCAACGCGTCGCCGGCGCTTGCCTTCCTACAAGTAAATCGTCAACGTACAATAAAATTTGATTTTGACAGATGGCCCCCTTATGATAATTTAATATGCCCATATCAAACCCTGGTTTTAGTTATATTTGAATTGAAGTTTTCCAGATTAAACAAGTTATAACAAAATTGGAAGGGCTCACACAAAAAATATTTTTCTTTAATTATGTAGCTGGATACAAGTAGTTATAATACAATCAATTAAGATCTGCCTAAGGTAAGAAACAAAATTGATTTTGATTGTTTCATTGTTTTTTTAATTGCCACCTTCTTTTCTTGGACAGTTTTCGTTGGTAAGACTATAATTCCTGGCGCGTTGCCACCCACAAATACAAATACTCTTCACCTTGGAACCTCATGCTATACTTCCTTGGGAAAGCCATAGTAGGGGTCACAGTAGAAATATCCTTATTTGTTCTAATGAAATAGCGATAAGTTATCACTAAGCTTAACTACAATGGTAATTTTAACTTAATTAATTAATTTATTAAAGTCCAACATACCCTAATATGGATTCACGTTTGCAATCTGCATTTCCCAACATAGGCCCAATGTGAGTCAGAACATACAGCATTTCAGTCATTTCTAGATAATTTTTCATCAAATCAGTCTGATTTTCAGACATCATTATTATATCATTTTCCATCTGTTCAAGCATTGCCTAGAAAATATGGATAACTGTGACTCTTTAAAATAATGTCCTACATATTAGGTTACAATTTAAAAAATGTCGACACTCAATTATCAGTGATTTTTGATTTGATTTGACCATTAATGGATAATACAGTGCCAGAGAAATTGCCAATGAAATGTCAACCTTACAACTTGCTAATAAATACTTTATATTGAAAACAAACAAAGAGAAGATTGAATTAAATCTGACACTCAGAGCTGCTATACATTTCCGATAGTTGAACCCTTTTTACACCACTTTAAGTAGTTTTCGCTGTCTTTGTAAGATACCTATCTTATTGTCAAGGAGTTGTCACGAATTATTTAGTATATTTGAATGATTGAGATAGGGTTATTTAAATTTCGTCCTAACATCTCAATTGTTACGAAATAGAATATTATGTATAATTATAAGTACCTGGTTAACAGAACTTTGCTAGTTTCTTTTTTTAAAACGACGTTTTCTAAATGAAACCTGGCTAGATCGATTTATCTCCCCCGAAACCCTCTGCATACTAAATTTCATGAAAATTGTTGGAGCCCATTCCGAGATTCAGATTATATATATAGATATATACAAGAATTGCTCGTTTAAAGGTATTAGATTTCACTCTAGAAAAATCTTATTCATGATCCCATAAAAAAGTCTGACTGCAGTAGTGAGGTTTCTATTTGGTACCCCACTCTATATGGTGAAGGCGTTATATGGTGGTAAGCTGTGACCATTGCCTAAAAACGCTTGCAACACCCGGGAATAAGATATGTGTCTTACTATCCAGGGCATCACTCCCGCGTTACCAAACCTCTCCCCTACACAATAACTTCTGGCAACCTTACTCACGCGCAGTAACACAACTTATAGTTATTTCTCTGCGATATTCTGTAAGGTGGAGGTACTACCCAAGTGGAGTTGCTCGTTGAGCGATAGTATTTTTCTTTACTCATAACGTTTTAATCTATACTACTAAATATGTACTCGTAGGAAGTAATTTCTGGAATTACTGATTCGATTCTAAAAATTCTTTCGCTAATAGGAAGCTGCATTATCCTTGAGTGATATAGGCTAATTTCCTGAAACGCGACACGGATGATCACAAATCAGATTCCAAAAAATCTTTCACTGAATAGGATTTCATTATCTGACTGTTAAAGACTATATTCCAGAAACATAGGTTAAACCTCGGTGGATACTTGCTTACCTCAAAAGGAAACATTTCATTAAATTGCAGAGGGCCTGGTTCAGGCACTTTTAACTCCGGAATATAAATTTTATCTTTCACCATCTCAGACTCAATATAACGCAACTTGCGTTCCAGTTCTTCGCAACGACACACCTCCGATATGTAGTGCTTGAAAAACGCTGATGTGGCAGTGTTGCTCTGGAATAGAAAACAATGACTCAATCAACCCCCTTACCTTGCCTCCTCCAATGCTGCGAGATTATACTGAATGGGAATCCCTTACAGCTCCATTCCTTAGCGGTACTTTAGGCGACAGCTGATGCTGATCATCAGCAAGGTTCCCAAAAGGCTGGCAGCGTGTCATTTGTCGCCAAGCACCTACCGGTGTGTTCCGGCAATTGCACTTGAGAACCAGTTTGCCTTCTCGGTATTGTAACAGGTCAGCAAAACATTAGTAATACCCGCGGTATTGCAAATGGCGATAGGCGACGGTAACCACTTACCATCAGGTGGGCCGGATGCTTGCTTGCTACCTTAGTAGTATAAAAAAAAACCTTGCCTTCTCCAGTGCTGTGACATTATTCGGAGTAGGAAACCTTACAGCTCCTCTCCTTAGCGGTACTTTAGACTGCTGAGGTTCAAGGCTAGCAGCGTTTGAATAGCCAAGCTATTTTTTACTTTTAATACTCCAGACTCTACGATGGTGATATTACTTAAGTATTAAAAAGATCAGCACTGCTGGGGTACAGTACTCAGTAGCTTTAGGGTGCGTTGTGAGTCGCTAAAAACTATTAGTCTTCTTTCTACCTTGTGTAGTATTTTATCAATACCAGAGACTGGGAGGCTAAAACGGCCGCTCAAGCAATATTGCTTATTTCTTGAATTTACAGAAGATTATGGTGTAATTTGTCTAAATTGGAAACTATTTGACTAAAATCATTTACATTTTCACCAAAACATAATTAAAAAACATTTGGCTCTGCTGTAAATTCGAGATATGAATTGCATAGCAATATTGCTTGTGCAACCTTTTTACGGCCGCTGGTAGGGCAACTCTCTGATAATATCAACAGAAATACTTACATCGTTAAATTGTACGCAATCCATCTCTCCCAGCTGTGATATAATTTCAAAAGCGGTCTCAGGTTGCAGGTACATATCAAAAAATGTCATAGGATCACTTCTTAGCATTTCCCCCATAATGATGATTCAAATAGGTATTGTTAATAAACAATTCACAATATTTAATCGATTTCTTTTGATTTATACGTACACTATGTAAAGCTATGTATCTTTGACAAAATGTTCTCTTTATCTTTGACTATGTATGAAAAATACGAGAATAATTTATGTGAAATTCAAAAATATGACATTTACTTCCGTTCTATGTCAAAAGTTGCCTGTTGCAAACAAAAAGGATTTCACGCATCTAATGCCATCATAGTCAAGAAGTGAAGTGAAAAAGGATTTCATGATTTTGGAAAGTGTAGGTTACTATCACCTCAAAATTACTTGTAGGTGTATGTTCCTTCCTGCAATCCATTTACGAATTCCTATAAACGTTTAGGGTGTCAATGGAATCCTATTACTAAGCCTATGCTATCCATCCGTCCGTTTTTCAAAGGGCTGTATCTCATGAACAATAATAGGTAGGTACCTATGCTCTAGCTTCGGACGGTGTCCGAGAACCACTTGCTCGCCGAGTTTTATTCGCGCGGCATTTTTTTTCCGATATCTACAACAAAAATCATAATATTCCAGCCAATTTAAACAAAACCTTATCTTCGTCATAAATCACTCTATCTATTGGTGAAAACCGCATGAAAATCAGATCAGTAGTTTTTAGTTTATCGCGAACAGACAGCGGAAGCGACTTCATTTCATAAATAAGAAGATAATGTAGTGATATTACTGTTGCCGCCATAATAAAAAATAGTGAAAATAAAATAATTTACGATGGTACGGATCTCTATGTGTGTGTCCGACTTGCAATAGTATTCCATGTATTTAGTTAAAATAGTTTGTTATAGTGAGATTGAATTAGTTTAGTTTGTAAACAGTATTGGCACCACATTTGTACTTCGAATGACTTTTCTTTCCTTTATACGTTTGTTGGTAAAAACAAAGAAAACAATCATATACAGGCGAGATACATAAGGAGATACAACCACTGAGGTATAGTACTACGTATAGAGAAGCTATCCTAAACAAAGGGCATGCTCCATTTTGATAATATTCACTGCAGCGCTGAAACAATAATTAGTGATCTAAACAGACAGAGCACTAAAACGATTTTAAGGTTTCGTTTTTTCGCGACCAAAAAGTCATAAGCGCCGTGATTTTCTTGGCGCTTACGCGTTTCGTGTATAAGCAACTAAGGCTATGGTCTCCTATTTCATGCTGTACGCTGCGTCCCGTTAGGTCGTACGCTGCGTCACAATATTTACTATAGAAATGTACTATTGTGGTCCCTTTCACACGTCGACGTTGGCGTCTTGACGCCGTACGCAGCATCTAAACGCTGTGCGTCGCGTCTCTAGTCATTTCGAACAATTGCAGCGTGAAGGTCGTCTCTCGCGTCACACAAAATGATGAGGTTTAATGAAGAAAAAGACGAATAGCAGCGACTAAAACGCCATTCTCTGTTGCGGATGTATTGACCGCCGACGCTGTGCGTTGCATTCAGACGTCGATCGGAACGGAATTAAACGTTGACGCTAACATCAGACGCCACGTTTGGCATAAAATAGGAGACCATAGCCTAAGTGAAGCGCGGCTGGATGTCTGCACTTGAATGGAACATAGTGGTTATATGTGGGGTCTTCTCTATAAGTAGTATTATACCTCAGTGGATACAACATATTTCGCTTCGTTTCAAATCAACAATTCTCGCAGAGCCGTTACCTTCTATTACTGTTCAAGTCTCTCGGGTAACAGAGGCAGTCGAATAATTTACTGTTTTCCAACTAAGTTCTGAGGTGAGCCCGTGTGTCTCGCGGGACCCTAAGCCTATTTTCTTCTCATACATTATAGTCAATTGAGACTTTTGAATTGAAAAGTGAAAATGTTTCTGCTTTTAATGTGTTGAGGATTTTATGTGTAGAGGTTACGTGTCTATAGGTGTAAATGTAGAGTTTAAAATAAATAGACAGATTTTGTGAACAAAGAGTTAATTTATACGATAAATAGAGTAGTATTTAAAGTAATTGAATTATTTATTTCTTTGATAAAAGCTTAGGATTTTAGGTATCTCAAGTTTATTAAGTCAAATAATAATGACAATACATAAGTTATTTTGTTCAAAGTGAAGTGGTAGTGGGCGGGGCACATCGCTCGTAGAACCGACGCCCGCTGGGGCAGAAAGGTTCTCGATTGGCGACCATAAATACGAGGATATAGCGTGGGCAGGCCCTCTACAAGGATGACCGACGTTCTTGTGACGGTCGCTGGAAACCGCTTGATCCGGATAGCGCAAGATCATAAGTGGAGATCCTTATGTCTATTTTCCAGCAGTGGACGTCTTTCTGCTGATATGATGAAGATCATTTATATTTTTTTTACATTTTCAATCTTTTAACATTATTACTTATATAATACTTTTTAAACTCTCGCGAACATAGAATATTATCAAGCCAGTTGGCGCAGTTGGTTAAGACACCTATCACGCCGCTTCTCATGGGTTCGATTCCCATCCAGGACAAACATTTGTGTGCAAGAACATGTCTGTTTGTCCTGAGTCTGGGTGTAATTATCTATATAAGTATGTATTTACAAAAATAAAAGTAGTATACCTATATGTAGTATATCAGTTATCTGGTTTCCATAGTACAAGCTCTGCTTAGTTTGGGATCAGATAACCGTGTGTGAAGAATGTCCCATGATATTTGTTTCTATCAAGATGCATTGATCGTGGTCACGAGTGGACTCAACGTCGAGGTTAGTCAAAATTATATTTAGATAATATTCTATGAGCGTATAGACCCGTTACATTACTATTAGTACTTATGTTAACAAAATTTCTTCATGAGATGAGTTTATTCCCGGTAGGTACGTAATTCCTGAAAAAAGGGTATTGAAGCAAAATTCAACTGCCTTACAAGTTATTATAAGAAAGCTGTCTGATAGTTTATTATGTTTATTATTATAATATCAATATTGTTGAAAACTTACAAAACTTTTTATAATATAAAAGTTAAGCTTATCGCTTTTCCTATTATTGTGAAACCTTTTTGAGTGTCCGGGGAGTTGAAACAACACACCGGAATGTACTTTATAACATGTCTACCTACTTTTGGTCTAGGGACAGGCAGATTAAGAGACCGTAAATGTGAAAGAATAGAAAAGTAAAAACACTAAGTAACGTTAAAGTATTCAGACAGATATCATAGATTTCGGGTCGGCACAAAAAATACGTCTCAGTAAATAACAGCTCACTTGAGAAATGAGCTCTTATTTTGTTTAGTTCGAATGATTTACTATCATTCGATAATATTTTGAAGATTTATGACTTTATTACTAGGTGCTATGGTTGTAATTAGATTGAACTTAAAACTGTTTTAAAACATTTATCTCCGTTTGTTAGTAAACAAATGCAACTGTAAAAGTATATATTCACGCGGGCAGCATTTAGCTTGGATTTTGGACGTGTACCGATATCTATGTTATTGTTGATCGAAGTCAGACAGTAAACTAAATTAAAAGTAACTAAAATATTTCACTTTTTTATTTCTTTACATTTTATTTTGTGGATTTACAAAGTAGCTGGGGGAGAGAGATCCGACAGATGTTGCTCTATATAGGTATATACAAATTAGTTAGTATTAATTCATAATTATACGTTGCAAATCATTATGCCATCAGTTGGCCCATTTTCCGAGCATCTTTTCCCTTGTCTTTATTATGGAAATTAAAAGAAAATCTAAATCGGACCAGTCATTCTCAAATCCCTACGAATAGATTTTTTTTAACCGACTCCAAAAAGGAGGAGGTTCTCAATTCGAAATTTTTTATGAACCACAATTATTTCCATGTTATGTCAGCAAGATTTTAATATACAGGATGATGACCCTAAAATCACGAAAAAAAAAATCAAACTTTTCATAAAATCTTGAAAATTATTTCGTGAATTCAGCGTTGGTCCCATAGTAAAAGTTGGTCATAATGATAAGTACATAATCCCTGAAAATTGGAACAGTGAAAAGTTTCAATTCTACTGAAAGGATTTTCCAGTTCATGTTTCAATTGATTGATTCTCAGATATTTTGTGTACACACACTACACTACGTATATACAGAGTGCTAATTTAATTGGGTACCTGCACTGCCTCACCGTGGTGTTGTATTGATAACGTATAACCACAGAGTAATAATATAGGTATAGCATAAAAAACGTCATTTATAATTTGTATCTATAAACAATCCCGGGATAATGTGATTAAGTTATGATACCAGATTAAGTTTTTCTCGGCATTCTTTATTGCAAGAGAATTGTAAAAAATATATTTGAAACTAGACGATGTCTATATGTGACGAGGAATAGTTTTTTTTTATTTGTATTTTCCATTAGTACGTCAGAAAAAACCGTGAATATGCCCCTTTTTAAAACTGAGAATGGATTCTCTTATTTGTTCCATCCAAATAACTTGAAAATATTAACATACATTCTGAGATCTTTATATATACTTTTGACAAACACATAATTTCTTGTATATTTTTGACCTCGAATCTAAATCCGGCAAGCTGTAACAAACTCAAAGTGACACTGTTTTTGGCGATATTTCAAGTAAAGCACCCTTTTGCTTACCTACGAGGTTTTTGAAAAAACGCCAAATACATTTCATAATAAAACTGCAGTAACTTCCTTTTAAAAGTGAGATCATAATTTATAGAACTTGAAACAAGACCATATTTAAGAGGGTACCCTATAATAAAAGCGATGCAGCGCAGATTAACTTCCTTAACAATCCATTGCCAGTTGCAATCAAAGTTTTGCGATGGAAGTCTGAGTGAAAACTGTCAAGTGCGAGTAGTACCTATTAAAAACTAATCTGTTAGTAATGATTCTGTACCGATATTTAGGATATATTAACTTGCTAGCCCCACAGACGTTGTCCTGCCGTAAGAATAAAAGAAACTGGGATCTACCTTACCTACACTAACAAAAATATTTACATACTTTAAGGAGGATATTTCAGTTATAGGTGGCAAGTTTGTCAACATGTGATTTGCGACAAGAATGGTAGTATATTTACTGATTAATAACAAAGGAAATCATCAATATATTTCACGGAGTTAAATTTGTGGTAAAAGTCAAGTTTTCATGAAATAGACCTATATACCTACCACAAATATACCTTGGAGGAATATGTTGATGTTATTAATCAGTAAATTTACTACCATTCTTGTCGCAAATGTTGACAAGCTTACGGAGGAATAACAATAAAAAAAATCTAATTAGTCCGTCAGTTATATTATCAAAAAATATTGGATACGTATTTTTTATTTTATCAAATCAATAAGAAATTACAAAGTTAAGTCCCATCAAAGTGCAGGAGTGGGGGCTTGTGACGTCTTTGTACAACTACTTTTTAGTACACTTTTTGCAGACCGGAAAATTTTAACGCACTGTATCTTCGTTATTTTTTGTTTTCGGATCAAAATAAAAAATACGTATCCAATATTTTTTGATAATCTAACTGACGGACTAATTAGATTTTTTTGTTGTTATTCCTCAATCCGCATTCACGTTAAGGTTAAAAGTGGTAACATAAGGGTTATTTACTCAAACAAACAAACACAGTACGCAGGATCCATCGAAGAACTCTATTAGTGACAAATAAAAATGGTTTTCGTGTAACTCACTATTTTTGATGCTTTGATGGGAATTTTAACTAACGTATGGATTCGCCAAATGGACTACATTTATCATCTCCTGTCAAATATTTTAAAATCGCATATTCGTATTTATATTTTGTCTGGATCGCGCACTGAGGGTTCCGTGTAGATAATTTAGATTGAAGGACCATCTTTAATTGCGTATTTATCTCTAACCTCAACTGACTTTTTTGTGATTATCAATTTTCGGAAACGATTTTCATGAAATTGAGTATGCAGAGGGTTTCGGGGGAGATAAATCGAACTAGGTTTCATTTTAAGAAAACGTCGTTTAAAAAAAAACGAGCAAAGCTCCGTCAACCAGGTACTTAGGTAAATAAGTCATCACAATACACGTGAAAACTCTTGGAGCTGTAGAGAGAGGGTTGTTGAAATAACATATGTGTGATATGTTCAGCTAATGACATGCGTCATGGATCGGTCGCCCGGGAAATCACCGGGCAGCAGTTTGCGGCCGACCGCCTCCCATTGAGCTGTTAGAAAACACGTGCTGTGAGCCACGAGCCTATGTGCCTGTAAGTGACAGGCTGTATGAGCCTACAGGCATTGACACGAATAGTCATTTTTTTTAAACTAATAAACAAGTCTGTACTTTGGTCGGTTTTCCATCTGAATTATCAGATTATGTGGCAAGTGCAAATTTGGTAGGTATGTAGCTCTACTAATAAGTAAAAAATAACGAAAAGAAAAAAGGTAGGTACTTTTATTAGATTCAACCACAGATACAATATAAGAATAATAAGAATAAGAATAATTTAAAAATATATAACATAAGATACACAATTACTATAAATAAATATCCTGGGACATCTTTTCACACGCGGTTATCTGATCCCAAACTAAGCAGAGCTTGTACTATGGCAACCAGATAACTGATATACTACTTTTTTTTTTTGTAAATACATACTTAAATAGATAATTACACCCAGACTCAGGACAAACAGACATGTTCATGTACACAAATGTTTGTCCTAGATGGGAATCGAAACCACGATCTGCGGCGCAATAGGTGGTGTCTTAACCAACTGCGCCAACTGGCCCGTCTAAAAGATCAATCTTACAAAATATTATGAAGCCGAAAGTTTCAGTGTCAAGAAAGTGAGTATATTTGTTACTTCGGGAACGCGGGTGAAACCGCGGGGCGGAAACAAGTTATAAATAATTTATGTCCTCATCACTACATAATGAGAAACATAAAAAAAAAATCAAAGCTACTACTACGTACGTAAGGTGAACTGGTTCAACAGTTTGACAAGTTTCAACAGTATGAAATAAGCAGTGAAAGGGAAGGTAGTTAATAATAAAATCAAAAATAAAATCATTTTCATTCTTTCATTAATTTTAAATGGTTTAATTCTAATAAAATTGGTCTTCTCTTACTCCGCATTAGCCCGATTCTTAAAACTAAAGATATAAATTGCACTAACAAAAAATCCTACATCCATCTAACTTAATGAGACAAGCCTATATGTTCCACTACACATTATTACCTTTATAATAATATCTATTGCATAATATCTAGTATCAGAGGATAAACAAGTTTCGGTGTATCCTCACAAAAAATAAAATCCATATGCGAGAAAGCATACCTTTCAACAATATGGTAAACAAAAGCTCTTGGTACACTTTTCAATAACGTTTCAATATCTCGACCAGTCGATAACCAATCATTATTTGAACGTATCACAGCTATCGGTATACCTACATTAGTTAACTGATAATTTGGCGGTGTTTTTGTACCATAAATCATCGAATTATTGATAGATCCATAATCAAACTGTTGAAACTGGCCACTCATCACCAACTGTCCATAATGCAGGATTGTCTTCGTCGACCCTCCAGCTGGAAGATGAGCCAGAACATTACTCTTGATTTTCTCATCACATATATCCTGTCCACCACTCGTTAAAAGTAGCAATGGATTATTACATAAATTCTTATCGCCTTTACAAAACTGATCTATCAAAAATGGAGGAAAAGGTCCTATCTGCGAAAAATCCTTATTACCCAATAGAGTTAAATCATCATCGTTTTGATTACCAGAAGTACTATAATATCTTGCTATAGTTTGAAGAGGGCCTTTAATGTGTTGCATAAAAATAAGAGGAGCTAGTAAAATTGCCGATTTCAACGCGTTATTATAATGTGGATACATTGAAAGAAGAACTAGTAAAGCTGTACCTCCCATAGAATGACCGATAAAGTTAATTTTGGACTTATTACAAGTGACTTTAGTTATATAGTCAATTACAGCTGCTAGATCGATCGAGCCAATTTCGTGCCATGAAAAATCCCAAAATTCTGGGGAATCATATTTTTTGGAAATATGATTTCTCGAATATTTATTTCCCCTTGCATTTGTTAGCCAAACATCGTAGCCAGCGTCTGTTAGCATATAGGGTAATGCTTTATCCGAACCAATTAGGATCCAATCATCAGAACTGCCAAACAGGCCATGATGCAGCAATGCTAATTTTACTTCTTTTGAACTGTTTTCACTTACGGGTAAAATTCTCTGCAGCGTCAGCAAGTATCCATCCTCAGTTGAAACAGTATGGGATTCTCGTCTATATCCATGCAAAGCTATCAGTTCCGTAGACATACTATTTTCAATTTCTTGGCTCATTCTGAGAAGTTTTGCTTCATCATAAAATGCATCATTGATAAATTTGTAAAACGCATTTTTAATTCTTCTCCTTCTATGCTCTATTCGCTTGAAGGTGTCTTTCACACTTGTTGGTATTATAGAGTTAATAAACGAGTTTGCAGCCCGTTTACGAACGTCTTTACTGAACATAGCGTCGTTTAAATAACCCGCATTTGTGATTTGCAGTAAAATAACGAAATATAATATGTTTTGGAACACTGACATGTTATGTTGCTTTCATATTACTTGTCCATTTAATCCTTTAAAGATCATCTGAATGAAATATGCCGAATAACATGCGCCTTAGACTGAATCGGCTGAATGGATGGATGGGATTATTTTTGTATAACAATGCTAGTGTTAGTTCAGGGACAATAGATAATTGAAAATAAAATGAATCATAACAATCAATGGTATATATTAATTGTCCAGTTCAAAATAATGTCAACCAATAGTATGATACTATAACATGGTGACATACTTTCCCAGGCGGTTAAAAATTGAAGTAGTGACAATAAAATCATCTTGGTTAGGATTCCCTAATACAAAAGCAAAAAATGGAACCCTTATTGGATGTCCGTCCGTCTGTCACAGACAATTTGGTCTGAATCTACTGGACCGATTGAGTAAAAAGTCAGTGACTCTAATTTACACTTTTGGGAGAAACTCTAAAACTATCTCGTCTGACATATCAAATGAATGGTTGTGAGAAGTCTTTAAGTAATTTAAAAAAATAAGCGAAACTTAACCATTCTCCTAAACTACTGGGCCAAAAATTTTGAAAAAAATACAAGAAATGTTCTTTGCTTTACCTTACAGAAGAACCTACAAGAAGTTAATGGTATTTAAAGTAATATAGGAAATTATCTTTACGGAATCCTTGGAGCGCGAGTCAGACTCGCAGTTGTTCGGTTATTTTATCCCTCAGAACAACAGCTTTTACAACAATACAATACAATACAATAACAAGTCTACGTTAAACATATTTAATTAATTATTGCTTGATACTATTGGCTTATAAATTAAATGCAGCAAGAAATATCATGTCAATATTCCATTAAACAAGCAATGCAATCCATTACCTATGTGGCGTTGACGTGTTTCGTCGTTATCGAATGCTATGCTATAAGTATTTGAACCGTAACCTTTGCGTTAGTTCTGTCTGAGAATCTTTGCAACAAGAGCTCTCAGTTATGCTTGTTAAATCCTCTTAGGGCGTGTTCAGACTACACGCGCCGAACACGCGTTTTACCCGCCAACACTCGCCACGCGCCAAGGCAGACTGGGATCTATAGAGCGTGCTTAGACTTTGATCAGACTTTACTTAGGCTGAGATCTATAGAGCGTACTTAGACTTTGCTCAGACTTTACCGTACAAAGTCAGTATTTAAAATGTAGTAGTAGTATAGTAATTTGTAGCCAAGTTTTTGGTATGTCGTCTATAGGTGCACTTAGGCTTTGCTTAGCACACACCCAGAGAGATTCGAAGATTGCATTTTAAATACCGACTTTGTACGGTAAAGTCTGAGCAAAGTCAAAGTACGCTCTATAGATCTCAGTGGCTGCATTAGTTCGTTCAGTGGACTAGCCGAAGCGGGGGCTGTGGTGTCGCGGTTAGACTTCAATAAATGCAATTTGAGATTTATTGGTGTGTCATAAGATTCAAATGATATGCAACAAATTTCAAAGCGATTTAGGTGCTGACGAGTGGCGTGCGCGTAGCGGGCGCGTGTCGTCTGAACACGGCCTTAGACTTCCTGTATGTGACATGTTGGAACATCCAAGAAAAATGTTAGACACTTTAAAGTATTAGAAAGTAAGTAAACAGCTTACTTTCAAATGTGAAAGTGTGTGTCAATATTTTTGAATCTACCAGAAAATTTACAGTTTAAAGTCCACTGAAAGTGGAAAAACTATTTTGCGACGGGATTATTAGGTAATTTTATTAATAAACACCATTATAATCATGAATAATTAAGATAAAAATAAGAATTCAATATATATGAAAACTAAAATAAATACCTACAAATCACAAAAAAACCTGCTTCTAAATTAGGCATGGTACCCATGATACTTGCGGCGTTGCCTCGTTGAATGATCAGACTTAGCCTTTAGACAAAATATTATAGATTAGTGTAGAAATTAAGGAAGAAGGGTGCTATAATAGGAACTTGTGAAGTAGGAGCCTGCTTGCAGCGAGTCTATAAGAAAACGTATTATTACGATTTGAGGTTTTCAAGATTCGGATTCTAAGACACTTAATGTGAGGCAGTGATTTAGATCAGCTGTATCTACTGTAAATAGCTTTTCTTTCTTATTTTAGTCTAGTTTTTATTTTATTTCTTATTAGTATTTAGTTTCGATGTAAATAATTTTATCCTACATAATTCGTATTCATTAAATATGCTGTACCGACTATAATGTGAGGCCTATAATATATAGTAGGTTCCTCAAAAATTATATTAGATTATATTCCCTTATCCTACGTACCTTATTATAGCTAGTGAAGTTAAAATTCAAAGAAAAATGACTAGCGAATTAATTACGTAACGTAATAAGATTATTCCAATGTAAATAGTTACAAAAATTAAGATGAAATTTTAACCTAGCAACTCAACCTTTTATTAGATTAAAAATATTAAAAAATATAGATGAAACGAGCTAACAGACTTATGAGATTATACCTAAAGGTGTATAATAATTTAAGTAAAAAGTTGTTCCAAACAATTTCCTGAATATTTTCGGCTTTTATTTGAATTAGAATAAATTCTTTCGAGCGGCAAATTAAAATAAAGGATTTCCAGTACAATGTGGACTGACTAATGTACCCTCACTGGAATAAATGCAAATCTGTTTGCAAATTATTCCTGTGTTTTTTTTTATTATTTTGTCTCTCTTTACATCGTCCACTTCGTTTCAATGGTTGTATTATTCCCCTTTTGTTTTGATGGCAAACAATGGAACCATTATTATATCACAATATTTTGTTTATTTCAAATTAGGATTGTTGTACGTCAAGAACTCACTCGAAAATAATAACGCTAAATTTCAGGCTCCCAATAAAAATGTTATTTAGTCTAGTATTTAAGCTTGTTATTATTTATAAGAAAATAACTCCAGACCAATAAAAAGTTCAGTATTATGGTGAAGGTCATGAGTTTAAGTCTACAAAGGTGTAGGAATACACCGTGGGTAGATAAGCATCGTATTAAAAGAGTGTTTACGTAAAATAATATTTTACTACATACATTTATTTTTTTTAAATCTTGTTTTTTTTATTTATCGTACAACGTAGATAATTAGTTGATGTAGTAAATCTGTAGGATGTAGACAAAACAGTAATCGTTCAACGTCCTCTTATTAGGGATGATATGACTGGGTAAAAAATAATTAATTCTGTTTACTCCGTCAGTTAGGTCATCAAAAAATATTGGATACGTATTATTTTATTTTATCAAATGAATAAAAATTTACAAAGGTAAGGCGCATCAAAGTTCAGGAGTGGAGGCTGTGACATCACTTCTCTGTAAAAATTGTACTAAGATGTGACGTCACGCGAAAATATCTTAATTATTTTTTGTTTTCGGAACTGAAGAAAAATGTTACAATTGAGTATTTTTTAAGAAGTAAGTACCTTAGAAAACGCGCCTTACGGCTTACGCCTACTTAAAAATAGATATATGTACCTACTATTTAAATATGTAGATAATACCCCAATAATTTAGAAATAAAAACACAAAAATAATATTTTACAATTTTATTTTAATCAGATATTGTGACATGTAAAAAAAATGTGAACTTATTGTAAACTGTATACCTTTAAAGATTCGTAAGTCAACTATAAGTAGCCTAGTGCAGGGCTAAATCATGGTTCCTGTCAAATTGAAAAATAAATATAAAATCCGCGACGTTTTTTTAGCAAATGTCAAATGCAATATTGTTTCCGAAGGTAGTGACTTTGACTCCTATTTGATTATCAACTTTAATGCATTACCCAAATTGAGCTCAATTTGGAAAGAACTATTGCTGCCAAACATCCAAGTACACGTGGTTTGTTGAGAACTTATTACAAATGGCCGCCTACGCCGTCTCATCCGGCTTTGATTGCCCTATTGCCCACGTACCTTTATCTATTTATTTTATTTTTTGCATCGTGCATAACAACTGCCCACTGCGCATCTGGTAGATGTCCCTAGACGCAAGATCAGTCATAACAAACATTTTAATTAACCTTCACTCTAAGAAATTAATATTAAACCTACACTTTTTCATTGCTAATAAAATTTCTATTTCCACCATTCTCCATATATTCCATAACTTTGACAAATACTAAATCGTACGCTTCGAGACCCCATACAAATTCAGTGTGACTCAAATTTTTACCACGAATCACGTAGTGATCAATAGGGTTTGCTAAACTAAAATAAAGTTTGAAAACGTCCGAAATGTTGGCCAACCAATCTTCGCTGGAACTGAATAAAACTACAGGCACAGTGATCTGGTTCAGATGAAACTTGCTATACATGTCGCCAAACTTGTGAAATACCCCATTCTGGATTACCTGAGCGTAATGTAAAATTGTATTTGTGGAACCCCCGGCAGGTACGTGATACAGTATTGTCGCAACAAAACTTGAATTTCCTATTGCATTCGTCTCAGGTATCCCTCCGGCCAAGAAATACACTGGATTGCTGCAATATATGGGTGAGCCTTCACAATACTTTGACATCAACCATTTTGGTATTCTCCTCGAAGGCAGAAACTCCCCCGAACCCAGCATCTTAAGCAGCTGCTCAGGAGGACTAGAAGACATAGTCGATAATAACTTAAATGGTCCTTCAATTTTCGACATAAAAGCTAACGGTGCTAGCAAAATCCCCATCTTTATATATTCGTTGTACATCGGCTTCATTGACAGCAGAACTAAAAATGCCGTAGCTCCCATCGAATGTCCGATGTAATTAATAAGTACACTTTTGTTCCCATTCTTTCTTATATGATCGATTACTGCCGGCAAATCGAATTCGCCCATTTCTTGCCACGAAAAATTCCAAAACTTCCGTGAATTTACTTTGTACGTGATGTGGCTTCTGGAATAGTAGTTGCCTCTCGCGTTAACCATCCACACGTCATAGCCGGCGTTGGCGAGTAAATACGGCAGAGACTTCTCCGCTCCGAGGAGTAACCAGTCAGCTGAGCTACCGAGTAGTCCGTGGTGCAAAATGACAGGTCGGTCATTTGACTCCGATGAATGAATACGATGTAACGTCAGAAAGTATCCGTCCTCAGTTTGTATGGTGTGTGACTCGACTCGCTTTCCATGAAGCATGGCAAGCTGTGGAGTGGACATTAGCGCAGTCGGCTCCGTTTTGTAAATCAAAGATTCCGGATGCTCCGTTTTAGATTCTGCTGCAGTTTTCTCGACAAAATCATTAAATGATGTCCTTACGTCGTACTCGACCATCGGTTCAAATACTTCAAAATCTGAATCAGGTTCCATTATGAAATTTTTAATCGTATCTGTGATATATCTAAAAGAATCAGCTATGGTGTCTTTAAATTGTTTCACTTGCACAACTAAGTAATCAATAAACGAACCATTAACGCATTCATTTTTATATATTAACGTAACTAAAAGAATAATGAGAGCCTTCATATTTTGTAGCGTTAATGGAGAGAGTTTAAGATGTACTGGCGTCCGTTACTTAGTCCGATGGGCTTCTGTCATACCACAGATTACTAAATAGTTACTACGATGTTATTATAGTAAGACAATAACAAGTTTGTAGGCCAAATGTTTATAACTCTCATGACTCACATTGTAATGGTGACAGAAGTAGTGATTACATAATCGAAATATATTACAATTGGTCTACATAATAGTCATGTAATAATAATTGACAGCTACAATGAATGACATGTTTATAATTTGAAGGCGTTTGGAGATGTTACTAGTAACTAATAACACTAATTAAATAAACACTTTGTACCGTACTTACTGAAAATGTTTCAAATATTTTTTGGGATGACATATTTAAATGTCTTTTTACCGATCTGTCGAGCAATCTTGTAACTTTCTTTCATCAATCATTCATTTTTTTATTGACACTCAAACTCAGAAATCATTTATTCAGTTAAGGCACTTATGAATGTCGATAGTTACAATTTTTACAATAGATACTACCACCGTTTCGGAAAACACTTAACTGAGAAACCGATAATTTAATAATGTGGTTTTTTGATAACTTTTTTACGCTTCGCTAACTCCATATTCAAATAGTGCTTCATTGCTCACGGAAACATTATTAATGAAATTGTTGATTACAACTAGGTTACATTATTGCTCTCTAATCTCTCATGATAGAATATATTTATACGAATTAATCAAAGCACAGGTAGTAATATCAACGATATTACCTACAGTTTTAAGAAAAGAGTCCACATAGTAAAATGGGTCGCCAAAATTCTCATACGAATAAGCATCAAAATTAAATATACCAACATAAACGTAGAAGTTTCTTGCCTCTCGTCCAGTTCGGGAAAAGTTACTTTCTTAACGACGTAAACAATTTAAATCTAATGCAATATGCAGACCGCTCTGGCGACTGTTTCACCCCACCTCACCCCACCCCACCCCTTCTCACCCCATCTACCTGCGCCCTTATAAAAAATTCACCTTAATTCCTAGGCTAGAGTGTTTAGTAAAACTTATACTTCAGTATCATGGCACACTATAGAAAATGTATATTTTTTAGGGAATGATCTGATTTCTACAAGATTTTATTTAACTTCACATGTTAGTATGTTTAGGTCGAAACTGGCAAGGCATTTTTAATCCACTATTCTGAAACTTGGTACACACAATATCTGTCCGACGAAGTCTGAAAAAAGCTTGTTTTAAAATAAATCTCATGCAAATTATGAAGAGAACCTTTTTATGGTATTGAATTCTCTGTGAAAATATTATCGGAACGTGAAAATGTAATCCCATTGTGCAACAGGATTCAGGCTTCATTCAATCAAATCACGACAGAATAACGCTGTTTGCATTCATACCATATTCATACTTCAAAGCAAGGGATTTCATAAAAAAAACTGAAAATTCCGACTTTTGTCGTACCGATACATAAGATACTTCAGGAACTCGGATGAAACCGCGGGGCGGAAGCTAGTCGAGAATAATGTATTATGGGAATCCAACCCGCGTAGGTAGGTGGCATATACTACCTATATCTTATCCACGTCAACAGATCTATTGTGTATTAAATTTGTGTTTTTTAAAACAAAAGCGTACAACTTGATTATTTGAATAACGCCCGTTTATTTTACCGCCCAAGGGTATGGCTGCTAGTTCAATTCAAACATGTCAACATAATGCCGGCAAAGGTTTATTGACAGGTGCGCAAATAGCCTCAAACGGTGCGAGAATTTCATGGATGCAATATCGATATATGCCTATAGAGGCACAGCATATATCGATATTGCAGAGATTTTACCTATGGTAGAGCGTGCAACGTGTATCAAAGACAATCTCAGTCTCGATAGTCCTGGCTTCATCCGTTAAATGACGTAAGGAATGAATTTAATATGATAATCCTTGTTTGTATACCTAAACTTTACACATCTTAGTATTTTTTTTATAGGGAAGTGACGTCACACTCCACTTCTCAACTTATCATTGTATTTTTTTATGATTTTTGATAACCTAACTGACGGACGAAAAAGAATTATTTTCCCTGTCATCATCCCTATTGTAAATGTGATGTAAAGCCTGTGGTAAAGCCATCAAAGCAAATATCAAATATCGAACAGAAACAAAAGCTGACTGACAGAGCAGACCACACAAAAGGTAATGTTATTTACTGATGTGGTAATGTGATTGGAATTCATAGTAACTGAAACATTGTTCATTAAAATTGAAAGCTGGTAACCAAGAAACCTGAAACCATCACAGTAAACATGTTGCATAAAATGGCAGCGATGTGTTTACCGTTCATACAGGGCGTATTGTTTCAAAGGATTGATTAATGGATAGAATGGTTCGTTAAAATTTGAAAAACCGCACGTATTTAACATGCATTTATTTACACATAAAGAAAATAAAAACAACAAATCGTAGTTCATTTGTCTGGCTGTGTGTACGTTGAAATTCTATCGCCAAGCACCTTTCGGTGTATACGGACAGCTGCACTTGAGAGATAGTTCCTTTCTAGGATATGTGCTTACCACCATCGGCCACATCATCACTGATCACGTGAAAAATTTAAAAAGCCATTTTGTCAAGAATGCGTGATGGTACTAAAATGTACGATCTTTTAGAGCTATAAAAAACAAGGTAAAATAAAAAATCTAAGTCATCGTACTATTTACTCAGCTATATTATAGTCAACATAATAAAAAATATCATAAATAAAGATTTCTATGTCATCGACTAAACGCAAGCTAATAGGTATTAAATAAAATAATCGAATATTATCTTCAAAATTAATTGAGGTCACAGGGGACCGGCGGGCGGGGAGCTTTTTCCGCCAACGCGTTAGCTTGGCCATACAAAGAGGGAACGCTGCCAGCCTTCTGGGAACCTTGCCGTTGATTGGCAGCAGCGGCCGCCTCGAGGAAATTTTTTATATATAGCTTGTATATTTGTTGTAAATAATTGTAAATATTGTATATTTATACAATAAAGTATCCAAATAATCAACTTTTACGAAAAAAGTAAAGCCTCTTTCAAAGACAATATAATTTATATTGCAGCACCTAGGAGCTATACACAAAGCAAAGCGCAAAAAGAATGATTAAAATCGGGTCGTAAGCAAAAAGGAGGAGGTTAAAAAGTATTAACTATTTTCATAGTGAATTACCTGTTCATTAAATTTTGGTGTGTTCACATCACAGGTCAAGCAATATTCAAGTAAGTAGGAAATTGAGCCAGAATCATTTATAAATGGGGTTCCGGGTGCTTCAAATAGGTGGAGAAAGGTGTGTTGCATTTTGCATGAGCTGAGTGTTGGAAACTCGATCTGGGTCCTTCCTCACCTTTTGTGTTGATTTTTTCATCCCGAATGCTGTTTTTCTTAATTAAATCTCAAGTTAAGTAATTTAAGTAAACCAATTCTAAATGTGTTGCTAAGCGCAAAACTCGGGCGGGTAAGTTATTTTTTTTATATAAAAATTTTCGTAAATTATTTAGGTTTACTGGAAATCAGAAATTGGGAAAGTTGCCGGAAAAAAGGAAAATTAGGGAAAATTTGAAAGTCTTGACAGAGAAATTCTATAATACCTATTTTATATATTGTTACCTGAAAATAATCTTAACATTTTTCACACGCGACAATCTTATTGTTTTCAACGAAGAAATAAAAATAATATAATTTTGTTTGCCTCCATGTGTGAGCCAGCTTTACGAGTAGTACTAAGAGTTAATTAAAATCCACGACCTGGAGGCTATACTGACCTTAGGTACCTACAATACTTATATATTTGATGTTAGGTGTCAACATTTTAATTAAAGTCCTATTTTTACCTGGGGGCCAATTCCACAAATTAATTTTGATTACTTCCGCACGTTTTCGTATTCCACTAATAATCTGACAACGATCGAGATCCAATCATGGTTGAGTTAAAGTTGACGTTCGATCAAGTAGTATTCCACTAAACATTTAAAAATCTATTGGGGGGGGGGGAATCATAATGGCTCCTGAGTGCACCCAAAATGCAACGGGTGACCAAAGTGGCGCTTACTTTTGTTAGCGTTTAGCCTCGCAATGCAAGGAGGTAACATAGCTAGCTTTTTGGAGTGCTTCCATATGTACCTATATTTATTCAAAAGAAAGATCCACAAAAAATAAGCCTTGCTGAGTTTCTTGCCGGAGTCTTGTATTCCGAACCGGTGGTAGAGTGTATTGTAAAAATTGTAACTATCGATTCATAAGCCTTAGGCCTAAACTGAATAAATGAGTTTTGAGTTTACAAATAAACAACTATCTCCTTTAATTTCTTAAGTAAATGAACACCCATCTTAGTTACCAATGAACGACGGAGTCTCTAGTTCTACCAAGGAAATGTAAGACATTATTTCATTACTAAGTCTACTTAGCTAATGCATTGTGCAGAGCTCAAGTAAGTCATGTTTGCTCAGAAGTTAGCCGGAGAGCTGAATTTGTGTCCCCTAAGTACACAATAATATTGTTCAGGTGGCTGAAGGACGCGGCGGCCATCAAACGTGAGAGTACCTTTTTTAAGGGTAAACGTTCGGTTGGAGCGCGAAATTCAAATTTTATCACGTTTTTTGTAAATTGCAGCTCAGTTATAGGTCGTATGTTATCAAGATGTTATTTGCGAGAAGTTTGGAAGTATATTTACTGATTAATAACAAAAGAAATCATCAACATATTCCTCCAAGGTATATGACTGACATATACGACTATTTCATGAAAATGTTACTAATATACCTTGGAAGAATGTATTGATGATTTCTTTTGTTATTAATCAGTAAATATACTTCCATTCTTCTCGCAAATAACATCTTGATAACATACGACCTATAACTGAGCTGTAATTTGCAAAAAACGTGATAAAATTTGAATTTCGCGCTCCAACCGACGCCTCCACCTTAAGACAGTGTTTGCTTTGGAATACGTTCGACTCATTAATAGGATAGCTGAAGAAATTGATATCTTTCACTGTACCCTGCCAAAGTTTACGAAAGCAGCACAGATATGTAGTGAGAAATATTATTATAAATAAATAATATTTTTAACATTATATTTAAGTTTATGTAGTATATTTAGGGATTAGATTTAGACTAATGTTATTAATACTGTATTTTAAGTATATTTGTCTGTATTTTTTTTTTTTTTATTATTAGTCTCGTATTTTTACATATCGAACACCCCCGTCTTATATTGTTTTTTAACTCCTCTCCATCCAAAGGTTGCCTGGTAGAGATCACTCTTAGTGATAAGGCCGCCCATTGGGACACTTTCATTGTTTAGGTTGAGTTTTTTTTTTTTTATACATTTGTAATCTTTGAGGTGTGACAATAAAGTATTATCTATCTATCTATCTATCTATTATATTATATTTATTTTTTGTTACTCCTTATAGCATCGTATTGGAATGTCTGTGATGATGTTATAATGTATGTTAAATAAATAAATAAATAAACGTTATATAATATGTTAATAATAACTAGCAAAAAGGAATTATTTATAAAACTATAAAATCCCGACTGTGGTACGAAAAATCAAGTCAAACACATAACCCTCATTCTTTGGCTTCGCCGCAGTCGGGTAATAAAAAAGGTAGAACATAGCTAATCTATTATGTAAGTCTTATTGACGAGTTTCCTCCCGCTGTTTCACTGTTCGGAAGTTTTGGCATGAAAGAGGAACAAAATCTTCACATCCAAACAAATTGGAAATGAGAATTCCATCATATGTATCCTGATTCAGAACATTTGCCATCTAAAGAGGAAACGCTGCCAGCCTTCTGGGAACCTTGCTGCTGATCAGCAGCAGCGGCCGCCTCGAGGATTTTTATATGTAGGTAGACTAGCTGGCTGGAATTAGCGAAATCGGTCCAGCGTAAAACCTCAAGGTTGTCTTTGGTTCGCCTATCGTAACAACTTTTGCCGTAAGACTTTCAGTGATTAAAAATTATAGGTAATTATTAAATTAACCTAACCTTGTATAAAAAATACTATCATTTTAATAAGCACAGCAAACTTAAATAAAACGTTTTAATAGGGTAGTTGACAGTGTCAAAAATAAATGACCAAACACTAACCAATGCATAAAACATCTAAAAACACGTGGAAATATCAAATATGTTGTACATTTAATGCTTTTTATGATTTTTAATTACCAGTGGACCACTAAGAGTAGATGATTTTTGATGCTGTGAAACTATGACGTCATATTGTAATATTTCATACAAAACTCCATATAAACTATCGTTTTGACATTTATTAAAAAGTAGCTGATTTGATATGTCAGTCAACTACCCTATTTGAATTAAAACATCAATCATAATATTCACTAGGTACCTACCTATCTTAATTCCCTATGATGACGTTATTAATAAATTGAATATCTGCAATATTTCCCATGAAACCTTTTGACGAAGCTCACATAAGGCTCAATTTACGATATTGCAGTTTAATTCTGCGTAAATTCAATAGCAGATGCTATTATGAGAGCTGATAGATATATTGATAGTCGTTTAAGCTGTGTGTATCAAAGCGGCCACAGAGTAGTAAATAGTGCAAAACAAATAAATTCTACAGGTACGCGATGCAATATAGACAGACAGCCGTAGGTAGGTATCTACCTCAAACATTTATGCAATAATTTCTACAAACAAATTTAAATAGCATTGAAATTAATTCCGTTATTTAATCCGGTGTGGAGTGCTTTACAGAGAAATATGAAGGATATGTTTTGATGAAATAGTTCCATAATTATACAGGCGAGCAGGCTCACCACATTATTACAGTGGTGGAAATTTTCATTAATTTTAAATTTGGTTATTACACGAAAATTTAAATTGAATGAATTTATATTTTGATCGAACTAAATTATAACTAAAACTAGCTGTCCGCGCGGTTTCACCCGCGTTCCCTGGATAAAAAGTAGCCTATATGTTAAAGAGCAACAAACATACATACATACAAACTTTCACGTTTATAATATAAGTAGGATTAAAAAATTACTAAAATTAAAAAAATTAAGAAACCCCCGAAATTCACTAGAAAATTGGTGATAATTTTCACTAATTTTCTTAAAACGTAGCTAAGAACACTCTCGATTAAGTCCAAAAGTAAGTCACCTTTCAAAAACAAAAAAAAAATCAAAATTGGTCCATCCGTTCAGGATCTATGAGGAAACTTATACCCCGTCGTTTTTGCGTCGGAAGTTAAAAGAGTTGATTATAGGAATGTAGACATAACAAAATGCATGAGTAACCACCAGGGTCACCAGGGCTCTTCAGGGTAATAAGGGTTCGTGATGTCCCGGTTATTGCAAACGTTCATAAGCTACGGTCACCGCGCTTACCATCAGGTCGACTTTGTGGTATTACTAACGTAATTACTAGGATACCTTTTTCAACATTTCACCTTTTTATAGCGTATAATAAGGTACACTGTTAGGGTGCCTGTCCACTGAAGCGGAGCGAGGCTGCGGAGCAGAGAAACGGAGAAATATTAACCAATACAATTGCACAAAAATGACGTGACGTGAATTATGAACGATGCCATAGGTTAAATTTTTCCTAGCTCTCCGCTCTGCAGCCTCGCTTGGCTTCAATGGACAGGCAGCCTTACTAGGCTTCATAGGAATTTTTGTGGGAAACACGTGAATGTAAAATTATTCGGATTTTAGTAGCTCCATACTGCTTCATACCGGACTTAGCTAGTATATTGACGTGACCCCGGATTTTGGATTGGTGCATGTCATGGATGAACTGAAATGTTGCCTGTTTGATAGAAAGAAATTCCGATGATCAGCAGCGGCTTCGTAGAATAAGTATCTATATACAATTTTTTTTCTAAGAATTGAATCTTGTAGGTAATCTCAATAAAAATATATTTGCCGGAACTCAAGTGCAGCTGTCACACACTGGTACGTGCTTGGCGACAGATTTCTTTTCATACTTATTGGTCCAAGACTCGGGTCTTCTCTAGTCTACGCTTGCCATGGTCAGGTCCTCACAGAATTGAGTACGGTCTCGGGTATCGGGTATTTACGACTGAATCATGTAGTTGTGTTCATAAGGACGGACAAACACAAGCGAATAGGCTTAACAGAGTATTTCTATTACTTTTAGCTACCGCTACAGCATCAAACACTCCCATGCTTTTGGGGCTTATTGGATTATATTCTTTTGATGCATCCATTTTTTAAGCTCTACACTCCATTTGCTACTGCATCTCAACTACATTTTGTATAATGGATTTTTGTTCGGACGAGCAATACAATTAAATTTTCAACATCTGTAAAACCCTCTGTGGCTGGTAACATTTTCAGTATTCAATTATCCGGGGAATCCGGGGATGTATGTATACTATTGAATTAAAATCCGTGAACTTTATTTTGTAGTGCCATGAACAAGAAATATGGAAAAAAAATAAATGTAATGAAATCAATCAATGGATATTACATATAGTATCTTCATCGTGTCTCAAACCGCAGATCTTTCTAGAAGATTAAATTCTCGGAACGCGGTTCTGTGCTCTGGATGTCGCTACGGTAACTGCTTACCAGGCGGGCTGTTGATTGTTTACCGACTTAGTTATATAAAAAAAGTGTTCGCTGTTTCAATAAACAGATAAGTTTATAACTTGTACGGAGACAGGGAGGCTGTATAAGGTAACATCGCTGACATTCCCTTACACTATCAAATACCCGTGCGGTTACAAAGAATATTTTATAGATGCTAGGCTGGCTATAGTCATGCCCCATCGGCATCCACGCTCCACGTAAAATTTTATGTTCCAACTTGTCTGTCCAGGAAATTTTGCTTATCGTCCATGGTTTTTTTTTTGGAAAGGACTACAGTTGGTAGCCTCTGATGGCTGCAGCAACCTTACCGAACAAACCGGCGAGGGCAGAGGGCTCTCAGGCGGTTAACGTTTAGTTAACCACGCTTGAGGGCACCCCCGAATGGGGTACGAACCCCGGCTCAGGGAGTAACCGGGGGAGGGGGAGGATTTTGTACGAGTTACGACTAATTGGGAACCGTCTATGGTACGTCACATTCTATGGTCACAGTAAACAAAAATTAAAGCGATGATAGCTCAGTGGTAGTGACGTCAAATGCAGAGATGAAGTTTGCGGGTTCGAATCCTATAGTGAACTCGAGTTTTCGGTAAAGGAAACCATAGCACCTCAAGTTGAAATCTATCGCCAACACCTAATAATGTTCATAATACTATATCTATCTATACTAATAATAAATCTGAAGAGTTTGTTCCGACAGCTGCACTTAAGAGCCAGTTTCCTTCTTGGCTTTGTGTGCTTACCATCATATTAGACCTAACTAGTAAAAAAACGACATTTTACAGTGCGACGAGGATCTTTTGGCAGTTAAATGACATCGGCAAGAGGGCGCTCATTGCTTTTAACAGTATCTCTCTGACACCACTTCTTATTACTTTCGGTATATTATTTAATTAAATAACAAGCAAAAACAACACAACATACAACAATGATAAGCGGACAGGACAAATTCTCAAAAAGTGACTTCTCACTACTTTGACCATGTGCCAAAAGATCCTTATAGCACTGTATCTACAGAACTACAGCGACACCACCCTAAAATAAAGAAAATAAAAAATACCCTTTGAATAATTAAAAATACTATTATTGAGAGAAATAAAAAGGCCTGCAATAACATTGTGCATATTTCACAAGTTAATTTGGGCCCCCATCTCGTTTTGTGTCGATCTAATTATTAGGCCGCGGCCGTTCGGCCCCTAAAATAATTTAATATTCACCCCAATGTCCTCAGTAAATAATTATACGAATATTAGCATTGCTATAATCATAAATACGGGTTATGATACTTAAACCTATTTTGTATCTAGGTATAGGTAAAATAATAAACTTAGATTTCTAGGGCATTTAATATAAAACCACGGTTCAATTCGCCATCTAAGCCGCAAGACAAACAGAGCGGGCGTGACACGCACCGGGCGTGCTCACAGACTAATTCGAAGGGCGTCCTAGTACCACAGATGCAAAATAAATTAAACTGACGCGGACGGTGCGGTGTGGTCTCGCGGATGCCAAGGCGTGACACGCTTCATAAAATTATAAAATAAAAACCATATTATTAAATAATGTAGGTATAGTATGACACAACTTAGATGAAGCATCGGAAAAAATCGTAAAATCGATCGTTCCCGAAAAGAGTGCGCATACAACATTACTCATGTGTTAAAAAATGATCGGCGAAAATGATCTTGTTGAACGTTGAATGGCGCGATAGTGAATGATTTTTATTAGTTGTGTAAATCGGAAGTGAAGTGTACGAAAACGATTTGCCGATGCTACATCTAAGTTGTGTCATACTGTACCTATCTACTGCTGAGAAGCTATATAAATTACTTTATCGCAATTCAAAATAATTAAGCTGGTAATCAGTAGGTAGTGTCCGATCAAAGCTGACTTAGGTTTCGAAAAGCCGAAAGGTTTCTAACAAGAGTCGAAATGAAACGAACGAATACGATTACGAATGAGCGAGATTCTTCAAAGAGATCAATCTTGAACTGAATTTCATAAGGTTTTAGAACCTTCGACTTTCAGTGCAGACAGTAAAGTGCAGACTTTAACTACACTATGCTTAAAAAAATAATTTATTACAAATAATACGAAATAAATATCATTCAAAAGTATATTTATCATACAAATACAGTGTGTTCGGTCATAAACTAACGATATTTTATGTACTTATATTTGAACCCATTTTAAGGGACTTTTCTTAAGACCAACCCGGAAAACTCGTTTTTTTTTCGAATTTTCATGGTTGGTCCTAAGAAAAGTCTCATAAAATGTGTTCAAATATAAGGCCTTAAAATATCGCTAGTTTATGACCGAACACACATTATATTGATAATATATATTAATTATGAATATATAATATAACATGTATACCTACCTACCTGAGCAGTAATCCAACCACAACCAACGGGGCACTCAATCAGTGAATGAAACTTGTGTGTCAAATATAAGAACTGATTGAGTTATTGAGTGGCATGGCCCTCTGCCACCATTGTTGACTAAATTACATTCGTCACTCATCGGAGATCAAACGATTTTCATTGGACACTGCATCAAAGCGAATATTTTGATTGGTAACAATTAATAGACAGTCAATATAAACAGGTCATGAAATAATATTTTAGAGTGGAGAACAACACTAAAATATTTCCATATAAATTAAAAAAAATATCAACATATTAGTATTAAAATGTAGGTCTGAAGAATGCGCTAGTGCTGTGACCTAATTAGGGTTAATGAACGCGAATTCGATATTTTTTACTATGATACAAAATGTAACATAGCCCGAAGAATTTCCAAACAGAAGTGGCAGTGCGCGGGGCACATCGCTCGTAGAACCGACGGCCGCTGGGCGAGAATATATCCTGGGACATTCTTCACACACGGTTAACTGATCCCAAACTAAGCAGAGCTTCTAGCTATGGACAACCAGACAACTAATATACTACTATTTTTTTTGTAAATACATACTTATTATAAATAATTACACCCAGACTCAGGACAAACAGACATGTTCATGCACACAAATGTTTGTCCTGGATGGGAATCGAACCCACGACCAGCGGCACGATAGGTGGTGTCTTAACCAACTGCGCCAACTCTCGAGTGGCAACCACGAACTGGAAGACGCAGCATGGGCAGGCCCCCCACAAGGTAGACCAACAATCTTGTCGCGGGAAACTCGATGTGGTTAGCGCAAGACCGGCCATCGTGGAGATCCTTGAGAGCCTTTGTCCAGCAGTGGACGTCTTTCGGCTAACATGATGATGATGAAGCTATCGTACAAAAAGTAAAAAAATACATGCATTAACTGGCCAACTCGCTGCTAGTTACAAAGAGTGTCACTCAATTGACAAACAAAATGTGTCTGCAACCAAAATGCAAAAGCGCCAAAACATACCTTTGATATTCCTTCAAAGCAAATAGACCATACAACAAACATACAGTAGCTACATATTTACACTTCTCTGGCTTGTCTGTGGGATGTGTCTGTGGAATCGTTTTTTGGGAAATTGGGATTTTTCATTAGTAACGTCAGAAAAAAATCATGAATATGCCCATTTTTAAAACTAAGAATGCATTTTTATCGTATTTGGGTCATCCAAATACTTAACATAAAAATATTAACATACAATTTGAAATCCATTAAAGGGAATAGTTTTCTTCCTTTTTTAAAAAAGGCTTAGTTTTTTTTAAATAACATAAAACCATCTTTTTTACTAAAACTGCCTCTCTCCTGTCTCAATAGTCTCCGACAGTTTAGTAAGGGACGGAGACATTCGCGGAGAGCCTCCTCTTAAGGGGATAATTAAATAGTCGAGACTGATAACTAGTACGTAGTATCAGAGTTGTGACATATTTGAAATACTTGTATTTAAAATACAAAATACGTATTTTGGATTTTGTACTTAAGTACTTTTTTAAAAAAGTATTTTGTATTTTATTTGAAATACTATTCGAGACGTATTTTGTATTTCTAAAATGGTTTGTAAAATACAAAATACTTTTTTATTCTTAGCTTTATTTTTCTAAAGCATTCCGCGATTCAGTAAAAACAAAAAATGGCCACTAGTGGCGCAGCAGCTTTGAAAGTCTATGCACAAAATGACAGATGAAACAAAACGCATATAAAACCTGACCAATAATATATGAGGGACCCCTCTTGACAATCCTCAAAGTCACTGTTACGTTTTGCAGTATTGGCAGCTATTTCATTATTTCTGTGTTGTTCGCTCGAAATGTCTTTAAAAAAATGCAAAAACAAATTGTATTTAAACAATATGCCGCGTAGGCAATAATACGTTATTTTAACGATTCGTATTTAAGTGATTATGAATGTATAAATGTATAAATGACAAATAAAAATACAGAAATAGAAAAATATATTTATAAAAAACCGGTACGTAAACAGCACTACAAAAAAGATGTCATTGTGGGCATTGTGGCAAGTATGTAATATAAATATAATATATAATTGATATCCTGAAAGTCCAAGAAACCATCAATGAAGTTCTGAGAAAACTAGGATTGGCTGTCTTAAAAGAGATGGAAGTACAGTTTTTGATTGAGTATATTCGCACATCTAAGCCCATAGCTGAATCCATTTGGAGCTTAGAAGGCGAAAAGGAGACTTTTTATGGATGACTGCAGTAATTTTACCATAAAGTATTTTATTTCAATAAAGTATTTTGAAAATACATATTTTGTATTTAGTATTTAAATACAAAAGGCAAAAGTATTTTGTATCTTGCATTTGAAATACTATATTAAAAAAGTATTTGCATTTTGTATTTAAATACTTTTTGAAAAGTATTTTGTACATCTCTGCGTAGTATATTATTTATTCTTTGCTGATAACCATTCCGCTCAAAGCCTCAAATTCACGTTGTAGTAAACAATCGATGCAATCGGAGTAATGACATTAACAGAACCCAAATTCCTTTTGTACTCTCTTATATTTTTTGTAAGAAAGAGATAGAGTGAGATTAATTTGTATTTTTTTAAATTAGGCCTTCAATTAATTAAATAAATATTTTTTATCTTTATATCTTCTTTTTATCTTAAATCCTAAACCAATTTTTATGAAATTTGGTATAGAGGTAGCTGACACCCTAGAATGACATATAGGCTACTTTTTATGCCAGGAAAATATCTCTCAGGAACGCGAGAACAAGTTATATATATTTTTTAAATTGTTCTGTGTACAATTTTATTTATTTTTACCTACCTACACCTATTTCTTAGTGTACTACAAAATTTCAAACAGATAGATATTTGATTTTCTATTCGATTCCGTAGACTACCTAATCGGCTTAAGAGCTGAAATCCCGTAAGCATCAGAGTAACTTTGATCTACAAATACCTACCAAAGGAACTCTTGGAAGTGATGTTGTATAGGTATTCAAAGGATCACGGTACTTTGAATCCTTACGTCTTTTCGTCATACCGTCTACCTATGTCGCAGTCTCGCAGACCGCAGTACAAAAGCAGATTATAGTTCCTGCCAGTACATCGATGTCTAGAAAGAAATAAGCAGACATAAGTCTTGCGCTTTGGAAAATATGTTTGTTATTACAGAATGAATTTTTCAAGTGGACGTGGTAGACCAAATCTTAAGTAGGTATTAGCGAAAAATGCTGAGAGCTGCCGATTTGGATAGAAACTGAAACTGTATTCAATAAATAAATTTATCGAATTTATTTTGGTGTCGCTTAAAAAGATCAATTTCTGAGAAGTAATGTTGTATTGAAAATTAATGGGTACTTTATAGTAACAATCGTGAGCAAAAACCATACCGTGCTATGGTTTCCTCACCGAAAGCTCAAGCTCATTGTAGGATTACCTGCGACCTTCGTCTCGGCATTTGACGTCACAACCACTCAGCTATCATCGCCTTATAGATGGCGACCACCGTTGGGTTGAGGGTCAGACAGGCACGTACCAACCTAATACTTAGTATCGTACCACCACGTTATAGTTTCCTCACGTCTCCTTCACCAAAAGCTCAAGATCATTGTAGGATTCGAACCCACGACCCGCGTCTTACCATTCGACTTCACTACCACTGAGATAGCTCAGTGCCTTCGCCTTAAAAGCTTTTCACTTAAAATTTTTTGTTCCCAATAAAACAATAGTTTCCTAGTAACCTAGTGGACACATTTCTCGGAAATCCGCAATCCATCTTACTTCCTGCGCTTGCGACGCGACGCATCGATTTTCCACAAGGAAATCATTCGGAACAAAAGTTGTTATATTTCTGTGTGGCTCACGGTTAAACATAGTCGCGCCCACGCTGCTCGGCCGATGCGCGCACGCCGACCGACTCCCCAGTCCCATATCTGCCTTCTTCACGCCTATACACGCACCGGTACCAGGTTAGTCACGTTTTATCCTTACGCCCTTTCTCAAACAAATCGACATCTCAGCGAAATTCCATTTTTAAATTTTAAAAAGCTGTGCGACTTTCTTTTATTATTACCTGCGTATTGTTTTGAATATAGAATCGGTTGTAAAGTATCATATTCATTTGTTAATCTTAGATTAGTTACCGGTAATGTGTGTTCGAATTCCAAACGCGTGATTATTTTTAGCTGTGCCGTTCAACATTCGACGAGTGCATATTACAATACGTCGTAACGGACGAACAAAAACCGGGTTTTCGATACTAAAAATATCCCCATATCGAATGTTTGCGAATTCTATTTTCAAATTAAGCATTCGATAATACCGTTTGCCAGTGTTATGAAGTAGATAATGAAACTGGAGGAACCGTGTCGCTGGAATTCATAGTGTTGTGTTTATATGAATATACGGCCGTTGTCTAGTAAACATGGAATCTATTTACGTGATAAATCTGTTGCTGGAAAGCGTTTTATTGAATTTTGACGTTAATTTCATGCCAAGAAAGATCTACGTCATTGACAAGCCGATTTGTGTTATATTAAAACTGACTATCTCTCTATTTTGGTATGTAAATAATATCTGACGTACGTAGGCTTAATGTTTTCCATTGGACAGGATGTTACGTAGGCATCTGCCGCATCTTTGACATGTTTTGGCAAATTCTGTGGAATACAAGATGATATTTTTTTTGATTAAATAACGGACGGGAATTAAATAAAAAGGAATTAATTAGATATGTTACGTAGTAAATATTAAATGTAAATTTATACAAATAATAACTCTTTTAAAAAAATAATAATGTAGCAATATGAATCAATTGAAAGATTAATTTTAAATGTTAATATATTTATCTCATTAATGATTAATTATGATTAAAAGAACTTCAACCATAAAGTAACTTAGAGAACTTTTTATTGAAACTAACTAAAATAGAAAAATTTAACTTTTCAAATTATCGAATAGAATAATTAAGTTTAATTTTGTTGGGTCCATGTGCTGTATTTCTTTATAAAAAAAATAACAATGGTTCTTTGATTTTTTTTGAATAGCATAGAACGGACGAGGATTTGTCTCCGAAACAAAACAGGAGGATGATTATTATTTAAATATGCCGGTCGTAATTCGTAATATGCAACGGAATTTTATAATATTTTTTAAATGGAAACATTTTTTTTACAAAATGCTTCCCCAACAGGGCGTCGACAAGCATGTCACAGCTTTAATAGATTTCCCTTTATAGTGGACAACCGTGTGACGGTATTTAAACGCTTTTGGTTCTGCGAACTTATTTTGAAAAATTTCATGTGGAAAAACAAAGTTAACTAGCTAGCTAGCTATCAGTGACCTCCGCTGTCAGATGGCCGACGCCCATGGGGATATAGGTACCATAAACTTATCATACCTATATCAAAAATTACAAGTGGCTTGGAACTTTTATGACTCAAGGACACTTTTAATTGTGGAACTAAATAATTGAATTAAATTTTCTTTCTATAAGTTTAGCAGTCTATGCATAACTTTTATTCATTACTAGGTTGCCCCGCAAACGTTGTCCTGACCTAAGAATAAAAGAAAATGGGACCTACCTACTTACCCCTACCTACCTACTCATACCTACCTAAAACTACCTACCTACACAAAAGAATTATTGTAATCAGTCCAGCCGTTCACGCGTGATCTCATAGGAAATAGGGAATATATAAAGATTATTTTACAAAATATAATATTATAATTATATAATTTTATTACATCGTGTAATATAGTTTGTATAACGATCAACAGTGTTGCCAACTGTAAACACCTGTTTTACATCAGGTGGACTCATGATAAACAACTTGAATTAGTTTATTTTAAGCCGTGATTAAATTATTTTTGCGCAATAATCCACTGGCCTCGAAAATGAACGCACGTAATCTTTGATTCGTTAATAATAAAGTAATTAATATCCCGGGACATTCTTCACACACGGTTATGTGATTACAGAATGAAAAACTGAAAAGTCCGATAAGCACTCGGCCGATTTTTATTTTCCGAGGAAATGTTACCGATATATTTTCTTTCACTAAAAACTTAATCCGGAACAACAATCACGCAAATTAAAAAGAAAACATTATCGGTTTAGATGATGCGCTTACCAACGAGCAGCATTTTATTTGTATCAATTGATTAAACTACAATTAATCATACAAAAACGAAAGTACAATAATGTACGAAAGGATGAAAAAAATAATTAATTCTGCTTAGTCAGTCAGTTAAGTTATCAAAAAATATTGGATAGTATTTTTTTATTTTATTAAATCAATATAAAATTACAAAGATGAGGCGTATCAAAGTTCAGGAGGCTTGTGACGTCACCTCTCTGTAAAAAGTCTACTAAGACGTGACGACACTCGAAATTTCGAAGCAAAAAAAGAACGCAAGGACGCTATCAACTAATTTATGATTTTTTTTAATGCTAAATCTATTTTCCGTCAGTTTTCCTGAATAATTACTAAGGATTACACATTCCATTCCCTTTCAGACAACAATACCTGTATGGTCCATTCAATCTATTGAAATACTATAGAGAATTCCTCGAAACTACAGCAAAGGGGAGCACTGATTACTGATACCATAGACTACTGTCACAAAGCGAAAGCCAGATTAATGTAGCTTTGATATCAATAACAAGCTACATACGGAGGACAACAAAATAGTAATTCGCCTGAGAGTCTCTTCATTCATGGTATTGATACAGTGCAAGCTAAAGGGCGACTTTGACGCCATCAAAGGATGTCATATACCTATTGGAAAGCAATATTGGACAAATAGCATGTTATGTTATAGTACGAACTGTAAATTAAACGAAGCCTGGGCCGCAATTCTCTTAGACGTCGATATTGCAATAGATATTTGTCGAAAAAAAAACAATATATTATTTAAAAATTATCTTTTGTTCAAAAATACATCTTTACATAGTCCCCATGGGCGTCGGCCATCTGACAGTGGAGGTCACTGATAGACTAGCTAGCTAGAGTCACTAGCTAACTTTGTTTTTCCACATGAAATTTTCAAAATAATTTCAGAAACAAAAGCGTTTTAATACCGTCACACGGTTGTCCACTATAAATCGAAATCTATTAAAGCCGTGACATGCTTGTCGACGCCCTAGAGGTCGCTTCCACTGTCTGTTTGCGTAGATCTTTTAAACTACTCAACGGATTTTAATACAGTTTTCAGCAATAGATAGTGATTCAAGAGGAGTCTTTACATAGTATAAAATGAAGTCGCTTCCGCTGTCTGTTTGCTTAGGTCTTTTAAACTACCCAACGGATTTTAATGCTGTTTTCAGCAATAGATAGAGTGATTCAAGAGGAGTCGGGGCCGGGTCGCTAGTTTAAAAATAGAGCATAGAGATCTTTCGTTCAAAATAAATAAAGTTGAATGATCTGCAGTTTGAATTTTATAAGTAATATTTCGTGCGTTTTAGGTTTAGTTCCGTTTTGATAAATGTCCGTTATTAATTCTTATGTAATCAATGTATATTTAAAAGTTCCAAAAGCATAATTAATGGGTACATGGAATATATCAATAGATACTAATTAACGATATAAATTAATATGCAAAAAATATCCGGTACTGAAATACCCCTAATTATTATGAGATGGGGAAGAGTTTAGTAACAAGCAAAGTGATACCTCTAGTATTGCATGCGTCCAAAGGCTACGGTAATCAACTCGTACAAAGTCCTCCCCCGGTAACGCCCTGAGCCGAGGTTCGTACCCCGTTCGGGGGTGCCCTCAGGCGTTGTTACCTAAATATTACCCGGCTGAGAGCCCTCTGCGCTCGCCGATTTGTCCGGTAAGGTTGGAGCAGCCATCTGAGGCTACCAACTTAGTCCTTTAAAAATAAAAATTAATCTACGGTAATCGCTTACCGTCAGATGGGCCGTATGCTTGTTTGAGACATTGTTGAATGTTGTATAAAAATTAATATAAATACACTATCGGTCTTTTTCATAAAAAAGTTACGAGACGATGTTTAGTTATAATTCCGAAGGCTTTATCTGACACATAATTTATGATGAACGAAAGAGTGAGACGGAGGACACTACTACACTGATTTAGTTAAACAGCGTTTATGAATAAGAGGGTTAGTTTTCAATGGCTGCCGAATGCGACATTTAGATCTTGGGCCTATTTGCGTTTTAGATGGTAAGGTACTTTGTAGTAGGTACCCGGCTGGCTGACTACCACTCTCAAATTGAAAATCTGTCGCCAAGGACCTACCTGTGTTCCGAGGGCTGCACTTTAGAGCTTTCCTTCAAAGTATTCTGTGTTTACCACTTTCGGGCATATCATCACTAACCATGTTGAGATTATGAAGTCTCCTGACCTCAATGTATCCTCAGTCGGCGCATATATTCGTCACATCCATCATATTATTTTTTAAAAATGTAAGAAAAAAAAACACCGTAAAGTCTTGATAGATTTGCACTAATTTCTCAATAAGTATCGACTAGATACGTATTATAATGTAGTAATATCTTAGAAGACACATAGATATACAGAAGATACCTTAATAGACCCCTCAAATCTTGCCATTAAAAAAATTGTCCGTTTCCTTTGAATCTAGTTATTAATTAAAGCTCGCTTTTCATTCCCTTCCGGGACAAAATGTAGCAAATAGTTGAAAAAAAAATAGCAAAAATTTTTCTAGTATTACTAGTATTGTTATAGTTGTCATTAAAATAGTTAAAAACAACAAATAATAGGTAAATTGCTTGTCTATTAAGGCGACGATATCCGAGAAATGATGATTCTAGATTAAGTCTTCTCAGTTTAAGTGTATTCCGAACCGAAGGTCTCTTGTAATGATTGTAACTATCGACGTTCATAAGTGCCTTATAGGGTCTAAACTGAATAAATGAGTTTTTGATTTTGATTTGATAAGTTTTTCTCGACATTCTTTATTGCAAGAGATTTGTTAAACATATATGTTATACTAGAGATATATATCTGACGGGGAATAGTTTCTGTTAAATTAGGATTTTTCATTTGTTACGTCAGAAAAAAATCGTGAATTTAAAAAACGAAGAATGCATTTTTTTCTTATTTGGGCCATCCAAATAACTTGAAAATAATAACATACATTCTGAAATCCATTAGAAGGGGAAATCTTTTACTTTTTTTTAAAAAGGCTAAATTTTTTTTAAATAACATAAAACCGTATTTTTTACTCTCCTGTCTCGCTTGTCTCCGTCAGTTTAGTAAGGGACAGAGCCATTCCTGAAGAGCCTCCTCTTAATCTAGATAATTCTATTTCGGTGTGACAATGTGTTCACAATGTATAAATAATGTTCTCATTACCAGTGTAATGGTAATCCACAAATATCCTTAGACTCATTTGTTCATTTTCACTATAAATAGCGCTTTCTCACTCAACTGAATGGATGTATATATCAGCATGACCTATTTTAAGTCGTAAATACTGCAAATTCGTCATTGACTTATGAATAAGTACCTATATATACGTCTCTCACAAACGTAATCTTTGGTATATAATCACTGGTTGTATTCTGAGATGGGATTCATACCTTGTTAATACGACGAATAACACGGCTCGAGCAAGACTTACAGTGCTCTATTTAAGGTTAGTTTAAGCTAATAAATAAATAAATATCCTTTAGATTTGACTTGTAAAAAATTGCAGCACCTTATTTGTATTTATATTCTATCCATAGAATTTAATAATTAATATTGTACTTATTTTTTTAGAATGTCATTGTCTATGTATTATTTACAATTTACAAACTACATATAAAAAAAAAACTCCAGACTCCAGAAACACTTATAATTTCATGATTCTATCAGCGTCTAATTTCCGACTCATCTCATCTCTTCAGTTCTTTTTTCTCATCGAAATGTCATGTCAATTCACAGGGATCAAGAATGAGTCGCCTAAACAGAACCCGTCGTACACGCGTCTACGATTGCAACTACAATAAGGGAGAGTCTTACTACAGGCCGGTTCTGGACCGCCTGGATGGCAAAACTCCCGTAGCCAGAGAACCTGAACGGGAAAAGATCCGTACCGATGTAGACAGCCGCATCAAAAGCGCTCTGGACGACTTCGAGGCGCCACACGATGATCTCTTCGATTCGAGAGGCGCACGCGCATCCAGAGGCAGACCGTTGGCCTCTGCATTTGATGACGAGGAGTTTTCTGATGAAGTAAGTTTTGATTACTTTTCTAACTATGTTAGGCCTATGTTTGACGATTATCTCACGCATAAAAGGGAACTGGCTCTCAAGTGCAACTGTCAGAGCACACTGGAAGGTGCTTGGCGACAGATTTTCAACTTGATGGTGGTGGCCAACCAGGCCTGTACTACAAAGTGACCGTGTTCACAGGTTTCCTCACGATGTCTTTTTGCTGTGCTAAAATTACCCGTTGTGTTTAGCTAAGAGACTAGCATAGGTATAATTAATAGTATAATAAATCTGTTTACAAACGCAAATAAAGCTAGAGTCATTTAGGCTTGATATTTTTAGAATTATCACCTTTTTATGATCGTTTGCTGTGTAAAAGACTTGTCTCGTATTAGATATCAGGGTTTTTTTAGTAGGTACCTACTTAAGCACCATTTAGTATCAAATTTTGACTATACATTATTTACAACAAATATACAAACTACTTATAAAAAAAATCCTCGATGCGGTTCAACTGCTGCCGATCAACGGCAAGGTTCCCAGAAGGCTGGCAGCGGGAACTCTGGATGACCAAGTAAATTTAGTTTTAATTAAATGTACAAACGTAATGTAGAAAAATATAAAATAAATAAAACATAAAACCAACCTAGGTAGATAGTCATAAAGATGACTTCTCTGTGTGTCCCGGAAAAAAGGGCTACGACTCAGACTAATGTTGGGGTATACCTTCAACGCAGATTTTCAGTCGTCCCCTTATTTTTATTAAATTAATAGAGATCTAAAAGAAAATGCTTCATGATCACAAAGTAGAGGACACTCAGATTTGCTCGACCTGCCGGCACCTGTTGAATCGAAATGCATCCAACAGAGCAGTATGAAATCTGCACTGCGTTTGTTAGGCACCCAATTAGACAGACGATGATTTTAATTGTTTCTATGTAGTCTATAAGCACACGTACCTGTGATAATTGGAACCTTTTCCTTGTATTTTCGTTCTTACTTTAGTAGAAATAGAGGTTAAATAGATCTTACATCTTTAAACTAATAATAAAGCGGAAGAGTTTGTTTGAATGCGCTAATTTTCGGAGTTTCGTTTCATCTATTAGTCCTACAAATAATATATGTTAAGTATAGTTTAGTTCAACATGTTTCAATTGTATTCATTAAAATTGAAGTAAATATTCCTGAATTTGGAATAAAAATCCTATTACATGCAATTTTAACCTAAATGGGAAGTTTTAAACAAAACGGTTTATCCGATGAAAAATAATTTTACACCAAAAAAAGGTGATATATTTTTTTACAATTTGTATTAGTTAAAATTAATTTTATATCAATCATTTTAAAGTAATAAATAAAAATCAAGCATAAACCCAAGGCTCCCCTCTAGATCCCACCTGCGGACGCCTAAGCTTTGAGTACTTATTTGTATGGACAAATCGTCAAGGTCATTCGCGTTAGTGTTCCTCTTAAGTTCGTAAACAACAGAAATGGCACTATTATCGTTATGTAATCTTGTAATAAAAGAAAAACATCATTTTTATTTCATAGGTTCTGGAAAAATCCATGAGTCGGCAACAATTTTCGTAAGAAATCACGTTGTCTTATTTAAGGCGTGTTTTAATTCACGTTTCGCTTTATGGGGAGAGCGTTCGCCAACGTGAACCAGCATCAATACAAACTCCGAAACAAGTTCCAAACTTTTGTTTTGTTTGAAAAGTTATGACTTTTTTTCGTAATTTCAAGCTTTATATGGCTGCCTATACAGGTGAATTTTAAATGGTATTTTAGCCCAAATTTTAAGGGTAGTGAGCACCGATAAAAGTAATTCTACAAAATTATTAGTATTTTGATGAGCTTTTATTTTACATATCATAAAAGTTTTTTATTTTTGTTTTTTGTGGAAACAAACAAACTCTTCAGCTTTATTATTAGTATAGATAGATGATAGGTAGATACTGTTCAGCCTATCATACCCATACACTATGGTTTGCTCAGTAACGTCAACCTTAATAAACTCTAACAAATTATTAGAAAAAAATCTCAATCAATCAAATTGCCAACGCGCAACGGCAAATTTTAATATATTTTTGACAATAAAAAACCAAGTTGTATATTGATTGTGCAAAGCGACGAAGAAATGATACACAAAAACGATTTGGCGATATTTTCCATAAAGCCAGGAGAGTGAAAACAAAGTTATTACATGGAAATCACTAGAGTTCAATCAACTGAGCGGTAAGCGATTAAGGCGTTTTCAATACAAAACTGAAATAGATTTTTTGCATCGCGCGTTTTTAATAGACTTAAAAAAGGAGGAAGTTCTATGTTGTATGACTGTATGTATTCTTTTTTTATGTATTTTCACCCACAACTCAGCCAATAATAAACCGATTTTCATCTTTTTTTTTACAAAAAAGAGAACCACAAAAAATAACTATGTAGGAACTCTAATCTGACACTGTTTTGAAGTCAGTTTGTTCACGCATAACTTTTTTGCTTATGAAACGATTTTAATAATTCTTTAAGGGCTCTGTATAGCTCCAAGGTGGTCGCATATTAATTTTATTGTCTTTGAAGGTTTACTCTTTTTTTTAAATTGATTATTTACTATGTAAGTACCTATATATGTCAGGAACATATACTAGAATATTACTTCACTTAAACTATAGCCATTGGTCGTAGGTTCGCTTCCCACTCGAGACAAACATGTTTGTACGTAAGTAGGTAGCTCTCCCACTGTCTGTTTTATTTGTCTAACCTCTTAGCCACGTGATCGACAGAGCATGATATGTAATACATATCGTTATTATGTACGCTTTGTGAATTTGGTACTGAAACTTATTCAATTTAGGCGCTCAGGTACTTAGACTACAATAAAATCTGCAATAAGTAGGCATGTCTGTAAATAAACATTACAATGTCAATGTAAATAATTTTTATGATAATTTATTATATATATATCCCCTGACAGCGGAGGTCAGTTTGCCTTCTCGGCATTGTAACAGGTCAGCAACACATTGGCAATATCTCTGGTATTGCAAATGGCGATAGGCGACGGTAACCACTTACCATCAGGTGGGCCGTATGCTTCCTTGCTAACTTAGTAGTGTAAAAAAAAAGGTAACTTAAAAAAGGGGGTGAAAGTACAGAAAAACAAATGTACGTGGAAAATAGTTAGGTAAATAGGTAGGTAGGGGTAGGTAGAGGTAGGTAGGGGCAGGTAGAGGTAGATAGGTATAGGTAGTTAGGTCTCAGTTGTTCTCGACAGGACAACGTCTGCCGGGTCAGCTAGTACTAATAATAAAACTGAAGAGATTGTTTTAACGCGCTATCTCTATGCCAAATTTCAGCCAGATCCGTCCAGTGGTTTGAGCTGTGCGTTGATAGATCAGACAGTCAGTCACGCTCTCTTTTTATATCTATATACTAATAATAAAGCTGAAGAGTTTGTTTGTTTGTTTGAACGCGCTAATCTCTGGAGTTACTGGTCCGATCCGAAAAAATCTTCCACATATAGAAAGCTACATTATCCCCGAAGGTTATAGGCTACTTTTTATCCCGGCTACTTTTTATATTAAATGTATATATATTATTATATATAACGCCGCGGGGAACAGCTAGTATGTTGATAAAACAACGATTTCAAGCGTTAACGTACAGTGCTCGTTAAATTATAAAAATAGTTTCTTTTTTACTGCGCACACCCTAGTCCAGTTTTTCGGCTTGAAAGTAGCTCATCATTATTCGGCTTTCTGACTCGCTTTGGCTTTATCGCAAACTGCATAAAGCCCTTCACGGCGGCCATTGTTATTAGTTTTTAGTGTTTCGCAACTCGAAATTAAAAACTCAATCATCTTTTTTTGAACTCTCGACGCAAAACGCGACGGGGTGTTAAAAGTTTGACGTGTCTGTCTGTAGCCTCATAGGTCTTGAACGGAATTTGATATAGTTTTTTTCGTTTGTAAGGTGACTTAATCGACAGTGTTCATATAGCGATGTTGCAAGAAAATCCGTTCAGCCGTTTGAAAATTATCACCAATTTTCTAGTAAGTTTCGGGGGTTTCATAAGATTTTTAATTTTAGTTAGGTATTTACTAATTGTAAGCTTGTGTTTGACCACAATCTTATCGTGGTCAGTGCGATGTGGCTAAAGGGATAATGTGGTAAAAGGAAATTCATATGCTCGGATCACACCCGTAGGTGGTTTGGTGGAAGCCAGGTAGACGGATACTAAAAATCCCTACCACTGTGCTATGGTATTCTCAAGATTTTTTTCTTCACAAAAATTAAGATTAGGTAGGTAGTTTTGATTTTCTTCTTATTTATTTCATTTTTATACATTATAATAATAATAGTATAAAAAAAAGAAGGATTTGTTTATTTAAAACTAGCGACCCGCCCCGGCTTCGCACAGCTTTTATGAGCTTTATAATATGCATGTATTATACGTTATAAACCTTCCTATTGAATCACTCATTGAAAACTGCATAAAAATCCGTTGCGTAGTTTAAAAAGTCTTGCGTACAGACAGGAGTGACTTTATTTTATACTATGTAAATATTTAATTACATTTTTAGAACTTAGTTTATTACAGCTCTAAAGGATCTTAGTCGTAATTGATGTTAATATCTAGTTGTTACCTCCACAAGTTCCTGAGAAAATTGGTCTTAACACACCAATAAAGATAAACAGTCAGACAACGAAGTGTGTTATAAGTGTCCCTTTTTTTTGAGATATGGAACCCTAAAAACAGCGAATTAATAAAGCAGAAACGCATCGCTGCACAAAGCCTTCTCCACTACTTCATAAAATACGTATTAAGCATTCACTGAGACGTGTTTAATTAAATTGTATTTTAAATTTAAGGCCGTGTCATATTTTAAAATTGCCGGCCCGCATATTAGAGGTGAAATCATGCTAGCGCACTTTAAAAAACACTTAAAGGATTTTTTTTTTTTGAAAGGACTAAAGTTGGTTACCTCTGATGGCTGCTCCAACCGTACCGGACAATCGGCGAGCGCAGAGAGCTTTCAGCCGGGTAACATTTAGGTAACCACGCCTGAGGGCACCCCCGAGTGGGGTACGAATCTCGGCTCAGGGCGTTACCGGGGGCAGGGGAGGACTTAGTACAAGTTACGACTAATTGGGGGCGGTCGGATTACTAATGGCAGCTCGGGCCACTTGAACGGGACGAGACTGAGTGGGATGTCGCGGTGGGGACGGTAGCGTAATCGGTTTTGTGTAGTGTGTTGTGTACTTAAAGGAATGTAGGTACCTATGTGGCTTAGAATTTAAAATCTTGTGGTATATACAGGGTGACTGGTGAGTCACCAACGATATTTAAGTACAGTACTCGATCCTCGATCTAATTATGTAATAAAATTAGGTACTTAATTTTTGGCTTCCCGACGCTCATGCTTTTTATCTGTTACCCCGTTAGCACGTGGCGAGATCTTGTGTTCCGTAGTATGCGTCCGCGCGGTGACCATGCGATGCGTAATAAATTACTTAACTTTCGGTTAAGTTTACTAAGTAGTCAATTAATATTTATTTTTAATGTTATTTTTTTTTCTTATATGATCGTCAAATATCACGTCCTCGAATATCGTTGGTGAATCACCAGTCAGCCTGTATATTTAATTTACCAATTGATAAAAAATGAAGATAACTCCTTTTAAAAGTGAATCAAGCCGAATGCTTAAAGTTTTATTATGTATGTATCTCGGCCATTCTCCGATTAGCAAGTTTTACGTGTCCGGGCTTGCATAGTCCATAATATTATCATATTCAATCACAATTTTTTTTTTATATGTTAGTTAGCATCCGTATCTAGCTGTAAACAAAAACATTGGCTTCTATTTTAAGTAGTTTAAGACTAAATAAATTTACTATGTTCAAAGAACGTCTGTTCTCTAATTACCGTGGCGTGTCCGCACACCAACTTAATGTTAAAACTTGCTTGTAATTTTTATTACGTACAGATTTACTTTGATTCATTCATCGTTTTAAACTATATTAAGCAACGTGTATCGCATAACAAAATATCGACTCAATATAACCAGTCTATAAATAATTATCATAAAGTAACCTCATGTCCAATCGAAAGTTATAATTGCCGTGACATTTTCTGTTCTCGGGTGCACATCCCTAAATAACAGTATTTGGCACATCACTACCGTACGCGTCGCGTCTCCTCAGTGTGTGCCGCAGCCCATCATCAGTTGCACGTCTCTAACGTTAGTGTACCGCCAATCAAGCACGAGAGTATATAATTACCGTAGCCTTGGTTAAAAACTTTTCTAATTACCGTTGTACTTATTTTAATACTTGATTTTTTAAGTTAGACCAAAGTTGATCATGTAAATGGAGACAGTATTTTGGCCTCCGTACGTTGTAATAAGCTAGTATTTGTAAACTGTGTTGGTTTTAGAATTTTTTAGGAAAATCTATAGTTTTCTAATTATCGTATACTAATTACCATCTGTTTATAATTACCGTTGTATGAAAAATTGTTTACTATCTGTAGCATTTATTTACTATACTGATTTATTTAGTTTGTTTTACCTGATTTTCATTAAATGTGTCTAATTTTTAATAAATTATAGCAAAGATAAAGTGTCTTTTTTACTATTGGTTATGGTTATGAGGGACATCGTTAATTCTATTGCTTTAATTATATGTGTACAAATTAATAATGTGTGATATTATCATTACATTAATCATATTTTACATAGACTTGATGATATTTTCTAATTACCGTTGCATTAAATATTAAACTTTTCTAATTACCATACTCATAAAAATTTTAAGTCTCATTAACTAGAAAACCACCATGAATTGTTAAATGCCTCATTAATTATTGAATTCGTATCTTTTATGTGTTTCATATTTTAATAAGTTTAAGTCAAATCAGTGAAAAATAAAAAAGGTTACGGTAATTAGGCAAACAACGCCGAATTGGAGAATGACCGATCTAAGTATATTCAAAAATGTTTTCAGTTCCATAAAAGCTTGCATAAGTTGTTGAGAATATTTTTTCTCTTAAAAAATACCTTTTGCCATGAGGCGACTTCACCTTAACTGGTAGCTTGAAATTATATTTTTTATTTGAAATGGGAAATAAATTACGCTTTCCAGGAATTGTATCGCTAAGGTCGGCAACTTTGGCCCTCTGATATTGTCTATAGGTGATGGTAACCACTTACCATCATGGAGCACCTCAGCTTGAGACAAAGATTTTTTTACTCAACGAACTAACTGAATCGATAACATTTACATATACCTACACTCGTACCTAATTATCGAAAGCTGTGACGAAGGTTGCGGGGTCGAATTTTACAATAAGCTTGAGCTTTCGCTGAAAGAAAATTTTATGAGGAAACTCTTTTTCTTTTAATTCTTTGGTACCTAACTACTTTTTAATTCTTTAAATAAATTAAATATCATGTCAGAAGATATAGTTTGTATTCAAATAAAACGTGCGTTTAATAAATAATAATAAAATGAGTGAATATTAAATAGTTTTCCGCTGGGTTTTACGTTTTCCAGTTCATTGCGGAGCATGGACTCAGTCAACTAGGTATTGTAAGGGCGTGGTCAGACGACACGCGCCCGCTAAGGTCCAACGCCCACATGTAATTCGAGGCGGTGTCGCGGCTAGTTTTTTTCGCGTTGGATAAATGCGTCGCGAAGCCACCTCGACTTACAAGTGGGCGACGGACTTCTTCGCCTTCGTCTAACTCGCTTTGAAAATTGCATATACCTAATTTGAGTCTTATAACACATGGATAAATCTCTAATTGCATTTATCGAAGTCCAGCCTCACACGCCTTGCACACGCCACGGGGTTGGGGCGAGGCAGGCGCGTGTCGTCTGAACATGCCCTAACTTTTCCTTTTAATTTATATTTGAAGTGAATCGTCTATAACGGTGCACTCTACCGTTTTCTTGAACTGCGATTTCACTTTGATTCAAACAATATTTACTACATTAATTAAATTCAAATCGTGTACCTGCGATTATTAGATCTATTTCTGTTTAAAATAAAACTAGCTGTTTTATTATGAACTAGTTGTTCGTGTACTCCAGAAAACAAGAAACGATAGTTCAATCATCGTTGTCAAATTATTAACCAATAGGATTGCAGCAAACTGACGGTAAATTTTGTGCTATCTGGAGTATGTAGGTCCTCTAGCTCACCCAGGTCTTACTGAGATTTTCATACAGAAATATCATCCAATTTTTCGACTCAACCAAACGGCGAATTTTCAAAAATTTGTTTTCATAAATACCTCGTCCTGAAAATTACAAAAACAAGAAAAAATATATTTTGGAAATTATTTTTATTTATAAAGATAAGAAAAAGCCTCACCTGATTTTATCACTGACTATTGACTTGCTGACCCGGTCCTAGAGTTTCAACTCCAAAAGACTCAAATATAGGGCTATTTTTAATTCATCCGCAGTGCTTGAGTGGTGATATAAACATCTTCTACTATGACAAATTCAGAAATCTTGACAGAGCAATGTTGTGTATAAAAAGTCTGTTGTTTTTTCCTAATTTTCGATGAAATGATTCGATGATTTCGTATGTTTTTCGATGAAAACAGTCGAGTACCAACAGATTAATAACATGAGTGGGTAGAATTGTCTAGACACGCAAAAAAAATATATATTTTATAATAAAAAATAGCCGTTTAATTTAAATTTATCCGTTAGCCTTGTAATTCCAAGGATATGGAAAATTATGTTGTAATAGAAAATTGCTGTTTAATTCATTAATCCGTTGGCAACAGGATAAACAACTTGGTACAAAGACCTTGTATTTCTATAGATAAGGATGTAGTAAACCACTTCTTATCGATAAACTGATTACAGTTGTAATTAAACTCTGATTACTATGAAACGCACAATAAATGCACAATAAAAAGTCAATAGCAGTTAAAATTAAAATGTATGTTGTTAACTCGGATGTACAGTAGAATGATCAGCATTGTCACAAACCTTTGTGGTTTTTAAATGCTGTCTAATAAGGTATTTTTTCTATAAAATGTATTTTTTTAAATGGTAATAAATAAATTTAAAAAAAACAGTTATAAAATAAAGCATTTTCATAAGCCGATGTTTTTTGCGCAAGAATTGAATAATAGGAAAATAACAAGTATGTACCTACGCAGTATCAGACATTTAAAATAAGTAACTTCAAATGCGATGAAAATACTGTGCATTTCATCGTATTTTCTACAATATTTTATAAAGCAAGAATGTGGGAGTTCTTAGAATTTTTCATAATAACAATTTGCGAATAATGCCAAGTCAATACCCTTATTATATAACTTTTATAAAAGAATTGTAAAGGAAGCAAGCTTAGTACCTACTTCAAATGTACAGAGGCCACTTATTTCCTTAGCTGGAAAATGAAATATAGATTTTACATCAAGATGTGAACGTAGAAATGCACAGCAATTTTTCTTTACAGCAATAGTTTCGTGGAATTTGTTAATTAAATCATCTTCACAGAGATGAAAGGCCTTGTACGTAATCATTTTATGAAATAATAACTATTTCTACTGGATGCACTTTTAACTAAGCATAACATATTTTAATGATCATTCTGCGTATCTGGGATTTCACAATAGCCTATCTAGCGGACCCATGGTCTAGTCCTATCATTAAAATTACCATTGCTGCATCAAGAAAACTTTTAATTCTACTTACTAATTGTTAACCTGTTGGGTGTTGCCAACATTTAATACAGCTCTAATAGATTTTCCTTTATGGTGGACAACCGTGTGACGGTATTTAAACGCTTTTGTTTCTGGGAACTTATTTTGAAAATGTCATGTGGAAAAACAAAGTTAACTAGCTAGCTATTAGTGACCTTCGCTGTCAGATGGCCGACGCCCAATATAGGATACAACATTATATACTTTTTATTTGTATAGAGTTAGCAGATCAAGCAAGACTCAGAATTTTTTGGCATTACTTTCTTCCTCTGCATCAGAAAGACTGTAGTTCAAATAACCATTACGAACCTTTAAATTGCTGCCCATTCATTCAAAAATCCTTTTTGTTTTCTTCTATTAATTTTCTTATTACATTAAAACTTTTTCTTTTCTTAGTTCAGAAAATCATGTTAAGAAAAAGAGCGGACTTAGAATTTAACCCTGAGGGACTCCTAAGATAATTTCTATTTCACCAAGAACTCAAAAGTTTTGTTTCATAAGCTTAATCATCACAAATAATAGTATCATATTTTGAGAATAACACATGGTCCCGTTAGTTTTAGTTCCAACTTGGGGCTTATTTAGTTAATTGGTTCTTATTATCTTGCCAGTATTCTACAATAGTCAGATGAGCGTAATTTTTTTTGTTTACTATGTATAGGCTTGTATTTGACCACAATCTCATCGTGGTCAGTGATGATGTGGCCGATGATGGTAAGCACTCAAAGTCTAGAAAGGAACTGGCTCTCAAGTGCAGTCGGAACACACCAAAAGGTGCTAGGCGATAGATTTTCAACTTGAGGGTGGTAGCCAACCAGGCGGGTACTACAAAATACCCTACCACCGTGCTATGTTTTCCTCACGATGTTTTCCTTCACCGAAAGCTCAAGCTCATTGTAGGATTCGAACCCGGGACCTTCGTCTCGGCATCCGACGTCACTACCACTGAGCTATCATCGCCTTAAATATATTAAAAACATAGACGTGCAATATTCAAACTAAATAATAACGAAGGCTCAGTGATAGACGTCCCGACGGGTTATAAGAGATTTTTAGAAGCATTCGTTAACGCTAAAAGAGAGTTGCTTATTTACTTTGTACAGCAAGTATTTAGTCTCACTACAATATTACATTTAGGTATATAAAATCGGGATATTACGTCACTTCACTATTAATCAGTAGAAATGTGGCTTTTTAATGTAATTTTCATTAATTAGCATGTTAATAATTATGTGGAATCCAATTTTAATTGCTTACTAGTTAACAGTTTGTTGAAAACCACAAATGGCTAAATACGATAATTCCTTAATTATTTTGGTCCGTTAATTATACAACATTTAACTTTTTGACGCGATGTTTGTTATTTGACACGTATTTTAATGACATTTGACAATAGGGGTAATGACTAAAAAAAAATTTGTCTGTCAGTTAGATTACCAAAAAATATTGGACACATGTGTTTTCTTTAGTTCTGAAAACAAAAAATAACGAAGATACAGTGCGTATAAATATCGCGTGACGTCACGTTTTAGTACACTTTTTACAGAGAAGTGACGTCACAAACCCCCACTCCTGAACTTTGATGCGACCTATCTTTGTAAGTTTTTATTGATTTGATAAAATAAAAAATACGTATGCAATATTTTTTGATAACCTAACTGATGGACTAAATAGAATTAATTATTTTTTACCCCGTCATCATCCCTATTAATTTTCTTTTTCGCGGATTTTTCAAACGGCTTTTACGCATACACAAACTCGAAAAAATCAAGTATCTTAGGTACAGGAGTACTCGCGCAAATCTTATTTCCAGCGGGTTTCTTATAAGAATCATAAAACATTTTATATTTCATACTTATTGGCGCGACAGAAGCTATGATGCCACAGACAGACAAACATTTTTTTTTTTTGAAAGGACTAAGTTGGTAGCCTCAGATGGCTGCAACAACCTTACCGGACAAATCGGCGAGCGCAGAGGGCTCTCAGCCGGGTAATATTTAGGTAACAACGCCTGAGGGCACCCCCGAATGGGGTACGAACCTCGGCTCAGGGCGTTACCGGGGGAGGGGGAGGACTTTGTACGAGTTACGACTAATTGGGGGCGGTCGGATTACTGTAGGCAGCTCGGGCCGCTTGAACGGGACGAGACTGAGTGGGACGTCGCGGCGGTCCTCGCCGTCGAGGGCGGTAGCGTGATCGGTTGTGTGTAGTGTGTTGTGTTCTTTTACGAGCTTCGTCAGCTTCGATCTGAGCTAATGTAATAGGGTCATCCGGCTCGCTGAGGGCTGAGTATACGGGAGCAGACACACAGAAACACACTACAAACATATAACACCCCTCTTTTTTCGTCGGAGGTTCAAAATTGGAGATCGCAGGTGAAACATTAAACGACGTCACAGGAGCTTTATATAAAGCGCAATTAAAATTTTATAAAGTACATTTTGAAGTACAAAAATTTTTAAGTTGTACAAGAACACTATTATATGACTTCAGATAAACAAATAAGTTTTTTTAATATAACTGAAACTCATAAATTAAATATTGCAAGACTATACATAATTTTTATCATACTCGTAACATAAAACATTGCATCATAAAAATAAGCAATCTTTATACGACAATAAAAATATTTCAAGCGCAGTAAATATGTTCGAGGCTCCACTATAATGCTTTTGACTGTATAAGATCTTTTTTATGGCTTCAGGTAACATAATAAATTGACACACGATATTTCCCTATGTAAAATTGTAGATACACCTATCACACTGGTCATGGGTTCGATTCCCATCCAGGACAAACATTTGTTTGAATGAACATGTCTGTTTGTCCTGTGTCTTAATTATCTATATAAGTATGTATTTACAAAAAAAAGTAGTATATTATTATGTATGTATTTATTTATTACTATTAATATTAGTTAAGGTTGACCGACGATCTTGTTAGGGTCGCGGGAAACCGCTGGATGCGGGTAGCGCAAGACCGGCCATCGTGGAGATCCTTGGGGGAGGCCTTTGTCCAGCAGTGGACGTCTATCGGCTGATATGATGTTGATGATGATATTAGTTATGCAATGTTTAATTTTCAACGTGACTTTACGTGAATTGAACTTTTGACATCAATTACTGTTTAAAAACGGGCATGCTTTAAAACGAGCACGCTTTAATAGTCAAAGGCAAACTGAAATAATATTCTTCAACTGTTCCGTTTACATTTTGCCAGGTCTTTAGAGCGTGTTTCATTAAATTACAATCATCATTTATTGAACTCGTATCATTCTCATTATTTACAGTACCTGGTTGACCGAACTTTGTTCGTTCTTTTTTAAAACGACGTTTCCTAAAAATGAAACCTAGCTAGATCGATTTATCTCCTCCGAAACCGTCTGCATACAAAATTTCATGAAAATCGTTGGAGTTTCCGAGATTCAGATTATATTTATATAGTTTTATATAGGTATATATACCTTACAAGAATTTCTCGTTTAAAGGTATTAGATTTATAAGTAGGTAGTTTGCTTTATTTTAAGTAGTAAGTAGGTTAGTATTTTAAATACATTTATTACTTGAATATATTTTCCTAGTTCTCAATCACAGAAATTTATGAATATCACTTTTTTATTTATCACATCCTCATGATAAGCGGTAACCTACATATAATACCTTGCCAACTTACGTTTGCCACTTAAAACCCGGAATCCGTGAAGTAATTTGAGCCCTTCCCGCCCTCTCTTCGATGATCTATCTCTCTAACTCTCTCCTTACTCACGCGCTGGTTGGATAAGGTTCTGGTACCTCCTGTAAGGCCATCAGATCATGGTGTAGGGGTACGCAAGAGATGAACCAAATACTATTATTTAAATATATGTATATAATTAATACTGATCATGAACGGAAAACATTGTTTATGAACATGTAGAGTCGCCAACACATCAAGCTATACCTTTTTGTTGTAAAATAGCTCCTATTACAACCGCATAAGACGCCGCAGTGTATACCTTGAATTGTCGTCGTCCGTACAGTACAAATCAATCGTTACTTATATGCTGAGACTATAAATATTTTGTGTCATCCACAATGGTACCGATTCTGTTGTTTACGAACTAAACAAATTTAATCTCACCATATCTCTTTCTAATAAGAAATATAAGAAAGGGATGCAGGATATTTTAGTCCTGTCAGTTTAGTCCGATCACTTAATTCAACGTGAATTTAAGCGTGACCTTTATTGGTCACGACTATTTACCCGTTTATTACGACGACATAGACTAAACTGACAGCATGAAAAATGTTCTATCTCTTTTCAATAAGGTTAACTTGAAATATTAGTTAAGTTCGTAAACAACAGAATCGGCACCAATATCTATTTTCATATCCATTAACTACTCTATTTCCACAATACCTACGTGACAACGTCTCTTAGGTTACTGACGTCCTAACCCCACGATGCGTCGAACAAGAATGACAAATGCACTAGTTAAAATGACAGCTTGTTCTCTAAAATAATGTGGGTATACATGAGTTTATTGAACTATGTGGGTAGGTATATCCCACAACATCCAATCGGGACATGGTAGATATAAACAATAATTAAATCATATTAAGCATAACTTATTTGGGATTGAAATAGAGAATTGTTTATGACTAACACAAAGTAAACAAGATAATATCATATTCCTGTTTACCCACAGCCAATAAAGATGAAAAAACAACCTCACAAGATATAACAGTATAACAAGTGCCCTAGGAATTTCTTAGAAATAATATATCCAATCTTTACATAGTATAAAATCAAGTCGCCTTCGCTGTCTGTTCGCTTAGATCATTTATACTACTCAACGGATTTTAATGCAGTTTTCAGCAATAGATATGTATACCTAGCAGAATATGTATACCTAGTACAGACCAGACCTACCTTACAGACGTACCTTTCTGCTATGTATGTAATAATAGCTTAGTTGTACTGTCAAATAAAAAGTTATTCTATTCTATTCTAGGAGTAAATAGAGATCGCAGGTAAAACCGCAGGGAAAAGCTAGTTATAATTTTGTTGTTTATGTGATATCTGGTTTCGTACAATCTACATGGCTATTAGTTATTAAGTAGGTATATAAATAATAGACCAGCGGAATCCATTTCAATTAGCAATGTTTTTCTTTTTTATGAGAGATAATACCTTTATTGTGAGTAATTCGAGTTGGTTACTGATTTAGTTATTGTACTGAGATGCCTCGGGTGTTGCAAGTATAACCGCTTACCATCAGGTGGGCAGTAATACCCAGTGGGACAATATGACTAAAAACCCACTTGTTAACCGATATCAGACCTGACGATGACAGGCCAGTTGGCGCAGTTGGTTAAGACACCACCTATTATTTCGCTGGTCGTGGTTTCGATTCATGTCTGTTTGTCCTGTGTCTGGGTGTAATTATTTATATAAGTATGTATTTACAAAAAAAAGTTGTATAATGTAGTATATCAGTTGTCTGGTTTCCAAAGTACGAGCTCTGCTTATTACACACGGTTACATACATAACCGTGTGTGAACAATGTCCCAGGATATTTATTTATTTATCAAGTTATAAAAAAAAACAAATAACAAAATATTTAATCACATAAAAAATGTTTGCTATTTACGTATAAAATTTATTTTATTTTCATTTCAAAATCATCAAAATCAAAAGTCATATTCAGTTTAGGCCCTAATAAGGCACTTATGAATGTCAAAAGTTACAGTTTTACAATAGACTCTACTACCGGTTCGGAATACACTTGAACTGAGAAGATTCCGGCAAGAAACTCAGCAAGGCTTCTTTCTTTGGTGGACCTTTTTTTTTTAATTTATGTAATTACAGTTTTAAATATACATAAACTTCATACAATTATCACTTGGCCAGGGGGTTGCAAGTTAATTTTGAACTCTTGGTTCGAAGTTTCGAATTCGGAATTTCTATAACACAATGGATTTGCCACTAACAGCCTGTGATATGAAGTCGATCCTTGATACACTGAATGATTCTCACCATAATAGCAACAGCCTCGATATGACAGAACTGCCGAACGTCACTAAAATAGAAATAGATTTCAACAGAAATTGAATTAGGTACCTACCTACGAGCATTGGTACAAATCGATTGTTGCACTTTAAACAAGCTCGAATTCTTTCATAAGTACTTATGAAGAATTAGGTAAGCACCTACATACAGTGGGTAAAAAAAATCCATTGTAATATTATAGATATACGAAAGTATCTCTGTTTGTTTGTTTGTTACCTTTTCACGGCTTGACGGCTGAACGTATAGTAACGAAATTTAGCCTGGGGAAGGACATGAGACAAAAAATAGGGTTTTAAAGTTTGTATGGGTATTGGGAAATTAATAGTTTCTTAAGTTAAGGATCTGAAAATTCATATATTTATTGCAAAACGAAGGGTTACTTACCCAAGTACCTATCAATACTATTTCAAGCACCAATATCACTATGTCTATCCATGCCAAATGAGATAGTCTCAATGTTGCGTTTTGTATAACTCCATAGTACATGACCTACGTCTTCAACTACTCTGCAATTCACATAATTTGAAGAGACAAAATTATAACGTAGATTATTGTCCATTTCAGATCACAGAGTCACTGAAACGGCTGCGCGCCGGCAAGAAGTCATCCCGCTTTGCCGAAGACATCGACTTCGAGAACAGCGTATCCAACCTGGAAAACCGCGTGAGGATCTCCGACAAAATACTCGAAAGCGTCGGCATTGGTCAATCGGAAGTCAGCGGCGCCAGGCGGGCGTTACAGGAGAACGAAGAGCGTACAGAAAAGCGCATAGCTCGCAGATTGAACGACGAGAGCTCACTCACAAAATGGACAGCTCTGAAGGGTACCACCGATGATGAATCCGCCGCAGTACAACGAGCAAAAGCTTCTAGAGCTCGCTTGACTGATCTTGAAGATGAAATGACGGAGTTGTCGGAGAGAACTGCAGCAAGGGAGAAGCGTGCCGCTCGCCTCAGGGCTCTAGTTGCCGACACAGAATCTGACACTACCATTTCCGCCTCTAAAGTCACCATCAGAGCCGAGAGGGAAAAGAAACAAGTTACCTTTTAAGTAAATATTGCCGTCTCTGTTGTGGACTACTCTCTTCTCTAAACTTTAAGTTTCAGAGTACCGCGAGTCGAGTTCGTTTTGAGATAGTTATGTATCCTGCATTTGTCTATGTACAAGTCGAGTTGATGTCTATTTTATTTATACTTGGATAGAATAAAAGCTTTCGTATTTCCCTGTTTTTATTGATTGACTTATGTTTATAATACATAGATCTTAAGACTTGACGAATAAATATGTTACAAATAAAAATAATGGAATATGTTTTCTAGGTCGATGAGAGGTGTATATTACTAACAACAAAAACAGTTTTATTTTGGTAACATAAATAATGGAATATTATGAATCGGTAACTAAGACAACATATAGCCAAAACAATTTGGATAGCTCTGAAAGCAAATAGGCAAGGAAAATAAAATTCCAAAAATAGGTTTTGTAAAATCTGTCGCTAAGCAGCTAGGTGCCGATTTGTTCTGATAGCTTTACTTGAGAGCCAGTTCCCTTCTTGGCTTTGTGTGCTTACCACACTCGGCCGTCAACACTGACCACCGTGAGATTGCAGTCAAACAAACATATCTATACTAAAATAAAGCTAAAAGAACAGTTTGTTGCGTCTTCCGGTTCGTGGTCGGCATTCGAGAATCTTTCTGCCCAGCGGCCATCGGTTGTACGAGCGATGTGCCCCGCGCACTGCCATTTCAGTGCATTCAAAATATTATAGAACTGTAGGTACATTGATTCCTGTCCGTTATTTATTGATAAGCAACTTATGGATTTAAATAGTTTAAAAAGCATAATGTAGATAATATACAAACATTAATAAATAACATAAATCCTGGGACATTCTTCACACACGGTTATCTGATTCCAAACTAACCAGAGCTTATACTATGGAAACCAGATAACTGATATAGGTACATCTTTTTTGTAAATACATACATACATATAATTACATCCAGACACAGGACAAACAGACATGTTCATGCACACAAATGTTTGTCTTGGATGGGAATCGAACCAGCCAGCGGCGTGATAGGTGGTGTCAACTACGCCAGCTGGCTTGTCAAAATAATCAATAGATATACATATCAATGACCTATTAGTGAGCTGAAAAAAAAAACATTTCATTTCTGCACCGTGGTGTGAATTGGGTGACGATACCAGACATCGGGGTAGGGGGAAGGATCGGACACACGGGATTCAAACCTGGGCCTGGGGCCTTGGTTACCTACTATATACGGAATAGTCACTTACCTAGTCAGTAGGTACACTTCAGTAACCACTTACCATCAAACGGCTTGTTCACCGCCATTATACTAATAACAAGTCGTGTATTAAAAAAAAACTAAACGAGAAAAAAATGTTTATTTTTAATTTTTCATTCAGTCCTATTATACATATTTTTGTAGCCCTTTATTTTGATACTGCACTCGATAGGTTTACGAGAAACAAGTTTTTGAAAAAAACATACATTTTTGCACCTAACATCAGTGACACTCGCAAAATAAAGACGAATCTATTGACATATCATCCATCATGGGACCTTGGAGCTTTTCTGAACCCAACGCAATAATTATTCGGTTCTTAAGCAAAAAAAAGAAAATTCACCCTGTATATACCTACCTACAACCGAATTGAGAACCTACAGTTTTTTTAAGGAGGTTAAAAAGCGTGTACCTATAATTAACGATTGAATGAAATATTACAGAATTGGCATTTAGCGTAGGTCAATAATACGACCTCTATAACAGAGCCAAATTATGCCGAATCGATACCTGCCATATATTGAGACGCATTAACAAGCTCACCTGACTAACACACTACTTTATGCTCCTGACTTTGCCCTTATATATTTTTTTTAATACCATAAAGGTAGCAAAAAGGCGAAAAAGGCGATGATAGCTCAGTAAGATGCCGTGACGAAGGTCGTGGGTTCGAATCCTACAATGAGCTTGAGCTTTCGGTGAAGGAAACATCGTGAGGAAACCATAGCACGGTGGTAGGGTACTTTGTAGTACCCGTCTGGCTGGCTACATGTTGAAAATTTGTCGCCAAGCACCTACCGGTGTGTTCCGGCAATTGCACTTGAGAGCCTTGTAACAGGTCGGCAACACATTGACAATACCTCTGGTATTACAAATGGCGATAGGCGACGGTAACCACTTATCATCAGGTGGGCCGTATGCTTGCTTGCTGCCTTAGTAGTATAAAAAAGGCACGTGGTGGTAAGCGGTTACCGTAACCTATCCGCTTGCAATACTAGGGGCGCGCGTTGCCGATCTTTCATAAACCACATCATGTGCCCAAAAGCCTACGTCGACTTTTAAAACTAAATGGCCGGAAATAGTGAGCAATCATGGCTTCAGTTTTATTTGTGTTCTATGGTAAAATCTCCTTAAAAGACAATAAAACTAATATGGGGTCCTAGATGGAGCTTTTGAAGTAAACGCAAAAAAAATTAAAATCATTTCATAAGCAAAAAAGTTATGCATGAACTGAACAAACATAAAAAAGCATACAACTGAATTTGAACTCCTCCTTTTTTAAGTTAGTTAAAAATATGGAGAAAAGAAGACCGCGGTAATATAACTACTCAAGAATAAAACAATAAGCTCAGCTAAGATGGTTATTTTTATCCAGAATCCAGGTCCTATTATTTGCTAACATAAGTATTTGGTTACAGTGCCCCGGTTTCTATATAGATTGGTAATCTGATGAAAGTTAACATTTTTATGTACCCGACGACCGACACACGTGGGTTCATCACAAAGAGACTTATTTATCAATATTAATAGAACAAGCTTTTTATCTTTAATACTAATTAGCCCGAAGACATTGTTCTACCCTGAATAATATTCAGATCGGTCAAGCCGTTTTAAAAATTAAATACATAACATTTGTGGCCAAATATGGTGAAAACAAAGCCTGGAAGGAGCTAAAACTAGCTCTCAAGTACACGGGAAGGTGCTTGGCGATACATTTCTAACACGATGGGCCATGGTAGCCAACCATGCTGTAACCACTATCGTCCAGGCATTCCATGTCATTATCCAAGAACACATCATTTGACCCAAAATATAACTCACTAGCTTCCCCCCCCCCCCCCCCCCCACCTGCGGTTACACCCGTAATCCCTTATTTTACCCCCTCTTTTTCAACAAATCCTTTATTAGTAGACGCCTACGTCATGAGGATACTGTGAATTGAACAAACATCTGTTCACCATCGGTTTCCGTGACACAAAGGCGTGTAGATTCTGTTGTCAGGTGGATGAAAGACCACTTGACCTCTTGTCTCAGTGCTATCCACTTATGCCTAAACGTAATACTCTCCTGGGGAAGCACCAGTTGGACCCAGATGGAGTAAAATCTATTACTGCTAAGAATATAGTACAGTTTATTATAGCTGTAGGTCTTGGCGGTGAAATTTAATTTATGTGGAGATCACAATAGATCTAGTCAGGTCGCAGTGATACAAGGTCTGTGAAGACTTGAAACAGCCACTTAAGGGAGAGGCTTCGGTTGGAGCGCGAAATTCAAATTTTGTCACGTTTTTTGCAAATTGCAGCTCAGTTATAGGTCGTACGTTATCAACATGTTAGTTGCGAGCAGAATGGTAGTATATTTACTGATTAATAACAAAAGAAATCATAAACATATTCCTCCAAGGTATATTACTGACATATACGACTATTTCTTGAAAATGTTACTAATATACCTTGGAGGAATATGTTGATGATTTTTTTTTGTTATTAATCAGTAAATATACTACCATTCTTGTCGCAAATAACATGTTGATAACTTACGACCTTTAACTGAGCTGCAATTTGCAAAAAACGTGATAAATTTTGAATTTCGCGCTCCAACCGACGCCTCCACCTTAACCCAAATAATAATGCCTTCGTCATAATATTGGAAAGCCATATATGTATGTATGGTAAACCGTCCCGTCTGTCCAGTGGTTTCCATTGATATATCAATCAGTCAGTCACGTTCTCCTTTCATATGTTTAGATTCCCACAACGTGCTGAAATTTCTGCTATTTTTGAAATAAAAGAATAACAATTTTTTGCACGAGGGCAGCTCACGTGGACTAAAATGCCATTTATTCGTTTAACTTTATTTAGGTTTGATTAAAAAGTTAAAAAAGAAGGCTGTCGACTGTTGCTTACCAACATCACAATGGAATGATTTTGAACATTGAATTTCAATGTAGGCAAACTTTGGAACTTTTGACCCGATTCTGAAAATTTTACTAATATGAAGCTATTTTCCCTGAGTGCTATAGATATTTCCGGAAATACTTTATATTTATAACTATTGGACCCGACAGTCTGAGTGAGTCTGAGGTTTCGAATTCATACAAATATCCCATACATAAAAGCACTTTCAGTTTTTCCAGAATTATCAAAATCTCATCTTCATCGAATTTCAACGAACAATAAAAAATATCTAGTTTTGCGCTTATCAACGCTTTCGGTGAATGAAACATTTAGAGTACTTTGCCTTTTAACCTACTATTACTATTAAATTCAACTAAAAGATATACCTATGTATTGTTACATAGCTGCATCTAAGCCTGTACGCGTAAAGCCATAATCTATGTATGTACTAACGCTGTGCGATTTATTTATTTAGAGAACCAACCAGTTTGATGTTACTCAAAATAAACAAAACAAAATTGAATGTTGTCTACTTACAAGTTGCCTTGATTTTGCCTCAAAGGCTGCTGTGAACTTTGTAATGCATATTTGCTGTGGATCAACAGACAGACGCTCCATAGGTATTAGCTCCAAATATTATACGTTTCTACTAAACAAATATGGAATTTTCTAGTGCATTATGTTTTATAGCGTTATATTACCGCGGAAGGGAAGTGTTAAGTTCGCCTCTTTGCGCGAGAAGGGGCATTGAGACTCTAGAGGTGTTCCACCGGCGACAGTCCTTTCGTGTCACTTTTCACTGATCCTAGGATCCCTAACGGTAGTAGCGAGAAATCCCGAGAATGTCCCGAGAGTGAAAAAATGTGCAAAATATTTTTTGGTCTATCTATATTTGGAACTCTCGTACATTCTCGGGCTGCTCCGGCTGCTACCGTTAGGGATCCTTCACTATGAGCATAATTTTGTGATTAGCTACTCGAGGTTATGGCTATAGATGTATCTATGTATTATTTTGCATTCAAAATACTATAGTACATAATTGGTTCCTTTCTGACCAATTTCCGTTATTTATTGATAATTTACTAATGAAAGGATTTAAGTAGTTTCGAAACTCTAATGAATACATAGAATATTCAATTGACAAACGTTTCAGAAAATTCACAATATTCCTTTCAAATGTTTAAAATTAAAACGCAAAATCCGTTGTGGTCCATGTTGGGAGCAATATGGAAAAGGCATTGTAAACAAGCAAGCGTATTGGATTGTATAGATTACCTCGCGAAATAATCTCGCTCTTCGAATGTAAGTAGAAGAGAAAAATGAAATAGTAGGATGACGAGTGTTGCGCATCTGTTTGGTTACATTGGTAAGCTCGCACGTGATTTACCATAGGGTTGATTGTGTTGCATGTGTGAGTAATGAATAAAAATATTTCCTTTCCTTCGTCCGGTATGTTTTCATTTAAAATGGAACAAATATCTGTTGTAAAACAGATTTAGTGCACTGGGTCAATATTTGTTAGACTTTTTGTGGTAGAGCGCAGAATATCCTGGGATGTTTATTACATACGGCATCTTGTGGGTGGATGGTATATTTTTTTAAATCCATTTCACATATGAAACATTTATCAAGCCGCAAATGTGCCGAAATTAACCACCGTCTCAAACTAAACAACTTGTACATTGGAAACCAAATAACTGATTCACAACTTTTTGTATATCTTTATTATTTTTTAGTTTTTATTCGTTGGTTTTTTTTTTATTTAACCTGACAACTTTAATTACTTTCATTCGGATGTAAATGTTGGGTAATCGAAAATAAATATTAATTTTATATGAAGTAGTTTTTTTTTTATTTTTATTACACGAATGCGTGAAATACAAGAGTATTTTCAGGATACATACATAATCCAGTTCTAATAAAAAGATATAGTTCAAACTGAAGTGCCACCAACGGCCGCTGGGGCAGAAAGGTTTTCGAGTGGCGACCACGAACTGGAAGACGCAGCGTGGGCAAGCCCTTCATAAGGTGGACCGACGATCTTGTGAGGGTCACGGGAAACTGCTGGATGCAGCTAGCGCAATCCGGTCAGTGTGGAGATCCTTGGGGGAGGCCTTTGTCCACCACTAGACGTCTTTCAGCTGATATATTATCGAAATTCACATAGCCTTCATGTATCGGACATAATAATTATTTTACTAGTGTGTGCCAATTATGTGATATTTACCTAAGAATTAAACATTCGGCCGTTAATTTATAGGTTTGTTTCATCATTTCATGTGACATCGTGAAACGATTATTGGTCTGGTAATATTACTAACAGTGCGTTGAAACAACATCATTAGAGTCACAGAAACATCCGTAAACTAATTTATTTCAGTCGCCAGGTACACTCAGCCAAAAAAATATTGTATTGAAAAACTCCCTATTTAATTTTTTAATTATTTTACCTGTAGAAAGCTACATTATCAGTGAGTAAGCTGGGATAAATTATAAAAAAATAGAGATAATTACAAAAATTAATATACACAAGATATCAATAATTTGCATATATAATTTTTGGCGTGCGCAGCGAAAACTATTAATCCTACTAATTATAAACGTGAAAATTTGTATGTGTGTTTGTTGCTCTTTCACGCAAAAACTACTGAACGGATTTGGATGAAACTTTGCACGTAGATAGATCATACTCTGGAATAACATATAGGCTACTTTTTATCCCGGGGACAGCTAGTGATACATAAAATAATGTAGGTACATGTTTTTTTTTACTACAATCTACAGACTTTTTTTACTACAATCGAGGTCTGTTTTTTCGGATTTGTTTTAAATTGTAAGATTTTCTGCAATATGTCCGCGCAAACAAACATTCCTTATAGTTATGGATACATAAATCACGTACTTCATACTTTCATGTTTATATCTAGTCTAAATATAGAAACAGGCTTTAACTGACTGATTTGAGACGAATTAAGTTCGTCTTGAAGTTATTCTTTTTATAATAATATTCAACTATATAATACTTGAAAGTAGCATTTATTAAAAAAACGTTTTCTTTCATATAATGCCAATTCGGTAGAGGAAACGCTAGAACAAAAATGGTAAATCAAGAAACGACTAATGCCGTTGCTTATTATGACAAATGAGCAGTTTAGTTTGTGTTAACATTAATAGAGTACACTACTCGAAGCCTTTCATGATTTCTATGACTACCGCTTTCTTAAATGGGATTGTGATCTTTATTTGAACATAATTAAAATAAAAAACACAAACCGTATAACTTTTCTCACACTAACTGTACCGCGGAAATAATAAATGAAAGTGATATTATTATAAACATATGCCAACACCGCGAGCTCATGATATAAGGCCAAATATATTCATGATTCAATCGATTAGGACTTCCTAGATCAAACGAGACAATGCGTCATTTAATTTTGGCACACTTCAAAGACTAGAAGGTATTTCTCATTACAATGCACGGTCACAGTATTGACAGAACATCGTTGGCAATATGTAGAAACAATACGTTGAGGCTAGCAGGTGGGGACGCGGGATAAATCGGGAGGCTGCGACCGGTACCAACCACACAGAGCGACCAGTCACACACGAACGATCAACCTCTCCACACGTTCTCCATACCCAGTTAGGTCAGTGGCAGTAACCCAGTGTCGTGTATTGTTTTAGTTAAGACAAGTGTTAGTGTGAATAACATAAAGGCTTTTGATCTCAGAGTACCCTTTTGCGAGATGTGGGATGACGTAGAGGAAGAAACTCCTGCGCCGGCAGAGGCTGCACCCCCTGCTGAGGCCAAGCCCGCGGCACCAGCAGCCGAAGAAAAGAAGGACGCACCTGAACCTGCCACTACTGAAACCACTGTTATGGGTGAAGACCCAAAAAAGCTTTTGTTCAAACATTGGATTAGGTATGGTGACAGAATTTTTTAATGCATTTAAAACTGTGGAATAACAATTAATTTATGGCTCACTTATGTATATAACTTTTTTAAAGATTACTAACTTACAAGTGATCAAAATCAAAAGGACTTAGTCTAATAAACAGCAAAAGAAGGATCTTGGTAACAAAGATATACCTATCTAAATTGTCCCTTCCTAAATATAACAATGATTAAGAAAGAAGAGTGTGGGCTGCGTTACCTTGTGCTTTGAATTCCCAAGTATTTTTTTTTATAGATATAATAGATGAAAACAAAAAAAATGAAGAGGCATAATGCAAGGCAGTGATGCACCTCCCTTCCAAGTAGATACAAATGTGTGACACCTTTTACATACCTACAACAAAATCTTCTATTAGATTAACCGCTTGTTTTGAATAAATACGTGTTTTTCTTAAAAAAATAAAGGATTCCAATTTCGAATTGCAGGCCAAAATTCTTCCAATACGGCTACCTGTATGATTACCAACACAATTATTACAACGACGTAATCACTTACCTTGATCGGCGGAACAAAGGGCTCCCGACGGAGAGGCCACGAGCGCAGACGTGGGGCGAGCGCGTCCTTAGGACATACCTCTCCAAGCACCCCAGCTACATCGAGAGGACCACAAACAGGGACACCAGGCTCCTCCGCCACATCTCCACCGGCGCCAAGTTCCAGCGCTACCACATCAAGTCTCTCATCTCGAGGAAGTATTCCAAACTCGGTTTTAACCAAGTGTCCATCTAGCTTGCTCTAACATCTCCGCTTGACGTCGCTTCATGGACTCCGACCCTGGTTGCCGGCGTGACCTTCATGTGACTGTTACAGGATCTCGTTGTCGTGATGCTGACGGTGATGACGGCCCGAACTGTATCCCAGAGCAACTAAGCATTGCTCATTTCCGAAACTGTCCGTTTTCCTCATTTTAATTTAATCTGTCTGGTTTAAGACAATAAATACGTAAGTCTAATGTTGGTTTTATTTGTCTCTGCTTGCGAGTATATTATATATGATATTTCATTATTATTCCTACAAAACTGTCTTAACCTCTTGACTCGAAGTCAAGCTCTATTACACTCTCAGTTTGAAGAAAAAAAAATTGTTATAAAAAAAATTGAATATGATCTCTCATAAAATATGAATCTGCTTCAAATTGAATCTACATAACATACCTGGTATGATTAACCCAATTTTCTAGACAGACGTATATTTACAAATGCAATGCGAGATTTAACAGTATGCGCAGCGATATTAATTTGACTAATAAAGCAAGTATAACCGCAAGTTATATTGAATTTCATTTGTTAATTTCAACTCTCCGTGTATGTAGTTAAAATTTTAAACTCAGTGAAATGTTACTAAATGAAGCAGTGAGAGAAGCCTATTAAAATATGCCGACATAAACATCTCTTGCAAATGATTATTAGGTACTTCACTTATACATTCCTTTTGATATAAACTGCAATGGAAACATTCAATTTTATCTTAACATTGTTAACAATGTTGTAACAATATTATGATATTATAATGCTAATTTTGTTCGTCCATCGAAAGTGTTTATTTATTCACGATTTCAAAATATAAAATAAGTGAGTTAATAAAATGCCAGATTAAGAAAAATAATCACTGTCTAGATTAATCCCTATTAAGATTATTAGACGGCCCGCCCTTAAAAATATTTTTCTTTTTAAATCTTTTTAATCGCTTTCTTATGATATATTTATGAATTCTATTTATAAAGAAAGTAATATTTATTTTTACATTTATTAATTTAGAAGATTATTTTAATATCATATCGGTGAAAAATAATCCAGTCTTAATATCCATTAAAAGAGCGAGTAAATTTAAACTTTAATTTTTCTTTAAAAATTCCATTTTTCATTGAAAATCTCTAGATAAATCGTTATTAAAAATTTATTGCATAACATGGTTTTAAGAAGGACAATCTCCAGGGAAGAAAAAGTATTAGGTACCTATCGATTTTTTGTATCGTTAAGACAAGGCACGCCACTTTATCATTATTATAAAATATATCGTCTAGTTATATGTATTTTAGTAAGTTACATGTAATATCCAAATTAACTATAGAAAAGCTTTTATTGTGCGGTCTCAATAGATGAAATTTAGTAAATAGAATGTTTGATAGAATGAAGAATCCAATCAGTGGTTTCGGAGATTACAAAAAGAATAACTTTATAATTATAGTGTACATATCTACCTATACATGGTATATAAAGAGAAGAGCCTTAGTTTTACCAATAGGTACAAAGATACAACAATTTGAAGATTAACGTAAACCTCTCTAAAAAGCCTTTAATCGCACTCTGAAACATCAGGAAAAAAAGCAATTTTAGTACTACTCGTAATATACAATTATAACTAAGCTTATTTTGCATTGTATTAACGCTAAACCAATATGTTGATAACTTTTTGAAAGTATGGAAATATTCGCACTGTGCAGTTCCAAAGGAGTTTCTTACCACTGACGCTCAGGTTATGGAATGAGCTCCCCGCCGTGGTTTTCCCAAGAGACTACAGCATGGGGTTCTTAAAAAAGGGTGTAAAGAGATTCTTGCAGGGTCAGCAACGTGCGAGTGATACCCCTGGTGTGGCAAGCGTCCTTATGCTACGGTAACCACTTACTGATGGGCAGTATACTTGTGTGCTGCCTTAGTAGTTAAAAAAATGTGTTGTTTTCCACTCTAAAACATTTTTTATGACCTATTTAACGCCCAAATCCCTGTCGGTCTACTATACCCTTTCATAATCACCCGGTATATATATCTATACTAATAACAAAGCTGAAGAGTTTGTTTGTACGCTCTAATCTCCGGAGTTACTGGTGCGATTCGAAAAATTATTTCACTAATAGAAAGTTACATTATCCCCGAAAGTTATAGGCTACTTTTTATCCCGGGAACGCGAGTGAAGGCGCGGGGAACAGCTAGTATAGATAGACCCGTGACGTAGCTATAACAATAGCCTCAAAGTCACATTAGGATGACACATCACTAACCAATGATCTGGTCGGCTACCTACGGCTCACAATTTCAATGTCGAGACATTTAAAATAACTTATCTTTGACAGTACAGTGAATGTAATCATTTGAACTGTAGCCAAAATGTGGGGCTACCTACCAGGTGAAGTAGGCATTTAGCCAAATTGGAGATAATTAAATGTTACAATGATCAAGGGTGCCTAGGCATCGATTAGATCGATGATCACCAAAATAGACATTGATTATTGCAACATAAATTCCAATATGTCTTTATTTTTAACTAGATGTCTCACCTGCGTTCCTGGGATAAAAAGTAGCTTAAATCAATTGGGGATAATGTAGCTTCCTATTAGTGATAGAATTTTTAGAAGTGGTGCAGCAACCGTGGAACCTACCTCATCATGTCAGCTGAAAGATGTCCACTGCTGGACATAGGCCTCCCCCAAGGATCTCTACAGTCGCTCGCATCCAGCGATTTCCCACAAAAAGATCGGTCCACCTTGTGGGGGGCCTGCCCATGCTTCGTCTTCCGATTCGTGGTCGCTACTCGAGAACCTTTCTGCACCAGCGGCCGTCGGCGTCGGTTCTACGAGCGATGTGCCCCGCCCACAGCCACTTCAGTTTGGCAATTCTTCGAGCTATGTGTACTTATACATTCCCTGCAAGTGCCTATTACCTATTTGTCTTCTCAAAGAAAATGTATATTTGAATGTATTTTTTATTTTAGCAAATGGTAAACCAACCACTAAAATATAGTAAGCATTATATTATTCTGAATTCTACTGGAACTTTTTGATAAATCATTCATCCATTTGATTAAAATGTAATTTCAGCCAATATTTATAGTGCTTTAATTATGAATAAATGAACTCAGAGATTCGTGAATTTAATAATGTGGAATTGACACCATCCACCAATAATAATTTCAACATATCAAAATATAAATTCCGATATTAAATTTAAAAACGCTATGTAAAAACCATCCTTTGTGAAAATGAACACAGACACACAAAAAAAACATTTGGAATATAATACTAGCCCCGCAATCGTTATCCTGCCCTAGTAAACACAACAAAATTAGCGAAATCGGTCCAGCCGTTCACGCGTGATCTCGTGACCAAGGGAAATAGGGATTCATTTTTAACCTCCTTCAAGAGGAGGTTATCAATTCGTCAGAATCTTTTTTTTATATTTATGATACTAGTAGAAAATATTTGATTACAATGCACAAAACATTTGCTTACAATGTATAAGAATACAAATATGTCTACATTTTGTAAATTATTTATTAATATTCTGTTGCCAATATGACATATTGTAATGTACCTATTTTATTTATTCCTTTCATGTATCAAATCTCAAAGAGTGCGCATTTAATATCCTTTTGCAAATGCAACGAGTCGTGTGCGTAGGTAGCTCGCTCTGGTAAGAAGATTACGTTTTTAATAGGTACCTATATTTTATCAATTATCTAGCAAACAATGTTCAAGAGTTACATACCGTTTTTAAGAGTCTAGCTCTTAAAAACGGTCCAGCCTTTCTCGAGTTATAAATGGTGTAATGGTAAACTGACTTTGTTTTAAACTATACAGGGAAACTCGACCTAAGGTTCGCTGTCAGAAGAATATTAATCTAAATCATAATTTTAAGTTACTAGTTCAATTAATTTGAAAGCATTCATATAATTTTGCAACTGAAAATGATTACGGTTAATTTGAAGTATAGGTACATACAGTATGACATAACTTAGATGTAGCATCGGCAAATCGTTTTCGTACACTTCACTTCCGATTTACACAACTAATAAAAATCATTCATTATCGCGTCATTCAACGATCAACAAGATCATTTTCGCCGATCATTTTTTAACATGAGTAATGTTGTAGGCTCACTCTTTTCGTTAACGATCGATTTTACGAATTTTGCCGATGCTTCATATAAGTTGTATCATACTATACCTAGGTAACAAATAATATTTCAATATATATATCCATATCTTAATTAACAATTTCATTAATAACGCGGTTTGTTAATTTAACATTGTTAAAACTGAAACTCTTTGTGGTTCCAGTAAAATGTTTAGTGGCCGTAAATGGAACTAGCTTTCAAGTGCAGCTGTCGGAACACGCCAGTATGTATACCGCGACAGATTTTCAACTTAGTGTAGGTAATAGTCAGGCAAGCGGGTACAATTTCAAGCTTCGATTACTTTAGTAGCTTGATTCTTTATTGTTACATGAATCGATCTATCGATTTATCGTTTCAGTATTTGGGCATTAAACTATATTTTTAAATATTGTTTCGTCGTACAGCTGTTATATTCTACTAGCGACCCGCCCCGGCTTTACACGGCTTTTCTGTACCATAATATGCATGTATTATACATATAAACCTCTCTAACTATCGCTGAAAACTGCATTAAAGTAAGATCTAAGGGAACAGACAGCGGAAGCGACTTCATTTAATACTATGTAAATATTCCAGCCATAGATGTGACTGACAAATTAAACAAAGAAAGAGGATCTAACGATATCATTTTTTTTTTACATATGGTTAACTGATCCCAAACTAAGCAGGGCTTGTACACCAGACAACTAATATACTACATATACTACTTTTTTTTGTAAATACATACTTATACTTATATAGATAATTAACATATATGTTCATGCACACAAATGTTTGTCCTGGATGGGAATCGAACCCACGATCAGCGGCGCTACAGGTGGTGTCTTAACCAACTGCGCCAACTGGCTTGCCAATTAAATCGTGTATTCACGTAATCTTAAGGCGTCAATATGAGAAGTGATGGTTCTAAATAACGGTGTCCCTCTGCATTCTTTATTGCAAGAGATTTGTCAAACGTATAGGTTAAACTAGAGGATACCTAATATGCCGAGGAACTGTTTCGTAAAAAAATAAAAAAAATTACTGTCAGAAAAAATCGTTATGTAGATTTTTAAGATATATAACGATTTTTTCTCTTAATGTGTTCATCCAAATTACTTAATATCATATTTCACATTAATACAAAAATAATCAGATGTTTTTTGTTTTCATAAAATAAACAACTTTTATACTAGGAGTCTCACTAGCCCGTCAGTTCAGTACAGGACTTATTCGCGTAGGTACATTGTCCTCTTAATAGGACGATCGAGAAACGATCCTATTGAAGTTTGAATGACAATCGTTGAGGCATATCCAAGTGCATCATCAGCCATTTTTTGACGTTTATTTCAATCGGGAATATGTCAACATAACTCGTTTACTAGTAGCTGAGTTTCAATCCTATTGAATTATTGTCATGTTGTCGTCCTATTGGGAAACGAGAATTCAATTTTTCAACCTAGTTTTGATGCTTCTACGTTTTTAATATCGTTGCTATATACGTGAACCGAGCTATAGTACAAGCCGCGAACAGAGTAACTTGCGTTTTGTTTTTAAAATAAAAACGTTGCCATGATGCCGAAATTAACAGTAATACTAACTTTGACAACTTTGACAAGAGTACGTTCCAAATCACGATTCTACTTCTCACGATCATTCATTCGAGTTTTTTCTGACGTTACTAATGGAAAAAATCATTTTTTTAAAAACAATCCCTCGTCACATATTCTCTAGTTTAACATAATTTTTTACAATTTACTTGCAACAAAAAATGCCGAGATAAACTTAATCAAGAATCATCATTTCTCGGATATCATCACCTTAATATAATTGGTCGATATCAACCGCATCCGTAGCATATTGGGCGTCGGCCATCTGACAGCGGAAGTCACTGATAGATCTGTGCTGATAGCTAGCTAGCTAGTTAACTTTGTTTTTCCACATGATATTTTCAAAATAAGTTCCCAGAAACAAAAGCGTTTAAATTCCGTCACACGGTTGTCCACTATAAAGGGCAATCTATTAAGGCTCCTAATATGGTGGCGACGCCCAACAGGATAGCTACGTAGCATAGCACGTCTCTAGTAGAAAGACAGCCTAAGGCTCTCTCGTTTTATTTTTCCGGGCAGACTTTAAATAAATTGTATACGAGAACATGTGACGATGGTATCTACACGCGCCCTTGCCTCTATAACATGATTATGGACAGGGAAAATTCCAATTTCCTCGTCGATAGGACTACTACGGCGACTAACTCAATATCTATATATAGTTAATTGTAGTAACAGGTTGTCCGCATGCATCGTAACCCATTTAGCTGTCGTAGGCCTGTTGGTGAGGGGTGCGCTGGGAGACCTAAGTGCTACATCGCGAATTTTATAATAGATTGTACCTACAAAATGTTAAAGTTTGTATGCGTTGTTTCTGACTCAATTACGCATAAATTGCTGAACGGATATATAAAATTTTTGTAGTTTAATAATTAAGAGAGTTCCCATAACATTTTATTAGCATTTGAAAATAATTATAATAATATAGTAGTGGAAAAAAGCTATTGAAATATTTTGTTTATTGAGGCCCTGTCATGTCGTAAAATTATCGCTATACATATTGGAGGTGAAATCAAGCTTGCGCAACTCGTAAAAACGTAATAATAAAAAAAATATTGACTAGTTATTCATTAAAAATCCGTGTCAATCTGAATCCGTGGTCTTAATAGAAAATGAAGAGAAACACTGGCTTTCAAAGTGAATTTTATGGTAAAGTTTTTTTAATCTATCTAAATATATCCAAATATGTTTTGAGTTCCTTGAAAAGCTGCAGGTAGGTAGGTAGCCCAGCTCCGCCCAGAAACGCAGGACTCTCCTAGGAATCCTGGGATGTCCATTGGTGGAGCGACCTCGCAGGACCGAGGATTAACGCTCGTTGTTCCCACTCTCTCATACTCCAGGATGAGCCGGGGCAGCTGTTTCATCTGTCCCCATGCAGGCCCTGCACAAAAGACCTAGGTAACAAATTAATCAGTTAGGCGTTCCACTGTTAATCTTTAATCATCGTCAAATCAGTCCAAAGACGTCCACTACTGGACAAAGGCCTGCCAAGGATCTCCACGATGGCCGGTATTGCGCTACCCTTTAAGGCGATGATAGCTCAGTGGTAGTCGGTAGATAGCTCGTGGGTTCGAATCCTACAATGAGCTTGAGCTTTCGGAGAAGGAAAACATCGTGAGGAAACCATAGCACGGTGGTAGGGTACTTTGTAGTACCCGTCTGACTGTCTACCACCCTCAAGTTGAAAATTTGTCGCCAAGCACCTACCGGTGTGTTCCGACAATTGCACTTGAGAGCCAGTTGCCTTCTCGGTATTGTAACAGGTCGGCAATACCATAGGTAACCACTTACCATCAGGTGGACCGCCTGCATGCTTGTCAACCTACTGACATAAAAAAAACTATCCAGCGGTTTCCAGCGACATTAATCTTGTATTGCAATCACATTTTGCAGTCTTAGGTATATTTATAAATCTATTTGATGAGTAGAGACGATTCTCAGAATTTATAAACAAGAAAACATATGAATTATGTCACACAACTCGTAGACATGGGTATTATTACATTCCCTCAGCGTCGTCGGTCTTGGACGACTATTTATATAGCTCTTGTACATTGAAACAATCCCTACAGTAGGGCTTCGAATGTACGCAAACAGAGCAACCACGACGGCCGTGCGATATTATGAAACGGGCCGGCCAAATCGCACAGATCAGTACAAGACAGTAAATTGTATATTTTTAGATAATTTGTTGTAAATTTTGTTACTGTAGATGTTGTTACTGTGAGTTTAAAATATTTTTAACCTTCAAAAATAGAAGGAGATTCTCAATTAGGTTGATTTTTTAATGTTTGTTCACGCATAACTTTTTTGTTTATGAACCGATATTAATAATAATTTTTGCGTTTATTTTAGTTTTTATTAGTTTTTCAGTATAGCATCCATATTAATTTTATTGTCTTTGAAGGAGGTTTTGCTCTCTTTTTTTACTCAATTATTTGGTATCATTCTGAGAACAAAAGTTATACTAGATGTTCCTTGCGGCTTCACCCGCTTTCCCGGTATAAAAAACCTAACCTATGGGGATAATGTAGCTTCCTATTAGTGAAAGAATTTTTCGAATCCGACTGGTAGAATCAAAGATTAGCGCGTAAGTCTGGGCGGATTTAATTATTACCCTGGGCGTTTTTTATTCAGGAACGATGCCTATTATAGGTAAACGTAAAAAACAATACTTTGTCTAATATAAATTAATTAAGCAATATTTGTCATGTTATATAGCGTCTCCTATTGTTTAAGGTGTACAATGAAGAATATTCTATTCTATTATATTCTTAAGCGGTTACTTTATCTATGGATACCCTGCTGTAGGTTCGCTTCATAATACTCGTATCTACTGAACTTGTCTCACTTTTTGCCAATTGGAAAGAGTTTAGATTAGGTGACATTTATAAATTGACGAACATATTTCACGTCTGCGCGTCGCCGTCGCTGCGCGGGCGTCGGCCATAGTTCCGCACCGCTACATGTTTGAATGTGAATCAGGAAGGATTACTACATTTATTTTTATACTAGCCCAAGCCCTCGGGTCTACCTGAAATGTTATTTTTGTCTCTGGCTTTGCAGCTCTTATAGAATCATAGGTACATCAATGTGGAAGCCACGTCAGAATCCATGTCGTTGTCCTAGAGTTGAATTTCCATTTAATGGATAGTCAGAAAACAAGACCTTGAATTTTAAATTATGTATAAATAAAGTAAATTATAACTTATAATATATAGAATTAATGAAATTATAAATATGCACTATGCACTCTCTTTTATTTGAATAAATCAGTTTTCCTAAATCACCATGATACAAAGTTCTAACTAAACGTAGCAATTGTTCGATTTTATATTAATTAGTGAGTACAGCACTAGATTGATTCGCAAAATATTATGAGATTGAAGAAAACAAGTGTGGAAATTTCAAGGTCAGCAACACATTGGCAACAGTATTGCAAATATCCGTAGGCGGCGATGACCACTTATCATAAGTCTGACTATTCCTCAACTTGCTAACATTAAACAAATATCCACTCAGTAAATCATCATCATGTCAGCCGAAAGACGTCCACTGCTGGACAAAGACCTCTCCCAAGGATTTCCACGATGGTCGGTCTTGCGCTCCTAGCATCCAGCGGGTTCTCGCGACCCTCACAAGATCCTCGGTCAACCTTGTACGGGGCCTGCCCACGTTGCGTCTTCCGGTTCGTGGTCGCTACTCGAGAACCTTTCTGCCCCAGCGGCTGTCGGGTCTACGAGCGATATACCCCGCCCACTGCCACTTCAGTTCGGCAATTCTTCGGGCTATGTCGATTATTTTGGTTGCTTAGTAAATAATACAGGCCCATATGAATAATAATAGAGAGCCCTAATTGTAAGTACCTAGTCCTGTCTAACAAAATTAATCAAGATTATTTTGCCGGAAATTATATTAAACACTAATTTAGGATATTTTTAATGCGAAAGTTTGTGGAGAATATGTGGATGATTCACATAAAAACTACGATGAAACGTAGCCCATAGATAACTGCCCTGAAATAACATATAGTAATACTTTTTATCCCGGGAAAACAAAAGATCCCTCGGGAAACCGCGGTGCGGATGCTATTTCTCTATATATAGGTATATATAATAAAAAGAATGAGATGTGAGTCGTTTTAATCTGTCTATAAAAAAAAACAATGCATTATATAATTTCAATATCAATAATAGTAACAGTCACGAAATAAATCAAATAGGCAATAAATAAAAGCGTTAAAATAAAATATAAATAAATATCGTACGGACTTGGCAGGTAGTGGACCGTTTCAATCTCTAGTAATTAATTAGTTTAAAGAACAATGGGACAATTTCCGCATTTAAAAATGTTATTTTTTTTTAATTTATTACCATTGTTGATAGAGACACAAGGCAGGACACCTGCTGTCATCCATCACGGAACCACAGACGGTGAAAACTATGTTAAACACATCATTCATGGTAACAGTATGTACCTATATATTATATGTTATTAATAAATAATAATAGTTGTTTGTGCCGGGTTCCTATTGAGATTTTATACAAAAACTAGCTGACCCAGCAAATGTTTTGCCATATAAATTTTCATTACCTATTTCTAGCTTAAGGGTAAACGTTCGGTTGGAGCGCGAAATTCAAATTTTATCACGTTTTTTGCAAATTGCAGCTCAGTTATAGGTCGTAAGTTATCAACATGTTATTTGCGAGAAGAACGGTAGTATATTTACTGATTAATAACAAAAGTAATCATCAACATATTCCTCCAAGGTATATTAGTAACATTTTCATAAAATAGTCGTATATGTCAGTCCTTAAGGGTACCTATAAAAAATAGTTTACGACCTATTCTCAGACCTATCGAATATAGGTATACAAAAAAAACATAAAAATTGGTCAAACCGTTTTGGAGGAGTTTGATGACGAGAATTTTTTGACCATATCAGGAAATAGCTATGCGTTTAGCAGTTCCTATTGTCAAATGCTGATTTTTTATTGATCTGGCATATCATGTGGGGCAGCGGGTAATTTCCATGTCATGCAAAGATCGGCCACGACATATACAAACCAAGTTTCAAAATTTAATTCCAAGATTTCATTTGTAATTTGATCACTTACAAGTGAAGGTAATCAAAGCGTGTTACAAATTAACGAATTCCTCGTAAACAGGAAATCCTTCAGATTAATCCTATTGTTATAGCTTCAAATCATATAATAATCCTGAAAGAGCAGCAATTAAATTTAAGGTTAGCGGAGCATGAAACAGAAAATCAATACTTCTAATGATTTCCGGTGATATAGAAATAGGACTATTCCACAATGCCGTCGCTTTTGTAGTTTTATTATAAAAACTGGTAAACTTTGTCGCCTTTAATTATAGCTGGACCATTTATTCTAGAAGGATCACAAACGCCCGGGTACCTATTATTCACTGCACCCTACAAACTCTGCGAGAACGGATGCAACGATACAAACAATTTTGTTATGGAATTCCCAATTTATATAGGGACGAAAGGAAAACAAATTTTCAAAAAACTATACGCAAGAGATTTTAACAACATTCATAATAAGAGGCCAAATGCTCCATTTAAAAGAAAAACGACAAGGCAACCATTTACTCCGTGTCCAACTTTGATTCAGAAAGAAATAATAGTGTCGACTGTAACTCAGAAATCAATAGAAGATCAAACAATTGCAACAGAAGAACCTGAAACTGTAACTGAAGAACCTGTAACCGTAACTGAAGAACCTGTAACTACTTATGAGAAACCTAAAACGACAAGTGAAAATCCTACAACTGCCAGTGATGAATCTTTATTTACTAGTGATATAAATTCAAAGTCAAAGAAAGTAGAAATTATTCATGTTGGTCCAAAGATTTGTCCCCTATTTCCTTCGAATGCTTGTGTAAAGAAAAAGAAGAATAATCGTGATGTAGTGAATGATATTATAAAAAATAATGATTTTTACGATATTTTAAAAAGTGATTACGATGTAAAGTAGTATGAAGATGATTATCAAAAGTCTTTATTATATTAGGTATTTACAATTATTTACACGAAAACATTAAATTAAACTAACTAACTGCCCGTGGGTAAAGTGCCCAGAAGGCTGGCAGCATTACCGCGCTGGATCGCAAGGCTAATCCTTTGACCGAGGTAAGTACCAGCCCTCTGGTCACCGGACAACGTTATGAGGCGCGTCGAGAGCTCTTTAAATAATCGCCGCACTTCGGGTCCCCAAGGCCCCAGAGTTTCCACACCAAAAGGAACAAATATGTAGCCGTCACCAAGGGCCGCATATTTGCGCCTTTTGATGCTCTCTGCTGTCGATGCCGCTGCGCCAGATGCCCTGTAAAGTAGTTGAATGTTATATAGTGATAATAGAAAGTTATAAAGAGTAGGTATACCTACATTTTTTACGTGTAATCACAGAATACTTAATAGTACAAGTACAGAAGATTCACTCCCCAAAATCAATCAAAGAAATAGGAACTCTTGCTACGTTAAAATAAAGTGCACTTCAGATCGCACAGCGCTTAATAACCTACTGTTATATTCACCTACAAGTCGCGTCTCTTTCTATCGCGTATCGCTTACCTTTTCTGACGACGTTAGGGTTGTCTTCAAATAAAAATAATTTAATCCGGATATTTAACTACCTATTAGCTATATACTTCGAATAAACCTAGTAGTATACTATTTATGTACCTATTCTGTGGTAGTAGTAGGTAGAACTATTTTTTTATCCACACGGCGTACGTTAGTGTGTGTCGCGTGCTGATATACGAAATTAATAGTTACCGAAAATTAAGTAGGTAATAAAAATACATTGTTCATACTGATTTTGTTTAATTTGACAACGATAGTTAGGATCGCGATCGCGAAGTAGTCGTGACGAACAAAATTCGCGCGGCGTGCGTCACTGCTCGATCGTGAGTCCCTTCTGGACTAGCCGCGGCAACGCGGCCGCCGCTTGTACTTGCGTTTTCGATACCTACACGCGGAGTGAGACAGGCCTGGTGTAATACAGTCTAATTAGACATATATATACAAGTAGAGAATGCACCTTGCGGATAAAACTGTTTTCGTCTTCGTATTATTATATAAATAAAAAAAAATACTCTAGAGTTCCTCGTTCGCTCGTGACATAAGACTGCTTTATACCTTAGTGCTTAATCTACTATTATTCAAAATCAAAACTAATTTATTTAGTTTAGGCCCTAATAAGGCACTTATGAATGTCAAAAGTTACAGTTTTACAATAGACTCTACTACCGGTTCGGAATACACTTGAACTGAGAAGACTCTGGCAAGAAACTCAGCAAGGCTTCTTTTTTTGGTGGATCTTTTTTTTTTTATTTTACGTAATTACAGTTTTAAATATACATAAACTAAACTATTTAAATAGAAACAAATAAGTACAATCACAGGTTTATAGTTAAGCTAAAATATATTTTTTTTCAATTGGAGGTGCGTGGGATTTATGTTTCGCAATTATGAGTTTTGTTTATTTACTTTAAAATTATTATTAAAATATATTGAACTAATACAAATTATTGAAACTTATATTTTCTTGTTTTGGTATAAGATTCACATATAATGAGACCTTTTGTCGAAAACGACCGACTTAGTTTAAAATTACATATGATAAGATATTTTTTTTTTGCAAAATTCGGGAATTACATACATTCGTTACATAGGGTCGGCTTTTCCAATAATTTGGTGCCATTTTTGTCATTGATGGGCGTATCCCTCCTTCAGGCCTAACTGTTTCAGGTCCCGCTGGACATTTGTAAGACATGTGGCTGGTGGTCTACCCCTTTCCCTCCTATTATTATTATACAAAGCCATAGAAAGACATTTATTCACGACATTATGAACTAAACTATAAAAGATATTTAATAGTCGAAAGGATTCGTCAAAATCTGTCTATACGTTTTTTGCGATTTGAGACATAGTTCTATCCTTAATAACATGATAACTATAATTACTTTACAGGTGCAATTAATTATAATAGCATCGCTAGAGACCTGTCTTGCTAGCTTACCCTGGGAAAAATGGTCGTGGGCTTTGCCCCAAGGACCAATAGAGCACTTTTTCCGTAGAAAACAAGAAATACCTGTCAAAACGCCAGATTGTGAATGTCCTCCATATGAAGGTAACATTTTATTTGTAGAAACTATAATGTATGCTGTTGCTGAAAGGGTATTGAAATACACCTTATATAGGTCAAGCAAAAAATTATTTTGAGTGGAAAACAAACAATGCAAATTTCAAAAAAATATCAATACTTAAATTTACCATTCAAATACGTAAGTCTACTGAGTACATATTAAATTATTCGAACACTAATAATAGCTATTTTGCCCTGCCACTACGTTTCTGAGTTTGTAAATTGTCATAACCTGAAATATGCACACTAACCGTAGAATTCCTGCTTAAATACCGTTTCAAAATCATGATGTATAATTGGGAAAATGACAGTGTCAAAAATAAATGACCAAACAATAACTAATGCATAAAACATCTAAAAACACGTGGAAACAACAAATATGTTGTACATTTAATGCATTTTATGATTTTTAATTACCAGTGGAACCACTAAGAGTAGATGATTTGATGCTGTGAAACTATGACGTCATAGTGTAATATTTCATACAAAATTCCTTATAAACGATCGTTTTGACATTTATTAAAAAGTAGCTGATTTGATATGTCAGTCAACTACCCTATAATACAGACTCTTTTTTCGAGGGAGATAGACAGATTGTCTGTTAGAGCAACACTTATAAGCTAGTTGTGAACCAAGCCCGGAATTATTGTATTTATTTTCGTTGACAGCAGACAGACTGTCCATCCAATAGGTAGCCATCATGGTTGACGGAGATGAGGTGACCAAGGACGTTGCTACTGTTGACCTTAGCCTTAGCCTAGAAAGTAGGCAAATTGCCAACTTGTCCTACTAATATGCGAAAGTTTGTGAGTATGGACGGATGTTTGTTACTCTTTCATGCATAAACTACTGAACGGATATCGATGAAATTTGGAACACAGATAGTTAACACATAGGATACTTTTATTCCGGGAAAACGTAAGATCCCTTGGGAACGCGGGTGAAACCGCGGGACGGAAGCTAGTAAGACGCGGGTCAGAAGAGCTCGCCTATCTTCCTCACCAGAATCCCAACATCAAGTACAAATATTGGATTCATCAAAACGAATCATATGCCCTCAAACTCGAGGGGCTTGCTAATTGTCACTGAAAAGTTTCACTATAAAACTCCTGGCTCCATCATCAGATGAGCTCTAAGATATATCATAGTTAACTAAACTACATACTTAGTATCAATTCGATACGACAATAGGGTAGTTGACACTGTCAAAAATAAACGACCAAACACTAACCAATGCATAAAACATCTAAAAACACGTAGAAACATCAAGTATGCTGTATGTACATTTAACGCTTTTTATGATTTTGAATTACCAGTAGAACCACTAACAGCAGATTTGATGCTGTGAAACTATGACGTCATAGTGTAGTATTCCATACAAAATTCCATTCCAATTCCTTTCAATTCCAACTATTAAAAGGAGCTGATTTGATATGTCAGGAAACTACCCTAGAAGTAGATTAAATTGACAAGGATATTTCGCAAATTTTTCAAATATCGTTTTTTTTAGAATGCAAATTGGAATACAAAATCAACGAAGATATGGCAGATTTCCTTCACTTGCGCGGCGTTCTTAAAGATGAAGACTTAAAGAATTTCAATGAATACTTAAAAGAACCAAAACAGAACCAATTTATACAATCGAGAAGGTTGAATTCTGAACCAGCCTGCTGTTGTCCCCCAAGAAGTGTTATGATGCCGACTTTCATCACTGAGAACAAATTTGACGAGGTGGTGAAGAGGATTGAAGAACAGAACTCTCCTATGCCAGATGCTCAATAAAAAGTCAAGGGGGGTGTTCCAAAAATCCCGCGAAATTCAAATTTCGTTACGTTTTTTGCTAATACGTATACCTATTGATTATTGTATGTATACAGAATGCGTTTTAAACTGTTTTTTCTTAAAAACTGTCAGATTACAGTTCCTACATAGTCATTTATTTATACTCTTAACCCTGTTGCTGGCTGTGCTATGGGCGCCGGCCATCTGACAGCGGAGGTCACTGATAGCACAGAGGATAATGATAGTTAGCTAGCTAACTTTGATTTTCCAGAAACAAAAGCGTTTAAATGCCGTCACACGGTTGTCCACTATAAAGGGAAAATCTGTGACATGCTTGTCGACGCCCTGTCGGATAAGTGTTTTTGAAGCTTCTCTTTTTGTTATTTATTTCATGACTTTTTATTATGATAGTTCTGCCAGGCTTAAGGCGATGATAGCTGAGTGTGACGTTGACTACCTTGGCACGGTGGATTCGAATCTTGTACAACAACAAGGAAAACAACTATATCACGGTGCTAAAGTATTTTGCAGTAGCCTAGTTGCCTACCACTCTCGATGAAAATCTGTCGTCAAGCACCTAACTAGTGTATTCCGACAGCTGAACTTGTGAGCCAGTTCCCTACTAGGCTCCGTTTGCTTATCACCTTCGACCACGTCAACACTGACCACGGTGAGATTTTGGTCATATCCATATAAATATAAAATTCAAAAGGCATTACAATTCGATTCTACCAAAGGCTACGTGTAAAACCAATAGGTAGTTACATAAAATATTTTCCGTATTTTTAAATTGAATATTTTATAGTCTAATAATTCCAATATTCGTAGTTTTGATTCATATGAAAGTTATTGGTCACGTATCAAAGGAATAACACATCAATAAAATGTACACTATTCAAGTATTAATTATTTTTGCAATGTTACGTTATTCCGTTTCCGTGAACACATCACAGGAAACGACGGGTTGCACAGGTACCATTGCATTTTTAACCTCCTTAAAAAAATGCCTTTGAAAGAGACTTTAGGTACTCTTATTTTAAAAGTTAATAAAAAAATAAATATTTTTTTGAAATCCGAAATCCAAAGTCATACCATATTCAGTATGTTACAATATTTTTGGAACATGACATTTTTCTTTTTTACTAAATTTTTATTATTGTTATTACATTAAACTTACCGAGTTAGTAGGTTTAGTTCGAATTTTGTCAATATTTACTCCCTTCCCAGTATTTAAATATATACCTACCTTAAGTACACATACGTACCTAAATCCAATGACAATACAACAATATGTGATTAAGCTTGTCTGATGATGAGCTGAATAAGAAAAAAGTTTCTACTTTTTTTTTAATTTATACTTATATTTTTTTCAGGCCACTGTCCGAATAAGCCCCCAATAATATTCCTGCCTGTTATTATTAAGGTATTCAGGTATCCTAATATGGTTAATCTCAACATGAGTCATATCCTAGATAACGCTTCGATGTCACTACTTGGATAATATCATACAGTTATCTATTAATAAAATAAGTTTTTTTTTATCGATTTAATAATTGAAATATAAATTAAATATTAAATCCACAAAGGTTTAGACAACCAGAGCTATTTTTCCAGTCTGGGTGCTAGTTAACATAAGACAGTATAGTACTTCAACCTACTATGGGGAATTCAGATAAATAATAACCTCTGCACTCCGTAGCAAATAATCTTTTAATTTAATTAAAATTCCCACATATACATAGAACAAATATTTTGACAAGACACGAATAGAAAATAATGAATGCGATTGACAAGTACGGAAAACAAAAAGTTTTAGTAAAACGGCTACCATTGTACTAAAACCTAACTAAACTGACTGACTATGACTCGAAGAAGATTTAACATGACTTGAACTTTGAAACTTGACGATTGACGAGAATTTAATACATGAAGAATATAAAAATACCTACATTGCTCAACTTGACACTGGCAAAATACACAAAGTGCGATGCCAAAATTATACATTACAAACAAAATAAATACTTATTAGTGAAATGATTAATAAAATTGTGATTTTCAAAAATAATTAAATTTAAATATATTGTAAAATGTTTTTAAGTGCTGTGGAGTGGATGGTATTATGCATTTGTAAAGTGCTATTAGTGCTGTGGAGTGGATGCCATTATGCGACCGCTATGTTGTACGGTACATTTAATTAAGTATGGCTACCTTTAATTATTATTTACTATGAAATATCGGACGTGTTCAGGTGATATTTAAGTGCATACAGTCTGTATTTATAGAAAATATATTATAGTAAATTTAGACAGGTGTTTTTTTAGTGAACGTCCATGGGTGATGGGTCATACAAAATTGGGCATAATACCAACAGAACATAATAGGCTAATTTACACATAGAATATTATTAAATCACTATCACAACATAGTATAAAACAAAGTCGCTTCCCGTCTGTCTGTCCGTATGTATGCATAGATCTTTAAAACTACGCCACAGATTTTGATGCGGTTTTTATAGATAGAGTAAGATTCAAGAGGAAGGTTTATATGTATAATGCATGTATATTATAGTAATGAAAAGCCGGGCGAAGCCGGGGCGGGTCGCTAGTTTTATATAATACAATATTACAACTAACTGCATACCTATCGCATAGTAAAACTTTTGATATAATTATTTAGTTAACCTAATAAATTATATTAATTGGTTAAATATTATTTATTAAAAACCTTTTACAGTTCATTTACAAAAAAAAATATGTACAAAAGAAGTCGTATTAGTTACACCATTTATAACTCAAGTATAGTATGACACAACTTAGATGAAGCATCGGCAAATTTCGTAAAATCGATCGTTCTCGAAAAGAGTGCGCCTACAACATTACTCATGTGTTAAAAAATGATCGGCGAAAATGATCTTGTTGAACGTTGAATGGCGCGATACTGAATTATTTTTATTTGTTGTGTAAATCGGAAGTGAAGTGTACGAAAACGATTCGCTGATGCTACATCTAAGTTGTGTCATACTGTACCTGGCTAGACAATTTTTCATGATTTTTGGAATTGTCTTCGTCCGGAATAGAATAATAAGTATTAAAATATATAAATAATTTACATAAAAAAATAACATAGGAAGATATCCAAATACGTATAAAATACCTACTTAAATCGAAATGTCAAGGTTGGGGTAGATAGGTAGGGGTAGGTAGGTGCCAGTATTTTTTATTTTCAAGGCAGGACAAAGTCTGCCGGGCCAACTAGTGTACTTTTTAAAAAAAATCCTCGAGGCGGCCGCTACTGCCGATCAACGGCAATAAATTGCATTGAAGAATGTTCCATTAATTTATTAATAAAAAATATACGATCGCACTAATGAGTATTCTTAATTTAAAGCAAGTAAGGTATTAACAAATTATTTTCTAATAGGTTGTAATACTTTTTAATTATATATGAAGAAAATTATGGCTTCCATTAGAACATTTAAAATTACCAGCACGAATTACTTAGGTACGTACATCTATTAATTATATTATAACAAAATATATAAATAAAAATAAAGTATAAACGAGGAGACTGAATCAAAACATAAACACGACATTTTTTACTGAATTTACCCCTTGTTGCTGATGTGCAGGGTCGATTCTATGCCGAGACAAAGCCCAGACAGGCTTATAAATAATCAGGTACAGAATGAAACAACTTAGATGAAGCATCGGCAAAATTCGTAAAATCGATCATATCCGAAAAGAGTGCGCCTACAACAATACCCATGTTTATTAGTACTTTAGGCGAAAATGTTCTTGTTGAACGTTGAATGGCGCGATAATGAATGATTGTTATTAGTTGTGTAAATCGGAAGTGAAGTGTAGATATATGATTTGCCGATGCTACATCTAAGTTGTGTCATACTAAGTATCGAATCTATCAATACACGAGAGTCACTATTATATAATCAAACAGGTGGTCTCCGAATAAAAAACAGAGTACAACTTGCCAAACAATGAAGACTAAAAAAGTCAAGAACAATTTTAAGTGAGTGCTAATAAAGAGCTATTGACAGTTGGCACAGAAAAAATTATAGAGAGAAAAGTCATGGCGGTGAGTTATCTTTTTACCTAGATTTGTTTATAGTAAAAACTATAAATTTATTCAGTAATCTTTATATAACATTATCATGTCAGCCGAAAGACGCCCACTGCAGTGCTGGATAAAGGCCTCCTCCAAGGATCTCCACGATAGCCGGTCTTGCGCTACCCGCATCCAGCGTTTCCCGACGTTCACAAGATCTTTATAATTATGATTCAATATCCCTGCCTAAAACGATGGCCTTAAGGCGACGATAGCTCAGTGGTAGTGTCGTTGAATACGAAACAAAGGTCGCGGGTTCGAACCTTACAATGAGTTTAAGCTTTCGAAAGAAAATATCGTGTGGAAACCATAACATGGTAATAGGATACTTTGCAGAACCCGACTAGTTGGCTACCACCCTGAAGTTAAAAGTTAAAATCTATCACCAAGCATTGATGTTCCGACAGCTGCACTTAAGAACTTACTAAATATATTTCTTTGCAATTAAAAGATCTTATTAATTTACAATTCCATGAAAATTTTGTAAATTGCAAATTTCATAATAAATTATTACCTACGCACACCAGACGCCCGCAAATTGGCATAATATTGCCAAGTGCATTAATTTACCCATTTTCCGTTTTGATATAGCTATCTGATGATATTTAGCTGAACGTTGATTAATATTATGTTAAAATAGATAGATAATTCGTACGCATGAGTCTCCATGTTGACATTTATCCAGTCGTCTGTCATCATTCAATATTTGCAAAATATATTTTAGTTGAAAATCTACATTTATATTTTCAGCTGAAAACAGAACTGCTAGTATTTTTGCTAACAATTATATCAATAACGCACCAATCCATCGTCGGTGTGACGTATATGGATCACTTTGATTTCGAGCAGAGATACAGTGACGTCAACGAATGTGATCCATTTTACTGGCACCCGCTACATTTGCCGCAAAAATGCATGCACATGTTTCAGGATTTAATACGCTCGAAAATAGCATCTGAATTCAATGCACCTGTGAGAGTAGTAAAAGAGAGAGAAAGCATTGTTTATGAAAGACCTCGCACACGCCATTATAAATATGAAATAGATCCTGATATGATGCAGATGGCTAGTGATTTTAATTTTGACTTTGCTAGTGAAAATTTTCTATCTGATAAAAACATAAATTCCTTACCGCCATATGAAAGGATGCTAGCACTCCTTACAAGGGATGTGTATAATAGACCAACTGCTCCTATTGTAGGAATGGTGCCTCATCTGGGTCCAGTAGCTGTTTATAAGCAGCCGGTGTCGAAACAGAGTGAAATTTTGATGAAAACAATTGCTAAATCTTATGCTGATGCTAATAAAAAAAAACATGGGAAGTCAAAAGGCTATGTTCGGGTTTATAAGCAAGGAGAAGATGGGAAGATAGTAAAGGAGAGAGATGATTTTTTTGATGGTGAAAAAAAGTAAAGATATCTGAAAAATTATAATTTTATAGAAAGTTATACGATTATTGTTAATGTTGTTAGAATTAAAGAAATTGTTTTTATTAAAAATTGTTGTCATTCGCCGATCGATCAACTAGGAATTTTGAAGTGATGATTACTTCGACTTAGTTGATAAAGTAATGTTTGCATAATTAGTAATACGTAAGTACTATCATGATTTCAAAAAAGAGCAAGTGTAAGTACTGCATTGTTTTGAACCCTTTGTCTTGAATGAAAAATTTGTATTGTTCAGTCCGAGAAAGAAAATCAAGTCCTATGGTTGGTCGGAAATAAAAAGTCAACGAAAGTTTGTGTGAATTAAAAAAAAATATTCATTATGAGTGATTTAAAAACAATTTTAATGGTAAATATTTATATTTTTATCTATAAATAATTGCTTTTACCTATTCACTTTTTTTTAGATTTATGGTCTATGATTATTATAGACAGCACTTTCACTACGACTACATAGATACCTATTTAAAATTAAATTCTTTCACCACAATATTTGTTTACACTTTACATGACATTAAAATTCTTTTTTGACTAGCGGAGAAGTACAAATTAGCCTGACCTTTAGCCATGTTTACAATATTTTAGAAAATTATACGATCTTAAAGCTTAGCGAGACACTCTCTTCTGATGACTAATTTTCAATATACTTTCTCCATCAGCATTTGCAAATTTAAACAGTTCCATTTTCATAATTTTCACTGCTCCACAGTAAATCAAGACTTTCCAAGTATTTTTTAATTTCAGTCCATCATCAGCATACACTTCTTACACTTCGGAAGATGTACTATCGCCGGTATAAATTACATGGATCCCATAAGACAACGTGATTTACAACCCGAAGATCCTTGCAATCCTTTGTATTGGTACCCAAGAGCTTTACCAGAAAGATGTTATATAAAACCAGATCCCCCATCCATAAAACCTGAGTTTCCACCTATACCTATGCCAATACCGGTACCATTTCCTCAACCGTTGGCAATGCCCTTTCCCCACATGATTCCGTCTCCTATGATTCCATCACCAATTATGGGACCACCTGTTCCTTTGCCGTTTGGAGTTCCATTACGCCAGTCTATACCAGCTGTTCCTCCATACCCAGCACCACCATTTCCGTATTCACCTCCGTTTGGTGGTGATCCATTTGGTCATGATCAGGCTGGTCTTATACCAGGGCTACCAGGCTTGGTATCTCGCGATGGAGGGATAAATATTCTTCCATTCTCCGATGTATACGCCGACATATTGGAGAAATACAAGCAGAAGAAGATCAGGAAAAGTTTGGAAAAGGTTTTCGGTAAATATGGGAAACGTAGAAGGAGATACAGGAATAAGAGGAAGCTACGTCACTGGTGATATACTTAGTATTATCTTAGGTGACTAACTCGAGGTGTTTAATATAAAAAGTATGGGCAGTTTTATGTTTTATTTTGACGATTCCTTTTTAATTGCCAGATTGAAGTTTAGAAATCGTTCAAAGGAACACTCAGTTCAAAATTAGAATTCTCGTGTTTCGAGAGGATTGAAATTCAGAGACTTGTCAAGACATGGTGACATATTGCCAGGCTCATTAATACCCTTCACCTTTCGTCACGGCATTCGACATCACTGCTACTGAGCTATCAAATCATCGCCTTAAGGGGGGGGGGGGGGGGAATCATCAATATATTCTTCCAACATTTTCATGAAATAGTCGGATAATGCAGTCATACACCTTGGAGGAATATGTTGATGATTTCTTTTGTTATTAATCAGTAAATATACTTCAATTCTTCTCGCAAATAACATCTTGATAGCATACGACCTATAACTGAGCTGTAATTTGCAAAAAACGTGAAAAAATTTGAATTTCGCGCTCCAACCGAACGTTTACCCTTAAACATGGTAGTCAGTCAGGGGAGTATAGCAAAGTACCATAGAATTTCCTCAAGACGTAAGCCCAAACTCAATATAGGATTTGAACTCACGATCGACGTCTCAGTAATGTTACGACAGTGACACTTGGCGACAGAATGACACAAAGAATACATAAAAATTTTAATTGATAATTCGTTTAATTGCATAAAATTTTTCATGTTATAATAATAATAAACAAGATAATGAACATTCTAAAACTGTGAATATAAAATTTTACTAATTTTAAAACATCATAAGGAAAAGAACTCCTTTACAAACACCTTATTTAGAACTCCGATTATCCATATAAATTAAAAGTGTATATACCTATATATCATGAAATATGTATACTTATGACGTGATATATTCACACAATTAATTATAATTGTATAATTAATTAATTATAAATTTTATTTAACCTGTTTTAAATTTGTAGAAATAGGGTAGTTGACAGTGTCAAAAATAAATGACCAAACACTAACCAATGCATAAAACATCTAAAAACACGTGGAGATATCAAATATGTTGTTCATATAATGCTTTTTATGATTTTAAATTACCATTGGAACCACTAAGAGTAGATGATTTGATGCTATGAAACTATGACGTCATAATGTAATATTTCATACAAAATTCCTTATAAACTATCGTTATGACATTTATTAAAAAGTAGCTGATTTGATGTGTCAGTCAACTACCCTATTGTATTTTTAAAATAATTATTTTATTTAAATACTTAACTACTTACAGTTTTAACCGCATCTTAAGTCATCGTTATATAGGTACTATAAAAGGTACACCACTTATATTTGAAAATGTATACAATTGATACTGTTCTTATCAAAAAAAATATGCCGAAAACCGAAACTCCCCAAAAAAAAATTTATTTGTAATCTGTGAGGCAATCACGTAACAGTTTCAATCAGATTCAATCTTTAAATATACATAGTTGAAAATATTTCCATGAGCATCACCTAAATAGCCTCCTTCAAAGACAATAAAATTATTATGGGCCTACCTTGGACCTACCATTATAAAAACGGTTCATAAACAAAAGTTTTAAAAATACATACAAGCCATTTGAGAACCTCCTCCTTTTTTGAAGGAGGTTAAAAAAAGAGTGCAATGCCGTTATTTTGTTGTTTTGTCAAAAAATATCATGACTTAAATCTTACAGGTATAAATTCTACTAGGTACTAATATTGATAGCTACATTGAATAACCCTGTATAATGTTTAAGCATTTTCATCAAGCATTTGGTATAAAGTATTTAGGTGTAGAAATTTGGAATTTACCAATATTATTATGACTTAAGCAACGATTGAAACAATTCTTTAAGTACCTCTTCCTAACGTAACTTATTTAACACTTGAAATACAATTATCAATAACTTTTAATTAATAATTAATGGACGGAATACCTGAGGGCTCCAAATATTAATTTACAAAGGTTAAAACTAACTTATCTACTTTATATAATATCTTATATCTATATTAAATAAATATAATTAATTAAGTACATCTGTCCGACAGGAGATTCAGATTTTTCCATAAAACACCTTATAGTCCTAGAAATTCATGCAATTTTTCTGGTACATAATATTGGCTGCAGTTTTTTTAAACAGGGATAATAAAAATCCATTAAACAAAACAAAATATATGTTACAATTTAAACCTTAGTGCAAATAACTTACGGCAATATTTTTTTCGAACCCACAGAAATTATACCATAATAGAAACGCGACCGGTATTTTAATTTTGCGGGGAAATAAAATATCATATCATTTCGATAATACAATTAAATTATTTTTGTACAAATGTTTGTATTTCGAATTGATTCTTTTGAGCCAAATATTTACTTTTTTCATGGTATTTCCTACCAAATTAATTTTGAGTCTTGCGCATTGCTTGATGCAAAAAAATACTGATCGCTGGCGACTGTGAGTTTCTATAGCACCAGTATGTAAAGTGTACACCACTCGCCTATGTTTCAATCAGTCAACAATGCCTAATGGCTCTCTCTCGCTGCTACATTTTGATCCGCTTAAAGAGAGCGTACTCACATACATCCATTTAAAAAATCATTTTTTTAATAAAAAAAAAGTATGGCGGATTATAGTTTGTGAAATTGTACGTGGTAGCGAATCGCATAACAAAAAAAAAAACGATCACTCAACGGATCACTTTATCGGCCTTCATCGTAGGTATTTGTTTATCAAAATGTCACGTACTACGTGCTGCACTCTAACGTACTCCATTTGTAATGCGCTTAGATTACCACAAATAACAGTCCACCGACTACTATCATATTTTTTTAACAAATACGTAAGTATATAAACATTAAGTAGTAAATGTAGACGTTATTTTCGGTTGCATTTTTTAGTATTTTTTTAATTAATTTTATTTTGAAGAAACCGGTTGCCCTCTCATTTTTATCTGACGTACCATAGACAAAATTGTCAATTTTGTTTCAAAATTAACACATTAAGTAAGTGATATGCAAAGAGTAAAGGGATATTGCAGTCTGCACGTACTCTTTCTTACCCATTAAATGGGGGCTATTATTTCTTAAAGTTGCGCCTGGGCAAGCTCAGTCTGTCACGCTCGCTCTCGCTTGAAACCATATTCTCTTTATATTTATTGCTATTTTACATCTTACCTTTTCTTAACTTCTTATTGTTTTCAGTTAGAGTGATTGTAAAAATCTATTTTATTGTTTTTGTCATACATACGTAAAAATTTAATACAATTTAACAATTATGATATTTTAATTGCATTCTAATTTTAAATTTATGTAACTTGCCAGTTATAGTGTGTTCTATTTTCAAAATTGTAATAGTTTACTGCATAAAAGGGTGCAATCTAATTTCAAAACAGATACTGGCTGCCCCCGCGCTTATACTTGCGTTCTCAGGATAAAAAGTAACGTATATATTACTTCAGATCCAAGTGTATATATCTACTAAGTACCAAATACGGTCACAGAAAGACTGCAATACTTTCTCACATAGTGTGTATGTGTATGTGTATGTGTATGTGTGCGTGCTATAGTGATGCTATTGTGTTTTGTTAAAATACTCATCTGCCTAAATCTAAATATAATTAAATATGTTCCTATAACTACTTAATTTCATGGTACCTAATCTTATTGGAATGTCTAGTATGGACGGTTTAAGTTCTACTTATAAATTACTAGCTTATTTACTTATCTACTACTTCTATACTAGTTTTCTAATATATATAGGTATATAGATAATAATATATCAATGACACAATAATATGATGTTACAAAATTATATCGAAATTTAGTAAATAAAATTGTTCAAATTGACATTGCTAAAATACTTTACCTTTTTGCTACATTGTTATATTTTGACAACTCACTACTAAGTTTCAGTTCTAAAATAGTATTATTATTTTTAAAGTTTTTAATTACAAAGATCAATAACAATTATAATTTATAATACAATAAAAAAATAGTATAATAATCAGACCTAAAATCCGATATGCTACAGTTGCCTTATAATTGCGAAACAAACAACCGAACGGAGCATATGAAATTTACCTAAATTTAATTCTAAACACTGCCACAATTCATTAAATTTCCGCAAAATAATATTTGAAGTTTAACAATAAACATAAAAATACAAGCAATTCCATTTTGATAGAAAAAAAAAATTTTTGTTACCCATTTTTGCAACTGTACAAAGGATAACAATACGCGTCTTTGTCCTGGTTGTTATTAAATACTTTTAGATAATAATAACCTATATTGAATGTGAATAGGTATAAGTACAATAGTGTTGTCGCGCACAAAACCACACACATTAGTGATGTATTGTTTACTGACCTAATAATGGGTTACTAAGTTACTAAAGCAAAAAGCCTTTCGCCCTTTTATCCCTCTAAGTAGATCATATCTGAATAATATATATTAATAAACTATTACGTACAGTACAGTACCTAACTTGATTATAACCTTAATTATTGGTTATAATATCAGATGATAGTTAAAAGGCACTGTTGGAATGCTGAGAAAATTATTTATTTAAGGGTATACCTTCGGTTGGAGCGCGAAATTCAAATTTTATCAAGTTGTTTGCTAATTGCAGCTCAGTTATAGGTCGTAAGTTATCAACATGTTATTTGCGAGAAGAATGGTAGTATATTTACTGATTAATAACAAAAGAAATCATCAATTTATTCCTTCAAGGTATATTACTGACATATACGACTATTTCATGAAAATGTTACTAATATACCTTCAAGCCTCTCCTCACCCATTTTCTCCCAATAAGCTTTTAACATATATATATAGGTATATAACAGTAGGTACATTATTACTGACATATACGACTATTTCATGAAAATGTTACTAATATACCTTGGAGGAATATGTTGATGATTTATTTGTTATTAATCAGTAAATATAGTACCATTCTTCTCGCAAATAAAATGTTGATAACTTACGACCTATAATTGAGCTGCAATTAGCAAAAAACGTGATAAAATTTGAATTTCGCGCTCCAACCGAACGTTCCCCTTAAAACAAAATATTTTATATATCTATTAAAAAAAATCTACGTTTTCTACGCTTACCTACATTTTAACGCGTGCGTAAATATTACCTAACGTAATATTATATAACACAATATATATATATAAACACGTAAATGAGTGCGACAAAAACCGCGCGTAATGCGAACTAATAATTACATCAAAAACCCACTATACAAATTAATAAAAATAGTAGCACACTTTGCCAAGATCAGGTTTTCTTTAAAACGAGCGTTTATATTTTTTAAAGCTTTTTTTTTAAACTATCTTCGTGCCAAAATGTCAGTGTTCGAACAAAAAACATCACGTTACATTTGTAAGCAAAGATTACATCACAAACCGATATTACGCGTTCAAAAATAATACTATTATTAATTTCTTGTAAAAAAAAGGGATCATACAAATATAGCTCTTATTTGTATCTAGAAAAGAGTAAGCTTTATCTACTTGTTTGATTCAATTACTATTGGTCACGATTTTGAGCGATATATTTATGTACTGATAAATTGTATCCTGGGAATTCGCTAAAACCCGTATAAAAAATCAATTGATTATGTTTTGAGTCGATATTAAAACAATGGAATATAAATTCAGGACCTAGGACGTGAGGTTTATTTTCAAATACAACATTCTACTCATGTTGGAAGCAGATGGCATACAGTAATTGGATCTACGCTACGTAATTTGAGGCCTCGTCACCAAGCGGTCCAATACACGATGTACTTTTACTCGTCCTACAGGTGATGTGAAAACATTAATCAGAAATACGTACTCGTAACATTGACACAACGAAACAGTCGATTATGAAAAGTCATATTTTACCAATTTGGCACTTTTTTTATGGTTATTAAAGTTCCTTATGCATTGGATTACGTCGAAAAAATTATAAAGACTATTGACGTAGGTAAATGTATAGATTTGAGCACTCAATAGCCTTAAATTCCAATTGTTATTGAAATATCAGAGCTATATACATCACAATAAGCAGTACATTTGATTAACAGACAGTATAACGAAATACAAAATGTTTATAGACACAGATATAAACAAGAAAACCACCTGATTTCCTAAAGCTGATCGCTCACTTATCCGCGCCGTACATCAAAACGCGCTGCAGTCAATTTACTAACGGATGTTATTGAAAATCCCTTGCATCTAAAACTTTATGCTGAGGCGTGGGCTTATTTTTACTATTATACAGATGTAGCTATTATTTGACTGTATTAAATTGTTAATAGTATAGGGTAATATTCATTTTATGACTTAAAAAAAATTAGCGTCGCAAGATTGCATAAGGTTTATATTAGGTACCAGTGGCGAGGGGTGAAATTATGGCGAGAGTAAGCCGTTCAAAAACACCTGTAATTTTATAATTACATTTTAAGCATGATAAAAGTGCCTTTAAAAAGATGAAAATGTGGGACTAGGATTCCTAAAAAGTAAGCCGATGGGAATCAGCTTGTATGGACCCTTCGCCACTGTTAGGTACAAAGATTTGTTGCGTACGGCACGTGCGGGGAAACTGAGCCATCACCTTTAATAAATGAGAAGAGGCTAGATTAAAAACGCATGGAAAATTAGAAAAGCCTTTTCTTCTTGACATCCTTCAAGCCTCTCCTCACCCATTTTATCCCAATAAGCTATTAACATACATATAGGTTTATATAACAGTACATTTATTAACATACATAAAACGAACAATCAATAAATGAAAAACTACCTCAGCCACGCTATAATATTTATTTAAACCGTGACATCTCATAATTACGAGTACATAACAAAAATTTTAAACAACAATTTTCGAATTTTGTAGATATTTAATTTAATATAGAGTAGGTTTGTAAATTTATTTTAATTATTTCATTTAATATGAGCTTTGCTATTTACATGAGTGCAAAACTACAGTATTAGTTCACTAAAACTAAAACTGTTGATACTATATTATAGAGCTGTGTTCGTTTGTAAAGTTTAAATAATTTCAAAGCACGAAGCATAAACACAGAGGGAACTTTTAATAGATTTGCACTAAACCGTCTAATTTTGATTTAAAATTCGAATAAGTACTTTACTACCATTCTTTGTACTATTGTAGTACACAAATTAAAGTTACAATAATCCGGAACTCACTACTTCTGTTTTTTATGCTAAATAATAAACATTACAATGTGATATGTTATTATCCTAAAGTTATTGCTCTGTTAATACACGTAAAATAATATTCTATAACTACAGCAACATGCGGTGTCTATAAAAAAATTGAAAGACGACAAACATACCAAATTAAAAATTAAGATTGTGTATGTAAAATATATGCGGCTAGCCTTCTTGGCACGCTACCGCTAGGCAGCGATTTGGGACAATTTTTTTACTTATAAGTAGCTACCTACTTATAAGTAAAAAAATTGTAGAAAGAAGTTTTTTTTTTTATGTACATAGTTAATGTTAATTTAGTTTAGATTATATAGTTTTAATTTGTATGTATATATATTTTAATTTGATTTAGTGTTCCTAAAATATAAAACTTTTGTTTGTGAACTATATTACGCTATATGACGTAACGGTAATCAGGATCTTATTGAATAATTTATAAAGTTACAAAATTAAACTGTCAATGGAAAATTTTTGGAGCGACATCTATCGATCTTTAATTGTGTATCACGAAAGATATTGTTACAACCTTTTTATAAAAAAAAGTTTATTCATAACATTTTAAAATTCATGGTAAAAGTAATCCAATTTTTTTAATATTAATCATATTTTTTTTATTAAAGGATTATAGACACCGCACTTAAAATTATATCATTGCTAACATTATAATATTATCACTATAATTAATTGTAAGTAAATACCTAAAACTACAGATCATCAAATAAAAAGATCTAATACATTTTACATCCAAATCGATATTTTTTGTGATGTTCAGTGGAATGCTCCGAGAAGAATTTTCTATTTATGATTAAAATCTCCTTCATAATGGACGGAAATTATGATAAGTGACTTAATTATTACTACAATAATTTCATTAATAACTTATTGTCTTATGACGTAAACAATAACAGCTGCATAAAGAAAGGCCCAATGAGAAAGCATAATTAAAAATAATAAAAATTTACAAGATGCCCAGCATTAATGAATAAGTCTGAAGTATCTTATAACAGAGTACCTACCATTTTTATATAGTCATATTTTTATTTCTTGTATTTTTCTATAGACCACATTCTCTGTTATAAGTCAGGCTTACTTATTACTTTCAACCAATAACTAGGATTATACAAAAAAGTAATCTACTCGTAATATTCGATCGATAATATTTTTAGTTCGATTACGTCACTTCTATAATTCTAACTGTTTCCCCACTGAAACTGACAGCCTGATCTCAGAACTTCTGACTGACAGCAGGCTGCTCAGGCGGAGTAACATTCATCCCCATGTTATCGTAAGAGAAGTCCAAAGTAGTATCTTCAGCAGGGTGTCTGTTGCTTAAAGCTGTGCTGATTGTCTTGGGTGTGGTTGCACCTTGACTCTTCTCTGTTTGGGAAGTCCTGGTATCAAGGTCTCTCACATTCAGAGGCTGGTTTTGTCGTTTAGGTGGTTCAGGGTTTCTGATTTCCAATTTCAACTCGTGCTTTGGCTTCGGTAGCTCTGCGTGAGGATTGTGATGTGTGAGGTCGTTTGGGTACTGCTTCACGCGATTCTGGAAGTTTTTAAGTTTAAGATAGTTACTTACATATATATTTTTTATAAAGAGGTGGAATATTTAACTTCACCTGGAGGGAAATACTGGAGATAGCAAAGTTTACTCAAAGAAAATATTACTTTATTTTTAAAATTTGCATTAAAAGATTTTTGAAAACCCGCTTGCCACACTTGGGCATCAAACCGGCTAAAATGCGAAAAAATAGTATCCTGTACTTTTATGGCATCAATCGATAGGGTTAATCATAAGGATCAAATCTCTAACAAACATGGTAAATAAATGCACGGAATACCATGAAATCTAAACTTATACATTCAATCGAACAATATAAAGCACTTTTTACTCAATGGTCATTATAGTACCTGCTTACCCTAAAGGTGCAGTTAAAAACGAATAAGTACTATTAGGCCCACTGCACTAACGGCATATATCACTAACCTCCGGATTATATATGTGACAGATTTTCTATACAAATTCACATAATCCATATTTAACCCTATAAGACTTTGCTTGGTGCCAATTGAGCCTTAATATTCCAACGAAGATCCAAAACATTTTCTAATGCTAATAACACGAGCACAAAATTGAATTAAGGCGGTACACTAAAAGTGTTGATTTTACCTTAGCCGGCTGGAATTTCTGCTTGAAATACCTCCAGGAGAACCTGCCACGGCACAGAATGATGAGGATGAGCACCAGAACAGCTAATGCCACACCACTGACGATCAACGCAGTTTGGGCCTGCCGTTGCACACCTTTGGAACCAAATATCATGAAACCTCATCCTATTAATATTATGCATGGAAAACGTCAACAATATGAAATAACTTTCGCCCGCAGTTTCACCCGGTGGATCTTATATTTTCCCGGGAAAGTAGTCTATGTTATTATGACCGTCATGTGCCAAGATTCATACAAATCCGTTCTGTAGTTTTTACGTGAAAGAGTAACAAACATCCATACATATACGCATTAATAATATTAGTAGAATAATAGTTTATAGAAAAATTCCGCGGCCAGAATATAAATCGCTTTGCTCACTTAAAAATAAGGTGTTTTTAGGAGACTGGTTTTGGCTTCTTCTTCTCTTCATTTAACATACAGTAATGACATAAAGTCAATTAATGTAGTCGAAAGTTTATGCAAGCACATAGAAATACGAAAATCAACTTTATTTAGCAGCTGTAATGTTTTTAATGCCATGTAGAATTATGTTCGTTGTGGACAAAATATTCTTCGGTATTTTTCAATGGCGGAAACATTAATGCGTAATCCAATATTCGTTATATAGCAACTATCTAACTTAGCCAGAAGTCAACATAAAGAAACAAATTATTACAGCTCCTAAAACCATATATTAAAAAAAAAACGCTATGGCTCTAAATATTAGAACTAAGTTCACTTAGCAAACACACATTTGTATCTATTTTAACTTGAACGTGAAGTCAATAAACACATTCATAAAAGCACATAATTGAATAGTAATCACTGACTTAAATCTGTAATATGATGACTCGCTTGGCGGGGACACGGCCGTGTCCCCAGAATTAAGATGCATTTAATAAATAATTATCATGTTGGATTGTACAGGTAGACTATACAGCATCCACTTTTTGGTACTGATAAAGATTTTTTGAAATTATTTAATAATCGATGTATCTGAAAATCAGAGTCAGTAATTCACTGAGTCCCTTACAGCAAAGACAATGTCTCAAAACACTATATCTACTTTTTTTTGTTAACTATCTGTAACAAATGCAATGCTTTTTTAAAGTTTCAACAACACTATACAAAATTAATGAATATAGGCAATTCGCAATCATAGGTTCAATAAATACTAAATTCGCCAATGCAATAACACTATAAATTAAATTAAATTTAAATCTAATCAACATTGAAATGAATACCTACCACTCAGGTCGGTAGATGGCGCTGCTTCGTCCGATTTTCGCATGTACCTCAAGTCGAGAAGATACCCTGGAAAGAATATCAAAATATACGTTAGTCAAATAAAGGTATCAAAGGCTCTATGTTATGAGAATTACACTATATATTAACGTTACATTCCTTGTGTGATTAAGGTCGTAGAATCTAAGGGCACTTCGTCACTAGGCTTACAGTTAGCGGCAGGCTGTTTGCTTTCAGTTTGCCTCCCTATAATTTTTAAATGGAGTGTCCATACCGCGCGTAATGTACACAGTTTGCGGCGTTTCGCTCGCCGACAAACTGTAGGTATACATACATTGAGTTAGCTCATAGTAAATAGCAACCGATACGCCGCTCAGTCAATCAGCGGATAGTCCGCCGCTAACTGTGCGTCTAATGAGAACGCGCTCTAAGCCTACAATGAGCTCGAGGTTTCGTTAAAGGAAAACATCATGAGGAAAACGTAGCACGATAGTAGAGAACTTTGATAGAGCCGCGCACCTTCTTGTGTGATCTGGCATTCGTACTTGAGAGTCGGTTGCCTTTTATGCGTTGTAACAGCGACTCTTAGTAACTGAAGCACTAAGCAGACACTAAAATTATATCTACTAGACTAGACATGATAACAAAGGTAACCTATCATTTAGTTTCATTATCATCAAACCTTTTAATTGCCTACCTAGTCATTACTAACATAAGGTCGGATCAAATCAAACCTTTTTAATTGCCTAGTCATTACGAAGTTCGAATCAAATGTGTTCTATTTAATTGTCAGTGCGTGTCAGTGTCATATATTTTTTCTTGTTTTTCTTGCGATCAATAATAACTCTGCGTTATAAACAGACTGACTTTATGACTATTGAAATTGATTTATTAAATACATGAAGATTTTAAAATACGTTGCTCAACTTGACACTGGCAAAATACACAAACCGTGTGACGCCAAAAAGAAACAAAAAAAATACTCTACGTCGACCTGTATGTAGTGTCAGTCAATAGGGTAGTTGACACTGTCAAAAATAAATGACCAAACACTAACCAATGCTTAAAACATCTAAAAACACGAGGAAATATCAAATATGTTGTACATTTAATGCTTTTTATGATTTTTAATTACCAGTGGAACCACTAAGAGTAGATGATTTGATGCTGTGAAACTATGACGTCATAATGTAATATTTCATACAAAATTCCTTAAAAACTATCGTTTTGACATTTATTAAAAAGTAGCTGATTTGATGTGTCAGTCAACTACCCTATTCATGGCATGACTGGCAAGCAAATATCTAAATAGCTATAAGGTGACGATCCTTTTTACCCCGACTGGCATTATAACATACATACATATTGGCAATTCCCCTATGTATATAGGTAATAGGTAGTCACTAATTATAATAAGAATTATCAAGCCTATAAATTGATCATAAGGCTTACAGTACGGTCAGTTTAATATAAATAGGCCTTCATAAAAATACTCATGGGTCGTCAGAATTGTAACTTAGAAAGCTGATTTACCTAGCCTTTCTATTGATGCTTAAAAACATATCCCTCGCAACGCACCTTAGTACGTCTCTGGTGGATTCTGAGGGCCTGCTCCGAAAAACGATACACGTTGTCAAATTAATGACCAATAGAATATCAGCAAACTGACGAGACGTACATTTTGTGCAATTCTATTGGTTAATAATTTGACATTAGGTTCAAGATACCGTTTTTCGTACAAGGTAGACCATCTGGGGGCCTCTTCAGTTAAAGTTCGTTTCCAATCCAATTCAAATTTTACTAAAAAACGGTATTCCACTAAATAAAAGAAACCGAACCACGATTGGATTAAGGCTTTAACATAGGGTAAATGTGAGTTTTATGTGATTTAAGAATAACGCCTGCGTCCTCTGCTAAGTATTGTACCCAAATTCAAATAGAAAATCATAAAGTTCATTCTTTGACTGAGTGCACTGAGATTAAAATTTTTACATTAATGCCTATTTTACACAAAAAAAAACAATATTCATAAAGGACTGAAATTCATAAAAATGAAAATCAAAACTATATTAACTGTTGCATGATTTCATTAAAATTTTATATCCAAGGTAAAATATTATAAAATTGCCGAGTGCAAGGAGATATAAAATGTATTAAAATTACTTTATTTCAATAAATAACGGCTTAACACATATTTACCTACGAATAATTAATTAATAATACATTTCATACAGTTTGCAACACGTTGCTCAGGTATATTATGAAGGCGTTTGAAGTGCTCATTACGCATGTGCAATATGTCAAATTATGATAAGTCACTGATATCATGTCATAATAACATATTATACACAGGGTAATGTTGCCTAGAGACTGTGAATTTCGTACGTTTATTAGGTTCCTTCCTTACAAATTCTATGATCCACAATTACTCTATGATTTTTCTGTAGACGTGCGATGTAGGCAGTATTGATATTCACGGCATAGCGCCATCTATGTTTTATAATTTGAGCATATGTGTGAGGTCAAACGATGAATGTCATCGGCAGAAGATTGTAATCGTTGTTGCCCTCGGTAACCGAAACAATTCTAATCCAATAAAATGTGTCAAATGTTTAGTGGAATACCACTTGATGGAACGTCAACTTTAACTCAACCATGATTGGATCTCGATCGTTGTGATTATCAGCGGAATACGAAAACGTGCCAAAGTCATCATTCAGCTGCGATTCAATTGTAATCTAATCAAAATTAATTGGTGGAATTGGCCCTCTGAACTCTTTGTAAGATTATACGTAGAGCTCATCTCATTCAATATGACGAACCGAACTTCAGTCAAATGATGAAATACATCAAGACCGATGTTCGGCTGGTTGAATGACCTTACACGTCGCAGGTGATTTTATGCCCTTCCCTGTGTACATGTCAAAGCTACTGCACCCACTTGCTCGCTCCCTATAACTATTTATTTGCATCATTGTTTAACATAAACAACTCGTGATACTTGTATTATAAAAATTTATTTTATTTATTTCAAAGATGTTTTCTCTTTTTAAAAAGAATCCTTTGATTAATCAAATCAGCAACTTTTTATTATAATGCCAAAGTTTTGTTTGAAATAATATGGAAATAATGGATTGTTACTCGTGTTCTCGGGATAAAAACTAGCCTATAACCCTTCAGGGATAACGTACCTTTCTATTAGTGAATTATTCAAATCGGACCAATAACTCGAGAGGGCCTACTCCGAAAAACGATATACGATAGTCCGATCATCGTTGTCATATTATTAACCAATAGAATTGCAGCAAACCGACGAGATGTAAATTGTGAGAAATTCTATTGGTTAATAATTTGACAACGATGATCGGACTATCGTGTATCGATTTTCGGAGTAGGCCCTCAGAGATGAGAGCGTTCAAACAAACAAACGAAACTCTTCAGCTTTATTATTATCATTTATAACTATTATACGTTTGTGAAAACGTAAAATCGTGTTTAGATTACATTGATCATTTATTAACACTGTCAAATAGCCTATTGTCGAATTTCGACAAAACCGAATGTGAAACCAAAATTTAGACTATTTCAGTAAGCTTATTAAAGCAGTTGACATTCCATTGTCCTACATATTCCCCAATTACTTAGTGAGCTAGATTAGAATCTAGCTTCAATACCTGAGTAGCCTTTCAATAATACCCTTTGGTAATGTCCAATACAATACACGGACAATACGCTATTATGCTAGGACAATTATAATGAACATGAGCGTATGGGCTTAGTGATAATAAGTTTTGCGGAGCGTGCAAGCCCTTAGAACGATAACCAGACGTATATGAACATCATTATATTAAATACTAGCTGCCGAGATAAAAAGTAGCCTATAACCTTCGGGGATAATGTAGCTTCCTATACGTGAAAGAATTTTTCAAATCGGACCAATAACTTCGGAGATTAGCGCGTACAAACAAACACACTCTTTAGTATAGATAGGCTTTATTATTAGTATAGATATAAGATAGGCTAGACCTAGAGGTGTCTTCGTGAGATATGACTACGCAAGACAAAACATTTGACCAATAAAAATGCAGCATGCATCGTTTTCTCGAGATAACGGTCACGTAATCGAAATTTCCTGCATTTTTATTGGTCAGATGCTTTGTCTTGCGTAGACATATCTCGTACTGCCTCGCTAGGCTTACTGCACGCTTCGCCACCGCTTTACACGAAGACCAAACGCCTATAAATACGATAGGTATTGTCTATGTTGTTAATGTATTAATTTGCAATATCAAAGCTGCCGGTAACATGTTATCTGTCCCTGCTCTATGGTCATTAGACTAAGTGGAAAGACAGCCGCTAAATGCAATGCCTCTGGCATCATTATGGTGGCCATCTTGATTTAAGACCTTTTAAGACTGCATGAAAATTATTAATTTTGATTCTTTTTTTTATTCTTTATAATACTAATCTTGCTTATTTGGTATTACATATTAAAAAAAAACTTCCATGCGTCTAACAGTCTTGACTGTGTTATCTTCTAGTTTATCAGTTAGTCACAAAACTACTACCTGATCTCGAATAAGGGATAAAACATAAACAAACCATTGCTAAGTTAAATCAATAGTAACTCGGAATTTTAGAAATGTTTTTCGTGTCAACAACTTTCAAACAAAATGAGATCCATAAAGCAGGTGCACTGTCTCTACCTACACACATGGTCTCTATGTGTGTGTGTGTGTGTGTGTGTGTAGAGATCCCTTTGCTCTCTAATTTGTATGACAGTTTGAAAAGTATGTGCTTTGAAAATGTATGCGCTAAAGTATTTTGTAAGCAGATTTTATTACCTACGTCACATTAAAAACTTGCTTTAATTCAAAGAGCTCCTGCATCCATCCGAGCCATATTGTGAATAGTTCAAAAAGTCACAAGGAACGTTGGTATGCTATATAAGAATAGTTTATAAGTAGTACATGCACAATTTAATAATGAACACCCACCTGTGCACTCACACATGCGCACCAATAAGTATGCACACACAACACGGTTAGTATCTATGTGTGTAAACGTACCTGTTGGAGTCAACAGACCATAAAATTTTGCTATTGTTGCACCCTTTACCAAAGAATATATCGAGGATGTATCGTTTCGATGTATCGCAAGATATCACATGGTACACGGGATACTTTGATTCACAGTTTGAATTATTAAGGGGTCTCAAAGCCATATCAAACATGATTGTTGAGAGAGTTATTTTACTGTAATATCAACCTTCTACGCTTTCAATTTCGATACAAATTTATATGAACTGTGTTTGTTTTTCTAGCAAAATATTCAATGTAGTAAGTACCTAATTATTATATTGTGCGAGACACCGTCGATTTTATATTGGAAAAACGATTTTGAAATAATCCATCCAGGGAATCCATTTTGTAGAGCTAACGGAAGGCCAATTAAATTGTTATCAAGGTAAATACAAGGCAACTAACGGATTAAATTCTTTGTTTCTACATAAAATAGACTAATTATACATTAGCTGACCGTTCCCGGCGTTACCCGGGTGATTTTTCAAAATATAAACTTTCAAACTAACGTAACTTATTTAAATAAAAATCAATTGCACAAATATAGGCGCAACACTTCAGTCTGGCCACACCTATCTGCCCATGGGCATATCGAGGGGGGCAGCTGCCCACCCTTGGATTTGCCTTGCCTAAGTGCATATCTGTTGTTAATCAGCCTAATTCTTTTTTTTTGCGTTTCTAATAGGGTAGATTCCTGGCATATCAAATCAACAACTTTATAATAAATGTCAAAACGATCGGTTACATGGAATATTGTATGAAATACTAAGCAATGACGTCATCGTTTCACAGCATCAAATAATCTACTCTTAGTAGTTCTACTGCTAATTAAAAATCATAGAAAGCATTAAATGTACAACGTGTTTTCAGATGTTTTATGCATTGGTTAGTGTTTGGTCATTTATTTTTGACACTTCTAGCCTATTATCAGGACATTTCACCCTGTCAGTAAATATACTTCCATTCTTCTTGCAAATAACATCTTGATAACATACGACCTATAACTGAGCTGCAATTTGCAAAAAACGTGATAAAATTTGAATTTCGCGCTCCAACCGACGCCTCCACCTTAAAAGCGTTCTAGCGCTACGTGTTTATACTGTCTGGTTACATGACTAATTATTGTTACAGCGATGCAGCGAATATTAACAAAATGGAGAACCTTTGGTTAAGATAGCTTCTCTATACGTAGTGATATACCTCAGTGGTTTTATAAAGTGTTTATGTAGTTTTCCAGGTACTGGTTTCAATAGTACAAGCTCTGCTTAGTTTGGGATCACATAGCCGTGTGTGAAAAATGTAGGTACCAGATATAAAGTAACTACTGTGTGATTAACCGCCACTCTTGGAAATAAGGTTCAAAATCCACCATTCTTTCGCGTAAATATGACATGCACGACCTAAAACCCACGCATTCTTAACTTCAGTGCGAGCGAGTAAAACAATATTAGAACAGCTCAGCCTTAAGCAGGCTGTTTGCGGTCTCGAAACCGGTTACACAGGTTATCATTTAATAAACGCCTTTAACATGTGAACAATTAAGTTAATAATCCCATGTGGGTGTTGGGAGGTTATACATATTTGTACATTATTAGTCATCGCATATTTTCTTTAAGAAAACTCATAGCTAGATAGATAAACATTTATTGAACACACCAATTCACACGAAACATAATAACAACAAATACACCACGAAAGTAAAAACAGACAGACTAAAGCAATATACCCAAAACAATATCTATATATACATACAATGTGAACTTGTGGGTTCAAATGGCCCCAGCTCAGCGTGTGCTGAAGATAACTTCGGCGCTGATTTTCGGCTGAAGCCATTTGTTTTACTAAATTCAGTTTAGGGGTGTTCATTTTTGTTCGTATAACCTTAAATATAGTAGCGTATAACCCGCCAAAAAAAGAATAGCATTTTCATTGCTAACCTTATAACTGTAATCATATTGTGCATATTATGGTACCTTTAGATGGTGAACAAGAAACCGCGACTTATAGCGACTTGAAGAGTAAACAGGTTATAGTAAGTGCATTGATCTCAAGTCTTATGGAACAGTAACCAAGTATGAACATGTTTTATGCTTTTATCAATATTAATGATAAAATAATCATTATATTACTATTATAAATGCAAAAGTGAATTTAGTCGTCTGTTAGCTCTCGATTTTATTAAAAAAATATTATGTAGGTATATTTATTTTGAAATAATAATAAAATTGAAGAGTTTGTTTGAACGCGCTAATGGTAGTTACTGGTCCGATTTGAAAAATCTTTCACTAATAGGAAGCTACATTATTCCCAAAGGTTATAGGCTACTTTTTATCCCGGGAACGCGAGTGAAGCCGCGGGAAACAGCTAGTTTTCAATAAAGTCATTACTTAAAAAAAAATAAGTTAGTACCTATAGTATTGATCAAAGCGAGTAAAATCGTTATCCATGACTTATTCCATCCATTCATTCATTCCAAGATCCACCAAAAAAAAAAACGCCTTGCTGAGTTTCTTGCCGGAGTCTTCTCAGTTCAAGTGTATTCCGAACCGGTAGTAGAGTCTATTGTAAAACTGTAACTGTTGACGTTCATAAGTGCCTTATTAGGGCCTAAACTGAATAAATGAGTTTTTGATTTGATTTGATTTGATTGATTGCCTGTGATGTAATTTATTTGAAACAGTATAATTAGCACGAGATGTCAATTTCTTTATTAAAATATTAAGTAGGTACTAAAATAAATATTTAATTTCAGATAAAAGCAATAATTATTGGCAGTCAGTCAGTTTTTGAATTCGCCTGTGAACATCAACCGTGACGCGTGCGCCCTTTCTCGCTTCTATACTCTTCAATGAGGAATAACAACAAAAAAATCTAATTAGTCCGTCATTTAGATTATCAAAAAATATTGGATACGTATTTTTTATTTTATCAAATCAATAAGAAATTACAAAGATAAGTCCCATCAAAGTGCAGGATTGGGGCTTGTGACGTCATTGTACAACTACTTTTTAGTACACTGTTTGCAGACCGGAAAATTTTAACGCACTGTATCTTCGTTATTTTTTGTTTTCGGATCAAAATAAAAAATACGTATCCAATATTTTTAGATAATCTAACTGACGGACTAATTAGATTTTTTTGTTGGTATTCCTCATTGGAACAAGCAGACTCAAAGATCGGAAGGAACTCATCGAGTGCTGGTAGCAGTCCAAGGTACGTGTGTGCATTGTATCGTATTGTTATCACCTAGATCGAGATTTTGAACATCATAACGTATATCGTCAGACTTCACGTCTGTCCCAGTGTGGTAGAAAGCCGCTAACCCTTTTGGTTAGCGCGTATACTACATTTTAAGAGTTATAACCTCCTACAAGTCTCCCATGGGTATTATTATTTGTCCATCCAAACATCCTGTATATCAACTCTTTGATATATTGTGTTCTATTATAATCCTGTGTCTCGATTTTAATAAAACGCGATATCCTTTTATCAAATTATATCCCGGGTATTATATCAGGTATTACATGTGATATTATAAACTATTACCTCCGCCCCACGGTTTCACCCGCGTTCCCGAGGTCTCATGATTTTCCGGAATAAAAAATAGTCTATATCTTATTCCAGGGTATGATCTATCATGTGCCAAGTTTCATCCAAGTCCGTTTAGTAGTTTTTGCGTGAAAGAGCAACAAACATACATGTATACAGACTTTCCTCTTAATAATATTAGTAGTATTCATAAATACCGCCTTTATTAAGTAAGCGACACAGAACAAAATCGGCTGAATAGTAAGTACTATCGACAAAGTTGAAGCATGATCACCTTAAAGGTGTATTTTGCGTGCAGTGACCAGCCGCTACCTGTGTCTCACACAATATAACCAGACAATGCGCTTGTCCCAAAATAGTAGATTGTCATTGTCAGTAAATAGTCTAGACAAAAGATTTTACAAGAGACCGTTTTATTGTCAATAATGGACAGGGCGAACTATGATTACTGGCTGCAAGCGAAAAGGTCTCAAAACTGATCATGCTTCAACTTTGTAGATGGTACATAGTACCGAGGTAGTTTACCGCCACATGTTACATTCCAGAGATATGGTACATTATTGTGTTCTAAATTAAACGTGTGTAAGAATTCCTTCAGACGTAACTACTGCCAATCTATACGTGTCACGATCATGGCAAACTTACCGTCAACGTCACCAACCTTGGCATCGTCACTTTCTGACTCAGACAGTCATGGTGAAATAATTGTACAAAAAAAAACAGATTTTGAATGTTTTACAACAAAATTAGGAATCAAATCAAATCAAATCAAAAACTCATTTATTCAATTTAGGCCCTGGTAAGGCACTTATGCACGTCGATAGTTACAAACATTACAATAGACTCTACCACCGGTTCGGAATACACTTGAACTGAGAAGACTCCGGCAAGAAACTCAACGAAAGAATATCACGTTTACGTTACGTTTTACGTTTAACAGTGAAACTTTGCCATTCGTTGTCTTCTCACACAGCCCGTCAGGTCTGTGGGGGAACCGCACCGAGGGCGATGGCGAGTGAAACTTTGGGGAACAGATATAGTATTTTTTTTTTCCATTTATAGGCCTGTGTTTCACTCTGTACCGTGTCAGTGATGATAATGGCGATCGCTTTCCGAGTTGATATGTCGATAACCTTTATTCCATAGGCTATAAGCGGTTACTTTAAGAGGTGGCTATCTGTGTATGTCTCCGTCCCTTAATAAACTGGCGGTGACAAGCGAGACTAACGTGATTTTGGTAAAAAATATGGTTTTATGATATTTAAAAAGAAACTAAGCCTTTTTTGAAAAATGTAAGAAAACTATTCCCTTTCTAATGGATATTAGAATGCATGTTAATATTTTTCAAGATATTTGGATAGCCCAAATAAGAGAAGAATGCGTTCTTAGTTTTAAGAAGGGGCATATTTACGATTTTTTTCTGACGTTACTAATGAAAAATTCCAATTCTCTAGTTTCACATATATTTATTCCAAATCTCTTGGAACATAGAGTACAGAGAAAAACGCATTTTAGAATCATCATTTCATGTATAGCATCGCCTTAAATGCTTATATTTAAAAAAGACAACAAACCTTGGCATTCCTTTATACATAGTCCAGCATCGTAGTTGTGATGAGTCTTGTTGCAGACGACTGTGCAGGGGGCGCATCTGTTAGTATCTGGTGAGCAATATTCATCCAGCTGACAGGTGAGCTGGCCGCATCGGATGCCGTCGATCGAGAGCTGAGCTGATGCAGCACCAGCTACTGCCAGGAGGTATGCTAGTCGAGACATGGTGGTTCTGAAACAATCAATCAAAGGCCCAGTTAGCATGCGAAGATAACTATGTAAGAATACGAAAACTGTGTTGCTTGTGTCACTTTCATGAAAATCTTAACCGGTCAAAGCATGGTAATGGTAGTAAGGTCAAAATTAAAGTTAACTTAAATAAAAGTACGAGCAACTGGCCCCAAGTGTAAAATAGGCGATCGTGGGGTATAACAAATGATTGGTTGTCCACTCTTTGTTCACTTTGTAGTTCTGCTTAGTTTGGGATCAGATAACCATATGTCAAAAAATTACCCAGGAAATTATTATTAAACATAGATGGATGTTTTACTACAGGAACACGGTAAAGTCGCGTTACAATAACGTGTCCGATCAGTAACGACGTGATTCACATACGTCAGTTAACGTCACGAGAAGTCACGGCTGGCATTTCCATTTCCCAACGTCATAACTGACGTGACGTTACCGTGACTGATACGTTTAAATTAATAATATTGGATTCGACTGCACAATTTAATTTCTAAGGCGATAATTCACAGTCGATAGCATCTTAGTAATGTTTCATGAAATAAAAATAAGTGAAAACTAAACTGGCCTTTTGAACTTAGTCAATCTGATCTAAACTCAATATTCTTTTTATAATTTTTAGTTTATTTAAATACTAGATTCAGCCCCGCGGTTTCACCCGCGTTCCTGAGGGATCTTATATTTTTCCGGGATAAAAAGTATCCTATGTGTTAATCTAGGTTATAAACTATCTGTGTTCAAAATTTCATCCAAATCCGTTCAGTAGTTTTTGCGTGAAAGAGTAACAAACATCCATCCATACTCACAAACTTTCGCATTTATATTTAGTAAGGTGACGGAATAGGAAATTTAATTTTGTATTTTTTCAGTTTATAGTTTTATGGAGGAACAAGGTGGATGATTCCTCTAGTGGTGAAAAGGGAAGGTCTTCCGCCAGACTGGGTCATCGTGCCTGGGGAATACAAGTTATTAAAGTGTAAATAAAACATATTTATAAAATGTTTTTTTTTAGTTTTTTCCTAGTAAGTTAAAAACGGCTATTTTTGGTTGTTATCTCTTTTTATAGTAAATTTTTTATTTCAAAACTGACTTCTATAGTTTAGGAGAAATTGCAATTTTGTTAAGATTTGAAGGCCAGAGTATTCAAATAAAAAGAAAAAGTTTTGAAAAACAGAAAAATGAAGAAAATTTAACGACTAATTTTGTCATTTTGATTTGAGAATATCATGATAGAGCAAGATTTCATGATTTAATTTATGATCTAGTGGAATTTAACAAGACATGGGTTTGACCCTTTCATTAACACAACTAACGTAAAATAAACTATAATCCTATTATCTGTCTGTCTATCCATAATACGTCTGAATTGGCTACGTATTGCGGCTAAATACCCGAATGGTAGGTACTTGGAGTTTAAACAAAAACATCATTTTACTCTAGCAACGCAGATTGATGGTGGAACGATAACGCCATTTTTGAATAAAAAGCCTCTCGTCCCTAAAGGCTAATATTCTATACTAGCGACCCGCCCGGTTTTTCTCAGCTTTTCTGTACTATAATATGCATTTATTATATATACATAATAAACCTTCCTCTTGAATCACTCTATTAAAAAAAGCCGCATCAAAATCCGTTGCGTAGTTTTAATGATCTAAGCATACATAGGGACAGACAGACGGGAAGCGACTTTGTTTTATAGTATGTTGTAGTAATTCAAACTATTAGTCTCACCCGCGTTCCCGGATAAAAAGTATCCTATATGTTATTCCGGGTATGATTTATCTATGTGCCAAGGTTTATCTAAATCCGTTCATTAGTTTTTGCGTAAAATAGTGTACTATCGACAAAGTTGAAGCTTGATCACCTTAAGGGTGTATTTTGCGTTTAGTGACCAGCCGCTACCTGTGTCTCACACAATATAACCAACCAATGCGCTTGTCATAAAATAGTAGATTGTCATTGTCAGTAAATAGTCTAAACAAAAGATTTTACAAGAGACCGGATCTATGGAAACATTCACATTTTGAATATTAGTAATAAGTAAAACAGGTAATATAACCTGGTTTTCAAGCGAGTAAATAATATTAAGAATTCACACATGTTACCGTCGGTCGTCGCTTCAAAATGGATGAGTCATCCACATGTTTGCTAGGTGCATTTACGTACAGACAGACAAACGTGTCTAACTTGAAATATTTGTATTATTTATTTATGGTGTTTGTGTAAACTAGTCTTCTGTACTGTATGTTTTTAATTTTTCCACGTCACGTACCACATATTGCCTTGAAAATGTAACAGTACTAAAAAAAATATCATTCAATAAATAACAAAGATTATTTTTTTATTGATTAAAGAATAAGTATGATTTTTTCTATCGAATTTCTTAACAAATGAAAGAAATACCGTAGTGTATGTAAGTCAAAATGTGAAATTAAATCGATATCGGCCAAGAAATATAATTTTTAACTACTAATTAGACAAATAAATTCAACATACCTACTACGGCCTTTTAAACTCCATGCTAAATTCTGTTTTGCTAGAAAAAATAGACATAAATCTTGGTTATTTTTATAGTTATAATTTTTGTTTACCGTTTCTTAAATGAATGAGCTTTTATTTAAAGAAAAAAAGATATGCATATTCCGTGTTGTGAGAACCTATTTAAAAACGTTACTTTCGCCTCATAATAATAGGTGATAACCAGCCTAACGCAACTTCCCAATACAAAATGACCCATGCACGTACATGCTACAAGAGCTTATTTTGCATGTACCAATATTGAACAATACAGTTGGACATGGTGCCTGTTAAAATAATAAAAGTAAAGGATACAATACTTTCGCCGCATAGTAAACAGTATGACTCATACAAACTCGCGTCACAGCAGATTTATGGTTTTACATAAAAATCTACAACATGTTACATACTTTTAGGGTACTTACTGTACTCCAAAAGGAAAATATGGACGGATCATTTTGGTTGTCCATCTCTGCCTGTCCGTGTGTCATGTCCCTTTTTCTCAACGCATGGAGGTATCATGTTGAAATTAATATCAAATACTGAGTTAATCAGTTGCTTGAAGCTGAATAAAAATCATGCTTCTAAGTCGACGCAATTAAAAAACACAGCCATTTTTGTAAATGCCATGAAATTTGGCAAGAAACAAGGTCTCGCACAAGTTAAGGAATAAATCCAAAACTATTTATAGATCATTTGTAGTTAAGTCGCATTTAAAAAACGCACTTATCCGTTTTTTTATAATGGCAAAATTTCATGGCATTTACAAAAATGGCTGTGTTTTTTAATTTTGTTTTTTTGTTAAAATTGTTCATGTAACTCGCTATTTTATCGCCAAGTACGAGCAGGGTGTCGATTTAATTGAAATCAAATACAACTTACAATTTTCTACAGGAGAAAATTGCCTGTCAAGTCAAGCTATATAATATAGCTTTTGTTAGAAAAATCCAATCTTGAAATTAATTAAAAAAATGAATAGTTAATTGGCGTATAACATCGTCCTGAAAACTATAAAGCCAGGTTTCCACGAAAAGGTAATGAGTGGGAAACGGCTAAGAGGAACGGACTCCTTTTAAATGAAAGAGGTATAAATTTCCACCAATAAAGAATTTTGTCTTTTGATGTTGTTTTGAGAAATAACTGAGCAATTTATTTTCAACACTTTCTGCAGTTTACTATCGCGAGTTAAACGGAATCCGTAATGGGTCCTCTCCGCTCGCGGTGTAAACCCGGCTTAAGCCAGGTAAAAGTGTTATTGACCTTTTTTTCAAATGCATTCGGATATTCAGAATGATTAAAGATTAATTTACAAGTTATAAAGTGTAATTTATAAATATTTGTTTAAAATGTTATATTTCATAGGTAAAATAATAGTACCTATAAAGTTTGTTCTTATTAGTTTCACTCAGCTCAGTAACAGCTTATCGGTTTTAAATAAAATCTGGTAACAAGATAGATTAAATAGAATACATTTGTCTGAAGGACCTTTAAAGTCCTCAAGAACACGGGTGAAACCACGAAGCGAAGCTAGTATATAATTATAATCACTTATTTCAATTACTGTTCAACAACAATGTCATACTTTCCCTCTCAAATTATTAATTAGATGTTATAGATCATTAGGTAAGTACATAATTAACTATTGATGGAAACCACGAATTACGAATATAGGTCATTGATGATTCATTATGAATAAAAGTATATAATACCTACATACCAAAAAAGACAGCTTCGTTTATCTCCTTCACTCTTCTTCTTTATAAAAAAAAAAAGAGAGATCACGGAGGAAACATAGGGTCGAACAAATCACTAAATTTAAACATTTTCACAATGATCAGAAGCATCGGTAAACGTACCGAGAACGGGCTTTGTTGAGTTTTTACTGCGGTTGCTAAGCAACGGATTGAAGTTCATTTTTGTTTCTTTTTAGCTGTTTGTGATGCTAAAAGGAAACATGCGGTTTGTGTATTTTACCAATGTATTCTTCGAGGATTCTGTACGCCATTTTGGAGCCATCAGCGTTAAAATTTGAACGACTGCTTTTTGAATAACTGGCCCGGTTGGCCCAGGCTTAAGTCGGCCTATATTAGGGGCGGCCAATCAAGACAAAAATAAAATGTTTGGAAAATCCAAAAGCCCACAAAGATTTTTTAGTCATTAATAATGATGTTTTTTTCAGACGTTACTAATGAATAATTCAAATTTTTAAATAAACTGATCCTCGTCACTTTCTGTTTATTATGATATTTATATTTTTTACAAATCTCTTGCAACCAAGAATGCCGAGAAAAACTTAATCTAGAATCATAATATCGTCGCCTTAATAAGCTGTAAATGTATGAAAGGATTTCAGAGTCCATCTTATTGACAAGAATCCAATGTATCGGAAAATGGTACCTACGAGTTCCTAAGCTTGAGATTCAATTAGCGAACTTGGTACTAATATTATAGATCTCCAGGATATTGAGACTCCGAGCCATTTGCATTTCCTTTTGTAAACCCGTCCTCATTAGCCGAAGTACATCATTATAACTAAGCTTCAATATAGCTTACTAGCGACCCGCTCAGGCTACTCACGGATGCAATTTATGTAAACAAACCTTCGTTTATCGCTCTCGGCACAGACTGAGGCAGACAGCGACATTGTTTTATACTATTTAGATATTATAGTTGCATTATAGATAAGACAATAATATTGTAGTATCTACTATTTTAAGTTACACTTTGGAGGGGCGCGCCCCTTAAAATTAAAATGTTAAAACTACTTATCAACTCGGAAAGGGATCGTCTACGTATCGCCTTTCGCCGCGCGCCGTCTTCCAGGCGTCAACCTAACGTAAGCACGTAACAAAAGCGCATCAGCTACGCGAAGCTAGGCGACGACGGCGACGCCGCGCTTACGGCTCGCCGACCGCTGGTTGACGCCTAGCAGTAAGCTCGGCGAAGCCGTTCGTGAGCTTGTTCCGAAGCGAGGCGATTAGTGTGCATTACAGTAGGGAGTTTCATACAAAGATTACTAAACGGCTCGAGTTGATACGGTGGCAATCTCTTTCCGAGTTGATATGTGTGCTACAATTTTTATGGCGGCCGCGACTCAAGGGACCTCGGTGGTAAAAAATCTTAATTTAAGAGGGGCCTTGTCCGAAAACGATACACAATAATACGACAATTAATCGTTCTGAATTTTAACCAATAGGATTGTACGAATATCACGTCCTCTCAGTTTTTCTGCAATTCCATTGGTTTAATTTTTAAAACGTTGATCTTGCAGTTTACGGAGTACCTACCCGCGCGCAAAAAAAAAATATTTTTCTTCTTCTTTCTTTCTTACCCACTCTGGCTTAACCGGTAATTATACCAACTGGTTGACCACCTGATGATTAATAGCCGATGTATTTCTGACCATGGAGATCCATTTTTACCCCGTTTTTACGATCCAAATCGTAGCGGTGATGGAGCGTTGTTACCGACGTAGGTATACGGAAATGAAATGTACCGTACCGTATTAAAATGTACAAAAACGTTGTAATTTTTTTTATTGTTATATAGTTGTACTATACTAAAGTGAACTTAAACTCAAAACTCATTTATTCAGTTTAGGCCCTGTTTAATACACTTATAATCGTCGAAAGTTGACTCTACTAATACTTTGCATAATTATGCGATGCAATATTTGGGGAAAAAAGTAGCTTCGTGTTCCATAGAACATTTCAAAATATATCAAAATATAAGTGTTATTTTTAACATTTCAAAACACTAATTACAATTGAGAGCCATTAAGCCTATACCAAAGAATACAACAAAAACCTATATCAAAGGCTATAGCATACAAAAACAACAAAAACCTGAAGGCTATATATTTTTATTATATGTAAATTTTATCATACAAAAGGAAAGCGTGACTTTATGACTGACTTACTGACTGAATGCTCTATCAACGCACAGCTCAAACCATTGAACAGATCAGGCTGAAATTTGGCATAACTACAGACAACTATTATGATGTAGGCATCAAGAAAGGAATTGAGAAAATTCAACCTTTAAGAAAGCTAATATAGTTATAAAAGGAAAGGGTTACTGATTGATTGACTGACTGACTGACTGACTGACTGACTGATCTATAAACGCATAGCTCAAATCACTGAACGGATCGGGTAAAAGTTTGGCATGCAATTAGCTAAGAAAGGATATTTGAAAATTCAACCCCTAAGGGGGGATAGGGATCGCTAATGAAACTGCGGGCCGGAAAGGTAGTGTCGAATATTGTCAGTCAGGCTTTGGTACGTTATAAATAAATGAGGAGTAAAGAATTCCAATCATGACATGTGAAGCACGCGCAGTGATCTAAGTCGTGGATCACCTTGGAATTGAGGCGCGGGCGCACGTTCCGTCCACCATCACCGCATCGCACACGTTATTTTGTCAATATTGTCGACGAAGCTCAAACATTGTAGGTATATTTATCTATAATTATCTTGTATACCACAATCCTCTCGGAATGTGAATAATGTGATCGGGCACACATTAAACCGACTCCTAAAATTATTGATATGTTAACCAATAGAATTGCACAAATATCACGTCACGTCAGTTTTTCTGCTATTCTATTGGCTTGATTTTTTAATAATGATTGGATCGTGGCGTGTATTCTTTTTTCGAAGTCCCTAAGAGAAGCATTAGAATTAATAAACCTAAAATGGCAATTTAAATAATAGAAGGAAGCCTCGCTAAGTTTGTTACCGGAGTTTTCTCAGTTTAAAATGTGTTCCAAGCCGGTGGTAGTTCATTATAAATCCCAACGTTCATAAGTTTCTTATCAGTCCGGTTTCCACCGCGAGCGGAGAGGACCCATTACGGATTCCACGAGCAGAAAGAGTTAAAATAACATCGCTCAGCTCTTTCTCTACTTTACTTCAAAACAACATCCATAGACAAACATTTTTTTTGGTGGAAATGTAAGCCTATTTTATTTAAGAGTCCGTTTTGCTTAGCCATTTCTCGCTCCTTACACTTTCGCAGTGGAAACCGGTGCTGCGTAGAAGTTTCAATTCTTATATATTGTTATAGAGGTTATAATAGTAAGTTTGTACATTGACGACCTAGAGCCCAGAGCCACTCATAGCGACATTCTTTGCATACAAATAAGACGAAAACAATTCATTGCATTTCAATATGTGCGACCATTATTCTTGGAGCGTTTAGGAACGGTTTCCTTTCCTTACAGACCTACAACGTCGTGGATATGGTAGGCAAGGGGTTATCCAATAACACGTGATGTTTTAACCCCTTTTTCCTGGTGATACGTGGTGACGTTTTAGACTAAGGAAGCAGATAGTACAAAAAATATGTACATTACTTAGGTAATGAAATACTAAATACCCAATATGGATTATTGCATGTTTCTGGAAAAAAAAACATTTAAATTGCCTGTCGACTCTCCAGAGGTCCGGACAGGTGAGCAAACAACAACCAGTACCTATTTGAACCAGCTCGGCGTAATATCCGGCTTTGCGCAGTATGTCCCCATAATATCCGCCTAGCCCAGTTGATGTCCCGATTTATTGAAGCTTTCTATTTGACAAATCCCAATTTAACAAACAATGGTACAAAAAAGGTACAGAATAAATTCAATATAGGTGCAAAATGCAGTGTTGCCAACGGCCAGTCCCGTTTTACCAAAGAGATTAGATTATTATAGTATCCATATAATGGGCAATGGAGAGCAAGTTTGTCACATTTGCAGCTTCATAATAATATTTCATCTGAAGTGAATTCTTAATATTATGGACATTTCATCGACCTGTCATCTGTCTTAATTTCACCTAATTTGACAGATTTGTATGGAGTTTTGTAGGTATAGCCCAATTTTAGGTGAAACAGATGTTTCTGCAAATCCATCAGTTGCAAATCTATGTTGCGCCGTAAAGTGGCGATTTAATATCGCCCCAGTTCTGTTTTTAAATATAATTCTAGGACAAAACGCAAACTTTCAGATTGATAATATTAGTAAAATTTTAAAATTCTGATGAACATACTCCCAAGAGTCCACTTTAAACCGGAAATGTCAAACAATACATGCAATCCGACCGATGCAATATTTTGTAAACGAACTCATCAAAGGCATATCTAGGTACATACACGACGTCAAGTACTTATGTATTTTCCGTGAACGATGCTTGAACGTGATTCAAACAAGTTATATCCGAAGACACCGGGTGTAAGTGACATCTTAACGAATACTGATACTGTGGATTCAGTACATGGTCTTGGACCCCTTAGCGTTAGAATTTTGCGTCAGATTTTTCATTAATTTTACCCTTAACGTTATCATCATTATAATGTCAGCCGAAGGACGTCCACGGCTGGACATAGGCATCACCTAAGGATCTTCACGATGGCCGGTCTTGCACTGCCCGCATCTAGCGGTTTCCCGCGACCCTCACAAGATCGTCGCTCCACCGTTTGGGGCTTGCCCACGCTGCGTCTTCCGATTCGTGGTCGCCACTTGAGAGCCCTAGCAGCCGTCCTACTCTAAGAAGTAATTTGATAAGGTGGAAATGTGTCATTAACCATGATGTCAAATTACATGTAATCTTTAATTAATGAGCAGTTATTTAATACAGAAGTTACGTATAACGATTAGGAATACGAGTAGGTACATTGTCTTGCACACAGGATGTTTTATTTATAGTTTTGCTTCCTTGATAGCTCGTAAAAACTTACATGTATGTCAAATATTTATTACAAAGTAACTATCAGTTATGTTTAATACTTTTTATTATCTTTATAAGTACTTGGGTAATGTTGGGTTATAGGAGATAATCTCAAGTACTACAGAGCCGAATCTAAAAAATATTTTAGTATTATGATGCTTGGTGCATATACCCAGTGCTTCAACATGCATAATGTAGCTTTTTTTGGTTTACTAACCTTTAATTTAATTAAAAACTAGTTAGTAAGTATATTTCTTAATTATTATGAAAAATTGGTAATGTTATAAATTACTAATAAATTATTGAATTTGTCTTATAGAATTGTAACAACTTAAGTAAGTGAAATGTAAGTTAACTAAATACTAAAATCATTTACAAGAAATAGAATGTGTTTATAAATAGTACAGCTGCTCTATACCTAACTTTATCTTTAAATAGAGTAGATACATAATGTAGAAAAAAAAATGTGATGATAAAAATATCAGTATGTAATAATAATATAATGTTTAGAATTTAAAATGGGATCACAATTCACAAAGAGTGTTTTAAAACTGCGTATTTTATCGGATCTACGTTTGATTGATTTCTCGTCTGAATAAAGCATTTGTGCAACGAAAAATATTTTGCAAAGCCAACCGTGAAAGCTACAGGCGATATTTTCTCGTGATATCAGAAATCTGTTAACGTATACGTACCAAAGTAGAATAAACATTGATAGATGCAATGCAATACCTATTCGTATGTTTTGTGTAAAAATATTTAACTGAAAATCTCTACTAAAGGTTTTGAAAGAGATAAAAATATATGATTTATAGGTGCGTAAATATACAGGTGTAGTGTACCTATGGATATTGGACAACCCTGTTTTTGTTGAGGAGGTCACTGGACCGATCTATTGTCGTTTATACAGGTGTTTTTGAGACGGTTACATTTAAAACTGTAATGGTTTTTAAGGCTCCGTATGATATTTTGAAAATAACAGTACTTATACTTAGCCCTTCTTGGTACTCTGCCATAGGGGAGGAGTAGTAGGACAGGATTTTATTTATGATGATGTGCAGTATAGAATAATGTAAATAAAGTGTGAATTTTAGTAAATAATAGAATGAACATTTTGAAACATTTTGATCCGGTTTCCATCCGTCTGTCGCAGGTTTTGAAATTCGGCATGATGTTTAAAGATCTTTATAACGCAAAATACTTATAGGTAAATAGGTCGTAAATAAATGGATAAAAATAAATATTAAGGTCACCAATAATTACGTTGTTTCACAGTTTTCTGTTAAAGATATTCGTTTATGAATTAATTATTTTTGCCAAAACATCTTTTAGGGACTTCCGCGGTGAGAACTACGATGAGTCATCACCAACGCGGAGTGAAGACAATTATAGTTCTTTTTAGAACTATGATTATTGTAGAACCTTCACGAGTGACGTCACAGCAAAGCAACAAAAAGTATCCAAAAAAAAACGGGTAAGTTTTTCTGAGAATGTTTATGGCTTACTCATGGCTAGGGCATGCTATCCGGATATTCGGATATCCGAATTATCCGGATATCCGGCGATTTTAATATTCGGATATTATTCGATTTACTATCCGGATAAAACGAATAAAACAAATAGTTACTTTATTAATATAGCATACTAATTTTTAATTGGATTACATCAAAATCACTCAAATATTACAACATTTTACATCGTCTTCATGTCAGCTGAAAGACGTCCACTGCTGGACAAAAGCCTCCCCTAAGGATCTCCACGATGGCCGGTCTTGCGCTGCGGTTTCCCGCGACCCTCACAAGTTCATAGGTCCATCTTGTGGGGGGCCTGCCCACGCTGAGTCTTCCGGTTCGTGGTTGCCACTAGAGAACCCTTCTGCCCCAGCGGCTGTCGGTTCTACGAGCAATGTGCCCCGCCCACTGCCACTTAAGTCTGGCAATTCTTCGGGCTATGTCGGTTACTTTGGTTCGCCTCCGAAACTCCGAGCATAGCCCTCTCCATTGCTCTTTAGGTGACCTTGAGCCTTCTGATGAGACCCATCGTAAGCGACCACGTCTCTGCTCCGTAAGTTATCACTGGCAACACACACTGGTCGAAGACTTTCGACTTGAGACACTGCGGTATTTGAGACGAGAAGATATTACGTAGCTTCTCGAACGCTGCCCAGCCGAGTTGGATTCGACGATTGACCTCTTTCTCGAATTCTCGAAGTTGGACCTACCTAGTTGGATGGTCTGTCCTAGGTAAATATAGTGGTCTACAACTTCGAGTGCAGAATTCCCAACCTTTACTTGAGTGGGTGCAACATAGACGTTCGACATGATTTTCGTCTTATCCATGTTCATTTCTAGACCTACTTGTTGAGAGACTCTGCTGAGGTCATCGAGCATTGTACTGAGGTCTTCCAAAGTCTCAGCGATGGCTACTATATCATCGGCAAATCGAAGGTGAGTGATGTACTCGCCATTGACATTGATGTCAAATCCGTTCCAGTCCAGAAGCTTGAAGACGTCTTCCAGTGCAGCGGTGAACAGTTTCGGATATATCACGTCTCCCTGTCTCACGCCTCGCTGCAATTGGATAGGTTTCGAGTTCTGGTCCTGGAGATGGACCACAATGGTGGCGTTCTCATGCAAACACTTTAACACCTCAATATACCGGTAGTCGATTTGGCACCTTTGAAGAGACGGCCCAGGTTTCAATCGAATCAAAGGCTTTCTCATAGTCGACAAGCGCTAAGCATAATGGCTGGTTATACTCCTCGGTCTTCTGTATAGCTTGTCGCCGCGTGTGTGTGTGGTCTATGGTGCTAAAGCCTTTTCGAAAACTGGCTTGTTCGAGAGGCTGGAAGTCGTCAAACCTGCGTGCAGATGGTTTGTAATGACTCGAGAACAACTTGTAAACATGGCTCAGCAGTGTGATGGGTCTGTAATTCTTGAAAAGGGAATTATTTCCCTTTTTAAAGAAGAGCACCACCACAAGTATGGCACAGAGGGTGCCATACTTGCGGCGTCCGGCCTTTGAGTATGACGGAATTAAATAGTTTCTGAAGGGCCCTAAGGATCGGTGTACCTTCAGAAGTTCAGCTGTAATTCCATCATCATCTGGCGCCTTGTTGTTCTTGAGTTGTTTGAGAGCCATTCTAATCTCGTACAGGCTGACGTCCGGTATATCTTCAGTATAGTGTCGGGTTACCCGACATGTTTGATGTGATGATTCTGCCACCCTCAGTCTTCAGTTTCGTCAGTTAGCTCTGCCCAACAGACAGATCTCTTCCGAACGCTTTAGAGCCTTTATTCTGCTCAATGGCCTTTTTAATACTAACTGTATTAAATTGGCGTGTGTCGCGAGTTAAAGACTGAGATCTGTCTGTTGAGCATTTCGTTGGGCGTCTTGCGGGGTGACTATTGAGGGTGGATGCCGTCTCTTAATTATAAATGGTTGATGAGGCACTTAGCGAGCGTGTTTAAAAATGTTAATTAAAGACGTATTTTTAAGTTGACTGATTGATTTATCCATTTCTAAGGGGGTATCCGAATTATCCATATTATCCGGATTTATTCGGATAGTGAACTGGAAGTATCCGAAATATCCGGATAGTAAAATGAGGCGGATAATTGCATGCCCTACTCATGGCAAAAGAATGCACAGTTAATGTTCAATGACATTCTATTGTTTAAGTCATGTGACTTAATGAACGTCATTTTAAAGAATCTATTTTAGGCGTAAGTTAAGGCGACAGTCAATCGTTAAAAAAATGATTCAATCACGGATAACAAAACAGTTTTCCTTCGTACCAAGGTTAAACTTAGTACTTACTTAAATGGTAACAAGTTAAGTCTTAACTCTTATCGCTTACCTTAATACGCCGACATAATTATTCCGAAGCAGGTAACTAACGAATCACAACACTCAATAAAAAATCAACTTTCTAAATTTAAAATTTGTTCAAATACTATTCGAAAGCCTCGGAGGCTCGCCGGCCAATCGCGGAGGTGGATGACGGAATGCGACTCTTGCGCAGGTAGAACTATCACTGTGTGCTTACCTGTGTGTGAGTTACTATCAGCACAACGTAGGCACGTATTATCTATGTGTGTGTACGGCGCTGTAACTTTAAACACTGACGCTCCGTAAACTGTCGAGATAAGTTACACTTGTTTAATATTCGCACCTGTGTCGTTTTGTAAATAATCAGCCATTAAAAAAATATTACGTATGTTTTGTTAGTAACAGTTTAAAGAGTAAGCAAGCAGGGCTTAGCCTTTACAAGATTAGTAAATTCCTACTCTTTTGACGAGCCCTTGAGTCTATTCTACGAAATATCTAACCTGTAATTAGTTGATTTATTAGTTTTTAGTATGGCAATATAATATAAATTGCAGCTATCAAAACGCAGTGATGATGCATGGAGACAGATGTTCAACTCGAGGAAGGTAGCCAGCCAGGGGAGCACTATAAAGTATCTGCTCTTCTATACTATGTTCACCTTACCGAGGACTCTTTCAGCAAATTGTTGGATTCGAACCCGCGACCTTCGTCTCAGCATTCGACGTCATAATATTACCATTGAGATGAGATGTCTTGCCTTGATAGGTTTTAATTAATTACGACGTTTAAATTACTTAGTAGTTAAAGCTAATATATTAAGGGGGAACGTTCGGATGGAGCGCAAAATTCAATTTTATCACGTTTTTTGCAAATTGCAGCTCAGTTATAGGTCGTAAGTTATCAACATGTTATTTGCGAGAAGAATGGTAGTATATTTACTGATTAATAACAAAATAAATCATCAACATATTCCTCCAAGGTATATTAGTAACATTTTCATGAAATAGTCGTATATGTCAGTAATATACCTTGGAGGAATATGTTTTTGATTTCTTTTGTTATTAATCAGTAAATATACTACCATTCTTCTCGCAAATAAGATGTTAATAACTTACGACCTATAACTGAGCTGCAATTTGCAAAAAACGTGATAAAATTGAATTTCGCGCTCCAACTGACGCCTCCACCTTAATCATTTAGGTACTATTATTTACTACAAATACAATCTAATTATCTACATGATTATAGAGATAGAACATAGGGTACTATTTAACTTTTGGACGATATTCTTATCCTACTAATATTATATAAAATATGCGAAAGTATGTATGTATGTTTGTTGCTCTTTCACGTAAAAACTACAGAACGGACGTGGATAAAACTTGGCATATAGATAGATCATACCCTGGATAACATATAGGCTACTTTTTATCCCGGAAAAAACATGAGATACCTCGGGAACGCGGGTGAAACCGCGGGGGACAGCTAGTAACAAATAAACACATACAGGTGTTCAGTCATATTGTTCGTGTTTTTAACGTTTGTCACATTAGGTAGGTAGTATCACACATGTCGCATCTTGAAAAAATTGACTAGGTACTTACATTTGGTAATACACTGAGAGTGTAATTAAAAGTAAGGCACCTATCCTGCGCTCTTCGATTAAAAAGGAATCTGTTTATTTCTACGCTCATGTCACATTTTTAAAATTCAATTTTTTTTTTTTATTCAAAATTACTCAGAGTTAAAAAATGGCAAGACCGTACGTGGCACGTATGGATGATCATGAGTGGTCATGGTCATGACAGAATATCAGCATAAAGGGTATAGGTAAGACGTCGGTAGACCGCTTTTTTCCGCTGACAAAAGTCAAGAAAGATTCCATTCAAAGGAGAGGCAACGATACAAATGTCCCTATAGACGTGTGTTCAAATATCTCTCAATTACCAGATGTTTTTATATGACATCTGTGCCCAGATCTAGTGCCCAAAAACAGTTCGCCGTTTTTGTATCTACTTTGATGAAAATTACGATTTCTTCCTACAAATAAGGTGCCTGAGCACTACCATTATGGAGTTATGACAATTACAAGTTTAGCATAAATATCTGGTAAAAGCCGTGATTCGCACTCGGGAACATAGTGACGGGACTAGATTATTTTAGTACTCGAGTAGTCTAATAGGTTACTCAGTTAAACATTACATTGACGCGTATTTTTATTACTAACTAATTGCGAAACTATAACTACCTACATAATTTGTTGATGTTTTTTCCACTCTTCAATATTTTATGATCTGTATTCATGTATTAACGAAAAAGTATCTAGTCCGTCATTGTATACATTTCCTAGGAAATCCATACATTTCCTAAATATCTATCGGAGTACTACATTCGGTATATTTGTAAGGATAGCGGTATTTGGGGGGTTGTAAGTGAAAGGTACTTTTTTGCGAATACTTGTTATTCTATGCAAAATAAAAAAATAACCCCAACCTATTTTTTTCAATAGTTTATATATATTTCCAAGTATCATTATTGTTATAATTTCCTAGGGGAAATACACAGGAATTGTTTACAATTCCTATATTTCATACATTTCCGGTAACATATACATTAATGAATAAATAAATATCCTGGGACATTTTTACATGGTGATCTGACCATTGTGTTTTCGGCGTACTATACCATTTCAAAATCACCCTGTATATGTTAAAACAATACACGTCCACTATGAGTACCTAAAGTAAATCTCGTAATATGGTGATGGTAAATATAATTAAAAAAATATTTGGAAAATTATTTTGCTCAGTAATAAATTATAATCTATCCTGAAAAATCAATCTCCATGATTTTTATGCCATGCCATTTTTTTTTTGGTAGCAAAACTGATGAAAAATGTAATGTATTAATAAAACAACGATTAAATTATGTATCTTTAGTTTATTTATAATCTAAATTCTTTTATGCATACTGACCTAAAAACTAGAACATAACAATCATAACACGTAATAAAATCATATTATCATTAATAAAATTCTTTGAGAACAAACACGTATACTATGTAGAAAAAAAAACTGGGATTCAAAACTTGAAAACATTAAACGACAGAGACATAAATCTAACCATCTATGTATTTTTATTAAAGATTTGTCAACAAAATATTTAACAAATAACCTTTTTAAGCATTCATTCCGATTTATCAAATTAACATAATATTTCTTAAAAACTATTAGACATATAAAAATTCAAATATTCTCTCTACATACAGATTTTTTTAATGTAAAAAAAAAACATAAATTCAATATTATTGCTGCGTTTGTTCATTATTTGAGTTAGCTTCAACATTATTTAAACTAAGAAAATAAAACAACTTATTTCCTTAAAGCTAAAATTATTATTATTGTATCAAAATTTTAACTTAGCCTATTTTGTCTTATAGTAAATTCGATCAATACAGCAAACTTGTCCATTATATTTTAGTTTGTCAAATGGGTGGAATGCAACAAAGAAAAGATAATATAATCCTGTCATATTAGTCCAATTTGCATAATTTCAATTTTGACAAATACTAAGACAAAAAGATACTTTCTTCTGTAAGAAAGAGACACAAGATGTTTTAATGCGATATAAAACATAATCAGCATCATAAAACAAAAACATTTTGCATGCAGTATTTATTTAAAAGTAAATATTTATATTTTTTTATATTGCAACCCACCCACAATTTTATGTAAAATAGGAATCTGATATTTCATTAAATATAATTTCATATCAAAATATTATATTATATAATTCGTAATAAGTGTAAAATCTATATAAAATGTATTTTTCAGTCTGCCTGTTTGAATTTGAGGTTATATTATATGTATATTATAATATATATGCTTATAAAAGTTATATAATATAGTATTATCTTGAGATATTATTATATAAATAATGTTATATATACTTAGGTAATATTAGTATTATCATTATTATATATTATATTTACTATATATTATTTGGTAGCCTACTCCGATATACTAGGGGTAAGTGGAATCATAATAGAAAAGTTTATTAGTTTTTTTAAGTTTAGTATTTATATTTTATGCGTACCAAATATTTATATTATTTATATATATATAATAAGTGTTTAAAATGTATTCTGTTGGAGTGCCTTACATAATATATCAAAATAAAATAATATTCTGAAAGACTACTTCCATTTTATAGGGTATACTTTTATATACTTCTGATGTTGATTAGTGACAATGTACCCGAAAACTATATTTATTATTATATTCTAGAAAAATAACAACATCTTACTGTATCACGAATTTTAATTTTATTTTTACACTAATGTCCATATTTTATATCAATCAAAGCTTATGTCAAGTATCAAGAACGGATTGCTTTAATAGAAATTATAGCTTATGTAATTGACCTAGGCTCAAAATTTCATTGCTTTTATAACAACTATACTTTCAAAATTATTCCAATCAAAACCTTTGCTGTCTGACACTTATTACCGGCTCAGAAAGTCGCTTTTACTGAGAAAGGCCGCCAATAAACTCAACAAATTACTCTATTCAAAACATGCTTATATCCATAACAAATATTTTCATTTTAGTCTTACTGACAAAAATAGACTATTTGAAAATTTTAAACAATAAATTATCAAACACTATAACCAGTGTATAAAAACACGCGGAAAAATCACAATACAATGCTTTTATTTATTTTTTTATCACCAGATCCACTATATATCTCAATTGATTCTGTAAAATAACATCACACGCAAATTATTTCATCAAAATTCCATAGTAAACTATTGTTTTGACGTTTTAATAAAGTTGCTGATTTGATGTCATCAAATAGCCTAATAATATAATTACGTGGGCATTACAAAGTAGACTTAATTAGAAAGTAAATAAGACTAGACTTTGATTGACGTAACTTATGTATATTTTCCTATATTCGTTTGTATCAGTGTTTTTCAATCTTTTCGAGTACACGACCACTTTAAAGTTTTAAAATTCCATCCACCCTCTAGGGACATTTAAATAAACAAACATATTATTAGTGTCTTGAAAGATTTCTTTATCTATGTATATTAATTTAAAAAATTGCAAGCAAGCCGTGAAATCTCTAAAAGTATTAGGATGATTTTGGACACTTGCCACTTGCTTTTCCTCCCCTTGGGGGTCGCGACCCACAGATTGAAAAAAACTGTTTTACATAATACAGCCTAGACAAGATGAATGTGCTGGTTATTAGAAAAAAATTAACCCACTTTTATTTATTTTGGGAATTTATTAGGTTGTAAAATACCCTTCCTGTCACGTATCACGTCCTATATGAACGTACATCTTACTTACATTAATAAATGCAAAAGTAACTGAGTTACCTAAACTAAACTATTGAACCGATCGCGACGAAATTTGGCACACAGATAGCCTATGATATAGGCAAGGATATAGGCTACTTTTTATCACGGGAACGCGGGTGTAGCCGGGACTACTATCACAAATGCTTAAGAAAATCAAATAAGGGAATATGAACAATTTCATGTGCTATCATGTTTTAACTAATAAAATCTATATTATAATTAATTATGAGAAATATAAATGTTTCAGATTTATGGAGTGGTCAACTCGTGACGTTAAAATCCATGGCGTCATAGCAATTTATATATTTTTTTAATGATTACTTCGAAAATAATATACAGGAGATGGTTGCGCCATTTTTGTTTGCAAAATAATATAATGCATATTTCCCATTGCCTATCGAGCATTGGAAATGTATACTAGTAAATTAAGTAATTTATAATTTGTATATATGGATAAAAACTATTAAGACACTACGATTTGTTTGTATATGGGATATCTCTCGCAATACATACATTTTATGTCATTCTCATATATCTTATTAGTGTTTTTCTATTATCAGATAATGAAAAAATACTTCGTTAATCATAACACTTATTTAAGATAAATAAATACATTACTCAGACAATAGTTCACAGCCATCTTGTCGAGGAGGTAAGGGGTGTTAATTGCGCCGCTTTTGCAGACTCATATGCTTATGTACCGTCAGCAACATAACATGTTGAATAAATACAAATATCCAAAACACGTGTATATTTACTATTCATAATGTAAAAAAAAATTACAAAATATCTGCTTTATATTTTCATGTTATGGACAGATATTGATAGAGTAAATTTTATTTGTAAAATTCAGCTACGTATATGTTGCCTACTGTACTTAAGTGGCAAAAAATTGACAGATATGACGTCACACGTGACAAAATTAGCACCCAAGATAAATCACATAATACACCTGTGTCGAGTCATATATTATTATTCGAATATTCTAAAGCGAATATCAACTTTATACGTAACTAAATAAGGTGCGGGATATATTATAACATTATCCGCACATAAGTAAATCTAGTACTATAGCCAACGTATCGTAACTGAATATAATCCATCGACAATGAAATATTTTTTTTCTGTCTATTACAGAAATCTGAGTAGGTACTACATTATTTTGAATCTATACATAATCGTGCTTATTTCGTTGTTTACAAACCAAACTAATATTAATCACGACACCTCTCTTTCTTACAAACGCTATTGGAAAAGGATAGAAGATATTTTAAGCTGTCAAATTAATCCATGTATTCGTGAGATCGGTGGTTCGGCCATGTTATGAGGAGGGATGAAACGAGTTGGGTCGACCCCAACTGATCGAGAACAGGGCAGAATCGGGACTAATAAATGGCACGTAAATTCAATTTTTAATAAGCCAGACTAACTTGACAAGACATCTCTTTAGTTTTTGTTAGGAGAGATATAGTGAGATATGTTTAGTTTGTAAAAACTTGTGCCAAAAAGAAATAGTACTGATCACATTGTACTTACATAAATTTTTAATATCATCATGACTTAATCCTTACTTCTAAGTCTTGCGACTTATCCTAAATAGGGAATATCACATCCGCTAGAAGAAAAATCAGTTTAACTGACTAGAAGTTTCAATCTGTGTCGGAAGGTGGCGGCAGCGGAGCGTCTTCTTCGTAGATCATAACTAACTTACTGTACTCACGTTTTCTGCGTGGACTCTGAAAGTATAAAGTTTAGGCCATTAGAAGTCAAATCAATAATTAATATCTTTGGCTTCTTATAGGTGTTGCTGTAATCTATTGGTAAAGACCTATTTTTTTTTTATCAAAATTTTTGGCACAATCGTTTCGGAGATAAGAGAGGGTCAATTTTCGCCTGTTTTCTTAAATAATTTCAAAACTATCTATCTTAAAAATATTAAAAAAATATATATGAGATCTTGACAACGAACCCTTTTATTTGACGTGTACAAAATTTCAATTTCATCTAGTCCAATATTTTCGGACAGACAGACAGACACACTAGTGATCTCGGGTTTGAATCCTACAATTAGCTTGAGTTTTCGGTGAAGGAAAACATTGTGAGGAAACCATAGCATGGTAGGGTACTTCGTAGTACAAACATACAAACTTTCGGATTAGGATATTATAGAATGAATAGTAGGAATAGTAGGTTTAATTAGATTTTCCAAACGAGAAAGTTGAAATTGTCTTACCTTATTAACTTTTGAGGTGGTCTCTTCACCTGAACTGCTGGAACTGGTAATACCTTCATCCAGCGTCAGTCTCGCAGCTTCTCCTTCAAGTCGAAGATCCAAATACAGCTGGCCCAGTTGGTCGTTCACCAGATTTGGCTAGAAGGTTTAAATTTAAATATAATATACTTATTTGAATGTAATTAAAAGGTGACAACGTTTTTATGATATCCAAACCGATAGATTTGTGAGCAAAGAAAAATTTGAAAACATACATTTTGACGCCAAAAATCCGCCATTTTAATTATTTAATAAACAGTCACACGCGCACACGAGGCCCATCACCGAGCATTGAAATATATACTTTATTTTTATTGGATAACCATTAAATTCAATTGACAAATTTTAAATCCTATGCCGTCCCATGTGCGCAGGCCGTTAATCGGTTCAGCCGTTTAGTAGTTACGAGGGAACATAGGTACATACATATATACACATATAACCCCCTTTTTTGGCTTCGCTGCAGCCCGGTATTTGACTGACATATCAAATTAAATGAAATTTCTTGAAGCGGCGTAAATATACCTGTTGTGATGTACTTACTTGAGATAACATGCTCATTTTCTGTTTGTCGGCTTCCAGCACTTCAGCAGTGCTCTTCGTTTGGACCTGGTACTTGTACATGAGGTCAGATGTCATGGATACCTGAGAAAACATTAAATCTATACTAATAATTAAGCTGAATAATAATAATCTCCGAAGTTACTGGTCCGATTTGAAAAATTCTTTCACTAATAGGAAGCTACATTATCCCCGGAGGTCTCCCGAAATTTTTTTAGTAACTAAGATGTCGTACAATAAATTCAAACAGTATGTTAAACAGAAATTAATCGACAAGGCCTACTATAAGGTGGCTCATTACGTTGAAGACAAGAATACATGGTTGTAGTAGCTTCTCTCTGCACTTGCGGCCCCCTCCACAAGTGACAATTGTATGAACTTTATGTATATTTGGAACAGGAATAACATAAATTTAAAAAAGAAAGATCCACAAAAAAGAAATGTAGCCTTGCTGAGTTTCTTGCCGGAGTCTTCTCAGTTCAAGTGTATTCCGAACCGGTGGTAGAGTCTATTGTAATGTTTGTAACTATTGACGTTCATAAGTGCCTTACCAGGGCCTAAATTGAATAAATGAGTTTTTGATTTTGATTTGATTTAGTCATCACCCCTATAAGAATCTATACATTATTATTGTTATTAAGAAACTCCTTGAATAAATGATTATTTTATACCTGCTCCATCCATGGTGGTTGCATTTTCCTTCCAGCGCCTTTCATTGCGCGACTCTCGGTGTGAGGGCCCAAGTATCGACTACGAGACGATGTGGACCCATCCGTGCGAGGCTTGTCCCAATACTGTACAAAATAAGACCTATTTTTGCACTACTTTCACATTTACCATTACACTGGATTAAAAAAAAATGTTCAAATTGACAGTTGGCGCGTTTGGTTATGTTACTACCTAATACGCCACAGGTTGGGATTCGATTTCCACCCAGAACAAATATTCGTGTGAATGAACATGCCGAACAGCCCGATCCGTCCAGTGGTTTGAGCTGTGCGTTGATATATCAGTCAGTCAGTCCGTCCTTTCTTTTATATGTTTAGAATATATTAAGCAGTCAATTATGGTTTTCACCTCCAAGTAACCATGATTATAAAGGGTTATTATGTGTTGACCATATTCTAGAATGAGCTTAGTAGAATTGAAAACATTAAAAAATGATAAAGAACTGAAAAAATAGGTAAAAAAGCTTAAGAAAAACACTCACGCGCAGTTTATTTTTAGTGCAAAGTTTATTGTCTCCCTTCTTCGCATCGCTGCTCTCCTCGGCGCTTCCAGATTCCGTTTTGAAGAATGACGAGTAGAAAGACGAGTAGCTGGACCCCGCGTCGGTTCTATCGACTTGTTCCTCGCTGTTACCTAGTCTGTCAGTCTTTGATTTGTCATCGCTTGAAACGTTTGTATCTGTCACAGCTTCTGTGCTCTGTTGAAAAAAGAATCTGGTCGTGAAACGTGCGTCTACTTAGCCAGGCCACTTGACAAGCCCGCCATATCGACAATTGAAATTGTCATATATTCTTGGTTTAAGATAAACTTTATATTTATTATTACATCAGTATTGCAAATGCCATCGATTGATAACAAAGCGTTTTTTTTTAACTCTTGCTTTTTAAAAATCGTCTGATGCATAATCTGTTATACAGTATCGATCACATTAAAAATCTCACGTAATTTAATAGCCATTTCACACATGCACACCATAGGAATTATTACTCACTCTTTACATATACACACGTATACCATGTTCAAACGCAGTTCCTGGCGGCATCGGATAATCCGATTGACGCAATATCGTCTTTAACTTTAATAGAATAAGATCACTTTTCAAGATAGCAGCGTATGTTCGAAAAGGACCTTATAAATATGACGTCAAAGAAGATTAATGCGAGATGCTTTACGAAGAAGGAACATGTATCAATGGCACTGAGATTATATAATTCAAGTAATATAAATTTATAGTACGAAATCAACATTTCGATTCGATTGACAACATTTTTAATCGATTCGGAAATGTTGATGATCTATGCCCGTGCGTATTGAATCATGGTATTTTTTACACTTCAAGCGTATCATTTGACCTCAATCTAGTCTTGACTTAATTAATAATATAATATAATATGTTTATAAAGTAAACGTCACCTCTCTTTCATATAAGCCTTATTGAAAAAAGATAGCAACATTTTTAGGGCTGTCAGCTTAGTCCATGTCATCGTAATGTATGGGTAAAGGTCGAGACCAAATAAGGTGGCGCTGAAATTCACGTAGAAACAAGCAATCGGACTAATCTGACGGGACTAAATTTCTTTCATCTCTTTCATATGATTTATGTTAGAAAGAGACATAGTGAGAATAAGTTTAGTTTGTAAACAACAGAAACTGTCTAGAGCATGTAACCTACTTTCTGCTTTCTTATTATTCTCTTATATTTAGCTGAAAAATAATATATATAAAATCGATATAATATATTCGAAAACTCAAATATCCCAGAAAATATATAGAGTGCGACCAGGATCTTTTGGCACGTGGCGTGGTCAAAATCGGGACTAACGCCGCTATCTTGTGAAGAGTCACTTTTTGAGAGTTCTCATTGTCCGCTTATTACTGTTGTATTACGTGTTATTTTTGATTGATATTTTATCAAATAATATGCCGAAAGTAGTAAGAAGTGGTGTCAGAGAGATAGTGTGAAAAAAACCTGCCAAAAGATCCTTCTAGCACTGTAAATTAGGTGATACTTATATACTTTATACGATCGATTGGCATTAAGTTTGGTAAACAAGGCTCCAAACAAAAATATTAGGACCTCCTTGATTGACTTCTTGAAAATAAAAATAGAAATGAGGTCACAAAAATACAATCCACTGCATTCTGACCTTGTTTTTCTAAAAACCAAACATAGTGAGAAAAGCACATTACGCCACCTAAGGGACGAAGAATCTGTGATAGAATCATCTAATCATGATGGTCAAGCCGCGTTACGTGAAGACGCTTACAAATGACAAAAAAAAAACGAAATTATTAACTTTTCACTGAAATCATTAATAATAATGAAATAATTTTAAAAATGCTTAATATTAATTATAATAATATCCTGGAGCACTTTTTTATCCCAAACTAAACACAGCTTGTGATATGGAACCCAGACAACTGATATACTACATTTACAAAGATAATTATACCCAGACTCAGGTCAGGACAAACAGACATGTCCATGCACTGGACAAGAATCGAACCCACGACCTGCGGCGCCACACAAGAGAACAAGAAAGCACAATTAAATCATAGGAAGCGTTTCGTACAGTTCATTTTGAAGTCTTTGGCAACACTTGGAAAATAGCAATCGATTTTTTTTTTTGGAAATCTCACAGTTGTTCTAAAAACAACGACTTATAAAACTCACACGACATTTAAATATCAATCTTAATTAAACTTACAATAAGGATTTAAATGTATATAATAAAAACACACATTTCACAACACATACTATATCATACACTCGTCATATTCTTGCTGCACTTGTATTTAATAAACAATCTAACTGTAATGTTCCTTAGATCTAAATTGGCATACCCTGTTCAATGCGTCGGTGGATGTTCTACTTTCGCCACTGCCCTGGTTGATTTTCGAGGGTGTATGAGATTCATCCCGTTTCTTGCCAAGCCACGCGCTGACAGTCTTAGTAGACCTCGTAGGAATGGTGACTTTACACGCCTGTGTATTTTATATACCGACATTACGCGAGTCTCCTTTTTAAACATAAATAATATAGAGAGAAGCGCAAAGCGAAGCATGTAGTCAGTAATTCCTAATACATACATATAAATAACGCGTATACAATAAAAAGGGCGCTAAGGAAAATTTTATTGGAATAAAATTTTATAATTTAAATTGAAGCAAAACGTAAAAATAATATATTCAGCCAGAACGCAACACCTAACTTAATATCTAAAATTAAATTAATTGGCGATACTTTATCGTATAAGGTATTGGTTACTAATACTTGTATAGTATGACACAACTTAGATGTAGCATCGGCAAATCATTTTCGTACACTTCACTTCCGATTTACACAACTAGTAAAAATCAATCATTATCGCGCCATTCATCGTTCAACAAGATCATTTTTTAACACATGTCTAATGTTGTAGGCGCACTCTTTTCGGGAACGATCGATTTTACGAACTTTGCCGATGGTTCAACTAAGTTGTGTCATACTATACTAGTATTTAAAAAAGAAAGATCCACAAAAAAAAAAATCCTTGCTGAGTTTCTTGCCGGAGTCTTCTCAGTTCAAGTGTATTCCGAACCGGTGGTAGAGTCTATTGTAATGATTGTAACTATCGACATTCATAAGTGCCTTACCAGGGCCTAAACTGAATAAATGAGATTTTGATTTGATTTGACTTGTACGTAGTTCGTTGTTAACCTGTGCTAATACTAAGATCGAGATAAGCTAGTTGACAGTCTAAAAAATAAATGACCAAACCCTAACCTGCCTAATCAATAAATAAAACATCTAAAAACACGTGGAAACATCAAATATACTGTATAATCAATACTCTTTATGATTTTTAATGACCAGTACAACTACTAAGAGTAGATCATTTGAAGCTGTGAAACTATGACGTCATAGTGTAGTATTTCATATAACTCTAAATAAACTATCGTTTAGGCATTTATTAAAAATTTGCTGATTTGATATGTCAGAAAACTACCCCTATTATGTATATATTATAAAAAAAAACAATTGCTGAAATGTATGCGCATCACTTCAGAACGGCTGTTCACCATTTCTGTTTTTGTTGTTTTTATAATTGTAAGGACAAGGTTTTGTATGAAAGAAAATTTCTGGAAAATTAACTGGGAAAGTCGTAAATTTGGATGTCATTTTCTGTTTGCGCGCGGTCATACGCCACTATACTTAAAATAAAGCTGAAGAGTTTGTTTGTTTGAACGCGCTAATCTCCGCGCACTGGTCCGATTCGAAAAATCTTTCACTAATAGGAAGCTACATTATCCCCGAAGGTTATAGGCTACTTTTTATCTCGAGAACGCGAGTGAAGCCGCGGCGAACAGCTAGTATTTTATAATTTCTTTTCTTATAATAGTTTTCGGGGCCCTTTTAATGCGTTAGCTTGGCCAAAGAGGAAACGCTACCAGCCTTCTAGGAACCATGCCGTTGATCGCCAGCGGTAGTTTGTATATTTGTTTTAAATAATTGTAAATATTGTTTATGGCTAAAATAAATGTATATCACTAACATTTTAGCATGTAAGTACGCCAACTAATTTAATATAATCTTATATAAAGAGCATAAGGCAAGTTATCTTAAATTTAACAATTCATTTACATATAAGACATATACAAGAAACGTCTGCTTTGTAACAAGCAACACTAACAAATGTTGAAAAGACTTACGAAGTTTCTAGAAGTCGCGTCAGTATGTGCTATATGTCGAATGTATAAGAAGAGTTATATAAGTATGTATTATATGAACTGGATAAAAACTCACCTCCTCGTAGTTACTTCGAGTTAACTCTAATGGAGCTATAGTCATGGGATGTTGCATGTTTGCTCCTAATGCTGATTGTGGTAAGGGGAATTGTACTTGAGGACCCATTTGTGGGTACATAAAAGGTTGACCGTACATCGGCTGGCCGTACATCATACATGGCACTAGAAATAAATATTATACAGGGTTACAACATGGGTAGGCGGAAGATCGGCCCTCGGACAGCCGAATATTACATTATTAATTTAAATACCTAATATTTTCATATAACTATTCATATTCATAATGATGAAAGCCACATAGAAACTTAGTAATTATTAATTACTAATTAATAATCCTATGATGTGATTTGTTTAGTTATGTAACTACTTAATCGTAATTTTTTTTGGACCTCTATAAAAATTTCAACAGAATCCGGACCCATCTACTCATTGCATATTCCATTGGATGAAACCAGCACAAAAAGGGCGCTTTTGGTTTTTCACACTAAAATCGCTTTTTGCTGCGAGCGTGAGTTAGTAGTGATTCGAATTTCGAACACTACCTTATGGAATTACTCGGCGCTGATCCAAATGTGATGGCGTTCAGAAACTGATTTTCAGTAATAGTATTCTGTGTCAATTTTGGCCAAGCAATTTAACTCGGATTTTTGGTGTTATTTATTGAAATGTAAGTTTATCAATTTTACTATTGCCTTTTTATCCTATTGAGCGTCGGCCATCTTACAGCGGAGGTCACTGATAGCTAGCTAGTTACCTTTGTTTTTCCACATGACATTTTCAAAATAAGGTCCCAGAAACAAAAGCGTTTAAATGCCGTCACACGGTTGTCCACTATCAAGGCTGTATTAAATGGTGGCCACGCATACAGGTTAAAGATTTAATAAAATAATTAAAAAATAATATCAGTTACTTAAAAATATGAAATAATGAAAATTGATATAATTATGACGTCTAATATAAGTGGGCTATTATATTTTCAAGTTAACTCACTCTGAGGCACCTGGTACGGGTGCTGCTGACTATTAGGCCTCTCTGCATTGTGGTTCTCTTGATAATTAGAGCCGTGAGGTCCCACGTGAGGTCCCTGATGCCCGTGAGGCACATGAGAGGATCCATGAGGCCCGTGATGCCCGTGAGTGCCTGTGGTAGGGCTATAGTACATCGGGAACATACCTGTAAGCAGTAATGATAATATTTACATTTATGTGCGAGTGCTTTTAAGCAAGTTTGAAATCACCAAGCATCAACCGGTTTGATTTAAAATATGCACTTGAGACCCAAGCTTAGGTAGTTAGGCTTTGTGGACTTTCCATTTTGGACTCGCAATAAGTTTTTTGTTCCGGTCATTACATCTTGAAACGACAAGATTTTTTTATATACTACCATGAGTGTACCCAGGAGGGGGGCAGATTAGGGCAGCTGCCCTAGGTTTTCCTGTAATCTATAGGTAAAGATCTGTATTTTTTTCGAAATTTTTGGCCCAGTAGTTTCGGAAATAAGGGTAATGGTAAATTTTCGCCTAATTTCTTAAATAACTTCAAAACTTTATCTTAAAATTATAAAAAAAATATACTTGAGATCCTCACAACGAGCCCTTTCATTTGATATGTCATAATATAGTTTCTAATTAAACCCCCAAAAGTGGCCTTCATGTTTGAAATTCATTTATTTACGTTACACGTCCGTGTTTGGGTCACCAACTTACATATTAGTACTAAATTTCAAATCAATCCAACCAGTATTTAAGGACAGACAGACAGACACACGATAAAAGCATTATGCTGAGTCAGGACCTATTCTTGACATCGCGCATTATTGTTAGTATGTTTAGTTTTTTATACTCTTTTAATTTTATTTTTCAATTTTGTAATGTTGTGCGTTTTCATGAGTAAATGTTTTTTCTTTCTTTCAAAAATATAACATGTTTATTTATTGAATGGTTTTTTCCTTACCTGGCATTGCAGGCATGGGGCTCATAAGAGACATCTGTTGAGGTATACCAACTCCCAGTATAAATGTGTTCATGTTGTTCACTTGGTTGGTCGGCCAGGTGTTGCTGTTCACTATAATGAGGAATAACAGCAAAAAAATCTAATTAGTCCTTCAGTTAGATTATCAACAAATATTGGATACGTATTTTTTATTTTGATCCGAAAACAAAAAATAACGAAGATATATAGTGCGTTAAAATTTTCCGGTCTGCAAAAAGTGTACTAAATAGTAGTTGTACAATGACGTCACAAGCCCCAATCCTGCACTTTGATGGGACTTATCTTTGTAATTTCTTATTGATTTGATAAATGACTGATAATCTAACTGACGGACTAATTAGATTTTTTTGTTGTTATTCCTCATTGAATTAAATGCATTAATTTTTAACCTATTTTAAAAAACGGTGGTTATCAATTCGGTAGTAGAGTTTATTGTAAAACTGTAAATGTTGACATTCATAAGTGCCTTATTAGGGCCTAAACTGAATAAATGAGTTTTGATTTTGTTGTATGTTTTTATCTATATACCTATATATAAAAGAGAACCGGTTTTTTGGGTAAACATCCCCCTGCCCACACCGCTGAACCGATTAATGTGAAATTTGGCTTATTATATTATATTTGTTCGTGTGTTTCGGAGATTAGCCGGAACAAACAGTGACCAAAAAAAGGTTTTTGGTGTGCTAGAACTAGTTTGCGCCCACGGTATCACCCGTGATCCTCCATTTTATCCATCCTTAGCGGGGTTGAATTTTCAAAAATCCTTCTTACATAGGCATCCGATGTCGTAATCTGTATGCGAAACAGCTTTATCCGTACCTGTTTCCCACGGTTCCACCCGCGTTCCCGGGATAAAAAGTAGCCTATAATCTTCGGGGATAATGTAGCTGCCTATTAGTGAAAGATTTTTTATAATTTGACCAGTAACTCCGGAGATTCAAACAAACAAACAAACTCTCCTAGCTTTATTTTTAGTATAGATTTTAACCAAACTTGATCTGAATTTCTTAGGGTTTTTATACCTTTGGCTTCGGCCACAAGCAGTCATGTTCATGCAATCAATAGAACACTACTTACCATTACCAGAGAATGAAGGTTGACTGGTAACAGTACTGTTGATGGGTTTCCTCCGGATATGCCTGCTGTTTGGGCAATGGTGCTTATGGGGCCCAGATTCAGCTTCTACGGGTTTCGAAGAACGCTTCACGCCATGTGGATGCAAGAACTAGAAAAAAACACAGAAAATGGCATATTCACACATTTTCTTTCTTTAAAATGGGACCTGACAAGAATTAAAAGAATAGAGAATATGCAGGATTTTTATAATCGCATTTCTTAACAAAATATGAAAATACCGTAAAAAATATGTAAAAAAGTACAATTAAAATCGGCCAAGAAACACGGAAGATATAAGTATTTTAAACTACTAATTTAGACAGCGATTAGACAGAGAGACCGGACATGTGACGTCATAATACTAAGACGGCCATATAAACTCCATGCTAAATTCTGTTTTGCTAGAAAGAGATAAGAATAAATATTTGATGGCTTACAACTTGGTTATTTTCTTAATGCTTCTTAAATGCATGAGCTTTTATTAAAGCAAAATAAATATCATGCATATTCCCTATTGTGGAAACTTTGGGTAAGAACGGTTGTCGACTGTCTGATGGACCAGAATACGCTTCTACGATTTGTAAAATCCGTTGCGTGGTTTAGAATAAGTAAGCAGAGAAATAGTGTCAGACAACGACATTTTTTTACACTATTTAGAGATTATTTAATTACCTGAGGTTCTGGGGCGTGGGACTTGGTGGGTTGGAACGAAGCATTGCATCGCGCGAGATGTTCCATTTTCTTCTGTCTCGTTTCATTTGTAACCTTCTCTCTTTCTCCCTTGCCACTGGGTCGGTACTCGCGATGGCTTCGCATTAGTTTCTTCTCCATCACAGAATTGTGCCTATTATTGGATAGGAATGCATTATAACATGAGTAATTGGTTTTTTTGGCGGGAACTTGCCAGGCGGGAAGTGACGTTGCGTTTTCATTTTATTTTCATAAAATAGTGTATTTTTTGAGTTTTATTGAATATTATCGGTGGTATTTTGTCCAATAAAGATCAATACAAGTGCACCAGTGGAGTGAAATGAAATGATTACGTGTATAGTGGCTTTTCAAGTTGTCTCAAGAAGTCCATGAAAAGTTTTAGTAGAACGGCTACCATTGTACTAAAACCTAACTAAACTGACTGACTATGACTCGAAGAAGATTTAAAATAACTTGAACTTTGAAACTTGACGATTGACGAGAATTTAATATATGAAGAATATAAAAATACCTACATTGCTCAACTTGACACTGGCAAAATACACGAAGTGTGATGCCAAAATAAAAAAAAAACATGAGTAATTCAGTAATTTTGGCTACATTCGGGATTGAGGAAGTTGATTTTGATACGATAGTGGTGTCGATGAAAATGTATATCCTATAATATACCTTAATAGAACACAGTTAGCTGTGTAACCTCCTAACCCCTGGAGGTATTCAATGATTTTAAATTAAATGAAACTTTAAAATGGTATACAAATAGAGGAAAAAATTATTTAATAAACTTTTGATGTGGAAATATGGGTTTTTCAGATGTCCTACCTTTACAACATTTCTAGGCGATTGTTTTCCTATGAAATGAAATTAAATTAAATATTATTTATTCAAATAGACCTTCCTTCACATGCACTTATGAATTGTCAGACTCTAATGCACGGTTCGGAAGGTAGCTTTTGCTGACAAGAGCCGGCAATAAATTCATAACCCGACAGGGGTTAGGAGGTTAAAACCATCTAAAGTTTCAGAGTAAACCGCGAACATATCAGATACCATACGTTTAAACATCATATAAAAAAGAACATTTGAAAACAAGTGAAAAATAAAAAGCTTTCAGTACTTACTTGGCAAGTAGGGACTCAGTGAGTCGTACTGGTGGGTAGTCCCCGATAGGCTCAACATGGCTCTCAGTGAGGACTATGTTAGAATCACTGGAACTGGTCATGTTGCCTGACAGAGCCGAGGTTCCTGCCATTGGGGACAGGCAGTTTCTGCAATGGACACATACATAAATATCCTGAGAAATTCATGAAACATAAGACCGATCCGATTTTCAAATATACAGCAAATCTAAAGTAATTTCAATATTTCTGTTTGTATATTATAACGAGTGGATTGATCCACTCAATTCTGAAATCCGAAATATAATATCCGACCGAAGGTCGATTTCTGGCCAAAACCGAAGGGAATTTTATTGAAGGTGGATCAAACAAAAACATTCCATACCCAGTCATAGGTTTAGATCCTTGCAACCCCAGAATATTCTCTCCGGCGGCCGTTTTGTATTCGTCGTCAGAATATGGCTGATGGTTATCGAAATATCTGAAAGGATAAGTTAATATTATTACGAGAACATTATTTATTGGATATAAACGTGTAAACTGTGATTTTATGCGCAAACTACGATTTTTTTATTATTTTTACACGGTCAGTTTGATCTTTGAAAATTTAACATTTTAGAGTGCCTCATGCATGATTCATTGGCGATCATAGATAATATAATCTCTATAATGGCGACGTATAATTAAGAAGAAAACAATTTAGATTAGCAAACGTATTTAAATGAATCTTGGCACAGACAGATCTAATGGAAAAGAAGCATGATCTACTTATAACCCCAAAAAGCATAAGATCTAGAGTAAGACTTCCTAGGAGTAAGAGAAGTAAACAAAGAGTACTTGCCTATGCAGCGTCTCGTTGTAGTTAAGCTGGGTGTAGCTGAGCGGTGTTTCCACACTGGACTTGCTGTCGCTGTACTCGTGGTGTGGGGATATCCCTCCAAGCATCACCGAGTCAGGTTCCTGTTCATCAAACTGTTTTATACATAGACAGTTGGATATACCCGTAGATTTAGTTTATGCTACCGTATACAGAGTATGAGGACACATTGACAAAATATTTTAGAAAATTATGCAGGATTCGCAAATTATATTGGGTCCATACAAGCACATGTCGTGTATCTCGCGTTAACATTCGTGTATATTCAAATTCAAAAGTGTCTTTATTAAATAAACTCATTTCAAGTATTAGTATATAATATGCATTGTCTCTTTTTAGATCTTGTATAAAGGGTGTGAAGCCTCGACATGATATGAGAAGATCTAACTTAAACTTTTAAGGTTAAATTCATCAGCATTTACAGATTTTGAAAAATACTGTCAATGAATATATTTTTAGCTGAATCGATCCTGTCTCCGACAAGAATCAAGTCGCTATGGGTTCAAGTTAGGTTAGGATAACAAATAATGTCACAAATCGAAAATCCTTTTCCTAAAAAAAATTGTTCGTCATATAAGCCTGTGTTTGACCATAATCTCACCGTGGTCAGTGATAACGACACCAAAGGTGGTAAGCACACAAAGCCTAGAACTTTCCGAGTGCGCGAAGCCGTAAGAACCTTCTAGTATAGCACCCGGTATCTGCTTACCGGATGAAAATAATAATTGATGAAATGAAATGTTTCTAAACATAATGGAGTTGCAGTAAAAATGTGTTCATGACTATCTACTTTGTCAAATTTTATTGACTGGTTGCGAAACGAACTAGTCTATAAAAGCATACAACATGCACACTGTAACAGGTTGCCTACCATTTTTCTGGTCCCTATTATCTGATTGCAATGTACAAACAGGCAAGTAGACATTATGAATTCCACTTATTTGCTGATCACTTTAAAAATATATATCAAAATGGAGGCAATTTTATTGCGAACAGTATTATAAGGGTTGCTTGCGAAAAATCGTTAAATTATGATTGCCAGATGTTAAATTAAAAATTTTAATTGACGTATCATTACTGTCTGGAATAACGACACCCCAATTCGTATATTCGGAAGTTATTTTTTAGTAACGTTACTAATTACGTTTCGTTTCTTATCGGTAACTGTATCGGTATCCAAAAAAGTTATGATACTAATATCGTCTCTTTTACGTAGTTGAGACCTCTCTCCTTTTTTTGGACGATAACTTTTTTTATGTATTAAGATCATTCTCTTTAACTAAATTTGATTAAAGATATGCTGCTTTTTTTTCTATATTTTTTCTCTCTGACTCTCCGAGTCACTGAACGCTATTTTTCTAGTTGATGGGTGTCTTTCAACTGTTTCATGCCTCCCTGGATATTTGAAAGACACGTGACTTGTGGTCTTCCCCTTCTTATTATTCGAAGATATTCTTTTACGTCAGAGTGATCGGGTGTTTATACAACGTGACTATAACATAGCAATCTCGACTCAGTTACCTTCGGGTATTGAAGCAACTTTAAAACTTCCCCGCACGTGTTTTTTTCTTTTGTTTATTTTGCTGTTTTTTTTTACTATGTATAATATGTGGCCGATGGTGGTAAGCACACAAAGGTAGCTCTCAGGTCGGAATACACCGGAAGGTGCTTGGCGACAGATTTTCAACTTGAGGTTGGTACCCAGTCAGGCGGGTTCTTCAAAGTACTCGTACCACCGTACTATAGTCTCCTCACTATGTGTTTTTATTTTTTGTGCTTTAAGAACGTTTTCTTTAGCTGTAACTCACTACACTAAACATTTATTTCGTTTTTCGGCATGCTGATTTTAAAAAATACTAGTCAAAATATTTTCAACCATTTAATTGCCACAAAAACAAATATTTTTTTTACTAAAGTTGGTAGCCTCTGAGAGTGGCATCAACCTTACCGGAAAACACATTATTTGACACCTTAGATTTTTTCCAAAACCTACGAACTATTTGCTCCAAAACTTTTTCTTGTGTTTTGTCTTTTTCTATAGTATGACTCAAAGACAGAGTATACCTACATACTATCTTACGTTTTACAGCTCAGTCCCGCGCAGCTGTTGTACTGCATCCTTCTCTATCGCATTAAATACTATGAGCAATGATTCTCTGTCACACACCTTCGCTTGCTCCAATTTTATTTTAACCTGGCAACCGTAATTTATGGACGGTTTTCGCAAGCAGCCACTGTATTCGCTATAAACTTGCGAAATATTTTCCAAGCGGTAAGAACATAAATGTACACTTCAACCAGGTAATAGGGATCAGAAAAAGGTAGGTAGCCTAACTGTTACATACTTGTGTATGTAGTATGCAAAATATGTATCTATGGAAACATTGGAATTTAGTTCGCTTGGCAAGCTGATCAGTGAAATTAAAAAAAAAGTAATTATTCGCTATGTGCAAGTCGAGTATCAAACAAAATTACTTTCAGATCTCCTACAACTTGTTTGTACATATTTGTAAATAGGTTATATAGTTGTTGTATTGTGAACTTTAAAAATAAAGGCACACAGTCGGTGTAAATTATATATATTTCCTACAGCGGCCTAGAAGTTAGATTAAGGAAATAAATAGATAACTGCTGTTAGCATTTGCCGCTCTGGTTATAAACACAGCAAGCTGCATTTTACTCCACTCACAACACGAGATCATTGATCTGTAATAAATAAATTATAATGTTAATTTAAGTTTACCTACCGTAAAATACTAAATTAAGGCGATACATGAGAAAACATGATTCTAAAATGAAGGTTTTTCTCTGCATTCTTTGTTGCAAATAATGACAAGGAATGTCTTTTAGCTAAAAGTTCCTCGATGGGTCTATCAGTTTACTACGGGACGGTATCATTCCTTGTCCTTCATTACGTTGAAGGTCAAAACAAAATCAAAAACTCATTTATTCAGTTTAGGCCCTAATAAGGCACTTATGAACGTCAACAGTTACAATTTTTAGACTCTACTACCAGTTCGGAATACACTTGAACTGAGAAGACTCCGCAAGAAACTCAGCAAGGCTTCTTTGTCTTAGGTTATCAAAGTACGTACTTACGTTTAAACTTGTTTTATAGGGGCTTAATGTCACCGATATTTGACGAATGATTTATACTTGTAATAAATAACTATTACCATTATTTTGAAGGACTTCAACATTTCTTATATGTGCTAAAACTAATTTAATTCCTTTCATAACAGTTTGTGGTTTATATGTTGTTTTATACTTTCAAAATCTTTCTTTTATAACATAATTTTTTCATAGTACTGTTTTTAACAAACTCCTATAAAAAAACTATTTGACGTCTTTGTAAGTATTTTTTATGTAATCTGTAATCTGTTAATTAGAAAACAATAAAACATTTGTATGTTTGTAACTCCATAAGTGATTGTTATTTACCATCAGCTCCTCCAATATGTCTCTGAGGCAATTAACATACCTAAAATACTCTTGAAGAGAAACACAAAAGCGACTATTTGTATATCATTATTTGACAAAATCCCGAATAGTTGCGCTACGATTGTGCACATTCCCAATAGCCATGAACACATTTTTTTTACGGCATCCCTATTAAATTATATTTAGACACATTTTATTTGACAAAAAATCATTTTCGACTATTCACTGTTTCAACTATTACTTCTGATATTATAAGTAAATGTAAAAGTTTGTGATGTGTCTATGGATGTATGGGTTTTTGTTACTCTTTCACTTAAAAACTACGGAACGGATGGATGATTCTTGACGCACAGAAAGATCATACCCTGGAATAACATATAGGCTACTTTTTATCCCGGGAAATCATAAGAAGCCTCGGGAACGCGGGTGATACCGCGAGGCGGAAGCTAGTCTATACTAATATTATAAAGAGAAAAGATTTGATTGTTTGTTTGCATTGAATAGGCTCTGAACCTACTACTGAACCGATTTGAAAAATTCTTTCACTAATAGGAAGCTACATTATTCGCAAAGGTTACATTTTATCCCGGGAACGCGAGTGAAACCGCGCGGAACAGCTAGTTCATAATAACTTAATGAATTATTTTGCCAAGAACACATTTGTTACGCCAATCCTATGAATATATATTTAGAAACACATTTCATTTGTTAAATATAATTTTCATCCGGTAAGCAGATGGGTGTAGGTTCGATCTTACGTCAGATCTTAAGTCTATTCCACACGTTCGGCGAAAAAGTACGTATTTTACTAAGAGTTTCCTGATATATAGTTGTGTAGCCAGCTAAAAAAGACAGTGATAAATAGGCGACAGCTTATTGCAATTTTAACTGTACTGGGGTCACATCGCAAAAATGCGATGCGATTTTTTGACGAATCTTTTTGTCTTATTTGTCCTACAAAATATATGTTATAGTTCAGATCATTCTATATATAGTATTGATTGAAATTGTAGAACATCCACAAATTTTGCAAAAAAATATCCTTTCAAGTGCAGTAATTTTAAACTAAATCGGTCATTTTAGACAAAACGGCTCATCAAAAACAAGGAAATACAATTTTGGAAACGTATGATTTATAAAATACTCTTCTACGAATTGTTGATGAATAACAAATAAAAAATTCACAATCGCGAAGCTTAAAGGCGCGTCCACATTAGGCACAGTTAGTAGACTGCTTCCAGTTTGCCTCCCTATAACTTTATATGGAGTGTCTATACCGCGCGTAGTGTACACAGATTGCGGCGTTTCCCGACTCTATCCAGTTAAGTTAGCGACCGATACGGCACACAGTCAGTCAGCGGATAGTCTAGTCTAGCGCCAAACGAGGACGAGTTATAAATCCCTCCCCCCCCCTACAAATCCCACTATAATGTATTTCATATAGGATGAGTACAGTGACGTTTTCATAGAACGTAACCACATACGTAATTATCTAACTTCCAGTTTGATAAAATAGACCTACGTCTACATCTTGTAGTGACGTAACTGACAATCGTGTTGTGAATCGGTTGGAAAACCGATAAATCACTCCTTAGCATAATTTTTAGTTTAATAAATGACTTCGGTACAATGCAACGCGATGCGGGGCATTTTTTTGGATGAAGTTTAACATAACAATTCGAAGCGGTGTGATGGTTCACAGTTCCATTCTTCACAGTAACTATTATTTACTCCAATTATTATGATTAATTGCTCAAAGCAATGTATTGAAAAGAGAGGACCGTATTATTTGTCTCTTTTGCACCCACGAAATTTTTGGTTAATCATTATCATTGACTATTCAATATTTTTTGACTGCGTAAAACAAATATTTCGAAATTTTTTCGTAAGTATCGATTAACACAATATAAATGAACTCGATTACATATAAAAGTCGGTTTGTTTCATTTGATTTTATCATCACTAGTAACTCGAACTCAAATCACTAACCCCTACCCATCCTATATGAAATACAATCATCAAGCGTCGCAACAGCCTCAAGGTTTAAAATAACTTACATAGTAGCTATGATCAGGATCTTGTATTTCTAAGCGCAGCTCGTCGTCAGTCTTAGTAGGCTCCTCCATGAGACTCTCCATGAAGGAAGCAAGGTCTTGGCATCTCTTGCTCATTTGCTGCTTAGCAACTTCTGCTGGTTTTGTCAACACCTACAATAAAAAATCAAGTATAAGTTTTTTTTTATTGTGGATATACAATACGGAATATGTATGATTTTTTTTTTTTGCTTAAATAAAAGTTCATTCATATAAGAAGCAGTATGAAAAAATATTTCAGATAACTATAAAAATAACCAATTATAAGCCATCAAAGACTTATTCCTATCTCTTTCTAGCAAAACAGAATTTAGCATGGAGTTTATATGGCCTTCATAGTATTATATACGTCACATCTTATGTCCGATCTCTCTGTCTAATTAGTAGTTTAAAATGCTTATATCTTCTGTATTTGTTGGCCGATTTTAATTTCACTTGTTGACATCTTTTTACGGTATTTTCATATTTTATTAAGAAATGCATGCATCACAAAAATATGCTCTACAATTTTTATAAAGATGATTGGAAAAACCGATTTCTCTGACATTTGACCTTGAATAACTTACGACGCTGACACGCGAGACTTGAACGCCAAAATGAAGGTTTATACAAGTTTCCACCTTATTATCTCTCATACCAAGGTTAACCCCTTTTTAGGATTCCGGAACTCATAAAAAAACGGAACCCTTATACGATCACTCGAGTGCCTGTCTGTCCGAAAATATTGGACTGGATTGAGTTGAAATTTGGTACACATAATGTAACCCAAACGTGTAAGCACAAAAATCTGTAGTTGCTTGGCAACAGAACTTCATCTTGTGTGTGGTACTGTAAAGTAAATCCGTATTTTGTCATTATTTAAAATATGTAAAACACTTACTTCGTTCATAATTCTGACTATGCTCTCCCTCAACGACTGCGCTTTACTCAGTACTTCGTCTGAGAACTTCACAACTTTGTCTGGGGCTTGGTTTTGGAACACGTCGGGATCAGTCGGCCCCTAGAAATCACACATGTCTTCACGTTTTGACAAAAATGTTATAAACCGTATCTGAGACATAGAATAAGGGACCTAGTAATTAGTAACGATTGATTACACATAAAAGTTATTAAATCAAAATAAACTCTTAATTTATGGACATAAGAGATATATTACAATGTTAACAACTAACTGGTAAACGAACTAGTAAATGTTATTCCCCTTGGACAGCTGATATAAGCTGGGTCAATTAACTTTAATCTTAGTTGTAAAGGGTTAACTTTCTCGCACTTCATGATTGAATATATACTCGCTCTCTTGTTTAAAGATTTCTTTTTCGACATCAGTCATAATATTACAATATTCACTACAGTAGTGAAACGCCTCTAATTTCGGGGGATGCTGCCCCCCACAGTCACACGTAAATGTGATTGACAAGAAATGGAATACAAAAATAAATAACCATTCCGTAGGTATTCGGGTAACCATAGAGATTTGATACCTGATTTACAAATCTAGATCGCGCAAGACCATAGCGATGTGTGTTGTACCTACATAAATACCTACCTAATATAAAATAAATGATGCTGCCGATTGTACATTTTTTCAGAAAACTTTTTTATGTTTTTTTACAATGTACAATACGAGCATACCTAGGTATTAATTAGTACAAAATAAACCATCGTCCCTTAACGTTTGTGTGCCTAAATTAAGCGAGTTTGGGGACAGGAGTCCCTGCCGCCCGCTTTCTCCCAGTTGTTCTGCGTAAATACATTCGTTGCGCAACTGTATGCATTGTAAAACTGTGGAACGGTTATTTTAACAGCCAGATTTATATTACCTCGATTATATGATGTTTCCCGATGACGAACTCCAGTTTCCTCGACCAGGGATTTATGAAAGAGGACCATTCTGTTTCCACTTTAATAAAATCGCAGTTTTGTGTCATCATTCTAAAGAAACAGTAGTGGTGTTATTTATATTGGTCTCGTATCTACGAACTGAATAAAGGTGGTTGGCATTCAAAGCCTAGAGTAAAACTAGCTCTGAAGTACAGCGACTAATGAGGATGGTAGTCACCTGGGCGAGTCATCCAAAGTATCCTATCACTTAGAAAAGCAATACTTAAAACAGGGTAATGTAAAATGTTTACCGAGTAATGTGCAGCCAAATGAGTTTAATTTATTAGTCTTAAAAATGCTCATAAACAAACGACGAGTCACGTCTCTAAGACTTTATTTAAAAGAGAATCATAAAAAGCCGATTGTTAAGAATGTTCAGTTGCCTATTTAACTATGTAAAGGTTGGTAATACAATGGTAATGGTAGGCGAAGGTGCCCACTAACCATCATCGTGGACTATATGCGTCTATTTTAGCTCTTATATTTTTTTACACAAAACAATCTGCATTAAAACTGCACGCCAACTGAAAAATTTGTTAAGATGCAGTTGATATAACTGCATCGAACCTGCCTAACGACAGTGCAGTTTGCGTCTAATTCTAAACGTAAACTAATTCTAATCCGACTGTTTAGGTATATGTCGACTTACCTAAATGACTTGGATCGGGACATTCCACCTTCCTTGACGATTGTTTCGTACACCTTCCTCAGATACTCGAGGTCATCAGGGTGATATAACTTTAAAGCATCTTTATTAATCAGATCCTGGGGTAAGTAGCCGAGATACGGTACTGACTCTGAGTCTATGTACTCCAAGTTCCCGTCCGCTGCATGACGCATCACAAATGGCGCAGGTCTTAGTATTATTTCATTCGGTACTAGAATTTAAAAAAAAACAATTAATTTAAACAATGCCAATGCTTTTTTTCCCAACATTTATTTATTGTAAGATAACTTCCTATAATAATATTTTTTAACTGTCTGATAGAGCGTTTACAACACGTGTGACGTCATTGTATGCGTGTATTTTGACGTCACAAGTTGATTGCTCCATACAAATCAAAAATCTTAATTTCCATAAATTTTAATTTGATATTTTTTTAGCTAATTCATGGTCGTTTTGATATCATTAATTTAATAAAGGTATTTGGAAATTGTGGATAATCTTTACTCAGTTGCAACTTCTGATAGTCTTTTCACATACATAAACCTATCTCATAACAAGCAATTTTTCGCTCGTTCGTGTATCTCTGAAACTGCTCCAACGATTTGGACGAAATTTTGTGTTTTAAGGTTTTTACTTTTTAAGTTTACCTATATGGGCGTTTTTCCTGAAAAAAAACGCGATTTCACATAAAAAATATCGCAGCTGTCAGACGCCCATGTACCGTTATAATGCTCAAGATTAGCTAAAAGATTGGTCCATACTTCGACGGCATATTAAAGGTGGTAAACCAAGTCTAGAAGGCAACTGGCTCTCAAGTGCAACGGATACAGATATTCAACGTGGGGGTGGTAGCCAGGCAGACAGGTACTACAAAGTACCCGACCACCGTGCTATGGTTTCCTCACGATGTTTTCCTAAGAGCGGAAACGGATTTGGATGAAACATGGCACATAGATAGATCATACCCTGGAATAACATATAGGCTACTTTTTATCCCAGAAAAACATGAGATACCTCGGAAAAGCGGGTGAAACCGCGGGGCGGAAGCTAGTAAATCATATTTTTATACACTCACTTTTAAATGCAGAAAAAAATGGCGTGGCCTGAATAACCAAGTAAATAACCTTTCCATCTTCATCGCTTATGTTTTTGAAGGTCAGCTTCAGTAGGAATGGCAAGAAGTTCACTCTAAGATCCTTCACTCCAAATGACGTAGAAAGTCCACGGTATTCCCTAATACGGCATACCATCGTAGATTCAGAATTACTTGGAGATTGCGCTATGGGTAACAAAAGTCAAAGTACACTGTGAATTTATGATTAAATAGAAACAAAGCTTGACACTTGAAGCTTGAAGCTTTCGCATAAAGGAGTCAGCACATTTATCATCTCAGAAAGGGATCGTCACCGTATCGCCTTTCGCCGCGCCGTCAACCAGGCGTCAACCTAACGTAAGCACGTAACAAAAGCGCATCAGATACGTGAAGCTAGGCAACGACAGCGACGCCACGCTTATGACTTGCTGACCGCTGGTTGACGGCTAGCCGTATTTGGCGAAGGCTCGAGTTGATACGTTGCCGATCCCTTTACGGGTAGATATGTGTGCTACAACCTTAAAGCAGCGAATCGACGTCACAATCAATCCGTTTACTACATCGAATTGCAAATTCAATCTGAAAAATGTTACACACATGCATGTTGTTACATAACTTTTGGTATAAAGTAAAAAAATCATTTAAAAAAACTTTCCGAAGGAAATGTAGAATAGCATTTTTGTGAAAATTGTAACCCATTTAAACACTAATTTATACGTAAATATTTATAGCTATAAGTTACCGTATGATTTTGAACAACGATCTTTAGAACCGTTCCTAACCTTCCTGAAAATTGCCAAAATGTCTGTTTTTTTGTTTTCAGTTGAGCCTACTAACTTACTGATGTAATCTACAATCTACTTGGGGAGTAATCAGTGAGTTAATAACGATTCTTTGTGAACGGGACCTTAATAATCGCGTTTACGAAGAATCGTTACGAAGAATTTGTGATGTCGCTATGACGATATCAATAATTTGAAAAACTGGTCGTATCTCTTGGTAACTCATTGCTCCCCCACCTTGAATTCGTGCCTGCGTTAGTTTATAATCTATCTCGTGAAATTGTAAACTGTCCATAAATTAATTGTAAAGTTGTGTAAAATGTTCACAATCATATAGTAGCATATAGGTACATTATTTTCAACAGCATGCGAATTGCGATCAAAAGGTAAACATCCAAGCAGGTTTATTCACACTACTGACATTAGTTATATCAAAATAAAGAAAATTCAAAATAAGCATTAATGCGCATTTTCTATTAAAAAAAACCCAGTTAAATTAAAATTGAAATACGTAATTTTCAAAATTTTGAATTTCTAATAAACATTTCCAATGTCTATTGGAAATTTAGTGAATGCTTGTCGTATGATTTAGTATGTTGGCGACTAATTTTATTTACTAAATGCCCTTTAACATACTAATGTATGGTTAGGTTATACAAAATAAAATATAATTAAAAAATAGTTTTAAAAAATAATAATAATTTAAACTTTTTTTTTTTTTACGAGCATTCACTTTGCCAATCCTAGTGCCAATCGTAGGTATTCCAATAATAAAAAAAAACAATGAAATAACACACAATTTATTATACTTACCTACAAAAGGAAACATGAATAAATATGTGCAAACTAAATGAAACTATTAGGGTCGGTTGCTCGTAAGCGCGGTCATAGAAAGGTTATAGTTAGGTTAGGTTATAGTCAACTTTAACCGCCGAAAGAAAACAAACTGGGTTGCTCGTGTCACTTTAACTAAAATTTTAACCGTAACCATAACCAACCGAAGGAGATCGGTCATCGTCAAAGTGACTCTACGGTCAGAGCATAGTAATAGTTAAGGGGGATGTATCAAAAACCCCGCGAAAGTCAAATTTTATTAGGTTTTTTTCAAATTGCAGCTCAGTAATAGGTCATTTATTTGTCAAAATGTAATTCGCGACATTGAGATATGGCTATAAATCTATCTATGTATTCATTTTGCATTCAAAATATTATAGAGCTGTACATTGGTTCCTACGCGTTATTTATCGAAAAGGAACCAATGTATGGATTTAAATAGTTTAAAAAGCATAATCTATACATAGAGTAATAAATTTCGCGGGCTTTTCGGCCGATTCACCGTTAACTTTGACTATAACTTTAACTAAAATGTACGAGCAAGCGGCCTTTAGTGTATTAATTAATGACAATCACCGCCACTCAAAAAACAATAATATATTACAAAAACATCAAGAAGAAAAGTTAATTGGCACGCAGGATTGTTTAAAAAAACAAATTACCTTTTTTTTGCGTACCATTATCAATTTTTGGAATGGCCAACCCGTTGGTTATTTGTGAAGCAAATGTGTTGCGATCCTGAGGATTTTCAAAATTACCATAAGCATTTTTTTTAACAACAACAAAAATATTAAACTTGGGGCATTTTCACAATCGCCGGGTAACTTGCGTTTAAACTTTTTATCAAAATGTGGCCTTTTGATTTAAAAATTACATCAAAATTCCATATTTATATTAAAATATACTCCTTGAAACCCGAGTCAAGAATCGGTACTTATTGTTTAAATACGAATACCACTTTAAATTATAATACTCGCATAATTTATCTATAATTCCAGTTTTGCCCGGACAGTCTACACATTGATCAAGTATGGTCAACTTAGAAACAAGTATATAAAAAATTAAAATGGCTTTTAGCCGTTAATTTAAATGACTCACCCTCGGATGAACAAAGTTAATGAAAGACCTGCCAATCCACATGTCCTTCGGGAAACCAAGAGTTGATGTTAACGATGATGTAGTGTACATTACAACACCGTCATGCATTGATATGACGCAGGAGAATCCATCCTAGAATTGTAAAATTAACTTTTATACATTTAACCCGGGTAATGTTCATAATTACTTGGCTTTTCAGTGCCTAAACTGAATTTGTTTGAGTTTATAGGATTCGAACTACACAAGAGACGTTTGACCACTTATGCCATACTAGCTGTTTCTCGCAGTTTTACCCGGGATAAAAATTGATAGGTAAATAGCTAGGTAAATAGTATAACTACAGGGTCTTGTTCTCATGGTAATATAGTTAAATATTTGTGAAAGCATTTCCAGAATCAGATCAGTAGCATAAAAGATTCCTTCTCGTAATTCAATTAATACTTAAGTATAACTTAAACAATTTTTAATTTCTTTTGTAATGTTTATGCATTTATCCCTGAGTTTACTTAAATTTGAGATCATAATTTGTACTCAACTCTTGATTTGCGTTTCTGAATGCATTTGATAGCGCCCAAATCACTCTAATGTCAATTTTAAGTGTCAAATGGTTAAGTTAGAGAATTCCGTTTGAGAAATACTTTGTTATAAGCGGTTTGAGTAAATATAATTCTCTCTTGTGAAATAAACAAAACTTAAATATTTGATTAAAACTACTGATTATTGCAAGAATTTTATATTCACAAACCGGCTGTTAGAAGTATACTATTTACTTACCGTGCAAACGGAGGTAGATGGCCAGTTGCCCACATACATCGAAGTACTCGGCTGTTGGACACTGGGTACCTGAAAGTAAAACTACTCACATATATAAATAAATCCTTTCAACAACTGATAAGAGACGATTTACACATATCCTGAACATAATCGCCGTTCGATAAAAATATTTATTGTTGCTACTGCAAGCTATTGATGAGACGTTGAATTTTTTACAAGGAGTACAACGGACAGTGTTCTGAGGACTTGTTTGACCTGACGCCTACGGCTACTTTTTAAACGACTTCAAAAAGGAGGAGGTTCTCAATTGGTGGGTATCTTTTTTTTTACTATTGCACCTCTCGCCATCTGTGGGAGAACCATCACACCCTGGAAACTAAATGATCTCGTACTGTGCGATCCCAATGGAGCTTCATACCACGGACACTCAAGTTGTGAAATGAGCTCCCCGCCGTGGTTTTCTCAGAGACTACAACATGGCTTAGTGTCTGTGTACTTTCCAGTCGCAAGGCTGCTGGAAGTAATTTCTATTAGAAATACGCTGTCCCTTTGTGCCTTTGTATTCGTTTTGTATTTTCTCTTTGCTTGTTTGTGTGTGTACATTAATAAATAATTAATAGCGGTAATTAAGAGAGGTAGAAAGAAAAAAATAAACTGGTTGTGTTCCTGCGCGTGAGTAAGGTCGCCAGAGCTCATCGGGGTGGGGGTCGGCAATGTGCGAGTGGTACCCGGGGCGCGGATTAATATATGGTCTCTGTCCCGGGTGTCGCTAGCGTCGATAGGCTACGGTAACCGCTTACCATCAGACGGGCCGTATGCTTTTTTGCCGACTTTGTTGTATAAAGTCTGGCGTCGCTGTCCGTATTTGGCCCAACAATTTTGTTGGCATATGGCTTTTGTTTATAACAAGTAGTTTCCATTACGCTTTTATTATTTTTAAATGTTATTTAAATTTCAACCTTGACAGGAAAATATAAGAATTATAATAATAACGTTCTTAAAGTCAATAAGGTCAAGATTCGCCTGCAAAAGAGTTGCTTCTCACGACTTTCCTAGATTTTCTTTTTTTTTTATTTGTCAGCGACGTCAGACTGGATAAAAAAATATATAGTATAATATATGAAAACTTACCTCCTCTTTAGGGCTCCGATCCGGGGCGGATACGTCCATTTTATCCTCCTGTCCCGTGTCAGCCTCGACCGGCAACGGTGTTTGAACAACTGCACAACAAAACACAGACGCAAGATAATCAAGCTCATCGACAACTTTAAATACCTGCAAAAATCTAATAATATATAAAAAATATGACATGTACATACCATGCACTCAATCTCGACCGAGACAATACTGTACCTTAAATTGATCATTAATGCCTGAGCACTAACTCCGCGTCGATAATACAATACAAAGGGATATACTTAAACAACTGCATACGAATAGCCTTCTGTAACGATAATAATTGCTTTAATATTTCATGTAGAATATAATGCATGAGGAAAGCGAATGTAACCCATATCACCTAGAACGAAAAAGTTAGTTTGTAGGTACGTGTTGTGTAATGAACGTACATTATTAGCAATAAGTAATTTGGAAAATGCACAAAATAATCGAATTATCTTATAAAATAATGTGTACCTATTATCAAGGGTAGGTACTTATGCGATTTTTTGACGAATATTTCTAACGATTTAATTTATTATGTTAACTTTTAGCGATTTTGTAATTAGCACATTAGGTATATGGAAATAGATTTATGTATGTATTAATTTTATACATAGCCCGAAGATTTGCCAAACTTAAGTGTCAGTGGGCGGTGCACATCGCTCGTAGAACCGACGGCCGCTGGGGCAGAAAGGTTCTCGAGTGGCGACCACGAACCGGAAGACGCAGCGTGGGCAGGCCCCCCACAAGGTGGACCGACGATCTTGTGAGGGTCGCGGGAAACTGGGTGCGGGTAGCGCAAGACCGGCCATCGTGGAGATCCTTTGTCCAGCAGTGAACGTCTTTCGGACATGCTAATATGATGTCAGATGTCCTTTATTTATATTTTAAATAGTTTTAAAATCACAATGAACACATACAACAATCCAATAGCATAAGAGTAATTCGCGTATCACAAAATTATATCCCAAAGGTCGTTAGATTAGATGTAATAAATGAAATCACAGAAATATTCGTTAAAAATCAAAATCCAAATCCACTTTTTATTTTCTTTTTTTACTTACTGATTTACATGAACTTGGAGCTTAATAAATATCTTTCATGACACTGGCAAAATACACAAACCGTTTGTCAAAAAATGTTTGCAATAAAGGAGATTTTATCACACTGGACTAACCGCTTAGAGGTTTATATTGGCTTTTATTATATTATAGATGCGAGAGTTTGTGTGTTAGTATATATCATACTTCTCAGCTTCGTAACTGTACGGATTTAAATAAAACTTGGAACATAGATAGATCATACCCTGGAGTAATATTTTTTATCCCAGAAAAGCATGAAGACTCTCGGAAAAGCGGTTTAAACCACGATGCGTGGAAGATGGGTGGTAGCTAGCACTGCATTATGAGATGCATCATATATTGGAACTCATTTATATAACAATATTAATATTTTGTTAGTAAATCACGGAAGCCAGCGAATAATTGATCCTTGATATTCTATTTAAGGCATAGGGAATATGCATTTTTACTTTAATAAAAGCTCAGAAAAATAAATCGAATAACTATAAAATTAACCAAGATAATCTTGACAAAAATTGTCAAGATTGATCTCTGTCTAGCAAAACAGAATTTAGCATGAATGGAGTTTATATTGTCGTAGTATATGATCTCTCTGTGTAATCGCTGTCTAATTAGTAGTTTAAAATGTCTTCTTCCGTATTTCTTAGCCGGTTAAAATGTCACTTTTTAACATCATTTTTTACGGTATTTTCATATTAAGTAATGCGATAAATAAACATGCATATACCCTATTTTTTTGAAAAAGTCAAGTGTATGATACATTTCTGTAGGTAATATTTGTGTGTGTATTGCATTGCATATTAATGTATCCAACGATACTCGCAGGATTGCCAGAAATGTGTCAACGATGGCTGCTCTATGATTCTGATACTAAATACATTTATTAGAACGGGATTTGAAAACCACCTATAAAATAAAAATTGTACAAAATAAAACATAACTTTAAGGTGGTTGGTACACGAAATCGCGCGTTATTGTACAACACTAAAGCACGATTGCGCTTATTTTTAACCTGTGGCACTAAATATACATAAGAGGCCCGAAACAATACAGTCGATATTCTATTACACGAAAAGAAACGAGCAAATTGTCTCTTTTAGATCTGAAAATTTACTTAATTTTATGTACATATTTTACGACCAGGACAAAAAGTTTTTACCATCATAAATAATTTATTTTTTTACTACGCATTCAAATTTCGAGCACTATTCCAACAAAATACACATACTCTTTCTATATAAGGTCATTGGTCCTTCGAGCCGGATATTTTTGAATAGAATTTTAAAAATCGTGTAGCAGCCGCCTTATTTTATCTAAGTATGACAACATGATGGAAGTACCAAACACGTTATCGGATGATGACACGTTATATCAGTCGGGTAATCAGCATAAATCTGATATACGAGCCGAGCCAAACGATACGCTTTATGTCTACAGCACTGACCATACCCAGTTAATTGTTTTTAAAGCCATTGCGCGTAAATGTAATAAAAAAACCGACGCATGAAAAGCCATCCATTTTTTTTGACGCACCTTATAACATGTGTTTGGACCTTCACATAAGTTAAGTGATGCTGAAATGGTTACAATCATAAAGTTAGATATGAGATGGAAGATTATATTAAAAATATCACCCACCATCATGTATTTCTTTTGGGGGGGCCACAACTATAACGGATTTGGGCTCCGGGGGCATGCATTGTATCACCGCTTGCTTCTCTGTGGGGAATGTCTCGACTGGAGTTTGTTTCTTTTTCTTTGAATCTTTCTCTTTCTTTTGCTGCTGCCCTACTGGGTTGCTGAGGAGAAAACATCATATATTGTTAACCAAGGGATGAAAGACGATTTCACACGTGATATTTTTGGCATATTTGGCCGACAACAATTCGAGTGTGAAATGGGCAACTTTCACCCGAGTTAAACACTACTTTTTATTACGACTTTTTAGAGAATTACAGAATTAGCTTTTTAATTCGCGTTATTTCGATATAGTCTTCACGACAAACATGTATTATATAGAGATAAAGTGACACTTAAGGAAGATTAACATGGACAGATTATAGTAATAAATAAGACACTGACCTGCAACCAGAGGGGGGCTTCCCACCGTAGCCACTGCTGCCACTTGAATGGCTTCCTGAATGGGTGGACTTGGAGCTATGGCTGAATGCAAAATAATATAATTAAATTAAGTTTTAATAAATAAAAGGCAAAAGTATGTATATTTTTTTATGTCAGAAGGTTGACAAACAGGCAGGCGGTTCATCTGATGGTTACAGTTGCCTATCGCCATTTGCAATACCAGAGGTAATGCCAATGTGTTGCCGACCTGTTACAATGCCAAGAAGGCGACTGGCTCTCAAATGCAATTGCCGAAACACGTCGGTAGGTGCTTAGCGACAGATTTTCAACTTGAGGGTGGTAGCCAGCCAGACGGGTACTACAAAGTATCCTACCACCGTGCTATGTTTCCTCACGATGTTTTTCCTTCACCGAAAGCTTGATTTGATTTTTTGTTTGTTTTTGATTAGTTTGCATTATGGACAAATATTTGTATGCAGTTCTGCATCTGGGTGTAATTATGTATTTAAGTAAATATATATATGTAGGTCCATTTCCATATCATAGGCTATCTGCGTGCCAAATTATCTCGTGATCAGTTCAGTAGTTTTCGGTAACAAATAAACTAATTTTCGCGTTTATTATAACTCTTTTACCCCCAGCAGTGAGAGCGGGTCGAGCCACGTGTCTCTTAAAAACGTAGGGGCCGAAGCTGCGGTTTTCGCGCAAACATAAAGGCGGGTGGAGAAGGAAGGGGAGGGGCTGTTGGGTCTTGTTAGGTTGCCTAGTCCCTGAGATATTATATAATAAACTATTGGCCTAGATACTAAGACGAATAGCCTAGATGTATTTAACAAATAGGTAAGTATAAATTAGCATTATACAGTGTGTCCGGTCAGGAACGGGCGAAATTTTAGATTTTTTTAGGTATAGAATCAAACTTTTCATACATTTTGACAAGATAGATTAGATAGATTTGTATGAAAAGTTTTTTTTTTCGAGTTTTCAGGGTTGGTCCTAAGAAAAGTCGAAAAATTCAAAGTCTGGGGGCTCCAGAATCATGATTTGAATCCATGGAATCAGTTTTCGGTCGGCTGTTCCTTACACCCGGTATAAGTAAGTACCTAAAATATCGCTAGTTCATGACTGGACACACTGTATAACGTATAACTAAATTATATAACAAAGAGTTATAAAAAGGTCCGATACCTAACTAAATTATAGCACTAAAAATAGAACAAAAAGAAATGAAATCTCGCCATAAATCAATATAGAGCTACGCAATGAAACCTTGCAAACACCTTGTACTCTTTTATATCTATTTATGGCTGCAAAGTCAAAATTTTTTTTGAATGGTATGAAAGTATATGAATGAAAGTACGCAGAGGGACCGGGAGGTACGCAGAGTTGGAAAAGTTTCCGACCGACGACACGTTCAGCCATCATTTGTACTTTTAATAATACAAATGATGGCTGTAATTTTGTACTTTGTAATAATAACACGTTTTTGATCCGTGGATTTGTAATGGAAAAAAATCTCAGCACGTTTACCAGTTTTTTTTTAATACTCGCGTGGATAGGACTTTTTTTTAATTCGCAGGTGGGACGCCCGTCCCATTGCTAAACTACATTATATGAAAAAATATAGGTATAAACGAATAAGGTCCTACATTCTCTATTTATTCAAGTATTTAAGGTTTCAGACATAAGTGAACGCTTGATTATTGTATATTTTCTGAAAATATATTTTAAACATTATATTTCATAATAAAACTATTCAGTAGATTCAGTAAAAGTATATAATATACCGGAAAACGAATAGATTTTTATCATTCCAATAGTATAAATTCGAAAGTTTGTGAGGATGTATGGATCTTTGTTACTCCTTCACTTGAAAAACTACTGAACGGATTTGGATTAAATATGTCACATACATATACCTTGGAATATACATATAGGCTACTTTTTATCCCGGGACACATAATATGGAATGCAGGTAAAACCGCAGTGCGGTTGCTAGTTTAATATACACATATTATTTTAAGTTCAGATATAGGATGCGACTGAGCATGCGCTAAAATAGGCTACCGTCAAGACAACGTGCTTAGGCCCTTGGGAGCACAACGTGACATATTCTCCCCTGAAATCTATACAGAAACGTTGAACCAGGGACATACCAGAGAAAAGACTAATTTTTTTACAATAGACCCATCATTTCAGTCGAGCTACATGTTTTTTGTGACTTTTCGTCTATGTTCCTATTTCAATTATTTAAAAAAAAACCGACTGCTTTACGAAAAGAAGAATTTTTTCTCATCCCGAATTACATTTAAACATATACTGCTAATATTATAAACGCAAGTTTGTGAGATAGTATGTTACTTCTTCACTCTCAAACGGCTGGACCTATGTTGATTTACCTATAGTATGGAGGTAGCTGACTCCCTGGATTAACACATAGGCTGCTTTTTTTCCCTCGGGAACGCGGGTGAAACCGCGGGGCGGAAAGTAACTATATATTTTTGTAATCACCTTTTAAAACCCTCCATTTTGATACCCCACTCGATAGGTTAGGGAGAAACAGAGTAATTGGGCGGCCTTATTACTAAAAAATATCTTTACCAGGCAACCTTTTAGTTTTAAGTGGAGTTACATATGTGAAAAATTCTCCAGCGGTTTTGGGCTGTCGTTTTCTTATACGAAAGAAATAAATAATATCTTGGGACATTCCCAAATGGCTATCGGATCCCAAGCTAAGCAGAGCTTGTACTATGGAAACCAGATAACTGATACATATTATACTACATATAGGTATTATATTTTTTTTTTTGTAAATACATATATAGATAAATACACCCAGACTCAGTACAAACAGAAATTTTGGTCCTAGATGGAAATCGAACCCACAACCAGGCCAACTGGCCAGTCAAAAATGTATGTAATGATGTGAAAACTTACCTCCTTCTGGACTGGCTATTGCTGCAGCTGTTAGAATAAGCTGAATCTGAAATCTTGGCATTATTTTCTGAATCATCAAGGTTATCCATGACGTAACGATATTTCTGTTATTACGCTGAAATTAAAAACATTATTTTCAATCAGATATCAGATACAATGATGTCGAATAAAGCCTAGATTGGTCGACTAATTAGGGGCGGTCGGATTACTGGTACTGTCCGCTGGAACCGGTCGAGGCTAAATGGGACGTCGCGACGGTCCTAGCCATCGACGACGTAATCGATTTTATCTAGGTGCGGTTTTACGAGCTTCGATCTAAGCTAGAGTAATTGGGTCGTCCGGCTCTCAGAAGTCTAAGGATATATGGGCGTATACGTCGCAAGGACCACCCGCTAATACGCCTATCTGTCTATTCTACTTATCTGTCTATTCTACTTATCATTATTAAAGTTTGTGTAAAAATTTAAATAATAAGCTTAAGTAGTTGCAGTTCCTTTTTTTTTTAACTGTGGGATTTTTTCACCAAATGATTGTTTTGTGCAAAATTAATTAATTATTCAGGAACTTATGTATTATAAAAAGTATAAACTTTTTTTAAACAAAAAATGTGATTATGTAACATGAGATGTATAACCAGAGGTAGGCACTGCTCTCAGATAAAAGTAAAATACTTTAGATTCAACGAATGAAGAACCTTCAACACTTACACCGACAAATGATTATAACTAAGCTACAGTAAATTCTCATTTTAATTTAAATGTATTGGTAGCAAAAACATAACCCTTCCTTAACAGTCGGGTAAAATCCTTGACATAAAATTTGTGAATTACTTGTGACGTAAAAGTGTAACTAAGCAAGCAACGCGAAACCAATCACTTGATACAAACTTTTTTGACAAACTTTTTGGTAATTGTTAATTTATTTTCAAGTTTAATCAGGGTTTCACTGTCTCGAGACTTATTATGGGTTATAAATAGATTTTAATTTTGCCATCAGATTTGTTTGTATACAGGTTTGAATAGCAGCTAAAATAAAATATTTTCTTCAGTACCATCCAGCAAATGTTTTAAAACGGATGTTGATGGGATTTTCATGGATAGGTAATAATATAGAAAGTGTTCCTTTTGATGTCCCATAACTCAAAGGTATAGCTCAAAAGGAACATATTGTGTAATGAAAACATTTAATATATGTCAAAGTCCTATAGAAATTGGATAAGCCATTTCCGTGATATTTAAAGATGTAAGAAAGTCACAGTAATTCTATGTAAACATAAAGGTAGCCTTGAAAGTCTAAAAAGGTACTTTTTGTATGTTACCTGTGGCTATATCATCTCTAACTATATAATCTCATTTTTTGTTTCAAAAATTTATACTTTTAGTTTGAATATCACTTAAAATTAATATTGATTGTGCTGAAATAGTTTTATGTATTATTTTTGCTATTTTTATCCTAGGAATAAAATAACAATATATATTTACAGTATGATTCTTGTTGCGGTGAATTAGTTTTTTGGCATAGTAAAAATAATGATGAAAAGTCCAAAGCCAGAGTGATATGAAACTGAGCTTTACCTTTTTGCAATAAGTTCATCTGTTTAATAATATGATTAAGAATATGTAAATTCGGGTGAACCCTAATGCAATGTCAAATGGATTTTCATATGACTCTGGCTATTGTCACAGGACTCATGCTATACACCTTAGCCATGCAATTTAAGACTCTAATAACAAATAAAATATGATTAAAGAGCATGTACACACGGCCACAGATCAAGCTACACACTGTGATTGGCACCTTATGCGGTTGTAATAGGAGCTATTTTGCAACAAAAATGTGTAGCTTGATCTGTGGCCGTGTGTACCTCTTATATTTTGTTGGTTTATAATCTAAGAAAAATTAACATTATTAGGACATTATAATTTATCTGTATTTTTTTGCAATTAATTATAGATTTAACAGTCAAAAGATACTTCATAGATTTGATAGACTTTCGAATTTGAAGAATTTTACTATCTTTATTTTACTCATATTTAATTTTAATGGACTTATTACTGCGTTTTTAATAGTTACTAGTTGCGATTCATAAAAAAAAAAGATATTGCATTTAGAGGTCATGTGAGAAAACAATGCTATGCTACCTTAAAGTCTACCACTACCATGGTAAAAGTTTATCACCTAACACCTACTGCTGTTAAAAAGGCTTATTTAAATGAACCACTTCTGGCACATAATAATTTCAACCAAAATTTCAGTTTCGCCAAAAGACTTAGCCAGAATTTTGACACAAAGAAATTAACATAACTAGGTACTTCCAATTTATTATTGATTTTTAGTTTCAATGTATTTAAATGATTATGTTAGCATTTATTGCCACCAATTTAAGATACATAGTAAAGTCCTAGTTCCCTCTGCCTTATAAAGGGTTAAGGTACTTTTTTCATTTTAATTTTATTGGCAAAGGACACCAGGTAGTCTCCAAAATCAAATAGGAAGTATAGTGATTCAAAGTACCTATTATTAACAATTTATCTAAGTTATACTTTGCATTTCACAGTAGATATTTTTAAACAAGTTTCATATCGAGACACTAATTTCATATCTAGACACTAATTTCATATCTAAACTCTAATTTCATATCTAGACACTAATTCCATGAGCTCATCTTAAAATTTAATGTAATGAAAAACATTCGCTTAAATCATAAGACATTCGCTGTGCTTTAAAAAGCTATGGCTTAAATAAAATAAAAATCTGTTGTAATTTTATAACTACCCATAAAAAGTTGTAGGTCAATTTGAGAATCAAGTAAAAATATGTAGAGCTTTGAATAAATATGAATTTAATTAGACATAGAGTATGTACTTATCATGTTCAACTGCTTTTTAACTCCCCCACTAAAAATAGGGATTTTATTTCTAAGTCATCTGTGATGTACCAATTTTGATGAAGTTTTTATTTATTAAAAGGTGTTTTAAGTGTTCTTAACTACGTTTCAAGAAAATCAGTCAGCCATTTGAAGACCACCACCTCTTGTCTAGTATGTTTGTGTTTTCTTTAAGGTGGGGGCTTTGGTTGGAGCGTGAAAATCATGAACATATTCCTCCAAGGTATATTAGTAACATTTTCATGAAATAGTCGTATATGTCAGTAATATACTTTGGATGTTGATGATTTCTTTTGTTATTAATCAGTAAATATACTACCATTCTTCTCGCAAATAACATGTTGATAACTTACAACCTATAACTGGGCTGCAATTTGCAAAAAAAGTGATAAAATTTGAATTTCGAGCTCCAACTGAAGTAAACCTTCAGTTAATAATAAACCTTAAACACCTTAAATTTATAATAAAATTGTAGATAATAAACACCATAAAAATAATATCATAAAACATAGACATACACTTGCTATAGTTTGTAGAAGACCATTTATGTAGAAGACACTTCCAAATCTAGCAAAAATCAAGTTTGTTTTTATGTATTAACGTATAAAACACTTTACTCGAGGTTCGGCACCTACCTAATTTAATAAGGCGCAATTAATCCTACATAATTGAAGAAATATTGCTAACTAATCATAGTTTTTTTAATAATAGTTAAATGTTTAAAGAATTCCATAACCTACTTACATAAATAACTTACCAATAAAATTCCAATATAAACTTATTGTAAAATATGTAAATCTTGCATACAAGTTCAGCTCACAGTCAGTTTCAAAAAAATATTAGAATTATTTATTTTTTACACAGGTAATTATAAATTTCCTTTATTTATTTATAAGATGTTGATACTACGACGATTTGATCTCAACTAATGAAATTAAAATGATTTCAAATCACACGAAAATGCTAAACCAGAAACGGATTACGGAACGTCTGGTACCTATGCTTTGCGAGAAAATTATTTGTTGAGTGTTATGACTAGTGAGGTACGCACCTGTCGTCGAAGTATTTATCGATAACTTTACCGAGTCTAAATATCGATAAAAATATTCAGTATGAACATTATTATAATAGTCACTGTCCGAACAATCCTTACTATCCAATAGTTGGTGCTGCAATCGGGATCCATGAATTTTTTTGGAGTTCGCGGGTGAAATCGCGGCGCGGAAAGCTAATAAGCTATGACATTTATTATTTTCCACAACATATAACATTGATATAGTGACTTTAAGAATATCATATAGTTCATATCTTGATACATTAATACATTTTTAAAATGGGGCTCAATGAAAATAATTTAAATATCGATAGCGTTGCAAATTATCATTACTTACATCACTAAGATTCACGCTCAGAAACACGTGAGAGCTAGAGCAAAGAAAGAGATGGCTGTTCTCTATCTTGTATCTAAGGCTGGGCATACACATGACGTCTTTTTACGTGGACTCCACACGAGGGATTTTTGACTTGTTATCTAGAAAGATTAAAAATTGTACCCACCTAATATGTCAAAAGTAATAAGAAATACACAATAAGTGTATACATAGAAAAAAATACGCGTAATTTACATACTTAAATCTTTTTTATGCTCTTAATTAAAGAAAATTACGCTTTTAAATTAAACCTTTTCCCTGAATAAATTGGCCATGGAATTAAATCATTTTGATATTTTTTCGATACTTCAAATTACTCAGATTGTATGTGCTACTTTAAGCCGCTGTGTCTGTATCCAGCATTAAGCTGATAAAAGCACGTGGCTGATGAAAGAGACGGCAAATAAATTTAGTACGAGTCAAGTCGCGTGGCTGTGACGCACCAAGGGGATTCATGATTACGAGTTTACGTGGTGCTGCATGCGTTCTATTTATTGTCGTTCAATAAAGGTGAACTAGTAATAATATTATTCAACAATGGGCATGACAATCCGAGATAAAACAACACATCCAACGTAATACTCAAGGACAACTTACCACGAAACAAAAAAAGTTAAATTTAACTCTTTGAACAAAGTTATCGTCCAAATCACGAAAAAGTTTGGGAGTTCCATTCAATTGTCGAAACTACAACAATAAACTTTGGTAAAGAATGTCCACTTAATAAAATCCCTCTTTGATGTAATTGGATATTAATGCTCAGGTCAACCTTAAGTGGTTAACGCGCGGATAATTAATTTCGAAGTTTGTCAGGCCTCGCAATCCAAGAATAAATTTTCTCCTAACTTTTTGGGTAAAAAAAATATTATGTAGTTCGATGTCACTGACCTGATGTTTTCAGGGTAAGCGTATCGTCGTCCTTTCCGTGAAAACAAGGAAGCCTGTCTGTCGATCATTGGTCCAATAACCTCATCAGGATCCGATTGAGGGAAAGGGTCGACACTATTTAGACGATTATTGCATAAGTGAAGGCCCAGGAGGGCTAACATACGCGCCACGAGTTAAGATAATAGAGAATATCTTCGGCTGATATGATGATGACACAGGGGAAAAAAATATTTTTCTAACATAAAAAAAAACTAAGATATAAGCCATCAAAACTTTATAGCTATCTCTTTTTAGCAAAACAGAATTTAGCATGCAGTTATTATATTGCTATGATTATGATCAGCTCATGCGATGCTTATCTATTTGCTGACCGTCGGTCGAACGAATTCGGAACAACTCGGGTATATCTCATCTGCTTGTTCCTCCAACTAAAATAAAAATAATACTTATGACGTGGCCGAGAAAATTGGAATCCTGGATCCGCCCTTGGGCCGTAGTGCCCTATGACGTCACAGGGCGACAGCTTATCGGATCTCTATTTATTCGCTGTCAGTTTAAAAATGCCTAAATCTTTAGTTTTTTTGCCTATTATAATTTTAATATCAGTTTTTGTCATTTTTTACGGTAACTTCATATTGTACCCCGGTGTTATAAGCGTCACAGTACCCAACTACCACCATTATAATAGTTGTTTGCTGATGCCGACTTTGTTGTAGACATCGCGGATAATGCCCTAAGTGCCTGGTTTCGGAAATGGAGGATCAGCCCCTCAAAAAACCTGGTGTCCACGGTCCCCTAAAAACAGTTACTCTATTCGGGAAACCAATTCCCTGGGAAAGGCAAGCCAAATTCGAAGTAATTCTCAATGACTGTTTCGGCTTTCTGTAAAGGACAACGTGCGGCACAGCGCATAGCATAGCACTTTATAGTACCCGCCTAGCTGGCTACCACCCTCAAGTTGAAAATCTGTCGCCAAGCACCTTCTGTTGTGTTTCGATACTTGAGAGCCAATTTCCTTTTAGCCTATTTATGTGCTTATCACCTTCGGCCACATCATCAACATAGTAAAATTAACTATCAATGCCCACATGAAAGCGGTCCGCGCCTCAATCTTTAATCCTCATTTAATCTTTAATCTCCTCAATGCATTTACAGTAATTACTATTTACTGGAATGGCAAGGATATTTTTGGACGAAGGTTTATAAATGCTTTCACCCCTGTGTTACTCGTTGTGGACCAAAAACATCTTTTATAGTATGTACCTACCCAGGGTGTGGCTATCGTCCGTCCACAGGCTACGGTAATCGCTTACCACCAGGCGGTCCGCGGGTACATTTGCCGACTTTGATGTAAGTTGATATTAAAAAAAATGGCGACATCTCCGAAGCTCGGAAGTATTGACGTTGAAAGTTACACGTGCCGGTTTGAATCTTACAATGGAGCTTGAGCTTTCAATGATGGAAACCATCGTGAGGAAATCAAACTCAAAACTTTTATGTAATTGGTAGGTACTAGCGAAACGCTCCGGCTTCGCACGAGTGTATTTCAAAGGAAATGTGAAAATCTTTTTAATTACTTTTTAAACAATGTTTGCAGAAAACTTTTCGTTACACTTTACGAACAAAGTTTGGAAGTGACGCGCGAAAGGGCTACTAACCTACGTAGTATAATAGGGGCAACAGGGGCGCGCGGAGAACAGTAGCACGTGGCGGCCCTTGTGGTTTTATTCGAAAGATCGGAGCGTTCAGTGAAATATTTTTTTATTTATTATTTATTTATTTATGTACACACACAGACAAGTAAAGAGAAATGACAAAACAGATAGGCACAAAGGGACTGCTTATATTTCTAATAGAAATTTCTTCCAGCACCCCTGCTACTGGAAAGTTTGATAGATATGAAGACACAGTGTGTAATAGAAGAAAGAAATAAATACATGATACGAATCTTATAACGTACATACTCATTAGAATAATCTAATACCTACCTTTAAACGAGCAATTATTCTGAATCTCGCAAACGTCTCTAACGATTTTCATGAAATTTAGTATGCAGAGGGTTTCGAGGGAAATGAATCGATCTAGCTAGGTTTAATTTTTAGAAAACGTCGTTTAAAAAAAACGAGCAATGCTCTGTCTACCAGGTACTTATATTTAAAAGACAATTATAATCTAGGTATATACATTTAATTCCCATTAATACTTAACTATCATAATATTTATTTGGATATGAAAATATTTATTGGATTTTCAAAATGTCACGCACGAAATGTCTCTTTGGTTTGGATCATATGGGTAGACATGATTTTGAAAATGAAAATATGACTTTATATACAACAAGTAACGTACCTAGGTTCCAATTTTTGAACCTAAAATAAATGTTGTTTAAAAAAAAAAACAAATAACTCTAAAGTATCAAATCAGAGGGCCTACTCCGAAAATCGATACCTACACGATAGTCCGATCATCGTTGTCAAATTATTAACCAATAGAATTGCTCACAATTTACATCCCGTCGGTTTGCTGCAATTCTATTGGTTAATAATTTGACAACGATGATCGGACTATCGTATATCGTTTTTCGGAGTAGGCCCACAGGTTTTTCCAGGTACTTCATAAAAAATTTGGGGACTTCGGAGTTACTAGGCTGAGATTTTTTAAATTTGCCACGCCTTTTCAGTCCCTTCTTTCATTTGCCAGATTTATTTTCTCGCAATCGTAGTGAAAAGTATAGTGTAATACACGACGCTAAAAACCCATTTCAACTCGATTCTATTTACTACTAAATAGTAATAAAAATTGTAATGGGTTTTTGTTGTAATGATATGGGTGTAGTAAAACTACCTCGTAGGAAATGGATCATTTTAGCCCATTGTTTAAGAAAGTACTATTTTTTTTATTGGATTTTATAGAGTAGAAATGTAACCTAACACTGGCAAAAAATAAGTCCTTTCAAAAAGTATTTGGTTGCCATATTCAAAATTTAATAGTTATTTGCATTAAAGCTAGGTACTTTCAACGTTTTTTGTTACTTGTGTACAATCAGTTCTTGCATTAAGCAATTATCTATATAAGTATGTATTTACACTATTTACATTTTTAAATAATAATTTGATACTAACCTAACTACTAAACAAACTAACTATATACTTATAAATGTAACTAAAAATAAATTAATTATAAATAAAAAACTTCCCCTAACTCCTCCCCTGGTGGCAGAGTACCAAGAATACTGGCGGCATTGCCTCGCTGTATTGCGAGGCTTATTCTTTGGCCTAAGTAGCCGCCAGCTCTGGGATCCCGCGTAGCTTCCACCAACCGCTTAGAGATTTCTCTAAAGAGGTGGTGAGCTCGATGACCCCAGGGTCCTAAGGTTTCAACCCCAAACGGCTCAAATATATACGTACTTGATATTCCGCTATATTTGTGCCGTTTGAGATTCTCTGCATTGTTGGCTGCTGCGCCAGCTTCGGTCGATGTACCATGGAGATGCGATGGAGCAAGAGTGTCCACACACGTGGCATCCCACACTAATGCCTTACCCATCCTCCATGGTACGAGCGTCAAACCATCTGGTCTTTTACCATCATCACGAGCCAATCCATTGGGCTCCAGAATTGCGGGCACGCCAGCGGTGGCAAGAGCCCGACGTATGACATCATTGATGTTTTGATGTCGCGGTATTCGGCCCGCACTCCTAGAGCAGGAGAGCCCATGATAACCCAAACTATTGACGGCGGCGCCGCAGCGACAAGGGTGAGGGATGATGTTAGGGGCACCAAGACGCAGACATGTAACTACACGGAAAGTTGCATTGTCCAGAAGAGTCCCAGTGTTTCCAGATGGAAGTGCCTGTAACCATAAACCTGACTCCCATTTTCCCACGGCTAAGAGACGAGCACGTTCTGCAGCATTACTGGACGTTTCAAGTAAGTTATTCCGAACTAGTTTGCAGAGCGGCTCGCCCCAGAGCCTCTGCGAGCAAAGACTTGTGGGGAGGTCAGTATTAAGGCAGGCGGCACACCAAGCATTTTTGGCTTCTGTCAAAAAAGAAATCTCAGTAATTTTGCATGGTTCTAAAATTTTTGTGGTAAGAGGTAGCGTGGCATGGACAGAAGCCAAAAAGGCTGGGAGGGAAATATCTGAGGTGTTTCGGATACCCAATCCACCGAATCTGACCGGTAGGGTCGCTTGAGTCCAAGAACGCGTATCTAAATCTATATTAAAAACAGTTGATAAAGTACGTCTTAGGGTATTGTCGAGGTTTGTCAAAAGGTTTGGTTGTTTCCAAAGCTGACAACACCGCAAGGCATACGTGAATTTTGGTACGAAAAGACAAAAACGAATAATAGCAAAGGCCATATGGCAATTAATTTTGAGTAAACGTTCAGACGTGTCATTGAATTAGAGAATTTTGTCGTTAATAAAATCAGGAAGAGATTCGTCTAGAATAGGGGAACCCAGAAGACGAAGAGACTCACGGTTCACTAAAATAATATTGGGGGCTATCGTGCTAAATTGTGATATAATTACATCTCGGTCTGCTGTACTGTCAGGAATAAAGAGTTCACATTTACTGAAATTTAGTTCTAATCCTATTGCTCGGAATTCTGAAATAAGTAAATTAAAGTCTGATAGAACCGTGGCTGCATCACCTCCTAGGGTCCCATCATCTAAATACCATACATTAAATTTGGAATTTAGTTTTTGTATGATTTGGTGGATTGCGAGACTAAAGATAGCGGGACCGAGAGGGTCGCCCTGTTGACAACCTACAGACGAATATAAAAGGTTATTTTTGTATAGTAATTTAGAAGGAGTACTATAGCACTGCCACAAAAAGTTAAATATTTCCGGAATGTATTTTTTTATTTGTGTCAAAAGAACGGTCCTATCTACGGAATTGAATGCATTTTTAACGTCTACCTTTAGCAGTACCTCGCCGCCCTTATTTTCTAAAAAAGTCCGTAGGGAGTGGACAGCAGCTTCGCAACCTCCTCTAGAACCGAAGCCTAGTTGAAGAGGCTGAAAATAGGTAGCGAGCTTGCCACTGATGGCTCTGCACGAAATTTTGGCTGCAAGTCGCCGATATGTAGTGCCAACTGCGATAGGTCTAATGCCGCCGTCCTTTTTTTTTAAGGCACACAAATTGGCGCCGTACAAAATATCTGTAATTTCGGGAAGCACCCTGCCGCTTAACAAAACATTAATTAAGGAAGCTAAAGCTTTTAGTAAGGCTTCCCCTGCAGTGCCGGAGGAAGCAGTGGTGAGGTCTTTAAGGTGTTGCGGTGAGAGGCCGTCAAGGCCACCTGCAGACCCCGGCAGAAACGACAAAATTGTGTTGCGCACTTCATCAGCAGATGTCGAAAGAGGCTGTAATGAGTCATCGTCCGTAGGGGCGGCTGGGAACAGAGAATCTATAGGAGCGACAGGGTGCTTATCGCGGAGGGCAGCGAGAGTCTCTGGGGTATCTGGAGCAACCGCATCATCGGAAAATAGAAGACGCGCGGCACCTTTAATATCTCCGTCACTTAGTTTACTTTCTACGGATCTAAAAATGTTGTGCGAGAATGTTTTGGAAATATTTTTAGGACGGTTATGTAATAAATACGTAGAACAATTTTGTTTCACGCGAATAGTGAGAGAGACATTAGAGTGTGGGTCTTTTTCAACGTGCAGTACTCTATAGGGGAAAGTAAGCAATTGCTCCCAAGCCTGCTTAGAGTTATCCCTGAGAGTATGGTGGATAACTTCAGTAAGCTTATGCGCTACAAAAGTTCTGGCACATCGTGGAATGCGCTTTAAAATAGGTACAGTGTTTTTTGAGTTACTTAATTTTTGCCAAAGTGGTAGAGATATTGCGCTTACATCAGAAGGCACAAGAGGATTGGATAACGATGTGGTAAAAGAACTTGAAGCATCATCCGTATGTGAAACCGGATGGCATCTGGTGGTATGGATGCGCAACCCTTTTGTGCCTTTAAAGAAACGCGGTTGCGAGCACTGTGAACACTGCACGAGATTCTCGGATGATGAAGCTGCTTGGCTGCTGGACAATACCATGTCTGTATCTCGGTAGTTCACTTACATGCTTACCTACTATAAATGTACAAATTATTATAAAAAACACAATAAACAGAATACAAAACGGTATCACATAATCACTGCGCATGTCTTGTTGCACCTGTTGCCTGGGTGATGAAAACTCGTAGACCAATGGAATTCCATAAAACAGCTGTTGTCCTGGCAACGGCAACAACAATGTGGATCTCGTGCCCGTCACATTTGTGTACAAGTAGGTACTTGACATTTGTTTTCATAGTGTTTTCACTATCACTTAGTTGTACACACGGCCACAGATCAAGCTACACATTTTCGTTGCAAAATAGCTCCTAATACAATCGCATAAGGTGCCGCAGTGTGTAGCTTGATCTATGGCCGTGTGTACGTAGTATATTATTTACTCTATGCTATCACTATTTAACACCTACATCTAAAATTTATAAAGAAACGAAGTTAATGAACTTAAACCAATTAAACATTTAATATACCTACCCATTCTCGTGAGAAAAAAATTAAATAACTCAGTTCACACTAATATACCTATGACTATCTTTTGTAAAATTTAAACAAATATCCAAATGGATCACACGACGAGCTAGCTACTTCATACTACATAGGTAGTTATTTTGTTAATTAATCAGTAAATATACTACCATTCTTGTCGCAAAACACAATGTTGACAAACTTACGACCTATAAAGCAAAAAACCTAATATTTTTTTTATTTCGCGGTCCAACCGAAGGAAAATTCAAATTTTATCACGTTTTTTTGCAAATGCAGCTCAGTTATAGGTCGTAAGTTATCAACATGTTATTTGCGACAAAAATGGAAATATATTTACTGATTAATAACAACATATTGGTAACATTTTCATGAAATAGTCGTTTAAATAAGTAATATACCTACCTACCTTTTAAAACTATGGGTCGGTTGCATAAAGCGCGGTACATTCTGAGATCCAATAGAAAGGTAATACGTACCTAGTTTTTTTACTTTTTGAAATAAAGGCTTATTTTTTTTTTATTTAGCTAAATCTGTCTTTTTTACTACTAGTGCGTCTCTCCTGTGTCGCTTCTCTCCGTCAGTTTAGTGAGGGACAGAGTCATACTACTTACTAGGTAGGTACATGGGTCATATCGCTAAGAAGCGATCCCTTCCAGAATTTCTAGATAACTTTGGATGGGGAGGAATCTATCTACCTACCTAATCTACCTACGGTGGAGAACTTACATAAGATTAATGTTCTGTTATTTGCACGAGGTAAAAAATATGCTCACGTGGACAAACATTTGAATTCAGTCTTTTAATTTAGAAATAAATATTTAGAAATTTGTATTTGCGCAATCTTACCGTGCGGGGACGCCACGTGTAACCGAAGGGTTAAACTTCGATCAACAATATAGGGGTTAATTTGAAGAAAATAAATGTTGGCAAATATTGAAACGAATATCGCAACTTTTTTAGGGTTATCAAATTGTATAAAGTAGGAATAATACCAATTTTAATTTATTATATTGACAGGCATATCACCGTGTAATTGGAAATATCGTTAGTTTATAATCTAATTAGGTATCTCGCGAGATTGTGAACTGTACCATAGTACTTACAATATAACGTATTAATTTATTGATGATTTATCGTAAAATGTCCGATTGATCGGTCTAGCTAGGCGGTAGCTCGTTCTATGTAAGTACATAAAGCTAGGAATCAAACAATATGATTCAAATAAAGGAAGTGTTTTTGGGATCAAGTAGGTAGGTACCTACGTTAGTTCACAATTTATCAGCAATCCGCGAAATTTGTTGAAAACTAACGGTGTATCATATAGGTACCTACTCACCGTATGAATGTGGGCACTATTAGTTTATGATCTGTCTCACGTGATTGTGAACTGTCGAGACATTGTGAACAGTAACGTGCAACATAAAATCGACCTGATTTTGAACCCTGTCAGTAGGTAAGTGCGGATCTGTGCACAATTTGACATGGATGGTTTGAACTATAAATTGTCGATAATTATTACGTTATTTTTTAAGCAGTAGGTAGCTAGGTATATTGTAGTTCACAATGTATCGACCGCTTACAATCTCGCGACATAGATTATAAACTAATGGTGTACACAATCATACGGTGGCATATACACACCATGTCTACATTTTGGACAACCCTATTGATTGTATGGGAACCACGAAGGACTTCCTCATATATACAAATGTACCTACTCTTTGCTTCCGGGTTCACCCCCTCACCGCCTCGCGCAGCGCAGCGGCTTTCTTGCTCTTCGTATTCTAAATAAAATCATGGCAACCGATTTGCCACTTTGTTGCGATGACTTACAAAATATAACAGTTGCTAAAGTTGCTAGGTACACACAGCCACAGATCAAGCTACACACTGCGGCATCTTATGCGGTTGTAATAGGCGCTATTGTGTAACAAAAATCTGTAGCTTGATCTGTGGCCGTGTGTACGTGTGCTGGCTGAGCGCTTTACTGTAGGTAGGTATGTATGTTTTTCAATATATCACGCCCTCAGATTACTAAACAATAGATATGTCTTTTTTTTTCTTTCTTTTTTTGTCCTATATTTGTGGTGTAAACAATAAAGTGTATTCTATTCTATTCTATAGGTTATAACTCTTTGATCACGCCAAAATGGTTTATCGGTTTTGATAATAGGTACTTAGCACCATTAATTCTATTATCTACGTATGCTTAGCATAACTCCGAAGCCCCACATTAGGTATACATCATCATGTCAGCCGAAAGATGTCCACTGCTGGACATAGGCAGATCCTGAAATGGGACAACAATGTGACAATTTCTCCCAATAGTTTGAGATTGCTAAAAAAAAATACGTGTATGTTATTTTAGACTACTCTTCAACATAATTATCCTTAACTAGCTTTTGCCAGCGACTTCGTCCGCGTTTTCGACGTTTTTCATAAAAAAAGTAGCATATGTCCTTCCTCAGGGTTCAGTGGTTTTGGTGTGACAGACAGAATAACTTTCGTATTTTAGTAGGGAAATATAATATGTCAATCCACAATACTGTTAAAAAATATCGCAATAAGGAACCGCTGAATATTATTATTAATAGCTGTGCCCCGAGACCATCAGCGTGTAACTCCTTGTATGTTATTATGTTAATGTATTGGTAATATTGTTTAGATCACTTTCACATGAGGCTTAAGTACATATAGAATGAAAATACGGCACGTGAACATAAAGATTTCTAGAACTGCTAACCCGGGAAAGAGCAACATATAACTGACCATGTGAAAAACGTAAGAGTAAACAAATATAATCAGAATGCTCCGAACTGCTAAGCTATCAGAAGTTACACGTGTTATTGTGAGTCAACCATAAAAGATAGACATATGCTGTTGCGAGATATTTTTTAGACAATTTTATGTAGAATATTTCCGTCATACATGATTCTATGTAACTTTAACCAGTAAGGCTGCACACGCGACTGAAGCTTAAAAAATGGAGTAACTTCTCCCGTTTTCCCAACATTTCCCTTCACTACTCTGCTCCTATTGATTGTAGCGTGATGAAAAGTATACTATAACCTGCCCAGGAGTATGAAGAATAATTGTACCAAGTTTCGTTAAAATCCGTCGAGTAGTTTTTGTTTCTATAAGGAACATACAGACAGACGGACAGACAGACAAAAAATTTACTGATTGCATTTTTGGCATCAGTATCGATCACTAATCACCCCCTGATAGTTATTTTGAAAATATATTTCATGTACAGAATTGACCTCTCTACAGATTTATTATAAGTATAGATTATTATAAACGTGAAAGTTTGTATGTTTGTTGCTCTTTCACGCAAAAACTAGTAAACGGATTTAGATGAAACTTGGCACATAGATAGATCATACCCTGGAATAACATATAGGCTACTTTTTATCCCGGGAACGCGGGTGAAACCGCGGGGGACAGCTAGTATCAAAATAAATCAAATCGGAGCAGGATTGTTAGGTACCTTTCCTTGTAAGTTAGATGGTATTTTTGTAACTTTAATCAAGAATCTTTTTCCTCCTACGAATGTCATAGAATTAAATTAGCCAATCATTGTGGTGAACGAAATGACGAATACCTACTTACCATCATAGTGTTACCTACTTCCAACTATAATTAATTATATTTCCTCAAACATCATTAAATTAATATCCTGGGACATTCTTCACACACGGTTATCCTGATCCCTAACTAAGGCCCTTTAGACTTTAGCCCTGCTTAGGCTTGTAGGTACTATGGGAACCAGGTAACTGATACTTTTTTGCCCCAGACTCTCAAACATGTCTGTTTGTCCTGGATGGGAATCGAACCCACGACCTGCGGCATGATAGATAGTGTCTTAACCTTAACCAATCGCGCCAACTGGACTATCAAACAACAACCACATGTATCAAATAACCAAATAAAACTCCTGTAAACCATACACGTATTATATTTTTACTAATATATATAATTATATAATCGTAAAAGTTGTCTCACATTTCTACTTACTATTATAGATTTATTATTTAAAGACGCGTTCCCACTAGGCTCACAGTTAGCGGCAGACTATCCGCCGACTGACTCGGTCACTGACTCAATGTATTACGCTGTGAATCAGCGGCTCACAGAACACTCCGTTTAAAAATTATAGGGACGCAAACTGGCTGGAAGCAAACAGTCTGCCGCTAACAGTGAGCCTAGTGGAGACGCGCCCTTAAAGTTGATACATAAGTGTAACGTCATATAATTATATAAGTATTGTAAAATAGAATCATATCAAGGCACAGGGTGAAAGTGAACCGTTGGCAAACTATATATCTGTGACGTGATGGGTTTAACCAACTGCGGCTAAGAGTAGTGTAGCTATTTCCTCTTTAGGGGAGCGAGCTATCAACTGCATAGTGACCGCACCTTGCGCTGCTGCCAATCTCGCCCTGACCAAAACAGGTGTACCTTCCCTCCATAGCCCACCACCGCGGATTTCTTTCACCGCATCACCGCCTATGGCTGATTTAGGTAGCCCCAAATGCTCACAAACTGCTATAGCAGCCTGACCTACGTCAGTCTGCGAAAGCCCGAAGGTGTCAGACGCCTCAGCGGCAGCAGAAGCCCTCTCCCAAGACGCTTCCCAATCGTCAGTCGCTGCTCGAGTACGGAACTGCTCGGCGCAACTTATCTCGACTTCTTCTAAAGGATACGTATCAGCATACCCGTCGCTCGAATCGGGTAGTCCTGTTGTTGGGTCGCAATCACGAACTACAAACTCTAATGTTGCTCCAAAGGATCCCAATGTTTCAATAGGGTATTCTGGAAATTCAAGGATACAGAAAACGCTGCCTTGTTTATCGTAGGGCAACTGCTCGCATGCTACTTCCCCCAGAATTTTATATCCGGGAATAGGTTCTAGGCGAACGTGAACTTTTTCTAATAGTTGGTCACTCAGCGTATTTAAACACTCGAATTGTATTATCAAATGTCGGGCGAAAATATGTTTGACGCATCTCACGCGGTACTCGGTTTCTGGTTCAGTCAAATCTATACCTTCACATGTTTTGAATACAGGTCCAAGTTTTTCAATACCAGGAATAATATTCAACTGTTCAGCGTATTGCTCTTCAATAGATACAATTGGCATCTTCCGTATTTCGATTTCTACGGGAGCTTCTTTGAGCTCTTTCGGTTCCTCTGCAGTGGGGACACTTGCAATATTAAATGGTTCGTTTGTTTCATTACCTGACTTGAGATAATCTTGCAAAGCTTTCTCTAGGAGGACCGGATTTGGAATGGGCACGTTAATAATGTAGTCTTCAATGATTTGGCGATCACCGGAATGTAGTATAGCACTATAGTAAATGGCTCTGTCACGTACTTCGTCGTCATCATCTAATTGACAACGGGCCAAAAGGACGCTTATATTCGGAAGTAGTTCTGGTCGTGATGCACCAAACCGAGCGACAGCAGATACAGCAGCGGCACGGACAGGGCCAGACTCCAGAATGACTCGATTATAGATATACCTTATATATCTGGACGGCTGACGGGCTTTTGGACCTTCGCGTCCTAAAACATGCAATATTCTAACAGCTAATGTTGTATGCTCACAATCCTCAATGAACTCACAGAGATGAGCCAAGCCGGTTTCCTTTGCATCAGGATTTTCTTCCACTAGAGCGATTATGGCATCAGCAATAGCACTCTTGTACTGTAACCCGCCCTCATCGCGTAACATTCCAGCTAGAAACGAGGCCAACGACTGATGTTTACGTGGGTACTTCGAGCAGAGGCGCCTTATGGCGCGTACGACAACGATCTTGAATTCATCTGATATTTCAGACATGAAACCCGAAATTTGTTTCATCAGACGATCGATGGATGTTTCCGCTCCCGTCGCTAGCAGAGTTGTAACAGCTAAAGTGGCGACTGAGCGGTTCGGATCAGAAATAAGGTTTTCCAAATCGACTGCACAAGCTGCGACGGCGTTAGGGTGTTTCGCTGTCAATTTAGCCAATGTCCGGGCCCCAGCTAGACGTAGAGTGGCTTTAGAAGAACCGCAAAAGATTTGTAGAACGGATACAGCTTGAGCGAGATCACGTGCCGATTTCCTTAAGTTGACTATGGCATGAGCGGCTTCGTAAACCACTATTTCGGATTTGTGACGCAAGCAAGATTCGATGAATTCTATGTATGGCTCAGAAGCGTCGGTTTGATCCTCCTCGGCGAGTTTGGCTGCGTGGCGAATGAGCAAGCAGAGTGCATATTGTGAGCGCAGCGGGACACGAGTTAGTTTCGTGATAAGCTTGACCATAGATAGGCGGTCGTTGCGGCGAGCGCAAGCAACTACAGCCAGAGCATGGTACGACACCATCATATTATCAGACATAATTGCCTCCTGGAAAAGATAAAAATGCTGATTACAATTGTATACTGATTCACTGTTGGATTGGAGATTATATAGCTTTGTTGAAATGTGAGTATCAGTTCTGAAAACCTTTCAAAATAATGAGTGTGAATATATTAATTATAATAGAGTTTACTCCAAAGGAGGTATGATAGAAAATAGAGGATCGCAGGTGAAACATAGTTGCATATTATTTTAGTTTGTAAACTTTATTTTAAGATGGTATATGTACCTATTATTATGTTACAGCTAAAAGTCGAAGCTTGACTCATTATAAGATTCAAACTCCACATTGATTTAGGTCTCTCCACGTTAAAAAATTTATAAAACGCGCCTCACGCAGATTTTTCAATACCGCCGTTAATCACCGCAACCCTCTTATAGTGAAAGCCGCAACCTACACTTAGACCAAGGCAAGCCCTTAGCGAGCCGGATGACCCCATAACATTAGCTCAGATCGAAGCTGACGAAGCCCGTAAAAGTACACAACACACTACACAAAACCGATTACGCTACCGTCCTCGACGGCGAGGACCGCCGCGACGTCCCACTCAGTCTCGTCCCGTTCAAGCGGCCCGAGCTGCCATTAGTAATCCGACCGCCCCCAATTAGTTGTAACTCGTAGTAAGTCCTCCCCTTCCCCCGGTAACGCCCTGAGCCGAGGTTCGTACCCCACTCGGGGGTGCCCTCAGGCGTGGTTACCTAAATGTTACCCGGCTGAGAGCCCTCTGCGCTCGCCGATTGTCCGGTAAGGTTGGAGCAGCCATCAGAGGCTACCAACTTTAGTCCATTCAAAAAAAAAAAATTCAAACAACCGCTCTGGCATTTGACATTGAGATCTATAACAGCAATTCGATTTTGGCGATTTTTTGACACCATAAAAAGAAAACATTGTAAGGAAACCATAGTTTCGTATTTAGAGTAATTTGTAGTAGCCTAGTTGGCTACCATCTTCAAGTTGAAAATACCGGTATGTTCAGACATCTGTACTTGAGAGCTAGTTCTCTTCTAGGCTTTATGTTCTTACCACATCATAATCATAATGAGATTGTAGTAAAACAGACCATAAACATTAAAAAACAAATTAAGTGTAGTAGGTAGCACAGACCCGTATAATGTAATTTAACACAGAATCGCAAAGCTTAGCAATAGCGTAGCATGAAATCAGAGTAGTGGCACTTTTTTTTTTGTAATCTAACACAGTATGTAATTTATTTTAAAAGGTATAGAAAGTCTACAGTACTTCATCATATCATCCGAAAGACGTCCACTGCTGGACAAAGGATTGCCACGCAGTGTCCCCAAATTATTTCACACAGGTACACAATTAACAATTTACATAAATAAATGAATACAGCACAGCAGTATCTATATTTCTATTGTCACATACATGGCTATGATTTATAAGATCAGATTTCAAGATGATATGCCTATAATATCACTACATAAGTACTAGCTTCAAGTTGGTAGCTACAGTATGACACAACTTAGATGTAGCATCGGCAAATCATATATGTACACTTCACTTCCGATTTACACAACAAATAAAAATCATTCATTATCGCAACAACGTTCAACAAGATCATTTTCGCATAAAGTACTAATAAACATGGGTAATGTTGTAGGCACACTCTTTTCGGGAATGATCAATTTTACTAATTTTGCCGATGCTTCATCTAAGTTGTGTCATGCTGTATCTCCCTTCACGTTTCCCCACATTGCATCTTGAGTCTGATCCACATCATATAGTTAGCAACTCATGTTATTATTTTGTGTGTTTCAATGATATCATTTGATAACTGCAAACTCAAAGTGAACAGCTGTTAACTCAATTAATCTCCTTGTAACCTTTGTACAACTATTCTATAAAATTAATATTTGGCACACAGATAACCTATTGTAGAAACAACAGCTGCTGGGGCAGAAAGGTTCTTGAGTGGCGACCACTGAGGATTCACTCACGGATACTGCTGGATGCGGGTAGCGCAAGAACATCATGGAGATAGCTTATATATTTAAATCTGGAATGCAGGTAAATTCGGAGAGGACATTTAATTCATTACAAAAAATATTACCTGTGCTTCATTGACCCATCTTCGAACCAAGTCCGGAACAGTAGCAGACAGGTGAAGCGCTGACACCAGAGAAGCGGAGCTGACAGATGGATTCTTATCAACTATAGCCTGTTTCATATAGCGTTCAATGGCTTGTAGCATGGTACTGTCAGTAATACTACACAAAGCTCGGATCGCAGCAGCTCTGTATAGGTCCTCTTTTCCAGTCATGTCTTTGGTTAGAGACGAAGTAACAATAATTACATCTTGTGCTAAAGAACTCAGCTCTTTGATGCATAGATATACAAGACGACGGAGCATCACATCCTTGGACTGAAACAATTTAGTAGTTGCAAAAAATATGTCAGTGGCTTCATGCGTCGTCAATTTCTCACCCTGATTCAGAAGGTATATGATTTTCGTCAAAATAAGGTTACATTTTCTTGGATTAACTGGCGACGTATTGAAATATCTCGTTTCTTGGAGTAAAGTCGTCTTATCCAGGTTCTGAAATACACTTCCGCTAGTTTCTTCCTCTTCTTTTTTGTCACGGCGATTCATTTTAGATACTACAAAATAGTAAAGTTGAAATACCTAAATATTTTCAGAAATATTCAATTTAATTTTGACAAACGCAGAATTAATAATTTGATTTTTTTTTATGTAGATTAACAAAATGTTCCATTCTGTCTCTCATTTTTTAATCTGTGATTATTAAATTTACCTCAAACTTTAATAATCACAAAACTTTCAAAATAATCTCTAAGCGATCGAAAAATCAATGTTAATTTCTTCTCTTCTCTTCTGTCTCATGCTTTTGACCCAAGTTACTATCAAAATCTTGCTGAACAAGGTACAAGATATCTGTAGTGGTGTCGTTAAATTACCGTGTGTAGCGCGCTTCGAATGATGATTGTGCCAGATTGTTCGTTGCCACCTAAGATATAAAAAAAACAATTATTATTGTGGTACCCACCAAGTTTGATCGGTACAAACACAGATTAGTAAGTACCTAGTATATGGTAAAAAATAAATGGGTACATAGTTAGTAGGTACTTTATAATATAATAATTGTAATTACAAAATTTACTCTGTGGGTCTCATAGTAAAATAAAATATATTTCTGAAATTGTTACAAACTACCTACATAATATTCAATATTTATCGTCTATCCTATTACATAAATAACTGACACGTATATTCATTAAGGTGGAGGCGTCGGTTGGAGCGCGAAATTCAAATTTTATCATGTTTTTTGCACATTGCAGCTCAGTTATAGGTCGTAAGTTATCAACATCTTATTTGCGAGAAGAATGGAAGTATATTTACTGATTAATAACAAAAGAAATCATCAACATATTCCTCCAAGTTATATTACTGACATATACGACTATTTGATGAAAATGTTACTAGTATACGTTGGAGGAAGGATTTTGATAAAGGAATGTTCCAATTCAAAAAAACCCGCGAAATTCAAATTACAGCTCCATAATAATATTGAAATTTGTTTGAGACTGTTTGCCAAAATGTGATACCTATCTATTGGTTCATTTATATAAAAATAAGTAGGTACATAAAGTTTTTTATAGTATTTAAATCCATACATTGGTTCCATATCACTTAATAGCGGATAGGAACCAATGTACAGTCTATAATGTTTTCAATTCAAAATGAATACAATAGATAAATCTATAGCGACTATAGCCACATCTGAGTCGCCAATCACATTTTGTCAAACACATGACCTATTTATTACCAGCCCTATTACCTGTGCTATTACTGTGCGTAAGTTGTATGTATATTATTGCTCTGTGGCATTACCTACTGAGTTCCCGCCACAGACAACTGGTTCCCGCCAAAGTCCTTCATGTAAATACTTGGGTACCTATAAAATAAATTGAATAAAATAATTACTATGATTCTGTTTTGTTTGCTTAAGTTGCTGGAAAATTCAATAGAAGAATAATAATTTATTATTAGGTAATAAAATAATTTCAAAGGAATTTCAATAATTATACATACCATAAAATATTCGTTTTTTTATGGATGTTTATGGCGGGTGACACGTGCGGGCCAATAAATAAGCCGGACATGGTGCATGCGCAATGCGTCCTTATTGCGTCTTGTCTTACTGCGGAAAAAAAGCGAACAATAGGTAAATAAATAATGTGTTACCGCGCTTTTCAGAGTTAAAAAAGTAAAAAGAGTGAAAAAATATACTAGTTCTATAAGAAGTGTGTGTTATTGTTATGTGTTTTAAATATCTAATTTTCCGTCCATGAGTCGACGAATTTTTCAAAAAACTGCTGTAGTTTGGTTTAGATGTAGAACGATCTAAAATATTGTATCGTAGCCTGCTGGTGCTATAACTATAACTAAGGTTCGGTTGCAAACGTGAGTAATCTTTGATTATCTCTATTTGTACATTTTTAATTAAATAAGAAATAATCTATACCTTTTAATTTTTACTTGGGTTACGATTAAATTATGTATTTTTTAAGCGCAAGCCAAAAAACAGATAGGTCTCGTGCCTGGTGCTGCAGGGTCGCCCAGGATGGGAGGCGAAATTCTTTATGTGTTCCCGAACATACCCGATTGCCATGTGCAAGTCAATTTTGACACCACTGCTCCCATTACCCATCGGCTTTCATTCCCCCTCGCTCCCTTACCACCATAGATCAGATCTAAAATCAATTACTTGGCACATAATGCCCAGAAGAGAAGGTGAGAATTATCCATAGCCATCCATATTTATTATCTATCTATCTATACTAATAATAAAGCTGAAGAGTTTGTTTGTTTGTTTGTTTGTTTGTTTGTTTGTTTGAACGCGCTAATCTCTGGATCTGCCAGTGGGATATGGAAAAACCTTTTTGCAATTGAAAGCCCATTTATTAAGGAAGGTTATAGGCTATAGAACATCACGCTACGACCCTCAGGAGCTGAGCAATGATAAAAAGAACGTTAAGCGGGAGCATGTATAGCATGGGTGAGCGATGCGACGCGGTTGTCAATGGATGACAGCGGTCGCCTAGGTAACAGTTTTTTGTTATTTTTAACTGTCATCAATAAGAGGTTATCAATTCGTCGGAAACTTTTTATATGTATGTTCCTCGATTACTCGAAGATGCCTGACCCGATTTGGAAACTATACATACAGGTGGTCACATGGTCACCAAGTCAGGGTCTGATGATGGGATCTTGAAGAAATCGAGGGAACTCTTCAAATTGTATAGGCACTAACAATGTTTTTCATATATTTTCTAAAACTATTCAGATATTTGCGTCTGGTAGTCGTCACATGTTGCTGAGCTGATGATGGAAGGTACAACTCCTTAACGGGTAGGAGTTAGGGGATAAATCATTAAATATTATAGGAACGATGATGGAAAGTACAACGCTAATATGCTTATCTTAGGTCAGTGACCTTGAGAGTCATTGATTACACATAAGAAACTAAAAAATTAAAAATAAAATACTTTTAACAAAAAAAAAACCACAAAGGCACTAAAAAGTATAAAATAACTATGTAAGAACTCTAATCTGATAGTTTTGAAGTCAACGAAATTAGCCATTGTTGTTGCATCATCAGATATTTATTGCTGCTACACTATTGACAGGTAGAAGGACGGCTCATTTCACTTCTAAACAGACCCTTACGGTATTTCTTGAAAAAGACAGCGTACGCTCTATACGTAAAAATGGACCATTGGGCAAGGTTTTACAAGATGCAAACCTAATAATATGGGATGAGTGCACATGACTCATAGAGCTCATCTAGAGGCTTTAGATAGAACTCTCAGAATTATAAAATGCACAAATAGCCATGGGTGGAATAACTTTGATGTTTTCTGGTGATTTCAGATAAACGTTGCCTGTTAGTGAAACTAGAGCAGATATTATTAAATCTTGCTTAAAATCTTCCTCATTATGAAAGTCTGTTGAATTATTGACTGTATACCAAAGAGAGGAGTCACTTGGGTAGAGGAAGCACAGATTTCCCAATAAAGCTCCATTTAATCGGGGATGGGAAAGTACCTGAATCAGATAAAAAAATAGCTATTGACAAAGACCTTCGTAAAATCGTGACCAACATTGAAGACCTGATCTGTAGAGTATATCCGGATATAGCCAATATCGACCAAAAAAACCATTAATGGATGTGTGAGAGGGCAATTTAATTTAATTAGCTGCCAGAAATATAAGCGTTGACGCCATCAACGACAAAATAATGGCTAAACTACCAGCCGACAGCGTAGTTTTCGAATCGGACCAGTAACTCCGGAGATTCGCGCGTTCAAACAAACAAACAAACTTTTCAGCTTTATTATATAATGCTTAATAGCTTTCCACCCGCGATGCCACCCGCGATATGTCAGTCAATTAACCAACTTCAAGCGGAGGTTAACAATTCGTTGAAATCTTTTTTTTTGTATGTTCCCCGAATACTCGAACGCCTGGACCGATTTGGAAAATTATTTTTTGTTTGAAAGGATATACTTCACAAGTGGTCCCATGGTCACCAAGTCAGGATCTGATGATAGGATCCTAGACAAATCGAGGGAACTCTTCAAATTTTATAGGCACTTACAATGTTTTTCATCATACTTTCTAAAGCTATTCAGATATTTGCGTCTGGTAGTCATCATCTTATGTTGCTGAGCTGATGATGGAAGGTACAACTCCTTAATGGTTAGGAGTTAGGGGATAATTCTTTAAATGTTATAGGAACGATGATGGAAACTACAACGCTAATATGCTTATCCTAGGTCAGTGACCTTGAGAGTCATTGATTACACATAAGAAATTCAAAATTGAAAAATAAAAACTTTTAACAAAAAATAGAACCGCCTTCAAAGGCACTAAAAAGCAGAAAATAACTATTTAGGAACTCTAATATGATAGTTTTGAAGTAAGCGAAATAAATCTGCGGTACCATGATATCGGTTCAAATTTTTGTTAAAAGTTTTATATATTTAGATTGGCTATTGGACGCTGATCAGTGTTATTATCACCATCGGCATCAGCGTAGGTATCAAAGTGACCATAAGAAAGATCTTGGGAAAAACGTAACCTTTTGATGGGTTGGTCTTCTGTACCAAATTTGGCATACTGGTTTCCATTTCGATATACTTCAAATACAAATGGGTATATTTGACCGGCTACAACTAACTCGCAGAAATGTAGAGTGTTGTAACATCTAATTTATACTTTTCTTTTGTCCCATGATTGTTGCCAAGACGGTCATGAGACATAACAGCAAATTCATCCCAATTGTTCGTCATATGCATTGCATTGCACCAAGCTTTTATGTGAGTTCAAAAGCAGTATTGATATCAACTTCGATGCAAATCACCCCCAAAATAACTTTCTACCCTTTTTTAACCCCGTTAGGCGATGAGTTTCAATAAAATACAAAACACGTCTTCCATCAATTATCTTAAAGAATGTTTATGCAAAATTTGAAGTAGATTGGACCAAGGAATCACGTTGTTCCATACAAACTTTGTCCCAGTTTTTCTAAGGATTTCGGAAGATCCTTTCTTATAGGATGCCTACTTCATACGAAGAACACACCCTCTAAATTTCAGGTCGCTACGATCAGCGGTTTAGGCTATGCGTTGATCCGTCAGACAGTCATTCAGGACAATGCATGTTAAATAGATATTAGACCACCAAATTTATGTAATGGTACCAGACTTCAAGTAAAATTTCTAGATTTCTGTCATAGTAGCGATTGGTTTTGACTGAGCCAGCAGTTGGGCAAACAGTACTGATACCTCGCATTCCGATGATACCCACAGATTTTCCATATAGATTTAAACGAATAGGTACAATTTCCTGTAAAATTACCTACCTATCGTCTGAAGTCAATATAAATAAAGCACAAGGACAAACTTTTAAGCATGTTGGAATATATTTAAGAGAAAACTGTTTTTCCCATGGACAATTATTATGTTGCCTTATCTAGATCAGGTTGCATAGCCTACTTTTTATTTGGAAACGCGGGTGGAACCGCGGGGGGCAGCTAGTTAACGTATATAGACGAATTGGGTAGTTGACACTGTCAAATATAAATGACCAAACACTAACCAATACATAAAACGTCTAAAAACACGTGGAAATATCAAATATGTTATATATTTAATTCCTTGTATGATTTTAATTACCAGTAGAACCACTAAGAGTAGACGATTTGATGCTGTGAAACTATGACGTCATAGTGTAATATTTCATACAAAATTCCATGTAAACTATCGTTTTGACATTTATTAAAAAGTAGCTGATTTGATATGTCAGTCAACTACCCTATTATCTACAAAGGGCGGCATTGAAACTAGAATTTTAATTTGAAAATATAATTGTTTCGCCATTGAATAAAGGCTACTTTTTTATGTTGTACCAAATATAATATTACAACTACGATATGCGAGAGAAGTCAGCAAACCCAAGCAAAAAAATTATATTGGATATAATGATTAATAACGTCATTTTAGCACCCAAAATCAAAGAGGAAACTCTCAAGAAGGTAGGACTCTTATAGATATAGGTAACCTACGTCGGATATCTGTATCTGTAAGCAACTAAAGTACCTACATCACCGTCGTAGCTTAAGGTAGTTATGGCGTTTGGGTTTGAAACTCTAGGACCCTGGGGACCGGAGCTCATCGATTGTTCAAAGAGGTCTTATTGAGGCCTTTCGTGACAAGAGGGCTGGCACAAACTTTGCTCAAAGAATTGTCATTGCCATCCAGCGTGGCAATGCTGCCAGTCTTCTTGGCACACGGGCAGCGATATGGCACACATTTTCTATTTATAGTCAGATTTGTTTTTTTTGGGCTGGGCTGCTTCTAAATAGTACCTAGTGGTACCTAATTTATCATCTTTATAGCACTCTATTCTTGAACCTCGTCCTTCTGCGCGCACTCGTTGTTACAAGCGCAATTCAGTTTTTAGGGTTCCATACCTCAAAAGGAAAAGTGAGAATACCTAAATCATAAACTGGCCGATCTTCCTAGTCGTCATCGATCATCCTATAAATAAAGACACCTTTCAAACAAAAAAAAAGAATCAAAATCGGTTCATCAGTTCAGGAACTATGATGCCACAGATAGATACACACTACAAACTTATAATACCCTTATTTTTCGTTGTGGGTTAAAAAGGCAACACTGCTCGCATTACGAGCAGGAGTCGACCAGTTGGTGACATTAAAAAATCATAGTCGGCCGTCATTCATAGGCCGTAGAATAACTAAAATGTTTTTCGAAAGTTTTTATGTAATTAAAATTGAATTAAACTAATTGAAAGGTTTTTTATTTATTTATTTGTTTACCAATCTACAAATACCTACATTTGTACATGGGTTATTTGAAACATTTTGTGGCGAATTTTCAGCCCTAACACTCATTAGATAATACATCTCGTTTTAATTTAAATTTTAATTAACATCTACCATTTTCATAATCGACTCTAAATAAAATATACATAAGTACCTACTTATAATATATATTATATATATAATTATATTTTAACTGGTATCAAACACCTCCGAAAATGAATTAGATTCTTTAAATAATTACTAACTACAATAAAATTATAAATTAATAACATCATTTTTTATATTATAATATATAAGTAAATATTGAAAAATAAGATAAAAGAAAAATAAACAAATCTAGATATTATATATAAATAAAAAATTCTAAGTTGAAAATAGATCGTTCTTTTGTATTATATTATATAATATTACCTATAAGAATAGATTTAGAGTAGTTCAAAGTTCCTACTTTTAATAGATATATAATAATTATATAACTTATAACCCACGTTATCACAACACATTTAAACAGAGTAGGTATAAGTCCACAGTATATATAATACTGTAGGCCGAATATAAGAAAATAGCCCATCTCTGTACGCATTGAAATACCTATAAGTTTTAGCCATTGATGCATTAAAATCTATTGTTCGACTGTTCCGTCAACAGTTTCATCTACCTAGTTATTTTTTTTACCAATTAAACAACAAACGGACTGATATAATTCTCATTTTATATTTCTGGCTCCATTATTTTGGAAGCTTTTTGCCAGTTTTGATGTTGCCTAAATTGTATCAGTGAATAGACAGGGTACTACTAACACTTCTTTTATATACCCGTTCGTAATAATAATTTCATTTTATAATCGTAAAACAGGCTAAACTTTTTGAAAGTTACATTTTTTAAATGGATAACGTCCATTTACAACTATTCGTAGACGTAGCAACGTTTAACATTACTAGGGCTTTATTATTATTAAATATTTTATATTATACGGTCCTGTCATTTTTAATACTTATAGGTATTTTACCCCAGTAGTATAGATTTTTCATTGACAGGTGATGAATCTTAAGTTCCTAATTTTTTTTTGGTTTGGTCATTTCTAGACTCATTGTGGGTTTATGTCCATGTTTCATTAATAATATTGATTAGGTGCTTTGACATTTTTTCCTTTAAGCCAACGTGAAAATGATTAAACGTTTTTCATTTCACTGCTTCGGACCTGAATCGAATCGACCGATAATAGAAGTTCCATAGTAGTGGTAGGTAACAGAGAAGAAGTTACTGGTAACAGACGACCGATACCATTTTTGGTATTACAAGTAGCAATACTGACTAGTTAAGAAGTATTCAGTACTTAAAACCTACACATAAGAATAACATTGATCATAAATAAATAGTATAGTCAAACAAGACATAAATAAACTGCCAAGCAGCAAATTATACTATCACATTGCCAGATTAACTAGATCATATTTAAATTAGGTACTTATCATATATTAACTTCATTCCAAAACTGTAACCTTACAGCACAAATTAGGAATGTATTTATAACTGTTTGGTTTAAATCTTACTAACAATAAGTCTTGAAACTACATACAATTATGGACTTTATGTAAGACTGCTCTGAGGTCCCATGATTGTAAATACCTGAGCGCATATAAAATAACGTTTCAGTTGACCACAAAGTGCAGTACACTTAAACAGTTCTTATAGTTTCCTAACATGTCAATATTTACTTATAACAATTTGAATACACGGTAAACTGGCTCCTTAATCTGTATTTTGAATCATCAAAAAATCATAATCCATACCAAGGTTACGTGAGATAGTTTAAAGCAAGTCTAGTAAAACCCAAGCTTTAAATATATTCGACACTTTCTTACATCATTCAACCGAAAGAGACGGGGCGAGGATATCTAAAACCAAGTCTTGCTTTAAACCATATAACGTAATAAGACAGTCATAACTACAAATTCAAATAATTGTATTTATAAAACTTTGGTTCGTAAAAAAGTATCTCATAACAGCAAGAATTAATTTTGGTACCTACATGGACCTCAAAATTGGCAAAACTGTGTTTGCCATAGAATATGAGCTAACAATTAAGGTATTGAGTTAAGTACCTACCTAATAATATACTTATCGTTATTATCTAAACAATGCATTTGGCTTCAACCATTTGGTTTATTAACTATAAGTACATTGCATTATTTCATAAAATAGTTTTCAAATTAGAATTACTAATTACATTTTACGATAAAACGAGTCTTCTTGAACAATTTATACAAAATCCACCACCAAATATAGAAACTCTTGATTTCCGAACGCACCTACATTTTGTTTCGTCGCAAAACAATTTTCGAAAGAATTTCTAATACTAAACTTGACTATAATTTTTAACCTATCCTATATCTTCATTTTTTTTTATTTAGTGGAATTACTTATCCCTTCTAACCTATATGATTAAAACAATGAATGTAGCGTATATTTATGAAATACTACGAAACAAAATTGATTCATTCTTTATCAAAAATGTATCATACATACATACCTATTTACTATTTTTATATTATATTGTAATAAAAAAAACCTTATGTTAATTTCATTGTACGATTGACAATAATATTTCGTCAGTGAAATAATAGAGCTGTGGTATCATCTTCTTACTAATTTCCTTCAAATATCTATATAATAATTAAAAAGTACCCCATCAATAACTTAAAAGCATGATACCAGTGCTTATTTCTCAAAAATATTTTCTATTTTTTGATTTTCAATTAAAAGAAGATTGAATTTTGGTCTCCTTTTTGGTCTAGCAGTTGTGCGGTTTCGTTTCATATTTAATTTTCTATTTTGGTGTTTATATATAAACATGCCATTAATAGGCTTATATATATATAATTATGCCGAAATAACGTTACAGTTTCAGTTTATTTGGTAGGTACTATAGACTAAAAATGTATCTTTATGAGTTAAAACGATTTAATGTATGTGATGGTAGTGAACACCTAGGTGGTGAACATGAACATTATTGTCTCTAAAACATAGAATACAATTATAATCAATATAATATGAACGAATTCACGAAATGTGTGAATCATGTCAGTTTTACTAATGTTCTTGGTTGCTTCTAGGCCGGTAGCGGAATGCAATACCTACCTATACATACACATTAATCATTAGATCACCTCAATACAAGCTAACACTAAATTAACTTAGACATTGTTAATACTTTCTTATCACTCTTTGGCACTAGTTCTTTGGATATATGTTCATTTTCTAAATGGTCCATTTTCAGCCCAAAGCGACCTAATTTACTTATCTAGACGCACGAGTAAATAAGTATAATACCTATTTAGGCCCAAATAAGACCCATTGACAACATTAACAAAGAAAGTGTACCCTCTTAAAATGGTGGCAACATTATGATTACAAAATGGAAGCATTGAATCGTTTGCTTTTAAAATTTTACGGTATATATATAATCAAGTTACTCGATTCAGCGTTGCGTCATCATACATATACTTACATATAAGGAAGAATTTAATGAAGACAATTTCACATAAATATAAGCTATGCTTTATGTGTTTGTAATACATAAACACGAACAAAGCAAAGCATTCCATATACAATAATAGCCAGTTTACACAGTCGCCGAATACGCTTTAATGCCTTTTACAGGCTCATTTACGAGATAATTCCTCCATTTCAACAATATAATACTAAGAATTATCTTCTTGGGCAATTATAATTGCCAATTAATAAAGTCAATAATATGTAAACCGTCAGTTTTGCCGATTATAAATATGCGACGATTTTAAAAAGAAATTATCGTAATTTCTTTGTGCGTGCTATATGACGCTAAGGGGCGATATGACTCTTTTCACTCTCGCGCACGTTTCTTCGCCAAGATAAAAGTACTTACTATGAGTAGTAAGTAATATTTTGAAACATCAAATATCGTAATTTTCCAGCGGCGTCGTAATTTTCCTGGTACTGTCAATCTATGGATTAGATATTCGAATTACGACTATATTAATCTTATTATGTATGCAACTACAGCCCGATAAATATAATTTAATAGCAATAACGTAAAATAATCTTATAGCTTTAACAACCTTTCTTGTGTAGAGATTCTTTCTTTGGTAAGTAATCAATAAAAATAAACATAAATAACTTTTTCAATTATGAATTAAGAATAGAACAATACTTATATTGAAAAGTCATTATGTTACACGTATGAATGACTAGAAGGTCATAAGGTTTGGTTTTCAATGTAAATTACATTTTTCATGAAAAGCCTAACAGGACCACTGTCAAAAAAGCTTCCGCTTAAATTTCACAATACAATCAAACAACCTGGACGACCGGGTCGAAATAATTCAATGTTTAGGTTGGACCCTCTTGTAGTGCCTCTGGAGTCTCGCTATGATTAGCTGTGGGCTGTACGCTGATTCGGACCTCTCCTGTGGGGCCCACCACGATCTTCACCTGAAGAACATAATTGGCATATTTAAGGTGACGATATACGAGAAATGATGATTCTTGATTAAGTTATTCTGTGCGTTCTTTGTTGCAAGAGACTATTTACATTGTTATTTCACGTCACAAAGTTTTTTTTAATATTTAATTTTTCATTAGAACCTAACGTTAGAAAAGGATCGTGAATTTCATATGCCCCGTTTTAAACTAAGAATGATTTTTTCTATTTTTTGGTCCGTCCAAATAACTTGAAAATATTAACTTACATTCTGAGATCTAATGAATAGAAAGGGAAAAGTTTTGTTACTTAAAAAAATATATATAATAAACAGTCAGCTGGCAATAAAATATCGTGAAAAATTACATTCGAAATAGATTAATTAAATTTACTTTATCGTTGTATAAACTTATCGACAATCTTACCTAGTCCCCCCGTCAGACGTTCATAGCGTAGTAGACGGGGTTTTGCGGAGGGGCCATCGGCGAGGTGGCCTGAGCCATGCCGGTGGGAGCGCCCTCGGGGGCCACGCGCGACGACCGCGACGGAGACCCGGGGGCTAGAGCAGGCTGGTACAGTGGAGCCGCCACCTGAAAAGGGGGAGGGGGCTTTCACGCAACTTTGATACAAGTCAAACAGTTGCAAACACTTTCGACACAAAAAATTGATTCGACTGAAACGTTGTTATAATGACTGAATGTATTGAAACTGATCGCAACAAAGTTATTTGATCCGTGCACAGATGACTGTAACAAACAAACCTGTTCATGCACCCGTCACATATTTTTATTTTTTTTATTTTTTAGCTAGTACCTAAATTTATTTTATCCGATAACGTACCTTTTCCGAATAGCAAATCATCTGCTTGCCGCCACCAGGCTGTGGAGCTGGCACCGGTCTGTACCTTGCAGGAGCCGGGCATAGTGACTGAAAGTGTAAATACGTTAATTTTATTTATTTAAATCTTATAGATTATCGGTTGAAATATAAAGTATCGATAAACTTGTGGAGGTATCCATAAAATGACATCACAAGAATTTCACGATTCTTGGACCTCCGTCTCCGGACCTTGTCCCCAGAAATTATTAAAAGTATAGCGCGGTTGCCCTGTACTATTGTCTGTATTGATAACGGCAACACTTCTCTCACTGTACCAACTTTACCGTTAGAACGCACATGCGCAGAACGTCCCAATTCGAATCCGCGCGCTTTAAGGCGTCACATAGCCGAGTCTGTTAAAGTTCCCAACAGAGAAGTACCTTGTATTTCGTGTTATTATACAGTGACTTAGCTTTAAATCGTTGTTTGATTCACAAAGTTTCTACTTCGTTAGAACCACCCGTCGCGGTCATAAATGTTTATAACTTATCTACCCCGCCTTGTCATACGTTTTAAACCGTCTCCCGTAATGAAGGGTCATAAGTTTATCTATGATTCACTTATGAAGCTCCTTTCAGAGTGCAGCATAGTTGTTCATACCAAAGCCTGGATTCTGATTGGTCAAGTCCTTGTTGTCTCCAAGAGAAAATATGTACCTACCTATCCAATATTTTTTGTTAATCTTACTGACGGACTAATTAGATTAGCCATCACCCTATTTCCGTTCGGCCCCGGGTGGCGAAACCCCACGAGTACAAAAACCTCACCTCTATAATGCTCTTCTCACTTGCAACGTCATTTTAGCATTGTTACCTGCACTTGTATCGCATGAGCGTAGTGCGCTCGATGCGGCTGAGGTGCGGGTGCCTGCGGCTGCATCTGCGGTTGCATTTGCGGTTGCGGCTGTGGCGTGCTCGACCCACTGCGGCTCTGCTGCTGGTAGTAGCTATGCATGCGGCTGTCTGCGAATTGAAAATACAATACGGTGTAATATCGATCTTATGCTTGTCTTAGACGTATCCTGAGTGACCTATATTTTGTCTTCTTCGTCAGTTTTTAGTTTGTGAGCAACCGTGTAGAAGCCTTTATCCAACCCATGCTGGGTTGGATGGCCAAGCTGACACCGGAAAAGACTTGTTATGTAGGTGATTTTGATCGTCAACATAATATTCTGTTTTTGACTTTTTTTTGGCATACTTGACAAAAGAAAATAAACCTTATACTGTACAAGGTTTATTTGTATCAATCTTCATACATTTTATCATTGATTTAAGAGGTAAACCTTATCGTAAAGCATTATTGCTTTACAAGTTAATTATTCTTTGGTATTCTTAAACATCAAAAATAGGATCTTATTCATGGTCAGACTAAGTGAGACATTCGAAATTCCATGCTCTAAAAGTTAAAAACAAGCAGTTTTGGCACAGCTCCAAATAAGTTTCAAGAATAGGAGCTTAAATTGCACAGAAATTTCATAAGCCACATAACTTCCAATTTATGGGATGATAAATCAAATATTTCTATTAATTTATATTTTTTCCATCCAAGACCAAGTTAAAGCAAGGTACGTTAACTGCAGCGTATCACGCGAACTAATTATAATTTCATAATCAGATAGTCTGAGTTGGACTAGTCTTCCATAGAAATGGAAGTTTTAAAATTCCGAGTGTCTTCAAAACGTTACTTACAATCGCCAGCAGCCCATTGCGTGCCATAATCATTGTTTTGATAATGATAATGCGTGCTATAGGGCACGTATAATAGCTGATGGTGACTTCTAATGGGCGGAGGGGACTCGGGTCTTCGGCACCGAGACGCTGATCGGACGGGTGACGTCTGTTCTGAGCTAGTCTGTGAGCTGTATAGCTCTTGACTGCTGTCCGAACATCTGGACGAGAAAAGCCATTATGAGTTTATGGATTAGTGTTGTGACAGTTCTAAATGCAGAAAGATTATAACATTAATAATAGTTGTGTACAAAAATAACTTTGTCAACCTCACTAAAGCTCAAAACCTTTGAGCTGTCATCACCTCTAAACCATATCCAATACGCAAAACGTAAGGTTTTTATTAATGTCCTGCATCTGCATTGGACAAGTCAGGGTTATCAAGTATTTCATGGAAATCTTCAAAGATCCATACAACATCCTTGCAGAATTTCTTGCCGAAGTCTGATCAGCTTAAGTCTATTCCGAACCGGTTTTAGAGACAATAAAATTGCAACTGGTGACGTTCATAAGTGCTTTATCAATGCCTAAACTTAATAAATAAGTTTTGATTATGAGTTCATAAGCCTCGTACATTTACATTACTTACCCAATGTTGGCGTAGAGCGAGCAGTTCCTGTACATGGTGTCCTGTTGTCTGTCACGATGGTAGTGCCCGTAGGAGCCGATGCTCTGCACGCGCGCGTAGCACGCTTCACTGTGTTGCTGCTGCTGTATAGTTGTGAGGCACGGCCGGGCCCTTACGTAGTCCGGGGGCAGATTAGACCTAGGACATGGAGATGTTGCTCAAAACCTCGGCAGGTATATGTGAATCATAAGGGATTTGGAAAAAGAGCCTTATCATTTCACAGTTGTGTGTTCCTTCTAGGGAATTGTCTTTATTTCGAAGGATTTTCGCCTAAACCAAATCACATGTTGGAAATTGCTGAATGCATTACATAATAAAGAAATATTGACTTTTTGATACGCATTTTGATCATTAAATATCATACCAATGGGAGTTTGTGCTGGCTCTACTCGGTGGTCTGGAGTTCAGGTTGGCTTCAGAGTAATACGGCCACGAGTAATTTATGTTGGTGCGCTGGCAGGCATGGGTCGGCATCTGTGATGGAGTGGTCCCAGGAGACGGCTGCAGTTCATTCTGCATCTGCTGCAGTATATCGTCTGAAGCGCCAAGTTGTTGCTTTATCGCGATCCCTCGGACAGCTGGCCGGCGGTGAAACCCTGGAATACAATACAACTTAATAATTAGATCCTGAATTTGGATGATGAAGTAATTTTTCTCGATACATTTGCCATTTTTTTGGTATTTTATGACCCTCTGAATGTGATGAAACGTTTCTTTTCATCCCGGAAACACGACTAAATACCCCGATTATGACCAAATCAAAGAGACACTGGTGAATAGTTTCTAATAAATAATAAACAAATAAATTAATAAAATAATCCCCGGCGGGATAGTATTCACACGGTTATGATCCCAAACTAAGCAGAGCTTGTACTATGGACAACCAGGTAATTTATTACAATTAACATTAAATATGACCTCTAGGATAACTTTACAAGTTGGGTTACCGTAATCATCGTGTTCATCATCACTGCTGACAGGCTCTTGACTGTAGCGCTGCCGGAGTCTCTCTGTCCTCGGAGCTGATGCTCGAGCGAAGGCTGCCAGACCATCATCACCATCGTTGGCTCCTTTAATTTAACATTTTATAGGATTATTTAAAGTTTATCATATTCCAGACATTATAAGATCACGATCAGTATGATTAATTAGATCAAGCCCCATGAGTTGTCTAGCTATGTTATTCTGTGACAGCAATACATGAAAATAGTATAAAATGGAGAAGAACCTTCCTTCAGTAAGAAAATGAATTTTGAAACGATGTTATCTTCGTAATTAATGAAAAGTATATGCTAAGATATTTTTTTTTACTGTGCATTAAATTTATGCTTCACCACAATCTCACCAAGGTCAGTGATCATGTGGCCAAAGATCACACAAAGCCTAGAAGGGAAATGGCTTTCAAATGCAACTGTCAGAACACACCGATAGGTGCATGGTGACCGATTTTCAACTTGAAAGTGGCAGTTAATCAGGCGGGTACTACAAAGTTTACTACCGAAAGCTCAAGTTCATTGTAGGATTTGAAACCGCGATTTTCTTAATAGAATTCGAATCAACTCGTTATTATTTAACTCTGATGAAATTGAACGTCGTTTCGTTTATGGAGGTGCAGGAAGCAGCAAATAACAGGGAAGAATGGAAAAAGCTATACCGACAAGAACCAAGCTCTTAAATTATAGATGATGAGTCACCTGCATATAAGCGATTGCCCAAGTTAAATCCTCTGGATTATGTGGGCACCTCACCTGGTGTTCCAGCGACTACATCAGGTGCCGGTGCATCATTATGCTCGTGCAAATCAAGGTTGGTAGCTGATGATGCTGAGGTCCTGTCTCCAGGTGGCACGTAGTAGAAGCCTTCGTGGTGGGCTGTGCTCCCCACACATGCAGTCAGAGGCGCCAGTGTTGAGAGGAATTGCCTTCGGGGCTCAGACCTCGGCTGGAAATAGGGGGCATTTCATTAAAATAGAAGATCTTTTAAGTGATTATGAAGCCAAATTGTTGTTTCCCACTCAGGCGCGGATCCAGGGAAGAACAGTGGGTGCAATTACCTTGAAATCAATAATACAAGACACAAGTCTTGAAATGACGGAAGATTAAGCAGGTGAAATGAGCTAAGATTGCCCCCCCCTGAACCAAATTTTGGATCCGCGCCTGCTTCCACTCTAAAAAAAAACCTCAATACCTTTTCGGCCTCCCAAAAATCAATGTGATGAATGAATAGCATTTTGGCTTTGCTGCTTTACTGTGATTATTTTGAAACAAATAAATAAAAATACACAAAAACTTAGAAAATTGGTACCAACCAATCGTACGAGGTTTTATGTAATTTTGTCACTATCTTTTATAATTTCGTAATCTAACCTATCTATTATACAGGTGCTATTTTGTTTGGTCTCTACTAGTTGTGTGAAAACATGAAATTCCAACATTTTAGGTATTTACACCTTCGAAACCCTTTTACCATTTGCCGACATGCCCGTTGTTTGCTTTGTATTAATGCCGATAGTAACAACGCCTCTCTGTGATTCTTTTGATATTACATAGGTGTAAAGAGGGTAAAAGGTCCATAATATTTTCCTCTTATATGGAGCGGGCGATTCAGTCGACATTTATAGGTAAAAAATATCTGGATTTCTATATAATCTTATATTCAGTTACTTACAAGAATATTAACTATTATTTACATATTGGTGACCAAAGGCCTGCCTCGAGCGAAGGTTAAGCCTTGCTATCCAACGAGGTAAAGTGGCCAGCCTTCTGGACACTGCCCAGTGGATAGAGATCTAACAATCTTCTCTGATTAGTATAAAATGAAGTCGCCTTCCGCGTCTGTCTGTCTGGTTATCCGCTAACTCCTTCTAAGCCACGCAACGGATTTTGAAACGGCTTTCATCTTCATGTAGATATTTTTTTCCGGAAGGCTTATTGAAGCCGTAATTCGAAAAGTAGTAACAGCGCGCAAGTCGGTTAGCCTATCAACACTAATCAGTTTTTTTCGCCTCCTGTAAAGTTGGTAATTTGTTAGCTAAGGGACGATTTATGTGAATAAGTGCTGACCTTCTGTGGTTCCTGATGCACATCACCAAGGTCAGGAGGATGATGTCGCGAGGGTGCTGGAACCGAGAGAGTCGAAGATGATGAACTCGACGACGCGCTACCGAAGGCTTTCTCGCTGTTCTTGTCGATGCTGGTGTACGACTTGTCGCTTGATTTGTCGCTGCTGCTGGACAGCTTGTCGACGCTGGTACCAGCTGGTGAGGAGCGCTGCTCCACCTCATCTTCTACATCGCACGTGAGCAGCCGAATGCGTTCCGCCAAAGAAGTCGTCTCCTATAAGAAGATATTGATCATAATTTTTTTTTATAAATAATAAATATCCAGGAACATTCTTCACACACGGTTATCTGATTCCAAACTAAGCTGAGCTTGTGCTATGGAAACTAGATAACTGATATACTACATAAACTACTTTTTTTTGTAAATACATACATAAATAGATAATTTTTGTGCGTAAAACCACGTTTTGAGCCCCGTCACTAACAATCTGAGTGCAATTAAAGGCTTTTACCAGCCACCGTAGCATGGCTAGAGAAGAATCGGTCTTCGACGAATAATAATCGCGATTTATTTCATCACGTCATATTTATGTGATTTCATTGGCTGAAGATCCGATTCTCTACTAGTCTACGCTTGCCATGCTACAAGGACAAATACCTATTTATTGTAAAAATGTCATTTACTTTCTTATTAGTAGTGCTCAGGCACCTGATTTGTTGGAATTTCTTATTACTGATAACTATATGCATACAAAATCGCCCTATACATTTTATTATATTCATTTGCCTACAAACTGTACGTGGTCGTCTATTTTTGAGATTTCTTCACATTTGCGTCCTGTGGTGATCGAATTTTACCTTCGGTTGCTGCTTTTTCCTAGTCTCGCTCCGTAGAAGTGAGCACCGCAGCGCGTTCCGCTCCGCGACGCGGCGCACCGCTGCCTCCTCCGTCTTGGGCCGACCACCCGCGTCCCACGCTCTACTAACCGAAATCATTTAATTTCATGTAATTATTGTTCTATATACTCCAATTTCGACTACCTACCCTCTCATGATAAATAAATTATTGTTTTTACTTATTAAAACCTTTTATTACTATACTATTCCCTATTTTACCCCTTTTGGTTCGAAGTTTTTTATTTTTTTTTACTTTTGCTACAACTTGTACAGCTTTTTTTACAAATTGTAGCCCGTTCCGTCCAGTGGTTTGAGCTGTGCGTTGATAGACAGACAGTCACATATTCCTTTTATTTATTTACATAGATATACATAAAGAAACTGATATTTTTAAGATTAGAAAATCAATTGCCCGGAATCTGATAGCATAAGACTCTGGTTAGGTTGTCATTTTGTTAGTCAAAGCTTCAAAGGTGTTTTCCATCCACAATCTAAATAAACCTTTGACATCAAACGCTGTATTTGTTCATTAAGCACTGGCTTTATTTAATTTAAGCCTTATGTAACTTATAATAGAGCGATGTTTGCACTACATTGAACAAACCCGCATTAGGTTCCATCAATGACACCAGGAGGGCAGTATTAGTAGAGATAGTGATCACTAATAGTGATGACATGTCAAAGTGACTCATAAAACCTATACCATGCCTGAATTATGATGATTTTGGAAGAATGATCTACTTAGATGAGATCATAATAATATGTCAGGCTTATAAGACTTAGGTAAATCAAAGTCTTAATGTAGGTAAAACAACTTTTGTTCTATTACTTTTGCCACTAAATCCCAAGAAAAAAAAGGGGATTTCTATCAATCGTTCAACAAATTAGGTACTCTGTCTTAATTTGTGACTGCTTCGTGTCACGTGCGTATTAAATTATGCCTTATAATCTGTGACTGCCTAGTGTTTACGTGGAGTTATGAAGATTAGAATAACAATTTTATAAAAAAAAAATTGTAAAAAAAAACCATTGAATTAGAAAAAGTCGTACAATATAAATATACAGAATTTTGCGTTATTTTCCAGTAACCCTGTAGGTACCTACATCATCCAATTAATATACTGAATATGGCCTCCAGGAATGAATTCCATCGACGGTCGTCTAAGAAGTTCTTCTGATATAGTAGTAGAGTTACCTAAGAGTCTCAGAGGTGACTAGTTGGGTCTCGATAGCTGGTGGGGGCGGTCTTCCACTGTTGAACAGCTGTTGCACAGCCGAGTTAGTCTTCGGGGCTTGCGTCGTCAGTATCAGTGGTGTTTCCAGTCTGTTGACAATTCTTACATTAATTAGATTTGCTTTGTCAGCTGTTCTGAATGACCCCTGACTGGTATTATTAAATGTAAAGATTGCCAGAGTTATTTTATGTCTGAATGTTTGAATAGAATAATAAATGTCGATTTTAACAAGGCAGTTATTAGAAAAACTAAAAACCCCGACTGGCGGTACGAAGAAAAATCGGGATTGTGTTTTTATAATTTCTCATTCCAAATTAAATTTAAACATATATATGTTACCTATATAATTATTTTTGTAATCACCTTTTGAAGCCAAAGAAAACACATTTTAGTGTCAAAAAATCCGCTATTTTGATACCTACCCATTGACACTTTCGCAGTAAAAACGAATCTAACGACATATCATTTATCAAAATTGGTTCAGTAATTTAGTAGTTACGAGTGAACATACATAGATACTTAACCCTCCTTTTCAGATAGGCCGCAATTTAAAAAAAAATGGATTGGATGATGATACATCGACAAGAGACAAGCTCTAATAGGTACGAGAAAAAAAAGACCATTGCTGTACATAAGTCTTTCCCAATAATTGCGGCATCTCGTTCCATTTTCCGCTAATAAGCTGGTTGTGCTACTGAATAATAATAATAAATTGTAGAAGAATTCAACAGGACAGACCATCCAACTAGGTAGGTCCAACTTCGAGAAAGAGGTCAATCGTCGAATCCAATTCGGCTGGGCAGCGTTCGGGAAGCTACGTAATATCTTCTCGTCTCAAATACCGCAGTGTCTCAAGTCAAAAGTCTTCGACCAGTGTGTGTTGCCAGTGATGACTTACGGAGTAGAGACGTGGTCGCTTACGATGGGCCTTATAAGAAGGCTCAAGGTCACCCAAAGAGCAACGGAGAGGGCTATGCTCGGAGTTTCCCTGCGAGATCGGATCAGAAATGATGAGATCCGCAGGCAAACCAAAGTAACCGACATAGCTCGAAGAATTGCCAAACTTAAGTGGCAGTGGGCGGGGCACATCGTTCGTAGAACCGACGGCCGCTGGGGAAGAAAGGTTCTCGAGTGGCGACCACGAACCGGAAGACGTAGCGTGGGCAGGCCTACCACAAGGTGGACTGACGATCTTGTTAGGGTCGCGGGAAACCGCTGGATGCGGCTAGCGCAAGACCGGCCATCGTGGAGATCCTTGGGGGAGGCCTTTGTCCAGCAGTGGACGTCTTTCCGCTGATATGATGATGATGATGAGAAGAATTCAACGTTGGATGACTTAGGACAGGGGTTAGCAAGTAATTTTTGGTAGGGTCCGGGCCGGATACTGTTGAAAATTTTGAAGAAGAAAAATGATAATTGCCTATTTTGACCTACTTATTTTTTTTATGAATAAATATACCTACATGAAAAAAATAAAGCAAATTTGTAGTAGCTGTTTAATTTGAAAAATAATAGTTATTATATGTAACAAAATGAATTAAATGAAATTTGATGTAATTGTTTTGAACTAATGTGGATTAAAAGACAGTAAAAATAGTCTAAATATTTATCTGAAAAATGATAATACCTATATATTTGTCTAGACATCCCAAATCCAGCCAGACTTTATAGGAATCCCTATTCACCAATCTATACTCTCAACTTTATTGAGGGCAATTCCCCGAAAGGCGATTCTGAAGAGCAATTCCGTGAAAGAAATACGTTGTTTAACTTTTCGTACGCTAAATAATTTAGTCGATAACAAAAAAGACATTGTTCTATTTAGTTAAAAGTCCTACTTACTCCAAATCTTCTTTTTGAAGTCAAAAAGAAAGTCCACGACTTTAATAAAGTACCTAACTAAAGTAAGTTACTTTATTTAAGTCGTGGAAATTGCTTTTGTAGATCAAGTATACCAAAAGCGTATTTCTGCCGCTATGTGAAATTCTTGGAACATATGGAACTATATACAAAATTCTAAGAGTGAAATAGTTGAAAACAAACTCCGATTATAAATCAAAGGAGTAGGTTTTCCAAGTAAATCTGATGCCTAGAATTGCTGCAGATTCACAAAGGGTGTTTGAAGTTTCTCCCAACTAAAAGTAGGTCCGTATGAAAGAGTATAGAAATTCCCATGAAATCTTAGAAATTATATTTATGACCTAGCAGAATAGGGATCCACTAAGATATGGTATTTTAATTTAAAAGATTTAAAGCACATTGCGTAACCTTACAAAACCAATAATATGTCAGGTACCTACTTACTGTGAAGATTTTTAGCTTTCATTTCATTAGAAAAATCATGCTTAATATTTTGTAAACGAAACCTTATACGAATAAAAAAAGTGCAGACCGAACTAGTGCAGAGTCTGACTCGCACATTGAGGGTTCCGTAATTTCCTATGTTACTTTCTTCTTATAGATTTTCTCTTTCTTCTTATAGATAGGAAAACAGGTTTGGACGAGTATTTTTGGATATAAGACATAATTTCAAAACTATAGGTATTTACTATTTTAAAATTATTAATTTGATTTGTCACGCGAAATAGCTTGACTTTTTTTAAATCTTCTAATTTGCTCCCATGTTTAAAAATCGTTACACGTCCGCGTTTGGGTTACCGACTCAATCGGTCCAGTAGTTTCAGAGCAAATTGGCTGTGACAAACGGACGGACAGACAGACACACGAGTGATCCTATAAGGGTTCCGTTTTTCCCTTTTGAGGTGCGGAACGGAACCCTACAAATTGGAAGACTTATTTCTATTTATAAAATACTTATTCAACGAATATTTGTCAATGAAAAAAACACCCACTCTTTAAATTGCATAGGAGATTATTAACTTAATAATACTTAATAAAATTACTATTTTGTGACGAAATTAAATTCTGAAAAAAAGACTTAAAACGTAATCAAATAAAATGTTACTTAAAACCTAATACCTATTTACATTATTTTTATATCCTGTGGGTAACATACCTATGTGCTGCGCTTGCATTCGATTCCTTTTGTGACGTTTCGATGTCTGGTGGCTGTGCTTTCTGTTCGGGTTCTTTCTTCGGAGGTTCTAGTTCGGGCGGTTCTTTGGGCCTTTCTACGAACCGGACCGATCGTGGTGCTACTGATGCGTCCTCATCACTTGCTGTCGTGGATCGCTGATCATCAGCCTATGAAATGATTAATTAATGAATCTTTTTCCGTAAAGTGAACTCGTTCCGTTAAATCTTTCCACAGTTTATTTCAATCGGCGGTACTGACAAAGAATATAAAGCCATTCATTACGTTTTGGTACCGATAGAGTACTGAAGTAGGAACTGGCTGTTTAGGCTATGTGTTCATGAACTATGAACGATCGAAATAATCAGTTAAATTCTTTACACTACGAGGTTTATTGATTAAGAAATTTCAATTTCCTTTCATACTTTCTTCAGGTTTAGGACTGACAATTAATGTTAACCTCTTCTAAGTTTAATCATATGACTATGTTTATGTTTTTTATGTTACAAATAAATAATAATAAATATATTATAAGATTTCACTTTAATTTTAGATTCTACTTTAAGCGATGTGCCAGTGAACTGTGGAAAGGTGAACGAGTTCAATTCGTTCACTGAATGTGAGCAGTTCATCGGAAGAAATCGCTCACAAGTTATATAATCCTAATTCATATTGATACGAGTATGTAAGTAAGCAATTACGTTCAAGCTGACACTCTATAAATATAAGTATCTGCACTTAACTGAAATGGGCGTGGGAACAATGATTCTAATGGTTAGGAAAATATAGTCTAATATCCTTTATAATAAGGAGGCGAAACGACCAATAAATCTTACGATGTAAATAACAGACGCTTAAAACAGCTGATATAAAAAACAAGTTTACTTAAAATAACGTGGTAAAGTTCTGTGACATGTAAGCGATAATATAGATAAGCTTGATTTGTTAAGAATCACCTGTTCTGGTACATCTTTGTCGGTATCTAAAGACTTCCACAAGCGTCCCCCTTTTAGGATACCTCCACGTCGCTGCCTCAGAGGGGAACTGTCGGAGGACAGCCGATCATCATTCTCAGCTGTGTCGCTTTCTTCACCTGAACAAAACAGACAATTCTCATATGAGGTTTTCTTTAGTGCAAGAGATATGTCAAAAATAATACTTATGTCGGAACAGTTCGTAAAAAAAAAACAAATGTGCCCCTAACTAAAGGAATCATTCTCCTATTTTGTATATCCAAATAACTTGAAAATTATACATAAGGGAACTGTTAATCTATATATGAAAAAAGAAGAAACTGACTGGCTGACTGACTCACTCACTGACTGATCGATCAAGGCACAGCCCAAATAAAATTTTGCAGTAACAATTATATATATAGCCTAACGTAAGGTAGATAGGTACTTTGTAGTATCCTGGCTGAGCTAGCCTGAGCTGGCTACCTCTCTCAAGTTGAAAACTAAGTACCAATATACCGATGTATTCCGATACTTGAGAGCAAGATCATTTCTGGCTTTTGTGTGCTCACTTGTGGGCTACATCATCACTGACCATGGTGAGATTGAGGTCTAAGATAGCTATAAATATGTAGCAAAAATAATAAGTATGGAAAGAGGGAACGCTGCCAGCCTTCTGGGAACCTTGCCGTTGATTGGCAGCAGCGGCCGCCTCGAGGAAATTTTTTATATATAGTTTGTATATTTGTTGTAAATAATTGTAAATATTGTATAAGTATGGACGTTAATAATTAATCAAACTTTATTATGTGAATGCATGTGCATTTAATTAATTATGTCCATATTTTTGGAACAAAGGAAATTCAAAGAGCTTTGATTGAATGACATATTTCCATCGGACGTATTGTATAGGTTTGTAATTGAAAATACACACAGTATATGTAACGAGAGAAAATTAATACCAATACGATATGTGCAGAACCGTACATTGGTTTATATGTCTTCTATCAGAACTTTGATTTATAATGTAGGTAATCAATTGTCCTATAAGAAATAAATTATGCCTTTAGTTACTGAGCATAAACACTCTGAAAGAATTTCACTAATAGGAAGCTACATTATTTCTGAAGGTTATAGGCTATTTCATATCCCGGGAACGCGAGTGAAACCGCGCGGAACAGCTAGTGTGTTATAATGCAATAATATTACGAAGATTTTACTCTATAATATACCTACGAATTAGAACTTATCTAAACTATTATTATATTTTAATCCCATTTAATTATCCTTAACAGATTTGAAAACAATTAATTGACGAGATGTCGGTGAGAAGTACAATTTATTATAAATAAATAGAGTAGGTATTTACACAATAATAGCAAAGTAAATTGTTCAAGTTATTTTCGTAGAAGCCCCAAGTTATTGAACTAAAATCTTACAAATCATCTTATAGGTATTCATCGTTCCAAGTATTTAGCCAACCTCTTGATTAATTTTATTCCATAAATAAGAAGTTATTGAGACTTAAACTTTTGGTACTTATAAAAAAACTAAGATTGTAGGTAGTTTGACTTTGTTGATGTAGGATTTAGTAGGTAGGTACTCGTATATTAATCACACTATGTTGTAGGAGCTTATACTAGTAACTTAATATCCGTTTTTAAAGGGATAATAAGAAATTTAGTTCTGTCAAATTAGTGCAATTCAACGTGAATTTAGGCGATCTTTATTAATGACTAGCTGGCCCCGAAGACGTTATCCTGCCCCAAGAAGAATAGAACCTAACCTATCTACCTACTTACCGATTAATTTTTTATAAGAACCTTCTGACAAAGAATAAATAATATATAGGCTTCTGATAATAACAACACAACAAACAAAAATTAGCATAATCGGTCCAGCCGTTCACGCGTGATCTCGTGACCAAGGGAAGTAGGGATTCATTTTTATTTATAGACTATTTCTTTTATTTACAAGAAAGAGATAATGTGATATAATTAAATTAGTTTGAATTATAAACGTTCTGAGATGAAATACATTTAAATAAAACTTAAGCAAAACGTGTTATAATGGGCTTTATCATAAATAGAGATCAGAATCAGGCAACCTTACTTTGTACGAAGAGGAATTCAAAATACCTCGGTTGTTTGAGAAAAAAATAATATAATCCACTCTCTGATAAGTCGTAGTGAGCTTGAAATTACGGTGAAAGGAAAGTCCTTTTGAGTACCTGTCATAAAAATAAATTTTCGTCATAATGATGGTAGCACGAGTACGTACGTACCTACTCACTATACGTATTGTTAGTTATTATTTTTGTCGTTTTGCGGTCAAGACCATAGGTCTGTGTTTCGCCGAACTCTATCATTCAAACTTTTTGAGGCCTCGGGGGACAGGCGTGGGCGGGCAGCTTTTTCCGCCAACGCGTTAGCTTCGAAATGCTGCCAGCTTTCTAGGAACCTTGCCGTTGATCAGCAGCAGCGGCTGCCTCTAGGATTTTTTTATATGTACTTGCAGATTGTAGGTATTTTGTTATTATTTGTTGTAAATACTCATATTACTGAAATGTACGAAGTCATCATGTCAGCCGAAAGACGTTCATCTAGGTAATTAGTCCGTCAGTTAAATTACCAAAAAATATTGACACATATTTTTCTTTAGTTCCGAAAACAAAAAACAACAAAAACAGTCGATTAAAAATTCGCGTGACTTCTAGTACATTTTTAAAGAGAGATGACGTCACAAGCCCCCCCTCCTGAACTTTGATGCGACTTATCTTTGTAATTTTTTACCCAGTCATCATCCCTATTCTTGCCACAAACGCGGTCACATGGCTCTGACATATCAGCTCATACATTGTTTTATTTGCAATCAGGGAAACAAACTGGCAAAGTGCCTGATCATATAAGCTTTTGAGTTTTGCTATCATGTTAGCTATATACAGTGTGTCTGGTCATACATACGATATCAATTTAGTATAAAAAGAAAGAAGGGTAATATGGGCTCTTTTTGCAGTAATTTACAATAATTTGTCAAATTGCATAAGTTTTTTTTATATTTTTTTTTTATGTTACGAAAAAGTGCAATGTTATGTCGTATTTTTAAATAATAAACAATATTGTTACCCTTTGAATTAGCTTATTTTTATCTCAGTGAGATTAAAATTTTGAGAGATATGTTTTTTTTTTGTAGACACGTAGAGAATATCTCAAGAAGAAATACAAAATGGCTGCCACATAGAGGGGGAGGGGGAGGTTGGACCCGAGTGTGTCGTGTATTTTTGTATAAAAAGTGTTGAAATTTAAGTAAGTACCTTTAAGGCGATAATAGCTCAGTGGTAGTGACGTCGGATGCCGCGGCGAAGGTCGTGGGTTCGAATCCTACAATGAGTTTGAGCTTTCGGTGAAGGAAAACATCGTGAGGAAACCATAGCCCGGTGGTAGGGTACTTTGTAGTACCCGTCTGGCTGGCTACCACCCTCAAGTTGAAAATCTGTCGCCAAGCACCTACCGGTGTGTTCCGACAGCTGCACTTGAGAGCCAGTTCCTTTCTAGGCTTTGTGTGCTTACCATCATCGGCCACATCATCACTAACCACGGTGAGATTGTGGTCAAACACGGGCCTATAACTACATAGTAAAAAAAAAACCTAAAATATCGCTAGTTAGTTAGTTAGCTAGTTAGTAGACCAGACACACTGTATACCAACTGCGCAGTTGATAGGTTTCATTAGATAATACATCAAAGACGATTTGTGGTCAAAGGGCACGTATACCTAATTGCATCTCAAATTATTCAGTGCAAACATGACCTTAGCATTTAATTAATCGTCATAAAGCGTCTGTATCTTGTTACAATGGATGATGAAGATTCTCATTGGCTTAAGGCGACGATATCCGAGAAATGATGATTCTAGATTAAGTTTTTCTTTCTCGGCATTCTTTGTAAAAAATATATGTTAAACTAGAGAATATGCGACGAGGAATAGTATTTTTTAAATTTAAATTTTTCATTAGTTACGTCAGAAAAAAATCGTGAATATGCCCCTTTTTAAAACTAAGAATGTATTTTTCTCTTGAAAATATTAACATACTTTATGAAATCTAATAGAAAGGGAATAGATTTCTTATTTTTTTTTTTAAAACTGTTTTATGATATTTTGAATATCATAAAACCGTCAAAATCAAAATCAAAAACTCATTTATTCAGTTTAGGCCCTAATAAGGCACTTATGAACGTCAACAGTTACAGTTTTACAATAGACTCTACTACCGCTTCGGAATACACTTGAACTGAGAAGACTCCGGCAAGAAACTCAGCAAGGCGTTTTTTTTTTTTTGGTTGATCTTTTTTCTTTTTTAATTACAGTTTTTGTCTTAAATATATATAAACTTCATACAATTATCACTTGGCCAGGGGGCTGCAAGTGCACCTTATAGTAGGCCTTGTCGATCAACTTATGTTTAACATGCTCTTTGAATTTATTATAAGACATCTTAGTTACTTCATAACACATTTAAATAACATAAACGGAGTCATTCGCGGAGTATCAAACAAACGAAACTATTTGCGGAAAGTTGCTGGAACGTTATGTTATCTCATTTCACTATATTACTAGCCTGTCCCCGCGGTTTCATCCGCGATCCCTTATTTTACCCTTAGAATTTTCGAAAATCCTTTCTTAGCGGAGTACTCAAGTCATAATTAGCTAGAAAGGTAAACCCTTTCGGCCTTGCTTTGAACTGTGCGTTGATAGATCAGTCAGTCAGTCACGCTTTCCTTTTATATAATAACATATGTACTAGCTGTTCCCGCGCGAGATAAAAAATAGTTTATGACCTATTTATTATACCTCAGACCTACCGAATTTACACAAAGATATTTATAAAAATCTGTTAAGCCATTTCGTAGGAGTTTGGTGGCAAACACTGTGACACGAGACTTTTATATATTAGATGTATATATCACAGGTAAACATTAGGTACTAAGTATCTGTGTGGTACGCCAGTAAATATAGCAAGGAAAATAAATAAAATGAAATGAAATAGTGGATTGAGTCCCTTCTCGGATCAGAGAATCTTCTGGAAAACATTCCCTCTTTGCCTTTGTGATATAGGTACAAAGTAAATATTTAAATTAAAAAAATGCAAAATAAGCACTTCGTAGAATAAATATTGCATAAATCGTAGGTTCTCAATGCACAAAGTAAAATGACATTCGTTTGCTATATTAAAAGTATAAATAAAGGTATTTATAAATACATTCTGCAAACTCGATGTGCAGCAACTTATTGACGTACCAACATAATTGATTGGAAAATAATAGCGTACTTATGTCCGGTTGCATCAAACTATTAGTATTTTTCAGATTAAGATCTTTATGCGTGAGCTAGTTTATAGATGCTAAATAGCTTCATAAAAGCGAGTGAAACCTCGAAACAAAGCTAGTTTCCTTCGAAAAATGACTCGTTGCCCCTACCGAATAAATCTATTGCTACTTGTCAAGGATGCCTACGACTGCGTTTGTGAAGACTTTCAACCTATATCATTAAAAAAATATGTTCTTTTGTTACTTTTATTTAATTTATTAAGTTTGAAAATTATTTTATTTCACCCCAACGAGTTTTTTTTTGAATAATTAGTTACCATAATATAATAATTAGAATAATTAGTTATTTATCTGTAGTTTTTTAAACTTATTCTTTCATGACAAATGATGACTACCGAAAATGAATGATTATTCTCGCTTTACGATGTTGACTCCACTTTAATCCCATAAAAATTAATAGACCTTGGGCATCCAAACTCGCTGATTTGCTCGCACATTATCATCAAAAGTAATCGAGGCCTCATGGGACCGGCGGGCGAGGAGATTTTTCCGCCAACGCATTAGCTTGCCCATCCAAAAATGAAATGCTGCCAGCTTGCTGGAAATTCTACGGATTTTTCCAAAAATTACTCAAACGATTACCTATAAGGCACTTATTAACGTCAGAAGTATAAATTGGCTCTACCACCGGTATCTTAAACACAGAAATATAAATAGTTTTTGTTGAGTTGATTTTTGTGTAGTTTTCATGAACTCTGGAAACATTATTGTGTTACGCCACACTTGCGGAAAGTTCGGCGCGGAAAGTTCCGCTAAACGCGCTCGCAGTATTTTTGTAACCCGAACATTAAACGCTCTAACGTGCTACGACCGACAATTTAGTTGCGGATCTTTCTGCGCCGAACCTTCTGCAGGTGTGACGTCATACTAAGTCGAGTAAAAAAGTTAATAAAGTTTTACTTACTGGTCAGAGGTGCTGCAGATGTTTCAGTCTGTGTTTCTTCAATTGTCACCTCTGGAGTGCTTTCTGTAACAAATAACAACACAAGAGTAGTATTATTACTTATGTATTTGTAATATGTCTTTTTATCCCGGGAAATCATAAGATACCACGGGAAAGCGGGTAAAACCGCGGGGCGGAAGCTAGTTTCGCATAAAGGACAATGAATGAGAGAACAATAATATGAAACGTGGTCCTGGACCCCAATACACATGGGAGTAATGATAGCTCTTACACTATGTATGTAAAGTATAGGCACTTTTCTAAAATCAACCGGGCTTTAGTCCTTATCACAACATTCTCTGAAACCAACATACGGTCGACTTCGAAGTCTTCTTGAGAATGAAAGAATTTGTGACGACGACCGTTTTGTGGTATTGTCCTTTGAAACAAACAAAAGAGTGTTTTCTTTATCGTAATGGTTTGTATGCTACCGAGAAAGCAAATGATTTATTCAACACGATTTAGCAAACAAATCTTCTTTGACGATTATTCGTACAATAGATATACCTACACGCGTTTATTGTCAGAGGATTAGATAGTGTCCTGTCTATGGGATTAGAGTAAGCTTTGAGTCTACCTTTGTATACAGCCTTTGTTTACATTTTGAATGTAGATACAGCAAAGCATGGATGGCCGTTATGTAAGGCTGATGTCGTTTATTGACCTGGACACACATCAGCTTCGTCAGAGGTAGCATATCTATAGTGTCCATAGAGCAGAAAGCTAGCTCAATCCAGTTACAGCCCGCGAGGCCTAAGCTGAGCTTTGTATTTGTGTGAGTGCACATGCACATAGATAGTGTCCTTTGGTTGGTTTAAACCTGTTTGTACTGCTTTATGGCAATCGGCCTGAGGCGTGGTGCGTCCTTTGCGTGACCCCGCCTTCCACATTTCGCCTCTTGTACTGGTAGCAGCGTGACGTGATTGATTCATAATAGTTTGTTTTTGTGTTCGATTTATTTGTGAAATGGCTGCCAACACGAAAACCTTTAGTAAAAGGAATTTTGTTTAATTTAAATAGTTACTTCAAAGACATCAAGTCAAGATAGATAGATAATACTTTATTGTTACAAATGTATAGAAAAAACTTAACCTAAAGAATGAAAGTGTCACAATGGGTGGCCTTATCACTAAGAGTGATCTCTACCAAGTCAAGTGTCCGCATAAGCCCAATTGGTAGAGACATCGACGGGAATTCCGCTGTCCACTGTCAAAAGAGTTTTATTGGAAGGTAAACGTTCCTGATATAACGGAAAAATTCATTGTTAACACAAACGACACATCAGAAGAAAGTAAAAATTATGAAGATGCAATGCCCGGTATAGCAGAATTGTTATAATTTAATTATATTTGATTTTTATTTATTGATCTCAATTACACGTACATAATATACACATACTTTTCAGTCACACCTATCATAGCTGACCTTTATTTTTGTTTGTTTGTTTGAACGCGCTAATCTCCGGAGCTACTGGTCCTATTCTTCCCGAAGGTTACCTACTTTTATTAACTACCCTGGAATGTGGGTGAAACCGCGTGGGACAGCTAGTGTAGAATAAAAGATAATGCATTTACTGAAGGACTATTATAGACAATACAGAACTGTAATGTAATGTATGCCTGTACGCACACATTGTTTCAAAATCAAAATCAAAAACTCATTCAGTCAGTTTAGGCCCTAATAAGGCACTTATGAACGTCAACAGTTACAGTTTTACAATAGACTCTACTACCGGTTCGGAATACACTTGAACTGAGAAGACTGAGAAGTTTTGGTAATATGTGCCCAATTAGGTTTTGAGGGCAACAGCTTTTGATGCTCTATTGTGTTGTTTCGACAGCAGCATAATATCATAATAGCCAGCGTGCAAGTTAGGGAAGCTTAAAATGGTGGAAATTCAGCTTAATTGAAAGTTCATCTAGATTCTAGAACTTTCAATTTAGATTGTAGACAGTAGCTTCCTATTAATGAAATATTTTTTCGAATCCGACTGCGATTAGCGCGTTCAAACAAACTTTTCAGCTTTATTATTGGTATATTTATAGATAAAAACTGTATTTTTTAAATCAAAACTTCTGAGTGTCTCATATGGCCTAATTTTGTGCGAAACAGATAATGTTTCTGCAAATCCGTCAGCTCTCCGCGAATGTCTCCGTCTCTTACTAAACTGACGGCGACAAGTGAGACAGGAGAGCCGCAATTTTAGTAAAAAATACCGTTTTATGTTATTTAAAAAAAACAACAACAAAAGACTTAAAAAAAAATAAGGAAACTTTGCCTTTGTAATGGATTTCAAAATGTATGTTAATATTTTTAAGTTATTTGTTTTGCCGTAAAGTGGCGATATTGACCCCCTATTACTTACTTACTTACTTTACCAAAGTAAATTGATTAAGTAATATTGCTTTACTTAATTTAAGCAAATATCAATCTGAAATAGACATACCAATTGCAGAAAATCATCCGTGAAAAAAAGACGTTGAAATTAAATTTAGCTCTGAATTTAATTTCAACGGCCAATCGACTAAAATCAAATCAATGCAGTTGGTTACTTCAATTCTCACTATATACGAAATCATGGGTCCACTCCTTTTCCAATACAATGCAATTAGTTCTTTGTTTGATGCTGTCAACTCACGAAGTCTATTAAAATGGGGTTGGTTATTAAACCATCATATTTGCTTAGATACTTATTTTCAATGACCTTTCTGCAGCTTTTGACGCAACTCAAAACATATTTGGATATACTTAGATAGATAAAAAAAGACTTATACATACCGCTTGATTCACTTTTAATGCCAGTGTTTCTCTTAAATTTCTTGAAATTAAAAATATTCAAGATTTAAAATTCTAAACTGTATATTGGATTCATTTGTAAACACATTTTTAGTAAATGAGATTTTTTTACGTTTTTACGAGTTGCGCTAGTTTGATTTCACCTTCAATTTGTATAGCGATAATTTTACGATATTAGTTAGGTACAGGGCCTCTATTAGGGTTATCTAGTACCGTTCACACAGATTACACACAATTTAATAAAGACTAGCTGTTCCGCGCGATTTCACTCGCGTTCTCGGGATAAAAAGTAGCCTATAACCTTCGGGAATAATGTAGCTTCCTATTAGTGAAAGAATTTTTCAAATCGGTTCAGTACGTTCGGAGCCTATTCAATGCAAACAAACTATCAAATCTTTCCTCTTTATAATATTAGTATAGAAGCCAACTCGACAGAACGATGGAACAACGTAAGCATTAAAAGCGACTATGGTACCTACTGTACTTGGCTGTCGGCTATTTTTGGTATTCGAATATTTTGGTATTCATTAAAAAAAGGATTCGAGTCTGAAGACTCGGACAGGTATTCGAGTACTGGCACGAGTATTCGAATACTTCAGTGGACTCGAGTACTTTTTGAATCGAACTTTGTAGTTTGCTTTTGACGACAAATTCTAATATTTCATCACAAATCGTGTATGAACGCTTGTACAATGTAAATAATCACAGCAGATTATTGTATAATCAGTAATTTAATCATAATATAATCATCCTTTGGTAATTATGTATGGCATGGCATATTAAAGCTAACAACTATCAACTATAACAATTATCAATTGACATTTTTAACTTTATAATTATGTATATTGTGGATCCGAATACAGTATTTTATATACTCGAGTACGTGAGTACCTGCTAGGTATTCGAGTCAGTACTCGAGTCAGTCTGACTCGGCACATCTCTACGCAATGCCGCTACATTACTTACACCGTTAAAAAAAAATCGCATTATTTTTTTGTAAACGACTTGTCTTGGTCTAAGAATACGTTTCCAATCTCAATTTCCGAATATAACCTTCTTTATCTAAACAAACAAACTGTTACCTTCTTATAATAGTATGTATATCTAGATATAAGTACATTTATAAAGCATTATAAAAAGTCCCCTTTATTAACCCCCGACGACGCAAAAACGACGGGGTGTTGGTATTATACTTTTGACGTGTCTGCCTGTCTATGTATGTGTCTGTCTGTGGCATCAGAGCTCCTGAACGGATGGACCGATTTTAAATTAGTTTTTTTTTGTTTGAGCGTGTTCTTCGCTATGTATCAAGAAAATCAGCTCAGTCGTTTGTAAATTATCACCAATCTTCCAGGGGGTTTCTTGAATTTTTTTACGAGAGATAACTTAATGCAAGTTTAGTCAAACTCATGCGTTAAATCCCACTCTTTTACGTCTTTTTCTTTTACGATTTTACAAAACTTCCTTTAAACTGTCCCACGTATTATCAAGTATTATGACTGTCATTCCCTTGAAAGCTTTATAACAGGAGAGGCCAAGATAAACACTTAGCATTTTCCACAATCTAAACTTTAGGCTGTATTTATAGTCACGCTACTCCGCTGTTGGTTCAGTCTGCTGGCCGTATATGAAATTATTTAAATTAGACACCCCTCTAAGCCTTCACACACCGTGCATTCAGATTATTTCAGTTTCGTTTTGGTATAGGACAAAACCGGGATAGATGCCACACTTTTTGAAATCATTTAATCTCCCAATACATTAATTACAATATTTTATTTGTAAAAGGTTGGTCCTTTGGTTTCTTATCTACAAATTTATGATAAGTAAAAAACATTATCTTTGATATTTCCAGAGTATGTCGCTTTGTGCCTTTGTATCTGTTTTGTCTTTTTGTACATAAATAAATAAATAATAATAAACAGTATTTGCGATTTCTGCGGACCTCTACATTTTGGGATATCTATCCCATGTATGGGATAGTTGCCTAGTCCATATAAATTTCGTTTAGGATAGACGACCCGCTGAGAAACAGGGCATCTGTCCCGAAAAAACTTTGATCGCACTTTGTTTTCCTATGCAATCGCACAGAGACATGAGACACGGTCCACTTAGTGGTAGTTGGAAAGTCTCCCAATAGTTAAATAAAATAGCATGCGAGTAATAGAGTAACTAGAGTCGGGGCACCTATACCTACTACTGGGGCATCTATCCCGGTTTTACCCATTTCATTTGGTGACGCTCATTGATTTCATTTTACACGACTATCTTGGAGCTATACTGAACCCGACGCAAAAATAATTATTAAAATTAAGTTCATAAACAAAAACATGCGGGAACAAACATAATAAAAAACAATCAACCGAATTGATAACCTTTTCTTTTGAAGTCGGTTAAAAACTGCCTATCGTTAAACAATAAATTGCCATAATTCAGTCAAATTGTTTTCCATTTTATCAAATAAATTTATGGTTCTTTAGTCCTATGATTTCGTAAATGTGAGGTGTAATAATTTCAGGTACTAATTTTCAGTATTTCAATATTTGATCGGCTCCCGTCGGCGTTGGTATTCGCCGGCGGCGGTACAAATCGACGGTAATTGGCGATCGGCCAAAGCATCACCTGTGTCTCTGCTAGGAATTTCATTGCACATTTTGTGGCACTTCACAACGACTGGTTAAATGTTGATTGTGTTCGAAAAAGAGGCGACGAACGAACATACGAGAAACGGTGATTGTAAATTAAGTTTTTCTCTGCATTCTTTGAAGAGATTTGTATAAAATATATACCTATAGCTTTTATTTAATTTAAATTTTTCGTTAGTAACGTTAGAAAAAAATCGTAAATCAAAATTGGTCCATCCAAATAACTTTATGCAGACTTGTTTTACATCGTCTCGTTTCAGTTGACGGCACACTTATAGGTATAACTTTTTATCACGGCGCCTTTGTAAAAATGTGTGTGAAATTACACTGATAAGGAAAAAAATGAATCAAAAAAATTAACCTTACAATGAAAAGAGATATTACGTCATTTTTTCAAATCGCAGAAGAAGAGCGGCTCTCATTTCTCGTTATTTTCTCTTTATTAAAACAAGCAAGAAAACGACTAGTAAATAGGATACATAGAATATTATGAGAAATTATAAGTTTTTTTATTTATATGTAGATTATTTTTACCGTTACTCAGAACTTCAACAAATCAGGTACAAGAAAATGTTGTAAAGATATTCGCTTCAAATGGGTTTTGACTTTGTATTCGGAAGAATATTTTGCATATAATTAGTAAGAAATATCAAAACGCCTGGTCGAATCATCTCGTGACCAGAATGCTGGCGTATACTTGGGTCAGAGAATCAGCATTGCCATCAAACGTGGCAATGCCGCTAGTATTCTGGGAACGATGCCTTCTGACAGCGAATTTTTCATTTAGCTTAGTTCCTAAGTAATTTAGTTATACATGTTACATAAAAAGTGGTATCAAGTCTTGAGACCACGTACTGTGCTATAGAGAAACAATCATGATTATTCTCTATTTTTTTTCTTAACCACAAACTCCGCAATTCTCCAAACGGTCGTCAAGAGTTTCAAGATTTTGCTTTACCCTATCTTTCTAATCCAATTAAACTTGGCATGAAATAGATAATATCCTGGAATAAAAGAATATCAAAAGAATACGTAAGGTCCAAAATAAATACCGTCTAAATAGGTAGGTACAAGTAGGTAATCCCGCTATACTAAATCATACATTTATATTTAATGTAACCATTTCGGAGTAGACTATGTGAGGGATTTAGCTGGTTGTTTGGTTAGAATTCTGTATACCTATAGGTCCAGTAATGCCTTGCATAACTTATACCTTCCAGTATGTACTGTACTGCGTTGTTATCATTCCTATGAGGCCAGAACATGTTCAAAAACATCGGAGATCAAAAGAATATTTTAGAATGAGTAATAGAAGTTTTTAGTACCCACTTGGCTAGCTTCCATCCTCGTTTGAAACTATTGTTTTTTTGTAAATATATGACATACAAAATCTATATACTATTTACTATAATATGTTGGATAGTTAGAAAGGAAAGAAATTAAGTGGAAACGACTATACTATACGAATTTAATTTTACCTACGACTTGACAGGGCCTTAAGGTTTTGAATGCCCACCTCTGCCCACATTGAAATTATGATCAGACAAGTAGGTATTACCTATGTATAAGTAAAATTTACTACCTCTATGGTATTCCGTACCTCCTTAAATTGATTTAGTACTTATGTTCTTCGTTTAAAATTCAATTTGTTAATATCGTAAGCTTGAGACTATTAGAGGAAGCAAATTAATTTGAACAAACAGTAGTATAATTGAATTGTTAAGTGGGAGCCGACAGCTTTTTCATTCCTCGCAAATAACATTGTTATTTTATGCTACGTATCATTTAATTCGCTGTCTCTGTAAATTATATTATATTATTATTATACTTAAATGATGAATTTCAACGATGAAACAAAAATATCAAAAAACAACGTTTTGTGATAACTGTTTATCAACTCCATAATACGTTTGCAAAATATATCTGAGGGGATTTTGAACCTAAGATTTCTACGTATGGAATCCCTATATTGAGTGACGAAGGTCGCCAGAGCTCATCGGGGAAGGAGAAAAGACAGTTGTAACATGCTTACTAACAGTTGGGCCGTATGCTTTTTTACCGACATAAAATTGCGTTAAAAAGCACCAATTTAAAAAAAAAAAGTGCATGTCGGGTATGGGAAAGTCAAAAACAATATTTTAAGACTTTTTATAAGAATTTAATTACCATTTTTTTATTGAGAATTTCCATTGAAATTATATCAAAATCTGAAAGTAAAAATATTTTTCGTGAACTTTTATTTCAAAACTCATTTTAAAAGCGATTCCTGTTATTGACAGACCGACATGACTGATATGAAGTAATAACATTTTATTTTACATTTTTCGCAACCCTAAAAGTTAACAGTGATTTTGAAATATTCGCCGTCGCCTATAATTTTTTGCGTTCATCACAAGAGCGATATTTATTTTTTATTTGCCAATGTATGTTGATCTATCAATCAACGTGTGTTTGAACGAGTATTTTTTTTAAAAGCTCAATTTATATCAAACTGATTCGGATCAGACAAATTATCTTTTTTATCGTGGTCAGTTTTGATATGTAAGGCGATGATAGCTCAGTGACGTCGGATGCCGCGACGAAGGTCGTGGGTTAGAATCCTACAATGAACTTGAGCTTTCGGCGAACATACTTTGTAGTAGGTGCCCGTCTGGCTGGCTACCACCCTCAAGTTGAAAATTTGTCGCCAAGCACCTACCGGTGTGTTCTGTCAATTGCACTTGAGAGCCAGTTGTCTTCTTGGCATTGTAACAGGTCGGCAACACATTGGCTATTACCTCTGGTATTGTAAATGGCGATAGGCGACGGTAGCCACTTACCACCAAGGCTCCTGAACTAGTGAGAACTGTGTTTCAGGAGTCGATTAACATTATGTCTTCTAATTAAAGAATTTGAATTAAATTTCTCGTTAACTGACACTTTGGTATAAATTAATTCCGGTTTGCAATTACATAGGTAATTCAAAATGGTGCCTATCTAATCGATGTAGTACTTAATTACATTCAATCTCCGTGCATATTAATGTGATTGCCATTAAGTGGATGCTCTCCGCGAATATCCCCGTCCCTTACTTAACTAACGGGGACAAGCGAGACATGCGGACTCCGACCTTTAGTTAGAAAAAGACGGTTTTATGTCATTTAAAAAATAAGTCTTGTTAATTTGAAGTATGAAAACTATTCTCTTTCTATTAGTTCTCAGAATGTATGTAATTTTTTTTAAGTTATTTGGAAGGAATAAATAAGAGAAAAAATCATTCTTAGTTTTAAGAAGGGGCGATAATTTAAGATATTTACGATTTTTTCTGACGTTACTAATGAAAAATCCCAATTAAAAAATAAAACCACCTCACCTATTTATTCTCTAGTTTATAATATATTTTTTCGAAATCTCTTGGTACAAAGAATACAGAGAAAAACGCATTTTAGAATCATCATTTCACGTATAGCATCGCCTTAAGGCATCAAGGATAAGTATATTTAAGATCAGAAAGCCGTATGTGTATATATCCCGAAGTTGAAGGACATTCGTAAGTTTACCACCGCTTACCACACTCTACCACATCGCTGTTTATTCATAGCAAGACTCAAATTGTATTGATTACCGCTTAAAGTACATGCTAGCTTGAGTTTCACCTACATTTTTATCTCGAATATCTTTTACTTTTAAAACGAAGTTTTGGTTTTCTATGAATAAATTTCATCATGACTAAGTATACTGTTCTCAGGCATTGCTCCTCTGTCGTCGCGGAATTGCGAACAAGTTTTTGATAAGGTTTCGTTTTATATTTTATTAGTGAGCCGCCCCGGCTTTTCTCGGCTTTTCTGTACATGTATTATACATACTAAACCTTCCTCTTGAATTACTCTATCTATTAAAAAAAAACTATATATCTATCTATATATACGAAAGTACCTAATTCTTTTTTTAGTCTGTCTATAAACTAATGAATACTTCAAAGTATCATTACATTACATCCTTATTTTTTAATTAATTATAACGGTATTATGGAACACTATAATGCACGCCATTTATAAAAGCAGCTTTCAAACTTCAAAGGCGTAAAGATCTGTACAAGTAGTTTTAAATAAAAAGTTAGACGCAATAATCTAACTTTGAAAAGATGAGAAGCTCGTGGAAAAAATATTTTCTCGTTGCAATAACATTTTTTTAAAAGAAGAATGCATTGTATAATGCAACTGGCGGCTTGCGTTGCGATTCCATTTTATTTTCATTAAATCGTGAATTTGAGTAAGTATATAATTATTATTAATTTTATTGGTATTTTGTCCAATAAATATCAAATCATGTACAGTGAACTAAATCAAATGATTACGTATAGTGACTTTTCAAGTTGTCTCTATAAGTCCGTGAAAAGGTTTAAAAGGCCTGCCAGTTTAGTTAGTCGAAATAGGTTTTTAACAATTTTTAGATAAATTTATGATTTGAATAACACAAGGGAACAGCATTTTTGTTGCATGAAATATTATTACTAATATTGTACTTTTTTAGGGTGGTCATTTCAGATCTGAAGTCAGTTTTTTTGTATCAGCTTTAGTTTTTGAGATATAAATGAAAAATAAAATATGAATATAAGAGATTGTTTGTTTGTTTGAACGCGCTAATCTCTGGTGTTACTGGTTCGATTCGAAAAATTCTTTCACTAATAGGAAGCTACATTATCCTTGAAGGTTATAGGCTACTTTCTATTTCGGGAACGCGAGTGAAGCCGCGGGGAACAGCTAGTTAATAAATCAAATTCATAATCGAGAAGCGTAAATCCCTTGCTCCCTTTTAAATCCAACCCTTGGGCGCCTAAGCTTTGACGGACTAGGTTATTGGGCGAGTCATTAACGTTATTGGGCTGAGTGGAAACCCATAATTTAAAAAAATGTGATAAGGTAAGTTAAGTGGTATAATACATAATCGACTTATCAATGTTATTTTGACTAACCTCGACGTGTAAATTGTGCGTGACAATAGGGTAGTTGACACTATCAAAAATAAATAACCAAACACTAACTAATGCATAAAACATCTAAAAACACGTAGAAATATGAAATATGTTGTACATTTAATGCTTTATATGATTTTTAATTACCAGTAGAACCACTAAGAGTAGATGATTTGATGCTGTGAAACTATGACGTCATAGTGTAATATTTCATACAAAATTCCATATAAACTATCGTTTTGACATTTATTAAAAAGTAGCTGATTTGATATGTCAGTCAACTACCCTATTGTGTAAAAAACGCATCTAATTCCATTCAATCAAGAAGTGAAGTGAAGTTATTGAACTTGACCAGGTTTAGGCAGCTGTTGAACCTGGGTATGGAGATGGTCCCGGCTACGAAATCAGTTTTAAGTTTCTAAACACGAAAGGAGCTCAGAATCAATGCCGTCTCATTTTTGGTCGATGAGACCGACAAACGTACATACCTACTTATCTATACTAATATTATAAAGAGGCAAGATTTGATTGTTTGTTTGTATGTTTGTTTGTTTGCATTGAATAGGCTCCGAAACTACTGAACCGATTTGAAAAATTGATTCACTAATAGGAAGTTACATTATCCCCGAAGGTTATAGGCTACTATTTATCCCGGGAACGCGAGTGAAACCGCGCGGAACAGCTAGTGGAACAATAAAATTATCATTTTTATAGGGTCACCTACCATGCCAAATTTTGAAGCAGGTTATTTTTAGTTTAGTTTTTATTGACTTAAGTCTTCTTTAGCTTATTAATTAGTCACTTACCTATTATAAGAATTCTTCATGTATTTAAACTGTCGTCAAAAGTTTCATAGTTCTAGTAAAGTTTTTACAGTACTTTTTTTATTCCAACTAACATAAATATATACGTCAAAAATATAATGACACGATAATAGGGTAGTTGACTGACATATCAAATCAGCCACTTTTTAATAAATGTCAAAACGATAGTTTATATGGAATTTTGTATGAAATATTACACTATGACGTCATAGTTTCACAGCATCAAAATATCTACTCTTAGAGGTTCTACTGGTAATTGAAAATCATAAAAAGCATTAAATGTACAACATATTTGATGTTTCCACGTGTTTTTAAATGTTTTATGCATTGGTTAGTGTTTGGTCATTTATTTTTGACAGTGTCAACTACCCTATTCTAATGATAAATATACAAATATAATTCTCGTAGACTTCCGCTACGAGATGAGCTACGGATTGATGCCGTACGCTACGATGTCGTAGCAATTCGTAGCATTGGTGCATAATAATATGATTACAAAAATAACTAAATACATTTGGCATTAAGGCGATGCTATACGTGAAATGATGATTCTAAAATGCGTTTGTCTCTGTATTCTTTGTTCCAAGAGATTTGGAAAAAAATATATGTTAATCTAGAGAATGTGTGACGGAGAATAGTTATTTAAAAATTGGGATTTTTCATTAGTAACGTCAGAAAAAAATCGTAAATATGCCCCTTTGTAAAACTAAGAATGCATTATTTTCTTATTTGGGCCATCCAAATAAATTATCCATTAGAAAGGGAATAGTTTACTTATTTAAAAAAAAAGGCTAAGATTCTTTTTAAATAACATAAAACCATATTTTTTACTAAAATTACGTTTCTCCTGTCTCGCTTGTCACCCTCAGTTTAGTAAGAGACGGAGTCATACACAGATAGCTACCTCTTATGGTAATAAATAAATAAATATAGTAAATAAAAATAGAAATGTAAACCGAATATAATAATGCGATATTACTGGGTACCTAATTAAATTATATTTTTATCTGGGGACCGGAGGCTCATCGATTATTCAAGGAGGTCTCATTTCGTCTTATTGAGGCCTCTTGTGACAAGAGGGTTGACACATACTTATGTAAAAGAAATGCCATAGTCAATGTGGCAATGCTACCCTTCTTGACACGCTTCCGTGGGGCAGCGATTTGGCACAAATTTTCACATTATAATTAGTTTTATTTTTAATTTAGTAGTTGAAATTAGTTAAAATATTTATTGTTAGCTTACCTATACTAATATTATAAAGAGGAAAGTTTTGATTGTTTGGTTGTTTGTTTGCATTGAATAGGCTCCGAAACTACTGAACCGATTTGAAAAATTCTTTCACTAATAAGAAGCTACATTATTCCCGAAGGTTATAGGCTACTTTTTATCCCGGGAACGCGAGTGAAACCGCGCGGAACAGCTAGTATCAACTAATTACACACAGTTAAAATAAGGACTTTTTCGTAGACATTCACTACGAGATCAGCTACGACTTTCGTAGCAATTCGTAGCACTACGTAGCTTCGGTGCTTTTAATTATCGAATTAAAGTGCAATGTGAATACGTTTCTATCACCAGTCAATAAAAGAGATTTTAAGTTTAAAAACTAAAATCTGACTAATAGCATTTAATTTTGTTTCTTGTTTGGGTTAATCTCTATAGAATAGGGTAGTTGACTGACTTATCAAATCAGCTACTTTTTAATAAATGTCAAAACGATAGTTTATATGGAATTTTGTATGAAATATTACACTATGACGTCATAGTTTCACAGCATCAAATCATCTACTCTTAGTCGTTCCACTGGTAATTGAAAATCATAAAAAGCATTAAATGTACGACATATTGGTTGTTTCCACGTGTTTTTAGATGTTTTATGCATTGGTTAGTGTTTGGTCATTTATTTTTGACAGTGTCAACTACCCTATTGTTGCCAATGAAAATAAAATGAGAGCCCTGCGGGACATTAGATGTTTTTAAAAAGTATGAGTAAATTTTAAAGAGACCACTTTAGTATAACATTTTATACATGACAAAATGAAACGAAACACTTATAAAAAGAAACAAGAAATTAAAATAATCTTTGTGTTATTATTTCATACTATTAGAACGTGTCAAATTATATTGGACTAGCTGCTCCGCGCGGTTTCACTCGCGTTCCCGGGATAAAAAGTAGCCTATAACCTTCAGGAATAATGTAGCTTCCTATTAGTGAAAGAATTTTTCAAATCGGTTCAGTAGTTTCGGAGCCTATTCAATGCAAACAAACAAACAAACAATCAAACTTTCCTCTTTATAATATTAGTATACATAAACAGACATTGCATTTTTAAATACCAGCAAGATTTTTTTTGACATAAATCTATATCAACTCGAAAAACAGTTCAACTGTCAAATAACGTCCATAAATGTGAGTGGCCATTAGAAAAGAAAAGACAAAACAGATACAAAAGGACTGCTTATTTCTAATTGTTCCAGCAACCCTGCGTCTGGAAATATAATTAATAATTGCTATAAACGCGTTATTCCATAATTTCAAAAGAAAATGCCTTGCCAAGTCTCTTGCCGCCAAGCTAGCGTGGTAGAGTCAAATTGTAATCTGTAGTATCAACGCTTTAACTAAATTAATTTCGAGTGTCAGTATCTCGAGTAAAGTGAATTTTCATTATGATATGCTAACTTGCCGCATAGTGAGGCAATGTTACAATGCATGTATTTAATTCTGGGTATAATTAATTGAAGTCACTAGATATTAAGTAATATGGCATGTAATATGGTGGCAGGGATCGGGACTGGGTAAAAAAGAATTTATTTTATTTAGTCAGTTAGGTTATCAAAAAATATTGAATACGTATATTTTTTATTTTATCAAATCAATAAAAAATTGCAACGATAAGGCATTTTCATGCGCCTTATTCCACTATTGTGACATCACTTCTCTGTAAAAAGTGTACTAAGACGAGACGTCACGCGAAATTTTTACGCACTGTATTTTCGTTATTTTTGTTTTCGGAACTAAAAAAAAAATATGTGTACAAATTTTTTTTTCTAATCTAACTGACGGAGTAATAAGATTTTTTTTGTCATCATCCCTATTATCCTTCAAATTAGGTAATGGTCAGGGTTGCCCAAGCCACAAATTAAATTATCAGTTTCACGTATGCATCGACTTCTAAGGTGTCAGTTCTATGCAACAGTTCTGTGAGATTGCCTCACAGATGTTGTAAAAAAATAAGTATTCATGCCCATTTAGTATTATTTCCACGTTCGTTATTAAAAACAATCCAAAGCATTCTACCTATCAAAAAACTGTTAGTAATAGTTATATCATTTACTAGCTTTTCCCCGCGGCTTCACTCGCGTTCCCGGGATCAAAAGTAGCCTATAACCTTCGGGGATAATGTAGTTTTCTATTAGTGACAGAATTTTTCAAATCGGACCAGTAACTCTGGTGATTAGCGCGTTCAAACAAACAAACTCTTCAGCTTTATTATTAGTATAGATATATATATATAACTATTACACGTATGTCTGAGGGGTAGCAATCAGCAAAGCCTAGATTATTAGTACCTATCTTGTACCCGCAAATTGGTAAATTTTGCGCCTATTTAAAATTTAGCGGTCCCCCGCGGTTTTACTCGCATTCTCGGGATAAAATGATTGAAAAAATGTTGCCTAGGTCCTTTTCCATATCATAGGCTATCTGCGAGCCAAATTTCATCTCGATCGGTTTAGCGGTTGAGACGTGGAAAGGTAAGAAATAGACCAACAAATTCACTATCTTGTTTATAATACGAGTATTATAGTACTTAGTAAGGATTACAAATATCTTAAAGTATCAAAAACAACTGTATTAGAAAAGTGAATTATGGGACTATGAAAAAAAAACATTTAGCTAACATACAAATATCTCACAAATAGTAGCAATCTTACTGCTATGGTTCTAATGAAGAAAACAACAGGCTGAATAAAGCATTGCTCAACCATATAAGAAGGATCCTCGGTTTTGTTTTAACGCATGCCCCATTCATCCTATTTGCCAACATTTGTCGGGGTGCAGAGTACCAGGATAAGTTGGTGGCTTTAAATTCGAGATAGAGTATCTGGCTCGCTGCCAACCTCCTTGCCGTATAGTCTGTCTACTTGCAAAGGAGCTCACACTGGTCGTAATTAAAAAAAAATTGGGCTAGATTTTACTGTTGGTTATCACACTATTGTGCTTGAAGAATTTAAAAGAATAATGTCTGATAACATTATGTAGATTTTTTTTACGTAGTGGAAACTTATGAAGTGACGTTTTGTTTTCATAAAACCGTGTATTTTGAGTAGGATTCCGTGAAGTTTTAGTTTAACGGCCAACATTATACTAAATCTGACATAACTAACTATAAAATGTAAATGATTTACTAACATGACTTGAAATTTACTATAACTTATAACTTCCAAATTATAAGTTATAGTAAAGTTTCTTAGTCAGTCTTACTCAAATTACTTACTTGACATTCAGAATACATAACTCGACTTGACACTGACAAAATATACAAGCCATGTGATGCTAACAGGAAAAAAAGAAAAGAAAACATGTAAAAGTACTATAATGTTTATCTCTATAATATAATATTTAAGATGGCGTGTCATGAAGTAGGTAGGTACTCGAGGTTCGACGGAATAAATCAGTTTATATTGAAAGATTATTATGAGAACCCAAAGAGTAGGCAAAACGTACGCTTGCTTTTTTGTAATCAAGTCAAACAGTAAAGTATCGGGTAAACTTATTAAATAAACTTACTAATAGGGATGATGACTGGGTAAAAAATAATTTAAAAAAAAATATTGGATACGTATTTTTTATTTTATCAAATCAATAAAAAAAATACATACATAAGGCGCATCAAAGTTCAGGAGTGGGGGTTGTGACGTCACTTCTCTGTAAAAAGTGTACGAAGGCTTGACGTCACGCGAAATCTTAACGCAATCTTCGTACGTTCGTCGTGACCAATATTTTTTAATACTAACTAATAGACTAATTATTTTTTTAGTCATCGTCCCATTTTGCATTTAATTGACAGACATTCAAATGTTATAAAATTTAAACATAACGTTCAAATTTCGCGAGGTAGTAGATTACTTCGAAGTTCCCGTCTGGCTGGTTACCCACCAGTGCGTTCCGACAGCTGCACTCACAACTGGCTTTCAAAGTGGATCAAGCGGTAAGATAAAAGTTTTTTTTTATCTGTCTAAGTATATATTTGGAGGAGAATGGAGAGGATTAGCTGGACAGAGAGAGTGACCAACGAGGAAGTGTTAAGACGGGACAAAGAGACAAGAACCTTATTAGAGACGATAGAAAATAGGAGAGGAAAGATGTTTGGCCACCTTATACGTCACGACGAACTAATAAAGAACATCATAGAAGGAAATATAGAAGGAAAGAGAGGAAGAGGAAGACCCAGACTGAACTATATAGACCAAGTGAAGGCAAAAGTGGACGTCGTGTCATATAGGGAGGTTCAGGAAGCAGCGGTCAACAGGGAGAAGTGGAGGAAGCTACACCGACAAGAGCCAGGCTTTTAAATATAGAAGAAGAAGTTAAGATATGTTTTGAGTGGCGTCAAAAACTGCAGAAACGTCTTGAGAATAGATCAAGCCTCAATGAGATCAAATAACTAATTAATTAATTCAGATTCCTCTTGTACCTATAGTTTTATAATTAATGGACAGCTATAATTGCCTGTTTAAGCATTTACATTGTAATAACTGGGATTTATTTTTTATTTACATTTATAAGTAGGCAGATTTTTTATTTTAAATAATAAGTAGACTATATTTACAATTATTTACATAAATAAAAACTAAACTATATAACTACTAATTACAAAAATAATCTACTTCAAAATTTGGCATGGTACCCATGACACTTGCGGCGTTGCCTCGCTGAATGATTAGACTTAGCCTCTGGGCAAAAAAGTCCCTGGCTCTCAGATCCCCAGAGGCCAAGATCAAACGCTTGCCTATTTCTTGTATTAACTTATTTATATAGCTGTGAAATAAATTTACAATTTCCCATTCCATAATACATTTATAAAAATAAAATTGTATCGTATATTGTGTTTTTTAAATACATCAGCATTTATCCTAAAATAACCTTACCTGAAGATTCAATGGAGTAAGTCTCAAAGCATAAAGACTCTTTTAACTATGTACGGGATTCAAAACATGTGTGTATGTATCCTAGTCATGAAGATTCCTTTGAATATACAGCCTGAGTATTATAGACTGAAGAGGTAAAATATTGCTGAGACAAATATAGCTGCTTTATTTAAAACTTGTTGCTGACGACGCAGGCCGTCTATTAGTAAATATGTACCTACTGGCTGTATGTATATAGTTTAAGCTTTTTACACATATCCAAATTCAAATTCTATTACGTTCAGTTTATGACAACTTTATGTGCGGGAACTTGTGAAGTGACGTTGCGTTTTGATTTTATTTTCATAAAATAGTGTATTATTTGAGTTTTATTGAATATTATTGGTGGTATTTTGTCCAATGAAGATCAATACAAGTGCACTAGTATAGTGAAATGAAATGATTACGTGTATAGTGGCTTTTCAAGTTGTCTCAAGAAGTCCATGAAAAGTTTTAGTAGAACGGCTACCATTGTACTAAAACCTAACAGAAGATGATCAAATAAGACAAGGCTGTATGGCTCTGTACCTTTGCCTTTTAAAAAAAAACCACAACAATCAGTTTATGACATATTATTATTTGGCAACGGTTCGGTCCACATCTATTTCTTAAAATAATCATGTATTTTACGTTATCATTTTGGCACCAGTCCTAAATCCTCTACACTTTGACCACAATCTCACCGTGGTCAGTGATGATGTCATTTTAGTTAATGTTGATAAGCACACAATACCTAAAAGGGAACTCAAGTGCAGATGTCAGAACACACCGGTAGGTAGGTATAGTGAAAAGGAATCAGGTTGAAAAAGAAATCGTGATTTACTTTGACGAATTGGAAGTTGTTTCCCGTAATGACTATTATCATAAAATTAAATAACGAATGCCAAGGAAGTGTCAAAAAAAGAAAAACGTCCAGATGAGAGTATATTAAATATTCTGGGACATTATTCACACATGGTTATCTGATCCCAAACTAAGCAGAGCTTGTAGGTACTATGGAAACCAGATAACTGATATACTACATATACTACTTTTTTTTTTGTAAATACATACACAGACGTGTTCTGTTCATGCACATAAATGTTTGTCCTGGATGGGAATCGAACCCATGACCAGCGGCGTGATAGGTCCAACTACGCCAACTGGCTTGTCAACATCGCAAAATCGAATGGTAGCAGGGTTCTTTGTAGTAACCGTCTGGCTGGCTGCCACCCTCAATTTGAAAATTTTGCTGCATTAGAGACACTACTAGACTTAGGCTTATGTACACTGACTAGAAATCGGACCGAAAAAATATTGGGCGTTTACCATGAAATAGGAAAAAGTCATCGTAAACGCTCGATTATAACTTAATTTCTTGTCGATGAACATCGACCATAGTGTGCTTACCACCATCGGCTACATCATCACTGACCACGGTGAGTTTGTGGTGAAATACAGGACTATAATTACATAGCAAAAAAATTACTGACCGAAGTAATTCACTAATCTGTTAATCTGTTGTTCTATTTGTTCTGTTTTTATTCTCTAATATATTATTATAGCGAAATAAAAAATCAATTTACTATTTATAATCTGTTTTATTTTTTCTAATAATAATACTGTTTATTACGCCGGTTCGTCCGTAAATAACACATTTAAAGTAAATACATATGTCGGTATCAGAAGGCATTGTCCTCAGAATACTGGCATTACCACGTGGGATGGTGTATACCACGTCTTTCAATGCATCATGATCACTTAAACTATCCAGTCTGTATCTTTTACAAAAGATCGTCGACACACGTGGGTTAGTCTAGGATCTATATATAGGTATATTCTAGGTATTGTTTGCCGTACGTCATACGATGCGAAAATACCTTGTACCAGCTGTCTAGCGTCTATGGTGCAGAATATAGTATGAGACATGGTAGTAGTATGTCAGATTCTATAAAACGTTAAGGTACAAAGACACCTACGCCTTTCTTAAACCTTCGTCTAGACTCTTAAGCTGGTAAAATAGACTTACTATTGAAGTAGGTAAAAATTATACTGAAAAAATAATTATAGAATACTTAGTCCCCACGGGCATTGAACCCCGATCTGTGGCATGATAAGGCCTAAGGGTATCTTACCACGCCAAATATAGCTTTCTCAATCATTAACTTTTGACAATTAATTATAGGTCATACGGCGAGCTAAGCTGAGAAAATCAAACTGAATTTCGTAATTTAATTTACTATTAAGCTAGCGGAGTTACTGGTCCGGTTTGAAAAATTCTTTCACTAATAGAGTACGTAGTATATTATTTATTCTATGCTAATAGGAAGCTATATTATTCACAAAGGTTATAGGATAATTTTTATCCCGGGAACGCGAGTGGCACCGCGGGGAACAGCTAGTATAATATAAAAGGAAAACGTTACTGATTGACTGTCTGATCTATCTCAAACCACTGGACGGATCGGGCTATACTTACATGTAGCAGAGCTATTATGACGTAAGATACTAAGGTATCTGCTAAGATAGGTTTCTTTCAAAATTCAACCCCGAAGGGGGTGAAATTTTGACTCACAACTATCCAAACATAGTATACTAGCTGTCCCCCGCGTTATAATAGCCTTAATTAAGTAGCCTATGTCCTTCTCCATAGACAATCTACTTGTCAAATTTCATCAGCAGTTTAGCCGTGAAAGGTAACAAACATAATATTAGTCTGGATTATAAGTAGCTAATATAATATTTATTTACTAATATAAATATTAATTAGTAGGATTAATATATAATAATATACTTTGTATTATATGAACATTGGTGTTATTTAAAAACATTAAAATTAATGAAATCATTTCCACGTTAAATTTGTGGTGAAATCGGAAAATACATCGTGTATTTTAACTCTGATACCGACTGTGCGGATAATCCAAGCTTTCACAGGGGTGACTTTTTATAAACATACTTAAAAATGTTGTTTGAGTTTTTTTCCAGTAAGTTAAACTGGCTATTCTATTCTTGGTTGTTCTATTTTTAAAGCAAAAACTTTAAGGAAAATTGATATATGCTATAGTAAAACGTTTTTTTGTTTCAAAACTCTCAGGAGAAATTGCAATTTTATTTTTTTACTAGCTGTTCCCCGCGGTTTTTCTCGTGTTCTTGGGATAAAAAGTAGCCTAACCTTCGAGGATAATGTGGCTTCCGCATCGCATTCAACTGGTAGACCCAGAGATTAGTGCGTTCAAACAAACAAACTTCAGTTTTATTATTAGTAGAAAAATCATCCTGCATACTGGACGTTCATAAATGGAATAGAATATTGCAAATGGTTTATACTATCTTTCCGCCGCGCGGTTTCACCCGTAATCCCCTCCGTTACAAAAACTGTACTTAGATCACGTAACTTTATTGCAATCAGTTTCAATGAAGAATTTTACATAGTCGAAAATGTTTCCATTTGAAATGTAGTACTGGGGGGCAATTACACAAATTAATTTTGATTGGATTGTAATTGGATCGCAGCTGAATGACGACTTCTGCACGATTTCGTATTCCACTAATAATCTGCCAACGATCGAGATCCAATCATGGTTGTGTTAAAGTTGACGTTCGATCAAGTGATATTCCACTAAACATTTGACGCATTTGATTGGATTAGAATTGTTTCGGTTACCAAGGGTTAAACGATTACAATTTAATCGTTATCCAATCGTGGTTCGGTTTCGTTTATATAGAGGAATACCGTTTTTTAGTTAAATTTTAATTGGATTGGAAACTAACTTTAACTGAATCGGAATTGGATGACAACCTTTGTAATTTAGCGGAATTGAACCCCTGTTTACATAAGCAATTAACACACCGTAAAAAATGGAATCGGAAAACCGGAACTAAGTTACGTATATATACCCACTGTACTATCATCGCCTCGCAACACTATCTACCACTATCTGATTATTATATCAGATAGAACGCAAACTTTCTCATCTTTAACATTAGTTGGAAGATGAAAGATCAAAGTTTCTCGCAATAGCATTTCGAACTCAACTAGCGATGCTTCGAAATTCGAGATTCTGAAATACCTACATTTAATTCTGTGGTTATGCAATACTAGCTGTTACTAGTCTAGTCTATAATTATAGGGAAATCTGCAGGGATAATGGAGCTTCTTATTATTGAAAGAATTTTTCGAATCGGACCAGTAACTCCGGCGATTAGCGCGTTCAAACAAACTCTTTGGCTTTATTATTCGTATAGATAATTTACGAAGAAAACAGTAATATAAATAAACTATTTATTAAAGACTCAACTTTATAATAATATCAACAAAGAGTAACTCCGTCCGTGTTGCTGTAACATAGTAAATATTATCAAGCATATTTTTATGTCATCGTCCTTTTGACAGCCTTCGTATTCGGCGCGATTATTGACAAAAAATATATATAAAAAATAAAACAATTTCCTCAAGGCGTGTGCTGCTGTCGATCAACGGCAAGGTTCCCAGAAGACTGGCAACGTAGTAAACGCTTTGGATGGCCAAGCTAAAAATGACAATGCCGAGCATTTTATCTAAGCATTTATTTTGATTTGTGTCGTTGCATTTATGTTTCTAGCAAGACCGGCCATCGTGGAGATCCTTGGGGGAAGCCTTTGTCCAGCAGTGGACGTCTTTCGGCTGACATGATGATGATTTATGTTTCTCGCTACTTTTATTATTTTTAACGTTATGTTGTGCTGTCAATAAAAAAAAATATATACACCGGGAGCCGGGACCTTTTTAAAAAACTGAGTTTTTCATGTCATACTTTATCAACTGTATACAATAAGACAGACATATCATGTTATCCACACAAATATTATAAATGAGAGAGTAATTATGTCTGTTTGTTATACCTTTTCACGCGTAAACCACTGAACTGAATGTGATTAAATTTATCACGTAAATAGTCTATGACATGGGAAAGGACATAGGCTACATTTTATCCTATGAATGCGGATGAAACTACGGGAATCCGTGTTATTACGGAACAAGCCGTAAAAACTGTTTTACATAATCCGCACGTTATATCAAAATGTAGGTGACTATACCAAATATTCTTACCAAATTATTTCGGCTGACACAACTGTAGCCGAAACGAGCATGTTGCCTTCGCCCCAAATAAGTCCGGGTCAAGGCCAAACCGCCCCTCGTCTCGGCCACCCCACCCCTCGTCTCGGCCACCCTGGCTGGGAGACCTCTAAATTTGAGCGTGAAATATAGTCGGATATATTTTGGAACCACCTACGAATCGGATCGTATGACGGATGTGTTGTACACTTGATCTGTGTCGGTAACACTATTCGAATTTATGTCTAACCAGCTGTCTTCAGTGTCACGCGCGTTCCCGGGATAAATTTAGCCTATAATTTCATGGTTTTTAACTTTTATGTGCCGGAATCCCAATTCGTTCGATAATAGTAGTTTATGATACTGTTATAATAGGGGTTATTAAATACGAGTGTGAGTTTAAGTACCGAGCCGTAGGCGAGGTTCTTAATAGTATCACACGATTTTTTAATACCTAATTATGTGCTGTATCATACAGTACTTTATCTAAACTCATATAAATAATGTAATAAAAAAAAACGATTGTATTTTTCTACCAACTTAAAAAAAAAAGGTATTTTTGAGTAATTTTTGGTCAAAATGATATATGTACGCAAAAACAATAAAATAAACAGACGCAATAATCATATACCTAATCAAATCCGTGTTGCCAACTCTCAAAAATTCTTACCTCTAAAGTTCAAGTCAAAAACTTGTCACATTGTCATCGTCAAATTGAATTGATACTGATTGATTATACTATTGATAGGTCCAAAGTGTACTTTAATAGAAAAAAAGTTATTTTATAGCATTATCTTGGGAAAACAACTGTATGAATCATTATACACGGGTGTGCCTAAAGTGGGTCATTAAAGAACTGATTTTGATTTCATAATAAGAACATTACGATATGAGAGTAGATAAAATATAATAATTAACATATATTAGGTATAACTAAATAAGTAAAATTCCAAATTTAAAGAAACCCCCGAAACTCACTAGAAAATAGGTGATAATTTTCAAACGGCTGAACGGATTTTCATGAAACATAGCTAAGAATACTCTCGATTAAGTCACTTTTCAAACAAAAACACTAAATCAAAATTGGTCCATCCGATTGCAAAAGTTATGCGTGAACAAACAAAAAAGAACATAAGTAGGTACAACCGAATCGAGAACTTCCTTCCTTTTTTTGCAGGAGGTTGAAAAGTAGCCATAGTTACTCCTTATAACATAAACTATCTGCGTGTCAAAGTCTCGTCTAAATCAGTACAGCCGTTTTGGAGATTCGCCAGAATAGGCTATTCATAAATATCAGCACTGCAGATTAGACTTAGTCCGATCACACATTTCCGATCTTTATTGGTCACGACTATTTACCCGTACATTACGACGGTATGGACTAAACTGACAGCATTAAAAATGTTCTATCTTTTTTCAATAAGGTTAAAATGAACGAGAGGTGACTTGTCTGGTTAGCTGAGTTCGTAAACAACAGAATCGGCACCATTGTTTTCTTGTGCATAAATACGTAAAGTTGATTTGTGTTAATTTTATTTATTTTTTTATCACAGGACGCATGGATGCAGAATCGCATATAATATATTTTTAGTATTATTTAATAATCTGTCTAAAATATGTGCATTAAAAAAAAATAACATCAAATTACTTTAGCGTTAAAATACACTGCAATGTAAGTCTGAGTACCTATCTATTAGACTACCCAAAAATAGCTATGACACTAAACTTTCAATTGTTATTACTTGTCATAACATCAAAATGTCTGACGGCCGTTGGGGCAGAAGAGTTCTCGAATGGCGATCACGAACTGAAAGACGCAGCGTGGGCAGGCCCCCTACAAGGCGGACCGACAATCTTGTGAGGGTCGCGTGAAGCCGCTGGATGCGGGTAGCGCAAGACCAGCTATCGTGGAGATCCTTTGTCCAGCAGTGAACGTCTTTCGGCTGACATGAAAATGTGTAATATTGTTGATACACTATAAATAGTATTAGTCCTTGTACCCAAACGAAATGACCCAGTATACATAGTAGACAAATAAAGTTTTATCATAACAAAGGTCAGTAACTAGCACACTGAGCGGAAACCAAGTGGGAGGGGCTTACTCTTCACCGGTGATCAGTCGTTGCATCGGCACCGAGCATGTATAATGCGCTTAGGATTTTAATACGATTCGATTTTCCTCGTGTTACCTTTTTCTTCTTACGTAATAAATTCAATATATGATGCTACCTCAGATGCTCTTTATATTATGTGTTGCATACCTTTTTGCCGACGTTTTAAGATTATTTGTCAAATTACAGTGTTTTAGACAGTCAATCAGAGCAAATTTTCAGCTTAGATTATATAGGTATATTGCGCCGACCCTAAATTATTGGGAACAGGGCAGGGAGAAGATGGTTTTTTTTAAGTGGATCTGGTTGGCCTAATCCTAAAGTACCAAAACGAAAATGTTGAAAGGGCTCTCGAGGCCGATTTTGATATAAACTAAACAGTATCTTCATAATCGAAAATTTTGCTTTATGTTCAAAATTGAAACTAAACGGTACTTATATACCCTTTGAAATTAGTTATTGCCAGTCTAATTTAACCTTAAAATGGTAAAGAAGCCCACATTTATTAAATAGGTCAAATACCTATTATACAAAGAACAAATTAAGGTCAAGACCCATATTTATACAAGATGTTAAAACAGTGTCACCCGCGTTCCTGATATACAATAGCCCATAACACTTTGTGATAAATCGGCTTCATAATAGTGAAAGAATTTACAAAATCCAACTCCTACTTCTTTGTAATATTTGTGTAAATATAGACAATTTCCATCAAACACGTCTGGCCGATAAAAAAGGCTAAGCTTTATTTAAAATTCATACTTTCCATATTATAGGTGCGTTTGGGGTACAATTAATCATATTTTATGAAGCTCAGAAAAGGCGCAATGCGGATTTCGGCAGAAACCTATGTAGGTATGGTAAAAAGAAAACGTGTCTGACTGATTATTATCAATGTACAGCTCAACCCGCTGGACAGATCGGGCTGAAATTATGCTGATAGCTATGACGTAAGAATCCGCTATGAAAGGATTTTTGAAAATTCTTCCCCTAAGAAGGTGGAAACGCAGGGCGGATAGCTGTTATACTAGTACATATAAAAATAATTAAGTTATCGTGTAAAGCCATTTTAATTACATAAATCGCAGTACTTGGAATTTTATTTTGATTCTTTCAAAATTGAAAAAACAATTCAAATCGAACTGGTTTTTCCTAATATTAACCAGAATAAATTTTAAAAAATGCTCTAACCGCGTGGCATCTAATGCAAGGACCACTTTTATTATGAACTAGCTTCCGCCCTGCTGTTTCATGCGCGTTCTTAAGTTTTCCCGGGATAAGATGTAAGTAGCCTAAATGTTATTCCAGGGTATGATATATCTATGTGCTAAGTTTCATCCAAATCCGTTCAGTAGTTTTTACGTGAAAGAGTAACATACATCCGGATACATCTATACTCACAAACTTTTGCATTTATAATATTAGTTGGATTTGCTTTGAATTGGAGCACATTTTGTATTGAAAACGTTTAACTCCTATTGCCAACATCATATGTTTGTATCGATTAAATTAATGCACGCCCACCCCGTAGATTTTCTTCACAAAAGAAAATAACATGAAAGATACTAGACGTGTTTAAAGAAGTTTTGTTTTAGGTTCTAATAAAGTTCAAAAATCCTTACACCACAAATTCTACAAAACAGTACGGTATAGTATGACACAACTTAGATGAAGCATCGGCAAACTTCGTAAAATCGATCGTTTTCGAAAAAAGTGCGCCTACAACATTACTCATGTGTTAAAAAATGATCGGCGAAAATGATCTTGTCGAACATTGAATGGCGCGATACTGAATTATTTTTATTTATTGTGTAAATCGGAAGTGAAGTGTACGAAAACGATTCGCCGATGCTACATTTAAGTTGTGTCATACTGTACCAAGATGTATTTTTACGTAGGTCGCGTGTAGGTAGTAATAAAATAATAAAAAAACTAAATGATCATTTTCTTAAGAATAGATTATTGTTCTAATAAATACAATAATTGTAACATAAAAATAATAAAACACTAATCGCTAATAAGAGGATCAAATTTAGGTAATAGGATTGAGTAGTAAATAATCAGAAGAAATTATACGAGTAATTTATTTATTAGGTTTATTATTCTGTCTATCTGGAAACATTTTAATAACTAATCGCTGTTATTTGTTGCCAGCTTGCTTTTACATAAAAAGCTGAAAATTATTTCGTTCAGTAATCTTACAAAAGTTTGCCAGTGATGAAACGGGACGGTTTTTTTTTCACGATGTTGCCACGTGAAATATTTTATCGAAGTTTAGAAACATCCAATATTAATTAATCAATGTTACTATGACTATATACTAATATTTTTATTTCATAGAACAATTTTATTAACAATATTAATTTACCATTAATAAATGCTTACCTACATAACTACTTACTTATTGCCTAATATAAAACTTTGACTGCTTGTGTTTGGCCAGTTTTTTTTTTTTTTTTTTTAAAGGACTAAGTTGGTAGCCTCAGATGGCTGCAACAACCTTACCGGACAAATCGGCGAGCGCAGAGGGCTCTCAGCCGGGTAATGTTTAGGTAACAACGTGTTTGGCCAGTATTTTTTTAAATCAGGATCGCGGGTAATTGCTTTGGAATCCTAGAAGGGGTAGATAGGTATAGTTCCAAACGGATGGTACAGTATGCGAAACATAGATGTAGCATCGGCAAATCGTATATCTACACTTCACTTCCGATTTACACAATAACAATCATTCATTATCGCGCCACTCAACGTTCAACAAGAACATTTTCGCCTGAAGTACTAATAAACATGGATTTTTACCGATGCGTCATACTGAGCATGTAATTTTTTTTTTTTTTTTTTACTGCGTATAGGCCTGTTTGACCATATCTCACCGTTCTCAGTGATGATATCGCCGATGATGGTAAGCACACAAAGCCTAGAAAGGAACTGGCTCTCAAGTGCAGCTGTCGGAATACACCGGTAGGTGCTTGGCGATAGATTTTCAACTTGAGGGCGTACCCTACTACCGTGCTATAGTTTCCTCACGATGTTTTCCTTCCCCGAAAGCTCAAGCTCATTGTAGGATTCGAAACCGGGACCTTCGTCTCGGCATCCGACGTCACTACCACTGAGCTATCATCGCCTTAAAAATTTACATACGTTCGTTAAATTTCGACACATTACATAGTATTAAAATTCATATACCCCACGCTTGTCATAAATGGGTCAGTGATGGTTTTAATAATACCTGCCAATCGCACAGTTACGTGCCTTCGCAAACCCCATCAGTTTATTTAATTTATAAACACCGTGATGCAAACGCACTCCAATATTTGATGAAATTAATTCACCTCCACACTCCGATGTGGAAATTGTTGTGGGATACATCGATGTTCAATTTAAGGCGATGCTATACGTGAAATGATGATTCTAAAATGCGTTTTTCTCCGTATTCTTTATTCCAAGAGATTTGGAAAAAATAATAAGCGACGGGGAATAGTTTTTTTTTTAAATTGGGATTTTTCATTAGTAACATACATTCTGAAATCCATTAGAAAGGGAATAGTTTTCTTATTTAAAAAAAAGGGCTTCGTTTCTTTTTAAATAACATAAAACCATATTTTTTACTAAAAGTACGTCTCTCCTGTCTCGCTTGTCCCCGTCAGTTTAGTAAGGGACGGAGACATACGTAGAGAGCATCCTCTTAATGAACAAATTGTGTACAGAATTTTGTAGTTCTACAGGGGAGCTTAGTCCATAATGAGTTTGCAGCTCTATTAAAATCATCGATAAATAGGAGCGAGAACTGTAAATGGTATTAATTTTATTTATAAATAATGTGTATTGAATAACATCCGCTGAAATGTAAAATAGGATTATATGCTATGTAGTAGAAGTAGGTATCATTTAAATTCGTACAGTCAATGTGGAGCTTAGTGGTATGAGACTATTTGCATGTACGATTAGGTACCAGTGGCAAAGGGTCCATACAAGCCAATTGCCATCGGCTTACCTTTTAGAAATCCCAGTCCCACAGATTCATAATTTCAAAGCCACTATTATCATGCTTAAAAAAACACTGTAATTATAATTTTTTTTTTTTTTTTTGAAAGGACTAAAGTTGGTAGCCTCTGATGGCTGCTCCAACCTTACCGGACAATGAATTATAAAATTATCGGTGTTTTTTGAACGGCTTACCCTCGCCATAATGTCACTCCTCGCCACTGCTAGGTACTTACTCGTAGTATTAGGAAATTATTTATTTGTTTAGGAGGATTATTAACATTTATATAAAAGATTATTAGTAGGTATGTATATAATTTACTAGTTTTCCGCCCCGCGGTTTCACTCGCTATCCCCTATTTTACCCCCTTACAGGGGTTAAGTTTTCAAATATCCATTCTTAGCGTATTCCTACGTCATAATAACTAAACAGCAAGTGGTTTGAACTGTGCGTTTATAGGTCAGTCAGTCAGTCAGTCAAGCTTTCCTTTTATATATTTAGACTAGCTGCCCCCCGCGGTTCCACCCGCGTTTCCAAATAAAAAGTAGGCTATGCAACCTGATCTAGATAAGGCAACATAATAATTGTCCATGGGAAAAACAGTTTTCTCTTAAATATATTCCAACATGCTTAAAAGTTTGTCCTTGTGCTTTATTTATATTGACTTCAGACGATAGGTAGGTAATTTTACAGGAAATTGTACCTATTCGTTTAAATCTATATGGAAAATCTGTGGGTATCATCGGAATGCGAGGTATCAGTACTGTTTGCCCAACTGCTGGCTCAGTCAAAACCAATCGCTACTATGACAGAAATCTAGAAATTTTACTTGAAGTCTGGTACCATTACATAACTTTGGTGGTCTAATATCTATTTAACATGCATTGTCCTGAATGACTGTCTGACGGATCAACGCATAGCCTAAACCGCTGATCGTAGCGACCTGAAATTTAGAGGGTGTGTTCTTCGTATGAAGTAGGCATCCTATAAGAAAGGATCTTCCGAAATCCTTAGAAAAACTGGGACAAAGTTTGTATGGAACAACGTGATTCCTTGGTCCAATCTACTTCAAATTTTGCATAAACATTCTTTAAGATAATTGATGGAAGACGTGTTTTGTATTTTATTGAAACTCATCGCCTAACGGGGTTAAAAAAGGGTAGAAAGTTATTTTGGGGGTGATTTGCATCGAAGTTGATATCAATACTGCTTTTGAACTCACATAAAAGCTTGGTGCAATGCAATGCATATGACGAACAATTGGGATGAATTTGCTGTTATGTCTCATGACCGTCTTGGCAACAATCATGGGACAAAAGAAAAGTATAAATTAGATGTTACAACACTCTACATTTCTGCGAGTTAGTTGTAGCCGGTCAAATATACCCATTTGTATTTGAAGTATATCGAAATGGAAACCAGTATGCCAAATTTGGTACAGAAGACCAACCCATCAAAAGGTTACGTTTTTCCCAAGATCTTTCTTATGGTCACTTTGATACCTACGCTGATGCCGATGGTGATAATAACACTGATCAGCGTCCAATAGCCAATCTAAATATATAAAACTTTTAACAAAAATTTGAACCGATATCATGGTACCGCAGATTTATTTCGCTTACTTCAAAACTATCATATTAGAGTTCCTAAATAGTTATTTTCTGCTTTTTAGTGCCTTTGAAGGCGGTTCTATTTTTTGTTAAAAGTTTTTATTTTTCAATTTTGAATTTCTTATGTGTAATCAATGACTCTCAAGGTCACTGACCTAGGATAAGCATATTAGCGTTGTAGTTTCCATCATCGTTCCTATAACATTTAAAGAATTATCCCCTAACTCCTAACCATTAAGGAGTTGTACCTTCCATCATCAGCTCAGCAACATAAGATGATGACTACCAGACGCAAATATCTGAATAGCTTTAGAAAGTATGATGAAAAACATTGTAAGTGCCTATAAAATTTGAAGAGTTCCCTCGATTTGTCTAGGATCCTATCATCAGATCCTGACTTGGTGACCATGGGACCACTTGTGAAGTATATCCTTTCAAACAAAAAATAATTTTCCAAATCGGTCCAGGCGTTCGAGTATTCGGGGAACATACAAAAAAAAATGATTCCGACGAATTGATAACCTCCGCTTGAAGTTGGTTAATTGACTGACTGACTGATCGCGGGTGATATCGCGTGTGGTATCGCGGGTGGAAAGCTATTTAGCATTCTATTTTAAAACTGAAAAGTTTATGAAAAACATTGTAAGTGCCTATAAAATTTGAAGAGTTCCCTCGATTTGTCTAGGATCCTATCATTAGATCCTGACTTTGTGACCATGGGACCACTTGTGAAGTATACCCTTTCAAACAAAAAATAATTTTCATAATCGGTCCAGGCGTTCGAGTATTCGGGGAACATACGAAAAAAAAGATTTCAACGAATTGTTAACCTCCGCTTGAAGTTGGTTAATTGACTGACATATCGCGGGTGGCATCGCGGGTGGAAAGCTATTAAGCATTATATAATAAAGCTGAAAAGTTTGTTTGTTTGTTTGAACGCGCGAATCTCCGGAGTTACTGGTCCGATTCGAAAACTACGCTGTCGGCTGGTAGTTTAGCCATTATTTTGTCGTTGATGGCGTCAACGCTTATATTTCTGGCAGCTAATTAAATTAAATTGCCCTCTCACACATCCATTAATGGTTTTTTTGGTCGATATTGGCTATATCCGGATATACTCTACAGATCAGGTCTTCAATGTTGGTCACGATTTTACGAAGGTCTTTGTCAATAGCTATTTTTTTATCTGATTCAGGTACTTTCCCATCCCCGATTAAATGGAGCTTTATTGGGAAATCTGTGCTTCCTCTACCCAAGTGACTCCTCTCTTTGGTATACAGTCAATAATTCAACAGACTTTCATAATGAGGAAGATTTTAAGCAAGATTTAATAATATCTGCTCTAGTTTCACTAACAGGCAACGTTTATCTGAAATCACCAGAAAACATCAAAGTTATTCCACCCATGGCTATTTGTGCATTTTATAATTCTGAGAGTTCTATCTAAAGCCTCTAGATGAGCTCTATGAGTCATGTGCACTCATCCCATATTATTAGGTTTGCATCTTGTAAAACCTTGCCCAATGGTCCATTTTTACGTATAGAGCGTACGCTGTCTTTTTCAAGAAATACCGTAAGGGTCTGTTTAGAAGTGAAATGAGCCGTCCTTCTACCTGTCAATAGTGTAGCAGCAATAAATATCTGATGATGCAACAACAATGGCTAATTTCGTTGACTTCAAAACTATCAGATTAGAGTTCTTACATAGTTATTTTATACTTTTTAGTGCCTTTGTGGTTTTTTTTTTGTTAAAAGTATTTTATTTTTAATTTTTTAGTTTCTTATGTGTAATCAATGACTCTCAAGGTCACTGACCTAAGATAAGCATATTAGCGTTGTACTTTCCATCATCGTTCCTATAATATTTAATGATTTATCCCCTAACTCCTACCCGTTAAGGAGTTGTACCTTCCATCATCAGCTCAGCAACATGTGACGACTACCAGACGCAAATATCTGAATAGTTTTAGAAAATATATGAAAAACATTGTTAGTGCCTATACAATTTGAAGAGTTCCCTCGATTTCTTCAAGATCCCATCATCAGACCCTGACTTGGTGACCATGTGACCACCTGTATGTATAGTTTCCAAATCGGGTCAGGCATCTTCGAGTAATCGAGGAACATACATATAAAAAGTTTCCGACGAATTGATAACCTCTTATTGATGACAGTTAAAAATAACAAAAAACTGTTACCTAGGCGACCGCTGTCATCCATTGACAACCGCGTCGCATCGCTCACCCATGCTATACATGCTCCCGCTTAACGTTCTTTTTATCATTGCTCAGCTCCTGAGGGTCGTAGCGTGATGTTCTATAGCCTATAACCTTCCTTAATAAATGGGCTTTCAATTGCAAAAAGGTTTTTCCATATCCCACTGGCAGATCCAGAGATTAGCGCGTTCAAACAAACAAACAAACAAACAAACAAACTCTTCAGCTTTATTATTAGTATAGATGATACATTTATTAGGTCGTCCCATTCTAGGGCAAATGTTTCTTTCTACAGACTATTTTTTAGGTAGAGCCCCATGTCCAGCTGGCGCAAGTTCTATCGAATTGTTCGAGTTCGTCTCATCACACCATACGCGCGGCTTCCCTCGACTGCGCTTTACGTAGTGGACGTCATTCGGCTAACATAATGATGATGACGATTTGTAGAACGATTGATGGATATGTATTTAGATTACAGAGTAAAATATTATCATAAAAAAGAATATAAAATAGGTAAAAGGTTCGCGGATTTATAAAATTTGTGCTTGATTAAATAATTTCACGTTAATTATTCGCAGCTTCATAACTTTATTTAGCTGGCGTCCGGAAACAAGAGAAATTCTCGTACTAATAAAATAAACATCCCGTATAGATAATACGGGATGATGACTGGGTAAAATATAATTAATTCTGTTTCGTCCGTCATTCAGTTAAATTATCAAAAAATATTGGTTAAGTATTTTCTATTTTATCGAATCAAAAAGGTTACATAGATGCGCATCAAAGTTCAGGAGTGGAGGCTTGTGACGTCACTTCTTTCTTCTTTCTTATTTTAACGCACTGTATCTTCGTTATTATTTGTTTTCGGAACTAAAGAAAAAATATGTATTATAGGTATTATATTCAGTAGGTATTCATTGAAAATATCGATTGGTCGAAAGTACAACGTTAAAACATAAAATACATCTACACAAATAGGTATCTCATTACGCCCTCATAGAGACCAAACTCTAAGCTTATAAAGGTTTCCAGTTTGGCAACTTGAAAAATTTCAATTGAAATTTCTTTTTCAATTAATTTCACAAAGGGTTATTGTTTTTATTTTCCAAGAAGACTGCCAAAAAATACTTTATACCCCAAATTTGTAGTTGCGTACTTTTTCAATTAAAGTTTGCAACTACGTTTTTAAGGTTTCGCCGACCTACCTCAAATGTTACTTGTTCTCCATTTGTTGCGAAAAAGGTAGGGGCCTTTTATATTTACCTACATCGCTAACTTTTAGGTGTAATCGTAAAATTATTGTTGTTTGTTTGTGGCTACATCATTTGAGAATTTATATTGTTTTCAGATGTTTGTACCTCCTATGATATAATCCTACCTGTTCTGGCTCATGCGACCACTCTTAATTATTGTATTTAATATCCATCTGTAAACATTACTGTCTGTATCAAATTACTGCAAATAAATTGTTATGATTATAAATCGAAAGAAAATTTAGGAATGTTAGCCGGAAAATTGGAATTTCACACTTACGTTTAAAGTAAAATTAAATTGTTGAATTATGGCAAAGAAGTAACCTGGATCGCCTATATTAACACTCGTTTATTATCCCAGGAAAGCGGGTGAAATCGCAGGAAAGTATTAATATATTCTCAATTTTCATAATATGTCAAAAATGGATTAATAATAATCAAATATTCATTTTAATTACAATAAGCCGATTGCCATATTTTATTTCAATGGACATATTGGCATAATGTGTCTATAATTAAAATTCACATAATGAATCATTTTATAAAATGATTGAATAATTTCGACGGAAAATATATCAATGTCCATATAAAAAATGAATGCTGTAATTATTATATTTGGTTTCAATAATGTTTGTCGAAATGTATTAATTTGATATTCAGTAAATTAATAATGCCACTACCACGCACGCCCACTTGAATACATCATCCTGTATAGTCGTGACCAATAAAGATTCCGAGAAAAAGCAATTTGTCAGGAAAAAAAAGTTTTATATGTTAGAAAGAGATAATGCGATAAATTAGTTTAGTTTGTAAACCACAGTTAATATTATTTGGCTGCGGAATTTTGTAAGGTATAGGTACATCCCTAATCAAGTTGCTCTTTGGATGAATAGAAAATACTATGCGCTATTTGAAATTTCTCAGAAAATCGTCCGTTCGGAATATCATAATTGACGGCATTTAGTTTCACGGTTTTCAAACCATATTGAATGCAATTGATACCTAAATTGCATAGCCAATTTGTTTACAGAGTTCGCTTCGTCCAATATTGCTCGTTATAAGGAGCCTGAAATCTGAGTCGAACGTCACTATTTTCGGAAGTCTGCACAATATAGGCTTAGGGCCGGTTGCTCGTACATTTCAGTTAAAGTTAACTTAACTATTACCATGCTTTGACCGTAGTCACTTTGACGATGACCGATCTCCCTCGGTCGGTTATGGTTACGGTTAAAATGTTAGTTAAATTTGCTTTCTTTCGGCGTTTAAAGTTAGCTATAACCGTAACCTAACTATAACCTTACTATGACTGAGCTTTATGCAACTGACCCTTAGTAAAATATTATTAGAATTAAAATAATCAACTTTAAAAAAAAAGAGTTAAACCTCTGTTGCACTCCGGCTGGCGGGTTCGAATCGCAACCGGTGGTAAGATGTGCATGATTTTGCTAATGAAATGATTGAACTTCTTTTTTTTTTTTTTTTTTTTCTCTTGAATATTTTAATTGAACTTCTTGATATTGCATACTATAGATTTCACTGACAAAATATTATGATTATTACATGATTGAGATACTTTATGATTGTTATTATTTTTACAAACACTGAACAACAAGAAGAACCAGATCTCAATTTCCATAGATTCTAAGTAAGTATAGGCTATATATTTTTTCTATAGTGTTGCCAGCAGGAGCACTCCCTCCAACACAGACAAAACATGACCAGTGAACTAATTATTCAATTGTACCAAAAAACATGTTAATTTGATTTAACAACCTCTTTCACAGATAATAAAACCTTGGAGCTATACAAAACCCAGCGCAAAAAGAATTATTAAAATCGGTACATAAGCAAAAAAAGTTACGCGTAAACAAACATAAAAAAAACAGCTGAATTGAGAACCTGCTCCTTATTTTTTGTAGGAAGTTAAAAATAACTGGAGGTTTCCTAAAATCGGTACTCAATTTGGTTATTAATTGCCACATCAAAATGTAAATAGAGAAAATTCTCGGTAATATTGAGCGATAACAAATTCAGTAATACCTATACATAGACAGCTATGTATAGGTTTGTATGAATTCTTCCCTATTTTTAAATTCAATGGAAATTGTAATGAGGTCTCTTTTGATCAATGATTTTATAACTCCGTAATATTCCCTTATTTCGAACAAACACCCACACACAAACACCTAAAAAAGCTCACATTAATTTTAGTCACACGTTTAAACCTGCTGTTTATTATTATTTTCGTTTATTGCTATTACCAAAGAGTAAGAGTAATTTATTTGTTTAACTATTTACATTTTAAAATAATAATTTAATACTAACCTAACTACTAAACAAACTAACTACTTATAAATGTAACTAAAAATAAATTAATTATAAATAAAAAACTTCCCCTAACTCCTCCCCTGGTGGCAGAGTACCAAGAATACTGGCGGCATTGCCTCGCTGTATTGCGAGGCTTATTCTTTGGCCTAAGTAGCCGCCAGCTCTGGGATCCCGCGTAGCTTCCACCAACCGCTTACAGATTTCTCTAAAGAGGTGGTGAGCTCGATGACCCCTGTTTAGATGTAGGTACGGTAGGAAGAAAATTTTAACTGAACGATTCAAATACAAATCTGTTTAAATACAAGTTAGTTTAGGCCGATGGGCACTTATGAATCCTACCATTGCAATTAACTCTACCGCCAATTCGGAATACACTTTAGATGAGTAAACTATTTTAGTAAATTAACAAAGTAATTATTTATAATTGCTTGTATGACGTATGTATTAGTTAATTAAGGGCCTCCCCATTTGGCGCTTCGGTTGGAGCGCGAAATTAAAATTTTATTACGTTTTTGTAAATTGCAGCTCAGATATAGTCGTTTTCATGAAATAGTCGTATATGTCAGTAATATACCTTGGAGGAATATGTTGATGATTTCTTTTGTTATTAATCAGTAAATATACTACCATTCTTGTCGCAAATAAGATGTTGATAACTTACGACCTATAACTGAGCTGCAATTTGTAAAAAACGTGATAAAATTTGAATTTCGCGCTCTAACCGACGCCTCCACCTTAACAACAGTTTATGAATATGAAACTGTACAGTCGGCAACATAAAAATCTGAACAAAGTATGTTAAAAAAATAATTCGATAAAATTTATAACTATGAATAGTTTACAGTGTCATATTCGCACCAGCAAATAAACTCTTTAAATAAAGAAAAAAAACATCTGTTCACTAAAATTATCCATACTGTAGTTTTTTGTATATACACCCATACCTATTTTTTTTTAATTACCTAAAAGGGTTCGTTCGTTCGTGTTATTAAATAGGTGTATATTTTTAAAAGCATATCCAATTAAATAAAGTTCTAAGTCCCAGATTGAAATTTCCACTGAAGCTTTTATAGGGTGGCCACCAGTCTAGTTTTCCCCGGATTTGTCCTAGATTGAAGGGCGTCCTCCCGATTTAAAAAAATTGTAAACTACTCAGTTTCAATAAAAGATAGTCATGAGATTTATAATATTAGGTATTTATTTATTTAAAATTAATAAAAATGGCGGTTATAATTTTTTATTACAACCCATATTATAAATTCAATAAGCCAGGCTATTTTAACATTCTTATATTCAAATCAATTCCATTTTTTCATAGTTTATTATATATCATTTAACTTTATGTGATATCCACGAATGTATTTAAGAAAACAGTATTTCTTGGCAACCAAGTCTCACAAATTATAATTTTTCGAAAAATAGTACCATTGGTAAACAACGCAACCATTTAAAAAAATTAAAAAAGCTTATAGCCTATAAAAGTTTTTTGTCTATCTCTCCCGTACTAAACGAAGTGTAATTTAAGTCATTCACATGCTCTGTATTTCCCTCTCTCTCGAATTGAGAATTTCAATCTTTATTATCTTTCTCATTTTTGAAGATATTAAAAAACTATTTATACCGGGCTACCTGTGAGGTAAAAAGAATTAAATTTAGTCACCGAAAAAATAGGGAGCAAAAAAAACTGCATTTTTATTTAGTGATGGTAACCCTACTAAAGTGAGATGCTGTTACATCGATTGTAACTAAATATAGATTGAAGGTGCGACGGACACAATTGGAACCTGAGATTGGAACCATCGGGGCTGTATCTAGCTGATGACAACTAGTTCACTAGTTCGAATAGACAGTTTACTATATACATAGGTTTCAAGAGCACAGTCTATTTCATTTTATATGAAGGTAAAAGTATATTTTCAATTCGCCTATATATTTTATCGTTGGGAATATCTATATACCTACTCGGAAAATATAAATAATAGAATTGTGACGTATTACACACACGGCCATTATATTTCATCCCAAACTAAGTTTGTAATATAGATACCTACTTTATGTTAATATTATGGTTCGATATTAATAATCCTTCTTTTTATGAAATGATAATTCTTTTCTATACAATCGTTTATATATAAATTTTGTTAGGATTATGCATAGACTTTGGAAGTTTTTGAATTTTCCGCACCTTGTATTTTTTGAATACTCATTTTATTTTATTTTATTGAATTTTCTTGTATTTAAGTTATGACGTAATTTTCTTGTATTTAAGTTATGGCGGTTTAAATTTCAGTTTCTACGGGCAAACATAATATTTTAAAACGCTGCCAGCCTTCTTGAACTTTGGAATGGTTGGCTGGAACCTTGCCGTTGATTGGCAGCAGCGACCGCCTCGACATTTTTTTTTATATATAGTTTGTATATTTGTTGTAAATAATTGTAAATATTGTATATTATAGAATAAAGAAAACTATTTTCATACTTATATTATAATATTTAGTTAACGTTATTATAATAAAGGTAGAAATCGAATGCCGAGACGAAGGCTGAGATTGTCTGTGAAACACTGGCACAAAATTTAATTTCATATACCTACATATTCGCAGTAAATTTTGCATGCACACAGTGTACCATATGAAATATACCTACTTACATAAATAAAATAGTATACGTCAAATTGCTTAGTAGATAAACGGTGGCATTTATCGTGGAAATTTTCCCAGGGCTATGCTTTCACCAACTTAGCCTGCATTTTAATTATATACGTTCTTTAGAAATAGTCTGAATATCAAGCTTTATAATATAAGGCACTAGCTTCCGCTCCGCGATTTCACCCGCTTTCCCAAGGGACCTTAAGTTTTACAGGGATAAAGAGTAGCTTATATTTTATCCCAGGTTATGTATAATCTATCTATGTGTCAAGTTTCATAATATATTCAGTAGTTTTTGCGTGAAAGCATGCTCACATCTTCAGATTCTTACAAACTTTTTCACATTTCATAATTATGATTTTGTTTTTAAATCTATACTAATAATATTATAGAGAGGAAAGATTTGATTGTTTGTTCTATGTTTGTTTGTTTGCATTGAATAGGCTCCGAAACTACTGAACCGATTTGAAAAAATCATTCACTAATAGGAAACTACATTATCCCCGAAGGTTATAGGCTACTTTTTATCACGGGAACGCGAGTGAAACCGCGAGGAACTGACTAGCTGTTATATAATTATATATATAATGTTAAGTATTATTAGATACAATAATTAACAAATTAATATCTATATCTATGTATATACTAATAATAGGTAAAGCTGAAAAGTTTGAACGCGCCAATCTCCGGAGTTACTGGTCCTATTCGAAAAATTCTTTCACTGCATTATCCCCGAAGATTATAGGCTACTTTTTATCCCGGGAACGCGAGTGAAGCCACGGGGAACAGCTAGTATATCACATATATTCAATGGTTTCTAATTAATTGTCTTTTGTATAATTTTGTAATGGATTTCCGCCAGGTCACCCCTGAATCAATTAGTTAAATTATAGTCAATTATTAGTTAAACAAAGGTGCCGATTCTGTTGTTTACCAACTTAACTAATATTAGATAAGTCACCTCTCTTTCATTTTAACCTTATTGAAAAAAGACAGAACATTTTTAATGCTGTCAGTTTAATCCATGCCGTCGTAATGTACTGGTAAATAGTCGTGACCAATAAAGATCGCGCTTAAATTCACGTTGAAATGTGTGATCGGATTAAACTGACAGGACTAAATTAAATATCTTGCATACCTTTCTTATATTTACTATTAGAAAGAGATATAGTGGGATTAAATTTATTTTAGTTCGTAAACAACAGAATCGGCACCAAAGAGATGCCAAAACAAATTAGCAGCTAACGAAGAACCGTCGGCATAGGTAAATGATTGTGTTAGACTGATTGTATTTACTCGGAGCGCAGGCAAACTTTCAATCAAGCTGATGCAGTTAGTCGCCTGTCTCAGGGATGTCACTCATATTTACATGTAACAGACTGTAGGTAATAAGCACTAAATATATAAGAAACAAAGTAAAATGAACTGACTGACTATGACATGAAGAAGATTTAACATGACTTGAAACTTGACGATTGACGAGAATTTAATACATGAAGAATATAAAAATAACTACATTCCTCAACTTGACACTGGCAAAATACACTAAGTGTGATGCCAAAAAGAAAAAAAAAAGTAAAATTAATACTGACAATATATACCTACGGTTGAAAAATGCTAAGCTGGGTGATTATCAAATTTGGGGCCAAAAGCAATATTTTTGATTTAATTCCCGTAGAGTAGATGTTAACGTAATTAACATTAGTTTAAATAATTGAGTTCCTTGAAACAACTAAGGTCCAATTACAACGAATCTGCTAACTCTGTAAATTAAGAAGATATACCTATAAAACTAGCCCAAATCTCATTTGTGCGACTAGTTCCAATCGTTTATTTTTTCTTGATTGGCTTATAAAACAAAAACAAATGCTGGAATTAATAATATTTTGTTTAACACTGTATAATATGATTCTCTAATAATAATATCAGAGAGACTCAAAGTACAAGTCCTGTCCATGTTTGATCCACAGTTTCCATTGATGTTATTTTTTGATGAAAATTTGAATGTATACAAAAATCTCTCGTCAAAAAGAGCGTAGTTCGCATTTTTTATTCTGCCATTTCTGAATAAACAATAACTTCAAGGTGTCGAAACGTAACCTGATGTTTGTAACTAACGTGCGTTATGTTGAATTTTTAGGTTAGTTTGTGATGTGCAAATACAGACAAAAACAAGTAATATTAAAGAAGTAGGTGTAGGTGTTTATGTGACAATTTTGTGGACATTTCACACGAATATGTATAATGTAATATCTTCGCCAAAAGGTTCTTGTTTAACAAAAGCTTTTATGGGTTAAAACAAAACAAAAATATTAAACAAATATTAGAATTTGGTTCAATATTCAAACTTTTATTTTTTTGACACGTTTTGTGCAGTCAATATTTGTTTTAGTTTTATTCTGTAAATTAAAATATAATTATTTTTTTTTGAAAGGACTAAAGTTGGTAGCCTCTGATGGCTGCTCCAACCTTACCGGACAATCGGCGAGCGCAGAGAGCTCTCAGCCGGGTAACATTTAGGTAACCACGCCTGAGGGCACCCCCGAGTGGGGTACGAACCTCGGCTCAGGGCTTTACCGGGGGAAGGGGAGGAATTTGTACGAGCTACGACTAATTGGGGGCGGTCGGATTACTAATGGCAGCTCGGGCCGCTTGAACGGGACGAGACTGAGTGGGACGTCGCGGCGGCCCTCGCCGTCGAGGACGGTAGCGTAATCGGTTTTGATAAAATATTAATTCATCCTAAGTTGTATTTGTTTTTTTAATGTAACAACGTGAGTGTCACATGACGCGGCGTCTGTTCTGTGGAAATACCAATGCACTTATACTGATTCAATTCCATGTGAACTGAATAAAAAAGTTTCTACATTTAAAAGACGTCAGAAAGTACGAAAATACATGACATTTAACTGAAAACAATTCAAACAAACTTTCGTAAAATAAAGTTGGTGGTACTCCAGATGTATGGATTCCGTTGAAAAACAGGGTTGGGGACGCAACGCAAGTAAATGCCACAACTTAGATGGGTCTCGGTTAGACATAAACTACTTTTTGTAATACGATTTATTTTAGACCATAATTTAATATTTAAACCGGGTACCATATTTAGACCACGTATTGTAATAAAACCGATAATGTCCCATAAGTATATTTTTGAATCTTAAATTACAATACTTTCTATGTCTTTTTATTTATGCAAAAGTTAGCGTTCGACAGTTATAACAGTAGGCACAACGCCATCTATTGAAATTAGTTTGTAACTATGACGGCGTTGTGCCTAGTTTTCATTTTTATATGAACTTCGTCCCAACCGGGTTTCAAGACACCTATCAATGTAATTTCGTACTCATTTATTCTGTAATTTATTCTGTATTGTAGGTACTTACCGTCGGTAGGTGTAGTCTGCTGGCTGGAGTTGGTCCGTGGCCGCTCCTCTCCAGCGGCTATGTGCTTAGCAGTCCTACGGGACACTGGCCTCATTTCCCTGTCTACATCGCTAGTTTCTTCCTCTTCATACGTGTAGTCCATTTCTGCAACATCAGTAACTATTATCATCATAATCTAGCCGTTACTCGCGGTTTCACTCGCGTTTGTGGGATAAATTGCTCCTACAGTGATGGGGGATGAAAGTGTTCTAGTTTTTATACTATACATAATTGTGGATTTCTATCGTAGATCTAATATTATACTAGTTATTAAGTTTGATTTTGTATTGCTATAGGGTGACTGAATCGTCCACACTATACGATTAAACTCTTCAATAAAAAAATAATTTTTTTTTACAAAAACCTCCTTCAGAATCGCTAAAAAGTATAAAATAACTATGTAGGAACTTTAATCTCACACTGTTTTGATGTCAGCGAAAGTGTACCTCGTGTTAAGTGTACTAAAACGTGACGTCACGCGAAATTTTACGCTCTGTATTTTCGTATTTTTTTGTTTTCGGAACTAAAGAAAAATATGTGTCCAATATTTTTGGTAATGTAACTGACGGACTAATTAGATTTTTAACAATTATACGTAAGGAATAAAGGGGGCAAAACTTTTTATTTTACGATATGTAAGCGCCATTGTGTGATACAGCTATATAATACAACAAATTATGTTAGAACACGAGAAAGATAATGATTTTCTATAGCAAATAGAGAGAGGGGGAGGCAAAGTTGCCCAACCCCCGTTCGGGGAAGCCACCTCCGCTAGCAACCAATTGATTGGTCCTAATCATGGACGTATAAAAAAAGACGGACGCCATTTTACGAACCAGCAAACTGAAGCACCATAGTAAGCCGGCCGTCTTGTACATACAATGCGACACGCACACACTCTCACCATAGTAAGCCAGTCGGTCGCCATTACGTCGCGAGCAACTCTGGGACTCACACATGGATGCGTCGCCGCCATTGCTATGCTTCACTTTATGTTTAGGCCATACTCTGTCCGTCTTTTTTTATACGTCCATGGTTCTAATCATGTGTCTGATATTCTTATTTACCTTCTCACTAAGTAAGCAAACAAGTACCTATATAATAAAGTTGACTAGCCTTGGGCTACGATAACAGCCCCACATCAGACGGCCAACATCTACTTGTTTACCGATATCATTGAATAAAAATCTTTTAAATAATAAAAAATAAAACCCCTTTCAAAGGCATAAATAAAATAAGAACTCGATCTGTTAGTTTTGAAGTCAAATTATTTAATTAGATGTATAAAGATTATATGAAACCGCCAGGCCGTACTATTTAAACCAAGGTGTAGGGTTAGTAAATTCAGGGCTTAGGAGTTTGGCTTTTCTTGGGATCTGATAACTTTTTAAAAAATCGTAATGAGTTTGTGAGTACTCTTGGCCGCAAATTTTACAAAATTTTGGTAATATTTATATCATTTATAACTATTATCTAGAAAGAAGAAAGAAAGAAAGAAAACAAATTTATTAAAACACACCATAATAAATACAAATTCGGTGGAAGAAAAACAATCAAACATTTACATTTGGATGTGTTGTAACTAGGTATCGCTCAGTATCATGTTACGACGACTAGCGCCGCAACGCTGGTTTACAGCGATACCTACCCACGGTCGACATATTACAGTTAATACATTTAGTACAGACAGACGGTATAGACAGAACAGGTAACAAAACAGAAACTTAAATCTACACGTAGGTATGTCAATGTCAGTCGATACATCTGGACCTTAGGGGCTGAATTACAAAAATCCTTTCTTAGCGGATGCCTACGCCGCGCCGTAGGCATCAAATTTCAGCCCGATCCGTCCAGTGGTTTGAGCTGTGCGTTGATAGATCAGTCAAGTCTTTTCCTTTTATATAAAACTAGCGACCCGCCCCGGCTTCGCACGGCTTTCTTTCTGTACTAGAATATGCAAGTAGTATACATATAAACCTTTCTCTGGAATCACTATCTATTACTGTAAACTACATTTCGTTGAGTAGTTTCAAAGATCTAAGCGAACAGACAGCGGAAGCGACTTCATTTTATTATATGTGAAGATATAAAAGGACAAAGGATAATAATAATGTAACGGATCACCTAACTTTCACAATCCGAGCCAAAATTATATTAAAATAGTTAGAAACTGAGTGTTAAGTAAGTAGGTCGTAAACTTTATTCCTTTACACGGAAATGTTTAATCGTTCAAGTGCAGAACCTGAAGTATTCATACATCAACTAAAGATTTCCAGTTCAAGGCCTTTTTCACTGAAGTTTAAATAGGGTAAGTTCAAGTTACCCGGGAATTATGTTAATTTTCCAATGGTAAATAGCTGACGCGTGGACTTTGCAAGTTAGTTTTGATCATAGTGATAAATCGTTCTAGCGTAGGTATAGGTATGTCACCGTATGATTGCGAACACCGCTAATTTACAATCCATCTCGTGAGATTTCTAACATCAATACATTGTGAACTGTACCACACTGCTCACTATACCACGTTTTAATTTTCGATAGTTTAAAATACATCTCACAGGGTTCCGATTAAATTACTAATAAAATTGCAATTCAACCTGGGCGCAAGGTATGTTCCGTCGCACTCAAGTATGATGCCAGTTCCTAATTTAACGGTTTGACATGGTTGGACTATGAACTACATATTGAAAATTAAAAAGCCACATTGCAAGCAGCACGATCTGCACGATACAGTTCACAATGCATCGACAGTCTACAATCTCGCGAGATAGATCACAAACCACCGCCGCTCACAATCATACGGTGACATATAAGGCTTACTTCCTAATAAAAACTTTAGTTAGATACCCATAGAATAATAATACCTACCTATTAGATTATTTCCTTATAAAAACGGCTTCTAAATTTACCTTTAGAGTGTAGGTTTAAACGTAAATAGCAGTTGCATAAATTATTGAGGTTTATTTGAGGATAAAACGGATAGCAGTACCTATCAATTTCCGTGTTTTAGGTACACTAATAGATTTTGAATGTTAAAGTTCCAATGGCATTTTTTTATTCCAATAATAAACTATTGGACGATTCCAATTTCCGATCGCAATCTACCGGTTTCCACTTAACTTATCCAATTCGTATTTTAAATTAAGTCCGGTAAAGCGAATTTTATCAGCAGCAAATTATTTTTCATTTTATAGTTTAGTTTTAACTCTGTATCATATAACCCAAATATTGAGCTGCGAGAAAAAATAACAAAAACTACTATTTCAATATGGCGGGATATTCCATTATGATACCGGATACTAGATACCAAAATCGTAATACAAAAAATTTCACGAGTCAACGAAATGTCAAACATATCATAAAATTGACGAAGCGAGCATTCCTGCAACATTATACAAATGATAAATCCACAAACATTCGCAAAGCAAAATAATGTAAAAACGCGTTAGCTTGGCCATAAAAAGAGGGAACGCTGCCAGCCTTCTGAGAACCTAGCCATAGAGGCTATGTAGGTTTATATACTAGCTGTTCCCCATGGCGTCACTAGCTAAATAAATCAATATCCTGGGACATTCTTCACACACGGTTATCTGATCATAAACTAAGCAGAGCTTGTACTATGGTAACCAGATAACTGATATACATACTACAATGTTTATGGAAATACATAGGTACTTAGGTATATAGATAATTACACCCAAACACAGGACAAACAGACATGTTCATGGACGCAAATGTTTGTCATGGATGGTAATCGAACCCATGACTAGCGGCGTCATAGATGGTGTCTTAACCAACTGCGCCAACTGGCTTGATAAAAAGCGGGTAAGCTATATATAACCTTCGGGGATAAGGCCAGTAACGCGGAGATTAGCGCGTTCAAACAAACAAACTCTTCAGCTTTATTATTAGTATAGATATAGCTGAAATTAAGCATTATAATTTATTATCTAAGTATTTTCTATTTTAAGATACCCTCCGCCTCATCACAGGGCAAATATTTGTTTGCATGAAGTTTAAAACAGTTATCTGGTTTCCAAACTCTGCTTATTTTGGGATCATGTTTAACTGATCCTTAAATAAGAAGAGTTTCACATTGGTGTCGATTCTGTTGTTTACGAACTGAATAAATTTAATCTCACTATATCTCTTTCTAATGGTAAATATAAGAAAGGGATGCAAGATATTTTAGTGCTGTCAGTTTAATCCGATCACACATTTCAACGTGAATTTAAGCGCGATCTTTATTGGTCACGACTATTTACCCGTACATTACGACGGTATGGATTAAACTGACAGCATTAAAAATGTTCTATCTTTTTTCAATAAGGTTGAAATGAAAGAGAGGTGACTTGTCTAATATTAGTTAAGTTCGTAAACAACAGAATCGGCTCCATTGTGTGTAGATAATGTTAATAAACAAATTAAAAAGTCATGCAAAGTACGTGAATGGTAACCCTAATAATTAACTTTAAAAAAAAGAGTATAACCTCCTTCAAAGTCAAAATCAATAACCTAACGCAAAAAGGTGAATGCAAAAAAGTTATGCGTGAACAAACATAAAAAAAACAAACTGAATTCAGAACCTCGTCCTTTTTTTTAAGGAATTTAAAAATATGCAAACTCTGTAAAATATTTCACTCAAATCGGAAATGAGTTCTATTTTTAAAATTCCCGTTTCATTTTCTTTCTCGCTGTCGCAGATGTATTTATTTACGCTGCAAGCGCTGCAACGTGCTTACATCGCAATGTAACTGAAATTAGGTATTTCACGGAAGGAAACGGGCACGTACTAACTAGTAAAATAGTGAACTCTAAACCTCAAATGGTAATTTAATTTAACACATTAAAAGTTGCCATCTCCTTTTAATCGCTTATTAAATACGTACAACTAGTTCCTTCAAACTTTATTTTTATTAAATTTTCGAAGTATATTCAGGGAAATGCAGCTCAGTAAATAGGTTGTTTGTTTGTCCAAATGCTATTGGCGACACAGAGGTATCTAGAGATTTATTTGTCTATGTATTATTAGAGTATTATAATTTTGCATTGAAAATATTATAGAAATGTACATTGGTTCCTGTCCGTTATTTTATTGAAAAGGAACCAATTTATGGATTTAAATAACTGAGCTGCAATCAGCGAAAAACATAATATTTTTTTGGGCTATATTTCGAAACTCCATAAAAATCTAGAAAAAAAGATAGTTGACAGGTCGATGAAACATACTATGAAACTTCAAAGGTGATATTAACCCCACTGGGCCTAAAAAATGAGTCCTAAGTGTATATTATTTGAGCATTCATAATATCCACAAAAGATCTATAAGTACAATTTTGTTTACCCAACTGAGGTCTGCACGTGAACTTCCTGAAAGTACTATTTGGGGTTCCGCAAATTATAATGGCATTAAATAGATAGTCAAACTTCATGTTTTATTTATTTCATATACTTTTTCAATAGTGTTTGTATTTGACAATGAAGTAATTATTCTATTTAAATAACTTTATACCGGGTGTAAGGGACAGCCGACCGAAAACTTTGAGAAAAGGTTACACTGAATGCCTATAATAACACTATAGAAATCAATTATGTCAGAAGTCATCGGTTACAGATATCGTAATTTTTGAGCGCGCAATGTACGTTACCAATTTGATTTTGATGTACATTGCTGTTTTCTGTTTAAATTAGTAATTACTGTTTATTTATTTTTAAATTAGGTTTAGTTAGACTTGTATAATGATTTTATAGTATAATCAATCGGAAATTCTGAAAAAAATCGTATAATTCATGAAAAGTTCGACGATGTTCAAAGTATGGGCTCCAGAATAATAAATTGAATCCATAGTATCAGTTTTCGGAAGGCTGTCCCTTACCCCCGGTATATGTTTAAAAGGTAAATAGTAGGTACTTACCTACCTACCAACGAGTTCAGATTTCCATGATATTTTCCTTCACCGAAAGCTCAAGAACCTGCGAACTTTGTTTGCTTTAAAAAAAAAGAAAATAAAAATGTTTATAAGTAATATCTGCAAGTCAGATAAATCAGCACGCAATAATTAATATTCGCAAATAGAAATGCAAGTTCAAATAATTTCACATTCTATAGAAAGCTTAAAGTTTGAATTGAAATTGCATCAAGCTAACATGGCACTTTGACACGCCACAGCCACGCCGCATCCCGGCCACGTTACAGTCTAAAAGCCGATTATGGTGCAACAAAAGGTACGCTTAACGTGTAAAATGCGCAAAAAATATTGCGAAACAAAGTTTGATTTAACTGAATAAAGGTTTCATGCTACTGTGAGGCGATTTTAAATTTGGTTTTGTATTCTGTAATATGTTTGTTTTTTTTTTTAATGACAAAAGGCTAATTTTAAGGGTAAACCTTCGGTTGGAGCGCGAAATTCAAATGTTATCACGTTTTTTTCCAATTGCAGCGCAGTTATAGGTCGTAAGTTATCATCATGTTATTTGCGAGAAGAATGGTAGTATATTTACTGATTAATAACAAAAGAAATCGTTAACATATTCCTCCAAGGTAGATTACTGACATATACGACTATTTCATGAAAATGTTACTAATATACCTTGGAAGATTATGTTGATGATTTCTATTGTTATTATTTTGAATATTTGAATTTCACGCTCCAACCGACACCTTAACTTATTCTTTGAAGTGTTATAGTTATATTGTTTTGATTTATTAATCCCAATGTTGAACAGATTTGGCTGGTTATTTTTGATTAGCGGCTTATTTTTTACCACTTTTCAAACTCTTCATTCGATTTAAATTAATTTGTTGTATTAGAATAATTCTTAGAAGCTTAATCTTTAGGTAGGGACCGTAGACCTTATTTCATATTAATGCCAATTTGATACCTCCACGCGTTCCAAGTGATCCTCTAAGGGTTCTACTGCTGTGCGATAGGTAATGTCTTAACCAACCGCGCCAACTAGCCAGTCTTAGAAAGAAAAGAAAATAAACACTCATAATAAACAATTGCTAACAACAAACTGTGCTAAGTATCTGATTTCAAGCTTATTATATTGATAATAATAGACCAAAGTTTATTTTTGTAAATAAATACCTGTAAAACAAACGGTTACTTTATTGAAATCCAGCTTCAATCAATTCCTGATGCGAAGTGAAATAAAGTTCAACCGATAGTTTCCTATCATGTAACTTTTCTTACGTGAATTGAACTACCATCCTATCTATAACGTAAAATGTGAAGTTGATGGGTCTCATTTATTAACCCAACCAAATGACAAACACATAGCATGAAGAAAAATATAAATGGCAATTGCTTCGTATATGGTAATTAAATGACTAATACATACATACAACATAAATAGAAAAAACCTTTATTGGGTGATAAAACATTCTACATGAATGTAATAATATCTGTTCTAAGACATATCACAGGTAGAGTATTTTACCAAACACGTCTACGGGACTATACCTTTAAACGAGCAATTCTTGTATATATGTATATAATATAATCTGAATCTAGGAAACGGCTCCAATGATTTTCATGAAATTTAGTATGCAGGGGATTTCGGGTGTGATAAATCGATCTAGCTAGGTTTTATTTTTAGAAAACACGATTTACCAAAAAAAGCCGAGCAGAGTTCGGTCATCCAGGTACTTATTACATAATATACTACTAATAATATCCTGTGACGTGTGTGTGATGAAATTTGGCACATAGATAGATCATACCCTGGAATAACATAAAGGCTACTTTTTATCCCGGGAACGCGGGTGAAACCACGGGGGACAGCTAGTATATTATATAACCTTTGTATAAAATATATTTTGTTTCCAACTGAATCTAGGTATAAATAAAGAATGAAATTGAATGAGTGAATGGAATCTTCTCACCTCGTTCGCTAACGAGCTAATGTACAAGATACGAGAGCATGCTCTATGCCTTCCGTTGTCGTTCGTGAATCCATACTCTCTGGACTGTGTTTAGGCCTAATAAAATGTTTTTTTATTCCAATGTTTTAAAAAAAACCGGAAAAGTGCGAGTCTGACTCGCGCACCGAGGGTTCAAAACAAACTTAACTTTATAATTGAGTGTAACTAAAAATTTATGCTTTTCGCAATTTTTCCTTTATCTGTGCTATAAGACGTTGCTTCGTACCAAATTTCAAGATTCTGAGTACCCTGTAGGTTTTGATATCCTTGCGAGTGTCGAAAATTTGCAGCATAAATAGCTGTAACTTTTGATTGCGTTTTCAGCTTGATACCTCCACGCGTTAATGAAAAAAGGGTTCCGTTTTTTCCTTTTTAAGTACGGTACCCTAAAAACAGTAATGTTAAACTAATTACTTTATTTAACGAGTTACCACGATTTCAATGTTACACTTAAACCAAATGAAAACCATCAATTTGTTACAAATTGCAGTTAATCAATGTTTGCACCTGGATATTAGTTTATCGGGCTCGCTAACGTAACCGGAATGTTTGTTTGTTTGTTACCCACAAATGTTGGACAGTTGAATAGAATTTGAGATACAAATCCATTTATTAAGTTTAGGCCCTGATAAGGCAATTATAGACGTTACTATTGAAAGTACGGTTATAGAATATACACTGATTGAGAAAATTCTTAGCAAGATTTTTTTATGTAGACACATATATGTAACAGGTAGTAGGTATTATAAATGCGAATGTAACTCTGTCTGTCTGTTACCTTTTCACGTCAAAAATTTACGATGAAATTTGGCAAGCAGATAGCATATAAAATAGAGAAGGACATAGATTATTTGTTAAATGTAAAGAAATCTAACTTCAGACTATTACAATCTACGTAAAAAAATTGCCTAGCTTAATTTATTTGCCAGAATGTTCTCAGTTTAATTTGTATTCTAAACCAGATACTTCATGAATACTTTATCAAGATTTTATCTCGACCCACTTGAAGTCCTAATCCCAGTTCTTTGTAAAAATGTAAAGGAGATACTTATACCTCATGATGACATTTAGGAAATGGGTCAGTCGTACCACCATGCCTACATTCTAGTTCAAAATACATACCGCGTAAACCCTTTTCCACCAACGCAGCCGCTGCATAGCGCAGTCGAGCCTCATCATGTCAGCTGAAAGACGTCCATTGCTGGACAAAAGCCTCCCCCAAGGATCTCCACGATGGCCGGACTTGCGCTACCCGCATCAGTCATTTAGACATTAAAAATACCCAGGAACAGGGGATAAAATCGCGGGGCAAACTAGTGTAGTATAAGCCTCCAAATGGGTTAAGGATAAAGTTGAATATAAATAATTTATATACAGACAATGGTAACCTAATGAAAGAAGTCCTACCTATAAAAGCCACAGCACTGGCATGCCTCACTATTTCAATTGTATTCGAGCTTTGATAGAGCAGTGAATATTTATTCCCAATGCCATTTTATAAGGTTTCTCGGTGAATACCGAGGTGTAATAATTAAGAAACCTTTGTTGTGTAAACCTGTTTCATCTAAACAACATTAACGTTTCTTTTTATACATCAAAGTTGTCAAAAAATCATACGGCCTACCTCATGTTAATAGGGTATTAATATTAGTTTGTAAATATACAATTTAGATCGTTTAGATTAGAAACCTATCTCATTTAAGTACTTCGTGGTTATATTTTTTGTTCTAAAATTAGCTACCATTTGTTCAAATTAAAGTAAATATTTATCAAATTAATTAGATACTACCAGATCGTGCTCGTATCATATATTCTGTTTGTTTGAACTCGCTAATCTCCGGAGTTACTGGTACGATTTGAAAAATTCTTTCACTAATAGCAGTGCCGGTTTTAGCTCTACCAGCGCCCTGGGCGAGATGTGATAACCCCCCCCCCCCTCTCCCGCCAACAAAAGGGATTTTATCTTTAGACTTGAGAATTTATTTATTTATTTTTTATTTAGACTCGAGATAGCAGGACTCGCTCATGAGCGACCGGAAATAAAGGTGGGCCTGGCGCCCCTTTACATCTGGCGCCCCTTTACATCTGGCGCCCTGGGCTATTGCCCTACCGCGACCTACCCTAACGCCGGTACTGACTAATAGGAAGCTAAATTATCCCCGAAGGAAACCGCAGGGAACAGCTAGTTACTTATAATACTATATATACTTATGTTTTTAGGCATATAATTATATCACGACTACAACCATCTAACTGACACATACGCTATACGCAACGCCATATAATGTAACATTTAAAAAATTTCCTCCTGCATAATTTCAGGTAATTTCAAAGTGTGAAGCCTTTGCACTACATTACCATGGCAATGTACCGGTATCACAGGAACGAGTAGGTATCGGAAAAGCTCTCGCCTTGAGAAAACAATTTATGCAGGCTTGGAGCTCCATACCGGATTCTTGTTAGGGAAATAAAACAGACGATGTTTCTCATTCTTCTAAAAAAAACATAAAGACATCGTTTTTAAAAACAAGCTACGATGCCTTAGTTACAAATTGATAGATAGGACAAAGCGATCGAAACCCTACTCCACGACTTATTGCATATTGGTAAAAAGTTGTATTCCCGTGAGATCAATTTGAAAAAAGAAATAAATTTGAAATGGTTACTAAGAACAAGATAAAATTGCAGATTGCATACATCTATTCATCTTATGATTTGTTGTTAAGGTGGAGGCTTCGGTTGGGGCGTTAAATTCAAATTTTATCACGTTTTTTGCTAATTGCAGTTCAGTTATAGGTCGTAAGTTATCAACATGTTATTTGCGACAAGAATGGTAGTATATTTACTGATTAATAACAAAATTAATCATCAACATATTCCTCCAAGGTATATTACTGACATATACGAGTATTTCATGAAAATGTTACTAATATACCTTGAAGGAACGTGTTAATGATTTCTTTTGTTATTAATCAGTAAATATACTACCATTCTTGTCGCAAATAACATGTTGATAACTGAGCTGCAATTAGCAAAAAACGTGATAAAATTTGAATTTAACGCTCCAACCGAAGGTTTACCCTTAATTGGTAGCTTACAAATTAAAAATGCTAACCCACATTCTTGAACTCCGAAAACGGCGTCATTTTTATGGAAAAAATTACGCCGTATTCAAGGGAACAGCCGATGAATTTTCCCCCATGATATATTTAAAAATGCCGCTTCTCGGTATTTCAAATATACGCAGCTCGAGACGTTCTCCCTTATCCCCATACTTGACTATCTTTTATAGGTTACTATGTACTATGTAGATTCTTATTCTGTGGCAAAACCATGCACACGGGCAACTATACTGTTGCTTGAGCGATACAATACAAGTAATACTTAAATTGAAGTTGTTTTCTCAATACAAATTTCATTGAACTCTCGTTTTGTGTAACTTTGTTTTTTTAGGGTTCCGAAAAAAAAAACAGAACCCTTATAGGATCACTCGTGCGTCTTTCTGTCCAAAAATATTGGACTGGATTGAGTTGAAAGTTGGTACACATATGTAACGGTGACCCAAACATAGACGTGCTACGTAAATAAAAGAATTTCAAATATGGGGGCTAATTTTGGGGGGTAAATTAGAAAATTATAAAAAAAGTTTTGCAGACTATATTGTGTAACATATCAAATGAAAGGGCTTGTTGTGAGGATATATCTACTTAATACTTATATACTTCTGGCTCGTTTTCTAAAGCTAATTTTCTCCAAATCAGCTGAACAAAATAAAAGCTAAGAAAACACGAGCATACACAAACATACTTGATAAATATTATTTAGCATATATTTATTTTATAATTTATTAATGTCTAGAAAATATACAGAATCGAGCATTTCCAAATAGTGAAGTCCATGTAAAGGTATTCGTAGATATTATTTACCTACCTACAACAGGCGTGTCAGCAACTGATGAGCAACTGTCGTTAATAGGGAGTCGGTCGCCCGTGTACGCTAGGACGAGAATAATATAGGAGACGCTTTGTATACAAATAGATGGAGACCTTTGAATCACTCGTCTCGCAATTGAAAAAAAGATTATTAACATTACCACAGAGCAATGTTATTTTTCAGCACAGATATTTTTCTCCTTTTTCAATATGAAGCCCTTTACAACCTCAAACTTTTTTTTAAATAGAAACTGTTTCGGATAGAATCAATGAAACTAATATGGTAGTTGACACTGGTGTCGATTCTGTTGTTTACGAACTTAACTAATATTAGACAAGTCACCTCTCTTTCAAGTTAACCTTACTGAAAAAAGACAGAACATTTTTAATGCTGTCAGTTTAATTCATGCCGTCGTAATTAATGTACGGGTAAATAGTCGTGACCAATAAACATCGCGCTTAAATTCACGTTGAAATATGTGATCGGATTAAACTGACAGGACTAAAATATCTTGCATCCCTTTCTTATATTTACTATTAGAAAGATATATACTGAGATTAAATTTATTTGGTTCGTAAACAACAGAATCGGCACCACTGTCAAAAATAAATGACCAAACACTAACTAATGCATAAAACATCAAAATACACGTGGAAACATCAAATATGTTGTACATTTAATGCATTTCATGATTTTTAATTACCAGTGGAACCACTAAGAGTAGATGATTTGATGCTGTGAAACTATGACGTCATAGTGTAATATTTCATACAAAATTCCATATAAACGATCGTTTTGACATTTATTAAAAAGTAGCTGATTTGATATGTCAGTCAACTACCCTATTATGTACGATGGCACGGAACCTTTCGTGTTGGCCAACTCGCACTTGGGCGATTTTCATTACAACACAAGCAGGTAATAAATTAAATTACTCGTATATTTTATATCCCTTTTTCTTAAAAGTCGTTAAAGTTTTCAAAACCTAAACGTACTTAATTTGGAATTTCTGTAAACTTTTTCATTCCAACTTTTATACTTTTTCTTCATTATAAAAGATACTATTTCTATTTACTATAGCAATTCTAACAGGTAACTGGACTTCGCTCGCAGTTGCTGACATTCATTAACGAACGTGAAAAAAGCACAAAAAACAGCGTGGAATCTGTCTGCGACAAAGTTGCTAAAAGTATGTAGGTACGCTGAACGCAGAGAAATTTATTTTATTTATTGTACATGTGCTAGATATGTATATAGGTATAGCATAGGTAGAGAAAGCATCTTTTGCGAAAAGTACCTACGTCGATAATTATTATTATTTATCTAGCGTGCATTTCTGATTTTATTTCAAAAACTGATTATTTTGTTGGGTATGGTATAGTAATGATCCCGTGGATATAGGACTAATCGTTATAGAGATTAGCTCATTATTAACAGGGGTCTAAAAAGGCAAAACGAGCAATATTTTAAAATAATGAAACCATAATAATATCTACTCATATTACTACACGCAATGAATTACAATCATATTGACATTTTCGGTAAATTTGAACTGCATGGGCTCTAATCCGTGAGCGTCTTAATTAAATATTATTCCAGGAATTCCGATGCTATCATAAATAACCCGGCAAAAATGGAAAAGTGAGTTACACCAAGGTTTCTCCGTCCCCTCGTAATTATGAAAATTTGCAGAGGTTTACTTAGTTCCTGGAGATGGTTATTAATTAACTATTCACACCTTGCAACATTTATCTTGAGAGCGAAGTGGGGTGTTAATAAACACTTCGAATAAAATTCGCTCTTTGCCATTTTTTTTGTTATTTTTAATACCTGAAGTTTGATACCTATACTGCACGTAGTATCCTAGCTCCCAAACAAATGGACCGATTTCATTGCGGTTTTTAACAGATCAAAATAATATATGTAACTAATGATTAGTTTTTTACATAGTATAAAATAAAGTCGCTTCCGCTGTCTGTGCGCTTAGATCTTTTAAACTACTCAACGGATTTAAATGCAGTTTTCAGCAATAGATAGAGAGATTCAAGAGGAAGGTTTAGATGTATAATACATGCATGTACAGAAAAGCGGAGAAATTCAAAGATTTATATACACCCGTGCAAAGCTGGGGCGGGTCACTAGTTATCTATATATATAATGTTATTGGAACTGGGATATATTTACATAACCTAATTTTATATTACATGTAGGAATATACTTTTTGTTATACATACCTACATATTCGATGACTTTGCTGGCCGACTTTAAAAAAAAATTGCCCCCTAATTTGTTTCGTAACTACTTTTGATTTCGTTTGTTGGTTATTTTCGTGTGGGTAAGTAGGCGTAGGTATAGATGTCTCCGGAAATGTATGAAACATAGGAATTGTACACAATTCCTGTGTATTTCCTCTAGGAAATTATAATTCAATAATGATATTAGGAAATATATAAAACCTATTGAAAAAAATAGGTTGGGGTTATTTTTTTTATTTTGCATAAATTAGAAAGTATTCGCACAAAAGTACCTTTCACTTACAACACCCCAAATCAAATCAAATCAAAAATCATTTATTCAGTTTAGGCCCTAATAAGGCACTTATGAATGTCAAAAGTTACAGTTTTACAATAGACTCTACTACCGGTTCGGAATACACTTGAACTGAGAAGACTCCGGCAAGAAACTCAGCAAGGCTTCTTTTAATACCGCTATCATTACAAATATCCCGAATGTAATACTCCGATAGATATTTAGGAAATGTATGGATTTCCTAGGAAATGTATACAATGACGGATTAGATACTTTTCCGTTAACATATACACCAAAAATCACTTAATTGTACCTACACAGTGCAACTGAGTACTAACTCACTAACTCAAACTGAGTTCTTCGGTAATTTCTGCACTGTGACCAAACAGTCCGCTCGCCACAGAGGCGAGTAATCGCATTTAGGCAGACGTAGGAATGCATAGATGAGGGAAATTGCCAAACTTGTATTGGACCAACTCTTCAGCTTTATTATTGGGACTAGCTTTCACCCCGTGGTTTCACCCGCGTTCCCGAGAGATCTTATATTTTCCCGGGATAAAAAGTATTTTATATGTTAATCCAGGTTATAAACTATCTGTGTTCCCAATTTCACCCAAATCCATTCAGTAGTTTTTGCGTGAAAGAGTACAAACAAACATACATCCAAACTCACAAACATTCGCATTTTTAATATTAGTAATCAAATAAAAAAAAGAGTTTACGATACAAAAAAATTTTTAAGATTTTTCGCGCTTTTGATGTTTTTCCTGAAAAGGCTCGATACTTACTTAAACAAAAACAGTATATAGTAAATTTCTTTACAAACCATTGTCCGATACGGGAATCGAATCCAATAGAACAGAAAGCCAAACAGCCAGTTGTACTAACTCTATTGAACCAGAGAAAAAAGATTAAACATGTGGACAATAAATAAAAAGTAACAACCCAATAAACTTTGTGAATTGTAGGGAATCCCCAGGGAATTCCACAGTCTAGACTGTTGCATGCAAGTATTTATAACTTAGTCTAGAAGTTCTATTTCTGGTCCTTTTGATTTTTTATTTTCTACGGCACACCTGCAGATTTATGAATAGACGGTTATTTATAGCAAAATGGAATGGAAGTATAAAATTCTCTCGGCTTGACTGATTTTTATGTATTTTACATAAAATAATTTTTAGTCCATTGTTCAAGGCGAATTTATGCGGTATCTACCTATATTGATCACTACTATTTCCAAATGACTTTAATTATAGAGCTTTAAATATATCCTATCCTGCTTCAATAACGTTTGTAAGAAAGAGAGAAGTGCCTAAGGATGTGAAAAAATCGATTTATAAAAAATATTTTTTTTTCCCTTATAATTATCGGTTTTAATAAGCGGTTTTAATATTCCAAATAATTGATTTCCGTGACGATTTTTACAGCTACAGAAACAAATCTTTTTATACATATTTTTTTTTTTAAAGGACTAAAGTTGGTAGCCTCTGATGGCTGCTCCAACCTTACCGGACAATCGGCGAGCGCAGAGAGCTTTCAGCCGGGTAACATTTAGGTAACCACGCCTGAGGGCACCCCCGAGTGAGGTACGAACCTCGGCTCAGGGCGTTACCGGGGGAAGGGGAGGACTTAGTACGAGTTACGACTAAATGGGGGCGGTCGGATTACTGTAGGCAGGTCGGGCCGCTTGAACGGGACGAGACTGAGTGGGACGGGACTGAGTGGGACGTCGCGGCGGTCCTCGCCGTCGAGGACGGTAGTCTTTTTACCAAACTTACTACTACTATTATCCGTTTCTTTACTAACTGTACCACATTAACTTACATCGAAAAATAAATAATGGTTCTTGAACAACTGGCAGTTGATTCTTTGACATTTATTCATAATTAAGCGATGATAGCTCAGTGGTAGTGACGTCGGATACCGAGACGAAGGTCGAATTCGAATCCTACAATGAGCTTGAGCTTTCGGTGAAGGAAAACATCGTGAGGAAACCATAGCACGGTGGTAGGGTACTTTGTACTACCCGCCTGGCTGGCTACCACCCTCAAGTTGAAAGTCTGTCGCCAAGCACCTTTCGGTGTGTTCCGACAGCTGCACTTGAGAGCCAGTTCCTTTCTAGGCTTTGTGTGCTTACCATCATCGGCCACATCATCACTGACACGGTGAGATTGTGGTCAAACACAGGCCTATACATAGTTAAAAAAATAATAATTGCAAGCTGATAGGTAGGCATGTGAAAAAATAATCGATTATTTTTCTAATAATTGTTGATTATTTTTTAATCGATTTAAATACAAAGAAAGTAATCTATTATTTAAAAATCGATTGTTTATGTTGAAAGTGACATCCCTAGACGTGCCTAATATTAGTTTAGTTGGTAAACAACAGAGACGGCACCTTTGAACACGGCTTTGCAGTTTCAATTGCACTTAAGAGCAAGTTCCCTTGAGGCTTTCTGCGTCCCAACTTCGTTCATATAGTTGTTGTCAGCTGACCTATACATAATAACTGACCACAATTCCCAGTTTACGCTTTTGATGTATTTATGTGAAGTCTTTTAATATGACCAGTAGGCGCAGCGGATTATTCGATTCCCATTCATAGGACAAACATATATACATATCTGTTTGTCCTGATTCTTGATTAATTGTCTATGTTATTTACAAAAAAAAAAACGTTTACAAACTTTTTAAAAGGAAATCTAATTTATCAACAAAAGTAGCCCCCACATTTAAAATTTATTTATTTATAACACTTTTGCTCGTAAAGGTATCTTATTTCACCAATTTCAATATCGTAATGTATCTCATTACGTACTTGTGCGATAATGTAATGTAAACGCACGGTTTATCAAGATGCTCTGTCTAAAACGTACGGTACTTTTTAAAATCTTAGCAAAAAGTTTTTACGTCAGAAATGTAGTCAACATTTTATGAATAAAATTAACTTTGGGAGATAAAATATAATAAATTCATTCATTACTTTTGACCATCAATTTATCTGTAATAAAACACAAAAATATTAATTTACAGTTTTTGTGACTTTTCCTTAAAAAAAAGCGCTGATTTGTGAACAAGTAAAAATTATTCCGCTCGCTTTTTCTTCTCGCTGTATTGTTTTTATTGATTTCCTCACAAACATGTTATAAAACGTCGTATGACATACGTGCGCTTTGATAATTACAGCCTCTGCTTTCTTGTAGCCCTCGCCTACCTACGTCTCGGGCTAGCAATATCGCCTCGGCTGTAGTCAACTTACCGCACTTATATCTTGTTGTACTATTACGTCACATGTCTGTGTTTTGGTTACCGACTTATTTATTTATTTATTTAATTGCGTTCCACAATGTGTACACCTTAGGTGGTAATTATGTAATACATACATCTCTAGAGAGGTATAGGAGAGATGAGATATATTATAAATGGTCTACAGTTATTCTATAATAGTTAAATTGTATCTATATTAATATTTCATGACATATCATCATCATCATGTCAGCCGAAAGACGTCCACTGCTGGACAAAGGCCTCCCCCAAGGATCTCCACAATGGCCGGTCTTGCGCTACCCGCATCCAGCGGTTTCCCGCGACCCTCACAAGATCATCGGTCCACCTAGGGACATATGTATATTTAGTATCATGTCAGTATTATTTAAATTTTATTTTGTACCATATTAATTATATTTAATACTTAAAAAATCTTACATAATGTATATCAAATTTCAACTCAATCCTATCTGTAGTTTTGGACCGGATTTGCTATGACAGACGTACAGAATCCTAAAAAATGTGTATGTTAGTCTTGTTTGCCATATATTTACACTAAAAAGTAATTGAACTACTATTGATGCATACAAAAATCATGGGAGCTAATATCGCCATTTTACGGCGAAACATTATAATATTAACTTACAGATTTGCAGAAACATAGGTATCTGTTTCGCCTAAAATTACATGTCAAATTAGATGAAACAAAAGATAGAAAGGTCGATGAAATGCCATCTGAAACATATTATGAAGCTGCAAACACCAATGTAGGAATAGACTGGTCCGAGTCACCCCTTAAGCACTATATATGTCGTAAGTATGTCTTTTGGTGTGTTTGAGGCTTATATTTACAAGAATACTGGCATCATTAGGTAGCGTCGTTCGAATGTTCGAAGTCAGTCTGTCCATGAGATTTTTCAAAGTCCTGGCTGCAAAAGTACCCAGCAGGAACGCGGTGCGAAAATAAACAAACGGCTCATTAAACATAAAACCTGATTCAATGAGAATAAAATAAAATATGCAACATTTGTAACGTGTCAGGTGATACACAAAAGAGAATGCAATTCAATTTTATGCATAGATGATTCCCTTGCAATTTGGCTGATTGGAAAATGAAGAGTGAAGTGCGTACAACCATGAGTGCATTTAATGAACGCTTTGAAATTGCAATGTGACATAAAATTAATGTGTAAATTGATCGTTTGGCTTTCGAGACACAGATATATATATAGGTATGTATTAGTATCGTTCGCTGTCGAAATTTGATTCAATTATTTTATGCCTTTCGAATATTTTCAGTATTTTATTTTTAAAACGGGTTTTGTCATCCATTAGCTTTATTAAATGGTGTTCGTTTGCTTTTTCGCTTACAAACTTTATTGAAGAAGTATAAATAGGAATATCTGATGTCAGCCATTGTTATTTAATTACGATCGCGCTTTACTTATTTCAATGTGAACTATTTGGAATAAGCAATCCCACTAATTTGACATTTTTTTTTTTATTATTCTCTTTTTTTATTTGGCCAATTTTTGTAAAGTGATACTAGAGTGATACAAAAATGGCCATTGTAGTAGATACTGGTATTTTTTACAACATTAAATATTTACAACTAAAAATTAATATAACCCTAACACTAAATTTACAAAATACAAAATATTTACAAGTAGAAAAGTTGTGCCAGATCACTGCCCTGAGTGAACGTGCCAAGAAGGCTGGCGGCATTGAATGGCAATGCTGATCCGCTGTGCTAGATAGACACCAGCCTTCCTGTCACGGGAGGTCTCAATAAGGCGCCGGGAAACCTCTTTAAACAAAAGAAGGGCATCCGGGCCCCACGGCCCCAGTGATTATTATTATTATTGATTTATTATTAAACTAGATTTCGCCCAGCGGTTTCACCCGCATTAGAGTTCATGAACACCCCGTTCTCAATTTACCCAACCAATTAATATATAGGTCAATTTGTCCGTTAGTATTCTCATACCTTGAGAACCACAGTACAGATTATGAAGCGCTTTTCATAGATAGGTATCCTCTTAAGTTCAGGTTCCTAGAGGAAGGTTTTAGGCTATGTAAATATCCAGGGACATGTATAGTTCTGTGACGATTGAATGCTACATAAATATATGATGCATGTGGAGTTCAATTTTCACGTCTAAATACTGGTCAAAAATTACAATCCATGATGTACTTAAGTTTTTGTTATGTTAAAAACAGTCAAAGGTTCAGAGCCATACAGCCTTTAGTTAAAAATTACAATCCATGGTTTTTGTTATGTTAAAAACAGTCAAAGGTTCAGAGCCATACAGCCTTCTTATATTTTTTATTAAATTTGTATAATTATTTCTTTATGTGTTCGTTTTAAAAGTTTCGGATGGCATGAAAGAGATAAAGTGTTTTTCTTTTTTCTTTCTTTCTAAACGTTCAAACAGTGTTTAATGAAAATTGGTAGAGGGTAGACCCGGAGATAAGTAGGTAGGTATTTTTATTTCAGGACTTGTGAGAAACTAAGGACAGCTTCGAAAATGATTGTCTCAATGATACAATACAGATTGATGCAAAATTGTCAAGAACTGCCAACATAAACCTATCCATGATTAATCTATACTAAAAATAATCTAAATAATAAATCTAAAATAAGCTTTTTACAATTGAAAGCCCAATTATTAAGAATAGTTATAAGCTATATAACATCACGCTACGATCCTTCAGAGCCGAGCAATAATAAAAAGAACGCTAAGCGGGAAGCATGTACCTATAGCACGGGCGAGCGATGCGACGCGGTATGGCAATGGATGACAGCGATCGCCCGATATAACCCGAGCAATACCGAAAAAACCGAACTATGAACAAATTCACCAAATACAATATGAAGTCCGTATTACGTATGTACGATACGTAATTTGTTTGATGATAAATTGCTTTACTGCGTTTAATATTTTTAAGTTGTAGATACCTATTACGGATTTCATAGAAATAAATACTTTTTAATAGGCTACTTTTAATCCCGGGAACGCGAGGGAACAGCTAGTTATTTTATATAGACTAAATGCTATAATTTTAAAAAATTTAGAGCACTTGTTTGAGATATTGAAGAAAAATTAAAGCTTTATTACTTAATTTTGGCATGAAAGTTGAGCAATATTGTGAGTGGTAGGGTTCTTAGTTTGCTATCAACAATGCTTGCTATGGGATAGCTTAAATTCATAAAATATGGTACTTATACGAATAGAGCCTTATACAGTCTGATAAACTTTTTTAAAAATCATATAAATATCTATGACTAAAATTTAGAATAATTTTGATTTCTATGTTGTTACATTTGTGTTAATTAGTCTATATTCAAAATTTTGGATCTTTTGCTCAAGTAATTGCAAAAATATTAAAGGGCAAAAATGAAATATTTCACCCTCTATAACATTGCATTGCTAAATAGTATTACAAAATGCTTTAGGATTCTTATAGTGCTCGCTATGGGTAGCTTATAACCAGAAATTTGTGGTTCTGAAATCAATAGGAAAAGCGTTATACAGGTTGATGAAAAAAAATTAAAAAGGTCATAAAATTGTCTATGATTAAAAAGTTTAAAATTATTAATGTGCATATTGTTACAATTATGTTAGATGGTCTACACCCAAAATTTTTGATCCCTAGCTCATGTAATTGCAAAAATATTAAGGGGCCAAAATACAAATTCCGCCCTCTATAACATTTCATTGCTAAATAGTATTACAAAATGCTTTAGGATTCTTATAGTGCTTGCTATAGATAGCTTATTTCCAAAAAATCATGCTTCTTAGTTAAATAGTTCTTGCGTTATACAGGTTGATAAATAAAAATTAAAAAGGTCATAAAATTGTCTATGATCATTTTTTTTTTAATTATTGACTTGCATGTTGTTACAATTATGTTACATGGTCTACATTTAAAATTTTGGAACCCTAGCTTAAGTAATTGCAAAAATATTAAAAGTCAAAAATAAAATTTTCCACCCTCTATAACATTTCATTGCTAAATAGTATTGCAAAATGCTTTAGGATTCTTATAGTGCTTGCTAAGGGTAGCTTATTTCCAAAAATTCATGCTTCTCAGTTGTATAGTACTTCCGTTATACAGGTTGATAGAAAATAATTTAAGGTGTCATAAAATTGATAACTATGAAAAATTTGAGAAACACTGGTTTGAATATTATTTCAATTGTATTAAATAGTTTATATTCCAAATTTAAGGTCCCTAGCTTGAGCCATTACAAAAATATTAAAGTGCAAAAATTGGATATTTCACCCTTTATAACTTTATGCCGCATGAAAAGTTTGAGAAACTTAACAGTACATTTCAAAACAAATACTGTAAAAAGCTTATATTCCAAAAATCAAGCTTCTGCTATGAATATTAACTGAGAAAAACAGGATGTTAAAAGTAAATTTTCAACATTTTTACTTTGTCTATGGGCAAAACTTTGACAAACATCAAATTGAAATTTGTAGTATTTGTATAGCATAACGCGTATACGAAATTTCATTTGCCTATCTTCAGCCGTTGCAGAGATATAAGAGTTTGAAAAATGCATAATTTCCATCGGTAATATCTTCCTCGAAGAAAAAAAGTTTGAGAAACGCCGAAAACATATTTTAGCAGTATTATTAAACTACCTACAATATAAATTAAGAGTTTGTAATATTCAAACTCACAAAGTTATCAAGGTTTAACGGAAACAAAGCAAATCCCTTATTTTTTTAAATTTTCCTCCCATAGACAAAAGTTTGAGAAACGCTCGCACCCATATCTAATATTTTTTACTGAAAAAGCTACGTTAAAAATTTCAGACTCCTAGACCTTATGGTTCCAGAGATATTAAGATTCTTAAAATCGCACAAAGGGCCCGTTTCCACCACTGCGGAAAGGAATTTCGAAAAATCGCTTCTTAAATGGGGTCTACGTGACAAAATCTATGCACATGCCAAATTTCACATTAATCGGTTCAGCGGTGTGGGCAGGGGGATGTTTACCCAAAAAACCGCTACTCTTTTATATAATAGATTATCATTTCATAAACTACATATAAAAAAAATCCTCGAGGCGTGTGCTGCTGCCAATCAACGGCAAGGTTCCCAGAAGGCTGGCAGCGTTCCCTCTTCGGGTGGCCAAGCTAACGCTTAGATATCTTTCTTATATTTTTTGTTAGAAAGAGACATTATGTTAAAGTGAGATTAAAGTTTATTTTGCCATTAACATAATCGAGGCCAATGTAAAATATTTATCTAACTATACATATATTTTACTGGATAAACTGAAATCGCAAAAATAACTTGCTCGAACTAACTGTATTAAAATACGTTAGACCTACAGTTAAAGTTGATGAGTACCTACTACCACATGAAATGCTGCTAAATCTTCTAGAACTAGGTATATGAAGACTTTCAAATCCTAGGAATTATGGCTAAAAAGGGGCGGAAAGCTAGTATACAGATAAAATCAAATAAAAAAAGTAGGATCTCAGTAACTGAGTGTGAATAGACAGAAAGATTTTATCTCACTTAGACAGCGTAAAATCCTTGAACTGTACGACCGGTCTACGTATCTTTTGGTGATAACCGTAATGAACACCATTAATGATTTCGGTGAGCCCTTTTTTTAACCCCCGGCGAAAACAGGGATGTTATAAATTTGTGTAAAGTGTGTATCTGTGTCTCTGTCTGTGTCATCATAGCTCCTGATTAAGTTCTTTTGTTTGAATAGTCTTAATCGAGTGTTCTTAGTATCATTATGTATCATGAAAATCCTCTTGAAGAACATCACCTCTTTTCTAGTATGTTTCGGTGATTTTTAATTTTAGTTATCAATACTTTAATGATGTGAACGCAAGTTCTACGAAATGAATCATATATGTAACAATAACGACCGTAAAATATTCATTCATTATTTTTATTCTCAGGGAAAAGGTTTAACAAAAGAATAACGCATGAAATAATTTTTAGAACAACCACTTTACGATGAAACAATACTGACGCATTCGGACTTAAGGTATTACCAAAGAATAAATAATATACTACGTACTAGTATTACGAAACTCAATACAAATATGTCAAATTAGATGAAACCTAATTATGAAGTTGCAAATATGGCGAAATTAACCCCTCAGAACTTATAGAGAACAGAAATTATAAATTATTTAATAAATCAGAGTATTATTGGTATTATTAGCTAACTTTTCATGATAATGTCTAGAGTATGAATTTTTAACAATTTTTTTGTACGTTTTAATTTAGTAGGTACTACGTCGTCAGTTTCAAGCGCTTACGAGTCGTATTTTTTTATTAGCAACTAATAAGAGTTAAAGCTACATACGTATATCTTTGAAAATCTCTCTATTTACGAAATAAACTGTACATATAAAAAAAATCCTCGAGGCGGCCGCTGCAGCCGATCAACGGCAAGGTTCCCAGAAAGCTGGAAGCGTTTCCTCTTTGGATGGCCAAGCTAGCGCGTTGACGGAAAAAGTTCCCCACCCGTCTGTCCCCCGAGGCCTCAATATACCTATATAATATCAATCATTATACAATAATCAATCAACATACCTAAGTCTCAGGAGCCTAGGTACACACAAAATTCAGTTTCGGACTGACAGACTTTCTGTGTCACTATTCACATAATCATTTCACTTCACTGGTGCACTATTTAACTTTATTAGACAGACTGGAAATACACGATTTTATGAAAATATAACGAAAACAACGTCCCTTCGCAAAGACAGTCTGATAACAAATAATTTATGTAAGAAAATCTTAAATTAATATAGTTTCTTACAATAATCGCCTCTACTCATTTTCATGGCTAATTGACGGATTATGTTGTATTTAATGGATTATGATCAATTAGTAATATAAATAATATTAAAGAGGATTTTTGCATGTAGGAGGTAATCCTCTCAACTAATCCTATTCTGAAAATTCAATCATTAATAGAAGGCTATATTATCCCGGGAACGAATAGAAATAATTATTCTATAAATAAGAAAATTAAGAATGAAAAATAGTTATTTTTTGCGCGCCAACCGACGCAGATTATCAAAAATTACAATAAATAAGAGAAAAAATCAAAATGTTACCTATGTACCTACAAGGCTGTATGGCTTTGAGCCTTTGACTGTTACTTTTAATGTAACTAATTAAAGACGAGGTATATCGAAATATATGTACGTTTGTCTCCATATAAACTTGTATTAAAAACATTATTTATTGAGTTTATTGCCGGCTCTTCTGATCAAATCCAATTTTTTAATAATGTCCGAGGAAAATTCTCATTAGAAAAAACATTGGCTAATTTACCTGCCCGAAAAAATTCGGGAAATCGGAAAGAACTTTTTTTCTATTTTTTTCGATTTTTATATGAATGACAACTTATAGCTGTAAATAAACATGTACGTAAAAAAAATAAAAATAAATTGTTTTTTTTGTATTTGATTTATAAAGTTATGGTTATAAGCACTAAGATTAAGGATCTGAAGATAAATGAGCAGCCATCCTGTTGAGCAAGTTTAACTGAAGAGTTTTGGATTGGTCGAATTAAGCCAAGTTGTGTTTACAAGTGGACCACAGACTAACAGCAAACAACAAACAAGTCAATAAGTTTAATTCAAAATGCAGAACGCTTTAAGTATGCATAATATATATATATATAGGTATTATTCCAATGGTATCCGCCCCGCTGCCGCGGTGTCGCTGACGCTTTCCCGGAGTAAAAAGTACCTACTATTTTTTACTACTCTTTATGTTAATCCAAGGCTTGGTTTACCCATATGCCAATATTCAATGATGAAGATGTCCACTGCTGGACAAAGGCCTCTCCAAGGATCTCCACTGATCTTGCGTTACCCGCATCCAGCGGTTTCCCGCGACCCTCACAAGATCGTAGGTCCACCTTATGGGGGATCTGCCTACGCTGCGTCTTCCGATTTGTGGTCTCTGCCCCAGCGGCCGTCGGCTCTACGAGTGATGTGCCCCGCCCACTGTCACTTCAGTTTAGTAATTCTTCGGGCTATGTCGGTTACTTTGGTTTGCTTGCGGATCTCATTCTGATTCGATTTCGCAGGTAAACTCGGAGCATAGCCCACTCCATTGCTCTTTGGGTGGCCTTCTTATGAGGACCATCGTAAGCGACCACATTTCAGCTCCGTAAATCATCACTGGCCTGGCAACACGCACTACTCGAAGACTGACTGCGCGGTATTTGGGACGAGAAGATATTACGTAGCTTCCCGAACGCTGTCCAGCCGAGTTGGATTCAACGATTGACTCCAACCTTTACTTGAGTGGGTGCAACATAGACGTTCGACATGATTTTCGTCTTATCCATGTTCATTTTTAAATCCACTTGTTGAGATGCTGAGATCATCTAGCATTGTACCGAGGTCTTCCAAGGAATTCAACGTTTCAATTAACAAATTGTATTTTAAATTTTAACATAATTGAAACCCAAAGTATTTTGTTTGTTCGTGTGTATTTATATCATACAAGCTGCACTTTATGCGAAAAATCTCTAGTTTACATCGAACTACGTCTCTCTAAAGATTATCCAAAGTGCGAACGACAACATGCAGCAGAGGATAGACAGGTTTAATGCAATTAACACTGTACCCTATCCAATAAACCATAAAAGCAGAGCTGGATAATCTACTTTAAACATTTTCCGGAAAAATGTGCATATAACCCGACTTGAGCTGCAGACCTTTGAAGCTTAATATTAGAAGACAGTTTTTCTCTATGGTTTTAGAGAGCTTTGACAATATATGAGCTAATTTCATTTACGTGGGATATTGATGTCTTTCTTCTATCTACGTTTTTAATAAAATAACGTATTTTTGCACGTGACTTGCTAAAGGGATATAAAGTGGTTATAACATTGGTAAATCTTCGTGGAAATCATACTTTATAAACATTCTAAGAATTGTTTAATCATTTTATTTTCCAGAATATAATGTAACCTTTTAATTCAAAATGTAGATTTAATATTTTGTTTTAAATAGGATTTAGGATTTAATTTAAATTTATTAAACATTAAATAAATTACTCCATCCAATATTACCTATTTATAGGCTAGGTTTTCATCTAAATCCACATAGCAATACATGGTTATATAATTAAAAATACTTTGTTTTATTCAAATAGGGTTGTGTTTGACCAATGACCATAGTAATTAGATACCGGTGAATACGTCTATTTCATGAGATAATTTTTTTGTTGATGATTTCTTTTGTTTTCATGATTTCAGGTTTGGTTAAAGTTGTTCATAATGATGAGAACAATAATCCCTAAAAATTTCGACATACCAAAAAAAACATCCAGTAAGTATATTTTATTACAATAAACAAAATCGATTAATTTCAACGGAAATTATATGAGTAACTTTTTTCATAATCAATTAGATGACATGTCTAGAACACTCAAATCACAATTGTCACCTAATTCATCCTATGTGAAAGCAATGATAAAAAGCAAATAGTAGACTCAAACAGACTGGCTCCGCTCATGATCGAAACTATAGGTCAAAGTGTACTTTGAAGTACCTACTGGCCTGGTTAAGCGAGTACTCGGAGTACACAGTACTATAACTGTGTTAGACTATTCGGATTCTGCTATTTACTTACCTCACGGCTACCAGACTCAAGGTGAAAATTTCGCCAAGCACTTATTAACGTATGATATCCTAGTATTTTTAGCTGTTTTCTGAACAAATATAAGTTTCTTCTGCCTTTTTTTGGACCGGAAGAAAACAATTGTAAATATCAATAGTCTAGTAAAGGTGGGACACACATTTTTTATTAAGACTAAATGGAATTCATTTTATAAACTTTTAACAAAAAATAGAACTGCCTTTATAAGCATAAAATAACTACAAAAATAAAACCGCCTTCAAAAGCAAACGACTATGTAGGAACTCTAATTTGACACTGTTTTAAAGTCAGCGAAAAAATCTGCAGCACCATGATGTTTTACACACATTCGCTTATGTTTTTTAGTGCTTTTGAAGGCGGTTCTATTTTTTGTTAAAAGTATTTCATTTTTCAATTTTCAGTTTCTTATGTTTTGTCACTGGCCTATGATAAGCATATTAGCGTTGTACCTTCCATCATCACATCAAAGAATACAACTAACGGTTTATATGTACCTATAATATTTAAAGAATTATCCCCTAACTCCTAATCGTTAAGGAGTTGTACCTTCCATCATCAGTTCAGCAACACTGACTACCAGAAAGTATATGAAAAAATTGTAAGTGACTACTTTTTAAAGAGAAAGTATACCCTTTCAAACAAAAAAAATATTTAGCCGAATATTCTCAGCGAATGCAACCATCCGAAGAATCTGACCTATTTACAAATGCCTATGACCTAATACCTACATCCATTCAAAATCATCTCATAATACCCATTCAAATCTGCAGGGCTATTTTAAAACACTAGGATTCGACATCGGAAACGGATTCGAAAACTTCCGAGACGAATTTCCGCAATTGCTATCCGATTGCTATATAAAATAGCTTTTCGACCACTAGTTCGGAATGGAACAGAATCAACATCTGAAAGTTTTCTTTTCCGATTCCGATTTCGAATCCGTGTGTTTTCGAGTAGCCCTGCTGTGTAGCTTCCACGTAACATTTCATTTGCCTAAAGTATGGAATATTTAGTTCATTCGTATTTGCATTACCGTACGCTAGATTAAAGGCTTATTTACCTAACGTGAAGCTTTTAGAGAAGTAATTTTAATGTAGATGCAGTTAGATCTGTAAATTTCAGATTTGATTACATACAGTTTTAGTTTAAACGTACGTTATTTGGTTTTCATATATCAATATGATTAATAGTTATGCAGCTCGTTTGTTAAGCGTATCATTTGAGAATTTAAGCAATATTGTTAAATGTAATTCATATAGGAATATACGACAGCCTCGTACGCTGGATTAAAGGCTTATTTACCTACTGAGAGAGGGCATTTTAGAGAGATGTAGTTGGATTTGTTTATTTTAAGCGCATAATTTCGAATTCCTATGAGGTCACAGGGTACCGTCAACGCGTTAGCTTGGCCATCCAAAGAGGGAACGCTGCCAGCCTTCGTGGAACCTTGACGTTGATCGGTAGCAGCGGCCGCCTCGAGGAAACTTTCGATGTAGTTTGTATATTTGGTGTAAATAATTGTAAATATTGTATACATCTATGTAATTTTAATATTTTTTGGTGAAAATATGACTCATATTAATCATTAAGCGTTTCCGAATTTGATATCATATAATTCATTTTTTCTGCATAAAATTGCATAGACACATTCATCAGTCGAGCCGTTTTCAAGTGACCATCGTTCATACAAGCGGCATTTTATCTATACAGAAATATATCTAGGTTTATTTATCAAGACAATAACACTAAAAGCGTACGTTTGTTTTATATGTAACTTGTTTTTAGTCCTGAATTTTTCGCACCATAAAATCCATTCCAATCACTTAGCGGCGTAATATTAGACGCTGGATTTTACCGGTAAAATTAACCGCGCAGTAAATAGTCAGTGAAAATTTTATACAATTTATAGTGAAAAATGTACGTGGGTTGCTGAAAATTTGATAGGAAAAAAACTTGATTTCAAATATTCTCTGCGTTGTGATATAAGTATTTTATTACAGCCCATTTTCACGTAAGTACCTATATATAGGTACACAAGTGTCAAAGTATTTTTAAAGAAGAGATTATGACTAAAAAAATCTAATTAGTCCGTCAGTTAGATTACCAAAAAATATAGGACACAATATTTTTTCTTTAGTTCAGAAAACAAAAAAAAACCAAGATTTTAACGCACTGTGCTAAAATCGCGTGGCGTCACGTCCCTGTATAAAGCGCACTACTTTTTACATAGAAATGACGTCACATACCCATTCCTGATTTTTGATGCGACTTAACTTTGTAATTTTTTATTGATTTGATAAAATAAAAAAATATTCATTCCAGTCAAAATCCCTATAATAATTTCTATCGATTTAAGGTCATAAAATTATCGCCATACCTACATAATATATTGGAGGTGTTATACTACATACCTATACTTAAAAATACAACTAGATAGATCCCATTACTCTCGCCCAGGTTGCAGCCGACTCAGCTCGACAAAACGACGACACACAAAACACTCAACAAAACCGACTTCCTCGGTATCGGCGAGGTACGTCGCGACGTCCTACCCAGTCTCGTCCTGTTCAAGTGGCCCGAGCTGCTCCCAGTAATCCGACCGCCCCTAATTAGTCGTAACTCGTACTATGTCTCCCCCTCCCCCCGGTAACGTCCTGAGCCGAGGTCCGTATCCCACAGGGGGTGCCCTCAGGCGCAGTTACCTAAAATTGTTTTTGTCCGGTTGAGAGCCCTCTGCGCTCACCGAGTTGTCCGCGTAAGGATATTATAGCCACCTCTGTCTAACACCTTTATGTCCTTTCAAAAAAACAACTAGATACATCACAACCAGACTTACAAACAGACTTCATGCATGTAAATGTTTGTCCTGGATGGGAATACCAATCATGTCAACCAAATAAATAAATGTTATACCTACCTCAAGATATTGGCTAGACTAACAGTTTCCGGTAACTCAAAAGGCGGTTAGTTAGGTTTCCAGCGCTTGAACTAGTGAAGATTGATCGATTTGATTCACTCGACTAACGACTCGATCAGATAGACGAAGGTACTAACAGTTTGCACAACTAATTGTTTACTTTCAATTTATTTGTATCGTTTCGTTTCAATCTAAGTTGTTACGTATATTTTATTTATTTATCAGGATATCCAACAGCATGAAAAGTATATCTAGGTTAAGGGTATACCTTCGGTTGGACCGCGAAATTCAAATTTTATCACGTTTTTTGCTAACATTTTCATGAAATAGTCGTATATATGTCACTAATATACCTTGGAGGAATATGTTGATGTTATTAATCAGTAAATATACTACCATTCCAAAAGAAGCCTTGCTGAGTTTCTTGCCGGAGTCTTCTCAGTTCAAGTGTATTCCGAACCGGTAGTAGAGTCTATTGTAAAACTGTAACTTTTGACATTCATAAGTGCCTAAACTGAATAAATGAGATTTGATTTTGATTTTGATTCTTCTCGCAAATAACATGTTGATAACTTACGACCTATAACTGAGCTGCAATTAGCAAAAAACTTGATAAAATTTGAATTTCGCGCTCCAACCGAACGTTCTCCCTTAATGAAACATGTTCAATATATAAAAGCCAATGACAGGATATCACAACAAAAAGATACATGTTATCAAGCTAGAGTGTGCCAATCGTGTGTCGCCTATCATTCAATAATCATGTTTTAGTATTTAAACTCGAAATTATAACAAATAACTTAAGATTTAAACATAAATAAATATAACTTAAGGGTAAACCTTCGGTTGGAGAGTTAAATTCAAATTTTATCACGTTTGTTGCTAATTGCAGCTCAGTTATAGGTCGTAAGTTATCAACATGCTATTTGCGAGAAGAATGGTAGTATATTTACTGATTAATAACAAAAGAAATCATCAACACATTCCTCCAAGGTATATTAGTAACATTTTCATGAAATAGTTGTATATGTCAGTAATATACCTTGGAGGAATATGTTGATGATTTATTTTGTTATTAAACAGTAAATATACTACCATTCTTATCGCAAAGAATACGTTGATAACTTACGACTTATAACTGAGCTGCAATTAGCAAAAAACGTGATAAAATTTGAATTTAACGCCCCAACCGAAGCCTCCACCTTAACTAAACTATACTACTAATATTATAAACGTATAAGTTTGTATGTATGTTTGTTGCTCTTTCACGCTAAAACTACAGAACGGATTTGGATGAAACTTGGCACATAGATAGATCATACACTGGAATAACATATAGGCTACTTTTTATCCCCGGAACGCGAGTGAAAGCGCGGGGGACAGCTAGTATACAATAAGCGTTGGATAGAATAGAAAGATTTTCCAAATACGTGGCTCCGCGTGTTCATACCTACAAGACTAGGTATATGTATAACCAATTAGGTAGATGTTATAAATGCGCCTTTGAACAATCAGCATTTATTCCATTGTTCCAAGGCAGAAGAATTACCTTTGAAAGCTTTTTGCAACTAGAATAGATATTTAACTAAGCTGTACGGATTTAAATAATATTTAGACACGCATTAAAATAGAAAAGGTATAAATTTTTAAGTATACCTATTTATTAGGTATATGGGTTAATAATATATTTCATTGAAATTAAATAAATTAAAGGTAGTTGTATAAGTTCCCATGCAGTATTATTAAATATATGTATTATGATTCAGTATGGTATGAATTAATTAAACGATTAATTATAGCGTCCGCTCGTGTGTTAATCATAGTACTAAGCGCAGAGTTCAATCAAATGTTTATTTTTATCTCTATAGTAATTTTCACTGAAATGTATGTCTTATTTATATTTTTTTATTACTATACACGCATTTTAAATTACCTCATTTTTAAGGAGATGATAGCTCAGTGGTAGTGACGTCGGATGGCATGACGAAGGTCGTGAGTTCGAATCCTACATTGAACTTGAGCTTTCGGTGAAGGAAAACATCGTGAGGAAACCATAGCACGGTGGTAGGGTACTATATAGTACCCGTCTGCCTGGCTACCACCCTCAAGTTGAAAATCTGTCGCCAAGCACCTACCGGTGTGTTCCGGCAATTGCACTTGAGAGCCAGTTGCCTTCTTGGCATTGTAACAGGTCGGAAACACATTGGTATATACCTCTGGTATTGCAAATGGCGATAGGCGACCGCCTGTCTGCTTGTCAACCTTCTGACAAAAAAGAATTCACTGGTGCACTCAGCTTGATCTTTATTGTGCCTAATAAGTATATTTTTGCTAGTTCTCTCCACATTGTTCTTAGTATGTTACTTTGATACCACTTAGCTCAGTTACTGATGGGCTTAAACCAGTCAGACGTCGCTGTCCGTATTTGGCCCAACAATTTTGTTGGCATATGGGTTTTGTTTATAACAAGTAGTTTCCGTTACGCTTTTAAATTTCAACCTCGACAGGAAAATATAAAAATTATAATAATAACGTTTTTAAAGTCAATAAGGACAAGATTCGCCTGCAAAAGAGTTGCTATTCACGACTTTCCTAGATTTTTCCTTTTTTTTTATTTGTCAGTGACGTCAGACTGGTTAACTTGATGTGCTTATATTTACCAATAACTAATTGACAGGAAATTGAGAAGTCTTATTTTTACGTCACTGACCCAGAAGGGTAATGTTTTTCGCGCGTATGTATGTAGGTACCTATGTTTGTATGTCCGTTCCATTGTGACCTCCTTTAGCATAAACGACTGAACCGATTTCGAAGCATGATATAGGTATCGTTAGATTCTCTATTATTGTGCAAGTGTCAACTCACTAGGTAGGTAAGTATATTATAAAAAATCTAAATGGCGAATTGCAGGCGCCAAAAGTTTACGTGTTAAAAAAAGTATCTCTCTAACCTATTCAGTAGAGTCTCAAAATAAAGTGTTTTAAAAGGTGATTACAAAAATATACATAAATTATTATGTTAAAGTTACTAATTAGAAATGACAATTAAAAAGAAGAAGCCCAACTTTTTTTTTATTAGACTTGTTTACCATACATACATAATACTTACCTACATTATTTTCAGATATCATTATTGCTTTATGCTTTTCAACTGAACATCAGTGCAACTATAGGTCGTAATTTAATTAACAAACGCGCTACCATCGTGTGTTTGTAACGCTAGCAAGCGAGCCAATCGAGGAATCATATCTCTAACTAACCGACTAGACTTCACACAATGTCGGTTTTGTCCTACAATTGGTCCTATCTATCAGGTTTAATAGATACAGATAACACAATTGCGGTTCTAACGTGTCCTATGGACAACGCTTCATGAATCTATCAACATGTTTGTCTATACCTGATTTCAGACACGCATCGTGTTGCAGATCATTGAACGCATAATTGGAATAGCAATGGTGATACATGGTGTAGTTAAAGAGGTTAGAGATTAGATATATTTTAAATACTAGCTGCTCCGCGCGGTTTCAGTTCGGTCTCGCGTTCCCTGGATAAAAAGTAGCCTATAACCTTCGGGAATAATGTAGCTTCCTATTAGTGAAAGAATTTTTCAAATCGGTTCAGTAGTTTCGAAGCCTATTCAAAGCAAACAAACAATCAAATCTTTCCTCTTTATAATATTAGTATAGATATTAATATTTATTTATTCTTTTGTTATTTAAAAAAAATACATTCTGTCAAACTAAAATTAGTAAATACATGTACACACGGCCACAGATCAAGCTACACATGTTTGTTGCAAAATAGCGCCTATTAAAACCGCATAAGGTGCCGCAGTGTGTAGCTTGATCTGTGGCCGTCTGTACATAAGAATTATTTAAATTAAGGTTACATGAAGCTGAGCTAAGAATACTATATTATTGGCGAAATAGGGTCATAAATATCCAAGGATTCTGATTACTACATAAATATTAAGTTAAATTAAAAAAAGATTGCGTCAACCCTATCCTTAAGTGGACTGATTAGTCGTTAATTCAACTGAAGGTCAGAGGAACAGCGACTGCGCGTGCGCATATCTCTTTTATTGCTTTAATAAACGTTGACATAAATAAAACACTATTCCGTTTACAAACTCAATGGCCATCAATACATAAAAAAAAAATGCATAGACACGCCCACTTAGCTTACTATTAAGGTTGTATAACTAGCGACCCGCCCTGGCTTCACACGGTTCAAAACACACCTAAACCTTCCTCATGAATCACTCTGTCTATGGGGAAACCTGCATGAAAATCCGTTCAGTAGTGTTTGAGTTTATCCCGAACAGACAGACATACGCGGCGGGGGACTTCGTTTTATAATAATAAGTACCTGATTGACCGAGCTTTGCTTGTTTTTTTTTAAAAACGACCTTTTCTAAAACCTAGCTAGATCGTTTTTTCTCCCCCGAAACCCTCTGCATACTAAATTTAATGAAAATCGTTGGAGCCGTTTCCGAGATTCAGAATTTCTCGTTTAAAGGTATTATTAGATATGAAAGGAGTATATTATTTTCTATCACGATCAATCAATTACTGTGAAATACTAATCAGATAACTTTATATACTTAGAGTACCTACGTAAATATTTGATGTTCATAAAATATTCACAATACAAAACGGATCGTTTGCGAGGAATTCAATTCATTGGGTTCAAAATAAATTAATTAATTACAAGTTTCTTCTACAATAATTTATAAAGATTTATTGAATTTTTGTTTGTAATTAATAAACTCAAAAACTTCTGGACTGATTTAAAAAAATATATTAAGAATCCTATATTATCACTGAGTAACACATGCTATATTTTAATTTCCTAAATATAAGGGATATCTAGGAACACTCCAATAACACGCGGGTCACGGGTGAATGCGGATGCGAAAAGTATAAATGCATATATAAAAAGAAAGCGTGACTGACTGATCTACGAGTATCAACACACAGCTCAAACAATAGGACCGATCGGGCTGAAATTTTAAATAGCTATTATATCATAGGCATCAGTTATGAAAGAAAACTAGTAATTTATACAATTATGGTGTGTGTTTAGAGACTTATGATAATAGTACCTACGGGGTTTTGTGGAAATTTTTGCGTAATGAATCCAATATAAGAAAGGCTTGGGTGTAGCGCTCGCTTTTGCAGGATATATTTAATGTAAATTTTGAACTTTATTTTAAAAAGAGTATTTGCTGAGTATCTTGCCGGCTCTTCTCAGCAAAAGCTACCTTGCGAACCGTGCATTAGAGTCTGACTATTTATAAGTGCCTGTGAAGGTCTATTTGAATAAATAATATTTCATTTCATTTCATTACCTACCTCGCCATATGACATCGAAACGGCGAACGAACGTTCATCACACAAGCTTCATCACGTCACGAGTCGTGTACGAGGTACCTAATTCCGATTCCGATCTCAATTCCGATGAGCGCGCTAGTTCCGACTAAATCAAATCCGATTCCAGGAAATAACTGCAGTACGATGTCCGGTCATTCAGCAGGCGTCCTATAATTGAAGCTGTTCTAAATTGGATCTAAATTTGAAATAGGTAAGGCTCGTGTATTTGAGAATAGTTAACATTCTGGATTTACAGTTTTAGAGTTCTGTACATGAAAAGGATAAAGGAACACTCGTGTCTGTCGTCCGCCTGTCACAGCCAATTTGCTCCGAAACTACTGCACTGTTTCTGTTGAAATTTGATACATATATGCAAATCAATGACACAAACGGGATGTTTAACGTAAATCAATTAATTTCAACACGAGGGCCTTTTGGGGGGTAAATTAGGATATTTAATAAACAATTTAATACTATATCGTGTGACATATCAAAAGAAAGGGCTCGTTGTGAAAATCTCAAATATAGTTTCTAGATAAATAGTTTTGAAGTTATTTATGAAACAAGGAGAAAACTTATCATACCCCACCTAAGGAAACCCTATTTAAATGGTGTACTTAAAGTAAAATAGGAAATTATCTTTATGGAAATTGTGTTATTAATTTCATTTAAAATTTTATTTTCCTTATTTTAATTCATATTAGTATTTTAGATTAAATAATAATTACATAAATAAATACTTAAGAAATAATAATAATAAATAACTATAAGTTAGCAATAAAATGTTTCATAAAATTAATATACTTACGTTAATATACCCAAATAATTACTGGGATTCACAGATAGTATAAGTATATTTTGGAATAACGAGTTCGTATATTACTCGATACTCGTATATTCTTTGATGTACTTTTTCATGTAAGTGACAGGTGTCAGACAGAAGCTGCCCTCCGCCAGTGAGAGCCTAATTTCCGTCTACTAAATCCTGGCATACAATATTTTTTCTCGCACGCTATCCTATGTATATATTATTATTATGCATGTTTTTTTTATTGAAATATAAAAATAACATAAAAAGATGACAAAAACTTAAATTAATATCGGCCAAGAAATAACTAAACTACTAATTAGACAGCGAGCAGACAGAGATCGATATGTCCTGTGACGTCATAGGGCACTACGGCTACGGCTATTTAAACTATTCTGTTTTACTAGAAAGAGATAGATATAAATAACTTATATCTTAGTTATTTTTATCGTTATCCAATTTTATTTTTTTTACTGTTTCTTAAACGAATGAGCTTTTATTTTAAAGCGAAAAAATGCTTGTTATTTACAAATATTTTTGCTTAGTATAGTTATTATTGCCCTAGTCATTTACCAACTAGTTAATACGACCTAAATTCGGCTTCGGCAACGAATTTTTAACACCCTGTATATACATTTGTATCAATTACGTAATATTGTTCCTCTTGTTACAGTGAAACATCCAATAAAGAATTAAGGAAGGTATCTAGGAACGTAAAATAAACTGTGTCAGTGCATTTCACAGTTAAAATCTCAACCAATTAAGTCACGGGATTAAGTCGGCATGTGAATGCATGAGAATTGAATCAGACTTAGTGCTGATAGGGTCTATACTAATCATATTACTTTTAGACTTCACCGAACGTATTTACGGGTGAATAGGACAGGTAATGCATCTTTATCCAACCAATTGAATTTTTGAAATGAAATTGCGCATTGACCCCGATTCTGTTGTATACAAAGTAAGGTAATTTTGTCTCACTATATCTCTTTCTAATCATAAATTTAGGAAAGATAAAATTAGTCCTGTCAAATGAGTCCGATTTTTTGTTACGACTATTTCCCCGTAAATGTCAATGGCATAGACTAATTTTACAGCTTTAAATACTTACTTCCTAACCTTTGTTTTCAATCAATTAAAAAAGAGAGGTGACTTCTATTAGTTATTAAAGGCGACGATTTCCGAGAAATAAAATCTTAATTTAGAATCATAATTTCTCGGATTTTAAATTTTTAAAGTAACGTAATATTCTGCTGGAATTACCTACAACATTTACACCATGTATTCAATTTGAATGTTCTATTTGTGCAAAGATAGCCCTGTACCTAATTAGTAGTTGTAGAACAGTTTATTCGACAATTGGGAAGTTGCTGGCTCACCTACACGGTTTAGCAAAACACAACATGTAAGCGGTAGGTACTTATTTGTTTTTGGAGCACGGCGCTTAACAAATTCCATGATACACATGTTTACAGAGCACACGAACCCTGGCGGAGTTGCTGCTTGGGAAAATAGACTCTATTCTCTTATTAATAAAACATGAAGAGATGTACGCATGCGCTGTTGGAAACCCGCAATCGAGTAGTGACACGCCGCCAGTTATCGCCCGAAGCTAATTCGTCACCTTGAAATACGGTTTTTTATTTTATTTTTAAGTCGTAATTGAACAACCTCTTTTATGTTGTTTTCCATTATCAACATATAAAAAGGTGTTCAATTTAGAATGTTCATTGTATCGTAATAAAATTAAAGATATTAATTTCTGGTATTATTTAGTCTTATTTCTATGTAGTGCTCCATAAATTCAGCTAGGCAGAAAAGATTTGTCAGTCATGTAGTCTGGAATTAGGCTATTAAACTTCACAATAGTACGACCTCCCGAACCGAACCCCACGAATCTTAGGAATAAATAGGTATAGACCCTAAATATCAATGTAGGTATAGACCCTACTTAAATCGTTGACACTTTATTTTTAGCAAGGTTTAGGTTCAACTGAGATCTTATAAAGCATCATATTTAGGTATATGTAAATAGTAGTTTATGATACTGTTGCATAATAGGGGTTATTAAATACGAGTGTGAGTTTAAGTACCGAGCCGTAGGCGAGGTTCTTAATAGTATCACACGAGTTTTTAATACCTAATTATGTGCAGTATCATACAGTACTTTATCTAAACTCATATAAGTAATGTAATTTAAAACAATTGAAAAATCGATAGTATTACCAACTTTTCAAAAAAAAAATTGCTATTTTTGTGACATTTTTGGTCAAAATGATATATGTACGCAAAAACAATAAAATAAACAGACACAATAATCATATACCTAATCAAATCCGTGCTGCCAACTTCCAAAAATTCTTACCTCTAAAGTTCAAGTCAAAAATTTGTCACATTGTCATCGTCAAATTGAATTGATACTGATTGATTATACTATTGATAGGTCCAAAGTGTACTTTAATAGAAAAAAAGTTATTTTATAGCATTATCTTGGGAAAACAACTGTACTATAATGAATCATTATACACGGGTGTGCCTAAAGTGGGTCATTAAAGTACTGATTTTGATTTCATAATAAGAACATTACGATATGACAGTAGATAAAAAAAAATACCTACTGATTACACCGTCCGTAAACTAATACATACCTACTTACTTTATATTACTGCAGATTTTTCAATGGCTGTTAGATTTGAAATCAGAAAAGTTTTTGTATTGACTTAACAGAGGAATAGCGTATCCGAGATTTATCCAGCGATTGAAACAAAACGGGCCTTAAATAAATAATAAAAAACTTTTTGTGAAAACAATTTGACTAAATTACAATAAATAATTATCGTTAAAAATACTTACTAATTAAACAAACCTAAGGGTCGGTTATAGTCAAAGTTAATTTAACTATCACCATGCTTTGACCGTAGAGTCAGTTTGATGGTGATCGATCTCCCTCGGTCGGTTATGGTTTGGTTAAAATTGTAGTTAAAGTGACATGAGCAACCCAGTTTGCTTTCTTTCGGCGATGAAAGGTAACTATAACCGTAACCTAACTATAACCTTACTATGACCGCGCTTTATGCAACCGAACCTTAATGCTTTCAAACACTGCAAACAAAATATATTTACTAATACCCACCAATCGATAAAATATCGTGAGATGCATTACATTTTTATTTCACGTAAAATTCATTGTTAAAACGGATTCGGTTTCGGCAAACGGTTTTCGGTAAGGGTCTCTTTACACCCTGTATTTATGCACTGAACGTCATATTTCCAACTGGGCCGTATTATGTAGACTAACGAGTGGTTTTGGCTTGACCGGTGTAGTGAGGTATATAGTGTTTTACTTTACCACTGACGTTATACGAAATAGGTATATTGTGTTGTTCAATGGCTGAGCGAGAGAGAGAGCTGAGAGAAATATATAAATATTTAATAAATCTAGAATAGTTGGTAAGTCACTGGGGGTTTTGTACGTCTGTATATTTGAACACGCATTTAGGAAGTAGGGATTTGGATTTTCATGGAATTTACATATAAATTAATTAAACTTAGTTTTGTGTATTTATATGCTTTCATTGTAGCGCTGAGACCGCAAACATTTTAAGTTACTAGGTATTAGGTATAATAAATGAAATACTTTAAAATTATTGCAAATACTTAATGGTTAATTTAATAATTTTATGAACATTTTCAAAATAGAAGATCTTCTATTATTTAAATTAAAAAGTTTTTAATTTATTTAAAATTTAAAGTATCTTTAAGACCAGCTCAATGATACCATATTATTGGACTTAAATTATGTTTGTAGTTCCAGATCAATTGAAGACAGGGAGTGAGTCCAAATTGGCTTACTTTTGACCTAAACATACAAAACAAGTGAAGTTAAACAGAAGCTTATATAAAATACACGTAGAAGTCGTGCAAAAGTTTTTATGGAAGAAAATGTTTTCATGGTAAGTTGTTAGATTTACCTTCTATAGACGGAATGGTGTGTTAGGTAGCAATCGAGTGTACAAAATTGTAAATAAGGAATTTTAAAGGTTATTTTTTACATTTTGGTTTATGTACATTATTGGTATTTTCGTAGAGATCCCTATTTAAAAAAAAAAACCTTTATGAATAGCTATTATGGGTACTCTTTGATAATATAGTATTTTAATGGTGAAAGAGTATTTAAACCACTCCTGATTTTTTTGAAATTTCTCTTTATGTACTATATCCAGTCTGGCGTCGCTGTCCGTATTTGGCCCAACAATTTTGTTGGCATATGGCTTTTGTTTATAACAAGTAGTTTCCGTTACGCTTTTATTATTTTTAAATGTTATGTAAATTTCAACTTTGACAGGAAAATATAAGAATTATAATACGGGCACGTTACTTGATAACGCAACCTTTAAAATAAGTTGTTGTCTCCGATTGGGGGCAAAATGTATTGTCCCACATCGCTACCTTTGTGGTGACAGTGTTGAGCATCTCGGGCATCACGGCCTTTCGTGTTGCAGGAGTGCTGGGCGAATGTCGCGGCATGCGGCTATCAACGATCTCATCCGTCGGGCTCTTGTCACCGCTGGTGTACCAGCCGTTCTAGAACCGAATGGTCTGGTGCGCGAGGATGGCAAGAAACCAGACGGAATGACTTTGGTACCCTGGAGGGTGGGACGTCCTTTGGTGTGGGATGCTACTTGTGTCGACACCCTGGCTCCGTCTCACCTTCCAGTTACTTCAGTCACAGCCGGTGCCGCTGCCACCCAGCAAGAATATCTGAAGCGCCGCAAATATGCTACCATCAGTAATGGGTACATTTTTGCGGCGTTTGGAGTTGAGACGCTGGGGCCGTGGGGGACGGATGCTCATCATTTGTTTAAAGAGGTCTCACATCGTCTTATTGAGGCCTCACGTGACAAAAGGGCTGGCGTCTATTTAGGACAACGAATTAGCATTGCCATTCAACGTGGCAATGCCGCCAGCCTTCTTGGCACGTTTCCACAGGGCAGTGATCTGGGAACTTATTTTTATTATTATTTTATGATTCATTGTATTTTTAAATAATAAGTAGGTAGTTAGATTTAAGTTTAGTTTTAATTCATTTATTTAAAACTTATAAATATTAGGTATATATATTATTTCGTGTTAATATTTTAGTTGTTAGTTTGATGAAATAAAAAATAGATTAGTAGAATTATAATAATAACGTTTTTAAAGTCAATAAGGACAAGATTTGCCTGCAAAAGAGTTGCTTTTCACGACTTTCCTAGATTTTCTTTTTATTTGACAGCGCCGGCAGACTGGATATTAGTGTAGATTTAAATATAAATGCTGAATTAAAAATTAATGAATATATTGTAAAAAACATTAAACTGTAAAAACTGAAAGATAGTGACGAACGTTAGTATCGTAGTAGTACCTATATATATCTAATCATAAAATTCTCGTGTCACAGTGTTTGTTATGCACCAAAATCCTCCGAAACTACTTGACCGATTTTTATGTATTTTATGTATACTCGGTAGTAATTTTATCCCGAGAACGCGAGTGAAACCGCGTTGAACAGCTAGTAAAATATATTTTGATTGATTAAACCACATTAAATAATTATCTAACCATAATGATTCGGTAAACAATGTGTGCTGACCGACACGATTAAATCCTGCGGGGATTAAATATTTAAACCATGTTCCAGTTTATTTGCAGTTGAAATATAATGGCGAGGATATTTATTTTTATTATATATCTTTCATGGTTGGCAAACTTGAATGTCCTACACCACAAGGAGGACCGACCATCTTGTGAGGGTCGCGGGAAACTGCTGAATGCGGGTAGCGCAAGACCGGTCATCATGGAGATCCTTGGGGAGGCCTTTTTCCAGCTGTGGACGTCTTTCGGACATGATAATGATGAAAATTGAACGTGACAACTTTTTATGCGGTTATTCTGGGACATGATCTATCTATCAAGTTTTATTAAAATCCGTTTATGAGTAACTAGCATACCGCCCCGCGGTTTCACCCGCGATCTCCTTTTTTACCCCCTAATCCGATCTGTCTATATCGTAAGTAGCCTATATCACTCAGGGATAATGTAGCTTCGTATTAGAAAAACAAATATTTGAATCGGATCAGTAACTCTGGAGATTACGATCCGAACTTACAAACTAGTATAGTCTTATTAAATTACACGTGCCATTGTTTTTGTGGAGTAGCAAAAAAGTTTTATGAATTCTTAAAGTGAGCGAATATAAATAACAGAGTAAGGTTACGGGTGCAATGAACTGCGGGTTGCGGGGGTAGGGCACTTTCAAAATTACATACACTAACAACATACATGTAAATGACAAGTGATACCAACCATGGATCTCATGATAATTTACGCATTTAAATTTGACTAATATTCAGCATTTGTTGAGTGTACGAGTGGTTCCAGGGTATGATCTATCTATGCGCCAAGTTTCATCCAAATCCGTTCAATAGTTTTTGCGTGAAAAAGCAACAAAAACAAACTTTCATGTTAATAAATTAGTAGGAATGCTAAAGTTTGTGAGTATGGATGTTTGTTACTCTCTCACGCAAAAACTACTGAACGGATTTGGATGAAACTTGTAACACAGATAGATCATACCCAGGAACAATATATAGGCAACTTTTTATCCTGGAAAAACATACAATACCCAGGGCGGAAGCTAGTACTGTAAAAACCCTGTATTCCTGAAGTAACCTTGAAGCCTGTGAATTTTACAGTTGATCAGATATTTACTGGAATTTTCACAATTGCATTTTTAAATCTATCTATCTATCTATACTAATAATAAAGCTGAAGAGTTTGTTTGTTTGTTTGTTTGTTTGTTTGTTTGTTTGAACGCGCTAATCTCTGGATCTGCCAGTGGGATATGGAAAAACCTTTTTGCAATTGAAAGCCCATTTATTAAGGAAGGTTATAGGCTATAGAACATCACGCTACGACCCTCAGGAGCTGAGCAATGATAAAAAGAACGTTAAGCGGGAGCATGTATAGCATGGGTGAGCGATGCGACGCGGTTGTCAATGGATGACAGCGGTCGCCTAGGTAACAGTTTTTTGTTATTTTTAACTGTCATCAATAAGAGGTTATCAATTCGTCGGAAACTTTTTATATGTATGTTCCTCGATTACTCGAAGATGCCTGACCCGATTTGGAAACTATACATACAGGTGGTCACATGGTCACCAAGTCAGGGTCTGATGATGGGATCTTGAAGAAATCGAGGGAACTCTTCAAATTGTATAGGCACTAACAATGTTTTTCATATATTTTCTAAAACTATTCAGATATTTGCGTCTGGTAGTCGTCACATGTTGCTGAGCTGATGATGGAAGGTACAACTCCTTAACGGGTAGGAGTTAGGGGATAAATCATTAAATATTATAGGAACGATGATGGAAAGTACAACGCTAATATGCTTATCTTAGGTCAGTGACCTTGAGAGTCATTGATTACACATAAGAAACTAAAAAATTAAAAATAAAATACTTTTAACAAAAAAAAAACCACAAAGGCACTAAAAAGTATAAAATAACTATGTAAGAACTCTAATCTGATAGTTTTGAAGTCAACGAAATTAGCCATTGTTGTTGCATCATCAGATATTTATTGCTGCTACACTATTGACAGGTAGAAGGACGGCTCATTTCACTTCTAAACAGACCCTTACGGTATTTCTTGAAAAAGACAGCGTACGCTCTATACGTAAAAATGGACCATTGGGCAAGGTTTTACAAGATGCAAACCTAATAATATGGGATGAGTGCACATGACTCATAGAGCTCATCTAGAGGCTTTAGATAGAACTCTCAGAATTATAAAATGCACAAATAGCCATGGGTGGAATAACTTTGATGTTTTCTGGTGATTTCAGATAAACGTTGCCTGTTAGTGAAACTAGAGCAGATATTATTAAATCTTGCTTAAAATCTTCCTCATTATGAAAGTCTGTTGAATTATTGACTGTATACCAAAGAGAGGAGTCACTTGGGTAGAGGAAGCACAGATTTCCCAATAAAGCTCCATTTAATCGGGGATGGGAAAGTACCTGAATCAGATAAAAAAATAGCTATTGACAAAGACCTTCGTAAAATCGTGACCAACATTGAAGACCTGATCTGTAGAGTATATCCGGATATAGCCAATATCGACCAAAAAAACCATTAATGGATGTGTGAGAGGGCAATTTAATTTAATTAGCTGCCAGAAATATAAGCGTTGACGCCATCAACGACAAAATAATGGCTAAACTACCAGCCGACAGCGTAGTTTTCGAATCGGACCAGTAACTCCGGAGATTCGCGCGTTCAAACAAACAAACAAACTTTTCAGCTTTATTATATAATGCTTAATAGCTTTCCACCCGCGATGCCACCCGCGATATGTCAGTCAATTAACCAACTTCAAGCGGAGGTTAACAATTCGTTGAAATCTTTTTTTTCGTATGTTCCCCGAATACTCGAACGCCTGGACCGATTATGAAAATTATTTTTTGTTTGAAAGGGTATACTTCACAAGTGGTCCCATGGTCACAAAGTCAGGATCTAATGATAGGATCCTAGACAAATCGAGGGAACTCTTCAAATTTTATAGGCACTTACAATGTTTTTCATAAACTTTTCAGTTTTAAAATAGAATGCTAAATAGCTTTCCACCCGCGATACCACACGCGATATCACCCGCGATCAGTCAGTCAGTCAATTAACCAACTTCAAGCGGAGGTTATCAATTCGTCGGAATCATTTTTTTTTGTATGTTCCCCGAATACTCGAACGCCTGGACCGATTTGGAAAATTATTTTTTGTTTGAAAGGATATACTTCACAAGTGGTCCCATGGTCACCAAGTCAGGATCTGATGATAGGATCCTAGACAAATCGAGGGAACTCTTCAAATTTTATAGGCACTTACAATGTTTTTCATCATACTTTCTAAAGCTATTCAGATATTTGCGTCTGGTAGTCATCATCTTATGTTGCTGAGCTGATGATGGAAGGTACAACTCCTTAATGGTTAGGAGTTAGGGGATAATTCTTTAAATGTTATAGGAACGATGATGGAAACTACAACGCTAATATGCTTATCCTAGGTCAGTGACCTTGAGAGTCATTGATTACACATAAGAAATTCAAAATTGAAAAATAAAAACTTTTAACAAAAAATAGAACCGCCTTCAAAGGCACTAAAAAGCAGAAAATAACTATTTAGGAACTCTTATATGATAGTTTTGAAGTAAGCGAAATAAATCTGCGGTACCATGATATCGGTTCAAATTTTTGTTAAAAGTTTTATATATTTAGATTGGCTATTGGACGCTGATCAGTGTTATTATCACCATCGGCATCAGCGTAGGTATCAAAGTGACCATAAGAAAGATCTTGGGAAAAACGTAACCTTTTGATGGGTTGGTCTTCTGTACCAAATTTGGCATACTGGTTTCCATTTCGATATACTTCAAATACAAATGGGTATATTTGACCGGCTACAACTAACTCGCAGAAATGTAGAGTGTTGTAACATCTAATTTATACTTTTCTTTTGTCCCATGATTGTTGCCAAGACGGTCATGAGACATAACAGCAAATTCATCCCAATTGTTCGTCATATGCATTGCATTGCACCAAGCTTTTATGTGAGTTCAAAAGCAGTATTGATATCAACTTCGATGCAAATCACCCCCAAAATAACTTTCTACCCTTTTTTAACCCCGTTAGGCGATGAGTTTCAATAAAATACAAAACACGTCTTCCATCAATTATCTTAAAGAATGTTTATGCAAAATTTGAAGTAGATTGGACCAAGGAATCACGTTGTTCCATACAAACTTTGTCCCAGTTTTTCTAAGGATTTCGGAAGATCCTTTCTTATAGGATGCCTACTTCATACGAAGAACACACCCTCTAAATTTCAGGTCGCTACGATCAGCGGTTTAGGCTATGCGTTGATCCGTCAGACAGTCATTCAGGACAATGCATGTTAAATAGATATTAGACCACCAAATTTATGTAATGGTACCAGACTTCAAGTAAAATTTCTAGATTTCTGTCATAGTAGCGATTGGTTTTGACTGAGCCAGCAGTTGGGCAAACAGTACTGATACCTCGCATTCCGATGATACCCACAGATTTTCCATATAGATTTAAACGAATAGGTACAATTTCCTGTAAAATTACCTACCTATCGTCTGAAGTCAATATAAATAAAGCACAAGGACAAACTTTTAAGCATGTTGGAATATATTTAAGAGAAAACTGTTTTTCCCATGGACAATTATTATGTTGCCTTATCTAGATCAGGTTGCATAGCCTACTTTTTATTTGGAAACGCGGGTGGAACCGCGGGGGGCAGCTAGTACTAATAATAAAGCTGAAGAGTTTGTTTGTTTGTTTGTTTGTTTGTTTGTTTGTTTGAACGCGCTAATCTCTGGATCTGCCAGTGGGATATGGAAAAACCTTTTTGCAATTGAAAGCCCATTTATTAAGGAAGGTTATAGGCTATTAAACATCACGCTACGACCCTCAGGAGCTGAGCAATGATAAAAAGAACGTTAAGCGGGAGCATGTATAGCATGGGTGAGCGATGCGACGCGGTTGTCAATGGATGACAGCGGTCGCCTAGGTAACAGTTTTTTGTTATTTTTAACTGTCATCAAGACGAGGTTATCAATTCGTCGGAATCTTTTTTTATGTATGTTCCTCGATTACTCGAAGATGCCTGACCCGATTTGGAAACTATACATACAGGTGGTCACATGGTCACCAAGTCAGGGTCTGATGATGGGATATTGAAGAAATCGAGGGAACTCTTCAAATTTTATAGGCACTAATAATGTTTTTCATATATTTTCTAAAACTATTCAGATATTTGCGTCTGGTAGTCGTCACATGATGCTGAGCTGATGATGGAAGGTACAACTCCTTAACGGATAGGAGTTAGGGGATAAATCTTTAAATATTATAGGAACGATGATGGAAAGTACAACGCTAATATGCTTATCCTAGGTCAGTGACCTTGAGAGTCATTGATTACACATAAGAAACTAAAAAATTAAAATTTAAAATACTTTTAACAAAAAAAAACCACAAAGGCACTAATAAGTATAAAATAACTATGTAAGAAGTCAAATCTGATAGTTTTGAAGTCAACGAAATTAGCCATTGCTGTTGCATCATCAGATATTTATTGCTGCTACACTATTGACAGGTAGAAGGCCGGCTCATTTCACTTCTAAACAGACCCTTACGGTATTTCTTGAAAAAGACAGCGTACGCTCTATACGTAAAAATGGACCATTGGGCAAGGTTTTACAAGATGCAAACCTAATAATACGGGATGAGTGCACATGACTCATAGAGCTCATCTAGAGGCTTTAGTAGAACTCTCAGAATTATAAAATGCACAAATAGCCATGGGTGGAATAACTTTGATGTTTTCTGGTGATTTCAGATAAACGTTGCCTGTTAGGGAAACTAGAGCAGATATTATTAAATCTTGCTTAAAATATTCCTCATTATGAAAGTCTGTTGAATTATTGAAACTGTATACCAAAATGAGGAGTCACTTGGGTAGAGGAAGCACAGATTTCCCAATAAAGCTCCATTTAATCGGGGATGGGAAAGTACCTGAATCAGATAAAAAAATAGCTATTGACAAAGACCTTGGTAAAATCGTGACCAACATTGAAGACCTGATCTGTAGAGTATATCCGGATATAGCCAATATCGACCAAAAAAAAACATTAATGGATGTGTGAGAGGGCAATTGAATTTAATTAGCTGCCAGAAATATAAGCGTTGACGCCATCAACGACAAAATAATGGCTAAACTACCAGCCGACAGCGTAGTTTTCGAATCGGACCAGTAACTCCGGAGATTCGCGCGTTGAAACAAACAAACAAAGTTTTCAGCTTTATTATTTAATGCTAAATAGCTTTCCACCCGCGATGCCCCCCGCGATCAGTCAGTCAATTAACCAACTTCAAGCGGAGGTTATCAATTCGTTGAAATCTTTTTTTTGTATGTTCCCCGAATACTCGAACGCCTGGACCGATTAGGAAAATTATTTTTTGTTTGAAAGGATATACTTCACAAGTAGTCCCATGGTCACCAAGTCAGGATCTGATGATAGGATCCTAGACAAATCGAGGGAACTCTACAAATTTTATAGGCACTTACAATATTTTTCATAAACTTTTCAGCTTTAATATAGAATGCTAAATAGCTTTCCACCCGCGATATCACCCGCGATCAGTCAGTCAGTCAGTCAGTCAATTAACCAACTTCAAGCGGAGGTTATCAATTCGTCGGAATCATTTTTTTTGTATGTTTCCCGAATACTCGAACGCCTGGACCGATTTGGAAAAATATTTTTTGTTTGAAAGGGTATACTTCTCAAGTAGTCCCATGGTCACCAAGTCAGGATCTGATGATAGGATCCTGGACAAATCGAGGGAACTCTTTAAATTTTATAGGCACTTACAATGTTTTTCATCATACTTTCTAAAGCTATTCAGATATTTGCGTCTGGTAGTCATCATCTTATGTTGCTGAGCTGATGATGGACGGTACAACTCCTTAATGGTTAGGAGTTAGGGGATAATTCTTTAAATGTTATAGGAACGATGATGGAAACTACAACGCTAATATGCTTATCCTAGGTCAGTGACCTTGAGAGTCATTGATTACACATAAGAAATTCAAAATTGAAAAATATAAAACTTTTAACAAAAAATAGAACCGCCTTCAAAGGCACTAAAAAGCAGAAAATAACTATTTAGGAACTCTAATATGATAGTTTTGAAGTAAGCGAAATAAATCTGCGGTACCATGATATCGGTTCAAATTTTTGTTAAAAGTTTTATATATTTAGATTGGCTATTGGACGCTGATCAGTGTTATTATCACCATCGGCATCAGCGTAGGCATCAAAGTGACCATAAGAAAGATCTTGGGAAAAACGTAACCTTTTGATGGGTTGGTCTTCTGTACCAAATTTGGCATACTGGTTTCCATTTCGATTTACTTCAAATACAAATGGGTATATTTGACCGGCTGCAACTAACTCGCAGAAATGTAGAGTGTTGTAACATCTAATTTATACTTTTCTTTTGTCCCATGATTGTTGCCAAGACGGTCATGAGACATAACAGCAAATTCATCCCAATTGTTCGTCATATGCATTTCATTTTACCAAGCTTTTATGTGAGTTCAAAAGCAGTATTGATATCAACTTCGATGCAAATCACCACCAAAATAACTTTCTACCCTTTTTTAACCCCGATAGGCGATGAGTTTCAATAAAATACAAAACACGTCTTCCATCAATTATCTTAAAGAATGTTTATGCAAAATTTGAAGTAGATTGGACCAAGGAATCACGTTGTTCCATACAAACTTTGTCCCAGTTTTTCAACCCCTAAGGATTTCGGAAGATCCTTTCTTATAGGATGCCTACTTCATACGAAGAACACACCCTCTAAGTTTCAGGTCTCTACGATCAGCGGTTTAGGCTATGCGTTGATCCGTCAGACAGTCATTCAGGACAATGCATGTTAAATAGATATTAGACCACCAAATTTATGTTAAGTAATGGTACCAGACTTCAAGTAAAATTTCTAGATTTCTGTCATAGTAGCGATTGGTTTTGACTGAGCCAGCAGTTGGGCAAACAGTACTGATACCTCGCATTCCGATGATACCCACAGATTTACCATATAGATTTAAACGAATAGGTACAATGTCCTGTGAAATTACCTACTTATCGTCTGAAGTCAATATAAATAAAGCACAAGGACAAACTTTTAAGCATGTTGGAATATATTTAAGAGAAAACTGTTTTTCCCATGGACAATTATTATGTTGCCTTATCTAGATCAGGTTGCATAGGCTACTTTTTATTTGGAAACGCGGGTGGAACCGCGGGGGACAGCTAGTGAGAATATAATACTAGATTTGTAAGAAGGGTAAAATTCTGACGCAAAATTCTAATGCTAAAGGGTCCAGAATTATGTACTGAATCCAAAGAACTGAGTCCATAGATCTTCGTTTCACTTACCTGGTATAATGATTTAGGTTTGTAAGTTCGGATTTAGGAGGTAATCTTCTGACTTACAAATTAATGATCATGATTCCGTGGAAGCCATATTATCCCGAAGTGCTGATATACTACTTTTTATCACGTAAACGCGGAAAAAACCGCCGGAAACAGCTTGTTATTGATAACGTTATTGTAATGAAATACGCGAGTAATGTTAATAATAACTTATATTCCAACAAAGAAAATTACATTGATATTTTTGTTGCCAATTTTACGTAATGTAGATATAATTTTATTTAGCACAAATAATGTTTTTCTTGAAGTTAAATTATAGAAAGGCCATTAATTACATACATTTCCTTTGTAAGCTTTATTTATAAGGATCTTATGCTTTCCCGGGATAAAAAGTAGTTTATATGTAATTTCAGGGTATGATCTATATATGTACCAAATTTCATACAAATCCGTTTAGTAGTTTTTACGTGAAAGAGTAACAATCATCCATCATCGTCACAAACTTTCGCATTTATAATTCTAGCTTTCGCCCCGCGATCAGCGTTCCCGAAGGATCTTAAATGTTCCTGAGGGATAAAACGAAGACAATAATAACGTTGTAAAAAAATGACAATATAATTTTTTAAACTTTGTATGTTTGTCACGCTACAGATCCTGCTATAACTAAAACTAAAAGTTTGAAGAAAACCCCAATACTCACTAGAAAATTGGTGATCATTTCCAAACGACTGAGCGGATCGAAGAACAATCGAATAAGACACCTATCAAACAAAAAAAATATATAATCGGTCTATCCGTTCAGGACTTATGATGCCATAGACAGACACAGATACACACTACAAACTTATAAAGGAACCCTTTTTGCTACCAATACCTGTTGTACAAATGCAGGATTACGCTGCCCCATGCGTCGGATAGTTGAGTCCTATAATTCTACCTTCATAGACATTGATATGTTTACTTGTTTAATGGAAGTTCAACAACGTCTCTAAAAGTTGTTTTTTTTAATATATATTTTTTATGTTGGTAATTTATTTAAATTGTTGTTAATTAATTAATTTATGTATTTATATATTATTACCTCTAGAGGTACATTGTAATTTTTATATTATTTAAGTGTATTTGCGGATAATGCAGTTGGCTGCAATATTGTCACCATTTTATGAAATCTATTATTTTTTATTTTTGTATTTTGTAGCTGTTTTTTGACCCTAAATAAATAAATATATAACAACCCTCTCTTTTTTTCGGGGGTTAAAAACCGTGCAGTCACTCTGTAGTAATACCTAGTTAACATTCTTTTATAACCGTCTCACTCAGGGCGCTCAGGGCGCAAGCGTGGGTGTTGCAGTTCACAAATACAGTTCCAAGACACAAGAAATGCTATATCTATGTATGTAGATTTGTATAGGATTGTATTACTAGTAGAAGTTACTTTGTTTTGTACAAAAGTATTCGTGTTGCAATATGGAGGTAACCACAGTGCATTTGAAATAGGGCAATATTGTAAAACGGGGTTTTACAATTTTAGCTTATGATTTTGCGGAAACTAAAAGCTTCCCAACTGCGATATGGCGATGTCAAATATGTTTTGAAGTTTTTTCATTTACAGGCAGTGCTCTGCAGTTTTGTTACAGTCGTTTTAGGGCCGGCTACTCGTACATTTCAGTTAAAGTTATAGTTAAAGTTAACTTAATTATTACCATGCTTTGACCGTAGAGTCACTTTGACGATGACGGATCTCTCGGTCGGTTATGGTTACGGTTAAAATTTTAGTTAAAGTGACACGAGCAACCCAGTTTGCTAACTTTCTTTATTACTATGTATAGGCCTGTGTTTGGCCACAATCTCACCGTGGTCAGTGATCGGCCACATCGGCCGATGATGGTAAGCACACAAAGCCTAGAAAGGAACTGGCTCTCAAGTGAAGCTGTCGGAACACACCGAAAGGTGCTTGGCGACAGATTTTCAACTTGAGGGTGGTAGCCAAGCAGGCGGGCACTACAAAGTACCCTACAACCGTGCTATGGTTTCTTCACGATGTTTTCCTTCACCGAAAGCTCAAGCTCATTGTAGGATTCGAACCCGGGACCTTCGTCTCGGCATCCGACGTCACTACCACTGAGCTATCATCGCCTTAAAAAAAATATATCCACCAGTATTATTACAGTGAGACTATAATACTTATTACCTTTTTAAACATGAATTTATCGATAACGATAATAGCGCGGAATTCCGCAATGGAACAATTTTCTGCAGTAAAATTTTCACCGTACTAATTGAATAATCAATTGCGCCTGAAATGTGTCCAGTGTGTTATTTCTGCAATAAAAGCGATGCTTCGTTTACACTAGAGAAGAGTACATTAGAGAAAAGTTTACACTATTTATGTCAAATCATTAGATATACATAATAATACCTACTTAGAAATAGAAAATAAAATACTGCTACATTTTACAACAATAGACAATATAAATGAACATGAGAATATTTTTTTATTGCAGCAAAAGGACGAAGGCTCGCTCCGACGTTAAGTGCTGTTTTTCATCTTAGAAAAACAAGAGAAAAGAATGTGAGAAAAGTCTGATTACTAGTTTCATAGTTAATTTAATTGCTGATCTATAATGGTCACCATTAATTCCTCGACAATGACAATAACAAAGACTAATTTGACAGTTAAAATATTGTCTATTCTTTCCCTGTAAGAAAGAGAAGTGACGTGATTAGAATTAGTTTTGTTTTTAAACACTGCTAGCATCAATAACACTCACACTCGCGGTTTCACCCGCGCTACCGAGGTATCAAAAGTAGCTTGTGTCTTACTTCAGGGTGTCAGCTACCTCCATAGCAAATTTCATCAAAATTGGTCCAGCCGTTTGAGCGTGAAGAAATAACAAACATTCACACAAACTTTCGCATCCATATTAGTATTGTAAATACGAAAGTGACTCTGTTTGTTTGTTACTTTTTCACGCCTAAACCACTGAACCGATCGTGATGAAATTTGGCACGCAGATAATCTATGATATGGAAAAGGACATAGGCTACTTTTTATCCTGCTAACATGAGTGAAACCGCGGGGTATAGCTAGTTTATAATATGTAGGATTTTTTCTGGATTAAATCATTGACGTAAGCAAATTAATTTTAAGAATTTGCATCGAGAGCGAGAAGCTCCATACAAATTCCTAGAAAAGAAAGTTGTCGACTCTTGCTAACATCGATTCCATGACATTAGTCTATTTAGAAATGGCATAATCTATTGCTGTGACAAAATATCGCAAATCGTCTGCAAGAAACGCTGAATTTGGGGGGTGCGTCACCCGAGGCCCGAGGCCCCAACCCGTCGGCGTCGCGGGCACCTTACCAACTCCACAGGTCATCGACTCGTATAGGTCGATGAGTCAAAGAACGGCGCGACGAAAATTCATCGCTAAACCGTATTACCGCGCATCTTGCCCGCAAGAGGGTGACATTCGTGGCATTTTATTTCCATTCCATATTGAAAATACCGTTTTTAATCTATGGTAACATGGAGGTAAGAAGCAGCCTCTCTAATAATAGATGTTCCTGATTTGGGTGTTATTTTAATTATATTTTGGTTTTTTGTAAATTTTATATTAGTAAAATTCTCAGTGTCACTTTATGTTCGTGATTTCATAGATATAGGCCCTGAATGAAAACCAGCGCGAGGGTTGATTGATACCTTAATTGATACCTATTTATTTATTGATCGGATCCTGACTTAGCATAATGCTCAGGGCATTATGCTAAGTCAGGATCCGACCTATCCTTTATAAAATAAATCATCAACATATTCCTCCAAGGTATATTACTGACATATACGACTATTGCATGAAAATGTAACTAATATACCTTGGAAGAATATATTGGTGATTTATTTTGATATTAATCAGTAAATATACTACCATTCTTGTCGCAAATAACATGTTGATAACTTACGACCTATAACTGGGCTGCAATTTGCAAAAAATGAGATCAAATTTGAATTTCGCGCTCCAACCGAAGCCTCCACCTTAACATCGCGCAACATTACATTATTGTTTGTTTGTTGAGTTGCTTGTATTCATTTTTAATTTTTTATTTTTCAATTTTGTAATGTTGTGTGTTGTCATGAATAAATGTTTTTTTCTTTCTTTCTTTTTCTTCTTCTTTTCATTTCATAACTTTTTGTAATGTAGTTCTACAATATTTTGACTAAGATAGAATTATAGCCTATCGCTCAAACAACAGCTTGACTTGTGAAATAGGTACTCCACCTTACAGAATACCGCAGTTAGAGCGGAGCCTTGGGTTTATGGTTGATTTTTATTTAAGGGCGTAAGGGTTAGTAACTCGTATCTGATGAGATACGAATTACTCCCCCCCCCCCCTCTCCAATCAGAACTGCAACTAATAGATAGACATTTGTGTAATCTATAATCCTAAGAAAGATTCAGATATTTTCTCCAACTGACTGAAATCGAGTAAAAAGTTCGTGAGTTCGATATAAATGACTTATCCTCATCGAGCTCGCCGAATGCGCTCGAATAAATGAAGAATGTCATCGAAATATGGCACAAACGGTGCGGTAACGTGCACCAATGAATAATTAATTTTACGCTACTAATTGGTCGTACATCATTATTTTTACTCCTCTATGCTTTAATTTTCTGTATTTATATCATTGAGCAAGCTCAAAAATGTTAAAAGAAAGATCAAAGGATAATTAATTACGTATATTAGTTGCATATACAAAATTGTATGTTTGGAACTATCAGACTCATCACTCTCTATTCTACTTCTTTAAAAGTAGTTTTTTCAGGGTTCCGGAACTCAAAAGAAAATATCAGAACCCTTATAGGATCATTCGTGTGTCTTTTTGTCTTTCTCAAAAAACAGGACTGGATTGAGTTGAAATTTGATACACATATGTATAAGCCGGTGGCCCAAACATGGACGTGTAACGTAAATAAATGAATTTCAAACATGGGGGCCACTTTTAGAAATAATACAGAAAATAGTTCTTTACCCATAGATTAATTACGGAACATTCGCTGTGCGAGTCAGATTCGTATTTATCCCGTTTTTTTTTAAATTTTTTAGTTAGACTTGTGTTTGACCATAGTATCACAGTGGTCAGTGATGATGCAATGGTGGTAAGCACACATAGCCTACAAGGCAACTGGCTCTCAAGTGCAGCTGTCTGAATACAAGAGAAGGAGCTGGGCTACAGATTTTCAACTACTACTTTCGGTACTACAAAGTACCCTACCACCGTGCTATGGTTTCCTCACAATGTTTTCCTTAACCGTAAGCTATTACTAGACCCTAAACTTAGTTTTGCCATATAAATTATTTCTAATGGGCCACCCTTATCACTTCAGGGTATAAAAAATAGTTTACGAACTATTCTCAGAAATTCACAAACATCGGTCAAGCCGATTCGGAGGGGTTTGGTGACAAACACTGGGACACGAGAATTTTATATATTAGAGATGTGGTGGGAATCGAACCCACGACCTGCGGCGTGATAGGTCCCAACAGACCAGTTGACTATCAAACCACTGAACTTACGTTATCATAATATATTATATATCATCATATTTGTATTATTTTTCAGGGAAGCTAAACTCCAGTTATAAAGATCATTTTATTCACTCAATAGAAGTCTGAATAAATGAAAAATAAAACACTGGAAATCTTTTACAATCGCTTAATTCACAGCTTCGAATCGTCTGGAAATAATATTTTCCTAGCAAAATAATTTGCAGGGTAATTATTCAACCCCTAAATAAACTATCTGGGGTGAAAGTACTATGTAATTAACACAAAAAGCTTTCACTTTGTAATCAACTGTGAAAGCGCAATTACTGTTAAATAGTATCTCTATTTCATAGCTTTTTAGGGTTCCATACCCAAAGGGTGCCAACGTTGTATACTAAAGGGGTCATGTCAGGTGACCTGGCAGGTCAACCTACTGGATCACCTTTTCCAATCCATTTATCAGGGTCATTTTCGTTTTGCATAGTGCTAAAACAACCTCCGTAGTTCAAGAGTTGTTTACTCAGAGACCTCAAAGCAGAAAAAAAAACAATAAAATATTTTATAAAAAGCCATTTATTTTTAATTAGTGCACTTTATGAAGAAGCACAACGTATATGTCGAAGGGATATGATAAAAACAGATATTTGATCAAATCACAGAGGATGTTAAAATAACAACACGATTGGTACGGAACCCTTCTTGTGCGAGTCCGACACGCACTTAGCTTATATTTTTAATACACACTATGGACTTTAATCAAACATGGCAGTGGCCCCGATTCTATTGTTTACAAACGAAACTAATTTAATCTCACTTTATCTCCTAAACACAAGAAGGAAGTTTTGTCAGATTGCAAGACTTTCCCTGTATACATAACAATGGCATAGATAGACTAATATATATCTTATCCTATTTATCACAATAGGGGTGATGACTAAAAATATATAATCCATCAGTTAGATTAAAAAAAAATATTAGACATGTACTTTTTCTTTATTTCCGAAAACAAAAAACACCGAAGATACAGTGCGTTAAAATTTCGCGTGATGTCACGTCTTAGTACACTTTTTACAGAGAGATGACGTCACAAGCCCCAACTCCTGAACTTTAATGTGACTTATCTTTGTAATTTAAAAAATAATTAAATACATGTATCCAATATTTGTTATGTTATGCATATAATAGCTCAGTGGTAGTGACGTCGGATACCGAGACGAAGGTCCCGGCTTCGAATCCTACAATGAGCTTGAGCTTTCGGTGAAGTAAAACATCGTGAGGAAACCATAGCACGGTGGTTGGGTACTTTGTAGTACCCGCCTGGCTGGCTACCCCCCTCAAGTTGAAAATCTGTCGCCAAGCACCTTTCGGTGTGTTCCGACAGCTGCACTTGAGAGCCAGTTCCTTTCTAGGCTTTGTGTGCTTACCATCATCGGCCACATCATCACTGACCACGGTGAGATTGTGGCCAAACACAGGCCTATACATAGTAAAAAAAAAAACTATAACCTAACTGACGGACTAAACAGAATTAATTATTTTTTACCCAATCCCTATTAGTATATAAAACCGATAACCTAACACTCAGTTTTTATACATAACACTTGATCCCATCCACGCAATCCTTGAGATGCAAAAAAGTTATAACATCAAATAAAAACTTCTTAGCTACACTGTAGCCTTTTCGTAGCAATTTCGTAGCATGCATTTCCACAAAGCACACACTAAAGATCTATTTTGTTTTTGACATGGTAATGCTGACAATGTTAGGTTTTAAACATTATACTTGAGCATTCACAAAATGTTCACGACGTGATGTGACGACACAATATCACGGTGGAAGGATATTGTAGTGCCTGGAACACTATCCTAAGAAATAACTATGTACAAATGCATTACTTGTTGCAAGGTTTTGAGGAGTAAATTGGCCGCTTTAAAGCGCTGTCACCTCACGAAGTCTATTAAAAAGGGGTTGTTAAACTATCATATCTCCTATATAGCCTCCTATATTTTCAATGAAAAAATATATGTATGACTTTTTTCAGCTTTTCATGGAACTCGAAACACTGGCTTTCAAAGTGAATCAAACGGTATGTTTAAAGATTTTTTATCTATCGAAGTATATAGGTATTGTATGACACAACTTAGATGTAGCATCGGCAAATCGTTTTCGTACACTTCACTTCCGATTTACACCACTAATAAAAAACAATCATTATCGCGCCATTCATCGTTCAACAAGATCATTTTCGCCGATCATTTTTTAACACATGTGTAATGTTGTAGGCGCACTCTTTTCGGGAACGATCGATTTTACGAACTTTGCCGATGGTTCATCTAAGTTGTGTCATACTATACCTATATACTTCGATATATAAAAAATCTTTAAACATACCGTTTGATTCACTTTGAAAGCCAGTGTTTCTCTTAATTTTCTATTTATTTTGAAATTAAATAATAATCTAGATTTCAAATTCTAAACCACAAAGATCAATGGATTAATTTTTAACAAATAGTACCGAAACATATTTTTTGTAAATGAGTTTCTTTTACGTTTTTACGAGTTGTGCTAGCTTGATTTCACTTCCATAATGTATGCTGATAATTTTACGATTTGACTACGTCTTGAGTCTTGCGTAAATATATGAAATAAATAAATATAACATCCCATAACTAAGCAGAGCTTGTAGTACATGGAAACCAGATAGGATATACTGCTAATCTTATTTTGTAAACCCAGACTCAGGTCAAACAGACATGTTCATGCACACAAATATTTGCCCTGAATGGGAATCGGCGATCGATTTGCGCCGTGATATTTCAACACGCTAACCACTGACCTATGTAGTACGCCAACTGATTATTTTATCCTCAAAATTCTTTAATGAAACACGACGGATCGTCTTAAAGATTATCTAATAGATATCCCGACGCAGTGAACTCTTCTTGGCTAGTATGGGGCTTCACTGAAGGAAATAGGTAAACGTCCGGAATAGGAAAATTGCCCGGATACTCGGGTAAAAAGATTCAATAAATCTACAGCTTATAGACTTGCTGAAAGAGAATTTTTCATTTTGTCGTTTAAAGACCATCTTATTGGTCGGCATTGAATCAACCGACGGCAACTGTTTTTTATCATAAATGAAATAAACCGTTTTAAAAAATGATGCAATTGAAAGAAGCTTTTCAATTTTATTTACCCGTGACGAAAAAAGAGGGGCGTTATAGTTTGTAGTGTATATGTTTGTGGCATCATAATTCCTGAACGGATGAACCGATTTTGATTCTGTTTTTTTCGTTTGAAAGGTGTCTTAATCGAGACTGTTTTTAAGTATATTTTAAGAAAATTCGCTAAGCCATTTGAGGATCATCACCACTTTTGTCAAGTGTGTTGGGTGTGTTCTTTAAAAATCAATTATTGGAACTTGATGAACTTATCTAAAACATCATTTCTTGTAGGACAAATAGTCAAAAGGAGTCAGTCAACCCATCGTATTTTTTTACATTTGACCCCAGTTCTAGTCTTAAAGTTTTTAAAAACTTAAAAGCTATTTGCAAAGCTCTGTTGACGCGACCCATTGACCCGTATACTGTCGTACCTATTCCAAATACAAATGCAATCAGCGTTCGTCAATTTCACTCAGTAACTGTCTACTCCAATTTAAATTCATTCACAATGGAATAAACGCTGTATTGCTGCTTAGTTATTGCATTCATACTTGAATAGGTCACACAACAATTGAAAATACATATATACCTACTATGAAACGTTATTTCATCAGTATTTAATTATAAAATAAATAGATATACCTAGCGTAAATGTGATCATATGTGTGTGTTAGGTATACATAAATGTTGCGATAAACAATAGGGTAGTTTCCTGGCATATCTAGTCAGCTACAAGTTTGACGTGTCTGTGTGTCTGTCTGTGGCCTCATAGCTCCTGAATGAATGGACCGACTTTGATTTTTTTTTTCGAAAGGTGACTTAATCGAGAGTGTTCTTAGCTCAGCTGTTTTAAAATTATCACCAAATTTCTAGTGACTTTCGGGGATTCTTAAATTTTTTTAATTTTTTCATAATTTCAAAACGTTAGTTGACATGAAATTATATATGAAATACTAAACTATGATGTCATAGTTTCATTGCATCAAATGATCTACTCTTACTGGTTCTACTGGTAATTAAAATCATAAAAAGCATTAAATGTACAACATATTTGATGTTTCCACGTGTTTTTAGATGTTTTATGCATTGGTTAGTGTTGGGTCGTTTATTTTTGACACTGGTCACGATTCTGTTGTTTACGAACTTAACTAATATTAGACAAGTCACCTCTCTTTCATGTTAATCTTATTGAAAAAAAACATTTTTAATGCTGTCAGTTTAGTCCATGCCGTCGTAATGTACGGGTAAATAGTCGTGACCAATTCACGTTGAAATATGTGATCGGACTAATCTGACAAGACTAAAATATCTTGCATCCCTTTCATATATTTACTATTAGAAAGAGATATAGTGAGATTAAATTTATTTAGTTCGTAAACAACAGAATCGGCACCACTGTCAACTAGCTTGTTTTTGTTGTAGTTTTGTTCAAGGGGATTACATCAAAGAGAATGAAGCATCGTTTTTAAATAGGTAACAGAGTATTGCGAGTTAAAAATATGAAGCTGTAGGTATATTAGCTAGGTAGCAAACATACTATCAAAAAATCAATACACAGAGGGCAAACAAAATATTGGAAGCTTAATTAGGATTTTTAGGAGACCTACACCATATATTTTTACATACAACCGGACAAGTGCGAGTCAGACTCTCTTTATTTATATTTATTGATAACGTAATTGATTATGTTACTCTAAATACCATAGACTTCTTATTTCTTGTAATCTATAGGTAAAGAACTATTCTGTGTATGTTTTCCAATTTTTTGGAATTTTCGCCTAGTTTCTCAAATCACTTCAAAAATATTGTATAAAAAAAATATTTCAGATCCTCACAACGAGCCCCTTCATTTAATTATGTCACACATAGTATAGTTTGCAAAACTTTTTTTTTAAATTCTACCCCCCAAAAGTGGTCCCCATGTTTCAAATTTATTTATTTACGTAACACGTCCGTGTTTGGGTTGACTAACATATAGAGTACTAAATTTCAACTCAATCCCATCCCAGTCCAGTATTTTCAGCCAGACAGACACACGAGTGATCCTATAAGGGTTTTTTTTTCATTTGAGTTAACCTAAAAACAAATGAAATCACATAGAATCCACACAATCATTTTATTTACTTCCACAACGTCAATGCAACAACGATTTAAAACAGTAAAGTCGATTGTACATTTCCAGGACGATATAACTCTACTAACAAAGTTAACATTGCGCTTTTTTTTTCACCAGCTTTGTCAGAATATTGCTGTAAAATACTGTAAATAAACGCCACTTCCCTTTGCTAGGAAATATTTTTGCACCGCAAATAATTACTGAGAAAAGTTGTACATTAAATAAAGGTGGTCAGGTAAAATTACAGTTAACGAGTGAAGTGATGTCATAATGAATACTAGCTTCTGCCTCACGGTTTCACCCGCGATCCCCTATGTTATTTCGAGTGGATTTCCACACCCTTTCATCGCTAACAAATATATTAGTTAACTCATTTCGCGGTTTTACTCGTATGTTTGTTACGCGATTACTCCGCCATAACCGATTAAAAAATAAATTCGAAAGAGCATACATTTCGGGCATCACGCAACATTACATTATTGTTTTGTTAAGGAATCTGTAGAGTACTGTCTTAGTATTGTAGTATTGTCTAGACTAAATGTTTTTTTTTTCATTTCTTTTCAACATTTGTATATTTTATTGAAACAAATGAATTTTCCTCTAATATACAACAGTAGGTATAATTTTCCTGATTCACAGTTGAGGAAAACCATGAAGGAAAACCTAAACTAAAATTTGTCGAGTCTTTCATCGGTCTTTTATAATACATTTATATAATACATTTCAATTGTCAATCATACTTTTAATCCTATTAATATTATGGGAAAGTCCCGTGGGAACGCGGGCGAAACCGTGGGCGGGAACTACTTTTATATATACAGATTGTTTCGTTCTTATTTACTAAAACCATAGAATAAATAATATACTAATTCTGAAACGAAACTATTGTTTATACTTTCGTTACAGGTAGCACGAAAATGAGTGTATTTAGGTATGTGACTGTCTCCCGCGGTTTCACCAACGTTCCAGAAAGGAAAGTAGCTTCATTTTAGTGAAAGAATTTTTCGACTCCGACTGTTAGATGCAGAGATTAGCGCGTTCAAACAAACTCTTCAGCTTTAAAAAGTACAGATAAAAAATAAAGTTTTATTATTATAATTTTTTTGGAAAGGACAAATATTGGTAGCCTGGTGGCTTTATCAATCTTACGGGCAAAAAGTCTTCCATTGATTTTTAGTTATTTTTAGCAAGCATTTTGAAAGAGCGCCTTTGAAACAGAATATTTATTTTGCTATTACAACTAAAATATTTCAGTTTCTATGCAATCCTAAATAAAAAACTTTGAGAAACGAAAGTGAAGTTCAGATTTTTTTAAAGTACAAACTATTAATATTTAATTTGGCATGAGCACTTATAAAAGTCTATTTTTTTTTTTTTTGTTTATTAGTAAGTACTAATATTAATAGTTTTTAACAAAGATATCAAATGATTATAATAGCAAAAGTGCTGGCAATTGATACAATATACCATTTAAAATATGACCTTACTAGCGGGAATATTACAATAGACTTAAAACCGATTCGCAACAACTTTTTGTCCTTTGTCCTATGTTTAAACAACTTTAAAAGGTTTTATTTATTATACTAATCGTAAATTTTGTTATTCAATGTTCTCTATTCCATAAATTGGAGATAAACCTATTAGTACTCAGTATTTTATGTTTTAAATTCTTTTTAATAAAATAGAGTGTAATGTCAGCTACATAGTTCAGACAACGAATGGATAGAAGGCGCTGCAATAGATCAACACTACAAACAGAACTATCTACATCGAAACCTACATCTCGCTAGTGGAGTTTGTTCGCAGATCCACATATATACAAGATTCCAACGTTAACAGTTGGACCGCGGTCCCCAGGCACGATGACCCAGCCTGGCGGAAAATCTTCCCTTTTCAATGGAGGAATCATCCACCTTGTTCCTCCATAGACGTAAGTACTTATATATTTTATTTAAATTTAAATGTTAACTTATAAAAATAAAATGTTAAAGCTACGAGTATTTTCGTATGCTTCTTCTTTCACAAGCTTTGAACATCGTTGCCCTGCGGTGAAAACCTCATAAAGCACAAATTTATGCTTTTCTATTTATTTATGGAGAACCTCATAACCAGTGTTTTAAAATAAAGTGAGCACAGCTCCGAGATGTGTCGCGCCAAAGAACTTATATTTTACACCTCATTTAATTTTCAAACATGCTTTTTTTAGGTTTTCGTAGCCAAACAAGCCTTATAATTACGTCATGTCCATCTGTCTGTATGTTACGGCCATTTTCCTTATAAATAAGGTGCTATGTCGCTCAAGTTTGGCAAATGTAGAATTATTGTTTTTTTTTTCATATAGCACCCAGGGTGTTATACTTACCCTAAAATCAAAATCAAAATCAAAACTCATTTATTCAGTTTAGGCCCTAATAAGGCACTTATGAATGTCAACAGTTACAGTTTTACAATAGGCTCTACTACCGGTTCGGAATACACTTGAACTGAGAAGACTCCGGCAAGAAACTCAGCAAGGCGTTTTTTTTTTTTTGGTGGATCTTTTTTTTTTAATTTATGTAGGTAATTACAGTAATTACCCTTAAATAGGTATTAAGAAACCATTGTCAGATTTCTTCTACAATGTTTCAATATTAACTTTTTACGAGATATAAAGGGTTAAAGTGGCTGTTGTATATGGCATAATATTAGTATTTATAAGTCTTACTATAAAATTTTTCAGTTTTGCGAGTATAGTTATATAGACTTTAAAATGTTAAATCTCATTCATATTATACCTAAAGAGGTAAAGTTTGTATGTTTGGATGTAGCAGGTAATTTCTGGAATAACTTGTCCGATTCTAAAAATTCTTTCACTAATCATCTCTATTAGTATGCTACTTTTTATCTCAGGAATGCGAGTGAAACCGCTGTGGATTGATATATTCATGAAATTAACCAGTTTAAATCTTACTTACTGTACTTAATTAAAAACCCGCCCCACGGTTTCACCCACGTTTCCGAGGGATAAAAAGTAGTCTATGTATTGATCCAGGGTATAAGCTACCTCCACACCAAATTTCATCAAAATTGATCCAGTCGTTTGAGTGTAAAGAAGTAACAAACATACACACTCACAAACATTAGCATTTAAGTATTAGTAGGATGAGACGTATTCATTTGGAAATCATCGTAAGATTAAATCAATCTCAGCACAATTCAATGAATTCTCGTGTAATGACGTTGATACGATATTGGTTTATTCATTCGAATGGAAACATCAGGTGAGATAATACCTAATCCTATTCTCGTTTGCATCTCTATCTATCTAGTATTTAATAGTAAAGTATAAGCCTAAATAAGTACCTATACATTATGCTTTTTAAACTATTGAAATCCATACATTGGTTAGAATCCTTTAGATGTAGGAATCGTCGACAGAAAGCTATTATTCGCACTAGCTTTCGTAGAGAAGAAAACTTAGAACATAGATCATCAGCATGTTTTTTTACAGAAGCTGTGTGTGCCTTTATAATTTTCTTTTCCATCTCATGGTTTCTTATCAATAAATAACGGACAGGAACCAATGTACAGTATAATAATATTTTGAATGCAAAATTAATACCTACATCGATATCTATAGCTATATTTCTGAACAAAATAACGCATGCTTTTTGTAACATTTCTGGAATATCATTGTTGAGTTGTATTTTTAACCTCCTTCAAAAAAAAGGTTCTCAATTCAACTCTAGGTATGTTTTTTTAATGTTTGTTCAGGCATAACTTTTTTGCTTAAGGGGGAACGTTCGGTTGGAGCGCGAAATTAAAATTTTATCACGTTTTTTGCAAATTGCAGCTCAGTTATAGGTCGTAAGTTATCAACATGTTATTTGCGAGAAGAATGGTAGTATATTTACTGATTAATAACAAAAGAAATCATCAACATATTCCTCTAAGGTATATTACTGACATATACGACTATTTCATGAAAATGTTACTAATATACCTTGAAGGAATGTAGGATAACTTACGACCTATAACTGAGCTGCAATTAGCAAAAAATTTGATAAAATTTGAATTTCGCGCTCCAACCGAAGGTATACCCTTAAGAACCAATTTTTATAATTATTTTTCGTTTTGGGTTCTGTATGGTTTCCAGGTCCTATATTAATTATATTGTTTTTTAAGGTTTTACTAATATTTTTAAAGATTATATTTAAAATGTTCGCTATCGAAATAACAATAATTTCGGATAGCAATAAGGTATTTTTATTTTTTCAGAAAATATGTGAGACAAAATATAATTTTTATTTAGAATAATAATTTATTTTGTCTTTTTTATATTTTGTTAAGTTATCGTCACTTTACGTCGTTTTACGTCATTATTCTCTGCTGGTGGTATATGAAATAGTGACATAATGTAAACAAGAATAAATTATGGCAGACAAAATTCAATAGGTACCTTTTCATTTATCCGCTTTCATTTTTTTCATCAAAACTACATTATATCTAATAATTACATTTATGTAAAAAAAAATACTTTATTTCGCGCCTGTGATTTCAGGAATTGCGATGCAAAGATTCCCTATGATGCTGATGTTCTATAATTATTATTCTACTAATATTACAAATGCGAATGTTTGTGAGTATATGGATGCATGGTTGGATGGATGGATGGATGTTTGTTACCCTTTCACGCAAAAACTACTGAACGGATGAAATTTGGAACACAGATAGTTTATAACCTAGATTTGCACATAAGTAGGATACTTTTTATCTTGGGAAAACACAAGATCCCTCGGGAACGCGGGTGAAACCGCGGGGTGGAATCTAGTTCTGAAATATTGTTTGAACGTCAATCAAAATATGTAAATCTGTTTTTTATTGAGACGCCACTTCTGTAGTTTTTATTTTGCTCGCTCTCCAGTTAGCGAGCTGTGGAAACAGAATGTTATTTATTTAGCTTTTGATGTCGAGTGCAATTGAAAATGCTTTAAATATTAAATGTTAATAACTTTGTTGGAATTACATCGTTTCTATATTGCTTCGAGGGTGCTTATTTACGTATCACAGTAAATAAGGTTCTAACAACGAAAAAGTCCTTAGGAAGTTGCATTCATTTTATGACTACGTACTTTTGATCTCGGAAACGCGAATAACACCACCGCAGATGACTAGTTTGTAATATAGAAAAGAACTCCTATAAATGTTGATAGAATTTCCAGGATTTTGTATATTAAAAAATGGTTGCTTTGAACTAGTGGCCACCGCAAAAAAAGCTTTGTGCGAGGGTGTTATGGTTTCAAATCGTAGAAGTCAAAAGGTATGACAGTGGCATTTTCCGCAAATGCTAAAGATCAGGTGAAAAGAAAAAATGCAAATATTAGCTACAACTTCACCCCGCGGTTTTACCTGTGTTCTAGATGGATTTTAAATATATGCATGTATATTGTATAGGTAATATACACATACAAACTTTCACATTCATTGTATTCCTCACGAAGTCTATTAAAAAGGGGTTCTTATCTCCTAGCTAGATACTTATTTTCAATGAAAAACTATATGTATGACATTCTCAAGTTCTTTCTGCAGCTTTTGACGGAACTCAAAATATATTTGGATATACTTAGATAGTTAAAAAAAACATACCGCTTGGTTCACTTTGAAAGCCAGTGTTTTGTATTTAATTTTAAATTTGAAGATTGACGCATTCATTTTTAATTAATAGTATTTCATTTTTAGTAATTTAGTTTTTTTTTCGTTTCTACGAGTTGCGCTAGCTTGATGTCATCTCCAATATGTATGGCAATAATTGTATGACATGACAAAGCCTCAGAAATAAAAAAAGGTTATTTTAATTTACAGTTTCTGGCCGGAAAAACAAAAGTGCGTAAATAATCAACCGCATTGATATCTGACGGAGTTTATTATGAAGAAAAACTAGCTGTATCTTACAATTTCACTCGTATAGATAGAACATTTCATATACCTACATAAATGGTGTATGTAAAGCAAAAATAATTAAGTACCTATACAAACCGGACCGTAGTTTCTGGTATTAGCGCTTATAAATAAACAATCTCTTCAGCTTAAATATTAATGTGGATACTATTTTATGATGCGGAAATCAGTATCCACGCTATTGTAGGGTTAAACGAGGTAAAAGTATAATCGCGAGGAAAAAGATACCTGAGTAGGATTATGACAATTTAATTTAATACAAATTCTTCTAATGAAATCTGACATACCTAACTATAACCTTCAATAGTACTTGAGTAACCCAGTATTGTGTTATACGAATATGATTGTTAAATTTGTTTAATAATATAAGAGTAACTGTTGATAAATTATTTATAAGAAATGGTCTTGAGATCATAAAAATATTATGGAAACACTTGCATACTGTTTTTTTTAAATATTATTGTTAAGTATTTTAAGATAGTTTATTATTTCAGTTTAATTTAATTTTTTGTTGTAAATAATTATTAATTCAACATAAGGTCTTAAATAAAAAGTTTTTTTTTTCTTCGTTTAGTTTAGTCATTTTTATTTTAGAAGTTAGGTACTACCTACCCCTACCTACCCCTACCTACCTCTACCTACCTCTACCTCTACCTACCCCTACCTAACTACCAACCCCTACCTACCTTACCTACTCTACCTACCCCTGCCTATCCTATGTCCTTCTCCTGGTTCTAAGCTACCTCCCCATCAATTTTCAGCCTAATCAGTTCAGCCGTTCTGTAACTAACACGACTTTCTTTTATATATATATATATATATGTTGAATTGATAATTATTTACAATTATTTTTTTAAATGAGTAAAGTCAAAGCCAATTCAATTTAGGCCCTAAAAGTGCACTTGTGAAGGTCGATTTTAACGAAGTCAAAATTAATCGAGTATTGAGCTGACAGATTTTGAGTATCCTAAATATATATAAAAGAAAGTCGTGTTAGTTACACCATTTATAACTCAAGAACGGCTGAACTGATTTGACTGAAAATTGGTGGGGAGGTAGCTTAGAACCAGGAGAAGGACATAGGATAGGTAGGGGTAGGTAGGGGTAGGTAGGGGTAGGTCGTGGTAGGTAGGGGTAGGTAGGTAACGTAGGTAGGAGCAGGTAGGGGTAGGTAGGGGTAGGTAGGGGCAGGTAGAGTTAGGTAGAGTAGGGTAGGTAGGGGCAGGTAGAGGTAGGTAGGGGTAGTTAGGGGTAGGTAGGAGTAAGTAGGGGTAGGTAGGGGTAGGTAGAGGTAGGTAGGTAGGTCCCAAATTTATTTTTGTTCTCAGGGCAGGACAACGTCTGCCGGGTCAGCTAGTTATTTATATTTGAATCGACACGAGATATCGAACAATTTGGAGGCTGATTCCATGGCTAGAAAAAAAAATACCTTTTTCATAGAAATGCATTCGTTCATTTTGTATTGAAGGAATACATATGAATTAGGACTTTGTATTTGTACAGAATATTTTTTTATTAGGCTTGAGGCACCTTGAGGTACCTACCTATAATTTTTTTTAAATTTCGAATTAAAAAGTTGATAATTTTACAATGGTGCCGATTCTGTTGTTTACGAACTTAACTATTATTAGTCAAGTCACCTCTCTTTCATGTTAATCTTATTGAAAAAAGATAGAACATTTTTATTGCTGTCAGTTTAGTCCATGCCGTCGTAATATACGGGTAAATAGTCGTGACCAATAAAGATCGCGCTTAAATTCACGTTGAAATAAGTGATCGGACTAATCTGACAGGACTAAAATGTCTTGCATCCCTTTCTTATATTTCTTATTAGAAAGAGATATAGAGATGAGATTAATTTTGTTTAGTTTGCAATCAACAGAATCGGGACCGTTTCCTAAACTCTGACATTTGAGCATTAACTTATAAACGCCCAATAAAATTCTTCAATGTCATTATATTCCGGTAAATTGAAACAGTTGAATAAACAATCATTTGTCTCTCGAGAAACATTTTCATTTTGAAATATAACAGTGTTTTCCCGTTAAATTCTTTAAATTCCTTAGACATTTATGTTGCATTGCATTGTTCGATGGCCTTTTAATATTTTTGCTCGACCATGGACGTGAAAAAAGCAAGCCGCTGAGTGCTCTCGCTTTAGACGAGAACAATAGATCACCGGGTGTTTTGAAACATGCCGCCTCTTACGTCATTCCTTCAAATAACGATCTAAAATGGTTTTAAACATACTAACGAGCTATAATAGATGCTTCATTGTAACACCAACGTTTCATTTCAGCTGATAATTCGCTTTGGCCTCTTATCATAACAACGTACGAAACAAAATAGGCATTATCATAACGAAGACGTTTAAACGCAAATATATGTTAATTGGTTCGCAATGCATTAAATACGCAATCGCATCGGCACTTGTATACATAAAGGTATAAAATAAAACATAGTTCTATATTGTCCGTATGTACATGTAAATGGCAGAAATAATTATGTACAATTAATATAACAGTATTATGTAGAACACATATAATATAATGAAATGTTGGAGTAGTCGATAGTCGTAAGGTTTCTTCATGTGCTAAGAGTTAATGTGCGGACTCGTAAAATAAACGACGAGTTGATTCTGACGACTTGGCTGAGAGCACGCGCAGTGTCCACGGCCCGAGACGTGGTGTGGACAAGGACGACGGGACGGGAGGCAGGAGTGACGTTCGTCCTTGACAAGGACGAGCGGAGCGGGGTGACTCACCGAGCGGCTGGTGCAGAGCGGCGTGGGCATCGCAGTCAGCACAGATGGTGGAGCGCAGCATCCTCTCGCGCTGCAGCCGCCGCAGCAGCTGCAGGTGCTGCGGCGTGAACACTGTGCCCGAGCGCTCGCCCACCAGCACCACGTCCCCGGCCTCCCACCACGCCTGCTCCCGCAGCGTGCCGTCCCGGTTGAACAGCCCCATGTCCTTGTAGCCCTCCGGCGGACTGAGCGCGCCCGGCTCCGGCTCCTGGTAGCGCTCGCAGGCACCGCATCCCGAGCAGTCGTCGCCCTCACCCTCGTCGGAATATCCGCACTCATCGCGCACCACGATTATATAGTCGGCCTCGAAAAATTCATTGGCACTCTCGTCGAAGACCACTCTGTGCTTCTTGGTCTTGCTTCCTTTTTTAAGAGCAGATTTTAAGTTATCATGATCCTTGTTGTGGCGCGTGTCACGAGTCGCGCGGTCGCGGTCGGCACGGTCGCGGTCGGCCCGATCGGCGCGGTCGGCGCGGTCGCCGCGGTCGCCGCGCATCGTCGCGTGTTATCGCGCCGCACGCTATCGTCCAAGTGCTGTGCTCGACTCCTGGAGAGTACGCTGCGGCTCGGTACGGCAGAGCAGGCGTCAGGCAGCGGACGAACGACCGACTGGTGCGCCGCGCCCGCCTATCGATCGGTCCTGTCTCCGTCAGCGTAGCCCGCCTTGTTGGTGCCCACGACGCGGCGCGGCGGCCGTCACACCGACACGATTTCCACACTTGCTGTGCCACAAACTTTGAGCACCGCATACGCTCATTAATTGGACGCATCGTAATATTTATTAGCAATCATATTTTTCGTGGTACGATTTATTGCATACTTTACGCTTTACTTTCAGACGATCAAGGATTGATAGAGACCATGATTAATAATATCATGTTTTTGTTTGTCTAAAAAGCACATAATAAATACCAAATTTAAAAAATTTTTACGATCTTTCAAGAACACTTTTTAGTACTTCTTTTAAAAAAACGGTGTGCGAATAGTCGAGCGGATAAATTAATTTCTGTAAGCGCCTGGCATCTAAATCTGTCACTGAGTACCTATTAGCATTAGGTAGGAAACTAATGCAAATTGCAGACGATTGAACAGCCCTGCAAGTCTACGAGATTCCATACATTGAAACCACTGCATTTAAATTGTTCTAAACTCTAGATGCGGTATTTTCTTAGAATCTAATGTAAATTTACGTCTTTGTCCAGTTTTTTATGTTAGTTAAAAAAACTGCGAAATACTTCATTACTTTTATTGTAATTAATTATACTAACCTATGCCTACCTATAATATTAATAAAAAATAAATATCTGAAAGCGGCGTGTTTTGTTTTTACAAAATTTCATCCAAATCGTTTCCGATAACGTTTAAAGTGATAAATAATTTTAAATTAATGTTATAGGCCTCCTACAGACTATGGCATCGTTTTTTAACTCATCCAGGCAGGGCCGGATCTACCATATGACTTTTTGGGCTTCAGCCCAGGACCTCAGCCCCAGCTAAGTCAAGCCAAAGTCAAAAATAGACGATAATGCGAAAGAATCCGTAATCTTCTTAAATTAAACAGATCGTATGGTTTGCAGCCCTGAGAATCCTAGGATTAATCAAACCCATTCAATTCATTTAATTCAAGTCTACGTTCAGGTGTTGGTACATCGAACTGAGTTGTACCAACTCAGTTAGCCCATGGCCCCCTAAACTCACGGTCCGGCCCTGCATCCAGGTGAACTCTTTCATTTCAAACTCATCTGTCACGTGGTAGATGCAACTGTTCGACTTTTTGTTCGGAAATAGTTTGTTAACTAGGTACCTATATTCTAGAAACTCTGAAACCACGGAACACAGCTTATCCAGTTACAAACAATGACCTTAGTTTTTCAAATTGAACTCATATTAAGTAAGAACTCGTATTAGGTATATCTAGTGTTGCGCAAAAGGTGAAAATATACTTTCAGTTTCCAATAATAGGTAAATCTTTTCCAAGAAAAAAAATCCATTAAGTTTTATTTTTAACAAAAGAATACATTTTTTGTGTCACAGAAACATTGCACAGTCGATGTGGCGAAATAAAAGAAAAAATAGTTTTACGACGGTCATGAGTCAATCAGACAGGTTTCCACTGAATTGAAATGAAAAGGGGTTACAAAATGACGTCGTGTTTTTGTATTAATCTCGTAAAATCGTGTGAGTTTTCGATTCATAGATTAGCTATCGACAAAGATTTAAAACTAGCCTTTAGCAATTGGGGATAAAGTATCTTCATATTTAAGTAAGATTTTTTTCTGAATCTGAGCGAAGGGTCTGAAAACAAATCTTATACTCTTAAGAATATACCTTCTAAAGCCAAATAAACTTTACCCCGTGATAATCTTATGTAGATATGCACACCAGTTATAAAAAAAGGTGTCGCAAGATTTGAATCAAACAAATATACGAATTGAAGCTAAATAAAACCGTTTAAAAATGAAGGAGATGTAGGTAACATTAAAACAATTTATTCGCAACCCAGCGAAAGTTAGTTCCAATTTTAAAAATAAAAACTATGGTACTGGCACGCTAAGCAAAGATTGTAGTTCATACAGCCATAGTCAAAATATTGAATGGCAGTACTACACCACCATTAGTGGTATCATATCGCTATTCGATTAGTAGCTACCTACCTACTCTGCAAATTCAATAGCAGTCTAGTGTTGCCAGTGTTGTATCTTCAAAGACCATAAGTGAATTTGGAACTTTAACTTTGCAAGTAGAGCAAAGTGCAAAGTGAAAAGTAAAGTCAGTTTGAGAAACAGACAATATTACCATTGTTTGAAAACTAGAAAATAGGTAATATGGAAATAAATTACATGGGATAGGAAAACTATTAGTATACCACCAAGATACGACAAGCATACGCCCTGATGGAAAGCGGTTACCGTAGCCTATACTTGCAACAACAGGAGTAAAGCCCTGTTTCCACCGTGAAAGAGTAAAGAGTGGGAAATGGCTAAGTAGATCTCAAACTCAAAACTAATTTCTTCAGTTTAGGCCGTGATAAGGCACTTATGAATGTTGATAATGTAGCTTCATATTTAAAAGAATTTAGAGAATAAGATCAGTACTTCCGGAGATAAACGCGTTCAAAGAAACCGTGCATTAGAGTCGGACAATTCATAAGTGCCTGTGAAGGTCTATTTGAATAAATAATATTTCAAGATTCGCCTGCAAAAGGGAGTTGCTTTTCACCATTTTCCTAGATTTTCAATCTTACGTATTTTCCATTTTATTTGACAGCGACGCCTAAAAGGTTAAAAAACATTTGCTATAATAATATAAAAAAATAAAAATCGTCAGTTGCAAGTTACCACCAAAAAGTCCATCCAACGTCCACCCCCACTTATTTACTTTTCAATATTATGTATAATCATACCTGTGCTACCACTCTGAATGGTATTAGTTACTCCATTACGAAACGTACATATTGTATTAAATAAGTTTTCAGCGTGAACTGAAGTTGCATTTTTACCTATCTAACTGTGAAAGTTTGCATAACTTTTGAAACATTTAAAATTGCCGCCAAATTGAACGTCAAAATAAAGTGTCCTATTCACGCTACGATTAATTACGAAAATAAGTATTATTTATTTAGGTATTGTTTATATAGATTGTATTTCGGGAGTGCCCTCGGGCGTGGTTACCTAAATGTTACCCGGCTGAGAGCCCTCTGCGCTCGGTCGGATTGTCCGGTAAGGTTGGTGCAGCCATCAAGGCTACCAACTTTAGTCCTTTCAAAAAAAAAACAAGCGCTTTTTTACAAGCGCTTTTTGTTGTACTTACCTACTAAGTATGTAAACAAACCTAGTAGGTAAGTATATATCGATTTGCAAGTGTATGTAAAACAATTTAGTACCTTTAGGGTTGTAGAAGACATTCCTTTCCGAGTTGATATGTCTGCAACGACCATTAAGCTAAAGACTGGCTAAAGACAAAACAACCTATCCCAGGTTTGTTTGTTGGAATTGTTTTGAGTGTATTTTGCCCATTTATAGTTTTTCAGGATTTGAAACTGAAGTTGAATTGTATGTACTAGATCTTCATAGCGGGATAATGTATCCTAATCCTATTTGTGCTCATTGCATTGCAATCATTGTATTGTATTGACTTGCCCTTTTGACATATTTATTAGTAGACTAAAATTTGCATAGGTAGGGTTTGAGTGGATTTATATAGGTTAAGACATACAATATTATATTGCCGATCGCAATCGCATATTGAAAAATCGGTCGGTGAGTGGGACAGTGTGAGGCATAGAGTTATTACTATTTTTGTCTATGGAATTAGCCAATCTGTGTTTGTAAGGTTGGATTTATGGTTGGAACCATTGGATGTCATGATTTGTCTGACAACCGACTTTTTGGCGGGAACTTGCGAAGTGACGTTGCGTTTTCATTTTATTTTCATAAAATAGTGTATTTTTTGAGTTTTATTGAATATTATTGGTGGTATTTTGTCCAATGAAGATCAATACAAGTGCACCAGTGAAGTGAAATGAAATGATTACGTATATAGTGGCTTTTCAAGTTGTCTCAAGAAGTCGCCGTCATGTTGGCAGTAACGCAAACAAGTGTTGCCACATTACCTTTATTACATTACCTTACATTAAGGGAGATATTTTTTAGTTCGATTGACAATATGAACTTTTAATATTTCCCTGAAGAATGTATTTATCTATCTTACTTCGTTACTATTAACTACTAGCAGTGCCAACGATGTCCTTCGGCTAGTACGCGCTTTGAATCAGGACTTTCACATTATCGTGTTTCAAGACTTCGTTTTTTTTAAAAAGTCTTATAATATTTTCACTAGTATTTACAAAAATACTTAGCTAGTAGGAAGGACAGGATCATTGATTAAAAAAACAAAACACGACTTCGAAATATATTTTTAGTATGGTTTTATACAATAATTGTGTTCATCAAAGTCTACATCCGACATTTCTTCATACTCATAGTCACTGTCATCAGAACTATCACTATCGCCTCCTACTTCGATTATGAATTTATCCATTTCATTGTTTATGGCTGGGCCAGCAGCGTAGTATTTTTCTTCAATTTTTATTACATGCTCGCATTCTTTCTTCCATTCCTCTTTAGTGATAGTAGCAAAAGCTTTTTCCGTAATTTGTAATATCTTATTCGCTTCTTGACCTACATTTTTCTCAGCTATCCTTCTTTTTAATATGCTCCATATGAGTTCTGTGGGGTTCAAGTCACAATGGTAAGGTGGAAGCCTTACCACTTTATGACCATTTTCTTCCAACATCACATCTGCTTCATATACAGGTGGTTGTTTGTGTTCTTTAATAATTTCAAACAGCTGTGCTTTTAACATTGTCGGCAAATAAGAAAGTCCTATATTTGTTATCCAAGATTGCATTTCTGACTTTGTGCTTGACATTGTGGGTGCTTTATCAATCTGCACGGTATGGTATGAGGCATTATCCATAACAACAATGGACTGTGGAGGTAGATTTGGTATTAGTTTTTCTTTAATCCACTTATTAAAATTTACTTTATTAATTTCATCATGATAATCCGCTGATTTCGATTGGGATCTAAGAATCAGTTGAGCATTGGGTATAAAGCTCATGGCGCCACCTGCGTGAAAAATTATCCACCGTGGTCCCTTGGAATCTGAAGATAAAACACCTTCTTCAGTTTCGCTTTGCCAACATTTTCCAGCGCAATATGTGGCGTGTATATATGTTTCGTCTAAATACACGACTGGCCGCTGGGTTTCAAGACGATTGGTTCTTAATTCTTCCAGATATCGATGGCGCCAGGCGACAATGTCATATCTTTCCATCAAAACCTTTCTTTTGGATTTGCATTTTTTAAAATAATATCCCATTTATTTTATATTCCTCCACAAAGTAGTGTGACTACCTTTATAGTCTATATCATTTCGCATTTCATATAACAATTTCGCCAATGTAGGCAATTCCTTTCTTACGGAATAAAATTCGTGTATTTTATGCCTTATGCACCTCGTTCGAAATCATCTAGTTCGTGAGTTTTCCGTCGAGGACCAATTTTGAGCGGTGTTGTAACCTTTATCGACGTTGAAGCTGCCTCCTTACCTTCATTGGCAATTTTCGACACTGTTTTTTCAGATATACCTAAAACAAAATTAAATTATTTATTATTATTATTTTAGTGATATCCTAGGTATATTAAGTTTTTCAAATTCGTACAGTATCGTTTGAAATTATTATTATACAATTAAAATACATAAATCTTATTTAACAATAAAGAAAGCCATAATATACGAGCTTACATATATACATATTATGTATTTACCACATAAAAAAAAGGATCTACTTTTTCCCACTAGCGGCATAAACGGTAGGGAAATTAAACTGATGCTGGTAGCCCTATTTCACTAACCTGTAATGGCGGCGACCCGAGCTTGTACACATCATAATGGAATAATTGGGCGCTCGTTACGTTTTTCACGTTCACAAAAGTCTTTCACTTTCAACACCATGATTCTTTCACCACTTTTCAATGTTTTCGGCATGATTTTCTTTAGATATCACAGTCAAACTAATTAAAAATCGTAGAACGTATTACCGTGTTGACGTAATTGACAAACAGGGATACCAACATGACGGCAAAGGAACTATTTGATGAAACGCAATTTACCATTGTACTAAAACCTAACAGAAGATGATCAAATAAGACAAGGATGTATGGCCTTTTTATAAAAAAAACAAAAACATTGTCTGACAGCCAATAGTGCTGCCAGTACAAATCTTTTATTTGTACGTTGATCAGCAGCGTTTTTTACAGACATTATCGTAGACCTATCTATCGATATTAAGCAGACCAAAGCACAAACTACCAAGAGATGACCAAAGGTATGAATGTCGATGTGTGGTCGATGTAGATAACGAACAGACTCGATAGTTTTCTGAATCAAATGGCTCTTATTTTTCATTAATCGGTTTATTCACACTCAATAGGGTAGTTGACTGACTTATCAAATCAGCTACATTTTAATAAATGTCAAAACGATAGTTTATATGGAATTTTGTATGAAATATTACACTATGACGTCATAGGTTCACAGCATCAAATTATCTACTCTTAGTGGTTCCACTGGTAATTAAAAATCATAAAAAGCATTAAATGTACAACATATTTTATGTTTCCGCGAGTTTTTAGAGGTTTTATGCATTGGTTAGTGTTTGGTCATTTATTTTTGACACTGTCAACTACCCTTATATTATTAGTAATATTAATATTTTCAAAATCAAATGAGTTATAATTTCCTTTCAGACTTTTATTTAGAAAAGCAATCTTGTAACTTTGTTGCAATCAGTTTCAATCAATTTCAATCTTTAAATCTTTAGAAATTGTAGAATGTTGACAATGTTTCCATGAGCAATGAAGCACTGTTGAATATGGAGTTACCTAAATGTAAAAAAGTTATCAGAAAACCACTATTTTTGCAACAATGGCGGACGGAAGTCCCTTCAACTCTACATCAGTTCTAACACTTTCAGTTGTGACTCAGTACAAAATACTCAAATAAAAAAAATACAAGTTCTGGAAAAGAAATGTAGGTACTTTAATAAAAGTTTAATGTAGACTAATATTTAAAATACTTGGCAGCTTGCGGCTATTTTCTTGCATTTACTCAATTAAAACTAAACAAATTATGTATTACATGCCTATTTAAAATTTCGCGCATAATTTGTGAGGCGATTATTTTAGTAAGTTGATATATTTGAAAATCGAGCTAAAAGATTATTGATACATTTAGTATACCTAGTTGGTTTAAAAAGCAGTTTTATATAGAAGAATATTTAGGTAATGATACAAAATTGAATGTAAATGTGGCCAAATTAAGAATCCAATCCAATGTTTATAGAAGAAAAAAACTAAACGAAACAAAAATTATTATTTTCATATTTTTTTGGAAGTACAGTATTATTTATTAGACCAACCAAATCCGACTGACCCATAGTCGAATTAGTATATTATTTACTTTATGGTCGAATCTATAATCTGTCATAGTGGTAATCTGTGGTTTCATTTCAGGTGGGTGGACCACAGATCACTATATTTATTCTAGTGTTCGGGGTGTACACTTGTATAAAGTGATCTGTGTTCGGGGTGGATTAACTGACATTTAGTGAGCGAGTGCTTGCTTAGAAATTGTTTACAAATTATAGTAATTTTTAATCTCGTAAAAACTGTGTGAATGTTCTTATTATTCACTTGAATGTTGTATCGTCTATTTTCGAATTTTGTATTCTTTAACATGGTGATTTAATCATCAAACTGTAGTAAGTATTTTTTTAATAGTAGTCAAAACAGATGGTGAGTAATATATCGTGGCTAACGTTTCCCTTGTTTTTGTACAAGAATTTTATGAAGTCGGTCATGGTCTTTTATGAAAACATGAATTATGTATTGAAATGTTTGACAAATCATTAAATAATATATGATAGTGTTGCTGTAACTTTGAGTTGCAGTGTATGTAAAGTTAAAAGATACTATTCTTTTATTCGCCCATATTCGCTATAATAAGGTAGGTAATCGGTACTTTTGATGATTAATCATTTTTCTGAGTACCTACAAAACCATATAATAATTAAAATCGACTTCCAAAATGTTCATTAGCATAAAATATACAAACTTTAATATAATCATTTTTCAATGATAATTTACTGAAATATTTATTATAAATTACCAGAGCTGACTCAGTAATATAACTCGCAAAAAAATTATTACATTTACTATGTAAATTTAAAATTGTATATTGTATCTTGTTTGAATTTACAATCACTTATGTACTATCACAACACTGGATCAAAAATATTCCGGAAAGTTCAAATTTATTGCTAAGATCTTTTATGTATTGATATGCCAATCCAACCAAATTGTATATGTACTTCTTGACTCCATTGTCAAAGATATGCATTATTTAAAAAAAATACCGTAAATGTGTTCAAGAACCAACTATTTCATGCATTAACATAGTAAATTGGTCAAAAAAAGGCATATGTTTTTAACACTGAGGTATATTACGTATAGATAAGCTATCCATAACAAAGGTCATGCTCCATTTTGTTAATATTTGCTGCAGCGCTGAAACATTAATAAGCCATCTAACTAAACAGTTTAAACGTGTAGCGCTAAAACGCTTCTAAGGTGTGGTTTTTCATCTAACAACAATTCATAAGAATCACACCATGAAAATTATTAGTATAGGTATATAAACATTTTATATACCTCATTATCTCCGTGCCCTGTTCCCAATCATTTGGGGTCAGTGCACAATGTACTCACCTGCCATTCAGCTCTACTATCTGTCTTATCGGCATTCACTCCTTCCTTACTCATCATCTTTCACACAATCAACCCATCTCTTTTTCGGTCTTCCCCTTCCCGTATATTCAACAACTTTCATATTCATGACTCTTTTACTCACATGGGTTTCATCCCTCCTCATGACATGTCCGAACCATGATAAACGGTTCCCTCTCAACTTATCATTCACTGGTGTTACTTTCAAACTTCCTCTTATGTGCTCATTCCTAATTTTGTAAATTTTTAACATTTTATATATACTAATAGTAAAGCTGAGTATGTTTGAATCCTAAATTCCAAAAATTCTTTTACGATTAGCAAGCTACATTATTCCCGAAGGTTATACGCTACTTGTTATACCGGGAAAATGGGTGTAACCATGAAGTGACAGTATTTTATAAAAAATCTGCTTAAGTTGATGAAAACTTATTTACACTAATGTTTTTCTAACAAATTTAAATATTTGTGAACAGGCTATGGGTCTTTGCTGTTGTAAAGATAAAGCGCCCGATGACAGGGATGTGTACGCGCCGCCATTGCTCCGAGCTCCTCCGAATTCAGAGGTTGATCCCTACATTCAAACACACTTACATTTAAATTCCTACATCGTGGACCAACTGGTGCTAGAAATGCTGAAACTTATTGCATCCTTTATTGACAAGTAAGAACTTTTATTGTTTAAACTTTTAGGGTGGGTTGCACCAATGTCTTATAGCACTAACCCACATATTAAATATGGCTATGTGACATAATTTGTATAGAGAATCTGTAAAATTTACATATTTAACCTGGGCGCTATTGTTATATGCCATTGGTGCAACTGAGGCTTATAGTTTTATCATGTTTCTCTGGGTCAAATCATTTATATAAGAAAAGAAAGGATATGACTGCTTGTCAGGATTAGTGTCTTATTTGCTTATTAATAATCATTTTTAATAATTAAACTTTTTTATTCTCTTATTGTCAATAAGGCTGAGATCTATAGAGCGTGCTTAGACTTTGCTCAGACTTTACTTAGGGTATAAACCTATGTAATAAAGTAAATGTTTGTGTTTTAATTTGTAACCAATTTTTTTGGTATGTCGTCGATTTGATGCACTTAGGCTTTTCTTAGCACACACTCACGATATGAAGAATGCATTTTAAATACCAACTATGTACGGTAAAGTCTGAGTAAAATCTAAGTACTTACGTTCTATAGATCTCAACCTAAGACTTATAAGATATAACTAATAAATATAAGCTTATCAAACCAAAATAGAGAATGCCAGCTCCAAACTGGAAATTCAGACAATTCATTTACACTGACACCTAATTCTATGAGATAATATATGATTCCTTGTAATATTTTAATAAAATAAAAAAAGAAGTAGCCTTGCCGAGTTTCTTGCCGGAGTCTTCTCAGTACATTTACTACATCCAATCTTTATGTTTTTATCATGATAAATACGTACTTAAACTTGAGATAAATAGGAAACATAGACATATTCATGCTTAAAATGCTTGTCCCGTGGCGTGACAGGGTCCGGCTTTAACCAACCACGCCAAATTTGCAGCTTATTTTTTTTAGTATTTGAATAAGCAGGTTTTATTTACCTCCACTTGCTAATTAAGGTAAATAAATATCCTGGGACATTCTTCACACACGGTTATCTGATCCCAAACTAAGCAGAGCATGTACTATGGAAACCAGATAACTGATCAAATCAAATCAAATCAAAAACTCATTTATTCAGTTTAGGCCCTAATAAGGCACTTATGAATGTCAACACTACCGGTTCGGAATACACTTGAACTGAGAAGACTCCGGCAAGAAACTCAGCAAGGCTTCTTTTTTTGTGGATCTTTTTTTTTGAATTTATGTAATTACAGTTGTTGTTTTAAATATACATAAACTTCATACAATTATCATTTGGCCAGGGGGCTGCAAGTGCAGAGGGAAGCTACTACAACCATATATTCTTGTCTTCTATGTAATGAGCCACCTTATAGTAGGCCTTGTCAATCAACTTATGTTTAACATACTCTTTGAATCTATTATAAGACATCTTAGTTACTTCATATGGGATTTTATTATAAAAGCGAATGCAGTTCCCGAGAAAAGACTTATTGACTTTCGCTAGCCTGAATCTAGGTGTAACAATTTTATCTTTATTTCTTGTATTTAGGTTATGGCGGCTACTGTTTGTGTCAAATAGATTTAAATTTTTACGGACAAACATAATATTTTCAAAAACGTATAGCGACGGTAAGGTTAAAATGTCAAATTCCTTAAACCGAGTTCAGGGTTCGTTCGATATACTACATATACTACTTTTTTTTTGTAAATACATAATTATATAGATAATTACACCCAGACACACACAAATGTTTGTCCAGGGGCCGTATTATGAACTCTTATTTCCAGGCAATTCACGCTAAGAATTGAACTGCCTCGCTAATTCGTATTATGAGCACAATATCCAGCCAGTCGGAGGTCACGTGACACTACAGCGACATCTGCCCGTACTTTGGCTGACTGGCTAGCGTTTATACGGTACCTATTATGAACGCTTATTTGACGTTTAGTTGCCCTTTTTGGCTGTCAAAAAGTGACAAATATAACGATTCAATAAAAGCGGCATCATTGTTACATAAACTGAATTGTTTGAGGTTTATTTCGGATTTTAGTTGTGATATTATATAGTGATACGAACCATGAGTGAGGAATTAGAATTATTTGAATTTCTGGAGAGCGATGAAGACGATCAAAGAAGCAATCAAACAAATAAAAGAAGAAAACTAAGAGAACAATGCGATCCATTTTCTATAGAAGATCGTGAATTTATTAAAAGATACCGACTCAGCAAGGAGTTAGTACAAAATCTTTGCGAGGAGCTTAGACCACATATGTCTGTACCAAAAAAATCTACGGATTTATCTGTGGAAACTAAGGTATGGTCTTTTTCATCAAAGAGTAACCTCAGGGGCCTCACATTCATCAACAAACAAATCCAGTCATAATAACCCAACATTTAATTGTTTTAGGTTTTAGTTGCATTATCATTTTATGCAACCGGCTCCTACCAACGTCCCACTGGAGATATTGCATCACACTCTATTTCACAGCCAACTGTCTCCGTTGTTATTAAAGAGATTACAGGATTGCTGAATTTGCCTCAAATGAGGGCAAAATATATTAAATGGCCCCAAACAGTAGAAGAACGCAGAGCAAATGTTCTAAGGTATCTGTGTTTTTTTTTATTAAGTAATCTGTTATGAAATAGAAAGTATTTTTTTCTTAATATTATAGTTGATAAATAAATAATTAAGTAGGTATGTGAATATTCAAAACAAACATTGTTTTTCAGATTCTACAACAAGTTTGGTATGCCCGGTGTGTTGGGCTGTATAGATTGCACCCATATTGCAATTATTCGTCCTATTGAACATGAGGAACGTTACTATTGCAGAAAACAGTACCATTCTCTTAATGTACAATTGGTATGTAAACTTGAATAATAATTTATATAAGTACATATATTATTTACTAACTTCTGCCCCACAGTTTTACCCACTTTCCCCGGGATAAAAAATTGTCTCTATACCTTAAATCTATCATATTTCATAGCAATTGTAACAGAGGTTTAGCTGTGAAAAGATAAAACAAACAGAGTACATAACTTTTGTATTTATAATATTAGTATGTATGGATTATTTTTAGTTGTGAGCTACATAAGAAAATAAAAAAAATTATAACAAAACAAATAAGAAAATTAAACAATTTATAACATAACAAATAATAACATAGTATAAGATCTTCTTGCTTTATTATCCTAATGAGTTGACAATAATCTGAAACAAAAACATTTTTAGATAAGTAATGCTGACATGGAGATAATAAGTGTAGATGCAAGTTATGGAGGAGCTACCCATGACTCATTTATTTGGGCAAATCATCCCCTTAAATCTCACTTGGAAGATCTTAATAGAAATGAGTCTATATGGTTACTCGGTACGTAGAAAAATATAAATTTAATTAATGTGAAATGCATAATTGTATATATTTACTTAATAATAATTAATTCATAAATATTTGTTTGATTTCAGGTGATTCTGGGTACCCCCTTAGAAAATATATGATGACCCCAATAACCAATGCTTCCCCGGATACTCCAGAAGCATATTACACAGAAGTCCATGTCAGGACACGTAATGTGATAGAAAGGACAATAGGGCTGCTAAAAGCAAGATTTAGGTGTCTATTGGTACATCGTGTCTTACATTATTCACCAGTAGTAGCAGCCTCTATTGTTAATGCTTGTGTGGTGTTGCACAATATGTGCATTCATGCAAATCTAACAATACCAGAATTGATGGAGGAAGAGTTGGCACAAGAATCTTCAATGCAGCAGCCACAGCCTTACCAAAGTCAGACTAGTAGCAGCAGGGAATTGAGTGATGGTCTAGCTGCCAGGCATGCTCTAGTCGCTCGTCTCTCTGTCTCTCGTAACCCTAGACAATAAATTGTTTTATTTTAGACTTATGCTTTTTTTTGTCTTGTTTGTGTTTATTCTTTTTTCAGTAGTTTTAATTAGGTAGTTATATTAGTTTATTTTTTATGTTAATCGATAATTAATAATAATGTTTTTTTTTATACATTTTTAAGTATGAGTAGTATGAGGAATGTTTGAATCAGAAAGGGGGTAGACTTACCTGTCAATTTTTTCTGCTATGTTATTTAACGCATTTAATATTTGACTCATGGTCTCCGAGTTTTTTTGTTCTACCTCTAATCTCTTCTTACTAATTTCTATTAGTGTAAAACGAGCTGCCTCTCTAGTAATATGAGGCGTCTCTCTTCTACGACGACGACGAGATGCAGAGGGACGAGGAGCATGTGAAGATGGAGGAAGTGCTACTGTCTCCTGTGGTAGTGCCTCCTGTGGTGGTACCTCCTGTGTTAGTACCTCTTGTGGCGGCACTTCTTCTTGTGGAATTTCTAAATTACTAAATTCCTCTGGCCAAATAACAACATCATCTGCTCTAGTGTTTGACTCATCCTGCATTAAATTTGGGCTAGTGACAGATATGCTAGTAGTTGCTCGTGGGGCCTGAAATTAGTTTTAATCTATCAAGCATCAGGTGGCACCTGGAGTCTGGAATTTAAACTCAACCTATGTGCAGACAGTATATTTTTTAACAAAAGATACTATCCATAGTATCTTTTGATACAACATTATTATTATATTTCACTCTACATAAATTGTTTCTTTTATCACTGATGTACCTACTCTGTAAATAAACTATATTTTTAATTATTTTTTTATTTCTTGATATCAGCTTGCCTCTCGACAAAGGCCTCCTTCATACACTATTAATAAATTATAAATACTCACGAGAGGGTCAACTTGAATGTTGGGTAATCCAGTGCCATAGTCCTCACCCATTAAACTTAAAAATTTTTTTTCTATTTCATTTAAGGGAGGAACACTTGCAGGACCTCCCCCGGTGAGATTTAGAGATTGTCTCACCGCTGCCACTCTCTTCTTTAATTTTGATTTGTAATCCACCCAATACTGAAAGAAGATAACAGTTTAAATAATATGGGATAATATAATATTACTACATAACTCTCTTTATATTAATTCAAATTCTAAAGGTAATCTTATTTTCTTAATTTAACATCCACAATCATATTATTATAATTACTTGATGCTCTGAGTAAATGTATTAAACTTTTAATAAAAACATAACATATAGGTACATATACACTTACACTAGACCATTGCTTCCAACTCTTCACTGCACCTTGCCCTTGCGAATTCAAGGATGCAGCGACACTTTCCCACATACGCCTCGAATACTCCCGTGCTTGAGTGGCTTTGTTATAACCCATAGCAAGATCCCTATGGGAATTTAAAAACTCCCACATCGCCTCCAATTGACTGAAAGTCACCCGCCGACGAGGAATGGAAGTATCGCTCTCCGAACTATTTAAATTGGAATAGAAAGTAAAATATGAATTTCAAGAAATTCATTTAACCAATTATCACCAAAAAATCACTTTCCAAATACTTACGCCATAATTATTAATATTTTAAAAAATGTAAGAAAATAATTCAACTGCGTATTGAAATTCCCGCTGAATCAACAAAATTTTATACGAATTCATTCAAAAACTTAATAACGCGACGACATAAATATTTCATATAATTACATAAATTTACAATAAGTTTATTAAAGTTCATATTATTTAAATCATACTCTAGTTTTCTTAAATACGTTGTTTTAAGTAATTTTGTGTATATTTTGAATTTCATTAAACAAATGAAATTACAAAATGAAAACCGTAACTTACCGACAAAAAATATAATCAGTCTTCCGAACGTCGCTTTGAAATAGTACAAGCCAGCCATAGATAACTAATCCATTAAGAAGTCGGCCAGTTTTGTGCATGTCATAATACGAAATTTAGCTAGGCAGTTTACGGCCTCGAATTGAATTGCCTGGAACTTGTATGGTTTAATAAGAGTTCATAATACGGCCCCTGGATGGGAATCGAACCCATGACCAGCGGCATGATAGGTGGTGTATAACCAACTGCGCCAACTTGCTTGTCAAATAGAGAACTCATTTTAACTGTTTATTTTTTACATCAATTTATCAACCTACGCGACATTATATTTATTCTCAATGTGCGTCATTCCTTTTGTACCTCCGTTTTCCTCAACTAATTGCTCTCCGCTCCCTTCCTATAGGTAGATCAGCGAAATGTTTCTTTTAATATTTATTTTTCTCTTGGTTTGACTATCTAATACGTGGCTGTGTCTCCTTGTAATATTCTACTAATATTATATGCGAAAGTTTGTGAGTATGTATGTATGTTTGTTGCTCTTTCACGTAAAATACTACTGAATAGATTTGGATGAAACTTGGCACATAGATAGAAATACATGAGATACCTCGGGAACGCGGGTGAAACCGCCAGGCGGAAGCTAGTTTTATAATAATATTTATATATGTATATACAGTGTGGCGTAAATAGTGGTCCAACGTTAAAAAATCGTCACTCCGTAAATCAGATTCAGCTGATTTTTTAAACTAACCAAAAAATAAGACAATTTCATGAAATTACAGTCAAATTAGTTACTCAAATTATCGATTTTTCAATATAATGAGCATAAAAATATTTTTCATACAATTTATGTATATACAGGCTGATTGGTGTCTGTCTGTCAGTCACTCTCCATACTCGAAGAAGTGATATTTGACGATCATATAAGAAGAAGAAAAAACATTAAATATAAATATGAATTGACTACATAAGTAAACTTAACCGGAAGTAAAGTTTCACGAGTCACGCAGCGCAGTGGTACAACAGGCAGCTGGTTGTGGCTGGGGGCGGCGGGGGTGGCACGGGGGCGGGGGCGTTTTTTTGTTGTCAGGCACGCGTACCGGCCCGTGACTGAATCAACGTTACTGGCGTCGGGAATGAAGCCACACTTCATTTATTTATAGGGAAAATGTACCAAAAATTAAGTACCAAATTTTATTACCTACTCAATTAGAACGAGAATCGAGTACCGAGTACTCTCCTTAAGTATCGTTAGTGTCTCACTAGTCATCCTGTATATTGATAATCTTGTTAGGGTCGCGGGAAACCGCTGGATGGGAGTAGCGCAAGACCGGTCATGTTGGAGATCCTTGGGGGAGGCTTTTGTCCAGCAGTGGACGTCTTTCGGCTGACATGATGATAAATATTGACGTTAGACCACTATTTATGCCACACTCTGTATAATATGGTTACTTGTGCCGATTCTGTTGTTTACGAACTTAACTAATATTAGAAAAGTCACCTCTCTTTCATGTTAACCTTATTGAAAAAAGATAGAACATTTTTAATGCTGTACGTTTAGTCCATGACGTCGTAATGTACGGGTAAATAGTCGTGACCAATAAAGATCGCGCTTAAATTCACGTTGAAATAAGCGATCGGACTAAACTGACAGGGCTAAAATATCTTGCATCCCTTTCTTATATTTACTATTAGAAAGAGATATAGTGAGATTAAATTTATTTAATTCGTAAACAACAGAATCGGCACCACTGTATTTTTATAATACAATTCTATCTAATTCATGCTAATATTATAAATGCGAATATAGCTCTGTCTGTTACTTTTTCACGCTTATGCCGTTATTCCCTTCTCCCAGCTCAGCTCAGCCGTTGAACCGATCGCAATGAAATTTTGCACGCATATAGCCTATGATAAGGACATAGGCTTTACTATGCTTTTTATATTGGTACCGCGTGGAATAGCTAGTGAATTATTTCTAGTATAAGTCCGTGATCAACTTAATACCTATGTGTTGTAGATAGGGTGGCATTGACAAACATTTAAAAAAGTATAGTACATGCCGAAAACCATGTTATACTAATTATTTATTTAAATATTTTGGGCTTAAAAGACAAAAAAAATTGTGGAAATTCTGTCATAGTGTTTTTCTCAACTGTAAATACTAAGATTTATTTATTTATTGTTATTTTATTTTATTTTTATACAAAATCCACAGCTATGGTAAATTAATTATGTGACTTAACTAATAATACTTAATGCCAATTAATGATTTAATTTTTATAATCTACGCAAGTTTGACAGGAACAGAGCAGTGTGAAGTGTAGGTGAGGGACTGTGAGGGTGTGTAAATGCGTGTCTGCATAATGTTGAGGCGTGTGTGTGTATGTATTTTATAATGATGTATTTTAGATGCTTAGATAATAACCTGACTAGATAGAGAGTCCAAACACCATAAATATCAGCCAACCGTTGGCAATTAAGCTTGTTCTGCACGCTCAGTGGTGACACTGTCATTGTGCTATAAACACGTATTCTGTCAAATTCTGAGCCATATGCTTCAGAATATATTTTTCCTCTATTTTTATGGGAAATATTTAAGAAATGGTATCACTCAGCATGCCTGAGTGACGTAGCGCTCTTGTCAAACAGTAGACAAATATAGGCCGGTTTTTTTTGTTGTTTTGATTGCAGCGCCTCACTCTATCTAGACAGGTTTATTATCTCAGACTAAGATGGTAAGTTTGCTTGCACAATATTGTTATCAACATGCCGTTAGGGTTAAGTGCTAATAATATGCAATATGCAGGAGTGTTTACATGTTTACAATAGATTTGCAAATGCGAATGTATTTATGCAAGTATGCAACTGAATAATATGTATAATTCTACTTTTGATTATCTCTATTTGTCGATTTTTATTACGATTTTAAAGCTTGCTAACAGTGTTTTAAAAATGGTATGTCTTTTCTGCTTGTTATATCCTCAAGTTAAAATACTGTCGACCAAAGATCTGCCAGTTTGTGCCGGCAGCTCCACTTGAGAGCCAGTTTCTTCTAGGTTTGTCACATTTGTTGCCATGTTGAGATTGTCAATAAAACACCGGCCTAGACATAGAAACACTAAAGTAAAAAATAATGCTTTGCGATTTGTGAAAAAAATATATATACTTGTGCCTTGCGATTTGCGAAGAAAATATATTTTACATTTCCCAATGCTGGGAGTACCCCAGTTGTTAGTGAGTTTTTCCTAAAATAAAATAAAAAATATAATAAATAATCAATCTCGATTTACAATACACGGTTTAATCTGTGTTGTCGCTACGACATCGCTGAATTTTTGTTACGTGTATCGAGCCACTCAAGACTCATACTAATAAAAACTAGGTACTAAAATATACCTACAAACGCTTCTCTTTCTATAGCATAATTCTATCTTGAGTAACGATAGGGCTATCATTTAGTGAACTTTTTGTACTTTAATATTTTATTGAGCAGTATTATCTGTTCATAAAATAAAAAGTACGTCTAAATATACTGAATGTGACTGACTGACTGTCCAGTGGATGGATCGGGCTGAAATTTGCCTTACAAATAGCTATGACATAGACATGAGCGCCGCCAAGGGCAGTTTCTTTCAGGGGGGTGTATAAAGTTAAGACGCCTTCAGTTTCTATTCATACAAAATTAATAAAGAATAAAAAAAAAATATCTATTTTTTTCCTGCATGCCAGGGAGGCACTTGCATCCCCTTGACATTCTATAAAAAAATAATTTAAAAAATTCAATCCTTAAAATAGAGGATAGCAGGACAGAAAGCTAGTTAAATTATAAAGCAGATTTTAAAAAACTTGTGATGTCAAATAAAGTGTTGTCTATTGTCTATTGTCTAAATAAAAATATACTTTGTTACAGCGACGAAGAGTCTCCAGTGTCTTTGGCAAAGCTTCATGCGATTGCTGATAAAGAGGAGGGGTGGATACAGGTAGTATTGTCTATGGTGAATGTGATTCCCCTGGATGATCCCTTCGCGCCGTCGGCGATCACTATTCTATTTGATGATTGCCCATTACCTTCTAAGGAATCTGTTATGAGGGTGAGATTCCAAATTCTTATTGATTTTTTATACAACAAATTCGTTGGTAATTGGCAACACCTGGAGCATAGACTATTTGAGGAGCTGGCGAACAAAACGGTATAATTACGCATCAGGTCAAAATACTTTTTTTTACAGCTCCGGACTGTATTTGACCTGCTTTGGGCCCGCACACTTACGTATGTAATTCGGTTTTTTGCTGCTCCTGTAAAATTTAATTTTATGTACCTAATGAGGAATAACAATAAAAAAAATCTAATTAGTCCGTCAGTTAGATTATCAAAAAATATTGGATACGTATTTTTTATTTTGATCCGAAAACAAAAAATAACGAAGATACAGTGCGTTAAAATTTTCCGGTCTGCAAAAAGTGTACTAAAAAGTAGTTGTACAATGACGTCACAAGCCCCAAGCCTGCACTTTGATGGGACTTCTCTTTGTAATTTCTTATTGATTTGATAAAATAAAAAATACGTATCCAATATTTTTTGATAACCTAACTGACGGACTAATTAGATTTTTTTGTTGTTATTCCTCATTATACCGTTTTGTTCGCCAGCTCCTCATTTACTAATCTGCGCCCCGGGTACTGTGCGACAAGGATATTTTCACACGTGGCCATAATCGGAACAAACGCCTTTTGTTGTTTTTGTTTGTTATTTAATCAAATAATATGACGAAACTAATTAGAAGTGGTGTCAGAGAGTGTTAAAAGTTTAAAAGATCCTTGTCGTACTACTCGTATACTTGCCGATCCTTCCACCTTTCCCAATGAGCTCTGGCGACATTACTCACGCGTAGAGGAACACAAGATAGTAACTTTTTTATGCGCATTGTTTGTGCCGTCGCAACTTAATATTTATTTTCCTTTATTGCTATCGCGTTGAAATTATTAATCAAAGACACATTTTATTTGTTTTATCATACAAGATTCTTAGATTTGAAACTAAAACGTTTTCCAAAAAAGTGAAGCGTAAATAAACTTACGATAATATCGGGATATGATTGGATAAGTTATATACTCCAAGTCGATCACATTATGTGTCGAAAATAAGGTGATGGCTCGATTTTTTAGCTCCCAAAAGTACTAGAACATTAAGAAATGAGTTTTGACTTACCAGAGATCATAAGGAATATATAAAAGCGAAACGTGACTCACTGATCCATCAATGCACTACTCTAACCACTGGAGGGATCGGGCTGAAACTTTTACACATAGATATGACGTAGGCATCCGATAAGGAAGGCCGTGGGTTCGAAACTTACAATGAGCTTGAACTTTCGGTGAAGGAAAACACCGTGGGTGGCTGACTACCGCCCTAAAGTTAAAAATCTGTCGCCAAGCACCTACCAGTGTGTTCCTGCAAATGCAATGCAATGCAAATTGATTGAAAATTGCCTTGGCATTGTTATAAGTCGGCAGGCAAAACTTCTGGTATTGCAAATGGTAATAGGCGAAGGCGTCTGTCTGCTTGTCAACTTTGTGACATAAAAAAAATACTTGTTCCTCTTCGGAGTAAGAATTGTAATGGTATGTTTCAGGTAGCGGAAATATTCCGTCTATCAAGCAACCGAGCGAATGTCGCTGTTTTAGACGTAAGAGTTGAAAGGAACATATGTGTAGTGCTGGGATGCATTGCTGAGAAGCTAGCAGGGCCCAATAGCGTAGCAGTCCTTACGAAGGACACCCTCGACTACATGTTCTCCTTTTTGGTAAGATATTCGATGAAAACTATGATATGTTCGGAACAATGTACAAATAAGCTTTGATGTGAGTTTGGGAGTCGTTAACATCTGTTATGGTATGGACACAAGCGACATTTGTATGAGATTATTAATTTTAAAATAATTGGTGTAAGAATGAAAATATAAAGAATAAATTTTGATTCATGAAGGAATATAATATAATTAGGTACATCAAACATAGGATATATATAACGTATAAATTGGTAATCTGAAATTTGGTACACATATCTATCTATCTAATACCTTTAAACGAGCAATTCTTGTATATATAGGTAAATATATATATAATCTGGATCTCGAAATAACCCGAATATTATTTTTTTAACTTATTTTATATATATTTTTAGGTATCAGGTCGAGATCCACGCATAGTACTATTTGCACTGATCGCATTAGAAAAATTCGCACATACGACAGAAAACAAATTGACAATTATGAGTAGATTAGACCAAGAGGAAATCAATCCGCTGTTAATGTTGGAGCAACATGTTAATCGCGATGATTACATGTGGAGGCAGGTCGGCTTCTGCGCTGCGTGGGTCCTCGATAATATATGTAAGTACTAGTTGAGAGTACGTTGAAAAAATGTTTTTCTCTTTGGCATCACACTTTGTGTATTTTGCCAGTGTCAAGTTGAGCATTATATTTTTTACTTTTCATGTATGTTTATTTCTTGGCAAGTGAATGTCATGTTAGAAATCATTTTCAAGTTAGGTTTAGTTTGTTAGGTTTTAGGATTTTCTAGTAATCATTTCACTTCACCGGTGCACTTGTATTGTGTTTTTTTTTTTTTTGAAAGCACTAAAGTTGGTAGCCTCTGATGGCTGCTCCAACCTTACCGGACAATCGGCGAGCGCAGAGAGCTCTCAGCCGGGTAACATTTAGGTAACCACACCTGAGGGCACCCCCGAGTGGGGTACGAACCTCGGCTCAGGGCGTTACCGGGGGAAGGGGAGGACTTTGTACGAGTTACGACTAATTGGGGGCGGTCGGATTACTAATGGCAGCTCGGACCGCTTGAACGGGACGAGACTGAGTGGGACGCGTAATCGGTTTTGTACTTGTATTGATCTTTATTGGACAAAATACCGCCTTTAATCTATAATTATATTTACTAATAATAAAGCTGAAGCGTTTGTTGGTTTGAATGCGCCAATCTCCGGAGTTACTGGTCCGATTAGAAAAATTATTTCACTAATAGGAAGCTACATTATCTCCGGAGGTTATATGCTACTTTTTATCCCGGAAACGTGAGTGAAGCCGCGGGGAACAGCTAGTAGAATATAATTTGCTGTGAGATTAAATAAGTTAGTTTATAACAGAATTGGGGCCATTATATTCCGGCTACCGATTATAACTAAAATAAGAAACCTCTATAAAAAAAAGACACATATACAGACACACTACAAAACAAACGTATAACACCACTTTTTCGTTGTTGGTTAAAAAGAGGAAATATCTTTGACTATAACAGTTTCTTTTTTTTCACTCCATACAGTCGTAGTGGAAGGCAGGAAGTTATCATACGAAAATGTGGACATGACAGATATAAACGTCATCCTCAATACTCGAGATGTAAGCGAGTACTTGAAGATTTCCCCCGACGGGTTAGAGGCTCGATGCGATTCGTACTCATTTGAGAGCGTACGGTGCACTTTCCAGGTGAGATTCAATTTCAGACAGAGACGTAAGTAACTTTAGATATAAATGTACAGAATAGGGTAGTAGACACAATAAATAAATAAAAAGAACCTGGGACATTCTTCACACACGGTTATTTGATCCCAAACTGTACAGAGATTGTACTATGGAAACCAGATAACTGATATACTACATATAGGTACTACTTCTTTTTTGTAAATACATACTTAAATAGATAATTACACCCAGACACAGGACAAACAGACATGTTCATGCACACAAATGTTTGCCCTGGGTGGGAATCGAACTCATGACCAGCTGAGTGATAGATGGTGTCTTAACCAACTACGCCAACTGGCTTATCATATAAAAGGAAGGATTTTATAATCATAAATATAATCTACGTTTTGGTGACAGGTGGACCGAGGCTGCTGGTACTACGAATGTGTCATAATAACCTCGGGAGTGATGCAAATCGGATGGGCGACAAAAAACAGCCACTTCTTGAATCATGTAAGTAGCATTTGAAATACAAAACAGTATATTATAATGTGTATATGTTAACGGAAAAGTATCTAGTCCGTCATTGTATACATTTCCTAGGAAATCCATACATTTCCTAAATATCTATCGGAGTACTACATTCGGTATATTTGTAAGGATAGCGGTATTTGGGGGGTTGTAAGTGAAAGGTACTTTTGTGCGAATACTTGCTATTCTATGCAAAATAAAAAAAATAACCCCAACCTATTTTTCAATAGTTTCTATATATTTCCAAGTATCATTATTGAATTGTAATTTCCTAGGGGAAATACACAGGAATTGTATACATTTCCGGTGACATATATATATTGAAAAAACTCATGGGACTCATTCGAAGTCAGTCTGACTTCGAACATTCGACCGAAGCTATCCAACGATGCCAGTTTTCCTATAAATATAATCCTCGCAGACACACGCACACACCAAAATGTTGCCGATTTTTTAATTCCGACCGATTCAAAATCAAAACTCATTTATTCAGTTTAAGCCTTAATAAAGCACTTATGAATGTCAAAAGTTACAGTTTTACAATAGACTCTACTACCGGTTCGGAATACACTTGAACCGAGAAGACTCCGGCAAGAAACTCAGCAAGGCTTCTTTTTTTGATTGTATATTATTTAATCTAAATAATGACGCTTGTCACGTGAATCTCAAGTCCAATATCGATTCTTGTCACACGCCATCTTGTGCACCATCACAAATCCAAACGCTAAGATATAATAATAGCCATTCGACAAGCCAGTTGGCGCAGTTGGTTAAGACACCACCTATCACGCCGCTGGTCATGGGCTCGATTCCCATCCAGGACAAACATTAGTGTGCATGCACATGTCTGGGTGTAATTATTTATTAAAGTATGTATTTACAAAAAAAAGTAGTATATGTAGTATATCAGTCCATAGTACAAGCTCTGCTTAGTTTGGGATCAGATAACCGTGTGTGAAGAATGTCCCAGAAAATTTATTTATTTAATGTCGCTTGTCACGTGAATCTCAAGTCAAATATAGATTCTTGTCACACGCCACCCAATTTTGTGCACACCATAATAAATCCAGAAACTATGATATAATAATACCTAGTTACATTTCAATAGTTCTCCTATTTACCAAAATTATATTATATAGGAAGGCTACGGCATTGGCGACGATCTGTATTCGATCTCATACGACGGGTGTAGGAAGCTGGTGTGGTTCAAGGCTCGTCCGACGTCGATCCGAGCGACCGCCTGGAAGCCGGGCGACATTCTCGGCTGCCTCATCGACATTGAAGCGAGGGAGGTTATATTCTCGCTAAATGGACATCGGCTCCCGTCCTGCTGGGAGATTTTTGAAACTAATCGGTGAGTAATGGCAAGATAAAGTAATTATGACGGTACCCAATAATAGAAAAATATGATATACTTTTTATAATATAAAAGCTCATTCATAAGAAGCAGTGGGAAAGTAAATAAAAACCCTCACCATGATCCGGAACACTAGTGCAACTTAATCTTCTATTGGCGATACTAACATTGACAAGGGCATGGTCCGAATCACGATGCTGACAAAATCGCAGGTCAGAAATGAACACTCACGACGCTGTTAGCCTTATTATATCAAAAGGTAAAAGTAGGTAGGCAGTTAGAGGTCACTATTGACACTAGAAATGCCAGGTTTCCTTGTGATCTGTACCTAGTTCTTTGTTATTGGTTATTTAATTTAATACGGTATTTTCCTTTTTTTCTAATTCAAGCTGCACATCAAAACGTTGTAGTACTGCTCAGTAAGTAATATTTCCAAGGTTTTGTTTGTGTGTATATCATTTGATTGATTAATTCGTTTGGTAGGTACTATCAACAAAATACTTCTCATGGGTAAATGCACTGTCTGTCTTCATTAAACCTTGTCTTATTCTGTTGATCTTGATATTAACCTCTTGAGCATAAACTTAAATATCTTAGTTTTAGACTCTCAGGTGTCAAGGAATGGACTTGACACCTGAGAGTCTAAAACGAGCCCAATATATGTCCATGCAATTCGTTTCTCGATTTTACAGCAAATTATATTCTACTAGCTGTTCCTCGCGGCTTCACTCTCGTTGCCGGGATAAAAAGTAGCCTATAACTTTCAGGGATAATGTAGCTTCCTATTAGTGAAATAATTTTTCAAATCGTCAATAGATTTATCAAATTCGGAAACACTAATCGAACTCATTAAAATGTGTTAAAATCTCACCAAAAACTGTGCTGTTTTTGGGGAAGACTGAAAAAGATGGATGGATTGTGTGAAGGATGATATGAGTAAGTAAGGAGTGAATGACGGATAGAAGGAGTGAATGAAGGGCTGAATGGAAGAAGATTACATATTGCCGACCCCAAATGATGGGATCAGGGTAGGTATAAATATTTCAGAAATGAATTGCTTGAGCTGATTTTTTTAAACCTCCGGGGAAGTTAGGCAGAATATAAGAGATCTAGCTTTATTAATGACAATGTTTGAAAGTACAGTTCTCATGTTAGGATTGACTCCTAAACTGTAACTTTTAGAAGTCGGTTTCTGCTTAGTACATCACATATATTTTTAGTATAATTTAAAAAGAAAATAATATTTTAATGAACTGGTTAAGACACTACCTATCGCGTCGCAGGTCGTGGGTTCGATTTCCATCCGGAGCAATCATTTGTGTGCATGAACTTGTCTGTCCTGAGTTTGGATGTCATTATCTATATAAGTACCTATGTATTTACAAATATATAATATATATAATCATATAAATATGTAGCATATCAGTTATCTGGTTAACCGTGAAAAAAATCTGTCCCCGCGGTTTCACCGGGATAAAAAGTAGCCTATATGTTATTCCGGGGTATGATCTATCTATGTGCCAAGTTTCATCCAAATCTGTTCAGTAGTTTTTACGTGAAAGAGTAACAAACATTGATCAATACTCACAAACTTTCGCATTTATTTTTGGTTTTAATGAATAAACTGCAACACTAATTTTTCAGTTATGGATTCTTTGCGGCGGCGAGCTTCATGGCTTTTCAGCAATGTCGATTCAATTTTGGGCACGAGGCGTTCAAGTACCCGCCCACTGACCGTCCGTTCACTTGCTTCAATGACCATGGTGAACTGACTGCGGACCAGAAAAAGGTAAATGTTCGTCGCTCCTCTCAGAATGTCTGCAACCAAACGCAAGTTCATATTACTTAAAAAAAAAAGCATCCTGTATTTATATTCTACCTATTACATATTCTGATATTAACATTGGCCAATAGGGGTGATGACTAAAAAAAAAAAATTTGTCCGTCAGTTAGATTACCAAAAAATATTGGACACATGTTCTGAAAACAAAAAATAACGAAGATACAGTGCGTATAAATATCGCGTGACGTCACGTTCTAGTACACTTTTTACACAGAAGTGACGTCACAAACACCCACTCCTGAACTTTGATGCGACCTATCTTTGTAAGTTTTTATTGATTTGATAAAATAAAAAATACGTATCCAATATTTTTTGATAACCTAACTGACGGACTAATTAGAATTAATTATTTTTTACCCAGTCATCATCCCTATTATATTAGAAGAACCGATACTAATTATATACGTATATATATATAATTATATATAAGGTCGTACGCCACTTTTAGGTCTCTCGGTCGCTCGCTCTAGGAATGATTTCAATTTGCGAAATAAGTTGTTTCCAAGTTTGATAAATGGCTTCATCTGTAAACTAAGTATTTCATGAAAATTCGCGAACAACTTATATATTTCCATTAAAAATACGCAATTGTGGACGTACATGCTAAATAAGTTTCACAATTTGTACAGATTCTATTGCAAATAAACTTTACCCCTAAATGTTGGTAAAAAAGTTAATTTCACGTGATTGCTTCACCACGTTTCAGTTTCACGCGGCAATACCGCCTCCTTGCAGAAAATGTTGAAATGTTATCCAGTTGTATTAATTCTCTCAAGTTTACAAAATAGGGTAGTTGACACTGTCAAAAATAAAATGACCAAACACTAACCAATGCATAAAACATCTAAACACGTGGAAACATCAAATATGTTGTACATTTAATGCATTTTATGATTTTTAATTACCAGTGGAACCACTAAGAGTAGATGATTTGATGCTGTGAAACTATGACGTCATAGTGTAATATTTCGTACAAAATTCCATATAAACTATCGTTTTGACATTTATTAAAAAGTAGCTGATTTGATGTGTCAGTCAACTACCCTATTGTTATTGGCCTATTTCGCGATGACGTAGGTGCTTAGTGCGTAGATCGAAGTATTCGTTAAATCGGCTATTTTCGATGGATGTTGTAACTTCAAAATGTTTTAATATTTATTATTTTTCATCTCTTCTCTTTTATATCTAAGAAATCAACCCTGGGCTGAAAAGCTACACTTGACCATTTGGTTATTTTAGGGTTCCGTACCACAAAAGGAAATAACGAAACCCTTATAGGATCACTTTGTTGTACATCTGTCTGTGTGTCAAGACCCTACATCTCAGGAACGCGTGGAGGTATCAAGCTGGTATTCATATCAAATACTCAGGTACAGGTCTACTGTCCCTTGGAGCTGTGAAAAAATCAAACTTCTTAATCAACGCAATCAAAAGATACAAACGTTTATGCTGAAAATTTTCTACACTCGCAAGGGAATCAAAACCTACAGGATACTTCACGTGAACTCAAAATCTTGAAGTTTGATACGAAGCAACGTCTTATAGCACAGATAATGGAAAAATTGCTAAAAGCATAATTTTTTTGTTACACTCAATTACAAAGTTTGTAGGGAACCCTCGGTGCGCGTGTCAAAATCGCACTTGTCCAGTTTTTTTTTATATTAGTCCCATAATAATGATGTATTTTGATATACAGGTGATGCCAAGGAGGCTATATTTGGAGCAGCTAAGGAATGCAAGCGTGAAAGATAACGCCTGTACGCTCTGCTTTGACGAAGTCGCCTGTTGCGTACTTGAGCCTTGCTCTCACAGGTCAGTGACTTATTTATATATTTTAGCAAGATGGATGACTCCATTAATAAGAAAAGATCTTCCACCAGGCCGAGTCATCGAGGTTGGAGATCTCAATGCAGTCCGACTGTCCCATTCCAAATCATGATATTCCTAACCTAACTAATTGACTCAGGCGGAAATCTATACTAATAATAAAGCTGAAGAGTTTGTTTGTACAGAAATAAAAGTATATATAGGATGATCTTGGGACGACAATCACGATAAAACATAATCGGGAGTGTTTTTAGCTTTTGACAAGCAGGTAGGCGGTCCACCTGTTGGTAAGTGGTTACCGTCGCCATTTGCCATACCAGAGGTATTGCCAATGTGTTGCCGAGAAGGCAATGGCTCTGACTCTCAAGTGCACGAACATGAGGGTGGTACCCAGCCGGGCGGGTACTACAAAGTACCCTACCACCGTGCTATGGTTTCCTCACGATGTTTTCCTTCACCGAAAGCTCAAGCTCATTGTAGGTTTCGAACCCGCGACCTTCGTCACCACTACTGAGCTATCATCGCCTTATTTTATGAAATGTCTAACTTATACCTTATACCTACAATTTCCAGGGGTTTTTGCTCAGTATGCACAGCTCAGCTGAAGGAGTGCCCAATGTGCCGAGCCAAGATACTGAATGTTCGCCCTGATGAAACATGACATGAGGCCACATGCAGCTCAAGCAGCTTCTCCTCACTCGAATGCTATTCCAGCTGCCCTAATACTCTTGACGAAGTACCCACTACACCCATCCGGCTTTCTGCCTCCATGCCGACACTTACCTTGCAAGATAATACCGGTGCACCAACGCGGGAAATTCTCAAGGGTAAATATACACCTAGCAAACTTTAAATATATAGTAGGATCAACTCGTCTTGATATTTGAATGTTTTTTTTTTAAATTCTTACATCACATTTGATCGTAGTTTTAAAACGAAATCTATACTTATAATAAATCTGTAGAGAGGTCAATTCTGTACATGAAATATATTTTCAAAATAACTATCAGGGGGTGATTAGTGATCGATACTGATGCCAAAAATGCAATCAGTAAAATTTTTGTCTGTCTGTCTGTCTGTCTGTCTGTCTGTATGTTCCTTATAGAAACAAAAACTACTCGACGGATTTTAACGAAACTTGGTACAATTATTCTTCATACTCCTGGGCAGGTTATAGTATACTTTTCATCACGCTACAATCAATAGGAGCAGAGTAGTGAAGGGAAATGTTGGGAAAACGGGAGAAGTTACTCCATTTTTTAAGCTTCCGTCGCGTGTGCAGCCTTAATGGTTAAAGTTACATAGAAATCATGTATGACGGAAATATTTTACATAAAATTGTCTAATAAATATTCCGCAACAGTATCTGTCTATCTTTTATGGTTGACTCACAATAACACGTGTAACTCCTGATAGCTTAGCAATTCGGAGCATTCTGATTATATTTGTTTACTCTTACGTTTATAATACTCTCACTCATCCCTAATTTTAAAAAGTTAACATTATTACCTAAAAGAATCATAGAAATCGGTATAGAAACACCAAAATTATGCATGAAATAAGCCATTGCGCCGTCGCACGTGAATACTGAATGATACTATAAGGATTATTTTTGTGTAACGGTTGCCGCGCTCGACACGGGTCGCGGCGGCGGCGGTAGGGCCGACGCGACGGCGGTATGAGAGCCAGCTTCATTCAATATTTGGCTGTTGATGCGTTCAGAGCGTTCGACCTTATTGACAGATTATTGACAGACAATAATAATTGATATTGAAAAACCGTACTTATCAGCGCGACTTTTAGTCTTTAAATAGTTTATTTGAATTTCTTTTGTTGTTATTTTGTAAAATAGGTATTAGTTGTTTTGGTAGTGTTTAAATATTCGTTCAAATTAAAAATTATTAAGCGTAGGTACTTTTATTAATTAAAGTAGTTATAAGTATTTATTTTTAAGTGAAGTAGGTATAGGTAGATAGTATTGCACAGGCGTTTCAGCTTTATTTTCATTTCTTTTTTGTTGTGAGTTGTATATATTTCTGGGTATAATTCTATTAGAATATTTTAGTGTAAATAGTCATTAAGATTTTAAGTGTAAGGTAGCTAAAGTTAGGACCTCTAACGTAGGTTATTTTGTTAGGTAACTGACAGCCTTTTCGTTACCGTAGATTATTACACAATGCCACCTAAAAAACCATTATCTTTATCTCAAACTTCGAGTAAAGCTAAGAGAATGAGAATTACGCGATCTCAAGAATCGGCTGAGGAAAGAGCAAATCGATTAAACTCTATGAGAGTTAGAGCCTCAACTTCTCGAGCCAATGAAAACTCTCCAGAGAGAGAGATGCGATTAGCAGCTGACAGAGCAAGACGAGCTACATCATGGACGTCTCAAAGCTCTTCTCAACGAGAGCTAAGGCGTACCATTGACCAAGAACAACATGCGTTATCCCGAGAAGCTGAAACTGCTGCACAACGAGAATTCTATATGTACTTAAGCCTCATGTGAAAGTGATCTAAACAATATTACCAATACATTAACATAATAACTTACAAGGAGTTACACGTTGATGGTCTCGGGGCACAGCTATTAATAATAATATTCTGCGGTTCCTTATTCCGATATTTTTTAACAGTATTGTGGATTGACATATTATATTTCCCTACTAAAATACGAAAGTTAATCTGTCTGTCACATCAAAACCACTGAACCCTGAGGAAGGACATATATATGCTACTTTTTTACGAAAAACGACGAAAACGCAGACGAAGTCGCGGGCAAAAGCTAGTTATAGTATATAATTGTCTTTTAAGTACTGTTTTATGGTTAATTAATTAAATGGACACAAATTAAATAATACTCTTAGACTTCGAGTTAAGGATCGAATTTGCGTGGTGTTTGACTGAATAAGGTATATGTTAAATGTTAATCTGAATGTATCGAGTGTTTAAAATATTAACTCGATTTTAAATGTATATTATGATACGATCTTAGTTACTATGTAAACGGCTAGTATCAATAATTCCCGGTAATTATGAATTAAACTGGACAATACTAGTATAGAATAACTACAGTTAACCACGTAGATATTGTCAATAGGCAATAGTAAATTTATTTCAGCGTAACATTTTATAAAATATCATCTCAAAGTATCAACTCATTTTATACAATGTATTATTCGAATGATACTCATTACCACCACAAAAGAAACTAAAATAAATTAATAAAATTAATTCTTGATGTAACAGTTCTATATGAAACTAAAATTATACCAATGATAAGCAGATAGGCCTAAATATATAACTAATTTAATATAATGTTAATAATTAGTCTGAGTTTGATATAAACTATCTAGTTTTTAGTATAAATTGTATAGGTAAGACTGGCGCATGAAAGCGCGACTGATAATGAAAAAATATTAGTATTTATATGAAGCTATTTGGAGAATGGTACAGGTATGCTTCTCGACATATCGTATATTCTATAGATTATACAGAATATGTTCTCGATTCGATCGACACTGTCTTATGTATCTGTATTACGCATTTCTATGGATGTGCGTTCCTGTTGATCCTAGGGAATCTCAATTGACAGAAAGATATTCTTTCATAATTACAAAAAAAAATGTGCCAATGAATGAATGAATGACGCGTTAGAAAGACTATTCTGGTATGTTATTATTATGCACAAAGTTATATTTTTCACAGCATGTAAAAATAATTTGATTTTTTAATTAAAAATAATGATAAAAAGTTTCAGTGAAAAACATTACACGGGTGTTTAACAAACATTAAACACCCGTTAACTTACACAATACGGTTTGTAATAAATTGTTAATCAATTACATTTTAAAAGTCGATTGTCACATCATGTATCAAGATTTGTAACGACCAAAGTGTCAATCCTTGATACAATTTACAAATCAAACCTGAAGGCGCCAAAATCATAACAATAATAATGTTCGAAAGAAAAAAACCACTTGTTTCACAAAGCGCCCGACATCCAGCGAACGTTGTTCTGTTGATTGTAAAACTATATATTTGTAATTTATCTCAAACTCTAGTGCGCAATGCGCGGAGACTAGAGAAGACTTTAGGTTTTCGATCAATAATAATCATGGAATAATTTCATCACGTTCGGCTACGTAATATCTTCTCATCCCCAAATTCCGCAGTGTCTCAAGTCAAAAGTATTCGACCAGTGTGTGTTGCCAGTGATGACTTATGGAGCAGATACGTGGTCGATCACGATGGGCCTCATAAGAAGGCTCAGGGTCACCCAAAGAGCAATAGAGAGGGCTATGCTCCTGCGAGATCGGATCAGAAATGATGAGATCCGTAGGCGAACCAAAGTTACCGACATAGCCCGAAGAATTGTCATTCTTAAGTGGCAGTGGGCGGGGCACATCGCTCGTAGAACTGACGGCCGCCGCGCTGACAGAATGGTTCTCCTTGGGGGAGGCCTTTGTCCAGCAGTGGACGTCTTTCGGCTGACATGATGATGATGAATTCATCGTCACGTCATATTTATGTGATTTCATTGGTCGAAGACTCTAGTCGTAGTCAGTCTCGGAGAATTACCTTACTGCGTTACAAAACAGAGCTAAGCCCACGTAGATTCAGTTCTGGACAGTCACGTACTTAAATTTGAGACCCAATTAAGGTTGAATATTGTATAGCAAATCATCTTGGGAATTTCATTTTTACATTTTAACAGACTAAAGTTTGTAAAATATAGTAAAAGTTCTATGACAGTAGTCAGAGTGATACGAAAATGAGCCTTAAGTGTTTGCAAAAAAGTTCATCTGATCTATGATTAAGATTATGTAGATTCAGATGAACCATATTACAATGTCATATGGTTCATTTTCATATGAGTCTAGCTACTAGACACAATCCTATAATTTACAAACCATATTATGTAGGAAATTTTAAAGGTTGCCGATTTTAAAGTTTGTGACTGTACCTAACGCTTTGAAACTTAAATAACTTAAACTTATGTACTCATATTGCATTTATAAATATTCATTTAAACCAACGTAAGACAACAAGGCTTATATGATGGGGGTAAGAAATCAAATTAAAATTAAAAAAAAATAGTAATAATTAAACATGATTAGACTGAAAAGTATTACTAGTATTTAATATTTATCAGAAAAATACTATAATATTATTCGAAATTTTTAAAATAAATTCGATGCAAAGTTAATTTGAGGGCTTGTTTTTTGTATTATTTTGATCTAAAATTGCTTAAAGATATGCGTGGAATTTGTAATTTTTTTAATAATACTGTCTACGTTGTTTCATTCGAATCACTCAATCTCTTGATTAACAAAATGATTTGGCGTTTCAAATAATGTTACACATAGTTGGCGTCTGGTAATATTTTTTTTTAATCAATACATTGATAGAATTACAGTCAATAAATAATATGAAGTAAATAATACAGTGTAAGTAACAATCACATGTAAGTTTATGGAAACACCAATTGTCAAACAAAACTTTTTCAAATTTACAGCCGAGCGACGTTATTACGTCTCTAAATTCTTTCAAACTATCATCTGGTCGGACATTTATATATATTGCGTTGTATATTTGTAACACATTGTATAGTTATTGTACAGTATACTTTAGTTATATTTCTAGTTATATTATGATTTTACACCGCCAACCGGTGATTTTATAGCCTTATTATAATTTGTAATTATTTACTTAAAAAAAGAAATACGCACAAATCTATTTTGTTTTTGGAATAAAATCTAAGACCGCAGTTTAATGATATACAAATTATATGTGCTCTTTGGAGCCTAAAAAATGTTGGAATTAAAAATACAAAATATTTATTTATAAATATATTATTTATTTAGCAAATATAGTTAAATATATTCCATTTTAAACGCTTATTGCCTCATTGTTAAACAATAAAATATATTATGTATATATTCAACACCTAATAAGCCATGTACAGACACGTCCAATTATTTTTTAATCCATCCGTTCCAAGTACTTATATAATTATATTTTTAAAATATACATTTCTGCCAATTTAAAAGTAAAATGTAGACGCATCAGACAGATAATATAATATTTTGTATATTTTGAATTAAAAGTAACTATAATACACTACATAATTATTATTGTAACTAAGTAATTAACGAAACTATTCTTGAAATGAAACATCATAGAAAATAGTGCTGCTTCTCTTGTACAAACTAAACTAATTTGTTATTATATCTCTTTTCATAAAGAGATGTAGTTATGTCAAATTAGTCCAATGGCTTTCAACAAAATTAGTATGTTATAACGCTAATTATAGCGTTGTAGACTATTTTTCATATACCATATTGGCATATAGTAATTTGACAGGCAGGACTTCAATAATGTTTCTAAAATGATTACTATAAGTTGCAATATACATCCGCTAGTGGCGCTGTTCAGTAAGATTTCCATTATACTAGAAGTACATAGTGAAGTATTATTAAGTATTTTCCTAGTCACTGGATCGAATGCCTACTACGGCGATATGCTATAATTCTAATATATGTATGTGAGCTTGTGATATTAAATGAAGTTGCTTATACAGGCTGACTGGTGAGTCACCAACGATTTTCGGGGACGTGATATTTGACGATCATATAAGAAGAAAAAAAAATAACATTAAAAATAAAGATTAATTGACTACTTAGTAAACTTACAGCGACTTAAACCGAAAGTAATTTATTACGCGGACGCATACTACGGAACACAAGATCTCGCCACAACAGACCAAAAAGCATGAGCGTCGGGAATGTAGCCACACTTCATTGTTTATTTGTAGAGAAATTTGACCAAAAATTAAGTACCTAATTTTATTACATAATTAGAACGAGAACGAGTACCGAGTACTCTCCTTAAATATCGTTGGTGTCTCACCAGTCACCCTGTATAATCGAAGTGTTATGTAAATGTTAATATCGGTCTAGTGGTAGCTATTTTTAGATAATATATAAATATAATATATATTATTTATAATATACCGAATACTTTTCAGTTATAAATGTTTATTAGGTATATATATATTTTATATAAGTGATTATAGTAAATTTGCATAATATATATCATCGTTATTATATAATATGATAAATACGTATGACATATGTAATTGGGATGGAAAAAAAGTCTATTTTCATACGAATTATAAATAAGAATTTATATTTGCATAGGCACTTGATACCTAATGGAGTACAACGTCTGTATTTTTGTATTACCTTAAAATCTTGTTGAGAATGGCTATGAGATAGTCTTGTATTGACTCAAAATTTACTCTGTGCTACCTATAAACAAGGCATAATGTAAAACCCCCGCGCTTTCTTCGACATGTAAATTTTTCACAAAGTGGAGTAATTATATGATATAAAGTGTATAAGTTAAGAATTTGAAATATTATAATATATATTATTGACTTGTTCTTTAGAAAAAGTACAACTTTATCATATAAAAGTAATATAATAATATCATATGATAATGTTCTGATAAATTATGTATTTTGTGAGAAATGCCATCTCTTATATATTAAGCTATATGTTAAATGTACGTACTATAGACACAACTCAATAGTCATTGGTCGTATGTAAGCTATATTGTACAACGACGTTTCCTAGGGACCTCAAAGTTATATGATATGTAGTTTTTAGTTCCTACCCCACGGTTCCACCCGGGTTCCCAAATGATTGTTTTTCAGGGTGTGTTCTATCTTTATGCATTGTTTTATCCAATTCTGTTGAGTCGTTAATATGTCCCAAATATTCACAGTGGTATCTTAAAAAGTATATTTCAATCATTTTGGTATCGTACCCCCGAATGGGGTCCTCAGACGTGGTTACCTAAATGTTACATAGATATATCATACCCTGGTATAACATATTGGCTACTTTATATCCCGGGAAAATATGATACCCTCGGAAACGCGGGTGAAACCGCGGGACGGTAGATGTTTACGACGTAGCTTACACCCGACTCATAATAAGTCTCAAGTCATATAATTTTGTCATTATTTACACCTTATTGTTACAATTTAGTGTCACTAAATGAATAATAAAAAAATAAAAAAAAATTGTTTCATTTCTAAAGTCTAATAAGCATTTGGCAAACTAAAACCAAACCCATATAAAATAAATCATGCCCATCCGTCTGTCACGGCCATTTTTCTTGGAAACTGAGAAAGTGGTTCTCTAAATCAAGGGCGTAAGCTTTTGGCTTTCAGAATATTTCAAAAGTTTTGATCAAATGCTTTATATTATTGTAATAATATATTAATCACAGAGATTTATATGCATACCTTCAAATTCTCTTAACTTCGTAATGGTAACGCTGAGGATCTTGAAAAGACAATTAGTTTTCTCTGTAACATGTAGCCTGTTGTATTACATGAAAATGTCACTATTATACCTTGGAGGAATATGTTGATGATTTATTTTGTTATTAATCAGTAAATACTACCATTCTTGTCGCAAATAGCATGTTGATAACTAACGACCAATAACTGAGCTGCAATTGGCAAAAAACTTAATAAAATTTGAATTTCGCGCTCCACCTTATGGTGATCCTGCTTCAACTTTGTTGATCGTTCGTACCTACTCGTTATGACTCGATCAGTTTTATCTGCAACGTTTAGCCTATTAGTGTGGCACTTCCTGGCAAAAGTTATAAGGATTTTTAGATATATCTCAAGAACTAGAGCACCTAGTGAACATCTGTTTGCTTCCAGAATTTGTCCAATTTTGTCACCAAGTATCACATTTTGTCGCTCCTTGGTTCAAAAGTAATAAGGATTCTTAGGTAGGCTTGCATTTCTTAGGGCCACCTCATATCTCAAGGACTAGAGCACCCAGCGAAGATCTGTTTGCTTCCAGAATTTGTCCAATTTTGTCACCAAGTATCACATTATGTCGTTCCTTGGTTCAAAAGATATAAGGATTCTTAGGTAGCCCTGCCTTTCTTAGGGCCACCTCATATCTCAAGGACTAGAGCACCCAGCGAAGATTTGTTTGCTTCCAGAATTTGTCCAATTTTTTTACCAAGTATCACATTTTGTCGCTCCTTGGTTCAAAAGTTATAAAGATTCTTAGGTAGCCCTGCCTTTCTTAGGGCCACCTCATATCTCAAGGACTAGAGCACCCAGCGAAGATTTGTTTGCTTCCAGAATTTGTCCAATTTTTTCACCAAGTATCACATTATGTCGTTCTTTGGTTCAAAAGATATAAGGATTTTCAGGTAGCCCTGCCTTTCTTAGGGCCACCTCATATCTCAAGAACTAGAGTACCTAGCGAAGATCTGTTTGCTTCCAGAATTTGTCACCAAGTATCACATTTTGTGGCTCCTTGGTTCAAAATCAATTTATTTATTTGATTTATGTGACTTTTTATATGATTTTTTGTTAGTATTTTTTATAAACTAGCATGCTGGCGTTTTGGGTACACTGTAAGCCAGCATGTACATTTTTTTTAATAATAACTAAATAAAAGTTATAAGGATACTAACTGGCAGGGCCACCTCATATCTCAAGGACTAGAGCACCTAGCGAAGATCTGTTTGATTCCAGAATTTGTCCCTAATTTCTCCAATTTGGTCACCAAGTATCCACATTATGTCGCTCCTTGGTTCAAAAGATATAAAGATGCTTAGGTAGCCCTGCCTTTCTTAGGGCCACCTCATATCTCAAGGACTAGAGCACCTAGCGAAGATCTGTTTGCTTCCAGATGTTGTCCGTAATTTGTCCAATTTTGTTACCAAGTATTACATTTTGTCGCTCCTTGGTTCAAAAAGCATACTTCCTGGCAGGCCACCTCATATCTCAAGAACTAGAGCACCAAGCGAAGATCTGTTTGATTCCAGAGTTTGTCCCTAATTTGTCCATGAATCCCAGATATGTCGCGTCCTTGTTCAAAAGATCTATGTATGTATGTGTAGCTCTGCTTAGTTTGGGATCAGATAACCGTGTGTGAAGAATGATATATTTTTATAGATATTTATTTTATAATTTACAGATTTCTTACAAACTGTCGGCAGAATGTCAATATTATATAAGGGTGCTAACATGAAAATCTACATTTGATGCTGAGTGTACTTATCTATTAGGTAAATTATTTGTTTTATTTTTAAATAGTACGCTCTAAGCCTATTTAAGTACCTAAATCTTTCAGGATGAAATAAAAGAAAGTTTTTAAGATTATATAATTTAATTCATTCTTCGTCATAATAAGTTCATCATAAATTAAACATTTGACAATTTAACGTAGGTACATAATTTTATTACAATACTATAATAATGGAATTAAAATATAATTTGATTAGTTAGTGAAGCGTGACAATGCATATATCGCACGAGAACCTGAAAATTGAGAAAAATATATGTTAGTATTTCATCATAGAGTAAACGTGAAATAAACACGTAAACAATTTATATAATAGGAATTCATGGAATTTAAGGTCCAGTCGCATCAACAAAAGCACAATATTAAAAACATATCACAATATTTTACAAATTGGCATTCAATACAAATATTCATTCAAAAGTACTCTGAAATAAAAAAAAAACATATGGTTTTTAATACAATTAAGATACAATACCTATGAATAAAAACAAGGCAAGTAATAAAAATTCAATAAAAGTACTTATATAATTATACTAAAGTAGCAAAATTATTCATATACAGTAATTAACAAGCTTATACACACATTTATTGAAAGACAAAGAAAGTAATATATTTTCCCGACGTGTAAAAGCAGCGTAGAAGTCAACAAAGCTGGCTGTGATATGTCTGTGAAAGCATTCCACAGCCACTTTGTCGGCCCCCACTGCCGCTCTGCCAACGAAGAACGCGACGCAAATCTTGAGGAAGTATCATGGATCCTCATCGCTCATCAAAGCTGGCTGTGATATGGACATAATAAATCATATGACAACCACTTTGTGAGCGACGCGCACCCTCACATTCTCGCCGAGGGACTGACTCTTCTCGAGGACACGTCGCACAGCCCAACTCGTCAAAAATGGCTGTGATATGATTTGTGCCGACTACAAGACACAGCCATTTTTACGAATAGGCCATGGACTCGTTTCGCACATATGGGCCATTGTCGTAGTATGTAGGCCCCGAAAACCGACCACATCAAAGTGGCTGTGATATGAACACGTGTTAGACATGTCACTGCCGCTTTGACAGGCTAGGCCCGAGAATCAAGCGTTTATCTGGGAGGTTTTGCCTTCAGTGTCGATGTGGTTACTCCAATAGGCCATGCTCATCAAAGCTGGCTGTGATAGTTTCATAATGATCTATGACATACCGACTTTGATGGCACGACCTCATTGAATTCGCTGATCCGTCCACTATATCTGGAATTGTACACAGATAAAAAGAAACATACAGTAAATTCGCGAAAGCCTTAATTCCTCATCTGTTTAAATTAAGCTAATTATTAAATATGTATTACCATTCGCAGTATATATCCAATTATATAATTTTCATATTACCGGTAACAAATGTATTTAATCATTTAATTACGTATTTAATCATTTAATTACAACTTCAGTTTCCCCAAATACATTTTTATTATAGTTACAAAATTCAAAGCTTTACCGTATATTTAACATTGATTTTCAGTATTAATTAGGTACCTAATAACATTTTCACAAATTAAATTTTAAGAGTGATTACATTTTTTGTTGCACACGGAAATGATCTCTCTTTCAATAGACATAATTCTGAAACCTTAAAAAGTGAATTTGTAAAGCTAACAGTGGCTAAGGGTCCATACAAATACAAGCCGGTTCCCATCGGCTTACGTTTTTGAAATCCCTGTCCCACAGATTCATTATTTCAAAGTAAAGTTCTTAATTTAATGTGTTTTTAGATATTACGAAAAAAAAAGTTGCAATGAGTGACTTACCAAAGTGAATTTGATAAAATATTATTAAGCAGCCAATGATTTCATGATATTATTATTTCAATCGAGATAAATTGAACTCCAGTATTGACAGAATAATTTACTGAACACCAATAGTTACACAACAGATGATAAATCCATAGCAATGATGAATACTGTTTCACAACAATGCCGGCTATGGTCAATGTCTAGGACAATCAATTAAACCTAAACATTACAGAGCGAATTGCCGAAGCAGATAGATATACCTACAATAGATAAGGCGACAATACTAATATAACTAAGGCATAGTTTGCATTTGCTTGTTCTCGGTGCGCAAACTCAATTAATCTTTAGTTAATTTAATCAAAATTATATAGAAATAATCTCGAATGTCTTAACTAAATTAAAGAGTAACCTCAAACGTAGTAGCATAAAAAATCCGCATATCAAAATCTATGTAGTGAATATTGTGCAGTCGCAGGCTTGCTCAGTCCTTTCCCATCTTGGGGATATACAGTTTACTTATTGCGAGGTTAAACGGAAACTACAATGAGTCCTTTCCTCTCGGGTTCCAACCCGGCTTTAAATCGATACGTTGATTCGTTTTAGTAAATACAAACTTATATAATCTGAGCTATCTCTTAAGGAGAAGATGTCATTCACTGTACCCTACACTCACGTGTATTTGTCAGGTTTTCTTCACTATGAATGAGGGTGCATGTCGCGCCACCTGCGTTTTAATATCGATTTTGATTAATTCTACAGCGAATGGGAATATAGGTGAATCCGTGGGAAATGCAGCATATTGCATCGACATTTACCAACGCTACGAGTACGGGAGGATACTTCTTTATACATACATAAAGTGAAAGAATCGTTTGTCAAGCCGATGCAATTATCGTCAACTAAATGTCAAATCTTTGCATAAACCATAATATGACCGCCTGATCATTAAAGGTAATTTTGTGTTTTTTAATTATAAAGAAATCATTGTTGAACTTTGTAAGCCCATCAAACTTTTCTGACACATTTATTCGGGTGTCAAAACTGTCAGTTACAATAGACTAGCTGTTTCCAGGGTTTCACTCGTATTCCCGGGATAAAAAATATCCTATAACCTTCGGGGATAATGTAGCTTCCTATTAGTGAAATAATTTTTCAAATCGGCCTTGTAACTTCGGAGATTAGCGCGTACAAACAAACTCTTCAGCTTTATTATTAGTATAGATATAGATAGATAAAAGAGAAGCAAAGTTCCGGAGCGGAAAGCTCCGCTATAGCTGACACTAGCGTGTCAGCTATTAAACAAATCAAATATTCCGTAGTAGGCGGGCGGGACGCGCCGTCGGACTCCACTCATTTATAACACTCATTTCTACAATGACGAACATCGGCAACAAATCATAGCTGACGAGCTCAAATACAAATATGCCACGTAATATCCTATACTAGTTGAACAACTAGTTGAACTAGGTTAAAAGACATACAGACGTATAAACAATCTTATAGTTTTACAGGTTATATTGTATTCTGTTAGCTGTACATAAAATGGTCGGTTAAATTTCTAATAAGCAATTACGTTACGTCAATTGCCCGTATCTAGACCATCGCCCGTATCCCTTCGAGGAACTAACCCCAAGAGACACTGGTTTGTTCAAAAACGATTTCACCAAGTGTTGGCTTCGTCGACGACTTGCCTCGCGCTTTGGCTGTTGCCAAAGATGGCGGATGATAAACAGCTGTTTTAGTGGGCTTATTGATTGACTTACTTGATCTTAAATGTGTGAATACTTTATTTGACCCAGAGACCGACCAATGAAGGACGGTTCATAATTTTATTTGTGATAAAATCGGATTCCTGTCGATTCGTTCATAATTTAACGGTTTGATATGGATATATTCTTAACTATCCAATATTGACAAGTATTAATAATACTAAATAATAATAATATTGTGATGATGTTATAATATGTGTTAAATAAATAATAATAATAAGTTGTAATGTGAACAATATGCTACAGTTCACAATGTATCGACGTTTTACAATCTCGCGAGATAGATTGTAAACTAGCGGTATTTGCAATCATACGGTAACAACAAAAGAACAACTATGAATTCTCCCGAATTCATAAACTTAAATGTTTGGCCATTTAAAATTGGCCGCAATGAAATAACCGAAAGCTTGAAAAAAAGCACTTGACTGTTTTGGTGTAGTAAACCCATAACGAAAAGCGAATGTCCAAATGGTCCGATAGAAGCATGTTACGAAGAGTGTCGTGTTGTGCTTTTTTTCCATGCCACAAATACTGCAATGAATCGGTAAAAACGGCGGAATAACTCGTGTTTGTTTGGTGCATATCAAGTTTACGTGGTGCCCTTTGATATTGAGCGAAATTGATTACATTTCAGTATAACGTTGGATTCATTTTGATTGAAATTTATTTTTTATCTGATTTTGAAAATTGCATCTTTATGCCATGTCACGCGTTCGTGGAAATGTATTTTGTTTGAAAATACGTATTTCATTTTAAACATAGATTCGTGAGACAATGAGGAATACCAACAAAAAAATCTAATTAGTCCGTCAGTTAGATTATCAAAAAATATTGGATACGTATTTTTTATTTTGATCCGAAAACAAAAAAAAACGAAGATACAGTGCGTTAAAATTTTCCGGTCTGCAAAAAGTGTACTAAAAAGTAGTTGTACAATGACGTCACAAGCCCCAATCCTGCACTTTGATGGGACTTATCTTTGTAATTTCTTATGGATTTGATAAAATAAAAAATACGTATCCAATATTTTTTGATAATCTAACTGACGGACTAATTAGATTTTTTTGTTGGTATTCCTCATTGCATTGGATTATTTTGAACTACCTTCCATTCCGCGGTTTCACCCGCTTTCTTTCCCGAGGTATCTTATGTTTTCCCGGGATAAAAGCCTATATGTTATTCAGGGTATGATTAATCTACGTGCCAAGTTTCATCCTAATCCGATCAGTACTTTTTACGTGAAAGAGTAACAAACATTCATCTATTCTCACAAACTTTCGCATTTATTAGTAGAATTAACGGTTCGCTAAAAAAATGTTGAAAACATTTATTCGGTCACATTTCAAGCGTATCTACTTTGCTACTTTGAACTACACAAGTGCTTTCTAGGGCCTAAACCGTTTAAAAGGCTTCGGCTGTCCTCAGCTTCATCAAAAGCCTTTGATAAGAGACCCAGAGTTATCAGATTTCTATCAAAAACTCCATATGAGAAGCTTGTCAGTCATCCCAAATAAAATTTCATTTATTTTCGACGCAAGTAGAGAATTTTGAAAAATGAAAATGTTATTTCTTTTAGACACGGAATGGCTCCATGCATTTCTCTCCATGAACGCTTTAGCAAACATCAAAGCTTATTTTTAGTGAACAGAACATGGCAACCAAAACTGTTTTCAATTTGAAACTTGTCGAATACTGTCATGTAGGTAGTGCTCGCCATTTTTAAATTTTAACGTAGCTTTTGTAGTCTAACCGAGCATCGTAACAGTACCTATAATAGACTAGCTGTTAATCGCGGTTTCACTCGCGTTAAAACCTTCGGGGATAATGTAGCTTCCTATTAGTGAAATATTTTTTCTAAACTTGATTAAAAAGTGTACTAACTCAAAAAATATTTTTCCATTCGCTTGATGAGTTAAGCTCGTTCAAATGTACATTAAATTTTACAAAATTAAGCTTTATAATAAAGGGCATGTATTCATCAATAATCACAACGTTTACTAAAATATCAACTATAAATAGTCATATTGGATGAAATAGGAAAATTTACAAATATGAAACACTAGCTGTTCCCCGCGGCTTCACTCGCGTTTCCAGGATAAAATGTAGCCTATAACCTTCGGGGATAATGTAGCTTCCTATTAGTGAAAGAATTTTTCAAATCGAATCAGTAACTCCGGGGATTAGCGCGTTCAAACAAACAAACTATTACGCTTAATTATTAGTATAGATTACAGAATATTATAAAATAATTGATGCCAGTTTAAAGTTTTTTTTGCCCGCGTTCCCGAGGGATAAAAAGTAGTCTATGTGGTAATCCAGGATGTAAGCTACCTCCATACCAAATTTCATCAAATCGGTCCAGCCGTTTGAGCATGAAGTAACAAACATACTTTCTCACAAACTTTCGCATTTATAATATTAGTTAGGATACAGACAAATCCTAAGCATTTACTTAATAACTTTAAAAAGTTTCTAATATTTACGAAGCGTCTTTGTTAATCGATTTCTTTATAGGATTAGTTTGTTCAATAGCTACGGGAGCTACGAGAGCTACATTGCTACGAATGATGTAGAGCTACGGTAAACCGGCCCGCTACGGCGCGGGGCGTAGCCTGCGTTCCATGTAGTGTTTGCCAAATAATGGTGCCAATTCTGTTGTTTACGAACTTAACTAATATTAGACAAGTCACCTCTCTTTCATTTCAACCTTATTGAAAAAAGATAGAACATTTTTAATGCTGTCAGTTTAATCCATACCGTCGTAATGTACGGGTAAATAGTCGTGACCATTATAGATCGCGCTTAAATTCACGTTGAAATATGTGATCGGATTAAACTGACAGGACTAAAATATCTTGCATTCCTTTCTTATATTTACTATTAGAAAGAGATATAGTGAGATTAAATTTATTTAGTTCGTAAACAACAGAATCGACACCAATTAATTACAATCACAAAGCACATTTTCAGTGTTTACACATTTAGTGAACGCCGAGCCCCAACTAACCACGATTAACTGCATTTTACTACGTGATTGAACCCTCATTATAAATCGTATTTCTGAACGAGCATATTTACTTAATAGTATTTAAATATTTTAATCTACGTTAAACGTCGAGAGCTGAGAGGATTATTGCGGGATTATGATCCCAACCTACATTTTTAACACAGTAATTTTTTTTTTAATGAAGGAGTATCATACATTGTCACTAATTTTCGTATGTATAATATTAGTACCTGGTTGACCCGAGTTTTTTTGGTAAATCGTGTTTTCTAGAAATGAAACTCAGCTAAATCGATTTATCGCCCCCGAAACCCCCTGCATATTAAATATCATGAAAATTTTTCCGTTTCCGAGATTCAGATTGTATATATATATACAAGAATTGCTCGTTTAAAGGTATTAGATTAGATAGGTAGTATATATATATATAACCTGACAATTCCTGACAACGATATTTATCTTAGCAATGGTCGCCTACATATTACTGCGTCAAGTAAATTGATACAACCCTACGCCTGGATGGATTCCAGCCCTATTACGCTTGGTTGCTATTGGTACACGATCTCGAAATAGATGTCGCAATACCTGTTGCATTCTGAGATGCGATGGTCCGCAAGCTCGAACAGTTTTAATGAATTCGATTACTTAGATGCATCCGTTGGAATAAACCTCCATAACTATGTTCAGGGACATTCTAACGGTAACTTATTAAGTACTTTTTTATTGACTTACTATCGGTAGTGTTTTGTTCAATAAACTAGCTTTCCGCCCCGCGGTTTCATCCCCTATCTCCTATTATTTAATAGGGGATGAATTTTTAAATATCCTTTTCAGATGGAAGATGCCAATGATCATCAATTAAAATTTAAAATTAAATTATTGCGAGAAAATGTAAGCTTTTCTGTTTTTTAGAAAAAAAATCGGTGAAAAGTTTTAGAACGGCCATTATTTTACTGGAATGAAATAATACGACGGTACTTGTACGTAATGTATTATTTATTCTATGACGGTAATGACGGACGGACGGTACCTCAAACTTGAATGTGGTTTATCGTGACACGGCTAAATACAACCTGAATCATCATTTAACAGGGATAGAGCTTCTTAAATATTTAAGACGCTTCTAAATTTTAGTTTCCTAAGAGTAACAAGTCTTAGAAATTATAAACAGACAAACAGTTAGGTAGACTTCTGAATTTTATCTATAAAACGTTTTTTTTAAGGGGGTTAGTATTCAAGAGGCTGCTATATTTAAATGACGTTTCATTATTTGATCCTTGATCTTATAAACTGAAGTCGTAAAAAGGATATGGTGACCGTAAAAATATTATGAAGACAAGTGCTAATATCGACCTTGGGTGAAGGATTTTAAATAAGTTTGCCATTAAAAAACATTGCTAGATGGTACATAAATCTCATTGATTTCGGAATTGCCGTTCTGTCGCTCCAAAGGGAGTTAAACACCTTCGGATGCTAGTTAGACTGCCTATCAACCCAAGTACCCAGGTACCTACAGATTTAAGGGATACAAATAACTTGTTACGATTGTGATTTATTGAAGTAAGCTAAAATATCACAAACAATATTCATAGTAATCAAATAAATGAAATTTAATCAAATAAATGAAATTGTTGTATCGTGATAAGAAGGATAAAGCAAGTAAAACCGTTATCCGCGACTTATTGCCTATTGGTAACAAGTCTTATGTGCAATGCTAGTGTAGTAAGTGATACCATTTATTTGAATCCGTAAATATACTACCATTCTTGTCGCAAAACACATTTTGACAAACTTACGACCTATAAATGAGCTGCAATTAGCAAAAAACGTATATTTATTATTGCGTTTTGGGCTTGAAGCTTCCCCCTTAAATATCTCCTATTCTTTTTCAATGGCGTTTGTTAGAAATAGATGTGACATAACTAATATTAGTTTACTTTGTAAACAACAAAAACGGAACCATAATTTATTTAAATTATTTAGCGCCATTGGTACACTGAGCAATTCGAAATATTTTTACAGTAAACTTGCGATGCATTTTCTCGTAAATGGACAATATAATTGGTAGCGTTTGCTTTGACATATCGTGCGTAAGTGAAATGGGCTGGCGAATAATTGTATAATTAAAATGATATTACATTTTTATTGAAAACAATGCGCCAATTAAAATGTATATTCATTTTGGGAATCAAGAACTAGCACGCTACAATATACCTACAGGATGAATTTTCAAGGGCGTGGTAGGCCAAATCTGAAATTATAGGGAAATGCGAAAAATTATGAAAGGAGTTTCGAGGCCTATTTTGATAAATACTGAAACTGTACAGGTACTTGGATTTTCAAAAAACAAATTTGCCTTGCCGGGAATCAAACTGATTGATTTGAATCAATTTCTGGGAAGTAATATCACTTGTATATATTATATATAGTATGCAATCGGCATAAAATAAATACAATATCAGCGATATATGGAAATATTTTTAAAAAATAGGTAAATAAGGATATTTTAATATTTATTTTATTACTTAATTGTTGCAATGCTATAAGTGTCTTATTATCAATCAAAGTAATAATGGATTTGATGCAAAAAGTAATAATAACAATTTTCAAAATATTATAGAGAAGCGAATATTTTGTAAAAAAAAAATATAATACCTATCTAAAATAAATAACTTAGAAAAAAAACAAGTGGGTAAAATATACTTTATATTTTATATATTTGTTGTAAATATATACGGTAATTTTCTACGGTCTTGTCCTTGACGTTGTAACTTACCTTTATCGATGCCCGCCGTGTAACTCAATAACTGTTTTTTTTTTAATGAAGTTAAAATTTTTTTAACAAATTTTTAACCTATATTGATATAGGTAATTTAAGATTTTTAAATTTATTTAAATATTGTTTTTAAATTATAAAATCAACTATATTTTTAATTTCGTTTAAAAATATTTAATATTTAAAGTAATATTTTTTTTACACGAATTTTATTCACAATAACTTATGAATTTTCTGACTCTATCTAGATTAATGGTATAAATTGGGAGTGAGGCTCCAATAATGTTACGACGTCCTGTCGACACGGCAGTCAGACTATGAGTGAGAGACGGGAGAAATGTTGTGCCCGGTGATCCAGCCACCCACCGTGTATACCGGTATATATAATCGCCATACCTCTGCGAACCTGGATGGGAGGGGTGGTCGAGCGCTGCCCATGGGGATGATTTTACCTCCCCACGCCCCAAGGTATAGTTGACAAGTAACAAGTGCCTTAGATTATTAACTAACAATAATAGGTAAATCGTGTTTTCTAAAAATGAAACATAGCTAGATCGATTTATCGCCCCCGAAACCCGCTGCATAATAAATTTCATGAAATTCTTTGGAGCCGTTTCCGAGATTCAAATTATATATATATTTTGTGTAATATTGCAACATTTGTTTTCAGTTCACTAAAATTAACGTAAAACAATAATTGTTCGGTATTAGAAGGAATAGATAGAGATATTTTTATCCTATTGGGCGTCGGCCATCTGACAGCGGAGGTCACTGATAGCTAGCTAGCTAGCTAGTTAACTTTGTTTTTCCACATGAAATTTTCAAAATAAGTTCCCAGAAACATAAGCGTTTAAATGCCGTCACACGGTTGTCCACTATAAAGGGAAATCTATTAAATCTGTATTAAATGGTGGCGACGCCCAACAGGTTAATTAGCCTGCAGTGCTTTGGGGTAGCAGTATTCATCAACATGAACTTATGGGGGCCTAACTTGAATTCTCGAATAAAAATTCAACCGGTCCACATGTTTCCATATCATATTGATGATTACTTTCACCACCTAATTAATAAAATTTACCGTGAATTTACTAGTAAATTTCCATTATGTATTTTAGATTTGTAATATTTTGAATATTTGTCAAATTGCTAAATTGGTATAATTTATTTAAAAAGACGGGAGACTAGTGCGAGTCCGACTCGCGCACCGAGGGGTCCCGTAAAGATAAGCTGGGTTAAAGGACAAACTTAGCTTTGCAGTTGATAAAATATTCTCCCTTATTCATCTTAGTAATAGGTTTTTTTTTCATGTGCTATAAATATATGCAAATTACAAATTTTCTGATTTACCTATATTATTTTTGTTTCTTGTTGTGAGACTTTGCTTCTTGTCAAATTTCATGATTCTAGGTCAAAGGTCAACTATATAGGTAGGTTTTGATTTCATCGCGAAGTATCGAAAATGCCGTTTTTTTATTGTGTTGACTGAGAAACCTGATGTTTTTATAGCTTCAAGAAAACGAAACCTTCGTATTTCATATTAATTTAAAATATTACCGCCACACTTTTCTGAGAAAAAGGATCATGTCACACAGACAAACGAACAACCTTCGGGGTTAAATTTTTATTTTCAAAATCAAAATTCATTTATTCAGTTTAAGCAAGGCACTTTGGAGGTACGAAATCCCTATTTGTTTTTAATTTATGACTCTGTAATTAACAATTAATTACTGTGTAAAACGTTTCCTAATCAATACAGTAATGTGAAACTAAATGTATTATTTCATTGCGACATTTAGTACAAATATAATTATTGCTTGTTCATAACGAAGTCCCTGAAAGAAAAAACTAAGAAGAGTTAATTTGTAAGATTTCATTCGGCCCAACCCAACGTAGCCCAACCCAAAGCTAATTAAACTTTTAAAAATGTTACTTTCGAACAAGTCGGTAACATTTCACAAGCAAAATCATATCGGCCTTTGGGCGGTTACCATGCGGACTGCAAAACGAGCTTATATGTCTGAGAGCTGTTAAAAAGCTCAATAATAACTCATCAAAGCGATTGCTTTTTGAATAAATAAAAAGTGCAATATCAATATCGAACGAGATTAACGTATTTCATTGACAATTTTATTGAAAGCATCAGTATCCGATTATGAAAATAATTAATATAGTTAATATAGATTGGAGATTGCCGGATTAAATGCAGTCGGTACATAGTGGCTATTATTGCATGCAGTGCCTAATTGAGGGGTTTTGCAGTAAAACTAGCCCAGGGATGGCAAACCTTTACGTATCAAAGTGCAATTTTTTTAAGGGAAATGTTTAATGAGGTCATAGACGTGCCATCAAATAGTTTTGAATTTGTGATTAATGGGAAAATAATAATGATAACTACTATCAACTCAAAACTCTTTATTTACTACAAAAAATAGGAACATTTTGTAGTAAACAAAGAGGCGTAGGCTTTCGCTCATCATATAATACCAGTGGCGAAGGGTCCATACAAGCCGATTCCCATCGGCTTACCTTTTAGAAATCCCAGTCCCACATTTTCGTCGTTTCAAAGCCACTTTTATCATGCTTAAAATACACAGTAATTATAAAATTATCGGTGTTTTTTGAACGGCTTACCCTCGCCATACTGAGGAATAACAACAAAAAAAATCTAATTAGTCCGTCAGTTAGATTATCAAAAAATATTGGATACGTATTTTTTATTTTGATCCGAATACGAAAAAATAACGAAGATTTTAACAACGCACTGTGCGTTAAAATTTTCCGGTCTGCAAAAAGTAGTTGTACAATGACGTCACAAGCCCCAATCCTGCACTTTGATGGGACTTATCTTTGTAATTTCTTATTGATTTGATAAAATAAAAAATACTTATCCAATATTTTTTGATAATCTAACTAAAGGACTAATTTGATTTTTTTTATTGTTATTCCTCATTTCACCCCTCGCCACTGTATAATACCCACTTCACACTTTTTTCATAGTGTAAAATGAATTTTGTGATCTGTGACGTGCCCAAAATATTGTGTCGCGTGCCATTGGTTCTCCATCCCTGAACTAGTCTAAAGGAAGGTGCACTAATGGATCACAAATCCATAGGGATTCCCTTTTACCAAAAACAATCATAAGAAGTTATTTGTTTCACAGGTTTTGTATAGATAATCTGTCAAGCAGTCATATTTATTTATCTGATGTATAATCAGACGTTGCGTTGTTAGAATGATATATTAATCAGTAAAATAGGAGATGCGATACATTACATAAGGTACTACTAAATATTGGAATGATTTATAATTTGATGAGATTATTTTCTTTCGATAGGTCCACAAATAATGGCAATTATAAGCAAATGCTATCGTTAAAGGAACGTAAGGTACTTAGAATATATTAGATTATATTTTAACGGGGTACAATCCTCAAAAGTCACGCCCTTGCGAACGAGTGATATCGTAAGTTATTTTTTTATGCAAAAATGGCAAACAAAAGAATTTCCAAATATTGGTCTAAGTTTACAAGAAATGTTTTTATAACAGTCATTGCATACCTACTGCGTTTCGTAATGTACTAATTAATGGATCGCAGTGCTCTACGAAGTAGCCAGCCACGCCAGTTGGCGCGGTTGGTTAATATTCCCATCCAGGACAAACATTTGTGTGCATGAACATGTCTGTTTGTCCTGAGTCTGGGTGTAATTATTATATAAAAAGAAGGATATCAGTTGTCTGGTTACCATAGTACAAGCTCTGCTTAGTTTGCGATCAGATAACCGTGCGTGTAAAAAAAACTGTGCACTCTAAAATACGGTTAACAGTCAGTATGCCAAACTAAACTCATTGAAGTATTAAATTTGGAAACAGATACATGAATTTATTCGGGCGTCAAATGCGTCGAAGCGGGATGGTCTATATTGACGTAGTTTCCACTGTTAAATTGGTGAAGCTTTAACGTAATTATACGACGATCGAGGCGTCAGTTAACACCGGAATGGATCTAACCTATAGCAATACGATACCTGTCGAAGCGAAATTACTAGGACACGTAAAACTGTTAAATCGTATTAATATTATGAATGCGTGTGTGTGAGGATGTAAAGTTACTCTTTCACGTAAAAAACTACTGAACGGATTTGGAAGAAAGTAATGAAACACGGCACTTAGATTAGATACCCCGGAATGACATATAGGCTACCTTTTTATCCGGAGAAAACATAAGACACATCGGGAACGCGTAACTTTGTACTTCGTACTATGACACTTTTGTGAATTAACCTATGATATTATTCGTTTATTATTTTGACACGCGAGACGTTGATTTTTACATGAAAACACAATTTACTCCTAAAGGCTTATTTTAGGCTTATATTAAGAATATATTATTATGTGACGAACACTTTAGGTACTCGAGAAATGGCATGATCTCTATAATTTTACGTGATGGAAAAAAATACGTAATATTTATTTACTTTTTAAGATTCATGCAACTAAAAAGAACCATACCAAGTAAACATAACTTATTAGATTTTATACAGAGGGTAGGTATGGTATGCATGTTAAATCATAGATTCAAGATATTAAATAAAAGTTAAAATCAAATTCTATTTTAAAACTACATTAATGCAGGAAAAATGTGCCGGCATAAACTTATTAGTGCTGTAGTTCCACGCTCAGTCAACGCGGTCCAGATGATTAAATAAAAATAAGAAATATGTAAGTAGCTTATTTTTAAATCAAAAACTTTATTACATTTCCTTTTCACTACGACATGTTAGCTTTCCACGTTTGAAATATGCTCTTTATAAAGATACTCTTTTATATGACTTTTTTATAAAGAGTTTTCAAAGACGGATCTTGTGATATTTTTTTTAATATTTCCATTTTTCATTAGCCATCTATCAGTGGCGAGGGTTGAAATTATGGCGAGGGTAAGCCGTTAAAAAACACCAATAATTTTATATTTACAGTGTATTTTAAGCATGATAAAAGTGGATTTGAAATGATGAAACTGTGGGACTGGGATTTCTAAAAGGTAAGCCGATAGGAATCGGCTTGTATGGACCTTTCGCCACTGCCATCTATAGTAATAATAAAGCTGAAGTAATAGGAAGCTACATTATCCCCGCCCGAGTGCTATAGGCTTCTTTTTATACTGGGAATGTGAGTGAAATCGCAGAGGACATCTAGTCAGTAATAAAAGTATTAAAAAAGAACACTCGGTCGTTTGATAGTGGACTGAAACGACTAATTCAAAAAGAGCATGAACAATTTCCGTCTGCGATCCAAACGGAGAATGGTTCAAACCATTGATGGAAATATTTTTTTTTACGTTGATTCGGTGTGTAGCAAAGACCCATCATAGCGTTTGATTACAGACTTCTGAGTGAGTCTGTAGGGAACCTTTTTAAACTGTCAATGGAGTCATAGATAATAAAGGCATAAACGTAGAAATAGACTAGGTTTATTGTGTCTTTTACACGACCCTGGGTGGATGATGTTTTTTATTTTTATATTTCAATACTAAGTACCTACATCAATTTTCAAAATTCGATATGAATTATCCGCTAAACTAATATTATTTTGCCAATACTAATTATTGGCAAAATAATATGGTATGTTATGTGAAAACGAATTATTGGTTAAATCTAACAACATAGTTGAATTTTCATTTATCGCTTGCGTTGTCAGTGACATGCCGAAAATAACAAAAAATATGTGAACGCCAGTTTTTTTTTAAATTGAGGTTTTACCAAAATTGAAAAACAAATACGAATGACGGTATTTTTCTATTTGTCTATGCGGAAATATGTCAATAAAGGCAAATAAAATTTCATTTTAGGAAAAAGTGACACGTCGAAAATATTTAGAAAATGAAACAAAATACTCGAATATGAAGTCAATCTGTCTATGAGTTTTTTCTAAGTCCATGCATAATACCTATACGTTGGTTAAAAATCTTAAATTTCAGAAAGTTCTCTTGAACGGATGAACTGATTTTGATTCTGATTTTTTCGTTTGAAAGATGTCTTAATCGAGAGTGTGTTTCAAGTAAATCCACCCAGTCGTTTGAAGATTATCACAATTTTCTAGGTTGTCGGGGGTTTTTTAAATCATTAACTTTACTTATTAAATATCTATTATATTAGATTTAACACCGAACATTATATTAATATTAGACTTACTTGAATTTTACGTTGTTACGTATGTATTTTTTTTTGCAATTTAAGCAATACCTCCCATTATTTGGGGAAAACAAAAAGATATCTTACAAATCACTTTTGTATGGGTATTATTACACAAAAATATTTTTCTTTATGATTTACGCTTCCAATAAAAAGTTTTAAATGTCTCAATACAGAATGGAGTTTAATGGTAACCCTAAGGATTCGGCAAAGTTTTATTTGCGTAGTTGTTGGGACACCGTTTTACCATTTCTAGCAACAAAGTTGTGTTGACGTAAATACTGACGCACGTCACTCCTAATTTATATTTATTTTTGTAACATTATAATATAAAAATATTATTTACAAAAAATATATTCTACCTATAATGATATCTGAGTGTCTGTTATTTTATTACACCCACGTCCATTTCTAATGTTAAGTGATATCTTGATACCGAGTAAAAATATGTTTATCTAAAATGTTACATGAAGTAAAAATAATAATGCCCTACTTATGAAATAATTGGCGACACTTGGTATAACATCAATCCTAGTCTCATATATCGTAAACAGCTTATAGTCAACATCTATATGAATAAAAATAAATGACAAAATCTTTCGTTAAACGCAAAACTCGAGAATGGCGGAACCAACAGGCTAGTAGACAGTGTCAAAAATAAATGACCAAACACTAACCAATGCATAAAACATCTAAAAACACGTGGAAACACGTTTAACCGTTCCGAACCGGTAGTAGAGTCTATTGTAAAACTGTAACTTTTGACATTCATAAGTGCCTTATTAGGGCCTAAACTGAATAAATGAGTTTTGATTTTGATTGATTTTAATTACCAGTAGAACCACTAAGAGTAGATCATTTGATGCTGTGAAACTATGACGTCATAGTGTAGTATTTCATACAAACCAACGTTTTATCATTTATTAAAAAGCAGCTGATTTGATATGTCAGGAAATTACCCTATTGGGTTTGGGAAAATAACAGAACTGGGTACTTATTTGTAACTTGAATGTGGAGTTCTAAAAATATATTCAATTTATTTGTTGGTCTCATTAAATATTTTCATAAATAAGCAGATTTCATACAAGTACAAGAAAAAGGTTACGACAGTTAATAAATACAAAGGACGTTCTAACTTATATATCAACACTGAAAAGCAAGTCGATGTTTATCGATCCACCTAATTGGAAAGACATATTATAGAAAAACACGTGTAACGTGTGTTACCACGACAGAGGCGTGGGTAAAATTTAGCACTAATTATTGCCTTCAGGAAGATGTGGGATGGTATATTTTCCGCTTCGAAAATATTGTTGCGTAGAAACAATAAAGACAAAACATAACTGATATCGTTTTATTTTAAGAATGTAAGTATATTATTTTACCGACAGTTTGTTTATTTTTGTTGTAGATATATTTGTCAGTTTCATTAAGGAAAATAATTTGGTTTATTGTTTATTATTATAAGATTATTGTGTAAAAGTCTCTAAGCCTGCTTTTTAGAAAAAAGAATAAATACAATTAAGACAGAAAATATTGAAGATGAGTTTGTTTCTTTGAACGTGCTAATCTCCGGATTTACTGGCGCCACGTTATCCCCGAAAGTTATATACAGGCTACTTTTTATCCCGGGAACGCGAGTGAAGCCGCGGCGAACAGCTAGTCAATGTTATAACTATTACTAACAGTTATTTGTCAGGTGGGTTACTTTGGATTTTCTTAATAACGAACGTCAAAATGAAACTAACGGTTTTACTATTAGGTACTAGTGGTTCGATGCAACCGGACCTAAGGTCTACAAAAAGAAATGTGTTTTCAGTTGGCGGCATACGCCTATAGCCTGTTTATCATTATCTTCTCTAACTAGGTGTACTATATCAAAGAAATGGGCTCAGAACAAAATGTCCGCTGCTTCGATAATTCTGAAGTTCTAAGTGTTTGAACCACATGGGATTAGTTGTGTGGAAAAATATGAATATACCGTTTGGAGTTACCAAACTACCAGGGCGTCGCGGCGCTGTTCCCGGGGCGTCGCGAACGTTAGGCCAGCGTCACATTCCGCGGGAATTCATTACAAGTACGAGGCAAAATCGCGGCGATTTTGTGAGCGATTTCACATACAATGCCGCTTTGTTTAGCCAAGCAAGTGTTAACAATAATATAATGTACCACAAAACGCGGTAAACTCGCGCGTACACCTGAACAGGGCCTTACGCTTACGTCACGTTCTGGTTTAAACGCGGTCATCTTCTTTTAAAAGGGAGCCGCAAAATAAATTACAACATGTAAAGGGAGTCGCAGTATGAAAAAGATTGGGAACCCCTGGTGTAAACAATAAAGTTCCACGCATTATAATTGTTCATTAGCTTCATTTTAAAACGAATGAATGAGAATACCCAAAATGTAAGCTATATTTTGCATGGTGTTCGAAATCTCTCCAAATTTAATGAACCTGAGAGCAGTTAATGTTTCCGCGATCCGTTAGATAGTATAATGGAGTTAATAACAGCGATTTCATTCAACACACACCACTACACATAAAAAATATTGAATTGCGGTGTATTTCGGACGAATACCTCAGATTCAGGCACCCAATTTAAAATAAATAACATGGACCGAGCCAATTCGTTCAGCTTACTTTTATGCGGTTATTATTTGCCGAACGGAATTAATTACAATATCTTTTGTCGTGTATAAAACTTGTTGAAAATGTTTATTGAAAATAATTTCCCTAAAATAAAACAAAAATCACAATAAGATGAAGCGGGTTTCACTTCCCAATACCGTTTTATTTGTATGACAAAAAAAATGTTCAAAATTGATGCTTTATTTTTACTTAGATTTTTGTTTTTTTGTCGCCTATCTGCATTATTAATACAATGCATGGAAGGCAATATTTGATACAAGACACATTTTTTACCATGAAATTAATTCGGTTTATACCTCATTACTTTGCATATAGGTACAATAGTCAAATAAAAATTGAAATGAAAATAATCCTGGTGTGAAAAGAGGATGACGGATGTAGAAGAGTACCTACATATTGCGTCTACTCGTCGGAAACAGGGCAGGGAGATGGATATCAAGATTCCCTATAAAAGGTAGGTATAACCATGTGTCATGTCATTCGATAAGTTATCCATACTATAATATTATTAAAAATGCGAAAGTAACTGTTTGTTTGTTACCTTTTCACACCTAAACCGCTGAACCGCACGCGTTGAAATTTGGCACGCAGATAGTCTATGATATGGAGAAGGATATAGGCTACTTTTTATCCCGGGTACGCGGGTGAGACCGTAGGGAACAGCTAGTTTCATACAAAAAAGCCAAGAATTAAAACCTGAAAAAGTACAAAGTCTCCGTGTTTTCGTGATTGCATTACTGATTAAATCGACAGAAAAAGATCGAGCCTTGTAAAATCCAACCGCACGATATTTCAAAGAAATTTTAAATTATATGAAGGACTTTAAAAGGTTGAAAATAAAGCCTTCATCAGTGGTTTAACACTATTAATTCAGCGGCGAACAGAATCGACTTTTAATCATTTAGTGTTTGAACTTTAGACCGTTATTTTTGGTTTTATGTTTTGGTTTGTATGTACTTACCTAAGTATATTTTCTCGGTCTCGTTTACATTTTGAAATATACACTATATTTATGTTAACTTTATATATACCAAGACTATTTAGTAATATTATATATATTATTTGTATTTATGTGTTTCCGACAACGAATTATCTTGGCCCCAAAAAGGAAACGCTTCGTGGAAACCTGCGGGGGTAGCATCCTTACCAATGGCAACGACGAGGAGGCCTCGTCAATTATTCTATATTTAGATTACAAATAATAGGGTAGTTGACTGACATGTCAAATCAGCTACTTTGTAATAAATGTCATAACGATAGTTTATATGGATTTTGTATGAAATATTACAATATGACGTCAGTTTCACAGCATCAAATCATCTACTCTTAGTGGTTCCACTGATTACCAGTAAAAATCATAAAAAGCAATAAATGTACAACATATTTGATATTTCCACGTGTTTTTAGATGTTTTATGCATTGGTTAGTGTTTGGTCATTTATTTTTGACACTGTCAACTACCCTATTAAGTCGTAACGTTTTGATATACCATATATTTTTACTCGATTTCCGCAATCCCCAAAAAAAATAGCGCCCTTACGCAGCGCCATCTTTCCAAAATTTCAACAATCAACTCCTAATTCACCCAAGGGGTAAAATTTTGAAAAATGTCGATACACGTATACATTTAAATCTAACAAGGAGCTTTGGTATTTGAATTATCGTACTTCTTTTATTACAATATACGTAAAAAAACATTTACTAAAAATATATATACAATCTATTCATTAAAAATGAATCCGTCAATCTATGTGGTCAAGTATTTGAAATCTTGTGATTTATTATAAATTTCAAATTAAATAGAAATTAAGAGAAACACTGACTATCAAAGTGAAGTTGCAGAAAGGTTTTGATAATGTCATACATAAAAAAAACATTTTTTCAAGTATCTATATAGGAGATAATATTATGATGGTTTAAAAAACGCATTTCTAATAGAATTCGTGAGGTGACAGCACCAAACCGCTGGATGCAGGTAGCGCAAGACCGTTCATCGTGGAGATCCTTTGCAGAGGCCCTTTGTCAAGCAGTGGGTCTTTCGGGTAACATGATGATGATGAAAGAAAACTGGTATGGCATTAATAACTTTTGCGCATTAAAGTTCACCGCTCAAATTTCCTGGTGCGCAACGAAAACGTGAGGTGAAGTTTAAAAGTCACGTTGTACATCTACCTGATGACTATTTCGTAAAAAATATATTTCCATGGATATGTGTAAAGAAATATATATCACTAGACCGTGCTCGTATCATAATTAGTACCAGGTTGAGCGAGTCTTGCTAGCTATTTTTTAAAACGACGTTTTCTAAGAATGAAAACCTAGCTAAATCGATTTATCGCCCCCGAAACCCTTCCATACTAAATTTCATGAAAATCGTTGAGGTCGTTATCGAGATTCAGATTATATATAGGTACTTATACAATAATTGCCCCTTAAAAGATTAGCTATTCCTAGTAAGATAGTTAGGAATCGCTTTCATATTACATAATATTTACCTACTATATCACAAGTTGGTAAAAAGACACTTGATTTTGATAATGCTTACCAAGTTTTTTTATCCTTTGATGACACAGCATATAAACAGATGAGGTATTAAAGCTATCGCGTAATAAGCGTAAATCAGATTATCTACACAACATAATATGCCTTGAACATTGACAGGACGTCAAAAATATTAAATTTTGCGTCTACCATGAATTTTCGTTGCAAAAAGTCATGCTAAAGTCCCGATTATAATTGACCATAAAGTATTAAAAAAGAGACCTTAATGTATTAAAAAGTGACCTTAATGTATTAAAAAGTGACCTTAATGTATTAAAAAAAGAGGTCATAATGTAATAAAAAAGAATGTCACGTGCATATCAATGTTCAAATAACATGGGTAGTAGCTTCGTAGGCGATAGCAGTTCTGGATGGGTTCTCTGGAAGTCACGACGCAAGGAGATAGTTGCTCGATCCGCATGAAAGACAAGGTAGTGAGAATTTGCGATGTACAAGGACATCTCACTACCCAAGTCTTTCACGAGGCAGGGAGCAAGCCGATGACGTCGAGCACGTCCGTCGGAGCTAAACTACTTGGTACCGTGGCATATGTAACTGTGCATTTACGATTGATACTTATTATCGCCTTTTGATGCGACGATATATGAGAAATTATTCTGAATGAAGGTTTACTCTGCATTCTGTGTTGCAAGAGATTTGTAAGAAATATATTTTAAATGATGAAAAAGTTTAACTTCTTCTTCGGGAAAATGTTATAAAATTAAAAACGATATTTTCATGTTATTTAATGTATCCGAATAATTTTAAATTATTAATATACATTCTGAGGTCTAATGGAAAGGGAACAGATTTATTTCTTTTTTTTAATAATTAGTTATTTTTAATAAAACATAAAAGTCTTTTTTACTAAGAGTGCCCCTCGTTTGTCTCTAGTATGTCTGTCTCTTAAAGCATAAAGACATGCTTTTTTCAAGTGAGAATATTTTAAAACCTGGTTTCTACAAGAATTACTTAAAACCACTTCCCGTAATAAGGGAGTATGTGTTTTATATGACTTCTGGGGTTTTAATACATCTTTGAAGTAAGCCTAATTTAGTTTTTAAATCTACATAATTAATATCAAAAACTATAGACATGTGAACTTATATTTTAGATTTTTCTGTGAATAACTGCTCAGACACCTGAAAGTTTGTAGGACTAATGATAACAATTAACCCGTAGAATTCAGACTAAAATACCATTTCAAAATCACCCTGTAGACTACAAAGCAGGCACCTGAAGGTAACCAGTTATCCGAGGCACCACCAACTTATTACCGACCCTTCCACTATCCCTGTGCTCATTTGGCTATACCTGGATTAAATTACTAGCTGGATTACTAGCGCCAGCTTACTATCCAAGCTTGAGCAACTAGCCTCGTGTACACCGGGCATGAAAGACGTGACATCTTGTTTAAGTGTCGATAACAACAGTACGCAGAAGATGCCTACTTCTGCCAACAGATGGCGCTGAAGCAAGTATAAGTTGTGTATTCTTAATAAATAGTACTTGGTATTAACTAATAGAATAACTAAAAGTCGCTTTAACTAACTTCAAGCAACACAGTCAAGCTCTGTTGTTTAAAAATACAGGTAAAATAATAAAATTCACGATTATGTGTTTATTTTATTCAGAAAAATTAGGGATGTCTGCAAATCTCACTAGCGCCATCTAATAAAAAATTCTGATATTAGTATGAAATAAACACCCGCCTGGACGCTCCACAGACGCCCTACGAATATATTCCGGAGAAACTTAAACAGATGGCAGCCCTAGCTCAGGGGTCACTGAGGTCATGTACTTGATAAAAGTTGATTTCATACCTACCTATAGAAAAACTGTAAGTTTTTTTTATAGCTAGAATTAAAAAAACACGAAGTCAAAATGCAAGAACTGTATTAATTAAAAATGAACCTCTAGCTACAGGTTTCAAATTCAATTGTTACAATCCTTAGGTCTATAAAAACATAAGTATTTTAAACAGCGCCAGAGCACTTAATAAAATGAATATTAATTAATTAAGTAAGACTGTAAAAATTTGCTTTTATCTGTAAATTATTAAAAGAATCGATCGCAATAATGCACAGTTACAATGCTGCCAAAAAAAATACAATACATAGAAGATACATAGTAATCAAAATACATTAAAAACATAGGTAATTAATTATCAATAACGGTACCTACACACAGTACAATAACTACCAACGCTTTATGCCACCACCTAGTCTTTTACAATATTGGTACATCGATTTTATTACCGATAATTATGTTTTTTTTTATTTCATAAATAAACCGTCTTCGTTTTCATTAAAATCGATATGCTGGGTACATACAATCCTTGAAGTTGACAATCAGTCTTCGAGGGTTCGTTACCACCTTGGGCTTATCAAACAAAATTGCTCTAATTGCATCAGTAACATTTTGCTGTATATTAAAATCACGTTGGTATTTCAATTTAAATTTAATAGTTATTATTTGGTATCAATCGTCATTAATTAATATTTTGTACATATAAAAACCAATGATCATGAAATAAAAAGTGGCCCTGGATTACAAACCAATTTAGTCTATTTCTAACAACAAATACCTACAAAAATACAAAAAAAAGTTTTGTTAAATTACTGTTTTCTAGTGATATTTGTCACACGTATGTCAAAATAGTTCATGACAATAGCATATATTAAATTGAGAGCTCCATAACCTGTGATTAATAACTATTAAAAAACTGTATTTTCCTCCTATTGTTAAATCTAAGCGAGGATAATCATATTAGTTTTCGGTCCTTTAATTTAGCCCTTAGCCAAGCCAAGATTTGGCAAAAAATCGTCAAATTTTTATAAAAAAATTTAAATGTCGATTTTCTTGAAAACGTTTAGGTTTGGGGTCGGGTGTTCTATAGTGAAACATGTCAGAAAAGATGGGTACTACACGCCCTTAACGGATCTATGTCGACTTAACCTGTAACCCTGTATATATATAGTATATTTTATTTTTTTAAATGTGATTTGTAACATAACCACCATCAATATCATTACTCGATTTCTCTCGTATCAGAATGAACGAAAATAATATATTATTTATTCATAAAAAAAATACCGTTACAGCTATGAATATTTAAAAAGTTAAATGCTGGTTATCAAAATGTTTAAACGAGCCATTTTAAAGAGTGAAGCTTAAATGAAAGTTTATGTAAAACCAGGCAAATGTGTGACAGACAGCTTTTTGCAGCGTTCCAAATTAGTTATATTGAGCTAATTTTGAATGGAAACTTTTCGAATACTGCGTTTGGAAAACGGAGGTGTCTGACCGCACGATATTCAGTCTACTAAGTTGGTTATTGTATACATAGACAATAAAATGTTTAAATGTAGTTTTACTGCTGTAGATAACTATTTTATAACCACAGACTAATAACCTTTTTTACCAAAGAGAATATAATGTTTTTAAGTCAACAGTAATACTAAGTGATCACCGTTATTAAAATTTGGAATAATATTATAATTACATTATTTTGGTATTCAATCACATATCGAAAATAATAATCTAAGAAACATAATAATGCAATTAACTATATAAAAAATATAGTTTTGCAAATCTGTATGTATGTATTATGCGTGATGAATGAACAATTATGATAAAACCAGCAAGGTTTCCTGGATCGACCAGAAACCCTAAAGCATGAGACTAAATTGATGATAAAAAAACTAAAATAAAAAACTGGTGGTGACATAAATAAAATAAAAATAAAAAACAATATCGCAATAGCAAATATTCAAAGCAAACGAAACATAATTATAAATTATAACATGAATGAGCGATATATGAAATGAGGACCATTCAAATAGGAAATATGGCATGAGCATAACCGACCAACATCGGAAAAAGTATGATAAAAGTAATAAAAGATAAGTATACTATACTTTAATTAAGTAAATTACACTTTAACCGATGATGACCAAACAAGCGGTAGGACAAGGATGGATATATATAGATAGTTTTGTTAGGATAAATTTTACCAACCTCTGAGTGGCGCAGCGGTGAGAAGTCAGCTCAGCCGCGCAGTGTCATCCCGCGAGCCGCTGTCAAATCATCATAAATTCTATTCAAATTATTTATTATACGCCCTCTATACGCTAGCGTGGGTCTAAAATATAGTCCGGAATATTGCTGAATTAGACAAATAGCAGCAACATTCCGGTCACATACGAATAAAAAAAAATCGCAACAGAAATTTTAAAAAATCGCATTAGCTTAACCATCGCTTAGCACGATCGCTGGGCACTTATAAATAAACTTAAGACTATATAAAACTAACTTAAACTTACAAGGGTAATAAAATGAAATTTACCTGTTCATATTAGTTGACAATTGATGCAATTGATTTCATTTATATATTAATAGCTTCTTGATACATTATTCAATCACGACAATATGGAATCTGTAACAAAGAGAATAATATTGTTTGATTGTTGTAATCAAAATACATGAAAACTATAACCAAGTTTATGTACATTCATAAAACATTAAACGAACATATTTGCATTGCAGCAACAGCATATGACACATATAAATAACATAGAAAATAAATTCGCATTGAGCATCATATCCATATAGTTAGTTTCAACTAAGCTAAGTTAGAAATTTATAAACTTACCGGTGCGAGGCTCGAGTTAGTGATGCTGGTGAGTGCTTTTAGATCTTCAAGTTCCATCCGCCCTCTCGATACTGTCAAACAAACAAACTTATATTACTAGCGAGAAGTTTGCCTACATATTAAGTACATAAAAATATTTATAGTATTAAAGAAGCCAGATCGTAGCCAGAGGTGAGATGTTTATTCTCTTTGATAAAGTACATCGAACTAATAATTTCTTATCGTGGAAAGTGTGAGGGAATACATTTACAAAGTTTTATTTGAATTGAAGCGATAGCAAAAGTTATTACATTATATATCTTCAAAAGCCCGTAGGTACTGCTAAATAAATAAAATGCAGTTATTGCTGTTCAAATTACATGACGCCTTTATGCATGATAATTCCAGGACCTACAATATCAGCTATTTAACAATTTAATACCATATATTTGTGAGTTTTCTTTTGCCGAAAGTTACATGTTTAAACCCCATTAAGGTAACTGAGGCTGCAAGTGCAGAGAGAAGCTACTACAACCATGTATTCTTGTCTTCAACGTAATGAGCCTTATAGTAGGCCTCGTCGACAAATCTCTGTTAAACATTGTCTTTTGAAAAAGGCCCGCATAAGTTGTTTATAATATGATAAACTGTTGATTGTTAAACTAAATTAATTTAGTCTCATTATATTAGTTTCTGACAAAAAAATACAAAAGTCCAATTACTTGTTTTCAACGTGAATTTTAGATCGCCATTGAAATTCGTCACGCACGACAATTTTCCCGTAAATTACAATGACATTGAATAATTTGACAGCTATCTATACTACTATATAAATCTGTAATCTCTGTCTCTGTATGTTCTCGTATAACTCTTGACCGATCCTGATGAAAATTGGCATGTAGTAAGAATAAGAGATTGCACATATAAGTGTAGGAAAACATCTTGAGGAAACCATAAAACTGTGGTAGGGTACTTTGTAGTACCCGCCTAGCTGACTACCACCCTCAAGTTGAAAAACTATCGCCAAGCACCTTTCGGTGTTCCGACAGCTGCACTTGAGAGCCAGTTCCCTTCTAGGCTTTGTGTGCTTACCATCATCGGCCTCATTCTCACTGAACACGGTGAGATTGTGGTCAAACACAGGCCTATAAATAGTAAAAAAAAAAAAGTATATGATGTGGTAATACACCTTTTGGTAATAATAGAAAATCTGTCTATATTCTACTATTGAGTCTTATTCATAAATTAACGCCCACGCATTACGTTACGCGAGTAATGGTTAGTACTATAGAAACAGTATCAAAGCCCCTGAAATTATTCAGTAACAACAAATATAATATTCCAAACATCGATTTAAACCTAAAAACCTGTTGATGTTTACACGGCGCATCAACGCATAAAATGCGTATATTAATTCATTTTCACTACGCACGAATAAATCGCACCGCAAATGTATAGGAGCGTCAGTTTATTGGATACAAATACCTTTACATTTTCCAAATAATCAATCGCAAAATGTTTTACGCAAATGAACGTACAATTTCCTATGAATGAAAGTTATTTTAATTGTGCCATACAATTCGGTGGGAATTGGGAAACTAATTGCTCATTCACCCCTGTTTAATCGAGATGTCAAACGCTGAGCACGACTGTATTGTGCGTATGTGTGTGTGACATATTTCCACCCTCGGCCAGATCGTCACTCACGTACCCTACGCCTTCCTACTACCCTACTACGGTGAGTTTGACAAACGCCTATCGATCCAAATATAGAAAAACAAAACGTATCCAGTTTCATCTCATCTGTGTGCAAAGTAACGTAAGAACCGAACGGTTTCTTTTTTTTTAATGTAATCCTTATTTATATATAGTGAATATTTTTTTTGCCATCTAGAATTTTTTTTAAATTATTGTACTGTACTCATAATTATGAACAACTTTTACTATGGGAGAAACCCTGAAATAGCGAAAAAATTCAAACTTTTCATACAAATCTATCTTGGTCATTTATTTTTTGACACTCAACTAGTCTACAATCGTCATATTTCAACCAATTTACACACAATTAACAAATTATACACTAAACTAATCTTCTTATAACTATAAAATTGGAATGAAAACAAATTTGGAAAATTGGGAGTCAAGCCTCATCAAAATCTCAAATTACTCTCAAAGAATACTAACTTGTACAACAATAAAGCTATTAAATACTTACTTGAAAATAAAATGTTATTTTAAGTTTCTGAAAGGATTCCACTCGGTTCAACTACGAAGTCTTTCAACCGTCAATTGAATGTCACAAGTAAGTTAAACTTTTCCCATGACCTAACTTAGGCTGTTATAAAATAACATCAGTCTGAACTTTATACCTAGCTAACTTATTACAACACTTCTTTGTAAACTCTGAAAGTTAACTTTGAAATAATAATTTCATTAACTTTATTTAGAATGAGATAAACTTTTCAACTTGTAGCTTTGCTGTTTTGTTTGATATGGTATGGGAATATAAGGCATGGTTAATATTGTAATAAATGGTTATAATTTTTCTACAACTACAAATACCGTTAGCAATACCGTAAGCTAGCTACAAACAAACACTCGTTTGTATATTTATAAATATTAAAATGTTCTTATACAGTTACGTTTTGTTATAAAAATTCAAAACGATTGTAACGTATATCATGTGTAATTTTCAGAGACCCCCAGGATTATATTGCCGCAAATGGAAACAGTTTTATAGTTCAAAATTTGAAATATACGTTACTGTTACCGATATCGACGGTAATTCTGTCGTTTATGCTTTGCATCCACGAGAGGTGCTAAGCTGCGCTGCGAGGGATGTGTTCTTAATAGGAGTGGGCGTTTAAGTTTCAAGCACTAACAGAAGTCCGTTTATCAAAAAAAATACGTAAGCCTGCTGACAAATCAAAGTCGATTTCGTTTAAGGTGGAGACTTCGGTTGGAGAGCGAAATTCAAATTTTATCACGTTTTTTGCTATTTGCAGCTCAGTTATAGGTCGTAAGTTATCAACATGTTATTTACGAGAAGAATGGTAGTATATTTACTTATTAATAACAAAAGAAATCATCAACATATTCCTTTAAGGTATATTAGTAACATTTTCATGAAAGCTTGACGGCAAGACGCCGATTCGCCGTCCGTCCTTGAACCGTCCGCGTACCGACTGACAGTGTACAATGTATAACGACTACAATCTTAAGCACCAATAGAATCACATATCTAGCCTGGCTAAATGGGATGAACACTCAACCTTACTGTACTGACGCGAGATGTCATACTTACTGAAATGTCTCCTGTATGCACACAAGCGACAGAAGTGTGTGCTGAGCAACTTTCACAAACAATTGCACTTATTTTTTTTATTGTATCGTTAAAAAATTAGCTTACACCGAACACGTGGTGTAGAAGCAACATAAAAATCTCAGTAACGGCATAAGCCTGCGTATAATATGGGCGTAATATTCACAAGTAAATTTAATCTCGTGTCGGTAGTAAAAAAAAAAAACGTACGTACGTTAGCTACACTAACGTTAGTACAGCGCCAACTTTAAAGGATAATGTTTGCGAATGGCGAATGTTGAAAAAGCTTTAGAGTATTATCGTGTGGTACCTAGTATGGAATCGATCATGTAGCGCATGCGTGGTTACCACGTTTACCATCCGGTGGGGCTCTGTTTATCGGTTCCCTCTCAAAGTTTAAATATAAGCGAATTAGGGTCTTAATGCGACGCCAGTAAGGGCTTTTAGCGTGTTTATAACTCCGATGTGCAATTGAGCACAAGCGTGAAAGCATTGAACTAACTACCCAAGCTAACACATTAGTGAGGATTTAATAAATTTAAAAAAAAATACACCCGACTCTAAAAAAATATTATACCTAGTACCGTACTTGGTGTTTTGAAGTCTGCAGTAAATGAGAAGATGCTCAAAATGAAATTTAAATTTTCCTTCAAGTTAATACTACATGATTTCAAAATAATATATGTGTTTATCGGGGCTAAATTGCGGACAGATTTCATTTAATTATTTACCAGCTTTCTGCCCCGCGGTTTAACTCGCGTTCCATTAACCCGCGATAATCTAAGATGTCAGCCATACCAAATTTCATTGAAATTGGTCCGTTTGAGCGTGAGGAAGTAACAAAGATACTCACAAACTTTCGCATATACCAACCCCACTGTTTCCAAACCACTCTAACTTGGTCAAAACATAAAGGTAAGTCAAAATAATATCAGATAATCTACATGCAATTTATTTAACAAAAGCTTAAAAAGTAATATTTAAAAAAAAACCACCTAATCCTCTCACGAACGATAGTCCGATAAAAAAACAAACGAAAATCAAACAGAGTATTTAAAAAATAAAATGCCATTTATTTCAGCACCCGCACGATGTAACACGAACGGTACACACACACCATGTAAACATAGTTGTGTGCGTTAAAGTGCAACAAAGCTGGATGGTTTACACGTTTGCACGTGCATTCAACAGGTATCAGGCCGGGCGGGACTTAAAGTCATGCGCAAACAAACCCGTATATACATGGCCCTAGAAACGTGCAGAGTAGACGTAGCCACGATAATTACTCTAACGTAGCCGTGGATTCAGGTGATGTGTACAAAGTAGGTCAACAGCGCTGTAATCTTACACTAGACTGGAGTGGAGATTAATTGATCATATATTAGGGATGGGGTTGGAAATTGCATTTTAGCTCAATTGTTAGTCGAAAAGGTCATTTAGAGCTCAAATTAATTAAGGACATTGACAGACTCAAAAATTATAAAAAAATTAAGAAACCCACGAAACTCACTAGAAAATTCGTGATAATTTTCAAACGGCTGAGCGGATTTTCTAGAAACATGGCAAAGAACACTCTCGATTAAGTCGCCATTTAAACAAAAAAAAAACTAAATCAGTTCAGAAGTTATGAGGCCACAGACAGACACACACACAGACAGACACGTCAAACTTATAACACCCCGTCGTTTTTGGAAAATGAGACGTGATTTAAAAATAAAGTAAATAAACTACATACTGCCCGCCTGATGCCGTAGACTAAACGCGCGTTGCCTTCTACTATCCTGCAAAAATATATTCACCTTTCTTGAATAACCTCATACCGTAATATTTTAGTAAAGTACCTGTCTGAGACTTGATGTTTTTATTCAGGTCTAGATATACCGATGTTCGATACCCCTGTCCCTGACTGCCACTACATAGGCTGTTGGTTTAATTCCCAACCGGGACCAGCCTTGTGTACGTGTTTGTGTGTTCAGAATCAATTGGGTGTTAATTTATTTTCAGCAGTAGGTATATACATAGTAATGGACATCCATGTAATTTGGCAATTTAGGAAATAAGATACTATCATAGCGGAATCTAGTAAGTTATTACGTATTTTATTAGGGTTCCGAAAGTCGAAAGAAAAAACGGAACCTTTATAGGATCACTCGTGTGTTTGTCTGTCAGTCCCAAAATACTGGACTGGATTGAGTTGAAATTTGGTGCACATATGTAAGTCGGTGACCCAAACACGGACGTGTAACGTAAATTAATTTCAAACTTGGAGCAACTTTTGGGGGGTTTTTAATTAGAAAATTAAAAATATATTGCAAACTATATTGTGTGGCACATTAAATGAAAGGGTTCGTTGTGAGGATCTCAAATATATTTATTTTATAATTTTACGATATAGTTTTGAAGTTATTAAGAAAATAGGCGAAAATTGACCATTGTGAAAAATATACAGAAAATAGTTCTTAACCTTAGATTACAGGAAAACGTATAAGAAGTCTGTGGTATTTAGAGTAACATAGGAAATTACGGTACGCGAGTCAGACTCTCACTTGTCAGGTCTATTTATAAATACGTTTATTCTTTTGATTCAATTACACTATATCCTGATTTTCCATTGCCGTACATTTCACTTTTCCAACAATAAACTGGTTTAACAAAATAGCCTGGAAACTTCATCCAGCTGAGTGCTGTGCTATGACATAGCAAGGTAGATAATTCAATAAAGTGCATAAACCAGTACACAAACGATAAAAGCACTCCCTAGGGAATCATATTAATACACACTCTGACCTTAATGTAGGTAAGTAACGCTCAAAATGGATTGTTTAGTGCAATAAAAGTGAAGTGTAATAAAAATACATTTAAATTGAACTATGAAATATTTCGGGGAAAAAAACAGAAAATAAAACCGCCGAATTGAGAACCTCCTCCTACTGACGTCACTACCACTGAGCTATTATCATCATCATGAGGTGGTTAAAAAAGGTTATTACTGTTAAAAAAAGTGAACCTTCCGTGCGTATTCCGAACCGTCTACCATCGGTTATTATAAAAATTGACATTCATAAGTGGCTTATTAGGGCCTATACTGAATAAATGAGGTTTGAGTTGAGTTGAAATTCCTGTCATTTTAAATATTAAGTTCCTAATTCTTAGCAGCTATTTATTTTCTAAGAAAGTATGAGTATCTAATGTAGAAGACAATGTAATAATCAATCGTAATTCTTAGATCAAGAAAAACGAAAGACAGAGCATGCGAACAACCAAATTGAAGCTTTAAAAACCGTCCTTCTAGTAAACACACTATTAAAGGGTCGCTCTTAATACGGGATTAAAACTGTGTGGTACAAATGTGTAAAAATACTGTAAATATATCAAAAATACTTTCACGGTATCATTAACTTTATTTTATTTATTACCTAAATAATATCTTTCAATCTTTCTAGGAACACAAAACAATATGCTTTCGAAAATACCTACATATAAGGGTGGTTTCACATTGGTTGTTGGCAGCGCTGTCTCTCTTTGTGTTTGGTCTGTGTTGTAATTGTGATTGATGTGAGATCAATTAATTATACTCAGGTGCTAGCGTAATTTATCAATGAAATGCCCATGTGTTTGCATCAGTTCGGTCTGTACCCTGAGTGTAAAGAATTGAAGTAAACGCATTGAAGTCCCCTTCGAAACAGGTGGCAATATTATATGAAAATTTAGGATATCACACGTCTTCACCTTTAGCTGTGGACCTATCTAACAAGAACTTCATCATCAGCCTTTCTGAGTCCACTGCTGGACGAGTGCACCACCCATTCCACTTTTTTTTCTCACCCATTGAGCTAGCTTTACTATGCCAAGGATTTCGTTCTGCAATAGTCGCTGGTGCAGGTGCCGTCTTTGACTGTAACTATCGAATAGTGCATGCAAAGTATCCGCTAGCTATAGGTCTCCAGTCCAACACATTGGTTCTTCTAAAAAAAGGCCGATCTTTAGACCGAGGAATTTTTCAAGGTGTATAATATATAAAAAACATACGTGTTTTCATTTTAGATGTATTAACAACCTAACGACTTATAATTTTGTCGTCAAAAAGACACTTTTTCTAGAATTCTAATAGCAATATACAAATTAATAGTAAGGCAAACAAACAACGAAAGAAACGTAGTTAACTGTTAGTCAGCTGTGTATGGTGATGAGTAGTATTTCCGCTAACTGTAAATCAGCTGAAACGTAAAACATTATTTGCGCGTGGTGCGCAGGCGGCGGCACGACACGGCACCGCTCGGGTCGGGCGCACTACAAGAGCGACGCGCGACGCCCGCGCCTTCTACCTGACCTCGGTTAAAGCTAACGGCTGCAGTGCATTTGCCGTTTCGGGTTCATCGCCACACGCTTTTTTGCCAACTTTTACAACCGACGCCATTCAATCTTGATCCCACTTTTCTGCACTAGCGGCTTACACTGGATATTGAAGGCACGGCCCAATTTACTTACACTTAAACAAATAGTACTTTTTCATTACATAAATGCTGTGGCAGATTTTTATTGAGAGAATCTGTCAAAAATTACAATCGATATGACAGAATAATATTTCCTAAATGTATGTAAGTACTTATTATGAGAATGCTCTCCACGAATAACTCCGTCCCTTACTAAACTGCCGGGGACAAGCGAGACAGGCAAGGGGCGCTCTTAGTAAAAAAGGCGTTTATATAAAAAAACGAATCCCTTTTTAAGTGAGAAAACTATTCCCTTTCTATTAGATCTCAAAATGTATGTTAATATTTTTAAGTTATTTAGATGGGACCAAATAAGAGTAAAATTCGTTTTTAATTTTAAAAAGGGACATAATTCGACTAAGTGCGTGTAAGATCTACCGCACGAAGAGTTACGTATCATCGTACGACAACAGAGCCCTGTGCCCTGAGCACGAATCACTTGCGTAAACCTTACGTATCGTCATCGTACCGTCTGCGTGTAATTTTTGACAGAAGTTCTATCGTCTACTCGATACCCAGCTAGCGAGCTACGTTAAATTCGTCTAGAAATTATTATCATACATTTTTAAATTGTATTGTTAAACAATATATACATATTTATTTACAAATAACAAACAAATAAATTAAATAACCTGCATATCTCACATTATTAGCAAAAAATAAAAGGTATACTAGATAATCCTCATATTTTAATGTTTTTTTCTACAATTTTAAGATAATAATATTTCTTTATTTATGAATGAAAAAATGGTGAACGAAATTCATGTAATCAAATAATATTAAAAGTAAAAAGCGCGCGTAGTAACTTTTTTTTATTTCAGCAAGGAGATCTAAGTTTGAATTTAGAACAAATCGTAAAAAGTTGAGCCTCGTGATTTCTATACAAATGAATTCGATGTATTTCAATTATTGATTTGTTTTTTAGCACATTCTATGAAATTCGTATTTATTTTTTTATTATAATTAAAGGATGTTCCTAAATTAACGATCGATCGAAATAATCATTTTTATAAGTATTAATTTTACTATCAAAATTTCGAGGTATACAAGATGGTCCATCTTTAGCCGCCCAAACAAAATGAAACACATCTCATAGGGGTTTACCTTTTGATTTTTTTGGTTTCTATATAAGAATTATTAAAATCTAACTAAAAAAATTTTTTAACCTTTTTAATAAAATCACAATATACAAAAAAAATTAATAATCTGCTATACATGTTTAAAAAATGCTGTAAAAAAAACGACCTTCTCACTGCAAAATATTCGGTGAGAAGGTCGACGATAGCTGGCTAGCGAGTAACTGTACCATTATATCAAATAACTGCGTATACGTACGTTTACGCACGTGACGTTAGGAAAACGTAGAAACTGTCAAAGGTGTTCGTGCTGCCGATTTGCAGATCCGTGAACGCTACACTTACGGCAGAGGTTCGTGCTCAGGGCTCTGAGCACGAACCTCTGCCGTAAGTGTAGCGTCATCGTATCGAGTGCGTCAAAACAAAATTGTATGGAGATTTGAATCTCGAACAGTGCTAAACGTTCACGGATCTCAAATCGGCAGCACGAACACCTTTGACAGTTTCTACGTTTTCCTAACGTCACGTGCGTAAACGTACGTATACGCAGTTTGGTATTAAATTTGATATAATGGTACAGTTACTCGATAGCCAGCTATCGTCGACCTTCTCACCGAATATTTTGCAGTGAGTAGGTCGTTTTTATTACAGCATTTTTTAATCATGTATCGCAGATTATTGATTTTTTTGTATATTGTGATTTTATGAAAAAGGTTTAAAATTTTTTTTAGTTAGATTTTAATAATTCTTATATAGAAACCAAAAAGATCAAAAGGTAAACCCCTATGAGATGTGTTTCATTTGGTTTGGGCGGCTAAAGATGGACCATCGTGTATACCTCGAAATTTTGATAGTAAAATTAATACTTATAAAAATGATTATTTCGATTGATCGTTAATTTAGGAACATCCTTTAATTATAATAAAAAAATTAATACGAATTTCATAAAATGTGGTAAAAAACAAATCAATAATTGAAATGCATCGAATTCATTTGTATAGAAATCACGAGGTTCAACTTTTTACGATTTGTTCTAAATTCAAACTTAGATCTCCTTGCTGAAATAAAAAAAAGTTACTACGCGCGCTTTTTACTTTTAATATTATTTGAATACATGAATTACGTTCACCATTTTTTCATTCATAAATAAAGAAATATTATTATCTTAAATTGTAGAAAAAGAACATTAAAATATGAGGATTATCTAGTATACCTTTTATTTTTTGCTAATAATGTGAGATATGCAGGTTATTTAATTTATTTTTTTGTTATTTGTAAATAAATATGTATATATTGTTTAACAATACAATTTAAAAATGTATGATAATAATTTCTAGACGAACTTAACGTAGCTCGCTAGCTGGGTATCGAGTAGACGATAGAACTTCTGTCAAAAATTACACGCAGACGCTACGATGACGATACGTAAGTTTTACGCAAGTGATTCGTGCTCAGGGCACAGAAATAAGTAGGTACACTTATTTCAACTGTTTACTATTACGGTTCATGAGATACAGCGATTGCAAAATAACGTTTTTTGTATGGGGATTACCATTAACTTAGTTTTATTTTTATTATTTGGTGTTAAAGCGGCAACAAAAAAACACAATCTGAGAACATTACAACTGTATACCATCATGAGATACAACTCTCTGACACGAACGGACGGATATTTTTACAAATCTCTTGGAACAAAGAGTGCAGATAATTTCTCATATATCGCCTTGTGTACCTATTTGTAACATGAGACAAAACCGATAACTCTAATTTTTAAAATTAAATACAATTTCACTAGCGGTTTCTACATGGGAGCTTAGATAGTTATTCCAAAAGACTCACCACAATATGTTTCTTCGATAATAGACCAAGAAGTTTATATTTTTAGCACGCAAAAATCAAGTCAATATCCAGATTGTCTACTGTAGACAACACTTGAATCAAGTATTTTTAGGCCCAGTAAAGCCGTCCTTAAATTTTAACTATACATTAATTTATTCGAAGCATGAAAGTGGCTATAATACCCATAATAGTCTTTAATTACTGTCTACATTATAATAATTACTCGTATTTTGCTTTGAAACAAACAATTTTATTATTGATAAATAATATCATTTAATTACATGCTTTTAAATCTTTTTTTTTTGTTTTGATGTTACTCAATGAAGCGGCGCAGAATAACAGATAGAGAAATCTGCCCATTGACCTTTATCGTATAATATCATAATAATAATAATCATAGGTATAGTTATAATGGAGTGATATATAGGTAATTAAGTGTGCCTTGCCGGACTTTTCGTAGGAAAACGTCATTGTGAACGCCCGATTATAATATATCGGACCGTTTTCTTGTCGGTGAAAATCGACCTAAAAATTATGTATTACAATATTAGCTTTATTTTCACAGGCAAATTATAATCGGGCGGACTTTTCGTAGGAAAACGTCATTGTGAACGTCCGATTATAATTTATCGGCGTGTTCTTGTCGGCGAACACCGACCTTAGTCGATGCGATGACCTCTAATACTATAATGCCACTTGAAGGGCTGCAGGTTCCAGGAGGATTTAAAGGTACATGAGTCTTACTTTACTTTCAGCGTCATGGGCATATTCTGCACTTAAGAGGGCGTATCAAAACATAATATTCCGTGTTATTTATACCTATATAACTGCACTTATGTGGTTGTAAGTGGTAGTTTTACTATCGCTTCTTATTAAAGAAATAATGTTCTGAATCGGATCCTCTATAACATTAGTTTAGATCAATAATTCCTATCATAAGCACTTACATAAACTTGCATCCACTAAAACTCAACTTTTTATTTATAAAACGGTAACTGCGCATCTTCCCTTAGTCACAGCGCTATAATACGTAATCCAAAACCTTTCAGGGATACGGTTAGTAATTGGCATTCCTTTACCCGCCCGAGATAAGTTAAGTGAAAAAAAGAAAACAAAAACATTTAGGTAAAGTAACACATACTCGTATTTTTGTAATTTTGTTATCGACAAAAATATATATGATCGCGCGCCTGCCCCCGACCAAAGCCGAAAATATAGGTACATCCAGATAAGACACATTGGTGCATGTAGGTATATAATATACATCAGTACGATTGTGACTTTGACATTGCATCTGACCCTTATCAGTCGGCCGGAGCTGGAACGTTCATTCAGCTAGTTTGTATACTCTCGCTTTTAGTTTATTAACGGCACTCGTATTATGTCTAACAATGATCCAGTATATTATATCAGCCCAAAATCTAAAGAATTATCCTTCAACGTTTCTTTAATCTTCAGCATTTTTATTCACAAATATTTTAATAGTAAGTAATACAATTTCAGAATTATATTATATTCTATAAATATACAATATTTACAACAAATATACAAACTATATATACAATCAACGGCAAGGTTCCCAGCAGGCTGGCAGCGTTCCCTCTTTGTATGGCCAAGCTAACGCGTTGGCGGAAAAAGCTCCCCGCCCGCCGGTCCCCTGTGACCTCAATTAATTTTGAAGATAATGTTCGAGAAAATCGGCGAGCCTCGGACCCCCAAGGACCCAAGAATAATAATAATTTCAGAATATTTTAATACTCAAATATTATGATTGATTTCTATTGTTTTAATACTCTAAAAGCCACCGTATAAAGTTAAATACAGACGGTCGAAGCATTGACGTTAACGGATATTACGGTCTTAAAATAGAACACATGCATAAATTAGGAAAAATGCGGAAGCCGACTGCCTGCGCGCACGTCGTCGGTCGTCGAATAACCCAGCGCTTGCGCTCCTTTCCGTGCGCAAGCGAGACGCTAGCTTGTTTTATAAAAGCTTATTTACAAAAGCGGCCGTTTAAAATCGATTATAATAAACAAATGCAGATTGGACGCTAGTCGTTCAACCCGTATCCTAATGGGATTAGTGTCAGACGGTGATTTCGACCCTCTGCTATAAAAACGATCTAGCTAAGTGATCCAATTAAGTTTTAATAAAATTGATGGGGTTAGTAGTTAGTTAGTTGCTCGTTGTGTAGTTGTTAGTGCAGGTAATGGAATATAAAATAAAATACATATATTTTATCAAGCGTTTTTCCGCTGAATCTAACCGCGAATGCACTAGACAGGCGTAAGTTTTTTAGCACACAAGTCAAAAGCTATTCGCGTGCGCTCGTCGAATCGTGTCCATTTTTTACGTATTTTGATATATTTATGGTACCAGTATATTGCTAATGATAGTTAGATACATAACTGTATTAAGTCATAAGCAAACGTTCTATTAAATTTGCTTTGGTTTTATTTTTATTTTTGGTTGTGCGTTTAGGATTTACGGGCGAGTGATATTGATAAATGTATTAATTAGTAGCAACTGAAAGTAAACGCGTACAAACACTACCTAACATAATACAAACAGGTTTACGTCACAACCGTGATAACCGACAAGTTTTGTTATGTGACCGATATAATACGATATCTATCAAACGTTCACCCAAGAGTCTGAAACGTCATCATCGTGTTGATGAAACAATACTTACCGTGCGATCTTTATGCGGATTCATTACCTAACATTGTTGCAACTTGCAAACAAACAATTTATCTATAAAATTATACATCAAAAATGATTGGTTGCAATCAAACACTGTTTGCAACTGCACCTGTCAGGGAGGACGAACTAATTTGACATACGTCAATACAGTTTAGTAAGGGACGGAGACATACACAGATAGCCTCCTCTTAAACCAAGTTGCTTAATCTCAGAATGTTATTCCAGTGATGTGTGTCCGAACGTAAATATAAATATTCATATCGCCATATTCAACAAGTTATCAGGGACTGATAGCAATAAAGTAACGTAATAAATACTGACGATGACCAATGTCAATAATAATAGTGATTATATATATTATATAGATTATGTATACCGTACATTTAAATCGCGAACAAAAGATTCCACGGCAAAGCGGAAAACGTACAAAATACTGTTTATCTGTTCTCTTCGGTGTAAACAGTATTATATTATGCGTTGGTACAGGGCGCGCCGCGAAATCAATCCTTATGGCACCTTATGGCAGATATGGCACACGGACATTATCTCAGCAAGCTTTACATTGCGGTGAGCCGTTGCAAGCGAGCGTTCTCCTTAGGTATAATTACACGCTTGTAACGCAAAACAAAACGCGCCTCGGTATACCTTTTCACTATAACACAACGCTATAGTAACGATATTGGCAAACATCCAATAATATATGTATGTATGGAGGGACGGTGTATATAATACAGTCCGGTCTGAACATACTGGAGATCAACACCTCATTATTTCAATCGGTAGGTACCTATTCATTTTCGAAAACATTTTGCGACTTGTTTTTCAACACAAAGGTCATATGCATCAATATTTTAAGATTACGTTTTGCAGGGTCGTCTACGACGCGCTAGTTTTGCAAGCGGCAATAAGATACGGTAACCGCTTACCATCAGACAGGCCGTAGGCTTGTTTGCCACCTTAGTCATATAAAACTTATGTTATTTTTGCGACTGGCTCATTACCCGTTGTGATTTCAACCACAAATATGTCTGCGAATTTGTTTACGTTGATAATGTTGCAAAGATTCTTTTTAAAATAACATATTCCGACCTCCACGTTATTTTATAATAAATAATGCATTTTACATATTAAATATTGTTCGTATATTCTACGAGTAGGTAAATAACAAAGGATGTGGGTATATACCAACATAATATACATTGTGTAATACCTAACAAATTTCCCTTACCTGGAAATCACATCCATTATTAACTTTTCTTTCATCATCGGGTCAAAAGATTATCCACGCCATTTTTTATATCTTGAATACACCCTTGGTTTCAGCTTCAAACGGAATTCTGTGAACAAAGAAAATTAATTTAATTTTGAATTATACAAAGTGTATCCTAATTAAGTAAAAAGCTTATTATACAATGTAATAATTCGTAAAGAAAGTAGAGTACATAAGAGATTTTTCGCAGAAAAAAAATCGCGTTTAATCTCACCAATTCAAACAACCAACGTCTTGTTTTAATTAGTAATATTAATTACAGCTAGTGTTGTAATCGTTTGGCATTTTATCAGAACATCGTGTTTTTGGATAATCACAGCAGTGTCTATGGTCACAGGTAAAGTAAATTACTATAGCGGTACCATACTACTTCCAACTTTTTACGGGCTTTTGCTTACATGGACATAACCTAACCAGCTCGACACCATGAGGAGAGCACTCCAAGAGGTCAAGCAGGAGGTCTCGAAACCGTCCGAGACCCAATCCCCTACAAAAACACCGCCTGAGTTCCTCAAAATTAACAAAATCGAGAAAGACCTGGCGGAACTCAAAATCATCAACATACCCAAACACAACCCCATCCCAACAACTTCGCCACCTGTTCGGGCTGTTCCACCTACATGGTTGTTAGACTGGCCGACAGACATTTGACACAATTCTAAAAAGGGTTTTGAAAAGAAAAAGAGCAAAATTTTAAGACAGAAGCGACGATGGAAGAATAAGACCTGTGACAAGACGTTGTATCTTCAATATTATAGACAATTCTTAGACCGCACATCAGACCTTACCAAACACCACAAGCGGCTTTCAGAGTGGCTAGAATTGATACTTTAGAAGCAGTAGTTATCTCTGGGAACTAACTAATAAATTAATGGATGCGTATTCCCATTTTGGCATGTGCAGTCCAGACAGAGCTGGTGCTGCAGATTTATAGATATTTAGGTACAGACATGTATTTAAATATTTCCATTATACGTCAACAAAGTGGCATTGCATTGGTGAAACAAGATAGCATAGACTATTTACAGCATAAAGTATCAGCACGAGGAGAGAAGTAGAACATAGATTATTCGTTCGAAGAGCAGCTCAACTGGAAAGTTGATTTGTTATTTGTTGTGTTTCTGCGTGTGAGCAAGATTGCCAGAGCTCATCGGGGAAGGGTCAGCAACGCGCGAGTGATACCAGAAATGTATGTTAGTGTTCACTCCAGAACGGCTGCACCTATTTGTATATATTTCGATGGCATTTTTTTATGAATATCACCCGGGTGACGCCGGACACAAAGAGCTAGTAAAATATTAATATATTGCCGTTGCCTGTAATGTAATATCTGGTAAACGTATATAAACCGACATATGTAAGTACTAATTAATTCATATACAATAATAATGGAATGTTGAAGAGTCTACTCGACGCAAAAAATATATAAAAGTCAAACATGTCTAGCTGCTCGAGAAACTTTTTCACAGCTTAATATAGTTACACTGTAGTATTATGCATTCAATGCACCCTAACGTTGTTTTACAAACTAACTTATTCCTCCTGTATCTTTTTCTAAAAACATATGAAAGGATAGAAGTCTAATTAGGCGAATTACTTGCATTTAAAGTTTGCCTTCATCAATATGTATCAATGCTTGCAATTTTAGCTAGACTTTATAAAACTGTTAAAATTTGCTTTGTATGTTTGCAACAAAATCGGCGCCATTACCTGCCCAAAGACAAAATTGCCATTGATAAGATGAAACCTTAAAAACTAAAAAGCCAAACTGTTAAGGAAGTAAAAGTATTCAACAATAAATCCCATTTAAATCATTTGCCACGCCACGACATTCCGACCAGGCACACACAAAAGACGAAGAATGCGTTGCGCAATTTTAACCCGCTTTTTACGTTCATCGACTAAGGGTGATTTTTTTGTTCGGCTTCGGTTCGACTGACTTCGACTACCTGCCCTTTGTTGGGGAGAAAGAAAAAAACAGATGCGCTCACCCCAAAGTTGCTTGAATGTCGACAATCTGAGTATTCAAGTTTAATTTTTAAGCTAGTAATTTTGTCGTGTGCCGTTAAGCCAACAGTTTCTTTTACTAATTATGACAGACATGATGCTTCTTGGATACAGCAGGTTATCCTTTGAGACTGTCCTGAAACCGCAGTGCAAAGCTGTCGGCTTTAATAATTGGTCAATGTATACGATTTTCGAACTTCAACCGAAACAAATAATGGGCCTTTTACTCAACTATTCCCAGGTATTTAACTACTATCTTAAAACTTTGTAAGTTTTTAAGTTGGTTGACTTCTATTTTTAACGAAAATCTTAGAATTTATTATAATTTCTGCACACCGCATTCAAAAGGGTTTTCTATATAATCCTAATGCTAAGCCCCTTTCCCCAGGAGACGGAATCTTCTAATCGTTTCCTGTTTACAACCCACAGAAAAAATTTACGGTTAAGTAAAAACTAGATATTGAAATTGAACAGTGAGGCATGGCTACGGGCATATTAGCAACGTAATGTTAAATACAGCAACGCTCTACTTCGTGTAACGGAACGTCGCGTGGTTGCTTCCATAGCTTACTTTTAAAACCTTGCTCCTAAAACTCATGCTTATATTTCTACAAAATTAAAGAACAATGAGTTTTCAATAGCACGTGGAGCACGAAAGTTATGGAAAAAGATCTTGTGACTGGACACATTGAGTAGTGTATTTTAGAAACGAACAATTTTAGCTCCTCCGGACACTTAACAACATCCGTAATATTAATAAAACACATCAGAAATAGGTCGTCCACATCCACAACCTAAGCAGCAAATTAGAAGCCACAGTGATCCACCGGACGGCCAGTTACGCATGCAAAGTCACCCATTCAAATTCAATCATAAGATTCCAAGTCACGTAACTTTGCATTTCATGTTCCCATCGTCAGTGTCTGGTAAAGAAGCGTTGAATAGCGACATTTGTTCGTGACTGACATTCTGTGTTCAGTCAGACCCAAATGAAACTTGCAGCTCTGTTGATTACGTAGGCAGGTAATAAATTTCAATCAGTGATGTCACATCCTCCCTTACCCGCTGGCCCATCAACGGTCGACGCTTCGATAATTGTGGCAGTTTTAGACTACTAATTTAAACTGTCGCGAACAGTCACCAGCATATTATTATCGTTCCGACTATTAAGCCCGATTGTGGCTTTGAAATGACGAGAAATAAGCTGCAGTTCGGAAAGTGAAAGAACACTATTTAATATATGAAATTAATTTCCATTACTATAATAATCATTGGATAAGTTTAATTGCTCACTTCCAGGCACTATCATTGTTACGAGAATGGCACAGCTCTGACGTAGCGAATATTTTCATCATCATCACATCATTGATATTAGAGAACACTGGCAGATTATAACTTTTAAAATTAACTGAGTTAACAACTTTTCCAATGATACCACGAGATGAACAACTTATTGACTGTATAGGCCATCTTATCAACGCCGTGTATTGGTACAACAACTAAAAAGCACTGTTTAGTAGATTTAAGTTAAAAACACAACAGAACTAGGTACAGCACACCACACTACATTGTAGATCAGTACGCGATACGAAAATGGGGGGAGAAACTAACATCCACTATTCGATCGAGTGTGAATACGAAAAATAGCTTTCCAAACGCTATGCGCAGATCGAACGGCGTGCTACTGCATACAGATTACTCTGAGCACAACTTAAAAGTAAGCCATCTTTACTTTTCTCTCAACATTCATGCGTTTCCGTAGTTCCATCGGGGTTCAGTTTTCTATTAGTTTTTGTTGTTTGGAACCAAATATTTCGAACTTTATCTTTTTCCTCTTTAACTCATTCTTGTTTGCATTTCGCCGTGCTTGAGTTTAATTGCAAATTGTATGCAGTAGTGTGCACGATGAATCTGAATTTCTGAAGTCTGATAGCAAAAACGGTCCCAGAAATTGAAGACTTTCATCGTGGAGCAATTATTTTTAAACACCCTCAAGTGAACCAAGTAACAAAGAAATAAAGAAGAAAAGAAAGAAAAAACATTTATTCTAGCTATCCTTGTTAGATAAAATGTTAGTGCAATCTCATTACATGCGCGAGTGATACGAAGTGGGTGTGTTTTATGAGGTCCTGAGCGCATCCGGTTACCCTACATAATGAGATGAGAGAAATGTCTGCCTGCCTCGATGACAGTTAACAATTTGTATAAATAAATTACCAACACGCGCATTAATGAGGTCAGTTTAGAGACTGTTCCCGTTGTTTCCATCTCATCTTGCGATCCTCGAAAAATGTATTAGGTAACATAGAAAAAATATTCACATAGATCATTATCAAACAAGCCAGTTGATGAAAAAATTTGGTATGTGATATTTTATTACCATTTTTTTAAACTGCGACCCTTGCAGTGTTCAAGGTTTGTTACGATATATCCTGGTCCACTTTAACTATAGACAGGTTCACTGCTGTATTGTAGGTCGTAGTCAATTCAGGGCAAATTCTAATTACCCAAATGGGACTCCAAGAGAGATTGGGGTTATAGACACCAAGCTCGCGTAGAGCGGATCCAAACAAATGCCATCTAAACGGGTTATTTAGTTATGAAAAAGAGTTGATATTGAATACATGAATATCCGATTCCAAGAGGCGATGCAAGAGAGACGAGCTTTCTTCGCATACCGGGCCTTGCGTGTGCGGTGCGCCGGCGCAAGCAGTGGCTCGTCGCACTCCACTTCGCGCGCGGCTTGCGCCTTCACATGTAATGAGTCCCGCACACAAATTAACTATTGTACATCCTTCTTATTCCTTGTTTTAAATTGCGATTGATTGGTCGAAGTTTATTTGGTGTCATAGGAGTCTTAGCTACAAACAAATAGCTTGCGCTTAGTTTGCTTAGTTACAGAGATTCAACTCACAATATCTCACAGTTTTTTGGAATTCTACCACAATTTTTGTCGACTAGATAGATACTTAGAAAGATCTTCCTTTAGCATCTAACCCGACTTTTAGCAGGAATAAGGGTAGCATTTTTCAGGTGTTTGTATGAACACCAAGCCAGCTGTAAAATATAGGAATATTTTATACCTGCAGCTAAGATGGCTTTATGAATTCTGTATTTTGAATGCAAATTTTTGAAAAATTTGAAAAAGAAATTGAAAGAATAAAGGACAATTAAATATAAAAAAAACGCAAAGTATAAAAGAACCTGCAAATAAGTAAAGAAAATGAACTAGAAGAGAAAATATACTCAAATCATAATATCATGCAATCGGAGGATACAAATATGTTTGGTCAATTTGCAAATTTACATAATTAGGAAAAATGAAGTTGTTAGCTCCCGACTGCGTATTATGGTTTTAATTTTCTCTTTAAGGTTCTTGCATACTAGTTTTCATTTTCTTTCTTATTTAACTTTATTATAGTTAATCAAAACAACACATTCTACGAACATTATAATCTTTGCAGTTATACATCTAAAATATGATTTGCAACTGTACAAAATTACACTTTTGATCTATAAATTCATTGCCCATTCTTCTGTTTGTAAAATAAATGGACCATACATGTGATGATTACTTGTCTTGTAACTCTACCTAACTCCTTAAAGTGCATTACTCATTCAGTAACGTTATTTTTTTTTAAAAAGCACTTTCATGGTAAGTAGGTACATAAGGCGCACAGTGAACCGCAGTACAGGTGAGGGCTGCTTTACTGTGAAGCACGCTGGTCAATGGCACAAGGATACGAAGTATTAGTTTGCGCGTCCATCTCTCGGTAATAACTGACCTAACTCTACGCACACCTTCGTTGCAGACAAGGGTCGCATTGCACCTGGCGACATAGCCGACGCTCGTTTTTGTGTTAGCTATCTGTCGGTGGCAGTTTATTTTAATCGTGCGCGCGCAGATGGCGCGGGCGCAAGGGTCTCACGCTCCGTTACCGATGTCACAAATATGCACCCTAACGGATAACACATAGGGTGCAGATAGCATCGGCCCGCTCTCCAGGCCTGCGTTGTAAACAAACCGGGTGAGGGCAATGGCTGCCTGCCACACCCCGCGCTCTGCCGCACCGACGACGCCATTCAACCGGGAAGTTCACGATTTATTTTTAGCATTCCATGAAACAACCAATGCTGATAATATAACGGAGTCCATCGAGCCCGACTTTCTAAATATCATATAAACATTAAGCACTAGTAAGCGGCGTGCTGTTGTCTTGTAAACAACAAACGTAAATGACGCGGCGGGGCGGTTACATTTCAAAATCGTAAGTAGGTAAAGCACCAATAGAATGTCCGCATAGCTTAGTTGACGCCAAACTTTGTTTGACCGCGGAGACCACGACTAAAATATTATCATGTTAGGTAATAATAATACGAGAATTAACTATCTGAGCAAGAGTTAGTGATAAGGTGATAAATACCTAAATCAATATGAAATACCTAAATCCATGACAGCGGCGCGGGCGCATGAAAACGAGAGAAACTGTACAGAAAATTTTAAATTGCTCGTGCCGTGAGACGAACAAACAAATCACGCCGCGTTCACAGGAAATAAAGTTTCTGACAGCTATTTTTAAAACCGGTCTTGCGAATATAAAATATTCGAGGATAGATACCTACTACTGGGAAAGGGCGAGGTCGGAGCCAGGTGTAGGTACCTACTAGGGTCAATAGCCTATGTAGTGCGACAAGTAAGCGAGGGTCCCCGATCTTCGTCGATGGCACCGAGACATTGTATGTCTCATACATTGGATGTCTTGGTCGGACTACAGTACCACGCGCTTTTGCTACCGTCGCATCTTCGGCATTGACATTGGAGTTGCCACGGCCCGTCAAAGTCACATCGTTCTACGGCCAAGATCACGGTACCGCTTCCGTGATTCGGTGAATTGATGTCTTCGACAGCGTCGGCGGCTGCGGCGGACGGGCGCGAGTCAATGACCCGAGGGCAAGGCGCGGGAGGGTGCGTGCGCACGCAGCCGCGCCCCGCCTTTATTTATTACGCTACGCGCGGCGCGCTCGGCGCCGGCAACGCGCCGCGGGGCGGAGGCCGCATTCCGGGCGCCCGGCGCCGCGCCGGGTCCGTCGTGCGCTGCGAAAATAACGCGCACAGTACTAACTCTCCGAACGAGTAGACGTCAGTGATCCAGTCACACTTTAAAATAAACTAACTCATACTTACTCGATTTCGGGAAGCGGACCGAAGCACGTGCGCCATCCTCGTGCATCACTAGTAACGCTCTGCTCACAGGCACCCAAATCACAGTCCATGATGGTAAAATTTCGAATGATGTATATCGTGCTTAAAGTATTCCGACGAGATTCGAGTGTACATAAGTCAACACAGAAGTTCACATGGCGCGCGCGAAGTGTCGTGACAGAGCGGTAGAAAGCGCGTCAGCTTCGATGGCGATATGACGCATTAGTGAGCGCGCGGCGCGGCTCAACATAGTGCGCAAGCAGTCGGGGCGAAGAAAAGGGCGCGGGGACCGAGGAAGCGCCCCCCGCGTTGGCTCCGTGCTGCCCTCTGCGTCGGGCTCATCGACCGCGCTCGCCCTCGCGCCTCGCGCGGCTCGGTGTGGCTGCCATGCCAGCCATGCCACTCTCACTGTACCGCAACCAACCAACACGCCGCCATCGCCACCGCCACCGCACCCGCGTACTCTACCCACCGACGATACAATCCTCATCATTGCTTCCACGGATTTATGCCCCTATAGGATTATATTATGACCGCTAGGATTCGTTAACGGAAATTAAGAAGAAATCAAATTTCAATCAAAAGCCTACTGATGAATTAAGGGTAGCTAGGTCATCTGTTTGTTGCAGAAGTTAATATCAGCATTTGTGAACATATAGAACTTCCATTTGATTTATTTACTCACTCAAATCCTCTAGTTACTAGAGGATAATTATTGCCTAAAGCGATTAACACCACACTAGTGACCAATTCGCTATCGCATCTCATGATTCATGGGGAGTCAAAAAAAAAAATTTGTGCCGAGCCAAGAGCCGCGGGGCCCGCAACCAGTAATGGCTAACGGGCCGAGCGAACGTGTCAACAACCACGCACACGTATAGTTAGGTGGCTTTATGACATGAACCCGTCACTCAATTTATACTTACATGAATTTACGCTAGATGAGGCATTATGTCTCTTATTCTGAATTGCGACAATTTCAATTCAATACTGCATTCTGAAAATGACGACTCAATTATCATTATAATGAAATATATTCACTCGATTCGGGCTAGTCAAAAAGAAAAGAATGTCAATAGTCTAAAACCGCCTCAGCTTTTTCTGTGGCATTCAATGGACTAGTTTTTTACTCGACACACGCTTGAGTAAATACGCCGCCGAATGGGAACTAAAACGCGCCATTGTAGAATCTCTAACGGGTAGTCGTTTGGAACAGATTGCTGGAGCAGATTCGTATGAAATCAAAAGTGCACAGGTGATATCTAGATCTTTTTAAATTGTTCTAGTACATCCGTTATTAGAATGTGAATAATTTCGAGTCTTCCCATTTGGGTAATATGATTAATGATAATGCGATTTTTCATAAATAACAAATATATATATTGAATTGAATAACCACAAAATATAGTTATGAAACATTTTATTTTACTGATTCTGTGAATGATTCAATTAAGATATTCGCGATTAATGAAAAGAAAACTAATTTCCTTGTTTGTTGTTTTTAAATGCCATGCTCTTGTAATGAAATTATTGATATGGCATTTCTTTCGTGAGTTAAGTATAATGATGACTGGAGTAATCAATTTTCACACTATGTGTCCCATTTCTCTAATTTCCAGATAGGTACTTGCAATCCGAAAACTTCATGTAAAGTAGATTTTAACACTTTCCACCAGGAAATAGTAACAAGGCCCGTTGTGAGTCGAAACAAAACCATTAACTAGTATTAACTCTTGGCAGATTTTTCTGTCATTAGTTGATAATGTTTAATAAATTAATTCAAATATAGTTTCCGTGTGTCTCTCAATAGTCTGAAGCAGTCTGAGCAAGAGATAGGGACGGCACGGGCCGCCTACGCAGAACACACAGAAATAGCCGCGCGCGCGCCGCCTCTGAGTCAGCACAGACAATGGGCCTGGTGTCCCCGCCTGCGACAGCTTTCGCCAATAACAAACACGTCACTGCAACTATTTCGCAACTTATATCTATAGGCGTTGCTCTTCCAAGCACATAATCATCAGTATAAAAAAAATACTTATTATGTTTCTGTAGTGCACCTAAATATTCTCGGAAACGGCAATTCAATTTGAAATCTAGATAAGGTTTTTTAGGTTTATCTTTTCATATAGGTGTCTTGCAGAGTGGGCAGGCCCCACAAGGTAGACCGACGATCTTGTGAGTGTCGCGGGAAACCGCTGGATGCGGGTAGCGCAAGACCAGCCACCGTGGAGATCCTTGGAGGAGGCCTATGTCCAGCAGTGGACGACTTTCGGCTGATATTATGATAGGTGTCTTTCCCGACACGATTTCACACAAAAGCAAACAACGCCAAGCGAAAATCAATACACCAGGTGCAAAATAAAGTACTTAGGTATCTGCCCTATTTATTTATTGATACAAGTATAAAGTACACAAGTAGTAAACTTTTAACGAGTGTTAGTTGCCTTGAACTTAAGGAATAATTTCGAGAAGTTACATTTGTAAATCCCTTCAAAGCTGTAGAATAAATTCTCATCTGAGTATGACCAACTTTAGAAGATCACAATAATTAACCAGTTTGTCCTTTGAATTCAACATTCTTATCACGGGAATTTTCACATAGAAGACTATCGCTGAATAACGGTTTAGTCGGTAGGTACCACTTTCAGATATTTTGTCAGTAAGGTCCACGTCTTCTGGAGTTTTGTATTTTACTTTAGTCCGACAATGAGGTTATAAAACCTGATTTCTACGGTTCTTAACATGATCTGTCTTTACATGTTCTACAGAATCCTTCCATCGGCAGACTTGTATGTAACCTATTGCAGATGGTTTTAGATATCTACTCTACAGTCTACCTAGGGGAGTAAGGAATCTTGAGTTTCGATAGTTTGCTTGAGCAGGTCATTTATTTAGGTAGATACAAGCTGAAGGAACATTTAATTTCAGTTTAGTATCATGTTTATTCATCATCATCATACCTTTCCCAATACTTCCCACTTCTTCCCATGGTTACGAAAGTCATCGGTTCATCTAGCGTTCATGGATCATCGCACTTTGCTTGCCTGTGCTTTATTTACCCCATCGGTTATATATAGGTTCTGCCATAAATATAGCCTGCCACTTCACCTTACATATTTTCAGAGCTGTCAGTTAGTTTAGTCCTCCTTTGCAACTCGTATTCAAAGGAACTCCGAGCGTAGCCTTTGAAATTGTAAATCAGGCTTACTGTAAAAGACCAAGCCTTAGCGGCATACGTCTTTACTGTTCATTCATATTTCATGAAACCAAGATATTAAGAGTCATTGTCCATAATTGATTATTACACAAAAGAAAAGCACCAAGGGCCAATAACTAATAAATAATAAATGTTGAAAAACTGTTTGCTATCATTATAAATTGCTTATTGCTGACTTTGTTAATCTCGATGACAGATGTTGACGACATGATTCCATGGTATCAGATACGCTAGCTGCAAGATTATGGATGGAAAATAAATTGGAACACTTTGTATGTATACCTAAACATCAGAATAATAAGTGATACTTAGTTGCTGTCCAATCTCAGTAAAAAGCAATATTATCATAAACATTAATTTATTACTGGATGGTAAACATCATTTATCGTATTTCGAATTATAGAAGACTTCAGACTTTATCAAATATTGGGTGAACTTGTAACTTCAAAATGTTACTAAGTATAAAAGTATTTATATTTAATGCAGCGACGACGTAAACTGTACAAAAAAAATATTAAAAAAATAATAGGTTGGCAGCTAAGTAATAAGGTATCGAAATAAGTAATCAGTTAGCTTAGATTTAATTTAAATTGGCTTCGAATTTTTGTGTTACTAACAAACATTTTTTTCAGCGGACATTTTCTGGTTGATAAAAAGCAGCACATAGACATTAAAAAATATATAACTGGGGTTCAATTTAAAATTTATTAGATGGAAAGCACAATTTTTGCGACAAAGTCAAAGTGCATAAAATATAAAGAAATAGTTATTTAATTTACCTATAAGAATTTAGTAATATTTATAGTAAAAGTCTTAATCTATAGTAATAAGAAAAACCCTTCCAATCCAATAAAACATTTTGATGTTTTCTTGGATTTATTTTGATCTTGCTTGGCAAGATGCTAAAACCACAATCAAATGAAGAGTCTATAAATAACGGTTTCTATTTCCCTGTACCATTGTTATAAAAAAAGAAGTTAAGATTCTGAAACAAATTAGTATAAGTAATAACGTACGTTCATTTATATGAAGGCGAAGCACTTCGTTAGCGTGTCCTTGATATTGTCAACTTGGCAGGTAACTTCAAGATTCACATTCTTCTGCGTAGTCACAGAAACGTTGGAATGAAGATTCAATAAACAAAGACCGGTCCAACAGAACTCACACACAACACATTTGTATGGAAATTTAGAGACACGCCGACTTGTAGTATCCAAAACTTAACTCCTGTGGAGCGTCTAAACCAGTCCTAAGACTAGCCAAGACTATGTAGGACGCCAAAACCATTATTAGAGAAAATCATACAGCTTTTTGAACACCACATCTCTTACTTGACTGGAAAGGGTAGGTAATGTTTGAAGTTGTTTTACAGGTTCTCAAGGATTTCAGATCAAATCGATTTATGTCGTTATTGGTAGTCGATATGAGTCGTGATTAAATTTGAAAACAAGATATAACTTTTCTTTCAGGTATCTTTTCCTTATTATAGATTTTATTTTTTATTAGAAATGTATATATACAACTCAGCATAAAATCAGCACAATTGTGTAAACATAAAACATTGTGATTTCTTTAACTTCCGTAAAAAATATAATTCCGAGTCATTAGATCAATTTTATATCTGGACTAGACACAACTGTTCCTGAAAAGCGTCGTCCCAAATTATCTCCGGTCAATTTCAAGATGGCGTATCGAGCAGCCATTTCAGCTCACTAAAGTTACTCGCGGTTACTCAAATATTTCTCGAGTCGAGTGCTTGGCAAACACGTCTAGTGCCACATACTAATGCGATGCTAATCATTACGCCGGACACATATTAATTTCAGTACGGCACTTTAGCTCGCCGGCCGTGCGACAAAGGCCACCAATCGGTAACGGTCTAGCTAGGTCTTCGACGAAAGGAAACCAGTGTAGCGGGCCTGCATGCCCCATGGCGAAGTTTTGCATCGTTTTGTGGCGTGAGCTACATATCTTTTGGCTATTTGCACCGTTGCATTTTGAGACAAGACAAAATTGAGAACCCATATTAAAAAGTCATTACATTACTAAATATTTAACTTAACTGTATAACGCTATAAATATGCGTATGCGCAATTAGAGACTATCAGAAAAACGTTGCGAGCCGGCAAGAGCGTCACGCGAGCCAAGATTAGCTATATGCACGTAGAAATAGGTGTTAGAGAAACTTTTGCAGTGAACTAGAAAATATTTGTGAACAACCAACAAACTCCAACAAATTTTTCATTCGCAACAACTTTTGTGATATTTACAGACGTTTATCGGACTTCACTTAAAGCCTTACCACTAGGGCATGCTATCCGGATATTCGGATATCCGAATTATCCGGATATCCGTCGATTTTAATATTCGAATATTATTCGATTTACTATCCGGATAAAACGAATAAAACGAATAGTTACTTTATTAATATAGCATACTAAATTTTAATTGGATTACATCAAAATCACTCAAATATTACAACATTTTACATCGTCATCATGTCAGCTGAAAGACGTCCACTGCTGGACAAAAGCCTCCCCTAAGGATCTCCACGATGGCCGGTCTTGCGCTACCCGCATCCAGCGGTTTCCCGCGACCCTCACAAGTTCATCAGTCCATCTTGTGGGGGGCCTGCCCACGCTGAGTCTTCCGGTTCGCCACTCGAGAACCCTTCTGCCCCAGCGGCCGTCGGTTCTACGAGCGATGTGCCCCGCCCACTTTCTTCGGGCTATGTCGGTTATTTTGGTTCGCCTGCGGATCTCTTCATTTCCGATTCGATCTCGCAGGGAAACTCCGAGCATAGCCATTGCTCTTTGGGTGACCTTGAGCCTTCTGATGAGACCCATCGTAAGCGACCACGTCTCTGCTCCGTAAGTTATCACTGGCAACACACACTGGTTGAAGACTTTCGACTTGAGACATTGCTGTATTTGAGACTAGAAGATATTATGTAGCTTCTCGAACGCTGCCCAGCAGAGTTGGATTCGACGATTGACCTCTTTCTCGAAGTTGGACCTACCTAGTTGGATGGTCTGTCCTAGGTAAATATAGTACTCTACAACTTCGAGTGCAGAATTCCCAACCTTTACTTGAGTGGGTGCAACATTGACATTCGATATGATTTTCGTCTTATCCATGTTCATTTTTAGACTCACTTGTTGAGAGACTGCTGAGGTCATCGAGCATTGTACTGAGGTCTTCCAAGGTCTCAGCCATGACTACTATATCATCGGCAAATCGAAGGTGAGTGATGTACTCGCCATTGACATTGATGCCAAATCCGTTCCAGTCCAGAAGTTTGAAGACGTCTTCCAGTGCAGCGGTGAACAGTTTCGGATATATCACGTCTCCCTGTCTCACGCCTCGCTACAATTGGATAGGTTTCGAGTTTTGGTCCTGGAGACGGACCAAAATGGTGGCGTTCTCATACAAACACTTTAACACCTCAATATACCGGTAGTCGATTTGGCACCTTCAGCACGGCCCAGGTTTCAATCGAATCAAAGGCTTTCTCATAGTCGACAAACGCTAAGCATAATGGCTGGTTATACTCCTCCGTCTTCTGTATAACTTGTCGCCGCGTGTGTATGTGGTCTATGGTGCTAAAGCCTTTTCGGAAACTGGATTGTTCGAGAGGCTGGAAGTCGTCAAACCTGCGTGCGAGACGGTTTGTAATGACTCTCGAGAACAACTTGTAAACATGGCTCAGCAGTGTGATGGGTCTGTAATTCTTGAATAGGGAATTATCTCCCATTTTGAAGAAGAGCACCACCACACTTCTGTGCCATGCTTGCGGCGTCCGGCCTTTGAGTATGACGGAATTAAATAGTTTCTGAAGGGCCCTAAGGATCGGTGTACCTTCAGAAGTTCAGTTGTAATTCCATCATCACCTGGCGCCTTGTTGTTCTTGAGTTGTTTGAGAGCCATTCTAATCTCGTACAGGCTGACGTCCGGGATATCTTCAGTATAGTGTCGGGTTAGCCGACATGTTTGATGTGATGATTCTGCCACCCTCAGTCTTCAGCTTCGTCAGTTGGCTCTGCCCAACAGACAGATCTCTTGCGAACACTTTAGAGCCTTTATTCTGCTCAATGGCCTCTTTAATACTAACTGTATTAAATTGGCGTGTGTCGCGAGTTTGAGACTTTGAGATCTGTCTGTTGAGCATTTCGTTGGGCGTCGTGCGGGGTGACTATTGAGGGTGGATGCCGTCTCTTAATTATAAATGGTTGAGGCACTTAGCGTGCGTGTTTAAAAATGTTAATTAAAGTCCCATTTTTAAGTTGACTGATTGATTTACCCATTTCTAAGGGGGTATCCGAATTATCCATATTATCCGGATTTATTCGGATAGTGAACTGGAAGTATCCGAAATATCCGGATAGTAAAATGAGGCGGATAATTGCATGCCCTACTTACCACACAAGCGGTTTTCGAGGCATATTCGATGCGCTTCTGCGTCGTATTCGCTGCGCGACCGCTTCGCTTTGAAGACGCTAACAAACCGCATGTGTGATAAGGCCCTTAAATTGCTATTATGTCGCATGTGCTATACAACTATATCTATCTCTAATCTATAGGCTATCTGTACATACAATTATTTTTTCAAAATTTGGGATAATAACTATTCTTTTCTATTATCACCTATTTTACTATTTTTGAAATGTTTGTGTCTGTATGTCTTGTAACACTCAAGAACGACTAGACCGATCTTGATGAAAATTTGGTTGGTACACCTTTTGGTATTAATAGTACCTACTATTAAAGCTTATTCACAAACTTACGCCAAGGGAAGCTGGCAGGTAACGCCCAGTAAGTATCACCGTACAGTTTCATTTCTGACAACAGTGTCTTAATTCGGTTTTTCTTAGGATAGACGTAATTAATGCGAACTGGAACGAACCTGGTATATTTTTGCTGTGAGCGTCGGACATACTCGTCTAGCTGCATTCTCAACCGCTACCATAGTACGCCGACTGGCAGGCATCGTCATAAGTATTTAACGCGTAAAATAACCATTGTTTAAGGCAATCGTTTTACTTCATGCCCACTAATCAATTATGTACTTATAAAGCATAAAACAGTTCTAAATATTAACAAGAATACCAGAAAAATATCTAATAAAAGAATCTTTGATGCTTTGAAATTCGTAATGCGTCAACTATGAAATACACGGTGTGTGACCGCTTCATACGCGCGGCTTGATTTTTTCCGACATTTTCAATAATTATAGTCATATTTCAAACAATTCACACGAAAGTTTAACATGTTATACATCTAAACCTTCCTCATGACCAATTTCCAAATGACCCCTGTAATTCTGAAAAAGATGGTACTCATAATCCATCTATAAAAAGCAAAATCCTATCTTAGTTCCACGATGCCCGAGCTAGCTAGTTCGAGTCCCTTGTTTACTCAATAAGGGACTCAAGCTACTTACTTCGCGGTACCATTTCCTGAAATGTTCAAATGTAAGTTCAGTATGACACAACTTAGATGTAGCATCGGCGAATCGTTTTCATACACTTCACTTCCCATTTCCACAACAAATAAAAATAATTCAGTATCGCGCCATTCAACGTTCAACAAGATCATTTTCGCCGATCATTTTTTAACACATGAGTAATGTTGTAGGCGCACTCTTTTCGAGAACGATCGATTTTACGAAGTTTGCCGATGCTTCATCTAAGTTGTGTCATACTATACTTACTTACGTCTACTATACAGAATTGATCCATCCTGCAATCTGAAAATCGAGGGTATGTTTTGTGAGCAACACGAATAGCATTTCACATAAGAGAAGCCGTTCATAGGATTCGTTTAGGCTGGGCTGCGTTTGGCAACATTTTTCAAGTCATTTAAGTCACAAGTGCGGCAAATGACTTGAGTCCTTCTATCTATGCATCCTGCCTGCTGGAGTGGGGACGACAACACCGTTTTATAGACTGGTTCAAAAATTTGTCACGAGCTATATTATCGATTCTTCTCTGTTTAAGTGTATTCCGAACCGGTGGTAGAGTCTATCCTAATAATTGTAACTATCGACCTTCATAAGAGCCTTATCATAGCCTAAACTTAATAAATTAGTTTTGAGGTTACTTTGAAGGACAAAGAACCAAAGTTAAACCAAAACCAAAGAATATGCATAGCAAACGAGTATTAGAGAGGAGACCGCGTCATGGCAAGCGTAATGTGGGACGCGATGGACTGGCGAACTACGTGTGGCTGGAAGCGGGCAGTAACTAACCGGGAGCAGTAGCAGTGGACTCAGAAAGTCATGATAAAGTAGGTTATTAGAAACGAGTTGAAGTTTGTGAATCAGAGTTGTATGAATAATCGAAGGTTTATCTGCAGGTAGGTGTTGGTAGCTGTAGTTAGGTCCCAGTTTCTTTTTTCTTTAGGCAGAACAACATCTGCGGGGCAGCTAGTATAAAATAAAGTAAGTTCACATTTCTACAAATAAATGTCGACGTCATTTTATTTTAATTCCATAAAACTCCTTTCTGGTAATTTTTTAAAAAGACCTTGCATTAAAATAACAAACGTGAGTAAAGAATGAGCATGCGTGCGGCTAATTTAACTTGCAAACCGTGTTTACTGCTATTGTAAAGTAAACTTTTCGACCAAAAGAGTTGAAAACACAATTTATCGATCTGCGATAATTACGGTACTCTCGAAACTTAAGCTTTGGCGGCGACGATAAAAGGTTTCGTCTGTTTGTGGCTACGAATAAAACAATTTAAATACTTTTCAAGTGATTACTATCTAGTGGATTTACTCGACAGACACTTCATAATATAATTCATCAGTTGTGTACTTTATAATCACTTCTGTACGACAAAAATATTCCCAAAACAAACATATCCTTCTCGAATCTTTTCTCGTTTTATCGTAAGGTGATATCGACATTATCTTAAACTTTGTATTTTATTCGTATGACACAAATAATGTAATGTATCTGTCGCCGCTTTTAAAACACGGTGTTGTGTATCGATACATATTTACATCGACATCGATGAGATGTGCGTGAGGGGGATAGCATGTGAGAAAGGGACAAGCAAGTCGAGCGTGGGAACACTCCTCAATACCAACATCAAGTGACTTGACTACATTGAGCCTGAGGCAATTCAGTCAGGCAACAAGTTGTTGGAAAAATGACCGTACGGGTCACATCCCCATGACTTTAAAAAGCTTGCGAATTGAACGGAAAATATTTATAAATGAAGCCCTAACTCACGCGTAGAGTACAAATTCCGGATAGCTTATCTAACAGATATATTTAGGGACTAGTGCCGATTCTGTTGTTTACGAACTTAACCAATATTCACGTCACCTCTCTTTCATGTAAGCCTTGTTGAAAAAAGATAGAACATTTTTAGTTCTGACAGATTATTATTTTTTTTTTTTTTTGAAAGGACTAAAGTTGGTATCCTCTGATGGCTGCTCCAACCTTACCGGACAATCGGCGAGCGCAGAGAGCTCTCAGCCGGGTAACATTTAGGTAACCACGCCTGAGGGCACCCCCGAGTGGGGTACGAACCTCGGCTCAGGGCGTTACCGGGGGAAGGGGAGGACTTTGTACGAGTTACGACTAATTGGGGGCGGTCGGATTACTATTGGCAGCTCGGGCCGCTGGAACGGGACGAGACTGAGTGGGACGTCGCGGCGGTCCTCGCCGTCGAGGACGGTAGCGTAATCGGTTTTGTGTAGTGTGTTGTGTACTTTTACGGGCTTCGTCAGCTTCGATCTGAGCTAATGTTATGGGGTCATCCGGCTCGCTGAGGGCTTGCCTTGGTCTAAGGATACGGAGTATACGAGAGGGCGTGTACGTTGCGGCTTTCACTATAAGAGGGTTGCGGTGATTAACGGCGGCGTGAGGCGCGTTTTATAAATTGTTTTAACGTGGGGAGACCTAAATCAATGTGGAGATTTTCATTACGCATGTACCACGGGGCGCCCGTGGCTTTGCGCATGAAACGGTTTTGAATCACCTGAAGGCTATGGATCCGTGCAGGAGCTGCATGTGCGAACACAGTACTAGCATAGGTCATAATGGGGCGGATACACGTGGTATATAGTCTAACCTTGCTTTTGAGGGCAAGTTTAGACTTATGATTCAATAAAAAGTGGAGGCGCCCTAACACAAAGGCGGCGCGCGCGCGGACCGCTTTAATGTGGGCATCAAAGGTCAAACGATCATCGAGAATTACTCCGAGATATTTGGCTTGCCTTTCCCAGGGGATTGGTTCACCGAATAGAGTAACTGCCTTTGGAGGGGTGGGGGTACCTCGATGGTAGGGTCTGTAGAATAGGACCGCCTGGCTTTTGACAGGGTTGATTTCGATCCTCCATTTCCGAAACCAGGTGCCTAGGGCGTTAGCCGCGGTTTGGAGGTTCTTAACAATGACTGAGGGGGACTTACTAGAGCAGTAGACCGCTCTGACAGATTAGTCCATGCCGTCTTAATATACGGGTAAATGGTCGTGAGTCGTGACCAACGTAGATCGCGCTTAAATTCACGTTGATAAGTATTCGGACTAATTTGACAGAGCTAAAATATATTTCATCCCTTTCTTATATTTTTTTGTTAGAAAGAGATATTATACATTAAATTTTAGTTTAGTTTGTAACAGAGTCGGGGGCAATGTCACATTTTACTAATTCCGAAAAAAGAGAGATGTCATTATCAGATAAATGTCTGGAACTTATCGGGAACCAGTGAGACAGGGCAACAGGGCAGGAACAAGTGACAAATAAACACACTAACCAGATCCGCTAATTAATTATGACTCTAATTTCGATAACAATAAAGTGGAATTCTACCAAATGTATAAAAGATATCAAGGTAACATTTTAATATTAATATTTGCAATGCATGTCATAGCATTGAAACGAATGAGTTCAATGTAATCATTGGAAAGCAATAAAACAATCTAAGCTGTGCTCTTCACGGCGGCGGCGTGCAAGCGACGATGCGTTCATAAAGAATAAACAAGACGACTAACGTTTAAAAACTAGTATTAAAACAACACGAAGGGTCATTCACATCATAAGCATTTGGTAATATCTACGGAAAACCAATTTACAGCAAAACAAGTTTCTGTAAAAAAATTATTTTTTGGTACAATCTTTTATTGCCGACTGTACTTTTTTTCTTTCTTCAACTACTCGTTAAGACGCTTCCAATGAGCATATACACGACGGGGCTTGGCCACCTTCCAGCTCCATCATCAGATCAGCTGCATGTCATAATATTGCATTGTCACGCGATATACATGTGCATGCAAAATTTCAGCTCAATCGGAAACCGGTATGTGGTTCAAATTGAACTTGCAAGATTCCATGACAAACATCGGGACAGACAGGTTAAACTAAATAAAAGCTTGTAAAAATATTTAATTTTAAAAAATGTAGTATCATGCGAGATTTAAAAAATATTTTTAACAAGCTTTATAAAAGGAGAAAACACCCTCAATTATTTTGGTCTGCATATTTTTTTATATGAACGCCCGGGCAAAGCTCCGGCAAACATCAACAGATTTGAAAGGATTTATTTTTGTTATGATTTTTCACGTTTCAATTCAATTTTTCAGCAGTCATTTTTTTAGCTAACTTCAGTCATTCCATCGTTACTTGTTTTTTAACCGACTTAAAAAAGGAGGTTATAAATTCGACACGTATGTATGGAAATGCAATAAGTAGGTATATAACATTATGATAATCTGTTAAGGCTTTCAAACAAAAATGTACATAATTTGTAGATTTTTAATTCATTTTATAGTCAGGTTTCTTTCTAGATATTTAACTTCAATCGATACGTTAAAAAACTTACATCTATCAGTTCTACTGTAAACCGTGGGAACTTGGAAAGGAGCCAACAATACTCCCAAGGTTATAGCCACCTCGAAGATTTGTTCAAACTAGTAAGCTTTGTAGTGAAAGACAGATAATATGCTAATTGTTAAACTATCTGCGAAAAACTGGTCAAGTGATACCCTGGTGTTGCAAGCGTATATGGGTACAGTAACCGCTTACCATCAGGCGAGCTGTATACTTGTTTGTAAGAAACAGAAATACACCTACATTTTTAGACGATGTGAAGAATACTTTTAACAATCACAGAAGGCAAGATATGCAATGCATCGCGGTGCCGATCTCCTCGTTGGTACCCACATACACCAGACAAGTGGGTACTTGTCTGGCATAGCAATTTGGAGGTGAATACTGAATGGATATACTTAGGTTACACTGTCTGGCATATTGTTAGTATTTCACGTCATGTGTCACCTATAGTCTTTTTTTTTTTATATCAGAAGGTTGACAAGCAGGCAGGCGGTACACGTGATGGTGGCTACCGTCGCCTCTCGTCATTTCCAATACCGGAGGTTGCAATGCCACTGGCTAGGCAACTGGCTCTCAAGCAATTGCCGGAACACATCGGTAAGTGCTTGGCGACAGTTTTTCAACTTGAGGGTGGTAGCCAGCCAGACGGACACGTCTTACTTTATTATAATAACCGAAAGTGTATTTGCATTCATCCAAAACAATAACGTTAATGTTATACAGCCCTATTGGGTAAAGTGGTCATGAGCACCTCCAGATCCAGTTAGAAATGCGTATTAGATCAAGAGATCCTAGGCCTAAGACACTGCCTAAGATACAACAAGGAATTGCTGACGATTCAGCCTCAAGCTGATATCAAAAACCTGATTTGGTCAAAGAGCACCCAAAAAATAGTAAATTTTTGTAACGATTACTTATCATGTTAAAATTGATTTTGAAAAGGCACATAATATCAATTCATACATAATTATTGCCTTAGGAATAATCTAAGTTCCAAAGATTGCAAGGCTTCAAATTACCTTTTGGACTTTAAAACTCTCGAGTGTTTAATTAAAAGGCTTCACTGTGATCAAGGACAAAATGGCGACGCCCTTTAAAAGGCTATTGCAAGTTGCAATATATTAAAAAAAAATGCTCACAGAATTCTAGGATGGGATGATTGCAAGGCAGTTGACCTTGCCTGGTGTTTACATTGGCGCGCATCGGTCGCGGGCGCGTCAGGGCCGCTCGTTGCACCGCGCGTTGGGCATGGGACACAAGCAACCTACATACAACCAATACATACATAACTATACTGTACAGATGCTAGCTAGCGTGGTTCTGTTCTATCTACAGTGGCTCGAGTATGCAGGACGCCACTCGACCGTGTCCGGTTAGGCGCGTTGCGTTCCGATCCATGGATGGCACTGAACTCTAAGCACGCCCATTGTCGACCCTAAACGCCGTTTAACTACGCTTTACCATCATAAGGTACACGAGTATCCTGAGGATCAGTTTTAATTTCAAATCAGTGCTCATTTATAGTTCCATTACTTTACAAGTATTCACAACAACTTGCAGTTAAATGACTTGGACCAGGAAACTTGAATTAAATTAAAATGGATGCAATCTCCGCAGATTCTCGTCGGGGATATTTCATTTACCTTTGCAAGTTATCGTTGCCTACTTTAATTTGCTTGCTTGGAAAGATGCGCCGTAATTATTTATGAACGTAATAAAACTTCTTGTGTTTGTTGAAGTTTTAATTGAATTCTCAATTTAACTAAAAGCACAATTTTCAATGTCCCAACTAAACACGCAATTCAACGCATATGCGAACTAAACTGGCTATTTCACTTCATAAATGACGTGTCGTGTGCCATGTTCTATGTTCTTTGGTCTAAAGTTACAATGAAACATTGCCATTTGCCTGTCCCATTTAGGCTCAGCACAATATCTCCATCATCATCATATCATCAGAAAGACGTCCACTGCTGCACAAAGGCGGGAGGCCAAGAATCTCGACGATGGCCGGTCTTGCGCTACCCGCATCCAACGCTTCCAAGATAATCGGTCCACCTTCCTCGGTGCACAATATCTATCAGGTAGTTAGTTATATTGACAAGCCAGTTGGTCACGGGTTCGATTCCCATCCAGGACAAACATTTGTGTGCATGAACATGTCTGTTTGTCCTGTGTCTGGGTGTAATTATCTATATAACAATGTATTTACAATAAAAAAAAGTAGTATTTGTAGTATATCAGTTATCTGGTTTCCGTTAGTTAGTTTGGGATCAGATAACCGTGTGTGAAGAATGTCCGAGGATATTATTATATTATATTCTAAGCATCACATTGGCGCTCACAGGTAGGTAGCTGAAAGGTTCCGAGAAACACCTATCGCTCGTCATCCATTGGGAATACATCCTCACACATAGGAACCAAAATGGTCTCGCAATGTACGGACCTTTATAACACGGACGCTCAGATTGTGGAATGAGCTTCTTCTTCTCAAGAAAGTAAGGAGTGGGGTTTTAAACAAAAGCAACGCGAGGTACTCAGTTGTTTACCATTAGACGGACCTTATGTTGGTGAGCTATTTTAGTAGTACCTAAGTCTCTCAAAACAATTTTGTCTTTCTTGTCACCCCATTCAGGGTGCCCTCAGGCGTTGTTACCTAAATATTACCCGGCTGAGAGCCCTCTGCGCTCGCAGATTTGTCCGGTAAGGTTGTTGCAGCCATCTGAGGCTAACAACTTTAGTCCTTTCAAAAAAAAAAAATACAACAATTTCTTCGCTTCAAAAATAAATATACTTTAAACCTTTCGACTTTATTCCAACCCATATCATCTGTGAGCGACAGACTCTAATAGAATAATAAGATAGATTCTAATAAGAATATTGTAATAGATTCTAATAGGTATTGTTAGGATAAGTTATGATAAGCTATAATAAGTTACAGTAAGTTAGCATAATGAATAAACAATTTAGTATGGTAATAGTTTCATTTCCCTCATATGTGCCAATGGAAAGCAACGCATTACTTTAAGTATCATAGGTGCAATAAACAATTATCTGATACGTTGTTTTATTCAGACGCTTCCATTGGACACACAAGGAAGATTTGTTAATAGTAATATTATTGTAGCCAACCAGTCACTTATAAGGACGTGATTGGGTCATGTAAACAGCCTCTCTCATTGGGCGGTCAATTTTGCTGCGTAGAAAGGTCGAACCAATGGGAGGGGCTACATTAGATCGCACGATCTTATCAAGTTTAGTGTTTAGACAACTTATCAAGGAATAAAGCTAGAATCTAGATGTCTAATTATGTACACCAACTGTGCAAAATATAGGGTAATTGACTAGAACATAAGACATCTTTGTAATTATTAGCATTAAATTGTTATAACACCTTTTTGTAAGAAAAACTAATAAAGTCGAAAGGTGAAAGTGGGCTAGATATGACCTTGAATAATTATATAAAAATAATGTAAAATTGAGGCTCGCTACTAGTTTTGTCCAGTCGTCTCCAGTAGCAACCAGTCACACGTACGAAAATTTGTAATCGCGTTTGTGTTGGAATCGTCGTTCTTGCCCGCCGTAGCCTAATTACTGCAAGTACCTACCGCTGTTTCTTTGACACCCCGAGCTCTATCCTGTTGGCCGTTGGCTGAAAGGACTGTGGTCGATCCGAACCTATTGGTGAGGAGTACGCATTTTAAAGCGAGGCTCCGTGGATAGGTGTGCAGCACCCTCACGGCACATGACCGAATTGAAGTCTTATATGCTGTGTGCTGCACATTTTATGGTCCTTCGAGCCGGATCTGCCACAGTCTTGACCAGCGACCACCAGGAGTTGGAGTAGGGGTTCACGGACGGCGGTTTGGTGATTGTAGTGAATTAGAGAAAATCCGCGAAATGGTGCTAACGCGTTCGAAATCTGGTGAGACGGGTGTGGAGTCGCGCTCCAGGACCACGCTGACGTCGGGTAGTGAAGAGACGTCCTCTGGACAGTCGGCATCCGGGTCCCAGGGCACATCGGGAGTTTCGTCTGTCCCTATAGGGACTAACGAGCCCGTCACCCTCGGTAGTCATATGGACCCGGAACCGCCGCAGTCTCGACACGCTAAGGACAAGGTAGCCCCCGGGCCGCCCTCTGTCCCCCGAGATCCAGCTGGCAACCTGGGAGTGGCCACGGTACCACCCGAATCACTAGCGCCGCCGCCGGGAAATGCGTTACGTAGAACGCCCGTGCCGTCCGCCGCAGGCAAATCGCGTAAATCAAATAAACGTGACAAAGATCTAGCCCGAGCTCGTTTTGAGTTAGCCGCTGCTAAGCTAGCTATGCTCGAGGCCGCGAGTGACACGGAAGACGACAGTGTAAGTGATATAGTGTCAGTGCGTAGTAGAGTGGATGAGTGGGTGAGGGCATCCGACACGACATTGGTGGAGAGCGCTATGCCTCCGTATGAACCACCACCAGTACTACGCAGCATTCTGGCACAAGTGCCACACATCGAGGAAGCGACTCAGAAAGAGTTCGCCGCCGCGATCACAGGCCAAGCCGAGGAGGATCGACCAGTCAAAGTCACCTCCAACGCGCCAACGGCAGTAACCTTCACAGCTCCACCCATGTCCACAAGTCGTATGCCCTCGAAGAGCACGGCCGACATCACAGGAGCCCCCAAGGATCTGTCGGAGAAACCCCAGGAGAATGATAAGTACACTAAGTTTTCTCCCAGTAGGGACCCCCCAGTTAGGGAAATAGAGCCCCCATTTGATAATAGAAAAGTGGAACCCCAGGCGCGATCAGACATCGCCGAGCTCGCCGCTGCCATAGCGCAGATGGCGCGAGCCGGCAGTCCGTCGGGGAAACCACCCAAATACTTATCCGAATTACCTACCTTCGATGGTAGGTCATCTGAATGGTTGCAGTTCAAATCAATGTACATAGAAACGGCATCACACTTTACGACCTCCGAGAATAATGCCAGGCTGAGACGAGCCTTGAAAGGTCCAGCCAAGGAGGCCGTAGAATGCCTGTTTCTAGGTCCTTCAGACCCAGACAAAATAATGTCCCGTCTAGAAAATCGTTTTGGTAGACCTGAGGCATTGATAGTGGCTGAGATAGAAAAGTTAAAGCATATCGCGAAATTATCAGATAATCCACGCGATATCTGTACGTTCGCATCGAAAATAGCGAATGTAGTAGCCACTATAAATGCCCTAGGTCGCCCGCATTACTTATATAGTCCAGAGATTTGTGTAATAATAGAGGACAAATTGACACCTATCGTGCGTAGTAGATGGTACGATTACGAACTTACTACCTCGGAGTCAGAACCGGGTTTAATTAAATTAAGTCGCTTCCTTGATACCGAGGCAGATAGGAACGCTAGACACGCGAAACCTGAGAATGTTGTTTTATCGGAGCGCGCCGCGCCGCCCGTAGCCACTAAGCGTCCGCACCCTCGTAGTTACGCTACGGCGGGAGCGAGTGAGCACGCACGCTCGGGGAAGAGCGAGAAAGCGCGCGCTTCAACAGAGCAAGTTGAATCGCTATGTCCGGTGTGTCAGGGAAAGAATCACAAGATAACAGAATGTATAAAGTTCGTATCATCTACTATCAGCGATAGGTGGGAAATAGCTAAGAATAATAGATTATGTTTCCGTTGTCTGAAAAAACGTAGCTGGAAACATAAGTGCAGGGATATCGTGTGTGGCGTCGGTGAATGTGAAATGTACCATCACCGTCTATTACACTATGAACGTGTAGCAAATAATAATAGCCAAGCTACAGTAACAAACACCTGGGCGCCGCCACGACAATCCTGTGCATATTTGAAAATAGTACCCATATGTGTGTCCGGTCCCAAGGGAAGCTACGATACATACGCGCTTCTAGATGATGGTTCGACGGTCACCTTGTTAACCTCCGAAACGGCGCGAAAAATAGGCGCGGAGGGACCGGTGCAACCCTTTTATATCGAAGCGGTAGCCGGGGCGCGAGTGGACGTCGATACGTCCCAGCGTATAAAATTCCAAATTAGGGGTAGACACGCGGTGAACAATTATGATATCGTAGCTAGAACTATAGATACCTTAGATATTTCACCTCAAACTATAAATAGGGACATAATAAGGGACTGTAGTCATTTGGTAGAGATAAGCGACACGTTAATGTATGAACGCGGAGAACCTACCTTGTTATTAGGACAGGATAATTGGGAGATGTTGATAGCCTCCGAAGTCCGTAGGGGTAGTAAAAATGAGCCCGTCGCGTCACACACCCCTTTGGGCTGGGTGTTGCATGGCGTTCGCTCCACCCCGTACCCGTGTAGCGCCACCATTGATAGGGTGAGCCATGCAGTGCTACGCTGCCGGGACGGAGAAAGCGAGCGCCTAGATGAATTGTTAGAGCAACACTTCAGTCTAGAGAATTTAGGAGTAGAACCTAAACGACCGCGCGCCGACCCCGAAATTAGGGCTTTAGAGATTTTAGAGAGGACCACCCGAGAGCTTCCCGAAGGCGGCTATGAAGTAGGTTTGCTATGGGCTCGGGATAATATCGATATACCCAATAATTACGATGCTACGTTAAAACGCTTACAAGGGGTAGAAAAGAAATTGAATAAAAATAGTGAGTTACGCGTGTCATACAAAACACAAATAGATAGAATGTTAGAAGCTGGGTACGCTGAAGTGGCATCTAACCCCCCCACCGAGGGGAGGACTTGGTACCTACCCCATTTCGGGGTGACACACCCAGCCAAGCCGGGCAAATTACGTATCGTACACGATGCCGCGGCACAGACGAAGGGCGTATGTTTGAATGATTTGTTGTTGACCGGGCCCGACTTATTGAAATCACTCCCTGGAGTTTTGATGTCCTTCAGACAGAGACGGGTCGCGGTGACGGCAGACATCAAAGATATGTTCTTGAGAGTCAAAGTGCGTCCGGAGGATCGCGACGCGTTAAGATTTCTATGGCGGGAGCACGAAAGAGACGTACCGACGGAACTGAGAATGTCGTCCGTATTATTTGGAGCTACGTCGAGTCCCTGCACCGCCATATATGTTAAGAATCTCAACGCAGAACGACATAAGGACGAATATCCGGACGCACATAGGTCTATAGTACACAACCACTATATGGACGATTATCTTCAGAGTTTCGATTCAATTGAAGAGGCCAATCAAACCGCGAAACAGGTAGTGACGGTTCACGAACGCGCGAATTTCGAACTACAAAAATGGACCACGAACGAGCCGTCCGTCTTAGAGGGTATAATAGAGGGCGTGATACCAACCGCGAACGTCCCGCTCAGTGATAGCAAAACAGAGAAAATCTTAGGTCTCATGTGGAACCCTACTAGGGACACTTTAGGTTATAATTTAAATTTCAACAAAGTAGACCGCCCGCTACTCACTGGGGAACGCATTCCCACCAAACGCGAATTATTACGTGCCGCCATGTCCCTATACGATCCGCTCGGTCTCGTATCGCCGGTTACAGTACAAGCCAAACACATATTACAGATCGCGTGGCGTCGCGGGGTCGGATGGGATGAAACTCTGCCCATAGATCTAGAGAAAGAATGGTGGGAATGGCTATCGTCCTTAAGATACCTAGGTAGTCTAGAAATACCACGTTGCTATCCGGGGTATGCCGACGCCGCGAACGTAGAATTGCATGTTTTCGTTGATGCCAGCGAAATGGCGTGCGCGGCGGCGGTATACTTTCGATCCGCGGATAATAGTGAATACAATATCGCCTTAGCCGCAGCTAAGAGCAAAGTCACGCCCGTGAAAACTATTTCTATTCCGCGGTTAGAGTTGCAAGCCGCCGTGTTAGGTACTAGATTAGCTCGCACGGTGGCTGAATCTCACGATAGAGAGATATCGCGATGTATATATTGGACTGACTCACAGACAGTATTAACATGGATTCGGGCAGGTTCACGGACCTTTAAACCATTTGTGGCACATCGGGTGGCGGAAATCGAAGAGAATACCGATATAAATAATTGGCGTTGGGTTCCTTCCAAATTGAATGTAGCCGATGACGCCACCCGACGGACGCCGCCGGAATTCAATGACAAACACAGATGGTTCAACGGTCCAACGTTCCTGCGCGAACCCGAGAGCGAATGGCCTAGTGAGGTAGTGGTGAGTTCGCCGACTAGCACCGGTGAGGAACGCACGACTACGACAATAGATGGCGTGCGATCGCAGCTAAGGCTAGCATTGCCAAATATCGAGCGTTTCTCATCGTGGTTACGGTTGATCCGCGCCACCGCCCGCGTCCTACATTTCATACAGCTATGTAGGCGAAAAGTTGTAGCTGCTGCCCGCAAGAGGGCGCAAAAAAATAATGAGTCAGACCCACAGTGGCGTACAAATAAAGTGCCCACTAAAGAATTTGATTATTTAAAGTGGCGTCCCGCAGCATTTGATAATGATAATTATGTAACATTACCTGTGTCATGTATGATTTATGCTGTAGAATTATGGGTTAAGCTAGCACAGTACGAGAGCTTCTCCACGGAACAAAAGAACATAGAAGCAGGAAAGGCGCCGGGAGCCCAGAGCCGTCTACATCAACTCGCCGTACAGCTGGACGAGCGCGGCGTCCTCCGCCTCAAATCGCGGGTGCTCGCGGCGGCCGATATTACGGCTGCCCAGCGCGCGCCCGCCGTCCTAGATGGGGACCACATTTACACACGGTTATACATAGACCGTGTGCACCGCCTGCTACACCACGGCGGTGTAGAGACCGTCGTCAACGAGGTGCGGCAGCGCTACTGGGTCGTGCGCCTGCGACCCACCGTGCGCACCGTACTCAAACGGTGCCAGCCCTGCCGCCTGCGGCGCGCCGCGCCGACCGAGCCGCCTACCGGCGACCATCCCGCCGGGCGTCTCGCACACCATCAACGCCCCTTCTCATATGTGGGCCTTGACTATTTCGGCCCGCTCACAGTGACTGTGGGCCGTCAGCGTCACAAGCGCTATGTGGCGCTATTTACCTGCCTCACCACGAGGGCAGTGCATCTGGAGGTAGCTGCCTCGCTGACCACCGACTCTGCGGTGCTCGCCCTGCGCCGTATGATGGCGCGTCGGGGCGCGCCCTCCGAAATATGGAGCGACAACGGCACCAACCTACGAGGTGCCGACGCCGAGTTACGCCGGGCGGCCCTGGATGCCGCCGCCACCGAAGCCGCTGTGCACGCCATACCATGGCGATTCATTCCCCCCAGTGCGCCATTTATGGGCGGCGCCTGGGAACGCTTGGTGCGCTCTGTAAAGACAGCGCTCGCCACAACACTACGTGAACGGCATCCATCTGACGAAGTTTTATATACTTTATTGTGTGAAGTGGAACACACGGTGAATTCGCGTCCCCTCTCACATGTTTCGGTGTCCCCTGACGACCCCGAAGCCCTCACGCCCAACCACTTTATCTTGGGCGGGGCGTCTAGAGTGCCCCTGCCAGGCGCCTTCACCGAAGGAGACATCTGCGGTCGCTCTCAATGGCGAGCGGCGCAGGCGTTAGCCAACGCCTTTTGGTCGCGTTGGATACGCGAAGTGCTGCCCCTGCTACAACACCGGCGGGAGCCGCGAGGTCGTGGCGAGGAACTACGAGTCGGCGACATCGTCATCATCGCCGACAACAACCTACCCCGCAACGTTTGGCCGCGCGGGCGGGTAATCAAAGTGTTTCCCGGTCAGGACGGGATAGTGCGGTGTGCGGACATAGACACACGTACGGGTGTGTTAAGACGGCCCACGAAGAAGATAGTGGTCCTCCCCACAGACTCGATCCCGCTCACAACGTAGTTGAGTACAGCGAGCTGTACGGCGGGAGAAATGTGAGCGACAGACTCTAATAGAATAATAAGATAGATTCTAATAAGAATATTGTAATAGATTCTAATAGGTATTGTTAGGATAAGTTATGATAAGCTATAATAAGTTACAGTAAGTTAGCATAATGAATAAACAATTTAGTATGGTAATAGTTTCATTTCCCTCATATGTGCCAATGGAAAGCAACGCATTACTTTAAGTATCATAGGTGCAATAAACAATTATCTGATACGTTGTTTTATTCAGACGCTTCCATTGGACACACAAGGAAGATTTGTTAATAGTAATATTATTGTAGCCAACCAGTCACTTATAAGGACGTGATTGGGTCATGTAAACAGCCTCTCTCATTGGGCGGTCAATTTTGCTGCGTAGAAAGGTCGAACCAATGGGAGGGGCTACATTAGATCGCACGATCTTATCAAGTTTAGTGTTTAGACAACTTATCAAGGAATAAAGCTAGAATCTAGATGTCTAATTATGTACACCAACTGTGCAAAATATAGGGTAATTGACTAGAACATAAGACATCTTTGTAATTATTAGCATTAAATTGTTATAACACCTTTTTGTAAGAAAAACTAATAAAGTCGAAAGGTGAAAGTGGGCTAGATATGACCTTGAATAATTATATAAAAATAATGTAAAATTGAGGCTCGCTACTAGTTTTGTCCAGTCGTCTCCAGTAGCAACCAGTCACACGTACGAAAATTTGTAATCGCGTTTGTGTTGGAATCGTCGTTCTTGCCCGCCGTAGCCTAATTACTGCAAGTACCTACCGCTGTTTCTTTGACACCCCGAGCTCTATCCTGTTGGCCGTTGGCTGAAAGGACTGTGGTCGATCCGAACCTATTGGTGAGGAGTACGCATTTTAAAGCGAGGCTCCGTGGATAGGTGTGCAGCACCCTCACGGCACATGACCGAATTGAAGTCTTATATGCTGTGTGCTGCACATCATCATTTACATAGTCCACTTAGTTTTCACTGGGTGTAAACAGCGAACCCTTCGATAAAACAAATTTTCAAATAGGTTTTGTATCAATTTGCGGTATTGCTATTCCAAAGAAAATCAATCGTTACCGGCGGAAACGAGTGCGTTTTGATTGGCTATCAGTGCACGCCAGTCCACATTGATCAAATTTGATTTGAGGCAACTGTATTTATCAAATGAAATCTTTCAAAAATACCTATACGCGCACAGCGTATATTTAACAACGAAAAATTTTCCTGGAAAGAGGCGCAGATTTAGTGGTTTACAAACATAAGTCACATCTTTATTATGATATTGAAAAAGAATAATAAGGAAATATTTAAAGCCGTCAAAAAAGTCCGATCGGCGACTAAATTTATGAAGAAACAAGCAATTGGGACTACTTTGACCGGTCAACATATTTTATATCCCGTTTTTGTCGAGTTTTTTTTATATCAAAAGAAGACTAAATTAGTTAACTTTGTAAACAACAAGATCGAAACTAGTATCTCTACTTAGATTACTTGCAACATTAGATGTTACTCTAATAAGCATTCCGAGAGCAACTGGAAGTTATGCCGAGCTTTATTAACTTAATGAAATAGGTATACGTTTGCCATCAGTTCTTTTTTGCAGGAATTTATTGCAGACGATAAAAATATTAGTATGAAATGAATTGAAATCTTGCTACAAATACATTTATTTGTCGTCACGATAGAATTATATTTTAACAACTTAATCGACTGGCGTATATGTAAAAAGTCGAAAAGGGCTGTTAAATGACAATTACTTGTAAAGATGTTTTTAGTATATACCTAAATATTAAAATTTATTAGAAATCACATGGACATTAGTTTAACAATGTATTGTACTAAAAAGTGTCCTTTTAGCCAACGTATTTTTAATATGATACTAGTTTAGAATTTTATCTTGGTAGTAACAGCAATATCAAATATGCATGGTACGATAGACAGACATACTCATGTAAATAACGCAGATATAACGGTCTGCCTAGCCGAGACTAGAGTTACAGTTTAAACTGTTAGATTCACGAGAAATTTAAACGTTTGTTATAAGAACAATGAACCATGGATACTTGATCCGTTTCTTCAATGTACCTACATGTTAAAAATAAATTATGGATGTCAATAACAAAAACAACTCTTATGTACTCATCGTAAGGGCTTGTAGTACCTACCTATAACAAAGTTGCAGCATTTAGTTAGAGGAATCTCTACGCGACTACTAAACTGACGGGAACATGAGAGACATGCGTCAATTATTAAAAGAAGAAAGAAAACTATTCCCTTTCTATTAATTCTCGAGATGTACCAAACAAACAAAAAAGGTAAAAAAAAATATGTTTATTCACGATTTTTTTCTGACGTCACTAATTGAAAAGTTCAAATAACAAAAAAAAATACTCCTCATCATATAATAATCTAGTTTAACATTATATTTTTTACAAATCTCTTGCAACAAAGAATGAGTTAACCTTCATTTAGAATCATCATTTCTCATATATCGTCGCCTTAATGCAGCAAGACAAATTGTTGATTTGTCACCTTGCACAAAGGTTATATATAATCATCATCATCAGATACATCCGAATCCTGTGCAAGTTTCTTTGTTTATGCACTTTAGTTATTTCATTTTACTAACTTAACTTCACCTACGAGAGGCTATATTATAAGTATTATAACCCAAGCGTCAAACAGGAAAGCCTATGAATGAACCAGAATACCAGTTTTTATCTTTCACCAATCCATGGAAGTTATCTTATCAAAATTTGCCTACTACAGTACAGAATAAGTCGAGATAAGATAAAACTAATGCAAAAAATTATCCCATGGTCATAATAAAAATATTTGCTATTTTATAAATTTATCACAACTTTGTACACACGGCCACAGATCAAGCTACACACTGCGGCACCTTATGCGGTTGTAATAGGTGCTATTTTGCAAAATGTGTAGCTTGATCTGTGGCCGTGTGTACCTATTTTAATACATTCGGTTCGTTAATTAATAAATTCGGAAGTTCACGGGTTGCGTCTTCTTATCTTTATCATCTCTATTAGGTCTTATAGGTACACACATATTTATCCATTGTAGGGGAAATAAGGTTACAGACTACCACCATGTGGGATTTCGGATTGGCGGACTTCAAGTCGGATGATTCTTGGGTTTTTCTACATGTCTTAGGAGAAAATAATTACATCGTCAATATAGTTGTGATTGTGAATATTACGAGGCATGCCTTTTAAGTTCTGTCGTTTCCATATTTCCCGGTAATTTTGAATTTGGAGCTGTTCTATATTCGAATGTGGTTAAATTTTGAATCTCACAACAGTAAAAGTATTAGGATAAATGCTATTGTTTAGTCACAGCGTCGATTGGAATCTGTCAGGTTACGTACGAAAATGAATCTTTCTAAGGAAAATGTTCGTGCAATAATTTTCTACAACTTTAGAAGAGGCCTGTCACGGCTTCAGTGTTTTGAAGAGCTAACATCTGTGTTCTGTGATGAAGCCCCATGTCTGCGGACTGTCGAACGCTGGTATTTAGAATTCCAGGATGGACATACTGTGTTAGTGACAAATCTCGCGAAGGACACCCAAAATCCTTCACTGAAGATAACATCATTGCTGTGAGACAACTGATTCTCGAAGATCGTCATGTGACGTATCGAGAGATAGAGGCTCTATTAGGCATCTCAGGGACAACCATTCAAAAGATCTTGCATGAAGCGCTTGGTGTGAGAAAGCTAGTTTGCCGTTGGATACCGCATATGCTTTCCGGCGATCACAAGGCGGCCCGCGTCAGATGGTCTAACAAAACTCTGCAAAGGTTCAACCGAGGAGAGTCAAATCACGTCTACGACATCATCAGTGGTGACGAATCTTGGATCTATCTACAATCTGGGTCTTTCAAGACGAGCCAAAGCCGACTGGTATCAGTACGTCAACGACCGCGGTTCGGCGACGACTACGACGACTCTGTGTTTTGAATATTACTTAATAATATTAAATATAAACTTTACTACTTAAAAACAGTGAAAACCAAGACTGGACAATAGGATTTGTGTGTACTATTGTTATCCAGTTGATATTTATAAGGAATAATAATTAAAATCAGTGGACAACTTATGTGCTGAGGTAAATCAATAGGGATCTTTCAATTACTTTGAAGATACAGTGCAGTGTTAATAGTTATATAGGTATAAATAGTGATCTAAATAGTATAAATCTGTGGTAATAAATGTGAACAAGGATTTAATATGTACTGTGTAATCATCAGTATTCATTAAAAGTACGTTTTTTTTTTTTTTTAATAGACGGTGATCAATAAAGTTCTTCCACATTTTACCATCCCACCTTCAATGTTAAATAGTTACTCAAGCATAGAAAGAACTGACGACAAATTTTGCCTTATTTTGCAATATTTATCCGGTCTATTGGGATAACACTCGAGGTCGATATAGTCTACACGTATACGGACATAGGTTCGTGTCTCGTCTTAAAATTATTAAAATTATTTTTTTTTTCAAAGATCATTTATTTAAACTACGAGATGAATGAAGAAAACATTACATTTCGTAAACCAGTCCGATTATTATCGACCTCACTTGGCGATTTAAGCAAATCGAATGATTCTTCCGTACTTGATTCCACAATTATGAGTTTACCGAATGCATCACTCGACGATTGTGAAATCACCGAGTTGAATGATAAGATAACTAAACTGAGCATTGATTTACAAAGCGCTAATCAACAAATTGATGAACTTATTTACGAAAACATGCGACTGAAATCTGACCTGGATAAATCAAATAAAAAACTTGAGGTCTATAAAAACATTGATTTTATGGGTAAAACATGTTTGACACCAGTTTCAATTGGGAAGAAAAAGAATCGTAGAAGTAATAGCCTTTCTACGCCTGTAAAATTTCTTTCTAAAATCAGAAAAGATCCAAACTCATTGAGGATACAGACAGATAAAGAGAACCACAACAAATGTACTTCCTTAGCGACAGTCTCCCATAATATTAAGCGATTTGACAAGGATATTGATTATGAAAAATGTTTATTGAACCAAGAGGAGTCTAGAACCTTACAAAGAAACATAAACCTTGATAACGGTGGAGAAATCCTGCCAAATAGTCAATCTCCTCCTAATACTTATTATAAAGATAGCACTCATATTAATAGAGACACCAGCAGCAGTCTTGATGAGAACACACCTGTGAATGAGGAGCTCCCTAGTGAATTACTACGACATTCAGAAGGAAATGAATGCAGCAGCGATAGCAATCGTAGCAATAAGTATTACATAACAAACGAAAAAAAAACCGAAATAAAGCACAGAGTTATGATTTTTGCGGACCAATCAGGATACGGTATTCGAAAAAAATTACAATACTATCTAGGAAATACCTTTTCTGTGACATCCATTTTGAAACCGCATGCACAGATAGATGAAATTGTAAATAGCTGTCTAACGATGGGTAAATGTTTCACCAAGTCTGATTTTATATTGATTTTTACAGGTGCTAATGATTCTGATCCATTAAAAATTCAATCTTATTTGTATTATACTCTACGTCAAATGAGTAACACAAATGTTTTAGTTGGAGGAATCTTTAAAAACCAATATCTTAATTTGTCCAAACTCAATAATATATTAAAATTATTATGTAATAATTGTAGTCATTCTGCATTTTTGGAATTAGAAAATAGACACTATTATAATATACCTATGTATAAACAACATATGTCTCAGCTGATTCACAGGCAGATATTGCAAATCAATTACAGGAACAATTACAATAATTATATTACAGAAAAACAAAATCTGATTAAATGTGTAAAAATAAGTAACTTAAAAAATGTATCTACACAGACTGATATGTCAACAATGTTTGTAAATAATGTTACACAAACGGATGAAATATTGGAAAACCATAACTTTTTTCGTAGTTAGTGACGAAAGTCTTCATGATTTACATAAAGATGATAGTGGCTCAAATTTAGTAAACATCAACATATTTCATCAGAATGTGTGTGGAATTAGTAATAAAAAAGAAGAATTAGAAATAATTCTAGAAACATCAGATAAAATTTCAGACGTAGTTTGTATAAGTGAGCACTTTTTGAATGATAAATCAATAAAGTTATTCAAATTAGAAAATTATAAGCTCATATCATATAACACTAGAGTAGGTAAAAAAAGAGGTGGCACTTTAATATTGGTACACGATAAAGGAAAATTTGAAAACTTACCGTCAATTGAAAAATTATATAAGGTCGATAGTTTTGAAATATGTTGTGCTAGAGATGTAAATACCAACTTGTACATATGCTGTTGTTATCGAAGCCCTATAGATAGCAATTTTGACGAATTCATGGAAAGATTAGAAAGACTTTTAGATCACTTTTTCAATAGGAAATGCGTTCTATGTGGTGATTTCAATATTGATCTAATATCTGAAAACAATAAACGTAACGATTTTCTGAATCTCTTAAGATGCTATAATTTTAGACATCTCATAAATACAGCTACCTTTCTCCGTAATAATTCTCAGTCCTGCCTGGATAACATTATTACGAATATAACAGATAGTGATATAATTGAACATAAAGTTGATCATAATGGATTGGCGGATGGACATGGGGCACTTTACTGTGAAATTGTTCTCGAAAAACTGGTTAAAAATGAATGTAATAAGAATCAGGTAGTTACTAGGAAACAAAGGTTCTTTTCTAAAAGTAATAAAATCAAGTTTAAGCATGGTATTGTAAATTATAATTGGAATGAAATGGGAATCAATACATTTTTATATAATTTTAATAAATTGTTTCGGAATAGTTTTAGAAAGAAGACAATCAAAATTAACTATAAAAAAAAATATGATATAAGATGGATTACAAAAGGTATCAAAGTTTCTAGCAAAATGAAACGTTTCTTGTGTAATGTAAGTGGTAGTCAAATAAATGAAAATATTTTAAAATATCGAATTAATTATATAAGATTATATCGTAATGTAATAAAAAATGCAAAAAAAAATGCGGTAATGTATAGGTTAAATAACACGACAAATATAAGTAAAGAAGTGTGGAAAACTGTTAATCGACAAGTGAAGCGAAAGGTTTTAAATGTTGAAAATAGAATTGTTTTAAATAACAATAACCAATCTGTATGTGATCCACAGCAAATTGTTAATATTTTTTCAAAGCAATTTAATAACAATTTTAGTGACACTCCGTGTGACAAAACACACGCAATTAAGTTTCTGGAAGAAAGTACACCAAGGGTTACAAACGATATGGTTTTAACATCTATTACACCTAATGAAATTAAGAAGATAGTAGAAAAAATGGAAAATAAAAAATCTTGTGGCTACGATGGCATACCAATATCGGTTATTAAAGATAATATTAAAATATTAGCGGAACCGTTATCTACGTTTTATAATAAGTGTTTTAGGGACTGTGTTTTTCCGGAACAACTAAAAATTGCAAAAATAGTACCAGTCTATAAGAAAGGAACGAAATCAGATCCTAAAAACTATAGACCAATTTCGTTGTTGCCAATATTGTCAAAAGTGTTTGAGAAGCTAATTAAAGAACGCCTTGTACTACACCTAAACAGAAGTAAGGCTCTCAATTTGAGACAATTTGGATACCAGAAAAACGTTGGTACCATAGATGCTGTAAATGAATTGATTAATGATGTAGTAACAAAACTTAATGCTAAACTGAAGGTAGCTGGGATATTCCTTGACCTAAGCTCTGCTTTTGATATGGTAGATCATGAGCTATTAATAAAAAAAATGAATCATTATGGTGTTAGAGGAAAGGCTTCAGATCTTTTTTCGTCGTATCTTAGAAATAGAAAAATGTTTTTGGAAATTAAATCTATAGATACAAAAGGTTTTGAAAATGCATATAAGTCTAAATTGTCAAATGTAACGAAAGGTGTGCCTCAAGGCTCAATATTGGGACCTATACTCTTTCTCATATTTACAAATGATTTGATATCTTCCTTAAACAATGCTATTCCTAGTGTTCCGCTTGTAGTTTTTGCTGATGACACTAATGCCGTTGTTGGAGCCAATAACATCGAAATGCTTAACACTAAAGTTAATTTCACTCTTAAACTATTTAACAGATGGTTCTCTGCTAATAAACTTAATATTAATACAAAGAAAACTAACGTTATGTTATTCAAATCAACTGCTAGAAATGATGATAAATTGGATATTGTTTTAAATGAGGATAAAATAGAACTTGTAGACGTGGTAAAATTCTTGGGTATAAATATAGATGTTTTATTAAACTGGAAAAATGAATTAACTGCAATTGAAAATTCAATAATGTCAGCTTGCTATGCTCTTAGAAGCCTGCGAGATATAGTTGATATTAAACATCTCAAAGCCGTTTATTATGCTTTGGTTGAATCAAAATTACGATATAGCATTCAGTTTTGGGGCAATAGTTATAACTACAATAGTGAAAGGGCATTCAAATTACAAAAAAGAGCTATACGTACAATCGTGCGTATTTCTCAAAGAGAGTCTTGCCATGAACATTTCAAGACCCTGGGGATATTAACTGTGCCTAGTCTTTATATATTAACTGTTATGAACAGCTTTGTTAAGCACTTGCCTGAATATGAAACTAAAGAAGAGAAAATTGAAAGAGTAAACACACGTAGAATGGACTTTAAAATCAAAATTATACCTAAACTTAACGTTGTTAAACACTGTCCGCGGTATCAAGCTGTACAAATATTCAATAAATTGCCACTTGAATTAAAGGGTATTGTTAACAAACCCAGCTTATTCAAAGCCAAGCTGAGGGCCTTCCTATTGGAAAAGTGTCTCTATTCTGTGAATGATTTTATGTGACATGTTGTTTTTATTATTTTTTTAGATTGTGAAAATGATTTAATTTATTTAGATTATTATTTGATTATTATTCGATTATTATTATATTTTGTAATGTACCTAGGATTAGGATTAGATAGGATTTCAGACACAATGTGAATTGTTATTGAATTAAATTGAATTGAATTGAATTGACTAAAGTTGTTCGTTCTCGAAGCACTTCAAAGAAGATGGTGGCCACGTTCGTTGGAAAAACCGGCCATGTTGCGACTATTGCACTTGAAGATCGTAGAACAGTTAACGCAGAGTGGTATACCACAGTTTGTTTACCACAAGTCATCGCTAAACTTCGAAAATCTAGTTCAAAGCGACGCATCATCCTGCACCACGACAACGCAAGCTCACACAGCGCTCGTCAAACGATTGAGTATATGAAGCAGGAAAAAGTAGAAATTCTTGACCATACAGTCCATACAGTCCTGACCTAAGCCCTAACGATTTCTTTACATTTTCTAAAATTAAGAAATGTCTTCGTGGACAAAGGTTCCAGTCCGGTGAAGAAGCAGTCATTTTTAACACCCCCACTTTAGAGTGGAATAAATGTTATAATAACTGGTTTGAGCGAATGGAAAAGTGTATTAAGCTACGTGGTGAATACTTTGAAAAACAATAAAAGTACTATAAGGTTCTAGTTGTGTTTTTTTCTTCAAACAACAAAACATAAAAGGCATGCCTCGTATTTGAAAATATAATTGCGTCATTAATATAGTTCTGTTCTAACTGTAAACAAACTTTAATGTATTAAAATTAGGTATAGCAAGCGCTTATATTATTGTCCGTTAAACTACTGACGCTCATTTATATCTGAGCCGTTAATAAAGCTTCTTCATTTAACGATGAGAATAACAAAGCGTCATTTAATGCCCATGCACTCACGCGCACACGTCATCATAAGCAACCTAATAACGAGACAGAAAGCGCTCGGTCAAGCGTAAGTTTTCGCGCCCTGCGACCGACTTCGAACGCCAAACAACGCTACAACGCGAGCTACCCAAGAAAGTAACAGAAGGTGTGTAAGTACTCGAGCGTGATAGAGACAGCGATGCAGTCGCGGAATGCGGCGCACTTAATTTTTGTAACGGACTCACGGGTCGAAAAGCGCAGCCAAGAGGACCATGTAGTACGGGCCGAAGAAGGCAGGTGGGGGGATTGGCTGTAGTACGACGGCCCGCGCTTCTCGTAAAGGAAGCGACCCTGGCGCGGTCATTGCTCGCCGCGACCGCATTCCTCTCTCCGCCCCGCGCCCCGCCGCGGCGCCTGCGCATCAATGAACGGCTCGCGCGCAACTGCCGCGTCCACTAGCCTTGTCTCATTCTCACCACGGGAACTATATCCCCTTCCTACTCCTCCGTAGTCTTATCTCTTGATCCCCTGGGTAGCTCTTATGTCAAATGGACACAACGTTGTCAGAAATTCGCTTATTTATACTCGGTTACACGAAATCTGCGCCTTAGTGTCCCCGTACCTAGATTAATGAATTTTTAACCACACTTCAACTTACAAGCATCTCCATTTTTCCTTTGTCTTTTCTTTCTTTTTGAACTTGATCTTACTTCACTGGACCTTGAGTGTTGTCGATTTTTTCGAAAATAACTACTTGATTGATAATTTTCTAGTCTCCACATCCACGAAATAAATGTTTCAAAACTATTATTCTATTCAGTTAGGTTCTGATAAGGCACTTATGAATGTCGATAGTTAATTATTACAATAGACTACTACCGCTTCGGAATACACTTCAACAATGACTCATGTTTGTTTTAAAGCAAATGTCAAAATAAATAGAAAATTTTTATTTGATTGGGTCAAAGCACTAGAATGAAATGACAGATGAAACGAGACATTTTCAATTTCATTGGATATATCCTGCCTTGTGACTTGTATCTAAGCTTGTAACTGAACTCAATCATAGGGGCATATTATGCCAACATGGGTTCCGCTTCAGCTACTAGCTGAAATAGGAATGAAATCCGAGCTAATCTTACACAATGACGAGCTTACATGCACTAAATTGCATTTGCAGCACCGTGCACAAGTTAACCCACGTAACCGTGTTACGTCATAAACTTGTGTAAATTTTTAAGAGATCTTATTTTCTGAAAAATCAAACAACGTAGTCGTACAAAAAGGGATAAAAACAATAAAATCCATAACATTATAACCCATTCCTATATTTATTCTTTACACAACGAAACCAAACAAAGAATACTTGAACTAGTTGAACTGGAAGTTGCTTGTGGGAGGAACGTATAAAGTAATACTGAATAAACTTGAGATCAACATAACCTTATGAATTTTGCAAACAATACTGTAATAATACTGGGATAAAGTTTTAAAAGTTCAACAATCTATGATGAAAACCTGAAGGAGGTAACTGAAATAGAACGAAAGCGACCTACAAACTTTTAGTCCCGGTATTTATAGTGTAATTTCCTTGACTGTTAGTCGGAAGAATTTAAGTTTCAACAAAATCAAAAGTTAACTATATTTTTATACCGGTGGTATAAACTATCTCCCATAGAATTAGAAAACCTAAGTTATAAACATGTAGCCGGAACAATGAAACAAAGAAAATGGACGATTCAATACTTTATATCTTTAAAATGTTTATTTACGGGAGCCATCGAAAGCTTCCACTGTAGTTGTCCAACGGCTTTGCGCTTCGTGGCAACTTGGTGGCGCGCGGTCAACGCTCGGCAAACTGCCGGACTTACAGGTTGGACATGGGGCATTGGAATCCGCGGGGGACAAAAAAGAAATGCGCCTGCGCCGCCTGCCGCGCGCGCTTCTCGACTACTAAGCAACGGCATTCAGGCACTAGCAAAGCGTATAAAATACAATAACTTAAACCTGTCCGAGTGAATACGTTGATAATATTTGTTATTCATTTAATAGGAGTATTTCTTTCTCTGCTATTTAAAAAAACTTATTCATGACTTTACTTATGGTAGAACAAGGACGTAAGCTACATCGTAAAGATTTAAAATATGTAACTAACGATCGCCGTCTCAGCTAGCTAACTGTGCTAAGTCTCCAACGTGTGGGTACTCTTTAGTTTTGTACCACTTATGTGTGCCCAGTGTTTTCACTGTAGAGAGAAAGTATTTTTAATAATCTTTTTGCGCACCAAGCTTATCGATAATTGCATAGAAATGTTCCCAACCTTTAAATGGTAATGACTAGAGAAATAATGGCATTTAAGTAAAATATAAACATTTTTATTAGTATTCAGATGCAGGATGCGAGCAGGTACATTTGCCGCTAAAGCAAAGACATTACGGACACAATTTTCTTTTAAAATTCTTATTGAGAATAGTCCATAACATAGCATAGCTTCAAAGTTAGTTCCAAGAATTAATTTTATTGAATCCGGAATGGGAGTATGAACAATGGTTTAAGGGACTAATGGATGATTATTCACACACATTCACGTCCGTTAAAAATATATTACTATAATATATACGTTTGAAGTGCAAATATCATTAATTTAAATCATGTGTGTGATCTGAAATAAGTGAAGTGGTGTAAAGTAAGAATACGAGAGATACGTGGGTACGTGGCGCCGCCGATCGCAACTTCTGGGAAGTGATTTCTTGTAAGCAGTTTTCTCAGAAGAGAGGGCGGTCTTAGCGCGCCAAATTCTTATTACAATGCAGCGTGGATGCATGCCCATTCCGAGAACACGAGTAAGCCCTTCGATGGGCGCGTCTTGTACAATCTGGAACGCTCAAAACCCGCTAGGGTGGCGTTGAACTCGAAGGAAGCTGCGTCATTCTTTTCTTCATGAAAATAATTCTTGTTCTGATTAAAACAATCTAGGCCTAAATTGAAGGCCAGAGTAAATACGTTTTTTCTAGGCAAGAATGCTCCATATCAGGCTTCTTCATCATCCTATACAGGTGGGTCAGTTGCCAAATGCAAGCTCGTTTAATGTTAAATAACAGTGAATTGAAATGGAGTCCGTCACACGTCATATGAAGATATCAGTTCAATCCTAGACTAGTAATAATTTAGTAAATTTACCAAAAATAACTAATCATTGCAAACGTTTCGTCGGTATAAGCAGCAACAATATACTTGTTGGTGAATAAGTCATGAATATAATAGGGATGACTTTTTAATTAGGGATATTTTTTATTTAGTTTGCAAAACAACCAATAACGAAGATACAGAGCGTTAAAATTTCGCGTGACGTCACGTCTCTGTAAAAAGTGTACTACTTTTTACAGAGGAGTGACGTCACAAGCCCCCTCCCACTCCTGAACTTTTATGTGCCATGTCTTTGTATTTTTACTGATTTGTTATAATAAAAAATACGTATCCAATATTTTTTGATAACCAAACTGACGGACTGAACAGAATTAACATTTTTTTACCCCTATTATGCTGTTCGGATTGATGTCAGCTCCAATAAGAGCATTCAATACTACCGACTGATTATTATTTATGAAATATGAACGCAATTTTATCTTGACGATAAGAAACAAGATGAACCTCAGGAAACGACTAGCGGAACTTAGTAGAGGGGAAACCAATTTGCCGTTTCCGAGATGTTGCAATAAACTAGAGCTTGTTAAAACTAGCACTATATCTCCTATTTGTAGAAACGCGCAGCTTAATGAAGTAGGAACGTGTGTGAGTGCATGTGGGCTTATGAAGAGACACGTTTTGAAGATGAGTGCCAATTGTTTAAGGCTGCACCCCTCCTAATCGCTCAACTATGGTTCCGGATCGGTGTCGTTGACCGACCACTGTCGGAAATAGATACCCCCTCAGTCTGTTCCGGCGGGGAATATACCGTGCATAAATTTAACTAATATCATAAACGTAGTAGCACTACCGTCTATAGATATGATTGTTCGACGCCATATTTTTATACAAGTTGTGCAAGCTTGTTGCATAGATCCAATCTAACATCGGTTGATTTTTATTGAGTATTAGATATTTTTTAAAGTGGCCTCCTATCTTGATGTTTAGTGTTTTTAATATTCTACAGTAATTCAGTGAACTCACTGGCAAATCTGAATCAAAAGTCACAACCGTGAGCGGTGTATGATTATTCAGATACAAGTATTTAAGTGCAGAGAAATTGGCGACAAGGTAATTTTTGTTTTTGCTTCATTGTGTTTATTGATCCAACCAACCAAACATTAGATAAGTAAATATTATTTTAATCTAATTATTTTCCCTCTTAATTTTACATTTTTTTTTTTTCTAAGGTCGAGGGTATTACATATTTGTGCAAAACAACATCGACTGTTTTACCATATCACTGTACCCAAATCACAAAAACTCATATCAGGGAGTAAAAATATAACTATATTGCATAATAATTCTGCTCAAAATCAAATAAAAACGCTTCCAACACAAGTAACAAAGAGCGTAAGTAAATTTTTATTGCCTATACGCAAAATAACCCCAATGTTCCGCTAACACCGATATGGTGGGACCTATTTGAATTAAATTCTCATTGCTGCATAAATTGCAGAATACTGCAGATTCTGATAAGAAACTGAAAATATGAAACGCTCTAAAATACATTAGATATTCTTGAGAGTTTTCTATCCATGACATAATAAAGGAGAACTTAAGTTTTCACAAATTACTTTCTCCGAGGACTAATAATTCAATATATAAAGAGTATAAATCTATTTAACAAGCAAGCTCGGCCACCTCGATCAAATAGCACGTCAAAGGACAGATGGGGTGGGATAATCCTTTATGAAGCGTTCAGGTTACTGACTGCAAGCGCTAATTGACACTTTGATTGCTTTAGCTCAGCGTTTAGTTAGGCAGTTAGGGAGAATGAAACAAGATTTACCTGCCAGATAATATGCAATTCTATTATATTTAAAAATATAATTATAATATCTGAATGTTCAGTTATTCAGATTAGATATATACAAGAATTGCTCGTTTAAAGGTATAGTACCTGGTAGACCGAGCTTTGCTCGTTTTTTTTAAAACGACGTTTTCTATTATGAAGCTAGATCGATTTATCTCCCCCAAAACCCTCTGCATACTAAATTTCATGAAAATCGTTGGAGCCATTTCCAAGATTCAGATTATATAAATACAAGAATTGCTCGTTTAAAGGTATTAGATGCAAGAGCATTTAATGCGTAAAAAGCATTAAATTTACAACATAATTGATGTTTCCATGTGTTTTTGACGTTTTACGCATTGGCTAGTTTTTGGTCATTTATTTATGACACTTTGCAAGATTGCTAGCTCGTTCACTAAAACTTGCCGCGTGTGCATCGTAACCATATAACGAGTTAAAAATCTTGGTCAGTAGGAAATAATGAGTGACCTGTCCACCATCGCCAATTTGAATTCTGTCTGTCGTGTCCTCGTGTCAGTTTTTGGTTCAAATATTGTCTGGGTTCTGGAATCATCGAAAATTTTTCGTAATTAGTCTCACAATAATATCAGATTAATCCTTGATTTATAAAATGTTACTATGTAGGTACCTATATCTTATTTTCGTTTAGAGTAGAACAAATTCTGCATAAAAGTCAGACTAATGAAAGATATTTGTATATAATTTTATGTTCTAGAAATATGCAAACGAGTAATAAAAGTCTACATTCGTGTTTTTCTGTATAATAATCTTTTGATTGAAATTATGCAAATATGTATAGCTTTATATATTCGATATCGCTCCTAGACTATTCGATATCATGCTGTATAGCGTTGATGCCGAAAAATTCGACGATGTGGCTTCTAATTCCGACAAATTAGTAAAAAAAACCCGGGAAAAAGATATATTGCAGTAAAAGGAGAATTGGTGTAATCAAAGAGCGAGTTGCTGGTTTGCCATATAGGTATACCTATTAAAAAAACCTAAATTTCAAAAATTTACTTCACAATGCATCTATATCAAAACTCAAACGGAATATCAGACAAAAAATTAAATAATCCACATTCATCGAATAGAACACGAGTGAAATGACGCCGTCAGACGATATGGCGGCGCAATCTAGAAGCGGTTAGCGTCATGCGAAAACATGCGGAGATGTTGCTTGCTAGACATGACATCGGAAGTGACGCGTTGCAGAGGTAGTATTATATGCTCGGAATATTCAATCGGAACGGTATCACGGTATAATCATACAGTAGTCTAACTTCCCTGTTTTAGAAATAATTATCTACAGCCGCGCGGTATGTAGACACGCGATAGGGCTGCCCGCCTACAGTATTTTAATTTAATATGCCTACTTGAGTTTGTTTCTAGTTTTGTGATTTAAAAATTGTTTCATGTTGTATTTCTTTTAAATCTGGGTGCGTTATTGAAGAATTCAAGTGACCATAAACAGCAGAATATAGCCTATAATTGCCCTTGCCTAATTAAGTAAGAACTTTCAAATATTCACAAATCGCACGCTTACTGCTTAGAAAACAATCACACCGATCGTTCGTCACTGCGACGCATTCGCGTGCAGAGGGCCTACTCCGAAAAACGATACACGATAGTCCGATCATCGTTGTCAAATAATTAACCAATAGAATTGCAGCAAACTGACGAGACGTAAATTCTGTGCAATTCTATTGGTAAATAATTTAACAACGATGATTGCACTATCGTGTATCGTTTTTCGGAGTAGGCCCTCAGTTGTGTACCGAGTGTATACCGAACTCGAAGCGCGTAAGTATGACTCGCATTCCGACCGTTTGTATAAAGATAGTATACTGTATAGATTACTTATACTGTGACGGTATCGAGGTGTTCCGCGAGTAGGTGGGTCGCCTGATCTCTCTGGCAGCATTGCAATGCACATCCGCGGGGCGGTCGATACGGGCGGCGACTTGCGCGGTGCTGTGACTCCCCTCGGTACCCCGCACCGCTGAGCGGCCCCCTCACGTCTTCGAATCCCCTCCGCGACGATTCACATCGATTCGCGCGCTTGATAATTATTAAGAGCTTGTTGCAAAAATTTATCATCTTACGCCCGTTAAAAGAAGCCGAGCCCGCTAGCGATTTTTTTGATTTATGAACCATAACTTTTACGGATAGCCTTCGGTTGAATCGACACGCAGTAATGACTTGACTCATACGCGATATTCAGATAGGCAACGGCTCGTTGATCGCGCCAGTTTCCCTTATTAATTGAAACGCCATATTAGGCTAAGTGCAAATAAAAAAGAATACTGAAAGCTGCGTCCGCTTGGGTGGGAGCGACTTTAAAGCACTCGGGAATACTTCGTATATTGCATTGCACCATTTCTCTTACGTCGACATTGAAGCGAAATAAAAGTATATAAAGAGCTCGGTGTATTTATTGTTTAAAATCGCGTTTTTCAGGAAAGACACCTATTTAGATAACCTTAAAAAGCAAAAGCTTACGTGAATACAAAATTTTCGAGATATTGTAAATAAATATACATACAAGAACTGCTCATTTCAAGTAATTAGATTTATTCACCACTAGAGACCCGCCCCAGCTTCGCACGAGTGTACAAATCTTTGATTTTTTTGGCTTTTATGTACTGTACTATTGCATGTATTATACATACTTAATATGAACCTTCCTCTTGAATCACTCTATCTATTGCTGAAAACTGCATTAAAAGCTCACTTGAACCTGTGCTTGAACCTTGGAAATATCGTATCGTCTAGTGTGAACTCCCGCCCACAACCTGCATGAACCCCACAATTTCAATAGGATTTGAACATTGCTCATAAAATGATGCTTCCATTGAGATAATTTGTCAATGCATTAAATTTAAAATAAGCTACGTAATGGAAATATATGATATCAACCGATAGGAATCGTTCGTTTTTTTTTACATCAGCTTAGCTTAGATCTAAAACTAGACATCAAACTGAAAAAATATTTTACTTTCTCAAGTCTTGTGTCAACGAACTTTTGACATGTTACGTCGTATAAAGCATGTGTTTAATGTAACATTATACATATACATTGTGTCCGGTCATGAACTAGCGATATTTTAGGTACCTACTTATATTTTTATGGGACTTTTCTTAGGACCAACCCTGAAAACTCGAAAAACATACATACATCTTAGCCGAACAAGACAGATGTTTTGAATAAAAAAAAATATTTTTCATGTTTTGAAGATTGGTCTTAAGAAATGTCCCATAAATTGTTTTCAAATATAAGTACATACCTAAAATATCGCTAGTTCATGACCGGACACACTGTACTTATAACGAAAGAGTACGGTATTTTTTCACATACTCGTTGAAGCTCCGAATCTGTCATTTCCACCAAACTAGGTAGTGCAGCGGAGCGGAAAATACGAGCTAAAAAGATGCTTTGCGCAAGGTACGCTGTACTATTATCTCTCTACATAGTAGTCAGCTCTGCTCGTACTTCACATAGCTAGGTACACTCGTGCATGGCTAGGATCCCTCGTTTCTATGTGAATGTAAGTAAAATCGGCCAAGTACGAGTCGGACTCGCATACGAAGGATTCCGTACCATCGTTAAACTATGTATTTTATTATTAAAATCGAACAAAGGAACTTTAATTTTCTTTATTTAATTTTTATTATTTTTTGTTATAGCGGTAACAGTAATACATATTCTGTGAAAATTTCAACTATCTACCGATGACTGACGGACTGATGGACGGACGATCTCAGTAATAGGGTTCCGTTGTCACCGATTGGGTACGGACCCCTAAAAACTATGATTAATTCCACCCTATATCACCAGAACTAAGCCAAACTATGAAATCAAACGATCATTTTGGTACGTACCTACATATATCATACGTCTATGAGTATGTTGTACTTCGCCCGCATATGCAGTATGCACTTAACTAGATGTATCAAGTAAGGAGCTCTCAAGGCGCTGTCATATCGTAAAATTAAACGCCCCGCGCATTAGAGGTGAAATCAAGCTAGCGCAACTCGTAAACGTAAAAGACTCGAATGAAACGTATGAATCGCTCAATGAATATGTGCTGTAGAATTTAAAATCATGTGGTTTAATTTTTAATTTCAAATGATTATATCATTGATGATTATAGTAGTTTATGATAGTGTTGCATAATAGGGGTTATTAAATACGAGTGTGAGTTTAAGTACCGAGCCATAGGCGAGGTTCTTAATAGTATCACACGAGTTTTTAATACCTAATTATGTGCAGTATCATACAGTACTTTATCTAAACTCATATAAGTAATGTAATTTAAAGGTAAAAAATCGATAATATTTTGTCATAGGTTTTCATGGTGGCCAGACATCAGGACTAAACAATTATAATTTTAGATGCATATTTACTTTCTCTGTGGTCGCATATGCGGTAGAGATCTCAACTTAGGAGTTTTTCCCCACACGGATTTGGGCGCCATGATGATTAATGTTTGTTTATTTTATTGTTTTTACCAATTTTGAAATAAAAAAAACTGGTCACAGATTCTCTAGTTGAATAAGCATTTTTTTTGCAAACATATTTTATTTTGGCCGAAAAATGACAGAAAAATAGCAGTGATACTAAGGTGAAATAAACTTGGATCTGAAATTGTGGAGGCGGCAATGGAAATGACGAATAATCGATACCCGTAAGTCAAGAAAACTTATGACAAAATATTATCGATTTTTTACCTTTAAATTACATTATTAGATGAGTTTAGATAAAGTACTGTATGATACTGCACATAATTAGGTATTAAAAACTCGTGTGATACTAATAAACTCACACTCGTGTTTTAATTAACCCCTATTATGCAACAGTATCATAAACTACTACTATCTACTCTCATATCGTAAGATAAATAGATGGTACTTTACGCCAAAGGGCTTAAAATACAAAATAAGTCTAAAAGTCTCTATAATGATCAGAAGTTAAAATAAAAACAAAATCGTGAAAAAACATGTTTACAATATCACGATATCCTTATTTATTTTCCTCTTTACCTCAAGCAAAATATTATAATTTCATACAACATTAATAATTAATTGGACGTGTTTTGCTACAAGTATGATTATTGGAAAAAGCTTAAAAAAACTTATTTCAATTCGTCAATATTTTTTTATGATGTTTCGATAAATATAGTAATCCGCTTTAGGGGATTATTTTTTTGATGGAAAGATTTTTCGGGATGGTCCTCATATTTTTTGTTCAAATGGAATACTTTATTATTTTACTACTTCGAATTACTAATTTGAAGATAAAAGTACAGTACTCCTCTAAGGTGGTAAGCACACTTATCCTATAGATCACGGGCTCTCAATTTCAACTGCAGAATCACATTGTTAGGTGCTTGGCAGTAAATTTTTAAGGTGATGTCATAAGATTTCATATTCTAAACCACATTGACGGATTTATTTTTAATGAATACTAAATATAGTAAAGATTGAATACAACGTTTTCCAATTAGATTTTTACTTTTTTTACAAGTTTCGCTAGCTTGATTTCAGCCAGCATCTTAACTGGATGATACCGTACCAGCCAGGCAGATTCCATGTTGTCGTTTGCTCACCAAGTTTTCCTTCAGCGCAACCACCTCAAGCCTTTTGTAACCCGCGAGCTTTTTCTCGGCATTTTAAATCACTATAGGTACTGAACCAGGCTCTGCGTACCCCTTACAACCGGACTAATTTAATTATTACAATGTGATCACACGCAACGAGCGGTGACGTCACTGAGCGATATTTTATGTAAGGCAAAGATAGCTCTGTGGTAGTGACGTCGAATGCCGAGACTAAGGTCGAGGGTTCGAATTCTACAATGAGCTTGTGATCGGTGAAGGAAAACATCGTGAGGGAACCATAGCACGGTGGTAGGGTACTATGTCGTATCCGTCTGGCTGGCTACCATTCTCAAGTTGAAAATCTGTCGCCAAGCACCTTCCGGTGTGTTCCGAAAGCTGCACTTGAGAGCCAGTTGCCTTCTAGGCTTTGTGTGCTTACCACCTTCGGCCACATCATCACTGACCACGAAAGATATAAGATGTCAATTTGTGTTGTGATCGCAGAAATAATTTGAAAACTAACCGACATTTCAAAAAGCGAATGACACTACATTCACTCTCTTATACCAAATCGAAATAATCCTAACGACTGTCAGCTCTCTGAATTATTAACTACCGGGAGCTGAACTTTAATACTAGAGTTCAAGGGGCTGAGAACGTAAGTAATCGAATAGGGATGATGACTAGGTAAAAAATAATCGATTCTGTTTAGTCCGTCAGTTAGGTTATCAAAAAATATAGGATACGTATTTTTTATTTTATAAAATAAATAAAAAAAATTCGACGATAAGTCGCATACTTAAAACTTACTAAGACGTGACGTCAGGTAAAATTTTAACGCACTGTATCTTCGTTATTTTTTGTTAACTAAAGAAAAAACATGTGTCCAATATTATTTGGTAATCTAACTGAAGGACTAATTCGATATTTTTTGTCATCACCCTTATTATTGAAAATGTTGTGGTTGTTAAAGCTTCTCAGATCTGCTACTAACCATACAAGCATTTTAGTCGCCAAATAGTTACTACTACTCATTTGTGTTTAGCGTTACCAGACGTCCGAACAAAGCTGGACACAGCCAGTCTTTTTAGAGCGTGAGCGACCAAATGAGACAGTAGCAGCCGTGTCCAGCGTTTATTAGGCTTTTTTTAAATTTGAATGATGATTCTATTCTAAATTATATGTATGATATTCTCAAGACCTGTCTGCAGCTTTTGACGGAGCTCAAAACATATTTGGATATACTTAGATAGATAAAAAATTTTTGACCATAGAACTGATAGAAGACATTTCTGATAAATTATTAGGTAGGTCGGTATGTAGGTACTTACTATTGAAAGCGGTAGGTACTACATAGTCAGATTTATTTTTATACTTTTGATTGTATATTGTATCTTAAGACGGACAATAAATCTCTTAACCTGTACATAATAAGGTTTAGAAACCTGTTGACTCAATTCAATGAGAAATAGCAATCGCATCTGAAAAGCTTAACGGTGTAGTTTTACCTCTTTAGCGGAGAAAACCGCAGTGCAAATAAAATACGACTGGCTTTATTGTTCCAATAATAAACGATAAAATTCAATTTCAATTTCTTAACCCCGAAAGGCATAAAGGACTCTCGTGTACAGCAGTGAGGGTAAATATTGTATTTTTCATTATCGAAGAATGAAATGAAAATTCCACGCCAACGTAACGTAACGTTCATTATTTATAGACTATACACAAAGAATTAAATGGTCAGCCACGAGTAGTAACAGCCATGTGGTATTTATTAATAAATGATGGAGTAGCAGATTATTTACTTGCTTACCGCGTGTCAGACTTTTACACATTCTGTCAGATTTAACGGAATAAAGCAACCGCTGCAAGTGGGAGCGAAAACAAAACTTCAATTATTTTAGGAAACATTTCAGAATTTTTCATTTATGGAAAACAGTAGCTATCGAATACTCTGTAACATGTCTGTGTTTTATTAGATTAAAGCAACGATATCCGAAAAATCATTATTCTAGATTAAGTTTTCTCGGCATTCTTTGTTGCAAGAGACTTGTAAAAAATATATGTTAAACTAGAGAATATCTGACGGGAATTGTTTTTTTATTAGGACTTTTCATTTGTAACGTCAGACGTGAATATGCCCCTTTTTAAAACTAAGAACGCATTTTTCCCTTAATTGTTTTTATTTCTCAGGACGTAACGTTACTAACGAAAAATACCAATTTTGAAATAAAAAAAACTGGTCACAGATTCTCTAGTTGAATAAGCATTGGATTGAATCAGCTGCGTTCGAAAACACAAACGATTGTATAAAAGACAATACAAACAACAAAAATGACTGTATCTATACAACAAACGAGACATGATAATAATAGACAACAATTAGTAAATTGCACTAATTACACGCAACATTATCCAAACAAGGATGGCAGCTTAATTAGGCAAATGTTGTATTATCACACTAATAATACCTTGTGACTTCTGGCCACAACTACCACTGCTGTACTCATAGTAAGACTGAGATCTATAGAGCGTACTTAGACTGTGCTCAGACTTTACTTCGAGTTAAGACAAAGTTTAATCCTTCTGAGTATATTCTAAGCAAAACCTAGTGCACCAAATCGACCACTTACCAAAAACTTTGCTACAATTTTATTAATGGTCAATGAGCTAAGTTTTACGTAAGTAAAGTCTAAGCAAAGTCCAAGCACTCTCTATAGATCTCAACCTAAGACGGAGACGGAGCTGCACTTGAGAACCCAGTATTAGTCTTTATGTATTTAACTTACCACCTACCTTCAGCCAAATTAAAATTAATCACTTTCGCCAACGCGTTAGCTTGGCCATACAAAGAGGGAACGCTGCCAGCCTTCTGGGAACCTTGCCGTTGATTGGCAGCAGCGGCCGCCTCGAGGAATTTTTTTATATATAGTTTGTATATTTCTTGTAAATAATTGTAAATATTGTTAATTGATATGAATATAATTAATAAAGTTATCACTTTGACCATGAAATCTATTCATATTAAAAATCTAGATTTCCGCACCGCAATTCCGCGTGATGATGTACCCGAAGGGGCCAAATGTAGCCCTATAGCTAACCATTGCTACTTTCCATTGAGTGGGGTGTCGTTGTTTAGAGCTCGATAAGTAGATAACCACTGTATTTTTTGTTTTAAAAAATATTGAAAAACAAAGCCACCAAAGTCTCATTATATATATCATAATGTAGAAAACAAAATTGTTGGTCAGGCTAGCCAATTTTACCTTACCTAAATCTCACTCACGTCAGGCACTAGGTAAATATGTTCTTCTTCGATTGCATTCCATCTAACCCCTTCTTCACATAACCCACTAATACTCTTCCAATATCTACACAATTTAGCGTTATCTTCATAATGACACATCGCTCCGTGTAAATACCATGATCACCTAAACTCATCAACATATCCTCTACTAATAGTCTTCCTCTATCTTTAAGTAGTATTAATTTCTATTCTTTTACCATTCTGGTCCACAAAATTCGCATATTCGCTACATGCAGCGAATAAATATCTCATTTCGTTTTGATGCAAATTACGATCCATTATATTCCTTTTACTTTGAAAGTACACAACGCATTCATCAAGTAAACGATATAAAAATCTAAAATGATTTATGTACGATTTTCTTTTCCGCAATACAATTTTCCGCTAAAAGCTGTTTAGATCAATAAGAGAGCCAAGTCGATCGTTCGGTGACGGCAAATAAATCAGTAATCGAATTCACCTCGTCTAGCGTCTGGGAGAATGTCTAAAAAGCTCGACCCCTCGCCCTCTTCCGACAGAAATTTGTGGAGGCGACATGATAACAGACATACCACTAATCAGAACATTCACTCCAGCCCCCCACAGAGTACTTGTTGGTCGCAGAAACCGAAGGACTGCGCCAATCAAGGAATTAATCGTACATTTTAAAGGATTATAATGGCAATGCCCAGGTATAGAAATTTTATAAGAAGTCTGCGAGATATGACTACATTATTACCTACTGTTTTGTTTGTTTGTGTTACGGTAATATATGTAGTCAGTACTCGAAAAGAAATTTTCAAGGAGCCAGACTGGCAACACTTTGCCCGCGACGTATTTTGATCTTATGTTTAAATTGGGGGTGGCTCAAATTTCAGTAGCCCCACGACTAGGGAAGTCTCTCTACATGGAAAATTCTCCACAAAAAGCCATCTGATACCAAACTAGGTAAGTACTAAGATACTCGAATACATATATAAACTTCAACACACTAACTAGACTCAGAACAAATAGACAAAGAGGATGCTTTCCGGGAATTACTCCGTCCCTTACTAAACTGTCAGGGACAGCGAGACAGGCGAGGGTCACACAATATAATATTTTTTTTAAAGTAATATATTCAAGTTACTTGAATAGACCAAATAAGAGAATATTCATTTTTTTTATTTTAAAAATGAATATGCCCTATATTCACGAATTTTAAATTTCCCGGGCCTATAACCTTCGGGGATAATGTAGCTTCCTATTAGGAAAATATTTTTTCGAATCGGACCCGAAACTCCGGAGATTAGCGCGTACAAACAAACAAACTCTTCAGCATTATTATTAGTATGAGTATAGATAGATTCATCCAATTAACGGATCACTAGACACTTTGATTTTCGAAGTAGGAAGTAAGTAATCATCGTAACTAGAGATCCGATTCTAAAAATTAAAAGCCCAGATAATCCCCAAAAGCTACTTTTTATTTCAGAAACGTGGGTGCAATCTCGGGGGACAGCTAGCCAGTTATATTTTGCCTGGATCTTATTATTACCTACACCTTTTGACTTTGATATAAACTAAATTATTTGTCATACTTTTGACCCGGCCTTGATGGTTACCCTACCCTGTCCTTTATTCCAGCAAATTACCAATAGATACCTACTAGCTAATGGATGAAATCGATCTCTTTGAGACGGTAAAGACAAAATACGTTTACAAATTCAAAGCCCACTTAGTGCGACCACCTACCTCATAACTTTAACGAGCTGTTATTGTATAGGTATATATTGATTTCTTTTAGGTACCTCGGAAACGGCTGTGATGATTTGGTTTAAATTTCGTAAGGTCTTTCCTGAAAAAAACGCGATTCTACACTAAAAATATAAACGCCAAGCGAAGCTCGATTGCCCAGGTAGGTACCTAATAATAAATAGTGGGCAACAGACGCCTAGTATTTTCATAAATAAATAGTAGGTCATATTAATAGTATACAAGGACGAAAGGCGGTGTGAGGATTAATACTATTTATTATTCTGAGGAGGTGGGTAGTGGCTTAGTACTATAAAATAGTTTACTATTACAAAGAGGTACATAGTTTGTTTGTTTGGATGTTTTTTTCGGTTTCCACACCGCAAAAGGAAAAAACGGAACCCTTATAGAATCACTTTGTTGTCCGTCTGCCATGACCCTTTTTCTCAGGAACGCGTGGAGATATTAAGCTGAAATTCGTATCAAATGCTCAGGTCTACTGTCCCTTGGAGCTGTGAAAAAATCAAAAACATCTAAGCCATCGCAATCAAAAGATACAGCCCTTTATGATGCAAATTTTCGACACTCGCAAAAGGAATCAAAACCTACAGGGTACTTCCCGTGAACTCAGAATCTTGAAATTTGGTACGAAGCAACGTCTTATAGCACAGATAAAGGAAAAATTGCGAAAAGCATACATCAGTCTCACCGTGGTCAGTGATAATATTTTATGTACGATGGTGGTAAGCACACAAAGCCTAGAAGGGAGCTTGCTCTCAAGTGCAGCTGTCGGAACACACCGGAAGGTTCTTGGCAACATATTTTCAATATGACGGTGGTAGCCAGCCATGCGGGTACTACAAAGTACCCTACAACCATGCTATGGTTTCCTCACGATGTTTTCCTTCACAAAAAGCTCAAACTCATTGTAGTACCCGCGAACTTCATTTCGGTATTCCACGTTGGGGTTACTTGCTAGACCTCCGGCTCGCTGGACAGTTGACCTTAGCAGGGAATTATTGGACGAGGAAGACGGTGGACCGAAAGGAATGGCGCGCCTTGGGAGAGGCTTATCTTCAGCAGTGGAGAGACATAAGCTGAGAAGTCAAGGTATATATTGCGCCAACACCAAATAATGGGGTAGTTTTCTGACATATCAAATCAGCAACTTTTTAATAAATGTCAAAACAATAGTTTATATGGGATTTTGTATGAAATACTACACTATGACGTCATAGGTTCACAGCATCAAATGATCTACTCTTATTGGTTCTACTGGTAATTAAAAATCATAAAAAGCATTAAATTATACAACGTATTTTATGTTTCCACATGACTTTAGATGTTTTATGCATCGGTTAGTGTTTGTCATTTATTTTTGACCCTGTCAACTAGCCTATTAGGAACAGGACAGAGAGATGATGATGATCATCCCAACTAGCCTATGTAGAGCACAAGCTACTTTTAATATAGGATGAAACCACATGGGACATCTAGTATTTTTAATAGTGAAGGATGAATTGAATAATCTATATCAATTTCCAGACAATTAAACTCTCCATGGATGCTTCATTGAACTGAAAGGACATTATGAATAATGATGAAAATGTATGTATAAGTGCATTACCTATTCATCTTTATTAAGTTAATAATATATTTTCTTTGATTTAAAAGCTATCTGTTATAATATTTAAGATGGTTGTAATCTCTGGAACTATTGATCTGACTCTGAAATTTTTTTCAGTAAAAGGAAACAACATTAACTTCGAGTGCAATGCTATTTTTTATCCCAGGAACCCGGATGGAAATATGATAGGCAGCATTAAAAAAATAATCTAACATAATAAAGCTCAAGAGTTTGTATCATTGAACACACTAATCTCAGGAACAACCTGTCCCATTACAAAAAATATCTCTCATTAGATAGCCTGTTTCTAAAAATATTTAGATATAAGAGTGCAGAGCTAGCAAAATATAAACTGCACAACTGACATCAGGCAGGACCCAGAATAAAGGCTAGTTTCTTGCATCAGTAGTTGTGTCACAAAATAAGAACTTATTCCATAGAGTAGAAACAAATATTCTGGTAATTATCAACATCATAAAAATTTAGAAAATATTCAAGAGAAGATTGAAAACTGCACCACTCACACTATATTGAAAAATAGTAACCATAAGCCCATCCCACTTCTGATATTAAAGGTAGGTAGGAACCTTATTGCATTTTTTTTTAAGTTATTGGTTCTAATTCATAGTAATAGAATCTAGTCAGTGCCTATACAAAGCAATAGTGTAGCAAAACAGTAGGTACCTAAACTCAAAATGATTCCTGGAATATCCCATCCTTGGCTTCTAATAAATAAGATTACATGGCACTTACAGTAGATACGTAGGTACTTAGTGAATTTTGTCATGGTCTGGTATCAAAAACATTATAGAAAAAATAATACTTACCCATTATCCCCATAGCTTTCTCCTGGTTTTTGTAGTCCTGAAAATTAAGATATTAGATTAGTCATATAATAAATGAGCAATCTTCAAACTATGATAACATTATCGTAGGTCAGTATGGGATTGCAAAAGTACAGCAAGCAATGTTTTAGTGGAGAGTACTACCCACAAAAATGTGCTTCCCTCAGATTACAAAACAATAGTGTGATTCCACTACAAACATAAGGAATGTTTAAAATTTGGGAGTGTCATGAGTACATAAGCCCTAATCCCTTACAATACGATTAAAATAGAATAACTAAACAAACAGTCTATGTGAGTGGAGTATTAGTATTTTACCAAACTACCAGCATTGATAGCAGAACAGGAAGCGCATAATTTTTAATCAAAACAATCTATTCACGGAACTCGCGCCAAAAATGTATCTTTATATGCCCGCAAGAGTCATTCACACCACCAAGCATGGTATGATTTTACCGGGATAATAAATTATGCTTTCCTGGTTTGTGGTGTGGAAATTATACATAATGAGTTGTTAATTTTATTATAATTACCTACCTCATCAAGTCAACAAACAGCTATGATAAGAATTTGATGAATAAAATGAAAATAGCCAAAGTCGAAAATAACTCTCTTGCTGCGGCGAGTGGCGTCGATCCCGAAACAAAACACACACACACAAACGAAACGAACGAAGGAACGAGAACGAACGAATGAAATACGAAGAGACAGACAGACATGACAAGCCCAGCCAGTCAGTCAGCCGGAAAGATTGATAGAGTAGAGAGAGATACAAGATCAGTGCTGCCAACTCAATCTGGGTAACCGGGTACGGGAAAAGAGCCTGCATATAAATAAATGACTAATTTTAAATTATTGTTGAAGTGATTTCTTTGGGCGCGATGGGGATGGATTGGGAGAGATTTTGCTGACTTCTAAACAGTGTCAGATTTGAGTTACATAGTGCGAACCAGGATGTTTTGGCACGTGGCCAAAAGCGGAACTAACGCTGCCACAGATTTACGAGTAATTAATAAAAACCAACGAAGTACCCGACTGCAGTACGAATAAAAGGAGTAGAGAGAACTCATATGTTTTATCTTCCTAGTCGGACACTGGTGCTGATTCTGTTGTTTACGAACAAAAATAAATTTAATCTCACTATATCTCTTTCTAATAGTTAATATAAGAAAGGGATGCAAGATATTTTAGTCCTGTCAGTTTAATCCGATCACACATTTCAACGTCAATTTAAGCGCGATCTTTATTGGTCACGACTATTTACCCGTACATTCCGACGGTATGGATTAAACTGACAGCATTAAAAATGTTCTATCTTTTTTCAATAAGGTTAAAATGAAAGAGAGGTGACTTGTCTAATATTAGTTAAGTTCGTAAACAACAGAATCGGCACCACTCTCTCTTGACCGAGTGGACGTGGTTATGGTACGTTTTGAGTGACGGCTTTTGCAATGCGTCTCCATTTGGCCCTGTTGCAAGCATTGCGGGAACACTTGGTCATGGTGGAGTGAGTGGTAGACATTATTTAAGATCAGACCATCTAGTCGGGGACCGACCACGTGCTCATTTTCCATCCATTCTGCCTTGTATAATATATATTCATACATTTTACACATACAGAACCTGGATCAGAAAAACGACGGTTTTCTAAAAACTACCGAGATATCATCTGATGAAAGCTGATTGCAGATTAGAAAAATAAAATGATTGATATTATCGATTTCCATGCATTTCTTTCTTCCTACCTACTACCTATTGTAATATAATTGAGAAACGACATATTTAATTATTATTATTTCTTACACTTAAGGTTACGTTCGTAAGGAAAAACGTGATAAAATTTGAATTTCGCGCTCCCCTTAATTGAAATTTGAATTCCACGTCTACGTCACAAAAGTAGTTTTTTAATTGGCCAAAAGGCAGGCGAAGGTATAAAGTCATACATCCTTATCGTAATACTGTCTGGCGTCAATAGACACAGTAGAATGCTAAATACTGTATAAACTGTATTCATTCATTCATTTATTTCATTCGCGCGGTGCGGTATTCGCTTTGCTATTCGCCGGATTCGCCCATCCATTTTTTCGTATGCTGCCGAATTCTGTTTTGACATAATATTATCCGTAATTTTATTGTTTTGTTTCATTATTTTAACAGTTTTATTAATTCATAATTAGTGTTCGTTTACAAAATAACTACAATGACTTGGGGGTTCGTCACTTGCGGTCCGAACGAGGCGCTTGTTGTTTCAGGTAAATATTGTATACATTTGTTTCTTGTTATAACTTCTTATCATAATTTTTTTCATTGGACTAATGGACTGGCTTTAGTAGTTGCGCTATCTATGTGATTTTTCAATTTAGTGTTGTTGTGCGGGTTTTATTACATGTGTATTTTCATGCATTAGGTCATCCTCATGTTTTAATTAAATATAGCTACCTACTTTAATGTTATTAGAGATTGGGACTAGTACACAGCATTCAGTTTGATGTACTAGGATATTATTCCTTCAACTCTGAAGCTGAATAAAAAACTAGGTATAAGAAAAAACATTCTACCCACAGTATTTTAGTAACTTTTATCCTCATTTCATAATGTACTTACATACCTATAAGGAAACTGGAGAGAAAAATAAATAATTATTGCAATGTATTTTATAATTGAACAAATGAGTGTTATAAATAAATATCATGGGACATTATTCACACACAACTGATCCAAAACTAAGAAGAGCTTGCACTATGGTAACCAGATAACTGATATACCTACTACATATACTACTTTTTTTTGTAAATACATACTTATATAGATAATAGGGTAGTTTACTGACATATCAAATCAGATACTTTTTAATAAATGTCAAAACAATTGTTTATATGGAATTTTGTATGAAATACTACACTAATGACGTCATAGTTTCACAGCATCAAATGATCTACTCTTAGTGGTTCTACTGGTAAATAAAAATCATAAAAAGCATAAAATGTACAACATATTTGATGTTTCCACGTGTTTTTAGATGTTTTATGCATTGGTTAGTGTTTGGTCATTTATTTTTGACAGTGTCAACTAGCCTATTACACCGAGACACAGGACAAACAGACATGTTCATGCACACAAATGTTTGTTGTGGAAGGGAATCAAACCCATGACTGGCGGTGTGATATGTGGTGTCTTATCTGACTGTGCCAACTGGCTTGGTTGTTGTCGTAAAATATTAATTTTCATTATTTTGTGTTTGAACCTTATTGAATACCATTTCATAATGTCACTGACTGACACACAGAGACAAGAATACAAGTTGTATAACACAATATTAAAACCACTTACAGTTTTATAAACTTACTTCAAATATGCACTGCTAAACCTAGGCCTTCCCGGCTGCTTGTCTAATAAAATAGTCAACATTTATGATAGTAGCTCGATGAACTAAGAGTCCTTGTTATCTGGTCATACAATATTGCCACTGAAAATTAATATTTTGCATAAGTAAAATGCTTTAAAATAATGAAAAGTTCATTAAAATCAATTAACCATGTCAACATAAAACTAATGTCACACATAAAAGCTTTTGTGCACTTATCAGTATTAAAAATGAGGAGCTGGCGAACAAAAGCGGACAAGTCCCATTACTTGTTTTTAACACTAGACCAAAAACTGATTTTAATGTTACTCAAACTTTTTGAATGCTGTTTTGTATCAGTTTATTTCACTTGATGTAAGCTTTGACAGTATGAACCATGAAAAAAAAACATTTGGTGTGGACAAGTCCATGTTGTTGTTGTTCCATTGACATTGAGACGTTTTACATGCAATTTTTTTTTGTGACGTTTTCCTTAATCATTAAACTGTTTGCAAGTTTTTATTGTGTCTACATTCACACACATAGGGTGAGTATGTGTGCACCCTACTTCCTTATCAGTCAATCTAAATATATATAAAAAGTGTGACTGACTGACTGATCTATCAACGCACAGCTCAAACCACTGGATGGGTCGGGCTGAACACTAAAAAAAAAACACTTCATTCTGGGTTAGTGAAAAGGTGTCAAGTGTTACAACTATAATTTATTTTTATCACATCTATACATCTCTAAAGCAACTGCGAATTTCTCTCTCTTGGGCTTTACCACAAGTCACAAAGGATATGCAGAGCTACCGGTTATTGGCAGAAGCTCCAGTCCAGCTCCTAAACAGTTTACATGTACAATATTGCAATGCTGGCTTTGCGAATGTCTGTATGTTTTATTTTCACACCTTATCATCAGACTTTACCTTAAATGACCATGAACCAGTCTTGAAGGCTATTTTGAGGAGAAATTGAACTACTTAGTTTAAGTCTACCATGCTTCCAGTTTGTATACCATGGGATCCACTCTTTAGAAGTTGAAAATCCAAAATTTTGCTAAATTAGCTTGACTATGTTTTTATTTTATCTTATAAAAAATTGGTTACTTATCCCCAATTTAGTATTTAAATGTTGTTTTTTGTCGATCTATTTATTACGTTATCAAGGCAATGTCAAAAAAATAATTTGCTTTGTATTTGCATGTATTTTTTGTAATTTAAGGATGATGCTCCAAAAAGCCCGCGAAATTGAATTTTTACTACCTAAATTTTTTGCTAATTGCAGCTCCATAGTAGGTCGTATGTTTGTCAAAGTGGACATGATGATAATAAGATGGTCGTCAATTTTTTGGAACATCCCCCTTATCAAGCTGAGCACCATGTTTTGGAGCATGAATGCGCTAAGCACTATGTTTTTAATAATAATATTTAATGTATCTTTTCTGCAATACATTGAAACGATTTATTACAGACTAATTATACCACAGATTTAGATTTTTTTTACTATGAATAAATAATCTAAATGTATAAATGAAAGTCCGGTTATTTACAACATTTATAACTCGAGACTGGACCGATTTTGATGATTAGTTGGATTCATTATCAGAATAAATATATACCTAAAAGGTAAATATAGAAAAAAAACCTAGGTGTTGGTAAGTAAGTGTAAGTAGGCAAGGGTATGTAGGTATAGGTAGGTAGGGTAGGTAAATCCTAGTTTTTTTTATTCTTAGGGCAGGAAAACGGCTGCAGGGCCGTATACATAAAATAAAGTTTAGTAATAAAGTTTGTCACAAAACGGTCCCAACTCAGCATTGTGCTGGTCGTTTCTAAGCCAGTGTTCATCAAACCTAATTAGAAAAAACACATAATTCGGAGCTAACCTACATATGAAATAGTCATTGAATGTCCAGAAAATATTTCTAATGTTTTTTATCTATACTTGTGACCATCTTACCGTGGTCATTGTTGATGTTGCCGAATATGGTAAGCACAAGAAGTCTGAAAGGACTGGCTTTCAAGCGCAGCTGTCGAACGTTTTTTCCTTTTGATGTACGAAACTCTAAATAACATAATTCTGACTAGACGTTCGGGTAATTGGTAATTTGGCTAATCGTCTCTAATTGGCCTCAATTGTTTCATGACGAAGTACGTAGTTTTGGCGATTATTTAGAGTACATCATAAAGTAATTGTCTCTGGTAATCCCCTTGGTTTTATCGCGGCATAAAAAGTAGCTAAACACCTAAATGTGTTATTCCATGTCATAGGCTTACTTAGCGGATGATGCCTACGTCTTAATAGTTATCTGTCTGTATACCAAATTTCAGCCCGATCCGTCCGCTGTGCGTTGATAGACACGCTTTCCTTTAGTTGTAGTATATCAGTTACCAGGTTTCAATAATACAAGATCTGTTTAGTTAAAGCTCAGATAGTCGAAGGTTATGTTTTGGTTCTATTATTAGCGTTATCTATCTATACTCATATAACAAAGCTGTAGGGTTTATTTCTAATCACAAGAACTGGCAATCGAATTTAGAATCTTTTTACAATCCTCAGCCCTATTATTAAGGAAGGTTATAGGCTATTTAACATTACGCTACGATTCTTCGGAGACGAGCAAAAAAAGAACGAGAGGGATAATGTAATAAATGGCGCGGGCGAGTCCCACCCAGTCTCGTCTCGTTCAAACAGCCTGAACTGCCTCCAGTAATCCGACCGCCCCCAATTAGTTTTAACTCGTACTATGTTCTTCCATTTTCCCCGATAACACCCCGAGCCGAGGTCCGTACCCCACAGGGGGTGCCCTCAGCAGTGGTTACTAAAAAAATTTTACCCGGTTGAGAGCCGCTCTGCATCTGCGAGCGATGCGGTGAGACGCGTTCAGCTAGTTATTATGAATTAACTAATTAGTAGACAATTACGGTATAACAATACATTTGTATTGCAATCACGAATGTAAATTGTATTCAATACAATATACTAGGGGTTGGAGTATAAGCATCAGCCGAAAATAGTATCAAGGTTACCTCCATAAATTTAAACAAAAATGTGTTCTATCTGTAAGAAAGACGGCGAATTATACCTCGTAGTATTTGAATATAATAATGAATAAAATAGTATTCAGAGGTACTCTAATGGTGGAACTCATCAGTATAATATTTTTTTACAATTGGATAGACTTTGAAATCAATTAAAAAACAGTTGTTAAGGGGGATGTTCCAAAATGCCCGCGAAATTCTAATTTTGTTAGGTTTATTTCAAATTGCTGCTCAGTAATAGGCGATTTATTTGTGAAAATGTGATTCGCGACACTGAGATATGGCTATAGATCTATCTATGTATTAATTTTGCATTCAAAATATTAGAACTGTACATTGGTTCCTAAGCGTTATTTATCGAAAAGGAACCAATGTATGGATTTAAATAGTTTAAAAAGCATAATGTATACATACAGTAATCAATTAGCATATTAATGAGGCGCAAATCACATTTTGACAAATATACGACATATTACTGAGCTGAAATTTGAAAAAAACCTAATAAAATCGGATTTTTGTGAGCTTTTCGGCCGATTGACCTTAAATACAAAAGTATAATACTTGCTCGAGCAGAATGTAAGGAACTGCCAGACTATATTTTAGTGGTAATTGATTTCATCCAATGACACGCTACGACGAAAACCATTTTGAGGGCGTGGTGAGCCCTCATTGGATGATTTACAATAATGATGTTCATAACAATTACCACCACAGATACGCGCTAAAGCCAGTCCAGATTTTTTTGTGATTTTAAGAAATCCTAGTAAACTCTCACCATAGTAATCCGACCGCGTCCAATTAGTCGTAACTCGTACTAAGCCCTCGTCCTCCTGAGGTTCGTACCCCATTCGGGGGTGCCCTCAGGCGTGGTTCCCTAAATGCTGTTGCCAAGCTGAGAGCCTTCTGCGCTCGCCGATTTGTCCGGTAATGTTGATGCAGCCATCAGAGGCTACCAACTTTAGTCCTTTTGTATACGAACTGGCATTTTTTAGAAATTTTCTGAAATATATTCATAGATTCTACGCTGGCAGGCGATAAGCAATTCTGTCTGTTTACCATATCACCTCTGGCCAATCACGTAACTTTGTTGCAATCAGTTTCAATCATTTTTTTAATTGAAACCGGTTATATACATATATGTCTGGTAGGTAAACGATTTGCTAACTCCATAATCAATTAGGGCTTCATTGCTCATGGAAACATTTTCGACATTGTATGTAAGGATTTAAAGATTTTAATTGATTGCAAAAAATATGACATAGGCCAGTTTCTATCCTGGGAGCGCAAGTAAACCCGCTGTGGATTGCTAGTTATACATATTTTCTTTGGTATAGCATAATAGTAATATTATTCGGCCTTGCCTATCTATTTTTGTTATAATTATATCATAATGTTTTGGATGGATTGTGTATGTGTTCTGCATGTCTGGATTAGTAGACATCTCGTTGTACAAAGAACATCAGTTTAGTTTTAGGCGTAATAATTTATGTCTATGATTTATTTATGAAATGCTATGTCAACTACTAGGTACATAGCATTATGCAAATACTCATGTACTCATTTTTTGCGAAATATTTTTTAATAAATGTTTTAATGTGCTTACAATGTTTTTAAGCGGACTAAAAAGTAAAAAAAAAAATATCTTAACTTATTTATTTATTTAATATACTTGCTGATTTTATAATGGGATATTAGAATAATCCCTGAAAATTTGGACGGTAATATACATGTCCCCAAAAATTTTCAACTTTTGTATATGTCACAATATACAGGATGCTGTTATACAAAGCCACTGCTGGTGCCGGGAGGTCGCGCGTTCGTCTGGCCTGCCATCCAGAGCGTCCAAAGAATATCCCTCAACACCATGACGCTGCAAGTTGAGTCACCCACAGTCTACACCAGTCAGGGCGTACCCATATCAGTCACTGGCATTGCACAGGTAATACTTGGCACCTTTATGCAACTTATAGTCACTGAATATTTAATTCACTCCGAAACGCCTCTCTTTCGCTCTTCAAATGTACAATACACCACAAGTGGGACTTCAGTGCAGGCTTTATCGCCCCCACACAGAATGAGAAGAATAGGCGCTACTATGATGAGTTATATGAGAAATACAAAAGCGTTAAGTTATATTTTTAAAGCGTCCATTAGTGTATTATTTATTGTCCCGGATTGTGCATAACTCTTTCAAGCTTAGGTTCTTCAGTGGCGCTACAATAGCTATAGCAATCTCTTGGATACCTAGAAGAGAGTTACAATAGCGATAACATCATGTTAAAGAGTTTGGCGAGCGCTACAATAGCGAGAAATACTACCTAAAAGGTTATCTATAGTGGGATACTAAATTTACCTAAATGTCTTTCGTTAAAAAAAAAGAAATTGTTACTGTTTTAATTAAACGATTGTTTACAATTAATAAAATAATTGATGGCTATTTAGGTATTTTTTATTCGTTAGTTATTCATTGATAAGCAAATTACATTGTAAAAAAAATATTTAATTGATTGCAAACTATCGTTTAGTTGATTGTTGTAAAGTAGGTAATTCGATTTTCATTAGGCCAATCATAATGGCGGTATAGACTGAGTGTATTGTAGCTCAATAAGATAAACAGCGGTGTTACTTATCACTAATTTTAGTTTCTTAGAACTTAATGATCTATATAAGTGAAAATTAACTCTTAATTACAAGCTTTTATTTAACTTGCCGTGTATGTATGTTTAGGTCGAAACTAAATTAAATTGTTGGTGGGAATGTTTTTAAGATTTTATAAGTTTTGATCAAAACAATACGGGCACATTTATGGTTTCTATAGTTTAACACATTGTCTGATTCATTGAAGTATTGTTTATGAAATAAACGTACATTTTTTATCAATAAATTGGCTTTTAAATGTTCACTAACAATTGAAGAATTATTCAAATCGGTTCAGTAGTTTCGGAGCCTATTCAATGCAAACAAACAAACAATCAAATCTTTCCTCTTTATAATATTAGTATAGATAAAACTGAAGAGTTTGTTTGAACGCCCTAATCTCCGGAGTTACTGGTATATACGATTAGGATAACCCTTTCACTAATAGGAAGCTACATTATCCCCGAAGGTTATAGGCTACTTTTTAAGATACGCGAGTGAAGCCGCAGGGAACAGCGAGTAGTTTGATATAAACGACACTACAAGTAACGTTCCGATTACCTTACTATAGTTACAGGCACCATAGTGAATATTTCGACGAGACGGATCAATACTGTCGGACATTCTTTATTGTCGTACTCGCGTCTATTAGGTCAATTAGATCATAGCCTTTGTCATCGACAACCTTGTCTGTATTGGATATACCTACTGGGTGTAAAATTTCAGGCAATTTTTTCGAATAGGTATCGTTACATGGTACTTTGAATCAAGGGCGGATCCAGGATTCCAATTTGGGGGAGGTGGGAGCTCGGCCACTTTGGGGGGGGCTCGGCCACTTTTGGGCGGAAATGTGCATTTTAATCTCTAAGTATAGAGATTAAGAATTAAAAAAAATACTAAATATAATCTACGTTCCGAATTCGTTCGACCGACGGTCAGCAAAGCTGATCATAATCATAGCCACAAAATTCAATACAAACCGCAAAGGTCGCTGAACCCGGGACCTACCGGGTTCGAATGTATAATGAGCTTGAACTGTCGGTGAAGGAAAACATCGTGAGGAAACCATAGCACGGTGGTAGGGTACTTTGTATTACCCGCCTGGCTGGTTACCACCCTCAAGTTGAAAATCTGTCGCCAATCAGACGGTTTCGGTGTGTTCCGACAGCTGCACTTGAGAGCCAGTTCCTTTCTAGGCTTTGTGTGCTTACCATAATTGGCCACATCATCACTGACCACGGTGAGATTGTGGTTAAACACAGGCCTATACATAGTAAAAAATTGGAATGTGTTTTAGAATATTGAGGTTACTAAAAAAATAACCGGGAATGTGCGAGTCTAAATAAGAATAAACGGTCTATGTATTTTATCCAAAATTCCAGGTAAAAATCCAAGGTCAAAACGCCGAGATGCTGCTCTCCGCGTGCGAGCAGTTCCTGGGCAAGTCCGAGTCGGAGATCCAGCATATAGCCCTCGTAACCCTGGAAGGTCACCAGCGAGCTATCATGGGATCCATGACTGTCGAAGAAATATACAAAGATAGGAAGATATTCTCCAAAAAGGTATTTTGTTTGTAGACTGAAAGTCGAATGCAGTGGCGTATTGCGAGTTCGAATCATGCAATGAGCTTAAGTTTTCGATGGAGAAAAACATCGCATTGTGAGGAAACCATATCACTTAGTACTTTCCACCTTGGTTCTCACAAATTGAATGCATCGAACGTCCACTGCTGGAATAAGGTCTCGCTACCCGCTTTCCTTTTATATATTTAGACATGAATAAGTCAAACCAACCTTATAAATAACCAGTCAGGCGGCGCTGACAAATAAAAAAAAAGGAAAATCTATGAAAGTCGTGAAAAGCAACTCTTTTGCAGGCGAATCTTTTCTTTATTGACTTTAAAAACGTTATTATTATAACTTATATTTTCCTGTCAAGGTTGAAATTTAAATAACATTTAAAAATAATAAAAGCGTAATGGAAACTACTTGTTATAAACAAAAGCCATATGCTAACAAAATTGTTGGGCCAAATACGGACAGCGACGCCAGACTGGATAATACCTAAGCCCTTATAATTTTACTCCCTTAGGGATTGAGTTTTTAAAAATCCTTTCTTAGCGTATGCCTACGTCACAATAGCTATCTGAATGCCAAATTTCAGCCAGATCCGTCCAGTGGTTTGAGCTGTGCGTTGATAGATCAGTCAGTCAATCAGGCACGCTGTTCTTTTTTAGAATAGAATAGAATGTATTTATTGTCATATTATGAACACACACTGAAATACATAGGTAGGTATTCAGTGAAGTGCAACATACCATATTTTTTTTTTTTTTTTTACTTTGTATAGGCCTGTGTTTGACCACAATCTCACCGTGGTCAGTGATGATGTGGCCGATGATGGTAAGCACACAAAGCCTAGAAGGGAACTGGCTCTCAAGTGCAGCTGTCGGAACACACCGAAAGGTGCTTGGCGATAGAATTTCAACTTGAGGGTGGTAGACAGCCAGGCGGGTACTACAAAGTACCCTACCACCGTGCTATGGTTTCCTCACGATGTTTTCCTTCACCGAAAGCTCAAGCTCATTGTAGGATTCGAAGCCGGGACCTTCGTCTCGGCATCCGACGTCACTACCACTGAGCTCACTGGGCTCGTCAGTCACATTATGTTAATATAATAGTATGAATAATAAGGAGCAGCATCATATTAATAATAGTTAGGTAATTTATAGAATCGGTTTGTCTAAAAATACATATTAGGAAAGTCAGTCATTTGTCATATTTTTTGTAGTCAGTTTCAAGAAATTCTTTTATACCGTAAATTGTTTTATTCAATAAGAGTTTTTTAACATTATTAATGAAGCAACTGTCATTATCTATAAGTTTAATTTTTAAGGGAAGTTTATTGTAAAGCTTAACACCTATAATTTTGGTAAACTTTTAGAGATATTTAGTCGGTGATAACTGATTTTAAGATCTATTTTATTTCGAGAGCTTAATAATAATAAATATCCTGAGACATTCTTCACACACGGTTATCTGATCCCAAACTAAGCAGAGCTTCTACTATGGAAATCAGATAACTGATATACTACATATATCTACTACTTTTTTTTGTAAATACATACTTATATAGATAATTACACCCAGTCTCAGGACAAACAGACATGTTCATACACACAAATTATTAGTTAAGGGTATACCTTCGGTTGGAGCGCGAAATTCAAATTTTATCAAGTTTTTTGCTAATTGCAGCTCAGTTATAGGTTGTAAGTTATCAACATGTTATTTGCGAGAAGAATGGTAGTATATTTACTGATTAATAACAAAATAAATCATCAACATATTCCTCCAAGGTATACTAGTAACATTTTCATGAAATAGTCGTATATGTCAGTAATATACCTTGGAGGAATATGTTCATGATTTCTTTTGTTATTAATCAGTAAATATACTACCATTCTTCTCGCAAATAACATGTTGATAACTTACGACCTATAACTGAGCTGCAATTTGCAAAAAACGTGATAAAATTTGAATTTCGCGCTCCAACCGAACGTTCCCCCTTAAGGTAATTTATCTATCAATTGAATTTTGTAATAAAAATATTTTTTTTATTGTAGGTGTTTGAAGTGGCTTCTAGCGACCTTATCAATATGGGCATAACAGTCGTGTCGTACACTTTGAAGGACATCAGGGACGAAGAGGTAAACACCGTTCAATAATTATTTACTCTATTTATCAGGACTGCATCACAATTCTATATACGTCTATGAGTATAAAAATGCATTTTTGCTGTACCCTACATAAATAATTTATTTAAATTTATAAGTTATGTCGGGGATTGAATTACTGGTACAATACTATTTATTACTAGAACATTCCAAAAATGCTATTTAAAATTTAAACAATACTTTTGTAACTTCTGTTTTTGTCTTGCTACTTAGTGTTGCTGATGTATCGATAATAATTCGTTCGATACCAATAGTAGAGTATCGGTATCAATCCCTAATTTAATGATTACCTTTTTTTTTAACATTGTCATCAGTACACCATAAAAATGTTTGTGAAGTTACTGTTTCCACAAGTGTAAGTGTTGACACGTTTTTATTTTTAGTTTTGTGTTTCGTTATACGCATTTCGCTTCGCTTTGACCAATGTGGAATACAGTACATTTATATTTAAACTATTTTAGCATAATATTAATTATGTATTCGATGACTTTGTGTGATAATATCCTTACACATTTAGTAGAATATTGTTTTTTTTCTTTTAACATGGCTACAGGAGGCAAAGGTACGTCGACGTTAGAAATTTGCGTGGTTATAGTTTGCATTAAATTTTGTTTAGTATACAAATATTGGTGGTGGTTTTTTACAATTTGGTATACATCGATAAAATACGGTTATGGGGCATTGTTGCAAACTGAAACATTGCTTAGAGTGATTGCATCATTCCGTTAAACGCATAATACTCTTTTTTGAGCAATATGTTGATGATTTCTATTGTTATTAATTAGTAAATATAGTACCATTCTTGTCGCAAATAACAGGTTAACTTACGACCTATAACTGAGGTGCAATTAGCAAAAAACATGATACAATTTTAATTTCGCGCTCCAACCGAAGATATCACCTTATCATCATCTCCCTGTCCCGCTCCCAATCATTTGTGGTCGGCGAAATATGTACATTCTTCCATTCAGCCCTTCTATCCGTCATATCGGCATTCACACAATCCATCCATCTCTTTTTCGCTCTTCACCTTCCATCCATCAACTTTCATATTCATGACACTTTTAGTCACATGGGTTTCATCCCTCCTCATAATGTCCTAACCACGATAAACGGTTCCCTCTCAACTTATCATTCACTGGTGCTACTTTTAAACTTCCTCTTATGTACTCGGAACGGATTTGAATGAAACTTGGCACATAGACAGATCATACCCTGGAATAACATATAGGCTACTTTTTATCCCGGGAAAACCGAGTACGCGAACGAAACCGCAGGGCAGAAGCTATTATCTCATATTTGGACATCTATGTACTTTTTACACCCAGAATCAGGAAACAGACATGTTCAAGCACATAATGTATGTCCTGGATGAGAATCGAACCCACACTGATATATCTGACGCTAACTGTACTATGGAAACCAGGTAGATAATAATTATACGACCATATGTGCAAACCCCAGGAGACTTATGATGTAAATAAGTACATATTGTTTGACAAATATTTAATAAAGGCAATTGCACAATTTTTATTGTATCAATTGCATTGCTAAGTTTACTTTGGCACAAATAATTGAATAAATATAATAATTTGAGCGTGAACGCATGTTGCATTATATTCTAGTATCGTAAGAGAATATTGCATTTGTAAGACAGTAAGTATATATTATATTATCATTTATTATAGGTACTTGCAAATATTTGTGCATATTACACTCAACACGAAAGAAAAAGTATGTTTTCAGGCTTTACGTATGAATGTTTGACCTTTATAACGACTGAATGTTTGAACCGATTTATCAACATGTAAGATTATTTAAATGTACGTGTGATCCTTCGTGACAGCGTATCTAAACTGTCAAAAAAGTTATATTATGTCATTTTGTAATGACGGTCTGTCAAGACGGGTGTCCAGCGGAGAGGACCCGTTACGGACTCCTTTATCTCGCATTAGTAAACTGCATACTTGTATTTACACCAATAAATACTTGAATTAGCAGCAGAAAGAGTTGAAATGAACTCGCTTAGCACTTTCGCTCATTATGACAAATCAACAAAGTCTTTGTTGGTGGAAATGTAACCTATTTCATTTAAAAGGAGTCCGTTGAAGGCTATCGTGATTTTTTTATTTTGTGTTAGGTATACTCGCTGAAATTATATTTAAATTGTAGGAAATATATTCTTACTGGCCCTGATTATGTTGTCTAAACTAAATCTCACTATATCTCATTCTAACATGAAACATAAGAAAGGGATATAAGAAATTTAGTCCTCTCAATTATTCCAACTGCTTGTTTCAACTTGTAATTGGTAATGACTATTACCCGTAAATGACGATGGAGTAGACAATACCACACCAGCATCGTTTCTACCGCAGAGTACGAAATTCAACGCTATGCCTATAATTACTTTAAAAACATTGTTTTGGCAATAATAATAGCTTTTTAGCTCTTTCTCTTTCACTCTAAGGGAGCAAAAATGAGATGGATAGATCAATCGCAAAAATATATGCCTATGGTTCGCTGAGTACGGTATTTTTTGTGACAAAACAGAATAGACTCTAAATTTGTGATGTTAAACTTGTGTATAAAGTCACATGAAAATATAGTTTTCTTTTAGAACATGTCGTTTAGTCTATTAAAATTTGACACAAAAATCTGCCGAACTATATAAACACTGCGCTACAAGCATGGATGCAACGATAAATAAATTCATCGACTATCGACAAATCTTACATAACTCTATGTCAAAGATATTCAAGATAATAAAACCTAGTACATCGATGTTTTTAACTATCTTTATCGATAAATCCATGGTAGGAAAGCTAGTCAGTTACATCAAATAATAATGCTACTAATAATTTTAAATTAAATCAGGGGTACTTAAAAGCGCTCGGCATGGCTCGTACGGCCGAAGTTAAACGAGACGCTCGTATAGGAGAGGCCGAAGCCCAAGCGGAGGCCAAGATCAAGGAAGCGATGGCTGAAGAACAGCGAATGGCCGCCAGGATCCTCAATGATACTGACATTGCTAAAGCTCAGAGGGACTTCGAGTTGAAGAAGGCTGCATACGATGTGGAAGTCCAGACGAAGAAGGTAAGAAAAAAGAATTAGTGAAATCGGTCCAGCCGTTCACGCGTGATCATTTTTAGGATTCCGTACCCAAAGGGTAAAACGGGTCCCTATTACTAAGACTCTGCTGTCTGCCTGTCCGTTTGTCACCGGGCTGTATCTCATGAACCGTGATAGTTAGACTGTTGAAATTTTCACAGATGATGTATTTCTGTTGCCGCTATAACGACAAATACTAAAAAACAGCATAAAATAAATATTTAAGGGGGCTCCCATACAACAAACATGTTTGTTTTTTGTTTTTTTAGATAATGGTACGAAACCCTTCATGCGCGAGTCCGACTCGCAATTGGCCGATTTTTTATATATAAGATAGTAATAATCGACTCGAATCAATATCGGGACATTGTTCCCACACGATTATCTGATCCCAAACTAAGCAGAGCTTGTAACACTTTATGAAATCGGCCATACAAGTCGGTGGAAAGTTACAATATCTCAAGTGATTTTAGTCTCTAGCACAATGTATTTAGAGTTTTAATTGTAATGAAAAAATATTAGCTTGACGTTGTGATTGTGTCACTAGTATATTAAATTCCACAGATTAGGTCCGAATATTATCTTCGGTCATAGATTACAATGGATGTGAAATATACATAGGGTGGGGGTACAAACTGTCTTTTGCTAGCAAAACCGTTGTTCTGACAGACAATTTAAGGATAACGTTGGATGGTGCAACCCACACATAGTAAAAAAACCTAATCACTTATTATATTTCAGGCGGAAGCGGAAATGGCGTACGAATTGCAAGCGGCTAAGACGAAACAGCGTATCAAAGAGGAACAAATGCAGATTGCTGTTGTTGAACGAACGCAGGAGATTGCTGTTCAGAAGTGGGAGGTACAGCGACGAGAGAAGGAACTTGAGGCAACAATACGCAGGTAAACACGTCACATTTTCACCCGGGTTACCCTGGGTTTTACCTTCAAAGTCAATGAAATTTAAATTACCACCTTGGAGATATACTGAAAACGATGTAAAAAAATCGGTTCATAAAAAAAAAATATGCGTGAACAAACGTAAAAAAAAACATACCGAAACCATTGCACGGTGTGGTAGGTTACTTTGTAGAACCCATCTAGCTGGCTACAACCCTCTGAAAGTTGGAAATCTGCCAAGTACCTACCGGTGTGTTCCGGCAATTGCACTTGAGAGCCAGTTGCTTTTGGCATTGTAAAAGGTCGGCAACACATTCGCAATACTTCTGGTATAATATCATTATTACAAAACGTCAACTGTACCTTCAAATATCAAATATGATACCTGACCTTTATGATATTTGTATAGATGTAATTTCTGAGACGGACTAGTTGGCGGATTAGTTAAGACACCACTTATCAGGCCACAAGTCGTGGGTTCGATGCCCATCCAGGACAAACATTTGTGTGCGTAAACATGTCTGTTTATCCTGAGGGGTGTAATAGGGTAGTTGACTGACATATCAAATCAGCTACTATTTAATAAATGTCAAAACGATAGTTTATATGGAATTTTATATGAAATATTACACTATGACGTCATAGTTTCACAGCATCAAATGATCTACTCTTAGTGGTTCTACTGGTAATTAAAAATCATAAAAAGCATTAAATGTACAACATATTTGATGTTTCCGCGTGTTTTCAGATGTTTTATGCATTGGTTAGTGTTTGATCATTTATTTTTGACAGTGTCAACTACCCTAATATCTATATAAGTATGTATTAACAAAAAAAGTATATCAATTAGCTGGCTTCCATACAAGCTCAGATTTTTTTGGGTTCTGATAACCATGTATGAAAAATGTCCCAGGATATTTTATATAGTTTATCCACTTTGCAGGCCTGCTGAAGCTGAGAAGTTCAAATTGGAGAAGCTTGCAGAAGCTCACAGGCTAAAGACTGTACTTGAGGCCGAAGCTGAGGCCGAGGCCGTTAAAGTGCGAGGAGAGGTGAGTGACGCTTTTTTAAGTTCAAAAGCAGATGGTGAAGAGGGCTTGCCACAGATGTAGAGTAAGCCAGATGCCCAAGCGTGCCGCGGCTTTACTTGTTGTCAATAGTTTGATGTTTCTTCGACACTGATGGTTGTGACGGATTACATTTTTTTTAAACTGAATTAATTTCTAGATGCATATACAATGTTTTATGTTTTTAATCAATTAATTAAATATTTACAAATATTAAAAATTAAAATAATATTCTAACCCTATTTACAAAATACAAAATATTTACAAGTAAAAAAGTTGTGCCAGATCACTGCCCTGAGTGAATTATAGAATAGAATTATATTTGTAGAAAATAATGATTATGAAGTGATTTTTAACGTCTTTATTATATGAGGTAATCATCAATAACGTCACAAAACTGTATCTCAGTGGTTGTTGACGGTCTCACGCATGACGTCAAATGCTGTGACTAAATTCGCGGGTTCGAATCCTACAATGAGCCTGGACTTTCGGTGAAGGAAAATATCGTGGGGAAACCATAGCACGGTGGTAGGGTACTTTGCAGTACTAGTCTGGTTGGCTACCACCCTCAAGTTGAAAATCTCACCCCAAACATCTTTCGGCGTGTACTGGCAATTGCACTTGAGAGCCAGCTACCTTCTTGGCATTGTAACAGGTCTGCAACACATTGGCAATACCTCTAGTATTAGCGATAGGCGACGGTAACCATTTACCATCAAGTGGACCGCCTGCTTATCAACCTTCTGACATTAAAAATAAATATTATATTGTAATAACTTCAGGCGGAGGCGTATGCTATCAAAGCGAAGGCAGTAGCTGACGCGGAACAGATGTCCAAGAAGGCTGAGGCTTGGAAGGAATACGGGTCTGCTGCCATGGTTGATATGATGCTTGATACACTGCCTAAGGTATGTATGTATAATTGGGAATATGGCGTCGCGCGTCGGCTTTTGCATCGAATGTCAGCTGTCAAAATACCGATAGACGGCAAGCCAAGACTTTTGTTTTTTGGTCTGTTATTTAATAAATAAATAAGATAATGGTAATAATAACGTTTCATCAATAGCTCATTGATTTATGAAACAGTAGAAAAATAGTAGTTTATGATACTGTTGCATAATAGGGATTATTAAAGCACGAGTGTGAGTTTAAGTACCGAGCCGTAGGCGAGGTTCTTAATAGTATCACACGAGTCTTTAATACCTAATGATGTGCAGTATCATACAGTACTTTATCTAAACTCGTCTAAAAATATAATTTAAAGGTAAAAAATCGATAATATTTTGTCATAGGTTTTCATGACTTACGGGTATCGATTATTCGTCATTTCCATTGCCGCCTCCACAATTTCAGATCCAAGTTTATTTCACCTTAGTATCACTGCTATTTTTCTATCATTTTTGGCCAAAATAAAATATGTATGCAAAAAAATCAATAAAATAAACAAACATTAATCATCATGGCGCCCAAATCCGTGTGGGGAAAAACTCCTAAGTTGAGATCTCTACCGCATACGCGACCACAGACAAAGTAAATTTGCATCTAAAATTATAATTGTTTAGTCCTGATGTCTGGCCACTTATAATATATTTTTCTTTATTATTTTGTTTGACAAGTTGACTGACAGTAATTGAAGTATTAAAACCCAAAAAACATTATAAGTGGCCAGACATGTCCAAATACTTGTACTTTAATAAAAGAAGTTATTTTATAGCATTATCTTGGGAAGAAAACTGTACCATAATATAATTTTTTAATTTCATTATACACGGGTGTGCATAAAGTGGGTCATTATAGTACTGTTTTTGATTTCATAATAAGAACATTACGATATGAGAGTAGATAAAATATATTACGATTAAATATAAAAATAACGAAAGATGTAAGCAGTTACAGATTTATCCCTATTTCTTTCTACCAAAACAGAATTTAGCATGCCATAGAATTTATATGGCCATAGCGTGATATAACGTCACATACCATGTTGAATCTCTGTCTAATTAGTAGTTTTAAATGTTAACATCTTCAGTATTTCTTTACTGATTTTAATTTCAATTTTTGCCATAGATTTTTATCCTTATTTTCATAATTTCTTAAGAAATGCGATAATAGATATGCTACACTGCGACTTCATCTGCCTTTCCGAGATATAAAAAGTAGCCTATATTTCATTTCTAGGATATATTCATTTGTAGGAATATTAGTAGGATAATTTGATGCATATTCATCTAACTTAAAGCTTATACCAATCATACCTATGTAACTATATCATCTGAATCCAGGTGGCAGCTGAAGTGGCAGCACCCCTGTCTCAAGCGCGTAAGGTGACCATGGTCTCCTGCGGCGGCGGAGAAGTCGGTGCAGCAAAACTGACGGGAGAAGTCCTCACTATCGTCCAATGTATCCCGGAACTGGTGAAGGGAGTCACCGGAGTCGATATTTCCAAGGTAAGTTGAAAAAAAACATGCAAGCGATGTAGGTACTACCACTGCATATTTTGAAACTATACCTACCTCTGTCCAGCGCATGTGATGTCAGAGCTCGCCATCAGTGATATATTTAAATTAGCTTCCGCCCCGTGGTTAACCCAGGTTGTCAGCTACCTCCATACCAAATTTCATACAAATTGGTCCAGCCGTTTGAGCGTGAAGAAGTTACAAAATTTACTCACTCACAAACTTTCGCATTTTTAATATTAGTTGAATGTGGAAATTAATAACCCTTCAAATTGTTTCTTGACCTAAATGTCCATATTATTTAATCTGTATTCTATGTCTTTAAAAATATGTATTCTTTTTAGAATGTCAACGGTACATAATTTTTTAAAAATGTGTGAGAGCGAGACGCCTATAAAATGTTAGATTAACTAATGAATTTGAAACATTCATGTTCTTAACTACAAGTAAAAAAACTCGCGCTTATAGATTTGTTTGTTGACGTTTTTTAGCTTCTTAATACTTGACTGAGAGTCTGTTCTATAAATTTGTTCTCAATATCGCTCGCATTTATTTTTTTTAATTTACTTAAAATGGCGACATTGTAATACACAAAATTATACATAGTCAAATACAGTATGTAGTATTTATTAAATAATTTAAATCGACACGGTACAAGAACGAACGATTCTACTTAGAACCTTAGGTATTCAATTATTAACGCTATTCTACGTCATCAGTCTCATGGAGTTATGGTACGTTACGCTTTATGCATTCTTATGTACTGTGCGTATTTTAGACTATTCTTTTGATGTATAAATAAAAAGTTGATGGTTTTATATGTCAGTCATATAAGCTAATTGAAAGAAAGAAAGAAACTTTATTTGTCCGCCGACAGGGAAGTTGAAACAATAACAAAAAAATATGAATACACAGAAACAAAAATATGAATACATAAAGAGAATAAAAAAATGCAGAATTTATTATCCGGCGGATTAGTCCTAAAATGATATATTTTAAAGTAGTGACAGGCTTTGCCTTAATTTTACAGTTTATACTAACCTCAATATAATATCACTGAAGATAAAAAAAAAAAATTTTAATTATCATCTTAACATAAAACGGTTTAGTAAATAAACGTTCCAAGAAAAGTATCTGTTTCGATAAGCTTAAAATTGTACGATATCTTTTCACCCTGATGACCTGTTTGCAAAAATATACTGACTGAAATAAGGAGTAATCCCATATACCCCGTTGAATTTGTCCCGGTATCGACACTTTGTCTGGATCAAATCATGTTTTATGATCTATCTATACAGGAGTATTCAGTATTCCCAGATACCACGTTGAAGTTGTCCCGTTAGTTTATTCACTATTACGAAGCTACATTATCCCCGAGTGGTTATAGGTTTTTAGGTTACTTATCATCCCAGGTACACGGGTAAGCGGGAAATTGTGTAAGTGTATGGGTGTGTATCTTTAGTCCCATCAAATTAAACGCAAACTGATGCAGAAGTGTGCGGTATTGTTTGATTCATGGGCACAGGCATTAGTGTCCTCCTTTACTCTTTTCGGGTGCTTGTTCTCGCCTCATCGTTGCCCGATCCAACGTCTTGACACGTCGTAACGTCTAGGTATATTATAATGTCCCTGAAAGTAATCCTGGCGGCGACGGTTAGAATCCTGTCATCCTCTGTAACTAAACAATCAAAATGCAAAAAAGTCTATAATTATAACGGCATTCCGACGATGTTTTTATTAGGATGTGCTAAGGCCGTACGGTTGGGGATTTGCTTCAATATAAACCAGCCTTTTGTGTGTTAGCCTCTGATGGCTTCATCAATCTTAACGGTCAAATCGGCAAGCGCAGAAGTCTCTCAATCGGGCAACATTTAGCTAACCATGCCTGAGGGCACCCTCAAATGAGGTACGAACATCGGCTCAAGGCGTTACCGGGTGGACTTAGTACGAGTTACGACTTCGGGCCTCGTATTATCACTTGCTTAATATAACCTCTTATAATAGTACAGCAGATGTTTATATTTATACAGATCTCGTGTAAATAATTAACTTGTGCATTGATTACAAACTTTATCGTCATAATGATTCTTTTTATTTGCACATGTGTACAAACAAAACTGAGCCTTGACAATCAATATGCAAACAATACTCGTGCGGAACATCAGATTTTCTCGGTTGTATTTATGTATTTCATAAAAATACAGCACTGTAACACAAAATCAGCTTAATATTATACCACTATTAATGTGTCTGTTAGGATTTGAAGTTTATGCACAAACTACAAAACATTGATGAAAATAGCCACATAGACCATTTCCTGGAATAACATATAGGCTTTTTGTATCAATCGTATGTGTATATGTTTAACCGGGGTAAATAGTTACCCTATAATAAAATATGTTAATCCAAATTATGATTCACATTTATAGTACTACATGTGCCCCGTGGTTTATTCTGCGTTCCCGGGATAAAATTAGCCTATAATCTTCGGGGATAATGTAGCTTCCTATTATTGAAAGAATTTTTCGAATCCAACTGGTATAGAGATTAGCGCGTTTAAATAAACTTTTCAGCTTTATTAATAATATAGAATCTATACTCTAGTAGTATTTTTAAAAACGGAAGCCATAGAAAAACTTGATACGTACTTAATCACTAAGTATTAGTTGATCATAGATAATAAGCTATTGACTGTTGTGGTAATTTTATCTAGACAATGTTAACACGCAATGTGAATCTGCTTATCTGTCATTATTAACAAACGGTACGGAAGAGCAATTTTTACAAAAAATAGCGCAGTAATGAAGTAAATTGTATTAGATTTCATGTATGTTGTTGGATATCACATCACTTACCGTTATCGCCAGTATTATGTGCAATAGATACCTAATGTGTGCTCTGGGATTTAGTATTTTTAACCGACTAGCATATCGGTACTTGTATCAAGCAAAGCATCTATGTAACTGTGAGAGTTGTTATAAGTACACAAACGGACAGACAGACAGAAATACTTTATGTGTAATAATAGTTTAAACCCAATTTAAGATGGTTTAAAGCAAGTTTTATAACCCCATGTTTTAAAAATAGCCTCGTCGCTTTCAGTTTTATGACGTAATAAAGTAAAGGATATATTTTTATGCTGGATTTTACTTTTAAACCATCGAAACAAAATCGAACAACATACATAGTTTTCGAAATCCAACGAGAATACTTTACGATAGCATATCTAACAGATAGCTGTTAATGCAGTCTCTTTCATTCCACTTGAAAATATACTTTAAAGAACCGGTGGTAGAGTCTATTGTAATAACTAATCATTGTTTTTATCGACGTTCATAAGTGCCTTAACAGGGCTTAAACTGAATAAATGAGTTTGAAAGATATGCTGGTTAAACTATTTGGAATATTATCGGCCCTATAAATTAGGCCCATTCTAAATTAGTAAACGCTCTTTGTGAGCTTTTGAATTTTAAAACTTTGTATATAATCTACGTACCGTTTGTTTATGTCAAACTAACACGAGGAAACGATATGTAAATGGTGAATTAAAGAAGTTAAAATGGCATATAATTAAATGTAAAAAATTAGGCTTTTTTTGTTATTCGGCTCCATCATCAGACCAGGTCAATGAGACCATATTATTGTCTTGTCACTAAAGATTAATTAATAACCGGGATGTGAATCCAAATGATGACAAGATACATCTATAAGTAGGTATGAGGGAAACGGTTCGATAAAGGATCTGGGTATATGGTGGGCTTATGGATAGACCTTCTGATGCTAGACGAATATAGGCCATAAGGGTTGCTTCTTTGTAAACCTGGTTACTGATTTGCCTTCCTTTAAATAATATCGGTCATAGTTCGGTGAACAAGTACATGAAGCCATATACAAATCGTTTCCTTAACGTTTGGGTGATAACTTTCGCTTCGCTTAACTAACACCTGTGGCGTGTGATGATGGGGACAGGGTGTCGTGGATACGCCGACACCGACACTGCCGACGCCCACCGCTCGTGGCGAATCCGCGAGAAAGCCTCGATAACTGCTCAACTTCGCTAGGCAATTTAATCATCAAGGTAAGTGCGTTCACCGCTCGGGATCGAAATGCAATGGCCTTCAAAATTTAGTACCACACTTAAAATGGCAATAACTTTTAAAGTACACGTTTATTTCCCAAATAAAAAGTATTAAGTACAATAAGAATTTAATTGTTCTTTCACCATTATTCCACAAGGGCCCTAAAACAGGCCCTGATGGAAGAATGGGAGAATATTCCCCAGCCTTTGAAACCTCGTCTTCAGTATGCCAAACCGGCTTGAAACTGTAATCAGAGCCCGAGGAGGCAATACCAGTTATTTAAATGTCAAAATAAAACATATATAAAAATGTTAATGACTTTTTTGCTAGTAAGTTAAAAAATGATTATTTTATAGTTGTTCTCTTTTTTTTAAGTAAGAACTTTTGCAATTGAAATAGAAATTGCAATTTTGTTTTATTATATTAAAAGTGTGGTACCTACAAAGTTTTGAGGGGCAGTGTATCTTGGTTTTGACGACAAAATCTTTGTGTCGCTTTTATATTTTTATTTAAGGTTATGGGAACAAATGTTGCATATAATGAGATTAAATTTATTCGTTTTTTTAAATAACAGAATCGATTGAGAACGCCGATAAATCCGCGTTGCAGACACTGTTATAAAAAATGAAAATTAATCCTTAAGTCATTAACGATAGAACACAAATATTTTATGACTGTATATCGTCTACAGTTTTGTAAACACATAATAGAGGCAGCTATCATTACAAACACCATGTTAATCAATTTTACGGTGCACCTGTGGCCAATTGCAACTAACTTGGTAATCGGAACTATTCGGAGTTGCTCGGTTGCTGGCCCGATTCGATTAAATCCTAATGAATTAAATGGTAAATATTTAAACAGGGTAAATAACTACTGCTTCTTCCGCGTAGCGTACCGAGCACTGATAATAGGGGATTGTAAAATATTTACAAATAACTAGCTTCAAAAGATGTATGGAAAAAGATGTTTTTTGCGATTTCTCAGTGAAATGAACAGTATTGTGTGGAAGTGTTACCTACCGATTAAAGTTCCATGGATTATAGTGAAAACCTTGCTAGAATGTCGTTACAAACTGTCTTATTACGTGTTTTAGCAAGTCATGTTAATCCCAGGTTTTAAGATAGATATTTAACCCGAGTTTGAATTTACTGGCAGATTATGTACTTACAAAGTAAATAAATACATTAACTCTGCATCTGAGGCATTACACGCTTGTTCGTGCTGTGTCGTTTAAAAGTTAATTTTGCCCCGCAGGTTTAGCTGTGTTCTTGAAGTATCGACACTTTGTCTGGATCAAATCATGTTTTATGATCTATCTATACAGGAGTATTCAGTATTCCCAGATACCACGTTGAAGTTGTCCCGTTAGGGGTCTATTGGGATTTTTTCTCCCAGAAGTCCCGTGACATGTAATACTACCAAAGACATTCGGATATGCTTACCTATTTGTAACAAACAACATAGGAACATGAAGATTTTATATGGGAACCTATGTAATGTATCTAAAAATCATAAATAGTGTATATTTGTCATCACGGGACCGTTGGGATTATTCTTCTCGAATGTCCCGTTCATGGGAACATTGGGACTGCGAAAATTCCCAACAGACCCGTAACGGTACAACTTCAACGGGCTATCTGGGAATACTCCTCTGTAAAATATACTTGACACATCCTACAAACTTTCGCATATGTAATTTAAGTTGAATATGTTTTTTATTGATGATTTTAAATGGAAGACTTATGGCCAAACACTGAAACTCCACTCACATTTAAGACGTCATTTGACAGTTTGATTGCATGGGATAAGGGGCTTTTCAAGTATATAAGCCGCTTTTTATGTGATTTTTAATTATTTAGTCTTCAGTTTGAAGTGGAATGACCCTAGTTGACCCTGCCAAAATAATATTAAAATTAGTTACTTACTTGATAACGTATCTTTGTTGTGAAAAAAAAAATCAGCTCGCATTTTCTTGACACTTCTTAATCATGCTCACCCATCAGCGTAACACATGACATATCCCACCTATTTATAGATTTGTATGTTCTGCATGTTTGTTAATGTCATACAGTCAGCAACTTACGTAGCTTAACAGAACTAAATTTACCTACAACGTGTAGAGATACATTTATAAAACAAATGTTTATTTTATTGCATATTATTTATTGGTCGTCAGAGTTGATTATGAGTTTTTGTTAGATCTGTTCAGTTACTTATACTACTGACTGTAAGTATCTCGCTTTATTCACATTTTGCAAGTAGTTTAAACGCTAATTAAGGTTTTAGTTTAGCTTATTTATTCTTATAAAAATGATATTTAACTTGCGTTTTTAGTGAAAATCTAGGTAGGCACATGTATTTTTAAAATTTTAAGACCTCGTTTAAGGTACGTGAACCATCATAGTAGTGAGCCAAGTCGTGTCATGTTCATCTTGCGGAAAAAAACATACTTACAAGTCTTATTTTTCATGATCTAGTCACAAAATATCCGCCTAGTTCCTATAAAGACATTTAAAATAGTAAATAACAGAATTGAGTGCAGGTCACGTCGACAAGAGCCTACATTTTAAATATCCAAAAAATTGAAGTCAAAATTTAACGTTTGGTACCTTGATGACGGTACCCTGGGAGGTGACGCGAGCACTATTCTGGATGATTTTAGTACACTCATCACAGAGTTTCGAAGTATTGGTTTGGATTTAAATTACGCAAAATGTGAACTTTTTTTCTCTACTGAGTTGGATTTAATTTCTAAAACTGAAATTATTTCTATGTTTAATAATTTGGCTCCAAATTTAAAAGTCGTAAACAAAAGTTCGCTTCGTCTACTAGGGTCACCGATTTTTGATGAATCTATTCCTTTTTTCGTAGAAGAACAAATTCAAAATTTTAACTATTGTTTAGATCGCCTGCCAAAAATTCGTACCCACATGGCTTACTTTATTATTCGGCATTGTCTTTTCGTCCCAAAATTTACCTATATGTTGCGAAGCTGTCCTTTGTGGCAGCACCATAATATTTTATCTGATTTAGATGTTGTTATTAGGCTCACACTGACTTCAATTTTGAACATTGATCTGAACGACCGCTCTTGGATCCAGGCCTCATTACCTATAAAGTTTGGAGGCTTAGGGATTCGCAAAATTTCTAGTGTAGCCTTACCAGCATTTTTGTCCTCAGTTCACAGTGTGCGAGATCTCATTGGAATAATTCTTAAGCCGTCACTCCGTGACTTTGAGGTTTCGCTCCTGTCTGAGGCCAAGAATGCTTGGAAAATTGCTTGTCCAAATACAGATATGCCAACAACAAAATATTGTCAAAAACTCTGGGATGAGCCGCTTAGTAGGCTGTCATATGAATCGCTTTTGCGTTCATCTATCAGCACTGCTGAGCGTGCTCGTCTTTTGGCTGTCGCTGAGTGGGAGTCTGGGCTCTGGTTGAATGCCTTACCATCGGCAAACACGGGAACATTGTTGGACAATACTTCGTTTAGTCTTTGTGCTTGCCTCCGTCTGGGGGCGACGTGCAATGTTCCACATCGCTGTCCCTGCGGGGATAACGTCGACGAGCTGGGCCACCATGGCCTTTCATGTAGTAGAAGTGCCGGAAGGCTTTCAAGACATGCGGCACTCAATGATTTGATCCGCCGTGCTCTTGTCACTGCCGGCGTGCCAGCTGTTTTAGAACCTAACGGGCTGGTACGTGACGATGGCAGGAGACCGGACGGTATGTCATTGGTGCCCTGGAAGATGGGTAGGCCCCTGGTGTGGGACGCTACATGTGTCGACACCCTCGCGCCTTCCCACCTTCCAGATACGTCTATAGTCGCCGGTGCTGCTGCTACGCAACAAGAGTGCCTCAAGCGCCGCAAGTACGCTGCTCTACAGGGGTCCAGCGTATTTTCTGCGTTTGGGGTTGAAACCCTAGGGCCCTGGGGACCGGAAGCTCGTCGATTGTTCAAAGAGGTCTCCTTTCGTCTTATTGAGGCCTCTCGTGACAAGAGGGCTGGCACATACTTTGCTCAAAGAATTGCCATTGCCATCCAGCGTGGCAATGCTGCCAGTCTTCTTGGCACACTTCCGCGGGGCAGCGATTTAGCACAATTTTTTTATTTATAGTTTGTAGTTTTTTAGGTAGTAAGTAGGTTAGTATTCTAATGGTTATGAAATAATAATAATTAAATATAAACATTTTAAATTGTATATTTTATTCTATTATATATTTTACAAGCTTAAGTACAATTTAGGTAGGTACTCCAAGTAGTGAATGTACGCAAAAGGCTAGCAACATTATCCTTTAGGATCACTGGAATAATCAATCTTCCACCTTACAAGAAAATTACCATTTTGGTAAAAAAAAAAGTGTTTTTTTAAGTAGGAGTGTTAACTCTTATCTTAATTAATAGTAGTTAGTTAACTCTGAACGGTTGATTAGTTACAAATCCTTGACGAAATGAAACAATTTTCTGGCTTTACCCAGTCAAAAGATCGTGTTATAATAACATTTCTTCCGTAGACAATTTTGCCGTCTGATAAATATTTTTATATCATTATTGATTGGGATTATTATGACGGAGATAGTTATATAATTCAGGAAATCCAGGCTCAAAATCAAATTGAAATTGGTAATAAAGCTTTGTGTGATACCACTTTACTAAAATATTTTTTTGTTTACAGATTCGCGCATTGTAAGCTGAATTCAGCTGAGGAACACCACGTTTAAAGTTGTTCGTTACATCCTTATATTATATTTGTACCTATTCTTTGGGCTGCCAGACAAATCAAAATAACTGCCTAATTTTTAAATTAAATAATAATTTTGCACAAAATAGGTATATAAAAGTGTCCGAAGGCTGCTTTTTTAATATTATACGTTAATTATGGCATTGGAAATAAAATTATTTATTTTGCAAAAAACTAGTCTAAAACGAAATGCCACTTTTATTTTTTAATTAAAAGCATTTAAATGCATCAGTGATTTTATTTAGGCCAAAGAATTTATAACTTTTTCTTGGAATAAAATTTATGTAAGTTCTGGCAACCCTAAACTATTCATAAGTATAGTCATTTTTTATTCGACCTAAGTGCCACTTTTGGAATATCTCGTATAAAAGCCTTATAGTGTTCCCCTTTAAAGGAGAATGAGCGCAATCGTGTGGAGCGTAGGCCACCCACCAACAGGAATGAGTTTTTTTCACTATGATGAGAAACTCCAATGTATTTATTCTTCTTTACTCCGATGGCATTTTAGTTTATCTATGCCGATGCTGTGTTAACAGTCGTGGTCTTCATTACCGATCCGTGGACTGCAGATTAGGTCTCCAAACTTATTTTACCGGATTGTAAGGAATCAGGGGTACTCTTGTTTTCCCGCTTTAGATACCTTTTAAACAATATGAAATATAAAATTAAAAATTATAATGTTTATTGAAGTAATATAATTCGGGAAAAAATAGTTCCTCTTCAAAAATTGAATTTAATGTAATTAATATTATCCCGAAAAACTGGCTTCAACCTTTTTTTTATTCTTAGTCAAAAACTGTTTCTTGTTTTCGTCTGTCAATTTTATTGTATTCTTCGGTCATCCAGATTTTGTCCGCATATTTTGAAATCACCATAACAATATTTTTCAACGAGTAAAATAACACTGTAAGTAATATCTCCGAAAATATAACTTGTTCGAGATTTTTTGCTATAGTAAAAAAAAATAAGAATAAAAATACTCTCCATTGGTGTACATGGCTCATTAATTTTGGAGGGTGCATCCAAAACGCCCTTTCTCCTTTAATGTATTCTGTGAAATAGCTCCAAGTCATAATTCAAAAAAAATACTAGAATCACCTTTACAATAAAATATTGTTGCTCTGACAAATAAGTGGAACTCGTCAAGTATATTACTGCTGAACTTCGTCAGAATTTATATTAAATTACTTAATTAAACGTGTGTATGTTTAATTAAGGTTTCCTTTTGGATTATTTACAAAAATTCTCGAAAACAATGTATTTATCAATATCTATTTACGTACTACAAACAAGACTATGAACATGCTTAATTTAAAAAATACATTAATATAATTACGATTAATATACGATGTAAACAAGAGTTTGGCCGACTGATAGTTCTGTATCGTGTAGAGCAAGTAACGACATAACGCTTGCGTAGCATTTATGATATTACTGTAGCCTACCTTAATCCCAAAGTAGAAAATTACAAATGACTGTTTGTACAAAAAGTGATAGGAGAAAACCTATATTTTTTTATTTAGCTAAACTGTCGTTAGGATATATAAAAATAAATATTTGGTGTTCAAAAAGTGTCGAAATTCTAATATAAAATTGTAATTTAATACATTTGTAGTCATATTGATGTCTTTTACTAATAAAAATATTGTTATTATTGATACTTGATAACAATTTTTCGATTTCGTGTGAGTTAATTTAATTAATTAAATATAAATTGTGTTCTTATGTTTCGGCATCTCACAGATTTTTTTGGTGAGCAATAATACATTGTTGTGTACATATATAAAACGTATTCCATTTTAATTTTATTATTTTTATTTATTATGTAACAAATGGAACTATGATCTAATTATAGATTCATTTTGTCTAACAAAAATAGAATATTGAAATTGTCATATTTTTGCGAAATATTTATTTTATATTGTATAAGTACGTAGAATTTCAGTGGTAGACTGTGAGGATGTTGGCGACCAGCCTCCTTGACGTGAAGAGATTAAAGCAAATTAGAATCTCTATTTTCATAATTGTAATACCCGTTTGGAAGTACTGGCAAAATTGCTATTAATGAGTTTTTCAAATGAAATGTACTTGGGTCGAACAACGCGTTTCGCCTTCGCTTAGTGTATAGCTAAATATCTATTACAAATCACATAACAACGTTTAATATTAAGCCACGATGAAGATCAATTAACCTCCAACTTGTGTTATTTTAATTAATTTTAAGATTTACTAATTAAAAGTGTTTACCTCAACCATTTCGGCTATCGTGCCATGTATTTACAATGTTTTTATTTTGTTTTTAATCGTAAATAGATAGTTTAATTAGTTGGGTACATCCAGTACAGGCATCACATTTTAAATGTGCTCTACATAACTATTGTTCTATAAGAAAAATACAACAAAATGTCAGTTTTATGATTTATGCAATGTATTTTTTAATTTGTCATTCAGTGTATTTTATATTTATAAGTCTGGTTTATCTAGGTATGGGGAATGCTGGTATTCGTTTTAATTCATTTTTTTTTGGGTTCGGTACCTCAAAAGGACACGTTACTCCCGTTGACATAGAAAATTTGTCTACAACTAAGGTCTCAGCAAAGTGAAGGAATAAAACTGAACTGATAGTTTGTGGTTATATCACATGAATAAAAAACTATTACAAATACCTACATGCACTCGGATGATTAACCGTGACGTGACGTATGAGACAATATTTTCATATTGTCGGATTTAATGGGTTCATAATGGCTTAAAGTACTTGTTTTCAGTCTTTTATGTGCAGTAGCAACATATTACATTACATACATACTCAATGTACGATAAATAAATCTAAAAACTGTATAACATTTTTGTTCAACATATTATTTAAATGTGCCATGAACGTATGTACCAAGTAATCAATTAAAATATTCGCGTTATCTCGCGTGAACCCGTCCCAGATAAACCAAACGCATTTAACGTACCATAGGAACAAAGTAAGGGGGCGTCCATTAATGAAGTGAGGTGATTTTAGCCGTATTTTAGTGTATAAATATGTTTTTATTTAATTTAAGTTTTGTCGCGATTATACAAAAAAAATATTATACAACGTTATTGACCACGTGAGATTGGGTGAGATTCGCCATTACTCCCTCCCTACCTAAACGTCCCACGTAATTAATATATTAGCCGAGACCCTCTCTCTCCCACGTGAGATTGGGTGAGATTCACCTTTACCCCCTCCCCTCCTAAACGTCCCACGTAATTAATGGAGGCCCTATAATAAGTTATTAAGCACAAATATGTTTTACGCTTATTTATTACGTATCTACACCATTGTTCTTTTTTAATTTCATTTTAAATTTCCACCGCACTGAATTTGTAATCTTAACCACATTTACACGTGTCAACTAGACATAAATCTAGATGTTCAAAATAAGTGTCCCTTAGATAAGTGTATTTGTCTAATATTCAATGTATACCCATAGAATTATCAATGTGGACTTTCTTACCCCAATACTGTCTCAATGTGTTAAATGTTACCATTTAAGTAGGTCACTGATTTTCATAATTATTGATGGTATTTAATTAAAATGTCGAAGTGTGGTGGAACACAAAACAGTTGTGGATAGTGATAAACTCTGATCGTTAAACTTAAACGATAGTAAGATAATAAATATATGCACGAGTGGAAAAATTAACACCTCTTGTGTGATCGCAAGTGTACGCAGTGTACCTATGTTTGTGTATTGACGTGGTTTCAATTAATGTATATTCAATAAAATTGCTGAATAAATTGACGTGTTTTCATTTTTATTCCTAATTTAAAGTTAGATAGTGATCGGTCCGTTATCAAACAATAAAAAATAAAATAAAACGTGTAAATTAAATATTTATTTTCGATTTCGAGACAATGTCCTTGAATGGAATGGCTTCGGTAAATATTTTAAAATAAAAAATGTTAAATATTTGGTTTTGTCTTCGTTAGCTAAGTTGAGATCGGGTTACAAAAGTATTAAAAAATTGCTGAACAATATTCGAAGAGCGAGTTATAAAAGGCATTTGTATGTCGGTAACCTTAGCTCAAGTGCTGTCTTCACACCATGTACCTGCAATAAAATTATTAATTATAATTCATATTTAATTTATAATTACAATATTATAAATTACGAAAATTCAATTTAAATAAATCAGTTTCGTCCAATCACTCACTTTATTAACACACGGTACGTACTAAATCACTGCAATGGTAATCGACAAATGTAATCCTCTTCCAAATAAATCTTGTTCTACAAACACAAGTTAATTTAACATAAACCACCACCATCCCTTTACCGTTATGCTACGTAGTACCATGTATTAATAGCGAGATTCGAATTAAGCTTCAGCAATATTACATTTATTAAACTTATTATAACTAAACTGAAAAGTCTCAACTTATAAATAAAATGGAATGGAAAGCTTATATATATTATTATACTACTGAAGAATAATGTAGTTAATTTGTTAGTCTTGGTCTCAAGAAGGAAAATAAATGTTAGTGACACAAAAACCCCAAGGAATGGTACATAACAAATAAACAACTCAATGATGAAGGAATGACTCTTTGGAATTAATGAGACTTTTGAAAACGTGAGCATACTCGCGTACCGGCCGCTGAATGAGTAATAAGGAATATGCATGATCTTTTTTTATCGCTTTTCTAAACAAAATAAGATGTCAAATATTTAAATTAAAATCATCCAAGAAACACGGAAGATATAAGCATTTTGAACTACTAATAAAATTATACAGCGATTAGACAGAGAGTTCGGACATATAAACTCCATGCTAAATTCTGTTTTGCTAGAAAGAGATAGGAATAAATCTGTGATGGCTTATATCTTGGTTATTTGTATAGTTATCCGGATTTTTTTTTTCTTACTGCTTACTGAGTTTTTATTAAAGCAAAGGAAAAATCATGCATATTCCCTATTTTGAATGTGGTTAGTGGTTATTTGAATTTTGAACCTTTATTCAGGCGGGTGGATATGTATGAGAGCGTTTTTCCATAATTATCCAATTAGTATCTATTGTGATACCTAGATGTCATTATATTTACTGAAAATTATTTCACCTAGAAATGAGTATTGGACATTGCCATCTAAAGCAATTTATAAGAACTTGAGTAAAAATACTCGAGTAACAGAAAATCGCTCACCATTATAAGAAACGATAATTATATTTTTTTGTAGGTCAATGAACCGTTAAGATGGTAGCTTACACTAATGTTATTTTCCTTATAAAGATACAGTTACATTATTGAATTTTCAATAGGTAAATTAGGGTGGCGGGAGGCGGGGAGGTCGGGTTGGAGGGGAGATTAGGTAGGTACATCATGAAATCTAACACTATGAAAGTATAAAGCCTTGAAATCATAATAGGTACCCGTAAATTGGAAAGTTAAGATTAGATTACATACAATTTTTTAAGCATAGTTAGTATTAAGCCTACCCTTAGACTTATTGAAGTCTAAAAACCTACGGTCTTATTCATAAAAAAATTACTAAACGTCATTTAGTTAAAATTCCGAAGTCTTTATCTGACACGTGACGTATGGTGATCGAAAGAGTGAGACGGAGAACACTATAACACCTTTATGAATAAGGGGGCTAGACTTCACCTTGAGTATAATTTAATAATAAATATAAAATATATTATTCAGTTTAGACATATATTATGGACATGTATGTTTTAACCTCCGACGAAAAAAGATGTGTCATAAGTTTGTAATGTGTATTTGTCAATCCGCTCAGCCGTTTGGAAATTAACACCAATTTTCTAGTGAGTTTCGGGAGTTTCTTGAAATGTTTAATTTTAGTTATCAATTCAACAGCTACCCAAATAAATGAAATGAAATAAAATTATATAAATATAGGTAGGTAGGTACAAGAACTTAGTGACTCTAATCATATCTTCAAAATTATACTAATAGGTATCCATGTTCATAAATAACATAATATTAATGCTCCAACATTTAAACATAAAAAAGTATATCAAATCACAAAATGGTTTTCTGTTAAATAATATATTTCTAACCATATTTGCACTATTAAAACAGCCGTGCCATTAAATATAATAACCGTGACGTACCTACCTAACCTACCGATTAGACGTAACTGATATGTCATACATAATGAAAACAGTTATAGACTAATACTCGTGGCCACATATTATTGTTGCATTTGTGATCGTCACCGGCCACATTGGTCGCCTCATTTTCATGTGGCTGGCCACTCGTGGCTCTAGTTAATTTGCGATACGACTAAGTAACTGTATACATATTAATGCATATTTAATTAATTTGGTAATCAAGGCAGACCAGAAATGTATATTCAAATTACGCTCCAATTATCTTAATGAGCCGGAGAATTTTCATTACAACTCAATCTTATTTTAGTACCTACTTACTTATCTTAATTTTAACATAACAGTTAGAACGATATGTTATCATAATTAGGTAACCGCCACCATAATATAAAAGCATACATTTAGATTTCAGGCCTACCAACCTTATCCCAATTAGTGTTCGTAGACCCAGACGCAGTGTAACAAACTGGTTAACAAGAAAATAAATTATACATCATATTCGGGATTATATACAAAATTCTTATATTGAAACAAATATTTATATTAAAACTAAATTTATATTTCATCATGTCGACACTGGGTTTATATAATAATATTATATTGAAATATCTAGGTATTATAATATAGATTTTATTTCTATTATATGAAAATTTTGAAAATATCAATTATAAATATGGTTATTGCATTTTAAACTGGTATATTATATAACAATTAGACATGATATGTAACTATGAGCTTATTTTCCACAATAAACGACTGTTTAGCGAATAATAAGTATTATGGAAGACAGCAAAAACTAAATTTAACAGTGCTTATTACAAATAGGCACTTCGATATAATATTAGTGGAGTTTTAGTCAGCGTGGAATCTTCTCGGGGCATTGTAAGTTACTTATATAAAATATGACGCAGAATAGTTTAATGAAAATATATTTTTTATTACATAACAGACCGCGCGATTGGTTTATAACATAATCTAGTACCAAATCATTGATTTCATTAATTATAATATGTGATTTCGATACCTATTTATTTTATAAACTGCTTTTGTAGCACATTTTTATTTTTATGATGAAACACAGTAGTGAATTCCATAATAGGTATATTATTAAATTATATACCCACTGTTTGTTTGTAGGTATTGTCTGACTGATCTCATAAGCTTTACTAATCCTGTATCGTTAACGAGATTAAAAATGTTTATTTGAGTCTTAAACTTATTTTTGTAAAATAAATTCCAACAGTTTCATATTTAAAATTATTAATATTTTGCTAATAGGTAATCTTTGCCTAATCCTAGTTAAATTACACGAGAAAACAACCTTTGTAAGATAATAATAATATTATTCCCAGAAAAAACAACAATATGCCTTCTTGAGGGTGTGATAATATATTATTATGTTTATTTCATGTCATGTCTAGAGAGACTACTTCCTAAAAATGGGGCAGCCTGAAGCTTAGCATAAACAGTGAAAAATAATTATTACGAATTAATTAATTTAAGTTCAGCAAATATACAAAAGAAATCACGGCTTTTTTATACACAAGGCAAATGGCAAAAAAACATGCTGTTTCACACTTTGTATAAAATCTGTAAACGATAAATTATCCTATGGCTAAGTTACTGGACGTTCATCATCATCATATCAGCCGAAAGACGTCCACTGCTGGACAAAGGTCTCTCCAAGGATCTCCACGATGGCCGTCTTGCGCTACCCGCATCCAGCGGTATTGGAAGTTAATAAAATTAAAAGGTCGTCAAGATTGGGGCATCGCGATAATCAAGTGTATGTATGTAATGTTAGTCTTACGAGATTGATTAAGCGAGCTACCGCCCTCCTTTCGTTCACGTCCAATCCCATATTATATTTCCAGTTTTAATGGAAATCACAAGGTTGAAAATATTTTTTAGGTATATCAGGTTGTTAAGAATGATTTTGATTTGTAGTTTATTCTTTGTCAAAAAGTAGGTATATCAAACCGAAGAGAATTTCAGTATTTTCTCAATAATACGAAATGTAATAAATAAACTGTTATCTACGGTGCGGACTAATTACACTCATAACGCACACCGTGTTGATGTGAAATATAGCAATAATTTTTGCAACATTGCAAGTATAAAAAGGCTATTTGTGCAATATTGCTTTATAGAAATAATTTCTCCAATTCATAGCAAATAATGTATGTGTTCATAAATTGAATAGTCTAAAAATAGCTCTTAAAAAGAGAACCGGCTTCAATAAACACTAATAATAGAAACTCTAATCTGACAGTTTTGATATCAGCGAAAGTGTAGCTCGTGTTCCATGTAAAATATCATGGTACCGCAGAACCTCCTCTTTTTTGAATTCGGTTAAAAATAGGTACACAGTGACAAAAAAAACTATATTCGACTTCAATACGATCAGCTGTATATATGTTCGAAACATTAATCATTTTAATGTGTATAGGTAGGTATATATTACTCGAATGATCTTTTTAGACTCCCTGGTGTACACCCCACTGAATACAATACACTTCTATAACGTGTACATCACATTTATTATTCTAAACATTGATAATAATAGTAATATAATAGCATAATAATAGTACGTTGAAGTTTCCATCCAGACTACGGATACGCATTATTATTTATTTACTAATACAAAAATATTACTATATAAAAGCACATCGTATAGTTTTATATAACGTTTGAATTAGTTATATTCCAAATTAATAGCACGTACATGTTATTTAATGTTAATATAACCGCGCTTATTTCCATTTATCCGCAACGTGTCCGTATTACCGAGCTGTTTCAAAACTTATCAAAATATTAATAAGTGCACTTTTTTGAGATTTTCTTTTTGAAAATATTTTTTTTATTTATAATTTTTTATACACTATTTTCACCTTAATATCTCGTTGTTTAGTAGATATACTACGAATAAGGATATGGAATTAAACTTATTAATATTATTGGCACTATTTCTCGCTGTTTGAATATGACTGTAAGTATTAGCGTATTACCTTCCTCCCCCCATAATATTAAGATGACAATTTCTGCCGTTGTCTACCATAATATTTAAATATATGTATTCCCAGAACGCAAACCCTTTGTATCACACATATTTATTCTAATAATTTAAGTAATAGATACTATCAACCCGGAATTCCATTAAAATTCAAAAATATTTATTTATAACCAGGACAGGGACATACAATTGAAAACGACGGTACCAGAAAGTATAAGAACCGTGTAGTAGACACCAACGCCTTCCTCAGTTACATAGGAATTTAGTTCCATACAGAAATTCTAACAGGAAATTATACTATTATTTATTTTTAATATAACTACACTGTTTCATAACCTATAAGCAACAACAATGTTTCATTGAATAATCCACTTATCAGGATGTGCAGTCAATACAATGCTATATGTTCTCAAGTTGATATGTTTCATAGCAATTTTAAGGCATTTAAAAAGGCCCTAGTTAATGAAAACTTAATATGTCCATCTGATTTAATTTAATTTGTGTCTAATTGTTTGTTTGAATTGTTATTACTACTTACCTTTTTTTGTACTTAATGTGTTTTTTTTATAAGATCAATTCAATGTAAATGTGTTATTGTTAGATGCTGTGTACAGTCATAATTGGACTCCAGGTTTATATTTGTAATTTGTTGTGATTTTTGTTTTCCTAAGTGTTTTTAAATCTGTTGTCTGTAACTGTGCCTATTAATAAATAAATAAATAATTAAATAAAAATAAACTTTTAATGAAAGTTTATCTGGACAGCAAATAGTCTTCTTCCATATTACCAATTTCACAATCGTTAGTGATAACGAGACCGAAAGGGTAGTAAACATGCAGACTATAATGTCTGCTTCCGAGAAAGCACGAAAAAAATTTTTTTTTTCAACATATTAATTAATGTGGGATGTAATTCAGTATTCAATTGTGCGCATTGATCGATTTGACATACTGTATTAATATAGGTAAGTAGGTGCTTAAATAATTTTTCACTTAAAGTTTTCATTTGTACTTTCTACCACACTACTCGCTAATACAAATCAATAAATTTAAACAAGTTTATATGATGTTTTTGCATTAGTATAATAATTATATAAAAACTATATTGCGAACTCTATGCCTATGCGTAGCACACCTAACTGCTCTCAAAAATATCGTTATATATCTGTGCCATTATATATCTATCTATCTCTATTATACTATATACAGGGTTACAGGTTAAGTCGACCTAGATCCGTTAAGGGCGTGTAGTACCCATCTTTTCTGACATATTTCACTATAGAACACCCAACCTTAAACCTAAACGTTTTCAAGAAAATCGACATTTAAATTTTTTAATAAAAATTGCCGATTTTTTGCCATTAATTACAATATTTTGAAGTTAGTGCATCTTATTATTATTATTATTGATTTTTTACATGCGAATTAAGATGCTCTATGAATTTAATAACCAAAATCCTACGTAGGTTAACTAAATACGTTTTTCTGGACGATTGAAAGTTCAAAAAGTTAATAAAAAAATGAAAGTTAAATGTCGATTTTCTTGAAAACGGTTAGGTTTGGGGTAGGGTGTTCTATAGTGAAATATGTCAGAAAAGATGGGTACTACACGCCCTTAGCGGATCTAGGTCGACTTAACCTGTAACCCTGTATAGAATGATATTTAAGCAAACTAATATTATATTAATACCTAACCTATAATATAATATACTTAGTGCACAGTTATTCTGAATAAAACAATAGACTCTTAATTTATTTGCAAGTGTTGGTATGCAATGCAAAAATAATAGGTATAAACAATTCATTTAACTATAATAGAGCATACAAATATTTATGATCTCATCATCACCAAATCATATACCCACTACAGTACTACACTACCACGCGCCTTAACAAAGTGAGGTTACTATGCCGTACCTATATAGATAATATACACTTTATAAATTACTAATCCGTGCGGATAAATAATGGGATTAGAAATGGCGGCTCATTGGGCCCGTACCGTCAGCACACAACGGTATAAAATAACGTAACGATATTTTTCGCTACTAACGTTATACACTTCGATATATATTTTTTTTAATAGGTTATTTTAAGATGATAATAATTCCAAAACGACAATATGAATAACGTTACTTTTGGCGATCCATACCGACAGGTGTGTATAGACAGTGATATGGTGCGAGCGAGTAGTAAATAGCGGCGACGCAATTTATAATCTCATTCTTTATCCACGCGAGTAGTACTGAAACATTTTATTAAATTATTAAATAATAACATTGTATTATTAAATAATAATATTGTATTATTAAATAATAATATTGTATTATTAAATAATAATATTGTGAAACCGCCTACACCCGGTTACACCCGCGATCCCCTATTTTACCCCCTCAGGGGATGAATTTGTCGAAAATCCTTTCTTAGCGTATGCCTACGTCATACTGTACGCCAATTTTCAGCGTGATCTGTCAGTCAGTCATGTTTCTTTTATAGATAATATTTTTGATAAAATTATAAGGATCTAAATATTTAATGAAGTTGAACTTTCCATGAGCATGCATTGATATGCTCGCGATCATCAACCGTAGCATTATTTATGATCAACACCATGTAAACAAAGAACAATTATCAAACCAAATGATGTCATATAATATTGATCAAAGCAATGTACGTAATAGCAAAAACTAACAAAATAATATTTTTTTTAGTGGCACACAAAGCCTAGAAGGGAACTGGCTCTCAAGTGCAGCTATCAAAACCCACCGCAAGGTGCTTGACGACAGATTTTCGACTTGAGGTTGGTAGCCAGGCGGGTACTACAAAGTACCTTACCATGCTATGGTTTCCTCACGATATTTTCCTTCACCGAAAGCTCAAGCTCATTGTAGGATTCGAACCCGCGACCTATCATAACCTGAGCTATCATCGCCTTAAATAATAATCAATATAATAATGATCGAAGCCGATCAATGCCAGCGATCGCTGTCGGTGTAATAATACCCTAACAAACATGATCGCCCGTGTTTGGTAATTTTTTTAGTAAAACGGATTATTTACCTAGGTACCTTATTTTCGGTTAGAAATAGAAATATGTAGTTCTTATTGTTATGATACCCTTCCAACTAAAAATTCTATAGAATCAAGAAATGCCTAAATACTGTAAATAATTATGTAAAATATTGGAACGCGTAGAATGTCGTATGAAAAAACACACCTTGGAATGCGTATGCGCAATGCACAAGGATAAAGGCCATATTTTATTATCAATAATTTTACCTGTTTATGGTATTTAAAAGCAACAAAAATGAAAATATGTATAAAATTGACTTAACACTTTAAACAATTAAATAATTGTTTAAATTTTAAGTGTTATGTCAATTTTAAATCGGGTAGGAAAAACGAATTACGTTATTATGTTAAAATTTAATTTAAAAAACGAGGATGTTTATGTATTAGAATTTATAGGTTTATAGATTGACTATTATTTTATTTATGCTGAGGTACTTTGTATTTCATTTAATTATATTTATGTACTGTTTTTTGAGTTATTTTTATTTAAAAATTAAAGTTTTTTTTAGTATTAAAATACTAATATTCCGATTAGAAAGTGTTTGAACATGGAATGTTTTTATTAGGATTGTTCCTTTTTTACTCAATATTAATATAGTTCTTATGTTCAATATTCATACCGAGAATCGCCCAAAGAAAATGTTACCACAACCAAACTCAAACAATGCATTACCTATTTAAAATATTGGAAATTACCAATTTACCAATAAAACTTGGTTCAGAATAGTTTAAAAATCAACAACAAAAATAAATTAGGTATGTGGAACCAATTATTACAAAATTTAAGGGAAAATTATGATTCTTTTTGGTTCAGAAGATTATTAGAAAAAAAAAACCTTAACAATAATATTATGCCATTGTGTTAATAGAAATAGTAAATAGATTTCCTTGAATACTGATAATAATGTACTTTAAAATACAGTACATAGCTAAAGAATATAAGTATAAACGAATCCAAACCCAGCAGCTTAGTGACAATGCAGAACTGATAAATTGGATAATGTAGGAAACTAGCTGTTACCCATTCAATTGTCAAAGGTGTCATGTACGTGCAACCACCAGTTTTTTAGCATGCAAACACGATAAGAAAACATGTAATATAAATAATTGATTCCACATAAAAAAAGATTACTGCCAAATAAGAATTAATATTTCTCTAATTTAAAATATGAAAAAATTACCCAAAACTACACAGAAAACAGGTGAGTCTAGTAAACAGGAAACAGCCAGTCATCTGGGCTGTTTTGGCACAAGAATCTGATGTTATACTTTACCCCGTCCATGTTTATAAGGTCGTTTTCTGTAAAAACGTTTTGTTAGGAAAAACTTGATGACTAGAATAAGTATTATAAAAGATAATATGTACAGGAGACTTAGCATTCCGATGTCCAGGTTGGAGAAGGGGCTGGTGGAGGCGGCAGAGCGCGCACGCCTCACGTCTCGAATGTTTGACGCCCCATACACTTTTTGCAGATATTGGTACACAGCTGGCAGGTTCCATGCACCCCTCGCCTGTCTACATTCAGGACACCGTGCCACACTTGGAAATTGAATCTTTGGATAATCCGGATCTTCTGTCTGGTCTCCTGCCAGCCTTAAGTTCACTTCATTATGTGATATCCACAGCCAAAGAACGGCTTTATCATTCTCTTTGACATCAAATATTCTGTTTCTGGCAGCCATTGCTTGAAAATGCTGTGCACAGTCAGTGCAGCCGAAGAAGTTTTTGATGTAGCCATGCATGGCTTTTAACACTTTGGGACCTTCAGAGCCTGGTTTTGTGGCAGCATTGACAGTGAGGGTGTGAAACAGGCTCCACAGACCACATGAGTATCCACGGTATTGAGTTTGACTACCTCTACATGATACATATTCTAGGTTAGTCACATAAACGGGAGCGTGTGTGGTCTCTAATCTTTTTACGAGTTCATAGACTTCACTACCCCCCCAACTGCTTCTTGTTGCAAGTGTTGTCCTTAAATCTGTTATATATTCTTTGAGATTTCCTCTAAATGGAAATGAGGTAATGATAACATCTAAGAAATCCAACAGTGCCTGTAACGGCTCCCCTGTTAGAGTTTTATATCTGGTTATTTCTGTATGAAGGCTTGTCTTTAAAGTTTTCTCTAAATCATTATAATACACCACATCAGCATTCAATATGGTTGGTTTTTCTTCATTTATTTCATTGCCATAGTTTTCGTGGATTATATCACGAGTAGGGAATATATAGTTTTTCATTTTCAAATATGAATTGATAGTGTGGAGGAAACCCTGTTTTGAATTATCGTTTGGTGTAAGCAATGTATATTCTAAATTACGCTGCACTGCAGCAATGGCAGGGAAGTGTCTTATTCCTGCAGCCATAGCAAATTCATTTGTATCATAAACTCGTTTTACTTTAACATGTTGATAATCATTAATATCCAGAGCCAGCTCCGAGCCAATGGTTGAGTTTTCATTTTCAAATACAACAAATGTATATAAAATGTCTGCTGGTTCATCTCTGATTGCACCAGCAAAGGAAGGATAGTATCCTATTTTCAATGAAGGTGCAAACCTCAGCCTCCCCGAGGACTGTTCAGATTGCATTTTGGCAATTAGCTGAGATTTTAGTTTTTCAGACGTCTCTGTTACTTGTAATCTGTCCCCGACATTGGTATTGCTTTTAACATACGATTCGTGCATATATCGCAGTGAAGGATAGGCCATTACTTCAAATTGTCTGCAAATTTCATTATTTTCCTCTGCAGAACAGTCCAGAACTGCTAGTTTTACGATATTTTGCCAATTTACTATGTCTTTGGCCATCGATTTGAATTTTGGTGCAAAAGCTCTACAATGACCGCAGTAGCTATTGTAGAATTGGACGACGGTCGCATGATTTTGTCCGTACACTTTGCGGTCAAAATTGCGTTGTGTTAGGACAGTAACGTGATCAGATTTGCTGTATAGTCCTTGCTCGTTGACATCGCCATCGTCCGGGATAACGGCGCCGTTTACTAGCGCAATAAATATAACTGCAACGAAACAGAAACAATTCCAAAAGTCCATGATGAGTATGACCGAAGTTTCTGACGCAAACGGATGTGGCAAGCTCACAGCGACTACGCGCGCACGACACCGACACGTCTGTCGGCGGCACCGGGGAGTTCCAACTAACTTCACAAATCAAAAGACTATTTCATTTATCTGAATACGTCATTTCGGAATTATTCTCATCCATTTCTTGACTTGTATGTACAGTTATTCTACGTACCTACTATAACTAATAACTAGTTACGTACGTACAGTAGGTAGAATCTGCGTATCTGACTGTCAGTCAGACAGCTTGTGACATTTGCATGACACTGACATTACTTTGTCGTTCTGAAATTTAATCAATAAAATTGTAATAAGTTTAAATAATCTATTATTTATCTTTGTAGTATTTACATTAAAAAATTGACGATTTTTAATAAAACTTTCTTGAGATATGAAATTAAATGTCTGAAATATCCAAGATTATAACTTTATCAATCAAGTAATAAACAGTAATAAAATCACAGTATTAATATTGATCAACATTATCTATAATAAAAAAGAAACTACATCCTTGAAGGTAAAGAAATAAATTACAAAATTAAGCGGTATTTTGACAGTCGACATCCGCCGCGAAATTTTATTGACGGTCCGGCTCCCGGTCGTGTGACATTCGTCTAGCATGACACTCTAATACGAACACCAACGTCAATTTGACGGATAATGGTCGCAGCACATTATATCAACTCGGAAAGGAATCTTTACCGTATCAACTCGAGCCGTTTAGAAACTCCCTACTGCAACGCACACTTATCGGAAACGTAATCGCCTGACCTCGGGACAAGCTCACGACCTCGCGCTTACGTCTCTCCGTACCCGAGCTTACGCCTCTTCGTACACCCTTGCCCCACTCGCCCTCCCCGGTCTAATTTGTATCTCTGTGCTATGGCTATCTTAGCCAATAGCCATCTCGCGGGACATAACCGTGTACACTTCACGTTCGGATTCAAACTAATTGAACTGGTGCCGCCTAGCCGTCAACTAGCGGTTGGCGAGCCGTAAGCGCGGCGTCACCTAGGCTTAGCAGATCCGCTTTGTTTACGTGCTTACGTCCTAACGTACACGGAGGAGATACGGTGACGAGTTGATATGTCTGCTACGACCTTTAGTACCTGTACTACTTCCACCCCGCGGTTTCATCAGCATTCCTTTATGTTATTCCTGGTTAAATGTAGTTTATATGTTATTCCAGTTATAATCTATCTATTTGCCAACATTCATCCAAATCCATTTAGTAGTTTTTACGTGAAAGAGCAACTAAGATTCGCGCATTTTTTTTTCTAAAATCAACCAGATTTAGGTACAATCGCTAATAAACGGTTCTTCAGTTTTTTTTTGTAGTAATAACATTCCTACTCGTTAGTGATAATATTGTTATTTGATTTTTAATTTGCAAGCCGTCCTTTGGAGACTCCTTGAAAAAAAAGAATAACACCAACAGTGGGCTGTAAGCTTGTTTATTAAAATCGTATATATACAATAAATAGAAATGATAACAGCGTGGGCCGTACACGTGTTTGCTATATAAAAAATTGTAAACAAGAAATAATAAACCATTCCTGTTTCAAAACATTGCGAAACAAATTGTGAAGCAAATCACGTCAAATCTTCTCTAGCAGCTTTTGCTCTTAACTATTTGTCAGGCGCTAACATATTTTAGCGCTTTATTGTTTAGAGGTCATTCTATACAAACAATAGAATCCTCCTCGTACGAATTTGATTAATGGCCGGTTTAGTAAACTTTTAGCTCACATTACAAGATAATTTGAGGTGGATTTTAGGAGGATATATTATTATGTACTTAGTAAATTACCTATACCTTTTTTACAGGGTGGAAACTACCTACACTAAAAAATTTCCATACATTTTTTTTAAAATAAAACAGTTATTATATGCTAGCCAGACCATAACCTCACCATAGTCAGTGATGATGAGGTCGAAGGTGGTAGGTACACGGAGCATAGAATATTTGATTGAGTCGCAAACGCCTAAACATTATAATATGAATAGGTTTTTTTTTTTAAATGTTATGTAGGTCATGGTCATCGTATTAGAACTTGGGGTGATGTGTTAAAGGTACAGGGCCGGATTAGAAGTAGCATGAATGGAATGGGATTTTATTCACAGGTTTTCGTCCCCGTCTGAACTAGCACCCTCAAATCGAAAATCTGTCCCCATGCACTTATCGGTGTGTTCCAGTAACTGCATCTTGAGAGCCAGTTCCCTTCTATGCTTTCAGATTAAGTGTCCACTTATGGCCATTAATGTTTTACCTATCATTATGGTGATTATGTGGACAATTAATCACATGTCTATCATTAAGTAAAACCAAGTGCGTGTAGGACGCACAGAGAAGTATTTTACTGAAAATCACAACGATTACGTGTCGTGTGTAATTAATAGCAACAGTATACAAAGGATTTTGATGCGATTTTCACTATCTTTCAAAATATTTCTTCCGGAAACTTTATATGTACCTATTAAACATTGTAATTGGATAATTAGTTGCGAAAAATCGATGCTTTTATTTTTTTAATTTTCTCATGCATACATTAAAAACCTCCAGAAATGTCACGGTGCTGAGTTCAAAATGGGGGGAGAGGTCTAGTAAAATCAAATTTACAAGGTAGGGGGCTTAATTGAAAATAACATATAAATTTTCAAAGAATACCTACTACGTATACATAATTAAATAAAAATGATCAAAAAAAGTTTTTTTTTCGAGTGTCTCGTTTTGCTCGCTGAAAATATATCATGGCATTTTTATGTAAGTAAGTAAAGTTTATTTCTTCTTTCATTTGATACCCATTTTACTATCAATAGATCGGATACCTACTTATCGGATAGTGATGTGTCTATCGATCGAACACTTTTAACGGGGTCGCTAGCCTGTTGGGCGTCGGCCATCTGAGCGGAGGTCACTGATAGCTGGCTAGTTAATTTTGTTTTTCCACATGAAATTTTCAAAATAAGTTCCCAGAAACAAAAGCGTTTAAATGTCGTCACACGGTTGTCCACTTTAAAGGGAAATCTACCCAACAGGCTAGTGAATTTCATTTAATAATTTTTTGGTTATTTCTATGTCAATCTTGATTTCTCTCGGTAACTCTAAGTAAAATAAGCATGACAGATTGCCGTACCATTTAACTTGGATTGGAGTCTTCACGTTTACCTGCGCTGGTAAAATGAGATGCAAAAAAAATATAAATTCGTGAAAAATCTTTGCACGGCCAGCTAGATCCCATGGTAACATTAACTTTGCTTAATCCGGCACTGGTGGATTTTATCCCCTCCATTTTGACATCACCCTGCCGACCGATTTCACATTGGCCGATATTGACACCAACCCTATATCGAAATGTCAGCATACGGAAACCGACCAAATAACAATTATAAAGGTGTCGATCACTGCCGGCGCCGGCGCCGATAACAGCACGTTCAAGCGTTTAGAATAAAAAATAAATTACCTGTCCACCGATATCGTGTCGGTTCTGTGTCGGTATCGGTCATTGTAAAATCGGTCACCGAGGTATTTTCTTTATTTATTGATCCAATCAGTATGTGCGCGCGCACCCCATGTCGAACAAAGAGTTTTAAAATAGAATCGCTGTTGCTGAGGGATAAGTATACTTTACGTCGACTATCCTTGTCCTGTTTGTGGTTAAGTGGTTTTGGTGTTTTGTGAAATTCCATTGAAATAATGGAGGTACTTTATATTATAAAAGTGTTAATTGGATATTGCACAAGTTCTTGAGGTATTAATTTAAAAAACGAATTTATTTTAAATTTAAAATATACAGTAAAAATATAATTTCCCTTTAGGTACCTATTATATGTTTTTTTATTATTTTAACATAACACATCAATTATAATACAAATATCGTCAGGAATTTTAATCAAGCCGTATACCAATTCACTTCAAGCTACGTAGGTATACGTACTTACGTAACTTTTAGTTACTTGTTACGTAATATTCTAGAATCTGCGATAGCATAATGCAGTGGTTGCAGCCTGCATGGCAACCCGCCTAGGTAGGTACGTCAATAATATTGCTCATGCGCTTTGTACAAGTCTTTGTTATCCCCACGGCTGGATCTAGGTCGTTTCTAGAATCCAGGCACTGCGACGCAATACCCCCATCCCCTTTCGCCAACCCGCCACCCCTCCCCCCGGTGTACGTTAGCTGAATTCTAGAATGTTCGGTTCGATTCTAGTTAGCAACGTAGTCTACCATGTTCTCGTGGTGTACCCAACTTGGGATAGACGTTTCGCTTGATTGCGTTACATTTTGTTAAGTCAAGCTAAATAATTGTCCTCCTAATTTGACGGGCAAAGGCTGCACTGGTACCTAACAGTACTGGTTACAACCTAATAGAACGGCACTGGATTCATTTTTGGACTTCCTTGGATTGGATTTTGCAGTTATTTGGTGGGATTTATTATTGTGATAAAAAAAAACTCTGCAATTAACACACATTTTTATTTAAAAATAAATGCATAACGATAAATAAAAAAAATTACATTAAAAAATCATGTTCCTATTTCAGCTGTTACACTTAAATATTTTTTATGAATTTATTGTAGCATATAATTGGATTTTAATCGTTCCCCTTAACCTTGACCTCAGTGGGACTACTTCTCTTAAGAATTAGGTAGGGGAGCATTGCGAACGAAATAAATCGAGCTATTGAAGGATTCATTCAAAATGAACTCTTTTATTCTTTAAGGTATTACTTTCTATGTTATTAATATGGTCTGAATGCTTATTGCGAATTTTAACATTTTTATGAATATTATAATACGCTTTCGCGAAAGTTAATTTAAATATATTTTATTTTATAAATCTATACAAAGAAAAAAAAAATGTTTGTCATTGGTAAGCAGTTATGCACATCACGTACAAAGGGCACTGGGCTTTTTTTTAAAAATCGTTTTAGTCCGAATAACATTTTGAGACAAAGAAAAACTGAAATAATAGCACGAAAAATTAAAAAAAAACCATAGATTTTTTGTAAGCACTTTAAGTTTAGAAAGGATAATGTTTATGGGTCCTTTACCTATCCTATTACCTATTAATTTAAAAACGGTTGATAATATGAGAAAATAAAATTAGGAAAAAAAAAACAATTAAAATAGGAATTATTTTTAATGTACCTATTAAGGTAATACAAAAATCTAGAATGTTATAATAAAAAAAAAGTATATTATATTAATTTTATACGTCATAAAAATAACGTACACGTAAAATTAATTTGAGAATTTTACTCCGTACCTATTTTCATTGAAATAGAAACGTGTAAGTATTACTCAAAATCTTTAGTCTTCAGTTTTTATTTAGTTTTTCATTTAAATATATATTTAAAAAAATGTTACCTATTTTTCTAGGCAAACGTAATTAATTAAATATTAATAATATTTAGATATGGTAATAGTCTTACTGAGGTCAAACCCGAAAATATAAAAGTACTAAATAAATTAAAAAAAATGTTAAAAATAGGATCAAACAAGTAATCCACAAGAGCAGACAACGGCATTACAAAAATGTAGTCATATTATTAAATTAAAGCTCAAGGCTAGGCTAATCTCGAAATTAGTTGTGTGTAACGAGTCTACTTACTGTAGCTTCAAAAGAGATTCCATTATTTATGTATTTATTTTATTTGATGATTACACAATAGGGTAGTTGACTGACATATCAAATCAGCTACTTTTTAATAAATGTCAAAACGATAGTTTATATAGAATGTTGTATGAAATATTACACTATGACGTCATAGTTTCACAGCATCAAATCATCTACTCTTAGTGGTTCCACTGGTAATTAAAACTCATAAAAAGCATAAAATGTACAACATATTTGATGTTTCCACGTCTTTTTAGATGTTTTATGCATTGGTTAGTACCTATATAGTTTTATTAAAAAAAGAAATAGATTTTTACAGATTGACTTACCCGGTTGAGAGCCATCTGCGCTCGCCGATTTATCCGCGTACCTAAGGGTGTTAGCTGTAACCTTCATGTCGTTTAAAAAAAAGTTTGACTTATTTTTTTACGATATTTCCCAAGGAAATGCGTTAGTAAAACTTAGTTAGTAATTGGGTTGGCGTCAAAAATAGAAATAGTAATCATTTGTCATCATTAGGACCATGTATATGATAGGAAAACAACAATTACGAAGTAGGTACTACTAATTTGGATATGAGATAGTTAAATAAATTCAAACCATTTATGCTACAATACGTCCAAAGATTTTTGATCAATTTTTGAAACCAAATAAAATTATAGTAGAATGAAACAAAAAAAATATTTGTACAAGATAAAAATAAAAAACCAAAATCTTGGTTATTTGAATTTTCACACAAATTTTGAGATTATGTGAAAAAAGTGTAAATACAAAAGTTGTAGATCTTTTCATATTACTTGTAATTTTGCTGGAAACCGAGATAAACTATTTTTTACTCTTAAACCCCCCCCCATCCACTTCCCGACCTCAGATCGCCCGTAAATTATTTTTCCTTAAATTTTTGTTAAATTCTCTTCCTTAACCAATGGGTTTCAATCTACTATATTTTTTTTTTCACTTTTTATATATTCAAAATCTGCACAGGTAGGTCATCAGATTCATTCATATCAGATTTTTCAAAATACCATTTTAGGTGTAGAGGAGACACGTAAATCTCGTAAAATGAACACTTTATTTAGACTTTAGGCCTTTCATAATCTCGTACATACAATGCGTGTAATTAAAAAAAAACCTGACTACGGTACGAAAAAAGTTCCGGGTTGTTTTTTTATAATTTCTCTTTCTTAATTATATTTAATTAAATACATAATTTGTATATTTTTATAATTACCTTTTAAAACCCTTCATTTTGTTTGGGAGCTGTAGCCCATTTTTTGTATTTTTTTATAACTTTTAATATTGTGTGCCATTGAATGACGTAGATAGACCTTATAGTATACAAGTGAAATGGCTGAGATACGGACATGACAGGATTATTGTTTAACTATCGAAAAAAAAAAACAAAAAAAACTATCCCCTAATTTTTTTACTACATTTTAGGTCTAATTTGTGTAAACCAGTTTAGTGTTACTTTCAAACCGTCTAACTTAGACATATTGTGTGCCACTCAGTGACATTGAGAGTTCATGAAGTTATTGTTGGAGCCCTGTGTGTGATGGCGTCATCTGGAAGCTTCTAACCCGAGCGTCAAGCCATGTGAGTATTTTATTTAATAAGATTATATTTTGTAGTTTATTATGTATATATATACAGCGAGTCTCTCAAACGAATAAGTTTGGATATAAAATATTTATACTTTTGTCATAAATTTACATAGGACACCGTGCTTCTACACGAATCGAGAGCCCGGTTCACCAAATATTAAAAAAAGCTCTATTTATATCAGTAGACACACGCCATCATAAAAGACAAAAATGAAAAAAAACGGTACTTAATTAAAAAAAAACTGAGTTTATATTTTTCCTCAAAAACTATAAATTACTAGTATTATAAAATATTTCCAATATATCAATAAAAAAAATGGCTACAAAAATGAGTGCGTTCAGAAAAAAGTTGAAAAAATATTTTTTTTATAAGTACTGAATATAATAATTATTTTATCGCTGGTATATTTAGTATAGTATAGTAGTAATATATTTTATCTACTCTCATATCGTAATGTTCTTATTATGAAATCAAAATCAGTACTTTAATGACCCACTTTAGGCACACCCATCTATAATGAAATTAAAAAATTATATTATAGCACAGTTTTCTTCCCAAGATAATGCTATAAAATAACTTTTTTTCATTAAAGTACAAGTATATGGGCATGTCTGGCCACTCACAATGTTATTTGGGTTTTAATACTTCAATTACTGTCAGTCAACTTGTCAAACGAAATAATAAAGAAAAAAACATTATAAGTGGCCAGACATGACTAAACAATTAAACTTAGTATTATATTCTCTTTGTTAACAATTAGGAATCAATCAGTATCAAATTCAATTTTAGATGCAAATTGACTCTGTGGTCGCGTATGCGGTCGGGAGTTTTTCCCAACTTGGGAAAAAGGATTTGGGCGCCATGATGATTAATGTTTGTTTATTTTATTGTTTTTTTTTGCATAGGTACATATTTTATTTTGGCCAAAAATGACAGTAAAATGGCAGTGATAGTAAGGTGAAATAAACTTGGATCTGAAATTGTGGAGGCGGCAGTGGAAATGACGAATAATCAATACCCGTGAGTCATGAAAACTTATGACAAAATATTATCGATTTTTTACCTTTAAATTACATTATTAGATGACTTTAGATAAAGTACTGTATGATACTGCACATAATTAGGTATTAAAAACTCGTGTGATACTATTATGAACCTCGCCTACGGCTCGGTACTTAAACTCACACTCGTGTTTAATAACCCCTATTATGCAACAGTATCATAAACTACTATTTTATATTTCGTGCCTTTGAAATTTGTATACAGGGATATGGCTTTAGATTGATTTATGTATTAATTTTGCATTGATAATATTATAGAACTTGGTTCCTGTCCGTTATTTATTGATAAGGAACCAATATATCAAATGGATTTAAATAGCTTAAAAACAATGAGGAATACCAACAAAAAAATCTATTTAGTCCGTCAGTTAGATTATCAAAAAATATTGGATACGTATTTTTTATTTTGATTCGAAAACTAAAAACAACGAAGATAAAGTGCGTTAAAATTTTCCGGTCTGCAAAAAGTGTATTAAAAAGTAGTTGTACAATGACGTCACAAGCCCCAATCCTGCACTTTGATGGGACTTATCTTTGTTATTTCTTATTGATTTGATAAAATAAAAATACGTATCCAATATTTTTTGATAATCTAACTGACGGACTAATTAGATTTTTTTGTTGGTATTCCTCATTATGTCGCAAATCACATTTTGGCAAACAGACGACCTATTATTGAGCTAGCTGCAATTAGCAAAAAACATAAGATTTTTTCCGCCGATTTTTTGGCCGATTCAACTTAAATCATATAATGGCGGTTTTTCAACGAAAATTGTCCCATACGTGATTTTTTTTATTAAATAAAATATACAAGAACTTTTAAAATTATAGGAACTAAAATTGTGTTGTGCTTGGACTTTACCTAATAGTACGAGATCTGACGATTAAAATCTGCAGGTATCTATTTATTGGTTGGGTTGCCTGGATTTTTTATTAAATCAATTTATGGGTTAATTATTAACACTTATTTGTTTTTCAAGTTTATTGATTTATAGTTTATTTTCTCTACTCTATAACCATATGTTAAAAATATTGCTGCAAGTAGAGGTAGGTTGCCATAATTTTTCGTAATAAATACATTTTATCAAAAAACAGATACCTGCAGATTATAGCGTCCGGATCTTAGGCTATGTGACGATTAATCGATAAACAAGAAAAATAGGTAAGTACTAAATCAATTTGATTTATGACAAACTTATATTTTTATATTAATTAAGTAGATTGTATTTTATTTATTTGTTGAAAATAATAATATCTCCCAAATAAATTTAGCTATACCTATTGTCTTTATATAATAAATTTTTGAATTTTAATTACTTGTGATTATCACAGATTATATTTACAACTACTACAGCGAGTGAAGTAGGTACACGAATAATTTTTCAACCTCTACCTTACACAGACTTACCTACATAGTAAAAAAATATATCGCGTATTGCGTAGTATGTATAATCCTTTACCCATAATGTACTTACGTCAAGTTTCAAGACAATCAAGACTGAGTAAAAATTACGTAGCGTAAATATAATTTTATTTATGAAAAATCTTTTGATTAATCGGGACATTTAGCGTCCCGATCAGGTACAAATCGGGACGCGTCCCCAGACCCCTGAAAATCGGGACGTCCCGCGCAAATCGGGAAACCTGGTAACACTAGGCACAATCATGATAAAATCTTTGATCACAAAAAGAAAGATCCACAAAAGAAAGAAATCTTTCTGAGTTTCTTGCCGGAGTCTTCTCAGTTTTAAGAGGTTGCTCTCCGCGAATGACTCTCTTACTGTAGGAGAGAAACGAGGAGTTGTTTGGATGGACAAAATAAGAGAAAAAATAATTCATAGTTTTAAAAAGGGGCATATTCACAATTTTTTTCTGACGTTACTAATGAAAAATTCAAATTAAAAAATATAAAACTATTCATCTTCACATATTCTCTAATTTAACATTTAAATTTTTATCTTTTTTTATAGGACTTTTAATACTTGTAAATATTGTAAAAAGGCCCACGCTAGACCGTGTCGGGTGCGAGCCGAGCGTCGGCCGTAGCAAGGTCAACTAAAGGGGCTCGGCCGTCACTAGGTAGGTTACATAATAAATAAAATTATAAGGTTATAGTTAACTTTAACCGCCGAAAGAAACGCAAACTGGGTTGCTCGTGTCACTTTAACTAAAATATTTACCGTAGCCATAACTGACCGATGGAGATCGATCATCTTCAAAGTTAACCCTACGGTCAAAGCATGGTAATGGACTAATGACTGTTATTTTTTTTAACCTTGCTACCATTGTCGTATGATTAAAGTTAACGTTGACTATAACTTTAACTGCGAGCAACCGACCCTAAGCTATAGAGCAATATTTTGTATTTTTAATCCGATATTCAATATAACTGGACATGCGCTATGCAGAAGCGCCTTGCACTCACACCTTCGCTTTATTCCTATAAACTACTTGTATCTTCTGACAGCGAGTACCAGGCAATCAGCGTCCGAGTGATAGACCACATAAACTGTTGCATCTACTTCTATTAGCAGTTTTTATATAACATTTCATACATTTCAAAAATAATGTGGAAAGTGATTGCATTAATATATATAGTTATTTGCTTCATAACTTACGTACTTGAAAAAATATCAACTATCCAAAAATATGTAGACAGCATTATGAAGCCGCTGTAATTTCATCATTATGTCTGGATTTCTGTTGCGGTTAGTATATTATTAAGTATATTGATATTTTATTTTTACTGTATATGGTCACAATCTCACCGTGGTCAGTGATGATGTGGCTGATGGTGGCACACAAAGCCTAGATGGCAACTGACTCAAGTGCAGCTGTCGGAACACTCCGGAAGGTGCTCGGCGACAGTTTTTCAACTTGAGGGTGGTACTACAAAGTACTACACAGTGCTATGGTTTCCTCACCATGATTTCTTTCACCGAAAGCTCAAGCTCATTGGATTCGAGCTCGCGACATTCGACGTCACTACCACTAGCTGTTCCCCGCGGCTTCACTCCCGTTCCCGGGATAGAAAGTAGCCTATAACCATCGGTGATAATGTAGCTTCCTATTTCGAATCGGACGGGTAACACCAGAGTTTAGCGCATTCAAACAAACAAACTCTTCAGCTTTATGATTTGTAGAGATTTGATTTACTTGCGTGGGCGTCTGTGTCCTCAGCTATGCTATTCTATAACGTTTCATTCGTCAACGAGCTAACGATGCCGCGTACAATTGACTTCCCACGTGATAGCTTAGTAAACCATAGAGACAGAGTACAGAGACAGGGTTGAATTCGACGTCGAGCTTGTAATATCGCTTTAAAGAATAGCACCCCAGCTTTACCGGGGATCGGGGAGCAGGGGGCTAAAGCGGCCGCTCGAGCAATATTGCTATTGCAATTAATTTCTGAAATTTACAGCAGATTATGGTGTAATTTGTCTAAATTGGAAATAAATTGATTAAAATGATTTACATTTTCCCCAGAAAATATTTAAACAACATGTATGGCTCTGCTGTAAATTCGAGATTTGAATTGCATTGCAAAAAGGCCGCAGGTTCTTTGATTACCTACCATAATTTAGTTGATAGTCGTAAATCCACCATGATTGTTATTTTTGGTCGGTTCTGTGGCTACATCCCGGTTCCTTACCCTAGTATTGAATTGAAACAGAACTTATTTATAGAGGGTGATTTTTGTTGGGTATAGTACAATAGGCGAAATATTGCTGATAGTGTACATCATCATCAATAATTCCATAACATTTAAGCGTTATCCTCATATTTCCGGGTACCCGGCCGTGTCGTGTCCCGTCAGGGACGGGGAATAAATCGGTTACGTAAAATAATAACAACAAAAAAATCTAATTAGTCCGTCAGTTAGATTATCAAAAAATATTGGATACGTATTTTTTATTTTGATCCGAAAACAAAAAATAACGAAGATACAGTGGGATAAAATTTTCCGGTCTGCAAAAAGTGTACTAAAAAGTAGTTGTACAATGACGTCACAAGCCCCAATCCTGCACTTTGATGGGACTTATCTTTGTAATTTCTTATTGATTTGATAAAATAAAAAATACGTATCCAATATTTTTTGATAATCTAACTGACGGACTAATTAGATTTTTTTGTTGTTATTCTTCATAGTACGAGCTTGTTCACACAGCTCCGTGTCAGGGGCGTCCGGGTACATCATAGTATAACGAACAACTCGGAACACGGATAGCCCTGACCCGAAACGGCAGGGCCGGGTACCCCGGGTACCCGTGGGAAATATGTGGATAAAAGTACCATTACGAAGTAATGAAGCTTAGGATAAACTCCTAGTGAAGACTACTCGCACTCTGAAACGTAGAGAAGGGGCGTGACAGCTATTTTAGTACTCGAGTAATCAAGTATCAGTTTTGTCATCAAGCCGTAGAACATCATACTTACTACATCCCTACATAGTATAAAAAAACAAGTCACTCTCCGCGAATGTTTGTCTGTCTGGTAATAATTACTCTATACAGTATTTGCCCTAATATACCTACCTAACCAAAATTACCTGTAAGTCTTGTAACGATATGAAAATCAATTTGAATCATACCTTACATCAAACGCATTAAATTAATTTTCATGTCACTTGAATCACAGGTATCAAAAGCAGTTTTCGTATATTTTGCCCGACATTTAGATTCAACATGAAAATCAGACCTTACATAAAAGCCATTAGTATAATTTTCATGTCACATAAATCACAGGTATCATAAAGCTGTTTCCGCTTCAATAAGCTTTCAAGGTCCTAGCTCAGTCCCAGGCTCAAGTCTCGGTCGATATCAGCTGGCGTGGGGGCTTGCACATGCGCGATGCACTTGCACATGCGCCGTGCATCTTTAAACGCGTTTAGAATTAAAGCTGTTGAGTGCTTGTTGAGTCGGATACTAAGAGCTCCAGTCAGTAATAATTGAATCTTGTAGCCATCATGCTACTTTGGGTTATCATTATTGTATTAACTGTTTCGTTTTTATATTTTTCTACTATGACATTTTATAATTCGATCAAATATCTTATAAGGTTCTACGAAGTCGGACCTCGTCCTCGCGTAATTCGGAACCGTAATAGAAACTAAATTATTACGGCGTCATCGACTTTTCTTTAACTTCACGTGCAAGTTTTGGATTATTGTTATTTTACCTACGTTACGTTATTACCTACGTGAAAGAGATGGCTGACTCACATGAGATCTTGTTATGGATAATCGCTGTGTACATTATAATAGTACCATTGATAACATGTTACTATGCGTATTTAGCCTACGAAATTACTATGAATAGGTGCAACAGCCGAGTGGATATATAAATTCATGTAAGTACGTAGGTATATTTATTTATTAACTATGTACCTACATTTATTAGCGGTAAAGCTCATTATGCGAACGCGAGTTATGAATTAATTTAAACGTCTTCCTGAGTGATTTAAGTGAAAAAAAATATCAACTAATTTATACTACTTGATTTTATGTGATTATGTGCAGTGTGTTTATTGATTTTAGTGTTTAAATATTACATACCTGCTTATAATTAAAATGTTACTAGTAATTTTGGAGAAAAAAATGTTTGCTGCAGCGCCCAATGGTAATTTGTCACCATAACACCTATCAAAGAACATGCACCAATCAATCCCGAATCCATAACTCAAAACTGCTTCAAAATCGGACAAGTAGTTTTGGAGAAAAATGCCATCATGGATTTTCACAAACAAACATCCTCTCGTCCCAACGAATATAGGTTTCGTCTCCGTTTCGTCGTGGGTAAAAATGATGTAATATGAAAATACACCTACTCAAGATGATCGTGAAGACGCAAGATTGTGTTTAAGAAATGCCATTGATATATTTTAAAGTGTCTAATAAAATGTATTTTTCTTATTATTTTATATGTATTGTAATAAATTACACTTTGGAGTTATTATTATCATTTATCAGTACAAATTAAGAAGATCGCTCTCCGCGAATTACTTACCACCTACTTGACTGATGGAGGCAAGCGGGCCACGAGAGGCCCACATGTTATTTCAAAAAGTCTTTTTTTTAAGTTGTTAGGGCCTAAAACTGATATAACCATATTATGGTAAAGCACAAAGCTCGAGATATTCTGTTTACAAACGAAAAGGTTGCTTGAATTTTGTTAATATATTTCCAAATTATTTAAATTGTTATTGCGCGTCAAATAAATGTGGCTCACACCTATTTCTCCCTCATCGCCCCCACCCCACTTCACTCTCTATTTAACACGTGTAACTCATCCAGTATTCCCCGTTTCTTTTCTAACATCCTACGTCAATCTATTCTCTCGCGTTTCCCCACTTCCTAAATAGCCTCGTCCCCCTCATGTTTTAGCCCCCTATTGACCTTTCACGTCAATGTCAACCCCCACGCTAAGTATATCACGCACGTGGTATAGGAAAATTTTCAATAACAACGGAAAGTTTCGTTACGTGATATGGTTTAAATGTTTCCATGTTTTAAGATAGCCCGGCACTTTCTGTTAGACAACGTTATTGTTTACAAACTAAACAATATTAATCTCACTATATCTCTTTCTAACAAAAACATAAGAAAGGGATAAAATAAATTTTAGTCCTGACATGACTTGTCAGATACTTAGCTTGTTTCAAGGTGAATAATAATTGACGTTACCTTTATAGGTCACGATTATTTAAATACAAATTGATCCTTATTTGGAACCAAGATGAAGACAAATACTCAATCTAACATAGTCTCGATATTTGTGGATGGAATAGCTTGCTACCACATACCTCTATACAAATCTCTTGGAACAAAGAATGCCGAGAAAACCTTAATCTAGAATCATATTTTCTCTAGCTGTTTAACAGCAGCTTCATATCGTTTTTTTGAGCCAAAATCAAGTTTTTGGGAGAATGTGACGGCAACAAATTTTAGATGCCATACGACGAATAGTAGGTACCTATCTACCCACAGTTAGAGCTACATTGTTTTAAATCATCTCACGTACTAAAGGAGAAAAAGTCTTTTATATATTTTATAAACAATTAGTCTGTAAGATGCCGACAACAGGCGGTTTTATCGTAGAATTTGTCACTTTCGAAAGATCCGGCTGTTCACACGTAATAGTTTTTTTTTTCACATGGTTATCTGATCCCAAACTAAGCAGAGCTTGTACTATGGAAACCAGATAACTGATTTACTACATACATATATACTACTTTTTTTTTGTAAATACATGCATATACTTATATAGATAATTACACCCAGACTCAGGACAAACAGACATGTTCATGCACACAAATGTTTGTCATGGATGGGAATCGAAACGATGACCAGACCGGCGTGATAGGTGGTGTCTTAACCAACTGCGCCAACTGGCTTGTCATAGTGATTTTTTTCTGTTGATATGCCTATTGTTATCATCTTATGTAGGTCACCAGTATTGATTCTAATAACAAACGTCTATCGAGGGCTCCCGGGCTCACACATGCGCTATGCAGCCTGCACTTGCACATGCTCTGTGCGCCGGCTACCTGGTTTCCGCCGTTGGCCACTTCACGCGCCTCCCGCTACATCTGGCGCTGAGGGCCTAGGTCACCCGGGAGCAATCGATTACATATAACTAATTGCCTCCACCCGCGTCCTGTCATAACATCCTCAGATCTAGGGCATAAACATTCACCGCTGAAGTTGAATCAATCTGTGCTTGTACCTATCAAGTAACAGGTGTTCGTATCATAAAGTTTTGAGTTTAAACGCGCGTTTAAAATGAATGTTAGAGTCAGTACGGTACTGTTCCTCACGAGGCCTCCAGTACCAACGCCTCATGCTGGTGTGATTATCAACGTTTCCGTTTGTGTTGAAATGGCGTTGAATATCTTTCCGAGGGCAGGAACCGGTTATCCTAATAGCACATGGTTTCTAAACGTACTCGTCATGTGCAATGTTGTTTACTAAACATTGAAGATTTATAATTATGTAGTGCAAATTAATTTATATATATGGTAAAAATGCAAATATTATTTAATAATAAGTTGTGTCAAATCTTCAATCAAAAATGAAGTTACTCAAATTTTAATAAAAGGTGTAGAAATCAATGGAATCGTTCGTAACAAAAAGTCCCGCCCAAAATAGCCAAATCTCCAATTCGTTAAGATAATAAATAAATAACTTTTATAAAATTAGCAATATGGCCCTGATTGTTTTAAAATTAAACTAATAATAATCTCACTAATTTAGTCCTGTCCATTAGTCCGATTGATTGGTGCCCCATTTAGGTCACGACTGTCCCCGTAAATGTTGATAACGTAGACTTATGCATAGACTACATAGTATGATAGATTAAAAATTTATTTTTTAATTTATTGTATAAAAGAAACGTGACGTAATTTTTTTTTCGAGTTTTATTAGAAAATGACGTCAACATTACTTTATTATCATATTATCTATAATATAATTAATGAAACAATATTTCTTTTCCAGTCGTCTCTTTCACAAATGGCCGAATGAGGAACATTCTGATCGTCATGATGGAGGTAATTTATAATAGTTTTACTAATTTTATAAAGTAGTGGTGGTTTGGAGTAGGCCTTTTTAGTGATAGGGAATATGCATGATATGTGTTTTTGCTTTGATAAAAGCTCATTCATATAAGAAGCAGTAGGAAAAAAATCAGATAAATTTAGCATGAAGTTTATATGGCCGTCATAGTATATGACGACACATACTATGTCCGATCTCTTTGTTTAATCGCCGTATAATTAGTATAGTTCAAAATTCCGTGTTTGTTGGCCGATTTTAATTTTACTTTTTGACATCTTTTTTACGGTATTTTCATATTTTGATAAGAAATGCCATATAAAGATTCATGCATATTCCCCATTGAGTGCTCATTTCAAATCGGGACTAACTCTGTGTCGAAATTAAAACACAAAATAGTAATTTTTGTAATAGTGTTCATTTTTGGTTTCTTAGAAAACAATAATAAAAACTCAACAATTAAAACGAATACACTTGTATTTACTGATAGTATCTAATAATTTCTGTCGGCTTTATGAGTCTATAACTCTGTATCCTATAGTCTACAAAGACTATTTGTTGTAAAAAAAAAATTTGGTCAAAGGACAAATTTTTATTTTTATAAATGTACTTACATTACAGTACTTTACATTATTATATAACAAAGTCGCTCCCGCTGTCTGTACGCTTAGATCTTTTAAACTACGCAACGGATTTAAATGCAATTTTCAGCAATAGATAGAGTGATTCAAGAGGAAGGTTTATATGTATAATAAATGCATATGCATATATTACATAAAAGCCGTGTTTACAATAAAGCAGAACTTGCACTATGGAAACCAGATAGCTGGCATACTACTTTTAAAAATATGCAGTTGAAAAAAATATTATTTGTTTTGTTTCAGAAAGTTCCCGTTCCCGGTCGTCGATCGTTTCGCTGCAAGAATGTACTTGAACAAGTTTTGTTGCATATTTAAAATTATTTCGTCTATTTACATTTTCTAAATATATAAATGTATTATGTTTCATAATAAATGTCGTTAAAAAATTAACCTAACTTTATTTATAACCTCTTCATCGACGCTGATTCTTGCCTCTCTCAGCCCTCCCGCCATTCTTTCCACTCTCACCCACTGAGAATAGGCAAGTTTCGCTGTTGAAGGGGTTGGATTATTATACCCCGAAGTCGACTAAGGCCCGTCGCCCACATGTAAGTCGAGACGGTGCGTCGCAGCGCGTTTATCTATACAAAAGCCAAGACGCCGCCACGCCGACTTACAAGTAGGTGACGGGCCTAACGCAGATAGGGCAAAAAACGATTAGCTACTAAACGGAGCGGGGTGTCACTGAGGCGCTACTGGTCCTTCTCCCACTCTCCGATTAGCCGCACTAATGAGGCCCTGCTTGCAGGATGCCACGCCGGACGGCAGGGCATTGCAGGGCTGTTCACTTAGCGAGGCGTCCACGATGCAGGGCAGGACATCCTGCACATCCTGCAAGCTCCTCCCACCAAATGTTGCCACCTCGCTAACATTTTAAACTAGTTAAATGCCCAAAAGTAGACCAGAACCAGAAATAAATTCATCGACAATAATATTTAAGAGGAGGCTATCTGCGTATGTCTCTGTCCCTTACTAAACTGACGGGGACTAGCGAGACAGGAAAGACGTAATTTTAGTAAAAAATATGGTTTAATGTTATTTAAAAAGAAACTAAGCCATTTTTAAAAAAGTAAGGAAACTATTCCATTTCTAATAGATTTCAGAATGTATGTTAATATTTTTCAAGTTATTTGGATAGCCCAAATAAGAGAAGAATGCATTCTTAGTTTTAAAAAGGGGCATATTTACGATTTTTTTCTGACGTTACTAATGAAAAATCCCAATTTTAAAAAACTTTTCCCCGTTATTCTCTAATTTAACATATATTTTTTCCAAATCTCTTGGAACAAAGAATACAGAAAAAAACACATTTTAGAATTATCATATCACGTATAGCATCGCCTTAATGTTTCATCTCTAGCATATAGCCATCTCGTAATTTTTTGAGGTACTTGCGTTGTTGCTGCTTCTATTGTATGTTAGCCTAGTGGTGGTACTTCAAAACTTTATGAGATGGCGCTATACGTGGTGGCGGTGGTGATTTTGAAAGGGCCGAAACGACATTGATGTTTACCTTATACAAATTCTAAATATCCATTAAAATTTTACCATATAATTTACCTACCATTATTAACTTTTGTTTTAGGGTACATTTAGATTTCTTATGAATAGGGAATATGCTCTTTTTTGCTCTGTTTTGATAACTATAAAAATAACCAAGATAACCATCAATGTATACCATATAATATAGGCAGGTAATATGTATTCCCATCCATCTTTCTAGCAAAACATAATTTAGCATGGTGTTTATAATATGGCCGTCATATTATATGACGTCACATACATACGTCCGATCTTTCTGTGTAATCGTTGTCTAATTAGTATTTTAAAATGCTTATATCTTCCGTGTTTCTTGTATGAATTTATTTTTATTACACTTTTTGTCATCATTTAATGCGATAAAAAAAAAATGCATATTCCCAATAAAGTATCTAGACACGTGGGAGCGTGTCAAGCCAATGTGAGCAGCACCCGTATGCAATATTAAATTATTTACCAGAGTGGTCAAGCCGTGGCATATGTGACGATCAGTGGCAGTGACATTGCATTCCGTGGTGAAGATAACGGGTTCGAATCATTCTTACAATTAACTGGAGCTTTCAGTATCGGTAATAAAAGCCAATGTAAACATACTTTGCGTCAACGTGGACTATGAAGTACGTATGTAGTGTACGTACTGTCGTGCTAAGTTAGCACGACGTACACAAATTATTTAGTAAAATACTTACTTTTCTACAAAATCAAATATCAATTTATGATTCCAATCGTAAAATTACAATGGGTTTAGACAGTTTTTTACGAATCTTTTCATATAAAAAAATAAAGATCATGTTTCAATTTGTATGGATTAAAACCCCGTATTTTGCAAAAAGAATATCCTTTTACATGAGATCTTAAACTAAATCGTACGATTTATTCTTGATGAAACGGCATGTTTAGTTCAGGCAATACAATATTCCAGCGCAAGACCGGCCATCGTGGAGATCCTTGGGGGAGGCCTTTGTCCAGCAGTGGTCGTCTTTCGGCTGACATGATGATGATGATGAATAGGTACCTACAATATTAATTATTGTAATATACCTTTATTATTTTAAAAGAATTCAGCAGTCTTTCAAATTGGGACTAAAATTATGTAAGCGCCTCTGAATAGCCCTGAATATTGGTAATTTATCATTAATTATTTCGCCTAATAAATGTTTTTTAAAACAACATTCCATTATACAATCAGGCCTTGCCAGATGCTAACTGAGTGTATTCGAACCGGTTGTATACAGACAGACGTTCATAATGGGACCTATGAATTATATTCATTCAAGTCGTAGGGGAGAGCAAAAATTTTCATGCGGTGCATAATCTGTGCTAAAAAATAGTGTTTCCTATTTTGCTTGCGGCTTGACTGGCGTGGAGAGCGAGGGCTGCCATACGTATCGTACTAAAGCAAATTTAAACTTTAAAACCGGTATTAATTATATGAACCTGCGAAGGTTTATTTGATTTGAATAAAATAATTCGGGATCGGATAACCGTGTGTGAAGGATATTTATTTATTTAATTTTGATTGCCCAACTTACAATTTTTTATTTAACTTTGATATTGCACCTAATAAATTCCCAATATAGGTATATTTTAAATCAATTTTGCAAATACAAAGGTAAATGAAAGTAAAATAACCAAAATATATGCCATGCGGAAGCATGCAAAGAAGGCTAACAGTATCATGACTTTATTTTACTACATGCCAGACATAGGATTTCTAACACATCAAACAATGCTAGCTCATAGAAAATATCTAGTTTGAGCGTCAATCAAATTACCGAGGATTTATTCATGAATAATAAGGTTATGAGTAGAGCACGGTGACGTTTTTAGGGGAGCAAAAATGCGCGCCTATATAAATGTAGGTATGTACCTACCTACATCCGTTCCGTTGTGAACTTGTGACCTTCTGTAGCTTAAACGGCAGCACCGATTTTGATGCATAATTTGTCTTTATGGCGCTAATAGCGCTATTATGTTATTACAATTATCAAAAATCAAAATGGCGGGTTTTTTATAATTTTTACATAGGTTTGGAAAAAATAAATAAATCACCGTAAGTACACACGGCCACAGATCAAACGTTTTTTGCAATTTTCCAAAAAAAAAAAACGAACACAATAATCATATACCTAATCAAATCCGTGTTGCCAACTTCCAAAAATTCTTACCTCTAAAGTTCAAGTCAAAAATTCGTCACATGTAACCACACACAAAGTAAATTTGCATCTAAAATTGAATTGATACTGATTGATTACACTATTGATAGGTCCAAAGTGTACTATAATAGAAAAGAACGTTATTTTATAGCATTATCTTGGGAACAAAACTGTACTATTTATTCTTTGCTATAATATATACACGGGTGTGACTAAAGTGAGTCATTAAAGTACTGATTTTGATTTCATAATAAGAACATTACGATATCAGAGTAGATAAAAATCTTATCTTTATTTAGTCTTTAGTTAGGTACTTACACATTTGTTTCATGTATCTAATGTAGGTATAATAGGATTTTTTGAAATAGAAATCTTTTTAAGCGTTTTTGCATTCTTCCGGTAGGATTTTCTGAATTCGGCTGTGTCTTTTTTTTTATGTTTGTTCACGCATAACTTTTTTGCTTATTAACGTAATTTAATAATTCTCTTTGCGTTGGGTTCTGTATAGCTCCAAGGTGGTCCCATAATAATTTTGTTGTTTTCAAAGGATTATTAAACATAATAATAGGGTAGTTGACTGACTTATCAAATCAGCTACTTTTTAATAAATGAAAGTAACAAAACGATCGTTTATATGGAGTTTTGTATGAAATATTACATTATGACGTCATAGTTTCACAGCATCAAATCATCTACTCTTAGTGGTTCCACTGGTAATTAAAAATCATAAAAAACATTAAATGTACAACATATTTGATATTTCCATGTGTTTTTAGATGTTTTATGCATTGTTAGTGTTAGTGTTTGGTCATTTATTTTTGACACTGTCAACTATCCTATTACAGTCTTAATTCAACCAATTTACAAAAAAACCTAAACAAATTATACACATCTATTTATCTATCTAATCTAATCGAATTCCTGTATATATATGTATATCTGAATCTCGGAAACGGTTTCTAACGGTTTCGGTTTCGGGGGCGATAAATCGATCTAGCTAGGTTTCATTTTTAGAAAACAAGATTTAACCTAAAAAAAAACGAACAAAGCTCGGTCATCCAGGTACTTATTATTATTTATTATATATCTGCCTCATGAATCACTGTCTATCAGTGAACCGCATGAAAATTCGTTCAGTAAGTGTCTAATTTTTTTTAACGTAGGTAACTACCATTTCCTAACAAACTTACTAAAAATGTACTATGAAGTCAGAGCTAAAATTCAATGTTTCATAAAATGTTATCATATCACGCTAAATTTACTTACAATAACTTTGTATTTTTTTTGTATAAAATTAACGAGTAGTAATTATAAAATAAAACGATATAAGTACCTACATAACATGATTTTGAAAGGTAACTTAGGGAGAAGGAAGAAAATTCTGGAAAACATTTCTACTAGAAATAACCTGTATGAGTACATAAATAAGATAAAGGGCATCAATAATTTGGTCCTAGCTCTGATCTCCAGCGACTTTGGCACTTGTTGCCATTATGAAATAAAATATATTTCAAGGCTGTTGGACTAACGCCCTTATCGCCCAAAATCCTTTAACGCAAGCTTTGCGCAAGCCTAGTTTTGGTCCAATCGTCGTTTGCCAGCGTGGCGTCATGTAACTTGGACATGCGCGTAACATACGAATAGTCGACTCTATTTTCTCATCTATCCTTCGTGCGTCATAAGTCCCCCTATGTCTCATCCTACCGAAATTACCCGTCTACCCGTAGTCAGTCACCCCTTTGCCCCGACCCCACCGTACCACCGGGAGTAATTCCCCACCCACAGTCGTGCCATATTTATTTTGAACAAGAGACTAGAAACGTTTACATTTTGCTAGGAAGTCTATGGAAAATAAGCAAAATTTTTAATAAAAAAACATTTTTTTTTGTATAAGAAATAAATAAAAAAAACTTTATTTTTCCTTACACATTAAAATTTTTTTTAAGTATCTTTTTTATTTAAAGCTTTCTGTCAAGTCGAGCAAAAAAGTATATATTTACAATTATTTAGAACAAATGTACAAACTACATACAAAAAAAAACCGTCGAAGCGGCCGCTGCTGCCGATCAACGGCAAGGTCCCCAGAAAGCTGGCAGCGTTTCCTCTTTGGATGGCCTTTATTTTTTTATGTAATGTTTTTTTATTGTTAGTGTTGTGTAACTCTGTTAGCGGTGAAAGCCTCCTTCAACTGCTCCATCTCTCGGTTTCTAGCAGCTCTGCTCCATGATTTGCCCGCTGTTCTGTGTCATCGCTCCAGAGATTTGGGGTCTTCTTTTTCTCGGTTTTTGTCCATCAGTACCTTACACCATCTGTTACTCTTTGTACGTGACCTGCCCATTTCCCTTTCAAATATAAAACATTTCTGGTTTTAGTGTTCTGTGTTATATATAACGTTGTTTTTGAGTCCTTTAGTTACGTAGGAGGTACTCCACAACTCTAACTACCTCAACGAGCTTCGAAACATCCTGTGATCCGACTTCCCTGCCCGGGTGATGTCCCCCATTGCCCCTACTACCCGTCGTTACCGAACGCCTAACCCTCGAGCGGGAGGTATCTATCACTCCAATAAATCTACCCCCCTATGTCCCGGCTGTACCACCTAGACTTCTCTATGTCTATTTATAGACTTAGCCCGGGTTCCACGTGTATTCCGCTGTATTGATTTTATCTCAATCGCCCACCGATCCCCGGGAGTGATTAATTACCTAGCAACCAATAAATCTGTACTTATGGCGAATTAAGTTTAGGCCGTAAGAGGCACCTTTGGGTCTTCAAAGGACAAAATTAAAATTACAAGTTCATGTGTAATTTGCTTCAAAGTATCAAATTGGAATAAGTATTTATCTATATGAACAACCTTTAAAGGGGCTAGCTCGAAGATATTTTTTTTTATCGAGCAGGAATGTCTTGTTTGATATTTCCGAAGATGAACCAACACATTACAAAACTTGTTCTTATTGATAAGAACCTCCATCTCTCGAAGTCTGAACTTTTTCAAAAAGCTCAATAGTATTGGATAGTTAAAAGGGTTAAAAGCTTGTCTGACTGTGTGACCCCTCATTTATCCACGTGGAAACGTCTAGATTTGGAAAGAGCTGTATGTCCACCTCATAAGGGTATTATTTCGTACCTTTAAAAACGTTACGTAATAACACGATTTGTACAAAGTTCATGCCGTTGAGACTTATGAGTGCGTCTCCCTTTCTCATCACGTTTGGAAGCAGTCGATCTCGATAGTACTGCAATGCTGTAAATTGCATTTTACAGTTATGTTCACGTTGCAGATGCGCTTTGCACATGCGCGTAGTTCTGTATAAATTTGCCCCTGTCTATCGATTTTGCTTAGTCTCTCCGCCACCCTTGTGCCACTAAGTATTTAGGTACTTAGTGTTTGCGCGGTTCTGATTGATTTAAAGGTACAACTTACTGATTTAAATCATCATAATATATGAAATCATGCGTGTTTTAACATATTATTACTCGGTTGTGTTTTTTTCATGTTATGGTAACATGTATTTCGTGGACAGACATGTTGTTAATTATTTAAAGTGGTTCTAAGACATTGAAATAGTAATGAGACATTGATTCTTGCGTCTTCTTCAGAGATCAAATGAGGCGCATATAAAAATGGATATCTTTGATATATGTTTTTCCGTGTTCGTTTGTATGTGTTATTTCGCGAACTTATTGTTAGTTTGTAGACTAATCATACAATGTTTACGGTGGTTATAAGTAGTTGTACCTATATCAAACTTTTTGAAGTGAACATTGACTGATTGTGGGAGTTTTGTTTTCGCGGCAGAGCATCCATACTGTAAAAGGTAAGTCTATAGATTTTAGATTATGGTGATTTTACATAATAATATTTAAAAATTAAATAATAGACCAATGACGACTCTAGTTTAAATTTAAACTGAACGAGCATTTTTCTTCGTTTTGTCACGCTCATATGATTTACTAGCTGCTCGCCTCGCTTTCACTCGCGTTCCCGGGATAAAAACGAAGCCTATAACGGGGATAATGTAGCTTCCTATTAGTGAAAGATTTTTTTGAATGTGACGTGTTACTCCGGAGATTAGCGCGTTCAAACAAATAATGAAAATAACTCTTCAGCTTTATTATTAACCGGTATCGTTACAGATAGTACCTACAGTTAATTCAGCTCAATTTCTGTATAATATTTATATTTGGTTTACGCAAATATGACCGCATCATAATCTCTTCATCAGCTCAAGTGGCTTGGCTACAGGCCTATCCGCCTTTGACTGAATTACACTCATTATTATTATTCACTTCTGTACACCGTTCACATCAGGACAAGGAACGGCTCCTCCTTTAAGCTCAAGCTTTGAATTTTTCAAGTTTCTTGTTTAATCTATACTTATTTTACTTCTAGCTTTATTCCCTTATTTTGTTATTATTGTAATCTTATGTGCCTTGCGAATTATTATTAATGTATTTTTTTAATATTCTAGCTTACCTACTTATCTTAAGATTTTAATTAAAATATTTGGTATTTATTTCATGTACTTCACATTCTGCACATAGCTCTATAATCTATCCTATTACTCTAGAATGTCTGGAAAAAATCTCTTCAGCGATATGGGTGTCTTATTTTTTATGCTTTTTTTTGTTATTTGTTACTTTTTTAAAAGGAAAATGTGACTGACTGACTGATTGACTGATCTATCAACGCACAGTTCAAACCAATAGACAGGTCGGGTTGAAAACATGACATCCACTAAGGAAGGATTTTTGAAACTTCAACCCTTAAGGGGGTAAGATAGGGGATCCCGGATAAAAACTTGGGGCGGACAGCTAGTATTACATATAGATTTTATATATCGATCTAGCTAGGTTTCATTTTTAGAAAACGTCTTTTTAAAAAATAAAAATAGTAATTATATGTATAATGTGTGATTTTCAGGATCTATTGAGACAATAATATGAATAGATATTAGGTATATAGCCAATATGCGAATTATGCTGCGCGCCTATATTACTTTGTCAGCTCGCGGCCATTGCAATTTGATTGTACCTATATATATTATATTTAAATTGCTTTTCCTACTTATATTCTTCTACTAATTTGTCTTTGCGTCTCATTAATAACACGCCCCGAAGAATTCCTAGATTGCTCCAAGCCCGGTAGAGATCGATAGCCGGTAGGCAATGTTTTACGAGTACATATTTCATTTGCTGAGCCAGTTTGCGTCAGGAATTCTGCGGCAGCGGACGTGTTTCACCCGCAGCAAAATTTTGTGACAGTGATTTTAAGCTGTTTAATTCAAATGTAATGTATTTAAACTAACCTATTTAAATAATAATGTATTAACCATTTTGATAAGTAATACACGATAATTGTCTTTATCTAAACTGAAGTACGTAGGTACGTGTTAAATGGTCAGGTTACATCTGGGGAAACAGGGGTGAGAGATGCGAAGCGTGAAAGAAGAGGGAGGTGTAGGAGCGTAGAGGGAGGGTGGGGAAAATTGTGAGGAGACGAAATACCCCTCCATGTCATATACGCGCTGCACTTACATACGAAGCGGGTAGACCATAACCCCACATTATTGATTCTATATTCCCCTGTTGTTGTGAGTTATTGCGTCATCAGTACCCGGTCGGACACATCGCGTGTTTGTGACTTTCACATAATGAATATACATGAAATTTTTTTGACGGTATTTTTTTTGACGCTTGTCGTTCTACTGATATATTTTAGAACTTTATTGTGGCTCGCTAGGCAAATATTAAATCGGTAGTTAAAATAATTACGACAATAGACAGCGTATTTTTGGTGTACAGTACCTATTTCTTGTGTACAAAAAAGTAGGTACCTAATAATTCGGACTGTTCAGTTTGTACAATTTTTGGGTGAGTAAGATAGATTTATCATGATAAAATTATATACTTATTACGTCGATTTGATATTTTTGTATCATATTATTAAACATTGGTTTTTTTCTGTATTCAATAACAACGAGGAGTTAAAGTATATTTACAATTTATTTACAACAAAATCAATGGAAAGTTTCCAAGAGGCTGGAAGCGTTTCCTCTTTGGATGGCCAAGCTAACGGGTTGGTGGAAAAAGCTCCCCCCAAAGCCTCTATAATCTCCGTTTTGCGGTACGGCGCCGTGCCGTGGTGATCCGGGCCGATAGAGTTCGAGCAAATAAAAATTAAAATGACCAAACAATTTAACTGCGCAGTTTAACAAGTACATAGACCCATGTAGACGACACGCACGCGCACCCGCCGCCCCCTACAGTGGTGGCGTCGCGTCTCCCCTTCTCCTCCCAAAGGACGGGGCCTTTAGGAGGTGATCGCCTCATCATACTGGGAGCTTAGCGTAGGAGTGTAATATTTTTATACTTCTCTAGGAGACGGATTATTTTGTAGCAGCTAATTAAAATAAATAGGAAGTACTAATTAGAGGAAATGTGCTTTAAATTGGTTTTAAAATATGGAAAAGATTAATTATTTCGTTTGGACTCTAGATTGTTTAATAGTTTAAATACTAAATAAAACCATCTGAATGGAGTAAGCTAAAAAAATGTTTCTGCTTTCTGCCTCCCAAAATCTATTTATGCATATTATATGAAAAAAAAAAACAAAGAAAACACAATATACAAACTTAAATTTATTTATTCAAAGGACTATTTACATTTTAAATATCAATTGAATACTAACCTAAATACCTTAAATAAAATACCTAAGTATTCTTGGTACTCTGACACCAGGGGAGGAGTTAGGGGAAGTTTTTTATTTATGATTAATTTATTTTTTATTTACAAACTTTAATATTAAATTTTCAATATGATAATGTTTAATTTAGGTAAGTATATTTTGAAGTTACATAATGTAAATGATCTTTGTTTGAAGGTGTGGATGTTAGTACTTACTTAATTATGAGGTTATAATAGACAATCGGGGGGAAATAGGAAAGATAGGGGCGGGGATGGGGGCGGATAAGATATCTCCTCTCTATTCCCCCATGAAGGGGCTGTAGAGGGTTGGGGTAAAAAGGACTGTGGGAGGGTAGGTGACATATCATTTTTCTCTCCTGGCAAGGAGAGCAACCCACCCTATTTATCCGGCCCTATCCACCCGACCTGACCCACCCGATACTTTCCACCCAAACCTCTACCCTACCCTTTCTCTCTGACTCTGTCTACCCTAACCATATCCAGGCCTAGAACTTTATTTTTACATGTTTTTGTTTAATATTTTACAATTTAATTTTGCAAGAGACATGCCCGAGTCAAAAAGTATTGAATAGATAATAATTTACTATTGTTTGAAAGAAATATTTTATTTTAACAAAGGTTATTTTTAGCATAAATATACTTTCTAATTTATGCAAAAAAAAAAATACTAGATTCAGATTAAATTCTCAATACAAATTCTCATATTGTACAAAGCACAATAATGTATACTTAATACATTATTGTGCTTTGTACAATATTTTCCATATAAGAAATCGCATCGCAGACACTTAATATACGTAAAGATGTCAGAACAATCTATAATGTATGTGATTGTAGTCATTAAAGTGGGAGAAATTACAATAATGTAATATATTTATCAGGAAAATACATAAACTAGAAAGAAATAGAATTTGGAATATTTTAATATTCTGACATTATTTTTGTATGGAGCTCTTTGACCGGGCGCCATTTCCACCCACCCGACAGATCTGCGCAGTATTCCTAGTAGTCCTCCTCCCCATCCCGCATCCCCCGTCACCAGCCCGGGCGTCGCATCTCCCCTTTTTCTCCCGATACGAGATCAATAAACGGCAGTAAATTATTGCGTTGCATTGCATATAAGTTGCGTATAAGTTGAAGAACTGATGCGCTTTGCAAATGGGCATAGAGTACGGTTGAATTTCAATAACCTACAGTCTACAATCCAGTTCAATTTCAGGAGCTAATTAAAATTTTAGACCAACATAGTAAAATAGAAGCGTTGAATCTGTTTCTAAACAATTGCAATTTTTCAAACAACTGCGTATTATTTACTCAAATGCGGTGAAGCCATAAAGGAGGGTTATGTGTTTGACTTGTATGTAGGTATGTATCTAATACCTTTAAACGAGCAATTCTTACATATAATCTGAATCTCGGAATCTCGCTCCAACGATTTACGAACGTAAGGGCTTTCGGGGATGATAAATCGATCTAGCTAGGTTTCGTTACCAAAAAACACAATTTAGAAAATAAAATACAGGCATCCAGGTACTATCTAAAATAGGTATTCATCCAGTCAAAAATGTATGATTTGAAAAAGAAAAGTAAGATTTTTAATGAAGCGGGACTTATTCCACTTTTTTATTTATTCGCCGGCTGGGAGCGGCGGGAGTAATCAATACCTAACTGGTAACTGCGACTTGGACATGCGCCTTGCACATGCGTCTAGGGTGCCTAGATATAAACCCTCACTATTGATTATATCAGGTTGCCTGCGGCTGGCATTTTAGTAAGCTACCGCTAGGAAGTTGGACGGTTGTTGACAATGGCTTTGATTGACCTTATTGCATCAAATATTGTGCTAATATTTTTATTGTTCATGATATACGTACTCCTCAGAATACTTTGGGTGACAAGGCACTAATAGGCAGTTTTGTTTTATTCTTGGGACATACCTAGTTAAGACAGTGATGGATCCTAAATATACGTTGGTAAATAAATAGTGCAGTGTAAATGACTTTAAAATAAGCTTGATTTGGATTGCCTAATTTGGTGAGTGTAAAATATTTAATCATTAAGAATGTTGAGTTTACTTTGAATTTGATAACAGTTTAGTTTACAATGTTTGCAGGCATTCTGGTACGTACTTACTTAGCACGAGTTAGTGGGTGGAATACGTGTTACTTTATGTTTTAGACAATCGGGGGAAATAGGAAATATAGGGGTGAGGATGGGGGGTAAATGAAACACCCTCTCTCGTTTCCACCCCCATGAAGGGGCATCCCCTTGTATGGGGATATAGGGGATGTAAAGGGTGGGTATAAGAGGGGGGGGGGAGGTAGACTACGTCTCTAACTAGGTATTCTACACCCGGCCCTTTCCACAAAAACCTGTCTACATGTCCCTCCCGCCCAACCCTCTCATTCCAACAAATAATAGGTACCTAAAATAATTTAGTATTAGACTTAAAATAATTTAATATTTTAATATTAAATATGAAATTTCATCTTTAACGTTTAATTTTCTATTGATTGCCATAATACTTCATTATTATGTGGTCGTTATGTAATCTATACTGTTTGGTAAATATTATCTAGGTATCTATACTAATAATATCTACACTAATAGGTAATAAAGTTGAAGAGTTTGTTTGTTTGAACGCGCTATCTCTGGAGTTACTGCTATATTATCCCCGAAGGTTATAGGCTAATTTTTATCCCGGGAACGCGAATGAAACCGTGGGGAACAGCTAGTTTGTTGTAACCGGACAGCCATTTCTACCTCACCGCCTCCTTCCACGATCCAACCTGCGCAATGCAGTTGCACACCCTTATTGATTTTATGTGACCAAACCACCCACCCTGCCTCTGCCACTCTGGAATAAACAGAGGTTGCAATTTATTAGACTCAGTTGCCGTGTGGACATCGCGGATCAAATTGCTCTTGATACAATGCCTCTGAGTGAAATTTTTAGTGATGTGTTTTATTTAAATTTATTTGTAACGATATTTTTTATTATTTTTGCCCCGTTATGATCCGGAAATGAGACGTGCCTGAGACGTTTAGTGCAGTGCAATAACAAGACTTTCGATTATCTTAATGTAATTAATGACAACTATATTTCAGTGAGTACCTATTGATAGTAGATACCTACTAGTGATTTTATTCGTATAAGTATATTGAGGGGCTGAGAAACTAATAATTCCACAAGTCTTCTGTAGAGAGTTTTCTGTATTTTGCTTTGATAACCGAAAATGTACTCGCATTTGACTTCATTCAAATTTGATATTACTTGCATAATAATAATAGGGGTGATGACTAAAAAAATCTAATTAGTCCGACCGTAGATTACCAAAAAATATTGGACACATGTTTTTTCTTTATTTCCTAAAACAAATTTAACGAAGATGCACAAACAACAAATTTAACGAAATTTTAATGCACTGTGCATTAAAATTTCGCGTAACGTCACGTTTTAGTACACTTTTTACAAAGTCGTGACGTCACAAGCCCCCACGCCTGATCTTTGATGCGACTTATCTTTGAAATTTTTTATTGATTTGATAAAATAAAAAATACGTATCCAATATTTTTTGATAACCTAACTGACGGACTAAACAGAATTAATTATTTTTTACCCAGTCATCATCCCTATTGGAACAATCTTAACAGTACTTCATTTTTTTAAAACTATTTTTATTTGCAATACAATATGGGGTCGCCCTTACCTTAATTTTATATACCTGTTACTAAGGATCGCCCGGGCAGTGGTAGGTAATCGATTGGTTGGATGACTAGCTACCTTTGTCAAATAAAAATGCGCTTTACGCCGGCAATAGGAAGGCGTATCGTATAAAAAGGATAGCGTTCTATTTTATCTACCGGGTGTGGGTGAAGCAGAAACGTAGAAAGGGACGCGGCTTTGGAAGGGGGTTGGGAGGGTGAAAGGGAGAAGAGGAAGTACCTTCGACCAACATGGCCGATGCATTTGTAGGTACCTGCGCGGGGATCTAGTCTGTTAATTTTATTTAGCCACCCCTAGGGAAGTAGCATTTGATTTAGTAGTATATTGGTGCCGATTCTGTTGTTTACGAACTAAAATAAATTTAATCTCCCTATATCTCTTTCTAATAGTAAATATAAGAAAGGGATGCCAGATATTTTAGTCCTGTCAGTTTAATCCAATCACACATTTCAACGTGAATTTAAGCGCGATCTTTATTGGTCACGACTATTTACCCGTACATTACGACGGCATGGATTAAACTGACAGCATTAAAAATGTTCTATCTTTTTTCAATATGGTTAACATGAAAGAGAGGTGACTTGTCTAATTTTAGTTAAGTTCGTGAACAACAGAATCGGCACCATTATTTACTTTATGGTAGCAGAGTACCTACTTTTTACAAAATAAAATGCGCCTTGCACCTGCAATGGGTGGGGTACATAAATACCTATTAGGTATAATTTGCCCAGCTCTATTGATTTTCTTTATCTATTGATTGCGTTACATGTAGGTATAAAAATTACCTATGTATACACCTACCTGACCCTCTCCACCCCACCCAAAAAATTACACAATTTACAATCTTGTTTTGCACATAAAATGATTTTGCATTGGATGCCTGAATTTTAAAAAAATATTAACTTATACTGCCGTCGTTATGTAAATCTGTCTGGTATTATATTGTATCTATGCTAATAGCGTAAGAATTTATTTGTTTGAACGCGACAATCTCTGGAACTACCATTCGGCTACCACCCTCATATCGAAAATATTTCGCCGAGCACCTTCCGGTGTGTTCCGAGAGCTGCACTTGAGAGCCAGTTCCCTTCTAGGCTTTGTGTATTTACCACATCATGACTGACCACGGTGAGATTGTGGTCAAACACAGTCCTATAGGTACATAGTAAAAAAAAACCCGGACATCTACGTATTTATTTCTATCTATTTAAGTAGGTACTATTTTGTTTATAAGAATATGTTTTTAATAGACTATAGGTATTTAGAAATGTAAGGTTTGTTAATGTTTTTAATTCCATTGGAAAATAATATAAGTACAAACAGTATTTACAAACGAAATAAGGTATTTTTGTGTAGAATATTAGGTGGGGGCAGATAGGATTTTTGTCCCATCCGACCACATACAAATTGCAAGGGGGTGGATGGGCTTGAATTTATTTTGGATTCCCATCGGACTCCACATGGGTCCATCCTACCCTACCGCCTTCTCGACGCGGCGGCGCCGCGGCGCTACTGCCGTGTCCTCTCTCCTCTTCTCACTCCTCTCACAATGCAGTTGCATCCTCGTTTATTGATTTTATATTTACAGTATGTATTTTATAAAACATACCTAGCGTTCGTCACTTGATTGGTACTACCTTTGTCTAAAGAATATGCATATTGCACCAGCATGGCCGTACCGGGTGTGGGAGAATCAGAAACGAGGATGGGGAATGGGTTAGGAGGTTTAGGGGGTGAAAGAGGAAGTACCTTTGCGTTCCAGAAAAATATGGCCGATCCAAAAGCTTTCGCCTTATTGATTCAATATAGGACCTCAGGTTTTAGCGAAATTGTATACTTAAATAATTAAAAAACAATAAAACAATAGGTACTCTATATGTATTATTATCTTGCAGTAGGTAGGTATCTGTCGAACGCATCAAGCGGGCTCAGGGGACGCGCGGACGGGGACGGGGACGATTTTACCGATTGCGCGCAAATTGTTGCACATGCGCGCCGCGTTGCATTGGCTAGACATGAGCCCGCTGCATTGATTTTACCAGGCCGGCCGGGCACCCCTTCCGCCCATCGCTGCCCGGATTGGATGCAAGCGGTTGAAACTGATTGCGTCAGTAACTGTTGGCATCTCAAACTCATCGCGTGATATCTTAAGCGCGTCGCGTCATGGATTCAGTAAACATGTGTGAGATTATACTCTACTTTATAGTGTCTGTGTATGCCATATTATTTTGTACCCTACTCGTTTTCATTGAAAATAAAATAATTGATGTTCTGGCAAGGCAATTGGAACATGATGACTTTCAATTTAGTTTATTCGAATAAAAGAACTTTGAAAGATGTAAAATATGGATTATTTTTATTGGGTGAGTAAGTTATACCTACCTAACTTTTAAAATATTATTGAGTAGATTCAATATTTTAGTTGCACAGTAACGGATGATTAGAATTATACATGGTTAGGTACATAAGACAGTTACATAAGAATAATAAGCATTCGGGTATCGAATATCATAGATTGTTATATATGCTATGTAAATGACGAGTCGAGGGACTAAGATGGCCACTGTATGCTGCAATTGCAGATCTGCGCAGTTTATATTATATATGTATAGACTTTTACCCCTCGCGCACCCACCGCGGCTCACCCGGACGCTGCGTCTCCCCTTTTCCACCCTATCGGAGGTGATCGATCGGCGACAGGGAAATAATGCGTTGCAAATAAAAAATAGGATGCAATTTGAACATAATAACAATAACAAACTGATTCAAACTGAATACTGTAATTGCATTAATTATAAAGAAAAGATCCACAAAAAAAAGAAGAGTTGCTGAGTTTCTTGCCGGAGTCTTCTCAGTTTAAGTGTATTCCGAACCGGTAGTAGAGTCTAAAAATTGAAACTGTTGACATTCATAAGTGCCTTATTAGGGCTTAACTGAATAAATGAGTTTTGATCTTGATTTTTATTCCGTCTACTTACCTAATTGCCCTACCACCTTATCCTGAATGTGATTAGTTAAGAGTATCAGGGTAGTTTTGCATTATAATTTGGCCACTGGATGCTGCAATTGCAGAGCTGCGCAGTTAATATTATCTATGCATAGACTTTTACCCCTCGAGCACCCACCGCGGCTCACCCGGACGCTGCGTCTCCCCTTTTCCACCCTATCGGAGGTGATCGATCGGCGACAGGGAAATAATGCGTTGCAAATAAAGAATAGGATGCGCTTTGAACATGCGCATATAACAAATTGATTTCGTCTACTTAATTACCCTACCACCTCTTGTGTACACTACCATCCTAAATGTGCTGCTTAGTTCAGAATATCAGGGTAGTTTCTCAGCATAATTTGCTTATTAAAAAGTTTGTCAACGTTTTTTTGGGGTCATCAATAACTGATAGCTGCGACTTCGACATGCATTTTGCACTTTTATTCAATTGCATCTAAGGTACTTATATATCTATAAGATTATATAGATAAGGACACGTTTTAAAACTTTTTTATAATATGATTTGAAGAATTAAAAAAGAAAGTGGTGTTAAATTATTTAGTTCTCTAGTTTTTAAACATTGGTTATCTCCTAGAAAAGTCACCCAGCTAGACCGATGCGAACGTAATACCTATAGAATGATAGTTATTAATTATTTAGAAGTCACGGGTATAATCGCTCTATACCTATGAATAAAAAAAATAGATGCAATACCTTTGTGACATATTTTGTAATGTGCCCCGTTTGAATTTAAATTCGATTTGGATGTTTATTTATAAGCCATTTGAAGTTTTCTTTCATATTAAATTCCTACTAATATTATAAATGCGAAAGTTTGAGAGTATGTATGTATGTTTGTTGCTCTTTCACGTAAAAACTACTGAACGGATTTGGATGAAACTTGGCACATAGATAAATCATACCCTGGAATAACATATAGGCTACTTTTTATCCAGGAAATGAGATACCTCGGGAACGCGGGACGGAAGCTAGTATTTACATAATTGATATGAGCAATTTTATCTTGTAGATATAGCTGAGGGGAAAAAGGAGAGGGAATTTAGAGGTGGGAGGGTAAGGGAGTAGAGTGGCTGTACTTTTCAATACCGCTCAAATAATAGCGATACACTTGTACTTGCGCGGGATAACCAGACGTAATTAGCTTCGCTGTATCGATCCCATGATAGAAGCGACGACATAACACCCATAAAAGCCACCCCGCCGCCCCACCCTAGCCCAGGCGTAGGTAACCAACCTGTAGTGAGATATTGCGGCAGTTAACATTCGTATTCCACCTATGATACAATGGCTCTAGACGATTTTATTTTGCCTTTTCTCATAATCGCGATGATAGTTTTCATTTTAATATTCAAATTTTCTATTTGGTTAAGCCACAATGACTTTGTTGAAAAAAGCAGTGTAGCATAATTTGATTTCTTTAAAATGTGTTTGATTTGGATAATTTGCATTGGGTAAGTGTTTATGCCTGTTTTAAATCGCTAGCGGTAATGCTCGGTTGCGAACGATACTCCCTGTATTGTATCGTAACTTAGTCACATGAAAATGTGTCTTCCATCTGCGTTCAGTGGAGTACGTAGATAAAACCTGCAAAAATATATTGATTTTATCTTTCTATTGCGTTAAATGTTATTGCGTGTCGTAAATGAATTATGCATCTACTATAGACAATGGGAGGGAGTGTGGAACGATCGAAAAGCGAGGGGTTAAAGGAGAAAAGAGCTTACCAGACATGCGCGATGCATTTGTAAATGCGTAGGTATCTATAGGTATCCATTGTCCTTGTGCTTCGGTTTTTATTATCATTTTTACTTTTTACTTTATTAGGACTTAGGTTCTGATTGAAAATCAGTTGGCATTTTTAGGGTTTCGATTCGCAAAAGGAAAAAAATAGAACCCTTTTAAGATCAATTGGTTATCCGCTGTCTGTTTGTCCGTATGTCTATTTCTCTGTCTACATATCCGTGTATCACGACCCTTTTTCTCAGGTATCAAGTGGAAATTAATATCAAATAATAAGTCCTTAAAATTCAAGCGTCTACGCAATAAAAACATAACCAGGGTCATTTATTTTGCATAATTTTAACTGCAGATTTTAACAAAATTTTCTGCAACTTATAACTAAGACTTTTTTGACGATTATGATAAGATTTAAGATATAGGATTATTATAATAAAATATGTATTTGACTGACTTTTGAAAAAGATTGCTCGATTTTTGGTTATTAGATAAGTACAGCACTTCAATTTAGTTAGGATACCAAGCATCACCTAGATTTAAATTAAACATTCGAAAGATTTTGAAATTTAATGTCATAATAATAATTTGCCATTTCTGAAGAAATCCCATTGCAGGCTTTTTAACGTTATAGGTAAAAAGATGGCAAAACCGCTTTTGATTGCTAATTACAATATTTGACAGACCATACAAATTGAATTTGGAACACAAATGGGATGCAAGAACAGGAACGACGCAAGCAACATATTGCACATGCGCGTTGCATTTGCAAGACATCATCCCGCTGCATTGATTTTATTTACCAGGCCGGCTGGGCGGGTGCCGGGCACCCGCCCGAGTTTCCGCCCGCCCCACCAAACTCCCTGATTGGATGAATGCAATTTAATGAAAATTTAGGCGTCAGTCAGTTAACGTTCGCATCACACGCCAGTCGCGTGACATTTTAACCTCATCGCGCCATACGTTGGGATTCAGTAAATATGTGGGAGCTTGCACTAATTAGCTTTATGGTGCTTGTATATATCGTGCTATTATTTCATTTTATCGTTATATTAGAAAGATATTTTTTTGCTTATGTGGCTAGGCGATTTAGGTAAAAAGTGCAGTTTATCAATCTTAATTACCGCAAATTTAAGTTACTTAATGACTTTTTATTTAATTTAATGGATACATTGATAGGAATCTGAAAGGAGTTAAATTGGGTGAGTTTAATAGTCTAAATGAAATATTATGATGTCGATTCAATAATTAGAGTTATTTATTTGTCAAATAATTTTATCTTCCCGTAGTCAATGACGGGTTGAGTTAAAAGAGCAATGCCCACGGAACCATGCCCAGATAGAACAATATAAAAATGTAAAAGTGTTTATTGCTTCCCAAACTATTTTGGGCAAAAGACCCCTTTTCCTAAATAATATCTCAGAATTCTCAGACCCCCATAACCAAATAACTTTAAAAATTCTATATGTAGTTTTTTTTAGACTTTGATAAAGATAAATCTTATTAGAAATCCGCCACGTAATTACCGAAAATAGTAGCAGCTACTTTCTTAACGTCAAATACAGTTAACGTTGAAAACTGCTATTACATGATTATGCTATAAAACTTTATTCTATAAATATACAATATTTACAATTATTTACAACAAATATACAAACTATATATAAAAAATTTCCTCGAGGCGGCCGCTGCTGCCAATCAACGGCAAGGTTCCCAGAAGGCTGGCAGCGTTCCCTCTTTGTATGGCCAAGCTAACGCGTTGGCGGAAAAAGCTCCCCGCCCGCCGGTCCCCTGTGACCTCAATTAATTTTGAAGATAATGTTCGAGAAAATCGGCGAGCCTCGGACTCGACCGCAAAAGGCAAAACTAATTAATTTGGGCCAATAGAAGCGTATTTTTTGGATTTAGAATTTTCCGCACCAGCTGCAGCCGCTCCTGCAACTCTACATGTCGCTGGCAAGTGAGATACAGATACAGATCTGTATTATGCTATTGATTTTTATAGCTATTATATTACCTAGCTGAGATGCAACCCACCTTTGTATCAAAATTAGCATCTCCACGGATTTTTAAACAATGTCTTTGCCTTCTAGGTAAGTATATCCAAGGCACAGTAATTAAAACATCTTTGATGTTCCAGTAAACGAACTAATAAAAAAATCGTTCTTGTTTCAAATCCGGCGTAATCGTTAGTTGCAAGGTATAAAGCTCGTGTTGAAAAGCAAAAGTTGTTAAAGAAATCCAAAACATATAAAATCGCTTTATAGCTCGTGAATGCGTCACCATAAAATGGAGAAAAGAACAGTTTATTTATTTAAAAATGTCAAGAGTGTTGCCTATTCTCTGTTTGCTGCAATTGCAGATGTGCATAGATTACATTGCAGTTTTAATATTTTCTCCGTCGGAAATCTTTTGTGTATTGAAATCTTTATTTGCAAATAGATACAGCTATTACATACAGATTTAATGTAGATACAGTCCTTTGTTCAGTTTACCTTTGGTAAACTGAACAAAGGACTGTATCTGTCGACTCATCAAGCGGGCTCAGGGGACGGGGAAGTTGTTACCGATTGCGCGCAACCTGTTGCACATGCGCGCCGCGTTGCATTGGCTAGACGGACATGAGCCCGCTGCATTGATTTACCAGGCCGGCCCGGGCAGTAGGTACCGCCCGGATTTATTGCAAGTAAGCGGTTGAAAATCAGTAACCGTGGGGATGTCACGCGCGTATGTACGTTAGATGGTACGTTACGTACATTTTCGGTTATCATGTGTCAGTGCGAGATTATAGTCTTCTTTATTGTGCTTTTATTTTTCATGGTAATATTTTACATTGCCATTTTAGTGGAAAGTAAAATGTTTATTTATCTGGCTAGACAAATGTAGTTTATTCTAGTCCCGTTTATATATATGACTAGGTACGTAACACCTGGAAATCAGACTTCAATGTAGTCGAAGCTTGTGAGTTACATTTAATAGTGCTGTTTGTCAATCTTTGTTTGGTGCAAAAATTATGGACCACGTGATGATTCGATATAGTATAATGGATTAATTAATAATGCTACTGAAAAGAGTAAAATTTGGATAATTTCTATTGGGTGAGTATGATATACGATTCAATATTTTTGTTGCACAATAACGGAATATTCGAATTATTCATGGACAGAATAAAGAAAGAATGAAAAATATTTTCTTTTTTGCGCGCCATCCGACACAAATAGCCTAAAAGAAAAACAAAAAACAGAGTTGAAAAATAAAAATAAACTAAGAAAAAATAAAATTAAATTCCTAGAAAATAAAACAATGTGACTTGACACTGACTGAAATATCTTACGTACCTACTTTAAAGGATTTGGTAGCTTATCTATCTATCTATACTAATAATAAAGCTGAAGAGTTTGTTTGTTTGTTTGTTTGTTTGTTTGAACGCGCTAATCTCTGGATCTGCCAGTGGGATATGGAAAAACCTTTTTGCAATTGAAAGCCCATTTATTAACGAAGGTTATAGGCTATAGAACATCACGCTACGACCCTCAGGAGCTGAGCAATGATAAAAAGAACGTTAAGCGGGAGCATGTATAACATGGGTGAGCGATGCGACGCGGTTGTCAATGGATGACAGCGGTCGCCTAGGTAACAGTTTTTGTTATTTTTAACTGTCATCAAGACGAGGTTATCAATTCGTCGGAATCTTTTTTTATGTATGTTCCTCGATTATTCTAATATGCCTGACCCGATTTGGAAACTATACATACAGGTGTTCACATGGTCACCAAGTCAGGGTCTGGTGATGGGATCTTGAAGAAATCGAGGGAACTCTTCAAATTTTATAGGCACTAACAATGTTTTTCATATATTTTCTAAAACTATTCAGATATTTGCGTCTGGTAGTCGTCACATGTTGCTGAGCTGATGATGGAAGGTACAACTCCTTAACGGGTAGGAGTTAGGGGATAAATCTTTAAATATTATAGGAACGATGATGGAAAGTACAACGCTAATATGCTTATCCTAGGTCAGTGACTTTGAGAGTCATTGATTACACATAAGAAACTAAAAAATTAAAAATAAAATACTTTTAACAAAAAAAAACCACAAAGGCACTAATAATTATAAAATAACTATGTAAGAACTCTAATCTGATAGTTTTGAAGTTAACGAAATTTGCCATTGCTGTTGAATCATCAGATATTTATTGCTGCTACACTACACTATTGACAGGTAGAAGGACGGCTCATTTCACTTCTAAACAGACCCTTACGGTATTTCTTGAAAAAGACAGCGTACGCTCTATACGTAAAAATGGACCATTGGGCAAGGTTTTACAAGATGCAAACCTAATAATGAACGGCGAGTACATCTCACACCTTCGCTTTGCCGATGACATCGTCATAATGGCAGAGACGCTGGACCAACTAAACCAGATGCTGCACAGCCTAAATGGAGCCTCTCGGCGGGTTGGCCTTGGCATGAATTTGGACAAGACGAAAGTCATGTACAATTCACACGTCTTGCCGAGTCCAATCCGCATCGAAGGGTCGCTTCTCGAAGTTGTTAAGGAGTATGTCTACCTAGGGCAAGTCATCCAGCTCGGTAGACACAACTTTGACAGAGAAGCCGACAGAAGGATCCAGTTAGGTTGGGCAGCGTTTGGAAAACTTCGTCAAATCTTTTCGTCCACCATCCCGCAATGTTTGAAGACTAAGGTTTTCAACCAGTGCGTCCTGCCCGTTATGACATACGGTGCCGAAACGTGGACACTGACAGTCGGGCTGGTCCACAAATTCAAGGTCGCTCAGCGCGCTATGGAGCGGGCTATGCTCGGAGTTTCTCTGATGGATAAAATCAGAAATGAAGTTATCCGGAACAGAACCGGAGTAACCGACGTAGCCTGCAGAGTAAGCAAACTGAAGTGGCAGTGGGCTGGTCATGTTTGTCGAAGGACTGATGGCCGTTGGAGCAGACGAGTCCTGGAGTGGAGACCACGCACCGGCAAGCGTAGTGTGGGGCGCCCCCCAGCTAGGTGGACCGACGACCTAAAGAAGACGGTTGGGGCAGACTGGATGCGGAAAGCGGAGGACAGGGTGTTGTGGCGCAGCCTGGGAGAGGCCTATGTCCAGCAGTGGACTGCGATAGGCTGAATTGATTGATTGATTGAAACCTAATAATAAGGGATGAGTGCACATGACTCATAGAGCTCATCTAGAGGCTTTAGATAGAACTCTCAGAATTATAAAATGCACAAATAGCCATGGGTGGAATAACTTTGATGTTTTCTGGTGATTTCAGATAAACGTTGCCTGTTAGGGAAACTAGAGCAGATATTATTAAATCTTGCTTAAAATCTTCCTCATTATGAAAGTCTGTTGAATTATTGAAACTGTATACCAAAATGAGGAGTCACTTGGGTAGAGGAAGCACAGATTTCCCAATAAATGGGATGGGAAAGTAGGTACCTGAATCAGATAAAAAAATAGCTATTGACAAAGACCTTGGTAAAATCGTGACCAACATTGAAGACCTGATCTGTAGAGTATATCCGGATATAGCCAATATCGACCAAAAAAAACATTAATGGATGTGTGAGAGGGCAATTTAATTTAATTAGCTGCCAGAAATATAAGCGTGGACGCCATCAACGACAAAATAATGGCTAAACTACCAGCCGACAGCGTAGTTTTCGAATCGGACCAGTAACTCCGGAGATTCGCGCGTTCAAACAAACAAACAAACTTTTCAGCTTTATTATTTAATGCTAAATAGCTTTCCACTCGCGATGCCACCCGCGATCAGTCAGTCAATTAACCAACTTCAAGCGGAGGTTATCAATTCGTTGAAATCTTTTTTTTTGTATGTTCCCCGAATACTCGAACGCCTGGACCGATTAGGAAAATTATTTTTTGTTTGAAAGGATATACTTCACAAGTAGTCCCATGATCACCAAGTCAGGATCTGATGATAGGATCCTAGACAAATCGAGGGAACTCTTCAAATTTTATAGGCACATACAATGTTTTTCATAAACTTTTCAGCTTTAATATAGAATGCTAAATAGCTTTCCACCCGCGATATCACACGCGATATCACCCGCGATCAGTCAGTCAGTCAATTAACCAACTTCAAGCGGAGGTTATGAATCCGTCGGAATCATTTTTTTTGTATGTTCCCCGAATACTCGAACGCCTGGACCGATTTGGAAAAATATTTTTTGTTTGAAAGGGTATACTTCACAAGTAGTCCCATGGTCACCAAGTCAGGATCTGATGATAGGATCCTGGACAAATCGAGGGAACTCTTTAAATTTTATAGGCACTTACAATGTTTTTCATCATACTTTCTAAAGCTATTCAGATATTTGCGTCTGGCAGTCATCATCTTATGTTGCTGAGCTGATGATGGAAGGTACAACTCCTTAATGGTTAGGAGTTAGGGGATAATTCTTTAAATGTTATAGGAACGATGATGGAAACTACAACGCTAATACGCTTATCCTAGGTCAGTGACCTTGAGAGTCATTGATTACACATAAGAAATTCAAAATTGAAAAATAAAAACTTACTTAAAGCAGAAAATAACTATTTAGGAACTCTAATATGATAGTTTTGAATTAAGCGAAATAAATCTGCGGTACCATGATATCGGTTCTAATTTTTGTTAAAAGTTTTATATATTTAGATTGGCTATTGGACGCTGATCAGTGTTATTATCACCATCGGCATCAGCGTAGGCATCAAAGTGACCATAAGAAAGATCTTGGGAAAAACGCAACCTTTTGATGGGTTGGTCTTCTGTACCAAATTTGGCATACTGGTTTCCATTTCGATATACTTCAAATACAAATGGGTATATTTGACCGGCTGCAACTAACTCGCAGAAATGTAGAGTGTTGTAACATCTAATTTATACTTTTCTTTTGTCCCATGATTGTTGCCAAGACGGTTATGAGACATAACAGCAAATTCATCCCAATTGTTCGTCATATGCATTGCATTGCACCAAGCTTTTATGTGAGTTCAAAAGCAGTATTGATATCAACTTCGATGCAAATCACCCCCATAATAACTTTCTACCCTTTTTTAACCCCGATAGGCGATGAGTTTCAATGAAATACAAAACACGTCTTCCATCAATTATCTTAAAGAATGTTTATGCAAAATTTGAAGTAGATTGGACCAAGGAATCACGTTGTTCAATACAAACTTTGTCCCAGTTTTTCAACCCCTAAGGATTTCGGAAGATCCTTTCTTATAGGATGCCTACTTCATACGAAGAACACACCCTCTAAATTTCAGGTTTCTAGGATCAGCGGTTTAGGCTATGCGTTGATCCGTCAGACAGTCATTCAGCACAATGCATGTTAAATAGATATTAGACCACCTAATTTATGTAATGGTAAAACCAGACTTCAAATAATTTTTTTTGATTTCTGTCATAGTAGCGATTGGTTTTGACTGAGCCAGCTGTTGGGCAAACAGTACTGATACCTCGCATTCCGATGATACCCACAGATTTACCATATAGATTTAAACGAATAGGTACAATTTCCTGTGAAATTACCTACCTATCGTCTGAAGTCAATATAAATAAAGCACAAGGACAAACTTTTAAGCATGTTGGAATATATTTAAGAGAAAACTGTTTTTCCCATGGACAATTATTATGTTGCCTTATCTAGATCAGGTTGCATAGGCTACTTTTTATTTGGAAACGCGGGTGGAACCGCGGGGGACAGCTAGTTTGAAATAAAGAAGATTATCGATAATCATAGAATTAGACCTGTTGGGCGTCGCCACCATTTAATACAGCTTTAATAGATTTCACTTTATAGTGGACAACCGTGTGACGGCATTTAGCTGCTTTTGTTTCTGGGAACTTATTTTGAAAATTTCATGTGGTGTCAAAACAAAATTAACTAAGTAGCTAGCCAGCTATCAGTGACCTCCGCCTCCGCTGTCAGATGGCCGACGCCCAACAGGTTATTTTTTTCTACGTGATAATTTACTTTACAGTTCCGATTTACGCAGTTTACATTATATATTTATAGACCCACTGCTCCCTTCGTACAGACGTAAGTACTTACACCCACCGCGGCTCGCCCGGGCGCAGTGTCTCCCCTTTTCCGCCCTATCGGGGGTGATCTATCAGCGACGGAATGATTGGGTTGTACCTACCTTTTCTAGAAGCGCTTTGTCGGTTTTTCGAACCCTCATAACTTGGTTTTGGATTATACCGAATAAACAAAATTCTCGATGATATGATGTTTATTTACTTACTACCTTATTGACTTACCTATTCAACATATAATTTTTCATTGCTCATAAACTTAAAATTTTATTGATTTGATATCTAAAAACCCCGATTTTAGCACTGACTAATTCACTCACTAACTGATGATCATTTCATTCGAAAAATAAAAGAAATAAAAGAAAATTCGTACGTTCTAGAAAGCTGAATTTTGGTATATAAGCTAGTATTAGTACACAAACAACAAAAAAACCTTGTCGGAATAGTGAAGTACATTACCATTTTGTTACGCAGACGGCCCGACGCGGCTCGGGTGGTGATGAATTATTTGGTAGTTTGCACTTTTGTTAAATAAAATGCGTTTTGCACCAGCAATTACTATTGATTTAATATACCTAGGTACTGGGTGTGGTGTGGGGAAAGCGGTAGCGAGAGAGGAAAGAGTATGAGAGCGTGAGGGAGAGGAGGGGGAGTACCTCTGCTGGTGGGCGATGCACTTGCACATGCGCGGGATACCTAGACATAATTAGCTCAGCTGTATCGATTCCATGTATTACCTACCAACACCGCGCCACCCCACTCCGGCCCTGGCGTAGGTGGCGATAGTGTGTTGTGAGTTATGGGCGTTAAGGCGTTAGTTACTGTTTGGACATCGTCGCGTACTGACATAAAAAATGTCTCGGTACGATTTCGTTGTATCTTTTGTTATTGTCTGGATATTTATGTCACTATCGCTTTTCAAAGTTTTATTTTTGCTGGCCCAGCGTAATTTCGGTTTGTATTGCATTGAAGAATAATGTGATGGTTTTCAAATTAGTCGATTACTGCAAAATCGGTGGAATTTTGATAATTTGGATTAGGTAAGTTTTTTAGACATCATATTTTTAAATTGTCGATTAGTAACACCTTTACCTACTTTACTGCATAAAATGCGTGTGACGGTAGAGGTCGAAATATTTGAGGGGTATGGAGTGAGGGAGAAAAATAAAAAAGAGTTCTTTGTTAACTTGACGAACATTTCCAATAATTTAGGTCTAACGAATTTAGGTCTGCTTTATTAACTCTACCACCCTGACGCTCCGGTCTTCAGCTGAACTTGTTTTCTGAGGTTCTCTGCAAAGCTTTGTATGCTTACCACCTTGGCTACACCTTAACTGACTCGCATAAATACAATTTTGTTTTGTTGACGGTAGAAATGAAATTGTATTTGACATATCCATTGGACATCACATTTTTTCAAAGAGCACTTTCACTCTCAGCTTAATTTAAAGCCCACGGCTCTAATTTGAACTGTTTTTAGACATGGTTCGATTCTATCCTCATTTACAGGGCAACGTGATGTAGCCATTTCCTTGATTTTGTATAGGTAGGCTAAGCCCAACCCGAGTGGTGGCGATTGATTTTACCATTATTAGACGAGAATGTGCCTTGCACCGGCAATGGATGGGCGTGCCTAGGTGTATTATTGACAGCAGGGCAAGGGAGGGCAGGGAGTTTAGGGGGTTGGGGGGGACCTTTACCCTTGCAACAGGCGCGGGGACGTAAGCTGCATTGATTTATGCACTCTCCCCTCTGCCGCGCCGCCTCCCCGCCCGGGCGTAGGTGACCGGTAGTTGGGTAGTTTAGTTATTACGGCAGTTACCGTCTCGTTAAACGTCGCGCGTCGAGACATATTTGAGACAATGCCTCTGAACGAGTTAATTTTGTCCTTTATTTTAATATCTATATTTATTCTAGTAATGATCTTCAAAACTCTAGTTTGGCTGTCTAAGCAATAATATTATTTAAGTTAGTTATGTTCTTGCCCGGTAATCATGAACAAACATTATAATGCGACTTTGGTGTAAAGTGTCGTTTATTAAAATTAATTTTGAATAAATATAATTTTCAATTATGAGTTAGGTGAGTACCTAAATACTAATATTTTTGCTATTGTTATATTTTTAAGATATAGAGGCGATTCTTTCATGTTTGTCTATAGACGGTGGTTAGAGATTAACACACGCGAACAGTTATATCCTCAAAAGCCTGTAAAGGTGTAATAATCATAACAAAATTTATTATTCTGACACCCATTGCAATACGACGCAGTGCCATAAATATTCAATTTTGTATAACCGGGCGATGCCACCTTGTTATAAGAATTGATGTCGATAGGTGCTACATATATTTACCACTTAGACATATGTATTGCATTTGCAGATGCGGCGAGATCAAAGAGTAGGTATATTTTTTATATAGAAGGAGGCGGAAAGCCATGCATAAATAGCTCCGCTGTTTTGTTTTTGTCTAGCTACCTGACAAATCTATCAACGTTTAGCAATGGATGAATCGGGCTAAAGTTTGGCATACAGATAGCTATTTTAAATGTAGGCATCCGTTTAGAAGGGATTTTTGAATTGAAGGGTAAATGAAGATCACGGGTAAAAGCGCGAGATGGAAAACTAGTCTCGGAATATGGCGTATCAGTTACTCGTGTAAATTCATCTATTTGTTAACTTTTGACTTTGATATGTTCAACATGATTTGATAACATAAAAATTAAAGTGTTCCCATAAATATTTATTGGACTTTACCTTTAATAAAAGGTTTTTGGAAATTTTCTTATAGTATATATAGTCTATCGATATTCATCACATATTTCTGACGAAATATCCCTTTGACTGGATGTTGCTTTGTTAGCTGCACTGCAAGTAATTGCATGTATAATTGACTTGAATAATTCATTTTAGCCATCTTGTACTCATGCCGATGCTCCTTACACTTTAAAATTATCTAAGTGTACTTACTACCGATAAGACCCAACCTGGCAGAGTCTACAATAGGCAAAGGTTAGTCGGGACTTCGCGTGGTGGGCGCTTTTAACGTACAGCAAAATCTTGAGCTCTAAATTGCACTATCTATCAGTTCTTCTGTCACCATGATTCTATATTATTCTCATTTGTATTGCAATGTGTGGTCGCCTTTACCTAGTATCTACATTTTATAATCCTGTTGCTAAAGTCGGTTCAGGCGGTGGTCTTCAATTAGATGGCAGTAATTTGTCAAATGAAATTGCGAAGTGCATCGGCAATGGGTGAACGTACCTACGTGTAATAAGGACAGCTCTATTGATTTTATGTAGGTACCTACTGGGTGTGGGATAAGTGGTAGCGAGGATGGTATGAGAGGGTGAGGGAGAGGAGTGGGTGCACTTCTCCTGATGGGCGATGCACTTGCACATGCGCGGGATACCTAGACGTAATTAGCTTTGCTGTATCGATTCCCTGTATTACCCTGCGCCGCCCCACTACTGCCCGGGCGTAGGTGGCCGATAGCGTGTGAGTTATGGGCGTTATGGCGCCAGTTACCGTTTGGACATCGTCGCGTACTGACATAAAAAATGTCTCGGTACGATTTCGTTGTATATTTAGTTACTGCCTGGATATTTATGTCACTATCGCTTTTCAAAGTGTTATTTTTGCTGGACCAGCGTAATTTCGGTCTGTATTGCATTTTAGAATAATGTGATGGTTTTCAAATTAGTTGATTACTGCATCAGTGGAATTTTGATAATTTGGATTAGGTAAGTTTTTTAGATGTAATATTTTTCAATTGTCGATTAGTAATAGGTACCTTTACCTACTTTATTGCATAAAAATGCGTCAAGCATCTGCAATGGGCGGGGTAACGTGGTTACCTGGATATAATTTGAAGTGTGTGACGGGAGTCGAAATATTTGAGGGGTATGCAGTGAGGGAGAAAATAAAAAGTTCTATGTTAACTTCTCGAACATTTCCGATGTATTTGCTATACCTACCTAAATACATAATTTAGGTCTGCTTTATTGACTCTACGTAGCCACCTAGATGCTCCGGTCTTCAGCTGAACTTGTGTTCTGAGGTTCTCTGCAAAGCTTTGTGTGCTACCTTGGCCACACCTTATCTGACTCGCATAAATTGAAGGATACAATTTTTTTAGGATATCGAGAACTAACTAGATATATCCTATGGTACTTTTGACGGTACAACGGCTCTGATTTGTACAATTTTTTAGGCAAGAGAGGGTGGACCTCTGCTGATGGGCGATGCACTTGCACATGCGCGAGATACCTAGACGTAATTAGGTTCGCTGTATCGATTCCCTGTATTGCACTGCGCCGCCCCACTATGGCCCGGGCATAGGTGGCCAATAGTGACATATTGCGCCAGTTACATAGATGGACATCGTCGTGCTGCCATAAAAATGGCTTTTGTTATTGTCTGGACATTTATTTCACTATCAGTTTTCAAAGTTTTATTCTGGCAAAAATGAAATATCTAATTGGAATATGTCCTACGTTTTGTGTATCGCCTCGCAGAAAGCCCTCTGTCTAAATTGTACTGTAAGTTCATTATTAGTCTTGGTTCGATTATATAAGCACCTAGTCTACTTACTTGCAGTGCAACGTGAGATTGCTCTTACCTCCATTTTGTTTAGGTACATATTGCTAAGCCCAACCCGAGTGGCGGCAATTGATTCGTTGGTATTACCGTATTACTTTGAAAATGCACTTTGCACCGGCCTAGGCGTGGTCCGTTAAATTTATCTACCGAATGTGGGAGAAGCAGAAGCAAGGGGGGCAGGGAGTTTAGGGGGTCGAGACGGTGAAGGAATGAAGAGGAAGTACCATTGCGATCGAGACAAATATGGCGGATGCACTTGCACAGGCGCGGGGACGTAGGCTGCATTGATTTATGCAGTCTCCCCGCCTCCTCGCCCGGGCGTAAATGACCGGTAGCCGATAGTTGGGTAGTTATTACGGCAGTTACCGTCTTGTCGGACTTTCAAATATATAACAACTAGCTGACCCGGCAGACGTTGTCCTGCCCTGAGAACAAAAATAAAAACTTGGACCTACCTACCTATCCCTACCTACCTCTACCTACCCCTACCTACCCCTACCTACTCCTACCTACTCCTACCTACCCCTAACTACCCCTACCTTTTTTTTTTTTTTTTTTTTTTTTTCGTGGGGAAATCCTCATAGGATACCCAGCCGCCCCGGGGGGAGCAACCAGGTTATGCCGGACTCGTACCGGCTAAAACCCCACGGTGGTCGCCATCTGCGCTGTAGAGGGGGGCGGGTTCTCGTACAGAACGCATACTCACTCCCCCTCCACGCGCGGCGCTAGATAGCCCGTCCCGGGGGAAGTGTGATACTTCCCCCCAGCACCCTCGCTGTGCTATCGCACGATGGATCGTGACCACGACGACCCATCGTCCTCCTTGGGATCGCTTCTGGACGCACAGGGCCCCCGCCCCGATTGCCCACGACCCCAAAGGTCCCCGATTAGTCGCCTTTTACGACAGGCAGGGGAACACCGTAGCTGTTATTCTGTCGTCTCCGGGCGGGATCGGCCCTCTCCCGATCCCGCTCAGCAGCCTCCTTCTGGACCATTACGGTCTCACAAAAGGAGGCTACGGCCCTCCACGCCGTATCCCCGCTAAGCATCGCCGACACGACTGCTGGCAGGGAAAGATTCCGTCCGATCTGATCGACCAGGATCCGCCTCTCCGGTTCCCACGCGGGGCACACCGCGAGAGTATGCGTAGCAGAATCCTGGTCGTTTCCACCGCAGTGGAAGCAAGCCGCCGTCGCTTCGCGTCCGATCTTACACAGATAATCACCGAAGCACCCGTGCCCGGTGAGTACCTGTGTGAGTCTGTAGGTGAGTCGTCCACCCAGTCGCTGCATCCAGGCCTCGAAGACCGGCAGGACTGCCCCGACGACGACAATGCGAATCCGGTCATAGACCCTCGCATCCATGTCCGCCAGAATATCTAGCGGCGGAAAGCGAGCCAGAACCGTTGCCGCCTCCATTGACACGGTCCGGTATCCTCGTACGATCCGTAGGGCCATCCTTCGCTGGACGCTGTAGACTTTCGTCCGACAGCGTCGGATGGCCAGCCTCTTCGCCCATACTGGCGCCCCGTACAGGGCTACGGATCGTATTACCCCCGCATAGAGGCGGCGAACTTCCTCCCTCGGTCCCCCGAGATTGGGCAGCAGTCTGTGCATGGCACCCGCTACCCTCTCGATCCGGGGGACTAGGCGATCAAAGTGTTCCTCGAAACCCCAGCGACTGTCCAGGGTGAGGCCTAGGTACTTCATATACCGCCCCACCCCGATTTCCGACTCACCCACACGGACGCGCGAGTCCGGTGGCTCCCTGCTCCTAGGCAGTTTGTGGAACCATAGCGCCTCGGTCTTGTGAGGCGCTATCTCCAGACCCAACTCGCAGATTTTAGCAACGACGGCTTCCACCCCAAGCTCGGCGAGCTGTTTGGTCCCCTCGAAGGTATCCCCACTGGCGACCACCAACGTGTCGTCTGCATAGCAAACGAGATTTACGCCAGCAGGGAGGTCGACACGCAGAACCGCATCGTACGCAAGATTCCACAATAAAGGGCCCAACACCGACCCCTGTGGAACCCCACGCGTTATCTCCCTCCGGATTCTCCTACCGTCTTGGTCCATGTACAAGATGTACCTGTCGCGCAAGTAGTCCCCGATCACGCCTTGCAGGTATGGGGGCACCTGATGATATAATAGTGCCCCCCTGATTGCGTCCCAGGGCAGAGAGTTAAAGGCGTTGACAATGTCAAGGCTTATTGCCAACGCCACTCCACCCCGGGACACCACCTGCTCCGACAGGGAACGGACGCGCAAGACCGCGTCTATAGTCGAACGTCCCTGCCGGAAGCCAAACTGGCTATCGGCCAGGTCGGGACCGACGCACGACAGATGCCCGCTGAGACGAGCGGCCAGTATTCTTTCGAACAGCTTACCAACCTCGTCCAACAGGCATATGGGACGGTACGCAGAGGGAGAATCCGCGGGTCTGCCTTCTTTCTTCAAGAGGACCAAACTTGCCTCCTTCCAGGCCATGGGGAACGTGGCATAGCGGAAGCAGCTGTTAAACAACTGCCTCAGCCTGTCCCCCAGGGCAGCCAGACTCAACACCCACACCCGACCCGGTACACCGTCAGGTCCTGGTGCAGTGTTACGGGCTTTCAAGCGGCCAACGGCTCGATCTAGCTCCTGTACGGTCACCCCCATATCATCATGCCACTCCCATGACGATGGGGGGTGGACTGAGGGACCCGATCGTCCCGCCGGGAAGAGGGTGTTGACCACTCGTCCCAGCAGGTCTGGATCTAGGGTTTCCGTCAGGGGGGGCACCCATGGCCTGAGTTTACCCAGAACCATCTTATAAGGGCGCCCCCACGGATCCTGATTAAGTCCCTCCAGGAGCTCATCCCAGCACCGTTTCTTAGCGTCTGAGATGGCGATCTGCATTGCAACCGTAGCCGCTCGATACTCCGTGTAGAGACTGGCTGTCTCCTCGGCAGTAGCTCGCCTTCTTCTCCGGGTTCTAGTGTACAGGCGTCGGCTCCGTAAGCAAACCGCGCGAATTTGCACGATTTCTGCCGACCACCAATACACTGCCCGGTACTTGGGGCGACTGGATCGCGGCATAGATGCTTCACAAATTTGCGTCATCGTGCCGCGGAACCAGTTCGCTTCTCTTTCCGGATCGGACGGAATCTCGTCGGCGTTTTCCGGCCACGCCGCGATATTGGCGGCGGCTTTGACCATATCTTGATCTAGCCGCTTGAGACACCAACGTCGCGAAGGGTTGCCTTCATGGCGGCTGGCATTAGTGACGGGACGGCGAAATGCCACATCCATGAAGATGTGGCGGTGGTCAGATAGGGTGACCACCTCCTCTGCGACTCGCCATCCCGACAGCATGCGCATGGCAGCAGGAGTCGCCCATGTAAGATCCACGATCGACTCCCCCTGCCACCGCACGCAAGTACTCACGGACCCCCGATTAACTAATCGGAAGTCTAGACCAGCCGCCCACTCCTGAACGGTCTCTCCCTTTGGACTGTCTCTGGGGTTCCCCCACGCCCTTGAGTGGGCATTGAAGTCCCCCAGGACAATCAGTGGACGAGATGGGCATCTGCGGACGCAGTCAGCCACCTCGTCCAGGTACACCTCGTAGTCGGCAAGGGACCTATTGGGAGAGACATAACAACCCACGATGGCCAGGGTGCCCCATTGCACTGCAACGAAGCCCTGCCCTCTGCTCAAAAGAGCGCAGGGTGGAGCATCCTCTCCGCCCCCCCAGTACATGGCGACGGAGCCCAAGTCGTCACCGAACCAGCGAGGATGGTCGGGGACGCTATGGGGCTCCGCTACGACTGCCAAGGCAATCTGCCGCTCCGCAATGGTTTGCATAAGCAGATGCTGAGCATTGCGGCAGTGGTTGAGATTGCCCTGTAGGATACGTTGTGAGGGCGAGAACGTTAGGCCTCGTCAACAACCTCCATTTCCGGGCCAGAGCCCGGCTCAGCGGCTGCTGCCACGACTGACTCGTTGGTGGGAGCCTGCTTCCTCCCCTCTTTCTTCTTGCTGGGCGCTGGACACCGTCGTCCCAGACGATAGTCTGAGGGACGACCCAGGTCGGAGCACACGGGACACTTAAGTGTTTTTGAGGTGCACTCGCGGGCTCTATGACCCGCTTCTGCACAGGCGTAGCAGCGACTGCTTCTGTCTACGCCTGTGTTGCACCTGCAGCCCACGTGCCCCTTTTCAAGGCACCGGAAGCAGTGGAAGGGTCTAGCTTCCAGCGCCTCGACCCTCGCCATCCCCCAACTAACAAAGACCTCCTTCGCGGCGGTCAGTTTTCTAACCACCGCCAAGGGACAACGTACCCAGCATGTCCCCATAGTCGCAGGCGTACGACGGACTTTGCCCACTTTGACGTCATCCACCGCACATCCACCCGCTTCCGCAACCGCCGCTGCCACTTCCGGAGGAGTGATGGCATCGTCAAGGTCCCGCAGTCTCATATCACCCGTCTTGACAGGACGGGCGACGCGCACTCCGAGTTCTGCGAGGACCTCCCTTAATTTGGATGCCAAGGCGTCTGCCTTAGCACCGCAATCAGGGCCATCAACCTCCATGAGAATGCCCCCGGTAACCGCTCGCTTCATGCGGACGCCAGGGATGTCAAGATCCTTCAGCTTGACCCCGGCTTTGGCGTCCTTGGTAACACGATCGTAGGTCACCGAGGAGCCCTCCGGTATCGTCACCGTGACAGCAGCTGTCGTCGGGACCTTGGGCACATACTTTTTCTTGGCCTTATTCTTCTGCCTGGCTACAGGGGGAGGTGGCACCGAAGGAGATCCGCCCTGGGTCCCGCTTTTCTTCTTTTTAGGCCGTTTGGTTACAGCCGCCCAACTGGATCCCCCCTGGTCAGTGGACTGCGGCTCAAGAGCGGTCAACGACTGAACAGGGGGTAACTCCTCTACTGGATGGGGAGGATGGGTCTTTTTGCCCCTCTTCCTTTTCTTCTTAGGCTGCGGCTGAATCTGCGGCAACGGCTGTTTCTGCACTTGTGGTGGCGGCTGTGGGCGAGGCTGTGGCTGTGGCTGCGGTAGCGGCTGCGGCTGCGGCTGCGGCTGTGGCCGTGGTTGTGGCTGCGGCTGACCCACCTGCGCCCGCCTCCCCAGTGGGGGCCTAGTGGCCCTTTCAGGGAAGATTTCTGCCCTGAAGGCAGCCAGCCTGGCATCCACTACCGACGCAATCCGCTCATAGAGCCGTCCCTCATCGCCCTCCCCCACAGCTACGGCAGCCGGAACAGGCTGAATAGGCGGAGCAGGCCGAGCAGCCGGAATCGACTGAGCGGTCAATGTGGGCTGAGCGATAACCGCATCTGCCCCCCTCGCTGGTGGCTTACGGAGCAGGCTCAGCTCCTCCGTCAGCCTGTCAATTTTAGTGGCGAGGTCGGAGAGCTGGGAGCGTAATTCCGAGTTCTCTAACTCCAACCTAGCCACATTTTCATCTACAGCCGTTCTACCTTTGAGCTCCTTAGCTGCAGCCTTCACGGTCCGCACGGCTATTCTAAGCTTGCGGACAAAGCTTCCTTTGAGGTTACCTGAGTTATCGGCAACCTTCTCGATGTCAAGAAGGTGCTGGTCAATGCAGTCGCCTAGCACATTATTTGCTTGCGACCGCATCTCCTGACCCAGCACCTCCACACTCGGGAGATTTTTTTTTGCCCGAGTGTTTTTAGTCGACATCGAGGGATCAGAAAACTCGTTCTCGCTGTCGACTTCATCCGGTCTCTTCTCCCCAGGTTTTGAGGATAAAACAGCCCTTAGTTTGGGCGCCGGGTCTGCATTTCGATCCTCTAGAGGCCGTTTGCAGCTCCGGGACTTCGACCTCCAACTCTCCGTATCCGATGCAAGTGACATGGCCGAGCTTTCTGACTCGCCCCCGTCACTTACATCGGTCCGACTGACTGGCGTGTTCGGACGTCTAAAACGCCCACGCCTGGCCCGCGCCGGGACCACTGGTCCCCCCGGCGCGACTTCTCCTTTCTTACTAAGCAGTTCATTGCCCCCCCCAGATACGGTGGGGCAGCCCAGGCTAGGCCTGGGGGTGGATTCTCCGGCTATGCCGGTACCACCCTGGGGTAGTGTGTTTTTTTGTTCTGCCATTGTCATAGTTTTCCTTTTTTGCTAGGGTGAGGTCCCTGAAGAGAGCGCTAGGGACTGGAATCCCACCAGCCATTCATCCCCTCGGCACGCTAGACCTTAGGATTGGGGTAATTTATTATAGAGGTTTTCTTCCTCGTGGCCTTGCAAGGCCTCCGGTCCCGACTGGGATTACGGATGGTCCGACGTCGGCGTGAGCCGAGTGCGCCTGGCACATCGTCGCACAAGGGAGTGTTTTTTAGAGAGGTTTCCTTCCTCTTGTCCGGCGTCGGCAAAAGCCGAGTGCACAAGGCAAACACACCGCACCCGTTGCATCCTCTGTCCCCTCTCAGATAGAGAAGGATACGAGGAGCAACCAAGAGGCCAAAACAGGCCCGCCCCGCCCCATCGCTGGGGTTAATTCCTCCCTTCTGGTTTTTGTCCGCGCCGGGTCATTAGACCCGGTACCCCCCATATCTGGAGGGCATTCCCCTATCCGCAACCCTGGGGACGCGCCCGATGGGTGATCCAGTAACACCACACGGGAACTACCCCTACCTGCCCCTACCTACCTCTACCTACTCCTACCTACCTCTACCTACCCCTACCTTCCCCTACCTACCTACACCTACCTCTACCTTCCCCTACTTATTCAACCTACCCTACCTACCTCACGTATCCCTACCTACCCTACCTACCCCTACCTGCCTTTACCTACCCCTACCTACCTCTACCTACCTCTGCCTACCCCTACCTTCCCCTACCTACCCCTACCTACCTCTACCTACACTTACCTACCCCTACCTATTCTACCTACCCCGACATTCTCCTACCTACCCCTACCTACCTTATCTACCTACCCCTACCTGCCCCTACCTACTCCTACCTACCTCTACCTACACCTATCTACACCTACCTTTAGGGGTATGAAAAATAGATGTTGCTGCGTCAACGTTTTTTTTTAAATTTTTAGTAACTTTTCGCTCAAGCTCTAAGTTATTGAGTACTATCACAGAGGATAACCCCTACTAAATATTCTGGCTTATTATTCTTTTAATTCTTTAATCATTAGGTACCTAAACTACAACATAACATAAAAATTGCAACAAATTTTTGGAAAAAAAAAATTAAAACTTTAGGGGTTGATTTTGCCCCGCTACTCACCAGGCAGGTCTGCAGCTCCGTGTTGGGATATAATAGGAGAGGTATGGGACAAGTTTTCAGCTTGGCTCAAATACCTACCCAAAAATTGGTGCCAGCTCTAAGATATTTTAGATATTTATTTATGTATCTATCATTTGTTTGAGTTGTATATAAAGAGTGACACCGTCAAATAAAAGTTCGAACGTACCATATAGGTACCTACGTCAACGTATTTTTAAAAATTTTAGTAACTTTTCGCTCAAGTTCTAAGTTATTGAGTAGGTACTATCATAGAGAGAGGATACTATCTGCCCCCGCCATTTCACCCGCGGCACTCGGCTCAGGGTGTTACGGCGGAGATGGGAGGGACATAGTACGAGTTAGGACTAATTGGGGGCAGTAACTGGAGGCAGCTCGGGCCGCTTGAACGGGACGAGACTGTATGGAACGTCGTGTTGGTCCTCGCCGTCGAGGACGATGACGTGGAATCTTCAGTTTTATTATTCACAAACATTACTCACTCTAAGGCTGAGATCTATAGAGCGTATTTAGACTTTGCTCAGATTTTACCGTACAAAGACGATATTTAAAATGCAATCTACGAATCTCTCTGAGTGTGTGCTAAGCAATGCCTAAGTGCCCCTAATCGAAGACTTTCCAAAACAAATACAAATTAAAACACACAAACATTTACTTTATTGCATAGGTTTATACCCTAAGTAAAGTCTGAGCAAAGTCTAAGCACGCTATATAGATCTTAGCCTAAGAGCGGGCATTATTTTTCAAATCGCTTACTCATAGTATATTATTTTCTCTGTGCTCATAGTAAGTATCTTTGTTGCAGAAACAGAAGCCTCCACCCCTGATCAACAGTATTGACGCTATTTGGCACGAATGGGGGTCCTCAGGCGCGACACTTGGACTTCTAAAGTATCTAGTTTTCTGGTGAACGATCAAGTAAGCATAATATTTTTTTTATTTTTATTATAATAGGTAGTGGATAGTTTGTTCCAGAAATATGCTAGGCGCATCGCCGCCAAGGGATACACGGAGTATCGTAGTATTTGTTAAAACAGATTAGAATTCTCAGAAGATGTGATTACAAACTATCTACATAATTGCGTAGATGGTCCAGAAAGCCCGTGAAATAAAAAAAATATCACACCTTTGATATTTTTTTTTTAAAAGGACTAAAGTTGGTAGCCTCAGATGGCTGCAACAACCTTACCGGACAAATCGGCGAGCGCAGAGGGCTCTCAGCCGGGTAATATTTAGGTAACAACGCCTGAGGGCACCCCCGAATGGGGTACGAACCTCGGCTCAGGGCGTTACCGGGGGAGGGGAGGACTTTGTAAACACTTTTGATAATATACCTAGTTCTATCAAACCATTGAGTGTTTAATAGGTACTCTTACTACTTAGGTATCACTAGGTAGGTACACTTACAACAACAAAGGTACGTAGGTATTTTTTTTATTTGCTTTTAATTTTATAACACCAATAGCCAATAGGTACTGGTCAATCTTATGTGTCAAATCGTTTTTGTAAACATTCCATCCATCAGATTTTTTCTAATCAAAAAATATTTTCAAAATATTTTTTGATCTAAAATCACAGATTAATGAATATAGTACTAAGTTGGTACGCGACAGATAGGTAACGCGAAGGAACAAATCCACGGAACGCTTATTTGTTTACTTCCTAGGACCGCTAGCGGCGCTAGTGTGCCACGACAGATTAATCAATCACGACAGATTAATAAGTATCCATCTCTACACCAAATTCGATTGATTTTTTTTCCTTTGTCGAAATTCTCAGAACTTTTGTCATAACAATATAAAGTAAACGCAAAACAACGTCCAAATTTCATATTGAAAACATTTCAAATAACTTTAGTTTAAAGTTTTCAGGTAGTTAAGGGTAAACCTTCGGTTGGAAAGCGAAATTCAAATTTTATCACGTTTTTTGCAAATTGCAGCTCAGTTATAGGTCGTAAGTTATCAACATGTTATTTGCGAGAAGAATGGTAGTATATTTACTGATTAATAACACAAGAAATCATCAACATATTCCTCCAACTAACGTTATCCCTAGCGAACTGCATTGCGTTTCGTGTTTTTTTTTCAAGTTGTCTCAAAAAGTCTGTGAAAAGTTTTAGAACGACTACCATTGTACTAAAATCAAAATTTTATTGACTATGAAGATGACTTGGAGATGATTTAATATGACTTTATCTTAGTTTGACGAGGATTACGAGTAAATACGAAGAATATAAAAATACATGACTTAATCCACTTGACACTGGCAAAACACACAAAGTGAGCTGCCAAAATAAAAAAAATATCCATAGAAATAAACAATCATTTTTTGGAGTTGGCATTACTGATCTCTAGTTCAGTCAGTTATATCGATAAAAAATATATCGATATATATCGTAAAAATAAAAAATATTGATATTTCGATATTTTTTACCCTTAGGCGTGATAAAAATAAACACATCTGGCAGCTTGACAAGTATTTTTCAATCTCGGTGGTCGGTGATGTGATTGGAGCAGTCCCGAGGAATATAATACTCTACCGAGAGAGCAAAATACGTATCTCTGTACATTGGATCTATAATTTTTCTATTTTATTTATTTTTATTTTTTAATTAAAGGTACAGTAACAGATAACAGATTACAAATAACACATAAAACATAAAAAAGGAAATATATTACATAAATCTGCTATCCAATAACAACTTAGGCTAATTAATTATTTCACAGCTAGAACAGCTATAAACTACGTAACATAAGTTCTCTTGAAAATATCAAATTATCTCTGATATCGATATTTTGAGATTTAAATTTCGATGATATTATGTATCGATTATTTAGTGTGTTTTTTGCCCTAGCCTACATACATCATTATTTATTTTCCGATCGCTTACTTACGACGCCTGAAAAAAAGTAGAGAGAATCGAAAACATAGAATAAATTTATCTACCTACATTATAATTTATACAAAAATAGAAAATTTCCAAAGAATATACTTTCTTATTGGAACTAAATCCATCCAGCTTTATTGTAAATTGTAAGTGCAATCATTTAAATTGTTTTCATCTGATATCAATAGAATTTATAACGTGAAGTAACTCAACGTGTCATTTACGATGTGCCTGATAATATAGGTAGCATTTTGGACTAAAGTTCATTATTGACTTTTGATAAATACCCATACTAAATTATATTTGAGTAATGTACAATTGTTTTAGTTTGAATTGGTTTGAAATCCATCCATTTAAAAGTAATATTAGGTCTCAATCCCTGATAATCTTCTTCTATTATACATTTTTAACTGGCTATTCCCTGCTGTCCCAAGATAAAAAGTAGCTTCACCCACTACATACCGTAGACTATCTCCATGAGTGCCAAATATTATTGCAAAGGTTAACTGTGTTTAAAATTACCAAGTTAAATGTTACAAATAATCTATTTCCCGGTCATGTTGCGACAAATTCAGACATAACAAAATTTATGTTTAGTGAAAATAATGTCACGGAGACAGATACGTAAAATCACGGGAAGTAACACCTTGCCCCCTCCGGACAGCGGCTCAGAAGATGACTGCTGTGGGCCGAGTTTTCGAGAGAAAACAACAACGCAGTCATTGTATGCCGGTGTATGTATTACTACAATAAATCACTTATGAACATTTTGAATATATCACTTGCTTACTTCTAGCTTTTCATGCTGTTTAGCTCCACAGCAGGTTGCTCCATCATAAGTATAGTAACTAGTTACACATTTAAATACACTTCACACATTTAGTAACATAGATAATTAGTGTTCTTATGCAGATGCGAATTATTTATTTTCAAAATAATGCTCTAGCTATAGTGTATTTTGTTTGTGCAGTATCTACTGTGCGAAAAAGCTTCTGCAGTCTTTAGTGATGTTATAAACACTCTAATATTATGTAGATATTGATTTTAAAGATTTTTAATAGCAAAAAAAGAAATACTGAAGGTACTATTGTGAAAGTACTTACTTAACTAAATAATTTAAATAAACCATAAATAAAATAGTAAGTTAATTGATATATTATACTTACCTTGTTAATTTGGATACTGTAAAAAAATCTTTGTACTGTACTGTACTCACTTTTCGCGCATCTTACATTTATTAAGTACCATGTTTGCGGATATAATATGTGTTTATTTTGATTTTGTTAACAGTTGGAGCTCAGTTCGGAATCTGATTGCTCAGAATCAGAGCCAAGCTCAAGTGATCATGAATCACCAAAAAATTCTCCTAAAGACAAGAAAACCCCAAAAAATAATAAAAAATCAAACAACAAATCTAATGATAACGTAAGTTGCATTAAAAATATTTATTAAATATATTAAATAAAATAAAAAAACATATATTGAGATACCTCTATTATTTTGTCTTAGGAGGATGATATTATTGAAAAAACTGTGAAGGAGATTAATGCATTGCTCGGGGCTCCACCCCCTGCTCCAACAGCATCCAATAAAACCCAAGATGAGGATCCATTTCTAGACATTTTCAGTATTGAAGCACGGAATTTGGACATAGAGAATGAACTGAAGAGGCTATTTGGTTCTGATAATAATAGAGCACGGTCAAGGTGAGTAATCAAAATATTATAACAAATATAATATGAATTAAAAGGTGCTATCTCCCTTTTTCAGAAGGTTCATTACAAACACACTACAGTTTTATTTACTGGTACCTATAGACAAGGTTTTTAATATGTTTGTTTTTCAGGCGCAAACCACAACGCACTATGATTGCCAGCAAAAAGATCCACATTGTCTCTACAGAGAACTTTGAGTACCACGGCCGCATCGGTATGTACATGTAAATGTGTTGGCGAAAAGCTCTACTTTTGTCTCGCTTACACTCATACAGTTTTAATTCACTTGTCACTCTTACCCAATAGTTAACTTGCTTGTAGTTCTTAGCTTTCTATAAATATAGTAGTACAAATAGAATTTCTGTGTCTTATTAGCAAAACTGAAAAAAAGTGTATTTTACTGTTCATATATGTTTTTCCATTGATTTAGATCATACCTGATTGGGTAAATGATCATCATCACAATATGTGGCATTCAATGTGCTTAGTCTATACGTAAATTGAAAGTTTAATTAAAGATTGTTCCTATCATCAGGTCTATCAATGTCTGTGGTAGCTCGTGCTAATAACATCACATACTTCGCGTTTGACCACAGTCCGGAATACCAGAAGAGGCACCGCTTGTATTTAAGCCTCCCTACTAACTTTGCCAACACCATAGTAGAGGATGTACTGAAATTACACGTGGATTCCCATCTTGAGGTAAGTAATATGATGGGATCTTTTTCTACACCAAAGCACACTTACATAACATGAAACTTAAATATTCTTCATATATATGGTGATTACAAATATCAACAAACTAACTGGCCCCAAAGACGCTGTCCTGCCCTAAGAATAAAAGATACTGGGACCTACCTGCCCCCACCTACCTACCTACATCTACCTACCTACCTACATCTACCTACCTACATCTACCTACCTACCTACCTACATCTACCTACTTACCTACCTACATCTACCTACTTACCTACCTACATCTACCTACCTACATCTACCTACCTACCTACCTACCTACATCTACCTACCTACCTACCTACCTACATCTACCTACTTACCTACCTACATCTACCTACTTACCTACCTACATCTACCTACCTACATCTACCTACTTACCTACATCTACCTACCTACCTACATCTACCTACTTACCTACCTACATCTACCTACATACGTACCTACCTACATCTACCTACCTACGTACCTACCTACATCTACCTACTTACCTACCTACATCTACCTACACATACATCTACCACCACTATACTATTTACTGAAATAATTTTATTTAACTAATGTATAAAATATTTAAGGTTGCAGATGTGTTATTTGAATTAGAAGAGTATTCGAACGCCTATACAATCATTGAATATGTAATCGGAATGATGCAGCTTAGTTTCCACTCTCTCTTCAACTTAAACGTAAGTATTTTTTTTAATACGCTTTATCTTTTTTAATTAATGTTTCTAAGTAAGATGTGATGTGTCATTATTTATACAAGATGGAATTTTTAACCTCACCTGGAGGGAAAGTGCTCGAAATACTGGAGCAAATTTTACTCAATGGAAACATTCCTTTATTTTTAAAAATATATCGGCATTCAAAGATTTTCGAAAATTCGCTTGCCACACTCAGTATCGAATTGGTTAAAATCCGAAAAAATAATACCTTACTTTTATGGCAACAATAATAAAGATCAATTCACAAAAAAGATGTTTTAGGAAATCGAATTTTTTGATAATCTAACTGACGGACTTATTAGATTGTTATATGAAATTAAAATATTATATTTTTTTCAGAGCGTCATCCGTTTGGAATACAAATATCTGGAGAATCGTCCATTCCACTGGGCATTGCTGAAGTACATATACCTTGTATCGAACAAAGCTTGCCACCGTACTGCCCTGGAACTGGCTAAGTTCCTCCTGAGGCTGGACCCAACTGATCCTATGGCCGTCATATTTGTGATTGATTCCATAGCGTTGAGAGCGAGGGAACACGAATGGCTACTGAGAGCTAGTGACTATTGGATCCAGAGCAGTGCAGCTGGATATCTCATGAATATCATCTATTCCAGAGCGTTGGCGACGTTCCACATTGCTGTCAAAAAGAAAGGTATGTTAACATTTTTGGTTAGTTCAAAAGATGAGCAGTCATTGTAAACCTTTTTAACTCCCAACGAAAAAGAGGGGTGTTATTATTGTATCTGTATGTCTGTCTGCGGCATCATAACTCATGAATTATTATGATATGAAGTTTTTTTCGTTTGACAGTTGTCTTCTTCGAGAGTGTTCTTAGACATGTATAAAAAAATCTGCTTATCTCCTCCAGATTTTTGCACCAAGGGTTCATTTTATTATAATGTTATTAGCTGACCTGGCAGACGTTGTCCTGCCCTGAGAACAAAAATAAAACTGAGACCTACCTACCCTTACCTACTCCTACCTACCTCTTCCTACCCCTAACTACCCCTACCTACCTCTACCTACCTACCCCTACCTCTACCTACCTACCCCTACCTCTACCTACCTACCCCTACCTAATTACCTACCCCTACCTACCCTACTTACCCCTGCCTGCCCCTACCTACCCATACACGCCTCTACCTACCTATACCTACCCCTACCTACCCCTAACTACTCCTACCTACCCCTACCTGCCCCTACCTACCTATACCTACTCCTACCTACCCCTACCTACCTCTACCTACCCCGTCCCCCGCGGTTCCACCCGCGTTCCCGAGGGATCTTGTTTTCCCGGGATAAAAAGTATCCTATGTGTTAATCCAAGTTATAAACTATCTGTGTACCAAATTTCATTCAAATCCGTTCAGTAGTTTTTGCGTGAAAGAGTAACAAACATCCATACTTACAAACTTTCGCATTTATAATATTAGCAAAGAATAAATAATATATAGGATATTAGTAGGATTTTGCATAATTTTTTTTTTAATTTAAATTTTTTACGTATTTTGATTATAAAAAAAGTTATACTTATTTAAAAAAAATATTTTTTTTTACAAATATATGTACCTTTTCAGATGATTTAAGCGCAGTTGATGATTTACTGAAGAATGCCATTTTACAATTCCCCACGGTGATGATGACTATCAAGGATGTGAACAAGGACGCGCCTAACGGTATGGCTACGCATGATCTCTTCAAGAATGGACAGGCAAAGTAAGTTATATAGCTGTACCCCGCGGTTTCACCCACGTTATCGAGATAAAAAGTAGTCCATAAACTTCTATGATAATGTAGCTTCCTATTAGTGAAAGATTTTTTCGAATTGGACCAGTAACTCTGGAAATTACCTCCTACATCTGTGTTCTAAGCACGAACCATTTTGACTTATCAAAACGTAAATTTATGTGAACTTTAAATCTAAAATCATTTGTGTGATACGAAGTACTTTTGATGCATAAAATTAAATCAAAATGTATTGGACTGTATTTTCTATTAAAAAATTGCTTAAGTTAACGATTCAAAACGTCAAAATGGTTCATGCTCAGTATATTTTGTCAGATGGTTGACAAGCAGGCAGGTGGTCCACCTGATGGTAAGTGGTTACCGTCGCCTATCGCCGCGCTGTTACAATGCCAAGAAGGCAACTGGCTCTCAAGTGCAATTACCGGAATACACCGGTAGGGCGACAGATAGCCAGCCAGACGGATACTACAAAGTACCCTACCACCGTGCTATGGTTTCCTCACGGTGTTTAACTTCACCGAAAGCTCATTTGCAGGATTGGAACCCACGACCTTCGAACCACTGAGCTATCATCGCCTTAAAAGAGTACTGAACTTTTTTTAATATTAGTCGTAGATAATTTAGTTAACAAGTAAATTAGAAAGATTGCATAAAAATAGTTATAACAACATTCCCCATTTTTTAGGACGAGTGTTAATCTGACGCCCCTCATAAATCTTTATGGGAAATTATCGAGCGCCCGTTGGCGAGAACCCGCTGTTGCCGAATGGGTGAACAGGAATATAAAAGCTGTCATGGAGGAGTACCGCCAAGACCCGAGCGTGAAGGTAGGATCATTTTTTTAGCTGTCACCCGCGTTATCACAGTTTGTAGTGTGTATCTGTGTGTCTATCTGTGGCCTCATAGGTCCTGAACGGATGGACCGATTTGGATTTAGGTTTTTTTTGTTTGAAAGGTGTCTTAATCAAGAGACACACAAAAAAGTTTTGAAGGTATCCCTTATGTTTCAAGAATCCGCGAAGAAATTTTCTAATGAATTTCAACCAAAAAATCATCTCTTGTAGAATCATTTGTTTCGTCATGTTAATTCGTCCACCCATCTTCTGAATTGTTTTTCTTCTCATATAAATCAGTTTAATCAGTCGAGCAATCGCGTAACTTTATTGCAACCATTTTCAATAAATTTTTGATTGAGACCGGTTTTCTAATAACTTCTTAGTAACTCATATTTTAATAGTGCTTCATTGCTCATGGCAACACTTTGGACATTGTAAAATTTGTTTGAAACTGTTTATTTTAATCGTTTTTTTTGTTATTAAACGACTCATAAATCTCTTCTACAATGTATTATGTGCGCATTTATACTCAGCTACGGATGTTAATGAGAGAGAGAGAGAGAGAAATAATAAATATGTTTTATATATACTTAAAAAAAGGCCCCAACCTCAAATTAAAATGTAATTTTTGGCTACAGAAATAAACATTATTATTATTTATTTATTTATCAGGAAAAGGCGGACTACTTTAACGCGCGGCGCATATCACTGTTCAGAGGGACCCCGATTGAAGTGAAGCGGCATTTAAGTGCAATACAAGCGATGTCTCACCTTGTATTAGATGGGGTAAGATCTCTTTTACATTTCGATACTTATTTTTTCTTTAAGTTATTATATACTTACAGGTTGATTTTTTCTAAAAATGTATAGCCAAAAAGCCGAAAGGATTTTCAAAATATTAATTTGCCTTACCAGGAAATACGGATTTTGTAAAAAAAAACAACCAGTATTTTTGGTCCAACTCATAATGTCGCTTTTAAAAAATGTCTCTGGTGTTGCAAGCGTCGAAAGGTACGGTAACCGCTTCAATAGATAATTACCCCCAGACACGGGACAGATAGACTTGTTCATGTACACAAATGTTTGTTCCTGGATCTCACCGTGGTCAGTGATGCTGTGGCCGATGGGGTACGCACACAGCCTAGAAGGGAACTGGCTCTCAAGTGCAGCTGTCGGAACACACCGGACGGTGCTTGGCGATGGATTTTGAATTTGAGGGTGGTAGCCAGCCAGGCGGTTACTACAAAGTACCCAACCGCCGTGCTATGGTTTCTTCATAATGTTTTCCTTCAACGAAAGCTCAAGCTCATTGTAGGATTCTAACCCGCGACCTTCGTCTCGGCATTCGACGTCACTACCACACCATGATCACTTTGTTTTTTTTTCTGACTAGTTATTTCTTCAACAGGCTGTCAGTCAGAACGCTCGAGTGTTTCGGGAACCGTTGACCGGCGCAGTCAACCGTTATAATTACGAGAGGCAGTCAGCGAACTTGGCGCCAATCAACGCCATGTAGATTAGTAAGTTTAGTCCTTAAGAAGCATAGATAAAGTACCTGTAGATGTCACCACTGCGAACCGTGTGCGTGGGTCATAAGATACAAACGGAAGACACGATGCTGTTTCAATTTTCTTACGTAATTCGTATATACACTTCTCACTTATTAACTCCTCACTGTATCATGACTACATGTATATAGAGGTACTTTATCTATAATAAGTGTTGCTCAATGTTGTGCTTAGGGTTGCCATCACATCGAGTTTCTCCAGGAATTGTTCCGTATGTTTCTCGTTCTCGCATTTTGTTATCTGTGAACAGGCCAGTTACTAATTGACTCAGGCGTGACCTTGCGGAAATCCATTATAAGATTAGATGGAAGACAAATATTTAGTAACTAATTCCGCTGGATATATCCTTCTCTGTCAAGTCCAAAACAATGGAACTTAACAGGAAATCGACACGTGTTTCGCTTCTTCACGTAGGTCAGTTACGCCAAAGGTTCAGATCGATTAATACTCATTGTATTGTTTTTTTAAATTTATTTAATAAAAAAAATATTAATAATATTTTTTTAGAACTAAAAAATCCGGAATGTTGAAAAATTTCGGAATTGTTGTTTCGGAATTTCGGTGACTCTTTTGATATTATAGATGGCAACCCTCTAGATAGGTATACTAATTATTCTGTGTACAGTTGACACAGTATTAAAGGGATAGTACATTTCGTGCGCACACGCGATCTATTAGTTACCATAAATAATTTTCACTGTCCCGTCCTTACATAATATTATATTACTTTTCGTCTGTTCTTTTTTTACTGTGTCAACTTTCTTTGTGGTGTATGTATACAAGGTTGTTAAACATTATTTTTCAGAAACAAAACATTTAAAAAGTCAATTTAAAACTTGCTTGACTTTTCATTGTAATACCATGTATTATTTGATGAAAATGATATATTTAATTACCTTGTATTAATGCATTCATACATATTTATAGGTATTAAAACGTCGTGTTAATTGTACGTAAATTATCATATAAAATTTCAGTGCAAATACATTTGAATACTTTAATGATTAACTTTACTATGCCATTGATTTAAAAGACATCTACATTTTTTTAATACTTTCATTTTTTACATTGAGAATATAGGTACCATACTGAAATTATCACTAATTTATTATGTTCTTTTTAATCTGTGCAATGTTTTACACCTATAATACTCTATGGTAAAGAATATACTTGACCGTCGCCTGCGCGTTCGACTCGTGCGATTTAATTGTTATCTCATAGACCTATATGGATAAAAAACGATAAATTGGTCTAAAATGAAATCTCACTCGGTGATACATAATTATATGTATTTATGAGTTTATACAAAAAAACAAATAAGTTGATTTGTATGTTTTTATTAATCAATGAAATCAAAAATCAAGGATTAGGTATTTTAAAATATTATTTAATCCGCATAAATGAAAATTTATTGTCCGCCAACTATCTGCAGATAAGGATTGTATTTTATTTGGTTTTATGTAAATTATGTTTATTTTTGTATAATTTCAGTTTAATTTTATTGTTTTCTTATTTATGTACTTTTTTATGTGTACTATAAAGGTACAACCACACTTAAGCTTGTCTTTGGTAATATCGCTATATATGACTTTGTTTAGTCGAAACCTAAGGGATTCACTTCATTATCATCCCTATTTCAATGCCTTAAAGCTGAAAACAACATCCGCGTTAAAATGTGGTTGAATCTTTATCGTGGTAGAAATATGTTGAATACAACATCGTTCTGTCACATGGCACAATACTTAAGGTGACTTTCCACTGGAGATACGGACCGACAGATGTTTTTTAACCAGCCAATGAGATCATTTTATAGTATGATATCATTGGCGCGTTAAAATACTTCCATAGCTACGCACCTCTGGTGGAAAGTCACCCTTATCGTTGATTAATCTGTTAAAAAAAGTAATAAATATTTTTTAAAGTATTGCGCCGTTATTATTTTTTACGTATTTTTTGTTTGTATTATGTAAATGTTCCCTCTTCACTTTTATAAAATGTGCCATAATTACTTAAACGTTTTAGGGTTTTTTTAATTAGCAAAATGTTGGGTAAAAGTTCCTAAATTAAATCAAAATCGTGATATGAAAATATGCCAGTGATATTTCGTAGCCTTTAGTAAAAAATTCTTGATGTAATTATCATTAATTTGGTCTTTGCCTTTAACTATTTAGGTTTTTGGTTTTAAGGCCTGCTCATTAAATTTACAAGTTGGGGTGGAAGGGAGGGGAGCAATGAATTGAATTGAATTTTTCTGTGAATTTTTACACCAATGTTGCTAGATTTTATCGGGTATTTTTTTGCTGTCGGTCCAAAAGGGCGAAACGTCATCATTTTCAGAAATGCCCTAATATTTTAATACACAGCAACAAAAGACTCGATATATCCAGCGATATTCCAGTCAGTACATATTTTGAATAAACTGTTGCGGGAAGAATGTGATTATCGGCGAATTAGTTAAAAATAACAATCAAAATTACCCTGAATTCGGGTGTGAAATATTTGGAATGAGCTACCACCTTGAAGATAATGTTAGAAAAACAACCAACAAAAATTTGTCTTTATCTGATCCCGTTCGATTGTCTTGATTCTTTTGACAGTATTTCATAATAGGTACTTATAGTACTTGATACTTGAACAGAAATTCAATTTGGTTCATTGATGGTTCGTGGGGGGAGGGAATAAGATGAGAAATTGCTTGCGCGATGAACATCTATAGGTTGAGAATATTAAAACTAAAATGTGCGACAGAGAAGGCGAATAAAAAGTTAGTGCAAAGAGTAAAACCAGTATCAGTTTATAAGCAATCATTTATGATTTAAAAGTTAATTAGAATCTTTAATTTTTCAACTGCTTTCTTCGACCTTTATGGGACTTTACGACTTTTCTTCGTGGTTTTAGGTCGATGTTCACCGACAAGAAAACGGTGAGATAAATTATAATTGGGCGTTTACGTTGACTATTTCCTACGAAAAATCATGTAAAACGCCCGATTATAACTTATGAGGCCGTTTTCTAGTCAATGAACATCGACTTTAGACTTTAGTATATGAACAATACTCAAAATTGAGATACGTGCCCTAAAACTTGCACTAATTTAAAAGGGGGATAGTGGCGAAGAGTTTGATGAGAAGGCCTTTTTTTATTTCTATCAATCTCACTAAAAATACCTATTCTTCTTACGACTTATGAATTACCTAATTATAATAATCTACGCCTTTACACAGGGATATTTTGATGACTAGCTAAACTTTCAGAGGGTGAAAGTACTGATAAACATTTACTATGACATGATCTCTGAAAGCGCAAAATGAACTGTAGCTATCTGTCTTTTGGTTGAGTAGGTAATTTTGGCATCGAATAAAAAATCTGGAAGTTACCCAAGTATTTCAGCATTATCTGTGTATCTTTTTGATTTAGGGCTTTCTTATTAAATCTGTTCGCAAAGCGGGAGGGTGGGTGGTCAGGTAATGAAACGGAATCGAGTTATTGTTGGATTTGTGAACACCATTTGTACCAACATTTTGAGTGAACAAGAATTCAATTTCGTTCCATTGATGGTTTGAGGGTGGGATAGTAGAAAGTATTGTTTATGCCATTAACATCTACAGGTAGGAAATATTTAAACTTCTTGTTGCGACAGAGAATATTTAACGGTTAGTGTAGAAACCATTACTAGTGTCAGTTAGCGAGAATACCATCATATAAGGTTCGATTTACGGATAAGAAAATGGTCCGGTATATCGTAGTGGGTTAAAAAAAGGTTTTGCACTTAATTGTATGGGGGACGATAGCGAAGAATTTGATGAGAGGGCTTTTGTCAATTAAATCTTACCAAAAATTCTGAAACGACTCACGGCATTTTAATTATTTTTAATAGCAATTTATGAGATATTTTCATTCTATAAGGATTAGCTAGTCATTAAAATGGCACAAATCAAAATTTTGCGTTTAAGATCCACCGCTAAGGTTTAACGCTTTCATATTGCCCGAGATCTTTGCATTTCATTAAGATGAGGTATTTTTCTCCGCGGTAAGGTACATTGGAATCCCCTCCAACCTCAAGTTTAATTTGTCACCAAGTGTCTGTCTACAGACCGTCAGCGGCACTTGAAAGCCTACTAAGCCACCTTCCTACTTACCACCTTCTGTTATAAAATACATACTGAGTTTTATTATAGCTGTCGGAACACACCGGAAGGTTTGAATCCTACAATGAGCTTGAGCTTTCGGTGAAGGAAAACATCATGAGGCAAACGTAGCACGGTGGTGGCCAGCCAGTCGGATATTACAAGGTACCGCCTTGAAGTATCCGGCTGAATGGCTACCACCCTCAAGTTGCACATGAGAGCCAGTTCCATTTGGTTGTGTGCTTACCAGCTACGGCCACATTATCACTGACCATGGTGAAATTGTGGTCAAACATAGGCCTGTAGTAAAACAAGAACCTTAATAGAAAAAAAATGTGTTCCGCTGTTGACTTAAAAAAATATTTTCTATCAGTTAAATAAAAAATAAATATTATCGCTCGGGCAATTGTTGAGATTTTGCAATTTTACTAGGTTACTTCTTTTCGGATCCTGTTTAATTTTTGTCTCTAAATTTTCATAAACTTCAGTAATATACACGAAAACAATTTAATATTCTTACGATACCCATAGCAATACGTATATTAATTATTTCCTAGGACTTGTCTAATTACATCGCTATAGGGGGAGGGCGGGAGGGGAGGCAGTGGAACAGAATTGAACGTACATACTCTGTCGACGTGGTTATTAATTTTTTGTCGATTAAGAAAGCCAAAGGAAGATAAAACTTCAAGTAAAGCAATAAAGTAAATTTTCCTTTACCTTACTTAAAAAACAAAAATTTTATAACATAGTGGACAGTTAAGTTTAGCAGTACTTAAAAACCAACATTTCAAGTGTGTTGTATTTTGCCCATAGTAAAATATTTTTGTAAAAGAACGTATATTTTCTTATATTTTGTCGTGCAAAAGTCTATTTTTATATAACGTATAGCATTTGCAAACACTTGATAATCTTGGATCTATATAAGAGTTACTGCTAAATTTGTGAATAGTCGATTTTGTTCCACTGATGGCTTGCGATGGCAAACAGGTACGTAGGTACAAACATCTAAGAGAAAGAGAATTTTATTCTCGTCACTACCTAGAGCGAGAGAGCAAGATATGTTTGCCAAAGGAGAATGGCCCATAAGGACATAGAATATCCTTTACTTTTGGGTATTCTTATCCTTATGATGGAAAGCTATAGCGGGACTGCGCGGTTACATACACTTGAGATAAAACAATTATACTTAGTTTAAAAAAAAGTCATATTGAGTGATACGAAAATAGTGAAAGCAATACTGTCTTACACACGAAATGGGTTAAATCAAGTCTCGTCAAAGTAAAGTTTATTTTGATATCATTTTGTATTGCAATTTATATATTATAATAGTGATATCTTGATTGTATGTAACCGTCGTTAAATAGGCAAGTCCTATTAAAGTCAGTCGTTTTCTTTAATGGCCTTTCATTATTGACTATCAATATGTTTATTACGTATTCTTGATTTAGGTAGGTATATATTTTTAATATTATTTTACTGAAGTTAGCGGCTGCATCGTTAGAGGTAGACATCAAGTATATGGCATCCAGCCTAAATTATCAGCCGGAATAATTAATATTAGAAAAAAAAACAACTGAACACATGAGTCGATCCAACACTGTAGTTCATAAAATTAAGCTAAATATCTTTCTAAAGCCACAAACACGCAACTCTTTTACCTCCATGACGCAACTGGCGAAATACGTAAAAATAAAACCTTACCTATTCGAGACCAGCTTAAGTACATAGATTGTCATAACGTGCGCGAAACAGAATATACATGGAAAACATTCAAAGAAGGAAATTGGCACATTATTATAGCAGTAGTGGGTCAAAGCGGAATAACAACCTAAGATATATAGTGCGTGCATGTTACGTGACCCACAAATAGCGCTAACGCTCTGCCCGGATACTGCTATATGCACGATTAGTGGGGGGGGAGGAATATTGCCACTTGTAAAATTGTGGTGAAGCCCAAGTCAATCGGTTAAAAGGCATCTCTAGTCCAATGTGTGCTTGATTGTAACTTGATTGATTGATCTACTGGACTATTATAACAATGGCAATTTCTTATAAAGATCCGCAGGGGGAAAGAGTGTTGGACACGGAATGGCGTTTTTATATTATTATATTTTTTTTTGGGATCATATTCCTTTGTATTCTCTTATGATTGCGGCGAGTAGGCAGACGAGCAGGGGTCATAATGGCGAATGGCTGTGAGAGACGGTGGGTGGGTCACAATCACATCGCCATTGTAATGAACATATTAAAATCATAAGGATAATATGTATGTACATTACATAATACCCTCGGGTGCTGCCATGTCAAGCCATAAAAAGTATAGGTACCTATTAACCCTAAAACGATGTTCTTGAAAGCATCATATGTTTTTTTAAATATAATTTTTATTAGCGTGATAATAACTTGGATGGGAATTCTGGAAAATTCAATTTTTTTTAAAGTATTTTGGGGACGCGTAAAGCGAGCCAACGGGTTTCTTGTTACGAACAACTAACCCAAACAAAAAATCGAGTAGGTACCTTACGGCTAAGTGAAAAATAAAAATAAAGTTTCGGTCCTCACTTGCATATAGAATTGATGGCATACACGGTCGATAGTGTTACACTCGGATCGATGTCTATACTGTTTATTTGAACACTCAGTCTATTGATATGAGAGAGCTGATGATTCTGTCGACTAGCTAGTATCATTGCGGAGTGCGTTTTTGTGGATAGCGAAACAAGCATTAATTGGAAACACATTATGACAATCTGACTTGGAACTGAAAGCTTAATGGATGGCTTAGACCGAGGAGTCAACGCCGCGAACGCGGGGCGCTTGGCGGTCTTTGCCATGGTAATCTAACATTTATGTCGCTCTGGGTTTTGCGTCCCGCCATTCACGGCGTTAATTCCTCGGTCTGAACGATCTAGCTTTGAGGCTGAGCTCGAATAGACCGCAAATACGGTTACGTATTTTGTATAAAAAAGTTCAAAAATTGATGAAAAATAACTTTTGGTCCATGTACACCGACAAGAAAATCGATAAATTATAATCGGGCGTTTTCTTACGAAAAATCGTGGTAAACGCCCGATTATAATTCAGTTTATACGTTATCTAATCGGTGAACATGAACCATATTCTATTTTGATACGGTTCATATTAATATATGCCTGATGACTGTTACAGGTATCAAGTTACATTTTATCAACCATAGTGTTGGACGAAAACAAAACGATTGTGTAGGTACCTATAGTGTAGAAAACACTGGTAAATTAATACGAGAATCGAATGTGTGTCGAAAGCCGCCTTTATGTAAGGTATTTTTTTTAAGGCCATTATATTATCTTCTTTTCATTAACTTGGAACGAACGAATATACTAGAACTAAGTACTTCGATTTTTTTTGAGTTAGGTACCTACTATAGATTTGTTAATTCTTTTTCAAATTATTATAGTTCAATATTTTACCGTAGATATATACTATAATTGCTTACGTATTCTTGAGTTAGGTAGATTTATTTATAAATTTTTCAAATAGTAACATTTCATGCTATCATTATTTGGGTATTTTTTGAGTTAAAGAATGATGTTAGCAATTTCGATGATAACAAAACATCTGTAATGTACAAGTGCATAAATTTCATCATCTATGGTGATCGGAAACCGGCTACCTAGCCTCATTCACTGCCGTATCTAGGCCGAATGCATTGTTTTGTGAGAAGCGTAGCCAGCATCGAAACACTATTATGACAATATAAGGGAAGCAAGTATACTGGAGTCCAAATATTCCTTTTTAGCCATAAATTTACCGAAACCAAAAACATGGCGGATATCTGCTATGATTTTCGGAAATAGACAAATGTGATCGTAGAAACGTGAGAATTGTGTGCCTGAAATGAAGCTAGATATTTACGCGACATAGGTACTTATGTCGCTTTGATCACATCTATAACCAAACATTAAGGTGCCTCAAGAAAAAGTGAAACCATTCGATAGAATTAATTCTTGTGAATTATTCTGCTCAACAAACAGTGATGATATTTCAAAAGCACATTAAATGCTAAGTTTGATATTATTCTTTGGGAATAATAATACAAAATCACATCTATTTTTCAAAGTCACCAGAATTTCATCAAAAATAGCAGATAGTGCATATTTGGATTATCTGTCATGTTTGCTTTGTAAAGGTAGAAATTACCCGTATAAAGACATAATAGTATACATAATTAATTGTTTCACGAGTGTCACTTTCTTTTGCGATAGGTTTAATGTGCATAAAGTAGTATAATAGTTCGTAAAGTTTGATGATAACAAAACATCTGTAATGCACACGAAGCTATAACCTATCATTAAATGCTAAGTTTGATATGATTCTTTGGGATACAAAAATAAATCACATCAACTTTTCAGTCACCAGAATCAAATCGAAAATAGTAGATAATGCAAATTTGGATCTGTCATATTATAACTTTATGAACAAAATACTATATATACACCATAAAAAAATTCACGAGTGTCACTTTCTTTTGAATAATAGTGGTGCTCTTGTATATCCTGCGAGTTATTCGAGAGTTGCCTGAAACTAACATCTCAGGCTACTTAGATTGTCATACAGTGCGCGTGCGTGAAACTAATAGTATCTGCTAGGGTTGAATGAAGGTGGAATGCTATTTTTAGCAGTTGTTGAGACATTATCATCTTGTATCAAAATATTGTAACTATCATTTTAACATTAAATAATATTTTTCCAATGAAGTCACGTTTAGTTGTTAATTCTTCATATCGTTTAATGTGTTATCATATCTTATTATTAGTTCATCATTTCTGAGTTACATTCGGTTCTTTAACATTTATCTTGTTTAAAAAGTTTGCAAAAGTATTAGCAGTTTCGATGATGACGAAACATCTGCAATGCACTCGTAGCTTTCATCATAGTGGGTGATCGGCAACTGGCTACCTAGCCTAATTCACTGCCTTATCTAGACTGAGTGCCAATGCACTATGCTGCCCACCGAAGAATTTCTGTGGACAGGACGATTTCTGTGGGCAGCGTAGCCACCATCGAAACACCTTTATGACAATATAGGGGAACAAGTACTCTGGAGTCCAATTATTGCGTTTTTGCCATAAATTTACCGAAACCAAAAACATGGCGGATATCTTTCAAAATGAAACGATTCTGCTATGATTTTCGGAAAAAGTCAAATGTGATCGTAGAAACGTGAGAATTGTGGGCCTGAAATGAAACTAGATATTTACGCGACATAGGTACTTATGTCGCTTTGATCACATCTATAACCAAACATTAAGGCGCCTCAAGAAAAAGTGAACCCATTCGATAGAATTAATTCTTGTGAAATATTCTGTTCAACAAACAGAGATGATATTTCAAAAGAGCATTAAATACTAAGTTTGATATTATTCTTTGGGAATAATAATAAACAATCACATCTATTTTTCAAAGACACCAGAATTTCATCAAAAATAGTAGATAATTGACGTTTGTGTCATCTGTCTTGTTTGCTTTATATATGAACAGAATACTATGCACAATTAATTTTGCCGAGTGCGTCTTTCTTTTGAGGCAACCCCTTAATGTGGGGATGCTCTTTTAAATGCTGCGAGCTATACGAGAGTTGCCCGATATATATAACATCTCAGGCTACTTAGATTGTCATAAAAGGGGTGAACTGGGGGTTGAAGGTGGGATGCTAATTTTTTAGTAATTGTGGAGAAAAGATCAGCGTATATCAACCCTCAAGATTAATTTGATATATAATTTTAATATCTAATTTTTATTTTTATTTATTGACAACTAAACGTGATTTGTGATTACAATTCTTCATATTGCTATCGTTTAAGATGTTATCATATATTATAACTAGTTTCTGAATTAGGTTCGGTTTTCACATTTATTTTAATTAACGAGTTAGGAAAAGTTTAGTAGTCTCGATGACAACAAAACATCTGTAGTGCACTTGTTCATGTTTCATCACCTTTGGTGATTGGCAACTGGCTACCTAGCCTTATTTACTGTCATATCTAGAGTGCGTTATTCTGAAGGTAGTGTAAACATCAAGACACGATTATGACAATATAAGGGAACCAAGCCCAATTATTGCGTTTTTGCCATCCATTTATCGATACCAAAAAAATGGCGGATATCTTTGAACACAAATAAAAAACACTAAGATACCTCAAAAAAAGGGAAACCATTCGATATAATTAATTCTTGTGAAATATGTTTATCAATCAGCGATATTTCAAAGGCGCATTAAATGCTATGTTTGATATGATTCTTTGGGAATAAAAATAAAGTTACATCTACTTATATTTCAAAGTCACCAGAATCACATCAGAAACAGTAGATAATGCACATGTACTCCAAAATAGAATCTCGAGTGCCACTTTCTTTTGAGGTAATCTTCAAGAGTTGCCTGAATTCTGTAACATCCCTATCTCTGGCTGCTTAGATTGTCATAATGTGCGTGACATGGGAGGTCCCTACAAGGGGTTGAAGGTGTATCGCATATTTTTATTTGCAGTTGTGGTTAGAAGATCATGGAGTGTCAACCCTTAAATATATTTTTCAATCATTTCAACATTGAATAATTATTTTACAATGTAGACGTTTAGTTGTCACAACACAAAATAATGCTATGTTTCTCACAAAAAGTATCTTTGTCATTCTGCCTAGATAATTAATACGTAGGGATAAAAGTATTGGAAATTGCTTATTATCGGCAATTTTATCAATAAACACATTGCCTTTTTTCTATGAATTATAGTATGTACTTACCGCAATATTTTGAAATAAAATGTAATTTGGTTACAACAGATATATGAATATAATTAATCTGTACATAATGAATCTGAATATAATGAATCTGAATATAATGAATATAGTGAATTAATGAAAATAATACACCATTATTTATAAGTAATTCTTAGTGCCTTAATCGAATATATTATTTGATTAATTAGAGTAAGATTGAATTTGATAGCAGCAATGGGAGTAGATTAATATAGTATTAAATTATCTTTGATTTATATTAAACAGCATTTTTTTTACGACACAACATGTCACTATTCATGCATAAAGCATTTCTGTGATACCGGGTTTATAGCGTGCATTATAACAAAAGCCGAACAAATTTAAAGTCACATACATGAAAGTAGTAAGCGAACATCTGAGTGAGAATCTAGTATGAGCTTAAGCCCGGCTACAAACAACTCACTTCCTAATATATTTACTAAAATCGTCTCAGCGACCTCCTTTATTGATTTAGGTTCCTTACGTTCCAGCTGATATCCTTGGTTTGATCATAAATACAATAAAATCTAAACAAATAAAATTCATGGGTTTACGTGAGAGAGTCAGAGTCGCGCCCTAATAAAATGAAAAATAAAATATATTGCGTCACGCTTGAAGGATGATTTTTGTCTTCATATCGTGATAAAATATGACAAATTAATGGTTTCGATCTATGAGGCATTATTACCCCTGTATGGTCCTGATTCTCGTACTGTCAAATGACGCCGCTCTGATGAACATACTCATTGTTTTCTCGAATGTCGTTTAAGACATTAAGGGCGAGAATCACGTCCAAATATAATTAGAACATCAGCAGGAGACACTCCCTACAATTGGTAATGGATTTGAAAGTCATACGAGAGCTCTATGCCGCGATAAACAATAGAGTCGCCTTTGCCGATTGTGGTGTGGAGAACTATACCATAGCGCCTCGTAACTAAGCCTTAATTTTGTATTTCACCGACTATGTACTCTTTCACGCTAACCCTTGTTTCAACATAACTGTGGTACGTCATGTTATTCACAAGACGGTTTGTGATCATACCAGGGTATACTGTCGATGGTATTTTTCGTATTAACCGACAGGTATTATTGAATGAGCAATAGACAAGCGGGTCAGAGGCCTAGACAGTCGGCAGAGTATACAAATTTACATTTTACAACTAGAGTATAAAAAGCCCTTTCTCTGCCGACGCCACGTCGCTGTTTTCAAAGTTAATTCGCTCGTTTTCAGCATTGTAGTTGCATTGTAACTTTGACATACATTTTTAGACGTCCAATATGTTTTACGACATATGTCAAATGCGACATACATGTTCACTTCACTTCACTTCTTGACTATGATGGCATTAGATGCATTTTAGAAATCGCGAGAATTTAACTGACTTGTCTCTGTAGAATTGTTCATGATATCTATAAAAAAAAAGTTTAGTCGAGCGAGGTTGATTAAATTCCGTTGAATGAATTACCAATATTTTTGGTTATGGATATAAGTGTACACATCATTTTTTTATCACTTATTTACATTATGTTTATTGGCGTATTTTTATAACAATTCAAATTTATTCAATCATTATTTACTTTTTAAAGTTAAAAGTGATTTTTGGAGGTACTGGGTCGGTATGGATTGTGATATTTGTTGATGGTTTCGTTTAACACTAGGCACTAGGTATAATATTGTTACGTATCCGGGGTGGGTACGACAAAAAATATGCCGATTTACGGTAGAAGAGTTTTATTAACGAACGGATTCAGTCAGTATATCAACACAAATAATGAATTAATTAACTAATAAAATGTCACAGTCACAATTAATAAACGTCTCTATCGCAATTAATCACTGTCTTACAATAGCACTATAGCACTGAACAACACACTGAGTATCGCACTATTCGCACTTTAAAGTCGCTTTGAAGTTCACTTGGTAGCTCGTAGAACTGAACTGTCGTTGCTGGCTCGACGCTCGCCTTTTATATTCGAGCCTCCTGATCTCCAGAATATTCGCGAGGAAGTTTCGGCGGCCGTCCGACACAAACAAGCGTGGGAAAGTAAACAGAGCCATAAAACTCCGATAACAATAGGGCTATAAACGAAACAATAGGCGGGTCTTTCCTTTGTTTTCGAATAGCGGCATTTTTAACGCCGACGAAAACAAATACAAGGATCTCTCTAGAAAAATCTTGACCCTTCACTTGTACGTAACAATATGATGCAGAATTACAAAGTAAGTTATTATTAGGAAACAGCGTTTACTTGGGAGGGTAATCATCGGGTTGTATAGTAATAGAATACAGAAGCTCAATAGGATAATTAGTGCTAGACTAAATACTAAACATGTTGATCTGTTTGTCGATTTCGACAATCTATTCTCGTCATACCACTGCGGCTATAAAGTGATATTATCAAAGATAAGAAATAGGATTAAAAATTCAGCTATCTATCTCATTTGTGTCCAGGATTCATTTGTTAAAATTAATTGTACTTATGTCTTTATTATTTACAATTATGGATTTTGATTATTTTGTACATTCTACTCAGTCTTGTGTCTCAAATGTAATATTCTTTCGACTTTTTTGTTTTTTAATCGAATAAATAGGTAGTAAAACCCGGGATTACTCTGTAAGTTAACGCTAGAAATGTATTATTTTTGTAATTATTTGAACTACAACAGCTTCCAGATTAGAGAAAAAGAAAATATTTTTGCTAAATAAAATACCTCATTAAAAAGTGATCAACAAAAAAAAGGTTATTAGGTATGCTAGGTTTCCGATACATTAAAATAAGGTTTTGGTGAAATAAGAAAAATAGATTCGAGTGGTTCTTCGCTCTTTTGTTGATTTGACAGTATTTATATTTGATTCTTTGGCATTATACATTCGTTTAATCTCTTTTTTTTTCAAATTATCATTATTTAGTATCAAAAATTTGCATTGATGACATTACTAAAATGATCACATTGTTCAATTTAAATTGATTTCAATTTATTTCTTCGGTTATGTGGATATGATATGCTTAACATATTTTTGTAAAAAAAACTAAAAATAGTGAAAAAAATAATAAAAACATTAAAAAAAAATACATAATTAAAAAATTACAAAAATGTAAAAAAAACAACAAAAAAATGCTTAGGATTTGAATATAATAATTTAAATTTAGAATAAGTTATTTGTTTGCTCGATATAGGTAGGTACTAAAAACATATAAAAAATTATAAAAAAATACAAAAAGAACTACTTGTAAAAATATGCTTAGGATATAATAAATATAAATATAATAAATGCAATTTAGAATAAGTTATTTGTTTGCTCGATATAGGTACTAAAAACATATAAAAAATTATAAAAAAATACAAAAAGAACTACTTGTAAAAATATGCTTAGGATATAATAAATATAAATATAATAAATGCAATTTAGAATAAGTTATTTGCTGAATAAAAATAAAATAAAAATACAAAAAAAAATAGTTTATTTGCTATTTTAGTTTTGTTAATTGTTGTAAGTAGGTACATTAGGTACAATAAAATACTTAGAAGTATTTAGCACCAGTCGGTGCTTAGATTTTTATATAAAAAATATAAAAAAAACAAAAAAAAAATTGTAGGTTTTAATTCTTGAATCTAGAATGTGTTAGTTGGTAATTACAACATTTAATAATAGATAACTAAAACGGTACCTAAAAGTACACACAAAAAAATACTGTTGTGGTCAATTTGGCCACTAAAATAATTAATAATAATAAACGACCTCTATAGCCCATGGAATGAATATTTTATAAAAAATACTCAAGTAAGTATTTAGTATTTTTTATTAAAAAAATCTTTATTTTCTATAAAATTAACGACAAATAATACTTTTGATGCAAATACCACTCAAATATTTAATGATATCTATTCAAATAAAATTATTAATAATACGTTATTAGGCTAGAATAGACAGTATGGATAATACACCAGGAAATATGGATAGAGAGATATTTTTATTGCATTTTTGATCTGTCCTTTCTCAAAACTTTACTCAAAAATATTAAAAGTGACCTTTACTCAGTTTGTTTTTTAATCTTTGGAAATGCTCAGTCTCGTGTCTATGGATAAAGCAAATAATTAAATTACTTTATTTTATCGTTTATTTCTAGGCATACTCACAACTTTCAGTAATACAAAAAACGACACATTTTAATTCAAGTCAATAAGCAATAAAGTAAATTAACTGATTTAATTGATGCCTTTTTAAAACGAAAAGCAATTTTGAGTCTAGCTTGTGGGATTTAATTTAAATTTGCAAGAAAATAGCCTTCTTATTGGAGATTAGGTTGTGATTAGTTATTTTTATGAAAATAATATTAAAGGTAAAACAACAATAATATCAGTAGCTCTTCCGCCGTGAAAATTGGTGTAACCATCAATTTAAATAGCAATAAATATAATTTATAACAATATGATTATTTATATAAGTTGTATTATATATGTTTGTATATACGAACGTTACTTGATTTATTCATAAAATTACACCTATTTTGACAAATCATTTTATTTGTATTTTAATTAAATACAACTTAAATTAGCACAATAATAAATATCAGTAGTTCTTCAGTTCACAAAAAAAAAAAAAAATATAATAGTTTTTATGAATTCTCAACATGTAAATGGAAGTAAGCTATAACGTCAAATAATAATAAAAATAAAATTTTCGTACCTACTAACATAATCCTCAACAAAGTCTATTTTCAAAACGAAAAGTACCCATTGATCATTTATAATATTTCAATTATTATCAAAATGTATCCAATGTTAGTGTTATTTTAGTGTCAATTATTTCTCCCAAATATTATTGGTAAATTACTTAATTATGATGTAAAAAAAATATTACTCTTCAAATAAAATAGATCTGATTAAAATTGAATTCCTCTTTAATTTTATTGGCATGGATGTAATTAAATTTAATATCCATTATAACACGGTAAAAGGTGTAATTGTCAATTTAATATTTAAATAACAACAAAATCAATGGTTTTCCGAAGTGAATTAGTATTTCTCAGACACTATAAATAAAGTGATCTATTAATGTTTCTATATTCGTCGTAGAAAAGCTTATTGTGGAGATTTATTTTCTGTTTGTTACCAACAAAATCGTTCTCGTTGCAGAAACTATTAAAAAAATATCAAATATCACAGAATGTTTGTAAATGGCCTAGTATCAAAATACAAAATCAATAACTGATACATAGATTAAAAAAGTTTCGTAAAAAATAATAAAAATTACGTGCTTACCTCCCATTTTAGTTAATTTTCTTGGTGTAAGTAAGTATATTAGGTACAAGGATACTTAGATTGTTATTAAAAAAATAAAATAAACGTGTACCTTAAAGTATACACAAAAAATACTGGTTGTCGTTAGAAATGCCCCTTTTAATTATTTGCCTTGCTTTGTTAGGTAGAAGCTATATGTTTTACATAATGATTTATACTCATCAGATTTTTAAAAATATTTAAAACAGTAACAATAGTTCTTCCTCATTCAATTTCAAATAAATAAAATTACCTAATTCACTTTTTTTTAATAAATAACTTTTTAACGGAAAAATCTTTAGGTCATCGCGTCGCAATTTCATTGCACCCGATGAAATTTTCCTTCAAAAACATTAAAATCATAAACATCAAATATTTATTATCCTTCAATCGGCTGAGAACCTTCTGCGCTCGCCGAAATCGAAAAATATCCATAACCACAAACCTTTAAAAACAAATTTACCACCAATCTCGCTGTGTTCTAATTTAGTTTTCTTTTTATGTATCTATATGTTGTGGCCAGATCTTAGAACTGATCACTTCATGAAATAGTTGCATTTCCGCGAGTTTAGCGTTAATATCGTCAAACGCTGATTTATTCCTTGATCTGGCCTGACCATTGTGCTCAGCGGGTATTTTCTATTTCATGATGAAATTAAACAATTTTAAGATCTGGTCACAATGTATTTAATTCAAACATATTGTAATAATCAGATGTATATCAATTTATTTACGTTTATTGCTTTATTTCGCCGTGTGGATCCCGGCATAGAATAGGGCCAACCCGTACTATCCTGTGGGTGTCGTAAAAGGCGACTGAGGGAATAGACCGGGAGATGGCAGCGTCTGTGTCAGTAACATCATATCACTGCGAATATCAATCATGACATGTTTGATAATATTGTGGAACCGCTTATGTACAGCAGTGGACGTCTAAAACCTAATGATTTTAAAATGTATGAACACACCGAGAAAAATTAATTCTTTCGTAATAAATAGAAAAATATTTTCGTTTAAATTTTCGGAGGACTTTTAAGTATGTAAATTGATATATGCAAGAAACGTTATTTCTTTATACTATGTCTAATAGATTAGTGATTTTCCCTAACAGCTACATTCATCTACATATTTAAAAAATCACTACGAGTTCATTTTAAATCATAAAAGCCTTAAAAAAATATTTTAATAAAAAATACTATTTTGTATAAATAAATGAAAAATAAAAAAAAATATTAAAAAAAAACAAAATAGCGTTTTAAGTAACGCACAATAAAAAGTGTTATTAGGATATATGTGTTCCAATTATGGGTCTCGTCTAATTATAATATCTCTGTTTTACTATTACGCTTATAGTTAGGTTAGGTACTTGGCAAATTTCCCTGTCAGTAGATCTGTATCCTATTATTGTTTTTTCGAATTAAGAGCAGCGTTACTTTAATTAATAGTCTCATTTGAGTTGTGTTTCGTTAATAATTAATTTTAAATAATTAGTAAATTTGTTTTGTGGATGAAGATTAGCGATGTAAGATGATATATTCAACAAATAATAAAATACAACAATCAACAAAAATATTACACATGTGCACTTGCCCGGGAAAAAAATTTAGCTATTTTATTAAGTCAAATAAGTGTTAATGACTGTAGGAGGGGTCTTTTAACGTATGTCAAACGTCACCATGACTTCATAGTAATAAAATAAAATACAAAAAAAAAAATCAAAAAATACAAAAAAAAAAATATATAATATATAAATTCTACCTTGCTGCTTACTTCTTCTAGTTGATTTAATATTTCGCTCCTTTAGCTTCATTTAGCTCACTCGCCTACTTAAGATGCCATAGATATATTATGGAACTTGACATTCTTATTCCCAGTAGCCTGGGACATAATTAGGAAAACTGCGAGGTCGTGTAGCAAAAAAAATACCATACCGTTTGGAAATCAATGTAATAGATTTTAAAGTGTTCATTAAATAGAATAATTTAAAAAAATACATTTTCAGTATTAGGTTTAATATACCTTGATTTTTTGTAACAATTTCTTACTAGTCTGATCAGTTCATTTCAAATCGGTTTTATATAGGAACATATTTTCAAAATTAATTTGGAATTCATCATTAATTACCAAAACACTAAACAGTTTAAAAAGCTCAATACTAATGGAAACGCAATTAGTAATTTACCGAGTTAAAAAGTGGTTAAGATCACGACCTCGCAGTAACTCACAATATAATTAGATAAAAAAAATCTAAAATACGTGTTCTAAGTAACGCACAAAAAAAAAGTTTCTAGATAAATGTTACATATAGTAAGTACTGTACCTATCAGGCTTGTTACCTTTATGTATTTATGTTAAAATCACTATTTTTATAAATTCATAAGTAGGTTTCAAATTCGATCGGATCATAGAGTGGATTTAGTTATAGTGATATATAAACAAATAAATTCAAAATCATATGTTTTCCGAGGCGTGCGGGTTGAAAGCAGTTTCTTAGTTCACCTCTAGGGCACTATAGAATATTTCCTCAAAATTTCAAACTCTTTGTCTACCGGTTTAGTCTGCACGTTATCTGTCAGTCAGTAACGATACTGTTTTCTAGGTATAATAAAATATGTTGCCTAATCATTGATTGGCGTTGATTGAAATACTAGTATTAATGCGTATAGTATGTTTAGTAAGATTTAGCATAGCTCAGGTTTGATGTATTTTTTAAAGTCCGTCTCAGACTGAAAAAAAAGTAAGAGGGAGTCCGCAATCAACAATAATTATAAAGCCACAATTTGATTTATGTATGTAGGTATATGAGTGCATTTGTTGAAGTTTCAAGAAATTACTAAACTAAATTTAATTAATAACTACTTTTACTTATTTACTGTTATATTTAACACACTTATAACAAAAATAAATACTAAATCACGAGTTAAGAGCAATAAGCACGGTAAGAGCAATAAGGTATTAGGTATACATGTGTGGCGTGTGTTTAATTCCAGGAGCACGGTTTATGAAACTTCACCAGTTGTTTATGGCGCTCTCTCTTCTTTTTTTTTCTGAGAAGTTTATACGTTCGTAATGTTAGAACCGCTAGAAACACTTCATCATATAAGGTTTATATTATTTAATCATAATATCAGTATGAATAACTAACTTAGTAATTATAATCGAATATATTGCCGTGTGGCTCCCGGCGTAGAATAGGGCCAACCCTTACTATCCCGTGGGTGTCGTAAAAGGCGACTGAGGGTATAGACCAGGAGATGACCAGCGGTGTCACAATTACATCAATTAAGCCAAGCGTGGAGATTGAGCGGAACGAACGATCGAACGAATCCTGAGAAAAGAATGAATATAGACTAGAACTACTAAAACTAATTGCAGTTTTATCAGCGTTCCCGAGGGATCTTGTCTTCTCGCGATAAAAAATAAACATATATTTTTCAGGAAAAATCCAATCCAATTTTTATTCAAATAGTCAAATACAGTCACTTTGATTGACTCACAAAAATCTTAAAAGGTATCTAAAATATTTAAAAACACATTTAGAATATTTTATGGAGTGATAGTGTTTATCTTTGAACCAGCCCAAGGGGGCTTGATATGCAATTATCGTTTTAATAGTTTCAACAAACAAACAGACAAATAAAGCTTGTTAGATGTTAATAGTGGTCTGCCGGTGATTTTCCTTCTCAACCTGGGTCTATTATATTACTTATTAAATATATTATATTTTTATATAAAAAAAAAAACGTGTTCCAAGTAACATGTAAAAAAATGTTCTTACCTATATTAGATTTTGACTGTACCTATTCAAAATCACCAATTTTGATACTTTAGTCGCAAATTCAACATCGCTAGATTAGAATGACTAGATATAAAGTAATTTGGCGTTTTTTTTATAAAATTATATTTTCAGCTAAACAACAATAAAAAATTAGCGATACTTGAAATACTAGTGTTAATTTATGTTAAAAGTTCGATTTTGCTGTTGTTCTTTATTTGAGTCTATTTGCTCACAATTACTCACAATTGCTCACAATTACTCACAATTGCTCACAATTACTAACAATTGTTCACAATTACTCACAATTACTCAAAATTGTTCACAATTACTCACAATTGTTCACAATTACTCACAATTGTTCACAATTACTCACAAATTGCTCACAATAACTCACAAATTGCTCACAATTACTCACAATTACTCACAAATTGCTCACAATAACTCACACTCACTCACAATAAATAATTGCTAGTTTGACAATCATGAGCATAAAATTGTGAAATTTATCAGGCAAAAACATCTAAAAATACATACCTTCCTAAACATCGTTTTTGATTTATTTAGGCTCTTAATTTTATTTATTTTTGTCTTCCATTTGTGATATTAAAGCGTGATGCCTCTACTAAATCAACTAATACCTCGACTAAAACCGCACCGGTGGTAGTCAATCTCGAAGTTTAAATGTGCCTTATTAGGGCCTAAATTAAATAAAAAAAATTGTTTGATTTGAGTTTGAACTCAACAATTACCTCAACTAAAACAACTAATACCTCAACCAAATTTAAAGGACTAGTATCCTACTCTATTTATCACGTCATGCATTTAAAACCTATTGTAAATGTTCTTCGCTAACAAATTCACTTTCGCTTTCTAAAATTGATTATGATTCCAAAACTGTCGTACTTTTGATGATACGTTATACGCGATAGGCTTTTTTCAGTGATAAATTAACATTTATCACTTAACCGTGACATTACCAATCTAATTAAAAAAATTAAAACAATAAAATGTGTACAAAAATTCATCGCGATTGATTGTGTCGCCGAGGCGTCAACAAACACACATTTTGGGATTTATAATATTAGTTAGGTATGATGCGTTCTCAATACACCCAAACGTCTTAGTTGCATTAGGATGCCGCTTGGCCGTGTGGCTCCCGGCTTAGAATAGGGCCAACCCATACTATCCCGTGGGTGTCGTAAAAGGCGACTGAGGGAATAGACCAGGAGATAGCGATTTCTGTTACCGTAACATCATATCACTGCGTTTAACTCGAGCCTTGCGTGGTGATTGTCCGGAAGGTATGTTCGACATTCTAAGGCTTGATGAGATTTCAAAATGTATTAAATAATAGAGGGAGAAATAACGATTCAAGAGTATTTGGTGTAACGAAAAGGAGAACGTCTTCTCTACTAAGTTTCTATGTTTATTTTCTTACTCACAAAATAAATTATATTTTTGTAAGTAAAAGCAAAAATACAAAAAAATAAAACAAAATATAAATAAAAACCAGCACTCCCTCGCGGTTTTACCCGCGTTCCCGAGATAAAAGAAGCCTAGCCCGCCTATTTTTTATAAATTAAAATATCTATTAGTCTCAATTGGTTATTGTTTGTAAAGAAATTTGTTTAGGCATATTTTAGTAATTCTGATAGAAGTTATTCATTCATAACTCATTATAATATTAAAACCGATAAAGACACCTCAACATACAAATTATAATATCTATAGAATGTTGTTAACAATCGTAACGCATTATATGTTTATACTGTATCAATAAAGATTATCAATACCTCGAAATTTAGTCATTGTATTATAGAAAGGTTCGTTTGGCTTCTGGCGCCAGGGCCTTCTAGGGCCAACTCAAATAATCCTAGTGTGTGTTGTAAAAGACGACTTCTTTAATCTAATCTATTCCAAAATATATTAACCAATAGAGAAAGAAATAGTAGGTGTTTTGTGTTTTGATCAGATTTTCTTCCTCAAATTTTGTAAATGATATGCAAACATTAAATGATCCTTAAAAGTAAACTATTAAAGATAACTTCTTCCCTACATGCTCCTATGTCTATTTTTGTACATACAAAATAATTAATATTTTTGTAACTAAAAAAAAAATTCAAAAAAAGATAAAATTATAAAAATAGGGTCTCAGTTACACCCAAAAAAATATGTTTTTAGGTAGTAGTGCTTAAGTAAGAGTCTTGTATTATATTAGTCATAGTTGCATAGTTGCACGAAATTTAATTTTCCTATCACATATTTTCCTTTAGTTAACCTCATATTTTTATTAATTTTGCTTTCAAAATTGTCTTTCATATGGTTTTTGTTGTCTGTCTTTAAATTCTATTAAAAATCTATTCGTTCAAAACTCATCATAACGTCAAAACCGCTAGAGACTCATCCAAATATGTAATCATATTTGAATATCGAATTTTGTAAATAATAAAACATATTATCAATAAAGATCCAACAATACATCGACATTTAGTCTTTGACAAAATTTTGATATAATAGTTTCGCCGTGTGGCTCCCGGCCTAGGACTAACCTGTACATGGTGGGTATCGTAAAATACGATATAAAGAATCAACCAGGGGGTGACCAGCGACCGTCTGTCACAGTAAAATAATCTCACTGCAGTCATCAATAAAGTCAAGCGTTATGATGTAGTGAAAACGTTATATTTATCAGTGGACGTCTGAAGGCTAAAGATGATAATTTTGATAAAATGATAAATTTCAAAATAGTAAAAAAAAACAGCAAGTCTAAATAATTTTAACAAAATAATGAAAAATTAACTGAAATACCAAATTGAGTGAAATTAAAGATAGATTATTAATTTTAAAATTAAATTAACTAAATGTCGTAAACTTTTATTATTTAGGTGCAAGCTTTTTAGTAAGTAGTTGTTAGTGAAAACTACTAAAACAACAAAAATCATTCTGTTTTCCTATATGATGTCAACTGGTATCTTCCATGATTTTGCCGTGTAAGCTTTATTGGTAATAATTTATATGTTCAGTCATTTCGGAGTACAGGACTCGAATATTTCCGTAAATTGGCGTTTTCGAATACATATAAGCAAAGAGATAGTTTAGTCGACTGAACTATCTGGAGCTGGAATATTAATCCCGCGGTTGCTTACACGGAGTACATTTGGATAGTGTATTAAGGAACAAAATAGGCAATATTAGTAAATAATAAAAATATATTTGGTAAATTACATTTAGTTTATTTTAATCACTTATTAGGTTATGTTTATTAATTGTTTCTCGCAAAATTTATACCTATCTGGCATTTATTTCCAGCTCTTTTATTATGTTTATTATATATATTTAATTTCTCTAAGATATTTATTCGAACCCTTTTCACACTTAGTTTAAATAACCGAAATTTAAGTATTTATGGTTAGGTGTTTAAGTTAGTAAGTTTAGTAATTATTCATGCAATATGAGCAATATTAATATACTTAATCTTTAGGTTACGTATGTTTCAACCACAAAATAATCTGACTTATATTCCAATATTTCCAAAAAAGTATAGTATCCTATGTTCTATTATCACATTATTTTAAACAATTAACCGTGTATTCTAATTTAATTAATCAATTCTTCATGAATATTTTAATGCCCATCAAGCATCCTTTAAAGCCAACTTTTATTTTTCTATTTCTGACCAGTGTTACGACAATTACCTGATATTAGTTAATTCTTCTATAATATTACATAATAATCATTGCCTAGTCTGTAATTATTAATAAAAAAAAGAATATAATGACAGCATACTGTGTCGTCCGAGTAAATCTGCCTTTAATATTAAGTTCGGTAGTCAAATGTAGTTTTAAAAATGAGTGCGCCTTACATTGATCGTAGATTTTGCATTGATTTTAATTAAAAATAAAAAAGTTTTGCCGTGTGGCTCCCGGCATAGAATAGGGCCAATCCATACTATCCCGTGGGTGTCGTAAAAGGCGACTAAGGGAATAGATCAGGAGATGGCCAGTGATGTCCATCACAGTAACACCATATCACTGGGATCATCAATCAAGCTAGTGCTTGTGGGGAAGGCATGTCCAGCAGTGGACACTCAAAGGCTTGATACGATATTTAAATGTATGCACTAACAGGGAAAGAAAATTCATTGTTATTTGTTGTTGCAAAATTGAATTGATTAATCGATAGAAAACTGTTAACGTTTGTAGGATAATTTCCTCTTCAAATTGCTTTTATGTCTATTTTCGTACACAAAAAATAAATAATATTTTTATAAAAAAAAATATAAAATAAAAATGCGTTTTTAGATACGCCCCAAAAAAAATATATTTAGATAATAGTATTTCAAGTATCATGGGAAAAAATTGAAAATCCGACAATGCAGTATAGATTAATCATTGCTCTGCAAATTTCACAATCACACATTTTCTATATTATTTTTATAATGAGCTATCTAACTAAATGATCTAAACATTAAGCTAACTTATTGAAAACATTATACTATTTAGATTAAGCAATACTAGTAATAATATATCAGATGTCTGATGTTACTAGATACATTAACATTCTATTACATTGAAAGGTCTAAAAGTGGTAGAAAAATTATATAATCAGTATTAATAATAAAAATATATTCGATATAATTAACAGCAATCTCTTAATATTTTAACGTTGGTGCCGTATTATGTTTAGAAGATTTTTTTATTTGGATTGTATTTTTCGTTCCTTTTAAGTAAGTTATAATAAGTTTGTTTGTACTTATTATAATTTATATTCTATCTTTTTATCCAGACTATATCATAAAAAAATATAGTTAAACTCTATGATAAACTGTTTTCTCTCTATAATTCACGTTCATTTTATTATTTTGCCTGTAGACAAATTTATTTAATATAATCATAATATTTTTTCGTAATATTCACATTATTTTAAGGAACGAAGTATCATTCATTATAATATTAAGAGGTTTGATTAATCAACTTTTTACGTATATTTTGCTGGCCTTAATGGCCAACTATTATTTTTCGCATTTCTGGCCAGTGTCACAATAGATACCTGATATTGATAAATACTTCTATAGAATATTCGATAGTTATATAATAATCATTATCTAATATCTAGCTTTTAATAAAAAAATATATAAAAAATAATAAAAAAAAGTAAAAATAATTATAAAATGCGTGATCAGTTACGCCCAAAAAATAAATGTTTGAGATAAATTTCACTAGTAGTCTTAGTATTTCAAGGCGGTATGATTCTTATCTAGTGTCATTTAAAATTACAAAAAATTTTGAATGGAATATTGGCAACGTAATACGCAACTTCGATAGCACTAGATATAATTCGATATAATTCTTTATTAAATTTCTCTATCACACGTTCATAGACTCAGTCGAAATTGATCCTGATCAAAGAGAAAACACTTGAAATACTAGTCTTACAACGTATACATTTTGAGTAGGTCGAGTTTGTTGTTTGTCTTTTCTTATAACAGTTAGTCTATTCGGTCACAACGCATCATAAGGTTAGAACCGCTAGAGATCATCATGAGAGCATAATTATAATTATACTTATTAAAGATAATATTTGGTGTCAGATGTCGTCTATAATCGTAACACAATAAAATAAGTATAGACTAAAAAAAGCTAAAGGAAGAACAAACAATACCTCAAAATATAGTCAGTATCGTGACATATATAATGTATCGTTCGTTAGCCGTTAACGATTGTATGTAGGATTATTTCTTCTTTAAAAGCGTTTATCTATTTTCGTACTCGGAAAATAAATATTTTTATAAATAAAAGCAAAAATAATAAAAATGCATTTTCGATTAGGTACACCAAAAAAGATTAGATAGATAGATTAAATTGTAGTATTTCAAGTATCAACAGAAAAATCAGTCACAATAGTAAAGTAACGTTTAAGTTATATAATAAATATCCTATTAAAATGGTCCGAAAGTAAATTTAACGTATTGGAAAAATATAATATTCGAGTGTTTTGTAGTATGTAGCGTTATTTTTAAGTAAAAACTAATATTAATGATAAATCGATAGAATCTAAATCATTAGGTTTAATATAATATTAATCATACCTCTATCTCAATATATATAATAAACTCATCAATAATAAAGTAAATCAAAATGTTAACAAAATATACCTCAATTTGGTCGTAATCGAATATATTGCCGTGTGGCTCCCGGTATAGAATAGGGCCAACCCTTACTATCCCGTGGGTGTCGTAAAAGGCGACTAAGGGAATAGACCAGGAGATAGCGGTATCACAGTTACATCAAGTGTGGAAATTGATTTCACGCATTCACTTTATATGGTCGGCGCATCGACATTCAACCTGGGTCAAATCAACTCATTTACGCGCCGGTGACAACTTAACATCAAGTGGACCGTCATCTTGTTTGTGAAGCTAGATAATAATAATAATTAAAAAAAAAAACAAAAAAAATACAAAAAATCTATAAAAATACAAATAAAAAAAAAATACAAAAATAATACAAAAAAAAAGGAAAAAGAAATAAAAAATGCTCTGTACATAATCTAGATGCATACTATTAGTAATAACATTAGGTTAGCGTTTGATAGCAATGTAATATTAGGAGTTAGGTATTTAAATGTGATATATCTACGCATTTATGTCATTCAGATGCCATAGATTTTAGGACGTAGGTAGCAATTCCATTTTTATTGCAATATTAAACATCAAAAAGCAATTTGTGTACACTTATAGGTATAGTTAAATAGAGGTTAAGTATATGCTTGCATTAATATTTAGCCAGTATTGAGAAAATTATTACTAAAAGTTACTAAAATCACCACGTATAATTAGAATATATAGAAATGTATATTAGGAGTCGGGTATAGAGCGATATATTTATACTTTGGAGGTATTAACCGATAGATTTTAGGAGCATAGGTATATTCCATTATAATAATAATAAAACCGGTAGTAAGTGAAATCGTAATGAAAACTGATACCATGTATAATGAATATGGACCCCTTAGCGGTAAAATTTTACTTCCGTTTTATATTTAATTTTACTCATAATTAAAACTAAAATATTCTTCCACTTAAAAATGCAATGTAAAAATCTAATTATCCAATCAACTGTTTTATTCATAGGCAAGGTAACCACAGTAGGAACACATTGTTTATGTCTAAAATGGTATACTTAGTCTATCGCAAGGTTTCCGTTAGGATTTCACGTACACTCTATACATACATAATTAGAAAGCAATTATTTGGGTATATTTTGGTTAGTTGAGGGGTTTCATTGCATTTTTATGCATTTCTGGCCAGTGTCGCGATAACTACCTGATATAGATTAGTACACATATAACATAACATAATCTACTATAGCCTGTTATTATTAATAATCTAACGAGTGTAATGTTGTTGAAGTAATACGAGTAATATTAGATTAAGGCACATAATAGCAATGAAATATTAGGTCATCTAGATTAGTTATAGGACATTCGATTTTGGTACAGATTCTGTTGTTTTCAAACTAAACCGATTCAATCTCACTGTCTCTTTCTAACGATAACCATAAGAAAGGGCTAACAGAAATTTAGTTCTGTCAAATTAGTTCGATTACTTTTTCGATGGTGAATTTGATTTTTATTGGTCACGGTTAGTTTTGCCATAGACTAATTTGATAGCATTAAATATCCTTTTCTTTTTTTTATATGTTTAATTTGTAAACAACAGAATTCGCCCCAGTATGTAGGTAGTATAGACGTGGAAAGATTTCGTAGAAAGATTGTGGAACTTTTTGAAAGAAAAAAAATTAAATTAAATTTCCACTGCAAAACACAAACAAATACAATACAGACAAAAAACGAAATAACAAAAATAAGTATTATCCCAAAAGTAGTGCTGGATGATTCAACAAAACAAATTACATAGTGCCCCGAGTGTCGCAAGTACGTTAATCCATCAAAGACTAACATATTTTTGGCGTTTGGGTTTTAGTTGGCGTTGTATTGGGTTAGCTTCAGGGCTTGAAGAAGAGAGACTCATTTCAAATTTATCTAGTTATAGGTACTATAGCCATAAAAAAATCTTATGAATCTATAATACTACTAATTAGAAAATGAAATATTACTAAGATTATTATTGTTAAATTGTATTATAGTCTATTTTATTAAAATAATCATGAAAGTTGTTGGCGTTAATAGTAATATTAGGACAGATAATATCTGGTGGGAATAGAGATGACGACTAATAAAATCTAATTAGTCCGTCAGTTAGAGTACCAAAAAATATTAGACATAGAATTGACTCAGGCGTGACCTTGCGGAAATCCATTATAAGATTAGATGGAAGACAAATATTTAGTAACTAATTCCGCTGGATATATCCTTCTCTGTCAAGTCCAAAACAAGGGAACTTAACAGGAAATTGACACGTGTTTCGCTTCTTCACGAAGCATCATCAGGACATAGTAGACCCACTGCCGACTACTCGATGAATGCGAACAAACACACAAACACAGAACTCGTATGAACGCGCACACGCACACACACACTGAGCTAAAATAAAAAATACGTATCCAATATTTATTGATAACCTAACTGACGGAATAAACAGAATAAATTATTTTTTACCCAGTCATCAGCCCTAGTAAAGGAATGTCGCGTGATAGTATTATAATATTTATTTAGTTTTAAGGAATAAAATTTTATCGGGAATATTAACTTTGTTACAGAGTTTAATTAGGATAGGAACTATTGCGGAGGGTATCGTAAGAAAATTGTGCCTATTTCATTGTTTACAAACTAAACACTTAACAAGACATCTCTTTCTTAAAAATATCATTGAAAAATGACGTGGTCCCTTGCGATGCGCCTCATAAGAAGGCTCAAGGTCACCCAAAGAGTAATGAAGAGGGCTATGCCCGGAGTTTCCCTGCGAGATCGAATCAGAAATGATGAGATTCGCAGGCGAACCAAAGTAGCCGACATAGCCCGAAGACTTGGTGACAGTGAGCGGGGCACATCGCTCGTAGAACCGACGGCCTCTGAGGCAAAAAGGTTCTCGAGTGGCGACCACGAACCGGAAGACGCAGGAACTGTCAAATTTGTCTATGCAATTGCCATTTACCGGTAACCGGTCGTGACCAATAAAGAACGAGCCTAAAATCAAGTTGAAATAAGTAATCGGACTAATTTGACAGGACATAATTTATTCTATCTCTTTCTCTAATTTTTGTCAGAAAGAGATATAGTATTAAATTAGTTTAGTTTATAAATAATAGAATCGGTACATCCTGGATATTGCTATGATTCTATTTCGTCTCTGATCAATCACTCTTAAAGAATCCATCTTTTCTTAATTAATAAAACTATTAAATGCCTTTGTCATACATTTTGGAAAACTCTACAGGCGTGTTCGTAGTGTCTGAGGACAATTTATCAAACCATCATAATCTGGGTGTTAAGAGTTACCCAAAATATATGATACGAGGCTTTATTGACTAAACTACGTATGTCTGAACTTTGGGGTATATCACCCCTCCATCTTTAAGCTAAATTATGACTTGACACGATAAAACTAAGAGAGGTAGAGCATAGCGTATTTTCGCTTAAAGAGCAGCTCGACTGGGGAAGTACCTCCACCTTACAGCAATACCGCAGCCAAATAACTTTATGTTGTGTTCCTGCGCGTGAGTAAGGTCGCCAGAGCTCATTGGGGAGGGGGAAGGGTCAGCAACACGCGATTGATATTCGGGGCGCGAATATGGCTACGGTACCCGCTTACCATCAGGTGGGTCGTTGTTTGATGAAAAAATCTTAAGGTGGATTGTCTTCAGTTTGAATTATTAGCGAATATTTCATGCGTTTTAATTTATTACGTAGATTTTGTGATCAGCAAATGAGGCGTGTAGCTATAGGTTTTTTTATGTAGGTATTCATTTTGCATTAAAAACAGGTGTAATACCTGTCTACTACGTAGTTCATATACCGATGGATAGATGGCGTAAGGATATTCTACATCGCGCTAACAAAGTGTATTTACAATAGACATAATATATAAGATTCTATCTTGTACAGTTGGTCCGCGGTCCCCAGCCTGGCGGAAGATCTTCCCTTTTTAATCGAAAAACCAAAGTTTAAATAGTTTTATAAGGATAATGAATACATATACTAATCAATTGACTTTCATCTCATGTGCTAATTATAATTTTATTCAACTTGAAATTGATGTAATAAATTGAATTAACTACCCGCTAAAAATTTAATATAAAAACGGTCGGCAAATCCATTATTGAGAAAAAAACACGCGGGTCTAGGTACTATTAAAAAATTACGAGTTTGAGCTCAAATTCTAACCGTACCTAGTAGCTGGCTTTTTTGAGTTAGTAAATTTTCGTTTGTCAAATTCAAAGACATTGTGAAGTCCAGTAGACAGCTTGACTGTGGGGTCGATCGTGTAGCAACTACAGACAGTTTACCATAAAATGTCCCCTGCTTTGGTAATTGGCCGTTTGAAGGCAGGGAATATCTTACGGTGAACGGTCTTAAGTAAACAACGAATTACCATACCATATCTGGAACAGGAAGTAACATTTTTTAAAGCGTCAAAGTTATGTGGATTGGATCTAACACAAACCTGCAGTCATATGTTAATCTAAAAAAATCTAAAAAAAAAACCTTTTTTAAAATTAGAACTCATCCATATCGACACTGATTGAAGAAAACACGTGATTGTAAAAATGGCATATTTTATAATTGGCATTCTATCTACGGAGTATCGTAAAAGGCGATGCTCACCAACGATGAAACACATAACATAATATGTTAATAATTTCACAGGAATATTCATTGCACAATTAATTGAGTCATTACTTTCGATTCTATCATTTTAAGTTCGTACATGTCACCGTATGATTGTGAACACCGTTAGTTTTTAATCTATCTCGTGAGATTGTAAATATCTGTGAACTGTACTATACTGCTTACAATATTACGTATTAGTTTTCATTATAATACGTTATATTGTAACCAATATGTTTCAGTTCACAATTTATAGATAGTTTACAATCTGGTGAGATAGATTATAAACTAACGGTGTTCACAATCATACGGTGACATGTACATATTTTTTCTGATCGGCTGTGTGACTCCCGGCTAGCTTAGAATAGGATCAACCCAATTCTTCCCGTGGGTGTCGTAGGAGGCGACTAAGGGAGTAAGGCTACCAATAAATTTTCATTTATGCAAGAGGCCAAAATTAAAAAAAATCTTAACATTATCTTAACACAAAAAAACATGAAAAAAGCTAAACAACACAACAATGATTAAGGAAATAAACATCAATTTATTGATGTGTAGTATGTAATTTTGTATTTATAATTTTTAATCTTTATTAGTTTCAATTGTATTTGCACTGCTTATTTATACATTAGATAAGAAAAATTGTTATATTTATAATCTGTAATGACTTCAATCACTACATTTATTTATTTATTTTTTAATTTAAATAAAATGCTTTATTTCTAATAACGTGGTATTAACAAAAATTTAAAAGCCATTCAGAATTTAAATTATTTCATGATTAGACAATTAAATTTCTTTGTTGCCACTTTTATTACCAAGATCAAAATTATGTTCGAGATCTCCAAAAAGCCTGAAAAACTAAGATTCTAAATCCACGTTAATTATTATAATTTCAAGTATTGAGTTCATTATTTGAATGGTGTTTGGTTTGTTGATTTAATTCACATTATTTCGAACAACTTCGTTTATGTATGTCACCGTATCATTGTGAGCGCCGTTAGTTCATAATATATATTGTCAAATTGTAAACTGTCGAAGAATTGTGAACTGTACTATACTGCTTACAGTATAACGTATTAATTTACGATAGCCAATTAGCGCGCAAGTTCGTACTCAAGTATGATGCCAGTTCATAGTTCAACGGTTTGACATAGATAAATTATAGACTATCGTAATTTAATATGTTGTCCTTCGACAGTTTACAATTTCGCGATATATATTCTGTAGTAATGGCATTCACAATGGTACGGATTATAAGACACTGTCTACTTTATATTAATAAACAATATTTAACATTGATGTTAAGATATAATTAATTTTAATATATCATTAATTGGTGTTAAATGTAAACCGTCTATTAAACTAATATCAATATTTAATCTCAATTTTTCATAATGATAAAAATGTATCTTATAACACAGTACATTTCTATTAAATGCAACTGATAAATAAAATTCAGTCTGCATGTTATATGAATATCAGAAAATGTCGATTAAACTATTATAAAATATAAAAAATCCATTTGGATGCAAAATAAAATAGGTTACTATTTTGGGTACCTTTTGAAATTATCATTTAATTTTACAGAGAGCAGTTTAAAATTGAAATTGAATTTACATTGAGTATCTTTTCAATTTAATATTCACCGAAAAATTAAAAATTGAAATAAATAAACTATAAACTAAATACTATACTATAAACTTTAAAATCTATATGTTCGTAATTACATATTATAATAGCAAGTAATATTGAATGTTTTTGATGTTTGTCGCAAACCTTAGAATAGAACTTTGATATATGTTTGTCTCCTTTAAGAACGATAGAAAAGTAATTTTATAGTACGACACGATTATTAATTTAATCTTCGAGGCTTTTAAAAATAAACAATCATTTTTAGGTACAAGTTCAATGACTAGAAAACGGTCCGATAAATTATACTCGTTATTATAGCGTTTTTCGTTGGACAAAGTCATCGGAAACGCCCGATAATTATTTATCAGATCGTTTTCTTGTCTATTTACATCGACCTTAGTCTCAATTATTGTATATGTTAAACAGACTTTATTACTTTTATTTTGACTAACTGAAATCGTGTCGTGCAATAAATATTTGCCAAATGACGGTCCAATTTTTATTTTTAAGTTTAGTGAACTTCTAGTTTTTAAAATATTTACAAAAAATTGAACTGAAATTAATCTTATAGCAGGGTATTAGGTCTTTTGATGCTAAGTAACATATTCTGTACTACTTTTTTTTACAGTATAAAATAACATGCGTGATAATAATTACGATGTAATGGAAGGCATCCCCTTCAAACGCTTTTGTGATATATTATTTTAAAACTCAGTGTTAGATTAGATACAATATAATTGTTAGATTTAACGTGTGACGTCACCAATGGCCGAGCACTATAAACTTGTAATACTTCAAATTGTTATACATAGGTGTGTACTTATTTTTTTTTGTCCGGGCGCTGTCGGCCCGGCCCTCGACCCACCTCTGACCTGGTCAGAGCCTGGTGTGTACTTATTAGTTTTTTTTTGTTTGACCACAATCTCATTGCAGTCAGTGATGATGTAGCTGAGGGTGGTAACACTACACCTAGAAGGGAGCTGGTTAACTAGATGCTTGCCGACAGATTTTAAACTTGAGGGTAGGATGAAGCCGGCAAGAACCACAAAGTACCCTAACACCGTGCTATGGTTACCCCACGATGTTTTCTATCAACGAAAGCTCAACGGTTGGATTGTTTTATGGTGAGAAAATTTGAGAAACGTAGTATCATAAACAATACAATTATGAATAAAGTTAGTAATCGTGAACAGACTGAAATAAACGATCCTGAATTATAATAACAATAAATTGAGCGGTCTACCGATTTTTTTAAATTAATCAACTTCTATCGGAAAAAAGAATCCATATAACGTGACTCTTGTTATATTATTTTTGAGTAACTCGCATGATTATCAATTGAAACTATTTACTATTGTATTTATGTTTTAAATTGTACTAAGCTATGTATCTACTTATAAATGTAAGTAGGGTATACTATACACTTGAATTAATAAATGTGAAGAAAAAAAAAGAATTTTATTGATTTTATGTTTTCCCGGGATAAATGTAGCCTTTCCGGTAACAAAAGGTCCGATAAATTATAATCGGGCGGAAAAAGTAATCGTAAAAGCCCAATTATAATTTATCGGACCGTTTTCTAGTCGATGAGTGAACGGGGACTCTGTTGTTTGACCGAGAAAAGGTGGAAAGTTACCATAGAATCCCTTCTGTTGTTTAAATTATCCTGTAATCCTATCATATCCTACTAATTGGTCGAGAGAGCAAAGACAAGAGTGGATGGAAAGCATCAATGATTTTTCGTAAGTATGTAAATATAGGCGAACCAAATTTACCGACATAGCCCAAAGAATTGCCAAACTTAAGTGGCAGTGGCGGGGCACATCGCTCGTAGAACCGACGGCCGCTGGGGCAGAAAGGTTCTCGAGTGGCCACCACGACCCGAAAGACGCAGCATCGTGGGCAGGCCCCCCACAAGGTGAACCGACGATCTTGTTAGCGTCGCGGGGAAACCGCTGGATGCGGGTAGCGCAAGACCGGCCATCGTGGAAATCCTTGGGGGAGGCCTTTGTCCAGCAGTGGACGTCTTTCGGCTGATATGATGATGTAAATATGGAGTAAGTATTTACAAACTTAATATCCTTTGACATTCTTCTGGTCTTCAACTAAGCAGAGTATACTGAAGGTAACTGATATATGTCTAGCTACTGCCTATAAAAGAGGCGCCGGATGAGAGGGAGCAAGTGCGTAGGTAGGGCCACAGTATAAAGGTTGTAGGACATATATCAACTCGGAAAGGGATCGTCACCGTATCAACTGGAGCCGTTTAATATCCTTTGTATGAAAATCCGTACTGCAACGGACACTATTCGCCTCGCCTCGGGACAAGGTCACGAACGGCTTACAGCTAGGCGTCGCCGAGTTTCCATCTAGGAGTCAATCTGCGTTCGGCGAGGCGTCGCGTCGGTCGCCTAGCTGCGTAGATGATCCGCTTTTGCTACGTACTTAAGTTGTGTTGACGCCTGGTTGACGGCGCGGCGAAAGGTTGTACGCTGGCGAGTTGATATGTCTGCTACGACCATAAGTATGTAATACCGTGGTAGGGCGCTCTGCTAGCAAGGGGAGACTACAAGGTCAAGGGCTCCTCGAGAGAGATTCAATCGATGACAGTCGCTAGGGTAATTTATTTTATACGCAATTTAAGGTCTAATATAAAATCTCGACATTTAAAGAAAGACGCCTATCTATACAGATAATAGGTATATATACTAATAATAAAGCTGAAGAGTTTGAACGCGCTAATCTCTGGATTTATCTAACGGATTCGAAAAATTATTTCACTAATCGGAAGCTATATTATCCCCGAAGGTTATAGGCTACATTCTCCCGAAGGTTATTGGTTATGTCGGGATCGCAAGTGAAACCGCGGGGAACAGCTAGAAAAAAGAGAAACTTAAAAGTTAAACCTTATCAAAATACATAATTTCATCCAAATTGTTTTGTTGTTTTCGAGATACAAGAAAACGTTAATTACAACAGAACTGTCTCCAAGTTGCTGCTGTTGAAGTTGCTGTAAATCTGATCATAATATCTTTTTTTTTTTTTACTATTTATAGGCCTGTGTTTGACCACAATCTCACCGTGGTCAGTGATGATGTGGCCGATGTTGGTAAGCACAAAAAGCCTAGAAAGGAACTGGCTCTCAAGTGCAGCTGTCGGAACCCACCGAAATGGACTTGTCGACAGATTTTCAACTTGAGGGTGGTAGCCAGCCAGGCGGGTACTACAAAGTACCCTACCACCGTGCTATGGTTTCCTTCACCGAAAGCTCAAGCTCATTGTAGGATTCGAATCCGGGACCTTAGTCTCGGCATCCGACGTCACTACCACTGAGCTATCATCGCCTAAAAATCTGTATCTGAAAATAAAAGTAACAAAAAAATAAAAAGCCTTTTATTTACTTATCCACTAAATAGGGAATATTCATGATATTTAACTCAGTCGGTCAGTTTTCATGAAATAGTTGAGAGGAATTTATTCTGCTCAGGCAACTCTTCATGAGCGTACATCATGTGATGCTTCGACAAGTGTTCTACTGCTTGTTGGGCAGAGCTTATAAATACAGCAGCGTATGTGTTAAATCAAACGGAGCTCCTGTTGATGGCAAATCACATAAAAATATCTGTCTATTAAAAACGAAATGTTTTTTAATTTCACGAATAAATTCCTCTCAACAGAAAGTGTGTCGTATATCGCTAAAATATAACTTTAAATTTACATTGAAATTGGTTAAATATCCGCTACTATATATATTTAACTGCATATGCAAACAATGGTTTAATATGAATACACTTCAGAATATATGCTAAAATGCCAAAATATGCATGCAAATATGCTAGCCGAGCGCGTGAGAGAAATGGGAGGTGCACGCACGGCACATCAAAGTAAGCACAATCGATGAAAATGTACAAAATATGCAATAACGCTTCAAAAACAGCGTTACATGCTTTTGCATAAGCAAACATGCAAATGCATATAATCCGATGTCTATTCACAATCATCATTCATAATATGCAAACAATGGTTTATTATGAATACACTTCAGAATATATGCTAAAATGCCAAAATATGCGTGTAAATATGAAATAAAAATGAGCGAAAAATATGTACTATCAAAGTACCATTTATTATTTGAATTTGTGTTCATTTACACAAAATATATACAACAATCAGTTATAACTCCTGTGGATACGTACAATCAAGAGCAAACCTGTGACTTGTCACTTTTAATTTGTAGGCTGAATATCCTGCTAACATCTAGTCTAATGCAAGGCAACGGATCGCGTTGTGTAATGTGTTCATAGGTGACTATGCAAACAATGGTTTATTATGAATAGTATTCAGATTATTTGCTAAAATGCCAAAATATGCATGCAAATATGCTAACCGAGCACGTAAAAAAATGTGAGGTCCACGCACGGCACATCGAAGTAAGCACAATCAATGAAAAAGTACTAATACGCTTCAAAAATAGGGTTACATGCATTTGCATATGTAAACATGCTAACATGCACACATGCTAACATGTAAACATGCAAATATGCAAATATGCTAACATGCTTATGTCTAACCAAAAACATGCGAATGCATATAATATGATGACTATTCATAATCATCATTCATAATATGCAAACAATGGTTTATTGTTTGCATATGCAGTTAAATATAAATAGCGGCGGATATATTACTTTTCAAGGTTTTGATTACTGCATATGCAAACAATGGTTTATTATGAAACTGACTGCAACAAAGTTACACGTTTATTAAATCTACTTACACTAATATAAAAGGGGTGTAAGGCTACAAGCTCGGTTATAGAAGGTTTAAAAAATCTTTCACTATTAAAAAGCTACATTAATATAGGCTAGGCTATACTTTTTATCAGTGAAATAGTGGAACAGTGGGAAACAGCTAGTACATACTTATATAGATTACACCCAGACTCAAGTCAAACAGACATGTTCATGACACAAATTGTTTGTCCTGGATAGGAATCGAAGCCACGACCTGCGGCGTGATAATAAGGTAACCAGACACGCCAACTGACCTATCATATCATATCATGGCGTATCATATAAATATAATGCTTGATAATGCTAAAGACACAAGAAATACCCTATAGAGCTACAGTTTACCTACTTACTTATTGGAAGAGCATTGAAGTATAACAAATCATTGTATAAAGGAAAACAAAACATAACTATTACATACAAAATACAAAAAAATATCTACAAATCAGTTTATGTAATGTTACTAAAATATTTTTGAGACCTTAAGACTAAGTACCAAATAAAATAAATTAAATTGACTCTATACCGAGGTCTCTAAAGTAAACTGTTTTAAATTACAAAATAAATATATACACACATAAAAATAATTGTATGTCTTGTATTGCCAAAATGGATAAATGCTCACCAAATATTGTTGTACTGAGACAGTAATATTATTACCGAAAGCTGCAGTTCTAATTAGTTGTAGTGTAATCAAATTATTCAACCTGAATGCAATATATTTTTTTGTCAAACTAATAGGTACCTCTGTATAGTGAGTTTAATTTAAATGGGGTTCATTTATTTAATTTGGTACTTAGACTTAGGATGTAAAAAATATTGTGGTATGCAAATTTTACCCTTTTTAATCTGGTGAGCATTTATCTGTTTTGGTAGGTATTTTGAATTTATTGGTAGTATAATAGTTGCATTTAGAAATGCACCTATTTTACTACTAACTAAAGTAGGTCAATGATAATGCACCTGAAATATTGTAGAACTATTGATAAAGAATTAGTGACGTAGCTTGCCTTAGACGGGCCCTGTATAAAAATTTGTAAGGAGGCTGAAATGAAGGTTTTTTGTAAAAGATTTTTCACATATTAATCACTAAAGTTAGGCTCGGGTTCGAGGCCCCTGTAGCCTGGGGGTAACCCGTATCATTGATACGGCGGAAGCTACCTGTTATTATACACAATGGTGCCGATTCTGTTGTTTACGAACTAAACAAATTTAATCTCTAAGAGGCATGTGTATGACCACAATCTTAACGTGGTCAGTGATGATATGGCTGAAGGTGGTAAGCACACGAAGCCTAGAAGGAAACGGGTACGATTCTGAAACGAGATTTTCTTTACACAAAGATCTAATTTGCCGTGTATGACTTCATCGTAACTATGGCATTCAAATTCAAATTCAAAAGCGTCTTTATTAAATGAACTAAATTGCAAGTATTTTTACTCGTCAAATTTGTAAAAATAAAAAATATGTATACATATAAAAAAAAACTACAGAAAATAAAATAAAATATTAAAATTAACAATATGACAATAATAATAACAAAAATTATAATAACACTTAATAGCATGTGAAGCGAACAGCTCATTGAAATGCGGTCTTGTCCTCTATAAAATCAGAAACTTTATAGTACCCTTTTTTGTAAAACTTATCTTTAATTAGCTTTTTAAATTTTTAGACTGACAATTCTTGAATTTCTTGCCAAAGTAAACACTTTGTCGTAAAAAAAGGCAGCGATGAAAACAAAAGTGATTACAAAACATAAAACATAACACTCCTTCGGAACAACCCTGAACATGCCAAACATAAAAAAAACAAAAGAAAACATAAGATTCCTAGAAAACGCTGGTGAAAGAATAACTTTAATATTATTTCTCTCTTACGTATTTTTTCCGTGATTTGCAAACCACACAACGTGAGCTAAATGTAAACAGCAGTGAGCGCAACGTGAGAACTGAGAATAATGGAGTAGCAGCCCCCACTCAGCAGCCCTCGAAGTTATTGTTAGGCGACCGACGCACGGCTGCTTGCGCAAACCGGAAAAATACGTTTCAAGCATGTGACTTGAAAGTTTTTTACTTGAGCAATTTTTATTTCAACATCATTACGATTTTACCATATTTACCCTAATTCAAAAAAAGAAGGTTATGCGCATATGTTCCCTTGTAACCTACTAAATAGCAGTGATTTTAATATCTTAAATAAATATGTATTTCCAAAAAAAAAGTAGTACATGCAGTTATCTGGGTTTCCATAGTACAAGTTCTGCTTAGTTTGGGATCACATAACCGTGTGTGAAGAATGTCACAGGAGATTTATTTAATATGACTGAGTTTTGTATTCTTAGATATACTAACTGGGTATATTAAAATTATAAAAGTCAAAATATAATATGAACAAAAATGTATGTTTAATTATAATTTAGAATGAGAAAATAGGTACCTACATTCCCGAACTATTTCGTACCGGGGTTTTTAGTTTTCGGGTTCGCGGCGTAAAAAGTAGTAGTCGTTAAAATAGCATTCGGAGATAATTTAGTTTCATACTTTTGAAAAAAAAATCTGTATTTGACTAGATTACTTCTGTAGGAACCTCATTTCTATTTAAAATTATTATTTGTTTCGGTACTTGTCTATCGCATTCATTCTTTTCTATTCGTGTCTTGTCAAAATATTTCTTCAATGTATATGTGGGAATTTTTATTAATTAAAAGATTATTTGCTACCGAGTGCAGAGGTTATTATTTTACTGAATTCCCCATACTTCCTATATCCAAAATTACAAATATTACCTGTTTACTTACAATTTGGTGTAGTTAAAATAACTACCTAAAAAAATATAATACATCTTTACTTTTTTTTTTACAATCCCAAATTAAGCATAACTTAACATAGTATTATGGAACTGATATTCTATATACCTATACTACTTGTAAATATGTACATACTTATATAGATAATTACACCCAGACTCAGGACAAACAGACATGTACACACAAATGTTTGTCCAGAATGGGAATCGAAACCACGAGCAGTGGCGCAATAGGTATCTCAACTTATTGTTTCAGTGCATTTATCAGTTAACAAGATATTAAACGCGCAACACCTATATAAAACACATAAGACGAGATGATCTAGCCCCTCATAGCACAGGGAATCCTAGTTTGAGGAGCTAGGACTCACATAAAATAACGTTAAGATACCTGTCTGTAAAAGTACCACTCAATTGTAATCTTTGTGTATGTACCTACTTATTTTTGAATAAAGGATTATACAACATTCATTTATATTTAATTACAATTTACATAATGCTGTATTTTTTACAACATTAAATATTTACAACTAAAAATTAATATAACCCTAACACTAAATTTACAAAATACAAAATATTTAATGTAATAAGTAGAAACGTTGTGCCAGATCACTGCCCTGAGTGAACGTGCCAAGAAGGCTGGCGGCATTGCCACGTTGATTGGCAATGCTGATCCGCTGTGCTAGATAGACACCAGCCTTCCTGTCACGGGAGGTCTCAATAAGGCGCCGGGAGACCTCTTTAAACAAAAGAAGGGCAAAGGATTATTATTATAATATATAAAAAAATAAATAGTTCTTTATTTTTGTCTAGGCAGTGATGATGAGGCCGATAGTGGAGAGTACTCAAAGCCTAGAACTGGCTCTCAAGTACGTACAGCTGTCGGTACACATAGGCAGGTGCTTGGCGACAGATATTTAACGTGAGGGACTAAACCAGCCAGGTGGGTACTTCAAAGTACCACCGTGCTATGGTTTCCTCACAATGTTTTCCTTCACCGTAAGCACTAGCTCATAGTACGATTTGACCCCGCGACCTTCGTCTCGGCATTCAAAGTCACTTCTACTGTGCTAAGGTAGAATTTTAGATGATAATAACAAAATAATTCTGAAAATTACTCTAGTTAATTCTATTTTCGCATATAAAATAACTAGCAACCCACCGGGGTTTAACCCACGTACCTGGGATAATATAGCTTTATTTTAGTGAAAGAATTTTTAAAATTGGATTAGTACTTACTTTTGAAGATTAACTCCTACATTCAAACAGACTTAATCTCTTCTTATTATTTGTCTTAATTTTTATTTCGTATATAATTTGCTGTAAATAGAATTTATTGAATTCATGAAACTAGCGACCCTGCTTTTCTGTAGTATAATTATATATGTATTATACATATAAACCTTTCTCTTGAATCACTCTGTCTATTGTTGAATTACAATATAGCATTGTAATACGTTGATGAGGATAGAATCAATTAAATAATTAAACTCTATATGAATTCGACGAACCTGCCAACCCCGGCCCGTTTTTAAATTATAAATTAGAAAAAACCAGTTACCTAAATCTTACTATGTAATACCTTTAAAAGAGCAAATTCTTGTACATGGTGTAATCTAAGTGAGTCCAGGCTTATTCCGTAACTATTACAGATATAAAAAAAAAGTTAAATGATATCGAAAGTACGTTACCTAATCAGTAAAATGAAATAGATAACTCTTTAAAAATCAAACGAGAAGTATCCAAAATTGTGATATTCAACACTCCCATATATTTAGTATGAGATTAATAGAAAGGTTTTAGTTCCCTTATTTTAAGTGGTCTAGTACTCATTTTACCTTAATCTCATTTTATGATATGATCATAATTATTTTCAAGTAGATACACGTGTAGATTAATTATCTTACCATTTCAAATCTATACTAATAATAAAGCTGAAGAGTTTGTTTGTTTGTTTGTTTGAACGCGCTAATCTCTGGATCTGCCAGTGGGATATGGAAAAACCTTTTTGCAATTGAAAGCCCATTTATTAAGGAAGGTTATAGGCTATAGAACATCTCGCTACGACCCTCAGGAGCTGAGCAATGATAAAAAGAACGTTAAGCGGGAGCATGTATAGCATGGGTGAGCGATGCAACGCGGTTGTCAATGGATGACAGCGGTCGCCTAGGTAACAGTTTTTTGTTATTTTTATCTGTCATCAAGACGAGGTTATCAATTCGTCGGAATCTTTTTTTATGTATGTTCCTCGATTACTCGAAGATGCCTGACCCGATTTGGAAACTATACATACAGGTGGTCACATGGTCACCAAGTCAGGGTCTGATGATGGGATCTTGAAGAAATCGAGGGAACTCTTCAAATTTTATAGGCTAACTAACTAACAATGTTTTTCATATATTTTCTAAAACTATTCAGATATTTGCGTCTAGTAGTCGTCACATGTTGCTGAGCTGATGATGGAAGGTACAACTCCTTAACGGGTAGGAGTTAGGAGATAAATCTTTAAATATTATAGGAACGATGATGGAAAGTACAACGCTAATATGGTTATCCTAGGTCAGTGACCTTGAGTGTCATTGATTACACATAAGAAACTAAAAAATGAAAAATAAAATACTTTTAACAAAAAAAAACCACAAAGGCACTAATAAGTATAAAATAACTATGTAAGAACTCTAATCTGATAGTTTTGAAGTCAATGAAATTAGCCATTGCTGTTGCATCATCAGATATTTATTGCTGCTACACTATTGACAGGTAGAAGGACGGCTCATTTCACTTCTAAACAGACCCTTACGGTATTTCTTGAAAAAGACAGCGTACGCTCTATACGTAAAAATGGACCATTGGGCAAGGTTTTACAAGATGCAAACCTAATAATATGGGATGAGTGCACATGACTCATAGAGCTCATCTAGAGGCTTTAGATAGAACTCTCAGAATTATAAAATGCACAAATAGCCATGGGTGGAATAACTTTGATGTTTTCTGGTGATTTCAGATAAACGTTGCCTGTTAGGGAAACTAGAGCAGATATTATTAAATCTTGCTTAAAATCTTCCTCATTATGAAAGTCTGTTGAATTATTGAAACTGTATACCAAAATGAGGAGTCACTTGGGTAGAGGAAGCACAGATTTCCCAATAAAGCTCCATTTAATCGGGTATGGGAAAGTACCTGAATCAGATAAAAAAATAGCTATTGACAAAGACCTTGGTAAAATCGTGACCAACATTGAAGACCTGATCTATAGAGTATATCCGGATATAGCCAATATCGACCAAAAAAAACATTAATGGATGTGTGAGAGGGCAATTTAATTTAATTAGCTACCAGAAATATAAGCGTTGACGCCATCAACGACAAAATAATGGCTAAACTACCAGCCGACAGCGTAGTTTTCGAATCGGACCAGTAACTCCGGAGATTCGCGCGTTCAAACAAACAAACAAACTTTTCAGCTTTATTATTTAATGCTAAACAGCTTTCCACCCGCGATGCCACCCGCGATCAGTCAGTCAATTAACCAACTTCAAGCGGAGGTTATCAATTCGTCGGAATCATTTTTTTTGTATGTTCCCCGAATACTCGAACGCCTGGACCGATTTGGAAAAATATTTTTTGTTTGAAAGGGTATACTTCACAAGTAGTCCCATGGTCACCAAGTCAGGATCTGATGATAGGATCCTAGACAAATCGAGGGAACTCTTTAAATTTTATAGGCACTAACAATGTTTTTCATCATACTTTCTAAAGCTATTCAGATATTTGCGTCTGGTAGTCATCATCTTATGTTGCTGAGCTGATGATGGACGGTACACTTCCTTAATGGTTAGGAGTTAGGGGATAATTCTTTAAATGTTATAGGAACGATGATGGAAACTACAACGCTAATATGCTTATCCTAGGTCAGTGACCTTGAGAGTCATTGATTACACATAAGAAATTCAAAATTGAAAAATAAAAAACTTTTAACAAAAAATAGAACCGCCTTCAAAGGCACTAAAAAGCAGAAAATAACTATTCAGGAACTCTAATATGATAGTTTTGAAGTGAGCGAAATAAATCTGCGGTACCATGATATCGGTTCTAATTTTTGTTAAAAGTTTTATATATTTAGATTGGCTATTGGACGCTGATCAGTGTTATTATCACCATCGGCATCAGCGTAGGAAAGACCATAAGAAAGATCTTGGGAAAAACGTAACCTTTTGATGGGTTGGTCTTCTGTACCAAATTTGAAATACTGGTTTCCATTTCGATATACTTCAAATACAAATGGGTATATTTGACCGGCTGCAACTAACTCGCAGAAATGTAGAGTGTTGTAACATCTAATTTATACTTTTCGTTTGTCCCATGATTGTTGCCAAGACGGTCATGAGACATAACAGCAAATTCATCCCAATTGTTCGCCATATGCATTGCATTGCACCAAGCTTTTATGTGAGTTCAAAAGCAGTATTGATATCAACTTCGATGCAAATCACCCCCAAAATAACTTTCTACCCTTTTTTAACCCCGATAGGCGATGAGTTTCAATAAAATACAAAATACGTCTGCCATCAATTATCTTAAAGAATGTTTATGCAAAATTTAAAGTAGATTGGACCAAGGAATCACGTTGTTCCATACAAACTTTGTCCCAGTTTTTCAACCCCTAAGGATTTCGGAAGATCCTTTCTTATAGGATGCCTACTTCATACGAAGAACACACCCTCTAAATTTCAGGTCTCTACGATCAGCGGTTTAGGCTATGCGTTGATCCGTCAGACAGTAATTCAGGACAATGCATGTTAAATAGATATTAGACCACCAAATTTATGTAATGGTACCAGACTTCAAGTAAAATTTCTAGATTTCTGTCATAGTAGCTTGGTTGTGACTGAGCCAGCAGTTGGGCAAACAGTACTGATACCTCGCATTCCGATGATACCCACAGATTTACCATATAGATTTAAACGAATAGGTACAATTTCCTGTGAAATTACCTACGTATCGTCTGAAGTCAATATAAATAAAGCACAAGGACAAACTTTTAAGCATGTTGGAATACATACAATATATTTAAGAGAAAACTGTTTTTCCCATGGACAATTATTATGTTGCCTTATCTAGATCAGGTTGCATAGGCTACTTTTTATTTGGAAACGCGGGTGGAACCGCGGGGGACAGCTAGTTAGTAATAAACCGTGTTTCAATATCGCATTAATTGAAACTGGCTGAAAAGCAAAACACTACAAAAAAAAGATAAAAAAAGGATGATTTGGCGTTTGTTCTAAATTCAAAACCTTTATCGAGGTTTGTCGTTCCCGCCAATTTATTGTTTTTTTTTATTTGCGTTAATAATCGAGATAGTTTCATTTATTATTGAAAAATGGCATATTCCAATAAAGAGAAGAGAGATTGGTATGTTAAAAATGTACTACAAATGCGGCAAATATCGCCTACAGAAGAGAGTACCCAGATAGAGTAGCCCCTTCTGGCACGTACTTACGTAAGGTAGATAATTCGATGAATAATGGATTCATTAACAAAAATAAAGTTTTGAGAACAAGAGCTCCGAAATTTAATACTGGTTTTGATAACTATTATTAACTATGTAATAGATAATCCACAATTCTGAAATTGTGGAGGCGGCAATGGAATTGACGAATAATCGATACCCGTAAGTCATGAAAACCTATGACAAAATATTATCGATTGTTTACCTTTAAATTTTGTTTTTCCACATGAAATTTTCAAAATAAGTTCTCAGAAACAAAAGCGGCTAAATGCCGTCACACCGTTGTCCACTATAAAGTGAAATCTATTAAAGCTGTATTAAATGGTGGCGACGCCCAACAGGTTATTATTATTAAAAAATCACAACTTTAAAGCTTTCAAGATAAAACCTACTCAAACGCTACACAATGATGATCCTGCTCGTCGGCTGGTCTATTGCAATTAGCTAGTCAATAATTATATCAATGTAAGGTCAATATTTATTTATTTAGGAAAAATATCAAGAATAGATTACAGATAATAATAAGACTAATTTAACAATAGCAAGTTTTAAATGTATCTCTTTAACATTTTTTCACAGAGAACTAAAAAATGAAATTAATTAATTTTGGTGACATTATAAGAGATGCTTACAATTTTATCTTAAATTACAGCCATACATGGACCGATGAAAGTAATGTTTCTGCCTGCGGCATTTACAATAGAAAATACTCACATTTTTGGTCGATTGACAATCCTCGCCAAATTACTGAAGTTAGAGCTCAGGTGCGATTCTCAATTAATGTATGGTGTGGTATTCTTGGAGATCGGATTATTGGGCCATATTTTTACAGTGGAACCTTAACTGGACAGAGATATTTAATTTTTATACAAAACGATATGCTAACTCTCTTAGAACAAATTCCAGACGATGAAAGAAGGTCGATAATTTTTCAACAAGATGGAGCACCTGCACATCATACAAACGTTGTAATGAATTTCTTACGAAACAATTATGATGGTTTAATAGCCAATAACAGTGGCCCCTTGGCCTGCTAGATCCCCGGATCTCACGCCCTGTGATTTCTTTCTATTGGGATTTATCAAAAACAACGTGTACGCTGAGAGAGTGAACAGCCTAGAAGAGTGACAGAATTGTGTACGTCGTGCAATTGCTTTATTCATTTAGAAACTGTAAATAGAGCTCGTCATTGTATCGCACAACAAGGGCGTCACTTCGAAAATTTGCTTTGAATACAAAATTTTACACATACTAAGAAATAAATATTATTCAATTAAAAGATACTTTTATTGCTTTGTTAGGTTAATACAGTTTCCTTTTATATCAGTACTAGGCTAAAATAAGCTTTTATAATAAGGAAACTGAAACATGTCTTTCTGCTAATCTCATACTAAATGTAATGTAGGGAGTGTTTAATGTCAAAATTTTGGATACTTCTCGTTTGATTTAAAAAAAAATATTAATGGTATTTTACTGATTAGGTAACGTACTTTCGATATTAGTTTATTTTATTTTTAAATCTGAAATAGTTACGGAATAATCGCCTGGACACACTCACAAGTAATCGTTAATCTGAATCTTAACTCTTCAGAAGAACTCTTCTCAAGCTCCGACGATTTTCATGAAATTTAGTATGCAGGGGGTTTCGGAGACGATTAATCGATCTAGCTAGGTTTATTTTTGGAAAACATCAGTCTAGGTCCACCTATTTATGTATCTCATCGCTGCTATACATATCTATCAATTATTATATTATATATTTAGATTGTATTATACTAGAATTATGTACATCAAAACTAGGAACTAAAATATTTACATGAAATAAATTATTATATTATTATGTAGTTGAATTTAATACTGATTATGACAATACTATTTCTAAGTGTGAAATGACCTGTGGGCCGTATTAAAGCTTTTTATAAAAGCTCTTTGTTGGTGTCAGGAATAAAAAAAATATGGATAAGTCACATGTCTGGATTCTGGATGTAGTTACAGAAATAAAAGAAGCGTCGATAAATATATAACAATTCTAGCAAATAATTGATATTCATTGTGCAGTTGTTTTATTGCTACGTGAAAGAAATCATTAGGTTCTAGTCTAAGACTTCACCCGTTAATTATATACAACAAAATCCTATTAATACTCGTATTATAAATGTGAAAGTTTGTGAGTATGGATGGATGTGTGTTACTCTTTCACGCAAAAACTACTGAACGGATTTGGATGAAATTTGAAACACTGATAGTTTATAACCTAGATTAACACAGGATACTTTTTATCCCGGGAAAACATAAGATTCCTCGGAAACGCGGGTGAAACCGCGGGGCGGAATCTAGTTTTATAATAAACAAAACACAAAGCAGTCCTACCCTACTGAGAGCAACGTTGGGTACGTGGGTGATTGGGAAATAATTCATTTCTAAAGAAAACCCACAAATATTCTTTGCTAAATTTTAAATATGACGAAAAAAATAACTTTTCCGAGACTTTTTGTCCCTTCACCCTCGTTTTGCAATATTACTGAAATGCTCTAGAAGTCGTACAAAATTCAATTTTTCTTAACAATTCACGTTTGCACGCAAATCGGCACATTTTTATAACGTCTGTGTTCCACAAGCGGTATAAAAATGTGCCGATTTGCGTCAATGGCGGGGTCACGTGGCTTCCGGAATATGTTGCCAATGGAAAAACTTATCAAAGGGTAGGGTTGAGCGGTGTTTTGAAATCTTCGGAAATGTTTATTGCGCTTCATTAATTTTAACCGAGTAAGTACGTCAGAGAGGAGAATAAAATTAATTTTAGTAGTAACGAAAGTATCAAGACTGCTTAATAGCTACTGAACTACTAAAAAAGTGTACTAAAGGTGTTCTACTTTATTTTAGTACACCTTTTCGACACACACTCGACACATCGACATTCATGTTATAGGGTAATTAACGTCACAGTTAAAGCTAGACGAAAAAATAGCCTGTGGATATGGAACTACCAGCGCTATCTAGATTGATATTATACATAACTAGCGACCCACCCCGGTTTCACATGTCTGTCTCGGCTTTTCTGTACTATAATATACATTATAAACCTTCATCTTCAATCACTCTATCTTTTGCTGGAAACTGCATTAAAATCCTTTAAGTAGTTTAAAAGATCTTAGCGGACAGACAGCGAAAGTGACATCCGCATTTATCTCATTCTGAATTTATCTCATTATAAATTAAACGTATGAGGTCTGATTTTTCAATCGCAACATAAACCTTATGTTATATTGGGAATATGCATAATATTTTTTTGCTTTAATAAGCTCATATAAGAAAAAGTGGGAAAAGAAATATTTCGGATAACTAAAAATATAAGATATACGCCATCATAGATTTATTCCTATCTCTTTCTAGCAAAAAAGAATTTAGCGTGGGGTTTATATGGCCGTTAGTATATGACGTCACAAACTATATCCAATATCTCTGTCTAATTATTAGTTTAAAATGCTTACATCTTCCGCGTTTCTTTGCCGATTTTAATTTTAATTTCACTTTTTGATATCTCTTTTACGATATTTTCATATTTTTTTAAGTAATGTGATAAAAAAATAATCATCAATAAACAAATATCCCCTATTACCAAAATATAGTTTCATCATATGAAATCCTGTACTACGCAATTAAGCGATAAAAGGTTACTGTCGCAATTTTTTTCAGCTACAGGAGTACGAGGCACGGACTAGTACAAAAGGGTGCGGAATTTCGGGTATATTGTCAGTCGCTCAGTGGCTCTTCGCTCTGAGCGGTCGCTCTGCTCTGTAAAGATCAAGAGATCCAGGTTCTTACCCGACCTCAGACGTCTTTTCAAGCAAGTCTCTTATCTGGCTAGCTTTCCATTTGCAATTTTATTTAATTCATTTTAAATATCATCTTAAAGACAGCTGAAGAAGATTGAAGATTGAAGGTAATTATTTGATTAACACCCACATACCTTCCCATACATTACACACATAAAGTATTCATGACACTTAACAAAAAAAAAAATTTTTTGGTTTGGTTTTGTATGGGGGACCATTTTTAGGTGGTTAATGGTTTTACGATCCTCTTCTTCCATTTAAATCATGTTTCGTGGTCAACTACACTACTTTTTTTAATACGGAACATCGTTTTCAAATTTCCTATCACTGTTAACTCTTTTTTTTATTATTGAGAGACCCATAGAATCAAGAAATTTGTAACACTCAAGTCTCAAAAAAAAACATTTTTTATAACTGTTGCCTCGGTTGATCTGAAACTGCATTTGAAAAAAAAAACGATTAGAACGTGTTTTGGTTTTTCTTTACCTAACCAATAACATTTTTCCAAAGAAAATAAATGTTCCATCATCAAAAATAATGATTGCGCCGTTAGTAAATCTAAACCACACATCGTGTCAAAAAGTTTTGAAATATTAATTAAATACATATAAATTCAAATTTAAATTAAAGCGCTGTCATATCGTAAAATTACCGCCATACATATTAGAGGTGAAATCAAGCTAGCGCCGTGCCAAACGTAAAAGACGAATTAAAAAAATGTATTTAACTATTAATTAAAAATGAATCCTTAAACTATATGAAATCTTGTGATATATTTTTAATTAAATAGAAAATTTAGAGAAACACTGGCTTTAAAAGCGGTATATTTAAAGATTTTTTTCATCTATCTAAGTATTGAAATAAGTTTTAAGTTCCTTCAAAAGCTACAGGTCTTGAGAGTATCATACATATTTTTTCATTAAAAATCTAATACCTTTAAACGAGAAATTCTTGTATATATAATCTCGGAGACGGTTCCAACGATTTTCATTAAATTTAGTATGCAGGAGGTTTCGGGGGCGATAAATCGATCTAGCTAGGTATCATTTTTAGAAAACGTCGTTTTAAAAAAAAACGAGCAAAGCTCGATCATCCAGGTACTAAGTATCTATATATAAGTATGACGATTTAAAACACCCCTTTTTAATAGACTTCGAGAGGTGACAGCACCACTAACTGCATTCGGCATTAGTCGATGTCTATCCCTAAGGGCGTAGGTTGCACATACACTGAGTGTGACAAAACCCTTCAATCAGGAGATCTACGCAGTTGAGGGCTTTATTAGTACCCTAGGTGCCCAACCCCATTAATAAACCTACGCCATCTGTCTGTCCAGTGGCGGATTTGGAGTCTTGGCCGCCCTCGGCCATGTATTAACAGCCGCCCCATTCTCAGCACCCATAATTTAGGGATCTACTACTTACATACATATACCTATATATATTTACTTTTTTGCCTACTTTTGATCATCCATTAGAGATAATAATAGAAAAAATCATAACAAATAAAAACTCAATGGAGAGGTTACAAGACGCGTCAAAAAGATAAAGGAAAACGTATTTTTTTTTAATAACTAAAGATGATACGATGAAAAAATAAAGAATTACAGCTTATGGTACACAGAGGGGCATAGAGAAAGCGGGTTAAATCGTATGGTATAGTTAGTTATTATACATCGTTAAAAATATTTAAAAACTGTCCCCCGCGGTTTCACCCGCGTTCTGGGATAAAAAGTAGCCTATATGTTATTCCAGGATCTGATATATCTATGTGCCAAATTTCATTCGAATCTATTCAGTAACTTTTGCGTGAAAGAGCAACAAACATACACACAAACATTCATTTCAATTAGTAGGATTATAAATCTTAGTGTGTTTGTTTTGTTTTTCACGCCTAAACCAAACCGACCGCGATAAAATTTGGCACGCAGATAGCCTATGATATGACGAAGGACATAGGCTACTTTTTATTTCTGGAACGCGGGTGAAACTGCAGGGCGAAAGCTAGTAAAATATCATATTTTCGTGCTACGATGTCTAGGAGCTGAGTCTACGAAAACTGTAGTACAATGCATTGTGCTACGAAATCAGTGCTACGAAACGTAGTGCTACGATACACAGTGCTACAATGCGCAGTGCTACAAATGTCCTACGTGTTTCTCGCTAGTGCGTAGTACTCTAATCATATGCTACGGAAAAAACCGGATAATTGCGAGTCTAACTTGAGAGGATTCCGTATAAAAAAATCGGGTTAAAAATCAATCTCTATGTGATATAAGTACTAATTAGCATGTTTTGAATTTAATTCTTTACTAGTGGTACGAGATCTTGCTTCATGCCAAGTTTCATGATTCAAAACGTAAACGTATGCAAAGTATCAAAATATGCCGTATTTTTTTGCGTTGACAAAAAAATTATCAATTTGTCAAGGGAACTTAGTCATTAGTGTTTGATATCTTGACGCGTTCCTGAGAAAAAGGGTCACTGGGGCCCCTCGCCCCTTTCTTTTTTGTCGCTCTTTATATCAGCGAAAACCATATCAAAATAACTATACAGTTTTTAAACATTTTGTAACTAGTGTGCAGCACCATTACTATTGCCATATGTAATGGCCGGAGTGCAGTGGCGAACGGCACAGCAGAGTATTGAAAATTTATCAATTTAATTTAATAGTTTATCCAATCGACATAAGGTATATATTTCAACCAGCAATACTCTAGAGAAAACTGCGCCGCGATGCCCCGAGGCCGATCACCGAGCATTGAAATATATACCTTATTTCGATTGAATAACTATTATATTCAATAGATAAATTTAAAAATCCTCTGCCGTGCCGTTCCCCACTGTGCGCCGTCCATAAGGGTCACTTTCACTCCTTTTTTCTTAGGATCATATGTGATGAAATTATTGTTAATTCTTTTAATTTTCAGACTTTCCTGCCACTGATCACGTCATAAGGAATTTGGACTTAATTCAAGAGAAAGAGAGAGAGTAGAAGAGTACTCCTCGAATACACATCAAACGTAAGTAACTATATTAAAAATTAAAATCTTGACCCATGTTATTAACTAGCTCCACCCCGCGGTTTCAACCGCGTTCTCAAGGTATCTTCTGTTTTCCCGGGATAAAAAGTAGCCTATATATTATTCTAGGGTATGATATATCTATGTGCCAAGTTTCATCCAAATTCGTACAGCAGTTTTTAAGTGAAAGAGTAACAAACATTCATCCATACTCAAAAGTTTTCGCATTTATAATATTAAGTAGGAAGTTCCTACTAACCTTAGTATTACCTTTATTCTTTGGTATTACTAACGTATTAACTAAACTAGGAATAAATTACAATTATTTCTTTAATTCGAAACAATACAGATTCAAATTAGAAGAACAAAATAAACAAAAAAGATATCTTTACTACTTATAATATTATAAATGAAAAAGTATGTGAGGATGTTTGTTACTCTTTAACGTAAAAACTACAAAACGGATTTGGATGAAACTTGCCACATAGAGTATACCTTGGAATAACATATAGAATACTTTTTATCTCTAAAAAATATAGATACCTCGGGAACGCGGGAGTTTCCGTGGGGCGGTAGCTAATATTAAAAAAAAAGGTGGGCACCTATCAGTTTTCCAAACTAAGCTAAGTTTGTATATACTGACAAACTTAGCTTAGTTTAGGATCAGAATAGCGTGATCTAGAGCCGTGTGTGATGAATGACCCAACGTATTATTATAATCATCAAAAAACTATAAAATTCAGACGATAATAATATTGTCAACAAGTATATTATTATTGGCTAAGCGAATTGAAATTGTGCGAAACTTCGTTTCTTCGGCGTTTTGTTTTGTGTGTTTTTTTAGAAGATACTTTTTTTTAAAAATACTAATCATATATTTTTTCAATCCTACTAATCATTATGTCATTTTGCGCCATCTCGCAAAGTTTTGAGGTGACTACCAGCAGGCTAACATAAAATAGTAGCAATGTAAATACCTCAAAGCTTACGAGGTGGCGCTGTATACATGCTATCGAATCGTAATTAATAATAAAAAGTATTATTATTTTGGGTAAATTCACTATTTTCAGAAAAGACGCCTTTATCGACAAACTTAAAAAGGAAAAGCTAATCTAAATACAAAAATACATTCAAATCGTTAGAGCTATTTCCGAGATAAGTACACGAAGCAAATAAAGTGCTAGTATAAAGTACTTTTTTCATATAATTACTTTGTATTACCTAAATGTAATTGATATTGCGATATTAGCTAAGCGAATAAATGTTATTCCTTGTTTTAAATGTTCTAATCTTACTCTTATAAAATTAATATGCACTAATTTCTCGTATACTAAGTCTAAACGAACGAATCCTGTCCTTTATTATAATAGGGACGATGACTGGGTAAAAAATAATTGATTATGTTTAGTCCGTCAGTAAGGTTATAAAAAAAAATACTGGATACGTATTTTTTATTTTATCTTTCTTATTTTTTTTGGAATTAAAGAAAAATTATGTATATAATTATGTAGGTATACAATATTTTTTGGTAATAAACGACGGACTAATTAATTTTTTTTTGTCATCATCCCTATTCCTGCTCATATTACGTATTTACAAAGTTTGGGTATTTTCATCACTACTCAGCGGGGTTACCTCATAACAAAATGGTAATGAACATTAAATTCGATTCCCATTTTCTGGAATTCTATAAATTTTATTATAAAATCGGGTATGCTGTCGCTGTTGGTGGCTACACGAAGATTCTCTCGCGCCATCCATCTTACATCATCGGTAGATACCAACATACTTTTGGCGTTTAAGGTAGACACTGAGGCCTTGGGGACCTGCAATTTTTATGTCGTATTGTCTGATTCAGACTGCTCGTGACAAAAGAGCTAGCATGTACTTTGCCCAAAGAATTAATATTGTAATTCAGCGTATCAATGCTGCCAGCCTTCCATTGGCAGAGATTTGGGACATTTTTTATTTGTAGTTTAGTATAGGCAGTAAGGTTTCATAGTTACTTGTAATATTAGATTATGATGATTTATATGGGAATTGTATTATATGAAACGAGTCAAGTGAGATATTTATTGACTCATCCCAAGCCCACCGTTGTGTTTTAATAATATAAAACTCCAGATTAGGATTCAATTAAGTGTATTACCATTTCATTAAATGATAACCCCGCTGCTTCGTAATAGTTGAGCAGATTTAGTTATCATGAGTAATCCCTCGGAAATATATTTGAAATTACGTGCAGATTACAGTAGATTTTTAAATTTAAAATCTACTCTAGTAAAATTTTACATATAATTTCATTTTCAGCCAGACAAGACCAACCTTTAAATCTTCAATATGTCTGACGTTGCGGTCTCGAAGGAGCAATCCGAGGGACCTGTTGGCTTTGACATAATATTACCATTTGAAGAAATCAAAGATCATGACTCCGTCAGCGTCCAAGTAATTGTAGCAGGAATAACATTCCGGATTGACGTTGTGGAGCATGTTATGAAAGTTACTAGACCTCGTAAATGCACGTTAAAATCAAAAATTAAATATGACCTAGATATAATGGTGTCCGATCACAATGGAACAATGTTCAAGGCAAAAAAACGTGTGAATGACCCCAAAACCTATTTTGGGTTGTAAGAATATTGACGAGAAGTATCTTTCCTTTCATGGTGGGAAGTTTTTTTTTTTTTTTTTAAATAATTTTGGAAAATTTGTACATCTTTATTTTAGTAACTCTAATGGCCGGCCCAGAGTGGCAGACGGGATGGCATAATTTATCAATTCAATTTATAAATTAAATTTAATAGTTATCCAATCGAAATAAGGTATATTTTTCAACCAGCCATGCTCTTAAGAACTGCACCGCGATGCACCGAGCATTGAAATATATACCTTATTTCGATTAGATACCTATTAAATTTAATTAATAAATTTTAAATACTCTGCCGTGCCGTCCGCCACACTGCGCCGGCCATTACACTAACTACTTTGACGTATCGAATCGTGATAAATTTGAAATAGTTATAAACAATTTACTTAAAAAACAGTGGGGTTTAGTTTTATGAAAATAACTCAAAAACGAATTAAGATTTTTAAAATCTAAAAAAAGGTTCTAAAAAATGGAAAAATAAATTTCTTAATAAAATCTTGACTCCCGGAACTGTAGGACCAATATTTATAATTTTCCCAGACGGGTGAAAATACGGCCGAAAACGAGTACTCTGGCTTCCCGCTACGGGCACTTAAACAATAAAAGTTATTGAAATATTTAAATATGAAAATAAAAATATTCTTGTCATTCTAACAGGTCGGCAACACATTGGCAATACCGCTGGTATTACTTGCGTAAGCCACAGTATCCGTTTTCCGCTGTATTTTCACCCATCTGGGACAATTATAAATTTTGATATTACACTTCCACTAGCTTAGATTTTTTTAGGAAATTTCCTCCTCATTTTAAATATTTTTTTACATTTCAAAAACCATTATTAGTTTTTGAGACATTTGCCAAAAATCAAACCCCTTTTTTTTGGAGCGGAACTTTCATTGTTTCAAAGATCATATCCGAATCAAATGACACCTCAATAATATTTTTCCGAGACCCCTAAAAAAGTTGAATAAAAAAGCACTTGTTAACGAGTCGAAACGTCAAAAGTATTGGTGCTAGACCAACAATACAGTGTGAGTTGTTTTGTAATTGTGTTTAGGAGATACTACAGTAGGATGACTAACTACTATAGAATGATTTATTCGTAAATTACATCTCAAGAAATATCGAGTAGAATGCAAATATGGCGGTTACGTATACGAGAATTAATGCGGTTAATATCAGTTAGTGTAGCGCCACACATGCGAATGGTTCCGCGCGGAAAGTTCACTGCGAGCGTATTTAGCGGAATTTTCCGCTGGTGTGGCGTTCTTAAATGCCTTATTTATATATTCAATCTATCCTTGATTTTGCGATTATATATTATATAGATTTTTGACAATACTTTTCATTTAAGTCGTGTCAAATGTCGCAATCGCAAAATAAAGGATATATTAAAATATTGAAATGAGGCGAAAGTAAGTATTGAAATAGATTCCTATTGTCCGTGTTTTCGCAAACGCATGTATACGCATATATCTTTAGTGAACTAACATATTTCTACCAATTTCTTCTTCAAAAAATGAACTATGAATACCTAATAATAGGGATGATGACTGGGTAAAAAATAATTAATTCTAATTAGTCCGTCAGTTAGGTTATCAAAAAATATTGGATACGTATTTTTTATTTTATCAAATCAATAAAAACTTACAAAGATAGGTAGCATCAAAGTTCAGGAGTGGGGGTTTGTGACGTCACTTCTCTGTAAAAAGTGTACTAAAACGTGACATCACGCGATATTTATACGCACTGTACCTTCGTTATTTTTTGTTTTCAGAACTAAAGAAAAAACATGTGTCCAATATTTTTTGGTAATCTAACTGACGGACTAATTTTTTTTTTAGTCATCACCCCTATTCACTTTGACCACGCACCGTAGGAATCCATTTCAAGTATTACCAGGTATGTACTTGATATTTACTAACAATAAGTATAGTATAATTTCTAAATAATAATGACTTTATGTGTTAAACACTATTTACAACTCTGTTAATAGGTCAACTGAAGAAAGACAACATATCATTGTTAAACTCATTATGAAGTGTATTATTATATATTGTATGTGACCATTAAGACAGTATTTCGTGTAAAAAGTGTTTTACGATTAAGGTAAATAAAAATAAATAACTTTTAATGATAAAAAAACCGCCTTAAAAAAGACTAAAAGTTAATCATAACTATGTAGGAACTCTAATCTGACAGTTTTGATGTCAGCAAAAGTGTAGCTCGTGTTCCATGTAAAATACAATGGTATCGCAGATTTTTGCTGACTTTAAAATTGTCAGATTAGAATTCCTACATAGTTATTATTTTATACTTTTTAGTGTTAATAAAGGTGGTTCTCATTTTGTTAAAAGTTATTTGTTTTATATTTTTTAGATTTTTGCCGTTTTTCCATCAACAGATCTATTCCGACTAAAAAAATATTTTTTTAAATTGGTTCACATATGGCCGAGTAATCGCGTAACAAACATACAAAAATAACATACAGTCGAATTTAGAACTTCCTCCTTTTCTGATGTCGGTTAAAAATATAAATAAATAAAGAACAAAAGCAAAAAACAACAAATTAATAGATTCTTAATTTTGGTACCTATATAAATTCATAATAACAAAATGAACATTGCGCGAGTCCGGCTCAAAAATACCTTAACCAAAAAAAAAACTTGATACAGCGAAATGTTTTTGAAACAACCGAAAAATTTACAGTTTCACGTTTTCAAAAGGTTTCACGCGGAGTCGACAATTAAGTTTATGGGGTCTTCTAGCGATATAGGTGTATTAATAATAATGTACCTCAAGTGCAAGTCCAAATCCCAAATGAAAGTCCAGATTTCGGTACACACGTATATTAGGCGAAGCACAAAAGTCACAGTTGTACACAGATCACAGAAGACAGTTTAGATATAGAAGTAGAAGGAGTGCGAAAGGAAACAGAATACAAGCAAGCGATAGAAATATAGTTCACAGCAAAACACAAAACAATATGGCGCAAGTAGAATAGCGTTAGCGGCGGCGGGAGCGAGCGACACAGGTTTGTCGTAGCTAGGTTGCGGGCCGACTGGAGCGACACGGCACGACCGGTGTCGGTGCGCTGTGGAATGTGCTCGGGCGCATGTAACGGGATAGTGGCGAGACTCCATTGCACACGGTTTAATAGATAAATAAGTAAACAATACATAAATTATGAAGTTAGTATTTTGTATATTATTATATTGTATTACAAGTATGTGTGTATGTACTTATTATAGTGTGTATATAGTATTTAATTTAGATATATTATTATTTTAAGTATATTTAATATAGTTAGTAAGAACAAATAGGTAAGTATATATATATAGATTTAAGTGTAGTATGTAAGTATGTAGGCCACATCACTCCCCCCCAGAGACCGTCACCACGGGCGATAATAATCAGGGAAACGAACCACACGACCGGAACGAGTTCTTTTGGGGCTATCCTGGACTGGAACATTTTGCTCAACAGGAATGGGATCAGGTAAGGAAGTGGGGATGGGAATAGGTGTTGGTGATGTGTCTACCAGTACATAGGCCGGCTTAAGGCGGTCTATGGATACCGTGACACTTTTACCTTTTATTAATATTTTAAAAGTTTTATCACCTCTGTCTAGTACTAAGTGTGGGCCGGAATAGGGAGGTTGTAATGAACCTCGTAAGGCGTCATCACGTAAGAAGACGTGGCTTGACGAGGTCAGGTCTTTGTGAACAAAGATCTTCCCTTTATTATGGCGTGCAGCAGGAGATGGCTGAAGCTTAGCGACAGAGTGGTGTAGGCGAGTGGTGAAGTCCGAAATATCGGTGGTATCAGGAGAAGTGGAATTGAAATATTCTCCTGGCAGACGTAAGGGCTCACCGTACACCAACTCAGCAGACGAGGCATTAAGATCCTCCTTAAATGAGCTTCTTATGCCTAAAAGTCACGTCGATTGTTGTCAAGTTTAATGATTGATTATCTCTAGACCTGTCCCTTTCTATAGCTTTGCAATAAACAAAGACAAATATACTATAATCAGCCATAAAATTTTTGACGTCTCTGAGTACGGCTTTTGGTCAACAAGTTCAAAAACGTGTTAATTATTGATAAAGCTCCTAAATATAAGCTATATCTTGTTGAATTCGAAATGACATATAGAAAAATATATCTCTAAGATGTGTCAGCACATTAAAAATATAATAGTTATACTTGAGAAACAGTTGCTTATAAACACTATTTCCCGATGGAGAACATTCGAAACAAATAATTTCCGCAACAGATACGAATGAGAAACTTGTATAGGTAATAAACATGGAGATAGTATGGGACGGTCACTCATTTTTCAAATTAATAAGAATAAACGAAAACGGGCTAAACTAATGATATAGACGGCAGAATTTCAGATACATTGTTTCTGTAAAAACATGAAACGTGTTTTAAGAAACTGCATTTGAAGCATTGTTTCTCAGTGAATAGAAAAGCCGACGACACTAAACCTATTTCGATAAGACTACCAGATGAGATATATGATAATTAGTAGTCAAGTCATTAATGGAACACGAAAAGGCGATGCTACAATGCAAAAAACCTGGCAATATATTATTTTTTTTGTTAAAAAATTAAAAATTCGTTTTCTATTATGATAAGACTCCCAAGTTTCGTTTGTTCCTCGAAACAGGGGATTAGTAGGACTATACGATAATGCAGTCCTGCAAGCCCCTCTGATTGGCCTTATCAGTGGCAGCAGCATGATAAGCGACGCCTCGTACTTAGGCATCTAGTAAGACGATCTTCTCAAAAAACCAAATCTCATTTGAAAGATCATCAATTTCTGTGTAAGAAAAACCACTGCTGCATTTTCCAAACAGTGGATAAAGTGGTTGCTGCAGCGATTGAAGGTCGCCCTCCGCGCAGCTGGATTCGGCATTTCAATTCAGTTTTGTCAGCTATCACCCGGTTCCTTTCGATTTGTACTGATTGAATACGCGTGCCAGGGTCACGTACGAATAATTTACGTATCGATGATTATTTAAACAAATGATTCTGAAAAGTTATGAGTAGTTAATTCATATAAAAAGATATTATAACACATAACGTGAAATGGTATTTAAATTTTGATGACGGCAATGAAGAAAGAAGATTAGTTATTCAAATAATTTCATCATTTTAACAATATATTTATTATTAGCTATTCCCCGCGGCTTCGCTCGCGTTTCCAGAATTAAAACCTTCGGGAATAATGTAGCTTCCTACAAGTGAAAGATTTTTTTGAATCGGACAAGTAACTCCAGAGTTTAGCGCGTTCAAACAAACAAACACTTCAGCTTTATTATTAGTATAGATAGATGTCGCAAGTACGACAACATGACGTGTCAACAACATGAAGTGTAAAAAAGCTACTAATAACAATATTACTCATTAGAAATTCTTATTCTTAAGAGCTAAACTATTCTATCGCTCGCCTTGAGCATTTTAATAATTCGTATTATTCTTATAAACTAATTCTTATTCTTCCTGTAAACTACTTCTTTTTTCATAGTTCTTAGATTTTTACGCTACTTATCGTCATCCGAATCGAATGTAACGAAGTCGAATTCATCCTAACGGTTTCGGTTTCAGCCGACAGCCAATATGTCGTGCAAAATGCGCGAATAGTGGCGTCGGTTAACTTGTGTACCAGAGAAGTTGCAGTTTTTCCCTCATCTCTCAGCCGTACTCCTAGAAATGGAGCGTTACGCAATCTGGTGAAATTGATTCAGCCACATACTGGTAACGTTAATGTCATGTTAATCAAACGAGTCCAGTTGACAACCATTTAATATGACATAAGTAAAGTAGGTACATAACACAACACCTTCCCCTTTTATAAAGTAGGTATAGGTTTAACAATAACATAAAAGTAATTAAACATCAAAGTACTAATTACTAAACTTATTCCCTTGCCCTTCTACGAGTAATAGGAGGAGAGTATGTAAACTCATTTTGTACCTTTTCAACCTGATTTTTATTAAGCACATTTTTAATTAAGTGTCGCCGATTACGGCGATAAATACCTTTTTTATTTTTTATTACATAAGAACGAGGAACAGTCGCTTTGGCCACAACAGTCCCGGGAATCCGTTCATTATTATTTTCTATCATAATTACGTCATCGCCGACATTTAATTCAGGCAAAAGTTTACAATGTTGATCATAATACCGTTTATTTTTTATTTGCTTATCAATTAATATATTATGTTGTAACTCTTCATTACCGCTATTTTGCTTTAACAAATCAGGATGAACAGGTAACCTACAATTTAATCGACGTCCCATCATAAGTTGTGCAGGAGAATTCAAATTTTCACGTGGTGTATTTCTATAACTTAACAAATTTAAATGAAAATCAGTTTTACTATCAATAGATTTTTTTAATATTTTCTTAACAGTTTGCACTGACCTTTCGCTTTTACCGTTCGATTGAGGATAATAAGGTGAAGAAGTTATGTGATTAAAGCACCAATCATTAGCAAACATTTTGAACTTACGGGACGAATACTGAGGACCATTATCACTTATAACTGTATCAGGAATACCATAACGAGCAAAATTTTCTTTCATTATATTTATAACAGTACTTGAGGACGTGTCCTTCAAGTGAGCTACTTCGATAAAACCAGAATAATAATCTACTAAAATCAAGTAACGAACCTATTTTATTCCAGGGTAAGTTTGGAATAGGTACCGGAATCATCGGTTCTTTCGACGGTCTATTTGAATTCTCCTGGCATACTTTACATTTTTTTAAATACAATTCTATATCTTTCGATATACCTGGCCAAAATAATACCTCACGTGCACGCCTTTTACATCGATCAATTCCAAGATGCCCGTCATGAATTATCTGTAACATTTCTTTTTTTAATGAATTCGGGATTAAAACTTGTTTATTTTTAAATATCACTCCATCTACAGAATACAATTCATCTCTTAGCGACCAAAAATAACTTAAATCACTGTCTACATTATATTTATGATCAGGCCAGCCTTTATTAATATAGACTAACAATCGATTTAACATCTCATCTTTACAGGTCTCTTTCTTAACAGCAGTTAGTTTGCTTTGGGACATCGGCACATTACCAATAACCATTTTAAGTTGGTTTAATACTGCTTTACTAATCTTATCATCATATAAGTCTGGAAGAGGTGCACGTGATAAAGTATCAGGAATATACATAAACTTTCCAGGTTTATAAGTAATCAATAAGTCGTATCCTTGTAATTTTATCATCATACGCTGTAAGCGTGCTGGAACCGAATTTAAAGCCTTCTTAAAAATGCTCTCGAGTGGTTTATGGTCAGTCTCTACAGCAATATTTTTTTTTCCATAAATATATTGATGGAACTTTTCACAAGCAAAAACAATAGCCAACATTTCTTTTTCTATTTGAGCATATCGCTGTTGCGTACCAGTAAGGGTGCGCGACGCATACTCAACTGGCCGACCTCGCTGCATCAGCACCGCCCCAAGAGCGACGCTGCTTGCATCCACGGATAACAACACGTCATCACTACTAACATCGTATAATGATAAAACTGGCGTTTCACATATCAGTTTCCGCAATTTGTCAAAAGCATTCTTATGCCCAATTTCCCAACACCATGTCACATCTTTTTTTAATAACCTTGTCAATGGAAATGTGTGCTGAGAATAATTTGGTATAAATTTTGACAAATAATTAACAGCTCCCAAAAATCTTTCTAAACTCTTTCGATCTGTTGGTTCTGGCATATTAACTATAGCCCTTGTTTTTTCTGAATCTACTTTCATTCCATCTTTATTAAATATATGACCTAAATATTTCACCTCACGCATACATATTTTACACTTTTCTTTATTAAATTTTAGATTTATTTCCCGTGCTCTTTTAAATAACTCCTTCAGTCGTTTATCGTGTTCCTGTCTGGTGGACCCCCAACATATAACATCATCAATAAATGAGTTCACCCCTTCTAGGCCTTCTAGTAATTGTTTGATTTTTGCGTGAAAAACTTCAGGTGCACAATTTAATCCGAAGGGCAATCTCAAGTATTGATATCGCCCAAACGGAGTGTTAAAAGTACACAAATCAGAACTTTCGCTATCTAACTTCACAGACCAAAAACCTGAATAAGCATCTAAGACTGAAAAGTAGCTCGCACCGTTCATTTTAGTTGCCAATTCATCTATTGTAGGCAACTGAAAATGTGCACGTTGAATGGCTTTATTGAGAGGTCTCGGGTCCAGACATACACGTAAATTACCATTTTTCTTAGCCACAACTACCAAAGAATTAACCCACGGTGTTGGATGAGTCACCTTCCTAATTACACCTAACTGAATCATTCGATTCAGTTCAACTTGTAATTTATCTTGTAATCCTAAAGGTACTTTACGCGGAGCGCATACCACAGGCGTTACATTTCTATCTACAACAATATGATATTCCCCTGGTAAACAACCTAATCCGTTAAATAAATCTTCATTTTCTGAAAAATGTACGTTATGAATTCTTTTTATTAAACCAATGGTCAAACACGCTTGAAGTCCCAATATACTTTGACAGTCAATATTAGCAATTACAAATTTTAAATCGTACTGAATGTTTTTATACCACCATTTTAAATTACAAATACCTTTAATAGGAATAAAATCACCGCTATACGATTGAAGTTTAATTTTATGATTTGAAAGTATACTGTCTGAGTTATAGCCTAATTCCAAAAATCGTTTATGGGACAAAACGTTAATATCTGCACCAGAATCTAATTTAAATTTTTCTGACCCGGTTTCTCCGCGAAGTATTTCAAACCAATCCTCAGATAACGAGTTAATTTCAGAAACATTAAATAAAACAGATATAAAGAATGACTCACAATCATCTTCTTCATCAGAGTTAGAGTTATCTTCTTCTTGCATATTTATATCAAATATTTTTTTCACGTTTCTTTTTACCTTACATATTCTAGCAAAATGCCCATAATTACCACAAACATAACACTGAATTGAGATAGCCGGACATTCAGTAGCATTATGACATTGACCTCCACATCTAGGGCAAAAGCCCGCAGACGAAGTTCCTGGTTGCGGTTCAATACGTCTCATGTCACCACTTGCAAAACCAGCGGAAAATGGGCGACTGCGACTAGCTCCACGCCATCCTCGCGCGCCTCGGCCTCCGCGACCTCGTGCTGGACTGTATGCGCCACCTCTCATGCCTATTGCATCCACGTGAGCTGGCCCCTGGCCCACACTACGTGTTTCCAGTAAACGGCTGCTGTCTGCTGATATTTCATTGACTTCACCAATTTTTACCGCTTTTTCTAATGTTAAATCTTCCGCTCTTAGTAAACGATCCCGAACTACCGTATTTTTGATGCCACAAACAATACGGTCACGAATAAGTTCTTCTTCTAATATCTTGAACTCACAGGTTTTAGTCAATAATTTCAATGCAGTAACATACTGATTGATTGACTCTCCAGCTTCCTGATTGCGAGTGAAGAAATTGTATCTAGCTAATGTAATATTCGGCTTGACACCGAAATATCCGTCAAATTTTTTCACAAGCAAATGGACATCATCCTTTTCTTTTTCATTTTCAAATGTAAATGTCTCATAAATATCAAACCCTTCTGATCCGATCAGATTTATCAATAAGCTGGCTTGGACACTACTTTCTTCTTTATGCACCCCCGATGCTTTTATAAATAACATAAATTGCGTTTTCCAACGTTTCCACGCGTCAGCCCGGCTGACGGGGCTGCCTTCCAGACTCAGTTCAGGTGGTGGACGTGCGTGTTCCATAGTGAAATCCAACAAATAACACAACACACTCCACTTTTACACAAAATATTACCCTAGATAATAATTGCAAATATATTTTTATAATTTATTTTCACCGCTGTCACCATGTCATGTTAATCAAACGAGTCCAGTTGACAACCATTTAATATGACATAAGTAAAGTAGGTACATAACACAACAGTTAATAGTACATAATACCAGATTTTTGTTTCATTGACCGAAAACTTGGTGGAGGCTCGAGTCAGCCTTTTTCAAAAAACCACTCTTCGAATATTATTTCTGGAAAAGTTCAAACTGCCAGATTTGAGCTTCATCCACGCGCTTACAATTTTTAACGGAGTAAATTTGTGAGGTGAACTCTTGTAGGGTGTCTACTATATTTTTATCTTCCACAGTCTCATACCACCATGTTTTCTGAATTCAACATCACCGCATTGCGTAACGCTCCATTTCGAGGAGTACGGCTGGGAGATGCTGGAACAACTGCAGCCTCTCTGGTACATAGGTCAACCGACGCCACATTCGAGGACGATATATTATTGGCTATGTCGGCTGAAATCGAAGAAAACGGTGCCGATGAATTCAACTTCTCCGTGGTATTTTCATACAATTTGTTTGCGTTTATGTTAGCGTTTTGTTGGTATCATAATAAATGTTTAGCCAAATCATCCTTAGGATCTTGACCAATGAGCATTGAGTATTTTTAATCTGATTATCTTTTGACTTCAAAATTATTGCCAATTAGTTTCTAAAATTACAACTTTGGCAGAAATTTGTAACATTTGTATATTGTGAGGTACTTACATTTTTAGGTTTCTTTTGGTAATTAGGGTCGTACAATTGTTGTAATTGTTTTCAAAAGGTGGTAATTATTTACGTTGATATTTTTGGGAGTAAGGGTCGTTTATTTTCTGTTAATTTTTTTTTTATTTCAGTTCTTTTGGTAACTTTTTGAAAGGAATTTTTGATATTTTTCAAGTAAGAGGTGGGAACACTTTTGAGATAGATTTTGACGGTGACAGCTGGAGAGTCGGCGAAATGTTTTTATTTTTATTTAAAGAAATGCAAATCTAATAGCCTTAATCTTTTATTTTTAAGGCGATGATAGCTCAGTGGTAGTGACGTCGGATGCCGCAACGAAGATCGTGGGTTCGAATCCTTTAATGAGCTTGAGCTTTCGGTTAAGGAAAACATCGTGAGGTAACCATAGTACGGTGGTAGGGCACTTTGTAGTTCCCGCCTGGCTGGCTACGGGTGGTAGGGCTAGTAGTGGTCAATTTATAATTATTTTTCATATAATACCGACATATTAAGATAAGTGAGTGAAGTTTTCCCTCTATACAAAACGTGTACCTACGTATTTGTTAGTTAAGTTCAATAATAATGATTTAATTGTTTTATTTCAGACCATGAACTGAATTTCCTTTTTATTTAAGGGGTGGAATGCAGTAATATGGTGGAAATTTCCTCAATCGCCAAATTCTGGTAAGTTTCATACTTATAATGTGTAACACATACGTATATACAACATATGTATAACACGATATTTCTTATTATTTCAGCAAAAGGATTTAAAATTCCATTTAATTTAATTTAAAAATTATATTTCTAGTTTTGACTTACAATTGAACTGTTAGGAGGATTTTTACATGAATGCATTTTCTTCGCAATTAATCATTTGGTGGATTTGCTGTCTATGCTGATGTCATTCCATATCACACCTTTTACACCTTCAAGGTCTTAATTTTGGACACCATGATGTATTTGTAAGCCTCCATATTAAGGTGTCGATTTCAAATATTTCTAACCCTCCGTGGAATATTTAATTATTCATATTTATTAGGTATATATTATAATTCGATCCAAATTTAGATAACCTTTATTTTATTATTGTTCATCAAATAATTTAAGATGCAATTTAGAGTCATGATTTTAATTAATCTCGACTTTTAAATTAAGTCGACAAGGATCGTTTTAATAGATTCTAAATATTATAGCGACCCCTATCGACTTATTTATCTAAAAGGTTATCTAAATTTGAATCGAGTTATACTACAAAATATGATTAATTAAACATTACCCGGAGGTTAAAAATATTTGAATTCGACACCTTAACCTTGAGGCTTACAATTACGTCATGGTGTCCAAAACTAAGGCCTTGAAGGTGTAAAAGGTGTGATATGGAATGACATCAGCATAGACAGCAAATCCACCAAATGATTAATTGCGAAGAAAATGCATTCATGTAAAAATCCTCCTGACAGTTAAATTGTAAGTCAAAACTAGAAATTTAATTTTTAAATTAAATTAAATGGAATTTTAAATCCTTTTGCTGAAATCATAAGAAATACTGTGTTACACATATGAGGCAGGTATGTAGGTACTACGTGACTTCACATTATAAGTATGAAACTTACCAGAATTTGGCGATTGAGGATATTTCCACCATTTTACTGCATTCCACCCCTTAAATAAAAAGAAAATTCAGTTCATGGTCTGAAATAAAACAATTAAATCATTATTATTGAACTTAACTAACAAATACGTAGGTACACGTTTTGTATAGAGGGAAAACTTCACTCACTTATCTGAATATGTTGGTAATATATGAAAAATAATTATAAATTGACCACTACTAGCCCTACCACCCGTAGCCAGCCAAGCGGGAACTACAAAGTGCCCTACCACCGTACTATGGTTACCTCACGATGTTTTCCTTAACCGAAAGCTCAAGCTCATTAAAGGATTCGAACCCACGATCTTCGTTGCGGCATCCGACGTCACTACCACTGAGCTATCATCGCCTTAAAAATAAAAGATTATGGCTATTAGATTTGCATTTCTTTAAATAAAAATAAAAACATTTCGCCGACTCTCTAGCTGTCACCGTCAAAATCTATCTCAAAAGTGTTCCCACCTCTTACTTGAAAAATATCAAAAATTCCTTTCAGATAGTTACCAAAAGAACTGAAATAAAAAAAATAATTTAACAGAAAATAAACGACCCTTACTCCCAAAAATATCAACGTAAATAATTACCACCTTTTGAAAACAATTACAACAATTGTACGACCCTAATTACCAAAAGAAACCTAAAAATGTAAGTACCTCACAATATACAAATGTTACAAATTTCTGCCAAAGTTGTAATTTTAGAAACTAATTGGCAATAATTTTGAAGTCAAAAGATAATCAGATTAAAAATACTCAATGCTCATTGGTCAAGATCCTAAGCAAGATTTGGCTAATCATTTATTATGATACCAACAAAACGCTAACATAAACGCAAACAAATTGTATGAAAATACCACGAAATCGAACGAAATAAATATTGAATAATGTTTCTATTCATTTTGAGTACCTAAATATCAACTTTTAAGCCAAAAATATAATACACTTACAAATAACTATCAATAATTGAGCCCTTTTTGTAAACGCATTCACTTTCCACCATCTGGTATCACCACTAGGGTGATCGAATAATGGAATTCACGTCAGTAATGAAAGCGCGCTATTTTAATGTGTGCTAAAATATGCAACATTACACTATCTGTATGCCAAATTTTCATCCCAATGCGTCTAGCTAGAGTTTTGAGCTATGCGTTGATAGATCAGTCAGTCAGTCTCACTTTACTTTTATGTATTTAGATTCCTATTCTTCCTGTAAACTACTTCTTTTTTTCTTAGTAACTATTCTTACGCTACTTTTCTTCATCCGAATCGAATATAACGAAGTTCAATTCATCGGCACCGTTTTCTTCGATTTCAACCGACATAGCAAATATATCGTCCTCGAATGTGGCGTCGGTTGACCTATGTACCAGAGAGGCTGCAGTTGTTCCAGTATCTCCCAGCCGTACTCCTCTAAATGGAGCGTTACGCAATGCGGTTATGTTGAATTCAGAAAATGGTGGTATGAGACTGTGGAAGATAAAAATATAGTAGATACCTCACAAATTTACTCCGTTAAAAATTGTAAGCGCGTGGATGAAGCTCAAATCTGGCAGTTTGAACTTTTCCAGAAATAATATTTGAAGAGTGGTTTTTTTGAAAAAGGCTGACTCAAGCCTCCACCAAGGTTTTCGGTCAATGAAACAAAAATCTGGTATTACGTACTATTAACGTCACCAGTATGTGGCTGAATCAATTTCACCAGATTGCGTAACTCTCCATTTCGAGGAGTACGGCTGAGGGATGAGGGAAAAACTGCAGCTTCTCTGGTACACAAGTTAACCGACGCCACTATTCTTGCACGACATATTGGCTGTCGGTTGAAACCGAAGAAAACGGTTAGGATGAATTCGACTTCGTTACATTCGATTCGGATGACGATAAGCAGCGTAAAAATCAAAGAACTAATTTACAGGAAGAATAAGAATTAGTTTATAAGAATAATACGAATTATTAAAATGCTCAAGGCGAGCGATAGAATAGTTTAGCTCTTAAGAATAAGATTTTTTAATGAGTAATATTGTTATTAGTAGCTTTTTTACACTTCATGTTGTTGAGACGTCATGTTGTCGTACTTGCGACATCTATATATCTATATACCAATAATAAATCTGAAGAGTTTGTTTGTTTGAACGCGCTAAACTCTGGAGTTACTTGTCCGATTCAAAAAAATCTGGAAACGCGAGCGAAGCCGCGGGGAAGAGCTAATAATAAATATATTGTTAAAATGATGAAATTATTTGAATAACTAATCTTCTTTCTTTATTGCCGTCATCAAAATTTTAATACCATTTCACGTTATGTGTAATAATATAATTTTATATGAATTAACTATTCATAACTATTCAGAATCATTTGTTTAAATAATCAACGACACGTAAATTATTCGTACATGACCGTGGCACGCGTATTCAATCAGTACAAATCGAAAGGAACCGGGTGATTGCTGTCAAAACTGAATTGAAATGCTGAATCCAACTGCGCGGAGGGCGACCTTCAATCGCTGCAGCAACCACTTTATCCACTGTTTGGAAAATGCAGTAGTGGTTTTTCTTACACAGAAATTGATGATCTTTGGTTTTTTGAGGAGATCGATCATACTAGATGCCTAAGTACGAGGCGTCGCTTATTATGCTGCTGTCACTGATAAGGCCACTTAGAGGGATTTGCAGGACAGGACTGCATTTTCGTATAGTGCTGCCCCCTGTTTAGAGGAATAAATGAAACATGGGAGTCTTATCATACTAGAAAATGGATTATTATTTTTTTAACAAAAAACAATTTATGGCTTTGCCAGGTTTTTAGCATGGCAGCATCGCCATTTCACGTTCCCCCATTAATGACGTGACTAATTATTATAAATCTCATCTGGCAATCTTATCGAACTAAGTTTAGTGTCATCGGCTCTTAGACTTTATTAACAAATAAAAAAAAGGAGGTATCGTTAATAACTCATAAACGATTAATTTTATTTTATTATTAATTTATTTCAAGAGAGGTAGAGTATAGCAATTTTTCGCTTGAAGAGCAGCTCGACTGGGGAAGTACCTCCACCTTACAGAATACCGCAGCCAAATAACCTGGTTGTGTTCCTGTGCGTGAGTAAGGTCGCCAGAGCTCATCGGGGTGGGGAGAAGGGTCGGCAATGCGCAAGTGGTACCCGTAGTATATGGTCTCTGTCCCGGGTGTCGTTTGCGTTTAGAGGCTACGGTAACCGTTTACCACCAGGCGGGCCGTATGCTTGTTTGCTGACATAAAGATTAATATTTAAGAAAGTTTGAAAAAAGACATTTAAAGAGGAGGATGTTTTCAATGAAAAAGTCCTGACTTCCGGAATACCATGTCTATTATTTATTATTTTTATTTAACTCCAAAAATATATCTACGCGCGACCGTTACTGCATGGGCACCGCCGCTAAAGGCAGTCATCATCATCATCATATCAGCCGAAAAAAGTCCACTGCTGGACTAAGGCCTCCCCTAAAGATCTCCACGATGGCTGTTCTTGCGCTACCCGCATTTCCCGCGACCCTGCCCACGCTGCGTCTTCCAGTTCGTGGTCGTCACTAGAAAGGTTCTCGAGTGGCCACCACGAAGTCACAGCGTGGGCAGGCCTCCCATAAGGTGGACTGATAAACTTGTGAGGGTCGCGGGAAACCGCTGGATGCGGGTAGCGCAAGACCGGCCAACGTGAAGATACTTGGGGGAAGATGCTTTTGTCCAACAGTGGACGTCTTACGGCTGACATGATGATAATTATGACTGCCTTCAGCTTTGGTGAGCCCATACAGTAACGTCGGAGCTCAGGTATATTTTCGGCGTAAAAAAAATAACAAATATAAATAACGTGGATACCCTTTCGAGATCAGGACCATTTTTTTAAAAAAAATCTCCTCTTTATGGATGATTCTTAAAAATTTCTTAAATATTAATATTTTTTGAGTTATTAACGAAAAACTAAACACCTCAATTTTTTAATTTATTTGTTAATACATTGCATTACAAATCTTTACTTAATCTCTATAAAAAAAAATTAAAGCCTTTGCGATTTCGATGAGTTATCGCTCATATTTTTAAAAGCTTTATCAAGATCTCACACCTTTTTGACCTTGTTGATTAGCTTATTACTACGCATTGTTCTATTATAGTAATTAGTTATAAGAAAAATAGGGATATCATGAACGGTGTTCCGCACCAATGTGTCCATACTCCAGGAGCTCGACACCACGCATTCTTTGGACGGCTGGTGGTACAAGGAAAAGTAGAAGGAGTCAGATCACGCGACAGGTCACCGATGCGCTGGACTGACCAAGTAAAATTCGCAATGGGAGGCTGCGTACTGACTGCACCAGATAGTCTTCCAACAGAGAGAGATGGTAGACTCTGATATGAGAGTAAAGACTGAGAAAAAGAATAGGAAAATGTTTTGTAGGTAAACCACCAGTTGTTAACTTTAAGTTTGATAATTAAGCTATTTAAGTAAGAGACGCGGTATATTATTAGACGCTATAGCTACGCGACTAGAGTGCATAAAAGCGCCACAAGTACGCTGAGCTACAGATATAATAATATGCCGTCGTTTGGGTTTGAAACTGCCCTGGGGAAGACTGATTGTTAAAAGAGGTTTCATTACGTCATATTGAGGCCTCTTATAGCAATAATGCCTGCACATATTTTTTACAAAGAATTGCCATACCCATTCAGCGGAGCAATGCTGCCAGTCTTCATGGCAAGCTTCCACGGGGCAGCGATTAAGCTCAAAATTTCATAGTTAGTTTAGTATTAATTAGCTTAAATTAGATTACTAATCTAGTCTAGGCTAAGCTTACCGTTTATGATTAGTTTGTAACTTAGTAATAAGATAGGTTTTATCAGAGCTGTCGGAATGGCTGTGATAATTTAAATGGGTATTTGTATAAATGATAGGTATACGTGGTTATTTTTAGTTCACCTTTCGCACTTTAGGGGGTGGAGGCACAAATAAGTATGAACAGCTTTTGCTATGTGATCAAATCTGAAATCTCGTGATTTCATATTTGGTCCCACAGCAACTGCCTTTCATATTCATTTGTGCTTTAACCCCCTAAAGCGCTACGGGTCAAAGTGGTAGGTAACTATATAGGTATACATATAGAAAAATCGAAACATTTCCGTCTTTATGGACATACCTACTTAGGTATATTCCTTAATATACACATTCCAAGTCAAAGTCAAAGCCATTTATTCTATTTAAGCCCCAGATGGGCACTTGTGAAGGTAAAATTTACAAAATTTACCACCGGTTCGGAACACGGCCTTTAACTGAGAAGAGCCGATAAGAAACTCAGCAAGACTACATTTTTTAAATATGTATATTATAATTATTTATGTTTTGAATTATAACAATTAGCTTTTTTCTGATAATCTTTACAAAACAAACTTGCAAGAGTGTTTCCATTTTTCTGATATATGTATATTTATTAATAACTGAGGTGTCTAAAATATGTCTGATTAGAGTTATTATTATTAATATATGAAAGTACAAGATTAATGTAAGCTTATTTAGGTACCTAAAGATTTATAATTAATATCTAAGTTCATACATACTCGTACTTCTGCTAGCTAACGGATCTCCACTTTGACTAAATACCATACCGTTTATTGACAGAACTGACAAACTTTCGCATTTATAAACTAAATTATATTTACAAATTTAAAAATAAAGTAAATCATAAATAAAAAATAAATTACAAATAGAAAAGTTATCCTATACTATCTAAATTAATTTGAGTAGTGACATTTTTAACATAACGTATTTTTTTTTACAAACAATACGTAAAATACAATTTTCCCTGAGGCTGCCGCTGCTGCTGATCTTCGGCAATGTTCCCAGCATTCTGCCAGCGTTATGTCTTACGATGGCTAAGCTATTAGTTCGGTTTGCTTACCCTGAGAGTAAACGCCTATTTCATAAATGGGCTTATCAAAAAAAGTCCTTATAAATATAAACAATAGCTCATTGGATACGGAGTCACGTCTGGAAAAATGTATCTCGAAGATGTATTGCACATAAAAATTGTAATTACCAAATTAGGACGAAAAAAACGAGGTATTTAGTTTGTCGTTAATAACTTAAAAACTTTTAATATTTAAGAATTTTTTTATAAAGATCCTTAAGGAGTAGAAAATTTCCTATAAAAATGTCCCAGCTTGCGGAAGTCTATCTCCATTATTTATAAGTTCCAAGTTTATTGAATGCCGAAATAAGGGCTCCGCCCGGCCTCTTCTATGGGCACTTTAGCCTCTTGTTTAACAAAGTACTATAACGTTGTATGTGGCCTTCAGCGGCAGTGCGCCCATGCTGTAAGACCGCGCAGAGCCCTTATTTCGACGTCAAAAAAACATTATAAATAATGAAGATAAAAATCCGGGAGCCGAAACTTTTTTGAAATTTTCTTTTCAATAAGGTTTTTTTTTTTTATTCTTAAATATTATATAGTCCAGTCAAATTATCGTTTTCCCTCGGAATGAGAGATAATAAGCTGGAAACACGCAAATACCTTCATTTTAGCGTTCTAAAAGTTGTCTCAAAAGTCTCATAAAATCTCGTATCAGCGTCGTTATTCAAGGTCAAACGTCACAAAAATCGTTATTTCACGATTATCTCGGTATTTATAGCTCGAATTACGTATATCTTTATAAAAATTGTACAGCATGCGCGTTCTCCGCCCTCTATCTCAAAAACGGTTGAGCTCATAAATTGAAATGTTTCAAACAAAATTTGTCGTAAATTGTATGCTCTACTATTTTTATCAAGATGTCATCATTGCAGCTACAAAAACCGATATTTTTTGAAAAAACGATTTTTGTGACGTTGGATTTTGAATAACTCACCACGCAGACACGAGATTTTATGATACTTTTGAGACAACTTGTTGAACGCCAAAATGAAGGTGTATACGAGTTTCCAGCTTATTATCTCTCATTCCGAGGTTGACCCCTTTTTCTGCTAAAATTACTAGATTAAAAGTTTTTGAGTTACTTATTAACGAAAAATTAAATACGTCGTTTTTTCATCTTAATTTGTAAAGATTGCAATTTTATATATGCTAATACATACTCGCGATACATTTTTCTAGACGTGATTCCAAAACCAATGAGTTATTGGTCATATTTTTAAGGGCTTTTCTTGATAAGTATATTTATGAAATAGTATAAAGGCGATGACGCTCAGGTTAAGCAAACCAAACCTATAGCTTAGCCATCCAGAGAGATAACGTTACCATTGCCAATGATCAGCAGCAGCGAGACTCAACAATTTTTGTATTTTACATAGGTATTTGTAGTAAATAAAATTTTAGGACCTTTAACAAGAACTTACACCTTTTTGAATTGAAAAAAAACTAAATTTGGTAGACATCAAAATAATGAACATCATATTGGTACGGCTTATCCGTCTGATAGTAAATAGTATTTTAGAACAGAGGATCAATCAATACCAGACTTTAATACCACCACATTTATGCTAGACAATTGTCATTTTCCGATTGCAGTAAATTAATTTGATGTTAATTACACATATTTCTATAAAGGGCTCTTGTATGATCGCTTGTTGATTGCTAATAATCAGGATTTCTTCTTTCACTTTTTCCAGAATATGTCATATCAAGTTATGTATCGCTAGAATAATTAGATATATAGAAAAGTATATCAAGGTACTTGGTAATATAGGTGTGTTGATTGTATCTACTCGTATATTATGTTATTTACGAAATAAATTATTAAAACTATTACATAGCAATTATTTAAACGACATACGACAACATACCTTAAAAATCACCACAAATTCCCTGTAGGTAAGTAAAATGTTGCCAAAGCGACAAACAAATTACTACTTTATGAAGTTTAGATACTTAGATTCTTTTTGCCTGCATAGCTCTACTAAATATCTTACTTACCTTTCGATTATGAATTCTAATGAAATAAATACATTTGGAAAAGCATCAAAAAACATTATTCCAAAGGATATGGATAGCTCAGTTAGTCAAGTCATATTAGCAGAAATAAGGTCTTATTCCGATGTGGAACAGATAGTTATTCAAGGTCAAATGTCAAAAAAATCGGTTTTTCGCGAGGTGAAACGCTAATTTGAATGGACTAGTACCCAGTAGTGACATCAAATTCCGTGTCAAAGATCGCGGATTAGAATCCTACACTGAGCTTGAACTTTCGGTGATAGAAGCTTAAATGAATAAGAAAAAAAAATAGCCCCCGACAGCCCACAAACGATAACGTGCCTTAAGGAACTCTGTTCTAATAATGAAATTCCAACACCAAACATCATCAACTGTATTAATTTTTTACATTTGCGTTACTGTATTTTGGAGGTGGGATAGTAGCACAAATAATGGCATTAGGTGTTTTTGATATAATTTTTAAAAATTAAAACTGAAGACCATCCTAAAGGAAGAGGAAAAAACGTGTCAAGGTCATAATGTACAAATGGGGTAAAGGTCATGTACCTATTATTTATTGTTTGAGTTTTTTTTCCTCCAACAGTTCAAGGATAATCGGGTACAAAACAAAGGGAGATTTTGGTATTGGTGCTGACTGAGTTGCGAATCGCACTAAACTAATTTTTATTACATACATATTCAAAGCTTTTATAGTTTTTGTCTAAGGTACATTTGTGGGATATCCGACTATTTCATGAAAACGTGACTTTTTACCACAAATTTAACTCGGGGAAATATGTTGATAATTTATTTTGTTATTAATCAGTTAATACCACTATCCTTATCGCAAATAACATGTTGACAAACGTATGACCTATTACTGAGCTGCAATTAGCAATACATATTGGAGGTGAAATCAAGCTACTCAGCGCAACTCTTAACAAGGCATAAAAAAGTAATTTACAAAAATGGAATTGCCTATTCATTAAAAATGAACCGTCAATCTTTGTGGTCTAGAATTTGAAATATTGAGATATATTTTTAATTTCAAATATTGATAAGCTTTATTGAATTTAATTAAATATTTACAAATACTAAAAATTAAAATAATATTCTAACCCTATTTACAAAATACAAAATATTTACAAGTAAAAAAGTTGTGCCAGATCACTGCCCTGAGTGAACGTGCCAAGAAGGCTGGCGGCATTGCCACGTTGAATGGCAATTAAATAGGAAATTAAGAGAAACACTGGCTTTCAAAGTGAATGAAACGGTATGTTTATAGGTTTTTTATCTATCTAGTATATCCTGAATATGTTTTGAGTTCGCTCAAAAGCTGCAGAAAGGTCTTGAAAATGTCATACATATAAATTTTCATTGAAAATAAGTAAAATAAGAGATGTTTTAAAAAATGGACTTCATGGTGACAGCACCCGTAAATAAAATAGTATATTTTAATTTCTATATTGTTCGAAGAATTGATGGTAACCCTACTTCAAACAGCTGCGCCATGCGCAGAACCCGTTTATTTTGCCGCTATAAAATCGCTGAGTGATGCTGCGCATGTTCATTCCTCAAAGAGTACCCGTAAAGGAAAGGTCATTCAATTATTTTATACTTGCGGTTCATGAAACTTTTGAAAAATTATCTAATTTTGGAAAATTGGAAAACAGAAGTGGTACGTATTTTAATATTTTTTTTTTTTTGTCGTCAGTAATTTTTTTACACTACTGGTATAGGAAATTTATGATTATACTCGTTTATCCTACCTATTTTATAATTATATTTGCTTTGCCATTTTTTTTTAATAAATTGTGTAAGCGTTTTATGTAAGCAATTGCGATCTTTACGATTAATAATGCGCAGAGAGCGATTTCTCCCCCTCCCCTCCAACCACTGTATTGATTCTCACTTTGTGCGGGGTGATTACGACCCCTCCTCTTCGTCTGGTACTAAGTACTTAGCGTGGGGTGGCGAACCACCCGACACCCAACTCAAATATGATATGCGTAGCTACCTGATACTTTTTCCGCTGCCCGCAATATTTCAGTTCAGTATTATTAAGTTATGAAACTTAATAATACTATAGAAATAGTTAAATTGAAAGCTAAGCGTGCTATTGCTAAATGCAATATTGCGAATACTACTAATCTTCGTTATTTTTTGTTTTCGGATCAAAATAAAAAATACGTATCCAATATTTTTTGATAATCTAACTGACGGACTAATTAGATTTTTTTGTTGTTATTCCTCATTATTCCATCGCGTACAGCAGTAATAAATTGTTTCATAACCTATTTATCTACTACTCTCTTGTGTAATTTTGTATCATGTCCAGTCGTGTGTCCTGTTCCGTTTCATGTATTCTTGGTGATTCTATGTTCCGCGAGTAGTGTTGCAGAAAAATCTACTATCGATAGTTGTATTTAGCACATATCTTTCGATATTATCGGCCTCACTAAATACTATCGATAGCATCTAGAACTATCGATTGTTCTACGTTATCCAACACTATCGATAGTTTCTAGAACTGAGGCCGATACCGAGATTGATACCTAGTATTGTGCTAATTACAACTATCGATAGTATTGCATGATGTAAAACAATCGTTAGTACGAGTGATTTGGGATCTTTCGATATTATTGCGATAGTATCGATAGAATATCGATTGTCCGGAACACTACCCGCGAGGTTTTATTGAGGTAACAAACTTCATTGAATTTGGCTCCCATTGTTAGGAATTCATTGGATATAATTTCCATTTATGGAACACGTGCGTGAGTTCTAAAGAGCTATCCATTGTCTATCTCTCCTGGTCCCTCGAGGGGTCTATTACAATCACAGGTAAGGGGAGCTCAATTTAATGAAGTTTTTTAAAGCGACGATATACGAGAAATGATGATTCTAAATTAAGTGTTTCTCTGCATTATTTATTGCAAGAGATTTGTAAAAACTATATGTTAAACTAGAGAATATATGACGAGGAATATTTAAATTTTCCATTAGTAACGCCAGTGAATATGCCCCTTTTTAAAACTAAGAATGATTTTTTTTCTTATTTGGTCTATTCAAATAACTTGAAAATTCTCAGTTCAGATTTTTTCTGTCGTTACTAATGAAAATTTAAATTTTTCAATAAGCTTTTGCTTCGTCACATTCTTAATTTAACATATTTTTTTTACAAATCTCTTGCAATAAATAGTGCAGAGAAAAACTTAATCTAGAATCATCATTTCTCGGATATCGTCGCCTTAACATTTCACAAAACGTCCCTACTGGTTCGTTCTTTTGTTCATCGAGGCCTCATATCACCCTACCCTGAGAAATTAGTCATGTGAATAGGCAAGGCACAGCTGCCACTATTTTTTAGTGTTTTTATAGGATTCATTTATACCTTAAATGTTTGCATTAAAAATTGGTTCTGTATTTTTAGAAAAAAATAATGACAATCATACAGAAGCTTATTTTCAATCAGTTTTTTTGTTTCAGTTTGATATATTCTAATCATCGGGCAAGAATAAATTTAAGGATTCTTAAGTTCTACCGAAGCACTGGCCTATACGCACACGTTTGTGTGTATGTGTACGAGATGCTACCACTGCAATCTCAAATTAGTAACTTTATTTTGAAGCTGAACGACTTGGAGATAGTGATTGATTCAATTTCTGACCCACATATTATGAATATGTGGATTTTAATGGTATTAAGAATAATTATTTTCTGTGTGGTACTATTACCGACTGTATTATTACCATACAGAAGAGCTTGATTTATAACTGAAGTCCAAGAGATTCTCTTATAGATAAGTCAAAATACATATTATATTCTGATAGTGTCGTGTAGTTTGGTCCAAGTTTTGACAAATATTAATAAATTACGAACATACATACCTACCTACCTAGCCTACCTACCTAGTATGGTATTACAAACAAAACTATCACCAAAATAATTTTAATACCTAGGTAAGGTATTTTTCAAAAATTTACTTGGGCCAAGATATCTCCTATTCATGAATTAAATTTCTATACAGGTGTCTTACGTCTGAGAGACGTTCTCACGTTGAGAAATCCAGTACCTGCCTATGAAAATTTAATTAATGCATAGGTCTGCTTGAAAATAATATAAAAAACTTTCCTAAGAACATCTCCTACACACCATAATAAGAAGTTAGTGCTAATCATAGCATAGCACTATCATCATAAGTACCTATAAGTAAAATGTCTATAAATAGTAAATTGTAATAGTTACCTAGTAGTAAAGTATTTAAGTCCAAGAAATTCTCTTTAAGATAAGTAAAGATGTTTAATTCTATTATATAATAATATACAATATTTACAACAATGAGGAATAACAACAAAGAAATCTAATTAGTCCGTCAGTTAGATTATCAAAAAATATTGGATACGTATTTTTTATTTTATCAAATCAATAAGAAATTACAAAGATAAGTCCCTTCAAAGTGCAGGATTGGGGCTTGTGACGTCATTGTACTTTTTAGTACACTTTTTGCAGACCGGAAAATTTTAACGCACTGTATCTTCGTATTTTTTTGTTTTCGGATCAAAATAAAAAATACGTATCCAATATTTTTTGATAATCTAACTGACGGACTAATTAGATTTTTTTTGTTGGTATTCCTCATTATACAAAGTACATATAAAAAAATTCCTCGAGGCGGCCGCTGTATTGTATTGTATGTATATTTATAATAATAAATTAAGAATAAAAGCTTGTAAAAATAAACTGAATAAAATATGTTTTGTTTTCATAGTTATACATATTATTCTAATCTCTTTAAAATGTCTTATAAAATAACTTTATTTTATTCAAGTTCAATTTGGACTGAAATATAAATAAATATCCTGGGACATTCCTCAAGCACGGTTATCTGATCCCAAACTAAGCAGAGCTTGTACTATGGAAACCAGACAACTGATATATCTACAACATTATTTATACCTATAGATAATTACACCCAGACTCACGAAAAACCGACATGTTCATGCACACAAATGTTTGTCCTGGATGGGAATTGAACCCACGACCAGCGGCACAATAGGTGGGATCTTAACCAACTGCGCCAACTGACCTGTCTGAAAAAGGATGAATCAATTCAATATTTTTTTTTAATAGCGATACTGATTATATAGTAGGTTTATGTACTCATTTATGACGTAGTCTGCTCAGTTTGGGATTAGGTGGTAAGTGAAGAATGTTCCAGGATAGTATAATAATTAGGTGTATAACAATCTCAGGACAAGGTAGGACGAAGGCATACAATAGAATTTCAAAGGAAAAAGTTTTTTTTTTTTATGACTTGTGTTTGACCTCAATCTCACCGTAGTCAGTGGTGATGTGGCCGTTAGTGGTAAGCACACAAAGCCTAGAAGTGAACTGGCGACAGATTTACAGCTTGAGGATGGTAGCCAGACAGGACTACACGGTACCCTACCACCATGCTATGGTTTCCTCAAGATGGTTTCCTTCTACGAAAGCCAAGCCCAGTTCCTTTTTTTTCAGCCCGCGGCGGCAGTTACAAATTTAGTAAGTATTTTGTCACGGTGCCCTACCCTATTTGAAAATGATAATTTACCCATTAGAACATTTAAAAAAAGTTTGAGAATTTTATTAAAATTTTATGATCAATAGTTTTTAATTTATTTAATAAAATAGGTGAAAACTTACCACTTTCCCTCCTCTTTCTCCAAAACTACTGGACTAAAAATTGTGGAAAAAATACAGAAAATAGTTTTTTACCCATAAATTACAGGAAAACCTATAAAAAGTCTATGGTATTTAAAGTAACATAGGAATTACGGAACCCTCAGTGCGCGAGTCAGACTCGCAATCGGCCAGTTTTTTTTTATTTACGAACGATATTGTTATTATGCGCTACATCAAGATCTACCATAAAAAATATCTAACGATAATTTTTCCAACAGGATAATCTTAGGACATGTCTAAAAATGATAATTTCGATAGTATTCTCAGCAAGTTAAAAAGGATTTTGATAGACCCTAAATGTGGGGTGGCTGCGCTCCCCTTTGCTCAATGTCAAGGTTAGCTAGCACTAGGGATTGCACGATCCGGCATAACTTTCAACCAGAACCGGGTCCTGCTAATATTATAATTTTTACAGAACATGAGTTCAGTGACACTTACAATTTGAAAGTTCTAGAAATGTGGCAATAATGAATCGACATAACCAAATAACAAATCATATTGTTGTAGATATGAAAAGACCAACACAGGGATATATTCTAACTGTAAGCATAATTATTGACAGACAATATTCATTAATTAAAGCTGTAAAAAAAACATTATTTCAAAATCGTAATAATAATAGCCTTGAATAATATTCTCTTTGTTGCGGACACGGGAACTGCTGCCGACAAACTGTTTTCACAGTTTGGTAGAAATAGTGTTATAATTGTAATTTTTTTTCAATAAATTATAAAAATATATAAGATAGAACGATGGTATGACAAACATGTTCCATAGATTTTTTTTTAAATTTAGGAATTAAATCTTAATAATTAATTTGAAAAGAAAAAAATTAATAAATTACTGCATTTACAACTATTATATTAGTCTGTCCGAGTTATCTAGATCAATGGGATCGAATAAAAAGCTAATATGACGCAACGCATCTGAAGGCGTTCAATTCGGTCATATGAATGGCATAGTAAGGTGACTAGATAACTGTGTTGTATTCAAGTAGGTACCTAAGCTTTTGACATATACTATACATTTGACATGACATATACGTGAAAATGTAAAAGTAATGGCATTTAAATACAATAGTCTAAAGTTCAAGTCAAAAATTCCTAAAATCGTCACTATCACATTTTAATTGTTTTATTAAAGAAATACATAGGTATTTACTCAAAAGTTGGAACTATAAGAAGAAAACGAAATTGTTATGTCATTTTTACGAAATATCTTCTTATTCGTGCAAAACTAGATATTTTAAATTCATAATTTAAAGTTATGTCCATGATGTGCCCGTTGTTGGTCAGCAGCCCAGATGTGTGACGCTGGAGAATCTCATTCAGTGTCCCAAATGCCCACACTATTTTAAAGGGCAAAGAGACTTGAAGATCATCTTGGTAAATCTCATAAAAGCCAAGATGAGTTAATGATAACCAGCTGTATTTAGCCTCGCCATCCATCTTATCATTTCTTCTCTCACTTCTGAACTAAATTTGTGGTATTTAGATGATGGAACCCTTCTTCCATCATCCAAATATAGTTTTTGCCTGCAAGGGCAGGCGATGTAGAATCTGTTCTTTCAGACCTAAATTGTCTTATAATTAATTCCTTTAATTCAATTGGTTTCACTTTAAATTTATCCAAATGCGAACTCTTTCTTCCCGACTCTCTAAGATTTCAAAACAGAACAGAGTTAATAGATAAATTTAATATTTTGGCTCCTAGCATTAAAATTTTATATTGTAAAACACTTCGCCTGCTTCTTCGATCTTGACCTTTGATCATCCAAAAATTGCTTAACATTTTTGCATGATCAAACTACCAACTACTGACTACTAAAGTCGTCAAAAAATCGAATTACGAGCGTAGTCATGAAATTCTGTCCTCTTAATGATAAATAAATGTGTCAAGCATCACTACCCATCCGTTTCGGTGGGTTTGGCATCAGAAAACTTTCTTCCTACATTTTTATCTTCCAGTCACAGTACGCACAATCTTTTTAAAAAAAATATACACAAATCTTTAGGTGACTCCGATGTCCAAATTTCTTACTGTGCGGAAGCTAAATCTGCTTGGATAACAGCTTGTCCGAGTGAAAGTTTACCTGAAAACGTCCAAATTCAAAGGCAATGGGATGAGCCGCTCAGCAAACAAATTCAGTTAACCCTACTTAGTAACTCTGTGAGCCTTGCAGAGCGAGCTCGTCTTTTTGCCGTCTCCAAGAAAGAATCAGGCTACTGGCTTCAGGCTTTGCCCGAAGAGGAAGATCTAGATTTAACTATATAGACCAATTGAAGGCAACATTTGACTTCGTGTGGTATAAGGACGTGCAGGAAGCAGTAAACAATAGGGAGGAGTGGAAGAAGCTACACCGACAAGAGCCAAGCTCTTAAATATAGAAGAGAAGAAGTTGAATGTAAAATGAATGAAGGCGACATCAAAGAAGCTGCCCGCCTTCTTTTCTCCAGCGACGCAATGGCTCGTGATGATCTGAGCATCCTCTGCTGGAGGTGGATGTTTGCCATTCTGGGAATGGCAAACATTCACCTCCAGCAGCCAGCCTGGACCTCCCGGACCCACCTCTTCTGCCGATCAGGCATTACAAGTATCGCCGCAGGATGTTCTCGGTTGTGTCATGTCCTTTCACAACGGCTCAGCAGGCGGGATCGATGGACCCCGCAACATCTTAAAAACTTACTGTGTGCTACTTCAGGTGAAACTGCTGAGAAGTCGTTGAAGGACTTGACGGACCTGATAAATTTAATTATGGTCAAGTGAACGAGGATATCCTTGGTATTCTGTATGGTGCAAATTTATGTGCGATGGCTAAAAAAGATGGTGGGGTCAGACCGATAGCTGTAGGTACTACTTACCGAAGGCTTGCAGCAAAGGTTTGCTGTAAAGCATTTACCGGTACCTCTTACTTTCAGCTGGTCCAGCTTGGGTTCGGTTCGAGGGGTGGATGTGAGGCAGCAGAGCACTCACTGCGCACTTATTTAAAAAATCAGGCGGTGATGTTTTGCTAAAGGTGGATGTGATAAACGCCTTCAATGCTGTGGATAGGGGCACCCTCCTCAAACAAATTAAAGACCAAATTCCTTTTGTTTCAAATTGTTACATCCAAACGCCTTCCCATCTTACAGACACGTCTGTAGCTACTGGCGCTGCGGCTGTACAACAAAAGTGCCTGAAGCAAGTATGCTGGTCTACAGAGGACCAACATATTTGTGGCATTTGGGGTAGAGACTCTGAGGACCGGAGGCTCATCTTTTGTTTAAAGAGGTCTCCTATCGTCTCATTCAGGCGTCTCATGACAAGAAAGCTGGCACGTATTTGGCACAAAGAATTAGCATTGCTATTCAGCGTGGCAATGCGGCCAGCCTTCTTGGCAGCGATTTGGGACAATTTTTTTAATATAAGGAGTTTAGTGTGTAGGTAGTAAGAGGTTTTTTATTTTTAGCATAGTGAATATTAGTTTAGTTTATATTTAAAGTTTCTTTAGTTTATAGTTAGTTATAAAACTTATATTTTGTTGTAAAGAAATACAGTTTCCAATAAAAGTGAGCAGATATTTAAGCTCTATCTGGTGTTTATTTTGTACACGGAGTTCGGATATCGGTTCCGATAGATATTGCCGGATCCAATAGGCAGCCAAATGATACCGGATCTGACCGATTCCCAGCTTCACAGGACCCTATTCATCAGTTGCTATGGGGCACTAGCCGCGGCGCGACAATTCAAGCGTAAGTAATTACGCACACATCCTCATAGGCACACTTATGAGGATGTGTGCGTACGAGGGATATATCCAGAAAAATGCTACCAACCTTCCGAATCGTTTTGTAGCGTAACGATTGATCATTATAAATCATCGTTTCATTATATAATATATATATACCTATTCCCACTACCACTACATTTATAATTATGTTTGTGACGAGAGTGTAATAAAACACAAAAGATTTCGACGAATTGAGAACTTTCTCCTTTTTTGAAGTTGGTTAAAAAGAACTACCCAGTGTATTCGTACCAGGCGTCATCCGGGTGATTTTTATTGAGATTTTCATACAAAAATGCCCCCCAAATTTCCAACTCTCCCGGTAGGTTTTCCAAAAAAGACTTTCCTGACAATTAAAAATACTACATAATAGAAATACCTAGTCAAATTGGTGGATCCATTTAGAAGTGATGCGTTTTGACATAAATTTTGGCGATTGATTTATTTTCTATAGTTTTAGAAAAAATGCTAAATAAATAGCAAAAACCAAATATTTACCTGAAATTATAACACACACTCTGAGCTTATACACATTCTAGCCTTCATATTATTTATTTGGAAAAAACAGGCCAGATGACGATTTATTTATAAAAAACCAATATTTGCAACTGTCAATACAATCAGCTGGTTTGCATGGTAGAATAAAAGTCAAACGCACGGATGTTGGCTTCTTGTTGGTAATAATACGAAATGTAATACTTGTTATGCCGGATACAGTGATATGCAGACTACTAACTAGGTTCCAAGATGCAGCAGCACGTGCAGATGGTGGAGCAGAAGTCGGAACACGCCCGTGCATGAGGCACGGCGTCGGGTGTCAGGGACATTCATATTTTAATCTTTTTATATAATCTTCTAACGTTATTTTTTTAAATATTCTGTTTTATTTTTAGGTTTATTATTGGAGAATCTTCATTCATGTCCGAGATGTCCCCAAACACGTTTTTTATAGGACTAAAAGGCCTTAGAATACATGAATCCAGAGCTCATTTTTTACAAACACTATCAAAATTAAAGCGGACAATTCCTGTCCTGAAACTGTTACGCCTGTTTATTGGCGCAATGTTTGTCTAACTACATTACAAATTAAAGATATTATTAAAGTGAATACAAAACTTGCATGGGAACATCTCCTCACTTTTCCTTATAGAATTCTACATTCCCCTATGTGGAATTATTCCAAGGTCCCTTCCTCACAGCGGCTCTGGGAAGGCCCCCACTGTGAGCTGGTACGGAATCTCTTATTAGAAACGTCAACCAGTTCCGCAGACAGGGCTTGTCTAACTACTATCATTGCTTGGGAGTCAGGACTTTGGTTGCAAACCCACCCATCTTCACATATGGGTACACTATTGGACTCCGATACTTTTAGGTCAGCTCTATGTTTACGTTTAGGCATTCTCATTTACGCTCCACATCCCTGTCAGTGTGGAACTGCTGTCGACCAACTAGGTCACCACGGACTGTCATGCAACAAAACGCTGGCAGATTTGCGAGACACGCCAGCCTTAATGGCATCATCCGCCGGGCTCTTACCAGCGCCAACATAACTGCTATTTTGGAACCAAATGGCCATCGAGACGATGGGAAGACTCGATGGGATGACACTTGTTCCCTGGAAGTTGGGATGGCGTTTGGTATGGGATGCCACGTGTGTCGATACCTTAGCACCGTCTTATCTCCCAGAGACAATAAATAAGGCTGGTGTTGCTGCCGTATCAGCAGAGAACCTCAAGCGTCGCAAATATAGTAGTTTAGATTCGAGCTACATTTTTGAGCATAAACTTTGGGGGCCGAGTGGCCACCATCTTTTAAGGTTCCTTGATATTGTGAAAAGTTGGTGGATCTTCGAAGCGAAAGTGCGTATTTTCATAAAGTTTCATAATATTTTTTGACGCAAATGAATACTTATAACTGTTCTGTTCTTAAAATTGTCGTGTTGCTCAACTTGTGCGTTTTATTCGAAAATGACTTGTTTGCTTTTTCTTTTGTTCCAAAACGAAAATAAAATTATAAAAGACCGCCAGGCAACGTTTCAGAAACTTTTGCAACAACTTGATCTTTAATGTTTGACGCAAATGAACACTTACAACTGTTAAAATTCTCGAGTTGCTCAACTCGTTGCGCGTTTTATTTGAAAATAAATTGTATTTTTCGTCTTTTGTTTCAAAACGAAAATAAAATTACAAAGGACCGTCACGTTTAGGCAATATTTGCAACGACTTTATGTTTAACGGGCTTCTCGTGATCGTCACTCGAAAAAATCTAAATTAATAACTGAACCATTTATTACATTTGGGTTTATATGCTGCAGTAAGATGGTTGTGTACCGTGCGTGATATAGTAACGTGAAAGCGGTTCATAATATCTTACCAGGAATATAACTACGAGCACGGTCTAGAAATCTAATTATCTAACTAGAATAATATTCTAATATAGTAATATAGAATCATCATCATGTCAGTCAAAAAACGTCCACTGCTGGATAAAAGCTTCCCCCAAGACCGGAAGACACAGCGTGGGCAGGCCCCCCCACAAGATCATCAACCAACACATCAACACAAGATCATCTTGTGAGGGTCGCAGGAATCCGCTTGATGCAGGTAGCGCAAGACCGGCCATCGTGGAGATCCTTGGGGGAAATAATTATAAATAGGTAATATTCTTTAATTTGTACAACTAGTTACTAATTTTAGAACATTAAAAAATAACCACGAAGTTTATAGGTGATTTCTGATCCGTATTGTTTTTGAACGGATTAAAATTATAAACGGATTGATATCATATAATCTTACTAGTACACAACACACTACACAAAACCGATTACGCTACCGTCCTCGACGGCGAGGACCGCCGCGACGTCCCACTCAGTCTCGTCCCGTTCAAGCGGCCCGAGCTGCCATTAGTAATCCGACCGCCCCCAATTAGTCGTAACTCGTACAAAGTCCTCCCCTTCCCCCGGTCACGCCCTGAGCCGAGGTTCGTACCCCACTCGGGGGTGCCCTCAGGCTTGGTTACCTAAATGTTACCCGGCTGAGAGCTCTCTGTGCTCGCCGATTGTCCGGTAAGGTTGGAGCAGCCATCAGAGGCTACCTAAAGTTGGTAGCCTTTGATGGTCCTTTAAAAAAAAAAAATCTTACTAGATTCATCTAGTAAGATAATTACTGAATTAATAAGTATTATTATTATATTTTATTTTTTTGAATATTTCTTGTAAATAATTAGATTTAGGTTCTGTATATATCTTGTTTTCTGTTCAAAAAAACATATACCTCTTATAGTTCAGTTATCTTCTCAAAATAAAAATTTTAAAAAAAATACTGGACTGTACTCATGTCATTATTATAATCCTAGTAAGATAGTTATGAACTGCTTTCAGATTACTATTTATGTATTTTAATAAAGAATATAAGATATAATTTTAGTTTAAATTCACGTTGAAATAAGCAATCATGCCTTCTAATAAGACAAGACTAAAATATATTTCTTCTATTTCTTATGTTTTTTTGTTAGAAAGAGATATTTTACAATATGGATGATGACTGAGTAAAAAAATAATTAATTCTGTTTACTCTGTCAGTTAGGTTAACAAAAAATATTGGATATGTATTTTTTATTTTATTAAATCAATTAAATTTACAAAGATAAGTCGCATCAAAGTTCAGGAGTGGTTCAGGCTTGTGACGTCATCTCTCTGTAAAAAGTGTATTAACACGTGACGTCACATGATATTTTGACGTCCTGTATCTTCGTTAGTTTTTTTCACGAAACTAAAGAAAAAGTATGTTTTTCTGGCGGATTAATTAGATTTTTTTGGTCATCATCAAAGGCAAACTACAAAGTTCGATTCAAAAAGTACTCGATTCCACTGAAGTATTCGAATACTCGTGCCAGTACTCGAATACCTTTCCAAGTCTTCAGACTCGAATTTTAATTCGATTTTTTTTTATGAATACCAAAATATTCGAATATTAAAAATAGCCGACTCGGCACTCGGAGTCGTAAAAATGGTTTTCATACCCATGCGATATTTTTTAATAACCAATGACATGAGATAGACGAATAAAAAATCACCCAGAGGAAATACAACCACTTTGTCGCCGTCTTGTCGCCGTGATTATTTATATACCTACCCATGCCAAAATATAGCTTTCTAGTAGGTACTAAGAGTCTCTGAGCTAAGCCGCGGACAGTCAAGCTTGACAAAACTTTAAGGGTTCCTTGTTGACTACGGAGTTTAAAAAATGACGTCATCGAGACAAAGAGAGACCCACCCACCTAAAGAATCAAGCCGCTGAAAACAGAAAATGTTATGAAACAGAATAAATGGCCGCCATTTTGAATATATCTTCCCGTACTTTCTAGTCTAGAGGTTCTCAAACTTATTTCGCCCTCTTTGGGGAACAATTATTTTAATTTTTAGCGTCCCCCAAAACTTTCAAAAGTTTAAATTATAAAATAATAAGAAAATTACAAATCAGCCATCGCCTCCCTAAACCGCTTTAACACCATCCAATTTCCTCAGGGCCCTTTACCGCCCCTCCGTAGGCCTCCAGCGGGCTTTATCGCCCGCTTTAAGAAATACTGTTCTAGTCTGAAGGCTTATAAAATGGATATTGTATTTATTTTGTTATTGTAATATTTCTGTATTCAGCGCCTGCCAACAGGGAGAGGATTATCTATAGATTTATGATATTAAAGCAATTAGTAACAAAATAAAGCAATCACCTAGTAACAAATCATCCACGTGGAACTTATTAAAATGAAGGATTTTAGAAGGTTATTTCATAAATATTTTCAATTTTTATGTTTAAATTTGGAATGAAAATGATAGAAAAAAATAATCCCGATCTTTTTTGTAAAGTGGTCGGGTTTTTTAGATTTTTAGGGTTACCCAAAGGGTGCCAGCCAACGAAACTGCTGTCCGTTCGTATCTTAACAATCGCTGAATCTCATGAACGGTAAAAGGTACCTATGCTAGTACAGTGTTCGCACATGCAGCTCCGGCACGGATCCATAGCCTTCAGGTGATTCAAAACCGTTTCATGCGCAAAGCCACAGACGCCCCGTGGTACATGCATAATGATAATCTCCACATTGACTTAGGTCTCCCCACGATAAAACAAACAAGCAAGCATGAGCATGTCTGTTTGTCTGTGTGCATATCTATATAAGTATGTACCTATGTATTTACAAAATAAAGTAATTTCTGTAGTATATCAGTTATCTGGTTTCCATTGTACCTACAAGCTCTGCTTAGTTTGGAATTAGATAACCGTGTGTGAAGAATGTCCCATGATGGACTTGGGTAACTTTTAGGCAATGAACTAGAGATATTTTTAAGGGAAAACATCGTGAGCAAACCAAAGCATGATGGAAAGAACAATACTCCGCCTAATTAGCCAAAACATTCAAGTTCAGTTTTTTAGGGTTCCATACCCAAACGGGTAAAACTGGACCCTATTACTAAGACTCCGCTGTCTGTCTGTCTGTTACCAGGCGGAATCTCATGAACCGCGATAGATAGTTGAAATTTTCACAGATGATGTATTTCTGTTGACGCTATAACAACAAATACTAGAATAAAATAAATATTTAAGGTGGCTCCCATACAACGAATGTTTTTTTCCTATTACAACCACCTTATATTCTACAATTTTTGTGCGTGCGAAACAAAGGACCCTACCACCGTGCAGATATTCTACAATTGGTACGGAACCCTAATGTGCGAAGTCCTACACGGACTTGGCCGGTTTTTTCTGTTTTATGCGCCTACCACAATTTACCATTGTAACATTGTGGTCAAACACAAGCCTATGAATATTTTTTTTATGAGTAACGAGTGGCTGACAACAGTATTGATTTTATACATAGGAAAGTATGATGCCTTAAAAAGCTACGTTTGATAGGCGTGGTCTACTCATTGACCTTCACTTCTGTTGCCAGGCCAGGATAAATATTTGCGAGCAATTAGGTATTTTCAAGTATTATGTAGCATTATCATTTATCTGGTTTCCATATATACACGTTTTGCTGTATATGTATTTATTAGTAGTTAATTACGAACATGTGCTCAATTAAAAAAAACATACTAAATTTAAAATAGCGCTGTCACAGGGCCTTATTCCCAAAATATTGTCACGTTGTATGGCAAAGCAAATTCCTGTTCAATACTTCTTCAAATAGATGGGCCCTCATAGACTCAAAATTTCGACCCCAAACGGTCAAAAATAAAGCTTGTATCTATGCCACTATATTTGTTGACATGACAGCACCACCAGCCTTATTTATTGTCTCTGGATGATGACACGTGTGTCGATACCTTAGCATCGTCTCAATATTTGATATGGAATCAGATGATCATGTGTGAAAAAATGTCTATGGATATTTTTGTTAGTCCCACATAATATGAGTTTACTATTCTCGAATCTTTTCGTAGAGAGTAAAGTACAAAATGTCATATAGGATATATAAGTAACCACAACTTAGATGATTGTCCTAATTATTATATAAGAACCACACCTTTTCTATCTTACGATCAAAGGTTATTGAACACAATCGACATTGGCAAGGACTTCGACGCGAATTGAGTCGTATAGGACCTTAGAACATTGATATAAGGTATGTAATTCATCATTCATTCGGCGTAAACAATGTAGTAGTAGGCGTAGGCGTCGAAGTCTAGTCAAACCCCGCAAAAAAAATGTATCTTACGGCGCATGTACAAAAAAATAAACTTTCAAAGGGATTGGAACTTTACGCTACATAGATAAAAATCTAAATCCATAATTTTTCTTAAACGGCTTCTAACCCGCCCTCCAAATCTGGGAATTATCGATAGGTATATAAATCAGCTCAGTCGGCTCTTAATCATCATTAACGGTGGATTTGTTTATCCAACACATTCAGTGCTCTGTCAAAGAGTAAGTACCATTATTTTATATAACTAGCTTTCTGCATCTCTGCTCCCCCCTCGTTACCTGCATCAAATATCAATTTTAAAACAAAATAAAAATAAAATATTGTCGGTTTTATTAATCTTAATTTAGGATTTTATTTAATTCATCATCATCATCATATCAGCCGAATGACGTCCACTGCTGGACAAAAGCCTCCCCCAAGGATCTCCACGATGGCCGGTCTTGCGCTACCCGCATCCAGCGGTTTCCCGCGACCCTAACAAGATCGTCGGTCCACCTTGTGGGGGGCCTGCCCACACTGCGTCTTCCGGTTCGTGGTCGTCACTCGAGAACCTTTCTGCCCCAGCGGCTGTCGGTTCTACGAGCGATGTTATGTTGTGTATGTGCATGATGTTATTTTATTTACTTATAGTGTCAAATATACAGGATGATTTTTTAAAGTGGGCGTGGTAGGCCAAATCCTAAAGTATAGGGAATAGCGATAAATTACCCCGCGGAAGCATGCCAAGAAGACATCCCCCCAATCAAATTTCATCACGTCATAATTTTGTCATTTCATTGGTCGAAGAATCGAGACTTCTCTAGTCTTCGACCAATGAAACCGTCGACTTCGATTGCCATGCTATGGGGGCAGCACTTCTAATACAAGATAGTCAACCCAGCTCATTATTTTTTGCTTTATTGTTAATAGATAAACAGAAGCATCTTCAAGTCTTGCAAGTGAAAAGCGTCGCCATGGCTTCATCCACTGACAAATCAACGGATGCCGCCAAGGAGAAGCTGCAGAAGGAGAAGCAGAAGAAGGAGGTAAATAATATTTATATTATTTCATTAATTATTATACAGTGTGTCTGGTCATGAACTAGCGATATTTTAGGTATTTACGCACTCGGGTCCAACCTCCCCCCCCTCTCGATGTGGCAGCCATTTTGTATTTCTTCTTGAGATATTCTCTACGTGTTTCATTCCGACTCGATCCGTCGTACTGCACGGACGTACCCTTGCGCTCCGTGCGCTACCCGTATCGTTTCCGCGAATTTATCGCTCGATTTGTTACCTGGCTTTGGCTCGGTCCCTTATCTGGCATTTTTCGTCGAAAGACACCTGCGCTATTGTTTTCGTGGTAATTTACCTGGGTATTTACCACGATAACATTCCATTGTTTCTGACACCGTCATCAAACTTGTGAAATCCACGCTTTTAGTGGTGAACTAACGGATACCTAACGGTGACAACGAAGTTAGTTCGAGCGTGCCCCGGGCGCTCACGGTTTCCCTTCTGGAAAACGTACACCCGGACGGGACTGGATCAGTCGGCCTTGGGGGCTTCCCTAGTCGACCCCAGTTAGCGCTAGGCAGGGACGTAGGAACCCACTGCACAATAAGACTGGCAGTGGGAACACAAGCTTAGGGCACACCCTAGGGCCTACACACCTCCCAACCTATACCCGGTTGGGAGAGATTCTACACACCTCCGGGCCTACCCACCCGGGGCGAATAGATAGGTTTTAGCTAGGGCGATTGCCTGAAGTTTCTTGTGACTTCTTCTTCTCTCAGGAACGCCACGCGAACGAAGTCACAATAGTGTCGTCTTAGATTAGCTCCCCGGCCGCAAGGCCCGGCTGGCCACCATGGCCAGCCAACCTCCAACTCTGTCCCTAGAGGACATCCTTTTAGATGAGGAGGTACTTCGGTACCTCCAAGCCAAATTCCCGGGACACCAGATCCCCACCCCATCCCAAAGCCGTCCCTCTTCCCGCGCTGATTCAGAGATGTCGACCCAGTCCATCTCCGAGTCAGTCGCTGAACCCATCCCCCCTACCCAATCGTCTGAGGAGGACGATAGCTACCAGCTCGTCCCTGGCGGTCGTAAACGAGGTCGCAAGGCCCGCAAGGCGGCCGCCAAGGCGGCTAAGGTGACTTCCCCCCCGGAGGATTACCCGGTGACCCCTCCCTCCCCCGACTGCTTTCCATCCACGAATCCTGCCCCCACCCCAATCTCCACCCAGCGCGTTGCCGCCAGGGAAGGCACCTCCTCCCCTCCCCCACTCATGGATACCCCAGTATCGGCTCCTCCTATGGAGGTAGCGCCTACCCCTTCTGCTGCCCAAGTTCCAAAAAAGAAGGATGTACCCCCGCCCCTTTTCATTCAAGATAAGGGCAAATGGCCCGATGTGTCATCCTGGTGTAATGTGCCCGGAGCACACATCAATTTCACCAATGCCCACCCCACTGAGCACGGAATCCGTGTCACAGTGTCTACCTCCCAGGACCATAGAGCCCTAACTAAGCTGCTCAAGGAGAGGAAAGTAGCCTTTCACACCTACTGCCTCCCCGAGGAGCGTGCCCTTCGTGTGGTAATTAAGGGGATTCCCCACGAAATTACCACCGAGGACATTGAAAGGTCCCTCAAGGATCAAGCTATCCCCGTACATTCCGTACATCGAATGTACAAAGGGCGTGGCCATACCCCATATAATATGGTCCTCGCCCAATTAGAACAGTGCGACGAGGCCAAAAAAATATTTAAGATCAGCCACGTCTGTCACCTGTCCGGTATCTCATTTGAGAAACCCCATAAGGGAGTGTACCCCTCCCAATGTCACAATTGCCAGTTGTACGGCCACACCGCCCGCAATTGCTTTGCTCCCCCCAGATGCGTCAAGTGTCTTAAGCCCCATTCCACCATTGAGTGCGATAGGCCGAAAGACAAGGCCCTGTGTACTGAGGAGCCTGGTTGCGTTCTCTGTAACCAACTCGGCCATCCCGCTAATTACCGCGGGTGCCCGAAAGCCCCTCGTCCCTCCCGCAAATCAAGTAACTCGGGCCCTCCGCGCAACTCGCGCACATCGCGCAACTCAACGCGAACTGCCCCCCTCACTGACCCCTCCCAGACTGTCCTAGCCCCACAAAGATCCTCGCCCTGGAAACTTGTCAACTATGACAAGGACTTTCCAGCTTTAAGAAGTGCACCTTCAGTGCCTCCAACTCCAGCAGTCAATCCCCCAACTGTCCCACCCTCTAAATCCATCCCCGCACCCACGCAACCTCTCCTTCCCTCTCCCCCACCCAAACGTTCCCCGACAACATCCAATAACCGTCGCGCAAACACACCCAAACTACCACTGATCGAAGACCCGGACTTCGCTCTAGTGGAGCGCTTCGCTGAGGCAATAAACCTCGACGAAATTAGGGACCTCGCGACCCAGATCAGAGCGAACGAGGGCAACGGTCGTGCCCTCGCTTCCATCGCGATGCGCTTCCAAAGCATCGTGACAGTCCTTTCCAACTTCCGCGTAAAACCATAATGGATAATACAACCGTAACGTGTAGAATTAAACCCCGATCCCTCAAAGTAGGATTCTATAATGCAAATGGCATTAAAGGTCAACGCGATGATATCGCAGAGTTCCTGCGAAACCATCAACTTGACGTCCTTCTGATACAAGAGACCTTCCTCAAACCTTCTCATAGGGACCCTAAAATTGCAAACTACCAAGTAGTTCGCAATGATAGGATTGACTCTGCCCTAGGAGGCACCCTTATCTATTACAAAAGGTCCTTGTACTGCTCCCCCATGGATCCGCCTCCCTCCCTCCAGTGCATTGAAGCATCGGTTTGTAGGCTTGGCATGACAGGACACCAACCTATAATTATAGTATCAGCATATATATCTCCCTCCCGTAATGATTCACCACTCAAAACGGATCTAGAGTCTATTTTCGCGCTAGGTAACTCTGTAATTCTGGCAGGTGACCTAAACTCGAAAAATGTACTCTGGAACTGTCACTCAACTTCCCCCAGAGGTAGACTATTAGAGTCCCTCCTTGACCCTCTGGATATAGATATTATCGCACCCCTCGACCCGACGCACTATCCCCACCAACTGACACACAGACCTGATATTCTCGATGTGGCATTGTTACGCAATGTAAACCTACGTGTGCATGACGTAACAGTGCTACACGAGCTCACATCCGACCACCGACCTGTTATCCTAGAATTAGCAGGGCGCATAGGTTCCCCAGATGCAGGTCAAGCCCCCCCTACAAAGGTCGTGACAAATTGGAATAGACTGAGTGAAAGCCTCAAGTCAACCACATCCGTCCACCTTGATCAGATCCCAGACAGCCTCAACACCGCTGATGAGGCTGTCGGCGCAATTGACTCACTCACTAGCCACGTGCAATCGTTAATTAGCGATTGCTCACGGACAGTGCCAGCGGACAGCGATCAACGTTGGCGCTTGCCCGATGACGTACGTGACTTGTTGAGGCAGAGAAATGCCGCCATTCGCGCCTATGATAGTTTCCCCTCAGAGGACAACCGCATCCGTATGCGTGCTCTCCAGCGTGACGTCAAGTCACGCATTGAAGAGCTACGTCAGGTTCGCTGGGACCAGACCCTTACAGACATTAGACCCTCTCATCAAGCCTTTTGGCAGCTTTCTCGTGCCCTTACCAAGGACACGGTAGCACCCATGCCCCCACTAAATAGGCCCAATCTCCCTCCCGCTTTCGATGACGATGATAAAACAGAATGCCTCGCTGAAAGCTTAGAGTTTCAGTGCACGCCCAGTACCCTCCCGATAGACCCGAGTCATTTGGAGGAAGTCAACTCTGAAGTTGAACGGAGAGCCGCCCTCCCATTGCCACCCCCTCCTCTCAGCGAAGAGGATGACCCCCTTCCTCCCGCGACCCCTGACGAGGTCAAATCGATCATCAGGAACTTACACACGCGGAAGGCCCCGGGCTCGGACAAAATCACTAACAAAGTGATCAAACTCTTCCCCGCCCACCTCATAATACTGCTAACATCCATATTTAACGCTGCCCTCTCTTGTAATATTTTTCCACATCAGTGGAAAGAGGCCCATGTAATTGGAATCCATAAGCCCGGCAAACCCAGGTCCGAGCCCTCCAGTTACCGCCCCATAAGTCTATTAAATGTCTTGGGCAAGATGTATGAGAGACTGATCTATATCCGCCTCAAAACATATGCCGACGCCAATAATCTCATCCCTGACGAACAATTTGGCTTCCGAGCCAAACATTCTTGTGTTCAACAAGTACATCGTATTGTTGAACACATCTCTTCCCAGTACCAAGAGCGTAACATGACAGGCGTCTTATTCTTCGATGTCGCGAAGGCATTTGACAAAGTTTGGCACAATGGCTTAATCTTTAAGCTATTCACCTTAGGTGTTCCACATAGACTCGTGCTTATCTTACGAGATTATTTGTCAAATCGCCACTTTCGATATCGCATTCTAGGCGCACTCTCCTCCCCTCACCCCATCGGTGCCGGTGTCCCTCAGGGCTCGGTACTATCTCCCTTGCTATTCTCACTCTACACGAGTGATATGCCAAAGACCGACAAAGTGCAGCTAGCTCTTTTTGCGGACGACACCGCGGTCTACTGCTCTAGTAAGTCCCCCTCAGTCATTGTTAAGAACCTCCAAACCGCGGCTAATGCCCTAGGCGCCTGGTTTCGGAAATGGAGGATCGAAATCAATCCTGTCAAAAGCCAGGCGGTCCTATTCTACAGACCCTACCATCGAGGTACCCCCACACCTCCAAAGGCAGTTACTCTATTCGGTGAACCAATCCCCTGGGAAAGGCAAGCCAAATATCTCGGAGTAATTCTCGATGATCGTTTGACCTTTGATGCCCACATTAAAGCGGTCCGCGCGCGCGCCGCCTTTGTGTTAGGGCGCCTCCACTTTTTATTGAATCATAAGTCTAAACTTGCCCTCAAAAGCAAGGTTAGACTATATACCACGTGTATCCGCCCCATTATGACCTATGCTAGTACTGTGTTCGCACATGCAGCTCCTGCACGGATCCATAGCCTTCAGGCGATTCAAAACCGTTTCATGCGCAAAGCCACGGGCGCCCCGTGGTACATGCGTAATGAAAATCTCCACATTGATTTAGGTCTCCCCACGTTAAAACAATTTATAAAACGCGCCTCACGCAGATTTTTCAATACCGCCGTTAATCACCGCAACCCTCTTATAGTGAAAGCCGCAACGTACACGCCCTCTCGTATACTCCGTATCCTTAGACCAAGGCAAGCCCTCAGCGAGCCGGATGACCCCATAACATTAGCTCAGATCGAAGCTGACGAAGCCCGTAAAAGTACACAACACACTACACAAAACCGATTACGCTACCGTCCTCGACGGCGAGGACCGCCGCGACGTCCCACTCAGTCTCGTCCCGTTCAAGCGGCCCGAGCTGCCATTAGTAATCCGACCGCCCCCAATTAGTCGTAACTCGTACAAAGTCCTCCCCTTCCCCCGGTAACGCCCTGAGCCGAGGTTCGTACCCCACTCGGGGGTGCCCTCAGGCGTTGTTACCTAAATGTTACCCGGCTGAGAGCTCTCTGCGCTCGCCGATTGTCCGGTAAGGTTGGAGCAGCCATCAGAGGCTACCAACTTTAGTCCTTTCAAAAAAAAAAAAAAAAAAAAAAAAATCTACGTGTTTACATAAAAAAACATATCTCTCATATATTAAATCCCACTGAGAAAAAATAAGCTTATTCAAAGGGTAACAATATTGTCTATCATTTAAAAATACGAAATAACGTAATTTATACAAAAAATAAAATAAAAAAAATAACTAAAACAGCCCGAATTACCCTTTTTTTTGTCGAATAGCATCAATAATTTTTTGTAATTATTTTTAGGCAATTAATATTTTTTTTAATGTTATAACCCTTTCATCGTCGTTTTTAGAAACAAATATATTTTTTATAATCTTGAGCCAAGTAAATAGTCTTGAATTAAAAATAACCGAAGTTTGACCTTTCTCCCTTATTTCCGAAACTACTGGCCTTAGGGCCAGTAGTTTCTAACTTAGAAAATAATACACAAAATTGTTCTTGAACTTTGCTGTATTTAAAACTTATAAGAAGACTGTAGTATTTAAAATAACAGAGGAAATCCGACAGACTGTGCCCGGTATTTTTCGTTCTAAGTTAGGGAACCCTAAAAACTGCAAGACATCCATGTTATGGTTATTTTATTTTATTATATTACAGGAAGAGGAATTTCATGAACAACGTATTAGGCAATTGATGCAACGCTACCGAGCCCTTGTCTTGGAGCAGGCGAAGAAGGAGGTTGAAAAGAAGAAAATTAAGAGGTCCGATTTGATGGAACCGCAGTAAGTTTCTCGATTATTGACGTCATTCACCATTGTACATTCAATATTTTTATATAAACTTGAAAATTCAAAATAACATTTCCAACTACTTGCTGGTTTAACCTTAAACACATGACTGGACTGGGCTGGATGCCGGTGGCTAAAAATCGGAAGGAGTGGCGCGCTCTGGGAGAGGCCTATGTCAAGGAGTTCACCACAAAATGGCTGATAATGATGATGGCTTGCTGGTTTGATATTTTTGAGATAAGGCATATGTAAGTAGATTTGGTAACAATGCAATATTATTTATATAGAGCTGATGATGGAGCCAAAAAATTACCACAGGATATCCCTGATGGAAACTGCCAAGATAGTTGAATAGTCGAGTTTTGGCTCATTTGTTTTGTTCTCATAAGTACTTTCCAATACACGTAATAAAAAAAAATATACAACAATACAATAAAAAACTTGTTTTTCGAATTCTTTATTTTTTTACTTATATAATTACTTATATAAGATAGGTATTCAACTAATTAATTTGATGATTTTATTGTTCATTTGCGATAAATTTATTTGCATAACACACGATTGTAGAAAGAGTCAGTTACCAGCATCATTTATTTAAAATAATTTATATAAAAAAACCTTCAGATCTCTTAATTTATCCTGATTAATAATCATTTTCATATGTATTGCCCCCAAGATCGATTTAAGTCCATAAGAAGATTAAACAACACCATGAGGAAGGTCACGGTATTTACCTTTAATTGACCCCTTAGAGGTTAAATATCGAAATTTAAATTCTTGGCTAAATCATAAAGTTGGGCTGGGCGTGATGTACGATCACGAACATTAATATAGGACAAATATCCTGGTTAAGTTCTACCTATGACAACAAATGTAGAGCGTTGCATCCAACTTATAAGCACGCAATCATACACAGGATTTGTACCTTTGTATGATTTGATTTAAGTACCATTATTGTCCACTAATTGCCAAACTATCTTTGCTCCGGGGCAGTGGCCGCGTTATGTCAGACACTTACTGACTAAAACCCTAGTCTTCCTCCTCTCGCCATGTGGCGGCGGGGCTCCGAAACATTCCTCGAAAGTCCTTCTACCGCCCGCCTCGCCGACGGCGCGTCGCTTCCTCTCATGGGAGCCCTCTTTTTCGGGGCGGGCTCAAACTATCACAAAGCTAGTTCGAGTCCCGCCCCCCTTCGCTGTGGCGCCCGGAACACACGGAGGCCTCCAGCATGGGACCTATAGTGTCCGCCACCCGGCACAGAGCCACCGAAGCTACCGTGCCCGGTGAGCATCTGTGTCAGGAGGAAGGTGAGACCAGTGCCGCTGTTCAAGGCACTCTCTCAAAATCGGATGATCCGCGACCACCAACTCTCAGCTCACCACTGCGTCGCAGAGGCGGGCCGCCCAACGCTGGAGGAGCACGTAACAAAAGCGCATCAGCTACACGAAGCTAGGCGACCTGCTGGTTGACGCCTAGCTGTAAGCTCGACGAAGCCGTTCGTGACCTTGTCACGAGGCGAGGCGATTAGTGTTCGTTGCAGTAGGCTTTTAGGGTATTTGTGGGGTAATAGTTTCATACAAAAAAATACTAAACGGCTCGAGTTGATACGGTGGCGAACCCTTTCCGAGTTGGTATATACAACCTTTACTCGTATGTACATTATTTTGTTATTTATTTTTATATTATATTTATGTGTATTTTATAAGTATTGTTTTTATTATTTGTAATGAAAGATAAGTATTATGTTGCACCACCGACTTTTTCAGTGACTTAATTCGTTTTTCATCCATAGGTCGTCTGGAAGAAATCGCTTCTTAACGATAAAACCGCTATCTGTACATATCTGGTTTACATTAAAGAGTTATATACCTATCATTGTTTATAGGAATACGTGTAAAGTAAATCCATGGGGCGGAAGCTTAAATTTTTTTTTTATTTTCCAGACCCGAAAACGCTGATGCACGTGCAAATGAGTACACTTATCAAAAAAAAATGCTATTCATCGGACGCCTGATTGTGACAATTGTGAGTTATATTTTTTCTTTCTATTCTATAAGTTATACCTAGTGGCAGTGTCAGGACACATCGCTGGTAGAACCGACGGCCGTTGGGGCAGAATTCCAAACCATATCAGAGCCTAACACTTTGTTGTCCAATAAAAAAATAAAGCAATCATAATTTTGGCACCTCGGACTATTTCTAAATTCCAAAAAAACACATTTCTCTTCCAAACGTTAAAGTTGCTGCAGCCATCAGACGCTACCAACTTTAGTCCTTTAAAAAAAACCTGGTAGAAGCATCTCGTGACCAGAATGCAGGTATACTTCGCTCAGAGAATCCAGTAATCTGGAAACGATGCCTTCTTACAACGACTTCTTTAATTAGTGTAGCCCTTTTTAATAAGTAGATTTAAGTTTAGTTTTATTTTATTTATTTGTTATTAAAGCTTCTAATTACAGGGTGATTAAAACCGTCCAAATTTTCAAAAATTTTTGAACAAATTTCACACTTTTCATATATTTTGACCAAACAATAATCCCAGAAAATCATCCAGTATACATTCGTCTATAACTGTACAGTTTTCAACTTAAGTAATGATCATTTTCATTTCAGGTAATAAAAGCAGCGATTCTGATCGTATCGTCGCTGAAGATGTTGGTGACATTCGGACTTATAGTGCCGATTGCGATTATGGTGGCAATGCTGGTTATGATTATAGCAACCATTGCGGCCACAGTAGTTATCCCGGCATTAGCGTTGAGACACGTCATGTTGAAAATTTTGAAAATCATGTCGATTGCTATTTCCTACTATGTCAACGATCAGATCCTCAATTAAATAAACTAAACAAGAGTATCAAATGCAAAAATATGGAGGATGTGACGTCTTTGCATAAAACTCTTTGGATTTTAATAAATGTTTAATGTGTAATTTGCATTTTATTTCTTGACTTAAATTGTATGTACTTATAGAAAGTAATTTTGTGATAAGCACCTGAGGCGTATGTCAATTGATGTTTGTTTAACTATTTAAATCCATACATTGGTTCCTTAACAATTAAAACAGACATGTAACAAATGATAGGTACTACCTATGTACAGTTCTATAATATTTTGTGTACAAAATGAATACACAGATAAACCTGTAGCAATACTCCTGAGTCGCTGGAAACTGACGTAATGAATTAAAACATACGAAATATCCGTTAAAAATCCAAACTGCTGACCACCTTTTATAGGCTACAATGTAATCAAATCATGGAAATTAATTAGGTATAACTGGTACTTCTTAAATAATCATCGTAACAAAATTTAAATTAGTAAATATACGTGCATCTAGCTGGGGGGTGCCCCACACTACGCTTGCCGGTACGATTTGCCCCCAGCTAGATGGGCCGACGACCTGAAGAAGACGGCTGGGACAGACTGGATGCGAAAAGCGGAGGACAGGGTGTTGTGGCGCAGCCTGGGAGAGGCCTAAGTCCAGCCGTGGACTGCGATAGGCTGAGTTGATTGATTGATCGAAATATACGTGGATAACAATAATTTTAATTATGTATCTTAATGACAATGACAATAACGTAACATCCTCCAGATTTTTCCTCAAGAAATGTCTGTCTAAGCTACTAAGCCGCAAATACAACGGGGGTTTTATTATAACAATCGATTATACATCTTATAGCAGAGATTTATAGTTCACTTTGGCGCGGCTACTAAGAGACACATGACCAAGCCAAATCAAATTGGAGCCTCAATCACTGGCATAAGGTATATAATCCACAGTTTATTTGACGCAATCGTAGTAGGCGTTGAACTAGGACATACCCTCTTGGAACCCCGCCAAAATGTACAACCAACTAACTTCTAGCATGATCATTAATATTACATACACGAGTATATACAGTGTGTCCGGTCATGTATTAGCGATATTTTAGGTACTTATATATGAACACATTTTATGAGACTTTTCTTAGGACCAACCCTGAAAACTAGAAAAAAAAATCATACAGAACATGTAACTTGTTAGGTCAAAATGTCGCTAAAATATCGCTAGTTCATGACCGGACACACTGTATATTAAATTATGGCCACTGAACTCAGATAATATGTTTCTAACATCTGCTAATAATGGGCTAATCTCGGAAATAGGATTTTTTGCATAGAGATAGGCTACGATTTATTACTAATTACTAATTATCCTAAGAACGAGATTAAGAACGGAAGATAGCATTATTATAAATGCGTAAGTAAGTACGTGCCTTGTTACGTCGCGTCGTGAAGAAATACTTTCCCGGGATAGCTTAAGATCCCTCGAGAACGCAGGAACACCGCAGGGTGAATCACGGTATGTTTATATTCTACTAGCTTATAGTTTCACTCGCGTTCCCAAGAATCTTATGTTCCCCAGGGATAAAAAGTAGCTTATGTGTTAATCTAGGGTATCAGCTACTCCCATACCAAATTTCATCAAAATTGGTCCAGCCGTTTGAGCGTGACGAAGTAACAAACATACTCACTCACAGACTTGCTACTACTAATATATAAACCAAATTTGGTGTAGTTGTTGTTGGTTTGTTCAAGTAGTTCCAAATGGTTGGTGTAATATGGTTGGCGTATTACACACGTGGGCCGTTTGTCAGTTCTCTTTGCTTGAAGTTTGGCTTTGCAAACTCCCGAGTGCATAAATTCGCTAAATATGTACCTGTGCAATGAATCAACGTGGATTAATCAGTAACATGTTGTGTGGAAAATCTTCCAATAAAAAAATATAGATAGATACGTACATATTATTTATTTTTGCCTTTTGCGGTCGAGACCATGGGTCCTTGGGGGTCCGAGTCTCGCCGATTTTCTCGAACATTATCTTTAAAATTAATTGAGGTCACAGGGGACCGGCGGGCGGGGAGCTTTTTCCGCCAACGCGTTAGCTTGGCCATACAAAGAGGGAACGCTGCCAGCCTTCTGGGAACCTTGCCGTTGATTGGCAGCAGCGGCCGCCTCGAGGATTTTTTTTTATATATAGTTTGTATATTTGTTGTAAATAATTGTAAATATTGTATACGAGTATTATAGAATAAATAAGTACATATTACTATAATAGTTAACTCGATGCAAATGCTTGAAATCTTACGTCCTAATCATAAATAAGAAAGTTTATTGAAAGTATGTTTCTTACTTCTTCACGCTCAATTTTGATGAAATTTGGTATGGAGGTAGCTGACATCCTGGACTAACACCGAGGCAAATTTTTTATCCCTCGGAAACCCGGTATTTTAGACAGGTGAAACGTGTGCAGCGAATGAGAGAAAGAGAAGCTGATGGAAGTCTAGATTCAGCGCATGTCTAGATTTATTGATTGAAACTCGCCCCAGACTATTATAAAAGCGCAGCGGTGCAGCGCGCATATTCAATCCAATATGTGCAACGTTGCAGTGAAGTTTTGATACCGCGTTGGTTAATAGTGTTATGAGATATTCAAATATTCTGAAACAAATCTGTTATGACGTTGAAGATTGATCACTAATGGGTGCGTATTTTTATTTTGATATTTTATTTTCAATTTTAATGCCATGTTATTTTACAAAAAAATCATCTAAGTATATCTAAATATTTTAGGTATCCTATATTATAATTAGAGTTCGGCTGGTAGCTTTTTTGATTTAACGCAGGGTGTACTAAATAAATATTTTGTCAAATTCATTAATTTATGAGCGACGGATCAAAAAGTTATTTTCATACAATAACTTTTAAGTAACTGCGTCATACGGGATCGATGCAACTGAACATGCGCTGAGTGCAAGATGGATTTTTTCCCCTACCCTCCACCCATTATGATTTTCAATTTATGAGGGGTGGGTTCGGCTCCTTCCACTTCAACCGTTCGAAGCTAGGGTGGAGTTTTTCTTACAAAAAAAAACATCTTTCCTCTGTTGGTTTAAAACTTTATTTTATTTATTGTTTATTTTAGCTGCGCGTTAGAATTTCGCTATATTTATATTGAAGTAGTTAGCGTTTATGGTAAGAGCTGAGAGGTGAGATGTGAGATGTGAGATGTGAGAGGTTAGATGTGAGATGTGAGATGTGAGATGTGAGATGTGAGCGGTGAGATTTGAGAGTTTAGAGTTGATAGGTGAGAGGTGAGAGGTGAGAGGCGAGTTCCGAGAAGTGAGAAGCAAACATGAAAGAATTTTGGGATTTATTAGAGTGCTCAATAGAGTGCCCTTTTCCACAGAATTGAAGGCGTTTTTCGTATCCACCTTCAGCGCTGCCTCGCAGTAAACAGCAGCTTCACAACCACCTGTCGATCCAAATTCAAGCTGCGTCGGTTGGAGATCAATAATAACGCGGCTTTGCAGCGCAGCTTTGTACCTGTGTGCTTGTGAGTATTTTTGTTACGTTTTCACGCTTAATTAAACTGAATCGAAAGCGATGAAATTTGACAGATATAGCCTATATGGAGTAGGATATAAGGCTAATTTTAATCCCAGGAACGTAGATGAGATATAGAGACCGACCAACAGCACTTGCCATAATTAATTATTTTTCTAAAATTACAAAGCCAGTGAACGTCCCATCAAAATCAGTCCACCCATTTTGGAGATTACAGGCAAATGGATGGACAGACAAAAAAATATTTTTGGTACTATTACCGTATATACGTAATTTCTTACCGACTTTCCTTTCTTTTCATTCATTTTAATGTCATCTATTACAGGTTAACATCTGAGATTTCATCAACGATTCTTGGTGTTTGCAGCGGCAGGCTCGTTGTATTCCCAATACTTACTGCGACCCAACGTATCTTGAACTCAATTCATTTAGTGTCAAAGAATGCCAGAGAAAAATGTGACAATTGCTAAAAAATATTCAATTTATATTGAATAGAATCGCTATTAAGAATATTGATAGTCGTAGAAGAGGCCTCCTGAACTACATATTTATCCCAGAAGAGAAGATATTTTATTTTAGTGTTAAATTTGGGTGTAATAAATTTTATAGATATAACGGGTAATTTTGAAATGGTATAGTAGACCGAATGGGCATTGATGTAAACAATATTTTAGAGTGGAAGACACAAAAATATTTCCTTCTAAATGTCAACATATTAGTTTAGCATTTAAATTCGCGTAAACGTAAGTCTAGCTAAATATTTCTTCCACATCACGTTTTAGAGTGCAAGTAAAGGCTTTTACAAGATACTTATGCTAAACTTCAAATTATCATATCTACATAATGACACATAATAAAGTGGCTCCTGATATGTTGTAAGAATTATTGACAATGAGACTATCCGGAGTATTTGACCTAATATACCCATTCAAAATCAACCTGTATAAGTATGAATTTAAAAATTTGTATACACAGTATACAGTTGGATTTTTATGAACGCATCTGGAGGAAAATACTGGAGATAGCAAATTATACTCAAAGGAAACATTTCTTTATTTTAAAAGAGAAATAAATTAACATGCATTTTCGAAAACTTGTTTGCCACACTCGGGAATCGACCAAATCTCTCTAACAAAATATTTCTGATAAATTAAATGAAAAAAAAAATAGTAATGTAATTAGATTTCATAGTTTTCCTTTAATTCAGTTTTTAGAGAGATATCGTTCGTTTCCCAAGTGGCAAACGAGTTTTCGAAAACCTATCATGCATTTGTTTTTTTTAATAAAGAAATGTTCCCTTTGTATAAAATTTGCTATCTCCAGTTTTTAGAGTATTTTCCCTCCAGGGGCGGTTAAAAAAATTCGTCCTGTATACAGTACATCAGTTATCTAGCTTTCATAGCATAAGCCCCGCCTAGTTAGGGATATTTTTAAACTATATTAGGCTAGAATTTATGTTATGTCTGTGTGTGTGTGAGCATAAACTAAGACAGAGGATAACATAGTAAACGAACCTAATACTTATACAAATATGTTAAAAATAGGTAATATGTATTTGGCATTATTTATTACATGTGTTTTAATGTTTTTTTTAAAGAAGAAGATATTTAAATGCTAAGGTTTGTTGTGGTTTGTTAGGTGTGTTAAGTCACACTCGTTACTAATTGGCTTTAATCAAAGTGTAAATCCTTTACACCATACTAAAATTATAATGAATATATTTAGAATTTGAAGCTTATTTATACATTTGGCAGCTCTGATGCACCATTTGCCGTGTGACTCCCGGCCTAGCAATGAGCGATTGTTATTATTCCATTGCATTATTACTAACAATCTCCCATTGTATAGAATAGGATCAACCCTCTCTCTCCCGAGGGTGTCGTAAGAGGCGACTAAGGGATTCCAGTGGACGAGTAGCAGCGTCCATCTGAGTACTAATAACACCTTACTGCTGTCGCGGACGACGGTACGTCAAGAAATAGTGACGACGGGCTTTTTATTTCTTCTAACTGATTTAATTAGGATTTGTCACTTGGACCCTTAAGTATTTCTTCACTTAGGTATTTTCTTCTTTTAATTTATTGCTAGTTACACACAGAATGTTTCAAAAGTCATATTTTTAATGATTTTTAATTATACCCATGTAATGAGGTGGAAAAAAAATATTATTACAAGTCTACTAATTTATAATTACTCTTTGTATGTCACACAGAGCTGCCAATGGATGGTTTCGTAATTATAAGATTTTGATAATTATCGATGTACTTATTATGTGTTAGATGTACCTATGTCTAGGTAAGCACCTGCTAGCCTACTGGTAACTAACTGTAGCTACTTGCATACCACTTGACTAGGCCTTTTTGTGTCTATGATATCTCTATTGAATAGGGTAGTTGACACTGTCAAAAATAAATGACCAAACACTAACCAATGCATAAAACATCTAAAAACACGTGGAAATATCAAATATGTTGTACATTTAATGCTTTTTATGATTTTTAATTACCAGTGGAACCATTAAGAGTAGATGATTTGATGCTATGAAACTATGACGTCATAGTGTAATATTTCATACAAAATTCCATATAAACTATCGTTTTGACATTTATTAAAAAGTAGCTGATTTGATATGTCAGTCAACTAAGGTAAACGCTGGTAATGTCGACAGTGTCCCAATACTCGTCAGGTTGTAAAAAAAGGCCAACTATTTAATTCTACCAATATCTTCCTAAAAGTATTAAATGGCAATATATTTTACGTAATATATTCCATAATTAGAATGGCAAAATTTACTCAAAACTGTAATGGTATCGGAACACGGAGCTATCAAAGGTAAGCACTTCGAAATTTTGTATTTTTTTGTGAGTTCAGCTACTGAATGTGAACTCCGGCATGCCACATGAAATCTCATGTCTTGCTGGATTGGTCAGACTATTGATAAGTGTTGTTATTTTATGAAATAGTCAAGTAAATTATCTAACCATTTAACATATAATATTGTGTTATTTTTATTATTACGTTGTTTTAATCGCTGATGACATTTACTGGTACCTGGTAATCCCTGTTGGTCCTAGAACTCGTCAAAATTAATACAATTTTGACGAAAACTGGGACACAGTTGAAAACATTCACTTAATGTCGACATTGTGTATTACTATAAAAACCAAACGGAATTTTAATTGAATTTCTATCTAAAAATATTCCTATATATAACTTTAAAAATAAAAAAAATGAATAATTATTTTTTGTTAAGAACTTCAACGTTAACAATGTGTCACTTACAAAATTGACGAGTTCTAGTATCTTGAGTGTATTCTACGTACAAAAGAATGACCTTAAATTCGTCAAGAACTTTTCGAATTAAAAGAAACCAAAATTACACAAGTTATAAGTAAGGTAATCATCATATCAGCTGAAAGACGTCCACTGCTGAACAAAGGCCTCCTCCAAGGATCTCCACGATGGCCGGTATTGTGCTGCCCGCATCCAGCGGTAGGGGGCCTGCCCAAGCTGCGTCTTCCAGTTCGTGGTCGCCACTCGATAACCTATCTGTTCCAGCAGCTGGCGTCTGTTCTACGAGCAATATGCCCCGCCCACTACTACTTCAGTTTGGCAATTCTTCGGGTATGTCGGTTACTTTGGTTCGGATCTCATAATTTCTGAATCAATCTCGTAGGGAAACTCTGAGCCCTCATAGCCCTCTCTATTGCTTTTTGGGTGACCTTGAGCCTTCTTATGAGGGCCATCGTAACCGACCACGTCTCAGCTCCGTAAGTCATCACTGGCAACACTCACTGGTCGAAGTCGGTATTTGGGACGAGAAGATATTACGGAGCTTCTCGAACGATGCCCAGCCGAGATGAATTCGATGACTGACCTCGTTCTCGAATTTGACCTACCTAGTTGGATGATCTGTCCTAGGTAAATATAGTCGTCTACAACTTCGAGTGCAGAGTCTCCAACCTTTACTTGAGTGGGTGCAATATGATCACGTGGACGTTCGACATCATTTTCGTCTTATCCATATTCATTTTTAGACCTACTTGTTGAGATACTCTGCTGAGGTCATCAAACGTTGTACCGAGGTCTTCCAAGGTATCAGCCAGACTACTATATCATCGGCAAATCGAATCGCCATTGATGCCAAATCCGTTCCAGTCCAGAAGCTTGAAAACATCTTCCAATGCAATGGTGAACAGTTTCGGAGATATCAGGTCTCCCTGTCTCACGCCTCGCTGCAGTTAAATAAGTTTCGAGTTCTGGTTCTGGAGTCGGACCAACATGGTGGCATTGTCATACAAGCACTTTAGTACGATTTGGCACCTTTGAAGAGACCTCAGCAACGCCCAGGTTTCTATCGAATCTAAAGCTTTCTCATAGTCCACAAATACTAAGCATAATGGCTGGTTATACTTCTCAGTTCGCTGTCTTCTGTATAACTTGCTGCAGCGTGTGTATGTGGTATATTGTGCCTTTTCAGAAACCGACTTGTTCGGGAGTTTGGAAGTCAAACTTGCATTGAGACGGTTTGTGATGACTCTCGATAACAACTAAACATAGCTCAGCAGTGTGATGGGTATGAACAATGTCCCAGGATATTATTATTATTTTATTTATTCATTGTATACCTAAATATTTACATTTTTAAATATAGTTATTAAAAAAAAATACAATTCAAAATATAAAAAACAGTACCGCACCGGCATCGGTAACAGGGTCCAAGCTGCCGATGGTCAAGGCTCCATAGAGAGGAACCTCCTCACAATACGTGCCGTACAGGAGCACTGCCTTCTGGATCTGGCCCTTGACCCAACTGCCTAACGCAAGCCTCTTAAGATGTTTATCGAGGCTCTTGGCCATTAGGCCATGGGCGGAAACGACTATCAGGACAATGGTGTCAATGTTCCACATGTCGACAGCCTCGTGTGCCAGATCAAGATATTTATTTTCTTTATCTTTCTCTGTCTTCACAAGGTTCTCGTCATGGGGAACAGCAACATCGACAATCATTGCACGGCGCTCATGGTGATCTATCAACACAATGTCAGCCTTGATGATAGATCGATCCCAGTATAGCGTGATATGGCCATCTTCGAGAACCGATTCTGGTACATACTTGTAGTACGGCACCTCAGACGTCACAAGGTGGTATCTCAGGGCAAGTTGCTGGTGGATTATCCTGGCCACTTGGCTATGCCTGTGCAAGTATTCACCATTTATTATTATTATGTAATCAATATGGTTTTATCTCCATTTTTGAAAAAGAGCACCACCACAACTTTGTGCCATGCCTGCGGCGTCTGGCCTTTCAGTATGATAGAATTAAATAACTTCTGAAAGGCATTAAGTACTGGCGTACCACCGCCTTCAGAAACTCAGCTGTAACTGCAACGTCACCAGGTGCCTTGTTGTTCTTGAACTATTTGAGAGCCATTCTAATCTCGTACAGGCTGACATCCGGGATATCTTCAGTGTAGTGTCAGGTTAGCTTTGCTCTGAGATTTGAAGCATGGCTATCGACTGACTATTGATTGCGTTGTCGAACTTTTGCATCTCTCCCAGCAGCTCAGATTTTGACGTGACGATTCTGATATTGTCATCCTCATCCTCTTTTTGGTTCACTTTGTATGGCAGGCCTTAAAGAACTCAGTCCCAGCCGTATGGTTTCCACCTTGTCTCGTTATATGAGTCCACTTCCTCGAAAGCGATCGGGACTTCATCAGTCGGGATCTCTGGAGTTTGGCATTGAGGTTCAATGAGCCTCTAATCAGTATGTGATCGCTCCTGGTTTTGACCGAATTAGAGCAGGTTTCTTGATTTCAGGATTATCGTGTCCGTCTCTCTTCGAACTTCAGATTTCGATTCTATGATATCCCAGTGTAACCTGCTCGGTTGGCGATCGCAGTATGGTGTTATAGTTCTCAGAGATACGCTGCTGCCCGTACTCTGGTATACCTTCCCTCGGACGACTTGTACGCCCCCTACGGGATCAGATGGGGTGGTGATATTCGTCGCCATCACCACACAGCAATATACAGCTTGCTTGCTTATAATAAATTAAAACTATCTAACTAACCTATTAAACTGACAAATTTACAAATAAAAAACTTTAAACAAAAAATAGAACCGACTTCAAATCACTAAAATGCATAAAATGACCATGTAGGAACTCTAATCAACCTGACACTGTTTTGAAGTCTGCGGTACCATGATATTTTCCATGGATCATGAACTACACGTTTTATTGTTTTGACGTCGGTTCTATTTTTTGTTAAAAGTTTTTTATTTTTCAATTCTTATTTTCTTATATTTTATCACTGGCCTAGTATAAGCTATCGTTGTACCTTCCATCATTACATCAAATGATATAACTAACGGTCTAAAAAGTCCTCTAATATTTAAGACTTATCCCCTAACTCCTAACCGCTAAGGAGTTGTACCTTCCATCATCAGCTCAGCAACGTAAATGATGACTACCAGACGCAAATATCTGAATAGCTTTAAAAAGTATATGAGAAACATTGTAAGTGCTTATAAAATTTGAAGTTTCCTCGATATCTCCAGGATTCCACCATCAGATCTTGACCTGATGACCATGGGACCACCTGTAAAGTATACCCTTTCAAACAAAAAAGATTTTTTCAAATCGTTCCAGGCGTCTTCGAGTAATCGGGGCACACGAATTGAGAACCTCATCCTTTTTGAAGTCGTTTAAAAAAAGAGAAACAAAAACCATAATTAAATTAGTAAATAATAAATAAATTTCAAATATTATGAAATATAATATGAACTTAAGTGTAAAGCAAATAGAGTTCAAATTAGTGTTAAAAATTGACGAGTTCTAGGACGTTTTGACGATATCTACAACAAACCTGTCGGATACTGGTACAAATGGCTTCTTTTTTTTAAAACCAATATTTTATTACCTTATTATTATTTTATCATTATAATATTATATCTATTATAAGGAAGAATAAATTATCTACTCATCAATAAAAAAAATATTTTTCTAAGTTAACTAACTATGACGTAGCAGAGCTGTAAACACAGCAAAGTTCTAAAACTGACGAGTAATGGGCCATTTACCTTACCCTATTGAGTACATTGTGTATTTTACTTTAAATGTATTTATTGCAATCGATTGTTTTGTATTTTTTTGTATTTGTATGTTAACCAATTTGTGTTTAACATACAAATACAATGTTTATCAGATATAATGTCTATTAGATATAAGCTTCTATGAATTTGCATACATGTGATTTCATGATACAATGTTGATATCTGCTTAACAGTTTTCTCTATTCTACATACACAATAGGTAAGCTTCTTAGCTGCGTATTAATGTTATGGTTAAATTATTTCTATTTTATTTATTATAAGTCTGAGCCATCCTTTAATATGTGGGCAAGGGACAAACATACCTAAGAAAATAATTCTAGCTTCGAGGCGTACAAGTAAAATGTCACAAATAGTATCGTATGATGTAGTATTAATGTTTTTGTGAGTTATTTGAAAACTCTTACACATATTTTTCTGGATATTAAACATGTCTGTATATTAACATACTTTTATATTGGCCTTAACTCTGTAATTTTTTAACATAAACAATTTGAAATATTCTATAGAAAATTAAGGAATTTAGCTGTTGTAAAACACATGTATAAGGTAGCTATAGAGACAGATGAAAATGATACTTATTGTAAGATGTTACATGGTAGCTATTCAATTCAGGAGAAAAACTCAATTGGAAAGCTATGCTGTACTATGTGCCGTGTGACTCCCGGTCTAGCAATGAGCGATTGTTATTATTCCATTGCATTATTACTAACAATCACCCATTCTATAGAATAGGATCAACCCTCTCTCTCCCGAGGGTGTCGTAAGAGGCGACTAAAGGAATCCAGTGGACGAGTAGCAGCGTCCATTTGAGTACTATTAACACCTTACTGCTATCACTAACCTCGGCACCTCAAGCGATGACGGCAACTGAGTTTTCAAATTCATTAAGTTAATACAAGTTTCATCATTTTATGACTTCACATGTCTTCAGTTTTAATCAAACTTTGTTATATTGCAAAACCTGGATTAGTCTTCATTTACATTAAGCACTTTCAATTTATTAGACACTATTATTCTATTTTACTGAGTCTATTTTACACACAATGATTCCTAAGTCATGGTTTTTGACGATTTTTAAGTATAGCATATGAGATAGAAAAGGAAATGTTGGCGTGTAAAAAGGGCTTAGCATAACAGTTCTACTAATATAGGTTTAACCACTTCTATTGTTTTAAAGTATATTTTGTTTGTCTCACGCAGAGCTGCCGATGGTTGGTTTAGTATGTTAAGATTTTTGATGATTATATTATTATTATCGATGTACTTATTATGTGATAAATTTATGTCTAGGTAAGCCACTAGCTTTTTGATTTAGTATTATGTGATTATACTAACTTTAGGTACCTATATGTGTCTGTTTATGATATTAGTGAATAGGTATTATATACATATTTGTAACTTTTTTCACTATATAGGCTTCATTGAGGTAGGTATTTGGATTTATATATTATATCTTTAGAATTGATTGCATTTTAAATTAATAAAATGTTTTCCATGGTTTAAAATATCTTGTTCATTCTATAACCAATTGTGCTTTAAAGCAATGTTTTTCAGGTAGTAATTCTGTTAGATATAAGCTTCTATGAATCTGCTCTTTTCATGTGATGTCATATTGCTATGTTGATCTCGCCACTGGATACTTTACTCTGTTCTACATATAAAATAAGCTTCTCAGCTATAGCTATATAATTGGAGGATTTAAGCGCGGAATAGAAGATAATTACTCGTTTTATTATAAGATGTTTGAGCCATCGTTTAATCGCGGGAAAGGGACAAACAAACACCAAATTTTTTTGATGTGAATATTGTCTGTAATCATCTACGTGTATTTTTCTAGGTATTAATCATGTCTGTAATATTAAAGTACATAGTACATAATAGAAATAATAGAAAAATAACAAGTACAAATGTTACATGGTGGCTCTTCAATTCAGGAGAAATACTCAATTGGAAAGCTATGCTGTACTATGTGCCGTGTGACTCCCGGTCTAGCAATGAGCGATTGTTATTATTCCATTGCTTTATTAATAACAATCGCCCATGCGTAAAGAATAGGATCAACCCTCTCTCTCCCGGGGGTGTCGTAAGAGGCGACTAAGGGATTCCAGTGGACGAGTAGCAGCGTCCATTTGAGTACTATAAACACCTTACTGCTATCATTGACTTCGGTACCTCAAGCAATTTACGATTGGCATTTTAATTTAACTGATTTACTTCAAGTATCATTACTTATTTTGAAAATTCTCTTATAATATAGAGAACTTGGATTCGTGACGTTCGAACTCGTGACTTTTCTTCCACTTTTCTTCTTCTCGATTCTTTACTTCTAAGTACTTTCAATTTATTGTTTTGGTCTATTTTAGGTACACACACACACAAAGTTTTCGTTTCTGTCTATTTTTAAGTATAGGTAGCAGATGAGATAGAAAATGAAATGGGGGTGTGTGTGTGTGTGTAAAAAAGGCTTAACATAACAGTTCTACTAATTTATACTCACATCAATTATTTTTAAGTATCTTTTTGTACGTCACGCAGAGCTGCTTATGGTTGGTTTGGTAATTTTAAGATTTTTAATGATTATTATTATCGATGTACTTGTCATGTCATTGTGTTAGACTTAGTATTGGTCTAGGTGTGTGGCTATCTGCTATCTTATTTAAATATTGTGTCCGTACACTTTTTATGGCGACTTTTAAATGATTATTATTTTCTCATTCTTATATTGCTAAGAATTAATTGTTATTTGAATTACACTCATATGGTTTTTGTACATTTTAACCATTTTTAACTGTATACTTTAACAATATATACATTGTCTTTATATAAATCGTATTAATGTTGATGTTTTGTGAAACTTCCTACATATTTTCTGGATATTAAAGATGTCTGTAATACAAAAATATACTTTTACTTAACCTGTAATAGCATATGCTCAAATTAGTCCTTACATTCTTTGAGGGTATGAAGGATATAAAATCCCGGATCCTTTGCTTGATTGCCGATTCATAGAATAATAAAATCTGGACAAGTGAGAATCGACAATGGTGCCGATTCTGTTGTTTACGAACTGGACTAATATTAGTCAAGTCACCTCTCTTTCATGTTAACCTTATTGAAAAAAGATAGAACATTTTTAATACTGTCAGTTTAGTCCATGCCGTCGTAATATACGGGTAAATAGTCGTGACCAATAAAGGTTGAAATAACTGATCGGACTAATCTGACAGGACTAAAATATCTTGCATCCCTTTTTTTATTCCTTATTCAAGTGAGATTAAATTTGTTTAGTTCGTAAACAACAGAATCGGCACCAATAACGATCTCTGTAAAGATTAATTTCCTATGTTACTTTAAATACTAAGGCTTCTATAGGTTTTCTCGTTTTCTATAGGAACGTACGTAAAAGGATTTTTGTCAATTTTTTTGGAGCGCTTATGTATTTAAAGTAAATATAATTCTCGAGGATATAATTCTATCTCTTCAATATTTGTAGATAATGAAATAAACTTTAATTTAGTTTTTATTTAAAAAGTATTGCTCAAATATTTTGATAACGGCATTTTTTTATAACGACGCTTTCTTTGCGGCTAGTATAGTATAGTCATTTTTAAAGTACACCTTGAATAAATATCTAAAAAGATACCTAATTATATATCACAAAGGATCCAATTAGCACAGTCTTGCTACCTATCATTTATAGGTTAGTTTAGTTAGAATATAATAGTAAGTCGGCCCTCTGACTACCACCCTCAATTTGGGTTCTGTCGTAAAGCTTTTGAGAGCATAGGTTCCTACCAGTTCCTACTAAATCTGATGATTATGAAGTTTATGATGTACCTAGGAGTAGTTTCACTCCTAGGTGATCTAAATGGAGTAAAATGGCTATCAATAAAAAAATCTAGAAATTATTATTTTTAAACACTTTTATTCCATTGAAACACTGAAAATATTAAATATATTTATGACATGAAAATTATCAAGTAACTAACTTGTTAATATGTATTACTACATATATATATAGTATGACACAACTTAGATGAAGCACCGGCAACATTCGTAAAATCGATCGTTCCCGAAAAGAGTGCGCCTACAACATTACTCATGAGTTAAAAAATGATCGGCGAAAATGATCTTGTTGAACGTTGAATGGCGCGATAATGAATGATTTGTATTAGTTGTGTAAATCGGAAGTGAAGTATACGAAAACGATTTGCCGATGCTACATCTAAGTTGTGTCACACTGTACCATAATCCATATTTTGATGTAAGTGTGTCGAGTCATTATTTACTACTAGCGATTCGATACACAAACGTACCTACGACATCTAGATATGTTAAATGAAACACAGTTTCTAGTAATAATCCCATTATTGTGACATATACGTATGATGGTTTTAAAGCAAGTTTTATGTCACTCCTCTTACGTAATTAGACATAGGTTTTTACATCTACATATAAATAGAAAGTCGTGTTAGTTACACCATTAACCACATCTCACCATAACTCAAGAACGGCTGAACTGATTTGGCTGAAAATTGGTAGAGAGGTAGCTCAGAACCAGGAGAAGGACATAGGATAGGTAGGGAAAGGTAGGGGCTGGTAGGGGTAGGTAGGGGTAGGTTGGGGTAGGTAGGGGCAGGTAGAGGTAGGTAGGTAATTACGCTAGGAAATACTAATTTCAAATACAACACGAATGTAAACATCATTTACAACACGGTGTAAATAAATACATGAATACACCAAAGACTTATCACAAAATCGCCACAAAATTGGTACAATAACACAAATGTAGGTACCTAAAAACCTTGTAGTATAAAATAATATTCCTAATTTTCCTTATTACCAAAATTCCAAAATATTAACGTTGTTGTCTAAGTAAATAATACTTAGATAAAGTAATGTATTACAAACAAAAACAAACAAACAAAATGATATTTTATATAAATAATTTTAATGATTTCAATAATTGTAAATAAATATATTTTAAGTTAAAAAAAAGAAAAAATATATATCATTGTATGCGCAATTATAATTTTAAATAATTACCAAATAAATTACAAGAATATAATAAATATATAGCTGTCTAAAACTAGTGTAATACATTGCATCATTTTTTTTTTCTTCAATGTTTTCTTCCATCATCCAGTTTATGGTAGCAATCAACTCATAAAAAATATACCAAAACACTCGTAACAAAACTTGTGCTAACAAATATTCTAACATAACTACAAATTGCAACACTGCACAACACAAGACCAATTTGTTTATTGTATAAAATCTACATTTCAACTACATTACAGACTCAATAGGAAATTATGCATTCTCCTTTAATCTTTTTTTCCGTTAATGATTAATATCTTATATTTAAAGTGTTTAACAGAAAGCTTACCACCTTATGATAAATGTAAAAACTACAAAAAATGTAATGAAAGCGATTATTAAAGTTATAAGATTGCAACATACCAAAGCATCAATAATAATTTGGGATATATTTTGGTGTAGATCCATGGCAACACTAAGTTAATTTAAATGACAACTTTTTAAACAAGTACCTACACTATTATAATATAATTACATTAATTTTAAAATACTACTGTCATCGTAGTAATGATGAGAAATATCAGGTACTTGGTAGCACGAATAATACAAAATTTCACAAAGTCATCTCACAACACAACTATTAGATATGCTTAATTTAAGTTACATAATTTTTAGTTGTAAATTAATGTAGTTCACAGTTCCACTTTTGAAGTCTTGAAAATATTCCTGTCTTAAACTTTGGTCCTCGGGTATTGGATTGATTTTTTTCTACATTAGCTGATGATAAATTATCGTCGGGCGTTTTAGCGTCACCAGGTTTAATGGTCTCGGCTAGGTCCTAGGCTTAGGTACGTCATTTTTGTGTATTCTCCCAGGAGGCTAAGCTGAAAAACAAAATAAAAATAAACTATTATGAGGTACAGTTTTTTGAGTTTTGAACAAAATACATTGCAAAATAAGGACATGAAGATCATTTTTATTTTCGTTTGTCCTCAACGTTCGAGCCTACAAACTTTCCCGCTGTTGCTCTACGCAAATACATTCGATACCCAACTGGTAGGAATATTTAAGCTGTGCTAATAGCATGTAAGTTAAAAAAACCAAGCCGCAGACAAGGCTCATTGCATTCCTTCTGTTTGCTTTTCTTTCTCATGTCACTTCTGCCTGGTGATTACTGCCAGTTTTATAACTGAATTCATCCGGAAACCATGTATAAAAATAAATAAATGTGAGCCGCACCCCTGCTGTGTTCACCCCCTTCAACTCCACACCCCGCCCGGGTAACCCTTATTAGGCTGTACCAGACAGCCCGGGCATAATCAATAAACGATTGACCGATGATGACTCTTACCATTTGCATTTATTTGGAATTAAATTAAATATAGTAAAATTTGTCATAGAATTTGTCGAATTTTAAATAATGTGAGAAAATTTACATAGAAGTAATTTTCAAAAATGTTCGCATAATTTATGTAAGTAGTTTTTTTTAATAGATTTATCCATATTGTCATATTTTCTTAATTTTCAGTAACATTGTCGTGCAAGAAGTGTGTCTTCTTTGTGCAACAAGTATTTTGTTCTATTTATTAAATTCAAGACAAACAAACACTGCACTCTAGCAATAATCAACCTTATGTATATGGGATAACCTCATTGAGAGATTTGAAAAGGATTTCGGTATATTTTTATTCATACACTAAAATACCGTCACTTTAAATTATGGCCGAAATGACGTCACATATTTTTTATAACGAGAAAATGGTCCAATAATACACAATTAGCGTCACTAACTTTATCTCACAAGAATATCAAAATAATTGTCTTACCATTAACATATCTTAACAAAAACACTACAATAAGATAATTCACTCAATAGTTTTACAAGTGATTGCAACATTTACAATAAATAGTTATATCGTCTATAATCGACTGTACAACGCAAATGCACTTGTTGCAATGGCGTATCAATCAACAGGGAGGCTGTGATGTATGCGATAGATGCATTCTGCGCAGGTCATCTAGGGCTCAAAATCAGGGCATCTGGGCTACAACATAGGTTGTACGCGTATTGATCTGAAAATGTCAGCAAGTGCAGCCTCACCTTAAATGATTTTTATAATCTAATCTGTTGACTTTGAATATACAATTTACGTTATTAATTTGTTTATATAAGAAGGTTATAAGAAGGTCAGAGGTTCTCAAACTTATTTTGAGAATAAATATTTTTAGGGCCCTTATTTTTTTTTTACCTTACCACATCTTGCAAACGCTTTCTTTTGTTTAGTTAGCAGCAGCGTTCCAAGAAATCCAATAAAATAGTTGAACCAATCAACACAATCCAGGGTATAATTGCGGGATTGGCTTTTGTTGCCAAAATTCTCAGTAGTCATTTTTTAATTTAATTTCGTGGTAGATAGGTAGGTTTTAATTTTAAAATATTTATCTTTATTTACAATACAGTTTGACACTTGGATCACTTCCTGGGACATCATATATTTTAGCTTACAACATAAAACAATATATTTAAATAAAATTACAAATCAGCTAGCGCCCCCTAAACCGCTTCAACGCCCCCAATTTTCTCTAAGCCCTTTACCGCCCCCCAACTCCAGAGCCCGCCCATAAAGGAGCCTTATCGTCTACTTTGAGAAAGACTGCCACAGATGATTTGTAAGATTTGATTACATACATAAGTATCAAACTTCAAATTGTAATTAAGAAGATAATAAGAAATGTTATAAAAGCACATCAACCAGGGCACTGCAAATAAAATTAACAATGCCAGTTGGCGCAGTTGGTTAAGACACTACCTGTAGCGCCGCCGGTCGTGGGTTCGATTCCCATTCAGGACAAACATTTGTGTGCATGAACATGTCTGTTTGTCCTGAGTCGGGGTGTAATTATCTATATAAGTATGTATTTACAAAAAAAATAGTAGTATATGTAGTATATTGGTTATCTGGTTTCCATAGTACAAGTTCTGCCTAGTTTGGGATCAGTTAAACATGTGTGAAAAAAAAAAATTAAAATTAGTGACGAAATTAATAAAAGTGACTTATTTAGGATGAACTTGAATAAGATTTTTATAATGATTATATTAAATAAAAATGTTACATGTTATTGGTATTACATTTATTAAACTTGGGAACTTGCCATTCCCAACAAACAATAAGTTTAAAAGTTATTACAAAAAAAACTGCAAAAACTACACACGCACAATTCATATCCAGTCTGACGTCGCCACCATACAGCTTTAATAGATTTCCCTTTATAGTGGACCACCGTGTGACGGCATTCAAACGCTTTTGTTTCTGGGAACCTATTTTGAAAATTTCACGTCGAAAAACAAAGTTAACTAGCTAGCTAGCCAGCTATCAGTGACCTCCGCTGTCAGATGGCCGACGCGAGACAGGTTTTATGTAACTTAGATTCTGAAATAGACATAATATTTATAATACCTTTATAGATTTTTGTACTTTTAAATCCAAATATTTATTGCACAAGGAAATATAAAAATAATGATCCTGACGGACTGATTGTCTGGCCACATGTGTTTAGGTTTTTATAATACTTCAACTACTGTCAACTTGTCAAACAAAATAATAAAGAAAAAAAGATATAATGGATTTCAATCAATTATTATAAAATAATACAGTCCACAATTTAAACATGGTCCTTCGAGCCGGATGTTACTGATATTGTTTTAGTAAAGGCCGATGGTTGGAGTGTCCAGACAAAATAAATTAAGTAAACACTGATCTATCAACGCACAGCTCAAGCCACAGGACGAATCTGGCTGAAATATGTATCGGTCAATCGTATATAATTTGTCAAATTGTAGGTTGCACATAGCATTTACAACCCCACCACCAACAACACCACCTTAATCTGACGCGCTCGAGTAAATCCCAAATTTCCTCTATTGGGATCCCCTACTATTACAATGAATTCCAGAAGGCTTAGATATGATGGAGGTACATAACAAGGTGCAAGGTATCTCCCCATATGTTAATCTGCCGCGCTTGTGTAAAAAAAAAAGTTTTTTAAATCAAAATTACGATTGTAAGACCACACGCGCCCTATTTTTTACCATTTTGAAGACATTAATTTAAACACCTGTTTTCGTTATTAGAAATAATTCATGATATAAACACCGGGACGATTCTAGCATCAAAAATGTAGTAACACTGATTGTATTGATTTTCTTCTAGTTCGCTTGCACATGCGTCAGTTGCATACAACTGGCTAAGTCCTGGTAGTCGTTTCGATATCAATTAATTGTTTCAACCATGGTATATGATGATGAAGACGAAGATGATGAGATCAGTGCGGTAGAATGGGCCAGGGTGATGATATGTTTAGCATTGTATATATTGTGTTTTGTGTGTATCTATATGCAGTGTCTGCATGTCAAAGTTTTTGTCAACAAGCTCAAGAAAGGCCGAAAACGGAAAATACAATGAGAAACCTATATGTAAGTACGTTTATATTAGAAGTCACAATATTGTTTTGCATCTAATTTGATTTCAAAGTATAGAACTCAATGAATTATTACGAAAGAATCCAATCCACATTGAATGTAAATATATAATAGGAAAACTTGACTGATTGACTGATCTATCATCGCACAGTTTAAACCAATGGATCGGGCTGAAATTTGGCATACATACATTATGACGAAATTATGGTAAAACCGCGGGGCAGAAAGCAAGTTTATTATAAAAAGAGAGCCCCTGTAGTCTTGATATTATTTTACTGTAAAGCCTAGTAGTATAAATGTCGTCGGCAGAAATAATGATTTATCTTTTAACAAATGGCGACGTCCGCTTAAAAACGCTCGCATAATGTAATATGCCGAAGGCATGGATAACAAAGATACTAGGAAATACCTATATATAAATACTAATAAATATATTGATTAGGGTTTTTTTTGGCATAAATTAAAAAGTATTTTATGCAAACGCTTCACAATTTGACAGTTTGACATGAATAGATAGTTACTATTGTAAGCGGTACTGTTAAGGTACCTATAGTTTACAACTTATCGACAATTTTCTCGTACATGGAAATGTCTTAGCCCCCTTTCCCTTTCGACGTTGCTACTACATGCTTGAGTCGCTCTTTATCCATCTATGATTTTTGGGCTGTTCCCCACATGTTTTTTTTTAATAGGTAAAATGTTGTTGTTCTTTATTGGTGTTTTTCAATGTTCGAGAAAAGGCAGTGAAAAGGTTATTTATGAAAAGGCATGTATTAATAATTTCAGGTTCTGTCAGAGTTCCGGAACTACATCAATGGAATATAACATAGATGGATGGAGGATGAAATGTGAGATTTTCACAGGTCGGCCAAGTGTATTTTTCATGAACGACCCTATTGAGATATTTGGGTCGTTCATTCTGAGTGTTATGTGAGTATTATTTACTAGCTATACCCTGCAGATTTTTAGCTGACTAAAGGTCTCAGAAGAGATATCAACTCGTAAACGAATCGTCACCGTATTAACTCGAGCCATTATTATTATTTGTATGAAATTCCCTACTGCAACGCATACAAATCGGAAACGTAACGTAATCACCTCGCCTCGAGATATCTCACAAACGGCTTATGGCAAGTCGTCGCGCGACGCCGCGCTTACGTCTCTCCGTACCCGAGTTTACGTCTCTTACTAATTTGATTTTTTTTTGGTCACATTCAGACGAAATTGAGCTATTTGCCGCAACCAACAATCGATTAGTTATATTGATATAATCGGTATGATAATAATAAATATATCACTCAAATTAATCACATAATCAAAAAAAATTTTGTCTATGCATCTTGATTGAGATGGTTTGTTGTGTATTTACTTAACTATGCTTATTTTTATTTTTTCAGGAAGAAGCGAACGATTTTAATATGACATTTTTGTAATCGTAGCGATTTACAGCGTACAATTTATTCGCAACATTTGAATAGACTTATAATGTGATATTTTAAATACTTATTAAAATTTACAAAACTTACTACGAATAAAATTCAAGCATGATCAGAAGATTTTGAAATCTTTACGCTCGCAAGACGTCCCATTGTTTTTTAAAATAATTTGGTACACTTACCTCATTGACGACAACCAAGGTAGCCGCTGTGAATTAAATTAAGCCTTAAAGAGGTCTTTTTTGCAATCTGTCGACTACGTACGTGCTTGACTCAAGACGCCAAGAATATGAATAATTTGTCGTTAAGGCCCTTATTAGAACTGATATGATCTGCCAAATCTATGTTGAATTAATGGTTAGTTAGGTACAAACTTTATAAAACTAATTTTTAAATGTTGTGATTTATTATAAAATCTTTGTAGAAAAGAAAATAGTCCTAAATACTAGATTAAAATGTAATTATTATTTTCCTTTCAATACAATTAAAATTGATTTTAAATATAGTCATTCTTTAGGGTTCAATTATGTCTCGCATATTATCATATGTGATTGTATTTTATAGGTATAAGTAATATGGTAAGTATTATGTAAGAATTAATTTTATTTATTTTTATATATTTAATGAATTGCTGTGTGGTGACGGCGACGAATATCACCACCCCATCTCATCCCGTGGGGGGCGTAGAAGTCGTCCGAGGGAAGGTATACCAGAGTACGGGCAGCAGCGTATCTCTGAGAACTATAACACCATACTGCGATCGCCAACCCGCCTGCCAAGCGTGGCGATTATGGCATATCCCCCCAAATGATCCAGATCCCTGGGGGAGGCCTTTATCCAGCAGTGGACGTTTTTCTGCTGAAATGTAATGAATTACCAACAAGAATATACTATATTTACTAACAAAAATAAATGCACTACAAAACACTATGAGCTGAGTACCACCTTAAGAGGATCACTAACGCCAATGAACTTAACGTTTTGTCCATGGAAATAAGTACTCGAAAGCTTAGGCGTCCGCGGGTGGAATCTAGATTTTTATTTATAACTTTAAAATGGTTGATATAAAAATAATTTAAACCAATACAAATTGTAAAAAAAAATATCTCCTTTTTTTGTCGTAAGATTCATTCACATCGGATAAGCCGGTTTACCAAAAATTTCCCATTTAGGTTAAAAGTGCATGTGATAGGATACTTTGTTTCAAATTCAGGTATGTTTACTTCAATTTTAATCAATACATTTGAAACATGATGAATTAAACTATAATATATATTATTAGTAAGGCTAATAGACGAAAGGAGTCTTCAAAAAAACTGTCTAAAAACAGCGTATTTTCGTGATTTGACCCGTGTTCCACCCTTAATGAAATGTGAGCATGGCATGCTTAGGCATGGACGTATAAAAAAAGACGGACGCCATTTTACGAACCAGCGTGTGCTGGTTCGTAAAATTTAAGATTATTTAAGTTTAAGAGTGCTTCAGTGTTGAAGCACCATAGTAAGCCGGCCGTCTTGTACATACAATGCGACACGCACACACTCTCACCATAGTAAGCCAGTCGGTCGCCATTACGTCGCGAGCAACTCTGGGACTCACACATGGATGCGTCGCCGCCATTGCTATGCTTCACTTTATGTTTAAGCCATACTCTGTCCGTCTTTCTTTATACGTCCATGTGCATAGGTACTATATATACCTACTGCCCTGAACGATCCAAAATAATAAACATCTTAAATACCATAAAATAATGAAGAATAACTTATAAAATAACGAAAATATAATGTGCATGCTATATTAATGTTGTGTTCACCTGTAATTGATGTACTAGTACTAGTTATCATTCCTTTGTATCTGTCTTATTTAATGTTGAGTACGTGTATTGTTGGTGTTCCTATTAAATAAATAAATAAATACGACGCCATTCGCGTGCGTTTTGTACTTATTATATTTCTTAAACATTGACAGAGCAATAGATTTCCTATTGCTCTGTCAAGTAACAATTTAAAAAAATGTTCCATTTTGATAAATAAATTTTAAAATAAACTGCCCATTTCGAGCTGTTTTCGACCACCCATGTTTTTCCGGGAGCCAGGGTTTATATTACAAAGAAAACATTTGGTATATACCTGTTCAATATTATTAGATATTATAGGACTAATTTCTAGTATTTTGGAGTCCAACATTCTCTAGGATTACCTACTAATTTTATTTCAATTTAAGAATGACCTTCATCTGCCTTACGACTAAAAAGAGAATGGGATGACCTTAATAACTTTTATTTGTGTGCGACAAACGAGAACATAGAGCAAAAGAAGTAGAGTAAATGTGAAATACGTGAAATGCAAAAGTGTCAAAAAATAATGCAAGAGTGTAGTAAATGGACTCACAAATATTTTTAAAATTAATTATTATTTTATACCTACTATACTAAGTAATTTTTTTTTTACTTTATGGTAATAAATGTAATTTATTTGTTTATGTATTTAGGTAATGATATTGATGTGTCTACTGCCATGACATTGTACAAAATGCATTTTTTATCTTGACACGACAACTTTTTGCTGTATTTTTATCTGGATATTAAAGGTGTATGTGTACAACAAATTATCTTTTTTTGAGCGACAAAAATCTCTTAGGACTCGGGAATAATAAAACTATCAGCGACTAGTGGCTGAGACATCCACACATACTATTTGTTAGTTTGTTTGTTTAAATATTACCTGTTTAATATTAAAAAAAGATGTGTAAATAAATATACACTGATTACTACGTATAGAGAAAACACCACTTATAACCACTGGGTTCCTTTCAAGTGCAGCCATCCGGCCGCACTTCACGTAGTTGCCTAAACACGAAACGACACGTAATAAAGCATGCACGAGATAATTTTATTTGGACATAAGTTTCTTTAATCAACGTACATAAAGGTTCTAAGGTATTTAGATAGATGGAGTAACCTACAAACATAATGGAATATTATACTTTATTGTTTACACCACAAAATAGAAAACAGAAAGTGTCAACCACATAGACGAACTTATCGCGATTAAAGCGATCTCATTCAGGCAATTTATTTTTCCAGAGTTGGTTCATTTTAGAAGTGGCTATTCTTGGGTGCTTTTTAATTTATAATCACTGCATAGCATCATTTCTGATGATTGGGTTATGTTACATGATGCCATCCTATTTATTAACGATTAAAAATCTGTGATCGAAATTTCTCTATCAGGTCTAGTTTAGAAAATATGACACATGGGCCGTTTTATAATAAAACAGAACCTTGTTTAGTAAATTATAAAATTACCTTTAAAAGAAATATATTTTTGTAAGCCTCATTTACGAACATTGTCACATCTAAACGGTATTCTTTAAATACTCTCCGCAAATGAAATAAAAATGGTTTGGAGCATTCTTACACATGCTTTTTAAAGATGCCATGTGAAATTGTTATTATTTAACAGAATCATTTTTAAGACAGCGAATTTTTAATGAATGCTACAGTTCGTAAACAAGAAATATTCGGAAAAAATTAGGGTATACTTAGAATCAGCGACGTCAAGTTAGTAAACATCATGGTGCAATTGAGCCTTAGTCCAAAAGCCAGTGAATCACGGATAAAGGTGTTGTATACGTCTGGTGTCTGAAACAAATGTAGTTTTTCAGTTTTTAGATAGATGGCGTACTAGAGTTCCCTAGCGCTAACTAGTGATATTTTATGGGAAGCTTAGTTTACAAATTGCCATCTACTTTTCTTTTGATACAACTGAACTTGATAAAATGGACAAAAACTTTGCTGACCAAAAAATTAAATATATTTTTGTAAATATCAATTTGAATATTTCTATGCCTACTAGACAGCTTATTAAGGTTCCGTATCTCAAAATAAAATAACGGGACACTTATAGGACCATTAATATTCTGTCAGTTGTCAGTTCATCCTTCTTTTTTCAGGGAGTGATAGAGTATATATCTATCTATATATCAAATTGTAGGTATTTCAAAAATTAACAAATTCTGAAGTCTAAATTCCATGGAGAACAAAAAATAACTATTTTAGTTTGAACAGAACACTTAGGGCGTGAGTTACACTTGCTCGAATGTTTTCATTTTCAACCCTAAGTTAAGTGCGCAGTAACTTGCGCAAATGCTTAAACTATTTAGATATCCTAGCCTTCTAAATCCAGTATCGATGGGAAGCTCTTCTCAGTAACAGTGTTTTTGGACCTTTTTGTGCTGTTTGGTGATCATTTATAAACACATAGACTGTTTTTGTGTTATATACACTAATGGTGCCTGTGCTGAACAGAGTTCCTACAGGTTAGTCCGTAGTTTTAAGTACTCTTGAGCAATAATAATTAAAAGGCGTAGGTTTATAAATTAATGAAAGCCTACATAGAATGTATTCGTTCGTTTCAACGACATAAAAATATATGGGTACGTCTCTGAATTGGCAAAATTATATAAAGGTAAGCCTCAATAGAAAAAAGATTTTTTTAAACAAAATAATGTTAGTAACCATAGAGTAAAAATTGCGATCTAATTATAGTCCGTGTCAGTGGAAATATAAAAAAATAGAATTTAGCTTAGAATATTTTTAATTTTTTATTCATATAATAGTTTTTATTTAAAAAAATCTACGGAAGTAAAATAATTTTATGGGTGAGAGAAAGAGAAGCTAAATGTAGTCTAGATTCAGCGCATGCCCAATAAGCAATGCTAGATTTATTGATTGAAACTTGCTCAGGTCTTACCCCAGGCAACCTGAATGCATCTGTGTGGGAATATGCGCAGAACACATTAATTCGTAGCTCTATAAACGCAGACCTGCAGCATTCATATTCAGTCCATAAAACGCAGGGGTGCAGTGAAGATGATACGAACATTATAATTATTAAGACAGTGATTTTGGTGACAGACTATTGTGGTGTTAAAAACGAATACAATTAGGTGCGTATTTAAATTTAGTAATATTTCATACATTATTAACATTCGTTTGGAGGTTTTTTTGAGGCGTGGTTTTTTATCTTCATAAAGAAATGTAAAACTGCATTTCTTTATGAAGATAAAAAACCACGCCATTAGTAAAAGCTAACTGGTTATTAAAAAAAGAAATAAATTACGATTTAAAGGGGTGCGATCGATAAAATTGCATACGCGTCGAGTGCAAGAGCGACCCTCCCCCACCGAGGGGTGGGGGCGCCTCCACCCACTGGAATGATTATCAATTTGTGTGGGGAGTTTCGATTTGTGGGGTGTTTAATGCAAAGGTGGAATGGGGAACCTCCCTTCTCCTGTCTCAAATGTTTCGATATTTATGGCTGATATATATGTACCTATAATAGTCGCCCACATTCAGACAGAATTTTCCGAAGATAAACTTTTATGGCCAAGTTTTTTTTTGTAATATTAAGTCTAGAACAATCAGTTTTCTTTGATTTGTTGTGTTAATAATTATGAATAGTTTTTTTTTTACAATGGAAATATTTACTTTATAATTATGTGCTTGTGATTATAAGTTAAGTTCATAATGATAGAGCTATGCAAACAATAGTAACTGCATATTGCGAAGTGTTTTTTTTTTTGTGTTATTTAGACTGGATGTTTTTTTTGCCATATCGTTTTTTAGGATTGGCCCCATTATATAGGTAGTAAAAGTTGTTGATAATCGTAAGTACAACAATCCCTGAAAATTTCGAGATAGCAAAAAGAAACATCCAGTATATTTATTTCACTTATTACTGTCAGATATTTTATTTTACTTCCTTGAAAATATTTGTGCGTGAAATGATGTACTTGTTCTATCTCAAACGTAGTTTGTGAGAAATCATCTATTAAAAGTTGCAGTAATAAGACAATCACAATGTATAGGTAATTGGCAAAATACTGTCAGATCGAACATGGTATCTTCAAATAAGTTAAAATATTTAAATGCAAAATACTTTGTGAAATTTTTTCATATATATATATTTTTGTCTGTAAAGGGTGAGATAGAGGATAAAGTGTGGGTAATGGGTGAAAAGGGGGTGGAATAGAGAAGGGGTGGGGGGAGCGAGAGTTGGGAAAGGGGTGAGAATGTGATTGAGTTGGGGGATGTGAGGCGGCTTGAGATAGGGGGTAGGGAAAGAGTATGTAAGGAATGGAAAAGGGTATTTATTGGCAACCTGTTGTGATTGAAATAAAGTCTGCATTTATCGATTTATTTTGCAATACGTACGGAGAGGAGTCAAAATAGATTAAATAATGTATAAATAAATAAAGGTAGTAGGTACGTGTAGAGAAGACAGTTCCTAGGTACAAAAAAATTATAAAATTATTTTATTTTTTCACATGTCAATCATATATCAAGGAATCCATCTTTTAGCCATTATAATACTTAATATAGAATTATTATTTTGAAATAAAAAGTAATGTCCAATGTGACAATTTACGCCAAATCCGACGTAGATTGAATCACGCAAAGGCTCATCAGGAGAGAGAAAGATAAGTTAATTGTTGTCTAGATTCAGCGCATGCCCAATAGACAACTAGATTTATTGATCGCAACGTGCTCAGGTCTTACACTAGGCAACCTAAACGCGTATGTGTGGAGATATGCGCAAAACACATAAATTCGGCGAAGACGCAGCGTTGGCAGGTCCTCCACAAGGTGGACCGACGATCTTGCGAGGGTCGCGTGAAACCGCTGGATGCGTGTAGCACAAGACCGGCCATCGTGGAGATCCTTGGAGGAGGCCTTTGTCCAGCAGTAGACATCTTTCGGCTGACATGATGATGACGACATAAATTCGTACATTATACAGGATGATTTTAGTAGGCTATAGTAGGCAGAGAGAGCATTAAAGTATACTTTATAATAGATCGTAAAAATATTTTACAAACTCAGTTTAGTAAATAAACTATAAACGATATAAATACGCTAATTGATATTAAATATATATATAGTATTATTATACAATATTCAGTACATATAGAGCAGGCACACATTGAGATTAAAAAAAATACAAACGATTGTGATGTTAGTAATTAATACAAATTTAATTTCAATGTTTGATCGCGTGACTAAAATAAGGCATTTCTTATTTCTGGGGCGTGGCATATTTTGCGTTTTAAAGTGCGATCAATAAAACTGCATTTGCGTCGAGTGCAAGAGTGACTCTCCCCCACTCCTCCACCCACTGCTATGATTTTCAATTTGTGAGGAGTGTTCGATACAAGGGTGGAATGGGGAACCGCCCTTCGCCCATCTCAAATGTTTCGTTATTTATAGCTACTTCCCAGACAAAGGCAAATATTCTCCCATACCTTCTAACAAAAAATTTCAGGTAACATTGACGTAGATTTTTTCATCAATTGGAATTTTTACCTTATACTTATTAACATTAGTTAAATTATTAATAATCATAGCTATGCAAACATGGCACTGCATTGCGAAGTGATTACTTTTGTGTTCTATATTTTCAAAAATATTGTGTGAATCTCTAGTTAGTTACACTTTTTTAAAAAAATTATTTCTTTCACTTATTTTTCACAGCTGTGAATTTTTTTGTAGTTTTAATGGGGTATATATGTTGTTAATTATTGGTTAATTATTTATATAGTTAAAGTTAATTTGTTGATTTGGCATGACACATCTACTTACCATCTCTTTGCTCCAAATCTTCAAATCTTTTGACCTTTAGGCCTATTTGTGTTTACTGTTAGATATAATATTCTGTATATGGCTGTGTGTCCTAAACGGCTTTTTTAATTTGAATGGGAAACGAAATATTTAATGTATAGTAATTTATGCGAATGCATCTATTTCAAGTTACAGTAATATGACAATTTTTATTTTTATCTGGTAAAATTCTGTCTGATCGAACTTCGATCGATATGTTTTAAATAGGTTAAATATTCAACGCAAAATGCTGTATACAATTTTGACAATTTTGTCTGAAAAAATCAAAAAGTGAGAAATGAGATAAGAGTTAGGAAATGGTGAGGTTGGGGTCAGAAAGGGGTGAAACAGGAGTGGAATAAGGATGGGAAAGCGGTTAGGATAAAGGTAAAGGGTGGGATTGGGGTGACAAAGGAGCAGGAAATGGGTGGGAAAAAGGTAGAGGGTGTTAGCAACAAGTGGTTGAGCGAATAGGGGGAATATTTAATGCACTTTGCGGATGGCCAATGCCTGAATTTATATTTTTTTATCTAATAAATTTTAAAACTCTAAATCAATTTAAAATGTGTGTCTTTTCAATCGAAAAAATACGTGACTATATGATTTTATAAAAAAATAAACTGGTCAAGTGCTTGTCAGACTACACTGAGGGCTCAGCAAAGCAATTTATATACAGCTCTAAGTGACCTTACACCTTAGTACTTACCTATTTGAAATAGCACAGTTAAATCTAAATTTTCATCAAAATCAGTTTGATGAGGAGAGGAGGAGAGAGGTATCCGACGCAAGCTGCGTGGGAGGGGTAGTTAGTAGAACGCAATCGATAACGAGTCAGAAACGGGTGGGATGGGTAAGGGGATGCACATGCGTCATATACTGTATGCTGGATATCCTAGATAGAAACCGAACAAAGCTTTATGTGAGTCGCAGTAGTCAGATTTCTAGAAAGTAGAAACTCAAAATCTTTTATCAATCTATTTTTATTATCTTTGTAGTTGTTGTAAACTAACAGAACATTTTTAAGGATGATATTTAAATTTAGAATAAGTAAAGAATTAAGGTTTATACCTTAATTTTTTACTTATTCTAAATTTAAAGGGAAACAAAAGATGTCACTTTTAGAACAAATATTCATACGAACCATACGGAAAAAATGAGAATAAAAAAATATAATTATATTTTATGAAAAGTCTCACTTATTATTTTATTGAACCAATACAGTCCACCATTGACCATCGAAGAGAGCTTTTTTCAGTTGTAAAATGACTCAATAAAATTATTTGCTTTTTTATTAGACGGTGTCTTTTTAAAGGTTTTAGGCTATGATGTAAAACGAAATAAAAAATTCAATACCGTATTTAAAAATTTCTATTTTTATTGTCAACGACATATTTTTTTTTAAAAAACATACTCTTTTAAGGCCCGTCTCTTGTATGTAAATCGCGGCGGGGGAGGTCGCGGCGCGTTTATTTCATACAAACAGCCCGCCTACAAAAGGCGGGCTTTTGTATGGATAAACGCGCCATGGCCGCTTCGACTTAAAAATGGACGACGGGCCTAAGAACTAATGCAGTTGCTGAGAGGAGAGAAAGAGAAGCTAAATGTAGTCTGCTCAAAAGACAACGATGCTAGATTTATTGATTGCAACTTGCTCAGGTCTCACCCGGGCAACCTAAATGCATCTGAGTGGGGGGATATGCGCAGAACACATTAATTCGTAACTATATAAACGCAGACCTGCAGCATCCTTACTCAGTCCATAAAGCGCAGCGGTGCAGTAAAGACGATTCTAACTTTATAGTGTTTGGACATTGTGATTTTAAAAATGGTGACTAACTGTTTTAATTGTGATTTAAGAGACGAATACAAAAAGGTGCGCATTTTGATTTTAATATTTTAAAGATTGATAATTTGTCTGGCTTTTTTTTTATTTGGGCGTGGCTTCTTTTCTAGCAAAGTGAACTTTGAAAATAATATAGAATATAAATAAATTGCGTTTTAATCTTCTTATTAGCAAGGTGAACTTTGAAAATAATATAAAATAGGAATAAATTGCGTTTTAAACGGACTGCGATCAATACAATTGCACATGCGTTGAGTGCAAAAGTGACCCTCCCACACCCCTCCTACAATGATTTTCAGTTTGTGAAGGGCGTTTCCACCCTGGGTGTTTAATGCAAGGGTAAAGTGCGGATCCACCTTTTACCAATCTCAAAAGTTTCGATATTTTTAACAGCTTACCCTAACAAAGGCTTATATTCTCCCACCTTACGACAGAATTTTCCAGTTAAACTTTGAGAGTAAGTTGTAAATTTTTGAAAGCTATACTATTTGAGAATTTTAACTAATAGATAGTCAAATAGGGTATTAGAAGTGAAACCGCGACCGAAACATAGTAGGATATATTTTTTTATACCTAAATACCGTTTTAAAGGATATTCAATCAATACAATTGCACATGCGTGGAGTGCAATAATGATCCTCCCGCACCTCGCCCACTGCAATTTGTGTGGGGTGAGGAAGAAGTGGGAAAAGGGGGAAAGGGATGGATGGGATGGGAAGGAAATACGAAAGGAGTAGTAAAGCGGTGCGAAGGGGGTGGGAATGGATAATGTCAGCCTGCGGTTGAGTCAAAGGGGGAAATGTCTAACGCACTTTATATTGGAGATTATAACTTAAGAAATATTAAGAATTCGATCAATTTCTGTAGCAAGAAAGACCAAAACTGTGGTGAAGATGGCCAGATACATATTATAGAATATTATCTGAACATTCTAAACAAAAGCTTCTGAGCAGAAGTACCTACTAGATATAGCATGATTTATTAGGAATCGTTATCCTAATAGCAGAGGTGATATTCTGTACGAAAATGGATTGAGAAACCTGTAAATATCGAACATCTGAGTGAAAGGACATGATTTTGACGAAGATCCTTCCAAAAATAATTTGCTGCTAGAGCTAAGTCTTTAAGGTATTCGATGGTTAACAAAAAAATACAAGGGATATCGAGTGTGGATACTAGAAAAAAGAAAGTCTCCTGATTGCAAGAGATATCATGTTATACAAAGATATGCTACCAAGAGAATAGAAGCAAAAATAACCAAGCTCAGGCAGTTTGTAGAAGCGAACGACTGTCACAATGCTATCAGCCGTCTTTTCATCATAGACGCGAAGACCAAGGTTCAATATTTAATAGATACCGGTTCTGACCTTTGTGTATTACCAACAATTTTCTGTGTGAAAGTAGAGAGCCTACAGATTATAATGTTACTGCTGCAAATGGAACTACAATACTTACTATAACGATACACCTAGACCTGGGATTAAGGCGTGATTATGTCTGGAATTTAGTTGTAGCAGATGTGGAAAGACCCATTATAGGAGCTATATATGCTCATTATGTCTTACTCATAGACTGCAAAAACGGAAGACTGCTGGATAGCTTAACAACATTATATACTACTATACGCGTCAAAGCATTATCAGATAACACCGAAGTATCTTGACTTGACAAAAAAATAACAAAAGGCAAGATAATTTGCGCAAGGGAACAAGTCAGGGATTTGGCGTTTTTGCAACAATTGCAAACAAATTAGATTATGGCTGCCCTTGCCGTTAAACAAGAAATGGAAATTCACTAGGTAGATATAATTACGGCGTGTTTTAATAGTTATTTGGATGAAGAAATATACATAGAAAATCCAAAACTATTTAGAGAATGTGTAATCAAACTCATCTATTAAGTACGTATGATGGAAAGGAAACTGGGTCTAAATTTTCGAGGCAATGCTGCCGATCATCTTGAGATGCTTACGTCGAGCAGTGAATTGACAAAAAATCTTATAGTATCAAATTTTGTGCAAATTACAAGTACTCTACCAATAACAATATTTACTCTTCTAGAAATATATGGATCCAGACGACAGCCATTTGCTTTTAGTTTATGTGAAACTATGACACCAGCTGTAGATTTAGAAAGAATAAAAAAAATGCCTATGTTGTTCACATTGGCTTAATACCTACCTGTGACTTTATTTGTGACCAAGGTACAAAATGATAAAGCTGCTATAAGTATAGCTTGCAATCTTAAACACGCCAAGAGCAAATTATGAGAGGAGAACATTTTATAATTTTTAGAGTTACGGAACTCTAAAAGGTCAAAGACCCAATGGACCCAAAGGTCCAAAAAAGGAATCCAATTGATATCACCGATTTGTAGCCCGTAGGTAAATGGAATTAATTACAGACCTGAAATCCTCATGATATCATGAAAGTCTATAAAATGGACTTGGGAGGATCAGAATGCTAAAAACTTTAACGAATTAGCATGATTTGCTTGATGAAATAAAAAAGCAAGCATTGCCTAAAGATTTTCAGTGACAAGATGGTTGCAATGTTATTATTTTGTTCTAAAGGTAATATAAATTAATAATAGACAAAAAATATAATGTAATAGATCATCATCATCATCATATCAGCCGAAAGACGTCCACTGCTGGACAAAGGCCTCCCCCAAGGATCTCCACGATGGCCGGTCTTGCGCTAGCCGCATCCAGCGGTTTCCCGCGACCCTAACAAGATCGTCAGTCCATCTTGTGGGGAGCCTGCCCACTCTACGTCTTCCGGTTCGTGGTCGCCACTCGAGAACCTTTCTGCCCCAGCGGCCGTCGGTTCTACGAGCGATGAGCCCCGCCCACTGCCACTTAAGTTTGGCAATTCTTCGGGCTATGTCGGTAACTTTGGTTCGCCTGCGGATCTCATCATTTCTGATACGATCTCGCAGGGAAACTCCGAGAATAGCCCTCTCCATTGCTCTTTGGGTGACCTTGAGCCTTCTTATAAGGCCCATCGTAAGCGACCACGTCTCTGCTCCATAAGTCATCACTGGCAACACACACTGGTCGAAGACTTTCGACTTGAGACACTGCGGTATTTGAGACGAGAAGATATTACGTAGCTTCCCGAACGCTGCCCAGCCGAGTTGGATTCGACGATTGACCTCTTTCTCGAAGTTGGACCTACCTAGTTGGATGGTCTGTCCTAGGTAAATATAGTCGTCTACAACTTTGAGTGCAGAGTCTCCAACCTTTACTCGAGTGGGTGCAACATAGACGTTCGACAATGATAGAATTAAATAATAGATGCAAATGATAGAAATCAAGTATCAAGAACACTATCGATGTATTATTATTTTTTAACAGTGTTAATTTATCTGAAGTAAGTATAAAAGGCATGAACAATGGAGTATTTTAATAAACAATAGTCCACATATAGAGTTTTGGAAAAACTTAAGTGATTTTTTTTGTATGATCAGCATCATTGGGAGGCCTTTGTCCAGCAGTGAACGTCTTTCGCCTGGCATGATGAAGCATGATTGCAAAAAATAGACACCTAACCAGCATCCAGTAACAAAGTTTTATTAGGAACTATTGTTGCAGCGATTTAAAACTTCTGCGGAGGAACACTGACTAGCTGACTGGATTGAAGAGAAAAACGACGATATAATGACAGAAACCATAAGAATTCCAATCAAGCGCTCTAAATTGTGAAAAAGATATTGGAGAGTCATTTACTGATTTTAAATCGTTTTTTATGGATTATGACAATAGAAATGAAGGAAATGGCGACCCCACCTAACACTGCAATATCAGGACTGAAAGTTGAAAGCCGAATTTAAGTGACTAATTGGAATTTCACTCAAGCGGCCTAAATTGTGAAAAAGATAGTGGAGAGTCATTTACTGACTTTAAATCATTTTTTATGGATTATGACAATAGAAATGAAGGAAATAGCGACCCCACCCAACACTGCACTATCAGGACTGAAAGTTGAAACCCGAATTTAAATGACTAATTGGAATTTCATTCAAGCGGCCTAAATTGTGAAAAAGATATTGGAGAGACATTTTATAAATTTAAATCGTTTTTCTGGATTGTGACAATAAAAATGAAGGAAATACCGACCCCACCCAAACCTGTACCATCAGGACTGAAAGTTGTAATCCGAATCAAATAAATATTAACTTAAGTTTTTGCTTGATTGATACCCACTCTATGCTAACCAAAATTCAACATATTCTCACGTCTCATTATTTTAGCAAGTAATACCATTATTGTTTCAATAGACAATGTCCTATCAGATCTCTCTTCGAAGCAAAAACCTACTAGTACCTTGTTATGTCTCCGTCGTTGAGTATTATGGACGGTAACATAAAGGGGGTTGTGAAAGAGCGGTTCTTCTGTCGCCCGACAACAGTACTGAACAGTTTTCTTTCGGGTGGCAACAGGGTGTGGCCTTCAACGCCTGAGTGATGCCCCTAAATACATGCTTCTTTGGCATACTAAGGTGGACTCAAACTGAGCTGGACGCCCTGGATACTCTAGAGGGTCCGTCTTCTGCTCACAACACATCGCATGCTACACTCAAAGCTCGTCTGTTATGAGACTGTACAATGTACATCTCACGTAAATGTGGAGGCCATGGATTTTTAAACGCCAAGAAACACCATATTGCGAAGCGTGCTGTCTTAGGAAGTATTTCCTTGACAGCGAGTGTGAGAGGCATCGCTATGTGGTGGTAATAAACATCCCGCTCTTAGCAAACGAGAACTGGTGCAGACCAAAGGTGCTAAGCACTGAACACAGTTCTTGAAAATAGTTCATACCACATCCTATTATGAAAAAGCTTAGTTAGTTTTTAGAGTAGAATTTTAAATGATTATGTTTTAGAGAGATACTTAGGCAGAAAGGGTCTAAGGGTCTACTTATAGCTTTTAAAATTTTAATGTACTCCACGGAAATAGACAATATTCGTTCCAAGTCTATCAATAATTGAATTACTAACTAACTAACTCGTCCGAATTTACAAAGTAAAAAGCCAACCAACTCTGGTCCAAAAGGCTTTAGTGCTGACTTTGTCGTGATAATACTGAGACCTCACGACATCTATATGTGTCCAGCAAAATATATTGCAGTCTAAGCCTAAACGTGGCAGCTTACTCGGACATACTGGAGCTAGACTTTACTACATTTAGCTGAAGCGTATCTTTATTCACTATTTTCGCAATCGCTTCTTTTGACAGGGCAGTCGTGGTCACTACTGATGCTGAATAGCTTGTTTCACAATTCTGCGCCATGACTCTTTAGCAACAGATGTTATAGCACTATCAGTGATAGTTTTATTCGTCTTTAAACACAGATCGTAGAAATATGCATTGTGCATGTTTTAAAATTCACCAAGAGAATTTTCACATGCATGTGAAATTTGCTTTTGTTAACATAATAAAGTTTTTGTTAATTATTCCTGGATAAGGTTTCATAATAAATAAGAGAGCACATTTCTTCCAACTTCAATAATTTTCTTACGGTAACTGGCAAGACCTTAAAATTTTCGACTATGAGTTAGTTAATAGAACCTACAACAAAGCCAAAGAAGCAGAAGCTTCCTATTCTTTACTATTGTTTTTTTGTTTCAGTGTGGTGTTATGTTTGGGGGCTTCAACCAAGCTCCCAGGAAGCTCAGATCTTAAGATGATCATGATGCATGGGCATGGGCATTGCAATCAAGATGGGAGAATAAAACATACGATATTGTCACAGTAGTTTCTCTAAGGGTCAATTTTGCTTACATCGGATATCTTTTATCCATTAGATAAATATGACTGTTTCACAGATCCTGTGTACAAGAATGTCATGCCTTATTTAATGGATAAGTGTTATCTGATGTTTTAGTAAAAATTGGTCTTTCTTAAAGTTATCTACTATATTTATTTTCCTAAAACTACCATCGAATCCTTTCCAAAGGTAAAACATTTTGGAATTACAATATAATAAATAGCATTTACATTTATAGTTTTACCATAATTATGGGATCAAGACAAAGATGTAACTGCTATGTATAATTGTAATTAAGATGTTATGCAAGGTAAGGTAAGGTGAGGTAATGTTTTTTTTGTACCTAATCAAGGGAGGTATTTCATTCAGAGCTTTGTGTGTGCTCCAGGAAGACTTATTCTACTGTCACTGCAATCTGTTGCAGAGGCACCTACATCTAGTAAAATTCTAGTATGTCAATTTTCTCAACTACTTCACATTCTTCTGTATTTAAAAACTCTACGAGGCTGAATATTACGCTTTAGTACTCTATTCTAGAGTTCTTGTTTGATCTCCGTTTCTTCATCAAACAACGAAGATATCACCTGTCATCAAGCAGATAGACCAATTGCGCCGCGTCACAACTTCGAGATTTACTTCATTAATATTGGTATATTTCACATACGTATTCCGTAGCAGCATAAAAAAAACTATTTCATACATCTGCTAATAATTTATATTGAATTCAAGCTGCTAAGTTCAGATCAAGGTATGGTAAGCTTAACTGATATTTTGCCGTCGTTTACTTATGTAAGCACATGCCACATATAGCTTGTAAGGTATACACAGGCGCACATCTATTTTGTCTAACATTGCAGAATATTTCCATTTATTATTGATTGCACCATTGCATTATAAGTCTACTGGGTTTAAGTTATGCGTTGATAATAGGTAATACATTTTATTTTTTAATATTCCAGTAATCATCGAAAAGTATATTTATTCCCAGGATAACTGGCAAAAACTGAGATGATATGAACGGATTTCTAGTTCTGCTTCTGCGTAAATACTAACACTAATATTACCAACTTAGAAAGTGCGCAGTTTTATTGTACGATAAAGACCAAGCACTACAACTGTCGCCTCGAGGACTCCAGATCTTTAATAATTAATCAATAGTCTCTTGTAATTATTAATATATCAAATTCGCCTACCATAGGTACCCACTCATTGTGTAAAATTACCTAAGTTATGTTTATATATATGATATACTGAATTGAAAAAAAAAGTTCTTTAACAAAAAAACGTTGCCGCCTATCATCGGACTGGGTTAGGTTAAAATAATTATGACATTTTCGGGTTGAATATCCAATGATACAAAATAAACATACTGTTACATTTTTGCAGTTGTTTCTTCTCGAGTCCTAGTTGTTGTTAGGGACAAACATCTTTTTTTTTATAATTTTTTATAATAGCACCGAAAAACTCAGCGCATAGACTTCAACTTTATGGGCGCCTGTAATTACGTTGGTATATTACCAAGCCTAGTGGAGCAATTTGCAAGGATACCCTTCAAATAAAAACTAACCAAAGGTGGACATAGTGCAGGATATTCCACTGACTAAAAAACCAGCAATTGGACCTTGGACCTTGCAATTAACACCTTTCTCGAGTTTTTAGCGATCATAAATGCAACCAAACCAACCATCATCATCATATCAGCTGAAAGACGTCCACTGCTGGACAAAGGCCTCCCCCAAGGATCTCCACCATGATCGGTCATGCGCTACCCGCATCCAGAGGTTTCCCGCGAACCTCAAAAGATCGTCGGTCCACCTTATGGGGAGCCTACTCACGCTGCGTCTTCCGGTTCGTGGTAGCCACTCGAGAACTTTTCTACCCCAGCGGCAGTCGGTTCTACGAGCGATGTGCCCCGCCCGCTGCCACTTCAATTTGGCAATTCTTCAAGCTATGTCGGTTAAACCAACCATGCAGAGGTAAATTTTATGTTCTAGTAATTAATCAGTCAGGTTTCCAACGAGTGGTATCAACTTCACCAGCCTTGAGATTGCATTGCATTGCATGATTTTGTTCACTCGACCTACCAACAATCAGGTGGACTGTCTGGAAGAATTCTTTCTTTATAAACTACATTGTGGAATATCTATTAACAAAAAGAACAGAAAAATTTCGAGAAGCAATCTATGACTCTTTGTTCTACCGCGAGATCAATCACGCACGACTCCGTCACAAGATGTCCGCATCCGTGTGCGGGTTGCGGGGAGCAAATGCTCTGCTTTGAATTATTCTTTGACACTACATTACTTGTATGTAGATATTAACTTGGTATTAAAGATGCTGTTGTACTATTACAGGTTCACGTCAGCGATTTGGTGGTCGTCGCAGCGGCAGGCTCATCGTACGGCGTGAACCATCCACCACCTGGCGCTTGTAAACTATCTTTGTCAAGTCCAAAATTCATCATCATGTCAGCCGAAAGACGTCCACTGATGCTACGCTACCAGCATCAAGCGGTTTCCCGCAACCCTCGCAAGATCGTCGGACCTTGTGGAGGGCCAGCCCCCAACGGTCTTTCGGTTCTACGAGCGATGTTCCCCGCCCTCTGCCACTTTAGTTTGGTAATTCTTCTGGGTTACTTTGGTTTTCCTGCGGATCTCATAATTTCTGATTGATTAAAAAATTAAAGTTAAATAATATTATAAATAGTTATAATCATAATAATAAGAAATTATTGTATTTTGTGTCTTTCATCGTTAATAGCGCAATATGTAAATGTTGCATACAATTGATTTTATACTGTTATACAAACTGTTCCACGCGGCTTTACTGGCGTTCTCGGGATAAATAGCAGCCTATAAACTTTAGAGATAATGTAGCTTCTTACTTCTTATTAGTGAAATATTTTTTCGAATCCGACTTGTTTATCCAGAGATTAGTAAGGCAATACTCTTCAGTTTTGTTATTAGTATAGATTAAAAAAGAACTGGCATAATATATCTATGAGATCTGCATGGCGATGGTCTATCTCCGATTCCGATTTTTAAATGGTATTGTCTATCTTTTTTGATTCCGATGACTAATTTCAAATGATTATTTATTATGAGAAGTAATTACAATCGCAGTTTAGTTGTTGTTCACCTAAGATAGACAATACCAAAATTATAAGATGATTACGAGGGACCTTATAAATGGAATCGGCGATAGACAATCGCCATACTGGTCCCAGGTATCAGATGTAATCAGCTATCTATATGTCATTGGAAAGGTATGTAACGTAATTGTATGTTTCATGTAAAAAATGTTATGGATACGTTTTTTGATTTGAGTAAAATTGAAAATTATATTTAATATTTATTCAAATAGACCTTCACAGGCACTTATGAATAGTCAAACTCTAATGCACGGTTCGGAAGGTAGCTTCTGCTGGGAAGAGCCGGCAAGAAACTCAGCAGTATAAATATTGATAGACGTTTGAATTACAGATGTTTGTATTCATATAAATTTTATTATTTTTTGCTTGCATTTTATATGTCATCAACATATTGATTGTTTAATTGTAAATAATTAAAATACTCAAATAGGTATACGAAGGCACTAATAAAAAAAAATTGTTCTTTACTCAAATAAATTCTGAAAATAATTACAACATGTAAAAATATATTAAACCTATTTACTATATTTCAATCCTAAATAAGTTTCATAAAAACAATGTTGTATTGATTTTATAATAATTTATTTATAAAAAAAGGAGTGTGAATAAAAAATGTGACTCATTACCAATCTATGTGAATGAAAATACTTTACAACGCATAAGTACATTACTTCTCTTTTCATTACTTACTGTAATTTTAATTAAAACCGTGCCGTGTGACTCCCGATCAAGTTTTTAGTGATTGTTGTATATTTTATTCACTAAGTCATCATCATCATCATGTCAGCCGAAAGACGTCCACTGTTGGACAAAGGCCTCCAAGGATCTTCACGATGACCGGTCTTGCGCTACCCGCATCCAGCGATTTCCCGCGACCCTCTCAAGATCGTCGGTCCACCTAGTAGGGGGCACGCTGCCTGCGCAAGATCGTCGGTCCACCTAGTGGGGTGCCTGCCTACTGCCTACGCTGCGTCTTCCGGTTCGTGGTCGCCACTCGAGAACCTTTCTGCCCCAACGGCCGTCGGTTTTCTACTAAGTAATTTTAACTAATTGTTTAAGTCTATTCAAAATCATAGTTTCTTGATCGTTAAAGGTAAATGTTATTTATTTTAAGCCATGCAGTGCAGCTTGAACTACGGCTGAGCTTCACTCGACAAGAACTCCTTCATCAGCAAGCTTCTATACAGAAACATCCCACAGAACAATCGAAAACACAGTAAGGTAATATTGCTACATTTACTTAACATACTAGCTCGCCGCGATCCCCTATTTAACCCCCTCAGAGGTTGAATTTTCGAAAATCCTTATTTGTGGATGGTTACGTCATAAAAACTATCTGTATGTCAAGTTTCAGCCGGATCCGTCCAATGGTTTGAGCTGTGCGTTGATAGATCAGACAGTCAGTGACGCTTTCCTTGTTTGGCGATAATAGCTCAATATAAGTGACGTCGTTCGACTTCTACGATTGTACTTGACTTGATACTGGAGCATTCGGTGAAAACAGTTATTTTTTTGGCATTGTAATTTGGAACAGATTGACGATCCTGCTAATACTATGTCATGTATAGAGTACTATTCTATTTGTTTTACTAGGTATCGAAATTCTACAAGCTGCCGACTTTGGAATGAGATGGCTACGTGTATAATCTTCGCGCGTCACAGAATATTCATTTGCTGGTGAAAAACAACTCCAGAAGAAAGAAGAATTGTGATTGGCCGCTGACAACCTCACCTCCAATATTCATCACGTGACGCTACTGCGCACACGCTACGAAAAACCTCAAATTAAGGAAATATGTTTCTCTTGGGGTCGGTTACATATTTCTTTCGTTTGGGGTCGGAAATATTGGTAGCCCGCAGCTGGCGAGTTGGCTTATTATTTATAGTAACTTTGTATATTAACGTGTATTTCAGTTTAAACTTATTGATTAGTTTTATTATAACTGATTAATTAATAAATTTTATCGAAATGTATACGTACCTGTATTTAGGTAAATAAATGTACTATTGTTTATTAATTATTCATTATTTTCAATTACCGACTTGCTGCGTCAAGACGAGGCGGGAGACAATCCGACGTGACCGAAAAAAGAATCCAAGCAACCATGCAGGTACGTCTTCTTTTTTCATACATTTATTTTATCAATATCTTTCACATTATTTGCAGACTTATTTAAAAATAGGTATATTTAAAAAAAAAACTTTTAGCACAGTGTCATCATAACTATTCATGATATTTTTTAATACGGTGTTATCATCCAGGGTGGCGTGAGCTGAGAGTGATCACCCGACGAGGGACTGCAATCAACTACAGTGAAACATCCCGCACGATTTAAAACATGGTAATATAGCTCATTATTTTTTACATATTTAAGGGGAGGGCCCTCATTGGTGCGTTGCGTTTCTTCGCGCTGCGTTAACGCTGTGTCTTTTTGTATTATTACATATATATTTTAGTGGCATCCAACATTATGCGTTGCGTCGTCGCATGCGAAGTTTCTACGGATCGACAGACGAGAGGTGAAGCGGGGGAGGGTGATGCGCTGTAATCCACTCTGAGACGCTATGCTGCGACAGCGTCACAGCAACGCAGCGCATTGGTGGGGCGTCTCCCTAAATGTACATGTTTTACGGGTAGTACCTGAGTACTCCATAAAACAAATTGTGTTAATTTGTCCTGTTATTTTCTCAGGTTCCTGCCAGCGATTTTGTTGGTCGTCGTAGCTGGAGGCTCATCGTACGGCGTGTACCTAGCGTTTACAAGTCTTCCTTTTCAAGTCCAAAATTTAAATCAAATATAAAGTGCCAATAATAAGTAGTGTATAATGATAACATTTATTTTTTGTAAAGAGACGGAAATTAATTTAATGATATTTTTTTTAATGTTGTCTGGAAATATTACATTGTTATTTGTCATTTTAAAATATATTATTATGACCTGTTTAAGGTATACTTAAATGCCCTTGTATAAAATGGTGGTATTAAAGTACCACTTCTTTTTTTTACAACTTACTAACTAATTAGAAGTTCTTATATTTATTTAATGGATTGATACGCCTCCTCTATTCCAAATTATAATATGCAGAAAAGGACTCACTTAATCATGAATTTAAACTTTTGATAGATGGCATAAGTAGTGTCGATATTCGCTGCCCTCAGGATTGGTGTATAGAATGCGCTTCGTTCGTTTCCGTTTCAAAAAATAAGGAGAATTTTGTTCTGTCTGAAAAATTGTCTCGTGTCACAGTGTTGTGTGTGAAATTGATTAATCTGAAAATAATTAGGGTAAAGATTGAATTACCTCCTGAATAATATTTAAAGATTATGGTCTTTACTGTAAATACCCATTTTTTAATATTACAGTATTACACAAAGGATACACCGCTCGCTCCTGCATTTCGTTGATAACTGTTCATAAGAGTCATAATTACAAATTTTTAATCAGTAACCACACTGGATCAATAATTCATTCATTAGGAACATAAGTAATTTTATCACAATAAAACCTTTTTATTTTTTCAATTTATTCTGTCAATTTGTTGGAATTTAGTCGCCGAACCTTGCGCATTCCGCGGGCATTCTAGTTGCATTTGACTGAACTAAGCAATAATGGTAGACGATCCAAAGAGGAGTGCAGAAGGAGACCTTTTAATCATTTGGGTCCATGGTCAAAACAGGTCCAACAGTGTGCCCTGTAGCTGGGGCTTAGAATAACAGCTACGGTGTTCCCCTGCCTGTCGTAAAAGGCGACTAAACGGGGACTTTTAGGGTAGGAGCAATATGGGCAGGAGCCCTGAGCATCCATAAGCGACCTCAACACTTAGGTCGCTAGCCAGTCGAGACAAGGTGGCACCAAACTGAGCGGCGTCAGAATTACGTGAGGTCGCCGTTCAATATGCCACAACCTGGGGAGCAAATGCAAGCAGCAGCGAGTGTCAGAGCCTCATTTTTTAATCGGCAGGGATCACGAGCAGGTGAGTTGGTCTGGAGTGTTTAATACCCAAAATCCTATTTTTTTTAATTTTCGTCATTGTTTAATGAAATTCTATCTTTTTTAAGCCATGCAGTGGCTTGAGCTAAACTTCACACGATAAAAACTCGACGAGAGTTCGCTGACGCAGCCGCAAGCTACTACGCAGCAACACAAACAAATCATCGAAAACATGGTAATTACAACTATTTAATATCTAAGACGATGAAAACTCATTATAAGTTGTGATAATATTTATAGCAATGCATATTTTTACAGACAGTAGAAGAATAATATCATATCACAGTGATCCAGTTACACTACACGCAAAATTGAGGACCAGATGGCCATGTTAGAAGAATTTCTGCAGATATTTATGTTGAAAATCTATCGCCAAGCACTTGCTGCACTTGAGAACCAGTTCTCTTTAGGCTTTGTGTGCTTGCCACCATTGGCCACTTTACTGATCACGGTGAGATTATGGTTAAACACAGTCACAGTAAAAAGAAACGGTCAAACATTTCAAGTCTGATAGAGAAAGTAAGTACTTATTAATGCTGTCGAACTTTTACAGATGCATATTGGTAATTTCGATGATCGCAGTGGCAAGTTCGAGCAACAGCTAGAACTATTTGCCTCGTGACCTTTTCAAAGTCGAAGCCATTGTCAATTCTATTGCAGTGGCCAGAATTCAGCCTTCAAGTGAAAATAAACTGACAAACAACAAAAAGGTAATTATATTATAAGTGCAAAATACGAATATCATTCACTAACAGAAGAAATATTATTTGATTTCTTTTGAAATTCATAATACCTAAGTATAGGACAATACTAAGAAACCATTTTAAATTTACTATAAATAAAATATTTTTTTTTCTAGTCTTGACATCAATTGATTGTCTTTTTTACTTACAGCAAAAGCAGCAGGCTTATAAGAAGGCTCAAGGTCACCCAAAGAGCAATGGAGAGGGCTATGCTCGGAGTTTCCCTTCGAGATCGGATCAGAAATGATGAGATCCGCAGGCGAACCAAAGTTACCGACATAGCCCGAAGAATTGCCAAACTTAAGTGGCAGTGGGCGGGGCACATCGCTCGTAGAACCGACGGCCGCTGGGGCAGAAAGGATCTCGAGTGGCGACCACGAACCAGAAGACGTAGCGTGGGCAGGCCCCCCACAAAGTGGACCGATGATCTTGTTAGGGTCGCGGGAAACCGCTGGATGCGGGTAGCGCAAGACCGGCCATCGTGGAGATCCTTGGGGGAGGCTTTTGTCCAGCAGTTGACGTCTTTCGGCTGATATGATAATGATGATGAAAAGCAGCAGAGCAAATTTTACAATCGTGGAGCTGAGACTAAAAGAGCAACTGACAAATAACAAAAAGGTAATTTTATACATCCTTAATATTATGAGAGCGAAATACGAGTATCATTGACTATGTAACAGAAGAAATATTGTATTGGGTGGGTGACTGTCATAATAAGTATAGGACAATACTAAGATATAATTTTAAATCTACTATAAATTAAACATTTTTTTTGTAGTATTGGCATTAATTGATTGTCTATTTTACTTACAGCAAAAGCAGCAGAGCAAATTTTACAAGCATGGAGCTGAGATTGAAGGAGCGGAGGCAAAATCGATGTATGTACTAGCTAGCGGCGGCTATTGAAGATTCCGTGGACAACGCACCGTACCAACGTGACGAAAAATACTCAATGGAACGTTTGGTTTGGTAGTACAAGGGAGAATGGATGGCAAAAGACTACATGTTAGGTTCCCGACTAAATGGTCAGACCTCGTCGAGTAGTCGAAAGTGGGTCTACTACGTCTTGATGATGCTTCGTGAAGAAGCGAAACACGTGTCGATTTCCTGTTAGTGCCCTTGTGTGGACTTGTCAGAGAAGGCGATCCAGTGGAATTAGTTACTAAATATATAATAATTGGTCATACCTCATAAAGTCCACCACATACTCCACCATGACTACCATGAATTTTCAGCACCAAGATAATGCAAGTGTATCAACAAATGTAGCATTCTAGACTAGCGACCTAGCCGCCATATAATCAAAGACATGCAGCTTCATGCCATTGTCACGTGTAATACCGATATAATAATGCTGTTGGTATTCCGTCAGTAGCAGATATAAGAGGCTAAGGGGCTAAAGCCACAATACCGTATTCTTATCAGTTTTATATGACATTTTATGTACTGTGTGCCGTGTGACTCCCGGCCAAGCAATGAGCGATTGTTATTGTTTTATTGATTTATAGTAACAATCGCCCATTCCTATATAGAATAGGGTCAACCCTTTCTTTTCCCGAGGGTGTCGTAAGAGGCGACTAAGGGATTCCAGTGGACGGGTAGCAGCGTACATTTGTGTACTATTGAGACCTTACTGCTATTTACCAACCTAAAGCAATGCTGGCTTATTTTCACTGTCTTCATGTTTCATTGCTTTAAATATTGTATCAAACTCTAATGATTCAAACGACCTGTTTAAGTAAAATTTGTATAGTTTAAATTCATTTTTAGTACTTTTAATTTATTGTTTAAATCAATTTCACACACCAAATGTTTTAGTAATCGTTTCTTCACGATTTTTATTTATAGCAGAAGATAGGAAAGGAAATATGGGTATGTGAAAAGGGTTTAACAATACAATTATACTGTATTATTGTTAGTATCATTTGTAGATATGTCACGCAGATTTGCCGATGGTTGGTTTGGTAGTTTTAAGATTTTTGATGATTTATCGATGTATTTATGTTTAGATTAATGTCTAGTTAGTTATTTACTACTTGTCTAGGTCTTACTGTGTCTGTATATGGTATCTTATTTGAATATTGATGTCATATTACATTAAGGTAGAATAGAGAGGTTATATCAAGTAGCCTTACTGCACCGTGTGCCGTGTGACTTCCGGCCCTGCAATGAGCAATTGTTATTCTTCGAATAACAACTACTCATTCATAAATAGAATAGTGTCAACCCTTTCTTTCCCATGGGTGTCGTAAGAGGCGACTAAGGGATTCCAGATGGGTAGCAGCATCCATCTGAGTGAGTTACTTTTAAAACCGCTAATTACTGCTGTCACCAACCTACGTTATGGAATGCTGACTGAATCCTTCCTTATTATCTTACTCATTTATTTCAAGCTCTTCTTCTTTAAAATCTTAATATATACCTTTCCACGTTGAAGTCTGGGTTAGCACTAAATAACGAACGTGTTGTCGCTTCTTTCTTCATTTATCTTCTATTCTTTTATCTTTTCTTTCGGGATCTGTGTTTCCTGACACCTATAATTGACATACAAGACCATAAAGAATAAGCAATTCTGGGCATGCGTGCTACATCTTTAGCCTTCATATCTCCTTCTTGGGGTCAGGCGACGGTCAAATAATATTTTTGTATAATTGTCATGTATTCTTTGTAAGTCATGCAGACCTGTCGATGGTTGGTTTGGTAATTTTAAGATTTTTGATGATTAACTATATGTGTTAGATTTATTGACTAGATAAGCACTTAGGTACTAGTTTAACAACCAACACTAGCTACCTACTTACAACTTGACTAGATCTTATTGTATCTTTTCTATTAGCTAAATCGTTGGTATGTTTACTTTATTTACACGATGGTGGTCTTAATAATTTTAAAATGTTATCTTCACTTCACTTTCGGTTACTGTAGATTCTATTGTATTTTGAATTGTGTTCATTTAAAATCTTTGAAATTTCGATCTTCCATAATTTATTATTGTAAGTGTATATTAGGGGTTAGATGATAGGATTTATATTAGATATGCCACAGCTTCGCAGCATTCTCTACTGGTTACATGTCGCGATGTCGATCTCTTCATATTTTACGAATCACTGTATTACGTAGGTTATAGGAATACATAAAAGGCATTACTCGTTTTCTTATTATAAAGCTAAGTTGTCGTCTAATACGCGTGATAGGGTCTATTTTTTCCGCAAAGATATGCGAAATTATTCTACTTCAACCAGATGACTGAATTCCTGGATTTAATAACGTGTGATCTTTATAATATTTCGGTAACTTACTGGTAAATAGTGAGGTAACGTGTCAAGTAAGTGTATACTATGATTCCGTATTAAGTTGTACGAACGATCAACATATTTCAAGTAGAATAATAATATTTAATCTCATTGGTATTGATGTAATGAATGTTGTCTGTAACCTTCTTCATGTAATGCATAAATAAAGATGTCTGTAATATAAAATCTTTTTTTTACTAACCCCTGATTAAACATTAAACACAAGCTTAAACATTTCCATGTATTATTAAAGCTTTAAGATAGGAATTTATAATTTGAGAATTATGTCTGTGGTCAAAACGATGAAGGTCATTGGCGAATTATAAGCTCTTTACTGGACGAGCCATGGTATGAATAATATCACGATCGCGGTAAAAAAAAGTCTGCGTCTAACAGTTCAACTGCAAAAAATTAAATAAAGTTGTTCTCATAAAATTCAAAGAAATGAATTCAATTTAAAAGAACCTTTCCCGACGAGGTTGAGATTGACTTGCATTACTTTGTCCAGGTGTATAGGTATATCATATAAAAACAATATAAGTATAATCAGTAGTTAAGTACCTGAACAAAAAAGGATGAATATTGATGTCATAAACTTGAGCAGTAAAACAAGTAGGGATGATATAGAAAAGAAGTCCCAGGACTGGAATAGAATCCAGCGGCAATTTGTCCGCACTAAAAATAAAAGATCTCTTTGTGTTAGTTACTACCATAGAACATTGCCAATCCTCATCAAAAGCGAGAAATGAGTTAGCACTTTGAGATATCATTCCATGAGTTAGCATTACACAGTTATTGTTTATTTTACACAAAATTACTTTATGACACTTCTATTGAGCCACACAATATTTCGATTATATGATCACAAGTTTAGTAGTACGTCTGGCCAAAAAAACCGGTGCGGTGGACCGGTCTTTTTAGACGGCTTGAATAAAGGTACAGATGACTTAAAGATGCGTATGCTATTGGATATTATTTCTGCCTGTATTATAAAGAGACATGGGTAACGATAACACCTGCTGATTGCACGGATTATTGCAGACGAAAAAGGAATACTGGAACTATGGGGAGAACCTGTAAAACAAGTTCTGGCCTATTGAGACAACGAGATGCATGCCAGATCAAATGTCTTAATTTTGATAATCCTGGCAGATGGATACACGGCGCTAGCTGAATGGGACTCCAAACAATTTTGGGGTAAGATGACAACATTGAAGTCAGCTGCGCTAAGGGTGACGAAAGGTGTGCATCGGTTTCGTCAGCACGAAACCCGTTCCGAAATTGAATTTTATAACGGGTCGTTTGGACGTATTTTAATAAATAATATTTATTTATCAAAATAATCTCTACTCTTGATTATTCCGGAGCGACGTCTGCGATCTGCTTTTGTTTCAAATTTAGGGTTCGCAGGTGTGCTCCGAGAGCGATCGCACGAAGTGAAAGGGAAACAGGGTTGTCGCGTTACAATTTGAAAATGTAGTTACGCAGATTTAGCTATTTTTTGTGAATTACCGATAGAATATTAAACAATCAGCGCAATATATTAATAAAGATGGCTCAACCATCTTGGTCCTATGATCAGTGTTTAACCACAATCATAAAAAATAATTTTAGGTTAATGATGTGGTTAACACACAAGCCTAGAAGTAAGTGAAGAAGTGGTTCTCGGTGAATACACAAAATAAGCTATAGTTTGTTACTTCAGGATGTCTTCCATCACTAAAAGCTCTACATATTCGATGAATTGCTTTTTAAGATATGAAATCTTACTTATCAACAGGCAGCCGAGGCGGAATATATGCAATAAAAAAAAATCGTCGGCTTACTGCAAGAACTCATACAAAAATGATCAAGTACAGTTCATAACCGCCTTAACAACCGCCTTGACAAGCTCTATAAATTGCAAAACTTACTTATTTCTAGCTATTCAAATTTTGGAATTGTAACTTTCATAAAGTCGATACTTACAATTTTGAGACTGTTGGGTCGAAAAAAATAATTAAGAGACACGTTATAATTATTTAAGAAAATTAAGAAATGGAATAAAAATGTCAAACAAGGTGTCAGTACGGAATTTTAATTTTGTTATGAAAAAATTATGAACTAAATTACAAAATCACTAATATTCTCCGTAAATCATATCAGACACCCGGTGATTATACGCATTCATACTATTATTTTGTTAATTTTAAAAGAAGCAGGCCACTTCATGAAATATTTATAAAAAAACAGTTTTTTTATTTGTCATGCCAAAATCAACTGATGGAAGTACATGAATCTCAAATGTCGGCAGGTTGTTGCTGTTACTTTGAAAACCAATACTTTTATGGTGTGCTCCCTTGAAGACAACCGAGAATCTTTGGGATTCTCATATGGCTTTCAGTATCATTCGTTTATACGTTTCGACGGACTTGGCATCAAACAATTTTCTAGTGTTTCCCTCCCAGCATTTTTGTCCTCCTCTCATAGAAACTCAGACTTATTTAAAAAAGATATTACTCCATCTTTAGGCAATGCTGAGATACCATACATGGTTGAGGCCAAAAATGTCTGGATAAAAGCGTGTCCAGGGAAAAGCATTCCAAAAGGCCGACTTCCCTATCCTTCCTACTTTCCTTCCCTTTTTTCTTATTCCTTTTCCGCGTGGAGGGAGCGGCGGGTTCGGAGTGCACTCACACTGCCTCCGATAAAAAGCCTTTTTCAAGGCTCCCTCCCCCCGGTCAACCCGTAATCCACAAAGATGGCAGGAGGCCTACGTAGACCGGGGGCCTTGGCTTGACCGCCTAGGTCGCGAGGAAGAAAACCTCTATTTCCAATTTTATAAAACATACAGACAGAAAATTATGTATAGAAAATATTACATACGTTGTTGGTAGGTATTTTAATTGTTATTTTAAGGATCGAGTGCTAAAAGTCTAGATACTAATGTTAGTAATGTAAGTAATTCTACCGCCTTTTCATCGCAGTCTATCAACCGTCCTATTATCGAAGGAACGAGAAAGACAGCCTGGTGCAGTGTCCACATTGTTTACAGGCGCGTTTCTTTAAGAACCGGCTTGAACTGGATGTTCAAATCAGTAAGACACCCAATGTCGTACCCAGTGTGATCAGTGTACACTCGGATCTATCCGGGTCTTTCAACCATTCAAATACAACCTGGTTCTATCCAAACTGGTTCTACTTTTTGGAATCATCAATTTTGTTCGTGAAGCGCATTCCTCGCTGTACACGAAACACTGTTGCACAACATTTGTCATTAAAAATTGGAAATGAAAATTCTGAAAGCGCCTGGGAATTTTTGTTATTCATATTTCAAGTTCTACACGCAGAAAAATCGCAAGCTCACTCACTACCATAGTAAAAAACAATTTGTTCCGTACCCACAAATCATATGCCTTTTCAAATGATTCCTCTACACATATACATTCAAAAAACATTTTCAATAAATTAGAAGCAAAATGAGCGACGGGAACTAAAGAGGAGCTCCCCAGCAACTTTTTTCAAATGATGTCATCGGTCCTGATTCGCCAGTCAGTCCTTATTGATAAACATCCACCTTCTTCAGCTTCTCTTCTCTGTCCATCTTTCCAATCCCCACCTTCCTCTGATCCATTACAGATAACCGAAAAAGATGTCAGAGCAGCACTGATGTCTTTCAAAAATGGTTCCGCCGGTGGCCTTGATAGTCTTACTCCTCAACACATCAAGGATTTGATGTTTGGGGTCACTGGGGAAGCCGGCCCAGCCCTTCTTCGGGACATTACTGCACTCATTAATTTCATGCTTTTGGGAAACGTTCAAGAACAGATAGCTTTACTCCTATATGAAACTACACATAGGTTAGCCCTTAAAAAAATATGGCAAATAAGACCGATTGCCGATTTTTGTTTATTTCGCCCTACTGTCTACTTAAAAAAAGTCTCTATATAGATTACACTGTTATATGTATTTCCATACAAGTTCATAAAACGACGAAAATGTTATATACCTACGTTATCAGATTCCTCATTAATTTATTTGCTGTGCATCTAATTGCATAAATTATTCTGGGGCGGTGAACAGGGGGAGCAGTTGCGTCGTAGAAATGTCGTTAGCGACCTAGATTAATTTAAACCAAATGATTAGGAAATAAAGTCGATATTTAACTGTGCATCTTGAGTCGTAATATATTTTTGAAACAGCGACGAAGTTCCAATGTGGGAGGTCGTTTGCAAATTTGTGTAAGTATCCCTTGAACAAATGTTTCCTTCGTGCACTGGCTGCTGCTATCTATAACTATAGTTATGTATATCGTCGTAACAATACCTAGAAAGGGGCGTATATATGTAGACGATCTATGAATAAGGGGACGGCCCTTATAACACTGGGCTGCATGGATAAGCACTTTGGTGCTTATGACAAAGGGGCCCCTTATGTAAATAATAAATAGGACATATAGCACATCTTTTTTGTCATCTTTCGTTTGTATGTGAAATAGGTATTATAGTAAAATTAGAAGAAAATGAAAATTGTAGTTGGTTTTGTAGATACTGGGGAACTGCATCATCATGGTAAGAGGCAATGTGACCGAAATTAGTCAGTACATGAAACCTAGAAAGACTGGCTCTCATGAGCAGCTGCTGCAACTCATTAAACTTTCAACTAAAGGGTTTTCTGTCGTTCATGAAGAATGAAATCTGTACCCATATTACAAATGATCACCGATTCACACAGCGAACAATCCATATTAGACTGGTTAAATCATTGGAAATGTTCGGTTCATAGATCACCTTACGAGATTATTTTGAATGATTATTCTGCGCTGATTTCAGCTAATATTGAAGCGTTTACATCGCTCAGTGATGTAAAAGGGTAGGATTTATTTTCAATTTTAAGAGGCCATTCTTCAGAATTACCTTCAACTTTTATTAGACAAGATACAAGTCATTTTATAAAAACTTTGCACAATTTGAAATGTTTTGACGTATAAAATATTTTTATATCCGCTGTATTATTTACTTAAAACAATTTGAATCCATTGAAACCGCTAAAGAAGTCATCTTTGATGTAATCAAATCTTGTCTATGTCAATATGATGGCGCTGAAACTACAAGCGCTGCTAAACTTATCAACTGTTTTAATCATATAGAATTAGATCACACGCTGGATTGTGATTCAGTGGATGACATAATATTATCAGACGACATTGAAGAATTTCAAACTGCGTATATTGATTTTCTTAACTGGTTTGACAAAGTAGTGCAATCACTAAAACAATCAAATGATATAAACAGTACCAATGAAAATGTTTATTTTTATCCACCATTTATATCACATTTAGAAGAATTCTTGTCAAACTGCGATTATAGTAAAATTTATTGCTACCTGTATCTGAAACTGATAATGCCGTTCCATCTTCATCTGGAATTGAAAGTTACTTCAAAACTTTAAAACACTGAATCTTTTAAACCAAGTTGCAGAAGTACCGCATTGATGAATTTATAAATACTTAAATATTCTATTTATTTAGATGCCGAAATGAAATGTTAATGCTACTAGTGATCTCACTAATAATATTCAAAATAAGGACGCTAAACGCGCTAGAAAAAGGAAGGTTTCACAGCAAAAAAATCAGATACAAGTTAAAAAAGGTAAAGTACCGAAACAAAACAAAAGACCGAAATCAAGTAAAAACTGTCAGTTGTTTGCCGCTGAATCTATTATTTCTGATAAACCATCCTATATAGAAAATTGGAGAGGAGAAGCTGAAACGAATGTAACATCAACAGTTTTTTAAATAAAATTTATGATAAATGGCAACCTGTGCGATGCTGTATAATTGGGAAAACTTTGAAAGTAGAAAAAACATGTTTGATTCGGTGATGTATGTGTTATGTTTAGCATACAAGCGCAGTAATCTTTTCAGAATGACATTAAATATTTTTTCTGATGACTTAATTCCGAAATATATTCATTCTTTATCAGACCCTGTTTCCGATAATGACAGTGATAAAACAGTGAATGACAGTGATTAGAATAAAGATAGAATAAAGTCCGAGTTCGGAGTAATGTTTTTCAACACAGAAAAACACCACAATATCAACTATTGCGATTTTGCATGTAATGTATATTTTATTTTGGATAATATTGCATGAGTGCAAATTTTAATAAAAATTGCGATAATTATTCAACCATTCCAGTAAAAAAAGACATTCCATTTTTACCTCTAAACTTGGATGTCATTTCGATTTTTGGAATCCAATGTTTAGAGAGACGATTTCGATTTCTGAGGAAAAAAGTATTTGTTCATACATGAATCATATAGAAAACATTGCTCAATTTGACACTGGCAGAACACACAAAAGTGTGATGCCAAAAAGAAAAAAAATCTTAAATGTCTTGAATTTGTTATGATCTATTTTGTGTTCTGATTTTTTCATTGTTAAATTATGGTCCCATACTAAAATGGATGCGTTTATTATAATTTGAGCAGCCACAAAAGTAATGTAGGTAGCTTATTGAATTTTGGCACTACGAGTCTGTAATTTTTGTAGGAACCACTAAAAAAGTACTACTAATTATAATAATAATAAATAAATATTCTGGAACATTCTTCACACACGGTTATCTGATCCCAAACTAAGCAGATACTATATACTATATAGAGCTTGTACTATGGAAACCAGATAACTGATATACTACATATACAACTTTTTTTTTAAATACATACTTATATAGATAATTACACCTAGTGAAGCACCAATGCTTTTATGGATTACTTGCCAAGCAATTACGCACATTTATTATATTTATTAGTGTGATACGCCCTCTGGTTTTCCAAAATTTATATCAGGCAGAAAGGCTCACATACTAATATTGAATTTAGGTGGCCTTAAGCTTTGATAGATGGCGTAAGTAGTGTCGTCGCTTTTCGACGCTGCTGCTTCCGTTCAAAATTTGAAAAGCAAGTAAACAGATGATTCACATGGAAAAAAGATGGTCTACGTGACGTACTTTAAAAAAGCTGTAAAATATATAAAAATTCTAATTGGAAGAAAATACAAATTGATTACGTACAATCTATACCTATAATTGTCGTGATTGCCGATGGAATAATCCAGAATATAGAGTCGACGACTTCTACTGTAAATCGCTCTTAAAGGGCTGCGGTGCCTGGAGGATTTAAAGGTACGTGAGTCTTGTATTTCTCTCTGCGATTTTAGGCATATCTGCATTTAGGAGGGCGTATAAATTTAGTTTTATTATATTCCAAATTACCGCGTTATCTTAGTATAACAACACGTATGTGTCTTCGGGTGTCGGCTATTTACACGCTGCATACCCAACACCCTTTAGCCCCAATTAATAGCATATTTTGTTTAATTATTCATCAGTTAGTTTTTCGGTTCCAGGAGGCGCCTCAATCACAAAAATCAGGATCGAGGAGCCACCTTTATATTGATATAACTTTTTATACGTATTAATTTTCTTTCAGTTCCTACTAATTATGTGTGATAGTTTCATTCCAAAACCCGACTTGGCTCCTCAATCCATACGTATCCAGACACATTAAGGATAACACTCGCTCATTGATGACAAAGCTCGTAAAAGTACACAACACACTACATACAACCGATCACGCTATCGTCCTCGAAGGCGAGGACCGCCGCGACGTCCCACTCAGTCTCGTCCCGTTCAAGCGGCCGGAGCTGCCATTAGTAATCCGACCGCCCCCAATTAGTCGTAACTCGTACAAAGTCCTCCCGCTCCACCGGGAACGCCCTGAGCCGAGGTTCGAACCCCATTCGGGGGTGCCCTCAGGCGTTGTTACCTAAATATTACCCGGCTGAGAGCCCTCTGCGCTCGCTGATTTGTCCGGTAAGGTTGTAGCAGCCATCGAGGCTACCAACTTTAGTCCTTTCAAAAAAAAAATTGCTCATTGACGACCCTGCAAAAGCCTTATCTCCACACCCTTCTAGAAGAACCGCGCGGAGCGCAGTACACTGTCTTGGACCACAAAATCTAAAATGGTGGTTTCATTCGCTGCCTTCCTTTGTTTGTTCTTTGATGGTAAGTGATTAATGATGCCAAATATATCAGCAATACCTAAATATGTATGTAACTAACAATAAGTCTTTTCAGTGAAAGATTGAGTAAAAATGTATACTAAAAACAAAATAATAAATACCTCGTCCAAGATAGTAAATTTGTAGATTTGGGGAAATGTCGGCGTTTGATCAGGTCAACATTCTTTGCTCCTTTGCACATGCGCAGTTTCATTTATGGCACCAATTTGAATGTTCAAATGTAGCCAACTACACAAATAGGGCTTTATTGATCGAGTCCTAGGCCGCCCTCTCACCCATTCCCAGGGCCCTTGCGCTCTGCTGCTTTGCAGACCTGCGCGCACAGGTATTTCGTGGGCGTCGTGTATCCGGGCGGATATTGATATTCATAACTCTATAGGTAGCGCTATAATTATAATATTGTTACTATTTATAAATTTTCAAGGTAAAGTGTTTCTTCTATTCACAATAGTACCTATGTCTTTTTTTTGGCACATGAACCTATAGGGTATGTGCTCTCAAAAACAATTATTAGTTAACGAAGATTTTAGATTAATAAGCTGCTGGAAAGTATAGTGCATAAAAAAGTTTAGAACTTTTGGCAAAGCGTAACTTTGCCGAGAAAAACTATTCAGTCCACTGTGTTCCTAACCTGTTGGTCTTGAGTTTCAACATCCACAGGTTAGGTACCTACATAGATGACTAGATAGTTGGCGTAATATTAATTAAAAGTAAAGAAAACTTGACTAGTCCATTAAGTTGCCTCAACTTAAGCTGTTAGGAAAATAATAAATAACAGATGTGGCTCAAGTCAGGTTGGTTTTATTTGCTCCTCTTCTGTAACGACGTAGTAACTTTTATTTTGCAAAAAGGGTAATAGCTTGAAATCAGTTTAAAAAAATTGAGATATTTAGTATCTATATATATAAAAGAAAGTCGTGTTAGTTACACCATTTATAACTCAAGAACGGCTGAACTGATTTGACTGAAAATTGGTGGGGAGGTAGCTTAGAACCAGGAGAAGGACATAGGATAGATAGGGGTAGGTCAGGGTAGGTCGGGGTAGGTAGGGTAGGTAGGTAGGGGTAGGTAGGTAACGTAGGTAGGGGCAGGTAGGGGCAGGTAGGGGTAGGTAAGGTAGGTAGGTAAGGTAGGTAGGGGTAGGTAGTTAGGTTAGGGGTAGGTAGTTAGGTAGAGGTAGGTAGGTAGATCCCAGTTTTATTTTTGTTCTCAGGGCAGGACAACGCCTGCCGGGTCAGCTAGTTAATTATAAAATACTACCTGTCCCCCGCGGTTTCACCCGTGTTCCCGGGATAAAAAGTAGCCTATATGTTATTCCAGGGTATGATCTATCTATGTAACAAGTTTCATTCAAATCCGTTCTGTAGTATTTGCGTGAAAGAGCAACAAACATACAAACTTTCACGTTTATAATATTAGTAGGATTAAAGGTAACGTAAAATATTATATAATATTATATATATAACATAAATACCTAATAGAAATGAAGATTATATCGTGATTCTTAGAATCAGGCTAGTTAAAGTAAATAAATCTATCAGTAATCTTGTTTTATGATGAAATCTAACTTGAACAAGAATTATTATAATAAATACGAAGAAAAAAGAATCCTAGTAATATTATAAACGTGAAATGTTGTATTTATGTTTGTTGCTCTTTTACGCAAAAACTACTGAACGGATTTGGATGAAACTTGGCACATAGATAGATCATACCCTGGAATAACATATAGGCTACTTTTTATCCCGAGAACGTGGGGGACAGCTAGTATTATATAAAGCCAAATATGAAATGGCTCAAGTTTTAAGTACCTTATCAAAGGCCACCTTACCTTAAAAATCAGTTTCAATTAGAATAGCCCTTCTTGAGGCGTGGCCCTATTTACCTGTTTACCAATGTTTTCAGATCAATACACGAGCTAAAAAATAGAAGCCCGGATATTTTAAATTTGAGCCCTAGATGACCTGCGCAGAACGAATCTCTCCCATTTATCACAGCTTCCCTTTTGTTGATTGATACGTCATTGCAACAAGTGCATTTGCGCGGAACAGTCGACTTTAAATATTTATTTACATTGTTACACGCATTCAAGTGTTACAAATTAAAGTATTATTGAAGTGGTTTTATTCGAAATTATTATGATATTGGTGAGCATTTAAAAAACTTAAAATAGTGATTTATAGGATTCTACACAAATTATGCTTAATCTCTTTGTGTATTATTGCAAGGGACGCTTCAGTCTTGCTATTACTTTTTTATAAAGTATTTATGTATGATACCTTCCTGTAATTTCTAAAGAACGTGACGTTTTTTCGTAAAAATAATGGTATTTATTTTAGTTTATATGTAAGTGTTTAAGACTAAGTACTAAGTGAAGTTCCCAAGCCTGAAACATCTTATACTAAAATCACTAAGTAACATGAATAACAATTTCTGAAATACTATTTTTTTAAGTTGTTTGAGTGCTAGGTAACAATATTCATTAATTTTATCCATATATATCAATTCGACTTCCGGAAATAGGACTTGAGACTCGAAGGTTTCTGTAGCAATTATTAACGCGGCAATTGTTAAGGTCGATGTTCACCAACAAGAAAATTACATTCCTAAATTACAAATACATTAAAATTATTAAAAGTACAAAAAAGATTCTATAAATAAATAAATATTTTGGGACATTCTTCACACACGGTTATCTGATCCCAAACTAAGCAGAGCTTGTACTATGTTTCATCTTTTTGCCTTACTCTTGATGCAACAAGTATGTTTGAGTATCATCCAAAGAGGAAAAACTGCCAGCTTGTTGGGAAAGGTTTTTTATCATCTCGAATATTGATAATGCCCGGGCTACATCCCAGTTCCAATACAAAGGTCAGCCGGGAAACGCTAGGGAGTTGAAAGGGGCGGGAGATAGTGCTCCCTGTGGCCTTAAAAATATATATAAATACCTATATCGTTTTACATCAAAATTAAAGAAAAGGTTGGATGAGTTCTCTACCGCCTCACGGTTTCTACCATGTTCCAAAAGGATTTTTGGTGTTAGGAAATAAAAGTATCCTTTAGGTATATTTTTCTAGGGTATAAACTATAAATGTGCTAAGTTTCGTGCTTGAATCGTGATTGAGTCACAGATGTCCAAAAATCTAGCTTTGAGAACAGACAAACGGTAGATTTATGGACCCGCCACGGTATAGCGTGACAGTCATCCTTAAGACAGTATTACGGCACTATGCCTATATTTGGCTATTAAGTATAAAATAACTTATCATTATTGAATCATTTCCCCAAAATGAATATATAATTATAACTGCGAGTCTTCAGGGAACCTCGCCGTTGATGTCCAACAGCCACTGTTGGACATCAACACCTCTAGGTTTTTTTTATATATGTAGATTGTATTTTGTATATACAGTGTGTCCGGTCATGAACTAGCTATATTTTAGGTACTTATATTGGAACACATTTTATGGGACTTTTCTTAGGACCAACCCTGAAAACTCGAAAATAATATTCAAAGTTTTTATACAAAACACCTATCTTGTTCGGTCAAAATGTATGCAAAGTTTGAATTTTTATTTCGAGTTATTTGGGTTGGTCCTAATAGTTAGTTCATGACCGGACACATTGTTTATTTCTGTAAATAATTGTAATTATTAAAAAACAAAAGTCTTGTATTTTAAATAGTTTACGGTTATAGTTTTTGTGCAATTAGTTGATTTTTAATAATTTGATTGCTTCAATATAAGAAAGACCATTCGCCAGATTGATCAGGTAAACCCTAAAATTTTAAGTTGGTTGGTTTATAATAAGTTTAATTTTTTTTTTTTAGGATTGCTCGTCTTTACTTGCTAGTTACTTTGGATTTTGGATTTTGAAGTTAATTTTATTCTGCTTCTATTATTTACCAAGTGGTACGTATGTTATGATTAACCAATTATGATAAATTTATTTTGTTTGATTCATTTACAATTATAATATTAAACAGAAGACAAATATTTAGTTAATAAATATGATTTGTCTTCTGTTTAATCTTATAATGGATTTCGGCAAGGTCACGCCTGAGTCAAATAATTATAATATTGTTCATCAAAAATTGAGCGAGCAATTGAAATAAGTTTTTATATCTCGTGTATTTGATTTTAATTAAATAACTATTCTTTAAAATATATTAACTGATACCAAGAGTAGCGATGCATTTTTGAAGATTTTACCTCAGTCATACTATAAGTTGAAAAAGGTGTTATATAATAAAATTTACATTATTTTTATTTCAGAGAAAGATACTCACAAATTTGATAAAACTGGATCTGGCCGGAACTTCAGTGCATTCAATGTATAATTTCAGCGACATAGCTTTACTATAAAATTGATCAAAGTTTTATGAAAAAAATTGTTACGGAATAGCTTTGTAACGTAAGAAGGGCTCGAAATTACGCATTTCAGTCGAACTCCTGCGATACGAAAACGCTCATATTAAATTCGTCATCTGACTGGGAAGAAATTATATTTCTACCAAACACCGACGAAGAAAGCAACATTAATTTACAATTATATTAAATTAAAATTCAGTAAATCTGTCAGATATCTGTATAATTAAATTAGTACGAATATTTGTTTCACCATTTCTATGGTGACAATAATACTGTAAAATAAATAATATAGTAAATTTCTATTAGAATTGTTGCAATGCCTCAACCAAAAACAATACGTGAAATATCTAGCCTCGTATTCTGGTGTAATATTGTGCTTCTACTATTAGCATTTATTGGATATTGTTTTAATGTTTTTGCTGCGATATGGTGGATGGTCCATTTTCGAGCATAATTTGATATTATTTCTAAGATTTAAAATTCATTTGAAGAAAAACTGAACAATTAATTAAAACTTGAGATCTGGAATTTGGGGTAATAATGTTATGTTATAAATTATATGCATATAAAGTATTTACTCGGTATGATATACCTAATGCTATATTTAAAAAAAGCCTAAAATATTGATGTAGAAGTGTTGTTGTATTCAGTGCTGTGAATCGTTGCACAGTATGATTCGCTGCCGTGTTGTGATTAGGTGTAAAGTTGTGATTATGTGTAATGTTGTGATTCCAAATCACAACAATATCCCGAATCACAACATCACACCAAATGTTGTTATTCGATGTAATACTATAATTAGAGTTGTGAATCGGCGTAGTGTTGTGAATTGTTGTAATTTTGTGAACTTATCTAATGTTGTGATTCGATGTTATGTGATTGGACGTAATGTTGTATTTAGATGTAAGATAGTGATACGGTTCAGTTTCATGACTCAGCGTAATGTTCAAATTATATGTAATATTGTAATTCGTTGCAAAGTTATTATTCGGGGCAATGTTGTGTAAATATGTTTTGTATATTATTTTTATTTTTTTTTGTTCTTTTCAGTATAATCAGTAAAGAACCCCATTCCTTTAATGCCATGTTGTTTTGTAATAAAAATTATCTAATATAAAATGCATAAATTGAAATAATAAGAACAAATTTATTATATCTAAATCAAGAAAAAAACAAATCTACTAACTATAGCTGCATTCGCTCGATCAAATTCTGTTGTTGGAAGGTTTTAAGAGATTATACTATAACAACTATGTATTTATGCAAAAGAAGAAGAACTATGTATATTGTTACGACATGGTATGGATCACAGTCCCACCTTCCAGAAAAAATCCACAGTGGTGCGGCTGACTGAATACCTCAAACATCTCAAAATATTGACATAAATCGACTGATTGATGCTTCTCGAGACCATTGGCCTGGCGAATATCGTAAATAAAGGGTTATACCATGCATTAAAAATCTATATTTTACGAGTTTTTATAGGTATAGTTTAACTGTTATTTTAAATTTGTTTTTTTTTAGTATTCTATCTAGGTCTAACTAACTCCTCACACAGTTGCGTGGTTGCTGGGAAAGATCTTATTATTATGTCGGGTACATAATGTTATTTTTGTTATATTTCTTCCGGTCGAACATTTTTAACGTTATTTTTAATAACCACGTTCGGATTAGTTTGTTAATTTTAAAAATAAATAAGTCTATTATCTCTTAACTTGATGTAATAATTACAAATGTGTAGTAACTAAGCTAGGCTTAAACTTCTACTTTAACTGTCTAATGTCTGCTAGATTTCAGTACACAAAAGAGTTTGTTCTGTATTATATTTATTTATTATTTTTCTTTTCTAAAAATTATCTATGATCTTCTTTTAAACAAAATTCTAACTTTTGTATTAATTTTTAATACACATTTTAATATTCTTTTGTATTTTTTTTCATGGAGTCGCGTCGCGGCTTTTTCGACACTAATGATGACGTCAATGTAATTATAAGTTTATTAAGAATAAGGATTTAAATTATAATGTTAAAATAAGCATTTGACTGTTCTCTTTGACTTCTAAGACAGCATTCTCACAGACAATGAATGCGAGAGGTGCGATTTTCGCGGCATCATTCTTCGGATTTGATGACGAGTTTGATTTAGTATGTAGGCACTACTGCCTGTAGTCACATCCGGCAAGCAGGTTGGTTTTCACAAGACCAGCTACTGATCGTAACTGAGTAGTCAGTAGTCAGACAGTAACTGAGCTTGTGAAAACCAACCTGAACTGACCGATAGGATTTGTCTCCATGTTGTTGGGGAGAGGGAAACGAGATACCATGTACCCTCTTCAAAGAACTCTTAAGATAGTTGTTATTGAATATGGCTAACGTCTAGATAAACATTAAGAAATTGTATTAGAACATGTGCAGGGATGATGTGGAACACAGACACATTTATGTGTCTACTTCGTTTTAGTATCAATATCAATTTAAGATGGTTGTTGTTATGTTACGTAACTATTTTAATATTATATCTGTATGTTAGGTTAAAATTATCAGTGTTCAATTTTAAAGAAATGTTTGTCATGAATAATATCAATGATACGTACTTTACTATTCTAAGTGTGATTTTCAATGGTTTTATGTATTAAAGTGTTTAAAAATAATAACTGCTATTCAATATTTTCCCCTCAGCATACTTCTTATACAGGGTGATTTTTTTAAGTGGGCGTAGTAGATCAAATCCTAAAGTATAGGCAATAGTGAAAAATGCTGAAATAAAAACTAACTGATTACCTACTTGGATTTTCAAAAATATTATTTGCCTTCCCGGGAATCAAAATCATTGATTTTGAAAATAAAACAGCCTGTATTATTGCTCCATCTTTTAGTATCGCTTATAATGATCAATTCTGCAAAGTAATGTTATATGGCAAAATAAAGGAAAGGTCAAATAAATAATGTTAACTATTTTTTACTTTAAAAAAGTAGGTAACATACTCGTACACATTTTTTTCAAAATTATTATTTAAAATATATTACTTTATGATGAAGAACCCACTAAATCTTGAGGTGTCGAGTCTACTTTATGTATTGAAAAAAATGGCCATCATTCTACTAAATGCGAAAGCACATAGATAGATCTTACCCTGGAATAACATATAGGCTAATTTTTATCCCGGAAAAATATAAAATACCACGGGAACGCGGGTGAAACCGCAAGGCGGAAGCTAGTTTCAATATATAGCAATCTCAATCCAGGTGATGATTTAGCTAAAGCAAATCTTCTATGCATAATTACCTTACCATTATGCTTAGAAGATAACCGGTTTTATGCAGCTACCGGAATATGAGTACCTACTTTTTATTAAAGTATACTATTATCTTCTCTGTGATAAAAGGAATTAGTTCTTTTTTCCTAAATAAAATATTACGTCTATTTCACTAAATATCATAGTTACTTGGTCAAACTCCTTTACGACAAATTTTGTTCATAACATTTTTTTCATGCGATTTTTTGAGATAGAAGACGGAGAGCACACAGTGCTCAGCCATACATACTGTACTGCAAAGTCAATAATACCTGCAAAATTAATTCCTGGAGCCAATGACAAATGGAGAGCCGACCTCCCATTGCCACTACCCCCCTCTCAGCGACGAGGATGACCCCCTTCCTCCCGCGACCCCTGACGAGGTCAAATCGATCATCAGGAACTTACACCCGCGGAAGGCCCCGGGCTCAAACAAAATCACTAACAAAGTGATCAAACTCTTCCCCGCCCACCTCTTAATACTGCTAACATCCATATTTAACGCTGCCCTCTCTTGTAATATTTTTCAACATCAGTGGAAAGAGTAATTGCAATCCATAAGCTTGGCAAACCCAGGTCCGAGCCCTCCAGTTAACGCCCCATAAGTCTATTAAATGTCTTGGGCAAGATGTACGAGAGACTGATCTATAAGTATCCGCCTCAAAACATATGCCAACGCCAATAATCTCATCCCTGATGAACAATTTGGCTTCCGAGCCAAACATTCTTCATTACATCATTCCCAGTACCAAGAGCGTAACATGACAGGCGTCTTATTATTCGATGTCGCGAAGGCATTTGACAAAGTGTGGCACAATGGTTGAATCCACATAGACTCGTGCTTATCTTACGAGATCATTTGTCAAATCGCCACTTTCGATATCGCATTCTAGGCGCACTCTCCTCCCCTCACCCCATCGGTGCCGGTGTCCCTCAGGGCTCGGTACTGTCTTCTTTGCTATTCTAACTCTACACGAGTGATATGCCAAAGACCGAAAAAGTGCAGTTAGCCCTTTTTGCGGACGACACCGCGGTCTACTGCTCTTGTAAGTCCCCCTCAGTCATTGTTAAGAACCTCCAAACCGCGGCTAACGCCTTAGGCGCCTGGTTTCGAATCGAAATCAACCCAATCACCAATCCCCTGGGAAAGGCAAGCCAAAAATCTCGGAGTAATTCTCGATGATTGTTTGACCTTTGAAGCCCATATTAAAGCGGTCCGCGCGCGCGCCGCCTTTGTGTTAGGGCGCCTCCACTTTTTATTGAATCATAAGTCTAAACTTGCCCTCAAAAGCAAGGTTAGACTATATACCACGTGTATCCGCGCCATTATGACCTATGCTAGTACTGTGTTCGCACATGCAGCTCTTGCACGGATCCATAGCCTTCAGGTGATTCAAAACCGTTTCATGCGCAAAGCCACGGGCGCCCCGTGGTACATGTGTAATGAAAATCTCCACATTGATTTAGGTCTCCCTGCGTTAAAACAATTTATAAAATGCGCCTCACGCAGATTTTTCAATACCGCCGTTAATCACCGCAACCCTCTTATAGTGAAAGCCGCAACCTACACGCCGTCCCGTATACTCCGTTTTCTTAGACCAAGGCAAGCCCTCAGCGAGCCGGATGACCCCATAACATTAGTCATAACTCGTACTAAGACCTCCCCTTCCCCCAGTAACGCCCTGAGCCGAGACTCGTACCCCACTCGGGGGTGCCCTCAGGCGTGGTTACCTAAATGTTACCCGGCTGAGAGCCCTCTGCGCTCGCCGATTGTTCCGGTAAGGTTGGAGAAGCCATCAGAGGTTGAGGGAGAACTTTAGTCCTTTCAAAAAAAAAAGAAACCTTACCGGACAAATCGGCGAGCGTAAAAGGCTTTCAACAGGGGATTGACCTTGAATTACTCTATCTCAAAAATGATTGAGCACATCAAAAAATGATTCCAACAAAATTTCTTCTACATTTTATGCTCTACAATTTTTATAAAGATCAGCATCGTGGGAACTACAGAAACTTGACCTTGAATAACTTATGACGATAAACCAAATCAGGACTCTATTATAATAAAATATTGTGGTACCGTAGGAATCTTTTTCATTGACAAAATATATTATTAATAAAATAAAATAATTCAATGTTGTATGTACCTACCCAAAAGCCGAATCACGGACTAATAATTAAGTTTCATAGTGATCCATCAAGTAAGGCAGACTGGACAGGCATTTAATTGCCTTTTAGGTATTTTGTTTTATATAAAGGGTGATTTATGTTAGGGTATATAGTCCAAAAGGGCATTAAAATATATCTTAAATAGGTCAAAAAATATATTTAGGGTACGAGAAAGCTTCTACTGTATTCAGTTTAATATACCCAACAACAATCACCTATTACATTTACTATAGAAATCACTTTACATAACCTTCAAATCATATCCTATCAGATTTTCGTTATCGATTTCCTTAAGCCTTAGAGGTCACAGAGTTCACAAAATCAATATAGATTATAAGAAAAACATCCCTGGCTATTTATAATTTTAATACTTACAGTATTTACGTACATGTACCCCATTATCCCATAATGGGGTGGCGATGCCACCCTACCGCGCCCTTTCCGGATTTTAGCTCTGCCGCTATCGCACCACCCCGAAAATACATGCCAATATTATTGTTATGGAAAAAAACAACGTCACCAATGCTAGAAGGTGGTGGAAAATTTTGTAAATTTGACCTTCATAAGTGGGCACCTGGGGTCTAAATTGAATAAATGGCTTTGACTTTGACTTAAGAAGTTCTAGAACTACAGAACTTAGCACCTATTTAGATCTCAAGTCATTGTCAGTGAAGTCGAAAACCATAGCTACACACGGCCACAGATCAAGCTACACATTTTTGTTACAAAATAGCGCCTATTACAACCGCATAAGGTGCCGCAGTGTCTAGCTTGATCTGTGGCCGTGTGTACCATTTTTTATAATAATATCGAACTCGGCTCCCAATTATATAATACATTTATGTTTTTGGTGAGACACATTCTGTACAATCTTCTGCTGTACATTTAATTTTAAGTCTAGTGTCTATTGACTAGAAATATTTTTAAACTGATAGGAATATAAAATAGAAACCACTACATCATAATTTATGTATTTATTTAATTTAACTTAAAATTATCACAATCATATATTTTTTTTTGTTTTTCAATTTTTTTTTTAATTAAAGTACTCGTAGGTACCTACATAAAATATTGACATCAATTATTTAATTGATAAATGCAAGACATACTTACAGTACTTATGCACATTTTCACCAACCAGTTAATAATAAACATAACTTTAGGTATTTTAATATTGTCTTTTTAGGCTTTACAAATGTGTCAGATTGCAAGCAAAAATTTTTTTTTTATTTCTTTCATCATTTTCCAAAATATTTTAAACATTCAGTTGTTTACGAGGTAACATTTTAATATAAGCTCTATTTTGGTTGGCTTCAGTTGTTTACAAGCTAAAATATGAGCACGATTTTAGTTGGCAAAAATGTCAATTACTCTACAATGCTTAAAATTACAAATACTTGTCTAGTCTAAAAGAGAACAATGTGAGTGTGGCAAGTAAATACTACAGACACGTTTAGTAATACATAATTAGTGGATAATGGTGTTGGCAACACATTATTGGAATACTTTCTTTATTTATTTTATTCGGAAAAGGTGGTAGTCAATTGTAACTTTCGACGTTCGTAGATGACTTATCAGGGTCTAAATTGAATCCATGATTTTTGAATTTCAGTTTATCTAAGATTATATTTATTTGTGTACTTAATTATTTTCTAATCCCAAATATAGAAAATAAAATACTTTTCAATTATATTTGCTTTTAAATGGCTGGTTTGATAGTACGTATATCTAGCTATTTGCACTTGTTTAGGCGCTTTAGTGGTCGTATATCTAAATAGATATTAATCCACTTACAAATGTAATATAATTAAAAAAATATGGATTTAGTCTGAAATAAATTAGGTAATGAATATTATTATCATTTTAGTTTTTATATCTATCTTTCTGTATGTCACAAAACTCACAAATAACTAAAATAAATTAAATTTCCTACTACTCCTCTCTTTGGTACGCATATACTTAGTTATAACTTAAATTAAGTTATGAATAATATTTTTAGGCTTCCGGTCATGAAACTGATTTTTTTCCATTTAGCTCCCCAAAAGGGGTGTTATTGAATCATTTAGGAACTAGGAACACAACAAAACTTGTATAAAATGGCCATTTCGTAGTGCTACAACTGTAATTCTGTATATTGTCGTTTCCTTCATCAGTCTCTATTTTTGCCGAAATATTAGGTATATCATTAGGTATAAAAGTTATGAAAATGATGAACTTTTTATGTTACTTCTAATAAAGAGTTGTAGATACCTATTTTACGGCCCTAGTTGTGTTTCGAAATAGTCGATTCACATAATATATTTCATTGTAATAATTTCTTTACCATTTGAATTTTGGTGCCTATCTAAATTTTCAAAATTGTATGTACCTAACTAAAAAATATAGAATGTTATTTGAGAAATACAACCTTGTTTTTTCACAATAAATAATACTAAAATATAATTAAACTGATCAGTAGATTTAAAAAAAATGTGAAACATACATGCGACCATCAGAATTACGTGACTTAAATACATTTAAATTTACTTTCTTCGAAAACTATTTTGTATTTTTTATAAAATACTAAATATACACGAATTTTGTATTTAAAAAAATACAAAATACTTTTTGACACTTTTGAACGTAAAACAAATCGTACTATGAGCATCCATTTTTTTTAAATAAATCCTATGTAGACGCGATTAAGTCTCGTTTTGTTATCACCAAACTTTTATTGATATCGACAAAAAATATTTTGGATCTATTGTTTCCATTGAAATGTATTTTATTTGAATAAAAGTATTTTGAAAATACGTATTTTGCAGTATGTATCTAAAATACTTTTTTATAAAATTATTTTGTATTTGCATTTGAAATAGAAAAAAATTAAGAGATTACATTTTATTATTTGGATTTTGTATTTACTTAAATAACATTTGTAACGTGGCAACCCTGTCTATCCCTTTCACAAGTGCCATCAAACTCACAGCAAGCCTGCGCCCTGCTCATAGAATGACTATGTTTAACTTTACAAGAGCAGATAGCAGACGTCGAAAGGACAAGAGTATAATGATTTTCTAATAAATATATTTATCTAAAGTACGACGCTGTTTACCCAATAAACCGTTATAATATTAATTTAAACTAACAACAATAAAATTAATTGAAGGAAAATTTTCAGAAAATCCACCGAAAATGTCCAAAATTTGAATTGTGTTTTTGTATGAAAATCTAAAAAAAAACACCCTGGTAACGCCGAGCAAAAACCTATTGTTATTATTATATTTTACTTACAGGATTACAATATGATAAAAACTACGTATATATGAGCCATAGACAAAGGCCCCGCCCACTCCCGAGTCTTTTTGGGCCCCGATGTGAATTGCCATTTACTGAGAAATAGTCGTGCGTGACAAATAAAGATCGCTTCTAAATTTTATCATAAAATAAGTACCTAATCGGACAAAAATTATTTTATCCCTTTCTTAGGTTTTTTGTTAGAAAGAGATATAGTAAGATAAAATTAGTTTAGTTTGTAGTTAAATTTAGTAGGTAGGTACACAGATAGTTTATGCCTTGGAGAAATACATACATAGACTTTTTATCTCGGGATATATAAATATTGTCTTTATCATATTACCTTTAAAGCTGTAGGTATTCAATATTTTGTAGTTTATAATTCTATGTAGGTATATATCCAATTTATTCCTTGAATATAGCCCAAATAATTAGGATTCCAAAAAGCAGTAGCACTGCAATCGTTATGATGTCCATCGCCATATTTTTTACCTGAAATGGTAATCATTTAAGTTAAAATACAAAAATAAACAACCTAGGCGTATTTCTATAAATATTTTTTTGAAATAATTTGCCACTGGTGCATAACATGGAGTGAATGCTGATATGACGAAGGGATGAATGGCAGAAGAGTACATATTGCGCCGACCCGAAATGATTGGGCAAAGGCAGGGAGGATAATGATGAATTTTCCACTCAAAAATAAGAATTAGTAAGCTATACTTAATTCCTTTTCGGCTTTCCTTCAAAATCACACTGTATTTTAATAAAATGTGCAAACGGTTTTGTAACTCACCCATGCCTTCATGAGGCATTTCAGCAATTGCCAGGTTGTTTGATTCATATAATTATTAGTTGGATCGACCAAAAAATCCCTGAAAATTAAAAAAAAACATTTATTGCTTCCGCTCCGTTTCCATTGTTTACGGATCGAATCACCTTTAATTACTATGATAAAATATAAAAAGGGTTATTATCATGTTTTTGATTTTTTAACCCCCGATGCAAAAACGACAGGGCAGGGTGTTATAATATTATAAGGTATATATGTTATAAGGTTGACGTGTCTGTGTGTCTGTGACCTCATAGCTCCTGAACGAATGGACCAATTTCGATTTCGATTTTTTTGTTTAAAGGTGACTTAATCTAGAGTGTTTTTAGATATATTTAAAAAAAATCCGCTCAGCCGTTCGAAAATTATCACCAATTTTCTAGTGATTTTCAGGGGTTATTTCTGATTGTAAGTGAAAGTTTATGTTGTTTGTATTTAGATACAAACTTGTTCCCCGCGACTGATAAATAGAGACTTTTGCATTTATAATATTAGTAGAAATGCATTATACGATTCTTACATAGGTGACAGTGTTTGCATAAAATCACGCCGCCGCTGTCTGAAAACGGCAGCCCGAATATGATCGTCCGAAAACCCATAAATACGTAGTGGCTCCGAAAAGTTCCGAGCATATATTTCTTCCACACTTTCTCTCTGGAATCAAAACATTTTAAATAGCTACAAATTTTTCAAAGTATTGACTAAATTCTCAAATCTGGAAAGGTAATATTACTGAAACACACTAAGTAAATCTTAAATTCTATTTCATCAGAAAAACTTAAAATTTCTCGGTTGGTCTATTTTGTGTTCATTATGGTACAATGTTTAACCTGGAGATTTTTTCATTAAATAATATTTACAAGAAAACCATTATTGAACTAAAATTAAAAAAAGTAAATACTTAAAATTCTGGGTCCGTAGTGGCCACAACGCCTGGAGGCCAATTCTCACGCTGTAGAGATATCTCTAATTCGAGATATGTCAAAACAAGATGGCGAATCTCTAATAAAATCAATTTTTCGTATTCTCGGGATGTCACGCAAGAGAAATGTCGAATCCCTTTCGTTCGAGATGCAACTGATGGTCCGGAGCTGTAGAGATTTCGAAGTCGAATGACAAATTGGATAAAACGTTACTGACTTCAAATTTTATTTGTCATTGTTATCAAGAACGTAAATGTATAAAATATATTTCAATTTTAATAATACAATTTGTAACTATAGAACTCCGATTAGATTAAATTATATTTTTTTTGTGTTAAAATATAATGGTAAATAATTTCCGAAAAAGTGGCCTATATTCTCCATAATAATATTATTATTATAGTCTATCTACGTGCAAAATATTTAGTTTTTATATTTTTATTTTAGAATTTAAATATAAGATGGCGCTATGCCATCTATTGAGAATGTGTCAAACCTTTAGATCGGCGCAACCTAATTTCATTTCACGCGAGTAAACTTTTCTCTTAGTCGCATACTTGTAAAGTTATTTTTTTAAACTTTTGTAGTTTAGGTACACGATTGATGAATTAAGTATTTGAAGTAATATATGTTATTTTTACACTATGTTCATATTTTTAAACTTTATAAATCGGTAGTTACTACGTTTCTCGATTATACGTTACCATAATCGATAAAACGGAACGTGTTATTTTATGTCTACAGCTAAGTCGAAGGAAATAATCTCTATTGTAACTGAGAATGCAGTTTTTTGATTCAGTAGACATTTTGGTGAGATTTTTCATAGACATTCATGATTAGAGATAATCTCTGATTAGAGATGATCTCTACCCGCGCGAGAATTGGGCTCCTGGTCTGGTGACCAGTAGGGCTAGCATGCGCACCGCGAGATAATTATGTCGCGTTGTTTTCTCATCAGTAACCGTCATTTAATTCGATTCTAGCTGTCAAAAGTAGAGATAACTGTTTATGTCTACTTGTCAGTTGTGTTTTGTCTACGATTTATAATATGCCAAACTAAGACAAAAACAGTTTGACAATAGAATAAGAGATATCTCATGTTCTAATGCCATAATACGAGTAATGAGGAATAACAACAAAAAAATCTATAGTCCGTCAGTTAGATTATCAAAAAATATTGGATACGTATTTTTTATTTTGATCCGAAAACAAAAAATTACGAAGATACAGTGCGTTAAAATTTTCTGTCTGCAAAAAGTGTACTAAAAGGTAGTTGTACAATGACGTCACAAGCCCCAATCCTGCATTTTGATAGGACTTATCTTTGTAATTTCTTATTGATTTGAAAAAATAAAAAATACGTATGCAATATTTTTTGATAATCTAACTGATGGACTAATTCGTTTTTTTTTTGTTGTTATTCCTCATAATCATATTTATTTTTATGAGTTCCCGCGACTTTTTTTGCTATTGTTCGTTCATAGACGATGGATTTCCCGTATTATAATATTATGCTTATCATATATGAAACGCGACAGGCGCTTTTATACGCTTTGGAGACTCAAACTAGTGAAGGCCTACTTATCTATAGATAGTAGTTGGTACCTACCTTCTACTCGGTACTATCGAAAAAATATGAGGTATTATATTTTTTTCTACAAAAAAATAATATTATCGGTAGTATTTTGTCCAATAAAATTCAATACAAGTGCATCTGTGAAGTGAAATGAAATGATTACGTGTATAGTGGCTTTTCAAGTTGTGTCAAGAATTCCGTGAAAAGTTTTAGTAGAACGGTACTAAAACCTAACTTTAAACTGACTGACTATGACTTGAAGATGCTATAACATGACTTGAACGTTACTAGAATTTTGAAACTAGACGATTGACGAGAATTTAATACATGAAGAATACAGAAATAACTACATTGTTCAACTTGACACTGGCAAAATACACTAAGTGTGATGCCAAAAAGAAAAAAATAGAAGATAAACATTTATACTCTGATTTTTAATTCGAGTCACAAAAGGTAAACAAAGTTGAAACCATCGTACATTGTGCTCCTCAGAAGGCTTCTCTTGATTCTTGCTTACGTTTCGTCTTATTTGTGCGTTGTTAAAGTTGTAATTGCAAATGCCTTGCATTACTGAAATGTCATGATTTGACACATTGTTTGTTTACTTTTTGTGACTTGAATTAAAAATCAGAGTATAGTTTGTCTACGACTGTCTACGCTACGACAAACCGAAATATTTGATGAGAAAATTGTCGATCGTGCTGCATGAAATAGTGTCAACGTGGTGTTAGCTTAAGGTATGGAGGAACCAAATGCGGTGCCACCTTGTAGCGACCGAAATACAGCGGTGAATGACGTCACTAGAACGTTGTATATGTTAACCAAATGGCGCGGTTTCCTAAAGAACGGTAATTGGCGGCACCGCTTTTTGACGCTACGGTGTCAATCACGTGTCTGTAGCTGTACTTCGAGTATATGAACACCATTTCATGAGAACAACTGCACGGAATTATATGGAGTTTTGCGGCATGCTCACTAGGCCATTCTTTGAGGGACATTACAGACTGTTTCTGTATTGAATATACTTGTTTATGAAACAAGCAAGACAAGTCATAGGCAAGGCCAATAATATATATTTTTATTGTTAAAAAAGGCGATGATAGCTCAGTGGTAGTGACGTCGGATGCCGCGACGAAGGTCGTAGGTTCGAATCCTACAATGTGCTTGAGCTTTCGGTGAAGGAAAACATCGTGAGGAAACCATAGCACGGTGGTAGGGTACTTTGTAGTACCCGTCTGGCTGGCTACCACCCTCAAGTTGAAAATTTGTCGCCAAGCACCTACCGGTGTGTTCCGGCAATTGCACTTGAGAGCCAGTTTGCCTTCTCGGTATTACAATACCGAGTAACAGGTCAGCAACACATTGGCAATATCTCTGGTATTGCAAAGGCGATAGGCGACGGTAACCACTTTCCATCAGGTGGGCCGTATGCTTGCGTGCTACCTTAGTAGTATAAAAAAAAAAAGATTTACTAATTAATATTATTTTGGTACCTTACTGAAATGAAAGTTTTATCACAAGTAAATGGCAAAGCATGCGATATTTAAGTATCTATAACAGTGCTGCAAACCCCAACTTGCCAAAAATAACTATGTTTGTGGCAGAAATCCAGGAGACAGGAAAAAAAGAAGGAAAATTAAAAAAACTACTTTTTGCTTCCTTTAGAATTACTCTAGTACCTAGTTTCATATTAGTCATATGCAATTAGGACCTAGTTAGTATGGTAATAAGTTCATTAATGCCTTGAATTGCATTGTCTATCGATACTTTAGTTAGTACATATTTTAAACAGAATTTGCTCCAAAAGCCTATGCATATTCTAGGAAATTTTCATGGAATGGAAAAAAAATCAGGAGCATATCAAAAAATCATAGAAGCTCCTGGAATACAAGGAGAGTTGCAGCTCTGACCTACAACAATAATAAGACTCCAACCAGTTGGGAACGCGGAATGTTTTTGATCACAAAAAAACATGTTTAGGTATTATTACGATATAACATGTCTTTATTACGGGAATTGATGCTACTTTGAATACTGAGAAATCTAGTCTCGGCAATATGGTATTTATTGAATAATTCGATACTTACCCGTGGCTGTGTCTCTGGGACGTGATCTTCTGGTTGGTCAGACGAAACCATCGTGATGTCTTTTTCTCCAGTAAAACTTGACACTAACAACAAAACATAACGGTTATATAATACAGGAATACCACACAATACTTTTCTATAATAAATAAAATTTGATGATACGCTTCAAATAGCTAAACGTTAATTTTCTTTGTTAAATCTAAATAACACCTCAACCTTTTTTTTAAATAATCTAAATGCGAAGTTTTATTTCATAGCTAATGCATTATTATATTATAATTAATTCCAAAATTATACGTACTTATGATACACACAAATAAATACTTTATTCACAATTTGTTAACAGACTGGAGGACTGCTTGACGTTCGAGCGCCGACTTAGGTAATTTCTATATCCAGGGCGGAAAGCTGTTGCAATCCCCTTGAAAGTACCATTTTTTGCACATGCGCCGTAAGGTACATTTTGGCGGGGTATAGGAGCATCAACGCCTACTACTATATCGATTGCGTCGAATGAACACTGCATTATATACCTTATACCAATGAATTAAGTTCCAGTTCCATTTAATTTAATTCGTATGCTCTCCAAAGTCTGCACCAAAGTAGACTTTAAAGCTTTGACATAAGATATTTTGTAATCGTTAATCACAATAAGCCTGTTCTATCTGGAGATATATTAATTTAATCTAGGTATATATCTTCTGTATTTTAGTGTTTACAAAAAGATATAAGAAAGGTAAGCTCGTATCCTGGATTATATCTCATACATATAATCCAAGAATATTTTTTCACACGTGATAACCCGTGATCCTAAGTACCTATTAAACTACGTTCATATGTATATGTCATGACCTACAACAGGTCAGAACAGTAAAAACGGCCCGGGCCTTGCAACAACGCGCGCCAAAGGAAGAGGTTTTCCAGACATTTTTATTAGAAGCTGAAGCCATTTGCAACTCAAGACCTTTGACATATGTGGTCTCCTCCTCAGACGCCCTTGAAGCGATCACAACATTCCATTTTTTTTAATTGGAACCTCTTCAAACAATCAATGGTTAGTTACCCATTGGAAACAAGTGCTGAGGCTGGCGGATCACTTTTGGGAAAGATGGCTGCGTGAGTACCTACCGACACTGATTAGAAGACTGTCCAGCACCGAGACCACCCCTATTTTAAAAGGTGATGCATTTGTATCGCCGATCCGGCTTTGCCCAGAGATATTTGGCCCCTTGGTCGTATTTTCAAAACTTGCAAGCTTGACCGGATTGTTCGGGTTGCTGAATTCGCCACCAGGGGTGGTATTCTCAAAAGACCAGCGCGTAAATTAGTATTAATTGAAGCCAACCTAATGGTAGTGCCGAATAGTAGTGCTCTGCACCAGGGGTCAGGATGTTGGCGACTGGCTGGTTTCGCGACGCCAATGTACATAGGTTTAAAAAGTGATGTTTTTATATTTCGAGTATTGTCAAGGAAACCGTGATTGTTAGTTTGGTTAGAGATCAATTTTGATAAATATATACTTTGGAAGACATTAGAGCTGGTTTCCTTAGTTCACGTCGTCAGGTAACAATATAGGAGAAGTGACATTACCTATACGCATATTGTTATGAAAATTAAAAAAAAATATTCAATAGTTCGTAACATATTTATCAAAGACAACAAAATGCTTTGATATCAAAGTATGTGTTCATCAAGACTGTCCGTCCTTCAGTATTTAATATCGTCATGGAATATTAAATATAAAGTGTATTCCGAACCGGTAGTAGAGTCTATTGTAAAACTGTAACTGTTGACGTTCATAAGTGCCTTATTAGGGCCTAAACTGAATAAATGAGTTTTTGATTTAATTTGATTTTGATTTGAATGGAAAACATACGAAAATCAACACCGTAAAATTTACTCTGATTTATCTGATAGAAAACATGAAATTCTAACAAGTTTAGTGCGATAAAAGAGAGTCGCTTAGAGACAAATGATTTGCGCGTCAGCAGTCGAACAAAGACGAAAGACCTGCTTTATTATGCAAGTGAAGTCTGAGCGATACAAGAGACTCATGAATAGCCTATATATATATATTTCCCTTATTCCAGGGTACACATTGGTGTCGATTCTGTTGTTTACGAACTTAGCTAATATTAGACAAGGATTAATTTTTGTATTGAATTTAAGCGCGATCTTTATTGGTCACGACTATTTACCCGTACATTAAGACGGCATGGATTAAACTGACAGCGTTAAAAAAAATCTTTTTTCAATAAGGTTAACATGAAAGAGAGATGACTAATATTAGTTAAGTTCGTAAACAACAGAATCGGCACCAATAAGTAATATTTTTTTTACTTAAAGTTCTAAATTCATTCAATTATAATAAATTCAATTTAGCCTAAATACCTAATGACGCAATGTGAAAACAAAGGAAAATGGAAAAGCGAAAATTGTAGAAAACCGTGAAAAGTAACTCCTTTTCGCAGGCAATTCTCATTAAAGCAAAAAAAAATATTATTCGTATTCGCTATCATGCAATTATTCTGCTGTATAATGAATCCCTTATTCTATAAGTACGATAAACGAGGAGTTTTTAAGCGTAGGCGGCAGAGCAGACCTGTAAATGTAGAGCCCGAGATTTTTAAAGAATTCCTCATTGTTCATCCATACAATGCCGAAGGCCTCTGCTTACGCTTGCCTTTTCATCAACAAAGAAGTTACGCGTGAACAACACAAAAAAAAACAACCGAGTTGCGAACCTGCTCCTTTTTATTTGAAGTTAGTTAACGTATATACTGTTAAACAAAGAGTTCAGCAGAATTAGTTAGGTAGGTTAGGTTACGAATTTTCGTAGGAAAACGAAAATTCAGTGGGGGCAGCAGCGGCACAGACGCAGGCGTTAGAAGTGCAAGCAAAAGCTTAGCGGACACCTCAAAGCAATACAAAGCGGTGTACGACGACTTAACGATCCACAAAAATGAAGCCTTGCTGAGTTTCTTGCCGTAGTCTTGTCAGTTCAAGTGTATTCCGAACCGGTGGTAGAGTAATGATTGTAACTATCGACGTTCATAAGTGCCTTACCAGGGCCTAAACTGAATAAATGAGTTTTGATTTGATTGATTTGATTTGACTTCATCCAGGAGTGCAAGCACAGCGCGCATACGGGTATGAGGACGCGCCCAATAGACCGTGCACGAAAGGTACCTGTATGCGTATAAACTCTTTTCCTTTATAGCATAGACTTTGAAATAAAGAAAAACAACTACTGTCAAAACGACACAAAATCAATGTCCTAATTTTATCAATTCACAAAATAAAATGTAAATCTATTTAAAATAAACACGATATAACTAAATAAAGTCTTTTAAAAAACTATACCCAACAGTACCTAAATCAAGTTACTGAATTTGCTCTATCACTCAAAATAAAAATCTCAAATACAAAGAGTACATAAACAATGCTGAGCAGAATTAGTTAGTTAGTGTTGTAGAAACCTGTTTTAAAATCTTCCATAATTTCCTTTTTTTCTAATATTAGAAAAGAAAGGAATGAGAAACCACCAAAGCTTCTTTTACACAATTTTGTTCAGAATATTTTTTTGTTTTCCCATTGACCTATGAAGGTTTTTCTTTGAAATGCCCTCATCTTTCCTATTAGAACCAACTTATATTCTTCATTTTGTTATTTGAATTTTTAATAAATCATAATTTTCAGCCAACCCACTCGCGATATATTTTTTAATATACCTCATAAATTTGATATAAAATACATTTCAAAAATAAACAACGGCCGTTTATAAATCGGATCCTCTACTAATTAGGGAAAATTCCAACGCGTGCTCCCAGTTTCCATAGTGTCCATAGCAACTGGATATCGATATTACGGGGCTAACCTTGACATTGAGCAAAGGGGAGCCACCCCACAATTAGGGACTCTCCAAATCCTTTGCCGGGTAATATAGGATGGGTAAACAGTCTTAACATCAAAAATGTTTTGAACATTTTTCAACGGCAGTGATTTTTTCTTTTAAGGTCTTTAAACCCTTATAAGTTCAATCCCGAGATTTTTCAGATAAAAAATAGTTACAATGAAAAATGGATATAAAACATGTCTTTTATCAATTATTGTAACTGCTTATTTGCGCAGTAAACTGTAATCAATTTTAGTAAGTATCTTTGTGAATGAAAAAATAATATTTTTGTATTTATTTTCTAGTTACTTTATCAAGCAAGTAATCGATCTAGCAAAGATAAAGTAAAATAGTACATGTATAAAAATACGCCAAGACACAAATTGCAGTAATACAGAAAAAGTATAATTATATAGAGACATATTCGTCTTTGTCCAGCAGTGGACGTCTTTCGGCTGACATGATGATATTCGCACAAGAGTTTTTCGCAACAGCTTAATTCCAAACTAACGTGCATCGCACAAAATACTTTCGAATTATTGTTTTTCGCAATAGCAAACATACAAAAAGAGTAAAACCTCATACAAAGACAATACTATTAAAATGGGACCACCTTGGAGATCCAACGCAAAATAATTATTAAAATCGCTTCATAATTAAAAAAGTTATTCATGAACAACATTAAAAAAACATACAACTAAATTGAAAACCTCCTTAAAAAATACCTACATTAAAAAAACCTCGAGGAACTCGCTGCTGCCTATCAACAGCTGGCAACATTTCTCTTTGTATAGCTAAGCTAATGCGCTGGCAAAAAAGCCCGCCTGTCACCAATCTCAGTGGATAATAATATTATGCAATTTGAACTTACATGTAATTATTTTTAAGTGCTGCTATTACAGAACCGCTCGGCACTACTGTGAGTTATGGACTGTTCTGGACAACTAATAAATAGGTACCCCCTTCTGCGCACAAAAACACAGACACAGGTGTGGGTAGGTAGATGTCTGTCTGGGATTCATCGATTTATTAGTCTAGCCGGTGGATGCTGCGAAAACCATTAGGTTTCCGTTCCACCAACCACTATAGTCGTTATAGGCTATATCAGTAGGTGAACCACTGTCTTGATTTTATCTTAATATTATACAGGTGACATTGTTTATAAACTCAAAGAGCAATTAATTATACATCATAGTCGTAAAACATATAGCAAGAGTAGAATAAATTGAATTGAATGACAATACATTAAAAAATTGAAAAAGAAAAGCACATTATTTTTTTTCTAAATAAACGTAATAAAAAGATTTTTACCGACTTCAAATAAGTAGGTTCTAAACTCGGTTGTATGTTTTTTGAAAGTTTGTTCTCGCATAACTTGTTTGTTTAAGAACCGATTTAAATAATTATTTTTGTGTTGGCTTCATTACAGCGTTAATTATTTTAATTTTATTTTCTTTGAAGGTTGTTGGTGTTTATTTTTATTAAAAATTAATTTCGTTTATAAAAGTTCTTCCTGGCAGTGTGATGTGAACAGTCAGCGATCATGTATCTCTTTTACTGAAACGTGACATTTTTATCCCATAATCTTTTGTTTTTTTAGCTAGAGAATAGTCGCTAGCTAGTCGCTTTCACGTCAGCGGTGGGTCAGATGCCTAAAGCTGTAGCCGACCCCCTCGCCACGCACCACCCTACCGTGCATTTTCCACCCTTCACCTTTGTGATGGGACCGCCAGCAAGCAAATTAACCTACTATTAATTTTGTTGTTTCAAATTACTGCAACTCGCCGGCATGGGATTGACTGTTATATTGTTTCACTTTATTCAGGTATATTAGGTATTCTTCTGGAATAATTTGTTTCTTGCATAAACACATACGGCCCGCCCGATGGTAAGCGGTTACCGTAGCCTATAGGCGCATGTAACACTAGAGGAATCATTCGCAGAAATTTTTCAAACCCTTTTTATAGAATCCTATGCTGTACTCTCTTGGAAAAACCAACTTGGGGAGCTTTTGCCACTACCTGAGAGTTCACGGTAGGAAGCTTCTTTGAAACTACACATTGCGAGATCATTTGGTTTCAGTTTCCGTGGATGGTCTCTCCGTCAATGGCGAAAGGTGCCAATCAAGTCAAACAATTCCTCAGACCAACTTTATCTCAAATTTCACAACATAATTATTAAAATAAATTGGAAATCTTACACTGAATTGTTTTATGTTTGTTGAATTAGGTAGAAAGTTTTACAAAAAGTTGTTTCAGTTCCAGTATCTCATTGTATTTATATTCTTTAACATTATAACTTATTTATCTCATGGATTTATAGAATAAACTGGATCGAGTCGCCCTTTATCAAAAATGTGCAATGAATTTATTCAGCCGTTTACGGGCTGTAGTTGCCTAAATTCTCGTCAAGAACCTATTAACCGGCGGAAGCTCAACCTCATTGGAAAATTATATTCAATGCCAGAGATGTTCACAGCCCAGGTTTTTTATGGGTACGAGGGGTCTTACATATGGAAGATACATATTTTAATCCTCCAGTGAATGTAGTCAACCATTCATCTACTACCACAGCAATACCAGATCAACCTTGGTAGACTATTAGTGATTTAAAATCCGGAACCCGTTTAGTTAGACGCACTTCCCGCGGCGCTCGTACTTCAATAGCACAAGCCCTCTCGTCAGAATTAAAGAACACAATCTCTCAAAACTCTAAAGAAGCCTGGGAACATCTGACTTTTCCTTACATGGTCCTCCATGTATCTCAAGACCCTCTTATTAAGGCATCTTTGACTTCCTGTTTAAAACAAAATTGTAATAATAACAACTTTACCCAAACTATTCAGAGGCCAAATGCACTTCATAAAAAATCTTCTCCACTTTCGATAACAGTGCAAAATAAATTAAATGATGGAGACATAGAAATACAGGGAGCAGCCCAAATACTATAATCTGACGATGTTTTTGCACCAAACACGCCCGACACCCTTGGTGCCATTTTCGAGAAACATCCACTTCCAGCAACCAATCTCCCCTGACCACAACTTGCAGATGTATCGGTGCAAACAAGTCCCAATGACATCTACAGTGTGAGGTTCTTCCAGATTGGATCTGCCAGTGGCCTAGATGGAATCTCTCCCCAGCATCTGAAAGACATGCTATCCACTGGTAGTACAGGTGAATTACTACTGGGGGACCTTACTGTACTTATTAATCTTATATTGGCAGGTAATATTCTCAGATGAGACTGACATTTTGTATAGTGCGAATCTTTGTTTCAAAAAGGCGGAAGGATTAGACCGATTGCAGTTGGCACCACTTATTGCCGTATTGCAGCCAAGATATGTTGTAAAAAGCAGGCAGATGAAAAATATAATTTAACCAATCCAACAAAATTTTTGGCTCACGCGATGGCTGTGTAGCAGCGGTCCAATCTCTCCCGTTCTTGAAAATAATAGTGGGGATGTGTTGCTGAAAGTCTATATTAAGAATCCTTTTGACTCCGTAGACAGAGGTGCTCTCCTGACACTGGTCAAAGAAAAAATACCTGACGCTTTCGGCTTCTGTCTTCGGTAGGAAATCAAGAGGGCGATCCTTTAGGGTCGGCAATTTTTTAATTTAGTAATACATCCTATAATTACTCATTTGGAACCTAAATTTAACTTATGGTATCTTGATGACGGTACTCTAGGAGGTGATGTGGACAAGACTTTAGATCTTTTTTAGAACAACGCAATACCATTGGACTTTTTTTGAATTTCAGATTATGCCATAGACGAATTTAAGAAAATTGCGCCAAACATCAATATTCTAAAAAAGAGTTCACTTCGGTTCTCAAGTTCTACAACTTTTGAGGAGTCTGTTCAATCTTTTATAGATTAGTAAATTCAAAACTTTAGCAATGTTTCGGAACGTCTTTTAAATATCTATACACATTCGGCTTACACGGTCATGAAATACCTACTGCCTATTGGGTAGCGTCGCGCTAATGATCGTTTTCGTCCATGTTTTTTTTCTAAGTCTATGCTATACAGAGTGGAAATTTGAGACGGGTCAGTAAGGGCAGCTACCTTAAGGGTTGAAGCCACGCGAATATGGTCTTAGGAGACCATCCCTTATTTTTTGAGTTATTGCTATCGGCATACAGATTTTGAAAAAAATGTACAGTCAGCGAGAAATCGGCGATTTTTGAAAATAATTTTTATTAGCTTAATCAATCCTGTCACCGACAAGGATCAAAAGGCTCTATGGGACCAAGTTAGGTTAGGTTCACAAATCGAAAAAAACTATTATAACTACCAATATTATATTATATAAACACCCTGTATACTTAAACGAAAATTATTAAAACGACAAACTACAACAAATTTGTTCTAAATAAATAACATATGAACGCGGAAGATATACCGTTCCTAATATGATTCGAAATCAGAAGACTTAAAACCAATAATGTACTTAATGCTAAAGTCATATTTGCGGCAATGCAAAAAAGTGAAGATTATCATCTTTACAGGAATATTGACAAACACACAAACAGGTTACAAACACAGATGATACCAAATTAAAACACCAAATACCTTCGAGGTCTGATACAAAGCGTCTAATCATAATCACAGTTAGACCCCACATCCCTAACCATTGTCAACATGCAACGATTGTTTAGCTTGGAGCACAAACAATCGTAGTACGTTTATTGAAATTTTATCAAAAGCATCGATATATGTTGAATATAAAATTGATAGTACCTGGACGACTGAGCTTTGCTCGCTTTTTTTAAACGACGTTTTCTACAAATGAAACCTAGCTAGATCGATTTATTTTATCGCCCCCGAAACCCCCTCCCTACATACAAAATTTCATGAAAATCGTTGGACCCATTTCAGAGATTCAGATTATATATATATGTCGGCGTCAGCGATAGCCAAGCGATACAAACATCACGTATAGGGTTCAGTGGTATCAGGATCCGATTCAGTGGACGTAGTGCAGACAATGAAACAACGTAATACCATCGCTTCGGAACAGTCCCGTATGAGGAGAAGAAGCGACGCAAGAAACTCCTCATGGGCCCGATAGATTTATTGTAGCAATTTGACAATTAAATAATCACTTTAATTACACGTACAGACTCACATTAAGGTAGACTTCAGTATCAATTGAAACAACAGTTACACCGACGTGTGTACAACTCGAGAGCTCGTGACAAAGTGTTCCATCCGCCCGTAATGATCTTACCCACATTAACTTGTATCATAAAACTATCATTCAGTCATAGGTTATTCATTCACCGCAAGTGTTGCCACCATTTCAACCGATACCTCCACCATGATAATAAATTGAGCCAATCGAGTCGGATAAACAACCCTACTCTCCGACACGGCCATCCTGCGATTCACACGTCCTCGTGTAATAAACTATCAGATGTACCTGAAACCAAAGAAATACAGCACAGTAACTGAACATTTCGCTCGGCCATTCCTGCCTAAACATTCGAACTGTTTTTCTCTACTGATCGTTTCAAATTGATCATCTTACTAACGCTTACTCGTACTAACTACCCTACACTATGATTCTAACTCACTACGGCTTTAAGTCTCCTAGTGTTATAACAAACGTCAAATAATCCATTTTATCACATGAAATCTGAATCAAATAGGCTCCATTCTGTCCAAAGGGCCACCTCGCTCCTTTTGACAATACATCTCACCGTCTAAGTGGCCACCTCGCCTCTTTAGACAATCTACAACCACACCGTCTAAGTGGCCACCTCGCCTCTTTAGACAATCTACAACCATACCGGATTACCAAGTCTTCATGGTTTCTCACAACATTCTGACATCAACCAGACAACATGAAATCGACTCACCAGATATCACTCAGGTCGTCCGCATACACCACGAATCCAAAGCAATGATGAGAATTCCAAGCACCACCAGATAGCCACTCACATGGCACCACCGGCACCAACTGTTGTCATCATTAGGCCGCCACCAGTACCAGCACAGCCGCTCGCACACCGCCACCAGCACAGCAGTGCTAGCACGATCGCCACTGCCAGCATGTCACTGCAAGCATGTTGCCGCCAGCACCAGCACCGCACCGCCGCCGCAGATATTGCCACCATGCTTGATCACATCAGCGCTACTCGTAGTCGGTGTCCGCCATGTTGTTTTACGATCAATCAGTGCGCATACCCAACGCATCAATTCCAGACTTCATTAATTTCCAACATAAGATTGCAATAATGTATGTAGCACCTGAGGTAGGTAGTCAAAATCACGTTTTCGGGGTTCTCAAGCACGTGGTATTTTCAATACACGTCGCAACAATCTGATTATAGTTTTCACGTTTCTTGCTTTCTTTTCCTTTCGTTTTATTTCATTGTCTGTCTTTATCCCACTTCTGATGTCGGCGTCAGCGATAGCCAAGCGATACAAACATCACGTATAGGGTTCAGTGGTATCAGGATCCGATTCAGTGGACGTAGTGCAGACAATGAAACAACGTAATACCATCGCTTCGGAACAGTCCCGTATGAGGAGAAGAAGCGACGCAAGAAACTCCTCATGGGCCCGATAGATTTATTGTAGCAATTTGACAATTAAATAATCACTTTAATTACACGTACAGACTCACATTAAGGTAGACTTCAGTATCAATTGAAACAACAGTTACACCGACGTGTGTACAACTCGAGAGCTCGTGACAAAGTGTTCCATCCGCCCGTAATGATCTTACCCACATTAACTTGTATCATAAAACTATCATTCAGTCATAGGTTATTCATTCACCGCAAGTGTTGCCACCATTTCAACCGATACCTCCACCATGATAATAAATTGAGCCAATCGAGTCGGACAAACAACCCTACTCTCCGACATATATATACAGTCTGTCCGGTCATAAACTTTTAAGAATACTACTTAAAATTTTAAGGGACTTTTCTTAGGACCAACCCGGAAAACTTAAGTATTTTCTTTTTCATACATTTTGACCTTACAAGATTGATTTTTTGTATGAAAAATAAAAATGTTTTTTTTCGAATCTTCATGTTTGGTCCTAAGAAAAGTCTCTAAAATGTGTTCAAATAAAAGTCCTTAAAATATCGCTAGTTTATGACCGAACACACTGTATATACACAAGAATTGCTTGTTTAAAGGTATTAGATTAGATTAGATAGATAGATATAGCGTACAAAACTTTGTTCCAGCTTTTTGCACTCTACAACCCCGAACAATATTAACTATAGGTATTTACTTTATGTACCTACTTTTATAATGAAGAAAATCAGACTACTTTTGGCCATCATTCACACAGGGACTATAGGTGCTAAAGCGACGGTTAGATGGCTATAACAAGGCTATAATGAAAAGTCAACTCTGCATCGCCCTATCGAGGTTTTCTTCTGATTTCGCTAGTTACGTGTTTTTGTATATACATATCTAGTGCAATCAGAATAAAGCTGGAAACTTGTATTAGTTGCTAGCTACCAGATCCCCCTTTATTTTGTAGAAGAACCCTATAGAATATAGTATATGCAATATTATAGATTATGCACAAATATTTTACCATCGCTTTTTGTTCAGTATATGTTTTAAACTTCATGTAGAACTTTTCTTATTTTACTATGTATTTTCTTATAAAATATGGTGATTTGATAACACTAAAATAAAAATTTTAACAATAGAACTGAAGCTTGATTATTCACTCAATAAAATGATGAATTAATTGTTTGACCATATGACTCAATAATGACGTAAAAATAAATATGACATGAGATAATGACATAAGATGAAATATGACAAAATCATTTTCTCTATTTTTAAATTATTATGAAGGCCAGTATGGATGATAAGAATTAAGGTCGCACTCTACAAGCTCGTCGTGCTAAATCGCAAAACACCATGTAGTTTTTATCCAAATCTAAATTTGCAACTTCGAAAAAATTGTGCTCCCTGCGCAGCACTTTTACTTTTTGCCATAAAAGTGATAAACTATGCGTATTTTTACAAACAACGTTGGTTACTTTATTTTGCAACAACTTAGGCCCAAGCACAGCTCTATAAACTTTATAGGGCCAAAGCTATGGCCCTATAACAAACATTTTTGGGATAAATGGACCATATTCCTAGGAATAAAAGTCTCATAAAATGTGTTCAAATATAAGTGCTTAAAATATCGCTAGTTTATGACCGAACACACTGTATATACACAAGATATAGGAACATAAATAGGAATATAAGGACCATATTCCTAGGAATATGGTCCATTTATCCCAAAAATGTTTGTTTCCGTCCGGATCAAGATATTAGCAAAATTGCTTTCGTTATCATACTTGGTTAGGTACCAAACAGAGACTTTGCCTCAAAATTTCCTGATGCTGTGGAGGTAATTCCTGTCATAACCGTGAAACTTAAGGATCTCTTGATTTTTAACTAGAATTAAGTGAGTACCAAGCTGAGATTTTGTCATCAAAATTCGTTCTCATGCCTGGTGCTGCAGGTGTAATGCCAAAACCGCAAAACTCAGTTGTTACTATTGAACTATTTCATCATCATCATCATCATGTCAGCCGAAAGACGTCCACTGCTGGACAAAGTTTAACTAGGTATTTATTAAACTGGAATAGGATAAATTTAATAAACATTTCACAAGCGTTGGGTTCTGTATAGCTCCAAGGTCCCATACTATTTTTTAATGTTGATTATTTTGGCCACCTTCATCATCATTTATCTTAAAATACCATCCTACTAATATTCTAAATGCGAAAGTTTGTGAGAATGGATGTATGGATGTTTGTTACTCTTTCACGTAAAATTTACTCAACGGATTTGGATAAAACATGGCACATAACTAGATCATACCCTGGAATAACATATAAGCTACTTTTTATCCCGGAAAAATATATGATCCCTCGTGGCCGCGGGTGAAACCGCGGGGCGGAAGCTAGCCATCCATAAATAAATCGGACAAATGCGAGTTAAACTCACGTGGGGAGGGTTCCGTACATGTTTAACTAAGTTCCATAAATATTTTTAAACCTGACCCAAATTTGTTGATGGTAACTATAAAAAGTTTTTTTTTTTTTGGAAATCATCTTTTCTAAAAATGAAACCTAGCTACATCGATTTATCGCCCTCGAAACCCCCTGCATACCAAATTTCATGAAAATCGTTAGAGCCGTTTCCGAGATTCAGATTATATATTATATAGGTATATATCCATGAATTGCAGGTTTAAAGGTATTAGATAGACTTCTCATAGGTTTTCCTGTAATCTTTAGGTAAAGAACTATTATCTGATTTTTTTTCAAAATGTTTGGCCCAGTAGTTTCGGAAATAAGGGGGGGTGAATGGTCAATTTTCGCCAATTTTTCGCCTATTTTCTTAAATAACTTCAAAACTATTTATATTAAAATTAAAAAAAAACTATTTATATTAAAATTCTAAAAAAAATATATTTGACATCCTAATAAAATGCCCTTTCATTTGATTTTGATTCATGTTACACAATATTGTCTGCAAAACTTTTTTTTTTAATTTTCTAATTTACCCCCCAAAATTAGCCCCCATGTTTGAAATTCATTTATTTACGTAACACGTCCATGTTTGGGTCATCGACTTACATATGTGTACCAACTTTCAACTCAATCCAGTCCAATATTTTCGGACAGACAGACAGACAGACGCACGAGTGATCCTATAAGGGTTTCGTTTTTTTTTTTTTTTTCGGAACCTTAAAAATACCAAAATCGATCATAACACCAATGAAACACCGATAATGTAAAGTACACTTATCTTTAATACGTAAAAAAATACATCTAGAAGGTTTACATTCATAATATGAATTCACAATAATGTAATTTGACACAGTATAATATAATCTCAGAATTATTATAATAAGTAGACAAGAGACTTGCTCGACTAACTCGTACCTTATAACAATTCATATTCTATTGAGTAAATCAATATTTTTAAACATAATTTAAAAAAAATTGATGTTTAATTTATACAGAAGAAGTATACGCTGCCTTCTGGGAACCTTGCCTTTGGCAGGAGTGGCCGCCTCGAGATTTTTTTTATATGTAGTTTGTATATTTGTTGTAAATATTGTTTATTATGGAATGAATATAACATGGAAGAAGTAACTTAGTTACAAAAATATTTATTGGTAGGTAGGTACATATATGATTTGTTAACACGTATTTAAACGATAGCCTAACCTTGTTATAAGAATACGAGTAAATTTCCATCTTAATTATGTATGAAGCATAAGTTAAAATATTTTAAAAGCTTATATTGGTACCCACATAGAACAGATCATCAAGCGAATACATAAACATCGAATAAACATATGAAAAATGTACCTAAATACGTCAAAGCTTTATCTAACAGGATATGATAAATTGTAGAATACACAATAGGATAAGGGCGTCTAAAAAGGAAGGATTACGCAATATTGCTAAAAGGAATTCATTTCCTGAATTCACAGCAGATCTCATGCAATTCATCTATTTTTTGGTAAAATAGTCTCCCTTTCTGCGCAATTCAATTCATAAACAGATTCTGTTATGAATTAATGTTACTAGACTACAAAAATTAAAACCGTAACTTTACCGGTTATTCTTTCTATTTAGTTTTGGTTAAATTAAGACTGAATAACTATGTTTTTTTTGTATTATAATTAAAAACCAATCGAATGTTGCTTCATAGCATCTATTTGATTGGATTTGGGTACCCAAACTGACATTTTAATTGATTATAAAAATATTTTCTTCTTCGACTGGTATCAATCAATGACAATATATTTTATCTTGTCTGTGGTCGGTCGGTCAAACTTTATATTGGATGTTTTGATAGAGTACAAAATAAATATTTAAAAATTATAGTTTATCATTAAAATAATAGTCTTTCAATAATTTAAGGAAAATATGAAAATTATTATACCTATAGTACTGTAATTATTTACGTAAAAATGTAAAAGGAAGACAATATCAGTATTGGACGAATAACACGGAAGAATCTTTTAGAACGTCAAGATTTTTGAAATGAAAAGGCGAGGAATCTCGCAAACCTAACCTAAAGTAAGTTTATCTCCTACTTATAGTATTTCATACTTTTGATAAGTCGTTACGAGGATATTCCAATAAACATTCAAGTTATTATTTCTTAAATCGTCAGTCAAGCTTGATACTAGGTAGGTACTTACCAGTTATTCAAAAATGGGTTTACCATTAGTAATTCGATATTATGATCTAAATACTGAGGTACCCATTAGAATAGAACCATTTTATTTGTTAAACATAAGTATAATAATTTCATTAATGTTATACTATTATTGCACAAAGCAAAGACCTTTTTATAAACTTCCTCTTGTTATTAGGTTAAAGATGATATTACTGATAATGTGAATATTCCATCAATTAATTTAACTAACTATAATTTTACTAACTTTCAGGTTACCCGAAGAAGGTGATTAATGGTCCATAGAATTATCAAGAAAGTAAAATGTTATGATTAATATGACAGTTACATATTGATGCAGTCATGCTGTAATTAGTGTCACAGTTTAATATACCCACATATCATTATTATATGCAGTTTCTGGGAGCTGTATTTGCATACTGGCTGATTCTTGCCTTAGTATTAATAATTACACTAAACTACAGAAAGATGAAACAATGATACTGTAATAAATGTTTATGCTGTTTATTTACATTCTTTTATTTATCCTAACTAAATAAGTGACCAATGATAATTCTTATATCATGAGGATGTCTCTCTGATCTCATCTATCCTTGACTCTCACATATGGATACCTTTAGCCTATCATGACATCATGCAGTTCCGCTAATTTAATCAAAGACATCACAGATATGCTCATAATAATGTATTTTTTTGCACAAACTATCAACCAAAGGGGATATAAGGTTTTAATATTATGAAGGTACTATAATTTAGATTGAAACTTAGAATAAAGATAGATGACATATAGGCTACTTTTTATCCTGGGAAAGCAAGTGAAACTGCGGGACAGGTAGTAGGAATTATTGCTCAGACCATCTGAAGCTCATCCTATTTACGCTGTAGGTAGTCTGTTCCCCTTGGCAATAATTAGTTTATACTGAAAAGATATGCATCCAATGTATTTATAGGTACCTACCTACTAATGTTATAAGTAAGGCGTTGATATGTTAGAACACACTGATTCAGTCTGATTTAAAAATCTATTATTGCCTTATATATACTGTTTATTGAAGAGGGTTACCTATAGGCTCAGGCTATAATAAATCACCCTATTGCTATTGAACCCTAAAACACCCTATGGGTAGGTAGGTACCTATAGCTCATTATAATATTAAGACAACTTGTAAAAATTACGATGGTAAGAAAGAGGTTCACAAAACTGGTGGTAATGAACTTATTTGTAAGCCAAAACCTTTAAACTGTCTATAAAATGGGTTATAGACGTTAAAAATACATATTTAATTCCTAAATATTCATTGATTTTTAACAAAATCTCTAAGTTGAATTGTAAAAAGATAGTTCTCAGTATCTTCTTATGATTCTACTACTTGACGTAAAAGCAATTCGGATTTAGTGAACCATTTTACGACAACTCTATAGAAAACTGTCAAAGAAATGAATTGCAGATACAGAATCGTATTAGGATCATATTCTGAATTGCATAAAAAGCGGCCATTTTACGATTTTGAATTCAATTCATAATAGGATCTCATTATGATTCAACAAGTGCTTCCTTTTTAGAGCCCAAGGACGATCAAAATTTCAAACATTTTGATTTTGCCATCGATATCATATGGATTTTGCAATATCAAGAATAAGACGATAAATAAAATTTACAAATGATTATTAGAACTGTATCAGTAAATAAAAAAGGTATCTATTACAAATGTTTCATGTTAGTCAAGTACATAGTAAGTAGCTAGTGTTATTTAAACTAATATGAATAATATCACTATTGCAAGATATTTACTCAATCCACAGGTACTGAAAAATTGTCCTCATACACAACTTAAAGTATAGACATTATTGCTTGAATAAAATACCCTTGGAAATCTAAGATACAATTTCATTACAACATAAGAAATTGACAACCAAATCATGACAGTTTTTTATTTATAGAAAAACAGTTATAATGTGCCAGGACATGAGATTACTAAAGACAAAATTAGAAAAAACAATAGCGATAGACTCTTTGAACGGTCTTATTCATAAAAAAATATGAGAGACGAGAGAGCAATAAGTACATAAGACGTCAGTTATGCTACCTGTCGATTAGAATCCCTTAGTCGCCTCATACGACACCCACGAGAGAGAGAGGGTTGACTCTATTCTTTATAAGAATGAGCGATTGTTACAAAAAAGCAATGGAAGCATAAAAATCGCCCATTACCCGGTGGGGAGTCATACAGCACTCAGTGCAATAGGGCTGTCCAATATAAGCTTTTCTGATTTACCTACACATTAATTTTATACATGAAAACAGCGTTATTCCTATTATAATTATTTAAACCTATTGTATGTACTATCTATTAAATCTAACAATAGGAATTGAAACTGTCTTATCAACATTTTACACAGTCAGTGTAAAGTCAGTCAGTAACTGTCGCTGTTATGTCTTAGGAAAGTTATTTATATTTTTTCGAAGAGCATGAACAAATTTGATTTACAGATTATCTCAAGGGGAATCTCTAGGACATAAGTTAATAATTGCCTTCTTATATAATATTGATAACCATAATGGAGGATGCTGAGAGACGTCAAGATAACGCATAATAATGTTATTCAATATTATTATTTGTGCCAGCAGCGTCGTCAATCGGTAAAACGTGCACAAAACGTGTGCAGACAGGCCGGTGCTCCAGTAGAAAAAGAAGGATAATCAAATTACTTCTCTCGCATAAACGGTGATAATACATCAAACTGAAACAAAAAAAAAACTATTGTAAAAGAAAAAACCTCCTTCAGAGACAATAAAATTTTAATACCTTGGAGCTATAGTAACTATACCTATTGAAACCAACGCAAAAATAATTATTAAAATCGGTTCATAAACAAAAAATATATGAACAAGTGTGAACAAGTGAATTGAGAACCTCCTTTTTTTGAAGTCTGGTAAAAAAGGAACAACATATTAAAATACCTCAAAGCTCAAACTGAACATCAAACATTTGGGCCCTTAAATTATGAGAAGCGGCTATATGTATCATATCTAAGCTGGGTGAAGGGTGGTTCGCCACTCCACACTAATTAGTGCCAGACAAAAGGGAAGGGACCATAATACCCCCACACAAAGTGAAATCAATGCAGAGGGTGAAGGAAAAAGGGAGAAATCGCTTTCGCACTCAACGCATATGCAATTACATAGTTACAACGTTACTTAGACAATAATCTATACTAATAATATTATAAAGAGGAAAGATTTGATTGTTTGTTTGTATGTTTGTTTGTTTGCATTGAATAGGCTCCGAAACTACTGAACCGATTTGAAAAATTCTTTCACTAATAGGAAGGTACATTATTCCCGAAGGTTATAGGTTACTTTTTATCCCGGGAACGCGAATGAAACCGCGCGGAACAGCTAGTTTCCTATATAAAAACTGGAAAAGTATGGGCATTTTGTAAATATTGTACTTACACACATTTTCTAATTAGTAGCACCCACAAATTTTGCACGAAACAAAAATAATGTCTTAAATACAATAAAATATACGTAGGTACCCACTTCTTCTTTTTATACGTGTCACAAATAATGTTCAAAAGATTCATGAAAACTCAAAATAAAACTGCATTATTAATTATTAGAAAGAACTTAACTGCAAGGCTGCCCTTTGCAGACTGAATATGCGATGCATTGCCACTTAGATTATATGGTGACATAAAAGCGTTCTGCGCATTGCGCAGCTATATGAACTAGGGTTGTCAAGTGTTTTTTTTTGGAAATTATTGTATTTTTTACAAACAAACTCAGCAATATCCATTTTACAGAAAATCAAACGATATAAAATCCATATACGATTATTACAAACATAGTAATACATACCATGGAAACAAACATAGCAATCTCCATATTTCTACCCGCGTTTATCCATAAATCTCCCTGTGAATCTGGTTCAAAGATACTTTACATTATCTTCTTTTAATTCTACCCTATATTTATAGATACAGGTTTTTGTCGTTTTACATAGACCTTAGCTTCTATATCCCTTGTCATTTGCAAGTTATTCCTTAGTAAAACTACTTTACTCATGTGGTAAAACCACGCTGGATTTAAATAAAAATAAAAATTAAACCACCATATTTTTTTCCGTTTTTTCGTAGGCTTAAGTAACCAACATAGCCCAAACTGAAGTGGCAGTGGGCGGGGCACATCGCTCGTAGAACCGACGCGACGGTCGCTAGGGCAGAAATATTCTCGAGTGGAGACCACGAACCGGAGCGTGTGAAGGCCCTGCATAAGGAAGGACGAGTTTGTTAGGATTGCGGGAAACCGCTGGATGAGGGTAGCGCAATACAGGCCATCGTAGAGATCCTTGGTCTTTGTCCACCAGTGAACGTCTTTTGGCTGACATGATGATGAAACGTACCTAGTATCGTATAAATTGGACAGTGATTGAAAAATTACCCGGTATAATAACGTATATACAATTGGCAACCCTACGTTGAGCTGAACTAAATGTCGGTCTGTTAGTCTGGGACAAATCTGCAATCAATAACATCTAGATGCGTCGTACATAACCTACCCTTACTGATTTACTCCTGAAGTATCTAAATACGCGATATACTATTTTTATTGACTTTAGTTCTACTAATATTGATCATGCGAAAGTTTGTGAGGATGAACGGATTTGGATGAAACTTGATACATAGGTAGCACATACCCTGAAAAAACATATACTTATAATCCAGGAAAAACATAAGATCCTCGGGAATGCGGGAATTTTCAAATATTCTGACACTTTTGACTCGTACTTGATCTATAAAGACTGTTTAATAAAATAAACATTAAGAACCCATTTTGGGTTATATCTTTGTATCTACTTCTTTCTTTCGTTCTACTTATTACTTTCTACCTACTTCTTTGATAAATAAATTTGTTCTTGATGACAAAGATATCTATGATTTCTGTAAAATGCATGCTGCGACTTGAGCAGTTGGTAGCAAAGTTCTGACAACCTTACTTTTTCTTCTATTGCCCTCTGCAATCTACGAAGAATAGTTATGAAATAAAACACTAATATATCTACTGACGTTTATTAACTAATAATAATACATTTTTTTTTTTCATTTTTTATTTTTATACACACAATGTTTTTATTATCTACCTTACAATTTAAATTATAAAGTTTAAACTAGATTACTATGAATTAAGGTCAATAATGTATAAATCCATGAAAAAATTTGTACTTCCTCATAATTAAATTATTATCAGTACCTACTCGATGATCATAAATAGGAATAGCAATATTTTATCACTATGAAATTAAATTAACCTTAATTAATAATTAAAAAGTAATAATAATTAGTTAGTATTTAAATAGATTACTATTACATAGTTTTAGTAAACTCGACTAAAATAAATACAGTAAAATAATATAAATCTATCATGAGTAAGTATAGAATTAAATAAATAAAATATACCTATATTTATTTCTTAATATATTAACATCTACGCTTAAATTACATCAAATATCTACTTATTGGGTGTGACGTCAAAAACTATGAATTGAATACTGACGTGTATTTAAAAAAAGTATTTTTTGAGTTAGTTATAAAAACTGCAGTCATAAAATTAAAAAAATTGAGGATCATTTTTCGCTGAGCGGCTCAAAAGAACTACACAATTGTTCACGTGGTTTTAGATGCCGTCTGTCACCTAACGAAGTCTATTAGAAAAGGGTTTTTTTTAACCATCATTATCTTCTATATAGATTCTTATTTTCAATGAAAAATTATTTTAATTATTAGTATGACATTCTCAAGACCTTTCTGCAGCTTTTGACGGAACTCAAAACATATTTGGATATTAAAAATATATAACAAGATTTCAAATTCTAGACCACATAGTTTGACGGATTAATTTGTAATACTACTATTGTAATAATATTATTCGTAATTTCATTTTTTTTACGGTTTGGTGATAATTTTACTACTTGAGTTTTCATTACGACGTCACTTACTCCCGTTATACCCAATTTTCGTTTTTGTTTCGTAAATATTAGAACCTGGTTGACCGAGCTTTGCTCGATTTTTTTTAAAACGACGTTTTCTTAAAATGAAAGCTAGCAAGATCGATTTATCTCTCCCGAAACCCTTTGCATACAAAATTTCATGAAAATCGTTGGAGCCGTTTCCGAGATTCAGATTATATATACAAGAATTGCTCGTTTAAAGGCATTAGATTATCTAGATTAGTTCATAATACTGATTCCTTTTTGGCGTCACATGAGCAACTGTTTGTTTTATTTTTATTTTTTACATTTTTTTTTTTTTTGAGCGTGTACTTTAAAAAACTTGTGATGTCAAATAAAATGTTGTCTATTGTCTAACTTACAATTAACATTAATTGAGTAGGTATTCGTAGCAGGTACCTACACATATACCTGTATTTCCGGATCTTTTATTAAATAAATAATTATAATAACTATTAATAATATTCCTACTGTTAAAGTATTTTTAGGCGGCTTAAATTTTTGGCTTTTAATAATGACATAATCTTAAAGATATAAGTTAAATATTTACTTTATATTTTTCATAGTTATTAAAATCACTCAATTTACCTGTGCCCTTCATTAGTCTCTATATAATCATAATATTAAATAACATAAAATATTTAAATACAAACATGAGGATTGTATAATTAATTTAAGTTTAGGCATTGTTGATTCACAAAATATTTTGTTTCGTTAGTCGCCAACACATCAAGCTATACCTTTTTGTTGCAAAATAGCTCCTATTACAACCGCATAAGATGCCACAGTGTTTACCTTGAATTGTCGTCGTCCATACAATAAATCCAATGATACTACACTATTTAAGAAAATACAGTATAATATGAAGTACCATACATTTACATAAATATAAACAGTAACAAATATTAGTAAGGCTAATATAAAAAGACAAATTTTAAATCTAATCTCTTTGACATTAGGGCCTTAGATAATATCGTCTACCTGAACTGCTTCTGAACTTTTAAATCTAATTACCATTCTTAATATCTATTAAGTCATCATAAAACATTTTTCATTTTAGTTCTTTGTGAATAAGGGCCTTATCACACAAGCGGTTTGCGAGCGTCTTCAAAGCGGAGCGATCGCGGAAGCGTAATTAACACGCCGCGATTGAAGCTAAGACGTTGCGGACGCGTGGCGACTACGCAACGATTTCGATGCCTGAGTGGCGAGTTCCCAATGGCGACTCCAGCGCTATTCACGGCGACGGGCGAGCTCATTGCGCACCCGCGAAGCATTCGCTGCAAATGCGCGGCATGTACGCTTCGCTGCGCGTCCGAGATGTATTCGCTGCGCGACCCCTCCACATACCTACAGAACTAGTAGAATAAATAATGAAACCTTATTTTAAATTTCTGAGGAGTGAAGGATTTCACTTAGCATTTTCATCATCATCGCTGTACAGTATTTCGATTTCCACATCACTGTCGCTGTCCTCCGTTTCATAACTACGAGAAATGTTAGAATTAAAGTAATTATTGTAACGTAGAATTTCTTTTATTAACTAATTTACCTAGTCAGGTCATAAGTATTGTCACACAGTAAAAACTTTTCTTTTAGAATGCTGGCCACAAAAAAGTTTATTGAATTCGAATTTCGAATTGTTCATGAAAATAAAAATGTATACTTTTTAGAATTTCACTCATTTTTAAATAATGAGTCGACGCTTAAAGAAGACCGTGTTGCAGTTATTGCGTAGCATCGTTGCGGTTACGCGCCAATTCAAATTTTTGACATACTGAAAAATTTGAATATAACCAAAAGATTCGTTTATCGTACCATCAAACGATACAATGAAGACTCTAGTAGAGTACAGGTCAAGAAGTGGTCACCCTCGGTCTGTTAGGACTCCAGCAGTGATAAGCTGTGAAGGCGCAAATTCAAAGAAATCCCAAACGTAAGCAGACATTGTTGGCCCTTCAGATGGGGTTAAGCAGAACCACGGTGAAAAGGGTGTTAAATGAAGACTTAGGTCTTCGGGCATATCGAAGAAAAACAGGACATCGTTTGAACGCTCGTCTAATGGACCTGAGACTGAAGAGTTGCCGCGCTTTGTTGAAGCGGTACGCGGGAAAAAATATCGGGAAATTATTTTTTCGGATGAAAAAATTTTTACCTTAGAAGAGAGCTACAACAAACAAACTGATAAGGTGTACGCACACAGTAGTGAAGAAGCGAGCAACCGTATTCCGCGTGTCCAACGAGGTCATTTTCCTTCCTCACTCATGGTATGGTTGGGAGTTTCTTATTGGGGCTTAACAGAGGTACATTTTTGTGAGAAAGGTGTAAAAACTAATGCAGTTGTGTATCAAAATACAGTCCTGACGAACCTTGTGGAACCTGTTTCTCATACCATGTTCAATAACAGGCACTGGGTATTCCAACAACATTCGGCGCCAGCTCATAGAGCGAAGAGCACACAAAACTGGCTGGCGGCGCGTGAAATCGACTTCATCCGGCAAGAAGACTGGCCTTCCTCCAGTCCAGATTTGAATCCGTTAGATTACAAGATATGGCAACACTTGGAGGAAAAGGCGTGCTCAAAGCCTCATCCCAATTTGGAGTCACTCAAGACATCCTTGATTAAGGCAGCCGCCGATATTGACATGGACCTCGTTCGTGCTGCGATAGACGACTAGCCGCGCAGATTGAAGGCCTGTATTCAAAATCACGGAGGTCATTTTGAATAAACTTTAGTGTCATAAGAATCTATGTTTTGTTAAGTTAATTTTGGTATATAAATGGTTACATAATGAATAAACTTGTTTCAATTATTTTATATTAAACATGTGACAGAATTTATGACCTGACTAGGTATAACTATCATTTGGTGGTATAAGTCGGTTACGACCTTTATACCACCGTCCCCTTATGGGTTAGGGTACAATAAAAAGTAAAATAACTTACTCGGTTTCAACTACAATTTTGTCCTCTGGAATTAAGCCATCAATTAAAACTTTTTGCCTAGCCCATTGTGATACACTCGCGACAGGATCATGTATTACAGTGTCGATGTTAGGTTTAACTTTATATATATGTTCATCGGGCAAAATAACCTTTATAGTTTTTTTTGGTTTCTTCTGAAAATATAATGGAAAATTTGATTTGCAACTACTACTTAAATTTTATTATCCCGGAAGGGTGGTACTCAATATTAAAATACTAATTAATTATTCCATCATATATCATATATCCACTATATTATGTATGCAGCTATCCCCAGCGGTTTCACGTTCCCGGGGTGAAAATTAGCCTATTGTACCTACTCGGGAATAATTAGCTTTATTTATTAGTAAAGAAGATTATTAGGATTACCACAACAGATTCCTACAAATATTGATTTTCAAAATTTACTTTCTGTGATAGAATTGGTTTTCTTACTTTTAAAAAAAAGGTTTGTTTTTTTAAATAAACCTTAACATAAGAAACCAACATAAGACTGTCTTTTTTACTAAAAGTGCGTCTCGCTTGTCTCCGTCTATTAAGGAAGGGACTCATTCAATTTAAAAATACTAGGCGTTTTTTAATAAATTAAGAAAACTATTCCCTTTCTATAGGATTTCAAAATGTGTGTTATGTGGATGAAACAAATAAAAGAAAAAATCATTCTTCGTTTTAAAAAGGGGCATATTCACGTTTTTTTTTGACGTTAATAAAGAAAATTTTCAATTAAATATATATCGTCACATATTCTCTAGTTTAACATATATAGGTATTTTAAAAAACCTCTAGCATCAAATAATGCCGAGAAAAATGTATCTAAAAACATAATTTCTCAAATGATGATTCTGTCATATAGTATTAAACTTTTTAAAATTAAAGAATGTATTTTTCTCTTATTTGGGCCATTCAAATAACTTGAAAATATTCTGAAATCCAACAGATAGGGAATAGTTTTCTTTCTTTTTTAAAAAATGGCTTAGTTATTTTTTAAATAACATAAAACCGTATTTTTTTTACTAAAATTGCCTCTCTCCTGTATCGCTTGCTGAGAGACTCCTATTAAGTAATTTATAAAAAAAAAACATTTTAATGTTCCATTAGGGATGAGGCTATTGATCCATACACGATCGCGGTGAATAAAAACTATTATATATATATATATATAATAAATATATAATAAATATATAACTATTATATATATAGATAATATTTACTTTTTTTTACATAAAAATTAAAACTATATAATTTAAACTAAACTAACATTAACTATGTACATAAAAAAATAAATAAAAACTTCTTACTACCTTTTTTAATTTTATTGAGATAAAATCCTCCCTACCTTTCTGAACGGCAAATGAAAATTCTAGGAAGGAAAAAGGTAGTTCTTTTCTTACCTTCGAGAAATTTTCGTACTGTTTATTATAACGATTCTGAGTAAACTTAATGAAGGTCGCGTATTTTGCACCTGCAAATATAATTTTTTCAATATCACGACTGCAAATATTTGGTTAGTGTCATCATCATCATCATCATCATGTCAGCCGAAAGATGTCCATTGCTGCACAAAAGCCTCCCCCAAGGATCTCCACGATGGCCGGTCTAGCGCTACCCGCGTCCTGCGGTTTCTCGCGACCCTCACAAAATCATCGGTCCACCTTGTGGGGGGCACGCTGCCTGCCCACGGTGCGTCTTTCGGTCCGTGGTCGCCACTCGCGAACCCTTCTGCCCCAGCGACCGTCGGTTCTACGAGCGATGTGCCCTGCCCACTGCTCCTTAAGTTTGCCAATTATTCGAGCTATATCGGTTACTTTGGTTCGCCTGCGGATCTCATCATTACTGACTTGATCTCGCAGGGAAACTCCGAGCATATCCCTCTCCATTGCTCTTTGGGTGACCTTGAGCCTTCTTATGAGGCCCATCGTAAGCGAACACGTCTCTGCTCCGTATTTGGGACTAGAAGATATTACGTAGCTTCCCGAACGCTGCCCAGCCGAGTAGGATTCGACGATTGACCTCTTTCTCGAAGTTGGACCTACCTTTAGATTTACCTGCTTTCTACCTTTAGGTGGTGTATTTACTTGTCTAGTTACTATTCAGTAAACGATAACTGAGATAGATAAAATAGAAATAGGATATAAATAAAAAATATTTTAGCCTATAAGAAACTAAGAAAGGCTAAATCAAAGAAGAAAGAAATACACCTACAGTAAAGAGAAAAAATAAAAATAGCATAGTAAGTCATATTTAGCATTCTTCTTTCTTTTCTATCATATGATATTTACAAATAAAGATAAAACGTTTATCAAGATTATTGATCAATTATCAATGCAATGTACATACCGATTTTATTTAGTAGGTTTTTTGATGACCATTTGAACGAATTATAATTCGGCTTCTTTTTTTGCAACAATGACCTGAAAAATAAAACATTATATTTAAAAATAAAAACATTTATGATAACGAAAAATATTCGAAGTTATATTTTAAAAGTAAAAACCATAAAAAATTATATAATTTTCGCCTCGAGGTATTAATTTAGGTATATTTTGTAAATAATTGAAAATATTGTTACTTGTAAATAAAAATAATATTAAATTATTTATCGAATATATCATATAACAGATCAAAAGTAGGTTTACTACCTAATATTTCTTTACTAGTAATGCGGGAAGAGGGAAACTGAGGAAAAGTTAGATTGATATACATACAATACAAATCCTGTATACAGCGTGAGAAAAAAAACGTATCAAAGGCTCTGATACTTACATGTTAAGCATCTTTCTTACAATTGTATCTTCTTGTAATTTTGAACAGCGCTGCCGAGGCGATGGCTGTTCCAGCAAAACATAACGTGGATCATCCATCTACAAATAAATTATAACTATTAAAATACAAACAAATTAAAAGGATAAGCCTTGCTATCCAACGAGGCAATGTCAAGCCAGCCTTCTGGGCACTCTACGAGGGTGTAGCAGTTAGATAGAACCATTTTTTTATAGGTATATAAAATTGTATGTAGTTAGTTGCAAATAATTAATTAGATTTAATAAACGAAATAAAAATAAATACTAAAAAAACAATTGAATTATTAAATGTATATTTTACGGGTACCCAACCCGCGCGCGTTCCCGTGATAAAAAGTAGTCACAAAATCGTGTCGGTTACTGCGTAAAAGAAGGACAATTCAACAAATACAATGTTTAATATTAATAGGCATCACCTGCTCTTTTGCTTGTTTCGCTTGAGTAGCGTGCTCGTGTTGAGTTAACTTAGATGAATCAGAAAAATATTTATCTGAAAAAAAAATACGGTTTCTAAGATGTATAAATGACAAGCATTCAGACTCTCAAAAAGACTCTTAAGTCCAATTTTATCATTTTATCGGATCGTTTTGTTATTGATGTCTAAATTGGAAAATGTTAGTAATTATGCTTGCTCAATACGCCAATTTTAAGTAATAAAATAAACTCATTACTCGTTTGTTTAATCAGGTCCTCGAAGGTATGCAGATTCGTATATTTTTTCATATTGGATCGTTGACGAGGGGAGCGGGGGAGTCTGGAAATTCAAAAGATTAAGTTTCAACAAGGTTTTAAGTCGACCTTCTATGTTTTGAAACTATTTAACTACTGATTTTTTTTCGGCTCATGTCAAAATTTCTCTCAAATTTTTTTCAAAATTTCTCAAAATTTGTCAGATTGAGATAATTTTTTAGCTGCACAAGCTGGTTATAATATTCTGTAACATTGTATTGGCATTTAATAGTTCACTGTACTTCCTAAACATTTTATTGGATCCCGTTATCCAGTGTTTGATTCCCAAGTCGGAATATATGAAATGGTAAAAAGCCAACTAACCAAAAGGCTTTATTATTCATCAAATCTTACCACAGTTCTGGTAGTTCAGACGCGTTATAGACGAATTCGCATTCCTCCTCCAGTACCTCCTTGGGCTCAATCCCCTTAGGCTGAGCCTTCTTGGGCTGAGTCTCCTCAGGCTGAGTCTCCTCAGGCTGAGTCTCCTCAGGCTGAGTCTCCTCAGGCTGAGTCTCCTCAGGCTGAGTCTCCTCAGGCTGAGTCTCCTCAGGCTGAGTCTCCTCAGGCTGAGTCTTCTTCTTCTCGGACTGAGCCTTCTTCTTCTCTGGCTGAGCCTTCTTTTTCTCTGGCTGAGCCTTCTTTTTCTCTGGCTGAGTCTGATTGGACTCAAAAAATATTATTGGATCCGGAAACCGTGGCCTTGGAGTCGGGGGCCGGGCACCTGGTTCTTTTTGATCCGAAAACCATGGCCTAGGAGTCGGGGGCCGGGCACCTGGTTCTTTATCTGTTTTCTTCGACTGCAATTAAATGAATATTAAGTAGTACAATTTATTACGACACGCATTATATAAATTTTAAGGGTGGGTTATATGTAAAACAAAACCCTTTTACTTTTTGTGTTCAAAATTGTTTTTACATTATGTTACACTGATTTGGCCACCCCTACATTATTTTTTAAACGGATTGGACTAAAACTTCCATCGGTATTGTTAGTTCCATGTTAATACAAATATCACAGACAAGGTTAATAACACAAAGAAATAATTCTTCTATTCACTTGTGATGCGAGGGCAAGGCAAGTTTAAACTAAATAAAATTTCTGAAATTAAGATTATTTAAAAACGTTATTTAAAAATATCTATTAGATACTTGCAGGCCATGGATGAATGAGACGATGATGATTCATCCATTTTTTGTTTCGGAATTTTGCACTTGAATATGTGTTGTGTGGTGTCAGGTATCCCATGTTCGAATTAAAAAAACGTCTCGTTCTCCCTCTCTTTCGCCATGTTTTTAAAAACAAGAGCAACACGTCGTAAGCAACTGAGGGCCTACTCCGAAAAACGATATACCGATCATCGTTGTCAAATTATTAACCAATAGAATTGCAGCAAACTGACGAGACATAAATATTGTGCCATTCTATTGGTTAATAATTTGACAACGATGATCGGACTATCGTGTATCGTTTTTCGGAGTAGGCCCTCTACTGTAAAACTGAACTCTGAATGTTTCGTTGTCCACACACAGTACCGAAACTTTATTTATAATATTATGTTTTTATGTACATAAAAAGGCTAGATAGCTGATAAAAACTTACCTCCAAAATCTATAATGCCCAACTACTACTATCTACGTAATAAAAAAAGGGATATTTATTATTTATGAGAAAAAAATAACAAACGCATTTTGTTATTTAAATATTAGAATTCTTAATTACAAATAACAGGAACTATAATTAAGAAACCCTTAACTTGACAATGTACACTCAAGAGTACCTGAAAACGTAAAAAAAAATATCTCGCTGCATAAAAAATAATATTCAATTCTTCAGAATAAATTTTAATATCAATTTACAAGTTCGGACGCTGGACTATAAAAATGTGCATAATAAAATAAAAATTGTTATTATTAAAATTTAGAATAACACAAACTGTGTGATTTTCGTGCAATATTTACCTTGTGTCTTGTGAAATCGAATTACAACGACCCTGGGACATCCTTAACGTTGAGCCAAGGAATTTGAAAGCTTAGATGAAAATCACCATGCAAGATTTTTAATAATTGCAAAATTTTATTAATAAATTGCATTATGGGAAAAAATGCATTGATAATAATTGGAATTTTATAAATGGTAATGGATTACCTTTTCATTACTTGAATTTCAGTTCCTTGAATTCTATTTTTTTTCGTTTGTAGTTATGGAATGCGCGTCCCATTCGCTGACCAATGGTATAAATATTAATAAATCAAGAAAAAATATGACAAGTAGGTAAATATTAAAAAATAATACAGTCATACCATAGCAGGTATCTATTGATTATTATCTATGACACTAAATATTTTAAATGTAAAAAATATCTATTTTCAATCAAAATAAAATAAATCCTAAAAAATCATAATATTCAGATTATAAAATACAAAAGCTTTTTTTTTTTTTAATTAGATACATAAAGATTTTAACATAGAATAGGTTAACAATATTCCATTATTTTGACAAATTTTAATTAATTTTTAATTTAATGAATTATCAATTTAACATTATACCTATAATTAATTTCGTAATCCTGAGAAAATAATGTCGATGTGCCGCCATGAGCGAGATCATTACCTTACCAACTTCAATTTGGGAAACAATTTTTTTCATTTTTAAAGCATACTTAATAAAATTCGATTTTATTTATCTCACAATAGCTGTTCCCCGCGGGTTCACTCGCGTTCCCAGGATAAAAAGTAGCCTATACCTAGCTTCGGGGATAATGTAGCCTCTTATTAGTGAAATAATTTTTCAAATTGCACCAGTAAATCCGAAGAATAGCGCGTTCAAAAAATAAACAAACTTTTCACCTTTATGATTAGTATAGATAGATATAAAAAAATCGGTAGGTAGATAGTAGGTAGGTAGGTGGAGGTTGGTAGGGGTAGGTAGGTGGAGGTAGGTAGGTAGAGGTAGGTAGGTGGAGGTAGGTATGTAGGTCCCAGCTAGTCATTTTTAAAATGGTACAATGATTAATTAATTACCTTTTTACCAGCTCCTTTGTTTTTTTCACTCGGAGCATTAGTCGGCTGAGATGAGGTTTGAGCCATCGCAGGTCCCGATATCGCAAAATAGGGCATCTATTGATTAACAGCCGTATTAGAATAACTATAACTCACACGAAAAAATACTTTACATAATTGATAGGTGAATAGAAATCGACTTCTTCCAGATAACCAGGGTATCAGGATACCTTATGACTTAAAAACAAAATTAAAACCAACAACACTTTTACAACACAAGAATAAATTAATTAATACAATAATAATAATCCTTAGAAAAAAATAATTTGCGGAATTAGAAAATAATAAAATTATGCTTGCGTGGGCTAATCAATGTTAATTCATAATAAATAGTTGGTATAATAATACCTCTCTTATCGTGTTGAAGTAGTGATCAGACACAATCATTTAAGTAGGTACAAGATAAAGAAAATCTTTTTCGCAGAATAGTTAATTTGTGAAATAAATTAGAGACAATTTCCGTTAGCATTGTCTGTCAGCACTTTCGCCCACGCCTCATTTTAATTTATCTTGGTAATGGTGCCGATTCTGTTGTTTACAAACTTAACTAATATTAGTTAAGTCACCTCTCTTTCATGTTAACCTTATTGAAAAAGATAGAACATTTTTAATGCTGTCAGTTAAGTCCACGCAGTCGTAATATCGGACTAATCTGACAGGACTAAAATATCTTGCATTTTTTATTAGAAAGAGTTATAGTGAGATTAAATTTGTTTGTAAACAACAGAATCAGCACCAATATCTATACAAAGCGCATATATAATATAGGTAGGTACATAAACGTTTAAAAAAGAACTTAAATTGTTTTTTTTTTATTTATTAAAGAGTCATGAATATGAATGTTGAGAGTTGATGGATATACGGGAAAGGGGAGACCGAAAAAGAGATGGAGATGAGTAAGAAAGGACTGAATGCCGATATGACGGATAGAAGGGCTGAATAAAAGAAGAGATATTACGACGCCAAAAAATTGGGAACAGTGCAAGGAGGTAATGATTGCATTTTTTTATAAATAATTAGGATACATTTTCCAAGAGCATTGGCTATTTACACTTTCGCCCAAATACGAGTACACAAGCAAGCTCATAGGCAGGCATACATAGGAATTCAAAACAGTTTTTTTTTTCACGTAAAATCATAAAAAATTGTCACAGTCGCACAGCAAAGAAACAAAATTAAATAAGTACATGGAATCACAAATTATTATAAATAAAAAATTACTTAAATATATACATGCAAACTGTCAATTAAGAAAGATCGTGTAAAAAATATAGTTTTGAAACATTGAATAACTTGATTTTCAATGTTTCAGTATAACATTTTTTTTCGGTCTATCTACATATTTATTTTGTCATTACCATCAAAATCTGGTCGAGTCAGTTTGATGCACCAAACTTTGATACATATAATAAATTAGCAACACAATTAATCTAATATACATACCATTCGAGCTACGCTTTCAGTTGGACTCGGTATTCTTAATGGTTCTTCAGTAGGAACTTCAAGACCAACATGTTGGTAACCCAGCTTATTTTGTGTATATCTGCTGCGTTTCGACATTGTCCTGAAAACAATAAAACTTTAATTAGCCTGTGGTGCCGATTCTGTTGTTTACGAACTAAATAAATTTAATCTCACTATATCTCTTTCTTATAGTAAATATAAAAAAGGGATCCAACATATTTTTGTCCTGTCAGTTTAATCCGATCACACATTTCAACGTGAATTTAAGCGCGATCTTTATTGGTCACGACTATTTACCCGTACATTACGACTTTATGGATTAAACTGACAGCATTAAAAATGTTCTATAATTTTTCGAATAGGGTTAAAATGAAAGAGAGGTGACTTATCTAACATTATTTAAGTTCGTAAACAACAGAATCGGCACCAATGTTTAATAAATGAGGAAGGATGGATTATTTTATCATACGTACAAATCAAGTAAACTGGTTTAAGGGAGTGAAGAAACACTTTTTATATATTTTCTTTTTTGTCAATAAGTTAAAAAAAAAAGTTGTTTTACAAAATTTTAAAATGCAGGTATAATTAGTACGGCACGCGGCGTTACACTTGGGTAGCTCAACGTGGTTTGCGTTCACGTTTCGGGCCCGGTGCCAGACGCTCACCTGTACCGACCGACGTTGGCGTGGGAAGTTTATCGATTACCAGCTTAACAAACACTTGTTAGCGACTTCGAGAGGTTGAAAGGAGACTCGTGGGCGTGCAACAAGTTAACAACAAGTAAAATAGGAAAAGCAACAGGCGCTTTTATAGCCATTGATTTTATCGTTTTATAATGTTTTATGGAGAATTTGAGGATAACCATGAATAAGGAATAAGTTATTGTGTTTATTATTTTATTTATTTAGAAAATTAACAGACATTTAACAGGTTTGATATATACTTTTAGAGTAATAGGATTATATACTTTAAGTAAGTAACTTATGTTAAATTATACATTGGTTTTTACGAAAATTCTATTGAATACCTAGAAGGTTGTATCTATTTCTGTTACAAGGAAAGTAAGATTTATGAAGATAATACCTGAGCTTATTTATTTTTGTTGGTAATAAAGTCAAATTTTTTTTAAATTGAAATAATTTAACTCAGGCCGATAAAAAATGAAAGACCTAAATGGTACCTAAATCTAGATAAAAAAAATGGGAAACGTAAATAAATACGAATCTACCACATAAAGATGACCGATCGTTCGTCTACCGAGGGTTTATTGTCCGGTATCCAAGGTTGATGAAGGCATCAAATGCTACCAACATTTGGTCCAAAGAAAAAGTCTGCACCGGGCGAGCGCAAGACTTAAATGTTTAAAAGTCTATATGTAATAATAACGTTATTTAAAATGATAATAAAAAAATCAAATTTTACAATAATTAAAAATCAGTACAAATAATACGTACGTCCTCTTTCGACTACAATACACACTTGTGAACTCTTTGTCCTCTGGAAGCGGACTGAGGATGAATTTTATTTTAGTAATTTTTTGTATCGACAGCTAGCATCCCGGATTGCAGATATACCTATGTTTGTCGCATTTCCACTAATATTTGCGCATGCTCCATTTTATCAATAAAATGCCTAATTTTAGAAAGGTACATATGTACATGCGCCGTGAGGTACATTTTGGCTGGGTCCCAACAGGGGTTTGGCCACCTTGAACGCCTACAACTACGATTGCATCGAATGAACGGTGAATTATATACCTTATGCCATTGAGTTAAGTTCAAATTTTCAATTTAATTCGATTTAATTCGTGACATTACGGAGTATCTACCCCAAAATAGACTATATAGCTTTAGCTTAAGATATGTAATCGTTTGTTACAACACCTTTGTTTGTTTGAGATACTTTGTGGGTCAAAGATATACGAGTATACGAAACTTTTCTTCATATATCATCTATTCCTAATATTTTACAACGTTACCTACTTTAAAATCTGCCTAAGCGATAATATATATTTACTTTTATTTAAAATGTTATGTTAGTGTGTAAGTTTAGCCAAATTTGGTACACATATTATATGAGTTCGATATAATAGTTAAAGCGTAATTAATTGATCTGATTGCTTAAAAATATGAGTAGAAATCCTCATATACAAAAAATAATAATCCTTTCTATTAGGTAGGTTATATCTTTATAGTTTTTAAACTCTATGGGATGATTACGTGTTTTATTTCGATTCAATTCTAATCTAAATTAAATTTGAAAAAAACTACTAATGATCAAGAATCGGATTTATTCCTTTAATTGTGCTGTAAGGCCTTGCTTTTTTAGCAAATTTAATTAGTCTAGGTCAACGGACCTTTTTATTGCGCTGTCTTAGAAATCATATTCAAAGCCATTTATTCAATTTAGGCCACTTATGAAGGTCAAATTTACAGAAGGTCACTTATGAAGGTCAAATTTACAGAAATTTCCTACCACCGATTCGGTACAGTTTCAAGACCTCAATATTTGATATTAATTTACATTTAATGAACAACCAAGTGATTCTATAAAGATTTAGTTTTTTCCTTTTCAAGTACGAAACCTTAACAATGACAAAAATAAGAAAAACAATATAATATAATAAACGTACCAGTACTTCTTGACGCGATCAATGATTACAAGTAGATATAAAAGCTGAGAAATAAAGCACTGGGAGCTTTTTATATAATTAGTTCACAACGACAGACACTTCTAGCGCTTGCCGTATCAGGATCCAAACTGACTCAATCGTAATATTATTTCTGAAACGTCTTGACTACTCAGGTAAACAGCGCTCATTATTAAAGTTGCACATGCGCCTTTGTCCATTGAGCTTTGCCCGGGTCGCAACAGGTGATCACAAGCATCAGTACCAAAACTATGATAGTTTTTTGTTTGTTTTGACAGCGGGTCTTAATGCAAAATTTGAAAATAAAAATGAATTAGGCTTTTAGATCCGCAGGTCTTTCGATATGGGTCTAATTGAATAAAACCCCCAATACCAATATAGGTAGGTATTACATTTCTCTAGCTGGCATTTGTTTTACCATCGACGGTTATTATTGAGCGAGCTCAGGGGGCCAATTCCGCTAAATTACAACGGTTGACATCCAATTACGATTCATTTAAAGTTTATTTTCCAATCCAATTCTAATTTTACTAAAAAACGGTATTCCACTAAATAAACGAAACCGAACCACGATTGGATTACGATAAGATTGTAGTCGTTCTTGCCCTTGGTAACCGAAACAATTCTAATCCAATCAAATGTGTCAAATGTTTAGTGGAATACCAATTGATCGAACGTCAACTTTAACTCAACCATGATTGGATCTCGATCGTTGTATGATTATTAGTGGTAAACGTAAAAGTGCAACAGTCGTCATTCAGCTGCTATCCAATTGTAATCTAATCAAAATTAATTAGTGGAATTGGCCCCCTGATAAAAATATGTAAATTTAAACTTTTCATACATTCTGATCAAGACCTGTATACCTATAGGTACCTAAGTATTATAAAATTAAATTACTAACATACGGGTACAATTTAAATGCTGACCAAAATATATTTTACATCCTAAGACAAAGGGTCGGTTAAGTTATAGTTAGGTTACGGTTATAGTTAACTTTAACCGCCAAAAGAAAGCAAACTGGGTTGCTCGTGTTACTTTAACAAAAAAATTAACCGTAACCATAACCGACCGAGGGAGATCGGTCATCGTCAAAATAACTACGGTCAAAGCATGGTAATAGTTAAGTCAACATAACTTTAGCTAAAATTTACGAGCAACCAGCAGTTAAAGTTATAGTTAACGTTAACTTTAACCTTACTATAACCATTACCATGCTATGATCGTAGGGGGGTTAACTTAGACAGATCTCCCTCGGTCGGTTATGGTTACGGTTAAAATTTCAGTTAATGTGACACAAGCAACCTAGTTTGCTTTCTTTCAGCGGTTAAAGTTAACTATAACCGTAACCTAACTATGACAGCGCTTTATGCAACCGACCCTAAGACAAAAAAAATTAATCAACTCCATATAAATTAAACCCACTTTAAATAGACGTCCCTAAAGTAATACGTTTTAAGGTGAATCGGCCGAAAAGCCCGCGAAATTCATATTTTATTAGGTTTTTTTCAAATTGCAGCTCGGTAATTGGGCATATATTTGTCAAAATGTAATGCCTGCAAGAGCCTGCTTGAATCACTGCCCTAGCTTGGACTTTAATAATTTTAGCATCAAATATCTCTCTTCACAGTCGGGCACTCTTGGTCGTGGTTCATACAGATGGATTTTCTCCATCTAGGTCCATGGAGGGTCTAAAACCTCAATGTTGTCTAGGTTGGAATTATTGCTTTCGCTTTTTCTCCATCTTTGGCGGTTCGTATCGTTGCGAGTGTATCATGGTGGATTGGGTTGTCGTTCATATTAGATCCGTCCAACTAGTGATCGGCCACGGGACCGCTTGCCCTGAACAACAAGTCTTTACGTCGACTGTCATCAAATGTATCAATGGCTAAAATAAACAAAGAAAGAAAGAAACTAAAGGTCATGGGGCATTTTAGATCCTGTAAGCTCGAAATTGGATCCATTATTGAAATGTGCTTTGTTTTGAAGGATAAAGATTAAGATTTCGCGGAAAGTATTTATTTTAATCCAAATTTATGGGGAAAAGTGGATAAAAAGGGATCCAAAAGATAAGGTAAATGTGTGGGGACATGGCAGCTACAGATAATTAGTGTGTGGCTTCCTGTTAATGTGTATGCTAATTTTAAATTTGTGCTTCCAGTAATTTTCGCCAAAAACGAATTTCAATGAGAAAAAGAATGGGTAGACGTCTACCCAGCGGCACATTTTTTTTTCTAATGGATTTAGGACTTATAAACATATTTTTGTATATAACCATTTTTTCTTGTTTCCTACGACTTGGTAAGCTATTGCTTATACTTAGACGCTTGCAATACCAGAGGTATCACTTGAATCGATACACTGGCTTATCGGTTCGTCACCTATGACAACATCCTTAAAGCTCTGAATATAAGGTTATTTAACATTCCTTCCATCAAATAATTTATTTAGTCTCAACACTTAAAGAAACTCAAACTCAAAACTAATTTATTTAGTTTAGGTATATCTGGGCTATTGCGTAACTTTTGATGGTAATCGTAATGAACACCATTAATGATTTTATCCAATCAAAATCAAAATCAAAAACTCATTTATTCAGTTTAGGCCCTAATAAGGCACTTATGAACAAGCTAAGGCACTTATGACGAGCTACCACGAATACCATTTTGTGGACGTGACGAGCCATCATCGGATGATTTTCAATAATGATGTTCATTATGATTACCACCAAGATACGAATTTTAAATAAAACTGATTTCACAATCAACTTCGAATATTTAAACTCAGAAGACTCCAGCAAGAAACTGAGTATGGCTTTTTTTTAACTATCGGTATTAAAAATGCAATTTTCGAATCTCTCTGAGTGTGTGCTAAGCAAAGCCTAAGTGCACGTAATCTACGACTCACTAATATTTACGTAGGTTTAAACTCTAAGTAAAGTCTAAGCACGCTCTATAGATCTCATCCTAAGTGATACCTTTCATTCCACCGAACAGGGTCGTATAAAACAGTACACTTACATTTTAGACATTTTTATTATCCATTAAAATACATTACAAGGTTACAGACAACATTCACAACCTCAATATATGTACAACATTTAGACAAAAACATTGTAGACATGAAAATGGCGCAGATTCTGTTGTTTCCAAACCAATTCATTTTAACCAAGCATATCTCTTTTTAACAAAAAAACATGGTGTTAGAAACTGTTTTGTAGTTTTGGTTCATGGTTGTTTTTTTCCTTTTTTACGTTATGAAAATGTCAAAGAAAAATAAAAGGCAGTGTTTGTGGTGTCAGAGATTAGTATCCATTTCTAAATTTAATTCTCTACACATGGTAAAGGGATGGGTTACTTACACTAACAAGAACAACAAAATTAGTCCATTTGCTTGTTCTTTTTCTTCTTTTCGAATATTTGAGCCTCTGTTACAGGAAAAATCGCTTGTTCTATGGGTACCTTTACTGGTCCCCATTTAACCCGTAAATAACGATGGCGATAAGACTTATTTCAATGCTTAAATATGTTCTATCCTTTTTCAATAATGTTTGTAAGAAAGAGATGGAACGTAATTAAAATTAGTTTAGTTTATAAACAACAGAATCGGCGCCACTAACGGATAGAATTACATCGTAACAATCATATTTATTTTTGTAAAGTAAATAAATACATTAATATAACTAAGATCAGATTCAGTTTAGTTTTTAATGAAGACATGAAGACCCTGGTTGAAGTAATAGTAGTTTAGTTGTTGCTATATACTAATACCTACTAATACCACGTATTCAATTACATAATATATACTTAGCCTTGTTAAAGGAAACGAGCGCGTAAACCCAACTAAATACCAAAAGTTAAGAAAAGAAAAAAAAGGATACTCGACTAGAAATAACAAATAGATTATTTGAAACTTAATTTCCTATTTCATAAACATTTATATGAGAATGTAAACTTAGGTCATTGAAGGTCAAAACTTGAAAATTGAAATCATTAAAAGATATTAAATCAATGCAATTAAAATTCTTTCAGTTGAAGTGGCATGAATAGAATAATATAAATAAAGGCAAAAAAAAGGAATTCGACAATTTTGAAAAAAAAATCTATTATAAGCATACCTAGGCCTAAGTCGTAAGTATTCGATATATAAGATATTATGTACACGTGAATGAGTTCGTCGAATTTCGTCAAAAATCTTTCAACTTTCCGTGAAAAGACTTAACGATAAAACAACTGCAAGTACACACAGTAGAAAAAATCCTTCAAGCTAACATAGCTTCTCTATTGATAAACATAAAACTAATAGTATTGTTCGTTTATCATATCAGTAATGTGCGTAGAAACTGTAAAAATAAAAATGTTCCATTTCAATAAAAAAAAGCACTCGAAGATTCAGGCCATAACTTCGCTCGAGACTTCTGCTGCCACAGAAGGAACCACCAAAAGCTGTTAACCTGCAAATATACGAGAGTATTAAAAGTATGACAAAGTACAATGTGTAAAAATATATAGATCCACGATCTACTTCCAACACACCCCAATTTACAATGGGAGTAATGTCATATGATAATAATTACATAGTGTATGTAAAGCCTAGGCACTTTTCTGAAATAAATTTTAGGGTTTAGATAAAGTCTTTAACAAAAGTTTCTTTAACAGATTTTTTCCTGCAGCAATAATTCCTACTCGTTTGTGTTAGTATTGCTATTTGATTTTAACTTGCAAGCGTACTGTCCACTTTAGAGAATCCTTGAAAAATTAAGTATAAGTCTGAAAGTGGGCCGTATGCTTATTTGCTACCTTAGTAGAAAATCTAGGTTGATAGGATTTTTTTAACATTTTTTAAGTTTATGTCATGTGGCATATCACGTAAAAATATTCCGTTGTACGTGTATTGGTCATGAGGAACAATTAGTTGCATTGTCTGTTTTGGTTCACATTAGTTATTTACAAAAATCGATATATTTTTTTGTCTAAACAGAGCGTGGCCGAAAAAATCTAATGACTCCTAATTACAATGTCAAATGTAATCAACACATTTAGGATGTAATATCGAAGAAGTAGTCGTTTCAAAAGGTTATAAATTTGACAGTTTGAAAGGTCACCGAAGCTTACCTGTGATTGGTTGGTGAATGTCCTCAGGATGTTTTCACCACAAATTCAAGGTCATCGTAGGATCTGACACGATCTTTCCTGCAGTGTAGATGTGAACCCTGATGCCGATAATATATCAAACTGAAATAATAAGAAAAAACTTATTGAATAAAAAACCTTTGAGAAGCCAGTTGGCGCAGTTGTTTAAGACACCACCTATCACGTCGCTGGTCATGGGTTCGATTTCCATTCAGGACAAACATTTGTGTGCATGAACATGTCTGTTTGTCCTGTGTCTGGGTGTAATTATCTATTTAAGTATGTATTTACAAAAAAAAGTAGTATATGTAGTATATCAGTTATCTGGTTTCCATAGTACAAGCTCTGCTTAGTTTGGGATCAGATAACCATCTATTCAATATTGGTCATAGAGATTAAACTGACCAATGAAGAATCGTTACATAAAAAGGAGATAAGAGGTTACCTTGCAAGCCTATAGACGCTTGCAAGGTCAGGGGCTTATCACACCTTCTAGAAGAACTCTAAAATAGTTACATAAATCAACACAGCTGCCAAGTCAAAGTTTTAAAATACCAAAAGATTTAATTGTTTATCAGAAAATTTCTATCAGAAGGTGGTGAGCAATATTATTTCTTAGGATTTTTGGGCATCGTCGTAGTTAGTTCTCCACTTCACACACTTACTTAATTTCAAGTACCAGATAAAGAAGTTCTCGAAATCACCCCCTGCACAAAGCAGTGGATAGAGCTTTAATGGGCTTAGAGTAATCGCTTTGCAATAAGCGCATTAAACAATTAAGTAGACTAGACAGCGTGGTCGTGATCCCCACCCATTTTTTCTTACTTAGTATATAATGGTACTCTGTGCAATTAAAGCAGACTGCCGTGTCGAGATCTTCACCCATTTCCTCTTATGAAATTACTACCTTCCGCTCCGCGGTTTCGCCCACATTCCTAATGCTTTCCCGAAATAAAAAGTAGCCTATATGTTATTCCAGCCAGGGTATGATCTATGTAAGTGCCAAGTCTCATACAAATCCATGAAGTAGTTTAAGAAATCAAATCAAAACTCATTTATTCAGTTTAGGCCCTGGATAAGGCACTTATGAACGTCGATAGTTACAATCATTACAATAGACTACTACCAATACACCAATAAGTACTATATTTCTTTGACAAAGTAGCTTTTGTTGTGTGTTGCCACGTACAATTAAAACCTTCAAAATTATTACTGTATACTTCAAAATTAATAAACCAATGCATAAAACACATGGAAACATCAAATATGTTGTACATTTAATGCATTTTATGATTTTTTTATTACCAGAAGAACCACAAAGAGTACATCATTTGATGCTGTGAAACTATGACGTCATAGTGTAATATTTCATATAAAATTCCATATAAAGTATCGTTATGACATTTATTAAAAAGTAGCTGATTTGATAAGTCTGTCAACTACCCTATTTATGTCGATGACTTACTTCTATTACGAAAGGGCATGAGGAAATAAAATCATATTTACCTGAATGAAAGAATGAATGAAAGACTTGTAATATAATAAATAATCTGGCTTATGTGGGACTTGAAATGCAAAGTGATGGAATTTTAATTGAACTATCCAATTAACTGTGTAATTTTCTTAATAGATTTGGTATTGAAAATTGTAATTGATTCTACATTACTATCTATTTTGAGATATTATGTAAAACGAACATTAAAAAGTAAATTATATTTAAAAAAGATATTAACTCTGATGTTGAAATAATAGCAGATTATACAGATGCTAGTTTTAAAGATAACTTAAATGATAAGAAATCAGGTTTTTTAGCTAATATTTTTATCATATGGAGGTCCAAAAACAGGAAACAATAGCTTTGAGTAGGTTCTACTATCTCTTTGTGAAGCTTCAATGGAAGCCTGTTAGCTTCTAAAGTATTGAAAGACTTAAATATTGAAGATTTACAATTTATGAAGATAACCAAACATGCAATTAAAATATTTAGTAATCCAGATAAAAAATATTAAAACATATTGATGTATAGTATAATTTTAATAATCTAAAGATTTAAAAAAATGTAATCAAAATCACTGCTTGCAGATTTGAATAAGTCAATAGCTAAAATTACAATTCAATACCTTGTACACAAACTTGGTTGAATCAATATTAGTACATAGATCTTTTTCATGTAAAAATTTTGGTGTTGTTCTTGTTGTATCTTTTGTTCTTTGTTTGATTGAAAATGCAAAAGCTTTGTTATATTAACAAATAAATGGTTGTTTGGATTAATTGTGAAGTCTAATTTACTTGTACGTAATGGCGCCCAAAATTAACATCAATAAAACCAAAATAAGTATCGTTTTAATTGTTCCGATTGAAAAATATATTCAAACAAGGGTAAACAAAAACATACAACACAACATGAGACTGTTATTTTTAATTAGGTACCTAGTTATTTGTTTGGAAGTAAAGATATTGATTCATTATAAATTACAGATTTAATAGCTGCATAATAATGTTATAGCCATAATCGTTTTTCATATTTGATTATTGATGTCGCAGCGTAATTTAATGCTAAAAACCGTAAGGTATTAAATATTTTTTATAAAATTATTTACTTACTTTTACACAATCCGACACTCCAAAGGAGCACACATCACAGATTCACCGAGGTTGATCAACGAATGAAATAGTAATATCCGGGCTTCGGAGCTCAACTTCATACTTGTAAATATGTATTGCGCACTGAGTTTAAGGTTGCAAATATCAAGTTTGTCTGGTATGCACATAAAATCAATAACAGTATGTACCATAGACATACAAGAGTTCCAGACGAAGTTCACATCGTAAAGCCTTGATGTACTGGGCTTTCTTGTAAATACAAATTGTGAGATGCAATGTATCATGATGTAAGTACCTTCTGAAAGGTATCGATGTATGTGTTACAGTCCGTACTAGTAAAGACAACTTTTCTGAGTCAATCAGTCTGTCTCCAGTAAATATACTTTGGAAATAAATACAATTTATAAATTTAGTATACTGATTGGTTATCACTGAGACGTTGACTATGATTTTTAATCTCACTAATGCCTGCTTGTACGAGTACTGTTTTTACTCACTCTCATAGTATGTTGTACACTGTTTGGATCGATCAAGGCTTTGTCCATATTTTATTTTAAGGTACTGTCACCTCACGAAATCTATTAAAGGGGGTTTTTAAACCATGATATCTCCTATATAGATACTTATTTTCAATGAAAAATTATATGTATGACATTCTCAAGACCTTTAAGCAGCTTTTTACTCAAAACATATTTGGATATACTCAGATAGATAAAAAAATGTTTAATCGTACCGCTTGATTCACTTTGAAAGCCAGTGTCTATGGACAATAAATTTTAGTCGATATTATCGCTGGGAGTGAAATAAATTTTAGCTATATAAACGAACATTTTTATAGGTATATTTTTATAGTTTTATATATATTACTTACGGAAATTAAATAGTTAAATACAAAACACAGTAGCCTCATCTCACGTATGCTTGCAAATCTAGGTTTACCTATTCTCCTGCAGTTCTTTAGGTTTGTTTACGGTTCCAATGTTTTGAAATAGATGGCGTTACTTTGTACTTTTGGTAATCTCTTATCATGGTTCGAAATCAGTCTATCTCTGATTTGTGATTTAATTAAGTTGTTCAGTTTTTAGATAGATGGCTATTAACGAGCATCGAAAATGAGTTTTTGTTTTTATTGATGTCAGTTAGATAATTATATATAGCTTTTACATCTTTGAGTTGGTTGGAATGGTTGTGAAATATTTCATAGCAAATCCATTTTACGGAAGTTAACAGACTTTTTTATATTTGTTAAACGTTTTTGTAGCTTGTTTAATAGGGTAGTTGACTGACATATCAAATCAGCTACTTTTTAATAAATGTCAAAACGGTAGTTTATATCAAATAATAAATAATATACTACGTACTATGTTTAAGGTTTATATGGAATTTTGTATGAAATATTACACTATGACGTCATAGTTTCACAGCATCAAATTATCTACTCTTAGTGGTTCCACTGGTAATAAAAAATCATAAAAAGCATTAAATGTACAACATATTTGATATTTCCACGTGCTTTTAGATGTTTTATGCATTAGTTTTTGTTTGGTCATTTATTTTTGATAGAGTCAACTACCCTATTAAAACATGACATTACGATAATCAAAACACCATGTCCCATTCTTATCTCTAAAATAACTGAACCTAAAATGATACCCATGATAATAAGCTTGTTAGTTATTTTAATCTTCACTTTAATGTTCCTCAAGATGTCTATTATTTTATTTCCCTTTACAACGAACTAAACTTGTACTTATCATGGTATTTCTGGTGTTTTCCGTACTTCAAAAAGAAAAAACGGAACACTTATCAACAAGGTTGAAATTAGTATAAAAAATAAGGCCTAACAGTCCGTTGAAGCTGTAAAAAAAGCAAGCTTCTAAAATTTTGTATGCCCTTTATTTTGCATATATTTATGCTATGGAAGTAAACCAAATTCTATAGAGCCTTCCCGTTGACCTAGAATCATCAAATTTGCCAAAAAGCAAGGTCACATATCACAAATAAAAGAATAAATCCAAAACTTGATAGTTTGTAGTTACATCACATAAAAATGTTTCGTGTTAGAACGGAGATATAGGTACCTAATTATCTAACTAGTTAATTAGATAATTTTGGAACAAAAAAATAACCACGAAGCATATAGGCGTATCTGTATATAAATGATAGCCTACCCTCCACATGCTATACCTAAGTTTAGTTAACATTAGAAATAATATGCGGAGGGACTCCACTCCCGCCCCCTCGGTGGGAGGGAAGCGAGGAAAGCTGGAGCGTACATAGACAGTGGGGGATCCTGTTCCTGTATTTTTTTGCCAAATTTACACCCTTTGTCCCTGAAATAAAATACGGAAAAAGTTAAAATGTTCCATCTAGTTCAAATAATGTTTCTCCAATTTTCGTTTTCAAAGAATCGTCGTAATATTAAAGCTTTCATCAATACACATTTCTTTCCAACCTTCAGTCGCAGGGCTTCTGGAAGAAATATATATTAGAAATAAGCTGTCCTTTTGTGGCTTTGTATCCGTTTTATCTTTTCTCTTTATTTTATCTGTGTGTGTACATAAATAAATAATGTTTATTTAGACGTAGTATCTTTGCAGATACTTGACTGATTCTGAAAATTCTGTCACTATTTGGAAGCTACATTATCACTGAGTGTAGTACGATTTAAGTTAAGTTGTTAATAATTAGTTGTAGGGAAAACTTATAATCATTACAAGATTAATTAATGTTATGGAAATATTTTTAATCAAACAAAAGGTCTGTTGCAGGCAATGAATTTTTAGACTAATGCACGGTACAGAAGGTGGTTTTTGCTGAGATTATCCCGTTTAGAACATTCTAGAAAAGTGAAACGTATGTAATCGAGAGAAAGAGAAGCTGAATGCATTCTAGATTCAGCGCATGTCTAGATTTATTGATTGGAGTTTGCCCCAGACTATTATATAAGGGCTGCGGTGCAGCGGGCCTGTTCAGTTCATTATATGCAGCTTTGCAGTGAAGTGAATCGTGCGTTGTTACTGTTCTACCATTGTGATTTTGGACATTTGTGACTGGATTGTAACTTTGAAAAATGAATGCAAATAGGTACGTATATTGATTATAATTATTATATTTTTTGTTATATTAACAGCTTTTTTACTAGAAGAAGAACTAATAAATGTAGGGTAGCTTCTCATAGTTAAAGGTGATTTTACAAAATTCCTAATGTGATTGTGCGTAAAACCACAAGGCGGAAAGCTAATTTATTATTTCTAACGATCAATGCAGCGCTGAGTGCAAGAGCGATTTCTCCCTCTCCCCTCCACCCACTGCAATGTAATTCACTCGTGCGGGGGTGCTTTTGGCCCCTTCCCATTTGGACTGGTGATGTCCAAGGGTGGCGTAAAACCGCCACCGAATGACATTGTTAAGGCGTTCTGACAGAATTTATTTAATAGTTTACGATTAATTTTTAGTTTTGAAATATGTAAGTTCATAGTATTACAATTGTTTGATATACTAATTAAATTATAGCTATATATTTGCGAATGCTATATTATTGCGAATTTATTGCTGTGAAATAGAAACAATTAAATATTTATAAGAACGAATAGATGATGATCCAAATTTCATCAATTTTTATGGCCTAGTATGAATAGGGCCTAGAATAATAGAATAAGGCCTTTCTAGAATTAATTTTAGATTTAATCATTCTTTAATATATGTTTATATTTGAAATAAATGTTTTAGCATAATTATGCGAAAGTACTTATATTTATACTTAGGTTTAAATAATATTAAGTACTTAAAATAATATATTTTATCGTTTGTTAAAATTATGTTGGAAGGAAAGTGGAAATTTAAAATTTAGCAATTTTTTTATGGGCGGGCATAAAGTGGGATAGAAATATATATGTACAGCGAAAACTTTGTAAAATTGGTGTGAACAGAGTGTCACCAATCAACCTATGGGTGAGAAAGAAGGAGAAAATTTTCGTGCACTCTGCGCATGAGCAACGCCCAGATTTATTGATTTTTAAGTGCAGGGGGAAAAAGGGGTGACTTAGTACTGTGGAAATGGGTGAGCTGGGACAGGGGTAGGGGGATGTGGGGTGTTGCTCATGTATACCTTATAGCCTAGATATCCTAGGCTTGAGCACCGAAGCCCGGTAGTTAATAATATGTGCATTGTATAATTTGGCATACGATAATTTTATTCACATTAGCAACTAGTAGTTTAAACCTTTAATGATTGTTTCTTTGTTTTGTTTCAGTGTGATGTATCACAAGCAGCATTACACCATCCAGGGCAGCCTGAATCAACCTTCATGGAAAAAAATCTCCTTTGAAGAGTACACCCATGCCCTAGATGTGGAGAGCAACAAAAAAATACCTTACAGTCCAATTGATAACTCGGTAATAATGCTACCTTTGCTTTGTACATCTATTTTATTATTATCCTCATTGGTATTCAGTATTAATACTGTTGTATTCTTACAGGTTTCTGCTACCAATCGTCGCAGCGGCAGGCTCGACAAATGGAAACCATCCGGCGTCTGGCCTTTTGTTACAGATAGAGATATAAGCTTCTATTCAAGACCACCATTGAAATTGTATGAATGTTTACAAAAAAATTAACGAATGTAGTTTTTTCCGTTGATTCTGTACGCTCATCAGATGCCGCGTTACGATATAAAAATAATTCAAAAAGTAGTAGATATATATAGTTAGGTGTAATTTTAAATATTCTTTTAAAATTCTTATAAAAAACGAACTTTTAAAATAGCCTTTTACAAGTTTTATGAAATATGAATTTGAATATATGCTCGAAGATCAGCTCGACTGGGGAAGTATCTCTCTCCGAAGAAAGAAGTACCGTACATATAGCCGAAGCCAAATAACTTAAAGTTGTGTGTGCCCCGGGTGTCAATAGTGACCGCTTACCATCAGGCGGCCTGTATGCTTGTCTGCCGTCGTTGTAGCATAAAAAATGTACAATTTATATATTGTAAATCAGCTATCTATCACCATTTCTGAGCAGTGTCTCAGAATATTATTAAACGATCTTTACAGTAACTAAAACAGAGAAGCTTATATTAGGCAGCTCCACTGAACTCTGTGCCGTGTGACTCCCGGCCAAGAAATGAGCGATTGTTACTCTTCCATTGCTTTATTAGTAACAATCGCCCATTCCATAAAGAATAGGATCAACCCTTTCATTTCCGAGGGTGTCGTAAGAGGCGACTAAGGGATTCCAGTGGACGAGTAGCAGCGTCCATCTGAGTATATAAGTAACATCTTACTGCTATCACCAACTCTGTAACTCGAGCATTACTGATGACTTGATCTGTGTCTTTAATTCACATACTAACTTGTCTATTTTTTTTTAAAGACTTTTTTGAGCATTTCGATTATATAAAGTACTAATATTAGCTTCGATAAAATGCAAAATCTGGATTGGCATTTAAATAGAGAACTTGGATTGATAACGGCTCGTTTCATTTCTACTTAGGTCGATCTTCATCGACTAGAAAACGGTCCATGTTTACTGATAAGACAACGGCAAACTATAATTGGGCGTTTACGATTACTTTTTCCAACAAAATGTATGGTAAACGCCCGATTATAATTTATCGGGCCGTTGTCTTATCGGTAAACATGGACCTTAGTCATTTTAATTTGTTAGGTCAATTTCATACGCAACCTGTTTCCAAGGTTACAGTTTCTTGACGATAATTAATTATAGCAGATGCAGATAGTTTCAGGAAATGTTTGTGTATGAAACGACTTAACTTTTTCACTTCACTTCTATTATTGTTTAACTATTTTGATGTCGGTAAAGCAGAGTTGCCGATGGTTGGTATGGTATTATTAATATTTTGATGTTTATCGGTGTACCTGTGTCTTATAATTAATGTATTAGCATCTTCTAGCTCACAAATATTTACCAACTATTACTACTTGACCTGAGTGTGTGTGTTTATCATATCTTGATTTCCTATTTTGTTTGTATTCATCGTGGTGTTTTAAATTTCACTTGTATATTTTGTCTTTGTGACTTATTGTATTAATTGATTCTAATTTCAATGTGACTATTTCTATTCATGTTTAAATGTTAATGTTTAATCTTTCGGTGTTATCTAAGATAATTAGTATAAGTATGTGTTGTGTATGTACAATATAAGCTTCTTACGGAATATTTTAGAGGGTTACGATACGGAATAAGAACACAAAAAAGTTTACTCGTTTTCTTATTAATAGGCTAAGCGTCGCGTAACGTTTAATACGCGGGAACTAATATTTTTCTTCAACGATGATTATTTATCACTTAATTATACGCTCAGTCTGAATTGTGATTTTTAACATTTTGTATTCTATTTATTTACTTAAGAACAGAGATACAAGGTTGTCACGAGGTAAATGTGTCAAGCAAGTCTTATGTCTAAGATGATTTCGTACTATGTCATGTACTCGTATTAATGTTGTGAATGTTGTCTATAACTTGTCTGTATTTTTCTGGATAATAAAGATGTCTGTAATAAAAAAATTACTTTTTATTAGCCCCTATTCTGTTAATTCAAGCTACTTTTGCATTTATCATTATTGAATGGATTAATGGGTCAAGGTATGAAGGATTTATTTTATTTTCTTTAGAAAAAATAATAAAACCAACAGCTTTGTTCTTAATTAAGTATTTTTTTTTAAACTATAAACAACCATTAAGATTAATTATTAGTAAGTATTTACAATTATTTACAAGAAAAAAATAAATTAAACTAAAATAATAAACTAAAAAATATATACAAAATTAAAATTTCCTATTCCTACATATATTTATAAATTCAATATTATAAATAGAATATTGAGTTCAGATCGTGCCCAGAAGGCTGGCAGCATTACCGCGCTGGATCACTAGGTAAATCCTTTGACCGAGGTAAGAAACTAGGTTCTTTCTTAATAAAAATAGTTAAAATAATTTAAATATTGAGATTTAATAATTTAAGTTTCGACAGATATATTTGCACTTAATGGTTATGTCGACGGATGAAAGTGTTACTGAGAGTGAGATTTTGATTGTTGAAAAGCACAATACTGCATTATCTAAACTTTGGATTCCAAAAATATAAATATTTTTTCAAGTTAAATTAAGGCAAAAATGCTATTTGTATTAATACTAAAAAAAATATTTTTTACACTTTTTAGTGGTAATTGAACTTCAACAAAGGTATTCTCACCAAAAAAAGAATACATTACATGCAAATTCGTAATAAATGTATTCTTTTATCAAAATACATTACGCAGAACTCGACCCTTCTTCTGTATATTTTTGCATTATTCACTATCATTATCAGAATTAAAATATTGGATACGTATTTTTTATTTTATCAAAGAAATTACAAAGATAAGTCCCATCAAAGTGCAGGATTGGGACTTGTGACGTCATTGTACAACTACTTTTTAGTACACTTTTTACAGACCCGAAAATTTTAACGCACTGTATCTTCGTTATTTTTTGTTTTCGGAACAAAATAAAAAATACGTATCCAATATTTTTTGATAATCTAACTGACGGACTAATTCGATTTTTTGTAGTTATTCCTCATTGCGGGCATGCCGCCGCCAGCGAGCGAGCATGTACTACAGTATAGCTGGATGTTTCAAGTAAATTATTCCATACTTATTTGCAGAACCCAAATCTTCTGAAAGCTCTAATATCCTTGTCGTAATGGGTATCGTGGCATGGACATGAAAGCGAAAGAAGGTTGGGAGATTCCCAGCCTTTTGGTTTGTGTTTATGCCACGTGACCACCAGAGGTGTTTTGTATACACAATATTAGGAATTAAGTTACCGGAAAATTTGTTGTTTTTTATTATATTAGAATAATAATTCCCATCATTTACAGGTTTTCATGTATCAGTTTGTCCTCTCAAATTTTCAACAAAGGACGGTTTATCAGGAAATATTAATTCTAAACACTTGATTTAGGAGGATTTAGATTTTGCTTCAATTTTACTTGTATTTAAAGCTGCATTAAATTTTATTTTCCTACAGCATTTAGCTTCTTTATTTCGTGTATTAGCAAGGTCACTATATCGTAACGAATATAAATTACTCATCCAAATAAAATTATTATTTGTATAACTTTATAAATTTTTAAAACCTCTGTAATTTCATTTTTTAATTCCAGGCGACGATGGAGCAGTATTGTTAGCATTCAATGTTTGTCGTAACAAGTTTGAGCAAAGTTTGAAAATAATTGTTTTACTTAAATGTATAAAATAAATGGTGGATAAAAATAAAGTTTTTTAAGGTTTCCTTTATTCCAATTATTTGTTTTTGTGGTTCAAGTCAAGACAATCAAAATCAGCAATATGAAATTCTTCAATGATATTTGATATTAAAATAACATCCATTGAATCTGTTGGATTCTAATTGGCGACTTCTAACTGATATGTGACCAAGGGTTTCAAGAAATTTCTCTTGTGATTCGCTGTCTTCTTGCGATTCTACATTTCCAACAAGAATTATTTCTTTTTACTATGACAGAAATAGACATACCATTAGCATTTTATAGAAAAATATACGTTTTTTTCAATTCGTCCTATTTCTGTTTTCCACCGATAACATTTTTGGTCGCAATAGTAGTAGGTACTTATAAAAAATAGAATACTAATCATTAACTTTCATTGGAGATGTATTCGTTTTGTAGGACTTACAAACATTTTTATTTTTATATTGAGAATTATTCTTTAAAACTATTCTCTTACACTTAACTGAATGCTATGATAAAAGCTTTTATAACTAATATTCTCTGAAACCAGAGCAGAAAAATCACAATAAATAATTTCAGGTTCTTTGATTATGCCAAACTAATATTGATTATTAGCTATGTGCATCGATCAAAAGATGCAATAGGGATACAGATGTGAACTTAGGATTTGCTGTAATAAAGAGAGTTCGTGTATAAAAATAATCTTAACACTTAACAGTACCTACCCACGGTACTGTTTTAACTATTGTTCGGTATTGACTATATTAATTGATTTGTTCTTCGTTCGAATAATAAACAAGGATAGTTCCTTGGGCAGCCCTAGTGGGCTGCCCAATAATAGCATGGATTATATTGATTTGTTTACTTTTCGATAAAAATAGCAATGACTAATATAGATGAGAATCTTTTGGAATGTTTTAATCTATTTTACCTGGTACATTAGAAAGTCTGGCACATTTGTAATCTTATTTGCGTCTTTCTTTGCCGGCAATTTTGCTAATTGTTGTCGTTAATAGGAGGGTTACTTGTTGTGTTTGATCATGCTGTCTATGTCATTTTATTGCGGAAAATTGACGATTTTTTTCAATAACGTGTTGTTTCATGGGCGTTTATGTATGTAACGTTAACGCGTATACTTTGAGAATAATTACCATTAAATAAAATAGACCACCGTCTTTTTTTCTATCGTCTATGTGTGTTTAGGTAGATAAACATACTAGTTATTTTCAATTGTTTTTTTTAGTTTGCTACAATTTTTTCAATGCAGCTTTGACAAGTAGTTTGTTTCTCACGGACGAAATCTTCAGTTTCAAATAGATTTTCTCTATTTCGCTTTAATTCTACACATAGGAACGCATTGATTTTCTTATTATTATATACTTAATAGCAATCAATGCTCGCCTCAGAAAATCGCTGGTGCGCTACAGAAGTAGAAGAAGTAAGTTGGACATTTTCTCCACCCTACACTGCAAAAATATCATAAAAATAACGTGATAAAAACAATAGAATAGGTCCCGATTTTTTATTAAACTTCCACATTTACACCTTATTTTCTTTAAATGCTTCGTCAACGCCCATTTTACGCTGACATGGGGCACCTTAGTTCTACTGTGGTATCCAATCCGATGGTTCCATCGTGGTGCCAATAAAAGGATATTTGCTACCAATAAACAATCCACAAGGCTCAATCACCACATTTTCCTGTGTTGACAGCTGCTCAGAATAGAAAAGAAAACTTACCGATGTTGATTCCTTTTTCGACGAGCTGTGAAAAGACTATTTTAATAGCAATCGGACGACAGGTTGAAAAGGTTCGATAACGGAAAGATGGAGTGCGATTTAAAATAACAATTGCAGAAATTCGTCTCGGAAATTATCGAATCCGTTTCCGATGTCGTATCCGAATGTATCGTATCGAATAATCGTATTCAATGCCATGCGCTACTGCAGGAATGTAAAGTTTTTATGTATTTTTTTATACAATAAAAAAATAACAGACCAGAGTCTCCTGATTTGTATTCAATGCGTAAAGTTATAATTTTCCTTCAAAAGTTTACCTCACTTGCAGAAGTTATTCAAAATTTACATTCTGACATACAAAATACAAATTTGCACGCATATAGAGACCATTGAATCTTCTCAGATTACTATTGCTGTGAAGATAAAGTTATGGCAAATTCTACCCTTTGGTTCAGGCTAAGGGTTATATTGGGTCTATTATAGATTCTAAACCACAAAGTTTCTTAGAAAATGTAGGTACGAATTCTGCCGAAAGATTTATAGTGTAATTGCTAAGATGGTTGGTGGTAAGAGGATTATATTTTCCCTAAAACGTTCTTAACAAGGAAGATTTGCTGCGGCAGTTGTATTCCACAACGATTTTTTGATGCTAACTTTACATAATATTTTAAGGGCATAGTCCTAAAAATACAAGTAATGAAAGTTTTCAAAAACATGAGAAATGTTTTACATAATTATGCATGCGAAAATACAAATATTATAACGGCCTTAAACTTTGTCAGAAATTAACATATTACCAGGAATCCGACCGCCTCCAATTTCTCGTAACTCGTACTAAGGCTTCCCCCTCGCGGTAATGCCCTGAGTCGATGTTCATCGACAATAAAACGGTCCAATAAATTATAATCGGGCGTTTACGATGTCTTTTTCCTACGTAAATTCATGGTAAACGCCCGATTTTAATAATTTATCGGACCGTTTTCTTGTCGGTGAACATCGACCTTAAGTCGTTGACGAATTTAACTAGTTGATTCATAGACAGTTAACGTTAATACGTTGGCAAGATCAATGGTGGATTTATTAATTTCGTTGATTCAACGCCCATCATTAAATAGTGGTGGGCGAGAGAAAAATCTATATATTCTAATATTCTCTGCATCTACTAGTTGGATTTGAAAAATTCTTTAACTGATTATTTTTGTAATTAGTAGTTATATAGTTTAGTTTTTATTTGTTTTGTTTGGTTTATTTATGTAAATAATTGTAAATAAGGGTTAATTAAGTAGTTGGTTAAGTTCTTCGAGTTCGAGTTATCCCAAAAAAATACTATACAATTTTTGCTCATCTATTATATAAAAGAGTAGCGGTTTTTTGGGTAAACATGCCCCTGCCCACACCGCTGAACCGATTAATGTGAAATTTGGCATGTGCATAGATTTTGTCACGTAGACCCCATTTAAGAAGCGATTTTTCGAAATTCCTTTCCGCAGTGGTGGAAACGGGCCCTTTGTGCGATTTTAAGAATCTTAATATCTCTGGAACCATAAGGTCTAGGAGTCTGAAATTTTTATTTTCAATTGAAACAATATTCAAACCAGTGTTTCTCAAATTTTTCATAGATGTCAATTTTATGACACCTTAAATTATTTTCTATCAACCTGTATAACGGAAGTACTATACAACTGAGAAGCATGATTTTTTGGAAATAAGCTACTCTTAGCAAGCACTATAAGAATCCTAAAGCATTTTGCAATACTATTTAGCAATGAAATGTTATAGAGGGTGGAAAATTTTATTTTTGACTTTTAGTATTTTTGCAATTACTTAAGCTAGGGTTCCAAAATTTTAAATGTAGACCATGTAACATAAATGTAACAACATGCAAATCAATAATTTAAAAAAAAATGATCGTAGACAATTTTATGACCTTTTTAATTTTTTTTTTATCAACCTGTATACAGGTTTCGTTATAACGCAAGAACTATTTAACTAAGAAGCATGATTTTTTGGAAATAAGCTACCTATAGCAAGCACTATAAGAATCCTAAAGCATTTTGCAATACTATTTAGCAATGAAATGTTACTCTATAACATTAGCGGAAATTTTTATTTTGACCCCTTAATATTTTTGCAATTACATGAGCTAGGGATCAAAAATTTTGGGTATAGACCATGTAACATAATTGTAACAATATGCACATTAATAATTTTAAACTTTTTAATCATAGACAATTTTATGACCTTTTTAATTTTTTTTCATCAACCTGTATAACGCTTTTCCTATTGATTTAAGAACCACGAATTTCTGGTTATAAGCTACCCATAGCGAGAACTATAAGAATACTAAAGCATTTTGTAATACTATTTAGCAATGCAATGTTATAGAGGGTGAAATATTTCATTTTTGCCCTTTAATATTATTGCAATTACTTGAGCAAAAGATCCAAAATTTTGAATATATACTAATTAACACAAATGTAACAACATAGAAATCAAAATTATTGTAAATTTTAGTCATAGATATTTATATGATTTTTTAAAAAAGTTTATCAGACTGTATAAAGCTACTCTATTCATATAAGTACCATATTTTATGAATTTAAGCTAACACATAGCAAGCATTGTTTATAGCAAACTAAAAACCCTTCCACTCACAGTATTGTTCAACTTTCATGCCAAAATAAAGTAACAAAGTTTTAAATTTTCTTCAATATCTCAAACAAGTGATCTAAAATTTCTAAAATCAATTTAGTTTATATAAAATAACTAGCTGTTCCCCGCGGTTTTACTGGCGTTCCCGGGATTAAAAGTAGCCTATAATAACCTTCGGCGATAATGTAGCTTCCTATTAGTGACACAATTTTTCGAAACGGACCAATAACTCCGGAGATTAATGCGTTCAAATAAACTCTCAGCTTTATTATTTGTACCTAAAGATAGATAAGTTCTCACCCAAGAAATAAAAAAAAAAACAAATTTTGTAAAAATAAACCCAAAACCAATTTTGAAATAATTAGGACCTACCTAAGTAGTTTTTGTTTCTATGAAATCCGTAATATCTACAACAATTCATCTTAAAAATATTCAACGCAGTAAAACATTAAATTTTATTAATCATCAAACAAATTACGTATACCTACCTATAGGAGAGGTAAAGTCGTGCATAGTTCGGTTCTTTTCGGTATTGCTCGGGTTACATCGAGCGCCGCGTCGCATCGCTCTGCCGTTATCATGCTTCCCGCTTAGCGTTATCTCCTTCATGCCATCCGAAACTTATAAAAAAAAAACGATATCGAACACATAAAGAATTCAATATACATACAACTATAAGAAGGCTGTATGGCTCTGAACCTTTGACTGTTTTTTTTAACGTAGGTAACAAAAACGTAGGTATTTAATGGATTGTAATTTTTAACCAGTATTTAGACGTGAAAACTGAACTCCACGTGCATAATATAAATATATTACCTAAATAGGTATGTAGCATTCAATCGTCACAGAACAACTATACCTACATATCCCTGGATATTTACATAGCCTAAAACCTTCATCTAGGAACCTGAACCTAAGAGGATACCTATCTTTGAAAAGCGCTTCATAATCTGTACTGTGGTTTTCAAGGTATGAGAATACTAACGGACAAATTGACCTACATATTATTTGGTTGGTTAAATTGAGTACGGGGTGTTCATGAACTCTAATGCGGGTGAAACCGCAGGGCGAAAGCTAGTACATGTATATTTTTGTTATGGCTAAATTTGGAATATAAGCTATTCAATACAACTGATAGGAAGCTATATCATTTATCCCTAAAGGCTAGTTTTTATCCCGCGCACGAGTGAAAACGCGGGGGAATAGTTATAATAAACACTGATGTTTCTTAAATAACATTTATTACATTCACTTATATTTAAAATTATTCTGTATTGTTTGTGCACAATATATAACTTAGTTACTATTATCAAATCAAATACATAGTGTTCAAAGAAAACAGAACAAGAGATATAATATACAGATATGTATCTCCATTAATTTTTTACACATACATGCACACGACAGATCGGAATTGTCCCTTTTCGATTCTATCCTCCCAGCAATTTATTTATTTATTACACAAATTACAATTATTTATTTTTATTACAGTAGATTGATTGTAGTATTTGCAAGACATCGATATTCTGATTTAGGGTCCCTCGATAGACTATCGATTGTCCGGCAAAAATAGACTCTGCATACTAAATTAAAACTCTACGGATCGAACGAACTCTACACACCTCCTTATGCATCAGAGCCAAAATTGCAATCCGGAGAATGTCTTAGACGTCTGAAGGATGGAAAATTATAAAATGCTTAATTTTGCCTTATATTTAAACACCTACCTACTCTAAATAAAATGATTATCTCATCGATGACATGCTTAGTGACGATGTCACGGAAAAAATATATAGATACAATTTGATAAACTATTAAAAATATATTTTTTAATTTTGATAATTATTTTTCATATTAAATTTTAATTGTGTAGGTATAATATCTCAAACTCTTTTATAATATTAAACAATATACCTACTATAAATCTCCCCCAATTTAGTTACCAAAACTGAAATGATAAATACTTAATACTTAAATGTTTACCTACACCCAAAAATATACAGTTTTTTTGCAATAGAAGTAAGCATTAGACCATTAATTTAGTTTTATTGATTTATTTTATTTATTTTGAAATGTGTACCTAACTTTAAACAATGGAAACGTCAATTAACAACAATAGCAATTATCTTTTCCAATTCTTATACCTACTCACTTATTGTTTCATTAAATATCTAAGCTAATAAGCATTTAAGCTTCATTAAATTCACAGATTTTCCAGTTCTAGCGTTTGCCTTTGGCTGAAACATAATCATTAATTTAAAGTAATCCGTACTACACAAATGATTATTATACATTATTATTCTAAGAATATATTTTGATATAGTGTACAGCAGATTTCCGCTTTATGGGATTTCGCGGACGCTTGTTAAAAGTTTGTTACGAAAAGCTGCGGACCATAGGAATCTACGAATGGATTCCTACGGCAATCGTATATTTTGTATGGCGCAATTTTTAAGTGAAAAACAGAAAATTTTGGAACACTAATTTTGACGGCTACAACTACTTATAAGCGTGTAAGCACCATTATGGGTACAGCTAAATTCAAATATTTTTTGCAATGCCAGAGACTGAATGAATTGTGCAGATAAAAAATTGGTTTCTTTTTTTTTAAACATCAACCCTCTCATTATGTAATTATTGACACTTTAATTTACCTTTACCTATTCTACCTTAAATGTTTCCTAAACTTACATTAAGTAAGAAAGCTAACTTCGCAGATTATATATAACTTACAATCAACATAACATTGCTCAATATGTATGAAGTTATACGCTCATAATAGATTATATTTATGTACTTTCAAAAATCAAAAATTATACGATTATAATGATTATACAAATATAAGATACAAAATAATTACATCGCATATAACATAGCATAACTGGACACTAAAATACAAATTATAACATAATAATAAAATATAATTTTCTTTTAAAATTTAGATTACATTTTTTTTCAATAAACAATTTAAAAAAAAATTACAAATATATTACAACACTTTGATCAAATTTATAAATCAAAAAACAATATTATGAAAAACACAATTTGTTTCATATTTTATTATTAGGTATACATCATCAACATACATAATATTTATATTTTATGGTACAATTACCAATTACATAACACTAAAACACAATACAGTACCTACATAACATACCTATTTATTTTTATTAATTTATCATACGTTATACCATACTATTATACAATACCTAAATACAATACCAAAATATTCAACAGCAAAAAACATTGTATTTTTTAAAACTTTATATTGGTTTAAAAAAGAAAAAATACTATCAATAATATCACAGCACAATACCAAAATATCTGTAATAACAGTTAAGTCACAACATTATTCTAAATATTTTCCTATTTTTATCCATTTCTCACAATTTTTTACACCACACTGACAATTATCATGTTATAATACCCAAAAATCTGTTAGATTACAATTTTATACTTAATATTTTTCATGTTTTTTATATTACAAAATTACATCGAATATTTTTTTTGTTCTTTTATCAATATTCATCATTGCTCTAACCACTATAATAATTACATATCATTATATATTTTTTTTATTATGTATTCTTATATTAACACTATTATTTATTTATATATAGGTATAAGATATAATACTAAAATATGCAATACAATATTATTCTCGTGACATTACACCAAAATACAAATTTACACAAAAGTATTATTTAATTTTTATCTATGTCTAAATTTACAATAACTATAATTTAAATGACTGCTTTACTAAAAAATACCTACGTAGTAATTACATTTTATACATTAATTAATTTTACGTGAAATACTTACTAAGTTTATACTTTATTATATATGTACAAATACTAATTAAAATTAAATTTAAATATATACAAAGTATTTAACTAATAAGTTTATTTTACAACATTATAGAGATGATATAGAGTATCAGGTACTTGGTAGCACTAATATACAAATTTTAATTATAATTATAATATATTACTACTAGGTACTAGGTAAAAATATATACATTTTAATCGATATGATAAATGATATAAAAAATATACAGCCAAATCATAATAATATTCCAATAATCAATTTAATTTTCTGTTCAACAAAAGAATAAAATTAATTTATTTAATAATTGAATTAAAATAAATTTATATTTTTATCAGTATTTTGAACTTCTATTTTAGATTTTGCTTCTGCCAAAAAAGGGGATAACGTAAGCCACATGTGTTTTGGTTTTCTGGCATGGATACTTCTTTCTCCATGCCAGATAATTTGGTTTGTCCTTATTTAGTTGGGAGTTTGCTGAGAAGGTTGATTTGGAGTCCTTGTGTACTTTTGAGACAGCTATTTTGACATCAAAAGTTTTGTAAATTTTATTGTATTATATTTATTTATTCTGCTGTTAGGATGTACAAGATTTCCGGTAATTTCTTAGAATTCCACGATATTATTATTACCAAGTACGCATTGCTGAAATTAAAATAATTTCGTTGAAAAAATGTCGTTTAAATCCATTTAATCGTTATTTGCAATAACAAAAAGTCAACATTTAAAGAAACCCCCGAAACACACTATAAAAGAGGTGACAGCCTCCCAGCCACCCATCCTCAACTCCCCAGCCCGTCCGGGCTAACCCTCGCTGCAGTCTAGCTATCTGAACTAGGCTGCAGCCCGGGCGGCCCGGGCATAATCAATAGCGAAACAATGGACTGTCCGACGTCTCTTATCATTTACTTGGTTGGTGGTTGTTCACATTGTTACTATGAGTTTGAAATGAGAATCCTAATTTATGGTTTGGTACAAAAAATCTAAATAACTTAACAAAACAGTCATAGATTTATGATATTATTTTTCAGTACTAAATACAAAATGAGAACTATCAAAAATACTCCCAAATTAGTAGAAAAAAGATAATTTTAATTTTTTCTCTAACTTTACTAGCACTTTCTATCTTCGTGTAACAAGAGTGTACAACTATATTTTATAATAAATTCGCGTTTCGTATAAAATTATTATTATGTCTATGCATATTTTGGGTGGCATAAGTACCAAATCAAGAAATCCCTAATAAAACTACACTTAATTCCCAAACGCCCGGGACCTGTACCCGGTAATAGGCAAAGTTTTGAGCGTCGCGCTCTTAGAATTCAGGCACTACTTTTGTCTCATAATAAAAAAAAAACATTCACTCAGTTTATATTCGCAATATAATTCGTAAAAATGAAGAATATTTCAAAAAATTACAGGAAACTGGTCAATTAATACGTGATCACTAAGTGTATAGTTAAATAATTTTATATTAGAAAGGCCGTAGCATCGTAGATATCAAGAGTATCACGATTCCACCAAAAAACTTTTAACTAGAGGCATTAAATAAATTTAAAATTGCTTACCAATTAACAAATCAAACAAAAACACCAAATAATCAAAATGATTAAATCAGACTGAAATAAAGCAAAGAAATAAAATGGACTGTACAGTTCAGATTCACTTGTTGCAGTGACTTGATGTATCAATCAACAAATGGGAGGCTGTGATATATGCGATAGATTCGTACTGCGCAGGTCATCCAGGGATTAAAATTAGGGCAACCGGGTTTCCATTTTTATTGATCTGAAAACATCGCCAGGGCGTGGCCCTATAAAGGGTTGCGAAGTTGTTACGCCCAATTAAATACCTTTGTCACTAAAAACAAATACTAAACATGTGTATGTTGTTAATTTTTAATTACTTGGTATGCTAATTATTAGTACCTGGTTGACCGAGCTTAGCTCGTTTTTTTTAAAACGACCCTTTCTAAAAATGAAACCTAGCTAGATCAATTTATCTCCCCGTAAACCCTTCGCATACTAAATTTCATAAAAATCGTTGGAGCCGTCTCCGAGATTCAGATTATATAGGTATATACAATACAAGAATTGCTCGTATACAGGTATTATAAGGTAGATAGATAGCGTAGATGTATTACATTGGAAATATACGATTCAATCAATTAATATTTAATTTATCACAATAGATTTTATGTCATTAGTGGCAAGACATGAAGTCAACAACATTGCTAAAGCAACGAACATTATCATAGAGACAAATCTTATCAAAAAAGTTGTATCTTAACATCCACGATACTTTTTATAACTTGGACAAATCTTGAAGTCCAATTCTGCTGCTTAGCATTTTCAGTCTTGTCTTCTATTATCTTTGTTTGAGTGAGATAAAGTTCCCCATAGTCATATGCCATATGGCTTTATAATATACTTGTTTAGTAAAGTCTTATTGGAAAGGACTTTTTTGCTTAGTAACCAGAACATTTTACATAATTGTTGCGGCGAAATCCAACCTCTACAGACGAAGACTGACCGGCCGACTAGACTAAAAGGATAACGACGACGTGTGAGAAAACAACGGAAGATTTGAACAAACGAAATAACTGACGTGACCTATATAAGACTAGAAAAATTGTAAATTATTAATTAAAACCCTTGGCTGTTGAAATATGACTTAGACTTCACTGCAACAATAATTAACAAGCATTTAACAAGCTCCTAATGTTTGGTATAGATATGGTGTTTCCATGTACGTTCTCTGTCCAGATGAATGCGTTGGCAAGTGAAAAGCCACAATCTTCGTACATTACGTACGGTATGGACACGACACTCTATTTAAAAATTATAGGGACGCAAACTGCAAGCAAACAGTCTGCCGCTAACTGTGAGCCTAATGAAGACACGCCCGTATCTCATATTGTCAGGTTGTGGGATATTCATAAGTAGTTTAATTACGTCGAAGCGATAAAATATAATAAATTTAAAGCAAACCTAATTACTTAGATGTAATAACAATACATGATATAAAATTATTAATCAAACTGATTATAATCTAACATTTATAAAATAAGGAGCATATTATAGTAGTTTATGATACTGTTGCATAATAGGGGTTAATAAATACGAGTGTGAGTTTAAGTACTGAGCCGTAGGTGAGGTTCTTAATAGTATCACACGAGTTTTTAATACCTAATTATGTGCAGTATCATACAGTACTTTATCTAAACTCATAAATAATGTAATTTAAAGGTAAAAAATCGATAATATTTTGTCATAGGTTTTCATGACTTACGGGTATCGATTATTCGTCATTTCCATTGCCGCCTCCACTATTTCAGATCCAAGTTTATCTCACCTTAGTATAACTGCTACTTTTCTATCATTTTTGGCCAAAATAAAATATGAATGCAAAAAAATCAATAAAATAAACAAACATTAATCATCATGGCGCCCAAATCCGTGTGGGGAAAAACTCCTAAGTTGAGATCTCTACCGCATACGCGACCACAGACAAAGTAAATTTGCATCTAAAATTATAATTGTTTAGTCCTGATGTCTGGCCACTTATAATGTTTTTTTCTTTATTATTTTGTTTAACAAGTTGACTGACAGTAATTGAAGTATTAAAACCCAAAAAACATTTTAATTTCATTATAGACGGGTGTGCCTAAAGTGGGTCATTAAAGTACTGTTTTTGATTTCATAATTAGAACTTTACGATATGAGAGTAGATAAAATGTTTAAAATGTAATGTTTCTAAGAGCGACGATTCACAAAATATACAAGCTCGATGATTTATTGAAGCTCCTTATGGATAAGGCAGTTAAGTTAGAAACATTACATGTTTCACACAAGCCTAATAACACGAATGATAGAGACATTTAAATTATGTTAATTGCAACATTATGACGGAAGCATAATAGCTCTTACATAAAAGATAAATTTACATGTAAGTAGTATTGAAAAGGTTATGTTTATTATGTAACGGATCAAATTATTTATATCCATGCCAAAAGTTCAAACGATAGGTAAAATTTCGTTGAGTATAAGAAATTGTGTGAGAACTGGTTCCGTCCAGGATATTCGATTGATAGGGTCCATTTAGAAAAAATTAAACCTAGCTAGATCGATTTATCTCCCCCGAAACCCTCAGCATACTAAATTTCATGAAAATATGCCCCTACAAGATCAATTTATCCTTCAGTACTCATAACTTTATCAATACGTTTTTCATCTCTTAAAACTATTATTTATACATATATTCAGAGCAAGAATATCAAAACGAGTTAAAAAGAAATTCATTAAAACATACGTTTGGAGCATAGCTTTATATGGGTGTGAGACATGGACAATGAGGCAAAGAGACAGGGAAAGACTGGAAGCTTTTGAAATGTGGTGTTGAAAGAGAAAGGAGAGGATTAGCTGGATCGAGAGAGTGACCAACGAGGAAGTGTTAAGACGAGTCAAAGAGAAAAGAACCTTATTAGAGACGATATAAAATAAGAGAGGAAAGGTGTTAGGCCACCTTATACGGCACGACTAATAAAACTATATATACCAAGTGAAGGCAAAATTGGACGTCGTGTCGTATAAGGTGGTGCAGGAAGCAGCAAACAGCAGGGAGGAGTGGAAGCTACACCGACAAGAGCCAAGCTCTTAAATATAGAAGATAACTATTAGTTCGTAGATAATTCGAAGCAAGTATTTGGGATGCCTAATCTTTATCTTTGAACATTACATCATCAACGCCCACTTTAAATATATGTAACTATACAAAAAGAAGAATGAAATCTTTTTTATAATTGTAGTAACAAGTTAACAACCCCCTATTGCAGTTTATGCTATGATAAATCATTGCTCGGATTGACGCCCCGAGCAAAATCTGTGCGCGCAGGTATTGCGAAGGCCCTGGGACTAAAAGCTTAGGGCTCGATCAATAAAGCCCTAACTGCGTAGTTGGCTACATTTGAAATTACAAATTGGTGTCACAAATGCAACTGCGCATGTGCAAGGGAACAAAGAGTTTTGAACTGATCAATACCAGAGATTGCAAATTTTGCATATACGAGAATGTATACCTATCGGAACCCTCCTAGAAAGAGATTTTCAACATTCAACCCCAACCCAAGCAAAATACGTTGCGGGTGGAACCCGAGAGCGGATTATCATAGTCAACGAATTCGTATAAGAGGGTTCAAGTCCATTATTTCCCGTCCACGCCCCTTTGTCATAAACACCAAGGAATCACGATGTATGTACTAGTACGCAAGACCGTTATAAAATAACGCCCCAGTCCCTAATTTTATATAATTTGTTCATGCACGCCCCTCTATTATTTACCTATATCTATTGTTATAATATTGTATAGAAGAAGCTCTTCAAAATAGTAACAGGAAATGGAGTAGCATCGATTGTGTTAATACAATTGTTGACGACTGGCTGGTTTCACGATGTACTATCGACAAAGTTGAAGCATGATCACCTTAAGGGTGTATTTTGCGTGTAGTGACCAGCAGCTACCTGTGCCTCACACAAAATAACCAGACAATGCGCTTGTCATTAAATATTAGATTGCCATTGTCAGTAAATAGTCTAAACAAAAGATTTTACAAGAGACCGTTTTATTGTCAACAAAAAGGCGATAATAGCTCAGTGGTAGTGACGTCTGATGCCGAGACGAAGGTCCCGGGTTCGAATCCTACAATGAGCTTGAGCTTTCGGTGAAGGAAAACATCGTAAGGAAACCATATCACGGTGGTAGGGTACATTGTAATACCCGCCTGGCTGGCTACCACCCTCAAGTTCAAAATCTGTCGCCAAGCACCTTTCGGTGTGTTCCGACAGCTGCACTTGAGAGCCAGTTCCTTTCTAGGCTTTGTGTGCTTAGCACCATTGGCCACATCATCACTGACCACGGTGAGACTGTGGCCAAACAAAGGCCTATGAATAGTAAAAAAAAAAAAATGGACATGGCAAACTATGATTACTGGCTGCAAGCGAAAAGGTCTCAAAACTGATCATGCTTCAACTTTGTTGATGGTACATAGGTTTAAAAAGTAATGTTTTGATATATCTTTTAGAAGACATTGGAGACACTAGAGCTGGTTTCCTTAGTCCACGTCGTCAGGTAACAACAATTAATAAGAAAAATCTGGGGGAATATGGATTAAGATACATATTCTATTAACTAACAAATTAAATAATAATGATTCCAGAAAACCTTTTTTTTTTTTCAACAAGCTGTTGTATTTACAGTCAAATATATGGGAAGCATTAAAACAATTCGTTTTTAAATAATTTACAAATCTTTCTTCTTACTGCAATATATTTACATTAGTGACATATTGGTGTCATAATAATAAGACTTATTTAAAAATATTTGCAATGCAACTGTCATGTCAGGCTAGTCTGCAAAGGTCTGTTTTTTAACAGACCTATGCAGACTAGCCTTCTTAGTGATCCTGGACGATCGTACTGGCCAAAACCTTTTGCATTACGTAAATCAAAATCGAATACGTCAATCTGTCACTAGAAAAATATATCAATGGTTGCAAGCATTACATGAAAAAACCTAAATTGAGCCTAAATTCAACGGAAACAATAAATACTAATCTTTCTACCGGCCGGAGAAGAATACCGATCACACGTTTCAGGATCCAGCATTTTCGGTAAGTCTGCATTATATTGTTGTTATACTGACGAATTTGTCGACAAGAATCTAAATTAAACCTGAACCCAATTGTCGCAGCCTTTTGGCTTGCGCACAAAGAGTATTCAACGTCTTCAACTAAATAAAAAGCCGCTATGAAAAAGGAAGAACAATTGATTGTCGTTTTCGATGTGAAAAAAGTGCCGCTCCGCTCCGTATCGAACCTATAAATTATAATATTATCTAAAGGAAGCCAAATCTAATACATGGATGGACAGCTGCAGCTGAACAAAACAAGGTACTGTGCATTCCTTTCCTCTCCTACTCCTTACTGAACGTGAGTTGTTATGCATACTTAGTTTCCTCCCGCAATCCGCATCAGGTTTCCAAAGGTGTATAGTGTTCCTTCAAATAGATTTTTAAATAAGCAGGTTCTCTTCCCACCACTTATCATTCCTATACTAAGCTGCAATCAGCAATGACATCATAAATTTGAGCCACCTTACTTCTATGTAATGATAATATCATTCAAAACTACAAATACATTTTCAGATTTTTTACCGAATGGGTCCATTTTCCTGGATCAGAGCCTGAACGCAAGAATGTTGCTTCAGGCTTTGAAGAAAAGTTTGATGTGGCTGGTATTTTAGGGCTCCCACAAAAAAAAACTCTCCGCCCGGGCCTCTAGGAGCACAGTACAAAAATAAGATACTACCGAATTGAAATGGTTTAAGATTATACCTAAGTAGTTGACGTATTTTCGTTGCGCATTGTATAGCAATTGGTAAATTGATTTATGAGCATGTTGTTGACATATAGCGAACAGGAAAAGGCTGTGCTGTGCAAGATGGTATTACTATCATAACACATACTTTTGGACTCCAAAAGATCAAAGAATTCCAAATAAAAAAGACCAAAAGGGTCACAGCGGCGTTTTTCTCTAAGCGTATGGATGGGAATTATTAGTGATAATTTAATTGGTCAACATTTTCTTCCCAACAATTTGAATGCAGAAGCCCCCGCAAATTTCTTAAGACAAAACATGTTTGAGCTGCTTGAAGATATATCTCAAGACATAAAGCAAGGGATGATTTATCAGTATGATGGATGTCCTGCCAGACAGAATTACCGTACGACAATGGTACCTCCAATTTTCACAATCGATGGATTGGCAGAGGAGGATCTATCCCTTGGCCAGCGAGATGACCAGACCTGACTGAAAAAGGAATTTTTTTATGTATGTTTAAGGATAGGATTATTTTCTATGTTTTGTTAAGAAATGTGATAGAAAATCTCATGCAGGGACTAACCCTATTTAAAATTATAACAATGTTTCGGAACGCCTTTTAAAAATTAATACACATTCGGCTTACATAGTCATGAAAATACTGCCTATTTGTGCCAAAATTTATTTTCTTCAATTTTGTCCACTCTAGAACAACCCTACTCTTTTACTGAGTCTGGATAACATTTTCAGAGAATCATATCATCAATTTTAAAAATTAATTTTGACGACCGCGCTTGGGCTCAAGCCTCCCTATCTGTAAGTTCAGGAGGCCTGGGTATCCCCAAAATTTCTAGTATCTCTCTTCCGGCCTTCTTGTCATCAGTCAATAGTACGCAAAATCTGGTTAACAAAATACTTTAATATTCTATTGCACCGTGTGATATAGCCTATATGACTGATGCAAGGATGGCTTGGTCTTTAGCCTGCCCTAATTCTACCTTAACCACTTTCCCATCCTCACAGTAGTAGTGGGATGGGCCGCTCTGCGAGCTAGTACGGAATTACCAACTTGAAACGTCAACTACCCACGCGGATCGCGCCCGTTTTATTAACGTGTCGGAATGGGAATCAGGTCTGATCTTGCCAGCTCTGAGCTCATCACATGACCAGAGGGCTGGCGAATACCTTAGACGAAAGCGTTGCCATACCATCGCACTCGAAGGACACTTGCGCTCTGCTCATAGAATGACTACTTTAAAAATAAGAAACAAGAGCACATCGCTGACGTGGCTCCGAAAAAATAAGAGCTTGAACAAGAGTAGATAATTTTCTAAGAAATCTGAGGGCACGGCAATGCCCCCGCCAAGTCGAGCAAAAAAGCGGAATATATTTTAACAAAAATACGACGATGTTTACCCAACGACCCGTTATAATATAGCTATATTTATACGTTTTGTTTTACGTCTTCTTATACATTTTAAAATTATCTTTTATTAAAGTTACAAGTAGTTATGGGCCCAAACACCCAGTCTTCCAGTCATCTAGACACCTGCTATCAAGAATGTATTGTGATTTTTAAAAGGTATATACAAAAAAATGGCTGGAGACCAGCCGTGTCAACTACAGCAGATATCCTCTACTAGCTCTTCAACAGCAGTGGTCACCAACATTACGTTAAGCTTCGCCAAATTAAAAGGGGAACGGCAATTATGCGACATGGAGCTTCGCCATGAAGATGTACCTAATCGACAGCGAACTATGGGACTCCATCACTAAGCCAATGGAGAAAGTTCAAGACTTTCAACGCAAAGATGCTAAAGCAAGTTCCAAGATATGCTTGATTTTAAGCGAGCATCTTTATCCCATCGTTATGACAACTGAAATATCTAAAGAAACCTGGAAGTGACTTCGTGAAGTCTACGCTGATAGTGGACTTACCTGACGCTTACAACTTATGAAGTAACTAAGTACCAAGCTTGAAATATACTCGAGAATAAAAGCCTACGTGAATGACGTCAGAAGTCAGCGATGCAACGGGATAGAACATTCCGGCACTCCTATTTCTACGGATACTGTCGCATCGCTCCTGCAGAAGTAAGAACATCGAGATGCGCCTACTACATCTAGTGCTTTATCATCTAATGTAAATAATGTCTCTGTATATAAATATAATAAGATGTCGTGTACATACATATAGCAAAAAGCTTGGCCATGTAGTGTCTCAATGTAGTCACAATTTTTCAAATAAAGATTGAAAAGTGACAGGTTCAGTTGTTGCGACAGCGTCAAATCATAAAGTTCAAGTTTATCCTCTCCAGAACCTATCATAGAACCTACTGCTTCACAGTTAGAACTCGAAGTCTACATTAATGTCCAGGATGTCCCTGTTTTGTCAGTAACTGACACATCCGAAGATGTCACAAGCCGAAGATATCTCCTTCGAGAACGACGACCTCCGTGCAGACATTCTGAGAATGCAAATCTGATCTGCATTGAAATGAAATGAAATATTATTATTTATTCAAATAGACCTTCACAGGCACTTATGAATAGTCAGACTCTAATGCACGGTTCGGAAGGCAGCTTTTGCTGAGAAGAGCCGACAATAAACTCAGCAATTACTCTTTTCAAAATAAACTTCATAATTTAGGTACATAAAATATATCCTGCAAAAGCGAGCGCTACACCCAAGCCTTTTTGTCATTTAAATATTCGTTAATATTATAATAAGCCTTTTTTACTAAAACGGTCTTAATATGTTCCTTAAATTTATGTGAAGGCAAATTTAAAAGTGAAAGAGGTATTATATTATAAAAGCGTGTACACAGACCTAAAAACGAACCATGCACTTTTTGGAGTCTATAAGCAGAATTTACAAGTTTATGCTTATTTCTAGTATTGATACAATGCACGTCGCTTTTTTTTTACAAAAAGACCAATATTTTTATGAACAAATAATATGTTTGCTTAAACATACTGTGACGCTACAGTGAGGATACCGATTTGTTTAAATTTATCCCTTAGATTGATTGTGAACCAGAAAAAAAAACGAGCTCTTAAAAACAGTAATTGTCAAGACTGGCTACAAGCTATGCAATAAAACATAAATCAATAAACATGGGACATGGGTATTTGTAAAGTGACCTGTAGATAGGAAGATTACTGAATGTAAGTAGGTGTTTAAAGTTAAGAAAAACACTAATGGGGAAATTGTAAAATATTGCTTTAAAATTGTACGGAGTAAGGCAATGGCACGAGTCGATAAATTTAAAAGATAAAAAAGGGGTAATTCTGTACTACCAATTTACAGACAGACAGACAGTGAATAAATAAATAAAAACTATTTATAATAAACGAGTGTAAATAGTAGTGTTACAATAATTAAAACTTTTTATAGTGTTTACGTAATATCAATTTTTTGTATTTTAATTAAAATGACAAATGTATATAAATGCGCTGTCTGCCAAAATCCTGGTGATAATTTATTATTATTTATGGGAGATACTTTAAAAAACCGGCCAAATGCGAGTCAGACACACGCACGAGGGGTTCCGTACCATTATCAGCTATGAAAACGGCTAAAAAGTCATGTCTGTTGTATGGGAGCCCCCCTTAAATATTAATTTTATTTTAATTTTGATTATCAATTTGTACTCAATATTGCGTGAATATTTCAAGCGTTACCTGTTGCCGTGTCATTATCAATATCGAGCAAAAACCAGAAAAAAATCACGTGATTTTTTTCTGGTTTTTTCTGGTTCCCTTAAATATTTATTTTATTCTGTTTTTAGTATTTTTTGTTAAAACGGCAACAGAAATAATATACATAAAATGTCAACTGTCGAACTATCACGGTTCATGGCATACAGCCTGGTGACAGACAGACAGACAAACAAACAGCGTAGAGTCTTAGTAATAGGGTCCCGTTTTACCCTTTGGGTTTGGAACCTTAAAAAGTGTCAAAAGATATTACTTTTTATTACAACTTCAAAAGCATCATAACTTAAAATACAAGATGTTGTTTTACCAACTGAACTGTATGAAATGGGTTTTCACAAATAATGCTAAAAATATTTTATCTACTCTCATATCGTAATATTCTAATTATGAAATCAAAAACAGTACTTTAATGACCCACTTTATGCACACCCGTCTATAATGAAATTAAAAAATTATATTATAGTACAGTTTTCTTCCCAAGATAATCCTATAAAATAACTTTTTTTCATTAAAGTAAAGTATTTGGACATGTCTGGCCACTTATAATGTTTTTTGGGTTTTAATACGTCAATTACTGTCAGTCAACTTGTCAAACGAAATAATAAAGAAAAAAACATTATAAGTGGCCAGACATCAGGACTAAACAATTATAATTTTAGATGCAAATTTACTTTGTCTGTGGTCGCGTATGCGGTAGAGATCTCAACTTAGGAGTTTTTCCCCACACGGATTTGGGTGCCATGATGATTAATGTTTGTTTATTTTATTGATTTTTTTTGCATACATATTTTATTATGGCCAAAAACGAATGAAAAATAGCAGCGATACTAAGGTGAAATAAGCTTGGATCTGAAATTGTGGAGGCGGCAGTGGAAAAGACGAATAATCGATACCCGTAAGTCATGAAAACCTATGACAAAATATTATCGTTTTTTGTGGTTAAAGAATATTTATTTTCTCAAAAGAAATTTACATTTCACTTATATGAGAAACTATCTTAAATAATACAAATTTTATGGCTTCGAAAACAAACAAAACATGAAATTGTCGGTGATTCACAAAAAAAAAAAAATATTATAAAAGTTTAACGAACTGTTTGGAGACTACCTACCCGCAAAAGACATGCAGAATATTTTGTCGGGTATCTCTAATGTAAACAATGCAAGTGGGTCACAGTGTAGGTAGATCCAGTAAGTAAGTTACAACTAATATTGTGAACAGACGTCTTAAAAATTAATGCTAATAAAAATAGATATAAGTGTATATTATAATAGTGTGGAGGTTCGTGTGCTGTTTTTTTCTTATATATATATACATTTTTTTTTTTTGAACGATTTGAATTTTTGAACATTAAATTCTTAATTAACTGATGAAATGTTTATTTTATTTTGTATATATTCTTGCTGTGATTATGGACATATAAATATATATATGATACATTATTCCATTAATAATGTTAATGTTATGTTGTTAAGTACATGTGATTTTAGTTTATTTTTAAAAGAACCAAACGTTTCAGCATTTTTAACTTCCCTAGGCAATTTGTTACCTTTAAATTACATTTTTAGATGAGTTTAGATAAAGTACTGTATGATACTGCACATAATTAGGTATTAAAAACTCGTGTGATACTATTACTTCAACTCACACTCGTATTTTAATATTATGCAACAGTATCATAAACTACTATTACTGGATTGATGAAAAAATATTATACATGCGAAAAAAACTAACTGAGGTCACAGGGGACCGGCGGGCGGGGAGCTTTTTCCGCCAACGCGTTAGCTTGGCCATCCAAAGAGGGAACGCTGCCAGCCTTCGAGGAACCTTGCGGTTGATCGGCAGCAGCGGCCCCCTCGAGATTTTTTTTTATATTTTGTATATTTGTTGTAAATTAATTGTAAATATTGTATAACTGATAGACTTTCTGAATCGACGGCCGCTGGGGCAGAAAGGTTCCCGAGTGGCGACCACGAACCGGAAGACGCAGCGTGGGTAGGCCCCCCACAAGGTGGACCGACGATCTTATGAGGGTCGCGGGAAACTGCTGGATGCGGGTAGCGCAGGACCGGCCATCGTGGAGATCCTTGGGGGAGGCTTTTGTCCAACATTGGACGACTTTCGGCTGACATAATGATGATGATGATAGACTTTTGCGATATGTGTAAGTATATACAATTTGGTATGACCTAATACCCGATTGGAAAGATCGATAAAAATTGTTACAGGAAGACAGTTCATAATATATTTTCCTGTTATTGGGGTGTTTATTTATAGACCGACCTTTGCCTTTTGCTGTAGCAGACAATGAGAGGAAAACGTGTTAGTAATATAACAAGAGGCTTATTCCCGACACCTTTGAGATCGTGAAACCAATGATTCCAATCTCTTCGAATTTGACTCAATCTGTTCTCGTATTGAAAATTTGACACTAATAATTATCAATCCAATTCATTTGTGTTTCGATCTAAAAGTGTCAAGCCTAGTAGCTTCTAATCGAAAGAATTCTATTGCTTACAAAATCAATTAATATCATCTTAAACAATTAAAAATCAATTGCCAAAATGCATGTAAGGGCATCACTTATCAGGAGAGTGCGAGATCCGCAGGCGAACCAAAGTTACCGATATAGCCCGAAGAATTGCCAAACTTAAGTGGCAGTGGGCGAGGCACATCGCTCGTAGAACCGACGGCCACTGATGCAGAAGAGTTCTCTAGTGGTGACCACGAACCGGAAGACGCAGCGTCGGCAGGCCCTCCACAAGGTGGACCAATGATCTTGTGAGGGTCGCGGAAAACCGCTGGATGTGAGTAGCGCAAGTCCGGCCATCGTGGAGATCCTTGGGGCATGATGATGATTAATTTTCAGGACAAGTTTTGTATGAAACAGCTAGTTATAAATTAAAACATTATAAACTATCATTATAGCCCTGTCAAATTATTCCAATTGGTACTTTTCAACGCAAATATGGTCAAATCTATTTTCCCTTACCATAGAATAATACCCCGCGGTTTCACAAGCGGTTTCAGCTCGTGCTCCCGAGGGATAAAAAGTAGCCTATATGTTATTCCAGGGTATGATGTATATATGTACCAAGTTTTATCCAAATCCGTTCAGTAGTTTTTACGTGAAAGAGCAACAAACATCCATAGTTCCATACATCCTTACAAACTTTCACATTAAAATTTATAATACTAGATTATTTTGTGAGAACAATTTGTTTAATATCTTACGCAGAGAGAGAGAATCAATACCAATACTAAATCTCCCTTTTTCTGTTTTTTACCCAATTATCCTTGAACTTTCAGAATAAAAATAACTCGTATAATACCTACACAACCTTCACCTTATTTGTTAAGTTAGACCTTGACATATTTTTCCCTGTTCTAAATCCGAAGACGTTGGCGTAAGAGGATAATAATATCGCTCCTTCTGGTGTCGACAGATGGACAAAACGATGTTTTTAATTTTACATTATTATTACTGTAGCATCTCCTAGCGTCCCCTGTTTTCGTTATCAAATTTTAAAAAGTGCATGGTTAAAGAATACAACTTTTAAACAACATTAACAGCTTTTTAAAGAGTATGATGGTGTACTAAATATCAGCTCTTTTACAAGCTTTTATTTTGGTGGACCTGTACCGATGTTTCTCATGGAATCTTGCAAGTTCAATTTGACCCACTTACTGGTTTCCAATTGAGCTGAAATTTTGCATGGATGCACATGTATTTTGCGTGATAATGCACTATTATGATGACATGGAGCTGATCTGATGCTGGAGTTGGTGGCCATAGGAACTCCGCAATAAAACGACACAAACTCGTCGTGTTTGAGCTCGTTTGAATCGCCTTGAGGAGTAGTTTGTCTTTCAATGGTAACCAGGGTCTGATGATGGAGCAGGAAGGTGGTCATAGGAACTCTGTAATAAAACGACGCAACCTCATCGGGTTTCAGCTCGTTTGATTCGTCTTGAGGAGTAGTTGAGTACTGTGCAAAAAAAGTACAGTCAGCAATAAAATCTTGTACCAAATAATGAAAATTTGACAGAAACTTGTTGATACTTAGTCCTACGTCACTACCTCTGTACGTAGATTACAACTTAGATGATCTAGGTCATCGTGGCCTACAGATAGGAGTGTTGAGAGGTTAACAATATACGGCACATAATGATTTCCGTCGGGCTCTTGTCACCGGTAGCGTAATTTGGAATGGCCTGCAATGGTACGCGACGATGGCAAGAGGTTAGTGTACACAGCAGGGTCGCACAAAAGGCATTCTTCATGGATTTAAGTGGACTGTATCTATTGTTAGGCGATGTGGTGCTGACGTATTGAATTTATGTAATGGAAATATTTAATAAATATTGATACACATTTAAGACAGAACAAAACAAAGAAACAAAAGACGCTATTTCCAAATTAAATATTGTATGTATTGCCAACAGTTGAGATGAGTAGGCCCTTAGCGTCACACACGCTACATGCTTTGACACCCTCACGCCATCCCACGCTGGCCACGCTACAGTGACTCGAGAAGAAACACAAAGGAGTAAAAATTACTTATTGGTGAACAAAATGGACCACCCTTTAGAACTAACCAGTTCTGAAAAAGTTACTTGGTCTCGAAAAGCCCCCTTTTCATCGCCGGACGCTGCAGACAGAGGACGGATGTGAACAGCTTATTATCCGAAATAACCAACCGTCCATACTATCTGACCATTTATAAATCTACGAGTATATTGAAATTGCTATTATATTGCCGCCCATTTTAATAATAAACGATCATTACGTAATAGTAAATCACATAGCTGGATAACATTAAAAAAATTTAAGAAACTTGACAGTTCCGGTTTATAAATAGATTCTAGATTAAGAATATCTTTGTTTATAAGACGGAGGATGTGGTATTTGAGGTTTTATATGGCTGAATAAAAAAGCAAGTGTCACGGGTTGATGGTCTATCAATGGATGCCTGCTACTGATAGATCCACGAATATTTCAGAAACCCCTAACAGAAATCCAACAGAACCCCCAAACGGCTGAGGGGATATTTTTTTAACATAGCTAAGAATACTCTCGATTAAGACATCTTTCAAATAAATAAAACAACATCAAAATCGGTTAATCCGTTCAGGTGTTATACACACCACAAAATAGGGTAGTTTACTGACATATCAAATCAGCTACTTTTTAATAAATGTCAAAACGATAGTTTATATGGACTTTTGTATGAAATACTAACCTAATGACGTCATAGTTTCACAGCATCAAATGATCTACTCTTAGTGGTTCTACTGGTAATTAAAAATCATAAAAAGCATTAAATGTACAACATATTTGATGTTTCCACATGTTTTTAGATTTTTTATGCATTGGTTAGTGTTTGGTAATTTATTTTTGACACTGTAAACTAGCCTATTATAATAACACTCCTCTTTTTCGTCGTGGATTAAATATATAAATCGAAACATATTTAGTTCAACTTCGTCACATCGCCCCAATCCATACATCAAAAGCTACCCGGTCATAGATAATAATTAGTGGCCCCCGTACGGGGGGGCCGCAAAGCTAGTACGTAATATAAATTAAAATACTACCGTTATATTTTCAACCTTTACTTCATTACTATTCAAGAATACATAGGTCAATTTCATTAAAGCTCAGACATGGGGACAAAGTAGTAAAACTGCCCTGTTGCCCCTCGGCGCGTGAAGGGTAGCAAACCTCAACCCTTGGGTAGTTAAAGAATACCTCACAATGCATAGGAATGGGCAACAAACAAAAAAATGGAATGGAAGGAAGCAAGCAAGGAAGGAATTCACCCTTCCCTACCTTGAGATATGTAAAACAATAGGTGACGGCGTGATACTTACTGACCCCGCCACAGAGACAATTTGAAACGAGAGTTAGTTTAAAAAAATATAAATGCTCTAAAACTCAGGAATTTTTATTATATTTTATTAAAGTCAAAAAAATTGTCTGATTAAGTGCACATTAGGATTTTATAGGTGAACACTACTAACGCCATTATGAACTTATTTTACGATATACCTGATATAATTTTGGGTACCACGAAGAGTATCTAATTGAGGACAACAATACCTGTTTTTTAAATGTAGCCGAGACGATGTAATGTATATTGGAGACTTAATTTCAACTTCGATCGAGGGTTAGGCGAGTAACCCAAATAAGCAAAAAGTGGCCCTCGCCTGTTTCGCTTATCTCCGACAGTTTATAAGGGACGGAGACAATCGCGGAGAGCATCCTCATAAAGATGATTTGATTAATGTCTACGCAGTTATCTGCTGCGAGCATACTAGGCTACCTGTGACCTGATCAAGTTGCAATCAATACGTCTAGACACTACCCTTTTCATGCGTTGAATGCAACCCTCTCTTTCTCGCACCCCTGCATACGCATCACTCAAAGCGTTATCTCAACAGTATTCGGCAAATATTAAAGGTATGCTTTTAATGATACTTGTACATTCTGAGATTCCGATATATCAGACAAGTTTCAGTCTGGATCCTTAAAAAGGCATTAAAAATTGGAGGGATAGGTAAAGCGCATGACACAACTATTGGAGTTGGTGATCCACGATACCACAGTATACGAAAATAATCGAAAAAAATAAAATTAAAAAAAAAAATATTACTGTTTGATGCTTCTCCGTATTATCACAATCCACTGGCCCAAATCCTAATTGATATTTAATGTATAAATATAAATGGTTATGGCAAATAAATTGCTGTTGGCTCAAAGCATGGCATTCTGCGCGGTTTGATGCACGTGCTGAGAACTAATTATCTCAGACCTGATTTTCTTTAAAGCTTTATTTTCTTATACACAAGTGCAATAATCTAGTTATTAATATACAAATTGTTTGTAGTTCCCAGTAGAAAATAATACAAGATAATATGTAAAACGGCTGGAATTACAGTTACAAATATTACGCGTTTATTAATTTCATTTTTGATTCCCCAGTATCTAAATTGTATACAGTCGCTTTCTACGGGTTTCACTAATAGAAGCGATAAACGAGGAAAGTTTCTATCAATAAATAAGGAAAGTTTCTATAATTGACAGGCCAGTTAGAGCAGTTGGTTAAGACACCACTAGTCGCGCCGCAGTTCGTGGGTTCGATTCCCATCCAGGACAATCATTTATGTGCATGAAAATATCTGTTTGTCCTGAGTCTGGGTGTAATTATCTATAAACTTACTACATACATAATGTATTTACAAAAAAAAGGAGTATATGTAGTTTATCAGTTATCTGGTTTCCATAGTACAAGCTCTGCTTAGTTTGGGATCAGATAACCATGTGTGAGGAATGTCCCAGGATATTATTATCTACGATATATATTATTATTATATATTCTCGGAAAATGGATGTAGGGTTGGGTCCCGTGATACCAAAGAGCTCCTTCTCATTGACATGACAATTTGCCAACAAGTCTGGCGGATCAGAGGAGCCATCTCAGCTGCCGGGATTGACTACAAGAAGGCCTATGATTCGGTCTCTCATTCATGGCTGGGGAGGATCTTAGAACTGTATAAAGTTGATACAGTTTTAGGAACCTTCTTAAGTGCGTGTATGAGGCAGTGAATCACAGTCCTTCGTCAACCAGGTGGTGGAGATGGTGCCTCTGAGCCGCAGGATTTTATAAGGATTGAAAGAGGTATTTTCCAGGGTGAAAGTTTGAATCCTTTGTGGTTCTGTCTGGCTGTGAATCCACTCAGTACTTTGCTGAAGGATTCAGGACTAGGCAGTCGGCTTCGAAGAGGGGGTGAGATCATTTCTCACTTTTTGACCTGGATGACCTCAAGTTATTTGCACCAAACCGTCAAGATTTGATACAGCTACTGAAAATTACGGAAAATTTTAGTAGCTGTATTAAAATGGAGTTTGGTGTAAATAAGTGTGCGGTCATGCATGTACAGCGAGGGAAAGTTGTAACTTCGACGAATTTACAGCTTTCAGAGACAATGTCCCTCAGATCTCTCTCCGAAGCTGAAACCTACAAGTACCTTGGTATGTCACAGTCATTGGGTATGATGGACGTGGGCCTAAAACGGGCTGTGAAGGAGCGCTTCTTTTGTCGCTTGTCAAAAGTACTGAACAGTCTTTTGTCAGGTGGCAACAAGGTGCGAGCCTTCAATGCCTGGGTGATGCCCCTACTCACATACTCCTTTGAAATACTAAGGTGGAGCCAAACTGACATGGATGCCTTGGATAGGACGGTCCGTCTTCTGCTCACAACACATCGTATGCAACACCTATGCTCATCTATTATGAGACTGTTCCTACATCTCACGTAAGTGTGGAGGCCGTGGCTTTTTAAATGCCAAGAACCTCCACAATCACTAGGTGTACAGTCTTAGGAGGTATTTCCTTGACAATGTTATGGCAGTAGGCAGGAGCCTCACCTCGCTTTCCTTGGCAAACGAGAACTGGTGCAGACTAAAGGAGCTACCACTGAGGATCGCAAGGACGTATGGAAGAGTAAGGAGCTACATGGGCGATTCTACAAGTCCCTAACAGGTCCGATGTAGATCTGCTCGCGTCGGTGAACTGGCTACGGTTTGGTAACTTCTTTGGGGAAACCGAAGGTATTGTCTGTGCAATTGCGGAAGAAGTTATCATGACGAATAACTACCGAAGATATATCTTGAAGGACGGTACGGTCGACATCTGTCGGGCATGCCGCCGTCCTGGAGAATCACTCAGGCATATTATCTCCGGTTGTTCTCATCTTGCTAACGGCGAGTACTTGCACAGACACAACCTAGTAGCCAGAATCATTCACCAGCAAATTGCTCTTCAATACGGCCTTGTGGATTCTGAAATACCGTACTATAAATACGCACCTGCGCCAGTTCTCGAAAATAGTCATGCCACGCTCTATTAGGATCGATCTGTTATCACGGACAGGACTATTGTAGCCAATAAGCCTGATATCGTGCTGACAGAACGATCGAAGCGCCGGGCAGTGCTCGTCGATGTCACCATCCCCCACGATGAGAACCTCGTGAAGGCCGAGAAGGACAAGCTTACCAAGTACCTTGACTTGGCTCACGATGTGACCGCCATGTGGGATGTTGATTCGACGATCATTGTCCCGATAGTTGTTTCGTCGAACGGTCTCATAGCGAAGAGTCTCAACCAATATTTATAAGTGACTTACTTTTCTGAAGACTTTTTTTTAATGTTCTGGCTATAGAAAAAAGTTTTCTAATTATATTTTAAGATACAATTATATTTATAACAATAATTTGATGATACTAAGATACTGTTTTCATTTATGATGACTAATATATTTGTTGAGAATAGATTAGATATATAATTTAGGGTAGTAAAACTAGCTTGTTTATGTAATGTTATGAATTCAAAGCTGCTTCGCATGGATGGATATTAAATAAAAAACAATAATCACATCAATTTATTTAATCCAGAAATATTTTCTTACATCAAGTACTTAATAATATTCCTACTTTTTTTTCAACATTTACGGTTAATAATTTTATATAACGGTATCTTAACCATTACGTTAAATAGACATTCATTCTTAATTTATAAAACCCTTATTAATTATGATAGAAATAGTGTATATTTGATAACCAAATATAGGTACACTATTTGTTCATAAAAAGAAAAATTTGTATGATCTTTTTACTATAACAACCCGTTAATCTTTGTTATACTTACCGATAAAGGTACCTATTTTTTTTTTCCAAATTAAACTAATTTAACCTCACTTTACAACTTTTTAACAAAAAAATACATAATGAAAATATTACAATAAATTGTACATATCAAATTAGTCCATTTGTATATTTTTACATGAATTTAATCGTCATCATTATTGGTCACGAATATTTTCAATTACTTAGTTTATTGTAAAATACTATTTTAAATGAGAATAACATAATTAAAATTATTTTAATTTTCAAACAATAAGTGCCAATATCACTATAGAAAAAAAAACTTTATTTGTACCTTAACTTACTTGTATTTTACTTATTTACGTATATTTGTTTATTTCACTTTGTTTCTTTTTAAGTTATGGCGGGTACAGATGTGACGTAAGAGAATGCTTACTGCGTCATACCTATCCATAAATTTATAAATGATCAGACGTCGTGAAATACTAAAACATGATGTTAGTTCCACATCTATTACACATAGTACTACTATATTGTATAATGTAGCATTAAATGCTAATAAGAATAAGATTCTGGGGAAATAGAAATGACACGCAAGTTGTTTTTTTTTTAACCAAATAATGCATTTGAAAGATGCGAATGGACCTAATTCCTTGAGGGAGGGGATCCTGTGTTCAAGATACAAGTTGACCAAAGCAACACAGATATGAGTATCAGTAATAGTGACTAGATCTATAAAGATTTTGAATTAGTCGCAATTAATACTAAACTAAAAAAACACGAATGCCTTTCACACAAAGTAAACTAATAGGGATGATGACTGGGTAAAAAATAATTAATTCTGTTTAGTCCGTCAGTTATCAAAAAATATTTGAAACTATTTTTTTTTTATTAACAAATCAATAACAAATTACAAAGATATGGCGCATCAAAGTTCAAGAGTTGTGACGTCACTTCTCTGTGAAAAGTAGTCTACTTTTTACAGAGAAGTGACATCACGCGAAATTTTAACGCACTGTATTGTATCTTCGTTATTTTTTTGTTTTCGGAACTAAATAAAAAATATAAGTCCAATATTTATTGGTAATCTAACTGACGGACTAATTAGATGTTTTCAGTCATCATCCCTATTGTATGCACTCGGATGATGTATGGATTCTAATGTTCCCCATATAACCAAATCTGCTCAGGCATTTTAAAGTTGTGGTGAAATAAAGAAACTGACCATGTACCCTGAAACATTACACTCCTTTTTTGGGCAGTGGTGTAAAATTTGACTTGCTCGTCTACCTACCTCCTACATATTATGCTATCTCAAACTTTGTTTCAAACTATAATAATGCCTAATATATATTTAAATATTCATGAATTATGCAGATAATTAACAAGAACAACATAATATTAGAATTATTAACAATAAAAACAAATAAAAAGAATGTAACTATTTAAAATATAATATAATGCTACTTTATTTAGCCCTTATCAAACTTATTGTCGGTAATCTATTTATTCATCAGTCTCCATTTTTTATGCGTGTTTTTATAAAAAATGAGCATATTTTTGTTTTTTTTAGGACGAAAAAAATTATTTTTCCTAAAAGTGTATATAACCTACTACTTATTATATTTCGAAATACATGCCTATGAAAATAATGAATTTTGCAAATATGCACAGTATTAAAGCGCACCACACATGCTGATAATACGATATATTTTAGCATAAGACTGTTAAGTTATTTTACCATCTGTTTTCTCGCTGTAAATCTTCTTAGAAAGAAATAAAAAAAAAACCAATGAGACAGACTTTTACTCAAAACTTTCCATCTCTTTCATAGTACGCTGTCAGTGATCTTAAAATATTATCGTATCATCGACCTGTGTGATGAGCTTAAACAAATCCAATCTTAATTTAGAAAGTATGAATATTTTTTTTAATTGACTATCTAAATATGGAATATTTTATATGAATTATAAAATAAAAATGGCAATAGCGTCAATAACTATAACGGTCGGTTGTATCAAAACATTATACAAATTCGCATAAATAATAGGATGCGGGAAAAGTAGACAAAGAACTATCAATTTATGGTTACTTTAAACAATATATAAAAGTAATTTTGTAAACGAACTCTTAACTGTTTATAAAATGTGTTTAAATTATATAATATAAAATTATACAATATAAAAAATAAAATTAATTTTCATCAAATCCGCTTTTAGTGTTCAGACAGACGGTCTGCATTAGAGCTGTCGCCATTGTACAGTCATATAATAATTTAAATGTAAATACATAGATAAATTTATAGCCTCTATACTCCTGAGTATAGAGGCTACAAAATTACGACTTAGGCGCTTGAAATTGACGTCATAATTTAAAACGTACGAAATATTCGTGAAAAATTAAAACTGCTGACCATCAAAAGACTGGTTGAGTTTCTATAAATTAATGACACAATTGACAGATGTATCATAAATAAATAACATAATAACTAGTACATGTATATGCTGTTAACTTGTGACTAGAATGTTGCCGTAAATCAAGTTTAGTAAACTTATTAATACATCATAATACTCATAATACATTTTCCTTTCTTTTGGCTCAACTTATGTTCTATTATCAAATAAAATCGATAGAATCTACCAAATTCACAGAAATTAATATAATTGCTTCAATAAATATTGCGTAATTTTAGGCCCTGTAAGTAATTGCTAAAGAATAAGAATAAAAATATCTTTATTTCTTAGCTTAATCTTTAAAAATCATATACCTAGGTATGTATCATAGACTTAGAAAAAACTCATGGACAGACTGACTTCGAACATTCGAACGACGCTACCCAATGATGCCAGTTTTCTCGTAAACAAGCCTCACGACACACAAACACACCAAAATGTTGCCGATTTTTGACATTCGCGTAGTATTTTGTTTCATATGGTAACACTCCGACATATTGTGCGTTATTTTTGACAAGGGGCGACTCGATCCAGTATATTCCTACTTCCGTAGTAGGTATCAGATAAGTGCTTGTCTTTAATTACTAAACTATTTAGAAAATAATAAAGAAACAAATTATTAATTTCTGTGAATCATATTTCGATGAATTATTCGTTGAATATTCGTTGAATATTACTGAATTAAATAATAAACGAATTTACAGGAGTATGTTGTATTTTTTACTAGGATCAGCCTTACAAGTAGGTAATTATTTGGTCATTAGATTTAGTCTACATTGATACCATAAATTATTACCTGTGTGTACCGGTTACTTATTAAATCTTGGACCGTCAGGAGGGAAACAGGTACTTACAATAATAGGTATAGACACTTGCACGCGTCACACACGGTGAAAGAAAACACTTGTAATAACATCAAATTATCTCATCACTCTATTAGGAATAGAGAAGCATTCGCCTTCATATTCCTTGTATTACGCTGTCTCAGAAATCTAAAGATTAAATACTATTGTATCAGTATGTGACGCGCTTAAGGATTAAAATTATTACACGTTTGTGAGTTGGAAAAGGGTACCTAAACACTTATCCTTACATAATGATTATAGGAGAAGTTAATTTGTACAGATGATTGTGCATCTCGGCTGTGCAGAGATGAGGCATATGTTTATATCGAATCTGGAAGTAAAAAAGTTATTTTGTAGAAATATAACGCTAAGGTTGCTAGTTTGAGCTCATTAGTCACATAGCAAGCTACAAAATGGACGATACTTATTTAAACAAGGTCCAAAACGAGGACATTCGTAGAAGAACCAATAGATTTACCAGAGAGTAAACGTGCAAAAACGCTAGTACGATAAAACAGTTCGAAGATAGTGAAAAAAACTCATTAAAATATAATATTTTCCATGGAACATGAACTACAGTGCACTAAACTTTTGTTGTTTTCAAAACAGATTAGAGTTCCTACATGTTATTTTATACTTTTTAGTGCCTTTGAAGGCGGTTCTATTCTTTGTTAAAAGTTTTTTATCTAGGTGAGAGAGTTTTTAGATTTATCTTCTGTTTCTTATATTATTATGATCTTATGTTATTTTGCAATTTACCTGTTTGGCAAAGATCTTGAGCTGGCTGCTTCTTCCTACTAGTGGCAATGTCTTGGTGAATTTATTCATCACTGTCATCCGACGATAGCAAATACAAAAATTCTTCATCATCACTGTCGTCATCGCTATCCATTACGTCACTGTAATGATAATAGTTTCGGATTTTTATTAAAATATTTTGTGTCAAGCAAAATAACGATAAATGTAACGAGACGTGGTCGCTTATTATGGGCCTCGAAAGAAGGCTCAAGAAAACCCAAAGACCAATGTAGAGGGCTATGCTCGGTTTTTCGGCGAACAAAATTAACCGACATAGCCCGAAGAATTGCCAAACTTAAGTGGCAGTGGGCGGGGCAAATCGCTCGTAGAACCGACGGCCACTGATGCAGAAGGGTTCTCGAGTGTTGACCACGAAAAGGAAGACGCAGCGTGGGCAGGCCCCCTACAAGGTGGACAGATGATCTTGTGAAGGTCGCGGAACACCGCTGGATGCGGCTAGCGTAAGACCGGCCATCGTAGAGATCCTTGGGGAGGCTTTTATCCGCAGCGGAACTCTAGAATGTTTTGAAGTCAGCGAAAGTGTAGTTCATGTACTATGGAAAATATCATGATAGGTATAATACCATGATATTTTTTTTCGCCGACTTCAAAACTGTCAGATTAGAGTTCCTAAATAGTTTTTTATGCATTTGAAGGCGGTTCTATTTGTAAGTTTCTATACTAGTTACTTCACAGGTATACCCAGTCCAAGAAAAAAAAACCAAATCGATCCAGGCGTCTTCTAGTAATCGGGGAACAAAATTAAAAAATGAATTGTTAACCTCCTCCTTTTTGAAACCGGTTTAACATACTTTTTAACTTACTCGATCGTATACAATTGATTAGCTGCTGCTTTTTCAGCTAAAGGGGATAGTCCAGGCATTTCTTCATCCTTATGTTCAGTTTCGGCTTTGGGGCTGTCTTTTTTTTCGTCTGGCAAGACGATCACCTTTGGAGCCGCCTGTGTGTGAAATGGCTAAATTCAAATTGTTATATTTAAAAGTCAACAAAGGTTTATTTTATTTACTTGTGTTTTTAATACATTTACCTAAATGAATAATTTAATATAATAATTATCCTGGGACATTCTTCACACATGGTTATGTGGAACTACTATGGAAACCAGATACTGATCTAGGAAGTCCGACCGACAAACTAACAGATTCATGCACACAAATAATTGTCCTGGATGGAAAATTAGAATCGAACCCATTACCTGCGACGAGATAGGTATTAGGTAGTATCTTATGCAACTATCCTGTCATATTTGCATCACTAGCATTATGCTTACAAAGCTTCTAGTAACATACAAGTACTTAAGTGAGTTACTTATTTTAGTATAGTCACAAATATTATTTATAAAATATGACACAGAGAATTCGGAATAAGACATGCAGATAATGATAATGTTACTAATAATATAAAAAGGAGAATATATTAAAAAAGACCGATCCACGCATAATCTGTGCTCGTCATTCAAAACGATTATAAAATAAAAATTAAAAAATTAAGAATCTCCCGAAAGTCACTAGAAAATTGGTCATCATTTTCAAACGGCTGAGCGCATGTTCTTGAAATATAGCTAAAAACGCTATCGAATAAGATACATTCCAACAAAGAAAAAATCAAAATCGGTCCATTTATTCCATAGCTACGAGGCCACAGACAAATGCACAGATACAAACTTATAACACCCCTCTTTTATGTCGGGGGTTAAAAATACTTGAATTCAACTGTAACTTTACAGGTGGCGTAACAAAAGCGATCGCCTCATAACAAAAAGCAAACGACGTAGATACAGGTTGAAATACATGCTTGTTCTATAGGTAAAGTATATTTCTTCTTATATATATACCTAAATGATAATAAGTTAAGAAAATAGCGACTTGTATCAGTGTTCAAAAACAGCCAATAAGTAGGTACTTAGGAAGAAATTGGAAAATTAAAAAGAATATACATAGCCGATTCTGAATTAATGGTTCTGTTTTTTCTCTTTGAGGTACGGAACCTTAAAAATAAATCAAACTACAAATACAATAAAGAAGCCAGTTTTAATTATTAGTAATAAGTGCCGTGGAATTCATCTCATAAATGAAAACTAAAAATTAAGATTCATTCATCCAAATTAAAAATTACCTCTATTGCCTTAGTATTCACTGAATATTTACGCTTTTGAGCGCCGGATTTAGAGATATGTGAATAGGATTGACCTGAAAAATAAAACATTTTCATAACTAACTAAACTTTATGTTTTTGAAAATAAAAAATATATATGATATTTATATTATTTAAATGGGGGAGTTTCTATTATATAAGTAGAAAAAAGTCTTATCTATAGTAATAATTTCGTCGAGGGGTACGGTAGACTCGATCGAAACCTTACCTGAATAATAAAACATAAAAAAATAAAGATTTCGAGTCGACAACATATATCCGCAAAATTAGGATTGTCGAGTATTTTGTTAAATTCTAATGGTGCTGACTGCTGACAGACAAATTACAGTCGCCATACTAGAGAAACGTCACTGACACCGGATGTTATTTAAATACTGATCATAACCTTAAAAGTTGAAGTAAAATTTTAATGTACATTTAGGACTTTTTGGTGGGAACTTAAAATGTAAGTATTTTGAGTTTTGTTGAATATTATCGGTAGTATTTTGTCCAATAAAGATCAATTCAAGTGCACCAGTGAAGTGAAACGAAATGATTACGTGTATAGTAAGTAGGCTTTTCAAGTTGTCTCAAAAAGTCCGTGAAAATTTTTAGTAGAGCGACTACCATTGTTTAGTACAATGGTAGTCGCTCTAACCCTACACCCTAACACCTAATGAGGCCTAACATAAACTGACTAACTACGTGACTGACAATGACTTAAAAATGAATTATTAACATTAATTCAACTTGACAAGAAATAAAAATACATGAAGAATATAAAATACAATGCTCAACTTGACACTGGCAAAATACACAAAGTGTAATGCCAAAACGAAAGTCTAAAGAAATGTAGGACATTTTTTTCAGTGTTCATTTAGTTTTGCATAGTGATCACAGTACTTTTATATATGGAAAATAGTATTTATTAAACACAATGAACGATGCTATACGAATCTATGCCTTGCGTTGCCTTTAATATTCCTTGAGAACCGATAACTACATGTAATAAGAGTTATATTTCACCTAAGCGAAGCAGGGTTTTCATCTAGTTTACTTTAACGTCAAGAAATTACTTACTGTAACATTCCATTCGGTTATTGAATTGCAGCATAAAATTATTCAATGACATTGGTATGTAGATTTGTTTAACAAACGGGAATCGCCTGAAAATTTAAATCCTTAAATTTCTTTGCCATAAATGTTGTGTGTAATCTTATTCTCACACAGCAGTTACATGAGATAACGGTAACATTTGTGATAACGCATCAATAAATTATAATAATTAATTTCAAAATTTTTATTTATAATTATAATAATACACGAGCGCACACAGTCCGCTGTAAAGTGTCAAGAAGAACATACCGCGATTGCAGGTCCAATACAAGCCTCACCAACTTGGTGTTCATATTCGAGGTGGATTCCTCGAATACGAATACCAAATCCTCCGGAAAGCGAGGCAGAGGCGTCGGGGGCCGTAAACATACAACATTTTGTTCCTGGCTCTGCAAACAAAATTGTTCATGATTTCAAAACTTTGATTCCCAATTTTGTTAAGCGTTCAATTATTAGGCCGCGCGCTGCGTTACGCGGACGCCCGCGCGGGTGTACGCGCGTACACCCGCGCGACGTATAGGTACACGCGACGCTGCCCGTCTCGGGCGCCCGCTTAACGTAGTTATAGGCCTTATATGCAATACGTCTGGTATAATCTAACTAATTATGGGATACCTTTTAATACATAGTTTAATTTTGGCTATACCTTCGTCTTGAATTTTCACTGACAGTGAATTGATGCTAGTTGGATGGTGGCCATAGGAACTCCGAAATAAAATTACACAACCCCGTTGTGTTTGACCTTATTGGAACCGTCTTAACGAGTAGTTATTTTTTTTTGACAGAAACTTGTTTCCGATAACTGCTTATTTTTGTCCTAATTATTTACCTTCTTTATTTTACCACCCTCTTACTTATGACGTCAATCAAATATCATTATCAAATTATCACCAGAATTTTAATTTAAATATCTTACTATACAAGAATACAAGTCGCAATTTTCTATATTGGCAAGATTACTCAAGGAAACGCTTTGTGATAAGGTATCTTTAATATAATAGGTATTGTTAGAAACTGTTTTGTATCATATAGTCCATGGTTGTATTTTCCCTTTTTTACATACCAAAATGTCAATGAAAAATAAAAGATTCACAATGTTGTGTCACAGCTTGGTAGTTTTTAATTTTTCCAGCATACTGTCCATTTTATAAGGTTTAATTCTTAACAGGTATCCGTTTTTAAATTAATTAAATTTATAAAAAATAATAAAATTATTAAAATAACAATTTAATTACTTATATTTCATCCTGCTATCTTACTTAATAGGAAATTATAAATGCGAAAGATTGTGATTGTCATTATTACTTCTTCACGGTTGGACAAATTTAGTAAGTACATATATAAATAGCTGACACCCAGGATAAACACGTGGGCTACTTTTTATCAATCGGGAACATAAGATCCCTCAAGAACGCGGGTGAAACCGCGGGGCAAAAGTTAGTTATTGATAAATGAATGAATAATGAAATACCTATCCTGTATTGTATTACTCTAGAAACAATTATGAGAAGCAATAATTGAAGAATGCAATTCAGATTGCACCATAATATTTCTTCGTCCAGGTAAACTTTGGATGGTAAAAAATATTTGACAGTGTGATCTAATAAAAGTTAGGTATTAATAACCTACTAGTGGTTCGGCTCTGTGGTTCGCAAGCTTGTAGTCTCAATTTTGCATTAATTAGACTCAACAGACTACCAAATTCCATTACGCCGTTGCTCATTTAGATACAAATTGTACCAAAGAAGTAGAGGATATTATCCTGTCTCCTCCAGACAAGGATCCCTACACTGCTTTAAAGAACGCTATCATCTCTCGAAGTAAGTAAGTGATATTCTAACGAAAACTAAACCCGTCAACGTTAGAATTTTTCATGACTTTCTAAATATTTATCACAATGTATCGGTATATGTATAGGTACCTACTATCTCATAAAATTATTCACACACTAACGAACACCGTACTCATTCTATGTTGACCTTAGCCATGAACTTAACAATTGATCGGTCGCTTAACATTACAATTTCATGTCAAAACAAATTATTTCACATGTTTTCATGACGTTGAACGTGAAATTAATTTAAAATCCGCCCAAGTGATGACTCGCGCACAAAGGGCTCCGTACCAAGCTAAACACTGCGGCACCTTATGCGGTTGTAAAATGTAAAATGTGTAGCTTGATCTGTGGCCGTGTGTACAAAGACGAGCAAAAAATACACATATTGTTTTGTATGGGAGCACCCCTTAAATATTTGTTTTATTTTCGTTTAATTATTTATTTTTAAAAGTAAATATACAATTTACTTAGTAGCGAACACAGTCTTAGATGATTTAACTACCCTCATCACAGAGCTTCAGAAAATTGGTTTGGAACTAAATTTCTCAAAATGTGAACTTTTTATACCAGATTTGTTTGATCATGATACAAAAAATTCAATCATTTCTCAATTTAATCATTTGGCTCCAAATTTAAAAATTATAAACAAAAGTTCGCTTCAACTCCTAGGGTCACCAATTTTTGAGGATTCTTTTTCTACTTTCATTCAAGATCAAATTCAAAATTTTAGCCAATGTTCAGACCGCTTACAAAAAATTCCTACTCATATGGCTTACTATATTATTCGGCATTGTCTATTTGTTCCAAAATTTACTTATGTGCTACGCAGCTGCCCTCTGTGGCAACATCAAAATATTCTGGTAAATTTAGATAATATTATTCAACATACGCTCACCTCTATTATAAACATCAATTTGGATGATCGTTCATGGACCCAGGCTTCTTTACCAATCAGGTTTGGAGGCCTTGGGATCCGCAAAATTTCAAGTGTATCTCTACCAGCATTTCTTTCCTCAGTTCACAGTGTGCGAGACCTCATCGGAAGTATTCTAAATCCGTCACTAGGTGACTTTGAGGTTTCGTTCCTGTCTGAGGCCAGAAATGCTTGGGTGATGGCTAGTTCAAGCACAGAATTACCTTTGTCCACACATTCACAAAGACTGTGGGACGAGCCGCTGAGTAGACTGTCATATACGTCTCTTTTACAGTCATCTGACAGTACTGCTGAGCGAGCTCGTCTCTTAGCAGTAGCTAAATGGGAGTCAGGGCACTGGCTAAATGCCCTTCCATCAACCAATACGGGCACATTATTGGATAACTCAACATTCCGGTTGTGCACTTGCCTAAGATTGGGTACTATATGTAATGTCCCTCATCGCTGCTCCTGCGGGGACAATGTGGATGAGCTTGGTCACCATGGCCTATCGTGCAGTAGGAGTGCTGGGAGGCTTTCGCGTCATGCGGCACTCAATGACTTAATCCGTCGGGCTCTTGTCACCGTTGGTGTACCGGCAGTTTTAGAACCAAATGGCCTGGTGCGCGACGATGGCAAGAGACCAGATGGAATGTCATTGGTGCCGTGGAAGATGGGAAGGCCGTTGGTGTGGGATGCTACGTGCGTCGACACACTTGCGCCTTCCCATCTTACAGACACGTCTGTAGCTGCCGGCGCTGCGGCTGCACAACAAGAGTGCCTCAAGGGTCGCAAATATGCTGGTCTACAGAGGACCAACATATTTTTGGCATTTGGGAGATAGAAACTCTAGGGCCTTGGGGACCGGAGGCTCATCTTCTGTTCAAAGAGGTCTCCTATCGACTCATTCAGGCCTCTCATGACAAGAAGGCTGGCACGTATTTTGCACAAAGAATTAGCATTGCTATTCAGCGTGGCAATGCGGCCAGCCTTCTTGGCACGCTACCGCTAGGCAGCGATTTGGGACAAATTTTTTACTTATAAGTAGTTAGGTAGTAAGAAGTTTTTATTTTTATTTTTTTTATGTACATAGTTAATGTTAGTTTAGTTTAGATTATATAGTTTTAATTTGTATGTATATATATTTTATTTTAAGTAGATTACGTTGTTTTGAAAACTTTGCGTAATTAAAATATTTTACTATATAAAAATATACAACTAAATGTTCTGTGAATATTTCAAGTGTCTTTCTGTTGCCGTTATTAATATCGAGAAAAAACGAGCAAAAAATCACGTTTACAGTACATATTAAATTTGATAAAATAAAAAAAATGCATTGTGTAGGACTAATGTCTGAGCTAGGAAAAACCTGTGTTACAGACCACCAGGCCCCCAAATCATGCTGGACGATATCTGAAACTGTTGGGCGGCCAAAACAAAAATAAATAAATAAACATGGATTAAAACACAAGAAATAATAAATAATAAAGGAAAATATGTACGGATTGACTCGAAATTCCGAGAATTCTATTTGAAGTGTCCCACTTCTCCTCTTTGTCCTTTTTTATGCCTCCCAGCTGTCTTACCTCCACCATAAGTGTAGGTCAGTGATTTCTCTTAATAAATTTTGAGTAATCTTGGTAATAGACACTCAAGTTACCTATATAGACTTCACACCGTGCCCTACAGTGTATATATGGCTCTTATTTGGTACATACTCGTATTATTATTTAATAATTACCTGTGAAACTGATGGTCGTTCAGAATGCTCAGGCTGCTTGCTTGATATTGGAGTAAAAGTCAAAGCCAAGGGGCTTCCTGCAAAAGTAAATAGTTCTTATAATGACTCCGGCCCTTAATAAACTGACGGGAACAAGCGAGACAGGCGACGCATGCTTAGCAAAAACGTTAATTTAAAAAAAAAACAAGTTATTTGGATGGATTGAAATATTGATATCTAGTTTTACTAAAAGAGAATATTGGGAATATGCCCCGTTCTTAAAACTAATTTCAACAACAATTCACAGTTTCTCAAAATTTTATTCTTCGAGGAAGTTATAAAATACTCAAGAAGAATATTTTTTTTTGTAATGTTTTGTTATATGGCTACTATAATAGTTATAGTTTTGTAACTGTAAGCCACGCCACATGTAAACTCATTACATGATCTTAAGTTAGAATAATAAAATCAGATAATATGGGGTGTCATTTGGACCAGCAAAAAAAATTGCCATCGCCAGTGATTCTAAAAATTTTACTTAAATACAAACAACAAATTTAACAAATTTTTTTTCTCTCACCTTTATTTTTATCGAAACCCAACGGAATCCGAGGAATGGGCTTATATAATTCTTGGGTTGGACATGAGAATGGTCTGAAAATTCAGGTTATGGTAAGATTGTACCGATAAATTTACAGATGTACGCTATAGCAACTTATGGCTAAATTCTGAAAAGCCAAATATTTAAGAGTGTCTTAAATACTTGAGGAACCCTTATCCCATACAATATAACTGTAAAAATTAAATGATATAAACACAACATAAATGTGAGTGGCGTTTCATTATTGGGCCAGTAGTTTTGTATTCCTATTAATAAGGAGTTAAAATTACAAAATCTTAAATGGCAACGTATTTTTACCATTTTTTTTACAGTTACGCCATTACCGTATCCTGTTCAAGAATGAAGATCCGTTCTTCAAGAACACCATGCTGAAGTTACAAGTACCATTGGGAAAACACTTCCTTGGTCCTCACAATATGTTTCTTCCTAGAAAGTCAACTGTAATGCAGAATTCGGACCCACGCATTATAACATACCGTGGCTCTGATGGATCCGGCTCCTTTAAAAATATTTTAAACAACTCTTTTTCCAAATCATCAACGTCTGAATCCTGACACAAAGGCCGAGTTGACTCACATGCTTGTTCATCAGAAGAATCCGTACTCTGCAAATAAAATTAAAGGCAGATTTACCTATATACATGCAGTTTTTCATTTTTCTATCGATTGAGTGAGACTATTTTACTATTATATAAGGACACAAAGTCTAGGGAACTGGCTCTCAAATGCAAATGTCGATGCTTGGCGACAGATTTTCAACTTGAAGGTTCAACTTGAACCAGACGGATACCAAGTACAAAGTTCCCTACCATTATGGTTTTCGTACGATGTTTTCCTTCAACGAAAGCTCAAGCTCATTGCAAGATTCGAACCCTTGATTCGCCACGGCATCACAACTACCTACTGAGAATCACCTTTTGAGACATAATAATCTGTGTACACAAGTAAAATAATAAAATATCATGGAATAAATTCGCCAATGCAACAGATCGATTAAAATAGGTATTTCAGAAATTCGCATTCTGCACAGCTCAAAGAATACGCATACAGTGCTTCAAGGATCTTTTGGCAGTTGAATGACATCAGCACGAGGACACTCTTTAACACAATCTCTCTGACACCATTTGTTATTACTATCGGCAAATTATTTGATTAAAAAACAACAAAACAACACAACATACAACAATGATAAGCGGGCAGATCGAACTTTCAAAAAGTGACTCTTCACAGGATATCGGCGTTAATTCCGATTTTGGCCACGTGCCAAAAGATTCTTGTCGCACTGTAGCACCATTGATAAATAAACAATCGCCACGGGTAAATAACAAATAATGTAGACTTATATCCTAACAGTCTGCTAAGATGAAATATGTATAGGCGCATTAAAATTTAACCAGTCCCTAAAACTTTATTTGCGTGAGATATAAAGGCTAGAATTAAATTAATTTTCACCAACTCAGAAAATAATGAATCGAAGTTCAAAGATTTAATTATCATGACTTTTTGTTGGAAAAATTTATGGTAAACGCCCGATTATAATATATTTTCTTGTCGGTGAACATGGACCTAAATTTCATCTAAATCGTTTCCAAGATACACGAGTCCTACAACAATTGCTTGTTTAATGTAATAAGATTAGATATACATACCATCTCCATATCTTCCGATGGCGGCGGGACATTAATTGGCGGCACGTTATCATCGTCCGAGTATTTGGTTACCACAAATCTACCGTGTCTCGACATTTTCCTAAAACAATAAAACTTTTATGTACTATGCTGATACGAGTAGGTCTTACGCCTTATACAACTTCTCAAAACCTAAAACTAGTTTGTTCAGAATAGATTATGGAACTACACTAAATTATTTTTTATATAAGTATTTTTTTTATATATATATAGCTAGCGACCCGCCCCAGCTTCGCACGGGTGTACAAATCTTTGAATTTCACGGCTTTTCTGTACTATAATATGCATGTATTGTACATAAAAACCTTCCTCTTGAATCACTCTATCTATTAAAAAAAACTGCATCACAATCCGTTGCGTAGTTTTAAAGATCTAAGCATACATAGGGACAGACGGGAAGCGACTTTGTTTTATATACTATGTAGTGTTATATACTATTGTATCATGCAGAGTCTAAAATTATAAATGTTTGCCTGTGTGCAATTACCTATGTCGCTGAAACGAAGCAAATTAATGAAATAAAAAAGAAAAATCGAAACAGTTCCGATTTTATGGACATAATAATATAGGTATTCCTAAATATAACCATTTTTCTGATAATCCTTACAAAACATAAACTTGCAAGGTGTTTAGTTGAATATTAAAACCCACTAGAGTTTCTTTATTAATGCCATTGTTGAGGTAGATCCATAAAAAAGCAAAAAAAAGAACTAACAGTAGGTAACTTGATTACGTCATACTATCCAGTCCATTAGGGCTACCGGAACACGGCCCAAATATGTTACATACAATATTCAAAACATTTTAAAATGGACTCGGACATTCATCCGGTTTACCTCAGCCCGGGCTACCCGGGCTGAGTTGAGCTAAATGTCATTGACATACTTTATCCGGCCCGGGCCGTCGACGGTACCTCGGTGCAGCTGCAACAGACGGGGCGAGTGGGTGTTTTATTGATTACCGGGCAGACACTTGTTGGCGTCTCACCCTTAGAATGTCTAAGCAGGGGCGGCCTTTGGGGGTGGCGAGTAAGGCCCGGCCTCGCGCAACAACCCAAGTAGAAAAATATTTGAAAATAATCTTAGAAAATGTCGCAAACATAATTTTTAATTCCCTGATTATTTTAAGATATTAATGCAACTTAGTTTATTATGATTAATAGATAGAAGGGCTGAATGCAAGAAGAATACATATTGCGCCGCTCCAAAATGACTGGGAACAAGGCAGGTAGATATTGATAGACTTTATCATGATTATTTAAGTTCAAAGATAATATTTTTTTTTACTAACTTAGCATTTCTCTTCAAGCATCATCGTTAAAACTAATTACACAAAGACGAGGGCCTCGCACAATATACCCGCCCGGGGCCTCGCAATGGCTAAGACCGCCCCTGGCTTGCTTCTAAGGACGGTAGAGGGGGAAAGTGCGTAGTTAGCAACAAGTAAGTAATAGGAAAGGCAACAGGTAGCTTCTTTAGACTACCCCCGCATATCCGCCAGCGGGGTGTTGTTTTGTACTTGATCCTTTGTTTGTTTATTGTACCTATGTTAAGGAAAATGGTACATAAGTAAATTCCGCGCAATAAGAGAGTTATAACAAAGGAATGGTAAAGTGGAAAAATACGTATAATATATTTTTTTTGTTATTTATATACATGATTATATTATTATGTTTTTAGAGTTCCACACCCTATCCGTATCATTCTAACCGTACCTAGCTAATATGTAGATTTTTTTTCAAATAATTCTTATTAACTACTTACTATAGCATCTACATGACATATAATTAAAATAGAACAATTCGAAACCCAAAAAGGTTTCCATAAATGACTCTTCAACAATTGAATTTTTTCAATGTTGAAGAGTCATTTATATGTAATCTTTTTTTGCACTATAATGATTCAAGCGAGTGATCTAAAAATTTTGAATATTATAGATATTTTAATAAAGTTAGGTAGGTACATGAAATCCAGTATTTTTCAAATGTTTCATAATTTTTTTCATCAACCTGTATAACGTTGGAATCACGATTTGTTTAATACAGGTACAGGGTAATTTTTTAAACAGTACGTAAATTTTGACAAGATAATGAAGAACCTGAGCTAATTCTAATTTGCTATGTCCACACTTTGTCGATTTCAAGTAGGATAAAAAATAAAAAAAGATGCCGAACCACAAAAAAAAATTGTTACTTTATATTGCACGGGTAAAATCGAATAAATAATAAACTCAAAAACTACTAGACCGATTTAAAGAAAAATATTTTAACAGTAGAATGCTATATTATCACTGAGTAACATAGGCCCTATTTTTCAAATAAATAGGGAACCGTATGAATGCTTCAAAAATGTAATCCAAGGTATAAAAAAATTCTTAGTAAGTACCTAATATTATAAATGCGAAAGTAACTCTATAACCGCTGAACCGAACACGATGAAATTTGGAATGCACATAGCCTATAATATGGAGAAGGACATAGGATACTATATATCCGAGGAACGCGAAAACCGCGGAAAACAGCTAGTTGTTATTAAAAGAACAAAAATGTTGCTTTTGCATCAAAAACTGCTACTATTATTACAAAAACAATAAAAAATTATGCAAAAATTATATAATATTGCGTTCCTTAAACTTATTTCAAAATTTAAAAAAAATGTCCGCAAAAAAACATAAATAAAATCTGCAAGTAGCGTACAGATTGAAACTAGGTCTTATTATAGATATTGATTTCTAATACCCTCTTAACACACACACCAATAAAATAAAACAATTATAATTATATACGAACCTGTTGTATCAAAAGAATAAAGGTATCTTCTCAAAATTATTTACTGCAATTCTGCAACGGTCGACACTTGCTAACTCGCGGCGAGATCCGGGGGCAGACTGACGCAGATAATTTGTGTAAGTACTATCGATGTAATCTGGGGTTGCAGGTAGGTAGCCATGCAATGTATGCCATTTCACCCTGTATTTGCGCATGCTCTATATATATACATATATGTTAACGGAAAAGTATCTAATCCGTCATTGCATACATTTCCTAGGAAATCCATACATTTTATAAATATCTATCGGAGTATTATTATAATTCGGGATATTTGTAAGGATAGCGGTATTTTGGGGGATTGTAAGTGAAAGGTATTTTTGTGCGAATACTTTCTAATTTATGCAAAATAAAAAAATAACCCCAACCAATATTTTCAATAGTTTTTATATATTTCCTAGTATCATTATTGAATTATAATTTCCTAGGGGAAATACACACAATTCCTATGTTTCATATATTTCCGGTGACATATATATACTAATTTAACCGTCAGTATTTATAATAGGTCGGACTCTCTGTCATGTAGCCAATTATGTATAGGAAGAAAGGGAAAGGATATTTATCAAATGTTCGCCTATAAAGTGCGTGGGTATGAACTTTCTGAGAATTTAATTTCTAGACCGCTATTTATAAACGTGGAAGATTTTATAAAATATTAGCTGTACTTAAACTGAAACCTTGTAAGTAAGAATGTGCTTACTCAAGGTGTTTTAAAACGTATAAATATTCTATATAGGATGATTTGGAAATGGTATTTTAGCCCAAATATACGGGTAGTGTATTTTTGGGTGGTTTGCATCTTTATCAGCAAGTAATTCTACAAATTTCAGGTATCATTACGAAGTTATTTCAATTACAAGTTTAATTAAGCAAAATCTTTGGTAAAAGCCTTTACTCGCACTCAGCAACGTAGTGACATGGCAAAATAGCTAGGTATATAAGTACTCGAGTAATCTATCTATATACAGTGTGTCCGGTCATGAACTAGCGATATTTTAGGTACTTATATTTGAATACATTTTATGGGACATTTTTAGGACCAACCCTGAAAACTCGAAAAAATAACTTTTCAACAAAACATTATATTCTTGTTCGGTCAAAATGTATGAAAATTTTGAATTTTTTTTTCGTGATTTCAGAGTTGATCCCATAGTAAAGTTACCATAAAATGGGTTGAAATATAAGTACCTAAAATATCGCTAGTTCATGACCGGACACACTGTAAGTATACATATGTACTAGGTAATAATAAAACTGAAGAGTTTGTTTGAACGATCTAATCTCCGGAGTTACTAGGCCGATTTGAAAAATTCTTTCACTAATAGGAAGGTACATTATGCCCGAAAGTTATACATTTTATCCCGGGAACGCGAGTGAAACAGCTAGCCTAATATATACTCAGTTTGACTTACATTGCAGCGTATTTTAACGGTGAATTATTTATATTTTTAATTTGTATAGAAATATTTTGTATAACATTATTTAAACATTTATTGAACTCACAAATTCACACAAAACATAATAACAAATAGGTACAGCTCGAACGGAAAAAACAGGCAGACAGAAACAATATAATACCTATAGACATACACAACAAATGTGATCTTGTGCATGGGTTCAAATGGCCCCAGCTCAGCATGAGCTGAAGATAAATTCAGCGCTGATTTTCGGCTGAAGCCACGGGTGATTCACGGACATAATATGGACAGTGCCTAAGTATAAATATAAGGTATTGTACCTAGGTATAAATCAATGCCTACTTTACCATTTTAGGATAGCCAGGATACGGCTCACCTGATGGTAAGTGGTTATCGTCGCCTATTGCCATTTGCAATACCAGAGATATTGCCAATGTGTTGCTGACCTGTTAAAATGCCGAGAAGGCAAACTGGCTCTCAAGTGCAATTGCCGGAACACACCGGTAGGTGCTTGGTGAAAAATTTTCAACATGAGGGTGGTAGCCAGCCAGGCGGGAACTGCAAAGTACCCTACCACCGTGCTATGGTTGTGGTTTATTATGGTTTCCTCACGATGTTTTCCTTCACCGAAAGCTCAAGCTCATTATAGGATTCGAACCCACGAACTTCGTCGCGGCATCCGACGTCACTACCACTGAGCTATCATCGCCTTAAATATATATTTAAACCAAAGGAAGCTTGGTTATACCTGAACGTTATAGGTACTTTATATCCCGGGAATGAGAGTGAAACTGCGGGGAACAGCTAGTATTAGTATAATAATCCCTCATGAATAAGAACGTTCGAATAAATATAATTGAGTAGATAGGGAAATGAGTAAAAAATCTGGCATCAGTAATTGGCGAACAAATCCCACCCCCCATTGTCCACCCCATTGAAATGATAACAACATAGCTCGATCGATTTTTCCGGGAGAGCATTTTATTAATACATGGCTAGGGCGTAGATGTTTCTGCATGCACTTTATGTCTGGAATGTTTAATTAAAGTTTAGTTAAATTCTTTGTTAGCGACTAGTTCAGCTTTTCGTATCTTTGTCAACATTTTATAGAACTCATTGATTATTTTCAAGCCAGCCAGGCGGGTAGTATTTACAAAATGAAATCTTCCAGTGTACCTAATAGGACCGTGAGACTAAAAACTAGCTTGTTAATTTTGATTAGATCTAAAGGTCACGAATTACGATGTGTAGTGCAACACATTTTAAAATAGACTGAAGAAGAAAATAAAGAATGTATCTAAACTGTGAATAAATTCAAAGCACATTTCGAATCCAAGCAAAGCACAACAATGGCTCGTTTCAAATTCTTTACCTTTTCCCATTTGTAGGAAAATTTGTAAATTCTTGTCAATAATATTAATAATAAAAAATCAGTTGGTAAATGGTCAACTTGCTTATTATAACTAAGGATAACTAGACTTTATTTTAAATAAAATGAGTTTGTATTGGCACTTTCAATTTTTTTTTTAAATGTATGTAGGTAACCTAGGGATAAACTACATTATCATGGTGCGCCCCTCCAAATTACTTTTTCATTGTGTGTAGTCACATCCTTACAAGTTTCTATGTAGTTGTAAGTATTCGTCCAGTAGCAGACCGTCTTGAGTATCTCACTTATTTACCAGATTTGTTGGTCAACTAATCATACTAGCCAACCTTGCAAGACAACGGACGTGTCATTTTAATAGAGTACGTCAGTGTAGCACCATACTAATAATAATGAGCCGTTGATTACCTCGTTACAAGCAAACAACAAATCATGGATTTATGCAGGCAGTACGCACACATTTTTGTTGTGAGTCTGTAAATACTTTCACAAATATATTTAAAACGTTTTGAGCTTTGGTGGGGCGCGCCATGTTATCCTAGTTAATCTCTACCTATACTCCTGCGTTTGACCACATTGTCACCGAAATCAGTGATGATGTGGCCGAAGGTGATAAGCACACAAAGCCTACAAAGGAACTGGCTCTTGAGTGCAGTGCACCGAAAGCTCAAGCTCATTGTAGGATTCGAACCCGCGATCGGAATTGGACGTCACTAACTGAGCTATCATCGCATTCACTACGCAGTCGATGTCACTCTCCATAGATAGTAGAATATAATATAAAATGAACTATCATCACCTTAAAGTGAATCGGCCGAAAAGCCCGCGAAATCCAAAATTTATTAGGTTTTTTTCAAATTGTAAGTAATAGGTCGTATATTTGCCTATTTATTTGAATTTAGCGGGCTTTTTGGATCATCCCCCTTAAATGTCAAAACTGTACAATACACATGCATGGGTCCCAGCGAAATAAGTGCGTTCTACGCACCCAGACTGCCTGTAGCTATCCTCAACTGACCCGGTGAATCTAGAATCTCTCACCCAGATATACGTACGTACCAACTAGCAAAATAATGTACTATAATAATCGAGACCATGTTTCTGTCTCAGCTAATTAGTATAACACTTAAAATTGGGAAATAAATAGGTACCTATTTACCAAAAGTAGAACTGGACATAATTTAGAGCAGTACCTAATTGCAATATCACCGGCTTCCCTTTACGATATATATTTGATTAAGTAGGATATTTTTTTTATGTCAACTGGTTGACAAGCAGGCTGACGATCCACCTGATGGTAAGTGGTCGCCGCCGCCTATGGACATTTGCAATACCAGGGGGATTGCCGATGTGTTGCCGACCTTGAAGAGCTTTTTTCACGCCCCACGAAGAACCCCATGTCGTAGCGCTGAGGGAAAGCCGTGATGGGGAGCTCATTCCACATCCCAATGCTTGCAGTAAGAACGTCCGACTAAAACGATGCTGTAGACGAACGAGGCGGCTGGAACATATGAGGATGTGCGCCACATCTACGGCGAGCGGTGCGATGAAAGAATGGTGACGCTGGCACCAGGTCAAAAAGTTCCTCAGAACACTCCCCATTATACAAGCGGTAGATCACGCAGAGTGAGCCGATGTCTCTTCGGAGGCTAAGTGGCTCTAAACCGCGAGTAAGTTCGGGATCGTCGACAATACGAGTGGCCCGCTTTTGCACCGAGGCAAGCGGATTAAGCTGGTAAGCGGGTGCGCCAGCCCAAAGGTGTGAGCAGTACTCCATGTGCGGTCTAATTTGCGCTTTATAAAGCTGTAGTCGCTGAATTGGAGTGAAGTAGACCTATTTAGCACCCCCAACTTTTTTGGATATTAAGAATATGAACAAAAAATATCGAATTTTAGTAAACATCCACGAGTTTATAAACGTTTTAAGTACATAGCAAATTGACGAAAAACATCTCAATTAAAAAAAAAAAATTTACGCTAACTAGCGGCATAGAAAACAATAAAATAATTCATCAATGTGGAGGTACACACGGCCACATATCAAAGCTACACATTTATGTTGCAAAATAGCGCCTATTACAACCGCATAAGGTGCCGCAGTGTGTAGCTTGATCTGTGGCCGTGTGTACCTAAAAACAAGACATAAATTATGAAAGATATATTAGGGTTTTACTTCAATTCAACGAAAATAAAATGCAAATACAATAAAATACAAATCGTACGCTGATTGACAATAACTACAAGCCCGAGCTTCGAGTTCGAGAGTTCATCCGATTTGTGAGTGATTTTCACCGTCTATAGGTGCTGCAAAGACCTAGACTGGCATAATAAGCAAACAAGATTTTTTTTCTCTTTGTTGAAAAATGCATTGAAGAATCAATAACAACCTCAAAACATCTCCAAGACAAAAAAGAAGCCAAGATAAAACCAGTTGACCATCTGAATGCTAACAAAAGACGAGTTGCTTTTGTACAAAAGATTTCTAACAAAGCATTCCTACATGAGACATGTAGGACTGAAAATTTTGAGTCTTGGCAAAGACTTTATCAAGACGCAAGACAGCAAAACTGAATCTCAACTGAGTAATCACGGCAAATCCTGCTTTTAATCTGTTTGACAAAACAGAATTCTAAGACAGAATTACACGTTTAAACCTCCTCCCGTAAACACAATACCTCTCCTCTCACAATACAATAACCAAGACAGAATCTGTTTTTCCCCTTTAATCATATAGCAGAACCCACAGACTAAGGAGAACCCTTGTAGAACCTTTAGAGAACTGGCCGGACGCCGCTGCCACCGCCCAAAGAACATTAATAAACTATTTAATTTCCGTGAAAGAAGTCTATATTATTCACTACGTTTCGGCGCCCTTGTCAAAATGATTTTTTGCCGTGTGTCAAAATTCAAAATGCGATAAGTACTCTTGACTTGTCTATGAAAAATTGTTAAGGTCTTTTCTCGGTTTTTTTAAATTTATTTGTTTTATTTATTTATTTAAATAAATAAATCAAGTCGTGCCCCCAACTTTCACGGGATGCTCACAGTCAGGGCTAAGCCAGGGCTAAGACAGCTCATACATTCGTTCTTGATCTTATGATTCGCTCAAACTTCATAAGTATTCAAGAGAAACGGCCCTGGCTATTGGTTGACAGAGCGGCCGCCATTTCGCTTTTATTGTGACTATATTCAGTTCATTCTTGTCGGTGTATTTGATTTGACAGTTTTGACAAATATTATCGTTGTTATCTTGGTTGTTAATAAGTTGTTATTCCGTTTTGATGTAATGTAATTTATTTATAACGAACTGTGCTTGCTTGGGACTTGTTGTGGATATCTCTTTTGTGACTTGGAACTGTTTTACCGGCACTCTGACGTGAAAAGTCTACCTGTAATTTGGTTACGTTTTATGGACTCTGATTGGCAAATTATTATTATGGTATTTACCTACAAAGTGTTGTATTTTTCATGCTGCTGCCGAGGAGGGTAAATTATTCAATTTTCCTCGGAATGACAAAATTAGAAATATGTGGCTCAACCGTACTATATTGCCAATTTGCTCTGAACTTGACCATCTCACCAAGGAACAATTTTATCATAGAAAAGTTTGTATTAAATATTTTAAGCAGAAATAAAAAAATAATCATTTTCAATCTGTTTTATTTTAAAATAAATAATCCTAAGATATAAGTAGTATACTACCGATATAGTCCAGCACTAGCTGTATCGATATCGACAAACAAACATCTGTCATGCACAACACTAAACATTGCGTCAGTAGCGCCACACTCCAAAACGTGTTGAATACTCGTAAACTTAATAACTCTCACCAATCCCATGTAGCTGTCTTATCTGTTGTGTATACAACATATTCTATATGATCTGTGATGGCACGGGCCGTGAATGTGGATGTGTACGCGTGAACGCCGCGCGAAGGAGGCGCGAACCCTTTGTCGCGGGACAAAATACCGACTCTGGAAGCCAATTCTCACGCTGTAGAGATGATCTCTAATTCGAGATATGTCAAAACAAGATGGCGAATCTCTAATAAAATCAATTTATCGTATTCTCAGGAGCCCAATTCTCGCGCGGGTAGGGATTATCTCTAATCATGAATGTCTATGAAAAATCTCACCAAAATGTCTACTGAATCAAAATACTGCATTCTCAGTTACAATAGAGATTATTTCCTTCGACTTAGCTGTAGACATCAAAATAACACGTTCCGTTTTATCGATTATGGTAACGTATAATCGAGAAACGTAGTAACTACCGATTTATAATGTTTAAAAATATGAACATAGTGTAAAAATGACATATATTACTTCAAATACTTAATTCATCAATCAATAGTGTACCTAAACTACAAAAGTTTAAAAAAATAACTTTACAAGTATGCGACTAAGAGAAAAGTTTACTCGCGTGAAATGAAATTATGTTGCGTCGATCTAAAGGTTTGACACATTCTCAATAGATGGCGCTATATCTTATATTTAAATTCTAAAATAAAAATATAAAAAATAAATATTTTGCACGTAGATAGACTATAATAATAATATTATGGAGAATATAGGGCACTTTTTCGGAAATTATTTACCATTATATTTTAACACAAAATAATGATAATTTAATCTAATCGGAGTTCTATAGTTACAAATATTATTATTAAAATTGAAATATATTTTATACATTTACGTTCTTGATAACAATGACAAATAAAATTTGAAGTCAGTAACGTTTTATTCAATTTGTCATTCGACATCGAAATCTCTACTGCTCCGGACCATACGTTGCATCTCGAACGAAAGGGATTCGACATTTCTCTTGCGTGACAAAATCTCTGATTAGAGATGATCTCTACCCGCGCGAGAATTGGGCTCCTGATCGGGGAACAGACGTGAACGCGCGTGAACCCCGCGAAAACCGTCCACATTCTCGTTCACGAATGTTGACGGAGCTTCACGGCACTAGTGTGGAACCGCCATAAAATAAAGCAAGAGTGGGACTATGGGACTTTTTGGCGGGAACTTGCGAATTGATTTAAAGATCAATTCAAGTGCACCAGTGAAGGGAACTAAAATGATTAGGTGTATAGTGGCTTTCCAAGTGGTCTCAAGAAGGCCGTGAAAAGTTTTAGTAGAACGGCTACCAATGCTACCATTTTACTAAAACCTAACTTAAACTGACTGACTATAACATGAAGATAATTTAAACATGACTTGAACTTTACTAGAACTTTGTAATTTGACGATTGACGATATAAAAACCTACTACATTGCTCAACTTGACACTGGCAAAATACACGAAGTGTGATCCAAAAGGAAAAAACACAAATATATGGCTATTGATTTATCCATGTTTGCATGGAAACTATTATAGAACTGTATGGATTTAAATAGCTTAAAAGTAGAAGTGTAATCAATAGATATACTTATCAGGCGCAAATCACATTTTGGCAAACAGACGACCTATAACTGAGCTGCAATTAGCAAAAAAATTAAGGAGCAGCGCGAAATTCAAAATTTTTCACGTTTTAGTAATAGGTCGTATATTTGTCAAAATGAGATTTGCGCCTCATAAATATGTCAATTGATTACTGTATGTGTACATTGTGCTTTTTAAACTATTTAAATCCATACATTGGTTCTTTTTCGTTAAATAACGCGCAGCCCGCAGGAACCAATGTAAAGTTCTTTAATATTTTGAATGCAAAATGAATACATAGATAGATCTATAGCCATATCTCAATGTCGCGAATCACATTTTGACAAATAAATGACCTATAACTGAGCTGCAATTTTAAAAAACCTAAGAAAATTTGAATTTTCGGGCTTTTTGGCACATCCCCCATAAGGTGTAGGCTTCGGTTGGAGCGCGAAATTCAAATTTTATCACGTTTTTTGTATCAACATATTCCTCCAAGGTATATTACTGTACCAATATACCTTGGAGGAATATGTTGATGATTTCTTTTGTTATTAATTTTTCTCGCAAATAACATGTTGATAACTTACGACCTATAACTGAGCTGCAATTTGCAAAAAACATGATTAAATTTGAATTTCGCGCTCCAACCGAACGTTCCCCCTTAAAAGGGAAACATTTGGAATCTCTATTGCATACGCGACCACAGGCAAAGTTTTGCATCTAAAACATTGATTATTATTTTTTATCTCAAAATATCGATATTCAATATTAATTTTAGTATCTTTTTTATTCAAATTACCTACCTAATTATTTTTAAAGCTCAGTACATACAGATACGTAAGTCGTATCACCGATGCCAAAATTTAAAAAAAAACTAGTCAAGACAAGATGTTAGATATGTTAATTTTTTTCAGTCTTGAATATTTTATCAGCATTTTTAGATAACCGTACGCCTGAGGGTATAAATATTAATATATCGCAATATAGATCGATAATTTTAACTTTACATAAAATAATAATAATATATCCTGGGACATTCTTCTTCATATATCGATATCTTTAAAAAAATATCGATACGATATATTTATTTATCATTTGCCCATCCCTAACAAGCTCAAAATGTCGGCCGGTCTGTCTAGGTCCAGTCAACATGAGTCAACGTGATTTTATTTTGGTTAGCTATGTTGAGGTTCCTTGATGTTGAGTATTTGGTTGAGTTTGCAGGAAACCTGCTGGGTGAGGTAAGTTCCTGATTTCAGTATTAAATAAACCAACTTTAGGATTTCCTTTCGTTCATTTAAAAAAGTGTTCATGCGGATTTATGTGATGTAAGGAAGACATGAACGAGACTAAATTGTAGTAGTGTTTTGTTTTTTTTTCTGGTTGAATAAACAGGATCACTTTGCAGTACATAAGTAGCCAAATTTTCGAGGATTAATGTGCTAACAACTATATTATTATGGGTATTGGACCAACTGTATTGCGTAAAATCCAGTAAAAATTTATTGTCTGTTTATCTACAACAAAGACCAAGTTGTTGTTGTTACATGTTTAATAATTATTTATGTATATCAAAAATCAAGAAAATAAAGCCTTAGGTTTTTTTTCTGAGGAGTGATTTCTCCCCTTCCAGCTTAGACTTCTACATGGAGTAGGTACTTTAGCAAATGAATAAGTTCACAAATGCTTTTGTTTATGGGTTGTATGAGGTAATCTCCATACCCAAACCATGAGTATGCAAAAGGATAACAAGTTAAGGCAAATTCAAATCTTTGTATTTCTAGGCTTTTCTGTACTATAATATGCATTTATTATACATATAAACCTTCCTCTTGAATCACTATCTATTGCTGAAAATGGTATAAAAGATCTAAGTGAACGGACAACAGAAGCAACTTCATTTTATACTATGTAAAGATAGCATACCATTTTGATGATTGAATATGTTGAGAGAAGTCAGCATTAAGCATGTCAATTTTCAAAATAACCTTTGAGATTACCTTCTATCAATGGACCAACAGTTCATAAACAAATTTTCAAACAACCTGACAAAGTGAGTGCCACACCCAAGCATTATTGACTTAGGGGTTGTTATTAGTATTGCATGTACTAGCTGTTGTGGCTGCAAGTAGCCTATATGCTATTCCAGGGTATGATTTATCTATGTATCAAGTTTCATTCAAATACCATCAAGTGAAAGAGTCACCAACATCCATACATTTATACATCCTCACAAACTTTCACATTTATAATATTAGTAGTGACACCCCCAGCTTTTTTTTTTTACTATGTATAGGCATGTGTTTGACCACAATCTCACCGTGGGCAGTGATGATGTGGCCGATGATGGTAAGCACACAAAGCCTAGAATGGAACTGGCTCTCAAGTGCAGCTGTCGAACACACCGAAAGGTACTTGGCGACAGATTTTCAACTTGAGGGTGGTAACCAGCCAGGCGGGTACTACAAAGTACCCTACCACCGTGCCATGGTTTCCTCACAATGCTTTCCTTCACCAAAAGCTCAAGCTCATTGTAGGATTCGAACCCGGGACCTTCGTCTCGGCACCCGATGTCACTACCACTGAGGTATCATGCAGCTTTGCATGAATGTACAAATCTGAATTTCTTCTGTACCATATATGTATGTATTATACATATAAAACTTCCTCTTGAATGACTATCTATTGCTGAAAACTGCATTAAAATCCTTTGAGCAGTTTAAAAGATCTAAGTGAACAGACAGCGAAGTAACTTCATTTTATACTATGTTAGAAGTAGGATGTGATTCTAGGTACCTACTGATTTAGCCTACACATATATAGGTATATGTTAATAGTACTTACTTGTTGTTATTTAATGATATAATAATCACTTGTCCCTATCAACTTACTGAAAATAATTTATAATTTTAAAAATGTTCTACATTATATCACAGTTACTAGTAATTCAGCTATATTAATAAGACAAAAGATAACATTATTATTTGACAAAAGCCTCTTTCTTATTTCGTGTTAGTATTATTGTTAGGATGTTTTTCAATTCAAAGATGTTTTATTTTACAATTAATGAACTTCCTTTTTTCTAGACTCCTTGGAGACATGGTGGTGAAAACTGACAGAATGTTCTATAGAACTGAAGAATGCCAGAGTAATGCTGCTTGATTGATACTAATGCAGATTTATAACAAATCCCTGCCATAAGTTCTGCTCTGCATACAAGAGGTATCAGAAAACCTGGCAGCTTTCCCCAAATTCCACCCAATGTAAGTAAACAATGTACATGAAAGTTTTTTTTTTCATTTATAGCCAGGCCTATATGACTACAATCTCACTGTGATGATCCTGAACCTGTGATAATGTGGTCGAAGGTGTTTATAACTGACCACAGGTTTGTGTGGTTACACAAACCCTAGAAGGGAACTGACTCAAGTACAGCTAGCTGTGCGAAACACTGGTAGGTGATATATTTTTAACTGACAGCTAGGCGGGTACTACCAAGTATGCTATGGTTTCCTCATGAAGTTCTTTTCCTTCACCAAAAGCTCAAGCTCATTTTAGGATTCGAATCCACGACCTTCATCATTGTATTTTGTCACTGCCATTGAGCTGTCATTGCTTTAAAAGTTCATATTATATCAAACTCTTAAATCAACTTGGACAAATTGGTTAGAAAGTGTTTAATGTTCCAGATTGGACTCTACCATGTAATGGAGTGGCTGATCAGCTGAGGGACGTAGACTGGTCAGTGGATTTGTCGAGGAGGAGGACTTCATACAATTTGTCAGCCCGGCACTTCAACTCCTGACTGAAGGCACGTTCTAGTAAACTGTCTACAGATAACACATATGTGTCTCAAGATTGCTGAATATGGCTGCAAAAGTATCCCAACAAATGCCTGCAGCTGTCTAAACGACTCTTAGGTGTCATCATTGAATGAGTAAAAAGCACTGATTGCATATATTCATATAAAATCTGTCCTGCGGTGTCTCTCCATTTATTAAAACTACTTAATTTTTTTAAATCTTCCTCCGTTGTCTTAAATTTTTGTTTGTCAAAATACTGACCTGTATTTCTTTTCATTCGATTGATCCAAGGGTTTCTTGTTTGTGATGATTGCATTTCACAAATGATTTTCATTTCAAATGTCTCGGATGTTCAGTGTCGCAACAATTGAATAAACATTTGCAAGTTTATAAAGGACATCATAAAATCCGTCAAAAACATGTGAATGGTCAGCTAGCCAGAGGGCCCAGTTCATGACATAATATGTTGGATAGAGTTAAGTTTGAATTCGATTTTTATACTCCTTAAATCATAGAAGGAATTTCCAATAATCTTCAATTGATTTTAAATCAAATTTATTACTTTTATATTGAATCTGTAACATGGCAAGTTAAAAATTTAAACATGGAGATTTGTAAGAGATTTTGCTGGCTGTTCTATTTTATACTTCTAACAATTGCTGGGGTTGTTTCACCTATTGGTATTTTCCTTAATTCTTCTGTTAGTCGATTCAGTACTGGGGTGGTATATTACTAACTATCGTTGCGATTCAACAGCCTGAACTGAATTGTTTTCGTGTCAAAGAAAGTCCGAATGTATACAAATAGTGACATGTGACAAGAAAACATTTAGTTAAACTTGAATCGTTATAATGTTGATAATAGGCCCCATTACAAACATTTGTTTTTTTTATATTAAACATTGTGTCTTAAACTTTGTAAGAACATCAAATACGTTTTCACCTCTCCAAGTAGGTACTTGCTACAATGAGTGGTAGTGGTACTACTCCAACAAGAAAGGGTCGCTTTTGTCAGTTTTTTCTGGGAGTGTGAGGAAATGTAATTTGAATTTCGAACCTTTGGAATTACTCTGCGTTGAACACACAAAATGGGCGATGTTCGTTCAGGAACTCATTTTGGCTTAGCGATTTAACACAGATCCAAAATTGTGTGTTATTTATAAAGTTTACTGTGCCTTATTAAATACGTCATATTAAAAATATATTTTTTTTTTCAGCATCTGATCGTTCGAACTGTTTTTGTGATTATGTGATATCTACTATAATAATAGAATTTTATTCTACAATATACAATATTTACAATTATTTACAACAAATATACAAACTATATATAAAAAGTTTCCTCGAGGCGGCCGCTGCTGCCAATCAACGGCAAGGTTCCCAGAAGGCTGGCAGCGTTCCCTCTTTGTATGGCCAAGCTAACGCGTTGGCGGAAAAAGCTCCCCGCCCGGTCCCCCGCGACCTCAATTAATTTTGAAGATAATGTTCGAGAAAATCGGCGAGCCTATGTGATATGATATATTACGAAAAAATTGTGCGTCCAGCGATGAAGATAGAGTTGTCTCACTCTAAAAGAGTTGGGTGAACAAGTTTTTAATCCTGTATCTTATTTCAATATTGCCTGTTTCCTCGCTGTTAGAGTTGAAAGTTGCATATGTTGCTATTTCCGCGTCATTAATATTGTCTGCTTCATGACCACAGATCTTTTTTCGGATGATAGAAGATTTAAGCTTTAAAAACATGTTATCAAAAGTCCTGCGACTAAGATATTCTACAGATTCAAATTCACATTTACTAGTATACCCCTTGTATAGCTGCGCCATGTTCTGAAATAAGGGCTCTAGGTATTGTCTTGACGTACTCGATCTACAGTAGTGTGATGGCATTTTATGATGGTACCTATGCCAGCATTTCGGTATTTTTCCTTTTTAAAATAATATTTTTTTGTGCTAACAACGCCTTTTTTAAATCAAGACATTAACCTCAGTCTCCACTTTCTTCTGATCATTCATGCTGGAAGCGTTATCACCAAGGTTCTCGGACATTTTCATATGCTGGAACAATATATCTAGTAGGTTAATTATAAAACTATGCAACTAAAGTCTGTTTAATACCGCTTAATACCGGCGGACGGAACCTAGTAATAAAATAAATATCTAGTGCTCAAACTAGGAGTTGCAATTCTTAGGAAAGTTTTCTATATGTTTTCCGAATATTTTCTTATATGTTCAGTCTTCACAGAAATTAAGTGAATATTTTTATTCTCTATATACTGTTACGTATCCGGGATGGGTACGAATAAATATGCCGATTTACGGTAGAAGAGTTTTATTAACGAACGGATTCAGTCAGTATATCAACACAATTAATTAATTAACTAATAAAATGTCACAGTCACAATTAATAAACGTCTCTATCGCAATTAATCACTGTCTTACAATAGCACTATAGCACTGAACAACACACTGAGTATCGCACTATTCGCACTTTAAAGTCGCATTGAAGTTCACTTGGTAGCTCGTAGAACTGAACTGTCGTTGCTGGCTCGCCACTCGCGTTTTATATTCGTGCCTCCTGATCTCCAGAATATTCGCGAGGAAGTTTCGACTGCCGCCCGACACAAACAAGCGTGGGAAAGTAAACAGAGCCATAAAACTCCGAGAACAATAGGGCTATAAACGACACAATAGGCGGGTCGTTCTTTTGTCTTTGAATAGCGGCATTGTTAACGCCGACGAAAACAAATACAAGGATCTCTCTAGAAAAATCTTGACCCTTCACTTGTACGTAACAATACAATCTGTTTTTTTGTTATCCCATAACTCTAGGGTATGACTGAGACCATATCAAAGGATCAAGTGGCATATGAATTATGTTTCAAACATCCTTTTTTTAATCATTTGTCATACAAAATATTTCGACACTCACGAATATTAATGTAAAACACCCTTACGTGAAATATGACAACGTCGTATTTTCTTAGCTTTAAATATGAATGAATTACTCGTATTTATTAATGAAACTTAGATACCTAGACACATCGAGGTTTTGTACGGTAAGCAAACAAAATTAGGTAGGTGAACTATTTCTACTACTAAGATATTTTAGTTTCATCAAATTCAGCTTTTAGTGTTTTTGTGACGGTTTGAGACATCAGGGGCCTGTTTTGAACGTGTCAGGGGATTGTGTAGTGAGGTAGAGGAACGTTATACTTAGAAAAAAGTCAATTTATATTAATCAATCATTTATTATTTTTATGGCATATTAACAATCAACAAAAGTTTCTTTAGAAAATATCAACTAAAAACATAACATTCTTCAAAATTCATTCTTCAATTTATTCTAAATCCAAAAAATACGAACATATAAAAACTAGCGTTCGAAAACGTCTACTTCAGTAGGGAATTTATAAAATATTCTCTTTCCTTTTAAAATTATGTTAGGATTATCTAACTTTTGGATAACTTGGTCAAATGACACATCTGAAATGTCCTTTTCATCTATTCTAAAGGTCTGCACTTTTTTGTCACAAACTTTGAGGAAAGCAAGTCGTTTTCGTCGTCGTCAATCTCATTAATGACTGCAGCATAACGATATTCGACATTTTTAGTTGGAAATTTCACAAGAACGTATTCTCCAGTATTGTAATATGAATTCCTAATGCCACTCGTTCCTGCTATTTCATTATTCAGACTATGAGGAGACTTGTGTGGTGAAGATGTTAATTCACGTTCAGCAGATTCAAGATTTCCGGGTTCGGAATCAGCTGTTCTTTTGCACGTTTCCCCGATGCCGTCTGGTGCGCCTTTGCCATGGCCACTTTCGGTATAGTTCCATGTAAAGTTCTCAATATCGGGAATTTCTTCAGAGAGTTTGGTTGCCATTATAAGATACTGTGTCACAGGGCCATCGCTCGCTTTTTCGGAACCTTAAAAACACTAAAAAGTGAAAAATAAAAAACCTTTGTAATCTAAAATATAAAATAAAAAAATCTGACTTCCAAAAAAACACTACAAAGTGAAATATTACAATCTTTTCAGAAGTCCAAAATAAAGTTATTGTTCACTTTGTAGGGTTTTTTTTGGAAGTCACTTGTTTCTTTTGTAAAAAGTTTTTATATTACTGGCCTTTAAATAAAATAGTTTTTGTGAGAAAACTTCGCACCTTCTCATGAGGCTGATTCGCCTGTTTTGTTGTATAGTGAATAGGCTAGATGACAGTGTCAAAAATAAATTACCAAACACTAACCAATGCATAAAACATCTGAAAACACGCGGAAACATCAAATATGTTGTACATTTAATGCTTTCTATGATTTTTAATTACCAGTAGAACCACTAAGAGTAGATCATTTGATGCTGTGAAACGATGACGTCATAGCTTAGTATTTCATACAATATTCCATGTAACCGATCGTTTTGACATTTATTAAAAAGTTGCTGATTTGATACTATCCTATTCTTAGCGTTCGCGTTAGATATATCTGACAAATAGATTTAACCCTTTATTTGCCACCCAGTCAAATTCAGAGTTACGATAATGAACCTTATGAGCTTCCTCCACCCATAGAATTCATATCAGTATCGGCAAACGAAGGAATGCTCGATAATTTATATTCAAATTTTAACAAAATATTTTTTGCACCGTTCTTATCCCTGTGGATACCTTTACGACATACACTGCAGTATACGTAACGGTGTGGAGATTTCGAAACGTGCAACTTTTGTTGTATTTTTTTCTCATAACATTTGCTACAATTTTTGGTTGTAAAAGCTTCATTTATTATATACAATGATAAATTTTTCCGTTGTTTTATAAGTTTCAAAATGTCATTATGTCTAAACTTTCTGTGCCCCTTGAAGGTTCCTTTATTCATGAAATCAAAACCGGCTCCGTAAACAACTAACGTATCTGGTTCTTTACCAAAATACTCGTCTACAATTTTATGCAACATCTTTTTATCGTTGATGTATTTGTCGAATTTTAAACGTTGAAACCTTCTTTGCTCATATAATTTTTGTTTTCCATCAAACCACTTTAATTGAAATCTGGTGTAGATTTCTACGTTTTTAGATTTTCTAGTTAATTCGATGCCCGTCTGTTTTTCGAAAGACTCTCTGTCCACTCGTATGCGCTCCTCTATGTCTTTGATGAAACGCAATCTTTTCCGAACTCTATGACACTCTTTTGATTCGTATACTACACGTTCCTTTTTCAAGACTTTGTATGAGAATTCATCTCCATTACGAGTGCATGTAACTATAGGTGTTTTGGCTCCAGGATCAACTGCTATGACTTTTGAATAGTTTCGTTTGTTACCAACGGCAGTGTTCTCTATAGACTCTTCAGACCTTTTAACCTTCTTTGACTTAAATTTTTGACCCTTTTGTATAATGCGATTCATAGATAGACATACGCTCACTCCATCTGTGGCGAAGCTATACCCAAACTTACGGGGTAATGTGAAGTGTCGGTTCCAATAAATGGTAGTGTTCTCAGAAAACACAGACCAATTAGAAGGTGTGTTATTTGGATCAACTCTTTTTAGCAATTCATGAATACATCTTGAATCGTATGTTATAAATTTTAATCCATGTGAATATATTGGAAATACATTGAATGATGGTTTGTTATTTTCATACAACTCGTGCTGAATCCTTAAGAATAGTGGAATAAATTTCCAAAAGTCTTTCTTTAGTTCTTTAGAATTTATTTTATTCTCAGTAAACCACTCTCCGATTCTATTAGATTTACACATCCCATTATAATACGCTTCATAAGTTGAAGAGTGTACTTCAGATTTATCCATATCTGTACCAAATTTATGATACATGTATCTTTTAAGTCTTTTGAAAGCATGAGTTTGTATATTTGTCTCTAAAATTGTGCTGTATTGTTTTGCAATCTGCATAATTGTGAATGATTTCAATCGACCATGTAAAATGTATTATTTCTTCGCAACGATGTATATGTAGAGATTACATTGTCTGGATCGGTTAATTTGTGCTTTGCTCCCTTCAATGCGTATGTAAACTGTAATGCATCAAATTTAGGCAACAGAAGATGAAAATCATCACGAGTGCAGTAGTGTTTGTAGAAAAAGTTTACCAGATACGATAGCTCTATTGATAATCGAGACATTTCTCGTACATCATCACGTATAGCGCAAAAAATTGCTTCTTTACAATCGTTCAATGGGCACAACACTGAGGTTAGACCCTTCTTAACATTGTAGACTGAAACTTCCTGATCGGAATCTAGATCAGTTTCTCGTATACGACGTTTTCTATTTAAACATTTGGAACTAGAAGATCTAGCATGATCATCTTTTCCGCAAGATGGACAAGGCATCTTCTTATTGACATCTTCTCATTGACCTATAAGAAATTTAACAAGTTGGAGCTTACTTATACTATTCATATTATTTAGGTTTATATAACGAATTAACGGAAAAAAAAGGTTGAACCAACTTACATTTATTTTATTCAACAAGGTTTATTATCGTGTGGATAAATATGTATATTATACTACACATTACCGATATAAGGGTCAGCAAAATCTTGCTTTAAACAATGCTGAACAAGACTTTGGAAAACGCTTGATACTGCATATGTTGAAAACACTTTATTCATCATCATGATTATTATTTCTTTACGACCCAATAACTGTGGACCGGCCTTTGAAATTTGCTCCCGTACAACCTTCTCAGTAGTTTTACAGATGTTTATTACAGATTTTGATGGTTTCACTAGACCTCCTCTATCTTTAACTTTTATAAGTGACGGTCTGGAATCTACTACCACATAATCTAATATTCTTACCACAAACCCTGAAATGTAGCTAACCACATCTACTGAGTATTCAGTAAGCTGAGACGATGATAAATAATCATGGTCTAAATCGACGATACCTGAAATCGTACTTGTTGGCTCTACGACTTCATCGCTCATAATGCGCACATTTCCACTGCTTTTGTTAATTGAATCTACACATTTTGCAGCAGTACAATTCAACACTGTAATTTTTTCAAGCGGGACGCAATTGCCATTGGACCCATCTTTGAATTGAGCGTGCACCAAAAGTCTTTTGTATGCAGCTTGGAACATACGTGCAGACGGATTATTATTATATCTGCATTTGGATCGTATGGCACCAAAAAATAGTTAAGTATTCAACAAGGTTTATTATCGTGTGGATAAATATGTATATTATACTACACATTACCGATATAAGGGTCAGCAAAATCTTGCTTTAAACAATGCTGAACAAGACTTTGGAAAACGCTTGATACTGCATATGTTGAAAACACTTTATTCATCATCATGATTATTATTTCTTTACGACCCAATAACTGTGGACCGGCCTTTGAAATTTGCTCCCGTACAACCTTCTCAGTAGTTTTACAGATGTTTATTACAGATTTTGATGGTTTCACTAGACCTCCTCTATCTTTAACTTTTATAAGTGACGGTCTGGAATCTACTACCACATAATCTAATATTCTTACCACAAACCCTGAAATGTAGCTAACCACATCTACTGAGTATTCAGTAAGCTGAGACGATGATAAATAATCATGGTCTAAATCGACGATACCTGAAATCGTACTTGTTGGCTCTACGACTTCATCGCTCATAATGCGCACATTTCCACTGCTTTTGTTAATTGAATCTACACATTTTGCAGCAGTACAATTCAACACTGTAATTTTTTCAAGCGGGACGCAATTGCCATTGGACCCATCTTTGAATTGAGCGTGCACCAAAAGTATTTTGTATGCAGCTTGGAACATACGTGCAGACGGATTATTATTATATCCGCATTTGGATCGTATGGCACCAAAAAATAGTTCCAAATGGTCTTGTGACATCTTGTATGTACACAAGTATTGTAAATAATTATTTTCTACAACGTCGTGATAAATTTTCAATAACGATTTCATGCATACTAGAAAGCCGGTAAACCCCGTTTTTCGGTTCGAGTTAATCACATAAGTGCCGTCAAGAAGTTTTAATTTTTTTATATAAGAAGCAGCTGCCTCAAAGATGATTTGGGTGTCCTCGACATTGAAAGAAATTAGTGCCTTTTTCCACCCTTTGCTGCGCATGTTTCTACTGTTAAAAATATCAAACAGGTTATTAAATACTCTCAGAAATTTTATTGTTCCGCTGCAGTCTGCAAAGCCGGGAATACAATTTTCTTGACAATACTGTAAGGCATCTGCGACTGAGTTGCTGAATAATTGGGTTGCAAGACGGACTTTCATTTTTTGTCTAACATAATAAACATGATCTCTTTTAAGTTTATTACCCAGATGTAAACCTTCATTTTCTTGCAGCTCTAGAAGCTGCTCTATGTGATCCCAAGATATTATTTGGTTATCTGCATCTATTTTTTTTTCTTTTCGCCGATTGTATTCCTTACTAATTTAATGTTATGGCAAGGGTCTGGCCATAAATATATATCAGAACCAGTACACTGAAATGAGACAGAGCCCGAGTACATGTCTGATCCTAAATGAGTGCACATTACAATATTGGTTGCCGCTCCATAAAATGTCAAGGGCACAACTTTCACACCACATTCATGTAAAAGCTGAATGCATTGCTATACTAGCATTGATTTCTGCTGAGCCGTGATAGACTTAATAAACAAATAGCCAACGGGTATTTTCCAAGTGTCATTCAAGCAAGTGACCATAAATGTTAAGGCTTGGGTAGCAAGGGGCACTGCATCTGATTCCAGATCGCATCCAACGTTCACATGGCCATGGTATTTATAGCTGTGGCTATCCCATTTTTCTAATGGCCAACCATTTTTCTAATGGCCATTTCATCAATTGATATAACACAAAATAGGGTTCTATCTGGGTGATGTGCTACTCGGGAACGGATTAATAATAATAATTTATTCAATATATTTCTTAAAAAGATAACAATAAATAGGTAAGTAACAGTATTTTCCTTAGGTCTAATTTATACCTATATAATACATGCCTGAACTAAGAAAACCTGTGTTTCAGGCGAGAAGAGCTAGCTTGTTTTAAATAATCAAATAGTAATAGTTATAATTATATTATATATAGTACAAAGTTTAAAGTATAATAGAAAACAATAAATATATCTCAACTAATTAATGTATGTAAACGGAAACATATTGCGAATACATTTTATTTTAACACAGTTAGTAACTTCTCTGTATCTTCGTAGGACATACTTTGCAAGGTATCCATAAGGATTTTCTTACAACTACTGAAATTAAGAGAGTAGATATTTGTTATGGTCCAAGAAAAATGAAAAATTTGGATGTAAAAGTGTGTTTCATTCCTGTATTTTGAGGGCAAACTCTATCTTTCCGTCTTTTATTAGTAAATTCAGTGCTGTAGGAAAGGGAAGTGTGTTGCTTTAGTACAATGCTCATTATGTCTTTACAGTCTTTATAGAGAAGGTTAGTGGGAAAAAGAAATGGACGGAAAGTAGATACTTTGAGAATCGCTCTTTGAGCTCTTTCAACTGATAATAATAGTGTCTTTGCCGCTCCATCCCATGAGGATATACAGTAACTCAAAATAGATTTACATAAGGCAAAGTAAACTTACCTAATTACTTTTGGATCTGCAATATAGCGTAACTTTTTAAATATCAACTTGCGCATTCTATTATTTAAAACTTCAATATGTTGCTTGAACGAAAGAGTTTCATCAATTATGATACCCAGATATTTAATTTGACTAGTAATTTTAACCCTACAGTGGTCGCGTACCAAAACTTGACCTGATTGGTCGCGTGGATTACTATTGTATGCCATTTATAAATTCAAATAAAAATACATATTGAGCTTGGTTGTTTAATTCTTATTGTAATAGTATTAATAAAGTATTGTCTTATTAAAAATAATCAACAAAAACGAATCACAACCTCTTAGTATAAAAAAATCAACAAAACAAAAAAGCCTCTAAAATGGCACAAAAAATCACATAGTTTGGTACACAGAGCAAATACTTTGTATTTGCTCTGTGGTTTGGTATGATTGAGATCACAAAAATTCTAATCAAAAATACTAAATTCTAATTCGTGTTTTCTAAACAAGACCGACATACGATCCTGGAATGATCGCCACAAATAAACTTTTTGCACGTGTTGCACAGTTTTCTAGTGCTTTTATTGCGGCTTCATCCGCAGTCGTGGCAGCGACCTATGGATCGAGTTGGTGTCAACTGACGTTGTTGCTGTAGTTTCTGCCTGGGGTATGCCAAGAAAGTCTTTTATTTTAAATACTAGACTTCTTGGTAATTTATTGTCCAATCTTCGTTGAGCAAGAGGTTTCATCCAAGCCAGAGAAAGGTCAATGAGGAGGTCACGTCGGCGAACACCCAGATAATTTTTATTTGCATTGTAAATGCATAATGCGTTTAGTGCGCTGAGATTGAGCAAGTTAAAAAAAACAGTGAAGGGCCATCTTCGTGAATTTCGGGACGTATCATAGACGGAGCACATCTTGTCCACCAGGGCGACGCCATTTTTTGTTCGATTATAGTATGTAATTATTTCTGGCTTGCGCTGGTCTCCTGACTCCGAATCAATTGCAGCATCGTTATGCATCGTTGACATCAAAATTACAACTTTGTTAGGCTTACGTACATATGAAACTAGCGTACATTGTTGATGGAAGCCAAATTTTGAAGAGCATAATGGGTTACCTCTTGCAACACGAAATTCTCGTGGTACCTCTCTTTTATCCTTTCGCACTGTAGCAACCATTGTGGGCTTTCAATGATGAGTTAGTTTGAGGTGATAGCTTGGGCATCGAAAATCTAATATAATTTGTCTTTTCTGCATTCAGTGTTAGTACATTTTGCTGAAGCCATTTATTTACCACATTAAAACCACATTGCGCATATCTGAAAGCTTCTTCTCCCGAGTCAGCCGAGAAAAGAAGAGCAGTATCGTCAGCGTATGATATAATTTTGCCGTGATCCAGTTTTAGATTGCAAAGGTCGTTTATGTAAATCAGGAACAGAGTAGGGCCTAAAATACTTCCCTGGGGAACTCCAAAAATCGTATTTTTCTGGTCAGTGCTGAGGACACTGCCAATCCTTACACATTGGGTACGATCTTTTAGATATCTTGCTAAGAGTTTCAGTTGAGTGCCTCTTATACCTATAGCTTCAAGCTTACGCAAAAGAATAGGAATGGAAACTGAGTCAAAAGCTTTTGCTAGATCCAGAAAGATTCCTACGGTGTGGTTACCTTTATCCAGTTCTTGTGCCAGTGATGTACGGCATCGGCAGTTGATACTTTAGGTCTAAATCCGAACTGCGTCTTAGACAATAACGATTTATCTTCCAAATATTTGATTAACCTTATATTTATAATTTTTACTAATATTTTAGACAAAGAGGGCAGCAGGGAAATAGGTCTATAATTTGTCACTTGTTCTTTACAGCCAGACTTATACACAGGGACAACAACAGCTCTTTTGAGACAGTCGGGAAAATATCCTGAGGATAAGCATTTGAGGAAAATATATGTTAGTGGAGGAATTAAAATATGCCTAAACTGTTTGATAATTTTATTTGATATATTATCCCATCCAACTGCACAGTCGTCTTTTAAACTCATTATTATTGTTTCTACTTCATTTTCGTCCCTGTCCAGCAAAGCAAATGATGTTAAGTGAGTGCTATACGCAAAATAAGTGTTTGTATGGTATTTTGATTGACCCTGAACTTTTTCTGCTAGAGACTTACCAACATTAACAAAGAAATTGTTTGTTTTGTTAGCCGCTGTCAAATGTGATGGGTGAGATTGTAATAACCCTGAAGAAGACTCATGTTGTTTCGAAGTATATGTTATATCTTTGATACATTTCCAGATCTTTTTACTATTTGTTCCGGCCTTTTCCAGTGTGTTTTTATCGTAGATGATTTTTACTTTTTTTATGAGATCATTACAGAAGTTTCGATATCTTTTGTAAGATAATTGCAAAATTGAATTATTTGGATTAGATTTAGCTTTCATATGCAGTTTATCTCTATGTCTTATACAACGAATGAGACCTTTCGTGATCCAAGGTTTTATGTTATAGGTTCTGTTACTTAGTCGAATATTAATTGTGTTTTCCTGAATTGCATGTTGGACATTTTCTATTAGGTATAACATACAAAACTGTGGGTCAGCAGAATTATAAACTGGGTCGAAATCGATATTGTGTAAATCTTCTTCAAGTTTGTTTATATTTAATTTAGTAATTGTGTGAGCATTATTTACGTTACGCGTTAAGCATTGTGATCGGTTATTGTCGAGTTAATAACTAGTGCAAGCGCGGGGAAATTTGTTTTTATTATGATATTACACTTCTATTATAAAGTTACAAGTCTCAGCGTCCTTCTTTCCTGACTTATGGCTTAACTTGATTTCAGATGAAAACTTATCAAGGTTAGAGTTCTGAAGTTTGTCGGCTAAATTTTGGTGGTATAGACAGGAAAAGACTTCTTTTTAATGATGTGGGCACTCCGATAACAACTACTCTAGGCTTCCGTTTATGAGGTTCATCTATCTTAAGACCCGATTTAGTTAGTTGCTCCGATTGCTTAAGCTTTTCGTTGTCGTCCTTCGTATCTGTGCTTATAATCACCACCATTTCTCGTCTTGCGCAGGCCTCTCACGTGCAGTTTCATTTGTTCAGGACAGATATTTTTTTGTACAAGGGATTTTGTTTCCTCACTGGTTTTTAATTTATCATTGGGATAAATTGCCACAGAACTTACTTTTATCGGCTGAACAAAATTGTTGGTACCTTGTCGTACCATGTCAGCGAAAGAAGTCACCGAGACAGGTTTTGCTGACTCATCAATACTCTGCTTAAGATCCTTAAGCCGCTGAGACAGGTCAATTTGGTCCTCAAGGAGTTGCACAGAGGTGTGAGCTTGGATAGCTTTCTGCTTAAGGGACTGGTATAGTACTGCCATCTGCGATGTACCGTGGCCTACTTTTCTGCACAGCGTACTTATTTTCAATTTTTGTTCCGAGTTTAGTTTGCCGTCTGCTGCGACAGTGCATACCTCATTGAGGCATTGATCAATGGAAGAAATCCAGTTCTGGATTTCAGATGTCGCAACTGCCTCAATGGTGTGGTCCATATGCGCGCGTGCAGGTGCAGGATCGGGTGCGGGTGTCGGCGTGGAAGGCGGCGCCGGGGTGCGAGTGGTCCTGCCACTCCGGTTGAATGGACTATTTTCCATTATGAGACTGTTCTTGATTATCACAAAACTTTCATGACTTCACTATGAACATTGTAATATACATAAATTCACCTAATCGACCTATGTGCACTGGTTATTGGTAGAACGAGGTCACAACTCAGCAAAAAATAATTTGATTATTTTAATAAGATTATTATAAACACGTCTGTTTCCGACAGAGCTAAGTAAACGATTTCGATTAATGTGCACGTATTGTGGATGGAAGGGCATTTAGCCAGTGCCCTGACTCCCATTTAGCTAAAGCTAGGAGATGAGCTCGCTCGCGAGGTATACGACATTCTACTCAGCAGCTCGTCCCACAGTATGTGTGAATGTGTGGACAAAGGTAAGTAAGTCTTCACAAGAGTGAAGAGTGGTTATCCATAAATAATTACTTAAACGGGATCATCTTTTGATGGGTGTAATATAACCATTTGAGTGTCGTGTAGTTCAATCGACTAATACTCTCGAGAGAGTAGGTATACCTTACTATAATTTCTGATCGGATTATAAAACACTTCCATTTAAAGAGTAGCTAACTAAAAAGGGTATTTATTTAATCACTACCGTTTCACTATTGACGTAACACAATTATTTTAACAATTTACTTCTTGCCTGATGCTGAACCGCATGCAAAACAAACTTTTGAATTGAATCCAAAGGGGGGGGAGTTCTTGTGTGAATAATCTAAATAAATTAAGCTTGTCATACAATTTACATATAAAAGAATCAATATACTTAGTTCTGGAAAGTTAACCTCACTTACTTCCAGGGCTTCTATTTTGATGATTGTTGAGTGCTCACTAGTCTTCAATGTTTGTGGCGTTTCAGTATAATTATTGGCTATGCTGCTATGGTTATGATCAGTGGGTATACTATTATCGGTATTGTCATTTGGTACACTGTTATCGGTATTATCATTAATTATATTTGTATGACATCGTTTTATATGACTTTTAAGAGATTTTCTTGTGATAAAACCTAATGGGACAAATATAGTAATCCCGAATGTTGTGGTAACATTTCAAATAAAATTAGTACTTGAAATTATTAAAAACTATGCCACATTTAGGGCATATCATAATCAAAAACTTAGAGGTTCTATTCCTATGCAAGTTAGATTTATGCTAAATTTGATATGTGGGAAATGTATGGCACGGGATTGTCATTTACAGTAGTTATTTTGTATACACATCTTTGCATGATCAACATTATAACGATCACTTGCTTGGTTATATTCGGCGTTGAGTACCTGCAATGCAGACTGGAATGTGTATTTTATTTCATCAATCACCAGATAACATTGATGGCTGTTTTGGAGACTCCAAAGTAAAATGAGGTACGGCTGTACTGGTTACCCGTTGTTTTAAAGCGTCTTCTTCTTTGCGTTATTGCACTGTTTTTAATATATCTAGGAGTCTAAAAATAATTGATTATTATGTTGTAATATATTATTATATTTGCATGACATTTTGGCTTTTTCTCTCTCTTATTTATCTTTTTGTTTGATTGAGATGTTGATGGTTCAGCCTGTAATCTCTTGAGTTCCTCGGAAGATATGATTTTTTCCGGAAGCCACGTAAAATGTTTTCTTGCGGCTTCCTTTACCTTGACACACTAAATCTTGCCTTTTATTTTCAATATATTGGGTGAATGACTCACAGACGATCTCTGGATATCAAAAAAGTTATGCGTTAAAAAACATACAACCGAATTGAGAACCTCCTTTTTTTGAAGGAGGTTAAAAAAGCTAAAATCAAGAAAAGGCAATTTGCTACATATTATTATCCTCCTGGAGCAACAAAATATGCAATCACTTAACATTGTTATTCACCTGTTGCATATAAATATTTAGGAAGAATGTTTAATTCCTGTTAACCTCATCCAAATACTTACGTACGACTGGTACAGAAGCGTAGAAGATGAACCTGGGGGCTTACTCCCGAAATTGATTCGATTTTGTTTTTGATTCGTACTCGTTTCTGATTTGAATTCGATCCCGGATCCTTACTCCCGAACCAATTCGAATCGTAAATCGAGATCGACTTACGTTCGAGTATTAACAACGTCGTTAAGTGAATCCGGCTGATTACGTCATCATCAAATGCTATTTTCTTTAGTTAAATTATTTTATACGGTTGAATATTTTTGGTTTTCTACCATTTTTCTACATAAAAGAAATGCTATTGTTTTTATTACACATATCAAGTTGAAATTAAAGATAATCGTTGACCATAAACAACTAAGTGCGAAAAGCGCGGGAACTTTAAGTGTGTCTACTGTGCTACTACAAGTTCGAAGTTTTGATATTTTGGTTAAACGTGTCTAAGTACATACCTACTTATATAATATTTCAGAGTGTATATAAATGATTACCTATGTCTCATCCTCGTCCATCATACGCCACCAGCTAGCCCAGCGACAGCTCCCACCAGTAATTTAAATGATCAATTCTAATAAGTTGTATAAAGGCTGTTTCTATTTGGTTTATTAAATTATCATAAACTAGCTGTTCCCCGTGGTTTCACCTAGTTTATTAAATTATCATAAACTAGCTGTTCCCCGTGGTTTCACCCACGTTCCCGAGATAAAAAGTAGCCTATAACCTTTGGGGATAATGTAGTTTCCTATTAGTGAAATATTTTTTCAAATCGGACCAGTAACTCCGGAGATTAGCGCGTTCAAACAAACAAACTCTTCTGCTTTATTATTAGTATATATAGAAGATAGATAGACATCTATCTATCGATAGATAATTATATCTATATATCGTTGGATGTCTATCTATCTTACTTACTTAATCTTTTAGATAGATACCAGATAAAATAGAAAAAAAATTAAACCATTAAAAATCAAATTCATTTATAATCATTTGTCAAATTGAATACAAATTTTAAATACGAAACAATGACTAAACAACAATTTTACAAGAAGTTATTCAAGTCAAACAATAATACTGTAGATGTTTTGTAACATAATAAACACCTCCATCTAGCTTTAAAAAGTCCTATTGTTCACTCCACTATGTTCCTGGCGGAGCAATGTCTCTGCGTAGGATACTCCTCAGAAGATCCAGCTTCAGCATTGACAACAGGCGTCATCATATATGCTCTCTGAGCGTAACCAGAATCACCTTAAAGAAGGATATTATATTTATTTTACTATTAATTGATTTTGGAATGGGATTGTAATTTGATTTACCTACCTAATAAATATACATTTTCACCCCGACTTATTAATCCTAATAAATGTGTTTTTATTGAGTGCTGATTAAATATAAATGAATTGTGTGTGGCGCCATCAAATGTAGCATCTACACTTGTAATATTCATGTCGCTGTCACAAATCTGAAAATAATAGTAAATTATTATAATTAGATAGTTCATGTACTTATAGACATATACATGGAAATGTTATAGGAATGTATAAAACTTACAATTTGTACATTCCTGGAATCATAATGTTTTCTATTATAATATCTTTCTTCATGCTCAATAGGTCTAATGATAACTATGTGTGTTCCATCAATGCAACCTAATACACTTGGAATGTGAAACTTTTCATAAAATCTGTAAAAATAACAATATTATACTTACTAAATATTAGTATGCTGAAGCATTATGTTACATATAAAAATTATGTGTTATACTTACTTCCTTTTAATAACATTTCTTTCTTCAGCAGATTGGGGAAACTTTATATATTTTGTAAATATATATGTCTCTATGGTTTAAAGCTTTGGTGACCTCTCTTAAAGCTTTTGATACAGACTGTTGAGACATTACCATGCCATTGCTTCTACCTAATATTCTTTGATAGCTACCTGTACCATCAAAAGATAATGCAACCAAAATCTGAAAGGCAATTTTATTGTTATTATATTTATGTACTTTTTAATGTAATTTTTGTTTTTGTTTGTTTGTTATTGTAAATAAATATTATAATGTACTTTATAACTATATTTACATAACGATATATGTAAATATAACCTATTTATTTACAATTGTTTTGAAAAGCTAGTAACGAAAACTCACCTTGCATTTAATAGAGATATTACTTCGTCTGGTCGGCGCCTTCATGTAAGGTGTTAAATCGCCTACCAGCACATTAAACAATTCTTTGGATAAACGCTAATTTCCAAGAAATTCTTCACAATCCATTTGCATAGGTCGTGAGTTATAGCGACTCATTCTTTGCATATTCCGTCTTGTACGTATGTCCATTCGGTTTGCTTCTTCAAGAACATTAAGAAACAACGCAATGCATGCCATAATAGCTACGAATATTTGAATAAATCACAATAAACAATCCAGTCGAACCAAATAAAGCACATATTTTGATAACGTGTAATTTGACGTTTAGTTTCGATCCTACGACTGGATACCGAACTGTCATCGAGAGTCATCCTGGCGAAAATTACGATCGAAACCAGTTCCAATTAGAGCCACCGCTCGATCGTGCGCTCGTATCGAATTCAAGAGTACGGTTTGACATTTGATTCGAATCAAACTCGATTGATTCTGAACTCGAAGCTGTCGGGAGTAAGCCCGCTGAATTAACAGCTGAAACTCTGGACAGATTAAATGAAAAATGTTAATCCACATAAAAAGATATTATATGTGCTATGATGAGATGTCTATTAGGCAGACAATCTGGAACGCTAAGAATTATGAAGGGGTAGTTAATTTAGGTATTGAGACAGCAGATTCTGAAATTGCAAGTTGAGCATATTATATTATCTTTCTTGTTTCCATAAATACATCCAGGACAACGCATAATGCTTGAATCGTGGATCCAATAATACCTTTGGTTTATTTTTTAATTACAAGTTTAACCGCGGAAATTAAAGCAAATATAATCAAAATTGCGCTTATAAAGTGTCATTTATCATATGATAAGCATCTAAAAAAATAACCACTTCATAACCAGCGGTAGAGGGTGGAAGTGACTTTTTAGTGATTTACTATCAGAAATATCGCAACCCTGTAGTTTCATGGTAGCGATATTGCTTTTGCATCCGTCAAATGTTAATGATACAATTATCACTCCAGACATAAACATGTAATTGGTACATATGGCTATAAATATTATAAACCTTGAAACAGTTGTGCATTCAATTAAAGCCATTAACGAAATGATTTGCAACAAATCCGAATGTCGTATAATACCGATACCTGCATGAATTCCACTGAGTCTGGGCCAAACAAATGTTACTCAAAGTATATACCTATATATAAAGGTACAGTTACACATGCTAGTTACTAGCATGCTTTTTAATATGCTCATTAGCATACTAGTTTCGAGCATGCTCTGCACTTGTCTACATTTGCTAGATATAAGCATGCTAGTTTTAAGTATGCTCCTGAAAGAGGATGCTCAAAGCAAACACTCCGGTACACATGCCATTTTACAGCGTGCTCTCTGTCAGTTCAAACAAAACCATGGACAATCAAACAGCCATTCGTATGGAGTTGAATCGAATTATTCTTTTGGTGGCGTTGCAATGCGTCCAAAAACTTCTCTCAGATAGAATGAAAAAAAACAAGGAATAGGAAGATTTGGGTCCGTGATTGGCTAAGTAAAAGAGAAAAACTTGGAGCAAGTACTCGATTGTTAGTCGAAATGCGAGAAGAAGATATTAATGGTTACAAAAATCATTTGCGCATGTTACCGCATCAGTTTGACTGGTTACTATCTAAAATTGAAAGCGCTATAAAGAAACAATATACACACATGCGAAATGCTATTCCACCAAAAGTGAAATTGGAAGTGACATTGAGGTATCTAGCAACTGGAGATTCGTTATACACATTAGAAGCACTTTACAGAGTTGCAAGATCTACGATAGCTCTATTTTTACCTGAAGTGTGCGATGCAATATAGCTCTGAAGGATTATATGCAGGTAAGTAAAGTAAACCAGTAATTATTAGTTTGTTCAACAAATCTTCGGGGACGGTAGAATCTAATTGGAATAACGCGTAAGGAAGTGTGTAAGTGTCTGTGTTTGTACAGGGAGGTATGAAAGTCATTGTTTGTGTATTTGTCATTGTTTGTGTTTTTGTAGTAGGAGGTGTGTAAGTGACTGCGTTTGTGATTGTATTGGAAGGTATGAAAGTTTGTGTATTTGTAGTTGGTGGGGGTATGAAAGTCATACTTTGTATATTTGTAGCAGGAGGTGTGTAATAGTCGAAGATCCCAGGGCCACCAGACGTTACATATTTTCTGACGAAGGAAATGTGGACGATTGAGTAGTGTTAGTATTAAAACTCGTTAGATGTTCTCAACAGACTGACTTTTTATTTCAATAAGTACAACGGTCATAAAATCCATTGTTAGTACAAACTTACTCACTAGATGGCGTTAGTAGTAGGTAAATAGAGGCAAGTAATTTTATTTTGATACAAAATATTCCTATTTACTAACACCCCCACTTATCAAAATAAGCTAAACACTATATATTATAAACTCATGATACCAAGCATGTTCATGAATTTATGCTTTACATGACACAAACCCTTTGTTAGCAGGTCACCAGGCATTTCCCCAGTGGGAATATATTTAATCTTAATAATATTATCATTGATAACATCTCTGATGTAATGATAACGCACATCTATATGCTTCGACCTGTTATGACATTGTTGACTAGAAGCTAATTTCATGGCACTCTGATTATCACAATGTAAAGTAACAACATATAACTGACCAGTAATTTCATTTATTAAATTTCTTAAATAAACAGCCTCTTTGGATGCTATAGCCATGTACTCAGATTCAGTACTAGATAGACTGACAGACTTCTGTTTACGGCTTTGCCAGGAGATTGCAGATCCAGACAACATAAAACAAAATCCACTATAGGATTTTCTATCCACGGCAGCAGATGCCCAATCACTATCAACAAACCCTAGCAAATTAATGTCATTATTTGTATACTTAAGACAATAATTCTTTGTACATTGTAAGTACCTCAAAATCCTTTTCGCATAATTATAGCAATTTACATTGTAACAGGTATTAAATTGGCTGAGGTAGCTCACAGCATATGCAATGTCTGGTCTTGTCAATACTGCCAGATACATTAAACTGCCAATGAGTTTTTGATAAGGAACATTATGTAAACATTCTGTAGATTTTTCTATTTTCAATTTAGGTTCAATAGGAGTACTCTGAGGTTTATTTCAATCAGACATCTGGAATTTCTCAACTAATTGTTCAATGTACTGTGTTTGATCAACAGTGATAACATTTGTTTTGGAGTTAGGCGATGTTAAGTAAAACCATAAACTTACTTAAATAAGTATTGAGCACTTTTACACTGTACACTTTGATTATAAAAATATTTAAATAAAGCGGAACTAGTTTTATATGCTTGACAGCGAATGATACAGAGAGTGAGAGACAGATGAAAAAGGAAAGATGGGCGTTTTTCAAAAAAGATGTACACGTGACGAACCGGAACAGATTTTTGTGTTATTAAAATTTTACTGTAAATTCTTATCTCATTTGATTAAATATACTCTTAAAAAGAAAAATTTTTAAAAAATACATCAGTATTACGCAAAACAACGTGGCACTATTTATTTTTATGCAAGGGTTCACAGGAACGTGCTCCGGTTCGTCACAAAGGAAAAGTGTAAATAAAATGAAAAATATGAGTTTTTATGATAATTTGTTTTTAATATTTATTTAATAAACCTTCAAATCTTTGAACTAAAACATCTAAACATAGATAAATCACTATAATAATCGCTTAGAAATCATTTTAATTTCGAGATCGTAACAGACGGAACTTTTGACTATTAAAACTTTACATTTCTACCTACTACTTAAAATGAAATTGAACGAGATTACAAATAATATAAACAACAAATTCAGGGTCAACTACAACTATATAAATATTATGAAAAAACTAAATATTTCATAAATAGGATAAGTTTATTGTCTCGGTAAAATATGGGACAGTGACTATCTGGAATTCTATGTAACTAACTGGAAAAAATTAAGCTAAGTTTACACGGAGTAATATTTGGCCGAACATTTTTAAGTCTATTAATAATCTAAAGTAAAAACAGGTTATTGCTAAAATCTTAAGGTACCTACACAGTTTATTTATTTTGAACATTATTTGAACTTTTTATATTTTATTAAGTTTTACTCATTTTTAAATACTTATTTCCATTCCAAATAGTAATTGCCCGCACGAGTCACGACCGAGCAATCAAAATTAAATTAATGCAAAGAAAATTTTTCAGTTATTATTCTAATTGTAAGAAAAAAATAAAGAAACATTATTCATATAATTATATCATTATTGAAATTAGGTTTTGTTCATTGCTATTTGGAATGTAGTAAGTTATCGCTTAAGGTTCTAATCAGTCTTCGAAACATCTGTCGCAAATATAGTCAATAGCTGGTTGGTTGCAGCATGATCTGCATACCCAGTTTTTACAAGCAATACACTTTGTCATGTATTTGATCACATATAGTTTACGCAGTTTACACATATGGCATGTAAAGTTTCTATTAATTATAGTTTTTAGTGACATTCCCTGTATTTTTCTCCTTTTATTGGTAAAATTACTTTTAGCTTTTTCTTTGACGGACCATTATCTGACGCCAATGTATTATTCTTTCTTTTAATCTTATTTTCATTCTCTTTTTCTTCTGTCAAACAGCCTACGGTGTCGTATTTTGTCAAGGTGTCTACGGTATCTAAAACTAAATCAAACCCCGGTTGAGGATATTCTATAACATTGTCAAAAACCTCTAAATTCGGAACATCATCAACTTCCAAGTTAATTTCCATAACGGAATCAGTCTGATTAGCATTTTGGCTGGGCGAAACAGTGAGGTCAACAATATTAAGGTCACTCTGGTCAGTTTTACTACAGGGTGCAATATCAGTAACGGTAGTGATTCCTCGTTTACTTTCATCTCGAGGCATATTTTCGAGATCAATGATCGAGATTGTTTGAACGTCAGGGTTACTCTGATCGTTTTCAGCAATAAAAGCATAGTTTTGATTGATGTCCAAAAATATTGGAGCATCATGACCATCGTGGTCAGTTTTATCTACGAAGTTGGTTGAAACACCACGGTTTTTATTGTAAAGTGCCACATCGATTCCAACAACAGAGACAGATCGACTGCCACGTCGACTCCGGTCAGAATCAAATGAATGAGTTTCGGGATTAAGACAAGTGCAAAGCCCGCGTTCATCGCCACAGAAGCAGCTTAATTGCCGATGCATAATTTGACCGGCATTGACAGAAATGATCTAGTGTAGTTTCATGGTCTGCGGGACAGCTTTAAGATCTCTTGGAATGATTTCGTTCATATTCTCGATGTCACTATCAGAGACTTTGAAACATTTAACAGATTTCATGCTGGTTGATAAATGTTGATACGCATCATCGGCATCTGTCACATCATGCCCATAAGCCACACGTCTATCTAACTGTCTTTTAACTGCACCCCCAATGCCATCTGCGACTCCCTTACCATGTCCACTTTCCGAAAATGACCAGGTAATATATTTCAATTTCAATTTTGTTGTAAATAAGTTAATGAGGAAAAAGTTCTTTTTTTGTCTATATTGAGATGTGGGGCCGTCAGAAAAAAAATGGATAATTTAAATTGTTGATTTCTTTACAAACTGTAATATGGGCAAGAGATGTGCCCAGATGGCATTGGGTTCGTGACATGTGTTATCAGATATCGTTACAAACGAAAGCTTTCTTGGCTTGAATGTTGCCGAGTGCGAACAAGAGGTGGCGAATTGCTGTTGCTCCGTCCGATCCGATTCCTTGCACACACGTAGCACAAATTAACCTTCAAAACTTCAACAATGGTATTTCTATTTTAAGCTCGAAGGACCATGTTTAGGAGTTAGGCGATGTTAAGTAAAACCATAAACTTACTTAAATATGTATTGAGCACTTTTACACTGTACACTTTTATTATAAAAATATTTAAATAAAGCGGAGCTAATTTTATATGCTTGACAGCGAATGATACAGAGAGTGAGAGACAGATGAAAAAGGATAGATATAATTTTAGTATAGCACATCCCAGATACTGTCGGACAGGACCTGAATCCTTCAATTTGAACTCTGAAGCTAATACATTTTTTAATTTTTCAGTCTCATGATCATTATTTGAAAAAAATAGAAAATCATCTACATATAACTCAATAATTAGTATGATGTGAGTTTAACACTGTCTTCAGCATCATTACAATTTTTATATTGCGGTGTTGCCCGCCACAGCAATCACTCTTTAACACTCTTTATAAAATTGATCAAACAAGACCCGACTTCTAGGGCCCTTCGACCAGCTTCACCTTCGATCCATATATAACAATGACCGGTATCATTAGAGACGACGAGGATGCCACAGTTATACAACCACAATTACCTTTTATAAAAAACAATGCTGGTGGGAATACGTGGTAGTGGAAATGTCTTTTCTAAATGTATTGAAATATTTATAAAATATACGTTTTACTGTTGAGAGGTTTGAAGTATCATAGGATATTCCGAAACCCTCGGTGCGCGAATCAAACTCGCCCTTGTCCGGTTATTAAATTTTTTATTTTTTTCAGTTTTTTACCATATTCTTCCTCTAAGTTGGTTTTATATGGAGTGCTAGTTAAAATAGCTAGTTAGATGGCAATGGTGACAAGGGAATACGAACTGGAACTGGCTCATCTATAGGTGATGGTGTTTTATGCAATTCACCTTCAATATCCAATTGAGGAAGATCAGTAGGGACCAGCTTCTGTGTATCCAGAGTAACAGGTTTTCCAATTGCGATCGACCTGCACCGTCTTCTACCAAATAATTTTGACATTCTGTGTTTGCAGGGGGCAACAATTCTGTGTCCGTCCGCTCAAGTGAATGTGCGTGGCGTGACATGTTTACAGGCAAGAGGTGGTTGGTCATTATGAACAATTTTTTAATTGATTAAGATTTAAATGCAAATAATTAAAATAATGTAAACATGTATTTTTTGTTTTTTTATCCTAGTTAGATAGTTTTTTAGATAGTTCACATTTTGTACATAGTAGAAGGGCACAATTCAAATGACGATGACTTTTGCACTATCCCTTTCAGACCGGCACTATAACTACCACGAATTTAATAATTTTAAATATCATATCTATTGTAAAATTGTGTGTAGATGACGAAAATGGCATTAGTTTTCCATTTTCCGGCCGCCATCTTGGAAAATTCGTACACGCACAATTGTATTACTGTAGGCCCTTCCTTCTAAAGCTACAATTGTGTACACGCACAATTGCATCATGTCGGGCCATATCTGATATGATACAATTGTGTGTTATACATTTAAATTATTATAAATCCAGTAATATAATGAGATAGTGAAATAAAACATAGTAAATCAGTTACAGAATTCTTCTTTATTAATTATAAATTCTTAAACATGCAAAATCAACATAATTATTAAACAATTATTCAACATTTTGTACTTCTAATCGGTCTCAAACTTACTTCTCTTCTTAATCAGTCAGTCTCTAACTTAATCAGTCAGTTATTTAAATTATTAACAGTCTTAGAATTGATGAAAAGCGTAAAAGCAGTTTCGGTCTTTTGTCAGGCAGAGATAAACGTCACATTTTGTACAGCGACATCTCGATCTGCTGGTACAATTACGAGCTCGACAAGCTCGTGGTTGGTTTAATGTATCAAATACTGGCCAATGGTTGTACCCATCAATTTGTTTATCTAATGGTGGAAGTGGCTTAGGACGGTATTTTAACGAAGAAGGCATATCTGCAAATTCCAATTCACTTCTATTTCCTGCTGGCCTTGGTGAGCCTGCTAACAGATAGTCACTAATACTCAGACGAAACTCCAACAAATCCATAGTATCTTTGGTCTTTACTTTATTACTCTTACAATCATCTCTATACTCCATCCAAGAATTGACGATAGATAAATCGAAAAGATGTAATATCACTTTCAAGGTCCATTTTTTAGTCTTGACCCAAGTCCTGTATGTTTCCATTAATTGATCACACACATCAACCCCTCCCATGTGACTATTGTAATTCTTGACAACAGCAGGACAAGAAACTTGTATGTATTCTTTATTCTTCTTATCCCATCTAGGTACCAATGTAAGTGGCTCAGAACCAAAAGCAGTCGAGGCCATCAGCACTCCCTTGTTGTCTTTCCACTTCAGAACACAAATATCCCCATCACTATTCACAACCTCCTCATGTTCACCCCGCTTCATAGACGAGTCCTTTTTAAATTCATATTTGGTTTTTGCTTTCGTATTAAATCTATTGGCCATTAATGTGCCACCTCCAGCCAGTGTGAAAAATAGTCAACTACAGCTAGAAATAATTTCCCTCTAAAATCCAATATATCTGCACCAATTTTAGAAAATCTCAATTTAGGTATCTTATGTGGTAACAGTTTTTCAGGAGGATTAGCAAGTCTATATTTTTCACACGTGCGACATCGCATTACATAGTTATAAATATCATGTGACATCTTAGGCCAATAAAATAATTGTCTAGCTTTCCTAGTACACTTTACTAAGTGTGACACTTTCCTAGTACACTTACACCAGGGTGACCATGATGAGTGACACTCAAAACATAAGACTTAAGATTTTGGGGTACACAATAATTTTAGGTTCAAAAAATGCTAATCCAGATTCAAAGTATATACTATCTTTAAGTTTATAAAAATCTTTACATTCTTTTGGAACTTTTGACTCACAAGGCCATCCATTGTGATAATATTGTGATAGTAAACTTAATACAGAATCATTACTAGTTTCTTTTCTAAACATTGTCTTTCTTTCAGATGACATAGGTAGGTGGGCAGATACAGTATGGACCATCTGTAACATTTCTTTGTCCTGCTCTGTTACTTTTAAGCTATTTCTAGATAACATATCTGCAAAATGCAACAACTTCCCAGGTACATAATACACATTTAAATTGTACATTAATAATTTTAATCTTAAGCGTTTTAATCTTGGTGAGCCAATTTTGCTAATATGTTTTAACATGATTGATACAATGGGTTTGTGGTCACTCTGTACATCAACATCACAGCCATAGATATAACTTCTTAGATGGAACTTCTTAGATGCAAATGAAATAGCCAGTAATTCTTTTTCAGTTTGACTGTAATTTAATTCGGTATCATTCATAGTCCTGGAAGCACAAGTGACTAACCTCAAAATTCCTTTATCATCTTTTTGAAAGAGACAAGCCCCCAGTCCACTTTTTGAGGCATCACACTGCAATACTATTTTCTTATGAGGATCAAATGGACATAGTGCCTGCACTATACTGTTTTTAGGTCTTTGTATCCACATGGAAAAATCAAATGGCGTAAATCGGTATAGAAATTTTCAAACGATTCCTCCAACCCTTGCTTTCTGTCATTAAATTTAAATCGCTGATAAACTTGATTGCACTTTGGATTGACGAATTTCTCGATTTCATTCATAATTTTATCATAGCTTTCAGACTCTTCTTTTGAAATCTTCAGGGATAATATTATTTTTGTGGCATCAGGACCCATCATATTACGAAGCAAAGAAAGTTTTACCTTGTCCGGTGCATCATTTTTTCCAACTCCGACAAGGTAATCCTCGAAGAGACACTTCCAAAACCTCCATTCTACGGCTGCACTAGGCGAACCGAGATCAAAATTTGGTGGTAATTTAAGACTCGACTGCGCCATGTTTTAATATTCAAATCAAATAAACTTTTAGTGAAAATTATATTTAATTAGAATCTCCATTTTTATAAAATGTCATAGATAATATTTTTACAGATAATTTATATATTATCTGTACAGATAAAGTAAAATTGAATACTTCAATTATGTGCAGTATCATACAGTACTTTATCTAAACTCATCTAATAATGTAATTTAAAGGTAAAAAATCGATAATATTTTGTCATAGGTTTTCATGACTTACGGGACTTACAATTTCAGATCCAAGTTTATTTCACCTTAGTATCACTGCTATATTTCCATCATTTTTGGCCAAAATAAAATATGTATGCATAAAAATCAATAAAATATACAAACATTAATCATCATGGCGCCCAAATCCGTGTGGGGAAAAACTCCCAAGTTGAGATCTCTACCGCATACGCGACCACAGACAAAGTCAATTTGTATCTAAAATTATAATTGTTTTAATGTTTTTTTCTTTATTATTTCGTTTGACAAGTTGACTGACAGTAATTGAAGTATTAAAACCCAAAAAAACATTATGAGTGGCCAGACATGTCCAAATATTTATACTTTAATGAAAAAAAGTTATTTTATAGCATTATCTTGGGAAGAAAACTGTACTATAATAGCGGAGCGGAGCATAAATGAAAAATGTTGCAAAAATGGGAAAAAATTAATAACAGAAAAGCCGAGAAACCACGCCGGCGAAGCCGTGGGCGGAAAGCTAGTGATTAATAAAACAGTATTTATGTAAAAAGTATGATGCATTTCTCCAAAGTCTGTCAACAAGAGCCTGCTGCAGTGCCCGACCTTCAAGGAGATCCCGGTTCACCCTTCGATGTTCTTGATAATTAGGTGCTGCATAATTATTTTTCTCCTAAATTAAAAGACTGATTAGTAATTAATATTATTGTTATTTTGTTAGTTTAAAGATTATTATAATATAGTATATTGTTATATAAAGAGAGAGAAGAAATAAAGAGTGATTTAAATGTTGATTTTTTAACATAGTAGTATAATTTCAAAGTCCAACTTTATTATATTCCAAAATAGTGGAATAGAAATCACCTGTTGCAAGCGAAGTGCTTCTGCATAAACTTCATCAGTTGGCAATGGTGCTCTTGCCATGTTTGCAATATTGTGCAATATGCAACATGCATTTACAATCTTGCCTGCAGTTATTGGGCTATAATGTAAAGCACGTGCTACAAGCAAGCACCTACAAAAATTATATTTACTTTAATACAATCCCATTTAACTAAATGTCTTAATAGATTAACTTTATATGTACATACTTATGTTCTTGTCATATCTTAGAACAATTAAATCTTAATCTCTAAAATTCAGTCAATATAAAAGTCACTGTTCTTGAATAGGTATGTAAAACAATTGCCTAGACATGCTTTTCACCTGAAACGAGTTTTTAATACGCCTATGCAACGCTGTATTGCGTGCAGTTACATGTTTTACATAATAATGATGTTGTGGTGTCCCATCTACAGTATTAAGGATTGGGGTCATCATTATTTTTCCTTCCTTTATTAAGGAGTGCCACTGACTTCCTCCCTGCTCCATCATCAGATTCAAATCGATACGACAATTAGACCTACTGGTTAAAATTGAATCCCAAGATTTTCTTACATTGTGACTTAGTTAGTTACAGGTGAAGCTAATAAAAGCGTGTTGCGTGTTAATAAAAGCTTGTAAAAATAATATGTAAAATAAAAGTAGGTAGGTACCTACCAGTTGCACCAGTTTTTAATCCTATCTCTGCCCATATTTTATCCTGTACACTTCCATTACAGTATTCAGCATTAGTATAATCGTAAATAGCAGGATATTGTTAAATTCCATATCGTCACGTATTTTTCGTTTTGGTTGCTCAAACTTGTATTCGTACTGTATAACAAGCGATACGTGCTCTTCGCACGGCGGTCAGTCGCAACTGCAAGCGAGGTGGCGCGGATTCTCAAGTGATAAATCCGCTCCGCATCCATAAATCCGCTCCGCATCCTTTCTGTGTAATTTACGACGCATATCTTTCATTAACTATTCACAAATGCGTTGGAGGATGTCTTCAAGACGCTGGACTGGACTGGACAGGGTATCAACGTGAACGGCGAGTACATCTCACACCTTCGCTTTGCCGATGACATCGTCATAATGGCAGAGACGCTGAACCAACTAAACCAGATGCTGCACAGCCTAAATGGAGCCTCTCGGCGGGTTGGCCTTGGCATGAATTTGGACAAGACGAAAGTCATGTACAATTCACACGTCTTGCCGAGTCCAATCCGCATCGAACGGTCGCTTCTCGAAGTTGTTAAGGAGTATGTCTACCTAGGGCAAGTCATCCAGCTCGGTAGACACAACTTTGACAGAGAAGCCGACAGAAGGATCCAGTTAGGTTGGGCAGCGTTTGGAAAACTTCGTCAAATCTTTTCATCCACCATCCCGCAATGTTTGAAGACTAAGGTTTTCAACCAGTGCGTCCTGCCCGTTATGACATACGGTGCCGAAACGTGGACACTGACAGTCGGGCTGGTCCACAAATTCAAGGTCGCTCAGCGCGCTATGGAGCGGGCTATGCTCGGAGTTTCTCTGATGGATAAAATCAGAAATGAAGGTATCCGGAAGAGAACCGGAGGAACCGACGTAGCCTGCAGAGTAAGCAAACTGAAGTGGCAGTGGGCTGGTCATGTTTGTCGAAGGACTGATGGCCGTTGGAGCAGACGAGTCCTGGAGTGGAGACCACGCACCGGCAAGCGTAGTGTGGGGCGCCCCCCAGCTAGGTGGACCGACGACCTTAAGAAGACGGCTGGGGCAGACTGGATGCGGAAAGCGGAGGACAGGGTGTTGTGGCGCAGCCTGGGAGAGGCCTATGTCCAGCAGTGGACTGCGATAGGCTGAATTGAATATCTTTCATACATTTTGTACGAATAAAATTTGAAGCGACAACAAATCCGATCCGCATCCTATCCGAATCTTTCATCGCTTCTGTGTGCGGGGGGGAGACCGCTAGCCGGATCAGTCGCGTCACTAACGATATTTACATTACTATTATTTTAATATGCAGTTAGTCATGTTTAGTTTCTGTCCGTGTTAGAATATTTGCATTTTGTTACTCTTTTTAGTGAATATTTACAACGCAGTCACTGCTGCAACTGCTACGCTGCGTTACTAGAAAAACGCAGTTGTTGTGAAGTAACGCAGTTGTTTTTTATTAATTTTAATGTTAGAAATACATTATTAAGACGGAAATGCAAAAATACTCTTTCTTTCTTCACAGAAAGAAGCTTCTGCACTAAATGGCGTTAACGAACGCAGAAAAGCAACGTCGTTATAGGCTTAAATTAAAGTCAGACCCTATAAAAATGCTGAAGCCAAAAAAAAAACATCTTGAATGGTACCACGCAAATAAAATCTTGTAAAAGATATGACAGAGCGTGAACACAGAAATATCAAGCGTAAATGGGAGACTGCGAACAAGAAACGACGAGAACGTCAAAAGTGTGCTCAACAAATTATGAACATTACACCGGCGTCCAGCCCACGGTCAGGAACTCCAGTTTCACCAAGATCTATAGTCCGAAGACTTATTAGGTTTTTTTCAAATTGCAGCTCAATAGATTGTATATTTGTCAAAATGTGATTTGGGCCTCATAAATATGCCAATTGATTACTGTATGTATACATTATGCTTTTTAAACTATTTAAATCCATACATTGGTTCCTTTTCGATAAATAGCGCGCAGGAACCAATGTACAGTTCTATATTTTGATTGCAAAATGAATACATAGATAGATCTATAGCCATATCTCAGTGTCGCGAATCACATTTTGATAAATAAATGACCTATTACTGACCTGCAATTTGAAAAAACCTAATAAAATTTGAATTTTGCTGGCTTTTTGGCCGATCCCGTTAAATAGATATTTACCATTTTATGAAATATTTAGGTACTTAGTTACTTATAATTTTCTTTATTTACTTTTGGTACGGTACATCACTTCCCATCATCAGAATACCCTAATTTGTAGAAGTTTAATCAGTGGAAAATGTTATTGAGTGAAGTTGACAAAGCAAAAGGAGATACCTACATATACAATAACATTAAATTATGTGACCACCATTTTGAAACGTGTTACCAAACGTCTCAATAAGAATGCTATTCCAACAGTGGATATTGGTAAGATTCTTTATTGCTGTATACAGGGCCATCACCCAAACTAAGCAGAGTTATATGGTAGTATAAATCAAACTTCCAGTCTCCTTCAAATAATGCACCCCCCCCCCCCACGGAAAAACCCGAACGCGTAGTATAAGCAGGTTTCGATGGAGCTGGATAAGTGGTGGGGTTGGGAACTGTAGGTGAAGGAGCTGTAGAAACAGTAGGACTGGCTGGGAATGGAAGGGGCTGCGGGAGTAGTAGTAGGAACTGTATCAATAAGGGCTTGGGTAAATTTTGCCACCATTCTTCTCATCTACTTAATTTAAATTTATAAATGTTATAAAAAATAAAAGCTCTAAAAGAAAACACGCAATTAAAAATAAAACTTATTAAACTGAGGGAAATAAAGTCATTTTTATGTGCTGTTGAAAAGCTTCCAGGTGCTTAGCAATATTTAAGCAAAGCCAAAAAGGTTTTCGATTACTGCAGAAACTTTTTGCTCTGCCTTCAAAAAGAAGTAAACAGAAAGTCCTAAAAAATATATGTAGGATTTAGAATCTATGTTAATTAAGTTACTGAACGCATGATTGAGTGAGTGAAAGGGAATGGTGTGCGAGGGAGATAGACGACGAATGGACGACAAGACGAATACACACTTAAGACAGTCAAGTTGTAAAATTATTGTTAAAAAGGAAATAAAACCTGCTGTGCGAAAATATTCCGATATGTCATTGCTCCTACATATATTTATTTAAAACCAGGCATGAATGAAAATATTGTGAATCATTTAAAGAAAACTGTAAAAAATGCATGAAGAAAAGAAATTATGCACTCTTATGTTTGACGCATTAATGCCAGGGCTTTATTAAAATAAAACTTCAGATGAGATTATAGGATTTGAAGATTTTGGTGGACACAAGACCAATAAAATTGCAGACCATGCCCTTGTGTTCATGATAAAGGGCCTAAAGGATAAATATAAACAGCCAATCTGTTTTACTTTCTGCCAAAGCTCAACAAAGAGCATAGAATTAACGTCAACAGACTGCTTAAAGGTAAATTAACATAATGTAATAACAACAATTAAACTAAAAAACAGGCTTTAAACTATTATAATACACACAAAAGAGTTAAAAAATAAATGTTCTAATACACTTCAATAGGTACTGTTATTTAATTCATCCCGATCAATATTGTGTGATTTGGTAAATTTAACTTCATAGAAAATAATTTAAACCATGGAATATTCGATTATAGCCTGTTTTTTAGTTTAAGATGTCATTACAAGATGTTAATTTATAAAACTGGAATATTCCCATTTTCGTAATAAAGAATGGGAAAAAGAAAAAGGAGGAGAATGCAGGAGATAGCTGACTTGAGAACTCTTCAGACGAGTCCAGCTCTGAGGAGGACTCCAATGAGCGGAAGTATAAACCATATTACGTATCAGACTACAGCAGGAGATATCCCGAGGATTCGATACTCACCTATTATGTAGTATTTGTAGAGTCTCTCTCTACACAAATTAAGAGATTTAACAAAGGCATAAAGTTCTTACAGTCTATGAATTAATTTAAGATAGGAGTACATTTTGAAAAGCCAAGTTTAGTAAATGCCTTTTTAAATAATTAAATCTTCCTTAACGATTATCATTTTAAAGCCTCAATTCCAGTAGCAGGATCAAAAGTCACGGGAGTGATTAATAATGTCCCTGCCAACATCTCCAATATAAAGATTTATAAATTATTATCTACTTATAGGAAAATAATATGTGTTAAACGCATAATGAAAAAAATACGTTCTGACACAGCAAGTGACAAGTGCTTGCAGCCGACAGGGACTGTGGCAATTACGTTTGCGTCCAACGTGTTGCCCGAACATATTGACGCTGTTATTATGGAACAAATTCTACAAAACTATGATGGTCCGATGGAAGAAAGAAGCTCCCATTATATATTTTCTAGAACAGGACAATGTATTTATAGTAGACAGAGGATTCTGCAATGCCGTTTCTACTCTTGAAACTTGCGGCTATGTGGTTCATATGCCACCATCTAGAAGTGACGGTCAAACTCAGTTAACCTGCGAAGAGGCCAATAAATCAAGATCACGCTATCCTAGTTTAGGTAAAAAAAAGTGTAATATAGTAAGAGCCAGAAAGCGAGACTCGACGTGGACGGAAATAGCGCGACTCTAATTATTCAGAGCAAGTATCAAGAAATAATTATTCAATTTCTTATCAATTATATCGATGGTCTAGAAGACAAACATGCTAATTACAGACCTACCAATTTTTCAGAAGGACTGTTTTTATTAATTCTAAACTTATAGATGCTATAACTTAAAACTACATAGAAATTGTATATATACTGCCTATACTTAGTTAGAATATTTATTTTCATACTTACTTATCATAAATTTGAACATCAACATCCCAAATATTCTATAAAAATACCTAAATAGCAAAAAAAAAAACTTCACTAAGTTCGTTTGTACACAAACTTCATATTATAGGTATATAGTTCACTTAACACTTTTATGTATTGTACAGGTATATTAATTAAGGATTTATTGAAGAATTTACTGCCGATGTATTAAAAAAAGAATAAGCATTAAAGTTTCTTTATTACGAAACAAATCAGAAGTATTGGTAATTTGTAAGTCTTATTATTTAATTAAACTGTAAATTTCCAAGGTCAGTCATCACTCATCAGACTCTCGACTCCGAACAAGTGTTAATTATATTTTCTTCATCAATAGAAGGAATGTTATTGTAATAATCAGCATAATCTTGTGGGATTACTCCATTATTCAACAGCGTCATTAAATCCTTCTTCTTAGCCTTTGAAATTGGTATCTGGGACTTGTATGCTGTTTGGTTTGTTTCCGAGGTGGTTGCCGCCATCTCCAAAGAGGGAGGATGCGCCGCCGAGGACATAAAGGCTGGTGTCATTGGCCCGCGCCTCTCACTTTGGCTGAGCTGCCCGATCGCGGCTGCCAAGAAGGTGGTGGAAGCCGGCCGCGTAAAAGTGGGCTGGGTGAGGGCTAAGGTAGCGCTCCTCGAGGCAAGGCCGCAGATATGTTATCGGTGCCTAGAGGGTGGACATTTCGCCAACAAGTGTACGGGTGAGGACCGCAGCGGTCTCTGCTACCGCTGCGGGAAGCCAGGCCACTTGGCCCGAAGCTGCCAGGCCGAGCCTTCCTGCATCGTCTGCACGGTGGCAGGTAAACCCGCGGCGCACCCACTTGGTGGAGTTGGGTGCTCCAATGGTGCCAGGCCTAAGGCTAAAAGGTCCAAAAGGAAGAGAGGAGGTAAGGCTAGGAACGCCGTGAACGTTCTGGGTGGGATGCAAAATTAGTTGAGTGGCAGCGTAAAAATATCGGAACAAAAATACAAAAAAAATGTTTGCTCAAACGTTAGCAGATACTTGGCAACAAACTAGCCCTGAAATAATCAAGAGTGGTTTTAAAAAAGCTGGGATCTACCCTTTCAACGATAAAGTAATACCCGTGGATATATATGATCCAGAGGCTTACAAACGATACCAAAAAATGGTAAAAGAAAGAGATGCACTAGTGCACCTGAAGATCCCTAAGACGCTAAAGCAAATATGCATTGACATATTTAACAAACAGCTTTCAAAAAGTGATTGTTTTGAAAAATCAATGACCGATGAAGTTACCTCATTGTCTTTAATGTCTAAGTTCGATACTCAAAAATTGAATTTTGTAGCTAAACATCCAGCCGAATTACCGATATGTCTACAAGATAAGGCTATTCAAAGGCAGACACAAAATTCCCCGGAAGTGAATATCATCTCAAATATAATTATTAAAGAAGCATCTGTACCCACACAAAACCCCGTTCAAATTCAATCACAAAGAATATCCACAGTGGCTCCAAGTTCCACCAATCCAAGTTATTCAGTTTAGGCTCTAATAAGGCACTTATCCTGTTGGGCGTCGCTGTCCGTGTGATAGTTAAATTAGATAGTCTACTTTATAGTGGACAACCGTGTGACGGCATTTAGCCGCTTTTGTTTCTGGGAACTTATTTTGAAAATTTAATGTGGAAAAACAAAATTAACTAGCTAGCTAGTCAGCTATCAGGGATCTCCGCTGTCAGTTGGCCGCCGCCCAACAGGTTATGAATGTCGATAGTTAAAATAATATTAATACCTATGCTAACCCAACCTACTACTCCTATCCTAGTTTGGCAGCACTGCTCAGCAGATAGCGGGTAAGGGAACTATGCTAATTACGCAAGCATTAATGGAAGATATAAAAAATCCATCCATACACCGCATCAGTGACTTTCTTTCAAACGTCAATCATTCACAGGTGTATCCATTCCATACACATACAATGAGGATGGACAATATAACTGATTATTTAAACGTCTTTACTGTATTAGTAATGTCATGTGTGTCAAGAGTGTGTCATTGTTTTGAGTAAGTGTACTTATATTGAAGATAAAGAATGACACGTATCAGCAGACACCGCGCCGCTATAAATTAAATTTCTTTCCTTCTAGGCTTTTCACCCTTACCACCTTCGGTCACACACGGTAGCCATGCGAGAATAAAACAAAATTACATGTCGATACCTTAATTGGCAAACCAGCCAACTCCACTTTTCGTCAAAAATACTTTTTTGATTCAGATTGTACGCAACAAGTAGGTCTTAAATAGTTTATATTTGTTCTATTAGACAAAAAAAAAATATAATATATTTTTTTGAGACCTAAAAAGCCGTAAAACTTTAATTTAAAAATATTTTTTTCTTACATGGGCTAAAACGCTGTCCGCCATGTTTGGTCTAAAGATTGTCTGTGCTCTGACGTCATACCATTTGTAAACATCAGCATAACCTCTCAACGTTTATTTAAACATGACTTCTACTAGTTTACATGAAACATATAGCTATTATCATTATTGTATCGTCTGACAATGTAAAAACACATCGATTAAAACTCCAGGAAAGTTGTGGATTAGAGTCCCCAATGAAATAAATATACGCAACATCTGGCTAAAAGGGATCCTGAATCGTTATCTACTTTGACTCAAATTTATTTTTGCGAAGATCACTTTGATGTAAGTACCTACTTATTAACTGTAAGGCTACTCTCCGACCACTTATTCAGTTTCTACAGAGACTTTAAAGTTAGTTTCATTGTAATATTTGTATAGCTTCATACCAGAGCATGAAGAAGCAACAAAAATACTCAGTCACAAACTTTCGCATTTATAATATTAGTAGGATAGGATACATAAGTAGGATATATGATTATTTTTAGTATAATAAATATCCTAAACGAATAATTAGCCCGACTATAGATCAGCTACAGCATGCTTACAAGAAAACATTAGTAGTGCCTATATTAGTAGATAATAAATAAGCCTGTCCCATGGAAATATCATTTCATCAAGGTAATGTAAATATAGGTATGGTTAAGTATGGTATAGTAAAATAATATATAGAAATGGAGAAAATTGTTTAATCAACTGTATTCATTTCTTTCAGAGTTACTCAATAAGGAGGATCTTATACCTTCATGTTCTTCCTCTCTTGAGAAGGTCCATGACAAAGCAGTGCAAGTTCAGCCATCACATAAACATGTATCATGTCGAGTAATACAACGCTATGCTCACAAAGTGATTCAAGCTTATTAAATAAAATATCATCATCAGTACGTAATGCATTTTATTTTACATCACATAATAACTCACACCAAAAATCACTGCAACCAGACAACCATCTATTGTTTTGCATCGGCTCACTTCGTAGCACTTGGATGCTGTTATTCTTCCATTACGAAGCTCAAACCATAAATTACTTTTGTATTGATTTCTAGTATGTATTTCTGCATACTTTATGTTTTGTTCAATGAATAAACCTTCGATATTTTTTTAAAAGTTTGGACAATTTGAATCTTTGTATGTATATAGCAAATTATGCAATGATAACACTGATCTATTTTCTGTATAATTTTCAGTATGCTTTAAAAACTGACAAGTTTCAATATTTCTCTTCCTACATTAATCTATAAATTCTGATAATACACTTATATCTGGTAGAGGATCCTCACGTTTACGTTTGCACATTTCTTTTGTAGTTAATATTTTTAACTACACAGAGAGCACTTGTAACTTTTTCATCTTCATCATTTACTAGTACTGACACAGTGTATTGTTTGGAGTGCACCTTATCATCAAATCAGCCGAAAGACGTCCACTGCTGGACAAAAGCCTCCCCCAAGGATCTCCACGATGGCCGGTCTTGCGCTACCCGCATCCAGCGGTTTCCCGCGACCCTCACAAGATCATCGGTCCACCTTGTGGGGGGCCTGCCCACGCTGCGTCTTCCGGTTCGTGGTCGCCACTCGAGAACCCTTCTGCCCCAGCGGCCGTCGGTTCTACGAGCGATGTGCCCCGCCCACTGCCACTTCAGTTTGGCAATTCTTCGGGCTATGTCGGTTATTTTGGTTCGCCTGCGGATCTCATCATTTCTGATTCGATCTCGCAGGGAAACTCCGAGCATAGCCCTCTCCATCGCTCTTTGGGTGACCTTGAGCCTTCTTATGAGGCCCATCGTAAGCGACCACGTCTCTGCTCCGTAAGTCATCACTGGCAACACACACTGGTCGAAGACTTTCGACTTAAGACACTGCGGTATTTGGGACGAGAAGATATTACGTAGCTTCCCGAACGCTGCCCAGCCGAGTTGGATTCGACGATTGACCTCTTTCTCGAAGTTGGATCTACCTAGTTGGATGGTCTGTCCTAGGTAAATGTAGTCATCTACAACTTCGAGTGCAGAGCCTCCAACATTTACTTGAGTGGGCGCAACATGGACGTTCGACATGATTTTCGTCTTATCCATGTTCATTTTTAAACCCACTTGTTGAGAGACTCTACCGAGGTCATCGAGCATTGTACCGAGGTCTTCTAAGGTTTCAGCCATGACTATTATATCATCGGCAAATCGAAGGTGCACCTTATGTTCACGACATATTTTACGATGCAGATTTTACCATCTCGTTTAAGTTGGACGTAACCTATGGCATCATCACCGTACGATTCCCTTGCAGATCTGTAAGCAGAAATACAATATTAGATAAAATTATTCAGAGGATAAGCATAGTTACACATGAGCTTCTTAGCTTTGAATGACTTGAAAAGGAAGATTACGGGAGTATATTACTTATTCTTTACTATTATGTCTACCATTATATCAAATGCTCTGTACTTACATAGAAGTCTTGACGTTCCTCAGCTCAGCAGAGCTGAAATCTGGGTTCAAGACAAAAAAATTACCAACCATCAAGGTGTCAATTTTCGGAAAATTTGTGCTTTCTGCTTTTACGAATCCAACGTCCATGATTTTTTCTTTTCAATAAAACCAGAATACTGTAACTTTTCACGTTGATTATGAGTTTTTTAGAAGTAGAGAGCCTGTAAGAGAATATTTAAACGAATTATACCCCGGTAAATGGATCGGACGCCTTGGACCAATTTCATGGCCCCCTCGGTCCCCAGACCTGAATCCAGTAGATTTTTTTTACTGGGGATGCATAAAAGAAAAGGTCTATAAACCAATTCAAAATGTAACAGAATTGCGTCAAAAAATTTATGCAGCATCAGAAGAAATCAATGCGAGGAGATTTGCAAGACTGGTGAACAGGTCATTTCTGAGGCGATGCAGAGCTTGTATTCGTGCTGGAGGGAAACAATTTGAGCATCTGCTTTAGTTTTAGGAGGATAATAAAGTGTTACGATAATTTACCGTTTTATTTTGATTAAATTTTCCATGAGTTCTTTTCGCAAAAAATACGAAATAGCAGTTTTATTGGCAAGAAAAGTGGCAAGTGTTGTACTATTTTGAAATCTAGACTAAATGGGCCATCTTTTAAAAAAACTTGCCATTGGTAGTGTAGTACATTTTTTTTCCAACGTAGAGTGTCAAAGTTGACTGACATAAATTTTATAAACCATAACTCGTCAAAATTTAATTTATTTTACTTAGTTAACAATGATTATCACTTTCATTTGTGGTTACGATTAATAGCACTGTTATTTGAGATAATATTATTAAAAAAACCACTGTAAAATTGAGAAAATTGCGATCACAGTACCTAAAAATGCGACCAAGGTGTCAAATTTTTCGAAAAATGTCTATCATCGCTTGACTAAGTGACATAGACTTTTTTTCTTATTTTTTTCATAACTCGTCGGTCGAATCACGAAGGGGCGCAACCAACAAAATTTCGGATTTTGAGCTATTTACACCATTGAATTCTAGATGTCAAGTTTTATTATGTCACGAAAAGGCGTAACCAAAATCTCAGTCTTTAATGACTTAGGAGTAGTCGCGAAGAGCCCTATCTACTATTCCTTTAATTTAAAACATCACGAATAGGCGAATCATCAGTTACGCCTGTACATGATTAGTAATATTTTTTCACGAAGAGGCGTAACGTAATTTGGCGCGAATGAAACAAGGACCTGTCAAAACTTGATCATTCTTATTCATTCACTGTGCAATTTGTTAGCTGCAAAGTTTGTTTTTGAGGTAAAATGATTAATTTCTTTGTTTAAAGTGAATAAAACCGTGGATAAATAGTTAGTTGCAAGTGTTCTTTGCACAAATCACAAGGTAAGTTAATAGTCACAGTAAATTGTTTCTACTTCAAGCAGATTAGTCCTAAATCTGCATTTTTTTAGGTTAGTTTTTTCTAAGCACTTTTTTTTATTAGTTACACAAAATATTTATTATATATTGGTAAAGTTTGACTATTCATAAGATATTGAGACTGTGATTTGTAAATAAATTGGTTATTTCAATAATAAATTTATTGTTTCTTACAGATACGAACTGCATTTGTTCCCGAAGGATACTTTTCGTAAATTAATGATGGATGTATTAGTGACGTGGAAGGATGGAACTCAAAATATAGTCAGTACACGAGAATTGTTGCCGATTAAAAAACGAGACAAGATAACACTTGGGACGAAAGTGAAAATGTGGTATGGGCAAAGATGGTGGTATGGTACAGTAACTGTTATAGAAGCATTGGAATCCTCATCAACTGAAGATGAACCACTGTCATCATATGTCTCTAAGGTACGTGCAAAAAATTGCTGTGAGTACGTCAATTGCTATAACCCCATTTTGACAACTTGTGCTGAATGTACTGCTTTCTTGTGCACTGAACATAACGAAAATGGAGCTTCCTGTTCTAAACATGTGGTTCAGATATCAAAACCAGAAATTGAGCACGACTGTTCTTTCAGTAATTTGGAACAGAATCTTTTTGATTCACGCATTACAGATACTTTTACTAGCACAAGACATGAATACCAGAAATTCTGTGAGTATTCTATTTGTACGGAAGAGGTTTTTAGTGCTTGCCATCGGTGTTCGTGTCTGCTTTGCTATACCCATTTTATCAATGATTGCTCTAACTGTGAACATCATCAAACCTTGAAACCTGGCATGATAATGACAAACTCTGATACATTTGAACCTAAACAAACTGACATAGATCAGACTTGTGAATTTGCTAACTGCACTAACCCGATTTTAACTACATGCTTTGAATGCTCCTGTTTATTGTGTGATATTCATTTTGAGATACAATCATGTGCTGCTCATGCTAAAACTAAAAGCCAGTTGAATCAATCGTCTGCTGATTTAGAAATTCATATGGAGAACATTTCAAATGATTCTGATGCAACAGTTGTCTTATCTGAGTCTCGCGACCCATCACCCAGTATTATAAGACAATATGAACAACAACAAGGTTCTTTAGCTCCTGAAGACTTTGTAGTAGATGGCGCTCCAAGAGAAGGAGAAATATCAAAACCAGTTAGAAAAAACAAATACAAGGAAGCCAAATTTTTGCGACACTCTGGTAAAGAATATATTTCACCTTATACCAAAAAATTTGTACCAGGAAAGAAGATTGGCTCTTCATCCAACTTAGAAAACTGCACAAAACAAGGCATGTATTGTTATCGTTTTGATGAAAATGATCGGGAAAATATATTTATGGATTTCTGTTCCTTGGCAAATCTAACTTTGCAAAGAGAATATATCACTCGATTTGTTGAAAAAAAACCGGTAGCACGTAAGACAACTGCAACAGAATCTCGGCGTCACTTTACTAATTGCTTTTACTTGCCACAAAACGGTAAGAGAGAGAAGGTATGCAAAAAAATGTTTTTGCATACTTTGGGTATTTCAGAGAAGACTTTTCGTACGTCTATGTCGAAGTTACAACCCACCGGAATATTAGAAAAAGATAAACGAGGAGGAAGGCAAGAAGTCTATCGAGAAAGGGATACTCAGATGCGAGCACTCATTGCTGAGCATATTAATAGGTTTCCGCGTGTGGAGTCCCATTATTGTAGAAAAGACAGTAAAAAAGAATATCTACACCATGATTTAACAATGAAAAAAATGTACAATATGTTTTTGCAGGAATTTAACGAAACCGTTAGTGTGACACTTTATAGAAACGTATTCCAAAGCATGAATTTATCCTTTCACAGTCCAAAAAGGACCAATGTACTTTGTGTAATACATACTGGGAAGGCACCAGTGAAGTTAAAGAGAAGCTTCAGGAAAGATATGATAGACACATAAAGGAGAAAGAAGAAATACGACGAATCAAAACAGAGTGTAAGATTCGAGCTACACAAAATACGAACATTTGTTGTGTTTCGTTTGATTTGCAACAAGTAATTTATTTGCCGCAATGTAAAGAAAGTGCTCTTTTTTATAAAAGACGTTTGGCAAATTATAACTTCACGATTTATGATCTAAACTCCAAAGACTGTGTGTGCAACTTATGGAACGTGACGATCAGTAAGAGAGGTGCAGATGAAATGTCGACTAGTGTTCATTATTTCTTAACAAATTGTGATAGGAAGGGAGTGAAAGAAGTGTTTATGTTCAGCGACGGTTGTGTAGGCCAGAATAAGAACTCCACAATGGCGGCAATGCTCTTATATTTGATTAATAACTGTGTGGGCTCCTTATATATATTTACATTTATTTTAACCATATTATATATGTCTAAAACATATTATGAAATTTATTTATTTCATGCAAACAATATTTTCTATCATATAAATTAAAACATCATAAATTTCTCAAATAAATAAATGTAAAATATTTATATATTATAATAAAAAGCAAACACACACACGCATATAAACATACATATATATATATATACACATACATAAAAATATTTATATATTAATTCATCAAAATTATTTATTTCAACGTGCATTGGAAATGCGCACTGTCGACCGTGCCCTATTGTTCGGCGATGCCTACGCGCCGCCGGCCGCCATGTTGTGAAGACATTCCACAGCGCACCGCCACTCGCTAGTCCGTCCGCGACCTCTCTACGCACAACCTGTGTCGCCCGCTTAATGCAACCGCTAGCACTCGAGGCTTACGCTATAGCATATACTGTGTTAACTGTAATTCCTATCTATCTTTCTGTGCTTGTGCTTTTCACTTCATCTTTCGCACTTCTTCTATTTGCTTAATATCTGTCTTCTGTGTGTATGTACTGTGATTTCTGTGCTTCCGTGTAATATACGTGCTTAACATTATTCGGATCATTTTCATTTGGACCTGGACTTAATAGGAGTACTTACTACGTACGTATATTCAATTAGAAGACGACCCCATAACTGGTGACCCCGAGTCAGTGCACGATTATTAAGATGAGTGATAGTAGCGACTCACACCAAACGGCCGGATCGCAAGTCGCCGGCGGTCATGTTACTATGCGGCGAACAAGAAAAGTGCGCGGTTCCAATGAACGCGAACGCAGTCCGTCATCCGACATCCGGCGATTCAAAATAAAAGTGAACTCATTTTCACCTGACGATCCCGAGATTTGGTTTGCTCTTCTAGAAGGTCAGTTCAACCATTTTAATATCACTGACGATATTGTCAAGTTCACACACGTGATAACCAATTTGGACATTCAGCACGCAAAGGCTGTGAAGGACGTTATTGTAAACCCTCCAGCTACAAATCGTTACCAGAAAATAAAAACAGAGCTGATCAGGCGACTCTCTGCTTCTCACGAAAAGAAAGTCAAGCAGTTGCTGACTCATGAAGAGCTTGGCGACAGGAAGCCTTCACAATTTCTGAGACACCTGCGCGATTTGGCTGGCCCTTCCGTTCCCGAGGAATTTATAAAGTCAATTTGGAGTAATCGACTGCCAAACAATATCCAGACTGTGTTGGCCTCTCAGACTACGCATACTCCGGACCAGTTGGCAGATCTGGCCGATCGTATCCAGGAGTTAACGACGCCCTGTAACGTGGCAGCTACATCATCCAGCACAGCAACGAGTGGAAACCAATCCAGCAAGATCGCAGAGCTGAGGAAAATGGTTGAGCGTCTCGCGCTGAAGCTCGATGAGCACACTCGCGCGACTAATCGCTTCAATCACCGTTCCAGACCCCAGCAACGCCAGCGCTCCACTTCACGTGACCGGAACAGATCGCAATCCAGCTACCGCAAGTACCCTATCTGTTGGTACCACTCAAAATTTAGTTCCCAGGCACAGCGGTGCATCAAGCCATGCGACTACCAGCAGGCGGGAAACTCCACGGGCGGTCGCTAATGGCGGCTGACGATTGCCCTGCCTCTACTGGTCGCCTTTTTGTCTCAGACCGCAACTCGAACATCCAGTTTCTGGTGGACACTGGTAGCGACTTATGCGTCTACCCTCGAGCAGCGCTTCGCGATCGACGACCTAAGACAAATTTTCAGTTATGTGCAGCCAATGGGACAAGTATAGACACTTTTGGTTACTTAGAGCTAAATTTAAATCTAGGCTTAAGGCGTAATTTTCCCTGGCGTTTTGTTGTAGCCGATGTGACTAAAGCTATAATAGGAGTTGATTTTCTTTCCCATTATAATTTAATTGTAGATTGTAGAAATCAACGCTTAATTGATAATACTACAACATTATCTTCAAATGCTTCTCTTGCTGTTACGGATGTGTGTTCTGTAAAGGTTTTAACGGGTGACACAAGATATCATAACCTCTTGAATAAATTCCCCGAAATTACTCGCCCTTCAGGCACACTATCGTTTCCAAAGCACAATACTATGCATTATATACGCACCACACCAGGTCCTCCCATTTTTTGCACTCCCCGTAGACTGGCACCGGATAAATTAAAAATTGCCAGGGGGGAATTTGACCTCATGCTAAGTAATGGTACGGCACGCCCCTCCCAAAGCCCTTGGGCTTCGCCCCTTCACCTTGCTCCTAAAAAGGATAACGGATGGCGACCCTGCGGGGATTACAGGATGCTTAATGCACGGACTATACCAGATCGTTATCCTATAAAACACATCCATGACTTTTCCCATAGTATTGCTGGGTGTAAAGTTTTTTCAACCATAGACCTCGTAAAGGCCTACAATCAGATCCCCGTGTTCAAAGATGACATTCCGAAGACTGCCATCACAACTCCTTCCGGTCTTTACGAATTCCCTATGATGACATTTGGCTTGCGAAATGCCGGCCAGACATTTCAAAGGTTTGTCGACGAAATGACGAGAGGCCTCGATTTCACCTACTGTTATCTCGACGACTTCCTGGTCTTTTCAAGATCGGAAGCCGAGCATGAGCTCCACCTTCAACAGCTCTTTGCACGTATGAAGGAATATGGCATACTCGTCAACACATCAAAGTGCGTCTTCGGTGCTAAAGAGGTAACGTTTTTAGGCTACCATATCTCCGAAGCCGGTACCAAGCCTTTGAAATCTAAGGTCCAGGCCATCATCGACTTTCCGTCCCCTAAGACGGTCAAGGAACTTAGGCGTTTCTTAGGGATGACTAACTTCTATCGGCGATTTCTCCCTAATGCCGCTAAAACCCAAACCCCTTTGAATGCCTTGCTCACCGGTTCTGTGAAGGCATCTCATCCCGTCAACCTAACTGGTGAAACACTTCTGGCTTTCAACCAGACCAAAGAAAGCTTGTCCAATGCTGCACTACTGGCACACCCAGATTGTGAAGCCAAACTCGCTCTGGTAACAGATGCGTCTGATCTGGCTATGGGTGCAGTTTTGCAGCAATTAAAGGACAAAGCCTGGGAACCTCTCGCGTTTTTCTCAAGAAAACTAAGTCCTTCCCAAATAAAGTACTCACCGTATGAACGAGAGCTCTTGGCCATATACGAGAGCATAAAGTACTTTCGCCACATGTTGGAGGCAAGACACTTCGTAGTATACACCGACCACAAGCCGCTCAGTTACGCTTTTCACGAGCGAAAAGTCAACTGTTCGCCCCGTCAGTATCGCCACCTCGACTACATCTCACAGTTCACAACCGACATCCGACACATTTCCGGCAAAGACAATGTTGTTGCCGATACGCGGGTTGAAGAACTGCAGATGCCAATTGACATCGAGTTGCTGGCCAAGTCTCAAGCCTCCGACCAAGAGCTCATTCAACTCCTGGGTGGTGAATCATCACTCCACCTAAAAAAGTTAAAGCTCCCAAACAGTCACACAGAACTGTACTGTGACGTTAGTACACCCTCACCCAGGCCTTTCGTAACAAAGCCATTACGGAAACAATTCTTCGACAATCTCCATAGCTTCAGCCACCCAGGTGCCAATGCAACTGCAAAACTAGTCGCAGAGCGATTCGTTTGGCCTGGTGTGCGCAAAGATTGCCGAGAGTGGTCACGAAAGTGCCTAGCTTGTCAGCGCGCTAAGGTGAACCGTCATGTGTCCGCTCCATTTGGCACGTTCGATTTGCCCCGCTCGCGATTTGCTTTCATCCACGTTGACATAGTCGGTCCCCTACCACCATCGCAAGGTCACCGGTATTGCCTTACCATTATAGACCGCTTCACGCGTTGGCCGGAAGTAACACCGATGACAGACATGACTGCTGAAACCGTTGGCAAAGCGTTGATATCGTGGATATCCAGGTTTGGATGTCCTACCGATATAGTTACTGATCGCGGAAGACAGTTTGAATCCACACTTTTCCAATACCTTGGAAAAATGATCGGATTCAAACATCGCAAAACAACCGCGTATCATCCAACGTGTAACGGCTTAGTGGAGCGTTTCCACCGTCAGCTCAAGGCTGCCATCATGTGCCACGCTGACTGCAATTGGGTAGACACCTTGCCCTTAGTGCTTTTAGGAATCCGGTCGTCCTACAAGGACAATCTAAAAGCATCATCTGCCGAGTTGGTATATGGGGAGCCGATGCGTCTACCTGGAGAATTTTTCCAAGCAAATGTTCCAGACGCATCCGATCTATCGGATTTCACAACTCGCCTGCGGCACCATATGGCAAAATTACAACCATCGCCGGCCGCGCGGCATAATAAAGATAAAATCTTTATTTATAAAGATTTGGCTTCATCCACCCATGTATTTTTAAGGGACGATGCATTAAGAGGCGCTTTACAGCCTCCTTACTCTGGTCCCTACGAAGTGCTCGAGAGGGGGGATAAAACATTTAAAATACTTTTTAAAAATAAGAGCGTCACAGTATCCATAGACCGTCTTAAGCCAGCCTATATACTCGTTGACTCATCCCCTACACCTAATCCTACTCCTATACCCGACTCCACTCCCACTCCCATCCAATCAACTTTACCAGATCCATCTCCAGTTCAGACAGATGTCCCGACTCAAGATGACGTCAAAAGAACCCGCTCAGGTCGCAAAGTAAGATTCCCAGATTACTATCGCCCGTAGTGACGGTCTCTGGGGGGGAGTGATGTGGGCTCCTTATATATATTTACATTTATTTTAACCATATTATATATGTCTAAAACATATTATGAAATTTATTTATTTCATGCAAACAATATTTTCTATCATATAAATTAAAACATCATAAATTTCTCAAATAAATAAATGTAAAATATTTATATATTATAATAAAAAGCAAACACACACACGCATATAAACATACATATATATATATATACACATACATAAAAATATTTATATATTAATTCATCAAAATTATTTATTTCAACGTGCATTGGAAATGCGCACTGTCGACCGTGCCCTATTGTTCGGCGATGCCTACGCGCCGCCGGCCGCCATGTTGTGAAGACATTCCACAGCGCACCGCCACTCGCTAGTCCGTCCGCGACCTCTCTACGCACAACCTGTGTCGCCCGCTTAATGCAACCGCTAGCACTCGAGGCTTACGCTATAGCATATACTGTGTTAACTGTAATTCCTATCTATCTTTCTGTGCTTGTGCTTTTCACTTCATCTTTCGCACTTCTTCTATTTGCTTAATATCTGTCTTCTGTGTGTATGTACTGTGATTTCTGTGCTTCCGTGTAATATACGTGCTTAACATTATTCGGATCATTTTCATTTGGACCTGGACTAATAGGAGTACTTACTACGTACGTATATTCAATTAGAAGACGACCCCATAACTGTGAATCGATTGAAGAAATCAGTTTACGTTACTTCTGTTCTTTTCATGGACAAACTGAGGGCGATTCTGTCCATAGCGCGATAGCATATGCAATGGATCAGGTTGGAAACATTTATGTACCCAGTCAACTAGAACCCATCATACGATTGGCACGCAAAAAGCCTTATGAGGTCAGACTTTTGAATTATGATGATTTCAGACATTTCAAAGACCTCGCATCAAAACTAAAGTTGCTACAGTTAAAAAAGGGAGATGATCAAACTGGTGAGTCATTTAAGTGGACAGACATCATGGAGTTTAGAGTATTGAGAAACCAACCAACTACACTGTTCTTTAAAACTAGTCACATGGAAACACAATACAAATCTATATCATTGAAACGAAGTAATGTACATTGGTTGAGGACAAACGTCGAACAGCTAAACCACTCTTTAAAAAAAATTTCCAAAGAGAAGTATAATGACCTAATGAAAATGTGCAGCGGAGATACACCGATAATAAGGAATCGAGAACATGTTTTTTACTACGAAAACTTACCCCACGATTGAAGATTAATTTAGTAATAAGTAATACAACTTTAATTAATGAGTATAAGAATTACTACTTATTTTGATTTGTTTTTCTACCCTTTTTTGATTATTTTATGTACGAGTATTTTTTTAGATTCTTATATTATAAAATAAGATTAAGCTTCAGTATACTTACCGTTTTTTATTTAATTTAAATCCTAGATACCGGGCGTAAATGAAATTAATGATATTAATTGTACATCACAAAGGGGCGTAAGTGAATCTTTTTTCAAAAAAAAATTAATATCTCCACAGCCAACTGTTTTACACAAAAAAGTTAATTAAATATATAAACAGAATTAACCATTAATCAAAACAAGTATTCTATAAACCTCATATAAGAATTAGGTAAAATGTTACGACGGTATATAATTGTACATTTTATTAAAAAGCGCTCTCCTGAAAAATTTGGTAAAACTCAGATAAGCCCTTTCGAGATTCGACCGACGACTGGTATACCTTGGCCTCTCACCCGGTACCAGGTTATCGTTGAGTTTTGGGACACCCTGTATATAATGCCACTTTTCGTTGTAATTCTATTAAAATGGAGCAGTGAACATCTCGCTGTTTTGATTTTCAACAAATAAATTAATCATATTTTGCAAATCCAAAATAAAAAATCGATTCATAAAAAAAATAATCGAGTTCAGGTTTTCTCTGGCGCGTTCACATACGTTGCGAGTGCTACGCCTAACCTAACCTAATATTATTTTTTGATTGAAAGCCAATCCAACAAATATAGTATCTTGGTTAAAAGATAGTTGGATATCGAATATGTAAGTGCCTTATTAGGGCCTAAACTGAATAAATGAGTTTTTGATTTTGAATTTGAATATCATGTCTAATAGGATAAATAAGAAGGCTTGTCAACGACATGTATATTCAGGCCCGACAAAGCATCCGAAACGAGTGAAAGCTGCATTGAAACGGTATCACAATGAAACATCGAAGATAATTTTTTTTAATTGTTATTTTACTGTCATTTTAGTGAATTCGCAAAATGTCTACTATATTTTTATGTTATATTCAAGATTAGTTCATTTATATTATGTTTTATTACCTAAATTGTTGTTTATTGTTGTATTATTATTGTATATTATGTGTGATGTATAGTTTATTATTAATATTGTAAATTTTTATTTTTAAGATAACTTTAAGGCCCTTCTACCGCATTAGGTACACACCTGTAATGGTAGTTTAAGGAGTTGGTAATAAATAAATTATGTACATTTAATTAGCTGTAATTTTTGTATTTTGAACAATTAGATTTGTAAACGCCGCAATAACACACCTTGTCACAACCATGTGAAGGCCGTTCTTGATAAAAATAATGTCTGTACAAAGGACATGATATATGGACAAAAAAATGAGACTGGCAAGGAGAAAAACTGTTAGGCCTGCTGGAGCCCAATGCTCGCGCGGGTAGAGATATGTCTAATCGGAGATTAACTCTAATCATGAATGTCTATGAAAAATCTCACCAAAATGTCTATTAAATCAAAAAACGGCATTCTCAGTTACAATAGAGATTATTTCCTTCGACTTTCCTGTAGACATCATAGTGACACGTTCCGTTTTATCGATTATGGTAACGTATAATCGAGAAACGTGAAAATCAATAGTGTACGTAAACTACGTAGGTTAGTAAAAATAATTTTACACATGCGGCTATGAGAAAAGTATGCTCGCGTGTAATGAAGTTAGTCTTTGTTGATTGTGTTTGACACTTTCTTTTTGAACTTATTTTTTTTGAAGTCTAAATGAATTTTATTCTATAATATACAATATTTACTGTTATTTACAACAAATATACAATAAAATATATATTTGATCACCAATTGAAATTCCTATTGTTATAGAAAATCCAAACAATTGCGAGCCGGTAGAAAATTTGATTCGGGATGACGCATATGTTCTTCAACCAGGTAAAAATAACATAACATGTGAATAATCTTCAACTTAGGTTAAGTTCGTCTTGACATCAACGACACAAACATCTTCGCTTGTGTTTAGGCTGATATGTCACAAATACAATATAAATTTTAGCGACCCAAATCTTGCAGGCAAGTTGCTTTAGTTTTGGCTTGACCTTCAAATAGTTGAATTTATGTTACAGATAAAAGAAGAACCCTCAGAAGAACAGTAGCCCAAAAAAGATTACAACAAAGCTTAGATGTGGCTACGAAAACGTTAATAGAAAAAAATTAAATAAAAAAGTAATTTAATAGCAGTTATATTGCTGAAATGCGTCGGCAAACTGATGCATTACTATTAATAGCCAGTAATCTTGCACGTCCTTAAGTCTAATCCATATTAAGATTAAGATTTTTTCCCCTTTTTTTAATTATTATTTATGTCTATATTGATTCATAGTAGATATCTACTTAGAGTGATGAGATGATGAGACGTGTTAAACTAAAAGACTTATACTGTTACTAGCGACTAGCGACCCGCCCCTGCTTCGCACGGCTTTTCTGTACTATAATATGCATGTATTATACAGATATAGTTAATTCCGTTTTTCACTCTATATATACAGTAGAGCCTCGATAATCCGCATCCAGGCTTATCCGAACGCCGCTGTAATCCGAACTGCCCAAAAACTGTCGCTGTCTCTTTCTGTCTCTTACCGTGACCGCTGATCTTTTGTTTTTAGTTGCTATTGACTTGTTACTCAGTGCTAAACTCACGCGCCACGTGTTTTTGAGGTTATGAAAAAATGCAACTATAGCTGAAAAGTGTGCCATACTGGATAGTTAGAAAGATGGGGTGTCTGGAACTTCTCTTTCCCTTAAGTATGGTGTTGGAAAAATGACAATTACCGATTTAAAGAAAAAAGAACAGAAGATACGGTCGTTTGTAGCTCAAACCGAGAAAGGTCCAGGTTTAAGAAAAACGTTAAAATTGCCAGAAAATCCAGTTCTCGACGAGGCACTTTTCACTTGGTTTTTAGAGCAAAGACGAAGGCATGTTCCTTTATCAGGCGAAATCGTAATAGAAAAAGCCAGATTTTTTCATAAAAAACTAACAGGGTCTGATTTTAGTGCATGTAGAGGATGGCTAGAGAGAATTTCAAGGAGTGTCACGGCATACGGCAGCTGAAAGTGTCAGATGAGAAAGTCTCTAGTAATGCGGAAGCTGTTCAACCATTCCAAGAAAAGCTTTTGTAAGAAATAAGAGAAAAAGACCTTTGTCCTGAACAAATCTACAACGCGGACGAATCAGGATTGTTTTGGAAGGTTCTCCCAGATAAAACTTTAGCCTCTTCTGCTGAAAGTAGTGCTCCTGGATCCAAGGTGTCTAAAGAAAGAATCACTTTCATGCCTTGTGCAAACTCAACAGGAAATCATAAATTACAGTTACTAGTCGTGGGGAAGGCCAAAAAGCCAAGATCTTTTGGATCCGCAAAATTACCGGTGCAATATCAAGGACAAAGGCATGCTTGGGTAACTAGAGATATTTTTCTGGAGTGGTTTAGAGTACATTTCGTTCCGGAATTTAAACGTCATTTGAAGAAATTAGGTCTACCACAAAGAGCATTGTTACTCCTAGATAATGCGCCCGGGCATCCAGACGCTGAAGATTTGACTACAGAAGATGGCAATTTTTCCGTAATTTACATGCCATCAAACTGCACACCCATGATTCAGCTGATGGATCAAAACGTAATTCAAAATTTCAAGATTAATTACAAGAAGAAACTTTTGATTCAAGTTTTCGCGCAGCAAGAAGATGATGAACGCTTAACACTGCATGATATTATTAAAAAAATCACAATTAAAGACACTAGCATTTTTTTCACTAGCGCACGCATTGGGATCACGTGTCATCGTCTCTCATTAAAAAATCTTGGAAGCCTCTGTGGCCTGAACAATTCAATGAAACAGAAGATGGATCAGATGAAAACGATGGCTTTGATGTGGAAGACGATCTCCCACTCAGTCTCCTAAGCAACCGTGGATACACAGAAGAAACGATTTCTACTTTCTTGACAATTAACGAAGAGGAGAATTGCACAGAAACCATAACTGATGACGAGATCATAGCCCAACTTACGCAAGAGACTGACGAGACTGAGAATGATGAGTCTCTTATGGATAATATTTCTGCTTTGAATGTCAAGAAAGTTTCTCATTCACAAGCTATATCAGCACTGAATACTTGTTTGGATTGGGCTGATGAAAACGACTTGTCCTTACCCGAAAAGATGATGCTGCGTAATTTGAGGGACAAAGCCTTTGTTTGGTCAATAAATAGAACCCGCCAAACTAAAATTGACGACTTTATTAATAAGTAACTTGTGTAAAAAATGATTTAAATATGTATCTTAGTAAACCTCAATACATATATTCTATCAAAATATATCTACATATTTTTTCGTACTCCGAACGCGCCGTGAGTCCGAACAGGGGTTATTTTTTAGTGGTAGTTCGGATTATCGAGGCTCTACTGTATATCAAAATCGATTGCATAGTTTTAAAGATCTAAGCAACATAAGTACAGACAGCGGGAAGCGACTTTTGTTTTATACTATGTAGTGATTTTGTTTATAGTAAGAATCTACTAGGAGGTATTTTTTGTTACTTTTTTATACATAATGCCATGTTGATTAGTTGATGGTATCTATTTAGACATGTATAATTAAAAGACTTGTTACCTACTAATAGGCTATATTAATTAGTAATTAGTGAGTACATAATATGAAAATACTGTTTTGAGCAGTATGAACGGAATATGCAGGGAAATGATATTATTTATTGTAATAGTCAAACATTTTTTAGATTAAGATATAGACTGTTACAAATTATTATTTCTTTAACTAAAATATGTATTGATTATAAATAGCTGTGCCTTTGTAGCAGCATCAATTTGTAGTGCTGCTATGTTCAACAAGGGAATTCCCTGATACAAATGTTGGTATAATACCCAGCTGCTCCTCATCTAACTCTGCTAAATTTGGTTCCTGTAATTTTTTTGCAATGCACTTTTTGTGTAGTACAGTGCATGCAATTATAATTTTCGTTGCTTTGTTGTGTCCTATCTTTAATAAGGCACCTAACACACCATTGCACCTTTCAATGGTGCAGCGAGCTTTTTTTACCTCATTGTACCTATACTCAGGCGAGTTTTCATTGGGATTTGAAAAGGGTGTCAGACACCATTTACAGTTGGACGATAAATCAAATATGCATGAAGTAAAAACTGATACATCTGAGGTAAACTTAGATATGACTCCAAGCCGTTTCTTATTGAAACGACAAAGGTCTACACCTCTCAAGCGTAGAAACCCAGAATCTTTTAATAACACAATGGACAATTATAGCAATTATTTTATGAATGTCAGTTTTTATAGTTGCCAATAATTTTATTTTAACGGCTTATTTTATTTTAATTCAATTTTTATTAAAGATTTTAATTAGTGAATTTTACCAGAGAGGTTGAGGACATTATAAATTAACCTCCTAAGGAGAGACCTTACACCCACCTTAAAATTGCTATAATATCCCGTTTTTCAGATTCATACGAAGAAAAGATTCGTAAGCTTCTGGAGAAAGAGCAGCTTGGGGATAGGAAGCCGTCATCTTTCCTGCGGCATTTGCGCTCTCTTGCTAGACCAGCTTTTCCGGATCAGGTACTTCGAACCGGAGGTGTGGAGCAACCGGTTGCCACGAATCGTACTAACGGCACAAAGTCAGCAAGACCTTAGTGAGCTTTCTCAGCTCGCAGACCAGCTGTTGGAAGTCAGCTCACAATCAACTGAGGTATGTAATCTTTCTTCACATCACGAGCAAGGTACGCTCCTTGCTCTGCAAAATAAAGTTGTGGAGCTGACTCGCGTGGTAGCTAGCCTTAGTACTAGAGCATCACGCACCGATGAAAGACGCTCACGTAGCCGTACTTCCAGCCGCAATAACCAATACTGCTGGTATCATAATCGTTTTGCAGGAAAGACCACTAAGTGCATCCAGCCATGCACATGGTCTACCAGTAGTAACAACCAGGTAAACCAAGGCAGCAATCGGTAGTGGCGAGTACCGATTGCTCTCTAGTTAGCCGTCGTCTGTTTATTAAGTTAAGGACCAGCAATTGAATCAAACTTACCTGATGGACACTGGTTCAGACATTTGTTGTTTTCCTCGCAAATTATTGAAGGATAAGCAAAATAAAACTTGTTTCGATTTAAACGCAGTAAACGGCAGTAGGTACCATAAACACTTATGGCGATTTATTATCGCAGATGTTGATAGTGTCATTATCGGATCTGATTTTCTGGGACATTACAATTTACTACCGGATTGTAATAAAGGCTTACTACGTGACGGAACTACAGGACTTTCAATGGCAGTAGTTTCCATTAAAACCACTTTTATAACTTTTGATAGAACGTCAACTTTAATTCAACCATCATTATCTCGATTGTTGTCAGATTATTAGTGGAATACGAAAACGTGCAAAAGTGGTAATTCAGACGAACATTCGAGAACGAAATCTATGTTAAATTTCGTTTCGTTTCAGAGAATTATCGACTGAAATGGGACCTTGCAATAAAAACTATGGTGGTCGAACCGTCTCCGTTACTAGCAATAAAGCTGAACAAGGAGATCATGGTACTCAAATTTTTTCTCCCATCGCTCAAAACGCTGCAACTACCTGTAAAAACAAATGTGACAGTAGCGATCAAACTGTATCAGTTATTTACCTCGAACATGGTCTTTATGAAGAAAACAGTGGTGGACGAACCACCTCTGTTACTGATATTGTGCCATGCTGCAGTAAAAGCGACCAGAGGAACCGTGGTAGTCTAACCCATAAAAGACCTTACTTTTTCGTCCAGCTGGAAAGCTAATCAGATTGACTCCGTTATGGAACTGAATCGGAAAGTTGATGATATTCTTGAATTAGATACTTTTGACAATATCATTTTATTTTATATATCATTTGATTTTCCTCATCCGGGGTTTGATTTAGTTTCAGATACCGGGGACTGTATCACAGAAAATAACGTAGATTGTTTGAAAGAAGGCGACGAGAAAGAAAATAGTCTTGCCGACAGATTTAGGTCCGCCGAACAAAAAGTTAAAAGTATTTAGACCAATAAAAGTGGAAAAATACACGTCAAGGTCACTAATAAATAATATTTCATTTCATTTCATTACATTAACCGTTATACCAGCCACCTAAAAGACATTTAATGTTAATTAATTAGATTATATTGTTTTTCTAGGTGGTATTGGTCTCGACAATGATGACGAATGTTGGCTGCTTATGAAGGCAAGATCATCCGATTTGGAAATATATTATGAAAACTGTAATGAACCAGGAACAAGCCAGGATCTCCACGGAACTATTAGAGAAATAAGCCAACAGGTCCTAGTTAGTCAGGAGCCTTCAAGTGAACCTTCCACCAGTGATGTGTGTAATACATATTCTGTTGGAGGAGTTTGCGAACTATATTGATATACGAACTCTGTAGCAAACAGAACGTACCAATTTCTAAAAAAGAATTTGCTTTATGAAATGTCTAAACTGTCTTGTTACTATAAAATAAATTATCGAACTAAATAAAAATACTTTTAACTGTGTAAACTCTGTAATTCACAACAGGTTATTTGGAACCAATCCAAGAAAAAGACCACGTTCATGAGCAAAATTCGATAGAACCAATCCAAGAAGGAGATCACGTTCAGGAGTGAAATTCGGAAGGACTTCAGGAAAACCTCGTCCATGAACCTGTCCTTCAAGAGTATGAAGAATTTCATGACGCGTTTGAAATTACCAAACTCTTCAGTCCTTAACAAATCAATGTTTTTCTTTAGGCTAAGTCTAAATCTTCTATGTCATTTTTGTATAAAGAACCTCAACCAGGGTTGAAATAATGTTTTTAATACAAAACTGACAGCTGACAACTAGTACCAAAGTCAGTTTTGCATTAAAAACTTTACATTTTCAAAGATTTAACCGTGGACTAAGATACCCTTACAAACGTTGATGCATTTTTCATCAATTTAGAAATATGTAAAAGCATCTCAACTAACGAATGCCGCGTGCAATTTCAAACGCGTAACAAACTGTTCAGTCCTTAACAAATCAAGGTTTTTCTTTAGGCCAATTCTAAATCTTCTATGTCATTTTTGTATAAAGAATCTCAACCAGGGTTGAAATAAAGTTCTTAAGTCAGTTTTTGCATTAAAAACATTACCTTTTCAAAGATTGAAATCCGTGGACTAAGATATCCGTACAACATAACGTAACGTAACGGTGTCAATTACCGTTCTTTAGGAAACCGCGCCATTTACTTAACATAGACAACGTTCTAGTGACGTCATTCACCGCTGTATTACTGTCGCTACATAATGGCACCGCTTTGGGAGGAAACCATACCTTTAGGCATCATAAATACGGTATACGGCAGCTCTTTAATTACCGTATTAAAATATACGGCAAATGACTAAAGTAAATAAAAAAAACACCAACTTGTAAACCATAGATAAAGCAGAAGCGCCACGAAAAGAAACGTCAACAGAGTTCAACCAAATTCAACCTTATCTCCGAGCTATTAATGTCTAAAATCTTTAGTTCCTCATTCTGGTAGGTTTTAGGATGTGTGGGAATCCCCGGAATAACTGTACCTATTGTGATTCTCTCATTGCTTCTTTGTTTTGCTGTATGTTACGATCTATCAGTAAAAGCTATATTTTATGAACGTACATATTCGTTCGCTGGGCTGTATACATATATCTGTTGCCGACTATCACGCAAAGTACCTACATTACTTGTATTTTTCTTATTATTTTAACCTTCTAAATAAATATTTTGTATTAATACGGCATTTTTCTTACATTTCCCTAAAAATCCGGCAATTTTTAAATTAGAATACGGCATCCTAAATCAGGAACAACACTGCGCCGCCTTGAACTTGTGAATTAGACAATTAGTTCGTACCGTAGCGTAGTTTGTTTGGTTGGTTTCTCTGTGATGCAATTAGTATTGAAAAATCAAGAAAAATGGACGAAGATATGAAACAATTGTTGAAAGCATGGAATTTGGAAACGTATATAGATATTTTATAAAAACAGATACCTAAGTACCTACCTAAATATAACTTGCTGACTTACTTTAGGCCTACCACTGGCTAGGTGTCTAGTCTACACAGTACATACATACCTAATAGTCTAACAATACTTACCATGACTGTGTTTGAACGAATCTCGTTTTTCAGAGAACAAGATAACACTAGATTGTCTCGCCCTCCTTGACCAATATATGGTAACGCCCGTTACTTGTCTTTATTGTTCCGTGAACAATATTAGTCAGTCACACAGACAGAAAAAACATTTAAGTTCACTAATAACATTGTTGCTGCTAAAGTAAGTATAATCTGTACACACCACATTAATGATTACTATTATTCTATATCAGTTAATCTAACAAGTATATAAGTAATATGAACATTCCTACATCGTACTCATTACAATATGCTTCTATATATTTATAAATTCAATTTAACTAGAACAGTCTGGTTATGTTCACAAAGTGTTTTGTCGTCACATATACAACAAGAACGTATTGTATGGATGACGAGATTCTGGTTGACCAGTACCTACGAGACTTGTTTTTCAGTGTAGGATATATCTACTTACATTTCAGACAGCAGAAAGCCACCACCATCTCCTAGCAATCGTGAGGACAGTATTAGTGCCTGCATTGGAAGGCATTGCAAACGTATGCGATAGTGATGCAATTGAGATTAATGTAAATTAAAATGATGTAAAATAAATAAATTGTAACAGATTTCATCAAGATAATAAATCTTGCATTTTTGTTAGCAACTCGGAGTTATCCGATTATTGGTTTGGTGTACTCTATGGTTACGTCCGTCTGTGAACCTATGACTGGCAACATTGACGGGTGGTTTTTATGAGTCGACACAAGCCACGGGTCGGGCACTTTTGCTCGAGCGATCGAGTGCGTGCGCTTCGTCTCTTGTAATATATTAACGAACATTTTTGTATTCCACCGCCATTTTGTATTTTATAGAATTTTATCTTGATTTAATTTGGGTGTTTGAGTTAACGTTAAAATCAGAAGTGAGATTAGTATTTTCTCACGCCAAACGAATTAAAATAAGAGAATTAAAAAAAAAGCGTGCTCGATCAAGCAGCAGCGCGAACATCAGGAGCAACTGCAGTGGCACAAGGACGCCCAGTGGTCCTCCCAGGTTTGAAAAGTATTAAAGGTTTAATAACTAATTATACCGGGACTGCGAGTATTACTATTAATAATAGCACAATGCTTTGCAATATGGTTTCTAATTTTGATATATATATTATTTAGGCTGAAAAGAAACGTGTTTTAGCTGTCGTAAGAAATAGTTGATCGAAATCCTATTAAATAAGATTTCTTTCGCGATCAGAAGGCAAAAATTCATTGCTTATGCTACGCTTAAATTTTATAGAATAGGTATGACGTTATCAGTAATACTAGGTGACATTGGTGATAATAATATAATAAGAAAATCAATGTGTATAAATCAAAATCGGTAAAGCAAACAGCAGTAATAGTAATTATGTTGTGATAATAATGTGAAGTTAGCATTTCAAATTCAGAGTTCCGTTTTGACTAGTCTACCCGCAACTTTTACAAACCAGGCAAGTATGAATCATACACAAAACCGTAAACAAATGGAATTTTACAATTGCGTATGGTGGTAGGTAAACGCATACAAGGTTCTATTTTGTGCGAATTTTGTGGTAGATAAACGTGGCATTTGAGAAATATTTATTTTCACAAAAAAAAATTGTACCAAGTTTGTTTATAAGTTTATTTGAGGTATTGCAACTCCCAGACAAACCAGCACTGGTTTAAGGGAGTGAAGAAACACTTTTTATGTATTTTCTTCTTCGACTATAAATTAAAAAAAAAGTGTAATGTAAGCATAAGAAAGAGCATTTCTCAAAATAAGTTAATAAGATTTTTTTTTATGTCTTTTTTTCATTGGAGTGTACGTTGTCAATTTAAGGGTTAAGATTAAGAAGTGTAAATTTAATAGATACCGAGTGTGCCTAATTTAGTAACCGCAATAAGGGCGTTTTTAGGGTTCCGTAGCCAAATGGCAAAAAACTCTTATGGATTCGATATTGTTCTAAATGATAAATCTGTAGAAAGTGCCTATGTAAACAGTAATTATGGCTTGATCGGTAGCGGGTGCGGAGCGCGCAGGGGGTAGGTTCCCGACTGCGCTTACCCGAGCGTGCAGACTGCAGACACGTGAGGGCAGATGTCGTCGTTGAAACTCGTGTGCGCGGAGCTAATTTTTCGATACATTTGCGAATATTAAATATTGTACGTTTACGATTTTCAGTGATCCACAAATATTAGCATGAGATATATATTTTACATCAGAAACTTGTGAGTTGCACTAAGGATTAATTCTCTCTCTCTACCAGATTTCATAGAAATCGTTAGAACCAATGGGCCTAAGACAGCGGCCTCTAATCCTGGTTTCCGAATCTCAGCGTGGGTCAAACAAGAATTACACATCACGTCTCCTAGAAGTTACTTCCAGCAATCCAGTACTTTTGGTCACGTTGAAGCAGTTTCATTTGAATATTAGGTTGGGGAAAGTCTTTTCGCATTATAGTATGTATGAACTTATAATAAAATCTCTATACTATTTGTATCTGGCTGGTTTAGGTATCATTAGAAAGTTTAAATTTTAAAGAACATAATTCCAAATTCAAATTAGGAAAATGTGTGATTTTTCATTTGTTTTTCGTACTATCAAGATGAGTGAATCTAATGAAGAAATTCGGTACATTTTAAAATTTTACTCCAAAAAACGGTAAAAATGCAACGCAAGCCGCGAAACAAATTTGCGATATTTATGGATCTAGTGCAGTGTCTGTGAGAGAAGCACAAATTTGGTTTAAGCGTTTTCAATCCGGAAATTTTGATGTCAAAGATGCACGTCGCTCTGGTCTCCCTATTACGGATAAAATGGAATGGCCATTTTTGAAAAAGTAGAGCAAGATATCAGTAGTTACGACGTAGCTGAAGAACTGGGAATTGACCACAAAACAGTTTTGGCGCATTTGAAAAAAACTGGGTACACAAAAAAGCTCGATATTTGGGTACCTCACGAGCTCACTGAAAGAAACCTAATCAACCGTGTACTCATTTGTGATTCTTTATTACGACGTAATGAAACCGAACCATTTTTGAAGAAGCTGATAACTGGTGATGAAAAGTGGATCACGTACGACAAGAACGTGCGAAAAAGGTCGTGGTCAAAGGCCGGTCAGGCTTCACAGACTGTGGCGAAACCTGGGTTAACTCGCAACAAGGTGATGCTGTGTGTGTGGTGGGATTGGAAGGGCATTATTCATTATGAGCTGTTAGCACCAGGCAGGACCATCGATTCTGAACTCTACTGCGAACATCTGATGAGATTAAGGCAAGAAGTTGAGAGAAAGCGGCCAGAATTAATCAACAGAAGGGTGTGGTTTTTCATCATGATAACGCTAGACCTCACACATCTTTAGCCACTCAGCAAAAATTAAGAGAGTTTGGCTGGGAGTTGTTAATGCATCCGCCGTATAGTCCTGACCTTGCACCTTCAGATTTCCATCTGTTTCGGTCTCTTCAGAATTCTTTAGGCAGTGTCAGGTTAACATCACGAGAGGACTGCCAAAACCACTTGTTGCGGTATTTTGATCAGAAGTCCCAAAATTACTATAGCAATGGTATCATGTCCCTACCTACAAGATGGCAAAAAGTTATCGAACAAAATGGTACCTACATACTTTAGTTAAATGTAAATAAACTATATTAAAAAATGTTTCGAATTTTCTTAAAAAATGCGAAGAAACTTTTTCCCCAACCTATTATAATAATCATAGAATATTTGGATTATACAAATCGCCCAGATGTACAAACAACACTTTCATGGAGTTCATAAACAGAAATGTTTTTTTCAACAACAATATGCCAACATTACTTTTTGGAGACTTCAACGAACATGTTCTAAAAGACTATTGTCTACTGTAATTAATGCAGAACGCTGGATACAGGACGTTATTACCACTTTGTCCAACTACGCGAGGAGGCACACAAATTGATAATATATTTGAAAATATTTCTTGTCAAACTGGAATATATATTTGTTGTCTGGAAGAGATCGCTTCTTAACGATAATACCGCCCATTGTACAATCATAGTATTAAGCTTTTATTTATTTTTTTTATTCTTTTTAAATGTTGATTATGTATCATGGTGTACAATAAAGTGTTATCTCTGTATTTATATATTAGCTTGTTTAGCTATCACAAGCCTATAGCTTGTGCTAAACAAGCACCAATAATGCAGCAATAGCTAAAAGTCTAGCTATTGCTGCATTATTGAGGTAGTAGGTACTACTAATTTTACAGTATGTTTAGTTTTCTTTTTGTTTCTGCAGCCCGAAGTGATACAAATGAACTGGTCACTGATAAAACACAACAAACAAGAAACTACTATTCAAAACGAGGTATTCAAAGTTTTCTTACTTTCCAAATATTATTTATTAATCATAATTTGGTACTTTTAACTGGTTGTGTTTAATTTAACAGACTCAAAAATAATAACAGACTCAAAAATAAAACAGAAGAACAAGCTATTAATAACACTTCGGAAACGCAAGATGCTCAATCAACTGTCAAAATTTAATGTAAACCAGTGTGAGGTATGCTTCAATAAATGAATTCACATTACTCTTATTGCTTAGTTTTGTTTGGTTGCAATTATTTTTCACAGTCTCGACAAGATTTAACCCAGAATCATGTAGCTAGCTACTGACAACACTCGAAATGTAAGTTCCGATCAATCAACATATGCAAACTGTAAATAATCAACTTTTAAAAAAAGAGCAAAATACATGGAGCTATAGCTAGAAGCCAACGTAAAAAGAATTATTGAAATTGGTTTATAAGTAAAAGTTATGTGTGAACAAATATAAAAAAAAGCATACAGCCGAACTCCTTTTTTTGTTGGTAAAAATTGGTACCTATCAGTTTTATGCCAACCCTGGTTTCAAAAGTGAATAAAACATAAAATCACAAGCACTGAACACAAAGTTATGTGTAACCTTGTCTTAGACGAGATGGCTATCTAACAGACATGCATTATTATTATCAATGTATGGCTATGTTGATATTTCCAATGCTGATAAACAAGGAGATTATTAGCCGGAAAATAAGGAAGCTTGTTACGATACGGTGTGACTAAGGAATTGCTGATAAAATCAAGTACGGTGTAATAGAAGGAATCAGCTCATCGATTTCGCAAGACCTCCTGCATTGATGAAACAACTAAATCGCCGATGCAGCTTTACATCATCGCGGTGGACACCGCACCAATATTTCTTTCCCATACTTCACTTTTGGTACTGACATCGACCATCAGACACCTTCTTTAGATTTATTGAATATTGTATTCTTTTAATTAATAAATTAAGTTAAATTAATTGGTTTTTTTTGCATCCTCCGGCTGGAGCCTACGTAATTGGCGCAGTCGGTAGGATCTCGAGTCAGTGCGTGACGCGAACTACAGCGAAGATTTCCGTATATCTAGCCGAAGCGAGTCTCGCGTGACTGACCGGCTTCTGCCAATCGAGATCCCAGAACCTAGAGCTGCAGCCCGGCGGAGTATCAAGACATAGATACAGCAGAGATACCAATAATGCGCATGTAAGTACTTTAGAATCATTCTGGAGTTGCTTCCTTTTTCCTATAAGACTACTTTAATTTATCAAGATTTTCCATCCCAGGCAATCGCGATCCCCTAGGTTAGAAAGAAATAGTAGGTTAGATTCGCACGACGCAAATAGAAATATAAGTACTATGGCCCAGAAAATGGATCAAATTTTAAAAGCACTCAGATTAGTCCCGGAATTTGACGGAAACCCGCATATACTCACTAGATTTATCAAGTTATGTGATCAATTAGTAAAAGAATATTTGGATCCGGAACCGGACAATGAATTAATAAAACTTGCTTTGTTAAATGGCATTTTAAATAAAGTGACTGGAAATGCAGCCCGTTTAATTAACTCAAATGGCATCCCAGATAGCTGGGAAGGCGTTAAAAATGCTCTTAAAAATAATTTCGCGGATCAACGCGATGAGACCTCGCTATATAACGATCTTGCTTTATTAAGCCAAGGATCTTTATCTCCACAAGAATTTTATGAAAATTGTCAAGGCCTATTCAGTACTATCATGACCTATATTAGCTTACATGAAAACGTGGCGAGTACAATAGAATCAAAACGATCACTCTATAAAAAATTAACCCTACAGGCATATGTACGTGGCCTTAAAGACCCGTTAGGATCGCGTATTCGGTGCATGCGACCGGATTCTATAGAAAAGGCGTTAGAGTTTGTGCATGAAGAAACAAATACTATGTATATGCAGCAAAGAAATGAGCACTCCGATCGGAAATCGCAACCTCACGCACAAATGAGCCTGTCTCCGAAATATTCACATGGCCCTATGCCACCAGTAGCATCAACTTCGAGACCGTATGTATTTAATATGCCAGGCCAATTTAAACAGACCCCTTTCCAACCGTTTCAACGTCCCCCACAAATGTGGAAACCTAATTTAAATCAGGTCCCTATATACTCGTATAGAGGTCCTACGCGTACTCAGCAAATGCTTGCTGCACCGCCTCCTAATTACAGACCCCAGAGCAACGTCTTCAGAATTGCTCCTAAGAATCCACCACCTAAGTTAAATAACTCGGTGCAACCAATGAGTGGCGTCAGTCATTACGTCACGAAAACCTTACCACCTAGTGGACATGATTGGACTAAGTTTGGAAACCCGCCACCGGTAAATTATTTTAAATCTCGAGAAATTAATTTTAATGAATGTTACGAGAATCAATATGAACCCTATTATTATTCCGACTCTTACAATCATGACTGCTATGAATATCCTGAGTATGTGTGTGATAATGATGAACGCCAATACACTGAAACATATTATTCGAACCCACCTGAAGGACCTCATGATGATGTTCCTCCTAATGAACATGAGGATTTTCAGCAGGTCTCGAAATCAGAAAAGCCAAAATAGAACTTAACTTACAGACCCAAAGACAATTACCGTATATACAGATATCCAATCCTCCAATCAAGCTATTGATTGATACAGGTGCCAATCAATCATTTATTAGCCCTGATGCAGTAAATAAATTCTATCCATCCTTGCCATGGAATTATGATCCTTTTGAAGTGTCTAATGTGCATGCTACGACTCGTAATGATTATTCTATAACCTTGCCTTGTTTTCAGGAATTTAATGAGAATGACGACGTTACCTTTTTCATTTATAAATTTCACGACTATTTTGACGGTTTAATTGGTTTGGATCTTTTAAGTAAGTGGGAATCAAATATAGATTTAAAAGCTAAAGAACTTATCACTCGTCAGGCATCGAATTCTATTATTATGTATGATTCGCGAAACTGTAATTTGTATGAAGATATAATTCCGGCCCACTCATCAAAATTGATTAGAGTACCGATTAATATTCATGATGGTGATGCATTAGTTCCCGAACAATCCATATCGAATTGCATAATTGGTGAATGCATAACTAATATCAGTAAAAATCGTGGTATTATTGAAATCTCTAATCTCACTCAGAATGACGTAATCTTTTCCATGGATCAACCGGTTAGTGCGTCAGTATTTAATACCGAGTGCAAACGTACTAAACAACTGTCGTCTCGCGCTGATGAAGTTTTATCTCGCTTACGTACCGATCATTTAAATATTGAAGAACGTGCTAACTTAGAATCACTATGTGCTAAATATGCCGACGTATTTTATATAGAAGGGGAAGCTCTTACCTTTACTAACCGGATTAAACATCATATTCGTACAACTGATGAAGTTCCGATTTATACGAAAAGTTATAGATATCCATTCGTACATAGGCAGGAAGTACGCGATCAAATAACAAAGATGCTAGATCAAGACATAATTAGGCCTTCAGAATCTGCATGGAGCTCCCCCATATGGGTGGTTCCTAAGAAAGCTGACGCATCAGGTAAAAAGAAGTGGCGTCTTGTAGTTGATTTCAGGAAACTTAATGAAAAAACCATAGATGACAAATATCCGATCCCAAACATAACTGACGTCTTAGACAAACTAGGGAACTGCCATTATTTCACTACGCTAGATCTCGCTAGTGGATTTTATCAGGTGGAAATGGACCCTGAAGATATTTCCAAGACCGCATTCAATGTTGAGCACGGTCATTTTGAATTTTTGAGAATGCCGATGGGACTCAAAAATTCTCCATCGACATTTCAAAGAGTCATGGACAATGTCCTCAGGGGCCTTCAGAATGTAATTTGCCTAGTTTATTTAGACGATATAATAGTTTTTAGTACCTCATTACAAGAGCACATGGATAACCTTGAAAAAGTATTCAAAAGACTGCGAGAATCGAATTTTAAAATTCAACTGGATAAGTCTGAGTTTTTAAAATTAGAGACAGCGTACTTAGGTCATATTATTAGTAAAGACGGTATAAAGCCAAACCCAGACAAGATCACTGCGGTACAGAAATTTCCACTACCTAAAACACCTACGGAAATAAAGCGTTTTTTAGGCCTATTAGGATACTATAGGAAATTCATACCTGATTTCGCTCGTATCACAAAGCCCATGACTCAGTGTTTAAAGAAGGGATCCAAAGTCACGTATAACGATTCTGACTATCTAAGTTGTTTTGAGAAATGTAAAACCTTATTAACTAACGATCCGATTTTACAATACCCCGATTTTACTAAAGAGTTTGTTCTAACAACCGATGCATCAAATTTAGCGATAGGTGCAGTCCTTTCTCAAGGGCCTATAGGTTCCGATAAACCGATTGCATATGCTTCACGAACTTTGAATACTAGTGAAATAAATTACAGTACAATAGAAAAAGAGCTTCTCGCCATAGTCTGGGCAACTAAATACTTTCGCCCGTATTTATTCGGCCGTAAATTCAAGATAGTAACTGATCATAAACCTCTACAATGGATAATGAATCTTAAGGAACCAAATTCAAGATTAACACGTTGGCGACTTAAGCTTAGTGAATACAATTTTACTGTTATCTATAAATGCGGTAAATATAACGTTAATGCCGATGCTCTCTCTCGGATCGAAATTAATAATGAAGATGTAAGTTCTGTCGCGGTCAATCTGTCTGAAAATGCTCACTCAAAATCAGGATCATCCACAGATACAGCCCAATCTGAAAGAGCACTTTCAACCACAGGGTCCTCTACTCTTACTGTACACTCAGATGCTGAAAGTCCTATTTTAGAAGTGCCCATATCAGATGAACCCCTTAATAAATTCAATAGGCAAATATGTTTTACTATAGTGGGTGATATAAAGAAACGCGCAACAGTTACTAAGCCATTCGAAACCCATACGCGTACATCCGTTCAACTATCCGAATCGAACCTCGAGGAAGACGTTATCAATGCCATAAAAGAATATGTTAACCCCAAAGTGAAAACAGGCATTATTATATATCCACATACAGCAATGTTCAAAATAATCCCTATCATTCAAGATAAATTTAAAAGTTCCGCTATGAATCTTATCTTAACTAAAACCGAGGTAGATAATGTGAAGGAGTATTTGCGTCAGCAGGAAATTATACAGAAATACCACGAGGGTAAAACTAACCACCGCGGTATAAATGAATGTTACTTAGCGCTATCAGGGAAATACTATTGGCCAAAGATGAAGGAACATGTTGCAAAGTACATAAACGGTTGCAATATATGTGGTCAGGCCAAATATGATCGTAACCCTGTAAAACAGAAATTTTGCATTGTACCACCCCCTACGAAACCCTTTGAGATATTACACCTTGATGTATTCACTGCCCAAAACGAAAAATATCTTACCTTGGTAGATGCCTTTTCCAAGTACGCTCAAGCATACTATCTCCGAGATGGTACAGCGATCAGTGTAGTGCAAGCCCTTCTAAAGTTTTGTACTCACCATGGTGTCCCATTGACAATAGTGACAGACCAAGGTCCGGAGTTTACGAATCAGCTCTTTTCTGAATTTGTAAAATTGCATAAAATACAACACCATAAAGTACTTGCTCATAGCCCTAACGATAATGGAATAATAGAACGTTTTCATTTAACCATCCTTGAACACCTTAGAATACTAAAGTTAGAACAGAAAAATGAATCTGTTATTAATCTTATGCCTTACGCCCTTCTAGCCTATAATAGTTCAATCCATAGTTTCACTAAGTGTAGACCCTTAGAAATAATAACCGGCCATTTTGACCCCAGAGACCCAATAGACATTGATCTATCGAAACATTTACTTCAACAGTATACACAGGAACATAAGAAAATGGTTGTTAAGGCATACGGTATAATAAACGAGTCCTCTTTGCATGATCGTACAGTACTTACCGAAAATAGGAATAAAGATCGTGAACCTGAAAAGGAATACAACCCTGACCAATCTATATATGTACGTAATCCCATGGCAAGTCGACAAAAATTAGCACCACGTTATACACATGATACAGTTTTGGCAGATCTCCCCATTCACATATATACTAAAAAGAAACGCGGACCCGTAGCCAAAGCACGCCTGAAAAGAACACCAAAATCTTCATTGTTACAGGATACTTCTGCCGATAGTGTTCTGCCTGGTACGAGCGCAGGACGTAACAATTGAAACATTAGAAGATGGACCCGGTTTGCTTCCCTTTAACTTAGGCCCTACCAAATTAATATCCCATTATCATTCTTTTCTTCAAACTATTGAACTTGACGACATTCACTATAAAATTGAAACGGTAAAATCGCAGCTGAATGAACTTAGACCTCAACTTAATAATAAGACTTTATCATTATACGAGCCACATATTGAATATCTGTCTGATAAAATTGAAAAGGTTTCTGAACAATTGCATTCGTTTGAACCTAATCGTATTAAACGAGGACTCATCGACGGACTCGGTTCAGTCATTAAAAGTATTTCAGGAAATCTAGATTATACAGATGCTATTAAGTATAACAATGCCATTAAAGTACTTCAGAATAACGAACATAAATTAGAAGCTGAAATTAATAATCATATAAGTCTGACTAAAGATTGGACATTACGTCATTCTAAGATATTAGATAGTATTGTAGAGAATCAGAATAAAATAATATCAGTTTTAAAGGTTATTATGAAAAGCGATAGTACCAAAGAAACTGATTTAAATAAGTATGCTCATTTAGCTCAGCATTTTGTAATATTAAGCGATAATATAGAATCCTTATCGGAGGAGCTGTATAAGTTAGGAAATAATTTAGCCTTTATTCGTGCATCGAGCACATCTCATTCTATTCTTAGCCTAGGATCACTTAGTAACATGATAAGTAAATTGAGAACATTATATTCTAAAAAGGAAGTTCTAGAAATAGATCTTAGAAATTATTATGACATTATTAAGTTAGGATATTACTTTATCGATAATCAAATAGTAATCGTCTTTAAGGTGCCGATTGTCTTTCCTGAATCCTTTGACCTATATAAACTATCCATTGTCCCCAATAAATATCATAAAGTCCTTATTCCAACTTCACCCTATATAGCAATTCATGGAAACGGTTCTATGTACATAGAGACAGAATGTCCTAAGATCAATCTGTGGTATCTCTGCGAAATAAAACCTAGCTACAAAATTGGAAGTCAACCTAACTGCGTTCCACGGTTAATCAAACAACAGCAACTGGATTCATCCTGCAAATTCAATTCAATTATCCTGGAAAAAGAAGCTATAGAACAACTAGACGACAAGCATTACACACTATGCTTTCCAAACCCAACTAAAGTACAGACATCGTGTGGCCAAGATCAATATAGAACTCTTCAAGGAAGCTATTTAGCCGTAGTCCCACACAACTGCCTGCTGAAGACATCAGAATTCACTATAACTAATACCGATAACCGTATCAAGGGACACGTAATGAAAATAATTGGAATCCCACATATGAAAAATTATGCAAGACTAGACGAAGAACCAAGTATTCAACTCAATTCTATAAATCTAGAGTATCTGCATGATAGTAACTCTAAAATATCATTGCAGACACCAGTAAAGATAGATCAAGCTATGGACCAGACTATGTATCACACTACGATACCTATCTACTTCATTCTATCAAGTTCATTTATAATCATTTTAATAATTGCGGCCCGCCGTTACAACTTATTCGACTGCAAGAAAATCGAACCTCCGACGACAAAGTCTGAAGATTCAGAACAACCAAATGTTCCCCAAAGAATTAAAGTAAAACCTGAAGAGATAGAATTGAACCCAGCAACATTTTTACTGAACGTTAAAAAATAGTCGCTGTTCTATGGGGGGAGGTGTTACGATACGGTGTGACTAAGGAATTGCTGATAAAATCAAGTACGGTGTAATAGAAGGAATCAGCTCATCGATTTCGCAAGACCTCCTGCATTGATGAAACAACTAAATCGCCGATGCAGCTTTACATCATCGCGGTGGACACCGCACCAATATTTCTTTCCCATACTTCACTTTTGGTACTGACATCGACCATCAGACACCTTCTTTAGATTTATTGAATATTGTATTCTTTTAATTAATAAATTAAGTTAAATTAATTGGTTTTTTTTGCATCCTCCGGCTGGAGCCTACGTAATTAGCTCTAGTATTTAGCAATATAAACAAAAGCTGAAAAGTCATGGATATTGACTATTTGTATACAGAGAAACTGGATCTCAACAGGCAACTATCATGAATGTTTCAATTTCACAACATTGTTTTTATTTTGTATCTAACACACTGAAAGCAGCCTAAAAACCCTGTAGGTAACTCTTAATTTCAACTACAAATTAAATTTTTGGTAATTTTTCTTTATAAGTCAGAAACTCCAAATCATAAAAGAAAATAAAACCTGTTTTGGAATGTAAGAATAAATTCCTACACACCTCATTTGAACGGATTCGCAGACAAACTTGGTCCCCCACTTCAGCCCTTTTTAGAAAAGATGTTTTTTTTAATGTTTCATTTGCAATATGTTTGGGTCAGCAATACAAATTTTAAATGTCAAATAGCATTAGTGGTTGCTGAAAAATACTGCTATAGGTAACAGACAAACAGACGAATGGCGTGTCATCATATATTTACAAGTTTTGTGGCAGACTTCCACGCAGCAGCTGGTTTATAGTGTTTTTCTTTCAGCACTAAAAATTGTACAAAATGTTCCTGTTTTGTTTGCATTTTTTTCTGTCCTCCATATGATATTTAAACTTATGTTTATATTTTTCTATAATTCTCTCATAAGTTCTTCTATAGTTTTATTGCTTCAGTGTACACAATTTGTTCTTCATTAACATCACACCTCTGTTATATATTAAAGTACAATTTAATTTGGCGATTTAAGAGATTTTTCCTTTGTTTTTTTCGGTCGACGCCATCAGCCATCAGCCCATCAACGTAAATTATTGTCTATAGCGGGCGGGCGGGCACCAGTGTTGCCAACCCCAGTGAATAGAAAAGCAGCAGATCAATCTTAAATAAATCGGACAAATGCGAGTTAAACTCGCGTGGAGAGGGTTCCGTACATGTTTAACTAAGTTCCATAAATATTTTTAAACCTGACCCAAATTTGTTGATGGTAACTATAATAAGTATTTTTTTGGAAATCGTCTTTTCTAAAAATGAAACCTAGCTACATTGATTTATCGCCCTCGAAACCCCCTGCATACCAAATTTTATGAAAATCGTTGGAGCCGTTTCCGAGATTCAGATTATATATATATCCATGAATTACAGGTTTAAAGGTATTAGATAGACTTCTCATAGGTTTTCCTGTAATCTTTAGGTAAAGAACTATTATCTGATTTTTTTTCAAAATGTTTGGCTCAGTAGTTTCGGAAATAAGGGGCGGGGGGGGGGTGGTTCAAAACTATTTATATTAAAATTCTAAAAAAAATATATTTGACATCCTGATAAAAAGCCCTTCCATTTGATATGTTACACAATATTGTATGCAATACTTTTTTTTTTAATTTTCTAATTTACCCCCCAAAATTAGCCCCCATGTTTGAAATTCATTTATTTACGTAACACGTCCATGTTTGGGTCATCGACTTACATATGTGTACCAACTTTCAACTCAATCCAGTCCATTTTCGGACAGACAGACAGACAGACGCACGAGTGATCCTATAAGGGTTCCGTTTTTTTTTTTCGGAACCCTAAAAATAACAAAGGAAAAAGAATACTGCATAAATAAATAATTATAATTGCATAAGTTGATAAAAACAGCTATGCAATAGCTTTACCGCGCCAGTCTCCGAGTGCCACACGTCTTTTTTTATATTTATGGCAATTTTCGTAACTTTTGAGAACAACGACATTTGTTGTTGAGATTTGATTACTAGATTTTATTGCTAACAGTTTACGAACGCATTACAATTCAAGATATTCAAATTGAACGCACCTAAGACTCACTTTAACACCACACAAAATGAAACATATGCTGAATATACTAAAATTTGATTTTGCTTGAGTGAATGCACACACGTTTCCTACTTTCCGAGTTGCCACCGTTCGCGGTTTCGTTCGTAGCTACAGAAATGCCTGATTGTGATTTGTTTTGTTTCGTTGCGTTATTTATTGTTTGTCTTCGTACAACTGTGAGAAAAGTACGTGAGTGAAGTAACGGTAATACGTTTATCGTTAAAGTTTTCAAATTGTCGTGATACTATTCCTAGCCTATCTTAAATACCTACGCTAAGTCCCTTGATAATGATACGATAATAATTATGAGCGAGCATCTTAAGCGTTATCCACACATGTCCGGGTACCCGGCCCTGCCGTGCCGGGTCAGGGCTATCCGTGTTCCGAGTTGTTCGTTATACTATGATGTACCCGGACGCCCCTGACTCGGAGCTGTGTGAACAAGCTCGTACTAGATGTATGATGTAACCGATTTTTTCCCCGTCCCTGACGGAACACGACAGGGCCCCGGGTACCCGGACATGTGTGGATAGCTCTTTATAATTATTTGGATAACTTCTCTTTGACCATTCCGAAATCAAACAAAGTTCCGTAAAAGATTTAGGTTATTATCATCGTCAAAGCTCGAAGAGCCGTACTATGTTCTAAACGTACCTATACCTATCAGCTACCGACCTCCGACCCCAAAAAAATAAGGTAACTTTTGCTGCAAAAATGTAACATTTCAGGAAACGAAACGTAACTTACGACTCAAGGGCCCTGGCAACACTGATCCTGAGTACTACAACACTGCTTTTACGTGTATTTAACCTCTTTGGCTTTTACTTTGGCAACCTAAAAATGAGTGCCTCGCTCCGCTCGCTCGCCTCCGGGCTCCGGGCGTTGCACAAACTACCAAGAGGATAGTTGTCTGAATCAAAACAAAAGAGTTGAGATAACAAGTTCCCAATACTGAATTTAAATTTATTGGCATAAAACATTGTGTGTCTTTTGTATTCTCGCGGATTGAGGTGAAAAGTTGTAGGTACGAGTCTTTCACACGAGAGCTTTGTTGTTTAACTCGTGCCTATTAATTCATCACGCACTTTGAGTATTGTTGTAGTATCCCCATTAGTGTCTTTCTTACCGGAGTCTTCTCAGTTTAACTGTATTCCGAACCGGTGGTATAGTCTAGGTATTGTTAAAATTGTAACTTGACATTCTTATGTGCCTTTTTAGGGCCTAAACTGAAAATAAATGAGGTTTGAGTTTGAATCCGTGATGCAGTTCTAGACTATTTCACTAGTTCGTGACAGAGGATCGTGATTCCAAATCTGCAATTGTACCTACCAAAAATTACTCTGCTCACTTGTTGAACAAATTACATTTTTTTACTTGTTTTCTTGCATAGTATTTCTTACGTGCTCTTTGGGGGGGCTGGGCCCCTCCCAGCTGTTATAAGTTTGTAGTGTGTCTGTCTGTGGCTTCATAGCCCCTGAAAGGATGGACCGATTTTTACTTAGTTCTTTTTTGTTTGAAAGTGTCTTAGTCTTCTTAGCTGCTCTATGTTTCAAGAAAATTTGCTCAAGCCGTTTTTAAAGGTCTAGTGGGATTCAGGGTTTCTTAAATTTTTTGCTACCTACATTTTGGTATGATTTTGAATTTTATTGAAAAATGTTTGATGTAATGTATTGTCTTTGTTTGTTCTTTGATATATTTGTATAAATACCTGCCTAATTTGCATCAAATAACATGAAAATGGAGTCATACATCTACGAACATCTACAATCGTGAAAGTCAAATGGGCTACATGTATCCCCAATCTAGAAAAAAAGAGTCTGATTTCATAGTAGTGCTGAATCTGACGCAAAGCACTTCTATCGAAGTGTCCTTAGTTATCCTTAGTTTAAAAAAAGCATAACCATCAAATCAACTCAAGAATCAACCATTTTAGATCTGAAAATCAATTTGTGTGTGGGTTACATAACTAGCATAAATTATGAAGGTTGGGAAATCTAAAAGTGTAATATGAAAATGCAATGCAAATCCATTCAAAACACAATGGCCATAAAAATATATATAACAAACTACCGAATGATATAAAATCAAAACAAAGAGGAAACAGATTCCAAATTTACTACCCGTTTGTTAAATTTTCCAATTGATACTTTATTTTTTTACATAAATAAAATAGATTGGTGCTCTCCTACCTATAGTACTATTATAACTAAAATAGATTGCCATATCCAATCAGGGTCATATGTTACTTAGATACTACAAACCTACTAACCCTAACATCTTTCACATAATTATGTACAAATGATGCAATAAATGATTGAGTATTGAATTCCTTATAACAAGGTTCAAGTGTTTGCACCATTATTTACAAATTAATTTGTCATTACCTACATCACTTCAGTGAAGTTGAGAAGTAACAAAAATAGTAAATTATTCTATAAATACAGCCTAATTTCAATAATTTATTTGGGAGGAAATTAAGTTTTGACTTTTGACTAAGTATTACACTTGGATTAATTGGCTTTAATCATAAAATTATGAAGATATTGAGAATATGTTAACAATAAAAAAACCTATTTTTATATATCCATGTAAATGATAGGTGGGTAAATATATGGTATTTGATTTTTTTGTGTCCCTGAAGGAAATGTAATATGTCATTCAATATTGATAATTTCTCTATTTGATACGTCACCGTGGCCAATTAAGGCAGATGTTATTATAAATTACTAATTTCCTCTAATATGAAATGAGATACAAACTTAATTATTTTTATGTATCATCCTATTTAGATGTTTAATGCAGTGAACTAATAACTTTTAATTTTTTTCTTACAGAAATTTTGTTATAATTTTTTTTGTCAATTCACCCCTATGTTTCTAAGTTTGACCAGAAGATTTCAATGTTTGACCGGTCAATGTTCTAGTGGTTGGTCGTGTAAATAAAACTACATATTATAAGTACAAGCTTAGAGGTTTTCTGTTAATATGACCTTTAAATCTTTGGAATTGGATATTTACAAACATTCAATACTTAATAAAATATTTATTATTATTATTATGTAAGTATATTAAAAAGATCACAACAGTCTCATAAAATCTTCATTTCAATTAAACTTAAAGCCTATATATATTTTATGTATCTAATTAACTTGCTTTTATTAATTCTTTCGACGGTCTTAGGTACCGTAAAATGGGGTTACATTGATTAATTTTAAAATAAAACTGACTGTAACTTCTTCAGTTATTTATAAAAAAATACAAAAAAAAAACTGTAATGGCGACTCATGGTTTTTTATTGATAAAATTATTTATTAAATTTTTACGCCCTGTAGGTTCCGAGAAAAAAAACATTAAGTGGCTTATCATCTTTATACTTGATATGGGGTCGCTTTGATTGCCCCCGTTTTTTGTATGTAATAAGAAAGTAGCCCCTAACAGGAAATAAAAACAAAAATTAAAAAAAATGTTCACTCATTAGTTTTTGAATTAAAACACTCCAAAGTTCACCGGGGTGTGTTTCATAACAGGGGTAACATTGAGAATTGATTTTAGAGCTATATTCTTTTATAAATTTTGTATTTTTTTATAAATAACTGAAGAATTTACAGTCAGTTTTATTTTAAAATTAATCAATGTAACTCCATTTTACGGTACCTAATGTTGGGGATTTCATTAGTTTTATATTGTAATAAAAGTCTTCTCTAATTAAACTTGTTATAATTTTACGGACACATCTCAATTGCATATTCATCGCAGCACAGACCAGAAGAAAAAGCATAGATAAAAAAATATTTTTCTTTTTTAATCCTTAACTATCTATGGCTTGGAAGATAGGACATTGCTCCACATTCATCACTCTCCCTCAATGTTCTATCTTTCAACTCCTACATTACACAATTACACAAATACACAACTCTAAATCACCTTAAAACCAATCACTCACATAACTAAACTTTAACTTCTCAACAATACAGTTTTTATAATCAAAGAAAAAACTTGTGAGTCTTATATTATCATTATAAAAACATAACACAACTTTATGTTGCTCAATACTTACTAAAACTTATAAACTACTCACATCTTAAACTCAATTAGTATTGACACTTTTAACTAGGTAAATAAAATTAATATAGGTAACACTGAATATCATTCAACATTAACTCTGCTCCATAACCACACAATACATTATGAAACCCTACTACTTTCCTACTAAATATAATCCCATACATTTAACTAAGTTAATAAACTGAATTTTAGGTAATGGTTTAGTTAAAATATCTGCAATTTGTTCCTTAGTTGAAACATATTTTACGCATATTATACCTTCTTCCACTTTCTGCTTAATAAAGTTATACTTCACATCAAGATGCTTTACTCGTTTCTGATCTGGATTTTTAACAATTTTTATAGTGCTAGTATTATCTTCATAAATAGTAACGTTTTTAACACTAATATTTAAATCAACTAATAACTTGATAAGCCAACATGCTTCCATAGAAGCTTCACAAAGAGATACCAACTCAGCCTCAGTGGTACTTAGAGCAACAGCAGGTTGCTTTCTAGATTTCCATATAATAGTATTATTATATAATTTAAATAAATAACCTGAGGTTGACCTTCTACCTGTTGTGTCTCTAGCAAAATCTGAATCTGCATAACCAATCAAAACATTATTCATATCAGAATTACTGTTACTATAAACCAAATTATACTCCACAGTTTGTTTAATATATCTTAACAGTCTCTTCAAGGCTTTAAATAATTTTTCACATGGTTGAGACTGAAATCTACTAAGGTAACACACAGCAGTGGCAATATCCGGTCTTGACCCTATCATAGCATACATTAATGAACCAACTAAAGATCTACATTTATATTCCCAACTAAAGTCTACTTCATTACTATCAATATTTAAAATAAAATTTTGATCCATTGGTGTGTCACAACCCTTACAATCTTGCATATTATATTTCTTTAAAACTCCCAAAAGGTATTTAGATTGATTAATATGAACTTCCCCTGGTAACTTGTTTATAGAAATCCCCAAATATTTTAAATTATTACTTCCCATATCTTTCATCCTGAATTTAGTACATAAAAACTGTTTTAACATATTAATTTCCTTTAAATCTCTCCCTATAATAAGCAAATCGTCCACATACAATAATAAATACAAATCCCCTTTCATATACAAACAGTAATCATTTTGTGACCTTTTAAAACCATACTCTATAATTGTTTCATTAAATTTTTCATACCAATATTTAGGCGACTTTTTCAAACCATATAATGACTTTAATAACTTTAATGCATGACCTTCAGGTACTACTAACCCCTCGGGTGGTTTCAAATAAACATCTTCCTTAATGTCTCCGTACAAAAATGCTCCTTTTACATCCATCTGGCTAATATGTAAATCCTTGTGTACAACTATTGACAGTAAAATTCTTAAAGTTTGGAGTTTCAATACAGGTGAATATGTGTCCTCTATTTTATCATGTTGTTTAAATCCACGAACTACAAGTCTTGCTTTATATATTTCTTGATCTGCAAGTTCCTTTTTAGTAAATATCCATTTACAATCAATCAATTTGTTCTTTTCCTTTATAGGTACTATTTTCCAAGTCTTACTCTCATTTATCACTTTCAACTCTTCTTTTACAGCTTTATTCCATAACCTTTCATCTTCCCTTCCTTCAATATCTTTGTAGCTTAAAGGTATATTTTCACCATTTGTCAATAGTGCATATAATGTTTCTCGATTGTCATCCTCTAAATTCATTTCATAATCTTCCTGCCACTTTGGTTTCCTTCTCTGTCGATTTTCTCTCCCTGACTTTATGCTCACTTCATTATTCGTATTTTCTTCCCTTTCAGAGATCCTTTTTTCATTTACCTTTTCCTTAATACTTTCCTCTTCATCTTCACTATAAAATTCTTCATCAGTAATTTCACTTTTCCTTTCATTGTCATTATTTACTTTTCTTGGTATATCATTGTCTGGTATGTGTACATTATTATAGCCATTATCCTTTCTTTTCCTCTCATCGAATATAACATTTCTAGCTACTACTGTCCTATTACTCTCTTCATCATACAACCTATAACCTGAAGTACTATATCCTACCATTATCATTTTCTTACTGTGATTGTCTAATTTTTGCCTTAATTGATGTGGGATATGATTGTATGCAATGCTCCCAAATGTACGCATTGATGAAACATCCGGTCTCTTTCCTGTCCACAATTCACTGGGTGTCTTATCTCTTCCCACTGTTGGGCTTCTATTTGTTACATAAGCCGAAAACAACACAGCATCACCCCAAAACCTTTTGTCCAATCCTGAATCTAATAAAATTGTCCTAGCCTTATCCATTATCGTCCTATTCATTCTTTCTGCCACACCATTCATCTCAGGATTGTAAGCAACTGTGTATTGAATCATTATACCACTCTCATCACAAAATTGTTGTAATTCTTTTGAAGTATATTCACCACCATTATCTGATCTAAGTTTAAGTAAGTTAGCATTGAAATAATTTGTAACATAATAATAATAACTTTTAAATTTATCACATACTTCAGACTTTTCTTTTAAGAGATATATCATAGTAAAATGTGTATAGTCATCAATAAATGTTAAGAAATATCTATAGCCTTCCCTTGATACAGGCGATATAGGTCCACACACATCTGTGTGTACCAATTCCAACGGTGCTTTAGCTCTATATCCTAACCGATTAAATGGTTGTCTTGCCATTTTACTTAATACACATGGTTCACACAGCGAATTCTCATTTATTGATTCCAGTTTCTCACTTAATCCATATACTAAATTTTTATTAAAAAGCAAATTTAAATTCTTTAATCCTAAATGTCCAAAACGTCTATGCCACAGCTGCACTACCTCTTCATCATTTTTATTTGACACAAAATTACATGAATTAAAATTTGGTTCCATTTCAATAGTGTACAATGACCCTTCACTATTTCCTATCATAATTAAATCATTAAAATAATAAACTCTAACCTTACTTTGTGAAAATTCAACATGCATATTATGGTTTCCTAATTTAGATACAGACAGCAAATTTTTTCTCAGTTCCGGTACATAATATACATTTTTAATAGTACAGTTTATTGACTTTTTACCTACAAAACATTTCGCTCTTATATTACCAATACCTACTGCATTTAATACAACACCGGCCTTTGCCGCAGCAATGATCTTTGGAACTGTCAAGTCTACATACTCTGTAAATAAGTCTTTTCTATTTATTAAATGATCTGATGATCCTGAGTCTACATACCAAATTAATTTATTATTCTCTTTATTATTTGCCCGAAGCTCCTCGTTACTTCTGCCTGCCATGAATGTCATATCATTTTCTTTTTCTGCTGCAAATGCATGATTATTATTTCCTCTACCTTGTCCTGTTCCTCTCCATCCATGTCCTCGTCTGTTACTTGGTCCTTGTCCTCTTCTATAATTCCATCCTTGTCCTCTTACTTGTGAAAATCCTATTCCTTGTCCTCTTGAAAATCTTTGACCTCGTCCTTGTGAAAAACCAAATCCTCTTCCTTTTGAAAATCCTTGCCCTTGTCCTCGTGAAAATCCTTGTCTATCTTCATATTCTGTCCCTTGTCCTTCATTAAATCTGCTTCTACACTGGTTTTGTTTATGTCCAGGCTGATTACAATTATAACATAAGAAAGCATTACTATAGTTTTGTCCTTTATTTATATTATTATCTTTTTGCCTCTTTTCTTCTTCTCCTAATAGTCTTTCTTTTACAAAATCCAGTTTTATTTCGGTCATTGTTTCTAATGTTGTAACGACTACTTCGTATGACTTCGGCATTGACAGTAAAATGTAATTTATTTTTTCTTCGTCCGACAAGATGGCTCCCGCATCGGCCAGTTCAAAGAACATGCCCTCCATGCAGCTAAAATGTTTTGCCAATGACGTTTTTTCATTAAACATTGTTTCTCCAAGTTTTCTTCTTAAAAATAGTTTCCCTTGCGTACCTTTTTTCATGAAGTTATCTTCCAGACGTTTAACCATATTATACGCTGTATTTTCGTTTCGAATGTATTCCAAATGTGTGTCCGCCATTCCACCTATGATTATATTTTTTGCCTTCGCTTCCAACTTTTTGTTTTCGGGCCGACTTGCAAACGCGGCACTCGTAATCGCTTCCACGCATTCATATTCCGTCAATAAACTTTTTATTCTGAATATCCAAGTCGCAAACCCCGTCCCATCAAATTGTTTTATATTGTACGTTTTGCACTCCGCCATGTTGATCACGTATAATTTTCAACGCAATAATTATGTCCATCAGCATTAAACACTTTCTTTGTTTTACAACCACGCTCTGCTACCACTGTTGGGGATTTCATTAGTTTTATATTGTAATAAAAGTCTTCTCTAATTAAACTTGTTATAATTTTACGGACACATCTCAATTGCATATTCATCGCAGCACAGACCAGAAGAAAAAGCATAGATAAAAAAATATTTTTCTTTTTTAATCCTTAACTATCTATGGCTTGGAAGATAGGACATTGCTCCACATTCATCACCTAAGACCGTCCAAAGAATTAATAAAAGCAAGTTAATTATAAAATATACACCTAAGGTAGGCTTTAAGTTTAATTGAAATGAAGATTTTATGAGACTGTTGTGATCTTATTGTTACGTATCCGGGGTGGGTACGAATAAATATGCCGATTTACGGTAGAAGAGTTTTATTAACGAACGGATTCAGTCAGTATATCAACACAAATAATTAATTAATTAACTAATAAAATGTCACAGTCACAATTAATAAACGTCTCTATCGCAATTAATCACTGTCTTACAATAGCAATATAGCACTGAACAACACACTGAGTATCGCACTGTTCGCACTTTAAAGTCGCTTTGAAGTTCACTTGGTAGCTCGTAGAACTGAACTGTCGTTGCTGGCTCGACGTTCGCGTTTTATATTCGAGCCTCCTGATCTCCAGAATATTCGTGAGCAAGTTTCGGCGGCCGCCCGACACAAACAAGCGTGGGAAAGTAAACAGAGCCATAAAACTCCGAGAACAATGGGGCTACAAACGAAGCAATAGGCGGGTCATTCCTTTGTTTTGAATAGCGGCATTGTTAAGGCCGACGAAAACAAATACAGCGATCTCTCTAGAAAAGTCTTGACCCTTCACTTGGACGTAACATTATTAATATACTTACATAATAATACATATTTTATTAAGTATTGAATGTTTGTAAATATCCAATTCCAAAGATTTAAAGGTCATATTTTAACAGAAAACATCTAAGCTTGTACTTATAATATGTAGTTTTATTTACACGGCCAACCATTATTACATACTTTTAATATCCATTTAACTCAAAAGTGATTACTTTATAAGAATTTTAATTTTAAAAAGTGTTAGTATGCAAATTAATTTATCAAACAACTTTAATCATTTTTTCTAACATACGAAACAAATTAACTTAAACATTGAGGTTGTACTTCAGTGGCGTAGCGTGGCCCTGCGGGGCCCCGTATAAAAAAATGTTTGGGGGCCCTTATGAATGGTAAAGATTATTAAGAAAAAAAAAATGTTTGCATAAAATTAAAGTTTTTTTTTTTTACAAACAATTCAAATTAAATATACACTCTCCTTGCCTTTTTTTCGGCAAACTGATTTATTAAATCATTTATAGCTGATGATGACTTTGGTTTTTCTAATGCTTTTGCCTCTATGACGCACGTCGGGGCCCTCTGTGACCCGGGGCCCCGTATAATTGATACGGCAGATACGGCGGTAGCTACGCCCCTGTTGTACTTACTAAACTAAACATTTTGAAGTAACTAACGAATCACACGAAGTGTTAATGTAAGATTTATTATCTTTCAAAACAACTAAACCAAATTTTAACCAATTAACCAAAAAACCAAATTTTAAAACATAAATCTTAATTCAACTTAAAAAACAACTTAAAACGAAGAGATCTATTAATACGTCTTTGGTAGAGTAATTATTATTTTGAATTGTTATTTAGTGATAATCACATTGAGGTAATACTTACTAAACTAAAATTTTTGAAATAAGTAACTTTTTATCACACAAAAACGTATTATTAAATAATAAAACTTGAACATATAAAATTGTACAACCATTATCAACTAATCATCACCACCACCTGGAGACTTGGTTTGATGGTTCTCTTGGAATAAGGGTACACTATGTAACTAGTTTGTCTCGCTTTCCAAATCTGGCAACTCTCTTTGATTTTGATCAGAGGAGGGATTCTCCAAATTATCTGGCAATGAAATTGGAAGACTTTTTTTTGGTTTCAATTTGCTTTGCTTTTGTCTTTGACCAGACATCCTCGCCTGTTCATTTTGAGACCGGTAACGGGCATTTCGCAAAATTATCTTGAAAAATTTTACCAATTGTGCTTTAGTGAAAGTTTTATCTGATTCGTGGACGATATCAAAGAAAAAGTTTATTGTTTTTGTAAACCCTTTAAAGCAAATTTTAGTCGCATCTCCTTTTGTAACCCCAGTCCATGAACATAGCGTGAAAAAATTTCTTTCGAACATAGCATCGACTAGGGTGTACGCATTAGTTGTCCCTTTTCCTACACCTTGACTTAAGATAACAGAATGTTGTCTGTACAGTTCATCTCTAGAATCAGGTAGATCAAGTTTTCTCTCAAATTCTTGCAAAGTTTGCTCATTATAAATTTTCTGGATACCAGATTTACCAGGATTTGTATCCTTTTTTGTGCTAAGAGATAGCTTGATAAATTCTTCCGATTTAATCGAAAGTTCCGAGATTTGTGCAATAACAGTATTTTGATTGCTAGCTAGTACAGCTTAATTTTCAGTAACCGTTTGTATAGTATTTTTAACCGCTCCTATATCATTTTTTAAGGACTTAATCTCATTCAGAATTGACTGTTCAATTTCTGTTCCTGTTACTAGTACTGTTCCAACATTTTCATTTTCTTCTATGTCTTCCTGTAGTAAAGCTGATTGAATAATTAAATCCGTTTCATTGAAATGTATGATTGGAAGATCATTTGCTTCTGCTCCTGAAGCGTATTGATTGATGTTCTGCAAAAATAGTATAATATTATAAATAGAATTAACCTAATTCATTGATATAATTGAACAATATTCGCGTGTGCCTCTAAAAGGGCATGGTGGAACCTATAGCATAGTGCATAAAAATCTTACCTGTGCTTCAGGGCTAGTGGGACGTTTTCTTGGTGCGATAAATTCATTCTGATCCGTGGATTGGGGTGTGGTCTGTGGCAAGGATATACTAGACTTTGAAGCAGCCTGAAAATAATATTAATATATCACTATGATCGAAGTTCATTATATCATTTTAATAAAGTAGTAAGTAAGTAAATTAAGTAAATCTATACATATAATAAAACAGTAAAACTAGCGTGTCTGTACATTGAGTAAATTTAGAAAAAAACTGATTCCAGGTGAGAACACAAAAATAAAATTTTTAAAAATTTCGTCTGTCTGTCTGTCTGTTTGAACGCACTAATCTCCGAAACTACAGAATGGATTTTCATGGGGTTTTCACAGGTAGACTCAGCATGAGCAGGGTAACATTTGTTTTAAACAGACAGACACACAAAAAATATATTTTTGTATTTTTTTTTGCATTCAAAGTACTTATATAAGTAGTGAATATAGCGAGTCAACGTCTCTACTAAGACTTTATATCCCTGTAAAAGATATCTGCGGGAGAGCGGGAACGAATCATCAAATAGTATATTGGCCACTAATATTACCAGAAGCTATAGAGGAGAGACAAAATAGAAGACTTTATTTTTGAAAAATCAATTTGTTTATTGAATTACCATCATTTTACTTATAGTAAATAATAGAAACATATAAAAATAATGTAGGTAGGTACCTAATCAAAAAAGAAAATTAAACCATTATTGGATTATTAACGCAGCTCGCGCTTTAGTTGGCCTTCCACGCTTTCTTTTCAATCCAAGTGGTTGTGACTTTGCGTCTAATGGTGGCGTCACGTATTTCAGTCTGATTGCAAGGCCTATCAAATGCTTGCAACTATACTTGCGATAAAAGTCTGGACAATCACAGCAACCAGTAATCCACTCGGTCTGATTGTTCGGCAGTATTACGTTCCAAGATGAAAAAAACACTTTTTTGTATTCGTCAAAACACCTGAATTTCTTCTCAGCTTGATTAATTTTGAATGAGTTGTTGCCTGGAATTAAATATGTGGTGCTGGCTGGTGTTGAATGTACAACTCTAATTTTGGTATCAGTTTTAGCCCATTGATATCCTGTTGTTCAATCTGATAACTGCAATTCAGGTTGTGTCGCAAATTTTTCGTCTGTTGCTTGTAGTGACCAGCTATTAACCGTTTCCTCTGCCACCACGAGGAAACGGGCCAACGGTATACGCTCGTGGAGGGTGTTGTGGTCTTTTATAACTCTATTAAAGGACTCGAGTGCGTTGTTCGTCGCTGGTGATATTGGAGCTGCACCCAAATACCAATTTCGGTTTTTTATTAGCCATTCTTTTTTAAAATATTTTACGAATTCTTTTTGGTCTTTCCATTTCTTCAAGAACAACTTCGAAGCAGCAGAAAACACTTCAAGAGATGTAGCTGATTGCAATGCATCAATGTCTTCCAATCGAAAATTCTTCTCCGTTGTTTGGTCCAATTTAGTGCAAATCTTCTTCTTAGCGTGAGCCCAGAACATTTTCACAATAGTTTCTTTTCCAAACACATCACGGAATGTATTCTGTATATTTTTTGCCGCGTCGCAAACTAGGATCTTCGGTTCATAAGTATGAGAAAAAATTTACAAAAGATTGCTCTTTACTCCTTGAAACATTGTTTTAAAATCAGCCTTACATTCATTTGTAGATACTGTCAAGCAAATGGGGTGAAATTTTCTGTTTTTATCGGTTGTTACTACTATCAATACAGGATACCCTTGCCAAATCAATTTATATGTTGAATCTGCATGCAGAATGTTAGCAGAAATACATTGTTTCAACAAATTCTTAGTAGATAATACAATGCGAAAACTAGGTGGATCACTTTCTAAAATATAATAGGCTATCACAAAGACTTCGTTCTCGTTGTCTGGAACATTTGTATGATTAACAATCCATTTTTCCAGCTCTCCTAAAGAAATTGTGGATGGTCCATATTTGATACGCCGGCGATCTGCTAAATAGTTATAAAGCTGCCGTTTTGTAGGTATTTTAAGTTCAGAGTTTTTCTTCAAATGCTCCAAGATTGATTTCGGCTTTATTAATTTATATACAGGGTGGAATTTTGTAATGCCACCTGGAGGGGAAGTACTCTTAATACTTTAGATAGAAAATTTTACTCAAAGGAAACATTCCTTTATTTTTGAAAAGAAAAAAAACGGCATTAAAGATTTTTAAAAATTCGCTGCCGCACACGGTAATCGAACCGACTAAAATCTGTAAAAGTTGCACCGTGTACTTTTATTGCATTGATTGTTAGGGTCAATAAGGATGAAATCTCTTTAACAAACTTCATAAATTGAATTACATGAAAACAATGAAATTTTAAATTAATTTAATTATGTACAAAAATTTAAACTAACTAATTAATTGCTCGAAATGGGCTCCATTTTCTTGGATACACAAATTTATTCTTCTAACGAATTCATTTCTAGTTACCTTCAATAACGTATTGTGGTGAATGTTATAAATCGTATTCTGAACTTCAACTCTCAACTCGTTTATATTCTCATAACATTTAGTGTAAATTTGATTTTTTACATATCCCCACAAAAAAAAATCTAAAGGGGTGAGATCTGGTGATCTCGCAGGCCATCTGATTGTGCCGTTTGTACCAATCCAGGTATTAAAATGGTTATTAATGTAGGCAGTAGTGATTCTGCTGTTATGGGCTGGAGCACCATCTTGCTGTAGAATTATTTGGTTTCGCTCTTCCTCGGGGAAACCATTTAACTCGTTTCTTAATAAATCGAGTATTTCTAAATACTTAACAGTATTTAAGTGACCTTCGTATACATGGACTAACACAACCATATTTCTCATAATTCCGCACCAAACGTTGAAAGAAAATCTTAGTTGACTGTTAGTTTCATGAACACGAAGAGGATTCACTCTAGACCAATAGTGATTATTGCGGCGATTGTACATGCCGTTATTGCTGAAGTTGGTTTCGTCAGACCATACAATGTTACTCAAAAAATTAGGGTTACGGTCAATTTCTCTCAGCATGTTTTGACAAAATTGTAGTCGTCTCTCACAATCCCCAGGATGCAATTTTTGTACCAACCGACCATCACGATAACATCTAAACTTATACTTTTTCAGCGCTTTAAGTATGCGAGTGTGGGTTGTTCCAATTACTTCGGCAGCATCTCTGCTTGAAGCCTTCGGAAATGCTTCGAAGTATGTTAAAATATTTAATTCAAAATCAAAGTTGTTTTGTTGAAGAGGGTGCCGTCGCTTTTTGAAACTTCCAGGGGCTCTAAAAAGGAAGCACTTGTTGAATCATAATGAGATCCTATTATGAATTGAATTCAAAATCGTAAAATGGCCGCTTTTTATGCAATTCAGAATATGATCCTAATACGATTCTGTATCTGCAATTCATTTCTTTGACAGTTTTCTATAGAGTTTCGTAAAATGGTTCACTAAATCCGAATTGCTTTTACGTCAAATAGTAGAATCATAAGAAGATACTGAGAACTATCTTTTTACAATTCAACTTAGAGATTTTGTTAAAAATCAATGAATATTTAGGAATTAAATATGTATTTTTAACGTCTATAACCCATTTTATGGACAGTTTAAAGGTTGGCTTACAAATAAGTTCATTACCACCAGTTTTGTGAACCTCATTCTTACCATCGTAATTTTTACAAGTTGTCTTAATATTATAATGAGCTATAGGTACCTACCTACCCATAGGGTGTTTTAGGGTTCAATAGCAATAGGTAATTTATTATAGCCTGAGCCTATAGGTAACCCTCTTCAATAAACAGTATATCTAAGGCAATAATACATTTTTAAATCAGACTGAATCAGTGTGTTCTAACATATCAACGCCTTACTTATAACATTAGTAGGTAGGTACCTATAAATACATTGGATGCATATCTTTTCAGTATAAACTAATTATTGCTAAGGGGAACAGACTACCTACAGCGTAAATAGGATGGTCTGAGCAATAATTCCTACTACCTGTCCCGCAATTTCACTTGCTTTCCCAGGATAAAAAGTAGCCTATATGTCATCTATCTTTATTCTAAGTTTTAATCTAAATTATAGTACCTTCATAATATTAAAACCATACCCAGGTTGATAGTTTGTGCAAAAAAATACATTATTATGAGCATATCTGTGATGTCTTTGATTAAATTAGCGGAACTGCATGATGTTATGATAGTCTAAGGGTATCCATATGTGAGAGTCAAGGATAGATGAGACCAGAGAGACATCCTCATGATATAAGAATTATCATTGGTCACTTATTTAGTTAGGATAAATAAAAGAATGTAAATAAACAGCATAAACATTTATTACAGTATCATTGTTTCATCTTTCTGTAGTTTAGTGTAATTATTAATACTAAGGCAAGAATCAGTCAGTATGCGAATACAGCTCCCAGAAACTGCATATAATAATGATATGTATATTAAACTGTGACACTAATTACAGCATGACTGCATCAATATGTAACTGTCATGTTAATCATAACATTTTACTTTCTTGATAATTCTATGGACCATTAATCATCTTCTTCGGCTAACCTGAAAGTTAGTAAAATTATAGTTAGTTAAATTAATTGATGGAATATGCACATTATCAGTAATATCATCTTTAACATAATAACAAGAGGAAGTTTATAAAAAGGTCTTTGCTTTGTGCAATAATAGTATAATATTAATGGAATTATTATATAAATGTTTAACAAATAAAATGTTTCTATTCTAATGGGGGTATTGAGATCATAATATCGAATTACTAATGGTAAAACCATTTTTGAATAACTGGTAAGTACCTACCTAGTATCAAGCTTGACTGACGATTTAAGAAATAATAACTTGAATGTTTTTTGGAATATCCTCGTAACGACTTATCAAAAGTATGAAATACTATAGGAGATAAACTTACTTTAGGTTAGGTTTGCGAGATTCCTCGCCTTTTCATTTAAAAAATCTTGACTTTCTAAAAGATTCTTCCGTGTTATTCGTCCAATACTGATATTGTCTTCCTTTTACATTTTTACGTAAATAATTACAGTACTATAGGTATAATAATTTCCATATTTTCCTTAAATTATTGAAAGACTATTATTTTAATGTTAAACTATAATTTTAAATATTTATTTTGTACTCTATCAAAACATCCAATACAAACTTTGACCGACCGACCACAGGCAAGATAAAATATATTGTCATTGATTGATACCAGTCGAAGAAGAAAATATTTTTATAATCAATTAAAATGTCAGTTTTTGGTACCCAAATCCAATCAAATAAATGCTATGAAGCAACAGTTCGATCGGTTTTTAATTATAATACAAAAAACATAGTTATTCAGTCTTAATTTAACAAAAAGTAAATAGAAACAATAACCGGTAAAGTTACGGTTTTAATTTTTGTAGTCTAGTAACATTAATTCAAAACAGAATCTGTTTATGAATTGAATTGCGCATAAAGGGCGACTATTTTACCAAAAAATAGAGGAATTGCATGAGATCTGCTGTGAATTCAGGAAATGAATTCCTTTTAGCAATATTGCGTAATCCTTCCTTTTTAGACCCCCAGTGTTCTTTAAATTATCTATCATTCTTTTCAGTACAAATCGAGTTGGTGTCTGACGGTCTCGATATCTCTCTCCATACCACCGCAGAGCACGATTCACATCTTTATTATTTAAAAAATAAGCTTCCATTAAATCAAATTGCTCTTGATAAGCCATTTTTACCGTGAAACAATTATGAAATGATTTGTAAAAACAATCAAATGTGAATAACAGATGAAAATCTATTTTCAAATGTAACATTCCATATTTAAACTACGTCATACACGCAGTTATGTCACATCTAAGAAAGGAGTCTGCATTACAAACACGTGCAAATTGCAATCGTCTTATCTAAATAGTAATTCGTCATTTCGATGGATAAATGACGTCAATGATAATAATTAATGAATAACATAAGTACACAGATAGATCTTTGAGTAAAAGTGCTTTAACTTGACCGATTGAATTAATAATTTAAGATTTCATTGACCCTAACAATCAATGCAATAGAAGTACACGGTGCAACTTTTACAGATTTTAGTCGGTTCGATTACCGTGTGCGGCAAGCGAATTTTTAAAAATCTTTAATGCCGTTTTTTTTCTTTTCAAAAATAAAGGAATGTTTCCTTTGAGTAATATTTTCTATCTAAAGTATTAAGAGTACTTCCCCTCCAGGTGGCATTACAAAATTCCACCCTGTATATTAGTTTATTAATTTCAGAATTTGTTTCGTCGCAAATACCATAATGGTAGTTTTTATTAACATAATCGTGATTATGCTGGCAATCTGTGCTATAAAGTAACATTGCCTCTGTATCCGCCTCAAATAGCAAATATATTTCTGCAGCACACTGTACTCCTTTACGTGGTACTTTGTTGCATCTATAAAATAGTTTTTTTGTGTTAATGCCCTTTAAGCTTCTGAAAATAGCTACATCCATGGGCTGTAAGAGGTGAGTGGCATTAGGAAGGAGAGCAATTAGGATTATCCCATTTTCCGAACAAAACTTGCTCACGTAGAATGACATGTGTGATGTGTGCCCATCCATAAAAAGTATGACTGGTTTTTTAATACCATTGTCATTCAACCATTTATCAAATATATTGCAGATATATATTCATAAAATGTCTCCATCGTCACCCAACCACTGTCGGACCGTCCAATACCCCAAGTTACAGGAATAGACAAGCTTAATTCTCTTGGTATTCTTAAATACTTAAAAATAACCATGGGTGGTAGAAATTGACAAGCAGCATTACCACCTAAAAGAACTGTGAAACATTCCTTTTCGTCCGAGTTAACTTGCTGGTACACCGATTTTTCGCCTTTAGCTGCAAGTACCTTGTAGACTTCTTTAAACCAATTCTTTAACTGTGACGTTGTGACTGAAGCTCTGGATGAAGTTAAATTTTGAGGGTGTCTAGGGACAAGTTCCGGGTGCCGTTTTAACAAACTTCTGTACCATCTTTTTCTCCAGGCCTCTTTAAAAGGAGTTTCTAAATTCAAATCATCAACAATTTTTTTCACACTATATTGTAAATTCTCTTTGCCTATTGGGAATCCTTGTTTCACCATTGCTTTAGCCCACTTTACAAGCAAAGCTTCAGTATCATCTGAGATGTTGCATGTTCTTCCCATTTTTCGTTTCATTGGTTTCTTACTTTATTCAGCACAGTTACCCTAGGTACCCCAATTTTTTTTGCCGCAGTTGACATCGGAACTCCTCGTCTGCATTCTTGAATAGCGGCTTCCATATCAGCCTCAGAGTAACGAAACATCTGTCCTTTACTGGCGGCAGTCATTTAATTATCAGTCTAGAACAATATAATAATTGACATCATGTATACCCCAATAATAGACAACATGTCTACCTTTAGTTAAAGTGATCCAAAATTGTTCATATCTCTACAGTAATCTTTTCATTGCGAATAGAGTTCAAAATCGTACCGAACCTAACATAAGAGTTTAATATCTTGAAACACCAATGGATGACATGCCTGTCATGCATTAGTTATTCATTATTTCACAACCTCCAAGGGCGCCACCACCACCGCTGGCCCCACGGGCCTCACCACCATTTTCTTGAGTGTTAATTCTTAACAAATAACTTAATCTTTTACATTCCTTAAATGCAACTTTCCAGGTAGTCGTTTGTTTCAGTATCTTTTTAATGGCGTCTCACCAATCAGACGATATAGTCGATTCCGAATTTAACAACAATGTTATTGCATCTTATGCGTACTCATGTTTGTGCTGTGAAATGCCTGTAGTTGTCGCCGGTTATATAATAATTTTTCCCAATTTATGGGTATTTACTTTGCCATCGTTAACAACTGCATCACATATCTAAATGTATGTATTCTTCGGAACGCAATTTAGTTTGATTTAGTCGAATATGAAAGTGTCGTTCTGTTTCTATTTTTGCGTACATATCTACAATATATTGATAAAACAATAAAATTGCAGAGATACCAAGATATTATTAACGATATTGCGACGAATTATGAATCGGTATAAATAATAATTCATAGCACTAACTTTCTTACTATCATCCTTAAATACTAAATCGGATATTGCAATGCGTATCGTATCGTATTGCCTGTCTGCTACCTGCTGAGCATACCTGTTAGTCTCCCTAACTATTGTCTCCATAAACTCTGGCGTCCATATGGCAATAAATGCATCATATGGAGTTTCATAAGGAGTTGTGGTAGTAGGGCCATAATAGGGTATTACACCATTTTTTAAAAACTGTTTTAAATTAATCCTGAGATCGTAATGAACTAGTAGAAATTTTGTTAATTTTTTTTAAAACCGAAAATCGCCCTAAAATCTTTTTTTTATTTATGATTTTGAATTTTCGCGCGGAAACGCTAGCCGCCATGCTGTTTCATCTCGTGACGTCACTCGGTTAGTAAACAATACGACTGCGAAAGACCAAGTAATAAGATTCGTGAAAATAATGAGTTATCATTGGTGTCTTGTGCCTGAATGCAAAAATACAAGTGTAAAAACGCCACAAAAATTATGGATTCAAGTGCCAAGTGATGTAAAAATGAGAAATACTTGGTTGAAACTGGCAAGAAGAGATCCAAAGTCATTGTCCACAAAGACTAGACTGTATTTCTGTGAAGACCACTTTGATGTAAGTATGCGCTATAAATGGTAAATTAACTATCAAATAAACAAAAGAAAACTTCTTGTTAATATTACAAAACAAATGTCATCTTTTGTAATGTATTTATAGGTTATATTATGTAGGTAGGTACCTAGGATAAGTAATGAATTAAAAACTTCATAAATATTATAATCCATATTTCAGCTGAAAAATGATATGGAAAATTATACAGAGTATAAGATAATGGGTTCTGTTAAACGAATTCGGATCAAACCAAACACCGTACCAACTAGATTTGATTGCCAAGCAAAAAGGAAACACAAGTCCACTTCAAGTGAACCTCGGCATGCCTTTATTAAAAGGCAAAGAATGTCTACAATTAAAGAGATTGAGGACACCATACAAAATGAGAATTATGCTATATCATTACCATCTTGTAGTCAAGGTAAGTTATTTTATTTGTAGTTTATGCAATTGTCATAAATTATCATTAGTATCACTAGGACAGATAAATAATCATACTATTTTACTGTTATTTTCAGATATTTTGACACCTGAAATTAAGAAGTGTCATGATAAAGCAGTCCAAGTAGTACAAGCCCAGGAACACAAAGCAATTCAAGTCTGTTGGATGACACACTACAGAAGTAGAAATGTGCAAACTAAAATAAAAACAAAAAACAGCATAACATCACCATTGAAGACAACTGTGTGTACTGCAACATCACCCTTTAAAGTACCTCAGGGAAAGATGCGCAAGCTATGTCTATCAGCCACTAAAAGAAAACTGAATTTTTCTGAAGATAAATATGAGAGTGATGAATCATACACACCATCAATAGCAGGATCGATAGTCGAATACGATTCCTCTCCATATAAAATATGTAGTCAATCAAAAATTACTTCTGATGGTAGTAGCTCACAAGAGGAATACAAAAAAATTGAAAAAGTAAATCTACAGAGTACTTTGTCAAAGATAAAAAGTAAGCCCCGATTATATATTGGTATACCAAAGGAACTGTATTTTCTAATACATTTGATTGAAAAACACACTATCGTTTCTGAAAAAAATATTTTATTATGTTTAATGCGAATAAAATTAAATAGAACATTTGCACAACTTGCTGATGATTTTGATATATCAGTCACTCGAGCTAGCAATGTATTTTTTAACACAATGCCAGAAATGGTAAAAGTTCTTTCGCCATTTGTTAAACAGTTTTCAAGTTACACAATCAAGAAGAACTTACCTATAGCTTTCAGACATAAATATAATAAAGTTACATGCATAATAGACTGCTTGGAAATTGAAATTCAGAAACCAAAAAAAGCCATGCACCAAGCATTAACCTGGTCTGAATACAAAAAAGCTAATACTATTAAATATTTAATATCATGTACACCTGATGGTCTTGTAAATTTTGTGTCTACTGGATATGGAGGAAGAATAAGTGACATAAACTTAGTGGAACACTGCAAATTTTTAGATAGTTTGCCATCTAACACATGCATTTTAGCTGATAGAGGGTTTAAGCACCTTGAACATTTTTTATCTCAAAAAGGTTTTACTTTGCTGAGACCTCCGAGTGTTCCTACGGGTTCCAAATTAACAAAAGCTGAAGCAAGGCAAACCAAACAAATAGCTAGTCTTAGGATTCACGTTGAGAGGGTCATTCGAAGATTAAGAGAGTTTGCAATGTTAAAAATGCATTCAGTCATAAATTTAAATATAATTTGCATGTTAGATTTGTGTATTAGAACAGCTTGTGCCTTGATTAATTTACAAGATGCCCTTATTAAGTAACTGGTGACCTGTTTCAAGTGGTTTTGAAAGATAAAATGCAACTATGGATTTATACTGTTGTATGTGTTGTATGGTGTAATCTCAGATAATATATCATCATCATCATCATCAGCCCATCGCAGTCCACTGCTGGACATAGGCTTCAATAATATAGGCCATAATATATACTTCTTTGTTATTAATTTAGATCTGTTTGGTGTGTTTATTTTTTATGTTTATATTTCGAATGCCAATATTATTTTCATGTATTTTGTTGTGACATTTTTATATTATTCTGTTTTGAGTACTTGAAATTATTAAAACATGTATTTTTCTTTGAAATAACTCTTGTGATTATGTAACTAACATATAAAATGTTATTCTAGTCTAGACTAGCAAAAATAAATCCAAATTTTTCAAAGTTCAATTTAATAGATTCTGTGTTCATTTATAAGTGTCTTTTGAGTTTAAAAATGTTTCATATTAGTCACATTAACCATTCAAGATATACAAAGTATATTGTAATAAGTATAGTTTCATTATTTCCATGGTGTTCTTTATAAAGACGATGTTGGTCAACATAAGACAGTTCATTTCAAGGATGGATCACTATTATGAGTCTACTGCACTCAACAGAACTTTTAATGTATAAAATTAATTTAATAAAACAATCATTATATCTTTATAAAATGGATGTATTTTGTATTATAAAAACCTACAAAGATAAAAAAAATATTCAAAGTCAAAGTATTTTTATTTCATTGGTAACAAAATATTACTCTTGAAATTGTCAATTATAAACTACTGCTCATTCGCAAGGCAGACTCCTTTTTGAGAAGAACGAGCAAGAAACTCAAAGGGTTGCTCTTTTAAATGCCAACAATAATTTACATCAAATTTGTATGGAGATTGGAGCAACGCCTGTCCAAGCATCTTTGATATGTACTCTTCAATATTGTAATATGCCTTTTTAATTAAGGTATTCTTGACGACCATTTTAAACTTGGATAGAGGTAGATCCGAAATAGGAATTTTATGATAAAAGAATAAATCTTAGTACAAAAATTATAAATTATGAGCAGCTGATTCCATTGACAGCCAGTGCTGCCATTAGTTACACATATAAAGTATATTCCTGAAAAGTATATTTTCAGACTTTAACACTTTTATATAAAATTGGAAAAATGTTATTCTTCCAAAAAGCAACTACACTATTTAATAACTTCATGACATATTCATGTTCATATTCAACAGGGATTATAGTGACCTGATTGTTTTTCTTAAAATCACTGCTAGCGACACAGAAATAGCTTTTGTTTCCTTTAGCACAATACATCTGCATTTGAACTTGTGCAAAATATTTCTTTGATATTGAACCATTCTTATCTATATAGTTTTGTGTAGTTTTTTCACTAGACGGACACTTAATTTCAAAAGTAGTCTTGTTATTAATCCCATCAGGCGAGCCAGCAACCATTGGGAATGCCTCAGAAATATATAGACCACATTTTGCTATCTTTATTCCCATTTTCTTTTCCACTGCTATCCTGACTTCATCCTCCAGTTTTTTACCTCTTGATATTGCTGGAGTTTCAGGAACTTTTGCACCAAAAACCATAGCAACCAGAGCACCATCCACAGTTTTGCACTGGCTCACTTCATAGCATTTTGAGGCTGTGATTCTGCCATATCTTAGTTCATGCCACAAGCCACTTTTATGTTGATCTCTAGTTCTACTCTCCAGGGATGATATGGTTTTTTGATCAAAAAGATGAGAAATTTTAGTTAAAAAAATGTCACAGTCTTCATCATTGTATTTCATTATTAGATGATGCAGTGATAAAGTTGCTTTACTGTCAAAATCAGGTTCATGCCTCAAAAACTGGCATTTGTCAATTTTTTTTTTTTACATTCTAAAAGAAATTCATTTAAGACACTGCTATCTTGAACCATCTCCTTTGGTTTTCTTTTTGAGATTTCTTTAGCACACAAAATTTTTATTGATGATCCAACCTTAGCCAGATTCGATTTCCTCCAATAGCATTCAACCGAAGTACACGACGGGGCTTCGGTTCGACGATGTAACCACATTAAAAATGCAACACTGTGCTTGCAGCCGCCTTCTGAAGATGGGCAATCGTGGCACTTGACACTAGTCACAGTCTCTTCTTGTTCGTTTACAACAAGTGTCACTGCATAGGGCTTGGTACGCACTTTATGTTCCGGGCATACCGTACACTTAACCACGCATGTATTTTGAACCCGCTTCAGCTGCACATAGCCTATTGCGTCGTCTCCGTAAGATTCCCTTCCCGACCTGATGACAAAATATAGGTTAGGTTGGAGTGTAACATGAAGGACCCGTTTTATTGTATTGTGTATTGTTATTGTACTTATTATTAGACAAAACTTGATACAATGGTTACTTACATTGCTGTTTTAACATTTCTCAACTCGGCAGAACAGAAATCGGGATTGGAGGCAAAAAATTTCGCCACCATTAAAGTATTAACCATTGGCAGATTTGTACTTTCTGCTTTCACAAAACCGTCTTCCATAGTGAAATAAAGGCTAGAAGTCTACAAACGTGTTAATAACTCGTAAATTTATCAAAATAACAGCGCACAACTTATTTTCAGTAGATTGTTTGCTATCGGAATGACGTCACGGCGGGATCCAATATGGCGAATGGCGTTTTAGACATTTGAAAAACAGATTAGAAAAGACGATTTTTAAAATGGAATTATAAAATTAAAATTGCAATTTTATGAATAAATATCGACGTTTCTTGTTTACTTTTTTCGAAATCTATTATGAACAAACATTTTTATATTTTTCCTTACATAGTGTAAAATACCCTATTAGTTTGGGAGAAAACTTCTCGCCTTAGGGAAACTCCTCCAATGAAAATCGAACAAATGTGGGCCTACTGATTATGAGTCGTTCGATGGCGGGAGATCGGCCAACTGCGGCGGCTGCATTTAGGGCGAAGGCGGTGCTAATAAGAACGACGAGACCTCTGCGTGTTCAGATGATTGCGACTCGGTCGTGGGTTTTTCGTCACTAAGACAATCCCTAGCCGACCTCGTCGTAACCATCTGATACGTCTCATTTTCCTCGTCGTCCGCATCGCTGTCCAATTCGCTTCCTATAATAAAAATAACGTGATTAGGCTGGGTTTATCAGCCCAAAACTGCGGGAAGGAAACTAGTGTAAATACTTACCGTAAATTAACGCCGCCAAAATTTATTTATCCCGCAGAGGCCGACGAGATCCTTTGCCCATTGATTTGACTTCTATAAACCTGCAATAAAAACATTCAATTACTAAATAATTCACAATGATCAGTCAGTAGGCATACGATTAATAGTACTTACGCTGCGGGAGATGGCACCGTGATTAGGGAACGGGATATATCCCTGTTCCGCAGCGGCCGCTCTGCTGCTAGCGTGGCGTTCCCCATCGACGACGTATTCCGGGGGTCCCCTGCGTGTACGTCTTCAAACCTGCAATAAAAACATTCAGTTACTAAATAGTTCTTTCTTTTCCTTAATGCTAATAATTATCTAAGATCAATCATGTCAGCCGAAAGACGTCCACTGCTGGACAAAGGCCTCCCCCAAGGATCTTGAATCATTTGGGGGTTATGCCATAATCGCCACGCTTGGCAGGCGGGTTGGCGATCGCAGTATGGTGTTATAGTTCTCAGAGATACGCTGCTGCCCGTACTCTGGTATACCTTCCCTCGGCTTCTACGCCCCCCATGGGATGAGATGGGGTGGTGATATTCGTCGCCGTCACCACACAGCATGAGATCAATCATTAAATGAGTATTATAATTATTGTAATATACTTTTATAAAGTTATTTTTCACATAACAATTTTTCATTGTTATCATGGTATGAGTCCAAACATTCCAACTCTAAATTTATATATATCAAGAGCTCATTTTTGATCAATTTCAATGAAGCTCTGTTTCTCTCTTCTCGCCACTTCACATTCATGACCGAAAAGACTCTTTCAGTAAATGCTGAGGTGGCGGGAACAGACAGTATATAGCTAATATTTTTTTTTAAACAATCAAATTCTTCAGGACATTTTTTTAAAATAAATTGTCATTTTTCTGCAGTGGAGAGGACGCCATGACCGAATTATTGACAACATGACCGAATGTTTATCCAATAAAAAGACATTTTCTTTTTTATATCTCTTAATTCTATACATTTTTACCCTAATTAAAAGTAACACAAAAGTTCTGGTTTACTATGAAAATTGTTCAGTCACATTATACGACAGACAACAAAAATAATGTCTTAGGGACAAATTAAAAAGTATATCATATACTATGATCAAAAAGCTGGTGACAGCTCAACAAAATAAAAATATAATTATCAAAATTAAAAAAAATGTTTTAGGGACAAATTGGAAAGTACAGGCACCATCATATAGTATGTATGATCAAAAAGCTGGTGACAGCTCAACAAAATAACAAAAATATAATTATCAAAATAACAAAAATGTCTTAGGGACAAATTGGAAAGTACAGGCTCACCATCATATAGTATGTATGATCAAAAAGCTGGTGACAGCTCAACAAAATAACAAAAATATAATTATCAAAATAACAAAAATGTCTTAGGGACAAATTGGAAAGTACAGGCACCATTCTATGATTAACAAAAGCTGTGGCAGATACCAATAAGAAAAAATATTTATAATAATGTCTTAGAGACAAACTAGAAAGTACAGGTACCATCATATATAATGACTAGCTTTCGCCCAGCGGTTTCACCCGCATTAGAGTTCACGAACACCCCGTTGTCTATTTAACCAACCAAATAATAATGTAGGTCAATTTGTCCGTTAGTATACTCATACCTTGAGAACCACAGTACAGATTATGTAGCGCTTTTCAAAGATAGGTATCCTCTTAGGTTCAGGTTCCTAGATGAAGGTTTTAGGCTATTCAATATCCAGGGACAGGTATAGTTCTGTGACGATTGAATGCTACATAAATATATTATGCATGTGGAGTTTAGTTTTCACGTCTAAATACTTGTCAAAACATAAGTTTTTGTTACGTTAAAAAAAACAGTCAAAGGTTCAGAGCCATACAGCCTTCTTATTATTTTTTATTTTTGTAGGTATATTGAATTTTTATGTTTGATATATTTTTTTATAAGTTTCGAATGGCATGCAATGCAGGAGATAGATCTTTCTTCTTTCTTTCTAAACGTTCAAACAGTGTGTAATGAAAATTGGCAGAGAGGTAGACCCGTGAGATAAAAAGGTAGGTATTTTTATCCCAGAACTTGTGAGAAACTAAGGACAGCTTCTTAAATGATTGTCTCAATGATACAATACAGATTGATGCAAAATTGTCAAGAACTCCCAACATAAACCTATCTATAATTTATCTATACTAATAATAATCTATATATCTATATATCTATCTATCTAAACTATAATGAAACTGAAGAGTTTTTGTTTGTTTGTATGAACGCGCTAATCTTTGGATCTACCAGTCGGATTTGGAAAAATCTTTTTGCAATTGAAAACCTGAAAAAAAATATGTGAAGAATGTCCCAGGATATTTATTTATTTTTGTATAGCACGGGCGATGCGACGCGGCGCCCGATGTAACCCGAGCAATACCGAAAAGAACCGAACTAACTATGCACGACTTCACCGACATGAAGTCCTATACGTAATTTGTTTGATGATAATTGCTTTAACGTTGAATATTTTTTTTTTTTTTTTTTTTTTTTTTTTTTTTTTTTTTTTTTTTTTTTTTTTTTTTGAAAGGACTAAAGTTGGTAGCCTCTGATGGCTGCTCCAACCTTACCGGACAATCGGCGAGCGCAGAGAGCTCTCAGCCGGGTAACATTTAGGTAACAACGCCTGAGGGCACCCCCGAGTGGGGTACGAACCTCGGCTCAGGGCGTTACCGGGGGAAGGGGAGGACTTTGTACGAGTTACGACTAATTGGGGGCGGTCGGATTACTAATGGCAGCTCGGGCCGCTTGAACGGGACGAGACTGAGTGGGACGTCGCGGCGGTCCTCGCCGTCGAGGACGGTAGCGTAATCGGTTTTGTGTAGTGTGTTGTGTACTTTTACGGGCTTCGTCAGCTTCGATCTGAGCTAGTGTTATGGGGTCATCCGGCTCGCTGAGGGCTTGCCTTGGTCTAAGGATACGGAGTATACGAGAGGGCGTGTACGTTGCGGCTTTCACTATAAGAGGGTTGCGGTGATTAACGGCGGTATTGAAAAATCTGCGTGAGGCGCGTTTTATAAATTGTTTTAACGTGGGGAGACCTAAATCAATGTGGAGATTTTCATTACGCATGTACCACGGGGCGCCCGTGGCTTTGCGCATGAAACGGTTTTGAACCACCTACGTTGAATATTTTTAAGTTGAATTGTTGTAGATATTATATACGGATTTCATAGAAACAAATAATACTTAAGAAGGTCCTAATTATTTCAAAATTGGTTTTGAGTTTATTTTTACTAAATCTGTTTTTTTTTATTTGTTGGGTGAAAACTTAATCTATCTATAGGTAGTAATAATAAAGCTGAAGAGTTTGTTTGAACGCGCTAATCTCCGGAGTTATTGGTCCGATTCGAAAAATTGTTTCACTAATGGGAAGCTACATTATCCCCGAAGGTTATAAGCTACTTATAAACCCGCGAACGAAACCGCGGGGAACAGCTAGTTATTTTATATAAACTAAATGCTAAGTATTATAATTTTAGATCACTTGTTAGATATATTCAAGAAAATTTAAAGCTTTGTTACTTTATTTTGGCATGAAAGTTGAACAATACTGTGAGTGGAAGGGTTCTCAGTTTGCTATAAACAATGCATGCTATATGATAGCTTAAATTCATAAAATATGGTACTTATATGAATAGAGTATTAGCTTTATACAGTCTGATAAACTTTTTTAAAAAATCATATAAATATCTATGACTAAAATTTAGAATAATTTTGATTTCTATGTTGTATGTTACATTTGTGTTAATTAGTCTATATTCAAAATTTTGGATCTTTTGCTCAAGTAATTGCAAAAATATTAAAGGGCAAAAATGAAATATTTCACCCTCTATAACATTGCATTGCTAAATAGTATTACAAAATGCTTTAGGATTCTTATAGTTCTCGCTATGGGTAGCTTATAACCAGAAATTCGTGGTTCTGAAATCAATAGGAAATGCGTTATACAGGTTGATGAAAAAAAAGTAAAAAGGTCATAAAATTGTCTATGATTAAAAAGTTTAAAATTATTAGTGTGCATATTGTTACAATTATGTTACATGGTCTACACCCTAAATTTTTGATCCCTAGCTCATGTAATTGCAAAAATATTAAGGGGCCAAAATACAAATTTTCGCCCTCTATAACATTTCATTGCTAAATAGTATTGCAAAATGCTTTAGGATTCTTATAGTGCTTGCTATGGGTAGCTTATTTCCAAAAAATCATGCTTTTTAGTTAAATAGTTCTTGCGTTATACAGGTTGATAAAAAAAAATTAAAAAGGTCATAAAATTGTCTATGATCATAATTTTTTTTTAATTATTGACTGTCATGTTGTTACACTTATGTTACATGATCTACATTTAAAATTTTGGAACCCTAGCTTAAGTAATTGCAAAAATATTAAAAGTCAAAAATAAAATTTTCCACCCTCTATAACATTTCATTGCTAAATAGTATTGCAAAATGCTTTAGGATTCTTATAGTGCTTGCTAAGGGTAGCTTATTTCCAAAAAATCATGCTTTTCAGTTGTATAGTACTTCCGTTATACAGGTTGATAGAAAATAATTTAAGGTGTCATAAAATTGACAACTATGAAAAATTTGAGAAACACTGATTTGAATATTATTCCAATTGTATTGAATAATTTATATTCCAAATGTAAGGTCCCTAGCTTGAGCCATTACAAAAATATTAAAGTGCAAAAAATGGATATTTCACCCTTTATAACTTTATGCCGCATGAAAAGTTTGAGAAACTTAACAGTACATTTCGAAACAAATACTGTAGAAAGCTTATATTCCAAAAATCAAGCATCTGCTATGAATATTAACTGAGAAAAACAGGATGCTAAAAGTAAATTTTCGACATTTTTACTTTGTCTATGGGCAAAACTTTGACAAATACCAAGTTGAAATTTGTAGTATTTGTATAGCATAACGCGTATACGAAATTTCATTTGCCTATCTTCAGCCGTTGCAGAGATATAAGAGTTTGAAAAACGCATAATTTCCATCGGTAATAACTTCCTCGAAAAAAAAAAGTTTGAGAAATGCCGAAAATACATTTTAGCTGTATTATTAAACTACCTACACTATAAATTTTGAGTTTGTAACATTCAAACTCACAAAGCTATTAAGGTTTAACGGAAACAAAGCAAATCCCTTATTTTTTTAAATTTTTCGCCCATAGACAAAAGTTTGAGAAACGCTCGCACCCATATCTAATATTTTTTACTGAAAAAGTTACATTAAAAATTTCAGACTTCTAGACCCTAAGAGTCCAGAGATATTAAGATTCTTAAAATCGCACAAAGGGCCCGTTTCCAACGCTGCGGAAAGGAATTTCGAAAAATCGCTTCTTAAATGGGGTCTACGTGACAAAATCTATGCACATGCCAAATTTCACATTAATCGGTTCAGCGGTGTGGGCAGGGGGATGTATACCCAAAAAACCGCTACTCTTTTATATATATAGATTAAAAAGCTGGTGACAGCTCGACAAAATAACAAAAATATAATTGTCAAAATAACGAAAACTATGTCTTAGGGACAAATTGAAAAGTACAGGCACCATCATATATTATGATCAAAAAGCTGGTGACTGCTCAACAAAATAACAAAAATATAATTATCAAAATAACAAAAATGTCTTAGGGACAAATTGAAAAGTAGAAACATAAGTTTTATATGATGTTCAAAAAACTGGTGACAGCTTAAATGGGAAAGCTCGTGAGGTATTATTTAAAATATACTTCATCGATCGAAGTCATCCTAAGTAGTATTGTTTTGAGTCTTGCGGAAAAATAGCTATATTAACTTTTTTTACAATAAAGTCACTCGTAATTGTATCAATATCTATCTTTCTTTGGACTGTAAACTTAACTGAATTTGCCGAATCTTTGATAGTTTTCAAAAATTTTACCTTTTAGTGTGTTTCACCGTCTGTTTTAGGGTTCCGAAAAAAAAAACGGAACCCTTATAGGATCACTCGTGCGTCTGTCTGTCTGTCTGTCCGAAAATATTGGACTAAATTGAGTTGAAAGTTGGTACACATATGTAAGTCGATGACCCAAACAAGTGCCTTATTAGGGCCTAAACTGAATAAATGAGTTTTTGATTTTGATTTTGACGTGTTACGTAAATAAATGAATTTCAAACATGGGGGCTAATTTTGAGGGGTAAATTAGAAAATTAAAAAAAAAGTTTTGCAGACAATATCAAATGAAAGGGCTTTTTATCAGGTTGTCAAATATATTTTTTTTTAGAATTTTAATATAAATAGTTTTGAAGTTATTTAAGAAAATAGGCGAAAAATTGGCGAAAATTGACCATTCCCCCCCTTATTTCCGAAACTACTGGGCCAAACATTTTGAAAAAAAATCAGATAATAGTTCTTTACCTAAAGATTACAGGAAAAGCTATGAGAATTATATCTAATACCTTTAAACCTGCAATTCATGGATATATACACTCCTTTGCAAAAAAAAACGGGCACCTTACAATAATTGGCTTTTCTATGGATAATATTAATATTTTTAGTATATCATTAGCATAAATGACTAGAAATTTCTTATTATCGATGAGAAAATAGTTTTTAACACTTAAATCCTGGAAGCGGTGTTTTAGTCAATGTAAACAGATAAAGGACATTTTTATGGGTATAATTAAATTAAGACTTTATGGTATATTAATAAAAAGAAGACATTAAAAAATAAAAATTAATAACGAGTATGACCCTTGCAGCGATTACTGCATGTAGTCGTCTTGGCATGCTTTCCACCAGGCTTTTGATGGTGTCCTGTGGAATGTGTTCCCACTCAGCCAAGATCACACGTTTAAGCTCCCTGATGTTTTGTGGAGGTGGTTGGACAGATCGTACTCGCCTTTTTAGGAAGTCCCAGATGTGCTCTATGGGCTTAAGGTCGGGGCTCCGCGCTGGCCAATCTAAACGACGAATACCGACCTCTTGCATATAAGCATCTACGTCGCCAGAACGGTGGGCTCGAGCATTATCATCCATGTAATTGGCATCTTCACCAATTACAGTCATTGCGGGTTGTGCATGTTGACAAAGCATTTCTGTTAAGTACCTTTGCGCATTTAGTGACCCATTTTCAATGAATACTATCTCGGTACGATAGCTGGAAGTTACGCCCGCCCAAAACATAACGGACACTCCACCATAAGCGGTGATTTCTTCGAAACACTCGTCGGCATAGCGTTCCCCTGGTCTTCGTAACACTCGCCGACGTCGGTCCTCACCATTCAGACAAATTCGAGCCTCATCGGAGAAGAGTACGGTACTCCAGTTACCTAGTGTCCAAGATAGACAATTTCTAGCGAACCTCAATCGAGCAATCCGGTTCTCACGGAGTAACTTGGGGGCCCGCGCTGGTCGTCGACTGCGTATATCAGCCGCTAAAAGCCTCCTCCTTACTGTCCATAGGCTAACTTGTGCTCCTCGTACCTCTTCAAGGTTTCTTATGAGGTCTATGTAACTGCATTTGCGGTTCCTCAGTGCCTGAGTCACTAAAAAGCGGTCGTCTCGTGGTTGTGTGCAACGTTTTCTCCCAGAACCTTGCCTTCTCTGAACGGAACCTGTCTTTTGGTATCGAGTCCAGGTTCTTTGGACGGTTGAACGACTCACGTCTAACCGCTGTGAGACGTAACATTGGCTACACCCCTCTTCCAGCAGCGCTATAATTTTACTAGCTCTTATTGCTTTTTATGCCATTACAAACAACGCAAAGATATCTGTTTTAAGTCACAATAAGGCAGGATTATGCGACTAACATAAATTATTCTACTAAAAATAACGTGAAGCTAGTTTTAGTTGCCTGATAACCTTTTAACTGCAAACCCGCGAAATGTAAGTAAAAAGTCACGAACAGAAAAAGGGATTATTATTCTTAAAAATTAATGTTTCGAATATGGAATTAACTTTTTTTCATACCCAGACTGTTTATTAAGTGCCAGTAACATAGTTTGGCTATTAAAACCTCTTAAGAGCTAAATTATTACCAATAATGTAGAAAAATCAAAACCGCCCGTTTTTTTTGCAAAGGAATGTATATACCTAGTCAGGTTATAAATTCTGTCACATGTTTAATATAAAATAATTGAAACAAATTTATTCATTATGTAACCATTTATATACCAAAATGAACTTAACAAAACATAGATTTTTATGACACTAAAGTTTATTCAAAATGACCTCCGTGATTTTGAATACAGGCCTTCATCTGCGCGGCCAGTCGTCTATCGCAGCACGAACGAGGTCCATGTCAATATCGGCGGCTGCCTTAATCAAGGATGTCTTGAGTGACTCCAAATTGGGAAGAGGCTTTGAGCACGCCTTTTCCTCCAAGTGTTGCCATATCTTGTAATCTAACGGATTCAAATCTGGACTGGAGGAGGGCCAGCCTTCGTGCCGGATGAAGTCGATTTCACGCGCCGCCAGCCAGTCTTGTGTGCTCTTCGCTCTATGAGCTGGCGCCGAATCTTGTTGGAATACCCAGTGCCTGTTATTGAACATGGTATGAGAAACAGGTTCCACAAGGTTTGTCAGGACTGTATTTTGATACAAAACTGCATTCGTTTTTACACCTTTCTCACAAAAATTTACCTCTGTTAAGCCCCAATAAGAAACTCCCAACCATGCCATGAGCGAGGATGGAAAATGACCTCGTTGGACACGCGGAATACGGTTGCTCGCTTCTTCACTACTGTGTGCGTACACCTTATCATTTTGTTTGTTGTAGCTCTCTTCTACGGTAAAAATATCTCTTCAGTCTTTAGTCATTAGTCGAGCATTCAAACGATGTCCTGTTTTTCTTCGATATGCCCGAAACCCTAAGGGCCACTTGCTAGTTCCAGGGTTAAAATAATAAACTCAGAGTTAGTTGATATCACAGGGTTAAAAAACTAATTGTTCTTGCACCGCCCAGAGTTAAGCCTAACACAAGGGTTAAATCCATAAATATTGAACTCACCAAATTTGAAGGGTTAAGTTCCTACCCCGAGGTTAAATGTCATGTCAGCCAATATTGTGAGGTTATGTTTGTTTATTTGTGGGCTATCTAGTGAATTAATTTTGTTTTCGACTTTTACTACCATGAGTGAATTATTGTTTTCTGATGATGATGAAGAAATTATCGACTATATAAGTTCAGACTTTTTTAATAGGAGAGTAGGGGAACGGCCTGATCATTACAATATATGGACAGACAAAGCATTTCATAGAAGATTTCGACTTGAAAAAGAAAGTGTTACATATTTATTAAATAAAATTGAACATAAATTAATAAACCCTACACACAACAGGTAAGCTATCAACTCTATTCAGTACTCTAACGTACGTTATCAACTGTATTTTTTCAGTGAGGCTTTGTCACCCATGAACCAGCTACTATGTACATTGAGGTTTTATGCTACTGGAAGCCAATTACTTACATGTGGAGACTTTGTCGGTGTGCATGAGTCAACAGCATGCCGGACAATTCACAGGGTGACTGATGCCATTGCCAAATTGTACCCTCAATTTATATTTATGCCTACTACTGAGGCTGAGCAGAGGCAAGCAGCTATTTAATTTTATGAAATATCTAGATTTCCACGCATCATTGGAGCTATAGACTGCACTCATGTGCGGATGAAATCACCAGGTAGGTTTCCTAACATTACTATTTTATTAATTACCTATATCTTGCAGCTATTATATAGTTTTCATTTTGTTGTAGGTGGAGAAACGGCTGAAATCTATAGGAACAGAAAGGGCTAATAATAATAATAATATAAGCCTTTATTGCCAACTTAACAGTTAATTAACAATTGGTTTGGTATTCCGGTTGTTGTGTAGCTTGTCTTGAGACATAGGCCTCCTCTAGAGATTTCCATTTATGTCTGTCCCTGGCCAGTCGAGTCCACATCACTCCTGCCACTCTCCGAAGGTCATCTTCCCATCGCTTAACTTGTCTTCCTCTATTTCTTTTTGTATTTCTAGGGTACCACTCTGTAATATTTAATGTCCATTTTTGAATTTTACACCTGATCATATGTCCAGACCAGCGCCACTTCATTTCTTTGATGGTTCTTACTACATCCTTAAGTTTCATTCTTTCTTTTATGTACTCTAGCCTGACTTTTTGCAGCAGTTTCACACCTAATATGCTTCTTTCTATGTTGTTTTGGCAAACTCTCAGTTTTTGTAAATTCCTTTCTGTTAGAGCCCAAGTCTGGCACCCATATGTTAAACAAGGCAACAAGCAGGTGTTGAATATTTTCCTTTTCTCCACTATAGGTATGGATTTGTTTTTAAAGACCTCTTTGAGTGACCAGTATCTTTTCCAAGTGCTCTGGATTCGTCTGTCTATTTCTTTATTCATACAGTCTCGGGTTGATATAATCTGTCCGAGGTATATATACTCGTCCACATACTCGACTATTTTCTGCTGAACACTTATTGAAATCTTTTCTGCGTTCGAAATTATTTTTGTCTTTGATATATTTATTTCCAGGCCTACTTTAGCGCTCTCGTTTGCTAGTTGGTTCAACATTTTTTCCATTGTCTTTGGATTTTCTGAAAACAGAACTATATCGTCTGCGAATCGTAGGTGATGGAGTTTGTCGCCGTTAACGTTCAATCCAAAGTCTGTCCAATCGGTGTTCCTGAGTATTTGCTCTAAGACAGCAGAGAAGAGTTTTGGTGAGATAGGGTCTCCTTGTCTGACACCTCGCCTTATCGGGAAAGAGTCTCCTTTCCTTTCCAAACGCACCCTGGATGAGCTTTGTGCATACAGATTCTTTAATATTCTTATATATTTCTTTTCCACCCCTTGTTTCCATAGAGCTTCCCAGATTGCGCTATGTTCTAAAGAGTCGAACGCTTTATAATAATCTACGAAGCAAAGGTAGTATGTTTTGTTGTATTCGTTGTATTTTTGAATTACTTGTTTGACAACATGTATATGATCAAGGGTGCAATACTTAGATCTGAATCCTGCTTGCTCTCGAGGTTGGTTTTCATCTAGTATTCGAGTTAATCGGTGAAGCAGTATTTTAGAGAAAACTTTATAGATATTTGTGATTATACTAATTGGTCTATAGTTGCTAATATCTTTTGCATCTCCTTTCTTATATATGAGAGTTATTACGGATTCTGTCCATTGGTATGGGATCTGTTCTTTACTTAAAATGTCATTGAATAACTCCGTTAGTTCTTCCATCAACTCTCCAGTAAAGCTCTTAAGTTGTTCATTACTGATCTGGTCGGATCCTGGGGCTTTGTCATTTTTCTGTGATGATATGGCTTTAGCAGTTTCTGCTTTTAATATAGGCGGGATTGGTGGTTCTGTGGTTTCATCTTTTCCTATATAAAACATATCATCGGTGTTATCAGTATTATCAGTATGGTATAAGTTACGGTAATAATCAGTGGCTATTGCAATAATATCTGGTCTCTTGGTATTAACTATACTGTCCTTTCCTTTTAAACCTGCTATCCAATCCTTTTTAATTTGCAACTCTTTCATAGCTTTTTTAACCCCTCCTGTTCTTTTAATGTGTTTTCGTATTGTTTCCAGTCTTTTTAATTTCCTATCTTTCCTTAACTGTTCATTTATCTTTTTGCTGATATTTACTATTTGTTCTCGTCCTTCACTATTATGTCTTCTTTTGAGGAGTAGTTTCCTGTCTTGTAGGAGCTGAAATGCCTCGTCAGACAGTTTATTTTTATTTAATTTCGATTCTGGTTTGCTTAGATGTTTTGTAAGTTTGTTAATGAAGTTATCATATTTGTTTTGTATAGTTGTATCTGCCTGTTGTGTCGTATTTGATGTTTGTTGTTGTTTATTTAAATCTATAGCATGTTTGTTGTCACCATCTCGGGATATATTCATATTGTATTGCCTCCTTGATTTTTTTGGATACGTTTTAGTAATACATGACCTAACCATTCGATGGTCAGTAGAGTAGTTAAAATTATTTAGCACACTAACATTCATGAAAAGTTTAGGTTTATTCGTTAGTATAAAGTCGATTTCATTCATGGTGCGGCCATCTGGAGATTGCCACGTCCACTTTCTTGATGTTTTTTTCTTAAAGAAACTGTTCATGATAGACAATCTATTTTCGAAGGCGAAATTAATTATTCTATTTCCATTATTACTTCTTTCTCCATATCCGTATTTACCAATTATATTCTCTTCACCTTTTCTTTGTCTACCAATTTTCCCATTGAAATCTCCCATGACTATAAAATTTTTGTGAGCTTTTTGAACTGTATTGTTTAATTGCTCATAGAAAATATCAATGTCTTCTTCCTTGGCTTGTTCAGTTGGAGCGTAAGCTTGAACTATAGACCATGTGTTTGTGGGGTGTAGATTTATATTTAGGGTTGCAATTCTTCCTGATGTTCCGATGAAATCTGTTATTTTATTGGCTATTTGTTTTTTGACTATAAACCCTACTCCACCTGCTCCACGTGTTTCGCCCTTATAGTAAAAGATAAAGTCTTTATATTCCTCAATATTGTCGCCAAGTCTTCTCACTTCACTTAATCCGATGACATCCCAATTAATACTGGTAATGGCAGCTTCAAGCTCTAACAGTCTCTCCTCGGACATGAGAGTTCTTACATTGAGGGTGGCTATGTTTATATTATTTCCTTTAAGTTTGGTTTTCCCATCATTATTTTTATTTATTTCTAGAGGGTTATGGTCATTTTCCCCCTCGATGACCAGTCGGCTTGGGGGAGGTTTATGTTGTTTAGTTTTGTTTATAAGTTTGTTGTTGTACCGGCTACCGATTTTTAATTGCTAGTTTTTCCTTTCTACTGAAGAAGGTGAGGAAAAGCTATTAGACCTGCTTCTCATTAAATCAAATGCATTTGATCTATTCGCTTTATTTGAGGGCAAGTTTATTATTTGGTGCTTCCGTGCTTGAGTTATATTTCCGGGGGAGGATGATGATTCTCTTTTCTTCCTTTCTATGTTATCTTTATTTTGTTGTACTATTACAAGTTGATCATATTTAATATAGGCTATGTTACCCTTGCTCCTCTCATCCTTCATTTTCTGCTGTAGGTGTTTTCTTTTCTCCAGGACTTGTTTCGGATAATCTTCAGATACTTGGATGTTTTTAAGATTTTTTTTGTTTCTCATAATCTCCTCTTTTTTCCAACCGTTCACGAAAGAGATCAGGATAGGTCTTGACTTCCCATTTTGTTTGGTCTTATCTCCAATTCGGTATATTTTATTTACATCACTATTATCAATTGATATGTTAAGATCAATTTGGATGTTATTTTTCACCAGCTCTAACAGTTCAATTGTAGATTCTTCTTTCTCGACCATTCCGAAGACTATTATATTGTTCTTTTTCTTCTCCCTTTCAAAGTATTCCACTTTTTTTTCCAATCTCTCTACATCTAGCTTTAATTTTTTATTTTCTTCCGAAATAGGCTTTAATTTCTCATCAATTTTGTCTAAAATGGTGTTTGTTATCGAGATAGTTATGTCTTTGGTTTGCTTTTCTAATTCTAACTTCATTTTTTCAAACAAATTTTGAAGTTGAACCTCCATGCTTAATATTTGTATTATCGTGAAACGGAACGCTTCTGTAGTGACAAAAGTGAATGGTCCGCCTTATGTTTTCCTTATGGCAATACTAAGGTGACAGTTGATTGTACTAAAATGATATGTGATCTGTGGTTAGGTATACTCTGTTTATCTGTCACTCACTGGTATAACCTCACTTTTGGCTTCGACTTAAACACTTGCCGTTTTATTGCTCAAATTTGGAATTTTCCTATGTTATTTTGATGGATATCTTTCCTTGTCACTTTATTTGTAGCTGAATAGCAACGACTTCGCAATCACTGAGTTCTTTATAATTATTTTGATAGTTATTTAGGCGCACGTACACAGTTACGTCTCATTTGTGTTCAGTTGTATTTGTTATTGTATTAATTAACGTAATAAACACAATAAAATAGGGTGCAATAATTTTACTTTAGAAATTTACTGATGACTTCGCATTGGTTTAGCTTTCTTTTGATTTGACATTTGACAGAACAGAAAGGGCTACTTTTCCTTAAATATGCAGGCAATATGTTCTGCTGATTTGATGTTTAATGATGTTGTTGCCAGATGGCATGGATCTGCCCACGATTCTCATATTTGGGATAATAGCAATCAACGCAGACATTTTCTGCAGGGAACATACAGAAATTATTGCTTGCTTGGTGATAGTGGATATGCACAAACCACATTTATGATGACACCATTGGCAGCTGTTCATTCTCAAAATGAATTATTATATAATGAAGCCCAGATAAGAACAAGAAATACTATAGAACGCACATTTGGGATCTGGAAAAGAAGATTCCCTATTGTGACAAGAGGGATTCAGGTACACTTGAGCAGGATACCTGGTATCATCATTGCTACTTGTGTTCTACATAACATAGCACGTCTTCGGAATGATTCTGATCCACCTGTTGATCCAGAGTATCCTCCTATATTAGAAGACAATGAACAAGAACCGGCCTACAGCAATTCTCAGACAAATAGAAACACACCAGGCTGTTATGCACGTGAAATATTGATAGAACAACATTTTGGGAGATTGAATTAATGTAGAAACATGGTTAATCAATGTATTCAATTAAAATATTACATTAATAAGTTGCCATTTTAAGTATTTAATTATATTTTTCTAATTCAAGTCTTCTTATTTCTTCATTATGAGCATATTTTGCTCGAGCATCTTCTATTTCCATCGATCGTAGCAATCGATTATGTTCGATTTTCTCCCTTGCCTCCAACAGTTAAATGTTTAATAATTTTTTCCTTTTTAATTCAACATACTCCATTTTTTCAGTTGCAAGGACTTTAATTTTTTCTGCAACAGATTGTTTCTCGGGTATCTGTGACATTAGTTTTCTTTTTCCTGAAAAAAATAAATTAGTTAATTAGATTAATATTTATAGCTTCTAATAATTAACATTGAATTAATCATTTACAATGCCAAAATTTCAGTACTTACGAGTAAGTAAATCATGTGGCTTTTTTTTCAAGTTTGCCCTGTTGTTTGTAAAAAATAACATCCTGGGATTTGTGTGTCTTCGGGGTTTCAAAATCAGATAGACACTGGTCAAGTAATGGCGGTTCATCTAAAATCAAAATAAAATAATATTAGAAAACAACTATTAAATTCAAATTAATGAAATAGAAATAGACAATGAGTATATGGCTAATAGTAGGTACCTGCATGATTTTTGTTTGCTTCACCTGGTTTCTCATATTTTGGGCTATCAATGAGAATAGCATTTTTAATTTCAATTGGTGGAACATCTTGTAATGCCATTAAGGTACTGTCACCATCATAAATGGTGTACAGACCATCAATAGATGGCCCGAGCAAACCTTTTACTCGATCCAATAAAGGGTCATCATCAAATTTTGGTGGAGGTCCCCGCACCTGGTTAAAAAAAGATCACTATCAATACAAAATAATAAAGCAAGCAAATACCACATTAGTTAAAGCCACAATCAGTACATAACATACCTGTACCCATAATTGTTTTTTTTCAAACATTTAGACTTCTGGTCCGCTTCCTTGCTCAAAGCTTTGAATATTTCTTGGCAATTATTTTTCGAAACTCCTGTTTCCTCCGCTACTTTCTCCCAGCCTTCAGAAGAGGTACCGTACTTTTCAATATTCTGGATAAGAGCTGTCTTATCCACTGCAAGAAAAACATGCTTATTTCAAATACATAGTAATCTTAGACGTACTGTTTTAATATGATAGATAATCAGTTTCATTCAAAATTAGCAGAGGGAGAAACACGTACCTGGTATATCCATTTTAGCAGCAGAAACATTCTTTTTTGCTTTCTTTTTAAAAAAATTGTAGTTTTGCTGTAGGTTTTCCACTGTGCGGGGGGTGTACCCAGTAGTTATAGAATTAAATTCTATCGCAACTTCCAACCAAGCTTTTTGTTTTTGAAGGAGGTTAGCTCCATCAGTTTGTTTGTTCTCAATAACAAGTTTATGCTTTGATATTATGTCACACAGTAATGAACTATCGCTATTTGTGAAATTTGGGGCACGTAAACGAGATTTCTTATCCATTTTCACTGATTTTATAAATTAACACGCAAACGCCGATGCACAATCAAAACGTAAACCATGGACGCCAGTCAACATTAAACGACCAAAAATAATTTGTCAGTTCTTATTTGACATGAAGAAACAGATTTATGCAAATTGCTGTAGAGCGAAAGAGAAAGGCATAACTTAGTGACCGTCATTCGTTATATTGCATTTGGCTGGATGAAATCAGAACGAATGAATGGTGACATTGACTTTAAAAATTGCCAGCATGCAAAATAAAAATGTCAGGTTAGTTAACTCGGGGTTATTTGTTACTGATGCAATGTAAACCGAGAGTTAAAAATTTAATAAAATAACCCTGAGTCAGTTAACTCTGAGTTATTAATTTAACTGGAAATTTCCCTGCAAGTGGCCCTAAGTGTTTCAAATGTATTTCTTTTGATTCTGATCCGATAATAATATCGTCGAGATAAGGAAATGCGAATTCTAAGTTTTTTAATGCAATATTTACAAATCTTGCGCTGCATTTCGTAAACCGAAATTCATTCGAGTGAATTCGAATAAACAGAATGGAGTAATTACAGCGGTTTTCGGAATATCATTTGGTGACATAGGTATGTTATGATAAGCCTTACAACGTCGATTTTGGAAAATGTGGTTTTTCCTTGGAGTATATAGGTAAAATCAAGGAGTCTAGGTAATGGATATCGATCTGGTATGGTTTGTGCATTGAGTCTACGATAATCACCACATGTTCTAATTTCTCCATCTTTTTTACTGACACATACTAGAGGGTTAGCCCATGGGCTATTCGAAGGTCTACAAATACCTAATTGCATCATTCTTTCAAACTCTGCTTTGGCTATTTTGTATTTCTCCGGATTGAGTGGACGTGCTTTTTCATGTACCGGTGTCCCTGTTGTGTAAATATGATGTTGGACATCGTGTTTAGGATCGGTTTTGAAATTTTCCAATTTAGTGATATCGGGAAATTTCTGTCAAATTTGGTGATATTCGTCGTTTATGTCGATAGATCTGATACATGGTTCTATAGAATTTATAACACTTATGGTACGTGATAGTAAAGTAAGTTTATCTATTAATTTCCTACCATGCAGATCGACCACTAGTTTGTTAGCTGCTAGGAAGTCTGCACCTATGATTGATCTTTCTACATTTGCCAATATAAATTTCCATTGAAATGGACGACGTAATCCTAAATTGACGGTTATAGTTTTTTCCCCGTAAGTGTTTATTTTTGTACCGTTGGCTGCGTATAATATGTAATCTGATGTTAATGCGTTTTGCCTTTTAACGGCCAAAACGGATACATCTGCGCCTGTATCTATTAAAAATCGTATGCCAGTAATTACGTCACTTACACATAACCGATATGAATGCTCTACACCGACGACATTGTTTATTTGCGCCGCTGTCGGATCTAGTTTTCCGACCTTTGTCTATTACGGCAATTCGTTACATCCCCGCACTTGCGTGCATTTGAACCGTAAATGTAATGATAGAAACACAAATAATCCATGTCGCCAGGTTTCGCGATTTGTTCCAAAAATTTTTCCTTATTTTTATTAATCATGCTGTCGCGGCTCTTGGAACGTGATCTTGATGCTACTGAGAGCTGAAATTTCAAATTTAATTTTATTAATTTCACTGATAGTCGTAACGATAGGCGATAATTCCGATTGCCTAGAGTTTTCCATAATTTTATCTGCCATTTTTGCTAAACTATCTAATTTTACTTCAGCCGAGTAGCAAGCAGTAAGTGCTGCCCTAATTGAATGAGGTCAACGGCCTATCCACAACAATTTGAGTGTATCGTCAGTAACGCGATTTTTTCCCAAGTCTCGCATACGCCTTAATAACTGGGATGGTTTTTGGTCCCCTAGCTCTATTTCGTTTAACAATTGGTTTAGTTGCCTTGTCTCCGACTCTTCATATACAGAAATAAGTCTAGCTTTTAACGTTTCAAATTTATTTGTTTCGGGATTGTCTCTAAAATGTCACTGACGTCGCGTAACTCGTCTTGGCCTAGCTTAGCAATTAGTAGTTGACTTTTATGTAGGTCACTTGCCTTTTGTGGATCTACGATGGCGTTGAACTGATGGAACCAGGGCCTGGGTCTTTGTCGCCAGAAGTCCGGGATCCTCGGGGTAATCGTAACTGCAGTCATCTGTGGCTGCGGTTGTTGTGGTTGTTCCAATGTTGCAGGGTCTGCAGGTTGCTGCTGAACTCCGCCTTGGTATTGCTGCGAGAGGCAGGTGTGAGTAATTATACGCGCAGACACGTCCGGGTGTCACCACTTTGCCGTTAACTTGGCTGTATGGGTATTGGTCCAGAAGGACGGCAAATAAAAATGCGTGTTCTCTGTAGTTGCGTGTATATTGAACTGAAGCTTACAGCTAGCTACAACAGTTTATATGCTAGCTAAGATACTTACTAAATGTATACATGTGTGGTAGGTACCTACCTACCACACAATACGCTACAGTTATTATTCTTTTGAGGATTAGTTTGTCCTCGGGATCATTTGGTTCCTAGGTGAGTAATGACTCGAGGGTGTGCATATCCGCAGGGGATGAAGCCTAAATCAAGCAAAATAAGCTTCAGAATATTATTCCACTAAGTGCATTCCTTATGGTTCATGAGTTAAGCTCGTAAGGCTCATGAAATCTCTCGTGAGACTGAGTGAGCCGTACGGCTCACGGAAATGATCCGTACGGCTCGCGGAATTGACCCGTACGGCTCACGGAATTGGCCCATACGGCTCACGGAATTGACCCGTACGGCTCACGAGATTGTCCCGTACGGCTCGTGAATTTGGGTCGTTCGTCATGTTTGCTGAGAATGACGAGTTATGTATGTTAATGGTATTAGACCATAGCTAACATTTTGGTATGAACTCTCTAATCTGGGCTGTGTGGCACGCAAATTGTACCTATATATTAAATAATAACTTCATCCTGTACGAGGGAGTGAAGTTAATAACATATATTATGATCAAATAAATCATTGTAAAAACAACAATAGTACTTATAACTATAACGTATAGGTACAATTTTTTTACATTCCTGGTCAATAGGTACATAAAAACTTATGCAAAAATTACAAGCACTTACAAATAAAGGAATAACTTACCATGATACAATGTCAATCCGTTAATTCACAATAATAAGTAACACTGACGATCCACATTTTAATAAGTAACACTGACGATCCACACTTTAGGATCTCGAACGAACACTCGTCGTTAATAATAGGTATTCTGCTCAGTCATTGTTAAGAACCTCCAAACCGCGGCTAACGCCCTAGGCGCCTGGTTTCGGAAATGGAGGATCGAAATCAACCCTGTCAAAAGCCAGGCGGTCCTATTCTACAGACCCTACCATCGAGGTACCCCCACCCCTCCAAAGGCAGTTACTCTATTCGGTGAACCAATCCCCTGGGAAAGGCAAGCCAAATATCTCGGAGTAATTCTCGATGATCGTTTGACTTTTGATGGTTAGACTATATACCACGTGTATCCGCCACATTATGACCTATGCTAGTACTGTGTTCGCACATGCAGCTCCTGCACGGATCCATAGCCTTCAGGTGATTCAAAACCGTTTCATGCGCAAAGCCACGGGCGCCCCGTCGTACATGCGTAATGAAAATCTCCACATTGATTTAGGTCTCCCCACGTTAAAACAATTTATAAAACGCGCCTCACGCAGATTTTTCAATACCGCCGTTAATCATTGCTGTGATAGTGAAAGCCGCAACCTACACGCCCTCCCGTATACTCCGTATCCTTAGACCAAGGCAAGCCCTCAGCGAGCCGGATGACCCCATAACATTAGCTCAGATCGAACCTGACGAAGCCCGTAAAAGTACACAACACACTACACAAAACCGATTACGCTACCGTCCTCGACGGCGAGGACCGCCGCGACGTCCCACTCAGTCTCGTTCCGTTCAAGCGGCCCGAGCTGCCATTAGTAATCCGACCGCCCCCAATTAGTCGTAACTCGTACAAAGTCCTCCCCTTCCCCCGGTAACGCCCTGAGCCGAGGTTCGTACCCCACTCGGGGGTGCCCTCAGGCGTGGTTACCTAAATGTTACCCGGCTGAGAGCTCTCTGCGCTCGCCGATTGTCCGGTAAGGTTGGAGCAGCCATCAGAGGCTACCAACTTTAGTCCATACAAAAAAAAAAAAAAAAAGTTAGGTATTCTGCGTAGTAGCAGAGACACGCGTGCATCGCGGGTCAATCGAAAGCGTACTGACAGCAGACAGACATGCACCGCGCGGACCTCCGAGTGTCGAGCGCGTCTAGACTGCACGGGAAGCTAAGACACATGCATATGCTAGGGGTAAATCTAGAGAGGTAATCTCATAGGTCAAGCCGACGGCACAGACCATGAAATACACTATTATTAAAACATCGATCAAAGTTACAACGAACTACAAAAACTTTTATATTATGTTACTTGCTGCTACGGAACCCTTCATGGGAGAGTCCGACTCGCACTTGGCCGCTTTATTTGAGTTAACGCGTTCGACACGATGACGATACTTGCGATGTTTTTGCTCAGGGCACAGGGGGGCTAAAACGGCCGCTCGAGCAATATTGCTATGCAATTCATATCTCGAATTTAGCAACAAATATGGTGTAATTTGTCTAAATTGTATATGAATTGATTAAAATTATTTGCATTTTCTCCAAAAAATATTCAAAAAGCATTTGGCTCTGCTGTAAATTCAAGATATGAATTGCATAGCAATATTGCTCGAGCCGTCGTTTTAGTCCCCCAGATCTCACCCCCAGAGGCCCCAGACGACCTATGTAGATACTATTAGCTATGCTATAATATAGCAGGTGAGGGAGACAATCTAAATGTCTAGATTCAGCGCATGCCCATTAAACAACGACGCTAGATTTATTGATTCCAACTAGCACAGGTCTCGCCCCTAGACCACCTACATAGGTTGTATTGGGGTAATATCCACAACGATACTATAGGCTATAATAAAAGAGAAGCTAAATGTCTAGATTCAGCGCATGCCCAATAGATAACGACGCTTGATTTATTGATTACAACTTGCTCAGGTAACTCCAAGCAACATATATATACTTAAATATATCTGCGTGGCGATATGCGCAGAACACATTTATTCGTACCCATATAAAAGCAGAATATGCAGCTTCCATATTCAGTGTGGCGAGCAACGTTGTAGTGAAGATTATGGCGATTTGATAGTTTTGGCAGTAAATATTATCACAAAATGGATACACGCAGGTGCGTATTTTAATTTGAATATTATTACGTTATGAAATTGTGACATATTTTCAATGAAATTTATATATATCTAATATCTGAAGTATTTACAAAAACTTAAAATAATATTCTAACCCTATTTACAAAATACAAAATATTTACAAGTAAAAAAGTTGTGCCACATCACTGCCCTGAGTGAACGTGAATATCTTAAAACGAGCAATTTTTAGTGTTTGAGCAGATTGTTCCTTTTTTGTATAAATTTGTCAATGATTTTGTGCGATCGCAATATTAACTTTGTACCTTAGTGCGTATCATTATGTCACTTACGCGTAATCTTGCGTATTGCGAAATGCTTGTGTTTCTGTTATTAATTATATAGGCTTTATGAAATTTTTGTCTTATTTGCGACGAGATATTTTACATCAGACGTATGTTTTAGTTGTATAATTAATATTCTATTGTTGTTCATTGTGTTTTATATATATATATTTAATAAATCTTTTAGGTTGTGTTTATTTGGAAGAAGTAAAATTGATTTAAAAATAGAAATTATGGAAAAGGTATTTTTTTTAAGTCTAGGTGAACATGGGTGGGAGGGCGATCGGGAAAGGGTGGGAGAGAGTTCGGGGAAGGGTGAGAGAGCGGTCGGGGATGGGTAGGACAGGGTCGGAAGGGGGTAGGAAAAGGGTGGGAAAGGGGGTTGTCTGGATAAAAGGGGGAAATTATTCATGCGCTTTGAGCATGTACCTACAAAGCTTAAAATTTATTGATTTAGTGCTAGTAAGAGATCGTCCTTACCATGTAACAAAAAGCATAATTAAATTGCTTACTTACATTGGCATATCTACAACTATACTTAGATTAAATATTTTTATTTTTTTTGAAACACCTACTCTTCATATCCGAAGCTCTTCAAGATCTCGATTACCTACATTTAGAAATAAACGCCTCTTAGATTTTATTAATTCATGTATTATTGTTAAATTTTCAGAAAGGACTCGCCTGGTCGGATGCTGTGCTGTTTATGGCAAAAAACCAGCAATGCCGTTCCGAACGCCAGTATGTTGGCAAACACGGTAATACATTTTGTCTTGCTATTTAAAATAGGTATTGTTGAGTCGAGTTTGGTGCAGCACTAGCTCGACTCGCTTCGCCGCGTGTCCCGGCACTAACGGACCATAAGCAAGAGAGATAGAAGAGGACTGATGTGAAGTGTATGATGTGATTTTTAAAAATTATTAAAACAGTTGAGGAAGATTAGATCTTAATTATTATCGTAATAGTTCAGAAGTGGAATTAAGAACTTACTAAAAGCAACAAGTTACATAAATATTGAACTTCAAATTAGCGAGCTTGTGTCATACTGTATCTACTATAAAACTATTTATTGGACTTCAAATTGGTGAGCTTGTTTCATACTGTATCTACTCATAAGACTATTTAATGGACTTCAAATTGGTGAGCTTGTTTCATACTGTATCTACTCATAAGACTATATATTGGACTTCAAATTGGTGAGCTTATTTCATACTGTATCTACTCATAAGACTATATATTGGACTTCAAATTGGTGAGCTTGTTTCATACTGTATCTACTCATAAGACTATATATTGGACTTCAAATTGGTGAGCTTATTTCATACTGTATCTACTCATAAGACTATATATTGGACTTCAAATTGGTGAGCTTGTTTCATACTGTATCTACTCATAAGACTATATATTGGACTTCAAATTGGTGAGCTTATTTCATAATGTACCTACTCATAAGACTATTGTGATATTTTTTTTTACGGTTCATGAACATTAGTGAAAAGACACTCTAAATTAGTTTCAATAATTAAGTACTTTCTGCAACCAACAAAAACAAAATTAAAAGATAATAATAAAATATATCAGTGTATACATTAAAGCATAACTATCTTAGTTATAATTTTCTTAATAAAAAATTGTAATTTTGTTCAATTACTTCAAACAAAATAGTTTGTTTATAATAGTGCTGGGCTCATGTTATTTGTTTGTTGTAAAACATTGTGCAAGTATTAACAATGGAACGGCATCATAAGAGGTCTAGAGAACGGAGTTCTTCCTCTAGTCCTGAACGGGAAAGTAGGAGTTCTTTTAAGAAGCAATTGAGACGGAGAGAGGATCGCATTGAGGCATTAGAGGGGCTAGTTAGGGAACTGAGGCAGACACGGAATTACCACAATGATCAGTCAATCACATCAGTGGCTTCTACGGATGCTGCATCTTCAACACCGTTGCCTGATAGCAATATTAATAAAGTTACCACTGTTCGCTATGTGGGACGGAATGATGTTTTGCCTGAATTTGACCCCCAAGTATCTTCGGTGTCAATTGAACACTGGATTAGAAATGCTGAAAGTATTGGTAACATGTATGGATGGGATCATAGGACTCTTATATGTAATGTTACATCCAAACTCCGTGGTTATGCAAAAGGATGGTATGAAAGACAGATTTCTTATGATGTGAGTTGGGATGAATGGAAAATACGTCTTATAAAAGCATTTCCATTTACTAAAAATAAGTTGAGCCAGATAAGGGAACTTGTTAATAGGGTAAAAGCACCACAAGAGGACCCAATACAATTTTACTATGAAAAATTGGGTATAGGAATGTCCTGTGGGATGTCAGATGACTTGACCACAGAAGCAATTATTGGTACATTAGGCGACAAACTACTGGAGGTTGGGGCAGTGTCAGCTGGATGTCACGATTCAACTTCCTTGTTGAAGTACTTAGCCAGTCTTAAGACATCGAGTGCTTTAAATCATCTTGCAGAAAATAGAGATTTTAAAGATAAAAACAAAATAATAAAATGTTTCTCTTGTGGGAAGAATGGACATAAGTCTAGAGTTTGTGGCAAGATACTACCAAAGAAAAATGATAAGAAGTGTAGATTTTGTGAACGTATAGGCCACCTAGAAGCTGATTGTTTTAAAAAGAAGAATCAGTATAAACAGTGTACCTTCTGTAACATTAAAGGCCACACTGATGATGAATGCCGCAAGAAATGTTTCAAGCCGTCACAGACTAAAAATGTTAAAAAGGTACAAAAAGAAAGTGTTGATGATTCTGATCAAAAATATTTTAAGTCTGTTCTAGTAAATGGAACATCAACTCGTGCATTTATAGATTTAGGTAGTTCTTGTAATATTATGAAATTGAGTTTCTATGAGAAACTACAATTACCGATTAACAAAAATGATTCAGTTGTCATTAAAGGATATGGTGATGCACTTACCATTCCAATAGGTAGAGTTACCGCTACATTGAAAGTTGATGGAGTAGAACGTTTCACTGAATTCTATGTGGTACCAAATAAAGTTCAAGAGTATGATGTTTTAGTAGGACAGCCCTATGTGGAGGCTCCTGATATTGTTGTTGTTAAAACTGCTTCACAACTTAATATTTTTGAAAATGATATGGCATTGGAACTGACTGAACTTTGTGAAAATTTAGACAAGATCCGGTTGTATCCTCAAGAAAACTATTGTTTAGCACCTGGAGCTCATAAAATAGTGGTGAATTGCGATCCAGTAGTAAGTGGTACGATAATATTAAAGCATAGTGAACAAAGAAAGCCTATGTTTGAAAAGGATGTTATAGGTGAATCTATTGAAAGTCAAGATGGTTGCGCAGTTATAAAACTTATTAATAAGACTAATAAGACAATAGAAGTTAAAAGTATAAATTGTATTGCTCGAGCAGTATTATCAGACGCTTCAAATACCGATAAATCTCTCAAAGTAGGAAAACAGTTAACCATAGAACAGAAAACATTACTGACAGAAATCTTGGAAAAATTTGAACATTGTTTTTCAAGTAATAGTATGGAACTGGGTAATTGTAAAATTGAGATGACTATTAAACTAACACAGGATAAAGTGATTAATTACAAACCGTACAGAATGTCATTTTATGAAAAAGATGTAGTAAGAAAGATTGTAGCAGAACTGTTAGAGGCAGGGATTATTGAACCATCTTCGTCTCCTTACGCTAGCCCAGTCCTACTCGTAAAAAAGAAAGATGGTGGTTACCGCATGTGTGTGGATTACAGAGCACTGAATAAGATAACAGAAAAAGAACGTTATCCTCTACCTGTAATTCAAGATCTATTGGACAGGTTGGTGAATAAATCCGTTTTTTGTTGCCTTGATTTGGCAAATGGGTATCACCAAATTAGAATCGCTGAGTCGTCCAGACCACTCACAGGTTTCGTCACGCCAGAAGGTCATTATCAATATCGTATGATGAGCTTTGGTCTTTGCAATGCTCCAGCAGTATTCCAAAGAGCGATGAATGACATATTGGCCCCATTAATACACCAATGCGCAGAAGTATATATTGATGACGTAATTGTGTGGGGGGAATCGGTGGAATCTTGTTTGGCTAATCTTGAGAGGGTCCTTGAACTGATTGACGTTGCTGGGGTAAAATTAAAACGAAGTAAATGCTCTTTCCTCACTGATGTTGTTGAATATCTGGGCCATGAGATATCTGCTGGGGAAATTCGGCCGTGCGCTCATAAGGTAGAAGCTGTGGCAAATTTTAAGACTCCAAACAATGTCCATGAATTACGACAATTCTTGGGTCTCGCGAGTTACTTCCGAAAATTCGTAAAAGGATTTGCTGTTATTGCTCAGCCTCTTACAAAATTGACGAAGAAGAGTGTAGACTGGTCTTGGGGTCCTGAACAGGATACTGCTGCACAGAAGTTAAAGGAAACACTTATCTCTGATCCTGTACTCGCGATTTATAATCCGAAATTGGTGACTGAAATTCATACTGACGCATCGAAGATAGGATTAGGAGCAATACTTTTACAGCGCCAAATCGATGGAGACCTGAAAGCTGTTGCGTACGCAAGTAGACAAACATCAGTAACTGAAGTTAATTATCATAGCTTCGAATTGGAGGCTCTGGCTGTGGTGTTTGCTATACAAAAATTTAAAGTATATGTAACGGGAATTAAGTTCCAGGTAGTAACTGACTGTTCTGCTTTACGACTGGCATGGTCAAAGAAAGATCTGTGCTCCCGTATTGCCCGATGGTGGTTAGATCTTCAGGAATATGACTTTGATGTCATACATCGGCCGGGGACAGCGATGGTACACGTCGATGCTCTTAGTCGCAACCCTGTGGCTGTTCATCATATTGAAGAAAAAGATTTGATTGATGCTCTGCAAGCAAGCGATAATGATATACAAAGGTTGAAGACAAACTTGAAATTAGAAATAGAAGCTAACAAAAACAAGAAAAATGGTCTAGCTAAGTGCTTTAAAACTGTAGATGGGACGTTGTATCATATGATAGATGGAAGAAAAACACCAGTTTTACCTAAAGGTGCCCGTAGGCATATATTAAAAATCTACCATGACGACAACGGACATTTAGGCATCGAAAAGTGCTTAGAGGCAATTCAAGCCAAATATTGGTTTCCCAAAATGAGAAAATTTATAGAGAAATATGTATCCAGTTGTATTGGTTGTCAGTTTACAAAAAAAACCGACGGGTAAACAACCAGGATTGTTACACCCTATACCAAAAGTTCCAATACCGTTGCATACATTGCACGTGGATCACCTAGGTCCCTTTTGCAAAAGCAATGGCAAGACTTACATCTTTGCTGTCATTGATGGTTTCACAAAGTTTGTCTGGTTGGAATCGGTAGCTAGTGCAAACGCACGAGGTGCTATAGTATCATTAACCAAGCTTGGTCAGGTTTTTGGACATCCCATGCGTATTGTGAGTGACAGGGGAACAGCTTTCACTGGTAAAGAATTTAAGGAGTACTGTGAACGACTCGGGATCAAACATGTTTTGAACGCTGTTGCGTCACCTCGTGCAAATGGACAAGTTGAACGCCTTAATCGTATTATTTTGTCGTCGTTGACGGCCTACATGGGCGAGGAAAGGAAAGGTTGGGATTCATTTTTACCCAAAGTTCAACTAGGAATAAATTCCACTGTGAGTCAAGGAACAGGTAAATCTCCATTGGAGTTGCTTTGTGGCTTGAGACCTCGTTTGGCAGGTGAATTACAAGGTCCTATTTGTTCAGATGAGGACATCACCAAGATGAGGGAGGACGCGACTAAAATGATTGTTGAGAAGGCTTCACAAATGAAAGAGCGGTTTGATAAAGGTCGGCGGGCTACAGATGCTATTGATGTGGGAACGTTGGTGATGGTCGAACGAAAAATAATGCGACAAGGCATAACGAGTGGCAAACTTTTACCTCGATATGCGGGACCATATAAAGTAACAGCAGCTTTGCCAAATGATCGATATGAGGTGACATCAACATTTAAAGGTCGCAGAGCATATAAAAATATTGTAGCCCGAGACAAAATTAAGATTTGGCGGGAGCGACGTAATAGCGATAGTTCAAACAATAACGAATAGATGATGTTTTAAGTGCCAAATGCCTGCGGGGCTCATATATATTAATTGCCTTCGGGGCCTAATTAAAAGCATTTCTGCCTTCAGGGCTTCCATTAATAACAATTGCCTTCGGGGCTGATCAAATATTAATTGCCTTCGGGGCTTGTACAATATCAATTGCCTTCGGGGCTTGAACAATAACAATTGCCTTCGGGGCTAAACAAATATTAATTGCCGTCGGGGCTTCTACAATAACAATTGCCTTCGGGGCTAAACAAATATTAATTGCCGTCGGGGCTTCTACAATAACAATTGCCTTCGGGGCTAAACAAATAGTAATTGCCTTCGGGGCTTGTACAATAATAATTGCCTTCGGGGCAGAACAAATATTAATTGCCTTCGGGGCTTGTGCAATAATAATTGCCTTCGGGGCTGAACAAATTTTAGTTGCCTTCGGGGCTTGTATAATAACAATTGCCTTCGGGGCTTGTGCAATAACAATTGCCTTCGGGGCTTGAACAGTAACAATTGCCTTAGGGGCCTGAATCTACCTTAATTGCTTACGGGGCTCAACTTGCATTAACTGCTAAATCCAAAAGAGTGGGGTGCAGAGAAGACTTCACCACATTTCCTTCGAGGACGAAGGAGTTGCAGGATGGCCGAGCTGTTGAGTCGAGTTTGGTGCAGCACTAGCTCGACTCGCTTCGCCGCGTGTCCCGGCACTAACGGACCATAAGCAAGAGAGATAGAAGAGGACTGATGTGAAATGTATGATGTGATTTTTAAAAATTATTAAAACAGTTGAGGAAGATTAGATCTTAATTATTATCGTAATAGTATATATCGTAATTGTTCATCTATACTAATAATAAAGCTGAAGAGTTTGTTTGTTTGTTTGTTTGAACGCGCTAATCTCTGGATCTGCCAGTGGGATATGGAAAAACCTTTTTGCAATTGAAAGCCCATTTATTAAGGAAGGTTATAGGCTATAGAACATCACGCTACGACCCTCAGGAGCTGAGCAATGATAAAAAGAACGTTAAGCGGGAGCATGTATAGCATGGGTGAGCGATGCGACGCGGTTGTCAATGGATGACAGCGGTCGCCTAGGTAACAGTTTTTTGTTATTTTTAACTGTCATCAATAAGAGGTTATCAATTCGTCGGAAACTTTTTATATGTATGTTCCTCGATTACTCGAAGATGCCTGACCCGATTTGGAAACTATACATACAGGTGGTCACATGGTCACCAAGTCAGGGTCTGATGATGGGATCTTGAAGAAATCGAGGGAACTCTTCAAATTGTATAGGCACTAACAATGTTTTTCATATATTTTCTAAAACTATTCAGATATTTGCGTCTGGTAGTCGTCACATGTTGCTGAGCTGATGATGGAAGGTACAACTCCTTAACGGGTAGGAGTTAGGGGATAAATCATTAAATATTATAGGAACGATGATGGAAAGTACAACGCTAATATGCTTATCTTAGGTCAGTGACCTTGAGAGTCATTGATTACACATAAGAAACTAAAAAATTAAAAATAAAATACTTTTAACAAAAAAAAACCACAAAGGCACTAAAAAGTATAAAATAACTATGTAAGAACTCTAATCTGATAGTTTTGAAGTCAACGAAATTAGCCATTGTTGTTGCATCATCAGATATTTATTGCTGCTACACTATTGACAGGTAGAAGGACGGCTCATTTCACTTCTAAACAGACCCTTACGGTATTTCTTGAAAAAGACAGCGTACGCTCTATACGTAAAAATGGACCATTGGGCAAGGTTTTACAAGATGCAAACCTAATAATATGGGATGAGTGCACATGACTCATAGAGCTCATCTAGAGGCTTTAGATAGAACTCTCAGAATTATAAAATGCACAAATAGCCATGGGTGGAATAACTTTGATGTTTTCTGGTGATTTCAGATAAACGTTGCCTGTTAGTGAAACTAGAGCAGATATTATTAAATCTTGCTTAAAATCTTCCTCATTATGAAAGTCTGTTGAATTATTGACTGTATACCAAAGAGAGGAGTCACTTGGGTAGAGGAAGCACAGATTTCCCAATAAAGCTCCATTTAATCGGGGATGGGAAAGTACCTGAATCAGATAAAAAAATAGCTATTGACAAAGACCTTCGTAAAATCGTGACCAACATTGAAGACCTGATCTGTAGAGTATATCCGGATATAGCCAATATCGACCAAAAAAACCATTAATGGATGTGTGAGAGGGCAATTTAATTTAATTAGCTGCCAGAAATATAAGCGTTGACGCCATCAACGACAAAATAATGGCTAAACTACCAGCCGACAGCGTAGTTTTCGAATCGGACCAGTAACTCCGGAGATTCGCGCGTTCAAACAAACAAACAAACTTTTCAGCTTTATTATATAATGCTTAATAGCTTTCCACCCGCGATGCCACCCGCGATATGTCAGTCAATTAACCAACTTCAAGCGGAGGTTAACAATTCGTTGAAATCTTTTTTTTCGTATGTTCCCCGAATACTCGAACGCCTGGACCGATTATGAAAATTATTTTTTGTTTGAAAGGGTATACTTCACAAGTGGTCCCATGGTCACAAAGTCAGGATCTAATGATAGGATCCTAGACAAATCGAGGGAACTCTTCAAATTTTATAGGCACTTACAATGTTTTTCATAAACTTTTCAGTTTTAAAATAGAATGCTAAATAGCTTTCCACCCGCGATACCACACGCGATATCACCCGCGATCAGTCAGTCAGTCAATTAACCAACTTCAAGCGGAGGTTATCAATTCGTCGGAATCATTTTTTTTTGTATGTTCCCCGAATACTCGAACGCCTGGACCGATTTGGAAAATTATTTTTTGTTTGAAAGGATATACTTCACAAGTGGTCCCATGGTCACCAAGTCAGGATCTGATGATAGGATCCTAGACAAATCGAGGGAACTCTTCAAATTTTATAGGCACTTACAATGTTTTTCATCATACTTTCTAAAGCTATTCAGATATTTGCGTCTGGTAGTCATCATCTTATGTTGCTGAGCTGATGATGGAAGGTACAACTCCTTAATGGTTAGGAGTTAGGGGATAATTCTTTAAATGTTATAGGAACGATGATGGAAACTACAACGCTAATATGCTTATCCTAGGTCAGTGACCTTGAGAGTCATTGATTACACATAAGAAATTCAAAATTGAAAAATAAAAACTTTTAACAAAAAATAGAACCGCCTTCAAAGGCACTAAAAAGCAGAAAATAACTATTTAGGAACTCTAATATGATAGTTTTGAAGTAAGCGAAATAAATCTGCGGTACCATGATATCGGTTCAAATTTTTGTTAAAAGTTTTATATATTTAGATTGGCTATTGGACGCTGATCAGTGTTATTATCACCATCGGCATCAGCGTAGGTATCAAAGTGACCATAAGAAAGATCTTGGGAAAAACGTAACCTTTTGATGGGTTGGTCTTCTGTACCAAATTTGGCATACTGGTTTCCATTTCGATATACTTCAAATACAAATGGGTATATTTGACCGGCTACAACTAACTCGCAGAAATGTAGAGTGTTGTAACATCTAATTTATACTTTTCTTTTGTCCCATGATTGTTGCCAAGACGGTCATGAGACATAACAGCAAATTCATCCCAATTGTTCGTCATATGCATTGCATTGCACCAAGCTTTTATGTGAGTTCAAAAGCAGTATTGATATCAACTTCGATGCAAATCACCCCCAAAATAACTTTCTACCCTTTTTTAACCCCGTTAGGCGATGAGTTTCAATAAAATACAAAACACGTCTTCCATCAATTATCTTAAAGAATGTTTATGCAAAATTTGAAGTAGATTGGACCAAGGAATCACGTTGTTCCATACAAACTTTGTCCCAGTTTTTCAACCCCTAAGGATTTCGGAAGATCCTTTCTTATAGGATGCCTACTTCATACGAAGAACACACCCTCTAAATTTCAGGTCGCTACGATCAGCGGTTTAGGCTATGCGTTGATCCGTCAGACAGTCATTCAGGACAATGCATGTTAAATAGATATTAGACCACCAAATTTATGTAATGGTACCAGACTTCAAGTAAAATTTCTAGATTTCTGTCATAGTAGCGATTGGTTTTGACTGAGCCAGCAGTTGGGCAAACAGTACTGATACCTCGCATTCCGATGATACCCACAGATTTTCCATATAGATTTAAACGAATAGGTACAATTTCCTGTAAAATTACCTACCTATCGTCTGAAGTCAATATAAATAAAGCACAAGGACAAACTTTTAAGCATGTTGGAATATATTTAAGAGAAAACTGTTTTTCCCATGGACAATTATTATGTTGCCTTATCTAGATCAGGTTGCATAGCCTACTTTTTATTTGGAAACGCGGGTGGAACCGCGGGGGGCAGCTAGTCTAATATAAAGTATTTTTATTAACAGACACCACGTCACCGAACCGCTCCTGAGGGCCCCGAGTCTGGATACTTCAGAGTCGAGAACGATTTAGACGACGGATAGCCTTTGTAAGTTTCTCTTGTTATTTGAATTATTTGATTGTTTAGGTTGACGCAATAATATGAGCTGTCTTTTGGCTTCACTCTGAATGATGTCAACCTCAAAACTCAATTATTCAGTTTGGGCTCTGATAAGTTCACAGTACAAATTACTACCAGCAGGTTGGTAATGCACTTGAACTGATAAGACTCCGCCAAAAAACTCAGCAAGGGTTATTTTTTTGTATCTTTCTTTTGAATTTATGTTTTCTTTTAAATATACATAAATAAATATCCTGGGACATTCTTCACACACGGTTATCTGATACCAAACTAAGCAGAGCTTGTACTATGGAAACAGATAACTGATATACTACCTATACCTACCTACTACTTTTAAATATATATAATTAAACATAAACTTCATACGATTGTCACTTTTTCGTAGACGAAAATGTTATAGGCTTACCTACTTAGAGATGTTTATACACTCCGCCTTAAAAGTTCAGTACAATTATTTAATGGTAGTATGATACCAAAATTTGTATACGGGCAGCGATACCTTAAATAGGAATAATCTGACTGATAAATCTCACAAGAAAATGCATATTGATTGATTTTAATTTCTTTAATTAATCCATTTAGGGGAAAATTTCATTCGGCGGGTACCGGCCCTGGAATAGTTGAGTTGGAGGCCAACCTCATCATCGGCGTCGCAGTAGCCACTCCAGTCTCAAATCGCCATATCCTCCCAATGTAAGTGTATCAGCGCTAATAAATAACTTGAATAATACCGACTAATTAATATTCTTAGGAAGGAAAACATCGTGAGTTTCCTCATAGCACGGTCGAAGGGTACTTTGTAATACCCGCCTGGCTGGCAACCACCATCAAGTTGACAATCTGTCGCCAATCACCTTCCGTGGTGTTCGAACAGCTGTTCTTGAGAGCCAGTAGGTACTTCCCGTTGACCTATAAATCATTGAATTTGGCAAGAAGCCAGTCTCTACAAAGTAGTAAAAAAAATAATTGTACATCACATTTGATTTGATTGTAACGTGTATCGATTTAAAGGAGAATATTATCTCAGTAAAAAAAATTAATTCGACTTATTTGTACGGAACCTAGGTGCACAAAACTGACTCGCACTTGTCCTCATTTTAGTTATGATCGATTTAGCATAAATAATTTAAGGTGTCAAATCAAAAATCATTTATTCAGTTTAGGCCCTAATAAGGCACTTGAACTGAGAAGACTCCGGCAAGAAACTCAGCAAGGCTTCTTTTTTTGGTGGATCTTTTTTTTTTAATTTATGTAATTACAGTTTTAAATATACATAAACTTCATACAATCGTGTATCGGTTTCAGATTGAATTCCTACCGATCTACTGGATTGTCTGAACCAGCTAAGTGCCACTGTTGACCCCTCAGAGGATATTATGAAGGTGGAGGAAGAAGGAGGAGGTGCAATATCTCGACCAAAATTAACACGTATCAGACTTACATTATTTTACAATGATAAATCGAAAACCTTTAAATATTTTCGCCCAAAAATATCGATATCAAAGATGCACCGATATTAATATATCAATATGGAAAAATCACAATACATTCAAATGAAATAACGACAAGGCCCGACCTAAATCGAATACCCACGAAATCGGGTAAACTGAAGTTACTGGCAAAACTAATGGTCTATAGAAGAATATTCTCTAATCTGTTGGTGGCGAGCTGCGGTGCGTGACGTAAATTAAAATATCTTTTGAATTACTTTTGAATATGAAACTACATAATCGATGAATGTTTGATACACCATTCACCTAAAAGGTTATGTTTTGAGTTTTTTAAAAATTTATTGATATCGACATGAATCGATATATCGATATTTATATACCTTCCATCCTGTGCTGCACAGCAGCTGCAGTATATCCAGTACGAGGCTTAGTTCGTCATATATTATAATTAATTTGTCAAAGTACCATTATACATTTTCATGGGTAGTTCGATTCAACTTCCACAACGGACTTTGATTACGAATTTTTCCTTAACTTAAAAACCTTTCGATGGCTTAATGGCTGAAAGACTCAAGTTTTATTAAGACTACACAATAAAAAAAAATCTAAACGATAAATGTCCTCAGAGAACCTCTTGGACTTCAGTTATGGACCAAACTTCCAATATCAATGCATTACGAGGTAGGATGCGGTGTCAAAAATAAAATATTTCTCGGGTTTCATAACCTTCCATCCATACTCTTGGTATTAAGCATGGGCATTACAGAATGTAAATTCAATGAAGCTTCTCCGTAAAGCAGCAGCTTTACCACTTTATTACCTTTTCTGGACTACCAACTTTAGTCCTTTAAAAAAAAGAAACCTTTTCTGCATACTATGCACCGTTAAGATTCAGTTATAGCATTTGTCGAATATTTTTGAGGCAGAATTAAAAATGAATTTAAAAATAAAAATTACTTAATCTCAAACTATGAGTGTCGCTGTTCTTAGGAAAGTTTCTTGTTTTCAAGCATTAATCTGTGTGTGTTCTGTGTTTATACACACTTATATCTTCTAAGATTGTTCTTAGTCGTTGTTCTTAGGAAAGTCTCAACGTTTCTAAACATAAATGTTCTGTGTTTATACACACTAGTATCTTTAAGAGAATCTTCTGGACTTCAGTTATGGATCGAACTTCCAATATCAATGCATTACGAGGTATGATGCGGTGTCAAAAAAAAAATATTATTCTCGGGTATTACTAATCTTCCAGCAATAATCATAGTATTCGGCATGGGCATTACAGAACGCTTTACCACTTTATTACCTTTTCTTCATGCTATGCCGAGTGGCGTTGGTCTTTCGCCATTGCTCCGGCTTACGATGAGCGTAGCTTCCTCGCAGTCAAAAAGCAGCGAAGCAATTGTGCTATAGCCGATGTATCTGTAAGTTGTTTCGCAGTTAGCACCATTATAACATACAATTATTTTCATTTGCCTAGTATTTCTTGAGGCAACATTAAAAGTGAATTTTAAAATAAATATAACTAAATCTCAAATTATGAGTGTCGCTTAGGAAAGTTGTCATGTTTACAAGGATATATTGAATGTTGTGTGATGACCCACACTGTCATATAATATGATCTTATCTCTAAAGGAATCTCTAGGACTTAAGTTATGAATTGCACTTCCAGTATTCCACTAGCAGTATTATGAAGATTAAATCTCGTTCTTGGACCTTTTAATCGTTCAGCAATACTCGTTAACTCCAATTCCTAATGCTCCTTCTTCGTAAAGCAACTTGCATTATTAAAATTTATTGTAGTTTGTATATTTGTTGTTAATATTATGTATAGTATTTTGTATTTCCATGCATCTTTCCTTATGATCAAACATATCGAATTCAAATTCATAACACTCGTACTTATTCGCGAAAACGTTCGCTCGAATCATACTTGTTGCCAAACTTAAAAAATTCAGTTATTCATTCACATCATCTAAATTATTTCTTCTTGTCAACTTTTCGCGAAAGAGAAAATATTGTGAATCGGGTTGAAACAAGAAATCAGTGTGTTCCCACTTGAATTTCTTACATATCGTATGCATCTGATGAGCATACAAAATTAAAGGAAAATATGTTTTCTTGGTTTGATCACGCTGCACATCGAATTTTAAGATTGTAAGTCTCATTACTCTCAATGCGGCGTAGGGTAAGTTCCGATGTGAAGTCTTCTGTAATATAGAGGGAGCATTGTTACCCTTTGCCATGCACCTTGAAATACTGTTACTCGTAGTGGTAAATTTATTTAAGAAAGTTTCAGCATTTTTATTATTTTATTTTTGTGTCAAAAAAAAAATAAGTAGCATAGCAAAATAAATATTAATAACACATGTCATTTAGTCAACGAAACTTCTACTCGTTTGGGCACTCTTGTCAGAGTTCTCGTCCTTGATATAGATGGTGTAAACGGTGGATCTATAACAACATATAATTTGTCTTTGGCTAGGGTTATTGTGTTCAAAATGTTTCTCCATATTTACTGATCAACTACTTAGCTATGCGAGTACACGAGTGTTCGTTTCTGGAGAGATATGTCAACATGAGTCATCCAAAAAGATAACGTTTTCATATTTGCATAGGCATGATTAATTGAATATTTCATGTTCTTTAAATGGTTAATCTCCATGTTGTATAGGCTAACAAGAAAATATAATATTTTGAATTCAGTCTAGGAAATAAATGTGTTTCTTGTAATTATATTATCAGCATATCGTAGTATTTGATGAGCGTACACAATCAACGAAAACTGAACACTAAACATAAATGTTCTGTGTTTATACACACTTGTATCTTTAAGAGAATATTTTGGACATTTGTTATGGATCGAACTTCCAATATTTGTCGAGTATTTCTTGTGGCAGAATTAAAAATGAATTTGAAAATAAAAATTACTTAGTCTCAAACTAAGAGTGACGAATTCTTCTTATCTTTAAACAGTAGTCCGTGTTTATACACACTTATATCTTCTAAGATTGTTCTTAGTCGTTGTTCTTAGGAAAGTCTCTACGTTTCTAAACATAAATGTTCTGTGTTTATACACACCAGTATGTTTTGGACGTCATTTATGGATCGAACTTCATTACGAGGTACGATGCGGTGTCAAAAATAAAATATATCTCGAGTTTCATAATCTTCCAGCCATACTCTTGGTATTAAGCATGGGCATTACAGAATCTCAATTTACTAAAGCTTCTCCATAAAGCAGCAGCTTTACCACTTATTACCTTTTCTGGACTACCAACTTTAGTCCTTTAAAAAAAAGAAACCTTTTCTGCATATTATGCACCATTAAGATTCAGTCATAGCATTTGTCGAGTATTTTTTGAGGCAGAATTAAAAGTGAATTTAGAAATAAAAATTACCTAATCTCAAACTATGTGTGTCGCTGTTCTTAGGAAAGTTTCTTGTTTTCAAGCATTAAACTGTGTGTGTTCTGTGTTTATACACACTAGTACTAGTATCTTTTGGACTACAGTTATGATGGATCGAACTTCCAATTCTTAAACGTCTTTATGCATTGCTCCAGTTTACGATGAGCGTAGCTTCCTCACAGTCAAGAAGCAGAGAAGCAAATGTGCAATAGTGGCTGTATCTTGCACCATTAACATACAATAAATTCTTTAATTAATTTATTTCAATACAATTTATTTGTTGAGGCATCATTAAAAGTGAATTTTAAAATAAAAATTAGTTAATCTTAAACGATGATTGTCGCTGTTCTTAAGAAAGTTGTCATATTTACAAGCATGTAATAAATGTTGTTTTTATACATACCCATATCTCAAGGAGAATCTCTTGGACTTCAGTTATGGATCGAATTTCCATTATTAATTACAATCATTACGAAGTAGGATGCGATGTCCTAAAATATTATTAATCTCGGGTGTTGCTAATCTTTCAGCCATGCTCATGGTATCATGTATGGATGGGCATTACAGAATATCAATTTACAAAATTCGTTCTCCGGATAGTAATCTTTACTATAAGTATCGTTGTTCTTGGGAAAGTCTCTTTTTCTAAACATAAATTAAATGTTTTGTGTTTATACACACATCTCTAAAAGATTCTCTTGGACTTCAGTCATGGATCAAATTTCCAATCTCAATCTCAGTAATCATTTATTTTATTCAGTTTAGGCACCTATGAACATCGAAAGTTACAATTGACTACAAATCGATTAACAATCTCGGGTTTCGCTAAACAGAATTTCAATTCACCGATTATTACCTTTTCTGCATGCTATGCCGAGTGGCGTTGGTCATTGCTCCGATTTACGATGAGCATAGCTTCCTCGCAGTCAAGAAGCAGGGAAGCAACTGTGCTATAGCCGCTGTATCTGTAAGTGGTTTAGCAGTTAGCACCATTAACATAGAATTATTTTCATTTGCCTAGTATTTCTTGAGGCAACATTAAAAGTGAATTTTAAAATAAATATTACTAAATCTCAAGCTATGAGTGTCGCTGTTCTTAGGAATGTTGTCTTATTTACAAGCATATATTAAATGTTCTGTGATGACCCACACTGTCATATAATATGATCTTATCTCTAAAGGAATCTCTAGGACTTAAGTTATAATTGCACTTCCAGTATCCTCTGAAGTATGTTGCGGTGTGCTAAACATAAAGATTAAATCTCGTTTCCTTTTAATCGTTCAGCAATACTCGTTAACTCCCAATTCACTAATGCTCCTTCTTCGTAAAGCAACATGCATTATTAACATTTATTTATTCGTATAGAGTATTTCTTGAGCTAGCAATTAAAAGTATTTTTAAAATAATTTTCTAGTTCACAAACATCGATAGGAGTGTCGATATTCTTAGGAAAGTTTTCTATATTTTTTACGAGCAATTATTAAATATTCTAATATGTTCTTTGACTACATATTTGCTTATTATGAACATAGAGAATCTATAGGATTTAAGATATAATTCGCACTTCCAATATATAATGCCTTCTTCAATTGTATGCTCTGTCCGTGTGAATGATGAAGATTAAAACTAGGTTTTGCCATTCTTTCCACAAATATTCATGGTATTAAGTACGCATGGGCATTACAGGACAAAGAATGATATTGAAAACAATTTGAGATTTCAAATTAAGTTCTTCCATTACACACCATTCATAATTATATATTCATATTGTTCAAGTATTTTGTATTAACAAGGCATCAAAACTAAATTTGAATAAAAATAAAATTCTAATGCCGCCTTCCCCGAATCTTTCCTTTTGATGAAACATATTGAATTCAGATTCATAACACTCGTACTTAATCGCTAAAACCTTTAATTGGCGCTCAAATCATACTTGTTGCCAAACTTAAAAAAATCAGTTATTCATTCACATCATCTAAATTGCTTCTTGTCAACTTTTTATTTATTTTCGCGAGAGAGAAAATATCGTGAATCGGGTTGAAAGAAATAAGTGTATTTCCACTTGAATTACTTAAATATCGTATGCATCTCATGAGCATACAATATTAACAGAAAATATGTCAATTTTCTAATTTACCCCCCAAAAGTAGGCCCAAGGTTTGAAATTCATTTATTTACGTAACACGTCCATGTTTGGGTCTCAATCAACTCAATCCAGTCCAATATTTTCGGACAGACAGACAGACGCACGAGTGATCCTATAAGGGTTCCGTTTTTTTTAGAGTTTCGGAACCCTAATAAAAATGACTAAATCTTAAACGGTACTCATCGTTGCTGTTCTTAAGAAAGTTCTCATGTTTACAAGCAAGTAATAAATGTTCTGCGTTTATACATACCCATATCTCAATGAGAATCTCTTGGACTTCAGTTATGGATCAAACGCAATAATCATTTATTTCATTAAGTGCTGACATGGTATGAACATCGAAAGTTACGATTGAATTTAGTCGTGAGTGTTCGTTTCTGGAGAGATATGTCTCAGGTTCTTTAAATGGTTAATCTCCATGTTGTATAGGCTCAGATAATAAGAAAATATAATATTTTGACTTCAGCCTATGAAATAAATATGTTTCTTGTAATTAAATTACCAGCATATCGTAGTATTTGATGAGCGTACACAATCAACGAAAAAAGATTTTTGTAGTTATTATTAATCTTCATCTGCCCGGGTTTTTTTTAGTAGTGTTGTTTCCAGAAAAAGCACTGGACTCATCCTTTTTCCATTTAATGTCGTCAAAGGTATCTTTCGACCTTGAAAACGTGTTTCTTGTCCCGTATTATTGATTTGGCATATATCAGAGATGAGTATATTGTCATTTTAATTATAGTTACAATTGGGTCTAAGCAAGAAACAAGTTTATTGCTTCCATATACATATCGCACGCATCTAAAGAGCGTGCTACAAATTTAAAAAAATAAGTATGTGCCTACTCCATCTGTTAACGATATTTGAAAATTTAAAGATTCTGGCCTCCAGTTTTCAGTTTCAACGTAGCTGTGGCTTGTGGCCTTCTATATTAAGCCCTCAATATAAGATATTTTTTGTAAATTTTTCATTATTAACAGGTTTTTAAAATGCCTTGCGAATTTGAGGATTCTGATTTCTAAAGTTTTCTTTTACAGTATGGGTTATGGCTATTTTTTCTGCATTAACTTATTTACTTTCGGTAACACATTGAAGGACACTACTCGTTTAAATTACGAATGTAAAACTGTAAAGCCTTGATAAATTATTCAATTTTAATAATTTCTTGTGGATTCGATGTGAAGGCTAAAGTAGTTCCGTAAAGTAGCAGCTTTACCACTTCTCTACATAATATTGTGGATCGATATCATTCCTTCGCCATTGCTTCGATTCACGTTGAGCGTAGCTTCCTGGATTGTCAGTAGGGCAGATGTGCGATAGATAGAGGCTGTGACTGTAATTGTTTCTAAAATTTGCACCATTTTCATCCATTTACTCGTACTTGTGGAGTATTTCTTGAGCTAGCATAGCTTTCAGATTGTTATTAAAAAAATCTAGTGCTCAAACTATGAGGGTCGCTGTTCTTAGGAAAGTTTTTATGTCTTTTTTATACAACAAAGTCTGCAAACAAGCATACACGGGCCGCCTGTTGGTAATCGGTTACCTTTACAACATAAAGTTAATTGGTTGCGGTATTCTGTAAGGTGGAGGTACTTCCCCAGTCGAGCTGGTCTTTTCGTGAGATATGTTCTGTAAAAACACACAGTTACACACGTTATATAGGGTGATTTTGAATGGTTATATTGGGTCTAATACTGTGTATATAATGTACATCACTAGTTCTCGGCCCGGCCTCATAGATAGTGGTTTGGTTACATCGGTTCGCAATTCTTCTTCTAAACTTTTTTTTTATTTTTCTAATTTACCCCCCAATAGTAGCCCCAATGCTTGAAATTCATTTATTTACGTAACACGTACATATTTGGGTCACCGACTTACATATGTGTACTAAGTTTCAACTCAATCCAGTCCAATATTTTCGGACAGACAGACAGACAGACGGACAGACGCACGAGTGATCCTATAAGGGTTCCGGTTTTTTTTAGAGTTTCGGAACCCTAATAAAAATGACTAAATCTTAAACGGTACTCATCGTTGCTGTTCTTAAGAAAGTTCTCATGTTTACAAGCAAGTAATAAATGTTCTGCGTTTATATATACCCATATCTCAAAGAGAATCTCTTGGACTTCAGTTATGGATCAAGCGCAATAATCATTTATTTCACTTAGTGTTGTCATGGTATGAACATTGCAAGTTACGATTGAATTTAGTAGCGAGTGTTCGTTTCTGGAGAGATATGTCTCAGGTTCTTTAAATGGTTAATCTCCATGTTGTATAGGCTCAGATAATAAGAAAATATAATATTTTGACCTCAGCCTATGAAATAAATATGTTTCTTGTAATTAAATTACCAGCATATCGTAGTATTTGATGAGCGTACACAATCAACGAAAAAAGATTTTTGTAGTTATTATTAATCTTCATCTGCCCGGGTTTTTTTTAGTAGTGTTGAGATTAGTGCTGTTTCCAGAAAAAGCAGTGGACTCATCCTTTTTCCATTTAATGTCGTCAAAGGTATCTTTCGACCTTGAAAACGTGTTTCTTGTCCCGTATTATTGATTTTGCATATATCAGAGATGAGTATCTTGTCATTTTAATTATAGTTTCAATTGGGTCTAAGCAAGAAACAAGTTTATTGCTTCCACATACATATCGCACGCATCTAAAGAGCGTGCTACAAATTTAAAGAAATAAATATGTGCCTACTCCATCTGTTAACGATGTTTGAAAATTTAAAGATTCTGGCCTCCAGTTTTCAGTTTCAACGTGGCTTTGTGGCCTTCTATATTAAGCCCTCAATATTAGATATTTTTTGTAAATGCCTTGCGAATTTGAGGATACTGATTTCTAAAGTTTTCTATTACAGTATGGGTTATGGCTATTTTTCCACCATCAACTAAATTTTTTTTGAAACACATTGAAGGAAAAAAAATCACGTTTAAATTTCCACTACTCGTTTAAATTACGAATGTAAATCTATAAAGCCTTGATAAATTATTCAATTTTAATATTTTCTTGTGGATTCGATGTGAAGGCTAAAGTAGTTCCGTAAAGTAGCAGCTTTTCCACTTCTCTACATAATATTGTGGATCGATATCATTCCTTCGCCATTGCTTCGATTCACGTTGAGCGTAGCTTCCTGGACTGTCAGCAAGGCAGATGTGCGATAGATAGAGGCTGTGACTGTAATTGTTTCTAAAATTTGCACCATTTTCATTCATTTACTCGTACTTGTCGAGTATTTCTTGAGCTAGCATAGCTGTCAGATTGTTATTAAAAAAATCTAGTGCTCAAACTATGAGTGTCGCTGTTCTTAGGAAAGTTTTTATGTCTTTTTTATACAACAAAGTCTGCAAACAAGCATACACGGGCCGCCTGTTGGTAATCGGTTACCTTTACAACATAAAGTTAATTGGTTGCGGTATTCTGTATGGTGGAGGTACTTCCCCAGTCGAGCTGGTCTTTTCGAGAGAGAAATAGAGAGTTTCCAAAAATAAATGTTCTAGGCAGACACACTGTCACTGTATTTATAATGTATCAACTTATCCATTGGAGAGTCTCTTGGAATTTAGTTATGAATTGAACTTCCAATATGAATGCATTCTGAGGTAAGATGCGGCGTTTTAAAGAAGAAAATTGAATTAAATCTCGATCTTGCCAATATTTCAGATGTATTCATAAATCTGCACTATTTTACTCGTACTTTTCGAGTATTTCCGAGCTAACAGACTTGAAAGTTTCTTATTAAAAAGAATCTAGTGCTGAAACTATGTGTAAATATAGATACGCTGTTTTTAGGAATGTGCGAATTACACACGTTATATAGGATGATTTTGAATGGTTATATTGGGTCTAATACTGGGAATATAAAGTACTGTACATCATTAGTACTCGGCCCGGCCTCATGTAGCATGCATTTGCATAGTAGAAGCGTAAAGCTGGCGACCATTAAAATTTTCGTTCTGGGATGCCATACCCTGTCACTGTAATTTATATGTATCAACATAACCATTAGAGAATCTCTTGGAATTTAGTCATTATTAGTTCCCGGCCTCTTAGATAGTGGTTCGGTTCGCAATTCTTCTTCTTCGTCTGATGATATTTGGGCATCTATAAACATGTCAATTAAAACTGGCGACCGTTAAAATTTTAGAAAAACTGCTAGTAAGTATCTTCTTCTTCTTATATTAATTTACTCGTTTTTGTGGAGTATTTCTTGAACTAGCATAGCTTTCAGATTGTTGTTAAAAAAAGTTCTAGTGCTCAAACTATGAGTGTCGCTGTTCTTAGGAGAGTTTTTATGTATTTTTTATGCCTGCCTGTTGGTAATCGGTTACCTTTACAACATAAAGTTAATTGGTTGCGGTATTCTGTATGGTGGAGGTACTTCCCCAGTCGAGCTGGTCTTTTCGAGAGAGAAATAGAGAGTTTCCAAAAATAAATGTTCTAGGCAGACACACTGTCACTGTATTTATAATGTATCAACTTATCCATTGGAGAGTCTCTTGGAATTTAGTTATGAATTGAACTTCCAATATTAATGCATTCTAAGGTAAGATGCGGCGTTTTAAAGAAGAAAATTGAATTAAATCTCGATCTTGCCAATATTTCAGATGTATTCATAAATCTGCACTATTTTACTCGTACTTTTCGAGTATTTCCAAGCTAACAGACTTGAAAGTTTCTTATTACAAAAAATCTAGTGCTGAAACTATGTGTAAATATAGGTACGCTGTTTTTAGGAATGTGCGAATTACACACGTTATATAGGATGATTTTGAATGGTTATATTGGGTCTAATACTGGGAAAAAGTACTGTACATCATTAGTACTCGGCCCGGCCTCATGTAGCATGCATTTGCATAGGAGAAGCGTAAAGCTGGCGACCATTAAAATTTTCGTTCTGGGATGCCATACCCTGTCACTGTAATTTATATGTATCAACCATTAGAGAATCTCTTGGAATTTAGTCATTATTAGTTCCCGGCCTCTTAGATAGTGGTTCGGTTCGCAATTCTTCTTCTTCGTCTGATGATATTTGGGCATTAATAAACATGTCAGTTGAAACTGGCGACCGTTAAAATTTTAGAAAAAATTCTAGTAAGTATCTTCTTCTTCTTATATTAATTTACTCGTACTTGTGGAGTATTTCTTGAAGTAGCATAGCTTTCAGATTGTTGTTAAAAAAGTTCTAGTGCTCAAACTATGAGTGTCGCTGTTCTTAGGAGAGTTTTTATGTATTTTTTATACAACAAAGTCGGCAAACAAGCATACACGGGCCGTTACCGTTAAAACATAAAGTTAATTGGTTGCGGTATTCTGTAAGGTGGAGGTACTTCCCCAGTCGAGCTGGTCTTTTCGTGAGATATGTTCTGTAAAAACACACAGTTACACACGTTATATAGGGTGATTTTGAATGGTTATATTGGGTCTAATACTGTGTATATAATGTACATCACTAGTTCTCGGCCCGGCCTCATAGATAGTGGTTTGGTTACATCGGTTCGCAATTCTTCTTCTAAACTTTTTTTTTATTTTTCTAATTTACCCCCCAATAGTAGCCCCAATGCTTGAAATTCATTTATTTACGTAACACGTACATATTTGGGTCACCGACTTACATATGTGTACTAAGTTTCAACTCAATCCAGTCCAATATTTTCGGACAGACAGACAGACAGACGGACAGACGCACGAGTGATCCTATAAGGGTTCCGGTTTTTTTAGAGTTTCGGAACCCTAATAAAAATGACTAAATCTTAAACGGTACTCATCGTTGCTGTTCTTAAGAAAGTTCTCATGTTTACAAGCAAGTAATAAATGTTCTGCGTTTATATATACCCATATCTCAAAGAGAATCTCTTGGACTTCAGTTATGGATCAAGCGCAATAATCATTTATTTCACTTAGTGTTGTCATGGTATGAACATTGCAAGTTACGATTGAATTTAGTAGCGAGTGTTCGTTTCTGGAGAGATATGTCTCAGGTTCTTTAAATGGTTAATCTCCATGTTGTATAGGCTCAGATAATAAGAAAATATAATATTTTGACCTCAGCCTATGAAATAAATATGTTTCTTGTAATTAAATTACCAGCATATCGTAGTATTTGATGAGCGTACACAATCAACGAAAAAAGATTTTTGTAGTTATTATTAATCTTCATCTGCCCGGGTTTTTTTTAGTAGTGTTGAGATTAGTGCTGTTTCCAGAAAAAGCAGTGGACTCATCCTTTTTCCATTTAATGTCGTCAAAGGTATCTTTCGACCTTGAAAACGTGTTTCTTGTCCCGTATTATTGATTTTGCATATATCAGAGATGAGTATCTTGTCATTTTAATTATAGTTTCAATTGGGTCTAAGCAAGAAACAAGTTTATTGCTTCCACATACATATCGCACGCATCTAAAGAGCGTGCTACAAATTTAAAGAAATAAATATGTGCCTACTCCATCTGTTAATCGGTATCGCCTGTTGGTAATCGGTTACCTTTACAACATCAAGTTAATTGGTTGCGGTATTCTGTATGGTGGAGGTACTTCCCCAGTCGAGCTGGTCTTTTCGAGGGAGAAATAGAGAGTTTCCAAAAATAAATGTTCTAGGCAGACACACTGTCACTGTATTTATAATGTATCAACTTATCCATTGGAGAGTCTCTTGGAATTTAGTTATGAATCGAACTTCCAATATGAATGCATTCTGAGGTAAGATGCGGCGTTTTAAAGAAGAAAATTGAATTAAATCTCGATCTTGCCAATATTTCAGATGTATTCATAAATCTGCACTATTTTACTCGTACTTTTCGAGTATTTCCGAGCTAACAGACTTGAAAGTTTCTTATTAAAAAGAATCTAGTGCTGAAACTATGTGTAAATATAGATACGCTGTTTTTAGGAATGTGCGAATTACACACGTTATATAGGATGATTTTGAATGGTTATATTGGGTCTAATACTGGGAATATAAAGTACTGTACATCATTAGTACTCGGCCCGGCCTCATGTAGCATGCATTTGCATAGGAGAAGCGTAAAGCTGGCGACCATTAAAATTTTCGTTCTGGGATGCCATACCCTGTCACTGTAATTTATATGTATCAACATAACCATTAGAGAATCTCTTGGAATTTAGTCATTATTAGTTCCCGGCCTCTTAGATAGTGGTTCGGTTCGCAATTCTTCTTCTTCGTCTGATGATATTTGGGCATCTATAAACATGTCAGTTAAAACTGGCGACCGTTAAAATTTTAGAAAAAATGCTAGTAAGTATCTTCTTCTTCTTATATTAATTTACTCGTACTTGTGGAGTATTTCTTGAACTAGCATAGCTTTCAGATTGTTGTTAAAAAAAAGTTCTAGTGCTCAAACTATGAGTGTCGCTGTTCTTAGGAGAGTTTTTATGTATTTTTTATACAACAAAGTCGGCAAACAAGCATACACGGGCCGTTACCGTTAAAACATAAAGTTAATTGGTTGCGGTATTCTGTAAGGTGGAGGTACTTCCCCAGTCGAGCTGGTCTTTTCGTGAGATATGTTCTGTAAAAACACACAGTTACACACGTTATATAGGGTGATTTTGAATGGTTATATTGGGTCTAATACTGTGTATATAATGTACTGTACATCATTAGTTCTCGGCCCGGCCTCATAGATAGTGGTTGGGTTACATCGGTTCGCAATTCTTCTTCTAAACTTTTTTTTTTAATTTTCTAATTTACCCCCCAATAGTAGCCCCAATGCTTGAAATTCATTTATTTACGTAACACGTACATATTTGGGTCACCGACTTACATATGTGTACTAAGTTTCAACTCAATCCAGTCCAATATTTTCGGACAGACAGACGGACAGACGCACGAGTGATCCTATAAGGGTTCCGGTTTTTTTTAGAGTTTCGGAACCCTAATAAAAATGACTAAATCTTAAACGGTACTCATCGTTGCTGTTCTTAAGAAAGTTCTCATGTTTACAAGCAAGTAATAAATGTTCTGCGTTTATACAAGCTGTTACGGAAAGGGTATATACATATCAAGTGCACGGCTTCTTTGGATCATAATAAACTATATTGCAAAGGTTTTTAAATCCTATATCTACAGGTTAGGAAGATATGAGGAATGAAACCAAAAACCCAAACATTTCAACTTTAAATTTACACATCACTAGCAACCAAGTCAGCTGATCGGTGTAAGTAGGTAACTCACGATACATTCACCTGTGAAAACAAACCTCTTATGCTCTTACCCCTGGTATTTTTGTATAATGGGTTCCGGATATTTTATTTTGTTACTCACTTTTTCTGACAAAAACTGATTATGTTTGTGAACAAGCTAAAATACAAATCCTTTAAAAATTAACAAATCATCAATCAATCATCAGTAAATCATTTGTTAGCTTGAAAATGATATTGAATTTAGGTAGGTACTTAATGAAGGGATTAGTAGGGACTAGTAAATAATACTTAGTTACCTATCTACGTAAAACAATCTAATAACAAACATAACGGAGTATGTAATGTGTGAATCTACGTAATCATTGAAATTAAACCACAGACACAGAATTTGAGTATCCAACATTTCTTTTTTATGTTGGTTGACATACATAGGTACTCTACCAGAAATTAATTGCTTAGGTAAATACTGCGAAAGAACCTAATGGAACCTAGAACAGAAAAAGGATTTCGTAACATAATTTATTTTCAAATGAACCCTAAATAACTTTCCTCCGCAACTTATGTGTGTCCTGGTACATAAATAATGCTAAAGGGTTCTGTGTTTAGTTTAAATTAAATAATTAAAAAACTAGGATTGTTTGTAAACAAGTTCAAATGCAAATGCTTGTTTGCAGCTTGGAAAATTATTTTAATACTTAGGCTGTAGGTAATAATAATAATACTTAAAGAAAAGTAACAAGAATTACGGAGTAGGTACCTAGTTCACGACTTTCGGTGAACATGTAAATGTAGGTGCCTAATAATTATGCACATAGTAACTTTCTGCCACATTTTTTTTACCTCACAATAACAACAAAACGGGATAAAGGATAACGATATGAACGATCCTTTTAATGTTGATTTTTTTTATTACCATAGTAAGTAACTAACTAAAAGATTATGCAATTAGAAATGTTACAGAAAAAAGATTTTGTAACATAATTTATTCAAAATGAACCCTAAATAACTTTACTCTATGCAACTTATGTGTCTCCTGGTAGAAATAAAATGCTAGTGTGCAGTGGGTTCCGCTTTTATTTAAATAGATAGGATTTTAAAATTAAATTATGTTGGTAGTTTTTGCCATTCTAACACGCACACGACTAAACAACTCGCAGAAGGCCAGCGTGATGACTAACCTAACCTTAACCTTCTCATTCTGAGAAGAGGTCCGTGCCCAGCGGTGGGACAGTAATGAGAGATGGGATAATTATGATGATAACAACACTAAATTACAACTGAAAACATTTAAAACGTATCAGAAGTTTACATTTTGTCGGCGGGCCCATTTGACTGAGACATGGGTTTTGGCTTTTAGTAGGTAGTACGGAGTCTTTATTTGTTTCATAAAACACAATAAAAAAATAAGCCGCAAAAATGTATTAAACTATGGAAATAAATTGTTAAAAGTACCAGGACCTCATGAGTAACGAGAGTTGTTCGGACAGCATTTGCGAACAATAATAACTGAACCCTAATTTCATCGGGGTTTACACACACAATGATATTAAGGGTAAATGAGCCAGTTGCAGGTACATAGTCATAGTCGTAGTGATAGTCTTAGCTGGTAGCCTTCAATAAATAAATAAATCGAATCAATACTCAACTTATCTGTCGCTATTTTGATTAATCAATACTTACAAATTAAGACTATGTACTTATGTAGGTACCACCCCCACAGTCCACATCAAATTATCTTATCGGATTCGTTTGTCAACACAGCTCATAGGTTTTATTAATTAACTGATGCCCTGGCCTAACTCTTCTTTAATCGGTGTGCTTCAATGTATTAAATTTATCAAAGTTTTCTTGAAATTATTATTAGGTAGCTGGGGGGAAAAGCGATACTGCGCGGCGCTACGATTACTGGATGCAAAAGGCGGGAAACCTTGTGTTGTTTGTGGCGCAACTTGAGAGAGGCCTATGTCCAGCAGTGGACTGCGATAGGCTGACTTGATTAGTAAATTAATTTTAACAAAAAATCGAAAATAAATTCAAAATGTACAATAATTGGGCCAGCTACCCTACTAGGATAGTAGAAAAGTAGAAGTTTTATTTTTCGGGTCTTCCCCACAGCTTCGGAGCTTCGTCAGTTGTTTAATAATACTCGTGTGTGACAAAGGCTGCCACCGCGCCGACAAAGGCTGCCGCCGCGCCGACAAGGGTGCCGCCGCGCCGACACAGGGCGGCGCGGCGTCACACTACAGCGTGTACCAGGCGCACAGATCGCGAAAGAGATTTAACTTCAATATTAGGAAATGACGTGAAAAGTTAATGACCCTCCTCGTAGTGCGGTGACACGTTTGTTATGGTTTGATTTCGATAATCTTACGAAACCAAAAGTTTGGTATGAATTCTTTGAGTAATTTATTTTGCGTGGAAACTTTGCATAGAGAATCTATACCTGATGTAATCATCACACCTTTCGGATGAATATGACCTTTCCGTAACACGTTGTATATACCCATATCTCAAAGAGAATCTCTTGGACTTCAGTTATGGATCAAGCGCAATAATCATTTATTTCACTTAGTGTTGACATGGTATGAACATTGCAAGTTACGATTGACTTTAGTAGCGAGTGTTCGGTTCTGGAGAGATATGTCTCAGGTTCTTTAAATGGTTAATCTCCATGTTGTATAAGCTCAGATAATAAGAAAATATAATATTTTGACTTCAGCCTATGAAATAAATATGTTTCTTGTAATTAAATTACCAGCATATCGTAGTATTTGATGAGCGTACACAATCAACGAAAAAAGATTTTTGTAGTTATTATTAATCTTCATCTGCCCGGGTTTTTTTTAGTAGTGTTGAGATTAGTGCTGTTTCCAGAAAAAGCAGTGGACTCATCCTTTTTCCATTTAATGTCGTCAAAGGTATCTTTCGACCTTGAAAACGTGTTTCTTGTCCCGTATTATTGATTTGGCATATATCAGAGATGAGTATCTTGTCATTTTAATTATAGTTTGAATTGGGTCTAAGCAAGAAACAAGTTTATTGCTTCCATATACTTATCGTACGCATCTAAAGAACGTGCTACAAATTTAAAGAAATAAATATTTGCCTACTCCATCTGTTAACGATGTTTGAAAATTTAAAGATTCTGGCCTCCAGTTTTCAGTTTCAACGTGGCTTTGTGGCCTTCTATATTAAGCCCTCAATATTAGATATTTTTTGTAAATTTTTCATTATTAACAGGTTTTTAAAATGCCTTGCGAATTTGAGGATTCTGATTTCTAAAGTTTTCTATTAAAAATAGCCATAACCCATACTGGTTATGGCTATTTTTCCACCATCAACTTAATTTTTTTTGGTAACACACTGAAGGAAAAAAAATCACGTTTAAATTTCCACTACTCGTTTAAATTACGAATGTAAAACTATAAAGCCTTGATAAATTATTCAATTTTAATAATTTCTTGTGGATTCGATGTGACGGCTAAAGTAGTTCCGTAAAGTAGCAGCTTTACTACTTCTCTACATAATATTGTGGACGATATCATTCCTTCGCCATTGCTTCGATTCACGTTGAGCGTAGCTTCCTGGACTGTCAGCAGGGCAGATGTGCGATAGATAGAGGCTGTGACTGTAATTGTTTCTAAAATTTGCACCATTTTCATTCATTTACTCGTACTTGTGGAGTATTTCTTGAGCTAGCATAGCTTTCAGATTGTTATTAAAAAAATCTAGTGCTCAAACTATGAGTGTCGCTGTTCTTAGGAAAGTTTTTATGTCTTTTTTATACAACAAAGTCTGCAAACAAACATACACGGGCCGCCTGTTGGTAATCGGTTACCTTTACAACATAAAGTTAATTGGTTGCGGTATTCTGTATTGTGGAGGTACTTCCCCAGTCGAGCTGGTCTTTTCGTGAGATATGTTCTGTAAAAACACACAGTTACACACGTTATATAGGGTGATTTTGAATGGTTATATTGGGTCTAATACTGTGTATATAATGTACTGTACATCATTAGTTCTCGGCCCGGCCTCATAGATAGTGGTTGGGTTAAAGCAAGCAAGTAATAAATGTTCTGCGTTTATATATACCCATATCTCAAAGAGAATCTCTTGGACTTCAGTTATGGATCAAGCGCAATAATCATTTATTTCACTTAGTGTTGACATGGTATGAACATTGCGAGTTACGATTGAATTTCGTAGCGAGTGTTCGTTTCTGGAGAGATATGTCTGAGGTTCTTTAAATGGTTAATCTCCATGTTGTATAGGCTCAGATAATAAGAAAATATAATATTTTGACTTCAGCCTATGAAATAAATATGTTTCTTGTAATTAAATTACCAGCATATCGTAGTATTTGATGAGCGTACACAATCAACGAAAAAAGATTTTTGTAGTTATTATTAATCTTCATCTGCCCGGGTTTTTTTTAGTAGTGTTGAGATTAGTGCTGTTTCCAGAAAAAGTAGTGGACTCATCCTTTTTCCATTTAATGTCGTCAAAGGTATCTTTCGACCTTGAAAACGTGTTTCTTGTACCGTATTATTGATTTTGCATATATCAGAGATGAGTATCTTGTCATTTTAATTATAGTTTCAATTGGGTCTAAGCAAGAAACAAGTTTATTGCTTCCACATACATATCGCACGCATCTAAAGAGCGTGCTACAAATTTAAAGAAATAAATATGTGCCTACTCCATCTGTTAACGATGTTTGAAAATTTAAAGATTCTGGCCTCCAGTTTTCAGTTTCAACGTGGCTTTGTGGCCTTCCATATTAAGCCCTCAATATTAGATATTTTTTGTAAATGCCTTGCGAATTTGAGGATTCTGATTTCTAAAGTTTTCTATTACAGTATGGGTTATGGCTATTTTTCCACCATCAACTTAATTTTTTTTGGTAACACATTGAAGGAAAAAAAATCACGTTTAAAATTCCACTACTCGTTTAAATTACGAATATAAAACTATAAAGCCTTGATAAATTATTCAATTTTAATAATTTCTTGTGGATTCGATGTGAAGGCTAAAGTAGTTCCGTAAAGTAGCAGCTTTATCACTTCTCTACATAATATTGTGGATCGATATCATTCCTTCGCCATTGCTTCGATTCACGTTGAGCGTAGCTTCCTGGACTGTCAGCAGGGCATATGTGCGATAGATAGAGGCTGTGACTGTAATTGTTTCTAAAATTTGCACCATTTTCATTCATTTACTCGTACTTGTGGAGTATTTCTTGAGCTAGCATAGCTTTCAGATTGTTATTAAAAAAATCTAGTGCTCAAACTATGAGTGTCGCTGTTCTTAGGAAAGTTTTTGTCTTTTTTTATCCAACAAAGTCGGCAAACAAGCATACACGGGCCGCCTGTTGGTAATCGGTTACCTTTACAACATAAAGTTAATTGGTTGCGGTATTCTGTATGGTGGAGGTACTTCCCCAGTCGAGCTGGTCTTTTCGAGAGAGACAGAGAGTATCCAGAAATAAATGTTCTAGGCAGACACACTGTCACTGTATTTATAATGTATCAACTTATCCATTGGAGAGTCTCTTGGAATTTAGTTATGAATCGAACTTCCAATATTAATGCATTCTGAGGTAAGATGCGGCGTTTTAAAGAAGAAGATTGAATTAAATCTCGATCTTGCCAATGTTTCAGATATATCCGTAAATCTGCACCATTAACATTGTTTTATTCGTACTTTTCGAGTATTTCCGAGCTAACAGACTTGAAAGATTCTTATTAAAAAAAATCTCGTGCTGAAACTATGTGTAAATATAGGTACAGTATGACACAACTGAGATGTCGCATCGGCAAAACTCGTATTTCCGATCACTTCCGATTTACTCAGCTAATAAAAATCATTCATTATCGCGCCATTCAACGCTATTGGCACAATATATTTCTGCGTTAGTTCGACTCACTTCAAGTCAGCATTGGGAATGCACGTGAGTAATTTATTCCCTACACTTCAGGACAATTTAATGGTACAGCTATTTATTTTATGTTCACTATGACTTCGTTAAAACGTGGTAAGCCGTATAATAGTCAAAGTCGTGAAATTATTTTTAATGTTTACTTATCAATTTATGAGTCAAGAGGCCACGGAGTGGAATATAGTTTTTGGGAAAGATCACTTTCAAAACCTTCAAGAACGAACTGCGATAGCAACTTCTTTACTGTCTTAGATTTAAATTACTCATCATCATCAGGCAGCGACGAATCGTTTGACGACAAGAGGCGCTGTTGAGACTGGGGATATAAGTATGGATGTTGAAGGCGTTAATTTTGATTTTTGACATTCATCGTTCTAGCCGTGTACCCTCCATATCGAATGTATAAAAAAAAATATAAACAAATAATACATACTTTATAACACAAGAAATTATTAATTTTTCGTACTGGGATGCCATACACTGTCACTGTAATTTATATGTATCAACATAACCATTAGAGAATCTCTTGGAATTTAGTCATTGATCGAATATCATTAGTTCCCGGCCTCTTAGATAGTGGTTCGGTTCGCAATTCTTCTTCTTCGTCTGATGATATCTGATGATATTTACATCTATAAACATGTCAGTTGAAGCTGCCGACTGTTAAAATTTTCGAAAAAATGCTAGTAAGTAAATCTTTTTCTTCTTATATTCATTTACTCGTACTTGTGGAGTATTTCTTGAGCTAGCATAGCTTTCAGATTGTTATTACAAAAATTTCAAACTATGAGTGTCGCTGTTCTTAGGAGAGTTTTTATGTCTTTTTTATACAACAAAGTCGGCAAACAAGCATACACGGGCCGGTACAACATAAAGTTAATTGGTTGCGGTATTCTGTATGCTGGAGGTACTTCCCCAGTCGAGCTGGTCTTTTCGAGAGAGAAATAGAGAGTTTCCAAAAATAAATGTTCTAGGCAAGTCACACACTGTCATTGTATCAACTTATCCATTGGAGAATCTCTTGGAATTTAGTTATGAATCGAACTTCCAATATTAATGCATTCTGAGGTAAGATGCGGCGTTTTAAAGAAGAAGATTGAATTAAATCTCGATCTTGCCAATATTTCAGATATATTCATATATCTGCACTATTTTACTCGTACTTTTCGAGTATTTCCGAGCTAACAGACTTGAAAGTTTCTTATTAAAACAAATCTAGTGCTGAAACGATGTGTAAATATACGCTGTTTATAGAAATGTGTTTATGTCTCCAAAATCAAATAAAATGTTCTGTGACGACATACAGTTACACACGTTATATAGGGTGATTTTGAATGGTTATATTGGGTCTAATACTGTGAATATAATGTGCTGTACATCATTTCATTAGTACTCGGCCCGGCCTCATGTAGCATGGACTTACATAGGCGAGGCGTAAAGCTGGCGATCATTAAAATTTTCGTTCTGGGATCCCTTACACTGTTACTGTAATTTATATGTATCAACATAACCATTAGATAATCTCTTAGAATTTAGTCATTGATCGAACATCATTAGTTCCCGGCCTCTTAGATAGTGGTTCGGTTCGCATTCTTCTTGTTTGTCTGATGATATTTGGGCGTCTATAAACATGTCAGTTGAAGCTGCCGACCGTTAAAATTTTCGAAAAAATACTAGTAAGTATTATCTTCTTATATTAATTTACCCGTACTTGTGGAGTATTTCTTGAGCTAGCATAGCTTTCAGATTGTTATTAAAAAATCTAGTGCTCAAACTATGAGTGTCGCTGTTCTTAGGAAAGTTTTTATGTATTTTTTATACAACAAAGTCGGCAAACAAGCATACACGGGCCGTTAAAACATAAAGTTAATTGGTTGCGGTATTCTGTAAGGTGGAGGTACTTCCCCAGTCGAGCTGGTCTTTTCGTGAGATAAGTAAATGTTCTGTAACAACACACAGTTACACACGTTATATAGGGTGATTTTGAATGGTTATATTGGGTCTAATACTGTGTATATAATGTACTGTACATCATTAGTTCTCGGCCCGGCCTTATAGATAGTGGTTTGGTTACATCGGTTCACAATTCTTCTTCGTCGTTTGATCGTTAATGCGCAGTCAAAGTAGCATGTTTTTTCATAGGAGCAGCGTAAAGCTGTCAACTATTAAAAATTTCGAAAATAATTACCTATATTATCTTCATCCGCCGAATCTTCGTTAGCATATTGCGCTACGTCTAGAGGTTCTGTAAAAATGCCCGCAACATTGATGTCTTCGTAATTTTCTAAAACTTCCAAAATTAAAGCCTTCATTCTAAAGGGAATAAAAGCTTGTAATATATAATGAATTTAATGATCTGTAGAAATAAATCCTCGAAATAGATTAGCGTGACCATAATACTCTTAATATGACAACAACTGATGTTGATATTTTGATTGAATGCAATATTTTACGTACTTTAATGTATTTACATTATTAGTGTATGTAAATTTTAATTATTAGATAAAAAAGAAAAAAAAAAGAAATGTTTCTTGTGGTTTCCAAGTGAAGCTTAAAGCTCCTTCGTAAAGCATCCACTGTACTTTTCGAGTATTTTATGAGCGAGCCTTAAAAGTTTCTTGTTAAAAAAAACGAGTATTCAAACTATGAATGTCGCTGTTCTTAGAAAATATGTCTCTAAGTTTCCAAATATTCATTAATATTTCTAAATATTATCTTATCTCTGGGAGAATGTCTTGGACTCAAGTAATTAATCGAACTCCCAAAATTAATGCATTCCGAGGTAAGATGCGGCATCTTAGAGATAAAGATTATATCTCGGACTTGGCAATCTTTCAGCCATACTGATGGTATTAATACGGGCATAACAGGTCCCGATTTTCACTTAGTTCCAATTCTCTTCAGATTCTCCGTAAAGCGGCAGTTTTACCACTTCCCTGCATGCTATGTGGGTGGAGTGGCTTACCTTATTTCTAAGGGAATCTCTAGTAATAATAATAATAATAATTATTATTATTATGTTTAAGTAAGTACCTAAGTTAAAATCAATAGAAACTAGATGAATTTACTTAATTAAAATAACAGCAGTCGGTAATATAATTAATATGTCTTTACAATATCTTTCTTCTCTGAGAGTCCAATCGCCTAATCGCTGGCTTTTCACTGCGGCCTCGAACTGTACAAACCAAAACTCCGGTATTCTTTAAGAAACAGTGGTGCTGGCAAGCGCACCATCTCGACCTTCTATTCCGATATCTTTTTTCTTGGTTGACGCACCCGGGCCGATATCGCTGGTTGAGCCGCAATTTGTAAGTTCATCCTGCACGAATTGTCTGACACTTTTTTCGAACAATCACTATGACGTCGGGGTCACCAATTCACGATATCCTCTTTATCAGAGAATCGTTAAAAGGGAAAGTAAGTTCACCGGGAGTTACCACTTGTTAATGAAGCCGAGTCCAATGTATATTTGAATTTATTAGTCCTGAAACGACTACCTTCCAATTGTGCCAGCGCGCAGTAATTGGCTCAACGTTCCACACATTCGTCACGCTTGCACTCTGCCTAACATACTTACCTACACGTGTCCCTAGTAGGGACTCCCTACATGTTCAACTTGATTATATGTATTATCATAATAATTTCCATATATGTAATAGGGTAAGTTTTAGTTGTAGAAATTAAAAATATAACATACCATTTATCAATCTTTTATTAATATTTTTACCTAGATATAACTTAACAGTATTTATTAAGGGTAGGTTGCACCATCCAACATCATCATTAAATTGTCTGTCAGAACAAGACAGTTTTGACAGACAATTTAACGATAACGTTGGATGGTGCAACCCACCCTAAGTTATATTTTTATTTTAGGTACACATGCGCATATAAGGACATTCTAATACCTACTACTTATTACAAAGGGGCATTATTATTAATTGTGAACGCTGCTTCATTGGTGCGATCGAAAATCTTTCACGCTTAAACCAGTGAACCGATCTCGATGATATTTAGTACGCAGATAGCCTATAATATGGACAAGAAAATAAGCAATTTTTTCTTTTTCCGGGAACTTGGGCAAACCCGCGAAAACTAGTTTAATGTAAATTGATTGATTGAATGATACTTTGAATATCGACTCTAAAAGCTCTTACACACGAGCGGCATGTTGCCAACGGCATAGCTAACGGCAGCCGTCGACCTTTCAATTTCGAATATCAGCGGCACCCGTCGTCAGCTCACGTGTCGACGGCTGCAGTTAAGGTACAAGTCCGTGGGTCGCGGCCGAGGCGACAGACGCACGCGGCTGTCGCCCGCAAAGAGTATAGTAATTATACCAAAAGGAAAAGAGAGGAAGGTCGACCATAAATATTAGCCACGAAGAAAGTGCTGTCATCTATGAAACTTTATCAGAACTAAATAGCTATATATGTATAAACATACATTGTATGTACATTTATCTCTTCTCCAACCGTATTATTTTATTGAAATGGGAGTGTTCTACCAGACGACCTCACACCATCAGCCAGATTTTTGCATTTAACATAGAAACTTAGATAGAACCATCATAGCAGATTCTAAAATAACGAATAAGAACAATTCTATGCAAATTAATCAGGCTGTTTGTGTCCGATCGCCTATAATATTACATTAAATTAATAAAACCAAATCATTAAAATGACATAATGTTTATTTAAATGCTTTACAAAGTATCTAATTATTTTTTATAATGACAAGTAATTTAAACAGTCTAGAATTAAAACGAAATTGTAACAAAATGGTTTACAAAAATCTCAAAATTAAAACTAGACCAAAACACTAAATGATTTACTTTTTTGGTCTAGTTTTATGTTTCAGATAGTATGCAAAGGCTGCTAATTTAATTTGGTCTTCACCGTCATAGCTGCATTTTCCAGATAAAATTCTATTACTTCTACACCAACTATACACTAATACATTAGTAGAGATGTCTGTAAAGCATTTTGTTACTATTTCTTTATGTTTTTTACAATTAAGATATGAAAAGTCTGACGATATTTCTAAGAGAGATTTAATTCTATCTTTTAAACCTGGCATGTGCACATTGTGTGTTAAAAAATTGGATACCACAGTTTGTATATGGCTAAATGTTACACAATGAATTTTGTGAAGGATGTGACAACCAAGTTTTGCTTTTATTATACTCCTTTAATTTAATGTATTTGTTCCCTGGTTCATTTTTACTGCCACATAGGGCAAGCTTACATTTTTTGCATCCTCTAACCGATTTTAATACCTTTGTTAAAGCCCACCCACAAACGTAGTTTCTTTGAGAGCTGCCAGGAATTTAATTTCTGTCCATATTAAATATTTCATGGGGCTCACCAATGTGCAAACTCTCATATTTACTAGGTTCTTCCTGGCTTTTATCTTTTTCTTTAAAAAAAAAACTGCAGTGTCTGGAGACAAGAATTTGTGTCTTCTTCACAATTTGCATGCGGTGAATGGTGAGCACTAAAATTGTTTAGTAGCAATGTTTTATACGCCCCTTCAAAGCCTACACAGTTTGGCGAGACATTACGAGCACCCATACTCCTGACATTTCCAAAGAAATTTTCAAGTGGATCCTGGTTGCAGTTTCGAGTCAGGAAACAATCTTGGGAGTATTTTTCACATTGCGGCTTAACCCGCATTTTATGATTTTTTTCAGGGAGGACATGTTCCTCTGTGAGTTTATACATTAATCTGAGCTCACATAACACTTATCAGCTTCATAGAGAATATAAAATACTCCCATTTGACACTCACTTCTTCTTTTGAAATTATATAAATCTTTATTTAGCAAATTGTTCCTCACACCCTTTAAGAGATGGGGCACATCATACAGTGGTATTATTTGCTTGCTTTTGCTCCAATAATGAAAACATCTTTTCTTAAAGGTTTCCCCATCCTTAAATATGAAAGAAAGAAAGAAAGAAAGAAAATAGTGGCAGTATTTATTCCACTTTGGTCACACACAGTCATTAACACCTGAAGTCCAGTAGACTGACTATTTTTTATGACATCAGTGACAATATTTTTTAAATCTACCGACCTCATATTTTGGCTGAAATAGTATGCCACAGGCTGCTTAAATTTTTTTCGCAAACCCTTGATCATAAAAACAGTGACATGGTCAGCAAACTTAGAGGTCTTGAAAGTGCCAAGATTTTCAAAACCAATAACTTCGTCTCTAGATTTATCATACTGGACCTGCGGAGTTATAGACATTTCATCAAAAATCAGGCTACAAATTCTGTCTTCTGCATTTATTTTAGAAACAGTGTCTTTCAATTTTTCAAAAATAGTTTTGTTTATGCCGGGCATTAATTTGACTTCTTTTAAAATATTCAATAAAGTCTTTTTTGACGGTAAACAAAAATACTTGCTGAGAAGGCTGTAACATTTTGGGCTTTTTTTCAATAAATAAAGTGAAAGTACTTTCTCTTCCTCTGTAAATCTCCGACCTTTTGACCTTTTTCGTGCTTCCCTGCATTGTAACCCAGTGAAATGAAATGAATTCTGGCAGCCTTGAACATGCTTATTTTCACAGACGATTTGGCAATTTTTTCTGCTCTTGCCAGTCAGGTCTTGAAAGAGTCTTCTTTTATTTTCATACGAGTAACCATTTTTTTCAAGTTTGCAATTTGCCTCTGGTACTTTTTGATAGGTTCCTTCTTGGTAACATTTGTTTTTCCTGAAAAGTTAAGTTTCTGTTATATTATGAGATAAAGAAATAAATAAATTGCCTATGATATGGAGAAAGACATAGAGAAACCATGGGGAAAACGTTTGTATGTTTGTCACACAATTACATAGAAAAAGGTGTCATTTTTCACACACCACATCCAGGATTACCACAAGATATTTACCTTTGCATAGTGATGTTTGCAATGTAGATGGATTATTCTCAATGAATAATGTGCCACATGGCACAACACGTGACACACAAACTTCCATTGGTGTTGGCACATGGCTCGTGGATGCAATGCCTATAAAGAAAAATAATTGTATTGTGTATAAAAAGTTCGGAAAAACATTTTAGCATTCCGCCCCGGCTACGCATGGCTTTTCTCGGCTTTTCTGTACTACAGTATGCATCTATTATACATATAAACTTTCCTCTTGAATCACTCTATCTATTGCTGAAAACTGAACTGCATTAAAATCCGTTGAGTAGTTTAAAAGATCTAAGCCTTCATTTTATAAAAATTATATAGGTATATAAAATTTAATTTAATGTGGATTGAAAATTGCGCATTCCAAAATATATAAAACTAGCTGTTCCGTGTGGTTTCACTCACAATCTTACTACTTTATATGTATGTATGTTACACAATCTTACTATTAGTTTGTTAGATTCAAAAGATGTTTAATACTCTTTCTTAAAAACTACAAAACAGATTTGGATTTAACTTATTATCCTAGGAAAACATAGATCCTTGGGAAGGTGATGATGAAAATATAATTCATAAATATAAATTAATTAGTAAGAAGTGGAAGAAATAATAAGTATACATTTACCTTCTAAATACAGACAAGGGATTGCCGATTTAGTTAGGCCATGGCCCCATGTCCTATGGTCTGGTTTAAAATGATAATCACACATTTTTAATGCATCAAAGACAGCAGGGTATTTATTTTTATTGGGAAAACCATGCATTGACACTCCTGGAAATAAATATAAATACTTAGTAGTAACTTATGTATGATACAATAATGATTTATGACTTTCTTTAAGGGTATGTTTTAATGTCTATATAATGTTTGAATCTCAATCATTTAATTTCAGTTTAGGCCCTGTTATGGCACTTGTTCTGGGCACCAGTTGCACACTTACTGAGAACACTCAGGTAAGATACTCAGCAAGGTATCTTTTGTGGAACTTTCTTTTGAATTTATGTTAATTTAACAGTTTAGCATTTAAAATAGGTATATTAATTAAAGTATAGGTTCTGAAAACTTACCAAAAGTGTCGCAACCAAAAATGCAACGAGCTTGGCGAGAACTCATGGCGAGTAAACGTAACACTTACTAATAACAAAAACTTAACAGCAAAAAAAAACAAACAGATATAATAACAAAACTTAAACATCAAAACTAACAATAATGATTTCGCAGAATGTTTCAAAACGAGAAGCAACGCAGAGTAATGAAACCGCAATGAAACTTTGAATTCGAACGAACGAAAAAATTTACAGTTACTTTGTAGATAAAACAGTTGCCCATTTAAAACTAGAATTACTTAATAACTGTTTTACCGACATATAGTTCTGCAAAAGTTTTAAAGATAGCAGCACCTGTCAGTCAATAACGGCGAAAATTGTGGATGTTCTAAGTTTCAAGCCCCTGGTCGCCCGCGTTAGCCGTCGGCCGCGGCGACACACCTCACTTCCGTGGGTCGCGGCCGAGACGACAGACGCGGCGTGGCTGTACCTATACAGCCGCCTCAGCCGCGCGCGTCTGTCGCGAGTCTCGGGAAGTGGCTACATACATTCTCATAGGTTGACTATGGCCGCGCGCGTCAGTCATCGGCCGCGACCCACGGACTAGTACCTTTACTTCTGCCGTTGGCGACATGCCACACATAGAGGTTCAGAACGGCTATATTTTAAAAATGGATTACAACGTTATACTACAAAAAAATAACATTTTTTTATAAATGCGCTAATATATTTTTACAGGGTCAAATTTATCGAGCATATTATTGTCTAAATATCGCGCTATCTATAGTATCTATCTAGTGCCACGTCGTCTGAACCGCCTGTCTGTCTGTCGTACTAACTTCCTTCCTACATACTCGCGTATTGTAGTATTTGTAGTATAGTAAATAAAGTTACAATTTAAGTTTGTGAGCGTGCGAGTAGATATTTTACATACATACTTAGTTATTAAATTAATGGTTGATTGACTTACACGAGGGGCGAATATTGCTCGACACAATACAAACCAAAGTAGGTATAATTTCATAAACTCTATGAACTTTCCTTCGTACTTACAACAGGCTTAGGACTGTCTGACTGAATTTATAATAATATAATAAATTTAAATCTGTAACATTAGCCAGGCGTACTTAAAAGTTCATTGATTTTATATACATAGTCAATCACATTATTTACATCTATTTATATATTTACATGTTATTTACATGAAAGTAACGAAATTTACGAATATTTACACTATTTACACTTTAACTGTATAGGTACTGTTATTTACACTGTACAGTTTAAAAACAGTTTATATGTTTAATTTACGATCATCAGGTTTAGAATTTTTTATTACCATGAAGAAACATTAATTGAGCCACTTTGCTTGACGTTAATCGTGTGCGTCTATCACTTATAATTTGCCCTGATTTTGAAAAAGCACGTTCACAAGGAACGGAAGTAACAATTATATTGCAATTTCTAATAAATACTGCAAATAATGATGGGTAAATCATCTTATGGCCACGCCACCATTCTAGGGGACATTCTTCTCTACCTATGACTGCTTGCTTCAGGTACATGTCAAGTTCTTCTTGTACTCTTGTATAAGCTGAACGCGGTTGTTGAGATGCCATTATTTTTTTGTCTATTTCTTTCCATAATGAAAACTCCGAGAGGATAGAACTTGTTATAGGAGCATTTGGTTGCTCTTGGATACCAATTACTTCACTAATCTGTTCCAGGACATAGTTTTTAATGTCTGTTAACGAGTCTTCATCAAACGCATAATGTTTGAATCGTGGATCCAATAATGTACACGTACCTATATGCATGTTCTTTTTTATATTTTCAAATATTTTTTTTATGCCGTTATTTAAATTTTTAATTAGAGATTGCACGGGTATGTAATAATCTTTACTTGTATACATTTCTTCATAAATAGTTTACAAACCCTGTGTTATCACAATAGCTTTGCTGGCGGTTAAGTAATTATCTGCACTCATTATTAAGGTTGCTTCATAAAGAGGTTTTAAAACAGCACAGTACTGCTCAATGCACCTCCATTCCTCAATTGGAATGATTGGGAGCGCCACGTTTAAGTTTGTCACTGTAGCCCTGATGGCTTCTTGTACTTGCAAAAAACGTTGCAACATCAGGAATGTTGAGTTCCACCGTGTAGGAACTGAAATAATTAGTGTCAGAGCACTCCCTTCCGGAATTTAATTGGTACTTTATTAATTTTTCTTTAGCAAGGGAACTTCTCTTGAAGTGTGCCACAGTCTTCTGCACTTTATTTATAGTGGATGCTACCTCGGGAAGTGCTAATGCGTTCTGTACAACTAAATTTAGTTTATGTGCATAGCATCCGAAATGTGGATATTTTAAAATAATTGCTGCATTTTCCATATTTGATGCGTTATCACTTACGAAAAAAATTATTTTTCCTTCTAAGCTCCAATCCTTTATTGCTAACTAGCTGACCCGGCGAACTTTGTTCCGCCTTAAAGGCAACAAATAAGAAGTTTTTTTTTTAATTGGAAAAAATACAAAAAAAATTAAATACCTACATTAATCATTCATAATTATTTCTGTATTTTAGTACATAGGTTGCTCTTCATTTAAGTACCTTGTGATACACGAAATTTTTTGTTTTATTATCAGGCGCAAAAACAAACAACGCAGATGGTCTTCCGACCCGTGAACATGCCACGTATAATTGACCATGGGAAAAACATGAATGTTCTAGATTTAAACCACAAACTTTTAAGGATTGTGATTTGTTGATGGTCATGGCAAATGCAAGACGTATCGGAAATTTAAGTCTTTTAAATTCAAACAGCATATCGGTTGGGATCATCGGTATCCTCGGAATGAGAACTTCCTCACCTTTGAATTTTCCTATCATTATCGTAGCGTAAATTACATTGTTCATCAATTTTCTAACCACCAAACGCGTACCGTTGCACAGTTTTGGTTGGTTTATGTTTCGAAGCATGATTACTACGGAGCCAACCTTTAGGCGTAAATTGTGCGGTGGTAAGCCAGGCACGTCCAAGGAGTTTAAAAATTCAATTGGATAGTTGGTGGCTTCATCTTCATTTGTGACGCAGTCAATACATTTGAATGAATGCATTGTTCCAATGATCTTATTTTGAATTATGTAGTTTAGGTCATCTACATCTTTATTCTTAGCCGCTAAAATTGCTCGCTCACTCAACCATTCATTATTTTTGTATCGTCTTTTGATGAGACAAAATTACAGAAATTATTTGGAAATGATATTAATCCGCTCGATTCATCGACAGGTACTTGACCATTACCGATAGTCAGCAATTGCTCAGAGAAATCTTCAGCAGATGTATCATTAAGCAATGTAACTCTCATGTTTGTTGTCAGTTGCAGTTTCTTCACATAGCGCCATAGATTTGACGATTTGAGGCAAGCGTTTATTTCGTCGGCAGCCGTAGATCTTGGAATTACTGGCAGTATTTGGCGGAAATCGCCAGACAGTAAAATCATTGCTCCTCCAAAACATCTCGAGTCATTGCGTAAATCTTTTAATCTTCGGTTAAGTGCTTCTAATGCACGTTTATGCGCCATTGTGCATTCGTCCCAGATGATGATTTTCGATACCGCTAAAACTTTGCCCATTGCTGAGTGTTTTGCAATATTACACGTTGGTTCTTCAATAGTTTGAAGATTTAACGGTAATTTGAATGCTGAATGAGCCGTACGGCATCCTTCTAACAATGTGGCTGCTATTCCAGAAGAAGCAACTGCAACCGCTATGTCAGATCTCGCCCGAACAGTTGCTAAAACTAATGACATGAGGAATGTCTTGCCAGTTCCACCAGGGGCATCTAGGAAATATAAACCACCATTTTCATCATCGATTGCCTTCATTAAAGTATCATAAACTTCCTTTTGTTGGTAATTCAACAGGGGTACTTTCGTTTGAACTACTAAATCTAATTCCTGGTGATCATATTCATGTTCCCGTTCCAATTCTCGATTAAATGCGTCATTCATTTCACGATATGGTGCTGGCATTCCTAACCTGATTAATAAATTACCGCACATGAGGTAACACATATCTTCGATCAAGAGTAAAGCACGATTATGTATCTCCTCATTCATCTCAATATCGTGATTTCTGGAACTCACACGAATTTGATGTAAAATATCTTCTGACATATTATCCTTGTATTTGTGCCACAGGTTACATGGGTTTGATGGAAAACATGTCGAAATTATGATAGCGAATAATGTGCGTATCTGACTTGGAGATGCAGAGATAATGGCTTCAGCGATTGTCGTATCCCAATGACTATCGTTTTCTAATAACTTCCATTAACAGTTCGTAGTGACTCAAATGACGTTGGCCCACGCACATTTACCAGCAACAACCGCAAATAGAAACGTTCATTATTCTTTGGATGAACTGTATACATACGACCAAGAGCATCAGTAGAACGCACATCTGGATACCCAGGAACCGCATCGCCTTGCTTCCGTCTTTGAAAATTCTTCGATGAAGCATTCCAAGTATAATAACGTGGCATCTCCGAGTAAAGCAAAGTTCGTGCAAACTGATCGCTTTGGCAGATTGCAAAAAAACTGGTCAATGTAGTTGCTGGAGGTGTTTCAGCACGTTGCGTAGCATTCGAAGCCGTGAAATATACTCGTTGACCATTCTCCAGATGCACCGCCAAATGCGTAACAGTAGGATGACGTTCGTGAATGGGAAATGCGAATATACGCCAAATCGCTTCATTACAGTTCACATAACGACCAACTTGATAGCGTGAAATTTCATCGTTGGTATTCGAGGATTGTAATCCAAAAACCGCCATATCATTGCCTTTCGTGACATATTTGCAAATATATTTTATGCACTTGACTGAATTGCAGTATTCAACGTTGCAACTTGCAATGTGTCTTGAACGATTTAGAAATAAGTGGCGAATATGGAACAATCCAACTGTTGTCGACAACGAAATCCATTCTTTTCACTTTCGTTGTGACAGTTCGACCGTTGTCATCTGGTATCGACGCCGATACAGCGGATAACCATCATTGCCAGTGACAGTCTCCGCCGTTAATTTCCGTGGATATCGTTTAGAGCACTTTCCATCGACCATGCAAGGTGATTGGGGATTGATGGCACCACACGGTCCATGAATCATATTAGTAGTAACAACATCATGTAGGTCTGGATCGACTTCATAATCAGGAATCTCGGCACATATGATATCATCTATTTGGTCAGGCTGAATTCCTTCCACTAACCAAATAAGAATGTGTGCGTGCGGCAGGCCTCGCTTTTGCCATTCGATTGAATACATCCAGCATCGAGTATATCCAAAGACGCGTTGTTTAACAATAAAGTTCATCAGGGACCGATTTTTTTGCCTGAATATACGTGCTGTGATGTCGTGTCTATCACTTGATGTTTGTCCGGGAAGCAGCAATTGAGTAATTTCTACCCATTTTGGATTACAGGTAAAAGTAATAAAGAGATCTGGCCGACCGTAATGACGAACATATGTCATTGCATCTTGTGCATATTCATGCATATGACGTGGACTACCAATATATGTCGCCGGCAGAATAGTTAATCGACCAATATTAGCTGCATTTCCTTCAGTACTAACTGCATCACGTAAATGGATGTACTCCTCAGAACGCAGTTTGGCTTGGTTCAACCTAATGAATGTTAAACGTTCCATTTCTATTTTTACATACATGTCAACGCAATACTGCTGAAACAATCGACGAAACCGCAGCAAATAGTTGTCAGCATTTTGAAGAATCATCAAACGATATCCGTAATAATTCATTGAGCTAACTTTCTTTGTAGTTTCTTCACCTGAAATTAAAAATTTGATAATTAACCATTTCAAAGGCAATCAATACAGACATTAACCATTTTTTTAATAAGCATTATTTTAAATCAGTGTCTTTCACAAATAAATGAAATAAATTATGATACTGATACTGACGATTCAATGGATTTTTCATTTTAATATTAAAATAATATCCATCTTCTCCTTGCCAAAACATCAGCGGGTATTGCAATGTGTCATATGATCGATGAGTTTCAGATATTTGTTGCAGTTGACCATTATCGCGACGTGTAAGCACAATATCGCGTTTTTCCAATTGTTCACCAACAATCAGGATGGCAACTTCGTCTACTGTTGGAGCATTAAATGTCCTTTCGTGTGTTCCAGATGGTCGTTTATCTGCTTTGATGACAACTTTATAGTCATCACTTGGCATGCGCTCTAAAGCACTCTTAAACAACCTGACCAACGCATGATGTTCATGAAGCAGACACTGCAAGTGTTGAAGAATTGCTCGCTTCATTCCTGCATTGATCTCTAGGCGTCGATCAAGTTGTTCTTCCATGTTGCCCATGAAATATATTTGTAAAAAAATATTCTGTGTATCTTCGAAAGGTAGTAATGATCCAATTCGATGATGAATCTGTCCTTGTATCTACAAAATAAAAACCAGACAGTATTAGCTGTGTTATAAACACTTTTTTCGGTCGGAGAGTAGAGTTCAGAATTAGCAAATATACTACATAGGTACCAATAGATAAAGTAAGTTATTCTTTAACTACATCTATATAAGTACAAAAATAAATACCTTAAATGTCGGATTAAATCCTCGTTCTTCGATAATATCTGCCCCAAATGACGTCATCTGGAAACAACCATTGTATTTTCGTGTATTTGCAAGAAAGTGGCGTGATTCTTGTGTTTCGCCACAAAGCAATGAATACAATGGCTCAGGTGGCGGAGTCAACAATGGCAATTTCACTTTACCATTAAGGCAGCATAATCCAGGGGTTTCTCCGGAAAACTTTAATGCACCACAATACTCGCAAACTACGTCCATTTGGCCAATGCAAACGCTAGGATGCAAGCTGTAATCATTGCTGCAATCGTATTGAAACGCTGCTCGATTCAAATCAGCACTTGATAAATATCTTGTTCTGCGTCGCAAATTATCTATTTGTTGACCTCTGTTGTTCGCTCGACGATTCTGCATTGCCAACCGAGCTGTTTCACGGGCTGCTTCACTTTGCTCTCGTGATTGAGAAGCACGAAGTCGAGCCATACTATCGCGGCGCTGTTCACGTGCAATTTCTTGTTCTTCTTCAGTCCTTTCGTTAGCAGTATTTCGTATTCTTCTTGCATCGCGGCTTTGTCGGGAAAGATTCGATCGTCTTGGTCGCGAAATATTAATTAAACTTCACTTCACCTAAAAACTCAAATTTTCAACCATACCGAGTTTTATAGTTCACTTCACTTTTTACGAATGGGCAATGGCACTATCATTACATTATAATTGTTAATTATTTATTTAATAGAAATAGTTTTATTATTGATTTCTTACAAATATCAAATTGTCATCCATACGTCATTACACATCTGTCATTATACGTCAATTACATTGCTGTCATTTGCGTTTTGTTATTCCAAGTCTGATTCTTTTTTGATATACCACGTTTTATAATGACTGACGTTTCATGTCAAGTCACACGGGAATGCTGTCGAACGGGATAAAAAGTATCCTATGTCCTTCTCCTGGCTCTAAACTACCTCCCTGCCAATTTTCAGCTAAATCGGTTCAGCCGTTCTTGAGTTATAAGTGGAGTAACTAACACGACTTTCTTTTATATATATAGATAGACAGAGAATATAATCACTGTAATAGAAAATTAGATGAATTATCAGCCTTTGGTTTGCTTTATTCACAAAAAAATCTAGCATTCAAAATATTTTGTTCTTATTTCCCAACCTCTGTCATTAAATAATGACATTCGATCTCTTTTATGTCTCCAAACTTTAAGCACGTAATACAAATGAAAATAAAATGTCAAGTACAATTTGCTGGCTGTCAATCAGGCTGTGTAGACAGCCGTAAATAAAAATATTTCATGTTTAATTTTACTGCCTGTTGCTGATTCTTTTTCCTAAAGAGTCTTCGTATATCTTTTGCTAAAGTAACATTGGTGTAATTGTGCTCCTGGTTATAGTCGTCATTTATCCAAAAAAGAGAAGAATTTCGCTACCATGATTCATGGTCATCCGACGTCAATATGTTGCATAATAGCGACTGAGTTTTGTGAAAGATTTTCGTTTTGTGGATTAAGAAGTAAGTAAGGACACAATATGAAATCTAAGAATCACTGATTCTGGAAAATATCATCGGGTCAAGGACTTTACAGACCCCATTTTGATTTTGGCTCGGGCTAGCTCATGTGGTTGGTTGGTTTCGATTCCCACCCAGGACAAAATGTTTGAGCAAGTTATTATAGTTATATGTATGGTCTGCTTAGGTTGTGATCAGAAAAAATAAAACGACTTATTAGGTACTGTTGTCGACTTATCCACATATTATTGAACGGAAGCCTTATAGGATCACTCGTGTGTCTGCAGTACCGGCGTTAGGGTAGGGCGCGGTAGGGCGATCGCCGAGGGCGCCAGATGTAAAGGGGCGCCAGGCCCACCTTTATTTCCGGTCGCTCATGAGCGAGTCCTGCTATCTCGAGTCTAAATAAATTCTCAAGTCTAAAGATAAAATGGCTATAATGGCTTAAAATCCCTTTTGTAGGCGGGAGAAGGGGGGGGGGGGTTATCACATCTCGCCCAGGGCGCTGGTTGAGCTAAAACCGGCACTGTGTGTCTGTCTGTCTGTCCCAAAATATTGGACTGGATTGAGTTGAAATTTCGTAATTAATATTTCATACATTATTCAAAATCAAAATCATAATCAAAAACTCATTTATTCAGTTTAGGCCCTAATAAGGCACTTATGAATGTCAACAGTTACAATTTTTTGACTCTACTACCGGTTCGGATTACACTTGAACTGAGAATATATTATATTTCCATAATTACAGCAATTTTGTCGTTATATCTGAGGAATGTGTTATGTCTTCATGAGAATGCTGCTACTGTGGTGTACCATATTTTCATTATGATGTGCTATACAATGCCACTTATGGGTGCAATATTGGCTGATAATTTTATTGGAAGATATAAGTAAGTCTCACTTTTCAGAGAACAATATTATCAATCGTTATGACATACTATTCAGTCAGAGTAGTGTTGCGCATAACTATTAGTGCTGGCGGCACTATATACATGGCACATATGATATAAAAAAAGGCGTTTACAAATTTACAGTTGTAAATCTACAATTTGTGATTACCCAAGTCCCAATCCCACTTATCTGTACGGAACCCACGCAGTGTGCGACTCGGACTCGCACTTCTCCGGTTTTTTATTAAGGACGCATTCCTTGACGATAATCTCACCTTTTCAAGTTTTCATGTTGTAATACTTAATATAAACATCAAAGCATACAAATCCTAGAAGGGAATTGAACAAATCCCTTAGTTACATAGGCCTCTTCCCTGAGGACATGCCCAAACAAATCTTGTGAGCCTGTTTACTTAATTTTTCTAATAACTTGGGACTTACAACTATTCCACCACAGAAAATTGCTAAGTGGAGATACAAATTAGTTTATTACTCAACCTGAGTTAAATTTCAAGAACATAAACTATTTGTAAATGCAAATTCTTGTGTGTAAATTGTTCTCAACTTTAAGTCGCTACTGTACTTGACCTTGTTAAATTCTCGTCGAACGCTCAGTGGTATGAGTAATTCAAGACAAGTGAGTACGAAGTTGTATATCGCAAAATAATCTGAATGATTCTTTACGTAATCTGAATAGCAATATTAATTACAACAGGCAGATAAAGTTGATGAAGATATTCAGAGTTTCATTCCAATGTGTTTTAGTAACCAACATATTTGGTACGTACGGTACAACATAATTATAAGGTGTAAGCTGATCATTTAGATATGCCATTGTCATTTATTTTGAAAACAAAAATCAATTTCACAGGTTCATATTAATTATTTACAATAAGAAAGGAAAAACAAAATAATTAAAATATAAAATTAAACTAAAATATCTATATTATACAGAGCCACTATAAATAATAAACCGCATTTAAATCACCGTCTGCAGGCAGGGTTCCCAAAAAGTTGGCAACGTTACCTCGTTGAATTGCGAGGCTGAAGCGCTGCCCGAGGTAAGTGCCAGCTCTTTGGTCACCTGTAGTATCAATAAGGCGTCTGCCTGGACAGCTCCCTAACCAAACTGCGAGCATCTTGACCCCAACTACCCATAGTATATACTGTTTAACAGAACTGTTATATACTACACTACTACAGTATATACTATGGGTTTCAACATATTATAATCATAACGTTTGTATTTCAGAGTTATATTATATTTCTCTATAATTTATTTGATGGGAACTATCCTAACATGTTGCTCTGCAATTCCGCCACTTATGTTACCTCCGACGTGAGTGTTTGATTCGTCATATTATCTAGCCAAATACAGACTTCAGCTTGTATTCTTCTTCATGCATGCATGGCTTCTTCATAATTTGTTTTATCAAAATTAAATTAAATTAAATATATTCCAATTTATCTAGGCAGGCACTTGTGCTTAGTCTTAGATTTGCTCAGAAGTATCAAGAACATTATATTATTAAAAAAAATAATAGTATATCAGTGTAGCAGGTACTCAATTTCAGATGTTCAGGATGTCTGGATGATAATTGTGCATGTGATTTTATTAATAACAGTGGTTGCAACGTCGAATCCCGAGACGAAAGACAGGTTCTAATCTTACTTTCAGTGAGGAAAACAAACCAATTTGTAGGGTACTTTTTTGTTGTTGGCGTTGTGTGCTAACCACCTATAATATAGCCTATTATTAGCCACCTATAATTATTGTATTGCAGTACAACTTCTATGATTGGATTAGCATTGATAGCGACTGGGACTGGCGGTATTAAACCTTGTGTAGCCGCTTTTGGTGGTGATCAGGTAAAGTGTCAATTCAATTTGGACAACACTATTCCTATCTTTTCAATCTTAATAACAAGTTTAGGCCTAAATTGTTCTGGAGTGTAGGCAACATTTTAGTGAACTAATAGTGAAGTTTCTTTAAACCAATTGCAAGAATGTGAATCATTAAATTAACATGACTATTAAGAATCAATAAATGGTACCAGTTCCGTCTACCCGAAGAGAATCATCGGCTGCAACGTTTCTTCTCCACATTCTACTGCACCGTGAACTTCGGTGGTTTCATGGGAATGGTGATTACGCCGGCTCTACGCCGGAGTATCATGTGCTTCGGCGATGATGCTTGTTATGCCCTCGGCTTTGGTTTTCCAGCATGTCTTGTGCTAATTTCTATCTGTGAGTATTAAATAATTTTATGATCTAGGTAGGGGAAAGTGGTGTACCTATGGACGGTTTACCTGTGAACACCACTGATAGCTTAAAAAATGAATACGAAAATGGAATTTAAGTATTTTTGATGTGAGGCAACACTTACTTGCTGCGATTTTCTAGTTTTTCTTGAGTACTCGGTGACAGACTGTTAAAGGTTTTCGCTCAAAAAGTAGTAGTCTCTTTTTCGTGAATGTATGTAGAATATACATACATTATTATTTCAAAGTGTATGTACCTATGTATGTAAATATTTTCTAATTTTAATAACATTTCCTGATATTTCCAAAGGTGGCTGCTTCGTAAAACGTATGTAAATTTAGGGACAAAACAGTTCCGAATAATAAAATATGCCATATGAGTGTTATTTTTTGGAGTATATCTGACGTTGATTAAAATTTTTTAAATTTGTTATCAACCAAAGGATTAAAATATTCATCAAAATCGGGGAGGCTAGAAGACAAAGTGAACCCTTACCATAAAGTTTTAAATTTGGAGCCAAAGGAGTTGAGATTTTTTTGTCGATTACCCTATCTAATATTATATGATAATAATGAAATGTCTCAAAATATCTACATACGCTGCTCATAACATTCTAGTAGCATTATATTTTTAGATCAAATCTAACACATATATGACTTTGTTAATTATTATATTTGCTTCCAGTAATCTTCATGTCAGGCAAACCCTGGTACAGAATAAAACAGCCTCGTAATAACGTCACTTTAAAATTCGTGTCCTGTGCCTGGGTAAGACTTAGGACTTATCTAATTTAAAACTAAATTAAGAATTACCCTTTATGGCTTAAGGTATCCAAAAAGATGTGTGACTAAAACACTTTTGGTTTGGTGATATGATTTTGATGGGAAAGTGGCGGAACTCAATTTACTAGCAAAGCTTTCTATTTATGAGGACCTCATTGTATCTTACTATCTAATTTTATGGCGAGACAAAAATATTTATCAAGTAGTTCGAATCTACTGTCATCGGTAAGACATGACTGTCAGTCGTAGCAACAGTCAGGAGAGAAAACATCAGCATCAGATATAATTCTATTGTTGCAATAAAAACTCATTTTTAGCTTATCTTTAGTGGATACACAGCCTTACGGATCTCTCGATTGCTGCCACCTGGTGGTAGCTTGCCGGCGTCTTAAATGTATGTCTTTTTAGGTATTCATATTCAATGGTAATGAAATTACGTGGCTAGTAATTAGCCGATTCCTTTTTTTGCCGCTTCATATTTTCCCAGCAAGTTTTTTGGTTATTGGGAGTGCGAGTAGTGCGGGTTTATATTATACTGTTTGCGCATGTGCGAATTTGGTGCGTTTATTATCATTGACGTTGTTATGTTTCATATCTAATTTTAAAATTTATTCTGTTCATTGTTCAAGTTAGTACCAAGCTTGAATTTTTTTGTCACATGAGTTTTCGAATATTTCTACTAGATTATTATTCAAGGATTTTGTTATCCTTATAAAAGTCTAAAAGATTATACTAGTTGCTAACCTTATTAGTACTGGCTCCTGAACAAAAAAATAAAACAAGTGCACGCAGGCAACAAAACCCATACTTAAACAGAGTCCGATAAATAGAATATCTGCTAAACACAATGATAACTTTAATTCATTTTGCGGTCGTTGATGACAAAGCGTTCGATAATTCAAAAGAGTCGCCCAAGTTGCCATCCATCACATCGAATGCCTTTAGGGTAAGGCGTATCAATCATCATATTGCCATACATATCCTTTTCACAGGTTTTTTGCAACTAACGATAAAAAGGGAGAATCAGTTATGATTGATGTATCTATGTAACCTTCCAGCGTTTTATAAAGAGAGTATTATGCCATAACTAGCATAGATAACAGTTATAAGTAGGTTGAACGTTTGCAACACGATGTAACGTCTGACTGAATTCACGAAACCGTTGTCCGGTTTAGTAAATTCAGTTAACTCAGTACCATATTTAACCTGACGACGCTTCAGCACAAAATTATGTCCCCTATTCATAGGAATAAGAATGTATTAATATAGGTTATGTCTCTAATTGATTCTGATGAACAGATATCATCTATCTGTTCTTTCTTAGTTCTGGTTTTATTATGATGCTGTCTTTCTCCGCTCTGATGTCCCTTACGTCACGCCGTCGTGCCGTATACTATTGAGATTTATTCAAAGAAGAGTATAGTGTGCGAAAAACTTTATTTAATTAAAATAAATAATTAAACATTTCAGAATGCTTTAATAAAGCATTTGAAGCACGATACCAAAAATGACGGGCCAGCGCCTGCGCATTGGCTAGACTATTCTAGAGAGGAGTACGGAGACAAACTAGTGGATGATATGAAAGTAGTTTTCTCCATATTGTATCTTTATCTACCGGTGCCCATATTCTGGTCGCTTTTTGATCAACAGGTACTCAGTTTATTGATTCTTTTTTTATCGAAGTAAAAAGTATTAATAATATTTACGTCACGTTATAAAACAACAAGTTAATTTTAGAATCACAATAAAGAGCGCTCATAAAAATAAATCACCACAATAATAACAAACATTAGAAACCCCTGTATTTTAAACAACCATTGTGAGCCTCAGGGAAGTTTGGTCTCGAGAAATTTGGTGGTATACTGAGCGTGAAACGTGAGCGTAATTGCGTTTCTTTTCATGATTATAAATTTTACAAGCATAGTTTTGAAATGTTACTCGCCATTTTTAGGCAGCCGTTACCTAGATTTTGCGAAACAGATTATTTAAACATCCTATTTTTTTTTGTATGTATCGTTATGATATTCATATTATGAACTTAAAGAAAAAAATGTTGTAGCCCCTCTGTTTTTATTATTTATTCTATGCAGGGCTCTCGTTGGACTTTTCAAGCATCTAGGCTTCGTAGCGAGGTTTTCGGAGTAACTCTAATGCCAGATCAGTTGCAAGTGATGAACCCAGCGATGGTGCTACTAATGATCCCTGTATGTCCTGGTGGGGTTTGGCCTTTGCTTCCTGATCTTCCACCTCTACAGAAAATGTTTGTTGGAGGAATGCTAGCGGTAATGGCTTTTATATCAGCTGGTATACTTCAAATTGGAATTGAGGTAAGGCATCAGTTTACCGTACTCCTACAAACCATAGTCCTATTAAGACAATCGCTTTACGATTTAATACGTCTAAATAGCGAAAAGTCAACATCATGCAACTAACCGAATTGCTTTTATAGGATATATAGGTTGGCTTTGATTTTTTATATAGTGCATAATAAAGTATGTAGGGACACATTTTGTCAAATCATCAGAAATTAACGTCGATGTCGAATTTAATTTATATTTGTAATTAGCTCCTGCAATCTTCTCTGACTCACTGAATATTTGTCTCCCAGACATTATTTATAATATAAGACAAAAAGACGCAACAAATCAAGATAGAAACATATTTTGTCATCCTGTCACCTTTGATTGTGATTTATATTGTCTTTGTTTTGAATTACTATACACAAAAATTCAAAGTGTTTACTTTGTGTGTGTTACTTTGTTTTATTCAATGACGTTTTGATGATGTTTTACCTCCACTCAACCTTAATCGAGGGTACTCATCATGAGCTTGAATTTTGACAAAGAATACAGATTTCGAGGATTCCTCGAATAAATCCTACTGGCTAAAATTCCATAGTGTTCCTGCCTGTCGCTGCAGGCTGTGTATATGGGGGGCGCCGAAATATTCGTCATGATATTGCTACGCTCTAGTTAACATTGCTAACTTAAAACTTAAAAAAATTTTTTACTTGATTTGTTCCAAACCAAGTAATTCCATACCAAATATTTTTGCGACAGTCCAGACTATAGAATTAGACGATTTACTCTTTACATCATGCTTTACAGGTTCGTAAACTGTCATTTTTTCGTTCAACAAAGGGGAGCAGCTTATCATTCAAATGTCTTTCATAGAATAATGAACAGTTATCCGTTTTACTGGCTATTTCATTGGCACTTTCTAAATCATTACAGCGTTCTACTCTGCAAGTACCGGGGCATCATCAAACTGGTCTGGTATTATTGAACACGCTAGACTGCCCCGTTGACATTGCCGTACAGGGTGAAGGTATAGCTCCAGTGGAAAAGCATGGAACAGCCTTGATGAGCCCACTGCCACATCACATGCTCACTCTCACGGCTAGCTGTCCCTACAACTGTGCTGGCAGGGTTATGAAAAAGCACGTTGTCAAGCAGAACTTGAAAACGGTTGCAGGAATGGTTAATTCATAATAATAATAAACCTGTATTATCCATTCCTTAAATTGTAAAAAGGATACATATAATTATTTATTACTTTCTAAAACGTGACCACACTTTGGGGTCTCCTCTAGTGATGGGTCGTTGACGGTTTTTTTGGTCAACGTGCTACTAATGTCAACTTGCAACGTAAACTGTTAATTCATTGAACGGTTTTTATTCAACGCTGCGAGACGTTCAACGAGTCTCTCTCTCTACATCGGTCATTTTCACAAAAAGTGTACTCTGTTTTAAATATATCGAAATTTATTTTTTTGTTTAGTTCGTTTGTTTGTCATTACATTCACAAGTGGTATTCTTTGCATTCTATGAAAATAATAATAGAACATCTTATTCTTTAGTATTAAATATAAGTAATTTAGTGCCCTTGGGAAACAAAAATTCTTCCATTCCGAAAAAGAAATACTGGGTAGGTGACTCATGTCAATATTATTAAAATGCATACATTTTTTTCGAACTTGTCATTTGAGCATATGAACATATACAGGGTGGAATTTTGTAATGCCACCTGGAGGGGAAGTACTCTTAATACTTTAGATAGAAAATTTTACTCAAAGGAAACATTCCTTTATTTTTGAAAAGAAAAAAAACGGCATTAAAGATTTTTAAAAATTCGCTTGCCGCACACGGTAATCGAACCGACTAAAATCTGTAAAAGTTGCACCGTGTACTTTTATTGCATTGATTGTTAGGGTCAATAAGGATGAAATCTCTTTAACAAACTTCATAAATTGAATTACATGAAAACAATGAAATTTTAAATTAATTTAATTATGTACAAAAATTTAAACTAACTAATTAATTGCTCGAAATGGGCTCCATTTTCTTGGATACACAAATTTATTCTTCTAACGAATTCATTTCTAGTTACCTTCAATAACGTATTGTGGTGAATGTTATAAATCGTATTCTGAACTTCAACTCTCAACTCGTTTATATTCTCATAACATTTAGTGTAAATTTGATTTTTTACATATCCCCACAAAAAAAAATCTAAAGGGGTGAGATCTGGTGATCTCGCAGGCCATCTGATTGTGCCGTTTGTACCAATCCAGGTATTAAAATGGTTATTAATGTAGGCAGTAGTGATTCTGCTGTTATGGGCTGGAGCACCATCTTGCTGTAGAATTATTTGGTTTCGCTCTTCCTCGGGGAAACCATTTAACTCGTTTCTTAATAAATCGAGTATTTCTAAATACTTAACAGTGTTTAAGTGACCTTCGTATACATGGACTAACACAACCATATTTCTCATAATTCCGCACCAAACGTTGAAAGAAAATCTTACTTGACTGTTAGTTTCATGAACACGAAGAGGATTCACTCTAGACCAATAGTGATTATTGCGGCGATTGTACATGCCGTTATTGCTGAAGTTGGTTTCGTCAGACCATACAATGTTACTCAAAAAATTAGGTTTACGGTCAATTTCTCTCAGCATGTTTTGACAAAATTGTAGTCGTCTCTCACAATCCCCAGGATGCAATTTTTGTACCAACCGACCATCACGATAACATCTAAACTTATACTTTTTCAGCGCTTTAAGTATGCGAGTGTGGGTTGTTCCAATTACTTCGGCAGCATCTCTGCTTGAAGCCTTCGGAAATGCTTCGAAGTATGTTAAAATATTTAATTCAAAATCAAAGTTGTTTTGTTGAAGAGGGTGCCGTCGCTTTTTGAAACTTCCAGTGTTCTTTAAATTATCTATCATTCTTTTCAGTACAAATCGAGTTGGTGTCTGACGGTCTCGATATCTCTCTCCATACCACCGCAGAGCACGATTCACATCTTTATTATTTAAAAAATAAGCTTCCATTAAATCAAATTGCTCTTGATAAGCCATTTTTACCGTGAAACAATTATGAAATGATTTGTAAAAACAATCAAATGTGAATAACAGATGAAAATCTATTTTCAAATGTAACATTCCATATTTAAACTACGTCATACACGCAGTTATGTCACATCTAAGAAAGGAGTCTGCATTACAAACACGTGCAAATTGCAATCGTCTTATCTAAATAGTAATTCGTCATTTCGATGGATAAATGACGTCAATGATAATAATTAATGAATAACATAAGTACACAGATAGATCTTTGAGTAAAAGTGCTTTAACTTGACCGATTGAATTAATAATTTAAGATTTCATTGACCCTAACAATCAATGCAATAGAAGTACACGGTGCAACTTTTACAGATTTTAGTCGGTTCGATTACCGTGTGCGGCAAGCGAATTTTTAAAAATCTTTAATGCCGTTTTTTTTCTTTTCAAAAATAAAGGAATGTTTCCTTTGAGCAAAATTTTCTATCTAAAGTATTAAGAGTACTTCCCCTCCAGGTGGCATTACAAAATTCCACCCTGTATAATAAATTATTTCTGAACATTAAAATTCTTATTCACAGTCACAAAGTGACATAAATATAATGTACCATCTTCCTAAGAATTCCATTCCGAAACTTTTCCAATTCTACGTTACCTGCGTTTTGGTAACGGAACGGAAGTATCGGAAGTCTACCTTTAAACATTTTTGTTTAATTTATTTTTAAATAACACATCAGACCAACAAAGTTTATAAAGATTTCAAAATAATTTACAAGGAATAAAATTGTAGTACTTACTTCGAAATTGGTTGCGGTTGTGGAATATCGAAAACGGACCGTTACTAAAGTGCGTGTTTCATCGTCCGCTGGTCGCCGTCAAAATGGACGAATCATTGTGGTACAGCCAATGACAGCCTTACAAATGTTGCCAATCGACAAAAAATATACATAAGTGGAAGTTTTAATTGCGCTTTTGTAAAAAAAATGGGGTTTCGGAAGGGAATTTTAACTCTACTTTCCGAAAAATCAATCACATTAGTATAAATAAGTCAACGCTATATATAAAAGTTATGTTATTTTACTGTAATTGGTAGTGGGACATCGTTAAAATAGGTACCTTCAACTAGTATATTTTAAATTACGTTAATATGAATTTATTTTTATGTAGCAACAACATATAATATTGTTAAAAGCTAACCATAGATCCATATTTTTAGTGTTGTTTTTCTTAAATGTGGAAATTATTCGTTAAATATTTATCAAAAGTTGTGGGACACCCCCAAAACCCGAATGTACACTTTTTGTGAAAATGACCCACATCTACTGACCTGATATTATAATTTTATTTTAAAATTTATATTTATGAAAACAAATTCAACAATATTGTCATTATTTTATTCCAAAATACATGTATTTCAAAAATCAACTCTTACTCTCGTTTCTTAGAGTTCAAATTTGACCGTCGTCGTTTTAAAATCTTATATCTCGTTGACGCATTTAACTAGTTGATAAAAACAGTTAACGTTAATACGTTGACACGAGATCAACGGTTGATTTAACTAGTTCGTTGATTTAACACCCATCGCTAGTCTCCTCCAATTATCTTCATTTGCCTCTATCCAGTCTTTGTGCGCTATTTTTGTATGAAATACTTTCTTTCTTAGCTTTCTACTTCAAACGGTTTCAGTTTTGAGTTCTTTATCATGATATCAACCTTTTAGACGATTTTTTCATTGCTAATCTTATCTTTGAACTTATCAACATCTTTGTTCTGATGGAAACCGTTTTTAGTACCAATAAGATATTATAGATAGATAAATTGTAAGTAATGAATAAAATAAATCTTTTAATAGTAGTTTATGATACTGTTGCATAATAGGGGTTATTAAAGACGAGTGTGAGTTTAAGTACCGAGCCGTAGGCGAGGTTCTTAATAGTATCACACGAGTTTTTAATACCTAATTATGTACAGTATCATACAGTACTTTATCTAAACTCATCTAATAATGTAATTTAATGGTAAAAAATCGATAATATTTCGTCATAGGTTTTCATGACTTACGGGTATCGATTATTCGTTATATCCATTGCCGCCTCCACAATTTCAGATCCAAGTTTATTTCTCTTTAGTATTAATGCTATTTTTCTATCATTTTTGGCCAAAATAAAATATGAATGCAAAAAAAACAATAAAATAAACAAACATTAATCATCATGGCGCCCAAATTCATGTGGGGAAAAACTCCTAAGTTGAGATCTCTACCGCATACGCGACCACAGACAAAGTAAATTTGCATCTAAAATTGAGTTGATACTAATTGATTCCTAATTGTTTAGTCCTGATGTCTGGCCACTTATATATGTTTTTTTCTTTATTATTTTGACAAGTTGACTGACAGTAATTGAAGTATTAAAACCCAAAAAACATTATAAGTGGCCAGACATGTCCAAATACTTGTACTTTAATAGAAAAAAAGTTATTTTATAGCATTATCTTGGGAACAACAACTGTACTATAATGAATCATTATACACGGGTGTGCCTAAAGTGGGTCATTAAAGTACTGATTTTGATTTCATAATAAGAACATTACGATATGAGAGTAGATAAAAAATAATTTATTGTTATCACAGTTTATGCCACTTGTTGTCGGACAAAATTCAAATGATCAGATATCATTCTACTTTATGGACCCTAACCCGTTCCTCAAGTCATTAACTGGAAAACCAAAATTGAAGTTAGTTATTAATACAACCAACCAACATAACAACTATAAACTTTTTTTATTGCCCTATAAAACTATTTCATTATTTTCAAAGAGTGGTGTACGTGGGAGAAACTGGACCAAATAAGAATGTGTCTATCATCGTAGAGACGGATAAAAGAATGAGTGACATATATTACGTGTCAGACGCGCCTATCGATCATATAGGTGAATCCGCCTATATGTGCCTGCAACCAGGAAAGTAAGTACCTACATATTGTAACTAATTAGTTACCTGACATTATGTACCACTTCTTCTTCTCAATGGTTAAGCTCTTGGCAGAGTGGTCACGTTGAGGCGTTCACATCGGTGGTAGAGGCGGTCACGGCTCTTCGTCGCATCGCACTACGCAGCTATCTCAGGCGACGTCCGAATTCAACTATATTTCACATTATATTCTCTATCATCGTCGTCATCTTATTTTCTCTGGGATCCAGTCTATGGATGCTCCGATACCTACTCACATAAGTAGTACTCATATATATCGTTTTACGATACTACTCATATAAGTAACCATAAAGTATCGATACCTACTTATATTGATAGGTTTTAGTTTTTTTAGGAATAATGAAAAAATAGGTTTTCTTTATATTTTTTTATTTCTATAACTTATGCAAAAAACTCGTCTGTATTTAAATTTCCTAAAAAAAAGAAAAATGACTCGCTCGGCACCGACGTTGCTACTACTGGTGTTTATAAATTTTATTAACTTTTATGATGTATATAATATCGCGTGCGCACTTGTTCGTCTTGCCAAGAGGAAGAATGAGTTCCAGTCTGTCCCGCGTAGTGTTGCCAGGCGCGTTCGCCCTATTCCAGCGCATTTGCTAGTGCTGCGCGTACAACTGTTAAATATTGAAGTGCAATATACAGACAAGGAAACACGAACTTCATGTCAGTCCATTTGGCAAATGTATTATGTTTTAGAGATACCACAGGGTTTGATAGGTAAAGTGACACCTCATCTCCAGAAAAAATCAAAGAAAACTAGATTCCAGTTTTCTTTGAATTTTTTCTTTTGCAGTCAGTTCATAATATGCTACCAACCAGGAGTAAACTAGAGGCTTAGCTGTCAAATGCACTCTCATAATCATGACCCTAACTGCTATTAGATTATTAGCCTTCGTACGTCCAGTCTCTCTGATAGGTAGACATCACTTATTTTGCATCATTCATGGTTTATCCAAGTCTCGCCATACCATCTTAAGTTTTCTGTACTATTTTTATATCGTGCCAGGTCGCCAGATATTTCGGTTCTAATGATTTGAATGACGTGAAATCATATAGTATGTCCAAGTAAAATTATGCATAGTCTATATCTACACGCCTCAATAATTTATATACTTAGGTAAAACGTGACATATTCAAATACGAGAGCTATAGGTATAGCGCGAGTTGCCTTTACGGCATCGTACTTAAAATTCGAAATACTCAATTCCAGAATTAAAAATACTTGTAATAAGTTAACAGCCGGTTTCCAAATTGAGAATTCAAAGTTGATAGCGTCTCAAACTCTGCTTAAGTATAACATAAACAAATGTTCATTTCTGAATTATGATTGAGTAAAGTTTAAGCATTTATCCCTTAGTTTACTTATATTTGATTTTGAAATCATAAGTTGTATTCAACACTAGATTTGCGTTTCTGAATGGATTGGACAGCGCTCAAACCACTCTCAGGTTAAATTTAAGTGTCAAATAGTTAAGTAACAGAATTCCACTGCTTAAACTTTACTCACGATTAATCGTAGTATCTACATAATAGTTTCATGGGATATATTTATATTAAAATAACAATGTCTAGTGACGATACTCCGTTATCTTCGTTAGAAATGCCTCAGAGATGACCACCGCGACCGTTATTTCACCTTATACTGAAGTCTATCATAATGTCAGTCTGTACGTGTAATTGAAGTGAATATTTAATTGTAAAATTGCTATAATAAATCTATCGAGCCCATGAGGAGTTTCTTGTGTCACTTCCTCTCCTCATACGGGACTATTCCGAAGCGATGGTATAAAGTTGTTTCAATTGTCTGCACTACGCCCACGGAATCGAATCCTGTTACCACCTAACCCTAAACATGGTTGTTTGTATCGCTTGGCTGTTGTTGACGCTGACATATATATGATAAACATTTCATTTTCAATTAATAATGTAATTATACTGTTTTATTTTAATCATCATTCTTACCCTAGTTACTATTTATTACTGCAATAATTATTGTTTATATATTATATAACTGTGTAGACTGGTTGTATGATGATTGATTCCACAGGTAGCTTAGCCTGATAATTTTCTTTCTGAAAACCACATAAATAATTTGAAAGCTTGTCTTATTTTATTATTTTATGTGACATGATTGATTATTTGAAACTTACATTTTCATCAACATGTTTCAAAAGTATTGTTAGTTTCAACATGCTCAGTCAGATATCTTTGTTTCTAAAAACAATATTCCCAATTTTTTTATTGTGAGATAAATATATAGGTACATAATGTAGGCTTGTATTGTATGGTGGGAATATTACTCACATTTTCATTGGCCGAAACATTCCGAGCTCGATGTTTAATATTGTTATAAAAATGTTTTATAAATTTGGTGTTTGTTTGTTTGACAACTTTGACATAACAATCGTTCCATTCTTTACGAACACTTTCAACTAATCTACCTATATCATAAAATAAAATTGGGATAATATGAAATTAAACAATGTAATAATTGCTGCAATTTGCTTGTTTTTCACTTGTAGTGTAATAAAATTTAACCATTTTGTATACATTTTTCACTAAAATTAAATGAACATGCAAAAAATAATAATTTCGGTAACTATCGGTTATTTTACTTGTATGGGAACTTTAAAGCAATGCGAAATACCGTTTGAGAAATACTTAGTTAAAAGCGGTTTGAGGAAATCTAATTCTCACTTGTGAAACACACAAAAATTAAGTACTTATCAAATATTTGAGCAAAACTCTACTGATTATTGCTAGAATTCTCAATTCAGAAACCGGCCCTTAGGGCCGGTTTCTGAATTGAGAATTAGATTTTCTCAAACCGCTTTTAAGTAAGTATTTCTCAAACGGTATTTAGCTTAGCGAGAGCATTGCTTTAACGTTCCGATACAAGTAAAAAAACCGATAGTTACCGAAATTATTATTTTTTGCATGTTCATTTAATTTTAGTGAAAAATGTATACAAAAATGTTTAATGTTATTACACTACAAGTGAAAAACAAGCAAATCTAATTGTTACATTGTTTAATTTCATATTATTCCGATTTTATTTTATGATATAGGTAGGTTAGTTGAAAGTGTTCGTAAAGAATGGAACGATTGTTATGTCAAAGTTGTCAAACAAACAAATACCAAATTATAAAACATTTTTTTATCACATCTAGCTCGGAATGTTTCGGCTAATGAAAATGTGAGTAATATTAGAACTTATAACTTCCTACCACACAAGCCTACATATTTATCTCAAAATAAAATTAATTTGGAATATTGTATATGGAAACAAAGATATCTGACTGAGCATGTTGAAACTAACAATACTTTTGAAACAGTCTCCAACATCTCTGCGGTTGATGAAAATGTAAGTTTCAAGCTTTATTACCTTACTAAACAACACCTCCATAGTATTCCCTCATCCTATACTCAATATTTATTAGGTATGGCAAAGTTTTTATAATATTCATACCATATGCTTTGTGCCAGTCAATCAGCCAGGCAATCATGTCCCATAAAATAATAAATTATGACAAGCTTTCAAATTATTTATGTTGTTTTCAGAATGAAAATTATCAGGATAAGCTGCCTGTGGAATCTATCATCATAGAACCAGTCTACTCAGTTAAATAATATATAAACAATAATAATTATTGTAGTAATAAATGGTAACTAGGGTAAGAATGATGATTAAAATAAAACAGCATAATTACATTCTTAATTGAAAATGAAATGTTTTATTTACTTCCTATCAGTCCTTATCATATGTATGTCAGCGTCAACAACAGCCAAGCGACACAAACACCATGTTTAGGGTTAGGTGGTAACAGGATTCGATTCCGTGGGTGCAGTGCAGACAATTGAAACAACTTTATACCATCGCTTCAGAATAGTCCCGTATGAGGAGAGGAAGCGACACAAGAAACTCCTCATGGGCTCGATAGCTTTATTGTAGCAATTTTACAATTAAATAATCACTTCAATTACACGTACAGACTAACATTATGATAGACTTCAGTATCAGGTGAAATAACGGTTGCACTGACGTCCATACAGCTCGAGAGCTTGTGATAAATGTTATGTAAAACTACACAGGCCACTGGCCACAATCACTTTTAACACCTTTGGTAATTTAAGTTACATTCCAGAATGGAGGCAAGGGAATCTTCTCTTTAACACTCCAAAACATCTTTCAATAGTGTTTCGTGTTGAAATCTGGGCTTTGTTGTATGCTTCTTGTGCTGGAGTAGCACGATTAATGAAAGGTGTCAGGAGATACCTAAGACATGGGTATCCACTGTCTCGAAATTCTTTCAATGGCACAACATACTGTTGACTTGCTCACATTTGCTGTGTCTCCCACAACAGCTTGGAAGCTTCCATTAATAATTGTAGTATCGGTGCAATACAGTCCCGTCTTTGGATTCTACATTATCGTTTTTTTATAACTCTTCGCCTGCGCGGTGGTCTTCTCTGAGCCATTTCTAACGAAGTTATCGAAGTATCGTCACTAGACATTGTTATTTTAATATAAATACATCGCATGAAACTATTATTACATACTACGATTAATCGTGAGTAAAGTTTAAGCAGTGGAATTCTGTTACTTATCTATTTGACACTTAAATTTGACATGAGAGTGGTTTGGGCGCTGTCAAATGCATTCAGAAACGCAAATCGAGTGTTGAGTACAACTTATGATTTCAAAATCTCAAATATAAGTAAACTCAGGGATAAATGCTTAAACTTTACTCAATCATAATTCAGAAATGAAAAATTGTTAAAGTTATACTTAAGCAGAGTTTGAGACGCTCTCAACTTGAAATTCTCAATTCAGAAACCGGCTGTAAGTGACTTTAATCTTTAAGTCATCCTCAAAGGTTTATTCAAAGGGGTAATTTAGGTATATCTTAATTGTTTTGTGCCTTAAAGCTTTCGATTGACACTATTTTTGGGACTTACAGGATATCCCAACAATTTTTTTTATCTAGTTAAATAGCCCACCGTTTCTTTGAACAAAAATTTAATTCAAAACATTATTTCGACAACCCACTCGTCCCTTTGTAAAACCTAAATGGTAATGGATACAGTAAAAAAGGGAAAATTCGTAAAGGGATCAAAAACAAACAAAAACGTCGAAAAAAGTAAGAATGAATACGAGAGAGATATTAAAAATATTTGAAATGTCAGTTGCACTGTATTCAAAGTATATTTTGACCATTTTGTTTTTTGAACGACACACGTTTATTAACTAGCAACATTCAGGAATTACAAGTCAAATTAAATAATTCCTCACTTGTCGTTTTTTCGATGCCTCTGGGTAATAATTAAGCGAATTGTTTTCCACTGAAAACTAACTTTACTATCATTTAATATGAGTTTTTGCGATGAAAGTCATAATCCAATTTATTTTGGATTTAATTTAATAATTATGTAGCTTGTTTTAAACTGATGTTTATTTAAGGTTATAGCTGTATTAAACTGAACTTATTGGGATATGGTATCTTTATTTATACGGGCAGTTTAAAACATAAATGCGTAAAACATAAATATAAAGAAGTTTCTACCGGAATTACTGTTAGATATCATGTTAACAAAGCTTCCTTGTACATAACTTTCTTAAACATATGTTTTTCAAAACAGGTTCAGATGGCGAGCAGAAAGTGTCGACAATGAAATTTCAGGGTCAGGAGAGGGTATACTTAGAGCAGGTGGTGTTTATGTCCTTTGTTTGCGAGAAAGACTAGGTCGTCTTGACGCTGCCATTTTGCACGCTCCAAATCCACCAAATGAACTGCACTTAGCTTGGATTGTTCCTCAATACCTTTTGGTGTCAGTTGCTGAGATTATGTTTGCTGTTTCTGGTCTGGAGTTTTCTTTTACTCAGGTAAATAAGCAAACGGTAATTTATGTTACTAGTTCTATACAGTTGATATTCTGTGACACTTTCCCAATTTTGACTTAGTTGCTGTTAACTTTCTTTAACTTTCAATTGAGATATTAAGACATTCAAAAACCCATATAAAATATTTCCATGTGTAAAAAAGAACCTACAGGTGACTGTTGAAAGATAGCAGAAGTAATATTGCTGGTAGGTACTAGGTCAAAAATATGGTTTCCTCACGTTCTTTCTTTTACCGAAAGTATTCGAATGGAGGCAAAGATTCGTGTTGAGCAAAGAGTTCTAAATAAAAATGTTATGTTTTAGGCACCGAACAGTATGAAGACCATCACGATTGCCGCATGGTATGTGTCGGTGGCATTCGGCAATTTAATCGTGATACTTATTGCGCAGACCAAGATTTTTGAGTCTCGGGTATGTATAACCTTCTAAATATCTACAACCTTACACAATGCCTCTCCTCTCCGTTAGTGTGCTTAATTGTTGAAAATAAGGTAGATGCAGCTTTAAATCACTTGCCCTTTACATCTTTTATTAATTCAATCTCTAATAGTTCACATATGCACATAAAATCTGCAACTAGGAGATGTTTTTTATACAATAAAATTAGCAAACAGTCATGCGGCTCGTCATGCAAGCGGTTAACGTAGCCTATGGACGCTAGTGACACCCGAGGCACAGATCATTGACTAATCTGCGCCTCGGGTAAAACTCGCGAGTTGCGTTCCCCCCTCCCCGATGAGCTAGGGCAACCTTACTTACGCGCAGGAACACCACCACCACCGTTATATCATAAACATCGTACCGTGAAACATGCCAACTTTGCCCACTTTTATCAAATATTTTCCTTTTGAATTCAATTTTTCTATGAAGACGTAAGTATTTTCCTTCATTAGCTACAACCGTAAGATTATGTGCATGTGTTAGTATAACTAAATTTAATACTATTCAACATTTAATGCTATATTTGTTCGATTTCGTTGGCGGGCGAAGTTATCTGGACTTTTAGCCAACTTTGCCCACATTGATTTTTGACGTAAATATGGTCTTTATGCAGATGACATAAAAACCAGTACAAGAAATTTTGGTAAAGATGGCGTTTACTTCATGAATGTAAACGACACTATGAAAAGTTTCTTACAAAAATGACTGGGCAATATTACCCTGACATTTTTTATCTTTTTCATACAATCTACATTTTACCTTTTAAATGTGCTAGGGTTGGCACATGGAAAGAATGTGTTTAGGTAAATAAAAAGAAAAACAGAAAAATTATTCACGCTTATTAGTATTTAATAAAATTTGAAATTATAATTAACACTTTTTCGATAAAGAAGATACTTAGGTACTATGAAAGAGATCAAGTCAAGTCAAGTAACTCGTATCATGTGGTACAAGTATGTGGTAGATAAATTAAATTAATACTATTTTTCTTAATTTGAAGACATACATTACACACACACATACATACTTTAACCATAATTATGTAGAAGTTAATAAAAAAAAATCATGATAAGGTAGTTTTCCACTTTCAATTTATATCCTTAGGTAAAGTTATAACAGAAATCAATATTTTTGGGGTTATCTACTAGTGATTGATCTGAATCCACCCCGCAATAACAATATAAATCACATATTTTTCGATGGCACAATTGTTCATTTTACTAATTATAAACGTTCGGTTGGAGCGCGAAATTCAAATTTTATCACGTTTTTTGCAAATTGCAGCTCAGTTATAGGTCGTAAGTTATCAACATGTTATTTGCGACAAGAATGGTAGTATATTTACTGATTAATAACAAAAGAAATCATCAACATATTCCTCCAAGGTATATTAGTAACATTTTCATGAAATAGTCGTATATGTCAGTAATATTCCTTGGAGGATTATGTTGATGATTTCTTTTGTTTTGACGTGTTAAAATTAAATAAACTCAGTAGCGGTAAAATAAAAACGAAAAAAAAATCGAGCGTTCGTAATGTGCCAACCCTAAGCGTTTTTTGATGGTGGGCAATGTTGTCAATCGTAGGTCAGAACATTACTAGATAACATTGCCCATCATCATAACTTTAGTTTTCAAGGACCTTACGCAATGACACTAGCATTAATGAACTCTACAAATAATTTACTATCACATGTTATAAATTAAACTAACCTGTGTTTTCGCCATCTCACAGAATTTACTTTCAAATTTGCACGAAAATTTGCCCGTAACAACACGCACCTCACTTGAAGAGTTCCAACAAGTTACTGAGCAAAGATAGCAACAACCACCGTAGTCAATCTTGCCATACATATGACCTATTTTGCACCAAAGTCAATAAATGTTGCCATAACATTAAGATATTTTTGCACATCAAAGATATGCTTATAAAATGTTCTTCGGGCAAAGTTTCCCTTGGGGGCAATATTGGCATATTTCACGGTATCAACGCCAGTGAAAAACAAAGTGAACAAACAACTCAAAACAGATTTTATAATATTCTTACGTAATGTGAAAAAATACTATTTTTCGCAGGCTATATAATACAACAAACACTTTTGGACTTTTCGCAACGACATTTGAATGTGACTTGTTCATTATCAAAACAACAATCAAACTTCTATTTAAATGTAAATAATATTTTGCATACATTTATTATTATTAATACAAGAAACTATAGCTTAAAACAAAAGCAAATATTTATACAATAAAAAACACAAGGATTAATTGCCATAAAAGAAAAGTCCACCTTCCTCAGGTTCAAACTCACATTTGACCAAAACCCCATCTTTTCCTTTGCCCTCCCATTTACTTGTTCCTGATTTCGGCAACTCATCCTTCAATTTCTTTAGTGAATATTGCAGTTGTGTAGGCTCACTTGTAAAATTGAGTGCACTCTTACCTGTACTAATGTACGTCAGAAATTCTTGAGTAAAATGCCAAATATGAACGTACCGTCAAATAGTAAGCCAAAAGCTCGGACAATCTCGCTTCAGCGTCAAAGTAATAAATAGCTCTACGTAGAACATGACTTGCAAACAGGCTTTTGAGGTCCTTTAACGATAACTACCTTTACAGCTGAACCAAGTCAACCGTATACATTGATAAAGCTCACAGGTACCTATGTGTTTGCACTATACGTACTCCAAACTATGCTTCCTTTAAGCTGAGTCCTTCATCTTTGGTAAATAGAATATCCCGACGACCAGTGACTGTAAAGCAAATACTGACTCATGCGAACATTTGGTCAAAGTGATTTTCATGCATGAAATAACTCATCTGTTTATCTGCTACATAATATCTATGTATCTTTTAAACTGCTTTGATATTTTTTGTGCAGTCATGTAAAAAGAGGTCCGGTAATGATAAAAATACATATAATGAAGAGCGCCCATTAGATGCTTGGATGTTTTGCGGGGGCTTGCACAGTAGTAATGCCCGTTTCGTCACAAATAAAAATATTTTTTGGGTCGAAATTATGTAGTTAGCCCAGCAGCTGATAAAATAACTGGACCTATGTTTTATTGAATGCCGTAATCCGATTTATGCTCGTGGCTTTTGGTTTTCTAACTGGTCGATGTATAATTTTTAGCTATAAAAGACAACAAACAATCACGACCAAACATTTTCGAAGATCGATTAAAATTGTGTTTTAAGTTTATATTGGCCATCTTTCAAGTTGGCCAATTGCCTTTCTTGTTCAGACGTGGTGCCAAGTTAGATATTTTATTTAACTCTTCTGTAGACTCGAGAATGGAATATTCGTAGCCTTAGCAGCTTTTCGTATGGAAATTCCATCTTCTTCAATAAGCTTCACCCCTTTTTCCAATGCATCAAAAGACCAGGAAACTTTTGTGGTCATTTTGACCCGTAAGTTTTGGTGTATTTAAAACCTTGCAATATGTCTCCAACTTGTTTCTCCTTTGCATCATTATATTCTTCAGGGCTGCTTTCTTATGAAATATATTCCGTACAGCTTTAACTTTTCGAGGCATATGGAACGAGAAATTAAATTCTGCCAATAATATGTTCTTAAAAACTTTTTCGCCATCTTGCAAGTTTTTTGCTTATAATATTTGTTTTAATTGGTAATGCTCCTAAATTCTTGAGGCAGTTTTTCCGGAAATAATGTAACGAAACTGCTGGTAGGTCTTAAATAACAGCTTTGCCTCTGTGATCTGTTTTAGAGCTTCCATTCCAGAAGAAAAGCCACTGTAGTTGTCTAAACAAATGTTCTGGATACAACTCTTCGCGATTTGCTCTGGCACAAACTATGCAGTATTTGTTTTTTACTGCCATGTAAAGTATTTTTTTAGTTCTATATCCAAAGATCACAGCAGCTTAGAAATTCGTAAAGATTTTTCTATAAGATCTTTTGGACTAACATGCATCAGCTACTACTGTAATTTTAGGTACTCCATCAAAGTTTACTTCTCGATTGTGTTCTGCTTCTTCCATGGACTTCTGTTTAGGCGATTTCAATAATTCACAAACTATTGTATGGCATTTGGCATAAAGATTCTTAGACGTAGTAACTTGAATTCGAATTAAAAGCCATTCTTTTGTTCTTTTGATAGTTTTAAATAGCTGAAATCACAACCTGGCGGAATCGTGTTTGGCAATTGCTCATAAAATTACATAATGTCAATTAATCTCTTTACGACAAGTACTCCATTTTTCTTTTTTTTCAGTTTTTTCTTATGAAAAAAAAGAAAAATTCGTAGGTAGGTTTTTTTAATATATCTGTCGTACACGATTTAAGCGCAAAAATATATGTGGAGCAAAAGACGTAGGCAACTTTATGGTCTTTCTTCTATTTCCTCGGTTTGCGGCCGGCGGAAAATTCTTCTCAATCGCTCTAAATCTTCCATCGCTAATAATAATTAATAAATGAACATTTATTTGTCTCAAACATAAAAAAAACAAGAATTAAAATAATAAAAAAAAAACAAAGAGGAGACAAAAAGGTCTAGTGCTCAGCCATGGTTGTGGATAAACATATCACACAACGGCTGATATTCTGCACTAGCCTGACATCAATTGTAATAAAACTGTAAAAAACAAGTTCGAATAAAATAAAAACAAAAAAGAAAGAGGAGGAAAGTAAAAACCTATTAGAGTATGCTATTATGTGGGTTGTTGAAAAGTTTCCTTTGATCTAGATCAGATATAACTACACCGTCTAAAGAGCGTACTCTACTGATCGCGACATAAGCTTGCCGTTTGACGAATGTTTTGGGTCCAAGATATATAAACTCCTTATCGACTGTAGTGCCCTGAATTTTATGGACAGTAATGGCCCAACTTAGTATGAGTGGAATCATTACTTTTTCTATTTATTCAGAACCTTTATTTCCTTAAAAAATACACTCGCTGGAGCTGTATCTACCCAACCATTTTCATCCTGACGACTTCTGCCAATAGAACGGTCATCAAATTGTACTAGGACTTTCTTGGGCAACTCTCCGTCTTCCAACTGGTCTCTTCTTAAACTTTCCCTCCCACACAAATCCCCGAACTACCCCCATGCTACTATTGACTAATCCTTGGCTGACCTTAATATTTATTCTTAACATTAATAAAAACTCAAATAATTAACAAAACCAACAGTACACGTGACTATGTGAAATGTTACCCACAATTACCTATGTATTTGAAATCCGTTAAGCCGTTTGTTTAGGTGTGAAAGCAAAACAGACTGATTTAATGCATTGCAAAGTATTTGCGAATCAGTATGGTATATGTTGAGAATTTTATCAGCTCCTTGAAACCTCGCTGTTCGACGGTTCTAAATGGATGAAAATCGTACATAAAAGACCCATAATTTTTTTGTAGATAGGAAGTAATTGTCGGATTGATTCGCCTTCGTGCCACAAGTGGGGTCTGATTTGAGTTCGCACTGCCAGAAAACTGATCAGATGGAGTCGAAGAACTACCTGGAGGTTTTTGTTGACATCGGAAGTTGGGTTGGCTGAGATGAATTCAATATCCTTTATATCCATTATCAGTAATGTAACAATAGTGAGTGTAAGAAAATTAACTATTGACATTCTATCTATATCAAGTGCAACTTTATTATCGGATAGATGTCGTCTTTCCAAATGATAAGTGGCCAGACATACGGAAGAGTTTACGTAACAGTTACGTAGAAGTATAAATAAAAATTAATGGAAACCAGTTACGTAGATGTATAAAAAAAAGCCTTCATGGAAATCAGTTACGAAACCCGGTTTTCTTGAAGGCCGAGAAGTTAATAACACAGCAAAATATTGAAAGTAGCCTTCTAGATGAAACAATTGACGTACAAAGACAGTGCCAAAATGGATTGGATGGAGGGACGCTGGGAAGAGAGTCTAACATACAATACGAAAGACAAGGTGGAGAAGATCAACATCAAGAAAAATATGACCAAGAAATGAGAAAGTTTAGCAACAATGAAGAAGAATCAGAGCAAACTGATGATGCAGAAGAGCTACATAACCTAACTCGTTTCGATGTTGCTATTTGGTCAACACAAATGCCTGATGATTTGAGGGTTGAAATTGTTAATACCGGAAATTAACCCTATCGAAATAGAGATGGCCCATTTTTAGATACTGTCCAAAAATCTGGGGATAAAATAAAAAGAAGTAGAAAACAAGGAACATTTCAATTCAGAATAGTTTTATAAAGCGTTACCAAATGGAGAAAAAGTTATCAGAAAATGCTATACACTCCAACAAAATACAGCTTATACTGTTTTTGCTGCAAACTATTTACGCATCATGATGAAACAAAACATCAGAGTTTTACCAACGGGTTTAATTCATGGTGGAAACTAAATCCTGAAGTGTCTCAACATGAAAATTCCGAGAACCATCTGTCTTATTTTGAAAAATGGAAACTCTTGGTAATTGGATTGAGGCTGCACAAAACTATCGACCATGAATAAACATCGAATGGTCTTAGACCAAGAAAAAAGAGTAGCCTGAAATTATTTTCCTGGCACGCCGAACTCTTCCTCTTAGAGGGCATAGAGAGAGGGGTTCATCAGACAATAGAGGAAACTTCTTAGAATTAGTTAATCTATTGTCGGAATATGATCCAGTGCTAAATGAGCATATGCTAAGAATTTAACATGCTATCGCCTGTACAAAAACTAAACGGCCCTTTTGGGAAGGAAGTGAAAAGTAACATTGTGGACGACATAAAAAAAGCGAAATATTTTGGAATCATGTTTGATAGCACTCCAGACATATCACATGTTGATCAGATGACTTATGTAATCAGATATGTTCATATTCAAGGTGATCAAGTAGAAGTGAAGGAATCATTTCTAGGTTTCTTCCCTATGGCTGGAAAGACAGCAGACAAACTTACTGAAAATATATTTACGCAGCTGGAGAATGATAACTTGGATATACATCTATGTCGGGCTCAAGGATATAATAACGCTGCAACCATGGCAGGAGTTCATGGTGGCGTATAAGCGAAAATCAAAGAACACAATCATAAAACGTTGTTAATACTTTGTGCGAATCATTCGCTTAATCTATGTGGAGTGCACTCTTTCGGGAGTGTTACTTCCAGTGTAACTTTTTCCAGGACAGTAGAAAGAGTTTACACGTTCGTTTCGTCATCCACACATCGATGGGAAATTCGTAAAAGTGTAGGCGTATCGGTGAAATATTCTCTAACCTAACCTAACCTAACCTACCCCTACCTACCTTACCTAACTACCCTACCTACCCTACCTACCCCTACCTACCTACCTCTACCTACCCCTACCTACCTTACCTACCTACCCCTACCTACCTACCCTACCTACCCTACCTACCCTACCTACCCTACCTACCCTACCTACCCTACCTACCCTACCTACCCTACCTACCCTACCTACCCTACCTACCCTACCTACCCTACCTACCCTACCTACCCTACCTACCCTACCTACCCTACCTACCCTACCTACCCTACCTACCCTACCTACCCTACCTACCCTACCTACCCTACCTACCCTACCTACCCTACCTACCCTACCTACCCTACCTACCCTACCTACCCTACCTACCCTACCTACCCTACCTACCCTACCTACCCTACCTACCCTACCTACCCTACCTACCCTACCTACCCTACCTACCCTACCTACCCTACCTACCCTACCTACCCTACCTACCCTACCTACCCTACCTACCCTACCTACCCTACCTACCCTACCTACCCTACCTACCCTACCTACCCTACCTACCCTACCTACCCTACCTACCCTACCTACCCTACCTACCCTACCTACCCTACCTACCCTACCTACCCTACCTACCCTGCCTACCCTGCCTACCCTACCTACCCTACCTACCCTACCTACCCCTACCTACTTATCCTATGTCCTTCTCCTGGCTCTAAACTACCTCCCTGCCAATTTTCAGCTAAATCGGTTCAGCCGTTCTTGAGTTATAAGTGGAGTAACTAACACGACTTTCTTTTATATATATAGATTATATTTGCGAGGAAATAAATAAAACTCGAACTTTCTTAAACGAGTAAATCTTTAATCACTTGTTAAAGCAGTTCGAAAAATTTTAACAACTTGTAAAATAGATTATTACGTTGCCAGTTGGCATTTTTAATGTTGTCAAGTTATTATTATTAGTTACAATTTCACCAGTCTCTCTCTTACTCTCTTGAGTGAAAGTAGGAGAAATGAGACCACAGAGTTCTGCAGTCGGTGGTGGCGACGGAGGCGGCGGCGACGATGGTGGAATGTACGCGTATATGCTCGTAGATAGTCGAGAGTCAACACTTGGCTCCAAATTTATATTCCTTGTAATGCGGGAGCTAATTTCTTCTTTATTTCCCATCGAGTCATATATAGCTCTCGGCTACACTGTTCGACCGCCACCCTCCGTGGCGTTTTAGTGTCAATAAGTTCGCACCTGAATCGTCGAGCAATGTAGCCGAGGACCTTCTGGAAACTGTGCCCTGTGTATTCGTGTGGATTATCCAAATTTAAGAAAGTGGCAATTTGTTTCGGCATTGCTCCAACTTCATTTATGCCAATGGGTTGACTAGTGCATTTTCCATTTTGGTAATTATGAAAAAATCTGATAGACATCGCTTTTTTTGAACGAAGCGCTTCGTATTTCTTCACTATGTCGTGAAAAGGACCCTGTATTATGAACGATCTTGGAATTATATTTTTTGTGTTTTTGACCTGGACAAGAACCCGCCCATGGTTCTCGACATCATTAGTTGTGATGTTTGCCAGCTCTTGACGTCTACATGCACCATTTATGTCGAATGCTTTTGTCTTCTGTCTTGACTGACAGACAGACGGCCAAAAACAATAAGTGATCCTATAAAGGTTCCGTTTTTTCTTTTTTAGGTACGGAACCCTAAAAAGCGCCATGTCAATAATTTGATATGACATCACACATGCGTTCAGATATGTTTAATAGAGTTATGACATTAATAATACAGGCAAAGGAATTCTTCGTGTACGCGGCGATGCTTGCGGTGGCTATGCTGGCCTTCCTCCAAATGGCGCAGGGTTACCAAACTAGGAGTATAGAAGCCGACGGCTCCTCCACAGAAAGTCTTCCTTTGCTACATCACCGGTCTAAGGTTAGTACCTATTTCTCGATTAAACTAGTTGTGCTCCTAGAGTTCTGACATATTATACATTATATAGAGTCACTAGGGATCTGTGAGCACCCTCACACCCACAACCCCTTGATTTTTTCTTCACCTTTATCAGGACAGAGTGTAGACACGTATGGCATATAGCCCTTATCATTACATTAACCTTCACGCTATATTATAGACTTTCACTGTTAAAAGTCAAAGCCTTTTTTGCTTTCTCTGTCACAAAGCTTATAATAAATGACTTGTTATTATTTCAGGTTATATCAGTGCATTCGTTATCGACGACTCCAAGCACTCGAGCATTTAACGGTGACGTGAGCAGTGGGGCCTCGTGTCTTGGGAAGATGGAACGAGCACGCCCAGCTGCTTGGCCGGCCCGGGCTAACATCAACCTTGGCACGCCAAGCACGGCAGAAGCCAGAGCGACTACTTTAGCCCAATAATGCCAATTATGTTTTTTTTAAACTAAACTTATATTAGGCCTGTGTTGTCTGTGATGATGTGGCCTAAGGTGGTAAGCACTCAAAGCCTGAAACTGGCTCTCAAGTGCAGCTGTAAGGACACACCGAATGTAATATATTAAATAAATATTTCATACTAGTAATATAAATGCGATAGTTTGTGTATGTTTGTTACTTGTGCCTGTACCTCAACTTTGTGACGGAATAAGGAGATTAGCTCGTTTAAACAAACAAACAAACTCTTCAGCTTTATTAATTGTATAGTTGACCATGCTACTATACGGCCGACGCTCGGCTCGGACCCGACACGGTCTAGCGTGAGTCATCCTATCATCTTACTCTGGTAACTTGTGTGATACCGGGAACAGCCAATCAGCCGGTAAGTTTTTATAAGTGTCAGTAGGGTTTTTAAATGCAGCTCCAATTATTAGACACACTGTCGTATACAAGACGATGGTTAGTTTCTCATCCTATGAAATATCAAATAATATAACTTAAATAGAAAATATACATAAAAATAGGAGAGAAAGTTATGCTAATTATAATTTTATATTATAGGCGTAAAAAAATACTGTATGAAAATTTAAGGACCTAATTAAAATTAAAATACAACAAGTAGGTATCGTCGGACACAAAAATAACTATTTTAGGAAAATAAATCAAATAAACTCACTTTTTTGTGTTATTGTGTTTTTTTTTATACCGAACGACATCACGAAATTCTTAGTTTTCTTCGATACCAATAGGTTAGGTATAACATAGAGTAAATAATATACTGCGTACAAGGTATAATGAGGATATATTCCAGATATGGCAAATTATTTATTATTTTATATTCGAGTACAGTATTAATATTATTTAATAACTTTATTGATAAACTTAAATCAATAGATATTATATTGTTCTTGAAGTATTTAGTATTTTTTTATAATACATATTATGTTGAGCATAAATTAAATGTTATTTTTAATAGTCTGTGTTTTTATTGAGTCAGTAAGCTGAACCAAATAGATTTTATATATTATGCAAATTAATAACATAATAATAAGTTTTTTTGATAAACTTGCAATATGAGAATAATAATTATAATTTACGGTTAGTAAGATAAATACTATATTTTAGGTACTAATTCTAAATAATGAAGTGATGGAAAGTGGTAAGTACTATAAAGCCAAACTGGGAACTGGAAATACAGACAAGAAGGTTGGTAACCAGCCAATAGAATTTACCGTAAACGCAATCATCACGCCTTGGTAGGTATCCTTACATGGTTTACCGTCACAGAATGTTATTTATTAATTAACCTACTAGCGACTCGCACAAACTTCGCACAAACTTCGCACGAGTGCAATTTTGATTTGAAAATTTCACATGAAATTAATATTTTTGTGTCTTATAAATTCGAAATTATTACTAGCTGTTCCCCGCGGTTTCACTCGCGTTCCCGGGTTATAAAGTAGCCTATAACCTTCGGTGATAATGTAGCTTCCTATTGGGGAAAAAATTTGGAATCAGACCAGTAACTCTGGATATTATCTCGTTCAAACATTCTTCAGCTTTATTATTTGTATAGATAGATATCCTACTAATTATAAACGTGAAAGTTTGTATGTATGTATTGTAAGGAGAGCTGCTCATTCATCATCCGTGGCTCCACACTACGGTCATCCAGTTCACGCCGGCATAAATGGTGTATGCCCCTCCCCGCGTCCCGCGCATCTAGTTGGCAAAGAGAATATAATACTATCACATACTATTGTGTAATAATATAATACATTAAAAAATTAAAAAAAAAACGTATGGATTGAACGGACAAGACGGATTATTGTAATGCTTTTAAAACTATTTTAATCCGAAACCATGCGTAATAGTCACATAAACCCGATCAATTTTGGCGCAATTTTGCAACAACAAAATTATACCTCACAAAATGCATGAATATGTTAAAATAAGCCGAAAACAAATTAAAATAGCGAAGATACATGTATTGTACTTACGAATTCATAGTTAAAAGCACTCAGGACCACTAAAAACTTTTATTTTGAACCCGATGACCCGGCGTGTTCCGACAGAATGTGAATGACAGAATTCGGTCACTCAATTGCGTTCCGATGCCTAATTTTTGTATCAACTTTGTGATCGTTAGCATGAAAATTGATAGCCTTGTTTATCCTCTATATTTTTATGAATGAAAGGGATAGGAAATGTTTAATTTGAAGGAAAATGACTCTTTGTCATGGTACATAGATTGCCGTGGTACAGCGCTGGACATTCACGAGCTAAATTTGTTTGCCGTCCCACGGCTATCGACATTAGGCAGGGACTTACATATACCTAGATCTTAAGTGCCATAACCTGATTAGTACAAAAGTTTTGAGTTGGAATAATAATAGAGCTACTCACCGGTTTTCATTCGATGGATAGGACGTAAAAAACATATTACATATTTTTCTTGTTTGTCCGAGATTCCTGTATTGAACATATTCTTGTACACTTCCGATTATTACGGCTCATTTTGGAAAATAGCTTAGTGAAATTAAATTAAAAAACACAGTTCAAATTAAAATAAAAACAATTTAAAATAAAAAACAAATCTTTTTTTCTCGGAAATTAAACACAAAACAATAGTCACTTTCTCACGTTTTAGAAACAATTTTAAAACCTTGGAAATTAAAATAATCAAAATATATCTCAAAATATTAAAATAATAAAACCTATCAACAAATTCAAATTAACATTCGCCTCGGAATTCATTTAAATTATTTTGATTCTGCATCACTCTTTTCAAATATTTTTATCATAATGACTTGCTATGAACAAATGCCGGGTTAAACCGCGCAGTGAAGTAAATTTTGACCCTTGTATGCGAGTTACGCGAGACTGCTAATTGGTTGCCGCGCCCCGATTGTGCAACATCGTTTTGTTTATTGTTCTTAATTATTTAAATGTGGATTACACGGCGTAATAAGTTTTCTAGTGTATAATTTATGTGCCTGATATAAATACAGCATCTTTTTTTTTTTTTTTTTGATAGGACTAAAGTTGGTAGCCTCTGATGGCTGCTACAACCTTACCGGACAATTATACAGCCTCTATTAGTATGTATGCATGTTTGTAGCTCTTTGACGTAATAACTACTGAACGGATTTGGATGAAACTTGGCACATAGATAGATCTTACCCTGGAATAACATATAGGCTACTTTTTATCCCGGGTGAAACCGCGGAGGACATCTAGTATAAGATATTTTTGAATTTTGATGTTTTTTATTCGTTGTTTTGAAATAGCTGGTTAAAGTTGCCCATTTTAATGATACTTTTAGCTTATTATTATGTATATTATAGCACAGTGGTAGGATCCTTCAGTATAGCTGGCTACCACCCACAAGCTTAGTATGGCGAATCATAGGATTGTGTGTGGTCGAACATGATTAAGCCTCCATATAATATAAGAATGATTTTGAATATATACAGTGTGATCGGTCATGAACTAGCGATATTTTAGGTACGTATATTTCAACACTTTTTATAGTACCTTTACTATGGGACCAACCCTGAAATAACGAAAAAATTTTATATGTTTTATATGACAAGTTTTTTTTTCTTCGAGTTTTCAGGGTTGGTCCTAAGTAAAACCCCATATAATGTTTTCAAATATAAGTACCTAAAATATCGATAGTTCATGACCGGACACATTGTATAATTAGGTACTTATCCAGACTGACTGACTGATTCATCGACCCACAACCTGACTGCTAGGGCTACAAGCTTGAAATTTAGAGGGTGTGTTCCTTGTGAAGTGTGGTCAATGGACATCAACTAAGAATGGGTTTTTCGTACAAATGCCGGGTTAAACCGCGCAGTAAAGCTATCCTTACATAATAACAAAGTCCCACGCCACGTCTGTCAGTTTGCGATAAACTCAAAAAACTACTGAATGGGTTTTCATGCATTTTTCACCCCTCTGTATCCTTTGTACATCCAGTTGTACTTCTGATTCAGAGCGGTTTTTTCCAATATAGTAATTCAAGAGGAAGGTTTAGGTGTATACTTTGTTAAAGTTTTAGGGAAATTATTTAAAATATGATAATATTTGTTGAAGTTATAGGAAAACTCAGGCCGCGCGTATGAAGCGATCCCGTACGTGGGGAGCCGGGCAGATTTTATTATAAACCTATGTACATATTAATGGTATATGGATATAAAACTCAAATAAAAAGTGTAAAATGTTTTATACCTATAAAAAATATTATTTGAAGAGAATAGATCCTGGAAGAGATCGCTTTTGCGATGTTGTTGTCACAATATTTTGTATGTTTTTTTTTTTAAAGGACTATAGTTGTTAGCCTCTGATGGCTGCAGCAACCTTACCGGACAAATCGGCGAGCGCATAGGGCTCTCAGCCGGGTAATATTTAGGTAACAACGCCTGAGGGCACCCCCGAATGGAGAACGAACCTCGGCTCAGGGCGTTACCGGGAGGGGGATTGTTTGTCTTTCTTTTTATTTTTGTGGTGTAAACAATAAAGAGTATTCTATTATTTATTTATTTATATTACAGTGTATTGGATGTCGCAGTTACTTTGTATATTTGGTGAAAACGAACAGATTTTACTTAATATCGATCAAGAACAGGACACTCATTTGAATGGTTTCGTGGATGATGGATACCCAAAACCTGGTGACATGCCGCTGTTAAACCGAAAGGCATGTTATTATTTTCATTATATTCTAAACAGCTAATGCTAGATAGCTTTTTACTAAATGCATATGAAAGTACAGTACTTAAACCAAAAATATATTTTGGACTATCTGTCTGTATGTTTGCTGCCTTTACAAAACATCTTGGTGTTGATTCTGTGACCGTGAAAACATCTGAAAATAACAGTTTTTTTAGTTATTTTTTACATTATTGAACAAATAATACTTATAAATTTTGTTTACAAACTAAACTAATTCTTATCACGTTAATTGAAAAAGGATAGTAAATATTTGAATCTGTCAAATTAGTTATCATTGATCAACGTCGTGAAATCGTGACTAATAAAGATGTGATTCACGTTGGAACATAGATTTAGATTTTTCGAAACAAGTTATTGGACAAAATTTTACAGAACTTTTCTTATCTCTCCTTTTCTAATGTTTTTTTATTAATAATTAAAAAACAATTGAAACGGTACCATCAAGTTCGTATTTATATCTTCATAAATCACTTCTAAGGGTGGGTTTCAGTTAAAGTTCAAGGCCATGATAGCTCAGTGGTAGTGACGTCGGATACCGAGACGAAGGTCCCGGGTTCGAATCCTACAATGAGCTTGAGCTTTCGGTGAAGGAAAACATCGTGAGGAAACCATACCACGGTGGTAGGGTACTTTGTAGTACCCGCCTGGCTGGCTACCACCCTCATGTTGAAAATCTGTCGCCAAGCACCTTTCGGTGTGTTCCGGCAGCTGCATTTGAGAGCCAGTTCCTTTCTAGGCTTTGTGTGCTTAGCATCATCGGCCACATCATCACTGACCACGGTGAGATTGTGGTCAAACACAGGCCTATACATAGTAAAAAAAAAAAAAAAAAGTTATAGTCAAAGTTAACTTAACTATTACCATACTTTGACCGTAGAGTCACGTTGGCGATGACCAATCTCCCTCGGTCGGTTATCATACACGAGCAACCCAGTTTGCGTTCTTTCGGCGGTTAAAGTTAATTATAACCGTAACCTAAATATAACCTTACTATGACCGCGCTTTATGCAACCGACCCTAAATATGATAAAGCATTTAGAAGTTATGATGTAATTTCTCTTACACCTTTCAAAGATCAGTGAAAATATAGGTAGAGAGCTTGCATCCTGTCGGCCGTCCTTTGATGCATTAAAGCTAACGTGCCGTCTATGTCAGACCCATTAGAAGCTATGGCTACCATCCTATTTGGTCCTTTGGGGCTAATCTACTTAACTTTCAATTCTACGTAGTAATAGCCTAGGTTGAATAATCAAATTATCTCGGACGGAGCACGAGGCACGCAAACAGGGTAAAGTGGATTTCATGGAATATCAGTTCAGTCTGGTTAGATACCTTGTGATGGCATAATTTAGTTAGGTTGGTTATTTTGAATAAGATTTACTAAAGGATTTTACATTTTGATTAAACTATACCTATTCATATATATATTAATTTGAATTTTAATATCTTTCAAGTACCTGGGTACTAGTTAGTTTAATAATAGTAGTTTATGATACTGTTGCATAATAGGGGTTATTAAAACACGAGTGTGAATTTAAGAACCGAGCCGTAGGCGAGGTTCTTAATAGTATCACACGAGTTTTTAATACCTAATTATGTGCAGTATCATACAGTACTTTATCTAAACTCATCTAATAATGTAATTTAAAGGTAAAAAAAACGATAATATTTTGTCATAGGTTTTCATGACTTACGGGTACCATTTATTATTCATCATTTCCATTGCCGCCTCCACAATTTCAGATCCAAGTTTATTTCACCTTAGTATCACTGCTATTTTTCTGTAAATTTTGGCCAAAATAAAATATGTATGCAAAAAATCAATAAAATAAACAAACATTAATCATCATGGCGCCCAAATCCGTGTAGGGAAAAACTCCTAAGTTGAGATCTCTACCGCATACGCGACCACAGACAAAGCAAATTTGCATCTAAAATTGAATTGATACAGATTGATTCCTAATTGTTTAGTGCTAATGTCTGGCCACTTATAATGTTTTTTTCTTTATTATTTCGTTTGACAAGTTGACTGACAGTAATTGAAGTATTAAAACCCAAAAACATTATAAATGGCCAGACATGTCGAAATACTTGTATTTTAATGAAAAAAAGTTATTTTATAGCATTATCTTGGTAAGAAAACTGTACTATAATATAATTTTTTAATTTCATTATAGACGGGTGTGCATAAAGTGGGTCATTAAAGTACTGTTTTTGATTTCATAATTAGAACTTTACGATATGAGAGTAGATAATAGGTATTTATATATTTTATTATAATTTATTTAGTCGTTAATTGGTTTAATAAGCTTTTGAACAGTATTTGTTTTAGTTTCAACTTTTTACAAATCCTTTAATTTATTATATACCTACACATTACATAATAATATGTTATTACATAATGCCATTTTTATGTATCATCTCAGTAAAAGTTTATATTTATCTTCGTTCGTTTGTCTATTAATCGTTCACAAGTTTAACCAACTGAGTTGAACCTGGAAACTGTTTATGTAGTATTTTTTGGTAATCTTTAATTAAATTAATATTATTTACATCGAAACTAAATACTAATAAGAAATAAAATAAAAACTAGACTAAAATAAGAAAGAAAAGCTATTTACAGTAGATACAGCTGATCTAAATCACTGCCAGCCGGTAGTGTGCCCAGAACGCTGGCGGCATTGCCACGCTGTATGGCAATTCTTATCCTCTGTCCAAGGTATACAATCGTAATTTTCTCAATTTGATTGTCAAACAGACACTATTCAAGGGTAAATAGTTGGGAACTGACCGTTGGCACCACCACAACTTTGTGATTGACTACCATCGTATAACTCTAACTTGACCTGTGATTCGATGATGTTGATGGAAACGCGATGTAGAGATAATGATGCCGATTCTGTTGTTTACAAATTAAACTAATATTAGTCACGTCACCTCTCTTTCATATTATAAGCCTTATTTAAAACAGATAGCAACATTTTTATTGCTGTTAGATTAGTTCATGTCATCGTAATGTATGGGTAAATGGTTCATCCCTTTCTTATATTGTTTGTTAGTAAGAAAAATAGTGAGATTAAAATTGTTTAGTTTGTAAACAACAGAAACGGGGCCAAAAGCAAAATATTTTAAGGGTATACTATATATATATGTGGGCATAGAGAGTACGAAATCATGAAAAAAAAAACGTTCACTGTGTACAAGTCCGCTTTTGTTCGCCAGCTCCTCAATTATTAACAAAAAGTTTTTATATTTCCATTATTGAATCGCTATTATTATGCATTACCAATATCAGATCTAGCAATGTTTAATTTTAGATTTTCAGAGGCGTACGCGTATCCACGAGGGAGCATCCCTATATAGCCAGCATCCGGCGGAAATACACCCATTACTGTACAGGAACGCTTATCACTAAAAACCTTGTCATTTCCATCGCACATCCTCTTGTCGAGTGAGTTTTATTTCCCTTAAATGGCTTTTACAGCAGTTGGAAAGTTCAGGCCTTTCGCAATTTGAAATACATTGTGTGCACACAGACGCAATTTACACACACATAACACAGTCCTTCATATTTACACACACTAGATTTACCCACGGACACCACTTCCTCGGTGGATGGGTTCCTAGTTAAGTATACAGGGTGATTTTGGGAGGGCATAGTAGCACGAAAGGGCATTTATATAGGAAATAAAATAATTTTTAAGAGGAAAACAACACTAGACTACAAAAAAAAAATAAACTACATATTTTAGCATTAAAATATGAAACCGTATTTTAATGCTAAAATAGTTTCTGTATTAATGCCCTTAGTCTAGTACCTACCTACCTATTAAATTACTTGAGTTCTGAAGTAAGTATCTCGCCCCATATTACTACATTGCGAGTGCGAGTAAACATGCTATTACCAGAAATTTATGCTAAACTTAAAATTGTCATAGCTTAGCAGGTTTCCGAAATTTTGCTTCCTACTTAGCAGTGTACCAGCAAAATAACGAAGCACATTTAGATAACATTAAATACATTTTAAGGATCGCACTGTACTATAATTTAGAATATTTCTTATTTTAAAGAAAATAGTTTTTTTTGTATGTTGAAAAAGACTGCGTTTAATTATGTTTGTTTTCTCATTGCAGCGTCAATATATCAGAATTTGGAGTTGTAACTGGACAGAGCTACAGCGACCGAGGAACATTATTGGCTACAGTAGTTATTATTATTGTTCATGAGGACTTTGACCCTTATACCTTGGCTTCTGACATTGCATTGCTGCGGTTATATGAAGATCTCATTTTCAAGTTAGGTTCATAACCTTTGTAATATATTAGTAGCCTAGCTGCTCCCCGGTGTTTCACAGATGAAAAGTAACCTAGCACCATTTTATCGGTCTGAGCCTAGCACACTAGGGGTTAAATGTACGGACGACCACAAGTCAAGGTAAATACTGCGGCAGCTTATGCGGTTGTGATAGGAGCTATTTTGCAACAAAAAGGTGTAACCTGATCTGTGGCCGTGTGTACAACATATTTGAAGTTTCCACGTGTTTATAGATGCTTGATGCATCGGTTAGTGTTTGGTCATTTATTTTTGACACTCTTAACTACCCTATTGGAGGGGTGTATGGGTCAATTAACAAGTCCAATTTACTGTAAAAATATTGTAGAACCAAATATTGAAATTTTACTTTTACTTGTGTTGAGCATTGAATATGACATCATTGTAGTGAATATCTTTTCAGTGTAACATCGAACACCAATACTTTGGAGACATGTCATGTTTTAGCCTGTTACTTCCTTTATCAATAAAGGAAGTAAAAGATGAATATTTATTTATATCGACGGCATAGTCATGTTCTTTTTTAATTGATGTCTGTTACTCAACAGAGCGGATATATATAGTAATCGCATTAAATTTTTTCGAGAAGTTTATTGACTATGTATCCTGTAATATACATTATTCCTTTATTCTGTCAAGGAAATTGCTTCCACAAGCTGAAGTAAGCACTCAATTTGATGTGCTTCATTTTCATTCTGAACGGGTGTTGAAATAGGATTGTCTAGCATAGACCTCTCAGCATTTCTGAATTTCAATACTGGAGTTGTTTCATAATCAGCACTGGTATAATTCGATGCAAATAATTTCCGCAATGCATATCTTACTTGCAATGGGCTTGGGTTATCGTTGTGACCACCAGCTGCCAAGAAAAAACATTTGAAACTATGAACTATGACAAATGATCTTGTGAAGCTATGTATGTTAAAAAATATTTACTCGCTGTAGTTGAAGTAAATCCAATACTAAATTTGATTTCTAAAATGCATGAACCTATTTCATTCGCCTGTTTCCTCTAGTCTCGTCCCAGAAGTACCTGAAGACAGGCCGCCGATTTCTTTCTCACCATTTAAATTGTATTCGATGCGTTGTTTACCTGGTGGTTTTATAATATCTGTTTTCATTGCTAATTTAGCGACGGTAAAATTCAGGGAATTTCAGTTTTGACAAGTAGAAAAATGAACTGGTTTCCCCCGTCGGACATTGCATAATTGCCTGTAAATCGTAAACGAAACAGATGTTACCGTCATCCGCAGACACATTCTTGCGGTCATTAAGCTTTTCAGTGCGACACAGGTTTTTTTCTGTTCGATGATTTTCATATTTTTCTTTCAGTTGTTCTTTTTTTCTCTCTTAAGCCGGGTCCAGACGAGTGTAACGTGTAATGTAACATGAATTCTACGTGTGGACGGCACTACGAGCATTACATGTAACGCTCGCGCTCGGGGTTGATCCATCGGCTGTCGGTTTTCGCGCGAACACAAAGGAGCTCGCAGTCGCTTTGAGTTCGTGTGCCGTCCACACTGTTGTGCATCAACTAATCAAATTACACGTAATCTTACATTACACGTTACACTCGTCTGGACCCGGCTTTAAATGCCAACTCGAACTCCAAGCACAAATCGCACCTGTCTTTTTTTGGTTGATAGAATCCAATATTGAATTTGGTTGTAAATATGTTGTAAATCAATAAATGGCTTATTTTCTTCATTTCTGGATTTAAAAAATCTCTCCAAAGGTCTTTAACTATTCTGCTTCCATCAATGAATTCTCTAGACGTTGACGCCCTCAAATAATGAGATAGAGAATAATCGGTATTGCATTGATGTGATCTTTAATCTCTTGTATCATTGTCTCGTCATCATCTCATCTTCTTTATGTTTGTATGTTTGCCTCTTTGATCGCTCATAGGAAACCCTGCTTCATCCTGGATACGACTCCTTATTACACAAGTCTGGACCATTTTAGTTAAAAATTACAGTAAAACAATTTAAATAACCAAAAATTACAACATTTTAAAACTGCCGCTAATCACAATGACAAAACATCTGTCATGTTGTTTATAATGAGATACCATCATATTCTCATCACATTACGCCTACCTATCTCTATCTTTCAATAACTTGTATCAGAATGTAGACACATTTTTGTTTGTATTTAGATGTCTATATATAAAATGATCCTTGTGTATCCTTTTGGAAATAGATTTACAGAAGTACTTGCGAAATTTTAACTGAGTTACGAGGATTCCTTATTAATTAAGTAAAATGCCTTTTGTTAACTTTGTATTCCGCGAAATTTAAGTGGTTCATTCAATTCAAATAAAACGGAACAAGTTCGAGTATTACTCGTGCACCGAGGTTCCGTAATTTCGTATGTTATTTTAAATACCACTTATTATAGGTTTTCCTGTAATCTATAGGTAAATAACTTGTAACTGTATTACTTTTCAAAATTTTTGGCCCAGTAGTTTCGGAGATAAGGATGGTAAATTTTCCCCTTTTTTTCTTAAATAACTTCAAAACGATTTATAGTAAAATTATAAAAATGTATATTTGAGATCCTCACAACGAGCCCTTTCATTTGATATAGCACACAATATAGTTTGCAAAACTTTTTTTTTAATTTTCTAATTTACTGCCAATAGTTATGTTTGAAATCCATTTATTTACGTTACACGTTCGTGACTGGGTCACCGACTTACGTATGTGTACCAAATTTAAACTCAGTACAGTATTTTCGGACAGACAGACAGACACGATAGGGTTCCGTGTTTTTCTTTTGAGTTTTGGATCCCTAAAAACCATTTAACAATTTCAGAATAGCAGTGAAGCCGATCGGTTTGGTTTCACCTAGAGAAGACCTCAATGATAAGCATGCTTTCGTCACCGGCTGGGGTCGTTGTGACCGCACTGTAGGTACTCACTTTGATTTCATGTAGGTACATTCAATTTTGCCCCGCGGTCTCCTAGGTAACTTTTGTTTTCCCGGGATAAAAGTATAAAAATAATCTACGCAACATTTTAATATTTATTTTATTTTTAATAAGGGGTCCATCTGTGTGTTTATTAGTTTTCTTTACGATATCGATGTCACATACCCGTTATGTTTCTAGGGTAGGTATGATATAGCTATAGACACATCACATAGTGCCACGTTCCATATAGGTTGTTTTGACAAACATTAGTTTTTACAAGCTTTTATTTACTTTCACCTGTCCCGTTGTCTGTAATGCAATATTATGATGACCTGGAGCTGATCTGATGATAGAGCTGGAAGGTGGCCATAGGTACTCCTTAATAAAATGACACAACCACGTCGTGTTTGGGCTCATTCCAACCGTCTGAACGAGTACGAAGACTGTGCAAAAAAAGTACAGTCAGCAATACAAGCTTGTACTAAAAATGCAATTTTTGACGGAAACTTTTTTTTTTTTTTTACTATGTATAGGCCTGTGTTTAGCCACAATCTCACCGTGGTCAGTGATGATGTGGCCGATGATGGTAAGCACACAAAGTCTAGAAGGGAACTGGCTCTCAATATGGCTTGTATATGATACAAGTTTCACGAAATAAATAATAAGTAGGATGGAATTAATATTTAGAATTCATATTATGTCTACCTACCTATCTCCTGTTATATTACGGGTACGAATATTAACGAAAATAGTGTTATGTTTTACTTACATACAACATCAATAGAATTTAATTTTGTTTGGGGTCTAATTCAGTAAAACGATAAGTGGAGAACAACGTTTACAACCGTTAAGACCGTACATTCTAAATATGACAAGTCAATATGCTACGCGATCTCTAGACCGACGAAATGCAAACACACACTGCAATGTCACTCTGTGTGCGTGAAATGCTACTCTATGTGCTTAAGGTCGTGAGCTCGTGGGCGCTGGACTATAATCTGTATAAAAATGTTGATACTTTTTAGATTAACTTTGAAAATATAGTCACCATAATAATATTATATAATTTCTATCCTGTTCAAAATAGTACGAAAATTAAACAAAGGCGACCATTTAGCGATTTTTCAGGCATTGATTCAATACGATTAACCCGAAACACGTCGTTATTGTAATTCTTTATTGTTTTTAGAGTATATTCTTTTCCTGTCTATTTTTGGTATAGGTGTATATTTGATTACAATAATAGATGTGTTTAAAGTCAGAGGTTTGAGGAATAATTTGATGAATCCATACTATAATCTTATATAATATATATCTATATATATATATATATAAAAGAAAGTCGTGTTAGTTACACTATTTATAACTCAAGAACGGCTGAACTGATTTGGCTGAAAATTGATGGGGAGGTAGCTTAGAACCAGGAGAAGGACATAGGATAGGTAGTTAGGTAGGGGTAGGTAGGGTAGGTAAGTAAGGTACGTAGGAGTAGGTAGGGATAGGTAGGTAGGTCACAGTTTTATTTTTGTTCTCAGGGCAGCGCAACGTCTGCTGGGTCAGCTAGTAATATTATAAATGCCAAAGTAACTATGTTTGTTTGTTTGTTACCTTTTCGTAGCATAACTTTCGTAGTTATGAAATTTGGCAAGGAGATAGATTATGTCTTGGGGAATAACATTGGCTATGTTATGTCTCAAAAAATAATCTTGAAGGGGTGAAATAGGGGTAGAATGTTTGTGTGGGCAATCCATAATTCTTCAATCTATGTATCTGAAAATTCATATTTAGGCTTTTGGTATGAAATAAAGAAAATACGTGTTATAACTATAGTACTAGACTATATTGTTGGAATGATAAACGATCATAATGTTAATGTCAACTGTCAGTGTCATCTGTTTTTTTTTCAACGTTTTTGATTCTCTTGCCTCTTGCGATGTATGGCGGCCGGTTGTGCATTTGTATTTACGAAATAAAATCCTTCTCAATCTCATTACATTCTTTGATTTGGCTTATCATAAATTACTTCCAACATAGACTACAGGTAAGTACGCTGAGATACTTCCATACACAAATAAGGTGTGCACCATTTATTATAATTGAATCTACATAGTATTTTGATGATGGACGTGAGAAGATTTTATATTAAACTAGCTGACCCGGCAGACGTTGTCCTGCCCTGAGAACAACTGGGATCTAACTACCTATACCTACCTACCTCTACCTGCCCCTTCCTACCTATACCTACCCCTACCTACCCCTACCTAACTCTATCTACCCTACCTACCCCTACTTACCCCTACCTACCTACAACTACTTATTTACCCAACTATTTTCCACGTAACTTTTTTTTCTGTACTAATTTTGTAGGGAGTGTCACACAAATTTCCATCCCCTATTTTAGGGGCTGGGGGCAGATTTCCAAAAATAAATGATGCACGATTTGTTTGTTAGTCACAAATAGTCCGCATACCAATTTTTAGCTTTCTACCTAAACTGCGGAATGCTCCATACAATCTTCCACCCCCCATTTTAGGGAAGTGAGGGGTTAGAAAGAGACAAAAAGTAGCCTATGTCACTCTCCATCCCTTCAACTAACTCCACACAAAAAAATCACATCAATTCGTCGCTCCGTTTTGCCGTAAAAGACGGACAAACAGGCACACAGACATACAGAATTGAACAGAAGCGAATTCTTAACCTCCTTTTTTTAAGTCGGTTAGTAAAATTGTGAATCGTCTCTCGATCTCGGAGTAAAAAAAAGTAAATGCTCATCAATGAGATCAACGTACATTTACTTTTTGATGGACATATCCATCAATATCATTATTTAATAAACTATTTAAAACCCACAAAAACAGCTTCTTGTTAACCGCGCTGCCATCTTTGGCTGTCGTTAAAGATGGCAGCGCGGGGCACATGACGTTCGACCAATTAGCACGCAGTGTTCGTTCCGTCGCACTCAAGTATTTTGCTAGTTCATAATTTAACGGTTTGCAATGGATTATGAACTATCAAAAATCAATACGTTATATTGAAGCAGTACAGTTAACAATGTATCGACAGTTTACAATCTTGTGAGATAGATTATAAACTAACAGTGTTCACAACTATACGGTGACATATTTACTCCCCACCATATATTTGCAATCCCTATTTATATCTAAAACTTTCCCCTGCTTGGTCACATCAACTCTCCAAAGTTTTATTGCAATCGGATGAATGGGATGTGTTCCTTACACATATTATGTGACAAACACACAAACATTGATTTACGTACATAAAATAAATCAAGTTGTTTAGCGCATGCCATTTTTTGAGCATTATTAAAAAATCCTTGTAGTTAGAGTTTATTACTAATTTCTGAAAAAAAAATTTTTTTTTTTTACATTTACTTCTAATATCAATCAACATCACATCAAAAAAAAATATCAGTACTCAATATTAGATATGATTTGAAAAATAAATATTCATCTACTAAATAATAATGTTAATCACCGGCCGGAGTATCAAGAGAGTCACCCTGCCTACATACAGCGCTAGTGATAGTCCGCCTATACATACGAGTCGCGACCACACTAGAGCTTAGGTCGCGGTCGGCGGGAAAAAGCTATACGTGCTCTCGTTGGGAGGGCCCAGCGTGTACTGATCGGACGACTTTTGTGCGCCCGAATATATAGTGTTTTTAAAAAAATCGTCAAAAATAACTCTGAATCACTTTTACAGACTGAAAAAAAAACTACATATTTACTAAGACTTGTTCTTTGATAAAATAAGATACATTATGTTTAAATGACTTCAATTCCATGTAAAAAAAAATATTGAAGTGGACCGATTTACAAATTTTGTAGGATTATTTTAAAATAACCAAACGCAACCTTTTAAAAAAAAAAGCCTATGATGCACTTTAAGACTATATATTCTATCAGTAAAATGCATAAAATAAAATATATAGGCTCATTATAACAGTTCCACTGGATGCGAAAGATAACTCTATCGCAAATTTTCGGAAAACCTTATGAAGAGATTGAATGATTTTGCAAAAACTATCCATTATAAATATTTTTGCTTTAAATCATGCACTAGATTAAGACTTTATTTTTCCAAAACAGCAAATTATTTCAGTTGATCTCTTCACAACACCAAGATATTTGCTTAGAAAAATGTCTAAAACACGAACTTTTGGGTTATACCCTCTTAAGCTTCGCTCACACCGACCGCCCCATCCGTCGCTGAGCGAGCTTTCTCTTTGATCTTTTGTCTATCGCTACGACAAACAAAGACAGCGATTAAAAACAAACAAAGTCGTTAGACCATAGAATATAGAAAACAACAATATTTTTTGTAACTAAGAAGGCGCAAGCACAACCTAGTTTATAGTCGCTTCCTCGCCGGAGATAACAGTCTATATTATTATTATGACTATTCGCTTTAAAACCTAATTTCTTAGTTATTTCTAGAATAAAGAGTTGTGCTTATGGCGGTCGACGGAGTACAACCCTGATGAGAAGATAGATCCAATGCTGAGAACTGTGTCATTCAAGATTGTTCTTCCAAACTTCTACTGCGACGGGTACAGACGTGTGCGTATTATAACCTTGAAAAAAAAACCATTAAGATCATGTAAAAGAAATAAAAAGTTTTTCAATGATTTCGGACTTCGTCCCATTTAAAAGTTGTTCATGTTGATGAGTAGGTAGGTACCTACTTCTGTCCCATAAGGGTGATCTACGCGAATGACTCCGAACTCCATCCCTTAATAAACTGACGGGGACAAGCGAGATAGGCGAGGGTGGGTACATTAAGTAAAAAAGACGAAGTTTACCTATATTTAAAAAAACCTAATTCTTTTTTAAGTAAAAAAACTATTCGTATTTTATTAGATCTCAAAATGTACCTATGTTAAAATTTTCAATTTTAATAAGAGGCATTATCACGATTTTTTTACTGACGTTACTAATGAAAAATTTAAATTAATAAAAATACTATTTCTCGTCATATCCTCTTACAATTGTTTCGCATCAAAGAATTCAGAGAATACCTTTAATTAGAATCATATTTCTCCAAATATCGTCGCCTTAGGACGTAAGTCCTTTGTGATGTGACTCCTAAAATGGGCAGGTTTTTAACTTGATAATGGTGCTAATATCACATCTCTTTCTTACAAACATAATTGAAAAAAGATAGAAAGAAAATAAAGCCTAAAATAAGCCTAGTAAGTTATTCTATGGCATTGTCATTAACGGGGAAACCAATCTTGACCAATAAGCGCTATCCACACATTTCAGGCCGTGTTCCGAGTTGTTCGTTTCAGTGTTCGCGTCAGGGACGTGCCATCCGTCACCCGTGTTCACACATATCAGGGAAATCGGGTATCAGTGTAATCTATTTCTTTAGCTGATATTATATTTTTCTTCTTAGAATTCAAATAATGCGGATTAGAAAGATCGTAAAGTATATTATTATTAAAGTATATATTATATTCGTACAAGTTCTATCAACCTTTCTGTGATCATGTTGTCGTCAACGTAGCTAGATAAAAATCGGATAGCACTGTCAGAGCGGCCGTGCGTCCGAGCGTGCTCCGGGACACTGACGATCCGGACGCGCTTGACACGGAGCTATGTGAACAAGTGCGTACTAATTGTAAGTAACCGATTTTTTCGTCCCTGACGGAACACGGCAGGGCCGGGTACCCGGAAATATGTGCATAGCGCTTAAAGGTAGCCATACAATTTTCGTTGAAACAACAATAGGACTAATTTCACATGATTAAATTTCTTATATTTTTCTCTTGCTTTTTTTAATATGAGATAGAGTGAGATTTAATTAGTTCTGTACCAACCAGGGGGGCTAAAACGGCCGCTCGAGCAATATTGCTATGCAATTCATATCTTGAATTTACAGCAGAGCCAAATGCTTTTTAAATATTTTTTGGTGAAAATGCAAATCATTTTAATCTATTAAAATACAATTTAGACAAATTACATCATAATCTGCTGCTAAATTCGAGATATGAATTGCATAGCAATATTGCTCGAGCGGCCGTTTTAGCCCCCCAGATTCATTTCCGTTATAATACTTTACGTAGAGAAATGACTTACGTATTCGAGGAAACTTCGTAAATAATGAGTAGCGCCCTGTTTCCTGTGAGAATCCAATTTCTTACAATGTCACTCCTGCTCTCGCATCTCATAAATAATACTTGGCAGCTCCCTCCTAATCTATGTTCCATTACAACGCATAGAGAAGGAAGTTACATTTCTTTTAGGGTTCTGTATCTCAATTCGAAAAGAATTTTGGTTCAGTTGTTGTCTCTTTGTCAAGACCCTTTTTCTTAGGAACTTGTATTGTTGTTGTATCAAAATTAAATTATTATAAAATACTTAGGTCCCATAGAGCTGTAAAAAAGCTTCTAAATCAACGCTATCAAAATGTACATAAAAATAACGCATATTTGTTTTTAAGTTTTAATTGAAGTTATTGTTTTATTTTTCGATCAATATGAAAGTACCTATTTTGTAGGATATAGAAATGAAACACCGAACTTTCACACCAAAAAATGAGGAATGCGTATAAAAAGCAACATTTCGTTCCGAAATCAAAGGGTGACTGACTAAATCTTAAATTACCTACAAAAAATTAGATGCTGCTTGCTACACGTACCCACAAAATAATATATTTTTCTAATATTCAAAAATGATAATAGATGGCGTAACTGGTTACGAAACAAAGTAAATTAGAACATAATTTATAAAGAACTAAACAAGTCTTTCTAAAAAAAAATATCAACAAAAGTATGATAAAAAAGTAACTAAATAAACTAAAACTTTACAATAATCTATGCGTCGCCTACATATTTAGTTTGTACGGAACCCACAGGGACTTAGCATTACTGGTACCAGTCCAGTTTTTCTATTATCATTGCAAGCTTATGGCGGTATTAACTCGGTAGTCACATTGAATACCGTGACATAGGTCGCAGGTTCGAATCCTACAATGAAATTTCGGTGTAAACATTGTAGGGTAGGGAGTACTTTGTGGTACCGGGCTGATTAACTACCACCCTCAAGTTGAAAATCTGTTGCCAAGCAACACCTGTGTATTCTGTATTCTAGCTGCAGCAAGTATCAGAGCCGGCGAGGCTTCCGCGTAACAAAATGGTAATGACCATTTTCAGCAATTCTGTTATATTTATGGCGAATGATTCCGTCCCATACTAAACTGAGGGAAACAAGCGAGACAGGAGAGGCGCACGTCGATTGAAAAAGTCGGTTTTATGTTAAATAAAAAAAAGTGTTGCTTGTCAACAGATTTGCAACATAAGGGTGCACCCGGTTATGCATCCAGACACACCGAGTACAAGGTACAACCATGATATGGTTTCCTCACTATGTTTTCCTTCACCGAAAGCTCAAGCTCAGTGTAGGATTAAACCTGCGACCTTCACGTCACGTCAGTTACCATCACTTTTAAAACGATGTTTGAAACTTGGTACCTATATGAAAATATAAAAAAAAATTAGATCCGATTTTTTTATGGCCAGATAAGCGGTTTCCGGCGGTTAATTTGAAATTAGAAACAGTTTTTGTATCGACTTACGGAGGAATAGCTCATCTGAGGTTTATCTAGTGATAAAAAATTCGGACTTATATTATGTCATGTGATTATCACATACATTTTGTATCTGATGGGTAATTAATTCGTTCGCAGCATGAAGTGGATCTTAAACGAGGTATGTTATGTGTGGGTCCAGCGCGGGAGGACGACCCAGTAGCTCCGTGCTTGGGCGTCCCTGGAGCCCCCCTAGTGGTCGGGTCCCGACTTGCTGGTATGCTATCCTGGGGATTCGGATGCGGCTACAGCTTCGACCTGCCTTTGATCTACACTAATATACAGGACTATCAACGGTAAGAATCATTTCTTGAACACGAAACGTTTTTCGACGTAACGTATACACTGCACTCGAAAGCCAGCTAACGTCGATCTTTTCACCGCTAATGTTGAAGTGAGAGAGCGATTTTACGCAAGTTAATTAATTTAGATATTTTATTTTATACGTTTATAATTGTTGTAAGTTTTAATTTATTTTCGTATTTAAGATTATATCTACCTATGTTTTGTTTTTAAGTTAGTTTTATATATTTATATCTAATAATGTAGAGACCAAGGAGCAACTTCATTTATTCTGAAATATTTGCAAGTTTACAACATGACGAAGAAGTTAGACGGTAAGCGTACCTAAATATTAAGATTTTAAATGAACATAACATAGTAATTGCTTGAATAAAAAAAAGAAACAATAATAGTAAGCTATTTTACATAATACCTACTTTATAGTGATATTCACCAACGAAGCCGGCTAAGGAACTCCTTCGACCCATGCAATATCAACGATGTAGAGTTTGAAACAGTACCGCCTTTCAAAAGAAGCGTTTGCCTACATCGTTGATAAATTGCGGCTTAACACCAACATGAAGGCCTCTAAAAGAGCCAGCGTGGAGTTGAAGGTTAGTAGAATAAACTATAAGTACCTACTTATAACAATTAAACCACTTTAGCTAAGGAAATCACGCTGAACACAACTCGTGTTCTTACGTTACAATATATGTTACGTACAGGTTTTATGCGCCTTGTCGTTTTACGCGACAGGATCATAGGACAAGCTAAATTTTTGGGTCAAACAACAGTTAGCATGTTTATTACCGAAGTGACTAATGCACTCATTACACCGGGAGTTATAGGTGAATTTATAAAATTTCCCCAAACCAAACAAGATAGGGATAAAATAAGGCAAAAGTTACTGACACCTAGTACCTGCCTAGTAACTTTTCTAACCCACGGTTTGACCCGCGTTTTGCCAGGCTACAAACTAGGTAGGTAACCTATTCTTTATTGATTTTTATTTATTTATTATTATTTTCCACTAGTTGTTGTTACATCATAACTTATCCTAGGTACATAAGTAGGTACATGATATTGTTATAAGACTAAATGTACAACATTTGAAAGTGGACACCACATGCACTGAATATGTTATAGGTATAATATTTAAATGTATTGTGGCTTTTGTGGGTATTTCGTTGAGCAGTTGCTTACAGAGCGTGTTCGAGTAGGTATCCAATCATCCATAGGTATAAAAATAAGTCCTGACTTACCCTCTGACCGACTCAATGCCTAGTCGCTCGATGAATTTTCGCACGGAGGATTTTTAATGATGTACCTAAGTGGACAAGGAGTAGGCAGGCATGGCCGGATTAAAAGAAAAATCAATCCCTAAGATGGTCAATTAGAGGATCATGGGTGAAATTGCAAAAATATACCTAAATACTTCTATTATCCACTTAGGTACCTACTTACCTACATTTTTTTTGTGGTCCTGTAGGCAGGTACCTGTAGTTGATATTTCAGTGGCCCTATATATTTCAGATTTTTCAACAAGTATGGATTCCCTGGTGTAATTGAGTGCATAGACGGGTCACATTTCCATATTGTTTGTCCCAAAAAAGAAACGGAACACCTCTATTTCTGTAGGAAGCATTATCATTCCTTGAATGTGCAAATGGTAAGTAAGTAGGTAGTAAGATTAATGAGAGTTTTACCTTCGAATAAAAGTTAATCCTTTTGAGCTTCCTAAAAGTTTTTTTGGCAAATACAACCTATAATACAGTACCTAAATTATAACCAAAGAATTGTAAAGATTAGTTAAAACACAAGTTTTGTATACAATTTCAGATCTGTGATAGCGATCAAACAATTATTAACGTCAATCCAAAATATGGCGGTGCAGCACACGACGCTTTTATTTGGGACAACAGTGCCGTGAACCCGTATTTACAATATTTACAAAATACCGAGCCAACCTGGCTTTTAGGTGTGTAAAAGCTTTTTATTAAATGTTTCAAAGTAGCAGACGATGAAATGATAGATACTGTGTGAAAATCACCGAGGACAGAGTCACGATCACTAAACTTATTTATAACGAAAAAATAGTTTATAGGCACCCAAGTATCCAACATAACCCGGTAACGTAAAGATTAGGAAAATCTTGTACCGAACGTAACCCACTTCCTTACCTTACCCAACCCGCTGTGTCATAGGTAACCTACCTTTCCTACCCCCATTAGTTCACTTGTTAGTAAGATCGGTATTTATTCCTAGAACGAAACATGCTATTAGGCAGTACACCCAGTACTAGTTAATTTATAGAAAAAAACGCTCGACAGGTACCTACCTATACATAGACTGATATTGCTCGGTCTAGCCCAGTGGAAAACCATTACCTACCTCACTAGTTAATTAGGCATTACATACACTTACTTAGGTACCTACCTAAAACTTGAGTTATATTGTAGGTAACTTATACCTAAGTACCTATGTATTTCATTGTAGGTGATTCCGGTTACCCCCAACGACCCTGGCTGATGACTCCATTCCACGATCCGGAGATGAATTCTCCGGAAGAAAAATATAATAAAATTCACGTTCGCACAAGAGTAGTCATCGAAAATACTTTTGGTGTTTTAAAAAATCGTTGGCGGTGTCTTTGCAAAGACCGTACGCTTCACTACACGCCAGAGAAGTGTGCTAAATTAATTATGGCATGTTGTGTTTTACACAACATTGCCATCAAGTTTGGAGTAGCAGAGCCGCAGTACGAACCAAATGCAGAAGACACAGTATTTACCCGAACAGAGGTCGTGAGAGAGTCGAGCTCTCGAACAGACGAACTCTCTAGGGGCAGGGCAATGCGGGATATGTTAGTACGGCGGTTCAATTAGAGACTTTTGGTGAAGGAAAACATCGTGAGAAAACCATAGAACTTCGTAGCACCCGCCTGGCAGGCTACCAAACACAATTTGAAAATCTGGCATTTATCTGGTTACCACCATCGGCCACATAATCACTGACCACGGTGAGATTGTGATCGAAAAAGCCTAGTAGTACAAAGTAAAAAAAAGCTTCAGTAGATTGTATAATGTTTACATAAATGCTCTTTTCTACCTGTACTATCGACCCGCTCCGGCTTCGTAGTGGACTTTTTTATAGACCTCTATAATATTAGTGTAGATAAGTATATTTTACAAATAAAATTCTAAGTAAGTATGGCCTACTAAAGAAACAATGTCTTGTAAATATATTTTTAATGCTTGAAGAATCTTATAATACAATTAATAAAAAATTACTCTTTCATTCATCTCTTTTATTCTCTTTCTCAAATATCCCAGTTACTCTATTACTTACGTCTTTCATGAAGTCTAACCATTGAGCCTGCAGATGGAGCTCAATGTTTCTCTGTCGTAACCAGTGCCGGTTTTAGCTCTACCAGCACCCTTGGCGAGATGTGAAACCCCCCCCCCCCCCCCCCCCCCCCTTCTCCCGCCAACAAAAGGGATTTGAAGCCATTATAGCCATTTTATCTTTAGACTTGAGAATTTATTTATTTATTTAGACTCGAGATAACAGGACTCGCTGATGAGCGACCGGAAATAAAGGTGGGCCTGGCGCCCCTTTACATCTGGCGCCCTGGGCGATCGCTCTACCGCGCCCTACCCTAACGCCGGCACTGGTCGTAACCTTTCTTTCTCTAATTCATAATAATAAAAAAATATGCGATATCACGCTCTCTTTCATTCTCTAAATATTGATTTCTTATTATATCTATATTAGGATTACGCTTGCGTCTCGGCTGTGTTGCCTGCTCTTCTCTTGGAATGTCTAAAAAGGAATGTAATCTTTAATTTTCTGGCTAGTTTTGTAATATGATTGAATGCTGTCACTCACCCACTCGTTAACAGTTAGCTTTTCTATTTGTATTCTCCATCCATGAGAGTCAAAGGAGATGATTGCATAATGGCACTAACAGTTACTATTATAGGAGCCACCCACCGTTATAGGAGCACAATTACTTGTTTAGATCAGTGGGGAGGACATAGGAATGGGTAGGAAGTAGGTACTATGATTAGTACTAACGAAGAGGGTTACCATTATCCCCAACACTCCATCTATGAACAATCTATTTAAATTGTAATGTATTTATTTATTGTTGTTATATTAAAATAAATGTCACATTTTGTATAAAAATAAATAGGTAGTATAAATATTACAACTCTGGATGAATTACTATGTTCAATTTAATATTCATAAACATATTAATAAACTTATAAAAAATATTGTAAAAGATACATTATTTACAATATCCTACTAATCCTACTTCCTAACTAATATTATAAATGCGAAAGTTTGTGAGTATGTATGTATGTTTGTTGCTCTTTCACGTAAAAACTACTGAACAGATTTGGATGAAAATTGGCACATAGATAGATCATACCCTGGAATAACATATAGGCTACTTTTTATCCCGGAAAAACATGTGATGCCTCGGGAACGCGGGTGAAACCGGGGGCCGGAAGCTAGTATGAAAATAATATTTGTTACCTGCAGGCTCATTTTCATCGATTCCTATATTTATAGGAGCAGGCCCTTGGCTCCCACTTGGGAAGACCCATGACTCATCCTCTGTAATGCCAATAACAATTATTAAGGTAACAACTAATATAAATCCTAAATAAGTTTTTTAGACATGTGCGATGCAAATACAAAAAAATATTATGTTAAGCCCTAGTATGTACCCTCACTCTAATATAAAAGTCTTAGATTATGTCAGTGCATGAGACTATATACCTCTAGCCACAATAAAGAATATCAAATGATAATAACAAGCTAACCTTGTTCAATAAAGATTATTTATTTTTAAAGCAAAATCTAAAACCGATTCAAATGCCACTTTTGGGATATTTAAAACTAACCTAAACATTTAAATAAGGTGAAATATATTCATACCCATTGGTGCCTCCACAGTGAGTGCAAGTGGGCTGGTTGCACTTGTGACAGGAACAATCACTTCTACCAAATCCTGTGCAATACATATTTGTTAAATCCAAATATATTAAATTTTAAAAATACTTGATTTATTAAATATTATCTGAGTTATAAAACTGAAATGTAGACATACAGGTACTAAAGATTACAAGCTAACTCTACATAAAATATGTACATAGGTATCAATAGAAATAATAAATAAGTATGTACTATACTAGTATGTGTGTAAGTGTAAGTACATGTATGTACTTACTTGTTTATGTTAATTACATCAACCATTCTTTCTTTTTAATATAATTCAAAAGTGAGTCTGTCTGTTTACTATGTTTACATGGCTTAGCTAATGAATCGTTTTTAATGACAACTGGCAGAGGGATAACATGACACTGGACACTTAACCATGTAAGTGAATTTCCATTCACGTGGTAAACCTCATGGAAAAAATAGTGAATAAATAAAAAAAATGTATATGCAAACATAGAGCAGTAATTAATAATTAAATATGAAGAACAATTTATTAATAGTTTAATTATTTACCTTAAGATATTCTGAATAAGTCTATTTCCAAAAAGAGTCTGACTGATAGTTTAACATATATGTTGACAAACTATTCAGAGTCAGTAAAATATTAAACATGTGTGGACGTACATTACAAAATCAGAGATACAATGATTCACCATTGTAGAAAGAAAACAAGGACCATGATCCTACATTCTATACTACTATTACTATCTACATGTATACAACTATACTATAAACTACAATATCTATGAAAATGACACCTTTTTAAGTATCTACCTATTTATAATGAAAAACTAATGCTTAATTTATACATAATATACTTAACATAAATAGTACCATAAAATTAAATCTTACTTCCTACTAAGTATCTTAATAATAATATTGTAATGTAGAAATTTTGATGTTTAGATAATTGTGACCCAATCACAAATCAACAAAAGAATAGATTTGGATAAAATTTGACACATAGATCACACCCTGGAATAACATGTAGGATGACTTTTTATCCAAGGAAAACATAAGATCCCTCAAGAACATAGGTGAAACCGGAAGGTATATTAGATAGTTCATGGGATGTCTACCTATCATGGTACTGATTTACCAATACTTTTAAAATATTACCAACTAGTGCCAAAAACCCAGCTTCTTGAATGGAGGTCAGACCGGTGGCACCCTGCTCTCCAATGATCTGAAGGACTCTCTCCTCCAGATCTGTTAGCACCGCTTTTGATGCTGGGCCACCACCGGTGCCAACCATGGAGCGCCTTATTTTCGCGGCTTTTTTTTCGTATTGTTTTTAAGATCACTCCAGACCTATGATACAATGAAATAGCAATGAATTAATATGTGGGCAAGGATAATTATTAATTAATTAAGTACTTACCGATCGAAACAAAAACATAATCAATACAAACTAATCCAAACAACTAACTTTGCGCCACTTGTCGTCGTTTCTAGAGGCACCTGTCCCATCACAGTTTAGAGCGTTTGTTAATTCCTCCCACTTGTTCAAACACCACTGACGCCCTCGTGATCCGCCAGAAGGCTTCGACATGTCTCCATTACTATAATTTTCAACGAAGAAGTAACTTTTTGTCTCAGTTACCTACAGTGCCTAAATCAAGGCCAAATACTATGATTTTACGTAGTATTTGGTAGGTACCTACTTACCTCTCCATAAATTCGACTATTTGCAGAAATTGGGAAAGGCTAGTCTTCATAATGAACCAAATTAATTAGTATTTTAATCTCTTTCTTTGATGGATAGCTGTTTTGAACGTAGGTACCTACCTAATTGATTCCCGCGCGATTTCAAATATACCTATTTGTTTGACAGACTGATACTCAGTAAAACTTTTTGATTTGACGTTTCGTTCAAAAATAGTAGGTATTTAGATCTATAATCGAAAATGTATAATTTTAAACACAAATACTTGCAAATTCCACTAAAAAACTATTGATCTTAGCATAATTATACATTTTCTTATTTTTTTTTCACTTTTGCACTTTTTAGATAATATTTTATTAGAGATTTAACTGTATTAATATATTTTATAAAAAAAAATTAACGAATCATTCATTCCATGCAGTATAATGTCATTCATTCTTTTCACGAAAGTTTCGTAAACGGAGTTTTACTAGCGAGTTGACGCTAAATGGAATGTGAGTGTTCATGCTGTCGCAACCGTAATACTTGCGAGTAATCGACACGATGACGCTACACTTACGGCAGAGTTTCGTGCTTAGGACTCTGAATGCATACATTATACTGTTATAACTATTGGATGGACGCTATTAGTTTGTAATAACCCGTCGGTATACATATACGCGAATAACTCCGTCCCGTACTAAACTGAAGCGATGTTTATATTTTATTTAAAAAAAACATATTTTTAAAAGTAACAAATCTATTCCATTTCTATCACATTAATGTATGTTAATATTTTCAAGTCAATCAAGTGAAATTTTCATTTTGATTGACCGAATAAGAATAAAATTAACGATTTTGTCTGACTAACTAATGAAAAAATCAGTTCCTCTTCATATATTCTGTGGTTTTTTACAAATCGCTTGCAATAAAGATAACAAAGAAAACTTTTATTTAGTCATATAGTCGGTCATAATTTCTAATAGATATATTATCGCCTAAAGTTTTAAATATGTACCAAAAAGATAGTATACTTGCGAAGCATCATTCGCTGTCATGGCAAAACTCTGTCCAGATTATTTGTTTGTAATTGATGAGATTTTGATACCTAAAAGAAAAATCAACAACATTTAAAAATAATCATCTGTTATTTCTAAAACGAGAATTCATTTCAATTTGATGGCACGGGCCCGTGTAACAGACCGAACGGTTAACACATATAAATAAATGAAAGACTTTAGAAATAGAAGCGGTAGCTATCGAATAATGAATATTTTATCTCTATCGATTCTAATTCAGATTTCGGCGATAATATTTAACGCTGTGATGAAGGCATTACAGACGTATAAAAAAGTAAGTACATTTAGAAACATTATATTAAGGAGAAGTTTAAAAGATTAATGTTGTTTATGAAGATTCAAAACATTTCTTACGAAGTACATTAGTTATTTATGAAGAGTAGGCGATGGTGGGGGAGTGTGTAAGTATATAAAATTCAGGACCGATGATTTTGAAAACGCCTTCTTATTATTTGAATATTCTTAGGTAAGTATTTATCCTATTACTTAACTTAATTTATTTATAAACATGCTGAAATTTGGCATACATTATCTTCAGTGACAATGCCATGACAATGCCACTTGGACATGGTTCATGATTTTTTGTTCATGCTGATTGTCAGTTGTCTAATAAATAATAAATTTATGGGCATAAAACATTTTACGTTGTTTATTTGAATCCATAGGCTCCTGAACTAGTGAGAATGTTTATTTGAAACTGTGTTTCAGGATCTTAGTGGCTTCTCCCAAATCATTATGCATAATTTGTATTTTACAATAAAAAGAAATATATGTATGTCAGGAGTTCTACTCATGCATTTGAAATCATTTTCTTTATCGAATCGGGAAATAAAAAGTGGATGACAGTTTTGCTCTGGATTTTTTTTTGGGATTATTGTACTCATCATTATGAACAACTTTAATTATGTGACTAACCCTTAAATCGATAACATATTTATAAGTGTATTATAATAATATTGCATTTATTTACATTGATATTAAAACGTGGAAAATATTTTCATTGAAATCTAGACTCCTATCTCGCGCCGCCATAAGTGTATTCCTTGTTAGCAAGCTAGAAACGTAAGCCAAATCTTGTGTTGAGATTCACAGAAGTAGGTACGAGTATTACTTCAAGTTTCCGAGAAGAAAAATTGAAGACAGAGAAAAGGTGTCAATCTCAACATAATCGTGTTTCGGGTTGCTGAAGAGATAGGACTGTCAACAGGTTGTTATTACGAATGTTCTCTACAAATTATTCGTCAAATAATAATATTTTTAGGGTTCCAGAAACTATTTTCGTATATCAACGCTTGTTATCCCTGCTTGTCTATAGAATAATATGAATATATTCGAGGGTAAATATGTTTATTGTGATTTTTTATTACTGTTGTCAGTAAAAAATTAAATTTAAATATAAATTACATATAGAAGGAAATCGCAACACACACAACATCAAATGATTTACTCTTAGTGGTTCCACTGGTAAAAATAATTAAATGTACAACATATTTGATGGTTCCACGTGTTTTTAGATGTTTTATGCATTGGTTAGTGTATGGTCGTTTATTTTTGACACTGTCAACTAGCCTATTGACATTACCACCGGTTCAGAACAGTTTAGTAAGGAAGAAGTTGGCGAGTTTTCGACCCCTTAAAATGCGCCTTCTAGGTACGTTAATCAGTGTTTAGATTCCCCCCACCCTAAACGCCTCGCGTATTTACTAGATGGCCCATTATTCAGTGTAGGACATACAAACTTAATGAGTTTCAATCCAACAGCGAGCTTGGGTTTTCGGTGAAGAGAAAACAATGAGTGGAGGATACTTTGTAGTACTTACTTGTCAGAAAGTTACAATAGATACAACCCTCAAGTTGAAAATCTGTATACTGGAACCTACTAGAGTGGCAATTGGCTATAGAATCAACATTGTTACTGAAGAGTTTCTAGAGCGTGTATGAAATATAAAATGTTTATCACGAAGTCTGACCTAAAAAAAATAATCACAAGTGCGAGTCTGACTCGCGCATCGAGGGTTCTGTAATTTCCTATGTTACTCTTAATACCGTTCTTATAGGTTTTCCTGTAATCTATTGGTATAGGTAAATAACTATTTTCTGTATTTGCTTCAAAATTGGGGGGGGGGGAATGGTCTAATGTTCTTCTTAAATAACTTCAAATTTCATTTATTTCAACATCTTAAAATTATAAAAATATTTTTGATCCTCACAACGAGCCCTTTCATTTGATATATCACACAGTATAGTTTGCAATACTTTGTTTTTAGTTTTCTAATTTACCCCTTAAAAGTGGGGGATGTTTGAAATTCATTTATTTACGTTACACATTCGTGTTTGTTTTGGACCGTGCAATATTATACAGTACCTACCTATATATTATTCGTCATATAGATTTTAAGTCGTCGTCTAAGAAGACAAGGTAATTTTTTATTCAACTCCTAAAGGGCTCAGTTAAGATAGCAGATGAAAGTTAATACAAGTACAATGTATGTATATCTATCTATACGTAACATATACTATTTCAGAGCATAAATAATTCATTATCCATTCAGCATACTGAAATATTGAATGAAACAAATTCTCTCGCTGCGTTGCAATATGTTATGTGCATTTTGTTGATGTTTAGAGCTTTCCGTCAATCTATTTGTTCTAATGTATTTGCTGTGTCCTGTCTAACCAGGCTCGCTTTGGAAAAATATTTGAATATCAATAAAATACATTTTGTTAGTTTTTAGACAGCTTTCCATCAATCTGTTGGTTTTAATGTTTTTGCCGTGTACAGACAGTACGCGATTCGTATTAACCAAGCACGCTTGGAAAATACGAATAAAATAATTAACTGATGATTTTTTAACACTTTATCTCTCTCTTTAGCTCCAACGTTGTAGTGTAGACCTGATTTACTTACTGTGTACGGCAACTTAACTGTTTAACCGACTTCAAAAAAGTAGTAGGTGCTCAATTTGTTGGAATGTTTTTTTTACAAAAAATTTTAAAATATTAAGTTTGTTGTATTCCCGGCTAGTCTCCGCGGGATTACGCAAACTGATTTTTTTCTTCAGTAGGTACCTACCTATACAAACTTTTACCTCCTTAGCGGTAGAATGAGGAATAACAACAAAAAAATCTAATTATTCCGTCAGTTAGATTATCAAAAAATATTGGATACGTATTTTTTATTTTGATCCGAAAACAAAAAATAACGCACTGTATCTTCGTTATTTTTTGTAAACTAAAATAAATTTAATCTCACTATATCTCTTTCTAATAGTAAATATAAGAAAGGGATGCAAGATATTTTAGTCTTGTCAGTTTAATCCGATCACACATTTCAACGTGAATTTAAGCGCGATCTTTATTGGTCACGACTATTTACCGGTACATTACGACGGTATGGATTAAACTGACAGCATTAAAAATCTTCTATCTTTTTTCAATAAGGTTAAAATGAAAGAGAGGTGACTTGTCTAATATTAGTTAAGTTCGTAAACAACAGAATCGGCACCAATGACGTCACAAGCCCCAATCCTGCACTTTGATGGGACTTATCTTTGTAATTTCTTATTGATTTGATCAAATAAAAAATACGTATCCAATATTTTTTGATAATCTAACTGACGGACTAATTAGAATTTTTTGTTGTTATTCCTCATTGTCAAATATTCTTTCTTAGCTGATGCTTACATTATAAAAGAAACTTGTTTGCATAATCTCAAGTTTCTATGTAACTCTGTAACTGTACCACTCCAGCATCCAGCGAAGGCAGTGAGTTGTCAGATCGTTTGTTGTTAAAAAATCAGCTCTAAATATTTTTATACAGGATATTTTTTTTCGGTTTTTTTTCTGTACCTACCTACTACCTACCTATTAGCGGTAATGACAATCGACATGCTAGGATCTATGGTGATGAACGAAGATAGAAGCGCAATAAATAAAAGTCTAAACCACAATTTAAATGTATGTAAGATAAGATCGCAAAAATAAAATCTAAAAGAAAATTGTGTTTTACTTTTCTATCAAGTAATATGGAATAAGACAAACTTAATTCCGTTTTGTAACTCTTATTTGTATAGAGTAAAATGTATTACTATTTGAGTTGAAATTAAGTTTGCATGAGTGTTTACCTACTTCCTTTCGTCCTATTTCTTGTTTCACTTTGGCCTCCCCAAGAGGTTCACCTTAGGGGCCTGAATAGCTTGAAGAGAAAAAACTGGGGTCTAGTCGCAAAAATAGGATAGGATTATGAAATCCTACTATCCTATTCTACTAATATTATGAATGCGAAAGTTTGCGAGTATGGATGTATGTTTGTTACTCTTTCATGCAAAAACTACTGAACGGATTTAGATGAAATTTGGAACACAGTTTATAACCTGGATTAATACATAGGTTACTTTTATCCCGGGAAAACATAAGATCCCTGAGCCGAGGTTCGTACTCCATTCGGGGGTGCCCTCAGGCGTTGTTACCTAAATATTACCCGGCTGAGAGCCCTCTGCGCTCGCCGTTTTGTCCGGTAAGGTTGTTGCAGCCATCTGAGGCTACCAACTTAGTCCTTTCTGTTAGGGTACCTACTACAGGTAGTGGAGGATAGCACTTTATAGTACCAACTTGTTTGGTTTGGTTTCCTGGCGTTTGTATATTTTGCTCAAGCTCATTGTAGGATTTAAACCCGTGACTTTCGCCTCGTCTAGATTAAAACTATATTTATTTAATTGCAGATGGTTGCTTCACAATATTCCAATTCTACGTAAAATAAATAGATCTAATTTGACAGAAATATTTGATGCTACACGAGCTTATGTACTGAGCCAGTGGCTCTTTAAGACCAGACTATATAAACCTAGTGTCAATCAACAATTGTTAAAAGACCTATCGTCGTTGAAAATCGATTTTAAACTCGCTACCTTGAAAGGGTCTGTTTATGACATACGAGACTTCATTTATGATGGAATGTACCGAGGAGATAAGCTTAATATGTACAATGCAATTCAAGAACGAGTCAAGGAATATGAGAAGCTTCCCTTAAATACAAATATTGAAGCAAGTATAATACAGAGTAATGTCACGCAAACCAAAGGCATTTTATTGTTAAAGAACGAACGTGTTAGTTATGAAGATGAGAATAATGATACAGAGAAAATAACTAATGATTTTAATCCATTACCTACTACCACAGATATGGATATGGATGATGTATCTACAGACAATTATGATTAATTTGATCAGACAACAGAGAACGATGCACTTGTAAATTTGAATACGCTTTATCATTTTATTTATACATTAATTGGACCGTTCCGAAGTGGATGATTGGAAACCATGAGTAAATCCAATTAAGCTAATTTGAGTTATGGCGGATAATTGTTGCAAAGATTGATTGAAAAATCAAACAAATTATTTTGAGTACCATCGGCCGCATCATCACTGCGGTGGAATTGTGGTCAAACGCAAGCCTATAAAAAATCTACTTACTCAACTCTATAAGAATGTATGTATGTATGTATGTATGTAATAAAATATATAAATAATGCTTATTAACTTTATTTGGTTTAAATCCATTGGTACATTATTTCAGAATATTTTAATTAATGACATTATATAATTCTATTCTATTATAATTATGTCTTAAGTTGACAATTGTGATAATATGAATTATTACATCAATATATTTTCTACGCTTACTGCTATAATAGTAATTATTATTAAAAATTCAATAAATACTTTTACGGTTGATTATATACCTAACTATAGCTAAGAAAATAATTAGAAATAGAAGCTTATGGTAAAGTGTAAGAAATTATACAAAACAAAAAGACGAGTTACAAAATATTCAGAACACCGAAAAGATAATGCCATTTCTTTTTAAATAATAAAAAGGAAAGCAAAACGAATTACAAAAACAGTCTCCATTTTTTATCAAATAAAGTATATAAATAGGCACCCTAATCCTTACCATTTTTGCAAAACAGTCTTCCATGTTAAATTCCTAATTTATATTAAGTTAATTCCAATATTAAGCCTAATGTCTTGCAAGCTTTGAGCATAGCTTACCCACGAGTGAAATATTACGATATTTAGATCGCAAAATTTGTTAATTAAATTCCAAAATATGATCCTTATCAAATGACGATCAAAGAGAATTTTAGATATACGGCCTCTAATTCAGATGTTGAAGTAGCTGCCTGCGAGAGGTGTCATCAATAGAGGTGCGTCTCTTGCTCGCCCTCCCCCCTTGTAACATGAATCAGTTAACCAATATATCTACATTAATAGATTGTATTTCTGTAAGTTTGATCTGATTAAACTGCTATCTACCAGGGTAAACACTGGCCAATAGATAGTAGAGTTGGCCGTAAAGATCGACGTTGTCAACCAAATATGTACACTGCCGATCATTGGTTAGGGGCTACTAGACGGCCATAAGTTAGAGAATTGTGAAGCATTATATGCCATATCATCTTTAATTTTACCTTACTTTTCCAATACTTAGGGCCTAATCACAGTCTATATTTTTACAAAAGAATGAAATTAAATAAGACGACATAATAATATATACAACTTAATTTGTTTACAAAAATAATACTATAAACCTAATATATTCATAATTACAAGTTAAAATGACTAAGTAATTATAAAAAAAAATTTACAATAAAAATATTTAACTTTACATTAGAGATCTTAAATTAAAAGAGGAAAGAAACAATGAAGAACAGCATAGATATAGGTAACTAAGGTTCGCATCTCCGAACTCCATACATATTCGAAACTCTATGTGTAAGTACATAATCTACACTGAAGGTGTGAAAACAGTCAAAAGGTAAGTTACGAGAAGATTGAAGAATAAAATTATTATTAACCCCGTCTAATCCAACATATTGATAAGTATAGTCGATTACTAGTAACATCTTTGGTACGATTACAACATTCTAACACCATTTAATATTATTAATAGATATGACCACTATATGTGTGTCTTTGACTATGGAATAAATAAGCTACAGAAAGAATTTAAGAGCATCCAGGCCGACGGGACATACGCATTTCTGTGGTGGCTACAGCGATCCATTCATTTCTGCCAGCGTCGAACCAGGTAAGACCGAGAGTATACTTCCCGTTAATATTTACATGCTGGCAATGAGAGAACCACCAACCGCCTTCATAATTTCCAGCGCAGTGAGTGTTAGAGATGTCTCGGTCAAGATCGATAGCAGAGAACTCCATGTGGTTCTGATATTCAAAAGCATCGCTCGCGTTTCCCTTGAATCCACTTACTTCGAGAACGAATCCTGAGTCAGCATTTCCGACGATGAATTGATCGTACTGAGCATACCAGACGCCTCCGTAAATGTCGGTCATGTCGATTTGCATAGACGAGCAGTTGTCAGCGGTCAAAGAATGCATGGCTTCCAAGCCGATCCAGTATTCCGAAGCAGGGTTGCCAAATCCGTGGACGTATTCTATAAACTTGCGATTGAATTCAATGGAACCATTAAAGCGACGTTGCAACACAGTACTACCATTGACGCACCAGGCGTCGAGAGGGTAACCGCCGGGGTGGATGAGGTAAGAGCCTGGAGGTCCTGAAATGCTGGAACAATCTTTAGGAAGCTGATTCACCAAATCTTCGTATTCTCGTTCGACAGGTTGCAACTCCTTTACTTCTCCGATGAGTTCGTGCAGAGGGATGATATGCGTATTGTTCATGTCTACATTGTTGGCCTCGCTCTAGAACAAAAGAAAAGGAAACTTGTGAAATATTTTAAAATGTTGATTTTTTTAATTCAAGATAAAACATAGTTTCGGTTGCTTGTTTGCTCACAATAAGTATTACATCTTTATGGTCCAAGTTCACCAATTAGAAAACGGCCCGATAAATTATAATCGGGTGGTTACCGCGAATTATGGTTGGAGAAAGTCATCCTAAACGCCAAAATATTAATTATCGGACCGTTTTCTTGTCGGTGAACATCGACCTAAGTATTTTGTGTAACTTTACAGTAATATAACAGATGTTAATGTAATTTGGGACTTAGATAAATCTTACCCTGGAATAAAAAATAAGCCATTTAGGACGATATTCACAACAAGAAAACGGTCCGATAAATTATAATCGGGCGTTTACGATGGCTTTTTCCTACAAAATTTCATGGTAAACGCCCAATTGGTAAATTCATAGTAAACACCGCACCGTACTATCTATCGGTGGTATCGCACCGTTTTCGGTGAACATCGCCCTAAGCCGCAGGGGACAGAGTGTTTTTTTTTATTTGTGAATAATTGAGGTCTTTTCAGTTTAAATGAATCTACTTAATTTGTATTAAAACACCTATATATTTTCTGTAACTTTTAACTAAGCAGAAACGAAAACTAAGGGATTTCGCTCAATATGATTTTCGGCAACCGCAGCAGCGCGTTATATTTCAAACAATTTACATAAAATCTTAACATATCATACACCCGAATCACTCTATCTAGTAATAAAAATCGCATGAAAATCTTCACAGCATTTTTTCAGTTTATCGCGAACAGATAAACTGTTTTATAATATGTAAGGATATGGATACTAACAGAGCCGAAAGTCCCTACCTACTTCCATAGAATTTAGAAATAACTAGATATATACCAACTAATAATAGTTGAGAGCTACAGAAGTTATATTGTAAGCTCATACAAGTACTTAGTTAAGTACTAATGGTGTTCCAATTAACTCGTGTTATATCGGACTCTATTCTCGGATCCATTAAGTTGCAGAGAGAACAAACTTAGTTTCGTCGGGGACTTATTGCATGAAGCTACATATCGCCTAAATTGTATCATAAAGTACCGCAAACTCGTTCCTTACAACAATTTAGATATATAAAATGTCGGATGATTATTTGCACCATAGGAATGGAATAGTCTATAAATATGAAACGAATAAAATAATGAATAACATTGAAGAGCTCATACTAATACTTGAAATTTTGAAACATATTTTCACAGATATTTGTTGGCGGTCCACCTGATGGTAAGTGGCTACCGTCGCCTATCGCCATTTGCAATACCAGAGGTAATGCCAACACCAGAGGTGTTGCCGACCTGCTACAATACCGAGAAGGCAATTACTGTCTCTCAAGTGCAATTGCCCGAACACACTGGTAGATACTTGGCGACAGATTTTCAACTTGGAGGTGGTACAAAAGTTCCCTACCACCGTGCTATGGTTTCCTCACAATGTTTTCCGTCACCGAAAGCTCAAGCTCATTGTAGGATTCGAACCCACAACCTTCGTCGCGGCGTCCGACGTCACTACCACTGAGCTATCATCGCCTTCGCCTATTAATTCTGTGTATGCAGATATACATATACATTGTAGGCATTAATTAACAAACACTAATTGGAGTTAACATGCATACCTTCAAGATATGGTCATTGAGCCGGTAGTAATGCTCCTTAGATCTGGCTTTAAGCTCGCAGACTGAATCATTGATCTTCCCCATATCAATGCGATCCAATTCCGCTCGGTCCATAGCATTACTGATGCTCACAGCAATCGCCTTCATCGACTGACGAATATTCTCTTCATCTTCTTTCATATATGAGACTTGAGCGTTCAGCTGAAATATAAATTCCCATAAGTCAAGGTTTTAAATAAAACTCTTAAGTTATATATAAAATCAAACGTCAGCGAACTTTACCTGTGCAAAACAAATATCTAACTTAGAAATCTCTTTTCTGAACTCAGGTATGGTTACGTCAGCCTTATTCTCAATGCTTTCGATGTCCTCACGGAGCTCCAAAATGGAGGCGTGCACTCTATCAATATCTGATATTTGTTGTGATACATTGTTTAGTTCGTTGCGCAGCGAGCTGGTTTCAATGTCGAGGAAATCTACTTTGGCCGATAGTAAGTTCCAATTAGGTTCTTCGAAGCGGTCAAGACGACGTTGAACATCGAGGATCTGGGTCAGGAGGCTTTGCTGATACTCGTCCAGTTGTTGCTGAGAGCGTGCCAGCCGGGATATTTGTGCGTGTACCATTTTATTGTGACGAATTTTATGGCCATGCTCTGATTTCTTAGATTCTGATTCTATGACATCATTGTAACTAACGATGTCCATGTTATTCTCCAGTTTGGTCTTAACCTGCAACAAAAAAACATATTTAGCTATTTTCGTAAACTGTTGGATTACTGCTTAATTTAATTACATAGGTATGTGGGATGATTTTTTCAAGTGGGCGTGATAAGCCATCCTAAAGTAATAGGAATAACGAAAAATGCTGCAATTTTGATAAAAACAAAAAATGTATACTTGGATTTTCAAAGAAAATATTTGTCTTTCCGGGAATCGAACTCAATTATTTTGAAAACGAAAACACAGACTGTATTATTGCTCCAGTGTTGCTTATAATAATTAATTTCTGTGAAACAATTTAAGTTAGGTTAGGTAAAGGGTTTCCGTTAAATCTTAAGTTTGCACTAATATTATAAACGTTGATAACTTTGTATGTTTATTTGTTACCGTTTGTATAACTAGACTTGTAACAACTAATTATACAAGGTTATAATGAGTATCGGATTTAGGATTTTGGTTTGGGGGAGGGGCTTGACCCCACGGAGGTTAATTATATCGAGTTTAATTTAAGACTTTGTCTCAAGAGGACTTAGATGCTTTGGGCGGGGGGGGGGGGGGAAACTTGGAGGCTTGTCCTTAGCCCCCTCCTCCTTGGATACAATTATACTTTAATCAATATTGTAAGGTAAGATATTATAAAATTTTAGTTTTTACCACAGCAAAATTCATAATTTTGAGTGATCGTTCTCAAAGGGATATTTAACAGGGTGCTCTAATTTGATAAAAAATATTTATAGCCTTGGGTGGGAAGTAATTTAAAAATATTTAATCGACTTGTAAAGTAGGCAGGTATACAACACAACATACATAAAAACATTACTTCACAATTTTGAGTTTGTTTCTTTTTGAAGGCGATTTAATCTTTTAAACTTACTTTTCTTTACAAAAAACTTTTTGACGCGTAAAATCGTCTATTTTTAATGTTAATTTTTCCATATATTTTATTTACACTAAAATATGCTTCAACGTTAGTCTGAGTACCTATTAGATTACTCGTACTATATTGCTATCTCATCCCATCACTACATTAGAGTGCGAGTAAAGGCTTTTACCAGAGATTTATGCAAAACTTCAAACTGTCATAACTTGGATTACTTACAAGTTTTGACAGTTTCAAGTTACCATTAGGTAATGATCAGTCACCTAAAATGTTGTAGGATTCATTAATAATGAATTATGTACCTACACTATCCCTAGTCTTCGGCCTAATATACCTAACCAAAATGTGCCCCTACTTTCAGACTTAAACATATTCGTAAATCTCGTGCCCCCAGACACTAGTTACTAAAGTGATTGACATAAGCACTTTGTTGATTGATATAGATAGACAATAACGTCGATAGTAATGGCCTAAACTGAGACCGAGATAGCGTAGTATCTATAGATTTGTTACGACCTAACTAATAAAAGGAGAACGTAACCGACTGACTGGCTCTATTAACGCACAGCTCAAACCACTGGACGGATTGGGCTGAAATTTAGGATACATATAGATATAATGACTATGGCTAAAAAAGGATTTTGTTCAGGATCGGTGAAACCGCGGAGCGAAAAGCTAGTTATATTTTATTGAAAATATACATTTTCAATAAAATATAACTGGGTTATAAGTACGTTTACGAGAAATTAATTTTACTTGTGAAATCAACATTCTGAATTTAGTGTTACAAAATGATTCTATTTGAAATTCTGCATTCTTTCGTGGCCTTAGTTGATAAAGAGTGGACTCTTTACAAAGGTTGGTGCGGAGCCGAGCAGACGGCTGAGAGCGTTGTGTTTGAGCTTGAATTATTTATGCACACCATGGTACAGGCGTACAACGGTTGTCCTGTTCAACGATACTGCCACTGTACGGAACCGCACGACTATTACGATTCATCTTCATTACGATTTTAAATCATAGACTGTTCCTCCCCTTCACCTTTAAGTAAACCTGTATTCTTTCAGCACGATTTAATCGCCTTTATTTATAAGTTCTTGTGGCGATGATAGCTCGGTGGTAGTGACGTCGAATGTTGATACGAAGGTCGTGGCTTCGAATCCTACAATGAGCTTGAGCTTTCGGTGAAGGAAAACATTGTAGGATGCTTTGTAGTACCCGCCTGGCTGGTCACACCCCTCCGTTTAGGAGGAGTTTGGTGACAAACGTGACTCGAGAATTTTATATATTAGATTTACTTAAAATTAATTATATTTGCCGTATATCTGTAATTTATGCGATTTAATATCTTTAGGTACATCGACAGCGTAATCCCATTAGTTTCATATGCAATGGTATACTCCCTAATATATATATATATATAAAAGAAAGTCGTGTTAGTTACACTATTTATAACTCAAGAACGGCTGAACTGATTTGGCTGAAAATTGGTGGGTAGGTAGCTTAGAACCAGAAGAAGGACATAGATAGGGGGATAGGTAGGTAGGGGTAGGTAAATAAGGTAGGTAGGGGCAGGTAGAGGTAGGTAGGGGTAGGTAGAGGTAAGTAGGTAGGTCCCAGTTTTATTTTTGTTCTCAGGGAAGGACAACGTCTGCCGGGTCAGCTAGATTATAATTAGATACATCACTAATAAGTATTACAACTTACAAGTATGTTTCCACGTAATTATCTGTTGATTAAGCTTAATTAGGCACTCGGACCGTTTCTTTGTAAACATTGCAATGAATTTTTTACAATTTTCGGTCGTGTAATCCACTTTTTGCGTTAAACATGCATGAACCATTCAAAGTGAACGAGTGAAACTGTAAAGGGTTTGAAATGAGACAAAAAGGGTACACAGAATGTTAATGAAGATTGTGATGGTAGACCTAGGTAGGTACATATGTAGGTAAGTACCTACTATAATACATAAGCCTTCATATAAATACCTAGTACTTAGAAAACTTAGATGTAAAAAAGCGTACATTGATAATTGTTTTTTTTTTATGGAAGGTCTAAAGTTGGTAGCCTCTAATGGCTGCAACCACAGAACAATAAATCCAATTGGATTTATTGTTCTGTGGCTGCAACAATCTTACCGGACAAATCGGCGAGCGCAGAGCGCTCTCAGCCGGGTACCTAATATTTAGGTAACAACGCCTGAGGGCACCCCCGAATGGGGTAGAAGATAATTGTGTTGATATTATTTTGTTAAAACCAAAAATACAATAGTTATAAAGTATTTAGGCGAAACAAATAAAGATGCGGAAAGTAAAACTACCAAGGTCCAAGTTCACCGACTAGAAAACAGTCCGATAAATTATAATCGGCCATTTACCATGATTAACGACCTAAGTGTTAAATGGAATAACTTGGTATTTAAAATAGTAGAACTAATAGAATAGGGTAGAGTTGGATGCTCACATTTAATTAGATCATAGGCCTGACGATCACAACAAAAAGTTTCATGTCCCATATAGTTTTTCACCAAAAACATCGAATATAATGTGCAAAATTGCATTAACGCAAGATTTACATCACCAACCATTGTCCGATTAAAGGCACTCGGCGAAAACAGTAAAATGGTCTATATTTAAAGCAAGTAATGCAATATAAAATGACCGGCTTGCTACCATCTGCTCGCAATCGCCGGTAATTAACGTACCTCGGCGGAACGGGTTTTGCCCAGGAGGCTGCTCAATCCTGGTGCGCTTGTCCATTACCGCCAGCGCGTGTCGCTTCACCAACTATATTCGACTCGGAAATGCTTTATTTTTACTGCGTCTATATTTTCCTCTGGCTAATTTCGTTGAGAATTTCCAGACAACGTTGATTTCCCTGGAGGTTACCTAAGTTTTATTACAATGGCCGTCGCTTTCGGTGATCACCCGAACGGCAGTTTCATAGGATAGCATGCTCGTAAAAATATAATTAAGTAATGTACTATTTAGGTTACTGAAAATACAGCTTAAATTGATTTAATATAATATATTGGAGATAATGGACACCGGTTATCTTACTAGATGGCCGTCGGACCAGGTGTGCGAGCAACCCAGCTCCCTGGGGCCAGATGACTGGACGTATCCACTGCTTTCCTACTTCGAAACAACATTATTGCATTCATTATGCATAGCAGGTGTAAACACTGTTTCTATATATACTTAGGCCCTGTCATGTCGTACAATTATCGCCGTACATATTGGAGATGAAATCAAGCTAGCGCTACTCGTAAAAAAACTTACAAAAATGTATCCGTCATCTGTGGTTTAGAATTTAAAATCTTGTGATACCTAAATTTTTAATTTCAAATTAAATTTAAAATTAAGAGAAAGACTGGCTTTTCAAGTGAATGAAGCGGTATGTTTAAAGTATTTTTTTATCTATTTAAATATATCCAAATATGTTTTGAGTTGCGTCAAAAGCTGCAGAAAGGTCTTAAGTAAAAGCTGGTTGATGGTTTTGATGAATGAATACATTAGTATTTTACACAGACTGTAATGGAAGTACATACTAACAAAATAAGTATACTTTCTATATTGTTGTAATTAATTGATGATGACAAGTGCAAGCAAATGCGATTATCAGCTGTAGATTGGAACTGTGACTGACCATTTCTAATTAGCTAGGTAATAGTTTAATTCTACTGATATTATAAACGTGAAAGTTTGTATGTATGTATGTTTGTTGCTCTTTCACGCAAAAACTACTGAACGGATTTGGATGAAACTTGGCACATAGATAGATCATACCCTGGAATAACATATAAGCTACTTTTTATCCCGGGAACGCGGGTGAAACCGCGGGGGACAGCTAGAAGGAGACAGTTATTCTAAAATGTAGTACTAAGGTTTTAAAAGTGTACAAATTATCATAATTTAGTAAGAAATAGTACTTTACAAATGTACTTAAGTATAGTTATTTGAGGCATGTAAACCTGAACTCTTGGCGCTAATTATTTAATTACTTCACAGCATAGAGCTTAGAATCGTATGAGCTCCCTTATTATTCTTATTCAGTATGTTTAGACTAAATAATATATAGATATTTATATACATACAAATAAATTGCCTAAATGTATGTAAGCGAATCACTTCAGAATTGCTGCACCTATTTGGCGAATTATTTTTTGTCGTGTCTGTACCTAGGGAGAGACCGGGATAGTCGTATATTTGGCATCTTGGTATGATAATCTCAATAAAAATCAGGTAACGCCGGGCACGAACAGCTAGTTTTTAATAAGAATAAGGTCAAGACACGAGAATAGTTGTGTTTATTGTAAATAAACCGAGTTGTTCATTCGTTATTTAAATTCCATTATATAAATTGTACCTTCTCCTTTTGCTTTGTTTGTGGTTTGGCTAAAACGGGTTATGCGAGTGTGAACGTTTTACGAATACGTTGCAACGACAGGCCAGTTGGCACAGTTGGGCACAGGTTGTGGGTTCGATTCCCATCCAGGACAAACACTTGTCTGCATGAACATGTATGTTTGTCCTGAGTCTGAGTGTATCTATATATGTATCTGGGGGCATGGAAGTGCCCCTGCTAAGTCAAGCAAAAAAAGGCACGGCCGTACCTTCCTTTTCTCCAAGTCATTTGGGCCATTTTTGACTCCTCTCTTACTTCGTTTTGGAAAAATCTAGAAGCCTAAATTTTCAGTGACTAAGAGGGCATTACATAGCATTAGATATATTTCCAAGTTACATTAAATTTGAAACAGTGGTTTAAGAATTATTGCAAGTCAAATTTCCTTAATTTTGTCACTGACTGATTCACTCACTCACCGCACCGATCGTCAAAATTCTTAGATACAATTTCCACAATTTTCTAGACATGTTTTTATAAATTTTATTTCAGTGAAAGTGTAACCTTAATCGGACAATTATGAATATTGGGTTGTGTGTAGGTAGATAAGATAGGCAAGCAGCTCAGATATTTATAACAATATAGATAGTCAGATATTTACGATAACTTTATCTTTATAGATATTTATGAAATTAATGAATACCGCACAGATATATTTAGACGGGCATTTGTGTGCTCAGATATTATGATTCTGACTGTACCTTCTTCCATCCTATTTAAATAACACTGCGGTTAAGACCTACCTAACCCCAAAAATATTATTTTTGCCTAACTCTATATAAATACAAGTCCTTATTTTGTAAGTTGTAAAGCGTGACTTCTGTCTGTAATTTCTATTTAATATTCAAATTCGCGTTGATAGAAATGGGGGGTTTACAGTAACTTTACAAATCACATTATCCCTTAAGCATTTAAGCATTCCGTTCACAGATTTACATCAATTTCTATGACGACAATGTTTCCAAGTTAGAAAGATAAGTATTCACCCTGCAATCGCATAACTAGGGCATATAATTATAACTATAGGTAGGTACTAGGTACATACTCTGATTTTTAATTAAGACTAAAAAGACAGATGCTGTCAACCTTTTTAATTAATGCGAGCATAGTGTTGTATTGCTCATTGAATGATTCATCTAACTGTTTTGATATTGCCTTTCGATAAAATTTTACTAATTTGTGTAGGTAAATGTTTAGTAAATATTAAAGTAATAAAATAAACATTAAATATAATATAGAGAAGCTCCTAACTCACTCACTCACTCACTGACTCACTGAGTGTTGTATCACTCAGGATACAACTCAACTTTTACATTACGATTTTAGTCTATCTAATTAAAAATCAGAGTATACACTATTTACATTGTAGCTTGCCGCGGTCGACAGTAGCCAGTAGTAGTTCATCTGTTTAATCTATGATTCAGTAGGTATATGTTCTTACTGAAATCACCAAGTACCAAGCGGTAAATCGAGTAGTTTAGGTACGTATAAAAACACACACACACACACCCTCCCGTGAATGTATCGACGCCCTACATTTCATTTTTTGGAGCTCAACTTTTCATTAGTAAAAAAACAATAGCTAAAAATGCGAATTTAAATATAGGTAGTCAGAATATCCAAAACGTTCCGTATCGACATTCAGCCTCAGAGAAAGACTACATCCGCTGCCATTATTCCCGCACAAACGAAATAAAAAAAAAACATAAAAGCAAATAACGCCGGTATTTCAATGACACGGAAGCCAGACGAGTTTTTGACGTAAACGGATTTTTAATTTACAAGAATATAACTTTGCCTGTGTTTACTGGTGGATGTATAAAATCGCCAACCAATATTAAACCTTTACTGGAATCAAATATCCTATATACGTAAGTACATATGTATAAAATCCTTTATTTTTGGGTATTTTATGTCTGTCAAAAGTTAAGGTTCATTGCTCCCTTTGTTTCGAAGGCCACAAGGCGCTTTAAATACTCTTTGTCTCCAAAGGTAGTTTATTTTTCAGTAAATAAATAATAATAATAAACATCCTATGACATTGTGTAGGTAGGTACCTACCTAGTATGGAACCTAAGTAAATATACTTTTTTATCCATTTATGAAGTATATTACGGAGAGTATATTGTTTTTTCCTTTCCTATTGAGTATATTTGCGTGTAAGATATTTTTCAGCGTTCGGGTAAATAATAAATGAAGTTTCGACGACGACACTCATCCATCACTGATGTCCTAGCTAGCGTGTATTAATGTTCAAAAATTATGCTTTTAAAATAAATGTAAGCTTTATGTAAGCAGGTACCTATACCATTTAATATTTATTCTCCATGTTTTTTTTATTGCCGGCTTTATAATATGTTTATTAGAGTCTAATAATGATAAAATCTTCGTTTTTAATTTGAATCTAATACGCTATACAAACTAAAGTGGCAGTGGGCGGGGCACATCGCTCGTAGAACGGACAGCCGCTGGGGCAGAAAGGTTCTCGGTGGCGGGCAGGCCCCCACAATGTGAACCAACGATCTTGTGAGGATCTCAGGAAATGCGAGTAACGCAAGCCTCGTGGAGATCCTCCACTTTCGTCGGCTCCACGTCGTTCGGAGGCTTTCGTCCAGCAGTGGACATCTTTTGGCTAACATGATGATGTTGACACTATTTACTATATTTAATGTCATACGGTTCATTTTAATATCTCTCTAGCTATTGTCACTCATACCAAGTTACAACGTAAATAGTGTAATAGTACAGTGTAACTATACTATAATAATAGAACGTAGTGCTACGTAAAGCGAGGATAATAAATGAGTAAATATACCTAATTAAAATTTATATTGCGGTAATAAGGATGATGAAATAATCTAATTAGTCCGTCAGTTAGATTACCAAAAAATATTATAGACACAGAGTACACTTTTTACAGAGACGTGACGTCACAAGCCCCCTCCTGAACTGTGATGCGACTTATCATTGTAATATTTTATTGATTAAATAAAATAAAAAATACGTATCCAATATTTTTTGATAACCTAACTGACGGACTAAACAGAATTAATTATTTTTTACCCAATCTTCATACCTATTGGGCACCAAAACACATATTTTATTGCACAACTATTGTTGGGAACCCTGCCTGCAGGCGGCGATTTAAATGCGGTTTATTATTTATAGTTTAATTTTAATTTAATATTCTATGATAAATATTTAATTAAATATAATAACTATTTTACTAAAATTGTTTTTTCAAATAATTTCCCTCATTATTCTTTTTACTTCAGTTTACCGGGCGGTAAAGGCAATCACTCCCTTAATGATTTGCCGGAGATTGGGTTTCAATTAGTAAGTGCGGTGTGTGGTCCTTTGCCACCATTGAACCGAGGCAAAGTGGCCTGGTTCCCACAGACTTACCGAATTGGAAAAAGTAAACAAATTTAATTAAGAATTCACCGTACTGGTGAGCTGATATTGTATAACATTTTGATGTGGTCAAATTTAAAAATCTGGTAGATATTATAAACAGGAAAGATTTGTTTGTTTGTTTCGATTTGAAAAAATATATCACTAATAGGAAACTACATTATCCCCGAAGGTTATAGGCTACTTTTTATCCCGGGAACGCGAGTGAAACCGCGAGGAACAGCTAGTTACGTATAAATACAGTTACAATATTCTGAATAGCTAAAATGGAGGTTGCGTCTCGTAGTAATAGGTCCACAGTGCTACGATATTTCACTGAAAGGGCTTTTGTTCCTTTGAATTAGATATTAGACGAATTGAAACGTTATATATGTGGAATCTATGGTTTACTAGCGACCCACCCTGGCTTTGCACGGGTGAAATTTAGTTTTAATTTGCCCATGAAAGTATTTTTTTTTAGCTAAGTCTTTATTTACATGAACGAAAATTATTATACATATAATTAAACCTTAAAAAAATCTGCATGATAGTGAAAACCGTTTCAAAAATCCGTTGCGGGGTTTAAAAGGAGTTAGCGGATAGTCAGTCAGAAATTCAAATTTTATTAAATTAAAATGCAGCTGCAAATACCTAGGTCCTATGTTTGTCAACATGTGATTTGCGACAAGAATGGTAGTATATTTACTGATTATTAATAAAATAAATCATCAACATATTTCACGGCGTTAAATTTGGCGTTTTCATGAAATAGTCGTAGGTATATCCCACAAATATACCTTGGAGAAATAATGTTGATGATTTATTTTGTTATTAATCAGTAAATATATCTACTAAGTACCATTAATACATATTTACAAACATACGACCTATTTATTGAGTTGCAATTAACAGAAAACGAAATTTTGAATTTCGCAGCTAACCTGAAGTATTAAACGTTTTCTATTCTATTCTATAACAAATAAAGGTACAATAACATTTCATGTGTGTGGTACACGAAAGGACCCAATTGAGGTAATTTGGATAACTACCTTTAGTCACATGTTATTTGGTTTAGTATTGTATAGTATTGAATTCGCCCGTCCTTTGTCGGCGGATTGAGACCAATAGTACGTTGAAATGTAGCACACAATGAAGTGACAGCTTTGTGGATGACTTTTTGTGTCCACGCCGGAGCTACATGCATTAAAAATTGACGAATTTATTTTATCGTCTGATGCCTTTAATATTAAGGCGACGAGAAATGATGATTCTAGATTATGTTTTTCTCGGCATTGTTTGTTGCAAGAGATTCGTAATAAATATATGTTAAACTAGACTAACTTACTTCCAGAGGTAATAAAGATTTTATCATAATGATCTTCAGTTTTCTCAAAGTTTCCTGTCGACTTTTTGGCATCGGTAATCGTCCGGCTACCTTTTTAGTCTGTAAGTCTTTTTAAAGACGTGACAGCCAGTTACTTCGCTCGTCCGTTCTTTGTCGGATTACCTACTTGTGGAATTTTGGACCCAGCCGTGCGTCCATCTACGTTCCATATCCGTACAGACAGGTAATCCCAGCTTTACAGCTTTCAGTGTCCTAATTGTGTGAAATCGGATGGAAGATCGTCGACTAAGGATAGTATAATGCCCGATCAGAAAATAACTAGGACAAACAATGATCGGGTTTGTTTTGCCAGACAGTGTAGCTGTTCAATTTTTAGTACAATGCTAGTACTGTATTGTCTATCCTTCAATTGATCATATGTGCTCAGAGAATTTTGTCTGAGAGTTGAAATGCGAGCACTGATCATTTCGAATTTAGGTTCCATAGACATAGAAATTAACTAATTAAGTTTTCTATAAAGCGTTTCTTTTCTCAAATTTTAATTTTATCTGTGTAAATTTCGAAAGCGCGGGTAAAACCGTATAGCGGAAGCTATTTCTGTCCATAAAATTTTAAACAAACCAGTTGACAAATCTTTGAAAGTCTAAAAGACAGCCTCAACAAAGTAAAGTACCTACATACTCGTACAAGATGAAAAGATACATCAACACTTAACCAAGTGGGTACAATACGTTATACGTAAGTAGGGTACATAAACGCTCACTGACGGCTGCGTCTTATCTTCTATGAAAATTTAATCAGAATTGTATGTTACGTAACACCAGGCAAAGTAAAATTTCCAACATCCTGTTTACACCGTTGTTGTTGATGTTTGACTCTTATTCCATTTAATAAATTAAATAGAAACAAATTATTTCAAACATAGAATTTCGCATTTTCTCGAATTTAAAATTGCCTTGAATGTATTTTTTATCAACAATTCATTTATTTAAAACAATATTTTTTGAAGCGTGAATTTTTGAATCCACAAAAATACCTATAATTTTTACCGATATTTTTTTAAACTGACATAAATCTTTTTCATTTCCGTTATATCGTGAAAGTTGAAATTCAGAATTCAATATAAAAACTCGATGTGGTATTCGATATTGGATCAGATTGGTTCGGTGAAAAAACACGCATAAACCGCTAGAAAGTATTAAATTGCATTCAGCGGAATACAATAAAATTGTACGATATATAAATGTAGGTATACACCATACACAGGTAGAAAAATGACTGTGTAATATGAAACTACACATGGAATTGTGTACCCCACTCAGTAGCGGATTAAACAAGCGCGGGGCCCGTTTCAAATTCTATCGTGGGGCAAATTTTCTACGGGTTTTCAAGAACAAAGTGGAAACTAAAACGCAAGACTCAATACGATTCAATACGATTATTAGATTACAATTAAATAAATATCCTGGGACATTCTTCACACGGTTATCAATCCCAAACTAAGCAGAGCTTGTACTATGCTTGTACCCAGACACAAGACAAACAGAAATGTTCATGCACATAAATGTTTGTCCAGGATGGGAATCGAACCCATGACCAGCGGGATGATAGGTGGTGTCTTAACCAACTGCGCCAACTGTTTTGTCAAAATTGTTATAAAATTATGCTCAGTCTGAGGTGGGCTGGTTTATACACGCGGGGCCTCTTTTACGCGGGGCCCGTAGTAACTGCTACTTTTGCTACGTGGATAATCCGGCACTGATCCGACTATTAATAGAATACTTTGTCGGCATTCCTTTGTGGATAATAATATTGTCATAGATTTATTTTTATCTTAATTTGGTTATTTTTTTTGCGAACGGTTTCTTGTATACGCTTTTGTACTCATGCTGTCAGTAACAATAATTACTTGAGCAAGTACTCATCATCATATTTGCCCTATAGGGTTTATAGCTAGCTACCCTAGGGCACTTCAAGCCCTACCTACCTACTTTAATTGTTTTATAGGCCTAGTAGCTATCGCGTATTATTAGGAGTTGTAATGACTGATTATATTACTAAAGACAAATTTGACAGGATTGAAATTTATTTTAACTTATATTTTTTTGTTAGAAAGAGATATATATGGTGTTTAAACAACAGAATCGGGGTCATTGTATTATGTAAAATGTATAATATTTATCTGATACGTACTACTTTTTCCTTTGAACCTTCTCAGTTCTATCCGTAAGTGATTCAAATCCACTTACTTGCATTAAGCTATTATTGACGTGAACTAAAAGGTTTTGCTTTATACCTTAGATTGAAACCTCACCACGCGGTTTTACCCAGAATTGTATTTTAAAATATCCTTCATTTTATATTGTAGACTATTTTACTTCATAAGGAATGGATGAGTGCCATTTGTTAATAAAAATAGTTATGTTTCTTTCACCTTTACCCCCTATCCGCGAGATGTTAGGAGTTTTTAAATCATTTTTTACACCTTGAGTTACATTATTGGAGTTTTCGTAGAGATCCCTAATTTCTTTTTAAATAAAATATGACCTGTTAAATTTTTTTATGATGTTCTTTTTTAATCGGCCCAGTAGTTTTTGAGTTTATTCTTTACGAAGAAAAATTAAAATCTGTTCTTTTTATATCTACCTATACTAATAATAAAGCTCAAGAGCTTGTTTGTTTGAACGCCCTAATCTCTGGCAATACCAGTCGGATTCGAAAAATCCTTTCACTGATAGAAACATTTTCCCCAAAGGTATTATAGGCTACTTTTTTATCTCAAGAACGCGAGTGGAGCCGCGAGAAACACTAGTATTTTATAATACATATTAGTGTGGACAGTAAAAATGTTGGCGAAATTAATTATTCTAAACTAAATCGTGTAACATGAATTGGGGTCTTTTAAAACTCGTGATTGATTATCTCTACATCTGTCCCTTTCTATAGCTATTCAATAAACAAATATGTAGATTCTTTCATCTGTAATCAAATTATAACTGACGTACCTGAATACAGGAGATAAGTACTTATATTAATTACAATCTACGTATTAGTAATTTAATTCGGAAACAATGGTCCCCAAATAAATTAGACCATCCATAATGCATTGCAGCTTGTGGCATTTGGTTTGATTTAATTATGGCTATAAGCGCTATAATCGTTGCGCTTTGACAATTATTGTTTTAATTAACTTAGATACAATCGTAATATAACGACTTAGGGTGGTTTGCATCATCCAACGTTTTCGTTAAATTGTCTATCAAAACTGTCTTTTGCTAGCAAAACCGTTGCTCTGACAGACGATAACGTTGGATGGTGCAACCCACCCTTACTGTAACGTTTGATCGCCCACAACTTATCAAAAATGCTACAACGAATGATTGTTGATAAAATTAGTATTTTTTTGACAAAAGTATCAATAATATTTACGATTGTGTGTGTTTTTTTTTCAACCGTCATAAAGGAAACATGAGAATGTTTATTTTTTTGGTTAATGGTTGTTTTCTGACATATCAAATCAGCTTAAATGTCAAAACGATTTATTTATACGGAGTTTTATATGAAATACCTACTGTACTATGACGTCATAGTTTCACAACATCTCATGATGTACTCTTAGTAGTTCTACTGGTAATTCAAAATCATAAAAGCATTGAAGACAAAATATTTGATGTTTCCGTGTGCTTTTTGATGTTTTACACTTTGGTTTTCAATTTTATTTCTGACACTCCACTAGCCTATTCGACGCGTTTTATTCGATTTTACCCACGTTCCCAAGATAAAATGTAGGTCATGTTTTTTTTACAAAATCACGTCGATTTGTTGTTTCATTGCTTCGTGAATTGTACCAAATCAATAAACACATATTTCTTTCTGAAAGTGTTTTTATAAATCTTTGTCTATAAAAATAAATAACATTGCCATGTTTTGTTTGTAATGTCAAAATAAGAGCTATAAACAAATTTAAATGCATATGAAAGTTTTTAAAATTATTGTCTGTCTGTCGATGAGGCTGGACCAATTTTGACAGGACATCACTGGCAGATAGCTTATGTTATAAAAAGTAACATAGGCTACATTACTTTAAAAAAAATAGGGTTCCGCGCATAAACAAACCTATCGCGGGAGACAGCAAGTATGTAATAAGTTTCTTAAACGGTTTGATTGTATGTATTTTATTGGCGCACAGGTTCTGAACCCTTAATTATTCTCCTGGTTACTGGGGTGAAAAGTTGTGGGTGTAACGGTCAGTGTGGCGGTTATGTTCACTGCGCGTGAAGCGACCGCCGTGCCGCCCGACCACAGCCCGATTCCGCCACGCCACCTGTCTTGGTGACCGGAACTAATCGCGACCAATCATAGAACGCACTTTATGACCTCTTCGATATTTAAATTCAAACGTAAGATTACGTACATTTTTTTTATATATGTTGTTGTGTATAATAAAATGTTGATAATTTATTCCAAATAAGGTTTATTATTTATTAATTGTCGACAATAAGTAACAAATTCAATTGATTATGGGTGAAGTTTTTGTTTTTCTCTTTATTTATTTAATTTAATATTAAATCTTATATTAAATACATTTTGAATACAATTCAGCAAAAAGATTTCTCGAAAATATTGCAACCTACATTCAATTTCGTTTAGATAGAAATGTAACGGAAGCAACGCTCCCGAGGGTTGTTCCCCGAGGGGGGAAATCACCCTCTTACACCGATTGTGAGTTCAATCTTCCACTCTACCCAACCCCAATTATATTAAAGGCCCAAATCCGAAGAAATGACATTTCTATGAAGCGGGTTATACGGACTGCCAGACTAAGACCCCGCTGACCACACGAAAAAAACACAAAAATAATACGAGAACAAATCTTTTACGTGTTTTATATTAAAACAGATTTTATAGTAGGTAAGAGAATAAGAGAAAGGTCATATAGAATGTTATAAAAAACAAAGTCTAGTCTATATATTGAGAACCGTTTCTTCTGCAAATCTTATTTTTCTACATTCTCCTTTCTTTATCTAAATTAAATTTATGCCAAAAATGTAGGTACGAACTCAATCGGGAAATTTGAAACTTTTAAAATGATGAAATCAGACGAGTAACGTGGTCTAGAATATGATATCATCATGGAAGATAACTTTTGGACGTTCTATGTGTTTCTATGCATTTTGATGTAGGAGAAGAAATAATCTCTGAAATCCTGATTCTGTTATTTTTTTATCCAATTTATACCTAAGCTACATTATTTTTGAGTGACATAATGCTATGCTAGCATGTTAAAATGTTCTCCCGAACCTTATGTTTTCCCGAGATAAAAAGTAGCCATATTTATGTCATTTCAGGGTATGATCTAAGTGCCTAGATTCATTCAATTCCGTTTAGAAGTTTTTACGTGAAAGAGTAACAAAAATCCTCACAATCTTTCGCATTTATAATATTAGTAAGATAAATAAGGTTTCCATAGCTCGTTTATTAATTATATAATTAATTATTATTTACAATTAATTAGGTGACATGTGTGTGTACTCGTATAACTCTAAATGTATGTACCTACTAAATAACTTACACGTGTTTTGCAAATAAATTATTAATATTTTGTATTTACCTGCCTCATCTCAAAGCAATGTTTACTTATATTTTCTCGCTACAAAATAAATTATTACTTTGAATATAATACACAATGGTGTCGATTCTGTTGTTTACGAACTTAATTAATATTAGACAAGTCACCTCTATTTCATTTTAACCTTATTGAAAAAAGATAGAACATTTTTAATGCTGTCAGTTTAATCCATGCCGTCGTAATGTACGGGTAAATAGTCGTGACCAATAAAGATCGCGCTTAAATTCACGTTGAAATGTGTGATCGGATTAAACTGACAGGACTAAAATATTTTGCATCCCTTTCTTATATTATTATTAGAAAGAGATATAGTGAGAGTAAATTTATTTTAGTTCCTAAACAACAGAATCGGCACCAATGACGAAACTCTGCCAGTCTTCTGGGAATCTTGCTGTTGATCGGCAGCGGTGGCCTCAATGATTTTTTAAATTATTATTTAAAAATAAAATTTCGGCTAGATATAGTCAAATTATCCTAATAGTCTTTTAATCTAATAGTAATCCTAACAGTCGACCTCTCGACTGTATTAAATGCATAACTTTACGTTTTGGCTTCGACTATGAATAATAATTTAACTGGCATAGAATAACTGCATTGACTGGGTATTATGCCAAAAATTCGGTACCAATGTTATTTATTTTACGTATAAACGTACAGTAAAATTATATTAGGTACCTACATGATTATTATGGAGTGCTTTGATATGCACGGGTGTTCAGTGACCCGGGATAACATAGCCTATATGGACTTTACATCGCGGCATCGCCCACCTAGCTCGATCACATAAGCCAAGAGGCCGGCTACATGAGATGCATAAATGCATTTAGGTTTTGCCCTTTGGTTAGTCCAATTCTGAAGGTGGAGAAACCGATAATGATATTTTCGGAGCGATTTTGTTACCTTACGTAGTTAGGATCCTATGCTCGCGGTGCTATGCTAAATTAGGTAAACAATGTTTTATTTTGACATTGTCAGAAATATTCTAAAAGGTCGATGGCCAACTAAGAAGAGAAAAGTACTAAACCAGAAACTCGACTTTGAGTTTGACCAAGGCCTAAAAAGATATTGGCTAAATTGCGGCTTTACACGGACGTGCTACCGAACCATGTATTCAATTATAATAAATCTACGGTTACAATAATTATTTATAACGTGAGTTATTTATTCAAATAAAATTAGTAATAAAACTTTAATACAATATTTTTTCTACACCAACTAAAAAAGAGTTAATTGCTGTCACATTTTATTTTCTAAAATAAATTAAAATGATATTTCAAAAGGTAATCCTATCGATGTCACAGAATATGAAACGGATTTAAGCATTCCAGGTTTAAAAACAATCTCCAGTTCAGATTCCAGTTTTAAATTATCCCTTTTCGATACTAGAAAGTCTTCCAAGTGCTTTGATGAGTATTCAGGTATCCTATATGTCCCTGTGTAATTTCCTCTTCACACGTCTATTGAAGACTTTTCATTTCCGTTTGTCCCATTGCAAGCGCAGTTTGCAATCTGTTGTAGGAAACTACGTTATCTGCAATTTAGGCCCTATACAACGCAATACGTTTGTTACGATACGGTGTGACTAAGGAATTGCTGATAAAATCAAGTACGGTGTAATAGAAGGAATCAGCTCATCGATTTCGCAAGACCTCCTGCATTGATGAAACAACTAAATCGCCGATGCAGCTTTACATCATCGCGGTGGACACCGCACCAATATTTCTTTCCCATACTTCACTTTTGGTACTGACATCGACCATCAGACACCTTCTTTAGATTTATTGAATATTGTATTCTTTTAATTAATAAATTAAGTTAAATTAATTGGTTTTTTTTGCATCCTCCGGCTGGAGCCTACGTAATTGGCGCAGTCGGTAGGATCTCGAGTCAGTGCGTGACGCGAACTACAGCGAAGATTTCCGTATATCTAGCCGAAGCGAGTCTCGCGTGACTGACCGGCTTCTGCCAATCGAGATCCCAGAACCTAGAGCTGCAGCCCGGCGGAGTATCAAGACATAGATACAGCAGAGATACCAATAATGCGCATGTAAGTACTTTAGAATCATTCTGGAGTTGCTTCCTTTTTCCTATAAGACTACTTTAATTTATCAAGATTTTCCATCCCAGGCAATCGCGATCCCCTAGGTTAGAAAGAAATAGTAGGTTAGATTCGCACGACGCAAATAGAAATATAAGTACTATGGCCCAGAAAATGGATCAAATTTTAAAAGCACTCAGATTAGTCCCGGAATTTGACGGAAACCCGCATATACTCACTAGATTTATCAAGTTATGTGATCAATTAGTAAAAGAATATTTGGATCCGGAACCGGACAATGAATTAATAAAACTTGCTTTGTTAAATGGCATTTTAAATAAAGTGACTGGAAATGCAGCCCGTTTAATTAACTCAAATGGCATCCCAGATAGCTGGGAAGGCGTTAAAAATGCTCTTAAAAATAATTTCGCGGATCAACGCGATGAGACCTCGCTATATAACGATCTTGCTTTATTAAGCCAAGGATCTTTATCTCCACAAGAATTTTATGAAAATTGTCAAGGCCTATTCAGTACTATCATGACCTATATTAGCTTACATGAAAACGTGGCGAGTACAATAGAATCAAAACGATCACTCTATAAAAAATTAACCCTACAGGCATATGTACGTGGCCTTAAAGACCCGTTAGGATCGCGTATTCGGTGCATGCGACCGGATTCTATAGAAAAGGCGTTAGAGTTTGTGCATGAAGAAACAAATACTATGTATATGCAGCAAAGAAATGAGCACTCCGATCGGAAATCGCAACCTCACGCACAAATGAGCCTGTCTCCGAAATATTCACATGGCCCTATGCCACCAGTAGCATCAACTTCGAGACCGTATGTATTTAATATGCCAGGCCAATTTAAACAGACCCCTTTCCAACCGTTTCAACGTCCCCCACAAATGTGGAAACCTAATTTAAATCAGGTCCCTATATACTCGTATAGAGGTCCTACGCGTACTCAGCAAATGCTTGCTGCACCGCCTCCTAATTACAGACCCCAGAGCAACGTCTTCAGAATTGCTCCTAAGAATCCACCACCTAAGTTAAATAACTCGGTGCAACCAATGAGTGGCGTCAGTCATTACGTCACGAAAACCTTACCACCTAGTGGACATGATTGGACTAAGTTTGGAAACCCGCCACCGGTAAATTATTTTAAATCTCGAGAAATTAATTTTAATGAATGTTACGAGAATCAATATGAACCCTATTATTATTCCGACTCTTACAATCATGACTGCTATGAATATCCTGAGTATGTGTGTGATAATGATGAACGCCAATACACTGAAACATATTATTCGAACCCACCTGAAGGACCTCATGATGATGTTCCTCCTAATGAACATGAGGATTTTCAGCAGGTCTCGAAATCAGAAAAGCCAAAATAGAACTTAACTTACAGACCCAAAGACAATTACCGTATATACAGATATCCAATCCTCCAATCAAGCTATTGATTGATACAGGTGCCAATCAATCATTTATTAGCCCTGATGCAGTAAATAAATTCTATCCATCCTTGCCATGGAATTATGATCCTTTTGAAGTGTCTAATGTGCATGCTACGACTCGTAATGATTATTCTATAACCTTGCCTTGTTTTCAGGAATTTAATGAGAATGACGACGTTACCTTTTTCATTTATAAATTTCACGACTATTTTGACGGTTTAATTGGTTTGGATCTTTTAAGTAAGTGGGAATCAAATATAGATTTAAAAGCTAAAGAACTTATCACTCGTCAGGCATCGAATTCTATTATTATGTATGATTCGCGAAACTGTAATTTGTATGAAGATATAATTCCGGCCCACTCATCAAAATTGATTAGAGTACCGATTAATATTCATGATGGTGATGCATTAGTTCCCGAACAATCCATATCGAATTGCATAATTGGTGAATGCATAACTAATATCAGTAAAAATCGTGGTATTATTGAAATCTCTAATCTCACTCAGAATGACGTAATCTTTTCCATGGATCAACCGGTTAGTGCGTCAGTATTTAATACCGAGTGCAAACGTACTAAACAACTGTCGTCTCGCGCTGATGAAGTTTTATCTCGCTTACGTACCGATCATTTAAATATTGAAGAACGTGCTAACTTAGAATCACTATGTGCTAAATATGCCGACGTATTTTATATAGAAGGGGAAGCTCTTACCTTTACTAACCGGATTAAACATCATATTCGTACAACTGATGAAGTTCCGATTTATACGAAAAGTTATAGATATCCATTCGTACATAGGCAGGAAGTACGCGATCAAATAACAAAGATGCTAGATCAAGACATAATTAGGCCTTCAGAATCTGCATGGAGCTCCCCCATATGGGTGGTTCCTAAGAAAGCTGACGCATCAGGTAAAAAGAAGTGGCGTCTTGTAGTTGATTTCAGGAAACTTAATGAAAAAACCATAGATGACAAATATCCGATCCCAAACATAACTGACGTCTTAGACAAACTAGGGAACTGCCATTATTTCACTACGCTAGATCTCGCTAGTGGATTTTATCAGGTGGAAATGGACCCTGAAGATATTTCCAAGACCGCATTCAATGTTGAGCACGGTCATTTTGAATTTTTGAGAATGCCGATGGGACTCAAAAATTCTCCATCGACATTTCAAAGAGTCATGGACAATGTCCTCAGGGGCCTTCAGAATGTAATTTGCCTAGTTTATTTAGACGATATAATAGTTTTTAGTACCTCATTACAAGAGCACATGGATAACCTTGAAAAAGTATTCAAAAGACTGCGAGAATCGAATTTTAAAATTCAACTGGATAAGTCTGAGTTTTTAAAATTAGAGACAGCGTACTTAGGTCATATTATTAGTAAAGACGGTATAAAGCCAAACCCAGACAAGATCACTGCGGTACAGAAATTTCCACTACCTAAAACACCTACGGAAATAAAGCGTTTTTTAGGCCTATTAGGATACTATAGGAAATTCATACCTGATTTCGCTCGTATCACAAAGCCCATGACTCAGTGTTTAAAGAAGGGATCCAAAGTCACGTATAACGATTCTGACTATCTAAGTTGTTTTGAGAAATGTAAAACCTTATTAACTAACGATCCGATTTTACAATACCCCGATTTTACTAAAGAGTTTGTTCTAACAACCGATGCATCAAATTTAGCGATAGGTGCAGTCCTTTCTCAAGGGCCTATAGGTTCCGATAAACCGATTGCATATGCTTCACGAACTTTGAATACTAGTGAAATAAATTACAGTACAATAGAAAAAGAGCTTCTCGCCATAGTCTGGGCAACTAAATACTTTCGCCCGTATTTATTCGGCCGTAAATTCAAGATAGTAACTGATCATAAACCTCTACAATGGATAATGAATCTTAAGGAACCAAATTCAAGATTAACACGTTGGCGACTTAAGCTTAGTGAATACAATTTTACTGTTATCTATAAATGCGGTAAATATAACGTTAATGCCGATGCTCTCTCTCGGATCGAAATTAATAATGAAGATGTAAGTTCTGTCGCGGTCAATCTGTCTGAAAATGCTCACTCAAAATCAGGATCATCCACAGATACAGCCCAATCTGAAAGAGCACTTTCAACCACAGGGTCCTCTACTCTTACTGTACACTCAGATGCTGAAAGTCCTATTTTAGAAGTGCCCATATCAGATGAACCCCTTAATAAATTCAATAGGCAAATATGTTTTACTATAGTGGGTGATATAAAGAAACGCGCAACAGTTACTAAGCCATTCGAAACCCATACGCGTACATCCGTTCAACTATCCGAATCGAACCTCGAGGAAGACGTTATCAATGCCATAAAAGAATATGTTAACCCCAAAGTGAAAACAGGCATTATTATATATCCACATACAGCAATGTTCAAAATAATCCCTATCATTCAAGATAAATTTAAAAGTTCCGCTATGAATCTTATCTTAACTAAAACCGAGGTAGATAATGTGAAGGAGTATTTGCGTCAGCAGGAAATTATACAGAAATACCACGAGGGTAAAACTAACCACCGCGGTATAAATGAATGTTACTTAGCGCTATCAGGGAAATACTATTGGCCAAAGATGAAGGAACATGTTGCAAAGTACATAAACGGTTGCAATATATGTGGTCAGGCCAAATATGATCGTAACCCTGTAAAACAGAAATTTTGCATTGTACCACCCCCTACGAAACCCTTTGAGATATTACACCTTGATGTATTCACTGCCCAAAACGAAAAATATCTTACCTTGGTAGATGCCTTTTCCAAGTACGCTCAAGCATACTATCTCCGAGATGGTACAGCGATCAGTGTAGTGCAAGCCCTTCTAAAGTTTTGTACTCACCATGGTGTCCCATTGACAATAGTGACAGACCAAGGTCCGGAGTTTACGAATCAGCTCTTTTCTGAATTTGTAAAATTGCATAAAATACAACACCATAAAGTACTTGCTCATAGCCCTAACGATAATGGAATAATAGAACGTTTTCATTTAACCATCCTTGAACACCTTAGAATACTAAAGTTAGAACAGAAAAATGAATCTGTTATTAATCTTATGCCTTACGCCCTTCTAGCCTATAATAGTTCAATCCATAGTTTCACTAAGTGTAGACCCTTAGAAATAATAACCGGCCATTTTGACCCCAGAGACCCAATAGACATTGATCTATCGAAACATTTACTTCAACAGTATACACAGGAACATAAGAAAATGGTTGTTAAGGCATACGGTATAATAAACGAGTCCTCTTTGCATGATCGTACAGTACTTACCGAAAATAGGAATAAAGATCGTGAACCTGAAAAGGAATACAACCCTGACCAATCTATATATGTACGTAATCCCATGGCAAGTCGACAAAAATTAGCACCACGTTATACACATGATACAGTTTTGGCAGATCTCCCCATTCACATATATACTAAAAAGAAACGCGGACCCGTAGCCAAAGCACGCCTGAAAAGAACACCAAAATCTTCATTGTTACAGGATACTTCTGCCGATAGTGTTCTGCCTGGTACGAGCGCAGGACGTAACAATTGAAACATTAGAAGATGGACCCGGTTTGCTTCCCTTTAACTTAGGCCCTACCAAATTAATATCCCATTATCATTCTTTTCTTCAAACTATTGAACTTGACGACATTCACTATAAAATTGAAACGGTAAAATCGCAGCTGAATGAACTTAGACCTCAACTTAATAATAAGACTTTATCATTATACGAGCCACATATTGAATATCTGTCTGATAAAATTGAAAAGGTTTCTGAACAATTGCATTCGTTTGAACCTAATCGTATTAAACGAGGACTCATCGACGGACTCGGTTCAGTCATTAAAAGTATTTCAGGAAATCTAGATTATACAGATGCTATTAAGTATAACAATGCCATTAAAGTACTTCAGAATAACGAACATAAATTAGAAGCTGAAATTAATAATCATATAAGTCTGACTAAAGATTGGACATTACGTCATTCTAAGATATTAGATAGTATTGTAGAGAATCAGAATAAAATAATATCAGTTTTAAAGGTTATTATGAAAAGCGATAGTACCAAAGAAACTGATTTAATTAAGTATGCTCATTTAGCTCAGCATTTTGTAATATTAAGCGATAATATAGAATCCTTATCGGAGGAGCTGTATAAGTTAGGAAATAATTTAGCCTTTATTCGTGCATCGAGCACATCTCATTCTATTCTTAGCCTAGGATCACTTAGTAACATGATAAGTAAATTGAGAACATTATATTCTAAAAAGGAAGTTCTAGAAATAGATCTTAGAAATTATTATGACATTATTAAGTTAGGATATTACTTTATCGATAATCAAATAGTAATCGTCTTTAAGGTGCCGATTGTCTTTCCTGAATCCTTTGACCTATATAAACTATCCATTGTCCCCAATAAATATCATAAAGTCCTTATTCCAACTTCACCCTATATAGCAATTCATGGAAACGGTTCTATGTACATAGAGACAGAATGTCCTAAGATCAATCTGTGGTATCTCTGCGAAATAAAACCTAGCTACAAAATTGGAAGTCAACCTAACTGCGTTCCACGGTTAATCAAACAACAGCAACTGGATTCATCCTGCAAATTCAATTCAATTATCCTGGAAAAAGAAGCTATAGAACAACTAGACGACAAGCATTACACACTATGCTTTCCAAACCCAACTAAAGTACAGACATCGTGTGGCCAAGATCAATATAGAACTCTTCAAGGAAGCTATTTAGCCGTAGTCCCACACAACTGCCTGCTGAAGACATCAGAATTCACTATAACTAATACCGATAACCGTATCAAGGGACACGTAATGAAAATAATTGGAATCCCACATATGAAAAATTATGCAAGACTAGACGAAGAACCAAGTATTCAACTCAATTCTATAAATCTAGAGTATCTGCATGATAGTAACTCTAAAATATCATTGCAGACACCAGTAAAGATAGATCAAGCTATGGACCAGACTATGTATCACACTACGATACCTATCTACTTCATTCTATCAAGTTCATTTATAATCATTTTAATAATTGCGGCCCGCCGTTACAACTTATTCGACTGCAAGAAAATCGAACCTCCGACGACAAAGTCTGAAGATTCAGAACAACCAAATGTTCCCCAAAGAATTAAAGTAAAACCTGAAGAGATAGAATTGAACCCAGCAACATTTTTACTGAACGTAAAAAAATAGTCGCTGTTCTATGGGGGGAGGTGTTACGATACGGTGTGACTAAGGAATTGCTGATAAAATCAAGTACGGTGTAATAGAAGGAATCAGCTCATCGATTTCGCAAGACCTCCTGCATTGATGAAACAACTAAATCGCCGATGCAGCTTTACATCATCGCGGTGGACACCGCACCAATATTTCTTTCCCATACTTCACTTTTGGTACTGACATCGACCATCAGACACCTTCTTTAGATTTATTGAATATTGTATTCTTTTAATTAATAAATTAAGTTAAATTAATTGGTTTTTTTTGCATCCTCCGGCTGGAGCCTACGTAATTCGTTCACCTTGATTGTTGCAGAACACATGTGTATGTTTTGTTGCTACATATATTATGTTATTAAATAAATATATGAGTATAATTTTTGAAATAAAAGATAGAAAGAAGGAGGAAAATATTCAGAGTACCTATTATTTATTATTAGTACCTATTATAGATTTTTTTTGAGTGATATAAAAAAATAAGAGTCCGTCTTTCAGTTATAAATTCTGCACCTTCTTTTTCCGCATTTTAAATATAGAATAGATAGATGTAGCAATAGAATCAAATAATGTTTGATCCTTTGTGTTGCGCGTCCACTCGGCATCGGAACGTACGGAACGGATTCCCTTGTACAACATGCCGGTACGGACGCAATCGGAATTTTTTCAAATCAACTCGACGTCGAAGCTATTGCTGATTTTTGAAATAGAGCGGGGACAAAGAACTTAAAGGCAAAGCATTTTTTGCATGGAGCTTTATTTGATTTGTTTTTTTTTGCTATGTAGTACCAATAATGCCTGGTAGACGTCATAAAAGCGTCACTATTGGCACTATTTGATAAAAAAAATCGCCTTGAAATGATCTCACTTAGCACTTTGTTTTTTTTAAATTTGCTCTCTCCCTCTGTGTGAAAAAACTAAAGGTACAGAAACTACATACACGTACCTAAACTGTGTAATCTCTAAAATTTGGTGAACGAACGAAAGCCTGTGACTAAAGTATTTATGAATAAAAAACCGGATGGATATGGAGGAAAACCATTAGAGAGATGGATTGATTGTCTGAAATAAGAAAGGACTGAAGGGATAGACGGACTGAATGGAAGAAAAGTACATAGGTACTGCGCGAATCACAAATGGTAGGGAACCGGGTACCCAGGTAGTTTTAATGATCATTTGACTTACCTCTTTAGCCAGTTTCCCCACTTGAGACCTCATCTCCGCATACATGGTCCTGGATTGCTGAGCCTCGTATCTAAGACGTCCGACTTCGGAATCCAATTTGTCAACCCGAGCCTCTTGAGTGCGGGCCAGTTGAGCCAAATCCGTGGTCTCCATCAAAGCTTGTTTGAGCTAGACAACACGAAGTTCAAACGTCATATACAATACCTACTTGTTTTTACTATTCAACTTTCTTAGAACTTGCATTTTCAGATCAATTTTTTTAAAGAATAGGCTCGCTTGTTTGATTGACGCGCCCCTTTATAAAGATCTTAACATCTTTTTTTAAATTCAAATACGTACTGTTCACTTGTTTCAAATTATTTTTGATCCCTTGTAAAATATTATATCTTTCAATTATTATTATAATAGGTAGTACCTATATCTACAATATTTACAAGAAAACTGGCATCATTGGATAGCGTCGTTCAAATGTTCGAAGTCAATTTGTCCATGAGGTTTACTAAGTCCATAGATACGACGTTCGTTTTAAAGTCACGTAATCAATTATGAATGAAGTAATAGCGAGCTTACCTCGTTGCGAATAAAGTGCAGTTCCCGCAACAGAGCAGAGTTGTTCACATTCTTCCTGAGCTCCTTCATTTCGCCGCGGAGCTCGTTCATCGAGGTCTGGGCCCATTGCAAAGTCAGCTGTTCATTTTTCTCATGCGTATTTTGATTGGGGTAAGCGGCTTTCCTGTTAATAAAAAAATATTTTAATAGGTAGGTTTTTAAGTACTTTCAAATTCTGGTTGTTTTGATTACCAATGGTGGGATTTTAGGTGGAGTTTAATATTTTTAAAGTTTTATTTTAGTCTAGATTTTTTACCTCTAATAACAAAGCAAGAGCATGCTCAAATATCAAGGAAAAATATTAGTCTCATTAGTAAAGAATATTGTTTTGTAAAATCAGGATTAAAAAAGGATAATTAAAGCTTATACCTAGATTAATAGCCTAAAGAAAATTTATATTTGATTTTTTTATTTATCAATTATAACATCTTTCAAATGTAAAATGTATCTAACCTTCACATTGTTTAGCAATAAAAGTAAAATATATTTTTTTAAAAGAAAACTGATTAAATAAAAACAATATTTGTCAGCAGCTTACAACATAGTAGCATAGTAGTAAGCTGCTGACAAATATCCGATACGTATGCAATACAAAATATATTTTTCAGCATTTAAACTGTACCCAATAAATAATACGTTGAAATAACTCTCACTCCCTTGGGGTTCGATATGTTCGCGATCGCAAAGCCTTTTACCATCGACCTTTATGAAATGTTACTGAAAAATTACAAATTGGAAAAATATAACCATTAAAGTTCACTCCGAGCCAATCAAAATGTTAGTTACAGAGATTGGAATATCAAAAATGTCATCACATATATCTTTTTTAACTCCCGACGCAAAAACGACGGGGTGTTTTGTTTGACGTGTGTGTGTGTGTGTGTGTATGTCTGTGGGCTCATAGCTCATGAACGGATGGACCGTTTTTAGTATAGTATTTTTTGTTTGAAAGGTGACATAATCGAGAGTGATCTTAGCTATTATGTTATAAAAAAATAACGCTCAGCCGTTTGAAAATTATCACCAATTTTCTAGTGAGTTTCGGGGGTTTCATTATTTTTTTAATTTAAGTTATTCACGTGTATTAAAATATTGGAACTTGACTATTTTTCAGTTTAATGGAAAAAAGAAACAAAGCTAAAAGACTTGACACACATAAAACCTACTTTCAGTACCTAAGTAAGTATCGATTTTGCGTTTTGAGGACTTCAGTGCGTTTGATCGTGATGACAAAATTACGCGTCTTCGACTGGAAAGAGATGTCTTACTAAATTGCTGGTGCTACCTATCTGGCTTCTAAAAAGCTACTTGATCACAACAAATGGAGTAAGTGTGCGGATTGGAGCGTTCGAACGTGACATTGAACTTGTGAAAATCGCTGATCACTGATGCTTAAAATAGCAAGTCTGCTTTGTGTTTAGGAGCTCTATTTAGAGCAGATTTTGCTTATCTCTTTATAGATTTTTATTTTACATAATGTTGTGTTGGTTAATTTAAAATAAGAACAGTTTTTTGTGATAATTTGATATCAGAGGAAAAACTTATTTTTAATCTAGCTATTCAATGATATATTTAAAGGTTTTATAATAAGCATGGTTACACATGCCCAAGGGCATAGCAGGACGTTATGCAACGGCGCACGGGCATCGGCGTGTCTCCTGCAATGGCCACCCTTCCGGTTCCATTTTGTTACAGTAAATAATTATTCGTTACGCTTATTTAAACCACCGGTTCTGACTGTTAGATATTATGTTTTTTAATTATTTTCATATAAACTATTTTGTTTTCTGATTATGGAACCAATGAACTAACATATTGTTTTAAATAAAGCTTTGTTACTATGAGATTTACATGTGACTAGTATTAAAAAAACGAATGCGAGTTTGTTTGTTTGTCACCATTCACGGCTAAACCACAGAACAAACTAAATTTGACACGCGGAGGGGACATCCGTAATATTAGTTTAGTTCGTAAATCTGTTAATCGGCACTAGGAAGAGCTTTCAATTTACGTATAAAATATTCGAGATTTTTTTTTCTTTGAGCTCGAATGCTACCGATTTGCGTCACAAGTTATTTAAACTTCAACTCACTGCTTAATACGTATTCGGTTCACTTTAGTTAAAGCTAAGTAATAGCATTACTTTTTTTTCTAAAATCTACTCAGTTTTTTCATTTAGTATCTCTACCAGGTTAGGATCCAACATACTTGTACCACAGACATTTCCTCATCGGATAGGCATTAATAGAGATAAGATATCAGAACATCATTCGAAGTTCGAAAGCATCGCACTAATAAACATTCAAGGAGTAGGCATGAATGAAAGTAACAGGTATTATTAAAAAAATATACCTATATATGACGACTAGAATTCTCAATTCATGAATTCAATATCTCAGTATCTCTCTCTGCCTTATTTTGTTTTGACTGTAATATTAATAGTTTTGTTTTATTTATTTACTACAGTTATTTATTAAATATAAACATAACATATAAATACTGATATATCGGATTCCTCATTTCAAAATAGATAAAAAATAGGTACATGTTATCAACCGTTTGCTCCCACAAATCAAATATCGAGTGTTTATTCTGCTGTCGATATATTTATTTACATTCGCGTATTTACCGACACTGTCATGTGCCTAATATTATGTAGCTAATCGATTCTTCGAAACTTCATGATGTGCTATATAAATTAAAGTACCTGGTTTACCGAGCTTTGCTCGATTTTTTTTAAAACGATGTTTTCTAAAAATGAAACCTAGCGATGATAGCTCAGTGGTAGTGACGTCGGATGTCGAGACGAAGGTAGTGGGTTCGAATCCTACAGTGAGCTTGAGTTTTCGGTGAAGGAAAACGTCGTGTGGAAACCATAGCACGGTGCGGTGCCAGGCGGATACTTTGTAGTACCCGCCTGACAGGCTACCACCCTCAAGTTGAAAATCTGTTGTCAAGCACTTTTCGGTGTGTTCCGATAGCAGAGCTAGTCCCCTTCTAGGCTTTGTGTTCTCACCATCATTGGCCACATCATCACTGACCACGGTGAGATTGTGGTCAAACACAGGCCTATACATACATAGTAAAAAATCGTTGCCAGTATTTTTAATGGAACGGTACAATAAAATATTCTTTTTCGAATTAATTATCAGAAAATACCTACGATAATTAAATTAACTTCTGATGGATGCTGACGTGAGTCAAATATATTTTTAATTATTAGAAATGCAATAGGTATCAATTATTTCGTCGGAACTGACAAAATTATTTTTTCAAATGTCTTAATTAGGTACTTTTCATGTTTTCATCTGAGTTCCGCAGAGGGTTAATAGTCAAGTGCTTTTAAAAAAACAGTACCTACGAGAGTAGTAAATTATTTTTTTCATCTCGTTTTCACATCAATTATTCATGTCTAAATTATCTTCACATGAATATGTAACTTAAACTACATGCTATGAAAATCATGTTAACAGTTTAATAAAGGCTTGATATTGTCAACTATTGCATCCATTTGGAACGATTTGCTAAGTAAGTAAACCAGACCAATGAGGTTTCTTTTGTTTTGAAAAGCACTCAGAAATTCAATAAATACACCACGCAAAGGTTCTTGTGAAAGCCTTCCTGAATCCTCACAAATGTTGTTTAAAACTTAAAGATTTGTGCACGAACTCAGCACACCTTTACACAAATATAAACTTAACTTCACCTTCGCTTACCACAAAATAACAAGCAAGCAAAGAAATATCTTACCACATTCCTAAGAGTTCCTATTCTGAAAAGAAACCACTTCACAAAGCGGTACCTAATAATAACGAATGTACATTTTTCGCATACAGAATCTGGTTGTTATTGCTTACAATGGAACGGTATGACAGTAAATTGGAGTAGTACCTACCTTAGAATTGTATACTCAGCTTACTATGAATATACCTTGCAACATGTGAGCTAACAAAAGAATTCGTGCTCGAGCTTGTATCGTACATAACTAAAAAACTTCCATTCCTGCGGCAGATGCAAGTGCCATACGCCAGCCGGCATTAGAAAAAAAAACAGACATTCGATCATCACCCTTATCTCGAACCCAAAAACAATAAGGATTATGAACCTTAATTGAATATTAGGAAGGCTTATTTTCGTGAGTTTAATGAGCCGAATACTGTCGAATTAGAATGACCATTAGAAATAGCACCTGCTCTTTGTTAGTTATTTGAGGTTGAATAAATTCGGACGGCTCGTGCAAAGAGGCCGAAACGGGCCTCGTCGGTTATAAATTTTAATTTGGGCTCCTGCCTTATGTCTAAATGGGGCTTACCTATAGTGTAGGGAATGAATTAGAAGTAATTAATTGTGACATAGGCCGGTTAACCCCATGAAATATTATGGTTAATTTTTGTTAAATTTTACCATGATTAAAATTCACAGTTAGTTCAATTTCGGCGTTTGCTAAAACTTTGGAACATTATGGTTGAAGCCGAATATTAAGTCGAAAAAAAATTGGTATTTCTTTTTATCGACCGAATTAAAACTGTCATTTATTCAGAAAAAGTAATATTTTTCAAATCTAAGTATGTAGTATAGTTGAGTTTATCGAGCTGAATATTACATATTTAACTATGGGCGCTTGAAAAATAATGCTTTTTTTTCAAATTTTTTTCAAAATTTTCTAAAAGATGTCAAAAAACCATGCAAGTACCTATAATAATTATTTTTTTTATTTCAGAAGCAAAAAAGCCTATTTTTAAAAACGTCACGATTAACCGTAGAAAATTTCAAAAGCAATAAATTTTCAACGTAAGCTGTCACTATATGTTTTTATATTTCTTAACTAGTTCTCGCAGCGCGCGCGCAGCTCTGCGACGACGTCGCGACGCGTCGTATGCCGGATGTGGGCTCGTTGCACATTACTTCCGGTCGGATATAAATACACCCATTAAAGCCAGATGCTCGCCCCCATAGCTCGCTTACACCAGTTGGGATTGATTTGAATTATAAAAAATAGAATCCACGTGTCTTTTATATTAAAGATAAAAGGTGTGGCCTGTGCTTAGATGGAGTTTAGAATACGAGAAATGTACTAATAACCTTTTTAGTTAGAATTTAAAAACGTTTATTAACCTCTATGGAATTCTCAGCGTGAAGTGATTAGAAATATAACTAAGAATTTTTTAATTCGGTCCAGGCGTCTTCGAGTATCTAATCGGGGTATTTTTTTTAAAGTACTAAAGTTCGTAACCTCTGATGGCTGCATAAACCTTACTGGACAAAAACATATAAAAAAAACGATAAATTGAACCTCCTCCTTTTTTATAGTCGGTTAAAAAAGAAGTTTAAGTCGAACAATGCTTAACTAAGTCAATTGCAAAGTTAGCCTTTGTGAGATATTAGACAGAGCTTCCGCAAGCTTTCACATAAGCTCAGACTAAGTTATTGCCACGTTTAAGTAAATTTTGACAGTAGATAGAAGTTCCGCTCGCATGGATATCATTTATCTCGAAAGTTTCACTAAAATGGGAACTCAGCTCATAGCATGACGGTGCAAAACATAAAAACTACTAAGTATTTTTTTTTACCCGACTACAGCGACCCAATAAATGACAGTTATGTGTTCGGCCTGTTTGTATGTATGTGTGTCCGTCTCTATGTTCCCTCGTAACTACTCAACATCTGAACAGATTTTGAAGTTGAATCTCGAGTTACAAACCATTTTGAAAAACCTTAGGTAAGTCATAATCTGTGCTTAAGTAAGTGGGTCATTGAAAAAATTTAAGCAGGAAACTAAGAAATTTAAGTGTTTTTCATCTGTATAGAAATACTGTACTGAAATATAATGTAGGTACACAGTATAAGCTTAACGTTTTTCCATTTATTTCCATATTTGATAGCCAAGAGTGTGCAAAATGCACAACTATGTTACCGTCCCGGTAATTACCACTTTGTTACAAATAAAAAGTGTGAAAACAATATTTTACACAGTAACCTAATATTTTCATTCACAGGTATTGTCAGTACCGACGATTTATTTTAAATTACTAAAATTTAAAATTATCATAATTTCGCTAAAATATAATAAAAATCTTCTGGGGACCAATTTACCTGCTCAAAATTTGACAATAAACCAAGTAATTCCATTAAAAATCTTTAATTTTTCATTCGGCAACAAGACTAGTCTGAGCAAGGTTGTCTACTCTATTTTTTTTTATTAAGTGTTTAAAAATATCCAACCAGTTGGTATTCCATTTCGAGCTTAATTTTACTGTAAAGAATTTAAAATGCAATTCATACTACTTACTTGCACAGGTATTCATAAACAATAAGCATATAATTATAATAAAATTTCATTTTCAGAAACCTTATTAAACGAGCGAGAATACTATTGAGAGTTTTTGAAGCTGCACAAAGAGTATGAACTACACAGTGGCACAAATGCGTTGTACCTACTTGCGAACATACGTTCATATTTAAATTCAAGAACACAGAGATAATGCAAAACTTTTTTTATAAACCGCTTTTGTGTTTGTCCCAACTTTTGTGACAACCGCAACAGCGCACCGCACGTCGGCGATAATGTCCGCTAACATAATCTAACCATTTATTCTTTTTATTTAATCAACATTCCATTCCATTTTTAAATTAAATAAACAACCTATTTTATAAAAATCGATGAGTAAAAGCCGCAGCTGGTAGGTTGCATATCATGTATGTAAACCGGAACGTCGGCATCGCTCCTATATGGACCCATCTCGCACGTGAGCTCAATACACGTTCTCTTGCCAAATTACTTTTAATCCCAATACAGCAGCATAAGGTGCAATGTTATTCGCGTGCAAAATCTTTGATGGTTACATTTATAAGCGCAGGTGTATGGATAATGCCTTATTTACAATTTACGGAGACAAGTAATTAAATAAGTCGTGTAATTTAAGCCGCAAAGTGTTCGTGAGTTCCGTATTTTTGTGAAAAGCAACATTGTTTGAACTGCGAGTGTGCCACGAGGCAGAAAGTGGACACCTGTTACACGTTATTACGTATACAGAATAAATAACATGTAATTTTACAAACACTTGATGGGTAGAACTAATCAATAACTAATATTGGTATCGTTTTTATAGGTACTACAACAAGCAAAGTAGCAAACAAGCATACGGCCTGACTGAAGGTAAGCAGTTGCCAACCCTACGATAATGTCTTTAGAATCAATATTGAGTTGACAGATTGTTTTTATAAATCAATTCAAAACCTGGGCACGGAAGTGTCTCCGCCAAGTCGGCAAGGAAAGGCACGGCCTTTTGTCTAAGTAGACCTTCACAAGCACATTAATAAAAAGTCTGACTCCAAAACTGTTTTATAATGGATGAATATTGCATGTTAAAAATAACCTAGCTACCTAACTCTATTTATTAATCCCTCTACAGCAATACAGGTATTACGCACCAAATTGCTGTACCTAAACTATTAACGAAAATAATAAGCTCTATTCACGGAACGCGGTCGGTGAAACGCTTTGAATTGAAAATGCTTTTTAGTATAATTTGAAATGCCCAGTAATACAAACCATTGACAAACATGTCATTAAGCTTTGCAGGATAATTAAACATTTATTCCTATAAAATTTAATTAAAATAATATTTGTGTGCATACAGATTTTCAGAATTCGGCAAAAGACTCTTTGAAAATGGATTTATATCAAACATATAAAATTTTGAATACTATGTATAATTTAGGTTTATTTAATTAATGTAAATTGTATTTTTTTAATTTATTGTAATTAATGGTATATAATTATGAAATTATTAATCATTATTGAGTACAAACAAACAGGCTCATAAATACAGGGCGTTGCCACACGGAGGAGAAATACCTACTTTAAATATTGTAGTTGGGACTAGGATAGGATTTTCGAGAAAGAAGTCTTCATTATTTTCCAAAAGTAAGTAGATCCATAGTAAATGTTGCCTGCTAAAACCGAGAGTCAACATTGCGAATTAAAAAAAAAAAACATTTTTACGATGAAGATTATAAGTCGTTTCTGTAAAAAATATAAATGCAGCCTTATTTTTTTTTAAAAATGCAGTTTTTCATTTAGAAAATTTCCACTTCTGTATAGTACAAAATACATATCTTTTTCACGATAAAATAAGTAATTAATTGTACTAAAATTAAATGGACAATACGTGGTAACCAGAATTAAATTCAACAGATGTATGTAATAATTTCCTCTCAGATTGATAAAAAAAAACAATATTGTTTTATTAGAATTCTACTAAACTCTCTACACATAGACTTCATGAGAATTTTGTCTTGAAAACGAACAAACATTTCTTTATATTGTAGAACTAGCTTATACCCCTTCCGAGGATCTTATGTTTTCCAGGATTTTGAGTAGTCTATATGTTATTTCAGGGTACAATCTATCTATATGCCAAGTTTTATCCAAATCCGTTCAGTAGTTTTTACATGAAAGAGTAACAAAGAACCATAGATACATTCACACATTCTCACACTTTCGCATTTTTAATATAAGTAAGTATTGATAAAACATACAAAAAATCCCCGAAATAACAGAAACATAAACACAAAATTGTTAGCGTATTTTGTAAAATACCTCTCGGGTACAAATATTTGACAGAGCTAGAATAATCGCGTTGCCCTGATTTCGTAAGGGCCCTTGTATCCCGATCTTGAAACGACACTCCTAAGTGTACAAGTTTTATATTATGACACGTCTTGGGGGCACTTCAAAGCCCCCGGGCCTTGAGACATTAAAGGAACACTCGGGTAACATGTACCCAAGTACAAATGTCTAGGACTAACAGCAAATTGCGCCTTATTTAAAAAGTGAAAAGTGGTTTTTTACGTGCGTATATTAACTACTAGCTGTTCACTCAGGATAAAAAAAAGCCTATAACCTTCGGGGATAATGTAGCTTCCTATTAGTGAAAGAATTTTTCAAATCGGACCAGTTTGTTAGAATCAGTATTTCTTTACCTAATAATTCACGTGACAAATTAATACAACTTTAGAATACATTAACAATTTGGGTCTATGAAGATTCTTTACCATTTTTGGGTTTTTTTTTTATAGTCGGTTTTCTGGCTTATTTTTTAATATTCGCCTAGCGCAGCAGACTTAGACCACGCGCAAACCTCTTCGATTCACTTTTATTAGGCCAAGATTACAAAGTGCTATGATAGTCTGATGCTGCCACGCGACAATGCTAACATCACTATTAATTAGGGATGCATTCAGTCATTAGAAAATGACCTATATATTATTTTGTACATTTATACCTATTTGTTATGAAAATTGAGTGCTTAAACTTTTTTAATTACCTAAATGCAACATTAAAAATAGTATTTTGGAGCCTAATCTAGTATCCTCAAAACCTTCTTTTTTAATCTTAAGATTACTGCTGTTATCAGGCCCTTTATAAAAAAAATATTCACGGGAAGAAAAAGCTTCTGACGAACGTTTTAATTTGGATTAGTAATTAGGACTACATGAATAAAATACATGAAAGTAAACTGTGATTTATTTATTTCGAAACAATGGTATCATAAAAATAGTTATATAATATATTTTTATCAATTTTAACAACTTATTTACTTTAAACAACTAAATAGTGAACGGAATGGTAGATTTTCTTCGCTATACATTTTTGTCCATGTGTAAAATAGCGGAAATTTCCATTTTTTCGGATTTTTCCAAATTGTTATCCTTGTCTCTACTCTCTCTCATGCTTGTATTTAATCCTTCTAGTGGTAACTCGACTTTCTTAAGGTTTCGGTCCACAGGTTGAATTTTTAACGAATATTTCGTGCTTTTTAATTTATAACGTCAATTTCAGATGCGGCCCATCAACCTAAAAGCTCGTTCAGTTCTGCGTTCTTTCATCTCGTATAAACTAGCTCTGAGGTGGGAGTATTTTCAGGGTCTCCTTATGATGTGGCTATAGTCAACATCGCAGCCTTCCAATATTGTCGTGAAATTTTTCGTCGTAAATTGCGTTCAATTTATTATTCACAGTACTGCCTGTGGTACTGCTAAGTCTTTGTTTCAGTAGATATTATTATTTTGTTTATGTTTTATTTATCCTGACCCAGAATAAATGGCTGATTAATACGATTTTTTCTAATATTGTCAAATTTTCATTTATTAAAATAACATTTTTTATTACTTACAACAATTTTTGCATTTGGTTTTAAAACATATTTTTAAATTAATTATTTATCGGTTTTTGGGTTTTTTCTAAACTTTTTTAATCCATTCATGAAATTGTTCCAACAATGTTTACGGTTAATACTAACGAAGTAGTGAAATCCTTTCGCTTTTCATAATAGAGCTTGTCATTATTAACACCATAGATGTGCCGAATCGAAAATCTTTTTTTCTCTCATTTTAACATACACAGTATATATTCGCTTTGGCATAAAATCGCAACTTGCAGAAATCTTTTTTTTTTTTTAAGCATAGCATATCGTCCCACTACAATTGATTTCAATGACAAGATTTATGATAATAAACAATAAAGAAAAAAAAGTAAAAATACAATAGCCTTAAATAAATAAAAACTAAACGTGAATGTTCAATTATAAAATAAAAAAGGAACAAAAATATAATCACGTCCCAAATTAAAAAGAAATTTGAAGCCTCCCCATCCGTTATTAAAATTTACATTGAAATCGCAAATGGCAAAAATAAATTGTAAAAATCCCCAGCTAAAACTTTTTCCGAACAAACATCAAATTATATCAAATATTCAACACAGGGTCTCTGAAAAATGAGAAACTCAGCCCACTGGCAACAACGGCAAATCTCATTACCCAATTCGCAACAATCGGACCTTTACGATCTGATCAAATAAAAGGCAAATTTTCCACTTACTTGAGTTCGGCTAACTCGTTCCTTAGTTGGGTAAAGTCGGCCAAATGCGATGTTTTCAAAAAATCTATTTGTTCAGCCATGTTTTCTAATTTTTCATTGTCTTGTATTTCAGCCGCATTCACAGATAAAAATAGGAAAATGGTCAACATGGCACTTTTCGCGCACTTCATTTCGGCGGCGAACGAAAGAGTATCGGGAGACTTAACGCGAGCCGTGTGCACGGGTGCCTCACTCGACTGTTGGGACAGGAATGGTCGCGCGGTAACTGACAACCCTAATATATTGTTGGCGGGGTGCGTTTGGCGCAGATGCGTTCAACAGTTGTCCCGCGGGGCGCCCCACGCGCGCCTTTACCCTGCTACGCTTTTCATATAGGTAGTTGGTACTTAATAAAGCCAAAGCCTTACAACTTATATTGGTTGATTATTTTTATGAGGTTTTGAACATTACATCTCATAAAATAGTTTTTTGAAATGATTAAAGGCTATTCTTACGAAAACATTCTTGTATTTTTATAATTATTCGGATTTGTAATGAGATGGACAATAATGGAACACGCCAGATGTAGTTAATTAGTTATTACTGTTTATTATGTCTTTTATTACAATAAATAATCACATAATTATATTATAATCACTACTTATTATTTTTTTAAGTGATGTGGTAGTAAAGAATATTTGTATCGATAATATTTCTTTGAATGGTAAAGTTTTATTTGGATTGGCGGAAGACTGATTTGGATCAGTTGTCAAACCTTTAAAAACTTTTTCTTCTTCTTTTATCGATAGTATGTAGTATCTAGATAGAATCGACAGTTAGTAGTTTTTAGTACGTTAATTACCTATCGACAGTATTACATGATATACTAAAACCGAGAGTATCTAGAGCTGAGTCCGATTAGTAGTGGATTTACCAGCAGGCTGAGTAGGCTGGAGCATAGGGCGGCAAATCTGGCTCAAAAAAGTTTGTCTTTTTGAGAAAAAACTGAGTATTTTATTTTCTATTTTTTTTTAATCAGTAGGTAGGTACTATAATTTATTTCTCCATGTACTTACCTAAATGTTTAGGTCCACTTAGACAATTCAATCAACGTGTAATATGCTTCATTTTTTTTTGTATGACGTACTTGCATAACTTGTTAAGCTTTATGGGAAATTGGGAGATTTTCAGAGGTCAGTAGGAGCAGCAAAAATGGAATAGCCTCTTGGGGGAATATTTGTAATTTCTTTTTTCCATTTACTGCTTTCTTAATTTTTCAATCAGCCCATATCGGCTAGGAGCCACTGTCTAACAGGCTGATGTCGGTAAAGCCAACAGGCACTTTCTGATCAATGGTTGCGCGATCAGAAAGTGCCATGGTGTTGGTCGTAAATCTGAAGGATCCACAGATAGCCGTGTGAATGGACATCAATTAAGAATAGCCTCTACTTGCGCAAGCAATTGTCTTATATAAAAGTGAAATTTAATTATTCAGATTGAACTGCGTAGCCTGCTAAAACAGCATTTTTAACAAATATAATATTTAGTCGACTTTACTGCCGACTCCCAAATTTCATCGAAATTTGTCGAGTACGCGGGACTAATTTTAAAACGCATGTTGCATCACGGTTAAGACACGCATCTTTATCCATTTCGTTTATTGCCGCAACAAAGCTTCTGCCATTGTCACAAAGATTGTATGTGGCTTACCAAGTCGAGCTACAAACCTCCTGGGCATAAAATGAAACTGTTTGTACTTAAATCACTAACTGCTTCTATATGAACACCTGTTGGCAGCATTAAGCCACCAACATCACCAATAAAGCCATGTGCCACAATAATGTAATGTTGCGCGATGTCGAATAGGTCCTGCGACTCAGCGTAATGCTCAGGTCGATAAATAAATATCAAACCTTGCTGGTTTTTAGTCAGGGCCTATATCTATGACATCACGAACATACAGTGACACCGAGAATTTTACTACTATAAAATTAATAATATTAGTAGTTGTAGTAGTAGTTACTGTACATCCAAACCTTAATATCAATGGTCTATCCTCAAGATCACGTCGGGGTCACCAATAAAGCCTTTTGGTTAGTTGGCTTTTTACCATTTATATTCCGACTTGGGAATAAAACACTAGATAATGGGATCCAATATTATAATGTTTAGAAAGTACAATCAACTATTAAATGCCAATACAATATTACAGAATATTATAACCAGCTTTGTGCAGCTGAAATTTTCTCTCAATCTATCTGACAGCTAATTTTCAAAACATAAAAAGTTGGTAGCATTAAGCCACCACAACCTGTACTAGAGGAATAAACGAAGATACGAATAAAAAAATGGAAAAATCCAGCAAAATCTGTACTATTACATGTCTCAAATGGTAAGTTCGGATTGACACAAGGCTGAGGGAGGTCATTTTGCTTAACCAAGTCTAGCAGTAAATTCATATCTATTCTCTCTTCTCTTCTAAGTCGGACACTCTTGTCAGAGCGGTCGTGGTTGCACTGAAGAGACATTCTTTGGGTAGTTCGATTTCTCGAGTATTGCCTTCTTGGCGATGCGCTTCCAATCCTGGCGATTCGAAGCGTTTCTCGTACATTGGACTATGGTGGACTAAGTCGCTTTGGTTATCAGGTCAGTCCAGCGGGTTGGTGATCGGCCGCGTGAACGTGTCGTTTCACTCGATTGTCTTATCACGGCATGATGAGGAATGTAGTTCCCATAAATCGGACGCTTGATTTTCCTCAAGATGGCCTTAGGGCCTTACCTTTCATATTCGCGTATACAATCAATATAACTTGCCTTCATAGAGTCTGATTTGTCTGACTTATTTTCAATATCGAAGACCTGTAATCACAGGTAAGCACACAAAGCCTATAAGGGAACTGGCTCTTAAATGCTGCTGTCAGATCAGAATACACTGGTAGGTGCATGGCGACAGATACCTTGAGACCAAGGGCGGATCCAGCTTTAGCGCCAGGAGGGGGTCACATAGTCGTGGTCAGGTCAAGAACTTATAATTTAATTTTGATAACAATAGATACAAGTAAAAAGTAGGTATTTTATTAATGTACGTAAGTTCTGTACTTAAAAATATTTATTCTTTATTGTACACTTGAAAAACTTAACACATAATAACTTGTACATATACACGTACATATTACAATATTTAAATAAAAAATAAAAAATCTTTTACGTCTTCTCCCGAAACGCGTTTTACGTCATTTACGTCAATGGGTACGTTTTTATGAACGTGGAGAAGTGCCAGTCCGGTTAGGCGATCTTCAACCATTGAAGATCTTAGCCACGATTTAATTCTGCGCAACTTAGAGAAAGACCTTTCTGCTGTCGCTACACTGACAGGTAGTGTAGCCATAATATAAAAAAAAAAAATAGGATACATATCGATGTCAATCGACTGCGGTATGTCCTGGTTCCGCTGCCACGCCTGCCACTTCACCATCCACAGCCGATATTCATTTCCAATGACAGAAACTGGAGATTTATCTAATAATAATGTATAGTCTGTAGCTAGTTGTTTCAGTTTCAATGTCTTCATAATCAACTTCATTTTCGATGCGTTCGTTATCAAACTTTTGCCATCATACAAAGTTATTATATTATATTAAATTAATTAAATGATATATAAATAAAATCATTATGTTCAATTAGTGGTCCACCTAAGTCCTGGAACCAGCTCAGGGGGGGTCATGACCCCTATGACCCCCACTTGGATCCGCCGTTGCTTGAGACTGGTACCCTACCACCTTATAGTTTCGTTACGATCTCTTATATATATTTTTTTAAAGTAATCAACGAATTTATCAACCTTGTGACGTATAAAGTCTTTTTCTCTTGATTATGTACAAACTTTAACCCTAGACTTAAAAATATCTATAATTATAAAAAGTATTTTTATATCACTTTCACTTAAATTTTATAAGGTTCTTTTTAGTACCGAGAGAAGCTACAGCAACCATATTCCTTTTTTTTTACATAATGAGCCACCTTTGTCAATTAACCTGTAGGTACGTAGTCTTTGAATATATTACAGGAACGAGTACAGTTTCCGAGAAAAGCCTCGTTAAATTTAGCTCGCTGGAATAAATATAATAGTCACGATTTTATTTTTATTCTTTGTTCATTTACGCTAGGGTGATTACTATTAGCACCTATTAGTGTCAATATAAAAATATTTTTATAAATGTACTGTACACATTCAGTGACGGTAAAGTGTTTGCAAACCTTTGATCAAACATTTGTCCGGATCTTGTAGAGACTACAATAGATATGAAATTTTCTACAACAAAGAATATTAGGTATAGTCTTAGAAATGCGTTAAAAAACACGTTAATAGTACGTTCCTACACTAGGCTATTATTTTTCTGTAATTTGCCTTTAGTTCATAAAACGGTACAGTTTTCGCTTTGCAGTTTTCCGAGAAAATCCTGATTTTTTCAAAGCTTTGGCCTAATGGATGGCACGAACAAAAAAAAAAGCATCTTTATAACAATATTAATTCTAGGAAATTCTCTGCTGAAAGTACTCCTTTTCTAGGCTTTGCTTGTGGTCAAACACAGGCCACGAAAAAAATATGTTTTTTTTTAAAACTGGTTGCTTGTAAGGAATGTTTGGTATGTAAACTCAGTGGGCAAATGCCGCACATATGGGACCAGACTGGGCAAATTTTGATGGCTTCATAGGTGTCAAATTGCACATTGTTTGAGCCAGTTTTTATTAAAAAACGTTGTATTTTAATAACGCTTGTAATTTCACAGCATATATTATTTTTACAGACTTAAAAAGAATGATGTTATCAATTCGGTTGTGGGTATGTTTCTTTTTTATGTTCCACGCATAACTTTTTTGTTTATAAACCGATTTCAATAATTCTTTTTGCGTTGGGTTCAGTATTCATTGTATATAAAGGTAGCTCTTTTTGTTAAAAGTCGACTAACACTTTCATTTAACTAACTTTCCGCTCCTCGGTTTCACCGGCGATTCCCTATTTTACCCCCTTGTTGTAAATATTGTAGAAAACAATACAATCTGGATAATTCAGAGCTCGGTTCCGGGCCCGATTCAGATTACGAACCGAATAGGTAGTTTGTTGAGAAAAAAGGCTAGTATTTCCCAATTTCAGACTTCAATTTAGAACGAGGTACACGATCAGTTTACAAGGACGGTAATAATACATAGGTAGGCCATTTAAATTAAATTAAATCGTTCCTACCGATCGGAATGGAAACCGAGTCGGTATGAATAAGTGGGATTAATATATATTTTTGACTCGGTGATACTGGCGTCGAACGCCGTAAGTGGCGGGTTCAAATCTAGAATGAAGTCATAAAGAGGAAACCTAAACTATAAACCCTGGCTACCACCAGTTCAAACACACGCTTAAACATTTGATGAACCAAATTACTTTAGCATTAAATACATAGCTGATTCGAAAACTAAAATTGCTAACTCGCCCCATTACTACATTTCTGAGTGCGGCTTATAGTTTCACTGGAAGTTTTACGTTAAATTTCTATCTGTGTACTTAATAATAACTTTGTAATGGAGGTGAAAGTTCGGTTTCCTGTAATTTTGTAGGATTATTGATAATTTCTACTATTCCCAGTACTTGGTCTTAAATAGCCAAAGTAAAATCACCCTATTTATGCTAGTGATTACGTCATCTAATAAATAAAAGGAGAGCCTTACTGCCTGACTGACTGATCTATCAACCCACCGATCAAAGCACTTGATAGATCGGGCTTAAATTTGGCATACATAATAAAGCTATTATGACGTAAGTATCCGCTAAGAAAGGATGTCTGAAAATTCAACAGAATGTTGTTCATAATGATGAATACAATAATCCCTTATTTGGACGGTGATTATAACATCATATATGGAGGTACTTTAGCGCTTTGTGTTAACAATTGATGGTGAATAAGAAGCATTGGAGAAAGATGACAATAGGTAAAATGTATGATTTTTTTTATCGCATACAATATGAAAATACCGTAAAAAAGATTTCAAAAAGTGAAATTAAAATTATAATCGGCCACGAAACACGGATGATATAAGCAGCCATTAGATATAGAGATCGGACATTGTATGTGACGTCATAATAAACTCCATGCTAAATTCTGTTTTGCAAGAAAGAGATAGGAATAGCATTTTGATGGCTTATAATCTTGGTTATTTTTATAGTTATCCGATTTTATTTTACTTGCGAAAAAAGATATCATGTATATTCCCTATTGTCATTTAGCCAGAGGGCTGCAAGTGCAGAGAAAAGCTACTTCAACCATGTATTCTTATCTTCAACGTACTGAGCCAACTTATAGGCCTTGTCAATCAGTTTATGTTTAAACATACTCTTAGTTACTTCATATGGGATGCAAAAACGAATGTAGTTCTCGAGTATAGGTGAGGAGTGTATAAAACATAAGTCTAAACTTGCCGTCAAAAGCAAGGTTAGACTATATACCACGTGTATCCGCCCCATTATGACCTATGCTAGTACTGTGTTCGCACATGCAGCTCCTGCACGGATTCATAGCCTTCAGGTGATTCAAAACCGTTTATGCGCAAAGCCACGGGCGCCCCGTGGTACATGCGTAATGAAAATCTCAACATTGATTTAGGTCTCCCCACGTTAAAACATTTTACAAAACGCGCCTCACGCAGATTTTTCAATACCGCCGTTAATCACCGCAACCCTCTTATAGTGAAAGCCGCAACCTACACGCCCTCCCGTATACTCCATATCCTTAGACCAAGGCAAGCCCTCAGCGAGCCGGATGACCCCATAACATTAGCTCAGATCGAAGCTGACGAAGCCCGTAAAAGTACACAACACACTACACAAAACCGATTACGCTACCGTAAGTACCGAGGAGAATTAGTCGTAACTCGTACAAAGTCCTCCCCTTCCCCCGGTAACGCCCTGAGCCGAGGTTCGTACCCCACTCGGGGGTGCCCTCAGGCGTGGTTACCTAAATGTTACCCGGCTGAGAGCCCTCTGCGCTCGCCGATTGTCCGGTAAGGTTGGAGCAGCCATCAGAGGCTACCAACATTAGTCCTTTCAAAAAAAAAAAAAAGTGTATAAAACTCGGATGCTCTACCGTGCGAAGCCAGGAGGGTTGCTATAGCAACACATATTTACAAATATTTATCACACTTCACGGATTTAACTCATTTCAAAGCTTTGAAATTCATATAACTTTCATATTACATACAAATTCCTGGAACGAGGCTACAAAATCAGCTCTATTACTAAACTACTAAATATTTGCGAAAGCTCGTCAAACGTATGTACATACCGAACCTAGGGGTGGAATTAATAATATAACTATCCTACTAGGACTTGTTCTATGTTGACAGACATCGCTCGCTATTCGCTACCAACCACTGTGCCATAATTAATTTAAACAATTCTAATTGAAACTACCTTCGCACTCCTGCATTTTAGAATAATAGCGCAAATTTCTTTGAACAAATCCAATTCCTTAGAAAGTTGCATCCAAAGACTTGTATTATAAAGGAGTTCTACATTATTATCTCCACAAAGGGCTACCCGGACGGGTTTAATCTAGGTTCCGTAGATTCTAGGAAAACTGAACTCCGACTATACAAGATGGTGAATAATTATGCTCTATTTGTTGGTAATTAATACGTAAAGTAATATTAGAATACACTTATAGTACGCAAATGCATCGTTACGAGAGTTTCGATCTAACAAACGGTTATTAGTAAGGTTCCTTTTTGAATGTTGGGTGGGATGCAAAGGGAAAAAGGAATTGAATAATTATAATTTTCGCCCCCACAGCTGATGGTGAATACTATTTGTTTATTTTTATATGAACCTCTCGTTCCAATGATAAATTTCCTATTTGAATTATTTAATATGTAATTTGTCTTATTATAAAGTTGATAGACCTTAAATTAAAAGCCGGTCAATGAAAAAAAAAATTATTAAAATTTTATTTCATTTAATTTATTTAAATAACCGAAAGGGCAGGTACGAATACTGAAAGGGTAGACTCTGTGTAACCGTTAAATCAGATAGAAGACGCGCTCAACCTGTAGATAAATAAGATTTGAGATACCTATTTAAATGACATCTATTTTTATATACATAAAATAACCAAGAAAAGTTACGTTATTTCTAACTTTTGAAATCTTGAAGAATACCAATATGAATAGGGTATAAATAAACCTAATGCTGTTGGGTATTCGTGTATTGTGTATTTGGTAAATACCTAAGCTATTTCACGACAAAGAAACACCAAGAGATTTCACAACCTGGCAAATACAACTAAAACTAAACCTAAAATCAACGGCTCTCTAAATAATGTAGTTCGTGGAATATTGGAAGTCCTTCTTGGCACCCAACAGCCAACCTACATTAAATACGCGGATCAAAACCGTCTGTAAATGGAATAAGATTCGTTTTATACTTCTGTGAGCGATATCTACTGTTCTGTGAGACATTTGAAAAAGGAATTCTCAGTAAATGCAAAGGTCAATTTGCTGTTCAGTTCAACATTAATAAATTCATTATAAATAAAATTGCATACGTGTAGGTACTTCTACTTCAACGTTTCTTTTTTTCTGTAAAAATTACGATTTAAGTTTGCAATGTTCCGATTAAATATTCACTTTTTTCATTGAAAATTATTGGTCAATTTTCCATAAATGTCGCCCCGAGACATATTCCTTTGATGATACAAGTAAGTAAGTACCTACTTATACAGGGTCAAAAGGTAATTCACTTGTAGGTAGTGCTTTAAGTGGTAGATTTTCTTATTATCAATATGAACAACTTACCATGTTTTTTTTTGTAATTCCAGAGTTTGGTCCATAAAGTACTGCATTCCTCCCTTTATAGCATTTGTGGGTCTGTGTTTGACCTTCTCACAGTAGTCAGCGATGATGTGGGCGAAAGTGGTAAGCAAACCTGGCTCGAGTGCAGCTGTCGAAACACACCGGTAGTGCTTGGCGATAGATTTTCAACTTGAGGGTGGTAGCCAGTCAGGCGTGTACTACAAAGTATCCTACCATGCCATCGCGCTATGCAGACCATATTAAAAAAAAGTCTCTACCATTTCCGCTTAGGTGGATATGGAATCTCTATGCAAAATTTCAATTCCCTTTGACCTGAACTGAGCTGTCTGATTATTCAGTCAGTTTCACTGTTATAAATAGAGATAAACATGTTTCGAATCTGAACTGGGAGATTTTCGCAAACATAGTTGTGTAACAGTTTGCATGCAGGCTCGAGCTACGCGAGCGTGTTTTATGAGACTTCGTAAAAAAAAAAACAACGTTGCACGGAGTATACCTATGATATACCTATAGTATATAATGACTATAAAAATGATACGTATATTAGGCACGTACTTTTAAATTACTCGTTTATTAATCGACTTCTTTTATTTTCCATTTTGTAACAATCCTGGCACGTCTACGTGAGACAGCGTAGGTAAGTAGGTACTTAATTTTGGTAACCCTATCTATTAGATTATAGAGGTATATATAACCATTTATATGTTACCAAAATTTGTATAACCATTTATATGTTACCAAAATTTGTTCAGTACTGGGACGAAATTGTTAAAATCAAATAAAAATATGAATTACTTACATACGTGATATAAAATAATAACAATTAATAATAACTGCAGTTTACTTATTTATATAAGCACATATGAAGACGTTTATTACAATAATATTGGAAGTTTCAATTACTCGACATTGCGTTCCAATTTAGAACATAATACCTAGTACAATAACAATGCTTGAATATAGTTTGTTCACAAAACAGTGCTGCCGAGGGCAGCTCTAGTTATATTGTTGCAAAACGTAAGTACTCTCATGGCAAACCTTGTTAGGTATATCTTCAGACTTTTGGATGGAGAAAAGGAGACTGGTAAACAAGGTTTCCGTATCACAATTTCACCCGCGATCCGCGTGATGTATTTTTTTAGGGTTCCGTACCCAAAACGTAAAACGGGACCCTATTACTAAGACTCCACTGTCTTCTGAAATCTGTCTATTAGTTTTTAGACTTTTAATTACAAACAAAAATCTTTTCTCTTTATAATATTACTAGCAATTCGCCCCGGCTTCGCACGACGGCGAAAAAAGGCTTTTTCTCGGCTTTACTGTACTATATATGCATATATTAAGTATACATATAAACCTTCCTCTTGAATCACTCTATCTATTGCTGAGAACTGCATTAAAATCCGTTGATAATTTAAAAGATCTAAGCGAACAGACAGCGGAAGCGACTTCATTTTATACTATGTAAAGATTGTAGTTAAAAAAACTCTCACTCGCAGTTTTATCCCGGGACATTGAGAAAACATAAGTATTAAAACCCTACTTTACTCTATGCCAAAAATCATGGAATAATAAACCTTATATAAGACCTAACTCAAAATCGTACTTTAATTTGTGTTTTCGTAGATTGAATACGCGTTTAAAGGTAAACAAATAACAATTTATTTGTTGAGTTAGTTTAAATATCGGTATAGAGTTATAAAGCAAAGAAAAACACACTGTGGGTGTAAACGAAAACCGTATAGTTTATTAAAAACATTCTCAATCAGAAACATGTAAAGTCAATACCATATAAACACTTTTGTGGATACATGTACTGTACAATACCTCGTACCTAGGTACTGTCAATCAACAAAGTGGTGTATCATAATATCTACTTATAAGATTTATATCTGGAATCACTGAAATTACGTAAAAGATTGATGTAAGCCATTCATTGGCTATTAGTGCAAGCCATTTTAACCCTTCAAATTACAGGATAAAATATAAATGTTCTTTGGAGTTCTTTTTTGAAACCCGAATATAGATTATCAAATCATTTTATCCATCATTGGTTCCATAAATTTTAAAATAAGAATAATTTTTAAAAGGAATAAACATAGAAGGAAATATATGTAGTATTTTTTGAGCTAAATGCAAATGAGTTTCAACCTTAGTGCTGTAAACAAATGTTTTCTCAATATAAAATACCTAGGTACTTAGGTACTAATTATTTCCCTGACGTTACTCCGCCAAACGTATTTTTATTGACCTTTTTTCAAAATAGATTGAAGTTTGCCTTTGACTCTACTCCGTGGGCTAGTCAGACTCAGATTGGATTGGAATGAAAGCTATTGAAGCCGAGGTGTGTTTTATTTACCGGAAACATACACAAAATTAATAATTCACTCGACGACCAGTATTTTAAAGTGGGAATATGATTTCAATGTGTAATCGATTTTGATTAAATTTGCGATTCGAGGCTGCGACATATGCGACATGGAGAGACTATAATTTATTCGCGGGAAGGCGGGTGAAACTGCGCGTCTTTTCAGATTCTTTTTTATACAATTAGCTGTCCCCCGCGATTTCACCCGCGTTCCCGGGATAAGGAGGAGGAGGATATGTTATTCCAGGGTATGATCTATCTTTGTGCCAAGTTTCATCCAAATCCGTTCAGTAGTTTTTGCGTGAAAGAGCAACAAACATACATACATTAAAAACTTTCACGTTAATAATATTAGTAGAATGACATATTTTTTATTTATATATAGTTATATTACTTAAATGTTGCCATAAAAAATATAACTTGTAAATTACATTATTTCGTGAATTTCTATGAAATAAGTAGTGTATAAAACTACCCATAATTAAGTATTAAAATAATCTTGTGATTCTATTAAAAATCACACTTGCGTTTTAATTACCCGTATTATACAACAGTTTAATTTTGTAGTATTTCACCTCTCTACCACAGTGCCGCCGATCGGACGTCAGATTTTTTCTGGATCGTCCGAGAGCATGCTTTTTTTTTTTTTTTTTTTGAATGGACATGAAGGTGTAAGCCAGAGGTGGCTATAACACCCACCCTTACGCGATACGGAAGATTCCAGAGGGGGTATAGGTTGCAGCCTGTACGATGAGAGGATTGGAGTGGTTGACAGCGGTGTCGAAAAAGCGGCGTGAGGCGCGTTTCATAAATTGTTTGATGGTGGGGAGAGCATGCTCTATACCTTTGTGTTTTTATACTCTTTGTAAGTAAACTCAAGAGTACACTATGTAGGTATGCGGCCAGAAGTATATTCTGTAGTCTTTGTCGGCCAGCCGCCAACTAAACTCACTGTCAGACTCGCCGGAGCGCAGTTTCTGATAGGTGACTACCCCCTCTCCTACCCCCTACCGGTGGGGGCGGTAAAATTTCGTTGAAATTTTCTGACAGAAAAGTTCTTCTATTAAGCGGCGATATTTAATGTGAATTTACTAACTCAAATGTTTAGTTTTTATGAAATGAAATGAAATTATATGATTTTTCGTAAGAGAAAGTCATCGTAAACGCTCGATTATAATTTAACGGACCGTTTTCTTGTCGGTGAACATCGTAAAGACTAGTGTTCTGCATTTGGTTGTTAGGTTTGCCCGCATTATGATTTGTACCCAAATAATTCCAATTGTCCCCTATGTCCCCATTTGCACAAATACATTTCCTATGTCGTTATTTACATAGTTTTCTCTTAATAGAGAATTTATTTGTCGGCAGAACATGTGTAGTGTTGATGTCAAACATTCTTCTTCTTCTTCTCTTCGTAAAATAGTAAATGGTCACATAGGTTACCTACCAGTGGCGAGTGGTGAAATTATGGTGAGGGTAAGCCATTCAAAAAACGCCGATAGTTTGATAATTATATACAGTGTATTTGAAACATGATAAAAGTGGCTTTGAAAGTATGAAAATGTTTGAAAAATCCATCCACCTCATTGCACCTTTTATTTCGTAACATCTGTGTATTAAGTGTACTTACTTTGAAATAATGAATCTGTGGGACTGGGATTTCTAAAAGGTAAGCCGATGGGAATCGGCTTGTATGGATGGACCCTTCGCCACTGTTACCTACTGTCTACTGTTATGCGATGAGTCTTAAAGATAACAAAATTTTTATAGATTTATTTTTGGAGTTCAATTGAATTTTATTTCGCAGTGTAATTTAATGTAGGTAAGTACCTACCTAATGCCAAATTCAAGAAATATCTTTGTTCTGTTTCAGCATTCTCTTGGGATTTAAGCTTATTTAAAACTTATTGAGAGCAAAAATTTAATTTTGTAATGTAAATTGATCACACATAAATTTCTTAAGTTTTAAGTAGGTACAGTCTTGAACTTCAATTTGGGGCTTATTTAAGGTTCAATATAGTACATCAAACGTATGCCTTCAGAGCTACTGCGTTAATGTTTGCTATTGACGAAGCTTTGACCATTGACGTTGCAACTGCTCTCAATAGAGCTATTGAGAGCCAAAATGTTCAAATGTTCAAAGCCACTAAGCACGACGCGTTTGATAGATCATAATCATAATTGACGTCCACTGCTGGACAAACAAGGATCTCCACGATCGCCGGTCTTGCGCTACCCGCATCCAGCGGTTTCCTGCGACCATCACAATTTTTCCATAATTTTATAATATTACTTACTTACATAATACGTAGTCGAGACCAATATCTCAAAGTAACTGATGACAATACAAATCATCGGTTATTTTTTGTAAATACAAGTAAAATTTTTACATTGTATTTACAATAATTACCATAAAAACTTCAATATTTACATTTTATCATAAACTCGCAGCAATTTAATATTCTGTCCTGACAATCGACGGAAAATTTACAATGGAAACAATTACGGTTATTCCCTGACCCTTTTGTTTCCGTTTGTTCCATTTCAATTTCTTCGATATTGTTTATTAGTTTTGCTTTAATGTCGTAATCAATTTTCACCCTGTCTCCAGGTGTGTTTGTTTGACTGTTATTGTCTGTTCCTATTATGTAATCGATTGTATTTGGAGATTACCAATTGTAGAGGTTGGTGTATTACCACTGGTACCATTAATTATCACTAAGTATATACATTAATTATTTAATATATTACGGGTATAAACTGAATAAATAGTGCGAAATGTTTTTCATTATTTATTTAAGCGTCCGAGATAATTACAAAATATCAATTTATAGTAAGTAACATTAGATCATATTCTTATGAATAGTTAGTTGTTCTAAATGTAGAAAATATTTAGATATTTTACAATTTCACCTTGACCCATTTTTTACTTCACCTACCAAACGGAGTTGCCATTTTTAGGGAAGCGAACTGAAATATTCGTTACGAAACTGTTAGGTACAAAATGCACGTTATTTTAGTTACTAGTTCCATTTAATGTATGCACAGCATCGCTGGATGCAGGTAGCGCAAGACGGGCCACCATCCTTGGGGAAGCCTTTGTCCAGCAGTAAACGTCTTTCGGCTTCTGACAGCATCGCAGAGTTGTATGCAGTTTTTATTTACCTCGATCGTATTTCGATCAACCGCCTTCTTCCACGACCGAGTGGCTTTAAATAGATTACCCCTTTATATGTAAGTACAATTTGAATGTAATTTTATATATGTATTAGATCTCGGATAGCTTGGTATTAGATAGCCGTGAAGAATGTTTTGTTATAATTATATCCATCCAGTAATTATAGTAATTAATAAAATTAATGAATGGATCATTCGGTTGTCGAATCCAACTCGAAAACTACTTGTTACTAGCTTTATCTTATCTTAGGGTTTGCCTACTTGCCTATTCGGACTTTTCGTACACTGAAAGAGGCTATATTTATATAAAAAAATTGTTAAAAGGTGAAAACCAGTTTATTCAGTTTAGGCCCTAATAAGGCACTTATACAATTAAACTTAGAAGATTCCGGCAAGAAACTAAAGGATTGTTTCTTTCGTAAATCTTTCTTTTGAATTTTTGTAATATATTTTTTTGTTTTAAATATACACAAAGTCAAATAGGGGGATGCAAGTGCAGAGAGAAGCTACTGCAAACATGTTTTCTTGTCTGCAACGTACGTAATGAGCCACTAGTAGTAGACCTTATAAATTCGCTCCAAATATATGTTTTTGCTTTCGAGTAATTTAACTAATTAAAACAAGGCCTTTGTAATATCTATAACATCGATAACTACCTTCTCTATTTACGGCGTTAAAGGCCACAGCACACATATCAACTCGGAAAGGGATATTCACCATTATGTACCTACCTAACGTATTTTGCCTCGTCGTCAACCAGGCGTCAACCTAACGTAAGAACAAAATAACCAACGTGGTTCAGCTACGGCTAGGCGACGCCGCGCCGTGCTTACGGCTCGCCAACGGTTGACGGCTAGGCGACATCAGTTCATTCAGTTTGAATCAGAACGTGAAGTGTGTAGTTCGTGCACATGGTTATATCCCGGTTCACAATATTATTAGAAATTACAATTGAATTATTGAATTACGAATTCGAGTACAGAAAGACGTAAGCGTGGCGTTGCCTAGCGGTCAGCGCGGGAACTGCAACCACAACGCGGTTAAGCTTGTCCCGGTGCGAGGCGAGGTGACTTCGCTTTCCGAGTTGATATGTGTACTGAGGCCTTTATAGTGTTACGTCAAACCAATGTCTCCGCTTATTGTAGACGACCTATTTAGTTCCAGATCTTCGAGCTGGAAGATAAAGGATGTCAAACACAAGATGTGATAGTGACGGTAGCCATTCTGCCGAGTGCTGATAAGGTGCAGGTATATAGGTAGGTAGGTATATACGGTTACCCGGCTACTAAAACCGATCGACATTGAAAGGTGACTGCACAATCTAGATGCTTCTATTGTACAATGAATTTCAGATTACCTACGTATATTGTTCATCGCCTTTTATTCGAACCTAACACGTGTGTTTGACTGACGTATCAAAGCTTTAGTTTACACAGACTGGCGTCACATCACTATCTACTGCATTTTACAGAATCGAATTACCTACAGCATTATTTGATGTTTCCGTGAGTTGTGTGGTATTTTGATACCGTAGTATTTATTTTTTCTTTTGTTTCTTTTATTTTTATTGATAATACATTATTGACACTTAACATCAAATGACCTTTTAAATTACTAGTGACCTGGCTTGTATGGGCACTTTTTAGTAATGTGACGTTGTTTATAGGTACTGGCTGGTTTTGGGACTGAATGTCTGGGTAGGTGTACAAATTAATATAACATTAAAGTACGCTGCAACGTAAGTAAGTTTAACTGAGTATTTATTAATAATAGGTATTACTATTACTTGTTTTTTTAATAAATTAACAATAAGAAACAAATAATATTTAGCATTTTTTATAATCGTTATTATTTTTTGATTCAGGTTTACACTTTACCACGTATTGTTCCAAAAGGTAAATCAATATTTTAATAACACTTTATCAATAATTACTTATCGACATACCTACCATATCCTAAATCCATATTTACAATTATAAACAAACTATATTATTATATTTACAATTTATTATTTAGAAACAAATAAATTAAAATTAAACTAAAATAAATTTGCCAACGCTTTTGATATTGACAGTTCATAATTCAGTAAAATTATAAACCAAAGAAGAAATAATCTTAAGTACTTACCTTATAAAATATTCTGGCTCCTAACCTAACCTTTCAATGTCCGATCGTGGCCGCACTTTTTATTCCAACTGAAAATCAGCTAAGCTGAGCCCTTTTGAATACCCGTTTATGTTAGCTTTACACCCTAATTCAAAAGTAAAAGATTTTCATTTGGATTTAACCATTTGGATTTACGCCAGAGTACTTTCAAGTTCTCAGTATTTTCAATAACATTTTAAGCATAGACTTGTATTCTACTGATATACAAGCAGTTTTCTCACGACCAAAACGTTGTAAGCGCCGCAAATTTGACGGCTCTTACGCGTTTCGTTCAACAACATGTCGTCCCTCCCTATAGAAGGTGTATGGATTGTATCATTTGCATCGCATTCGGAACTCGAAATCTAGTGCGTAGTTCATATTATATCGATGACCTCGAGTAAGTTTTTGGTAACCACAAAATGTCCCCGATTCCGTCTTTTTAACAAAAAAACATATGGGGAAAAAATTTATGTTGTCCTGTCAAAATAGTCCGATTGCTTGTTTCAACGTGAAATTAATACGATTATTTCCCATACAATGACAAACTAATTGACTACATTTTTTTTTACATAAGTAATAATGTTCTATCCATTTTCAATAATGGGTGTAAGAAAGAGATAAGACGTGAATAAAATTGTTTTAGTTTGTAAACAACAGTACATTATGAAATGGGGTTGAATTTTGTGTTTTCGTCATTCTCTAAAAGCATGAGTGTGATATTACAGGGCGAAATACAAAGCGTTGGTTTTGCAAGCTTTGCCTTTTTAATCAGCGTCGCTGCCTTTGTCTGTGTCTATAGATAGACGTAGGAGATGGATGTCTAGAAAAGAGCAACATTTACAATTATTTAGACCTATTTATTAGGTTGGCGTTCCGATCGAAAGAAACGATTTAACTTCATGAAGAATTTTTTATTCAAATTCATAATCATTATAGGTATTTATATCATTTATAGTCCAATAAAAATCACAACAAGTAATATCTAATAAATAATAAAATAAACAATTACATATATTAGATAGATGGTATGGGTGTAAAATGCCCAAGCTCAGCAGGTGCTGTAAATTATTACTGCGGTGTTTTTCGGCCTAGACATGGGCGCATAAATACAAGTATATTTTGCAAGACAATAATATTAATTAATTAGTAATAATAAAAAAAAACAATCATTAATTCGTGACCAGATTATCCTGGCGTATAGTTTGGTCAGAGCCATGGCACGTGGCGCCGTTGCCAACGGATGCCGCAAATATTCTGGGAACGATGCCTCCTGACAGCACCCTTTTCTTTTTATTTAGATCTTAATATTTTAAATACCTGATCTCACAAAAGATGAGTTAGTGGGTAGGTAAATATAGAAAAAAGAGGGGTGTTAGGTTATAAGTTTGTATCTGTGTTATTCTGATTAAGTTTTTTTTTGTTTGAACATTTTCTTAGCTGTTTCAAGAAAATCCGCTCAGCCGTTTGAACCTCTTTTCTAGTGTGCTTCTAGGTTTTCTTTTTATACAATTTATATAAAACGAAAGCCTGTAAGTAAGTATAGATCAAAGGTGGGTCCGTACCATTCATATTTTATGCAAATCAAAGACCACAGTACCTTTGAAATCGATGGAGCAGTCAAAGGCACGTGTCTTTTTTTTGATAACCCGGGCAGCTGATATTATTTTGAAGGTATAAGATTAGGCAGTCGAAGCGTCCGCGTCCGCACGCTCTGCCACTTTTGGGCACACATTGCCATTAAGAACAGCTGCCAGACGCGCATTAAAAATAAAAAAAATATAAACACCACCAATACTTTTGGAGGTTCCGTGCACAAAAATATTGAGTGAGTATTCAAATTATTAAAACGAATGTTATTGAGTTTTTTATTTCTTTAAGTACTTATATAAAATCTAAATGAGTGACATATACCTAAACCGCTGCTCCTAGAGACATGGCATTAGGAGGTTGTGTTCCTTGAGAAATCTAGGCTAAGAAGATTTTTTTTGAAAATGTTCTCCTAAGAGTGTAAAAGGTGAAACCGTGGAGCGATTGTAATATGATTTCCTATAATATATATTATAGGAATTATAATTTACTTATGTCAATTTCAAAGTCATGGGGTCTAATATCTATACAGATATATTATATACCTGCATATTTAAATGTATTTACGTCATTTCTAGCACAAACTATGCTTAGTTCGTTGAAGAAGACGTATTATTTAAGTAAAAATCTGTTTTATAATATTGAATTATTTAAATTGATAATTGATATAGAGGTTTTTAAATTCTTATTGTAAAACGTTGTAAGGTTTCGTTATCTTCAAAAATATATGCAGACCCCTAATTTTACGTGGGCACGGTTGAAAGCACAGAAAGTTTCTACCTGAGCTACGTTTTTTTGGTTTCCTTGTTATTGCTACGTTAAAAATAATATAATAGTCATAAATTATAAGGCTTCGAATTTAAGGTGAAGATCTTTGGGGGAGGCCTTTGTCCAGCAGTGGACATCTTTCGGATGATATGATGATGATGATAAAGCTTCGACCAAACGTGTTCAGTTCGGATATAATTGCGTTATTGTACGAGGACGTAAGTAGGCAAGTAATTAAATAGGCGAATATGCCCCTTTTTAAAAATAAGAATGAGTTTTTCTCTTATTTGGGCCATCCAAATGATTTGAAAATATTAACAGTACATTCTGAAATCCAATAGAAAGGGAATATTTTTCGTACTTTAAAAAAAGGCTTAGTATTTTTTTTAAATAAGTAAGTAGGTACCTATGTTTTCTCATAAAAGTTGCTATCCTATATTATAGGTTATGTTCCGTGTGGCAAATTTAATTTCCATTAGTTGCGCCGTTGGATCGTCAAAATGAAATGTACAAACTACTTTCGCAATAGGTACTTAATATTAGTGTTGTATGTACCTACATATTGATCATCAAACTATAATGTTACTACATTGCATAAGTTTCAATCAGATTTTCACTGAAACCGGTTATATAAAGCAGTTTTCTGATTACTTTTCTCGTTTGGGATCTGCGTATGCAAATAGTGCTTCGTTGCAAATGGATTTAGTTTCGCGAATTCCCAAATAGTTCATATTTGATGTATACCTACTATAAACCCATGAAGCACTAGGTATAGATGAATACCAAGCAACCTATCTCCTACCTACATATAAAACTACATCTAACTAATATTGAAATGCGAAAGTTTGTGAGGATGTACGGATGTTTGTTACTCTTACACGTAAAAACTACTGCCAGGATTTGGATGAAACTTGGTACATATTAGATAGATCATACCTACCTTGGTATAACATAAGGCTTCTTTATATCTTCGGGAAAATGTTATCATACAGTAAAGTTTTCCTTACAATAATTATGTTGCTACAGAAAACTAAAATAAATTAATCAAAATAAATCCCACCTAACAGACGGACAAGTCGACGTAGCCGCCGGTGGCGTTTAGTTACTTAGCTAAGTTTAAAAAAAATTTAGGTAGCAAGATATTTTATTTTTTCACTTGTTAATATTATTTATGTGTATATTTTTGTTTTTTTTAATTGGTTCTAACTACCTTTCCGCCTCTTGGTTTCACCTGCAGTCCCCTATTTTAGTGGTTGAATTTTCAAAAATCTTACCCTAGTTTAAAATAGCTATAATGAATGCCAAATTCCAAACCGATCCGACCATTGGTTTGAGCTGTGCTCTGAAAGATCAGTCACTCAGATATTTATGATTAATAAAAAGCAATAATTTTTTTTACATGTGGCCGACATAATATCGAAATCATCAGGTAGAATAAAACCAAAAACGAGAATTAATAGCTCCATGCTTCATATTTATAGAGTAGCGACGACGCGTCGTCGACGGGGTCGGCGTAGGCGCATCACATATGCCGCAGAGCATCTGTCATAGTAGCGCACGGGCCTCCAATCTACAGGCTGCTTTTATCTCTAAGTTGACAAGCTTAAGGTCCACCTGGTAAGTATTTTCAGATGCATATGGACATTTACGATATAACAACAATTGCCGATATGCTTTTTTATCAGCCCCAGTGTCGTAATACATTTCACGCAAGTCTGTTAGTTTTACATGGTTTTACTATCTAAACTAAATACATCATACTCACTTATACACGTAGTAAGTACGTATAGTACCTCATGATAGGGGAGGTCAAACTCGTAGATGATAGAATTGGAGTAGGTAATAAATCCACCTTAAAACGTCTAAATAATGCATAATGTGAAAAAAAACTTCCATTTGTTTTGTGATTTTGGGTTTTATTTTTATTACTATCGAAGCTGGGGCAGGGCTCCGCACGGCGTGGGACCGCTTCATACCTACATGCGGCATGATTTTTTCAGGAGCATATCCGAAAATCATGGAATCTCCTGGAAAAGAAGAGTTCGCAGCTCTGGGCTCGATTCGCGTTGAGTTAGCGACTGATACGCGTCAATCGATTAGTAGGATTGTATTTTATCCATGATTTTCTAATTAGTAAGTACCTACCTCAATATTTTTTTGCGTCGCAAATATTATTCTGATTTATATGTAGTACCCTAGTCCCAAGTTAGATTTGGGCTAAAACCCGTAGATACGTAGCCCTAACTCCGTAGATGGCAACGCCCGTAAGAATTCTGGGAAGGCTGTCTTACAGTAACTTTTCCATTTAGTTTAGTTTATGTAAGTAGGTATACATTAAGGTTTTGATAAATAAAATATGTTTAACACAGATATTTTATTCATTTGATTTAATATTTAGTTCGTAAGTGGATGTAAATAATTATGATCTTTATCTATACTAATAATAAAGCTGAAGAGTTTGTTTGTTTGAATGCGCTAATCTCTGAATCTACCAGTCAGATTCGAAAAAATATTTCACTAATAGGAAGCTACATTATCCTTGAAGGTTATATATAGGCTACTTTTTATCCCAGGAACGTGAGTGAAGCCGCGGGAAGCAGCTAGTTTATGATAAAACGGTGTTAGTTATTTGAGATTAAAATACGGGTTCTGAGAGAATGGTTAAACTTCGGGATGGAATATATCGTAGCATCACTTTGATTTCCCCCATAAATTATTCTTTAACTTACAAAGCTGGGAGTTAGTAACTGGATTCTGACAAATATTATAATTACTTACCTATACCTATATCATGAACTATTTTCTACATGATACTTATATGATACCTATCTCAATCAATCAACCTGTATATCGATATCGGCTGAGATCGCGGCGTCATGACACCTGCGCCGGCGCACCGCACCTGTCCGCCTCTGATTCGCCAAAAAAGAACAGTCGGACGCATCACCTGCCGCACGTTCTGTCGATACTTCTGTTTTTGAATGTGTTATCTATATTTTTATAGGTACGTTGATATTTTGATTTTTTTGTAACTCACATCTTGGCATATATTCCATAGTCCATCTTAATATTTTAACTACTCAAAACGGTGATCATTAAATTATAAAACTAGGTATAATAAAATAATGGATTACGGACTAGCTTCCGTCCCGCGGTTTCACTCGCGTTCCGGAGGTATCTTATGTTTTCTCGGGATAAAAGTATACTTATTTCCTATACGTTCGTATATTTATAATCCTTATTCGTACCTAGTTTTTGCGTGAAAGAGTAACAAACATCCATACATACATACTCACAAACTTTCGCATTTATAATATTAGTAGAATTGAGATTTACAATCTTCCCTTGGGGTAAGTAATGTTGAGGAACGCTGTAACGAAGCAGAGGCCCTGTTAAATTAATGAGAAAATTGATTAAATATTGTTAGTTATCTTTTAGTTATGTAAGTCTTACAAATAGTTAGTTTAACTAGGTACTTACAGTATGACACAACTTAGATGTAGCATCGGCAAATCGTACACTTCACTTCCGATTTACACAACTAATAAAAATCATTCATTATAGCGCCATTCAACGTTCAACAAGATCATTTTCGCCGATAATTTTTTAACTCATGAGTAATGTTGTAAGCATACTCTTTTCGGGAACGATCGATTTTACGAATTTTGCCGATGCTTCATCTAAGTTGTGTCATACTATACCTATTAATCATAAAGCCGCCGGTAGCTGTATATAGACAAGATATTAGTTATTCATTAGATTTATCGAAGAGTAGATAGACATATTGAATGTTAATATGTAAATGAAATTATTTCTAAGTACTTACATTTAGATTCACTTAGACGCGCGACTTATTGTTTTTAGAGTGCCGTCGTCAAAGAACCCATAAGATTTCGGTCTTACAATTAACTTGGAGACTATTGTTTCATATTGACACAATTTTATTGTGAGACAGGGTTTCCAATATGGCGTCGGATACTTTGAAAACATATTTCAGTATTTTTTATATTGTTACAAGCAGTGCCGGTTTTAGTTCTACCAGCACCCTGGGCGAGATGTGATAACCCCCCCCCCCCCCTTCTCCCGCCAATAAAAGGGATTTTAAGCCATTATAGCCATTTTATCTTTAGACTTGAGAATTTATTTACTCGAGATAGCAGGACTCGCTCATGAGCGACCGGAAATAAAGGTGGGCCTGGCGCCCCTTTACCTACATCTGGCGCCCTGGGCGATCGCCCTACCGCGCCCTACCCTAACGCCGGTACTGGTTACAAGGACGAAGAGGGCGAAATCGTTTTTCATGACTTATTGCATAAAGAGTGTATGTATCTAGGTAATGTAGGTACCTATTCGCCCGTAACACAAGAGAGTTCATGTACATTTTTGATTCTTCTAAATTAATCTCTTTAGTAATCTACGAATTACGATCCAAATTGGTATATATCTAAAACACATAACAACCGTTAGCTTATTGCGTAGGTATTTTTTTTTCGATGTATAGGCCTGTGTTTGACCACAATCTCACCGTGGTCAGTAATGATGTGGCCGATGATGGTAAGCACACAAAGCCTAGAAAGGAACTGGCTCTCAAGTGCAGCCGTCGGAACACACCGAAAGATTCTTGGCGACAGATTTTCAACTTGACGTGGTAGCAAGCCAGGCGGGTACTACAAAGTACCCTACCACCGTGCTATGGTTCCCTCACGATGTTTTCCTTCACTGAAAGCTCAAGCTCATTGTAGGATTCGAACCCGGGACCTTCGTCTCGGCATCCGACGTCACTACCACTGAGCTATCATCGCCTTAAAACTAATATGTACTTAGTATGTAAGACCTACCAACCTACCTTAGATAATACACCTGTCACATGTCTAGATAGTGTTCACGTGTCTAAACGGCAAAAAATATCAGCCAACTGTTGGATGATAAATGCTCAATGGAAACAAACATTAGTTTTAATTGTTATAAATCAACTTTTTATTTACTTTAAAACTCGGAACAAATGAAACTATAAACTAACACAAATCCGGGGAAACCTGGACGGATGACAACCCTAAGCGCAGCACTCTATCTGGACAGGTGTATTATCTAAGCTACCTACATAATTAAGAAACCGATCGAAAGGGATAGGCGCCTACGTAGGTACTAATTTTGACGTTTTCATTAATTCTAGATCAACAATAATGGATAACATGTATTGTTTAGTTAGGAATATGGCTACCCTATTTCAATAACACTCGAAAAACATGTTCTTTCAACAGTCTACGAAATAAAAACCGTAAATAGGTACCTAAATTATTATTAAATCTCGCAACGTTAGGATAGGAAGCTAAGCGAGATTCAAACAGCTACTCAGCAGGCAAAGAGAATAATATACCTACCTAATAATCACTGGCAGAAGGTGTAGGCTCCCAACTTCTGGCAGGTAATCTAAATCTGCGCAAGTCATTTTCATAAAAATACATTTAAAGTACCTAATAATAGTTTTCATAATAATTAAAGACTTGATTTCTTCTCCGAAATAACTTTATCGAGATCATTCTGCAACAGAAAGAAGAAAATACAGTATCAATGGATAGATGGCGCTCAAATAGATTATTATCGAAACCTAAAACGTGACCTTGTCAATACAGCGCCATCTATCTTGTTTGGGTTGAAACTTGGAACCACACAGCCATAGTATAAAGAAGAGGGAGTAGGCTATCTCCGGCCCAATTCGCGATATAATTGCCTACTGTCTTAGGGTTGTCACTTTTAGCTAAATATTAGGCGCGGCTGTTCGCACTTCGCTAGCAACCGCAAAAAATGAAAAAAGTGAATGAAATATTATCATTAAAAGAAATAAAAACAACATTAAAAACTAACGACTGTCTCTTAGACTATAATCGAATTTGTTGTTATGATTCAAACTTTGTTTTATATGTATTTGATTTACTATTAGTCAATTAGGTACTCGTACATACTTATTTTGAATTACGATTTTCTGTAAGTAGGTAGGTACTTAGTTACTATACCTACAATACTGAGAAATCGGCATAACTAAACGTGAACAAAGAAATAGCGGCAAACCAATTGCCAGATCAAAAGTACCTAATACATTCTAGTAGGAAAATAGGCCTACCTACCTACTTCCTGTGTGATAGAAAACTAATACAAACAAAAAATATGTAAGTACGTAGGTATCTCATCATCAAGTAAAATTATATTATGCTAGAATAAGTGACTAACTTAGCTTTCCTGTTCAATAGGTAATCTGAACAGATACAGGTCTGGAATCGATGAATTATTAAGACACCCAATAACACAGCAATACGTTCTTCTGCGATTATCAGACATTTTGATGATGATATTGATGAATAAATCATTTAGCGGTGCCGAAAAGCCGTGACGCGCGCGCGAATCTTGTGCAGTGTCAGCCCCGACTGGCGCACTGAGAAACGGGTCGAGATTTTTTTAAAGTGTGCGTGCGTCGACACATAGATACAATAGCGAACACATACAAGCCGCGCGCGGTGCGTTTGTATGAAGATAACCTACTTCCCCTCTCTTTATACTATGACACAGCTGCGATCCTCTCATCTCACTTCATGCTTCACCTGCACCGTAACAAAGCCGTAAGTAAACTTACATTGTCACGGTCACATTAACAGTGATATTATAGCCGATCACTATAACAATAACAATATAATAATACCTATTATATTTAATTTTAGCAATCATCAGGTAAGTACCTAGGTACTTAAGTCAAGAAATCCTGATCTGAATAATTCGTTCAAAAAGTGTATGTAAGTATCACTGTAAACGGACGTATTGTGAAGCTATGTATAATCTTACGATGTAGATCTACAGGGTATAGCTGGTACGCTTGCATGCCATGAATTTCTAGATCTGAGAAAACTTAATAGCGCAATATAGGATTGATAGCATACAGTTATTCTCTTCTCTGTCTACGGTTCTGTCGTTGTTATTCATTTGGTGCCCTTTACGGTAGATATTTACCAAATCTCAATAGGTAGAAGTAAGGGTCTGTCCTGAGTTTGGGTGTAATCTATATCTGTACTAATAATAAGGAGTTGAACGCGCTAATCTCCGGAGTTACTGGTCCGATTTGAAAAATTCTTTCACTAATAGGAAGCTACATTACCCCGAAGGTTATAGGCTACTTTCTATCCCAGGAACGCGAGTAGAACAGCTAGTTAGAATATATATTCGTATAAAAAAGTACCTAGTGTGGTTATGGAGTACCTATCCATAGTACAAGCCACAAATTACGGACAGATGCTATGTATGCATGTACAAGCTCTGATTAGTTTAGGATCAGAAAGCCGTGTGTGAATAATGTCCCAGGATATTATTACCTAACGTAATAATAGCTTATTGATTCAATCAGTTCTCATGGTTGCATGGGAATGCATTTAAAATGCAGACTTGTGTGTGACGAGAAAATAAGCAAATTACTGACCTTCATGCAACGGGCAAATTATGATAATCACATCCACACACATGACTGACTTGTCAGTCAATGGTGACATTTAACCCTATCGTAAAATGCCTTAACTTTGCACGAAATTAGTTATGTGATTTTACTGACACGAGTAATAAATTACATATACCTATGACACATCATAAGTAAAATTGTAAATCAGAACTTTATGCTTCTAACAACTCATTTAAGCTCACACCACATATCTGAGAAATAAGTTTCAACCTGACCAGGCAAAGTAATGGCATTTCATCTACTTTGCTCTAACCAAGAATATTGCAGTTGAAATGTGTTTCCAAATAAACTGATTCTGTACCCGTGTAGTATTTAGTTTAATATTCATACTGTCATTAAGGGTATACCTTCGGTTGGAGCCTGAAATTCAAATTTTATCAAGTTTTTTGCTAATTGCAGCTCAATTATAGGTCGTAAGTTTTCAACATGTTATTTGCGAGAAGAATGGTAGTATATTTACTCATTAATAACAAAAGAAATCATCAACATATTCCTCCAAGGTATATTACTGACATATACGACTATTTCATGAAAATGTTACAACCTATAACTGAGCTGCAATTTGCAAAAAACGTGATAAAATTTGAATTTCGCGCTCCAACCGAACGTTCCCCCTTAAGGGTCGGTTGCATAAAGCGCGGACATAGTAAGTTTATAGTTAGGTTACAGTATTAACTTTAACTACACACAAAAGAAAGCACAGTTTGCTTTATTTCGGTTGCTCGTGTTACTTTAACAAAAATTTTAACTGTAACCATAACCGACCGACGGAGATCGGTCAACGTCAAAATGACTCTACGGTCAAAGCATGGTAATGATTATAGTAATTTTGAAGTTAACGTTGACTGTAACTTTAACTAATAGTACGAGCAACCGACCCTAAGTCTAAAACTTTTATTTTTCAACATCCCTATTAGTTTTACTTCTTGAAAAGGCATTCGTGATTTTTTTTTTTTTTTTTTTTACTATGGTCCTCCTATAGGTATGTAAAACTTCCATGTTGTTTTACTGGTAAGTTATATTCGATGTAAAAGGACTCACTAGTTTCTAAAAAAAAATAATAACACCAATTTGATTTGCGCAACTATAACTTTATTTTTATCATTGGGACGGTGGCTTCTATCACAAACGTTACTAAAATACGAGTACATTACATCTTCTTGAAGAGATCATCTTGTACAAGAAATACTTAAAATCTAATTAACAAATATACAAACAAACATGTGAATACGTACAAACGACCACATATCAAGCTACACTGCGGCACCTTATGCCGTTGTAATAGGAGCTATTTTGCAACAAAAATGTGTAGCTTAATCTGTGGCCGTGTGTACATTGTGCGTTACATTCCCTATAACGTATCCTATAAAATTATTTACAATACAAAATGGTAAGACTTCTCCTAAAAATTGGAACAGATGATTTTAACTTATATAGATCAAGTCTGTGGAACAAAGCTAATGCGACACCAGTGTGTTATTCACAAATTGATAATAACTCTTTTTTTTTATACCACTAAGGTAGCAAGTAAGCATACGGCCCACCTGATGGTAAGTGGTTACCGTCGCCTATCGCCATTTTCAATACCAGAGATATTGCCAATGTGTTGCTGACCTGTTACAATGCCGAGAAGGCAAACTGGCTCTCAAGTGCAATTGCCGGAACACACCGGTAGGTGCTTGGCGACAAATTTTCAACTTGAGGGTGGTAGCCAGCCAGGCGGGTACTACAAAGTACCCTACCACCGTGCTACGGTTTCCTCACGATGTTTTCCTTGATGATCAGAAAAAACATAAGACTTTTGTCAAATTAGTCTAAGTGATAGTGAATTTTGATACAACCATTACAAAAACTGAATCAGCCCGACTAAGTCGAGTTAGATTTTACAATACAAGCATCTATTTTCAATTTCAAATAATTATCTTTTTTGATACGTTTTTGTAACAATGTTAATCTATACTAATAATAAAGCTAGAGAGTCTGTTTGTTTGAGTGCGCTAATCTCTGTAGTTACTGGTCCATTTCCAAAAATTCTACTAATAGGAAGCTACATTATCCCGGAGGTTAAAAGCTACTTTTTATCCCGGGAGCGTGGGTGAAACCGCGGGTAACAGCCAGTTTTATAAAAAATCACTGAGTATTCCGTGATTAAAAGTATGTGCGCCATAAATTGGAGTCATTATGTCATTCCAGTTTTTAGGAGATATCCTTATTTACATTTGTCAAACAAAACAGAGATTCTGTATAATAATCAAGTAATCATTTTTGTCAAAAATTGAATGCACCCAAACTTTGTACGTTACTGGACCATTATTTAAATTACCTTAGAATATTCAGAATATTTGAACAAGATAGACCTGGGACGGATTCAGATATAGTCTTTTTTACGTCTAAAAGTACGTGTATTTCATTATACATACCTAGTTTGTAATGGCACTATTATAAAGTTAATTGTTTCGATTTTTTTAGAGAGCAGTATCTTATTTAATAATAACTACATACTATTAAAAACGAATACTACACATTATATTATATAGTTCAAGAAACAGGTACTTACAGAGTCTAAGACCTGTTAAAAAGGGTTTATCTCCGAAACAGACTATTTGATTTTGATAGATCTTCCACGGAGATATTTTATATTTTTAACCAACTCAAAAAAAAGGAGGAGGTTCTCAATTCGTTGTATTTTTTAAGATATAGTTTATTGAAGGTCCCGTCAATATTGGATTAACAGTTTCTAAGATTAGCCCATTAATAATAGAAATGCATTATTAATCTATGATTGTATAGAAAATAGACGCCTTAACATGGAGCAAAAACCTTATGACGTAGACATTTGTGTGATCGACCGAGCGTCTTATTGAATAAAGACAGGGATTTAGGCGGTAAATTACCACCATGTGGCAACATTCTGAATCATATCAGCTATAATAAACAATAGTGTGGTATTGCCATGAAATACAATTCTATTTTTAAGGTGGCAAACAAGCATACGGATCGCAACAATGCAATATTAATTACAAAGAACCTTATCAATTATCCGTTTTGTATTTGTTGCATTAACATTTTTTTTTTTTTGTATTTATTAACAATGGTGCCGATTCTGTTGTTTACGAACTAAATAAATTTAATCTCACTATATCTCTTTCTAATAGTAAATATAAGAAAGGGATGCAAGATATTTTAGTCCTGTCAGTTTAGTCCGATCACATATTTCAAGGTGATTTATTGATCACGACTATTTACCCGTACATTACGACGGCATGGATTAAACTGACAGCATTAAAAATGTTATCTTTTTTCAATAAGGTTAACATGAAAGAGAGGTGACTTGTCTAATATTAGTTAAGTTCGTAAACAACAGAATTTGCACCAACCGAAAGACGTCCACTAGTATTTACTTTGTCCAACAGTGGACGTCTTTCGACTGACATGATGATGATGAATAAATAATTAGGCTGCGACATACCGAGTGTAAGAGCAGTGCAGTGCTTTACATTTTATAATTTTGTTTCTAGTTTCCATAACTTGAAAAAGTGACGACAAAGTTTAAAAGCAAAAATTTACGATATTACATTTAACACTAAGGGTCAGTTGCTCGTAAGCGCGGTCATAGTTAGGTTAGGCTATAGTTAACTTTAACTGCCGAAAGAAAGCAACTAAAATTTTAACCGTAACCATAACCGACCGAGGGAGATCGGTCATCGTCAAAGTCCTCTACGGTCAAAGCATGATAATAGTTAAGTTAACTTTGGCTATAACTTTAACTAAAATGTACGAGCAACCGGCCCTTAGGGAGTCCAAAACAACGTATAAAATAAAATTATTCACTGACTTCATTTTTCTTGTGCTAAAATAGTCGTTTTCGAAGTCGTACTATCGCCAAGATCCGCGTCCATTGCTGGGACTATCTGGGGTTGATGTAGTCGAGTCGTTGAGCAGCGAGTCTTCGACGTCGTCGTCATCATGGCGGCTCTCCTCCACCGGGTGACGGCAGAACGGACAGTGACCTTTAGTCACTAACTGGATCTCGTAATCTTCCATGTAGAATAGCTGGTGATGTATGAAATAAATTAATACATTCATATTCTGGGACATTCTTCACACACGGTTATCTGATCTGAGCTTGTACTATGGAAACCAGATAACTGATATAATACATATACCTATACTACTTTTTTTGTTGTAAATACATGTTCATGCACACAAATGTTTGTCCTGGATGGAAATTGAACCTATGACCAGCGGCGTGATAGGTGGTGTCTTAATTAACTGCGCCAACTGGCTAGTCCATACAGATACTTTTTATACGACATATAGGCATAGGTACGGCCTGCCTGGTTTCGTAGCCTTGTAAGCCTTACGTGTTACATATTTACCAATTTTTTTAATCATTTTATTCTAACAGTAAAATATTTTGCTATAGAAATTTATTTAGTGTCAAACGTTACAACGCTAAAAAATAAATATATACCTTATTTCGATTGGGTAACCATTAAATTCAATTGATAAATTTTAAATCCTTTCACGTGCCATCCGCCACTGGGCGCCGGGCATTAATCGTTACAAATATATAGAACAAGGCTTGTCTAGTTGCAATTTAACATGTTTACCCCGACATCGTCTTGTGACTAGTTGTTTATACCAATTATGTCATAAGACTCTGTTAACATAAAATTGACATAATAAAGAGAGATAAAACGTACCTTATAGCAATGCGGACAGTTTGTAGCCGCCAACTCAGGCAACATGTTGCGGTACATGCGCGCGCGCAGGTGCGGTTGTTTCACCACCAACACGCTCGCCGGATTCAGTTGTAATAGAGCACCGCGACTGCATATCACTACGGAACTGTCGTCCTGGAACGGAAACACCATTTTATTTTAAAACATGTGACATACTGCTTCCCACGGTTTCATCCGCATCTCTAATGTAGCCTATAGCATTCGGAGACAATGAAGATTTTTGTAATTTATTGTTTCAAAATTAAACTTATAGGATCTATAGCATTTGCAATGTGCGCGTACGAAAACCAGTAAAAAATAATAATCAGGGTAAAATTATGGTCAAGCACATACATTGTAAATTTAAAAAAAACACGTTACCTCGTCAAACTTATCCAAGAATGGATCAGAGTAATCTATGTCGTGGCTTATCTTGAGCACTTCAGCGCCATCTGTGTCATCCTTGTTCAAAGCTTCGGGTAACGGCATCCTATCTATCAGGTCTTGAGCTTCCTCGTACGTTATACCTTCCGCTGGCTCAAATTGCACTAGAGGCAATACCTCTGGAAAAGAAAATCGGAAGTCATCTGATGGCAAGCGGTCAACGTTGGCTATGGACGCTTGAAACATCCGGGGCACAGGCCGTAGAAAGATTTACATTTGAGTATCCTTCACGCGTTGCTGACCTCTGCCTCTCAATTAGCATGTAACTACCCCAAAAATTAAAAAAAACTAAAGATTTTTTGACAGTTCTTATACTCTACTAGCTGTTTCCCGCGGCTTCAATCGCGTTCCCGGGATAAAAAGTGACCTTCAGGGATAATGTAGCTTCCTATTAATGAAAGAAACTCCGGAGATTAGCGTGTTCAGACAAACAATCTCTTCAGCTTTATTATTAGCGTAGATATAAATAGATATCACCTGGGATTACTTATGGATTCTAACAATTCCATATTTCTAGCTCTGTTCAAGCATAAAAAACATGTTAAAATAAAGAAATGGACCTAGAACATACTAAACATTTAAAGAAACCCACACTAGAAAAGAGACTCACAAAGATCATCACATCTTCAAACGGCTGACCGTTTTTTTTTTAAACACAGCTAGTGACAGCAAGGTCAGTCTTAAATTTCTTGAAACACAGCTAAGGTCAGTCTTAAATCTAGCATCTCGTTTAATACTAACCGTGTGTAACAAGCGAATGTGCCATATAATGCCGACAGTGGGGACACTTTATGGTACAGAGCGGAGGCACGTGCCTTCTACACCGCCAGCACAGGGGCGCCACCTCATCTTCCTGAGACTCAGTACCACCGCACGCGCGCGTCTTCAATATCAACAACTCTATGCTTTCCTATAAATAAATTAATAAAATGATAGCTTGACCAGGAAAATAAAAACACGCGCATATTTTTTCCACTGGCATACTATTTTTGAGAAGGATACGGTCCGAATCACGATATTAATTCTCACGATGCTGACGAATATAATCGCTGGTCCGTTATGAAAGCGCTTTAGCACGCATGATAAGTTAATCGAACCTCTTTATAATTTGATCATGGGAATATACATAAGATATTATACAAAAACAGCATCATAACCCCAGTCTTGTGATTGTAGGATTTGTTGTATTTAAATTTGGCGTTTAACTGAATGATTTCACGTAGGAGCGAATATGTAAGTCCAATATGGCGCAAGTGATAACACCATTCATGAAGACGCCTTCTGCCATGGGCTCACACTGATTGGACGCATCTATGAGCGATAATATCGCCTTTGGCGTATTTCGGACAGCACCCTTTAATGTTGCCATCAAAAAAGCGTATGTGGAGCCCCGAGTAGAAGTACCACGAAGTCGACAAAGCTTAGTGGTTAGTCTTTTGTTTCAAATTCTTTACAATCGCGCCTTATTTATTTATTTTTTGTGTTCCACCTATGGGTGCCAGTACGATTTTCAAAAAACTCTCTTTACAGTGCCCGTATCTGGAGCTTTTGAATGGAATATTATTTTATCTACTCTCATATCGTAATGTTCTTATTATGAAATCAAAATCAGTACTTTAATGACCCACTTTATGCACACCCGTGTATAATGATTAATTATAGTACAGTTTTGTTCCCAAGATAATGCTATAAAATATATTTTTTTTCTATTAAAGTACACTTTGGACCTATCAATAGTATAATCAATCAGTATCAATTTAATTTTAGATGCAAATTTACTTTGTGTGTGGTTACATGAGACGAATTTTTGACTTGAACTTTAGAGGTAAGAATTTTTGGGAGTTGGCAACACGGATTTGATGAGGTATATGATTATTGTGTTTGTTTATTTTATTGTTTTTGCCTAAATATATCAAAAATGTCACACAAAAATAGCAATTTTTTCGAGTAGGTGGTACGAAAAAAAGTTTTTTATTATTGATTTTTTATACAACAATAAAAATTAATACCAACCTGAAACTTTTGCGGAATCTGTAATGCCAATATCTTGTCCAACATTTGTCGCGCTAAAGTGTGAGCGTTTAACGCCTTTGCTTGTTTGGCTATGCAGAGATATAAACAGCTAACGTTCTAGATAAGGAAATCAAATGTAACATATCTGAAAATAGTACTACTAGGTTGGTCATCAAAAAATTAGGAACTCTAATCTGACTGTTTTAAAGTATGTTTTTATCTATCTAAGGTATATCCAAATATGTTTTGAGTTCCGTCGAAAGCTGTGGAAAGGTCTTGAGGATGTCACATAAATATTATTCATTGAAAATAAGTATCTATATAGTAGATATGATGGTTTAAAAAATCCCTTTTTAATAGTCTTCGTGAAGCACTTTAAACATAGTATGTTTGTTAATCCTTCTTTTACGCTTCAACGAAAATGGACTGGATGAAAATTTTATAAATTGAATATAATAAATTATGTATTAAATACTAAGGTACCTATAATTTTGCTATACCTGAAAAAGGTCACGTCATGTGTACAAAATAAGACCCATTTATTACACTTAGTTGCAGATTAAATGAAATTGAAATTAAGTTACTGTTTATCCCGGAAACGCATAATTATTAAAGGATACAATAGAGAGACTCCCGGAGGCGGATCTTCCTCGACCAAAGCGAGGATATATCTGGCTGCGTTGAGCAACGCGTCGGATTGGTTTAGTGAAAATGGCTCGTGAACACTTCTATGTACAGATTCATACGCGTGATATATCAGAGATAGACGGTCGTTGTGCTGGTACTGTTGCATACTTGCCGTCTCTTCCCTGGAATTTAAATATGACAGAATCAGAACTAAGGTAGGATCCAAGATTTAAGTTTAACCCTCGGCCACGTAATAAGTTTTTCACATTATTTAAGTTAGAGGAACAAGCTGACGAGATAGACCCGAGTCTTGTGTACAATAGGGTAGTTGACACTATCAAAAATAAATGACCAAACACTAACCAATGCGTAAAACATCTAAAAACACGTGGAAATATCAAAGATGTGGTACATATAATTCTTTTTATGATTTTTAATTACCAGTGGAACCACTAAGAGTAGATGATTTGATGCTGTGAAACTATGACGTCATAGTGTAATATTTCATACAAAATTCCATATAAACTATAGTTTTGACATTTATTAAAAAGTAGCTGATTTGATGTCAGTCAACTACCGTATTAGGAGCACGCCTAGCTTTACACCTTCGACTTTGAACTACGAGCTCATCACATAGCCTTAAAGTTCAATGCAAACCGCAAAGATAGCCGACCTTGTGGGGACCTATTTAGGTAGGGGGATAGTTTAACTTATGGGAGGTAAATTAAATGTAATTAAAAAAAAATGTAATTATTTCAGAAAGTATGTTAATATTTTCTCTTATTTGGATGGACCAAGAAAAAAAAGAAAAGTACATTATTACTTTTAAAAAGGGACATATAGTAGGATTTCTTCTGACTGACCGAAAAAAAATACTATTCCTCGTCATAGTTTAACATATTATATTTTTTACAAAACTGTTGCAATTAAAAATACAGAGAAAAACTTTATTTAGAATCATAATTTCCCGTATATCGTGCCTTAAGAGAGCAATGAAAGTTACTGACTTGTGACCGTCACTAGCGACTGTATCCAGCATCTGGATGGCAAGTAGATGGTATAAGTAGCCCGCGTCGCCGAATCTCTCCTCTGTGATCGCGTTGTTGACAAGGATAGCGAATACACGCATCGCTGTTGCCGTCTCACCCGCCATGTGGTATGCTGGAAACATTATCCCACATGATGATGTTTGCGAAAATTATCATACCGGGTGTAAGGGACAGCCTTCCGAAAAATGATTCCATGGCTTCAATTCATGATTCTAGTGCCGCCATTCGAATTTTTCGTCGATCTTTTCATGAATTATACTGGATTATTTTTGGATTTATTATACTATAAAATCATCATAGAAGTCTAACTAAACCTGTTTTAAAAATAAATAATCAACTACTAATTTAGACATAAAACTGCAATGTAAATAAAAATTCAAATCAATACGCAAGACGTGTTGCGTGTTACGTACATTGCTCGCTGAAAAATTACGATATCTGTAACCGATGACTTCTGACATGATTGATTTCTATAGTGTTATTATAGGCATTCAGTGTAACCTTTTCCCAAAGTTTTCGGTAGGCTGTCCCTTACACCCGGTATAGTAGTTTTAGCTAAATAATAAGGTAAATAAGGTAACCTTTCTGAGACTCGACAAATTTATTCTCCTGCGCCATGCGGTGCGCATACAGTAAATATACTTCGCGTTTACACTCAGCGTGTTCCCGCGCTAGTGCGAAAGCTCGCGACCATTCACCAGCCGAAACAGCTAATTGCGCCACTTTACTGAAAATAAAAAAAAAACTTAATAAAACATTATGTTTGTGACCATAAAAAAAAGAAAGCATTGAATATTCTATCATACATAGGTATATAAAAAAAAACTCAAAACTCATTTATTCAGTTTAGACTCTGATAAGACACTTATGTATTTATCAATATGATTTCAAATAAATTTGCTATAAAACGTTTTTTATTTCAAAACTCTGACTTCTATAGTGTAGGAGAAATTGCAATTTTATTTTAGTATATTATTAGTGTGGCAGTTTATAAGAACCTATAGTCCCCAAGCCGCTGGTAGACATCAGCAGCTGTGATAGGCTCTCCGACAGTAACTAGAGCCTCTGCGACATGTCGCAACGACTCACTCGAGCCTTTGTCTAGTTTGCGAGCCAGTTCTATCAACCTGAAATTAAGAATTTGAGGATTAGAAATTGCATGTTTGTCCTGAGTTAGAAAATGCATAAAATCTATATAGTACTAGCGGGCTCGGCAGAGGTCGTCCTGCCCGGAAAAGCATCGCAGCAATAGGACTAAAAAAAAATCTAATTAGTCCGTCAGTTAGATTACAAAAAATACACACACTCATTTTTTCTTTCCGAAAACAAAAAAATTACGAAGATTAAAATTTCGCGTCAAGTCACGTCTTAGTACACTTTTTACAGAGACGTGACGTCCCAAGCCCCCAGAATCACTCTATCCATTTCTGAAAACTGCATTAAAATCCGTTGAGTTCTAAAGATGTAAACGAACAGACAACGTAAGCGACTTCATTATATACAATGTAAATATGTATTCTCACATGTCTCTCTTGCCAGTTTGCGCCATGAGTTGAGCGGCCCGCTTCACGTCGCCGGCGGCTAAGTACATCTCAGCGGCGGCGCGAGGCTCGTTCACGTGTCTCGCCCACTCCGCGCGACGTCTAGCTAAAGCTGTTACACCTTCTCCCTCTGACACGTACTCCTAGACGTTACATACACACCCCGTGACTTTTTAATAGTCATGCGCAAAATGTGTCAGTGAAAAGAAATGACTGAAGTATATCTTTCAGCTCAATGAAGTAGATCACTCATTTAGTTCAGTATATCTGAACGACTCCTATAAAGAGATATGAAGCTCGCGTAGTGTATCTCTCTATCACATCACTCTCTTTATGAGACCATCAAAGTAACGACGAATGAAACTTTATACTCATCTCGATTATTCTAAAGTCAATCTTAGCACGTTCTACTAATATCTCGTATCGACTCGCGAAATGCATAGATGCATTCATTTCTTCGTGCATATACGAGCGGCGAGCGAAGGAAGATAACAATTGAACTAAATGAAGTAAAGACACATTTGAACTATTTATTACTGAATGAGTGATAAGTTTATTTTGCGGACTGAAGTAGTTAATTTCCTTCAATCGTTCGCGAAATACCCATGTCTACTTTTTAATAATCTCTACGCATTGGGTACAATTAGCACCAATAATATCGGATCAAAAAAGGTGATTATATCTCAGAGGTAACAAATTTGAAAAATATCTATACCCTTTTTCATAAACGCTTTTAACTAAATCAGTGTTATAGTGTCCTCCGTCTTACGCTTTCGATCACCACGTATCTATCTACTGTCGTTATTGTCATCCGAAGTCTTTATACTTCGGAATTTTAACTAAATGACGTTTCGTAACTATTTATAAGAAACAATAGAAAAAAATACTATAAAGCTAACCAAGATATAAGCCATTAAAGATTTATACCTATATCATTCTAGCAAAACAATTTTGGCGTGGAGTCTATATGGCCGTAGTGGCGTATGACGTCACATGGCATGTCAGATCTCTGTCTAATCGCTGTCTTATTAGTAATTTAAAATGCTTATATATTTCTTGGCTGATTTTAATTTCACTTTTTGTAATCGTTTTACGGTATTTTCATATTTTGTTAAGAATTGCGATAAAAAAAAAATTTATTAGTGGCTTTAAAATAAATACATATAAAATGGCATAATTACCTGTGCTTTATTGAACATCCTAAGGTCGACGTACATGTTAAGTGCACGCTCGTCGCGGCCGACGCTATGGAAGGAGCGAGCCGCTTCAGTGTACCTCCCTTTATACGCCAAAATTTCGCCCGTTATCATCGCACGTTTCTCACCAGCCTCGAAACGCTCCTGTTACATAAATATTTCGGATAACTATAAAAATACAGCCTTCCGAAAACTGATTCCATGGATTCAATTCATGATTCTGGAGCCTCCAAACTTTGTTTTTTTCGTCGATCTTTTCATGAATTATACGATTTTTTTTCAGAATTTTGGGATTGTTTATACTATAAAATCATTGTACAAGTTAAAATATATAATAATACGAGTAAAATTCAAATCAATACGCAAGACTGCACGTGTTGTGTGTGATAGCATTGTAACGTACATTGCGCGCTCAAAAATTACGATATCTGTAACCGATGACTTCTGACATAATTGATTTCTATAGAGTTATTATGGCATTCAGTGTAACCTTTTCCCAAAGTTTTCGATAGGCTGTCCCTTACACCCGGTATAAGCCATCAAAGATTTATTCCTATCTCTTTCTAGCAAAACAACTTTAGCATGGAGTTTATATGGCCGTTACAGTATTATGACATCACATCTTATGTCTCTCTGTCTAATCGCAGTCTAATTAGTAGTTTAAAATGCTTACATCTTCCGTGTTTCTTGGCCGATTTTAATTTCACTTTTTGACATCTTTTTAACGGTATTTTCATATTTTGTTAAGAAATGCGATGATAAAAAAACAAGCATCCCTATTATAAAAATACCTGTAAATGGTCGATAAGCGTTAGAAACACTATGTTCTCGCTACGCTGGAACGCTTTCCTGGCTACTTCAAAGGAAAGCTCTTCTAAAGCGGCCATTCCGAGCCTCTCCCAGTCTAGAGGAGTCACGCCGAGACAAGCCACGGCATACGCTTCACTGAATAACAAATTAGAAATTATTTATGTTTTGCTAGGGACGCAGGGACGCGGAGAAGCGAGGACAGACACCCGTAGGACGGGGGGGGGGGGGAGGCTAACGCGAGGTTGCAGGAAGCGACAACCCTAATAGACTTGTGACAACTTTCACGGTCTATTGACATCGATAGGCTGATATTGGTGCCGATTCTGTTGTTTACGAACTAAATAAATTTAATCTCACTATATCTCTTTCTAATAGTTTATTCCTGTCAGTTTAATCCGATCACATATTTCAACGTGAATTTAAGCGCGATCTTTATTGGTCACGACTATTTACCCGTACATTACGACGGCATGGATTAAACTGACAGCATTAAACATGTTCTGTCTTTTTTCAATAAGGTTAACTTGAAAGCGAGGTGACTTGTCTAATATTAGTTAAGTTCGTAAACAACAGAATCGACATATTCAAATAAATCAAAAATCGTGCGCGGTTCGTGATTCGGAAAACAGCGAAAGTAGGAACTTTTTAGTCATGATCAAAACTAACATTTTACAGGTTTATTAATTTACTAGCTGTCCCCCGCGGTTTCACCCGCGTTCCCGAGGTTCATGATTTCCCGGGATAAAAAGTAGCCTATGTTCTTCTCCATAACATATACTATCTGCGTGCCAAATTTCATCGCGATCGGTTGCGAGGTTTAAGCGGGAAAGCGTAACAGACAGACAGACAAAGTTCTTTCGCATTTATAATATTAGTAGGGATTATAAATTTAAAGAAACCCCCAAAACTCACAAATTGGTGTTAATTTTAAAACGGCTGAGCGGATTTTATTCAAACATTACATTGACTCCCCCCCCGTACCCCAGTGACGCTTACATGGAGCCTATACGCCTGCTGGCTAGCTGAGCGCGGTGAGCGACAACCACGCGACTTTTTTCTAATACTTGCATTTTTAAACTCGTGATATCTTCCGAATGAAATGTCCGAATTGAATAATTCAAAAAGTTATAAAAAGGTATTAAAGCCGTCTTGAATATAAAGTAATTTATTTTGATGAGGATTAATACCAAGGTACAAATGAAGAGCCTTTTCAAGAGGCGGCATATATAAATTAATATTTTAGAATAAAAAACTGCTTACTGTGACATAACTATAATATTTAGACATATGCTGTCGCGACACTTTTTGTAGATAATGATGAGTTCTGCAAAGTCGTAGTAAATGATTTTGTTCTATCATCAATAGTTTTCGCAGCGCACGCGACGTAAGGAATTTTTCAGGTCATTTTTTTACACCTTATGTTACATTATTGGAGTTTTAGTAAGGATCCCTATTTTTTTTTTAAATATAATATAGCCTATGTTACTCGGGGATAATGTAGCTTTCCAAAGGTGAAAGAATTTTTGAAATCGGTCCAGTAGTTTCGGAGCCTATTCATTACAAACAAACAAACAAATCTTTCCTCTTTATAATATTAGTATAGACTAGTGTTCGCCCCATGCCTTTGCACTGATGAACTATACACTGTACGAAATCTTGGTCACGACGTCATATATAGGTCGCAACGGCCAGTGAGATCTATCTCCTGTTTTTGACCACAATATCACCGTGGTCAGTGATGATGTGGCCAATGGTGGTGAAGCAAGGAAGGATATGTAGAAGGAAACTGGCTCTCAAGTATCTTTAATAATTTAAAATAGTCTATTTATAATCTAAAAATACACATTGTAGGTACAGTTCGCCGAGGATACTTTTTACGTGAATGTTGTATTCGACCATGAATCCTTATGGTAGGTATATCGTTGTATTAAGGTACATACTTGAATGACTTTTGTTGTGAGTACTGATGCACGGCGTGCGACAATGGTACGTTTATAGTCTGCATTGCGTTCGCTTGAAGGCAGAAGACGCGGCCACCCTGTTAATAGAACATTTTAATTGTAAAGTAACTGGCCGCGATTCTGTTGATTACAAAATAAACAAATAATAATAATTCCTGGGACATTCTTAACTGAGCCCAAACTAAGCAGAGCTTGTACCATGGACAACCAGATAACTGATATACTACTTCATTTGTAAATATACACCTATATAGATAATTACACCCAGACTCAGGACAAACAGACATGTTCATGCACACAAATGTTTGTCTTGGATGGGAATCGAACCCACGACCTGCGGCGTGATATTTAATCTCACTATATCTCTTTCTAATAAGAAATATAAGAAAGGGATGCAAGATATTTTAGTCCTGTCAGATTATTCCGATCACTTATTTCAACGTGAATTTAAGATCTTTATTGGTCACGACTATTTACCCGTATATTACGACGGCGCGGCATGGACTAAACTGACAGCATTAAAAATGTTATATCTTTTTTCAATAAGGTTAACATGAAAGAGAGGTGACTTTTTTAAGGGTTCAATCTGGTAGGGGACCACCTCGTATGTCAAAAACTAGAGCACAGAAGTACTTCTTCATTCGAGGAGCTCTATGAATTTAAAATGTATAAAACAAGACCCTCACAAGATCATCGGTCAACCTTGTGGAGGGGGGGGGGGGGGGCTGCCCACGCTGCGACTTCCAGTTCGTGGTCGCCACTCGAGCACCCTTCTGCATCAGTGGTCGTCAGTTCTACGAGCGATGTGCTCCGCCCACTGCCACTTCAGTTTGGCAATTCTTAGGGCTACATAATTTTTAGAATCGGATCAGTAACTCCGGAGATTACCTCCTACATACGAACATACAAACTTGACCTCTTTATAATATTATAGTATAGACAGATTAGTACCTGAAAGCCAACAACGGCACCGGCAAGTGGCTGAGTGGCGGGTGGGAAGTGACCGGCTTTTATTGATAATAACCCGGCACCGGACAAACTGAGCAACTCATCGCACCACGAGTTCCATGATACAGATGATACATTCTCTTCCTGAGGACAAAAACAAGTTTAGCTTTATTGCCGACTGTATTTTTTTTTGCACAGTCTTCAACTACTCGTTAAGACGGTTCCAATGAGCCCAAACACGACGGCCTTCCAGCTCCATCATCGGAAAAAAGACAAACTACTCGTCAAGGCGAATCAAAGGAGCCCAAACACGACGGATATGTGCCGTTTATTTTTACTATGTATAGGCATGTGTTTGACCACAATCTTACCGTGGTCAGTGTCAGCCTAGAAGGGAACTAGCCCTCAAGCGCAGCTGTCGGAACACACCGAAAGGTGCTTGGCGACAGATTTTCAACTTGAGGGTGGTAGCCAGCCAGGCGGGTACTACAAAGTACCCTACGACCATGCTAGGGTTTCCTCACGATGTTTTCCTTCACCGAAAGCTCAAGCTCATTGTTGGAATCGAATCCGCGACCTTTGTCTCGGCATCCGACGTCACTACCACTGAGCTATCATCGCCTTATTTATTTATTGCAGAGTTCCTATGACCACCTTCCAGCTGCATGTCATAATATTGCATTATCACGCGATATACATGTGCATGCAAAATTTCAGCTCCGAAACCGGTATGTGGGTCAAATTGAACATGCAAGATTCCATTACAGACAATGGGATAGGTAAATAAAAGCTTGTAAAAAGCTTTCTTACAGTATACAGTACATCCCCAGTAGGCAGGTTGTAGACGCGACATATAGACGCCTCGTCGACCACGGCGAGGCTGCCTCGCGAGGCGCTCACGTCGAGGCACCGCACGCTCGCCGGCGTCTCCAGAACCAACTTTGAACTGCCATCGCTCGGCTCTATTTTCCAAATCTGAAATCAATTGGTAATATTTTTAGGGTATAGAATGACCAAACATTCGTTGCATATTAGCCTGCAGACAGTGGCATTGAATTTAATAGTTATCCAATCGAAATAAGGTATATATTTCAATGCTCGGTGATCGGCCTTGGAGCATCGCGACAGTTTTTTCTAGAGCATCGCTAGTTGAAATATACACCTTATTTCAATTGGATAAGTATTAAATAATTTGATAACGATGATCGAACAATCGTATATCCTTTTTCGGAGTAGGCCCTCAGAATCGGGGCCAATATGTCGAACGAAGATACAGTGCGTTAAAATTTCACGTGACGTCACGTCTTAATACACTTTTTTACAAAGAGATGAATGACGTCACAACCCCCACTCCTGAACTTTGATGCGCCTTATCTTTGTAATATTTTATTGATTTGATAAAATAAAAAATACGTATCCAATATTTTATGATAACCTAACTGACGGACTAAACAGAATTAATTCATTCAAAGTCATCATCCCTATAAGAGTATGTGGTAATAAAAGATCTACTTACTTGACCATTTAATAGTCCTAACAATAAAACTTCTTGGAAGTACAGGGTGGTCACTTTAACGTAACGCACTGCGGCCGGCATCACCCACGACTTTGGTATCTGTTTACCGATCAATGACAATTTGTTCTCCTGGAATAATAAAGATATAAGGTTATAATATCCCGGGACATTCTTCACTCGAGGCTATCTGATCCAAAACTAAGCATAATTTGTACTAGGGAAACCAAATAACAGATAATAGTAGTTTAAATAGAGGTCACTAAAACACGAAACCGAGCCATAGGCAAAGTTTTTAATAGTGCCACACAAGTGTTTTTACACCTAATTATGTCCAGTTTCATACACCACTTTATCTAAAACTAGCGACCCACCCCGGCTTCGCACGGCTTTCTCGGATTTTCTGTACTATAATATGTATGTATTATAAATATATACCTTAATCTTGAATCACTCTATCTATTGCTGAAAACTGCATTAACAAAGCACAAATCCGTTGAGTAGTTTAAAAGATCTAAGCGAACAGACAGCGGAAACGACTTCATTTTTATACTATGTAAAGATAATGTAATTAATAGGAAATAATTCATAATAGAAAACATTATTTTGTCGTAACGTTTTCTTGATTTGAGACTATTGATTATTCGTCATTCAGTGATGGATTTAGGCGCCATAATTATTGTTTTTCTTTACTGTATGTAACTAATGTATTTATTTTAGGAAGGTACATGATTTGTTCTGGCTAAAAAAGTGTAATAAAAATACATACCACGCAAACAACTAAGGAATCGCTGGTGGCAACTAACAGCGAGCAGTCGATCTTTTGCGGCAGCTTTTCTTTAGCTCTGTACAGCATACCTTCCACGTCGCCTTGTTCGTAGACCACCACGCGCTCCGGCAGTTGCACCTGTGGGGAACAGTCATAATCTAAATCTATATACATAAAAGCAAAGCGTGACTAACTGACTGACGCACAGTTCAAACCACTGGACGGATCGGGCTGCAATTTAGCTATAATGACATAAAGATCAGAAAGGATCTAAGGAGGTAAAATGACAGGCCAGTTGGCGCAGTTGGTTAAGACGCCACCTATCGCGCCGCTGGTCGTGGGTTCGATTCCCATCCAGGACAAATATTTGTGTGCATGAACATGTCTGTTTGTCCTGTGTCTGAGTGTAATTATCGATATAAGTATGTATTTACAACAACAAAAAAAGTTGTATATGTAGTATATCAGTTATCTGGTTTCCATAGTACAAGCTCTGCTTAGTTTGGGATCAGATAACCGTGTGTGAAGAATGTCCCAGGATATTTAAGTATGATTTATACTCACCGCTAATCGATGTTTATAAATGGCGATCTTGTGGACCCTGTCGTGACACTTGATCCGGACCTTGTTCCCGTTTGTGAGGTGTTGTATGATGACGTCAGTCATGTTCTCCCGGTACGCGTACAGCTCGCGGTACAGCCCGTGGACAGTACTAAACACTATCTGGTAGCACCATAAAGTTCCATCTTGACATGCAACTGCCTGATAATGTTACCAAAATTATGTAAGTAATAAGTAAAGAAAGAAAAATTGCACGGCATACATTTTATTTTTTAAGGTGAATGAGTCAGCAAGCGAAACGCCGCAAATTGCGTAACATTACGCGCGGTATGGACACTCCATTTAAAGTTATTGGGAGGAAAACTGGAAGCAAACAGTCTGCCGCTAACAGTGAGCCCAGTGGGGACGCGCCCTAATTAGTAGTAGTTTAAAATCTTCCGTATTTCTTAGCCGAATTAAATTTAACTTTCTGACATCTGTATTTAGATTACTGTATTTTCTATTTTGTTGTGAAAATATGTGTACACTCACCAATGTATTGATCAGTGACAATGGTGCAACAGCCCACACCCACTCTTGTGGTGTATTAAGTATCGGCACCCCCTCAGCTGTGAGTACCGCCCAGCCCCCCACTCCGCCGATAACCACTAAGCTACCCAGCAGTGATATTGATAACGCACATATACCTGTTGGAGCATTCTTTGTTATATAAAAACTTTTCGCATTGCAGCAAACAAAAGTAAACACAAAATTTTTGATACAAAATCATTTGCAAAAGATATCAAATCAAAAATCATAAATAGGTAAAAAATTATAGTGTGTAGTATCTGTGGCAACATTGCTCCTGAACGGATGAACCGTATTTGTTTATTTTTTCAATTTAATAGGTGCAAGAGCCTAAGCTATGTTTCAAGAAAATCTGCTCAGCTGTTTGAAGTTAATTACCTTTTTTCTAGTGTATTAAAATAACTCAAATAAGAATCACACAGTATATGCTTGATTATACCATTTTGGAGACAAGTAAAAATGTTGACCAACGCTTACCAATTTGCCTGTCTTTGTATACGGTTTGCCCTTGTATATCGTAGAATGAGAGAGTTTCATCCCAGTCGGTGACCAGAAGGGAAGTCTTGGTAAAAGCGACTGCCCACACGGCTGCCTCTCGTACTAACCGCTGAATTTCTTCGCCCATCTAGTAATATATAGATAATTTATAATCCACCAAGTTGTGACTTCTATTAGCCCGGGTGTATGTGATATTGTAACTTAAATATATTTTCTTCACTTAAAAGTGAAATGTAAAAATTTCAGTAAGTGTCCAATCAACTGTCAAATTCACAGGCAAGGTTACTACAGTCGGAATACTGTGTTGATTGGACTATATGTGAGATTTTGTTGTGCACTCAAAAAAATGCCGAATATTAGTAGCCTATAATCTTCGGGGATAATGTAGTTTCTTATTAGTAAAATAATTTTTAGAATCGGACCAGTAACACTAGAGATTAGCATGTTCAAAGAAAGAAACAAACAAACTATTCAGCTTTATTATTATTATAGACTTAATGTATTTCCTTGTGCAACTTTAAACATTCTAAAAGAGCCATAGTCATCTATTAAACATATTTGTGCTGTTTGAGTACTTACTAAAACACCAACATTAACTAATGTAACATTCAATTCCTCCAACTTATATTTATTTTCTTCATTCATTCATTTCTTTGTCCTTAAAGATGGATAATTCTGGATAAATCTCACCTTATCTCTTATAGAAACACCTCCATTTGCTAAGCCTATAGCCAAGTGTTGTCCATTTGTATCCCACGCGCAGCTTGTGATCCGTCCTGACACTCTAAACTTCTGCACAGCCTTCACGTCTACTGACCAAAAGGCAAAGTCACTTAGCGCGCATGAAGCCAAGTGATAAGTAACTGGATTGTATGCAAGGCATTGAATGGCTTCACTATGTCTGTTAACAAACCAAAAATATAGCGCTCCTTTAGTATGTAGTAAATGCTTCACAATGTCTGTTGACAAACAAAAGATAATATTGCTCTTTTAGTACTTGATTATTTTCCTTTAGCAGAACACATTTCAAAATTAAATCAAATATTCGCAATTCATTTTCAGTGGCACAACAGTATTACACAAATTTAAGCTAAATTAGTGCAAGATCCATCAGCCAAAATGAAAAAATAAATATTTATTATTCAATTCAATACTTAAATCAATCAATATCTTTTTTAAGATATGGAAAACATAAACTAAATCTTCTCAATCAAAATACCATAATCTATGAAGGTAAAGACATTAATATCAGAAACAGAGTGTATAAAAAATATGTATTTACATACTAATCTGGGCCCTATAAATAAATATCTCGGGACATTTCTTCACACACGGTTATCTGATCCCAAACTAAGCAGAGCTTGTACTATGGAAACCAGATAACTGATATACTACATATACTACTTTTATTTTGTAAATACATACTTATATAGATAATTACATCCAGACTCAGGACAAACAGACATGTTCATGCACACAAATGTTTGTCCTGGATGGGAATCGAACCCACGACCAGCGGCGCGAATAGGTGGCGTCTTAACCAACTGCGCCAACTGGCTTGTCATACTATATTTAGGTACTCACGAATACTTCAACACCCCTTCCATCTTGGATGTCCAAATGATAACATTTTTGTCGGCACTGCCACTAGCAAACTTCTTCCCATCTCCGCAGTACGCTACAGCATGAACAGGGCCTTTATGAGCCTGGAGCAGCTGGACCAGGGCTCCGTCTCGAGGGTCATATACCATGACTTTCTCTCCAGCACCAACCACTAACTGTGTGCCATCAGGACTGAAGCATAATGTGTGTACACTGTCGAAAGTAAAACATTATTTTTTTCTCTTCCACTTGATTTTATGAAACAGGAACCTAAAGGTGAAGGATTTACTCGGAGGCAATCTTGAAAATTATGCTGACAAGAAATAGTATTTCATGATGAAACAAACATAATTACTAGACCAGTCTGTTTTAGAAGGAGAACTTATGAAAACAAATCTCTCGTAACTACCTGGAAAACTCAACTTTATCCGCTTCGTGTATTTTGTTCACCCATTTTGGCACAGTCCTCATTTTGAAACTATATTATTCTTATTTATCTAATGTCTATCATAGTTTTATTAGAATCTTAGACAAAACATGAAATAAAGTTTTGCATGACAACGGGCGTCTCAAAAAATGTAAACAAAACGGTACGGTACCCAACAACAGTGTTGCCAATGTTCGTTGCACAGATCACTTTATTCATATGCGTCTTATTAGGGCCTAAACTGAATAAATGAGTTTTGATTTTGATTTTGACTATGGTTTGTTGCCCATTGTCCAGCTTTAAGCTGGAAACAAATTATCGGACGCGGTTTACAGTCGCGAATGATAAGTGTGCACAGTCGTTTGAGACGTGGCTCGCGGATACATTCCAACGCCTATTCCTGATTGACACTGGCAAAATACAAAAACTGTGTGACTAACGTTTTGTGCAATATGACGGTCTATGTTGCCCTATGTAATATTTGGTAATAATAAAATATATAATTTTTGTATGGTGTCAAAGACTACTATTGTATATGTATGGTGTTTATTGACTAGAAAAATAAAATTAGATATTTTTTATCGGTTTGAATATTATTCAGCTTGTTTAAAAAAATTTGGTAACTAGTAGGCATCCATGCGCCTTTTGGAAATTGAATAAATAAATATTAACCTGCAATATTTAGTTCGGAAGCTATTTGCTCCCAGGCTTCTTGTTTTTTAGAAGCATGTTTATAATCTTTTAATGTGTGATTATGTAGTATTTCTCTATTGCGAACACACTCTATAATTTATTCGTTCATTTTTAGATAGTAGTAATGTAGATACGTCCGACCTCTCGCGTAGTCCGCGTCATCACAGAGTACTATGTTATATATTTGAAACGCGTCATTCTGGCGCTCGGACGTGTCCGGCACCCTGTGCATACCGTCTGATACTGTCCGTGGATGTTATCGGCTGACGAAAACATCCAGCGCGCCAGATCTCTATCGGACGTCCGAACGCTGACCTTGAGTCAGCTCAAGGTTGCGTCCGCGACTTACATCAGATTATATGCACAGCTCAGTGTACATTCATTAACTAGATGCCTATAAGTCGCGGCAGTCAGCCGCGTCCGTCAGCCGCGTCCGATAATTTGTTTCACAGATCACTTTATCTAGTGTATTTGTTTCCAGCTTTAGCCTTTGAACGAAGGAACAGTAGAAAAAAGAAAATTATATGCTGCAACCACACATGGCCATTCGTATTTGTGTATTTGGTAAGTTTAGGCAAATGTGTAGACAGTTATTTATCTAATTATGTTATAAGTTGTTTCGATGTTTCTTTACCCGTAAAATATTTGCCGAATCCAGTCAGTAAGTACATACTTACATAAACGCGAATACGAATAACCATGTGTGGCTGCACCAAAAACGCACAATTATATCATCACACAATGTGCCAGTATGGCGGCGTCAGCATTTTTTGAGACAAAAAGACATGTCTTTCAAATATTTAACAAAGTACTCTGTGCTTATGTCGCGCAGTTGAAATGGATTATTTACTCTATGGTTATAGTATGACGAACGAAGGTTTTCATTTGATATTTTTAAAAGCTACTAGTCATACCTACTTCATTTCTATTCTAGTCCAGATGGTCCTTCATAGATGGCGTAACCATAGTTGCAGTGGTGAATACATAGATGTCGCTCTATATGTTGTATGTCTTCACTTCACTAATATCTATAAAGAGGAAAGATTTGATTGTTTGTTTGTTTGCATTGAATAGGCTCCGAAACTACTTACTGAACCGATTTGAAAAATTCTTTCACTAATAGGAAGCTACATCATTCCTGAAGGTTATAGGCTACTTTTTAACCCGGGAACGCGAGTGAAACCGCGCGAAACAACTAGTATGTTATAAATTCTGAATTCACCGATTTTGAACTGCTGCATCGCTTAACAAAATGCTTTATTTAACTGAGCTTCCTGGAGTTCTATTATATCTAGACTCCATGCGAGACATTGAGCTAGTACATGGATGGTTTACCCAAATTACTCGTTTGTTATCACACATCCCATAAACATTGTAAAAAATGGTGAAGTTCATTATCATTTTGCTAAGCGGTAGCCCGCTGACTGCTGTCGGTCGGTTGTATGGCACATTACTAGGTTTCTTTTCAAAGGAATATACCTACAGGAAATCTTTGGTCCCAATGAAAAAAAAAGGTTTATTGCAAATTTTTCATGTTAACTTGTTGCCAGTTTAAAAAAATAACGCGGTTCATAGCTTACGCGTTGCACATAATCTATTGGTACCTATCTAGATGTACCCTCCGCAGTACGCTACAGATCCATTAAAAAGACATTTATTAATCTAATTCAATAGCATTCAATAGGATACTAATCTTCACTCTCGGTGCACGTCCAGTACCTACTTTTGGAACTAGTTTTGTATAATCTTGTAATGGACTTCTGCAAGTGCACACCTGAGTCAATTAGTTCAAGGTGGTAGCCAACCAGACGGATACTACAAGTAAGGTACACTACCACCGTACTATGGTTTCCTCACGATGTTTTCCTTCACTGAAAACCTCTATGTACCTACTCTTTGTAGGATTCGTACATCGTAGGTACCCACGACCTTCGTCTGGGCATTCGACGTCACTACGTTTCGAGCGTAACATTTACCAAAGGGACCCTGGACTGATGTCATGAGGAACAGCGCTAATACCGTTTATGGTATTATTCTATCCTTCAACAGACCTTAGCCTTTAAGGTTTAAAGTCCATTATTGTGTGACATGAAAACTTTGACGATTATCTGAAAAAAAAGTCAGTTTGTGAAGAAACTAATTAATGATGTGTGACATTGAATGTGCTACCGTCCGCCCCTCAAACATCATTTCTCCATAAATTAAAGTGAGAACAACTATTTTGTGCGATGGTTTAGTTCTTATGTAGTGGACATAGAGTGTACTTTTAAGATGTTACTATTAATTATTATATTAGACGGTATCTTGAAAGTGATATTTATTTTTGTGACTTTTTTTCGTTATTTAGAAGATACGATCATGGCAGACAGCCTGTCGCCGATACCGGATGTAGCCCTTATAAGCTAGTAATTTTTTTACTACGTCTACTAGAGCTCGTCTCCATTTATTACAAAACACATTAACTGCGTAAAAATGTTTTTTGATCACTCTATTCTCAGTTCGATCTCGTTTACTGAAGAATATTGGAGCCGATCCTGTTCTTTAAAAACCAAACAAAATTTTAATCACCAATTTCTTTCTTAAACACATTGAAAACCCACTGTAGGTACCTACTTTTGTCAAAACTAGGCTGAGCCAGAGGCTACCCAATTTCATGTTCTCCTACATCCCTATATGTATATAGGTACCTACATACTAATAATAAAACTGAAGGGTTTGTATGTGTGAACGCACTCCGTGGTCCATGTTACTGGTCCGATTTAAAAAATTTCATTTTAGTGTGGTAAAGTCTACCTTTACCACTGATTTTTGCGCCCTTGTTTTATCTGCGTTCTCGGGCCTTTTTTATTCTCCGGCCCAACTATATTTATTTTAAAACTCAGGTGGATTCTTTGATTCACTGCTGCGTGAAAAGAACAAACCAACGAACACAATCTTATGTTTTTCCGGGTAAAAAAGTAATAACGCCTTTTTTTAGTCTAAATAAAAAAATACCTAAGTAGAAAAAATCATTATGATATCTTAAAAACTGTTATTTTTATGCCATCGAAGTTGGGCGCGAACATTTTGCCGAGAACATTTTTTTTACATTATTATTTGCTATTTCAAAAAACCCAAAATCATCACGAAAGTATCAGATCAGAATAAGTACCCATGGTAAAAAAAAACCGTACGCTCGGTCGCCACCAACCTTCGAGTGGGCGCGATGACGTCACTGGCGCACATCTTCCCTATTATAAAACCTAATGAGACCTTTCCATCAGTAAGATAACTTAGCAATTTTTTGTTATAAAAAGTTAAGTAGGTACTTCAAAAAAAAGTAAGTGCTTACCCGAGCGTACTGGGCTTCTTCGCTCGGCGTTTAACTATTAGGGTGGATATAACTGCGATTTTTCAGGAATGGGAGGGCAGTACCGGCGTCAGGGTATGGCGCGGTAGGGCGATCGCCCAGGGCGCCAGATGTAAAGGGGCGCCAGGCCCACCTATATTTTCGGTCGCTCATGAGCGAGTCCCGCTATCTCGAGTCAAAATAAATTCTCAAGTCTAAAGATAAAATAGTTATAATGGCTTAAAATCCCTTTTGTTGGCGGGAGAAGGGGGGGGGGGGTTATCACATCTCGCCCAGGGCGCTGGTAGAGCTAAAACCGGCACTGTGGGAGGGACTTCACTTTGACGATAACCGAGGGAGATCGGTTATCGTCAAAGTGACTCTACGGTCAAATCATGGTAATAGTTAAGTTAACTTTGACTAGTACGTACTATATTCTTTATTCTTTGCTTTGACTATAAGTACCTTTAACTAAAATGTACGAGCAACCGGCCCTAAGAGTTCTAGTAGGTACAACGTTCAAGTCTTGCTAAGAAATCACTTTCTAAAGAGAAAATAAGAGTCATATTAAAGTCATTGTCAAAAAAGATGATTATACAAGACTTAGGTACAAGAGACGTTCTTTGTTAACAATGGACTATGATTACTGATCATGGTTCAACTTGTTGATGACACCTTTACCTACATAATGATGGCCGTTCTACTAAAGGTTTACAACGACTTTTTGGTTCATTTCCCTTCACTGGTGCACTTGTATTGATCTTCAATTGTTATTTAATAAAACTCAAAACGGTACACGATTTTATGAAAGAAAACGCACCGCCAAAAGTCACACGTTACTTATAAAAACTACCTACCATAAAATAACGTAAATTAATATTCAAATTTGGAAGCTGTTAACTGTGAACTTGCGGACGCGGTGCGGACAAAATGAGCCGGCGCGTGATCGCGCGCTATCTGCCCCCGAGGCACAACTCTATTTACATTTTAATTGAGCGCCTAAGGGTTGGTGCACCGGATAAATTCCAAATGGATTAATTGTGTTCCTCGACAGACGTGATCGCGAGAGACAATCCAACCGTAACTTGTAAAATGTTGAGGATAAAAATGTTTTAGATGTAGAATGTAAAGTATTAGGTACTATTTTATTCAGTTGTCAAAAAAAAAATATAAAATAGGTAAGTGCTTACAGAATGCTTCGGAAAACGATGTCAATCAGAATAAAAAAGATTGAGTTCACAATGTTTTTCCACATGATTTAGGTAAGTACAGTATGACACAACTTATTTTTTTTTTTTTTTGAAAGGACTAAAGTTGGTAGCCTCTGATGGCTGCTCCAAACTTACCGGACAATATCACAACTTAGATGTAGCATCGGCAAATCGTTTTCGTAAGCTTCACCTCCGATTTACACAACTAATAAAAATCATTCATTATCGCGCCATTCAATGTTCAACAAAATCATTTTCGCCGATGATTTTTTAACTCATGAGTAATGTTGTAGGCGCACTCTTTTCGGGAACGATCGATTTTACGAAGTTTGCCGATGCTTCATCGAAGTTGTGTCATACTATACGAAATTTTGTGAAACGTCATTGGTGCCTGTTAAGTTCCAAAATTTGAGATAATTAACTAAAATTAAAAATTTAAAGAAACCCCCGAAACTCACTAGAAAATTAGTGATAATTTTCAAACGGCTGAACATTTTCATGAGATATGGTTAAGAACACTCTGGATAAATTTATCTATGAGGCAAAAAAACTAAAGGAAAATCGGTGCATCCGTTTGGGAGTAACAATACCGACAGATAAATCAGACAGACACGTTAAACTTATACTCGTTCTTGCGTCGGGAGTTAATAAGTTATAGGTGTGTGTTGCACAAATAACCACTTTATAAGCTTGTGTGTGATGGAGATCTCATTATAGGCATTGTATGTGTAGTATTAGAAATATAACCACATTTATATGAACTTTTTTTATTTCTTTTTATTTTGGCATCTCACTTCGTATATTTTGCCAGTGTCAAGTTGAGCAATGTAGAAAAACGCAACGTCACTTCGCAAGTTCCCGCCAAAAAGTCCTTATATTAACTTAGTTTATTTTATAGCTTGACAGTAATACCATTGTGACATAGACATCATTCAGCTTTTTGGTACTCTACGCTATATGCCAGTATTACTACAGTATGTAGGTCCAGTCGTGTCGCCAACACATTCGAATCCCCCGGTAAGTATTTACAAAACATCTACATAACCTTGTTCGGTCAAAATGTATAAAATGTTTAAAAAAGTTTGTATTTTTTTTCATGATTTCAGTTAAAAGAAAAACAAACAAATTGTACCACGATGTGAATCGCAAAGTCAAAAAATATCAAAAAATGTAATTCAACAATTTACACGGCTATTTCGCGTACCTAACCTACGTTATGTATAATACATAATTAACGTATACGTACGTATGTACGGCATATAGGTAGCTAAGCTAAACCACCGGAAGTACCTACGTAACCAAATCAATAATCATTTCGTTAGAGCGAGATAGGGGAGGCTTATAGGGGCGCGGTGACTCGCTCCGCCTCTTTTCCCCCTTTTCGCCCCAACTCCCCACCTCGTATTGTAAACCCCTGGACCCTAACCACAATGGTTTACAGTCTTTTTAGGGGACTTCAAAGTTAAAATAAGTATACGTAAAATATCATAGCACGGTCGTTTCGACACCTGCCTGTTAACCGAAATAAGTGTGCACATAATATATATAAATAATAGGTATTATATATGTATACTTTGTTTGGGCATTTTAGCTCAAACTATACGTATATGTAGGTAGCCTAAGTACATACATCGTTATCATAGGTAGGTACACACGGCTACAGATCAGACTATACCTTTTTGTTGCAAAATAGTGCCTATTACAACCTCATAAGATGCCGCAGTGTTTAGCTTGAATTGTCGTCGTCCGTTACCTATTCCTACAAAATGTCAGGAGCCTGAACTCCGTTACGAGGTTATGACAATGAAAACATTAGGTTAAATTTACAAAAATACAAATATTTTCTCTATTTTGTTTGTAATCAATAAACTAAAAACTACTGGACCGATTTAAAAATCTTTCTAAAATCCATGCCAAAATCTGAGTGGATACCACCTTTGAGATGACACTCTTAACGATGTGTGAAACAATCCAACAAATAGTTAAGTATAATCCTAGGTATTAATATCTCTCTTCTCTACTCAATCGCTTGCTTTATATATTTATGCTTTGATAGAGCACTCGTCACACTGGTGCTGCGTAGCTGGTGCGCCATGATTCTCTAGTTATAGCTGTTCTAGGCATTCTAGCACACTCAGTTAAAGTTTTATTGATCAGAGATTTTTGAAGCCTTCGACCAGTGTGTGTTGCCAGTGATGACTTACGGAGCAGAGACGTGGTCGCTTACGTTGGGCCTCATAAGAAGGCTCAGGGTCACCCAAAGAGCGATGGAGAGGGCTATGCTCGGAGTTTCCCTGCGAGATCGAATCAGAAATGATGAAATCCGCAGGCGAACCAAAATAACCGACATAGCCCGAAGAATTGACAAACTGAAGTGGCAGTGGGCGGGGCACATCGCTCGTAGAACCGACGGCCGCTGGGGCAGAAGGGTTCTCGAGTGGCGACCACGAACCGGAAGACGCAGTGTGGGCAGGCCCCCCACAAGGTGGACCGACGAGGGTTGTGAGGGTCGCGGGAAACCGCTGGATGCTGGTAGCGCAAGACCGGCCATCGTGGAGATCCTTGGGGGAGGCTTTTGTCCAGCAGTGGACGTCTTTCGGCTGACATGATGATGATGATGGTCAGAGATTTAGTCTGGTCAGTCCAGCGCATAGGCGAGCGTCCTTGAGACATGAACCATTTCTTCAAATTACATGACCAAAGTATAGTAAAATCCTTGACCTTCTTTAATGTGTTGTTCAGCGAGTATGGATGCAAATTTACAACTGTTTAAAAAAAACGAATATCTACATAATCGGTATGTAACGGTTATTAAAAACTCGTTAATAAATAATTAGTTTTAGCTATAAATTTCGCACGGAGGCGCTAACAAAACATTTAATGACATTTTGTCTTTGAATTATATGAACATGGCGTTCACAAAATATATTATTGTTTTGATTTATTTATTGGGTAAGTCCTTACATTCGCTTTTTTCCCGTGGCTTTACTCGCGATGTGTCGGGTACAGCAGGAGTAGTGGGTATTCGCCTGTTCTGGCTCACGACTTTTTTGGTCCTTTTGGCCCTCATCGGCGGGCGGGCGGGCGACGCTGGCTAAAAAAAAAAAAAAAAAAAAAAAAGTTTGGTGTTATTTCCTGGGTTTTCGGGGTCGCCCGATCGATCTAGCGCATCCGTTTTGTGATATCTGTTGCGGTTGCTGACATAGCTTATTGCTTTCAGTACCTCTAGTATCACCTAATTAAGCTAATGCTAATTGCTAATGATATGTCTATCGATTATTAGATTCTATTCTCGATCTCTCTTGTTCTTAATCAGCTATTACCTCATTACTAATCACCTCTCCCCCGTCACTAATCACTTCCCTATTTGTTTACCTACTCGGGTACTAAGTATCTATTCTATGTCGGATGAAGGATTAAATTAAACTTCCATATATTTTAATTTATATGCTTTTATTTTCATTTCATTAGGAAAAATATATACGATACATATTATCCACCAAAATTAACATTGTGCAACGTGTAATCTGAAAATAAATTTATAAATCTCTGCATTGTACACCCATCAAATTTATGAAACAAATACATTAAACAGTACTCGCCACAAACAGAAGTAAAATCTTTTGAATCCTACGTGTGTTCCAATCCCATCGCTTTGAGTTTCTCCTCCTGCCGGTGATCGTCCGTATGAATCGAAATATTGACCAACACCGTTCGCATCAATATGAATAGCTATCCAGTGCGATCCTGGTTATTTCGATAGTGTCAAATTCTCTTCGCATAACAGGTAAGTAGTAAGGTGGTATAAAAACATTAATTTTATTAGCACCATATATGTATTTTGTAATCAATATGCTATTTTTAAGTCTTGAGAGTTAAGAAATGTCTGTCTTGTTACAAAAATCATTAAACATCATTGACAGCCAGAAAAACACCTACAAACAATATTATTTTCCACTGAATGAGGACGACAGTAGAGATTTAATTATTAAATCCAATTATGATTCACGAAAGAAAAAAACATCCGCAAGCAATATCGATGACTTTTTTGAGATACCACCAAAGAGTAAAAGGAAGAAAACGGTTTCGTCAACAACAGTGGCGAGAGCCGAACGAGGTGGTGCTGGATTTGCATACATATCCACTAATAACGATGATGCGGACCAATCGACGCACCTCATCAAAATAGAAATCTACGATATGAAAAAACTCGCAAAGATCCCCGCTTCGGAACATTGGAAGCACGCAAACACAAGGACGAAATACTACGCCAAAATCGTGGATGATAACATATCGGATGATACGAACAATCTTGTTTTTAACAGTCAACAGTGGCGAGAGCCGATCGAGGTGGTGCTGGATTTGCATACATATCCACTAATAACGATGATGCGGACCAATCGACGCACCTCATTAAAATAGAAATCTACGATATGAAAAAACTCGCAAAGATCCCCGCTTCGGAACATTGGAAGCACGCAAACACAAGGACGAAATACTACGCCAAAATCGTGGATGATAACATATCGGATGATACGAACAATCTTGTTTTTAACAGTCAACAGTGGCGAGAGCCGATCGAGGTGGTGCTGGAGTTGCATACATATCCACTAATAACGATGATGCGGACCAATCGACGCACCTCATTAAAATAGAAATCTACGATATGAAAAAACTCGCAAAGATCCCCGCTTCGGAACATTGGAAGCACGCAAACACAAGGACGAAATACTACGCCAAAATCGTGGATGATAACATATCGGATGATACGAACAATCTTGTTTTTAACAGTCAACAGTGGCGAGAGCCGATCGAGGTGGTGCTGGAGTTGCATACATATCCACTAATAACGATGATGCGGACCAATCGATGCACCTCATCAAAATAGAAATCTACGATATGAAAAAACTCGCAAAGATCCCCGCTTCGGAACATTGGAAGAACGCAAACACAAGGACGAAATACTACGCCAAAATCGTGGATGATAACATATCGGATGATACGAACAATCTTGTTTTTAACAGTCAACAGTGGCGAGAGCCTATCGAGGTGGTGCTGGAGTTGCATACATATCCACTAATAACGATGATGCGGACCAATCGATGCACCTCATCAAAATAGAAATCTATGATATGAAAAAACTCGAAATATTTTTTTAGTAACGTTAATGATCGATAACTTTGTATCTTACAAATAAAAAAACATATTTTAAATTCAAGACTTTTATTTCATTTTCACAAGTTATTCAAACACACAGAAGTATCTAATCCGTCATTGTATACATTTCCTAGGAAATTCATACATTTCCTAAATATCTATCGGAGTATTACATTCGGGATATTTGTAAGGATAGCGGTATTTGGGGGGGGTTGTAAGTGAAATTTATTTTTTTGCGAATACTTTCAAATTTATGCAAAATAAAAAAAAATAACCCCAACCTAATTTTTCAATAGAATTTATATATTTCCTAGTATCATTATTGAAATAAAATTTCCTAGGAGATATACACAGGATTTGTATACAATTCCTATATTTCATACATTTCCGGTGACATATATACAAAATAGGTAGGTAGATTCTAAAATAAATTATATAGGAATGTACAAGAACTTTTTACACATAGTTTCTCAATTTTACTTCTTAAATCTATACATAATATTATGAAATCTTAACTACTATAGTCTACAGTTATATTTATGTTTTTATCTATTTCAATAACATTATCAAACTCTGCATAAACAATACAGTTAATGGTTTCTGCAAGAAGATATTTCACCAATCATTTAAAAAGCAATATTCATAAAAATAATGTATTAACCTCACATCATTATTTAACAAATGTTGCAGTTATTGAAAGTGCTTTTGGTTTAAGAATTGTTACGTATAAAATTAAAAGTAAAATAGATAAATCGTTGAACTTAATTTTAGAGACACCGGAATTATTCTTAAATTCAATAAAAAGCGATATTTTATTCTTGATACAAGAGTGTATAAAATCACATAAAGGTTTTAAAGTAAATTTTATTTTACATGCTGATTTTGTACAACAATCAAAAAACGTTAGGACCACTTTTGATTTTCAAACAACAAATTTTATAATTTGTCAAGGAGATGAATTAAATATTTTCTTTTCATCTTTAATTGAAACTATAAGTAATACATTTTGTACATTTGAAAAAAAATAGATAGTGGATGGAGTCTTAAAGAAATAAATTGTATAGATATGTGTATTAATAAATATAGACCCTTACGCAGTAGTTCATATATCGATCTTCCTAGCGACATAAAAACAAAAAAGCTGTTATTAACGATAAAAATTCCGATAACTTATATTTTAAATGGGCATTACTTTCAGGTTTATATCCTGTAAATAAAAATGCCGATCGCGTAACCTCTTATACCATGCACGCTAACGTCCATGAATTTAATAATATTTCTTTTCCAATTAAAATTAACGACATATCAAAAATAGAAAATTTGAATGATATTAGTATAAATGTTTTTGTATTAGAATATAACAAAGAAAAAAAATACATTCTATTGTAGGGCCATTATACTATATACTATATTTGTCAAATGGGCAGAATACTCACTACTGTTACATTAAAAATTTATCACGATTAGTCAGCAAACAAATTTCATATCACGGTCATGCAATTCATATAAGTAATTCTTGTGTACTTAATTTTCCAACCCAGGAAAGACTTAATAATCATCGGCAGCATGATTGTGCTCACATTTGTACAGAATTACCAAACAATGAAAAATCTAAAAAATATTGGTTCGGACAACCAGTTTCAAATGATCATTTAAAGTTTAATAACTACCAGAAAAAAATTAAAATGCCTTTTGTAGTATATGCAGATTTCGAAGCATTTTTAAATCTGATAGATTCATGTAGTAACGATCCATCCAAACCTTACACAAATAACATTCAAAAACATGAGGTCTACAGTTTTGGATATTATATCAAATGTTCATATGATGACAGTTTGTCAAAATATGAGATGTATATAATAGTGGTCCAGACTGTACGCAAGTGTTAATGGAACGTTTGCATAAGGATCTTAAAATAATATGTCAAAAAATAGATTTAAAAAAAGACCCATTTCAATTACAAGTAGGTAACGATACACTAATAAATTAAAAAATCTGTTATATTTGTGAAACCGAATTGTAGCGTTGCACATGAAATATGTAGTTCTAAGAACAGAACTCATCGTCATATTCCAGTGTTTTATTAAAATCACAAAGATTTAATAATATATTTACAACAAAATATAATTTATATAATCTAACTATAATGAAATATTAAATTAAAATTAAACTACAAAATCAAACCTATATACAGAGTAACTATAAATAATATACCGCATTTAAATCGCAGTGTTTTTATATAACCTGAGTAACTATGATGCGCATTTTATTGTTCATGTTTAAACTTTGATGATGGTGACATTGAAGTCATTCCTCAGAATAAAGGAAGGTATATATCCTTCTCCAAAAAATTAAACATAAATAATCAACAAATTAGCTTAAGATTTATTGACTCTTTTAAATTTTTATCATGTAGTTTAGATAAATTAGCTAAAAATCTTAATGATGAAGAATTCATAGAGTTAAAAAGAAACTTTCCGAATAGCGATGATTTCATTCGGTTTAGGAGGAAAGGCGTCTATCCCTATGAATTTATGACTAGCTTTGAATGCCGGAAACTCACTAGAGATGTAACCTACCCAAAACCAATTTTATAGTTCTTTAACAGATTCCAATGTTTCGAACGACGATTACAATCATGCAAAAGACGTTTGGCAACATTTTCATTGCTGTACTATGTCAGACTACTCCGACTTATATTTAAAAACTGACGTATTGCTTTTGACTGACATATTTGAAAACTTTAGAAAACTTTGTCTTGCTACATATGACTTGGACCCCCGCTCATTACTATACAGCACCAGGGTTAAGTTGGGATGCAATGTTAAAATATACGCAAATACTTCTGATATTGGTTTCATATTAAAAGTTGATTTAGCGTATCCTGATAACCTTCATGATTTGCATTCAGACTTTCCATTGTGTCCGGAAAATATATGTGTAGGTAATGACCAATGAAATTAAATTAGTCCCTAATTTAAATAATAAATCAAAATATATAATTCATTATAGAAATTTAAAACAGTGTATTCAAATGGGGTTGAAATTAATAAGAGTACATAGAAAGTCCTTGGTTAAAAAGGTATATAGATTTAAATACAAATTTTAGAACATTAGCTGAATCAGATTTTGAAAAAGACTTTTATAAATTAATGAACAATTCTGTATTTGGTAAAACAATGGAGAACATTGAAAAAAGAGTAAATGTAAAATTGGTAAGTAACATACTGGGAAAATCAAGGTAAAGCACTTGGTGCTCGAGATTTAATAGCCAAACCAGAATTTCATAGTTTATCTATATTTTCTGAAAATTTTGTGGCAGTTTAATTACGAAAAACCAAACTAATTTACAATAAACCTATTTAATTAGGTTTTTGTATTTTAGATATTCCCAAAACGCTTATGTATGATTTTCATTATAACTACATGGTGAAAAAATTTAACAAAAATCTTAAATTATTATACACAGATACTGATAGCTTAATATATCAAATTTTTACAGAAAACTTTTTTAGTGATATAAAACCCGTCCACTCAGCTTATTTTGATACATCAGATTATGCAATTGATAATATTTATGAGTACCCGAAAATAAACAAAAATAAATTAGGATTTTTCAAAGATGAGAATAGTGGTAAAATATTAAGAGAATTTGTAGGGTTACGCTCTAAAATGTATGCTTTTGAAGTTGAAGACAAATTTGTAGCAAAGGCAAAAGGTGTTAACAAAGGCATCACAAAAAATGGACATAGATAATTATAAGTCATGTCTATTTAATCAAAATGTAAAATATTGTAGCATGCTTAGATTTAAGTCTTTAAAACACAACATTTATACCCAAAAAATTAATAAAACATGTTTATCGTACAATGATACGAAACGATGCATAACATCGAATAACATTGATACATTAGCTTGGGGTCATTACAAATTAAGATAAGATTAATTTTTACAATGTTTAATTATATTTTATGTTTTTTACACGCACTAAGTATTTATAATCTTCATCTGTAATAAATTGTTTTGATATTATGACAATATTTCTTGTAATGTAGATTTATAATGTAAATAATATTTTTAGTAATAATCTTTTAGTTTTAAGTTGTAAATTGTATATATATTTTCGATTATTTTACTTTATATAAAAATCATAGTTTTACTTTTCTAGATTTAGTTTTATGTATAAATATTATAAGAATAATTTTAATCCTCTCTCTTTTCTTTTATTTTTAAATAAATACATATTTGTTTTTTACAATACATCACATTTAAATAGTGTATTATCTACAATGATTTATATTACTACGTATTATGTATTAGGTATCTATGAATTAATCTTTCATAAAAGTAAAATTTAAAAACCCCCCCGACCCAAAAATAAATTAATAAAAACGAACAAATAATATTTTAAACCTATTATAATTATTATCGTCACATATATTATGTAAGTTCAATTATTTTTATTTTCCAAGCGTTGTCGTCGCGTCCAAAAAATATTATTTGTTCGTTTTTATTAGTTTATTTTTGGGTCGGGGGGTTTTTAAATTTTACTTTTATGAAAGATTAATTCATAGATACCTAATACATAATACGTAGTAATATAAATCAGTGTAGATAATACACTATTTAAATGTGATGTATTGTAAAAAACAAATATGTATTTATTTAAAAATAAAAGAAAAGAGAGAGGATTAAAATTATTCTTATAATATTTATACATAAAACTAAATCTAGAAAAGTAAAACTATGATTTTTATATAAAGTAAAATAATCGAAAATATATATACAATTTACAACTTAAAACTAAAAGATTATTACTAAAAATATTATTTACATTATAAATCTACATTACAAGAAATATTGTCATAATATCAAAACAATTTATTACAGATGAAGATTATAAATACTTAGTGCGTGTAAAAAACATAAAATATAATTAAACATTGTAAAAATTAATCTTATCTTAATTTGTAATGACCCCAAGCTAATGTATCAATGTTATTCGATGTTATGCATCGTTTCGTATCATTGTACGATAAACATGTTTTATTAATTTTTTGGGTATAAATGTTGTGTTTTAAAGACTTAAATCTAAGCATGCTACAATATTTTACATTTTGATTAAATAGACATGACTTATAATTATCTATGTCCATTTTTTGTGATGCCTTTGTTAACACCTTTTGCCTTTGCTACAAATTTGTCTTCAACTTCAAAAGCATACATTTTAGAGCGTAACCCTACAAATTCTCTTAATATTTTACCACTATTCTCATCTTTGAAAAATCCTAATTTATTTTTGTTTATTTTCGGGTACTCATAAATATTATCAATTGCATAATCTGATGTATCAAAATAAGCTGAGTGGACGGGTTTTATATCACTAAAAAAGTTTTCTGTAAAAATTTGATATATTAAGCTATCAGTATCTGTGTATAATAATTTAAGATTTTTGTTAAATTTTTTCACCATGTAGTTATAATGAAAATCATACATAAGCGTTTTGGGAATATCTAAAATACAAAAACCTAATTAAATAGGTTTATTGTAAATTAGTTTGGTTTTTCGTAATTAAACTGCCACAAAATTTTCAGAAAATATAGATAAACTATGAAATTCTGGTTTGGCTATTAAATCTCGAGCACCAAGTGCTTTACCTTGATTTTCCCAGTATGTTACTTACCAATTTTACATTTACTCTTTTTTCAATGTTCTCCATTGTTTTACCAAATACAGAATTGTTCATTAATTTATAAAAGTCTTTTTCAAAATCTGATTCAGCTAATGTTCTAAAATTTGTATTTAAATCTATATACCTTTTTAACCAAGGACTTTCTATGTACTCTTATTAATTTCAACCCCATTTGAATACACTGTTTTAAATTTCTATAATGAATTATATATTTTGATTTATTATTTAAATTAGGGACTAATTTAATTTCATTGGTCATTACCTACACATATATTTTCCGGACACAATGGAAAGTCTGAATGCAAATCATGAAGGTTATCAGGATACGCTAAATCAACTTTTAATATGAAACCAATATCAGAAGTATTTGCGTATATTTTAACATTGCATCCCAACTTAACCCTGGTGCTGTATAGTAATGAGCGGGGGTCCAAGTCATATGTAGCAAGACAAAGTTTTCTAAAGTTTTCAAATATGTCAGTCAAAAGCAATACGTCAGTTTTTAAATATAAGTCTGAGTAGTCTGACATAGTACAGCAATGAAAATGTTGCCAAACGTCTTTTGCATGATTGTAATCGTCGTTCGAAACATTGGAATCTGTTAAAGAACTATAAAATTGGTTTTGGGTAGGTTACATCTCTAGTGAGTTTCCGGCATTCAAAGCTAGTCATAAATTCATAGGGATAGACGCCTTTCCTCCTAAACCGAATGAAATCATCGCTATTCGGAAAGTTTCTTTTTAACTCTATGAATTCTTCATCATTAAGATTTTTAGCTAATTTATCTAAACTACATGATAAAAATTTAAAAGAGTCAATAAATCTTAAGCTAATTTGTTGATTATTTATGTTTAATTTTTTGGAGAAGGATATATACCTTCCTTTATTCTGAGGAATGACTTCAATGTCACCATCATCAAAGTTTAAACATGAACAATAAAATGCGCATCATAGTTACTCAGGTTATATAAAAACACTGCGATTTAAATGCGGTATATTATTTATAGTTACTCTGTATATAGGTTTGATTTTGTAGTTTAATTTTAATTTAATATTTCATTATAGTTAGATTATATAAATTATATTTTGTTGTAAATATATTATTAAATCTTTGTGATTTTAATAAAACACTGGAATATGACGATGAGTTCTGTTCTTAGAACTACATATTTCATGTGCAACGCTACAATTCGGTTTCACAAATATAACAGATTTTTTAATTTATTAGTGTATCGTTACCTACTTGTAATTGAAATGGGTCTTTTTTTAAATCTATTTTTTGACATATTATTTTAAGATCCTTATGCAAACGTTCCATTAACACTTGCGTACAGTCTGGACCACTATTATATACATCTCATATTTTGACAAACTGTCATCATATGAACATTTGATATAATATCCAAAACTGTAGACCTCATGTTTTTGAATGTTATTTGTGTAAGGTTTGGATGGATCGTTACTACATGAATCTATCAGATTTAAAAATGCTTCGAAATCTGCATATACTACAAAAGGCATTTTAATTTTTTTCTGGTAGTTATTAAACTTTAAATGATCATTTGAAACTGGTTGTCCGAACCAATATTTTTTAGATTTTTCATTGTTTGGTAATTCTGTACAAATGTGAGCACAATCATGCTGCCGATGATTATTAAGTCTTTCCTGGGTTGGAAAATTAAGTACACAAGAATTACTTATATGAATTGCATGACCGTGATATGAAATTTGTTTGCTGACTAATCGTGATAAATTTTTAATGTAACAGTAGTGAGTATTCTGCCCATTTGACAAATATAGTATATAGTATAATGGCCCTACAATAGAATGTATTTTTTTTCTTTGTTATATTCTAATACAAAAACATTTATACTAATATCATTCAAATTTTCTATTTTTGATATGTCGTTAATTTTAATTGGAAAAGAAATATTATTAAATTCATGGACGTTAGCGTGCATGGTATAAGAGGTTACGCGATCGGCATTTTTATTTACAGGATATAAACCTGAAAGTAATGCCCATTTAAAATATAAGTTATCGGAATTTTTATCGTTAATAACAGCTTTTTTGTTTTTATGTCGCTAGGAAGATCGATATATGAACTACTGCGTAAGGGTCTATATTTATTAATACACATATCTATACAATTTATTTCTTTAAGACTCCATCCACTATCTATTTTTTTTCAAATGTACAAAATGTATTACTTATAGTTTCAATTAAAGATGAAAAGAAAATATTTAATTCATCTCCTTGACAAATTATAAAATTTGTTGTTTGAAAATCAAAAGTGGTCCTAACGTTTTTTGATTGTTGTACAAAATCAGCATGTAAAATAAAATTTACTTTAAAACCTTTATGTGATTTTATACACTCTTGTATCAAGAATAAAATATCGCTTTTTATTGAATTTAAGAATAATTCCGGTGTCTCTAAAATTAAGTTCAACGATTTATCTATTTTACTTTTAATTTTATACGTAACAATTCTTAAACCAAAAGCACTTTCAATAACTGCAACATTTGTTAAATAATGATGTGAGGTTAATACATTATTTTTATGAATATTGCTTTTTAAATGATTGGTGAAATATCTTCTTGCAGAAACCATTAACTGTATTGTTTATGCAGAGTTTGATAATGTTATTGAAATAGATAAAAACATAAATATAACTGTAGACTATAGTAGTTAAGATTTCATAATATTATGTATAGATTTAAGAAGTAAAATTGAGAAACTATGTGTAAAAAGTTCTTGTACATTCCTATATAATTTATTTTAGAATCTACCTACCTATTTTGTATATATGTCACCGGAAATGTATGAAATATAGGAATTGTATACAAATCCTGTGTATATCTCCTAGGAAATTTTATTTCAATAATGATACTAGGAAATATATAAATTCTATTGAAAAATTAGGTTGGGGTTATTTTTTTTTATTTTGCATAAATTTGAAAGTATTCGCAAAAAAATAAATTTCACTTACAACCCCCCCCAAATACCGCTATCCTTACAAATATCCCGAATGTAATACTCCGATAGATATTTAGGAAATGTATGAATTTCCTAGGAAATGTATACAATGACGGATTAGATACTTCTGTGTGTTTGAATAACTTGTGAAAATGAAATAAAAGTCTTGAATTTAAAATATGTTTTTTTATTTGTAAGATACAAAGTTATCGATCATTAACGTTACTAAAAAAATATTTCGAGTTTTTTCATATCATAGATTTCTATTTTGATGAGGTGCATCGATTGGTCCGCATCATCGTTATTAGTGGATATGTATGCAACTCCAGCACCACCTCGATAGGCTCTCGCCACTGTTGACTGTTAAAAACAAGATTGTTCGTATCATCCGATATGTTATCATCCACGATTTTGGCGTAGTATTTCGTCCTTGTGTTTGCGTTCTTCCAATGTTCCGAAGCGGGGATCTTTGCGAGTTTTTTCATATCGTAGATTTCTATTTTGATGAGGTGCATCGATTGGTCCGCATCATCGTTATTAGTGGATATGTATGCAACTCCAGCACCACCTCGATCGGCTCTCGCCACTGTTGACTGTTAAAAACAAGATTGTTCGTATCATCCGATATGTTATCATCCACGATTTTGGCGTAGTATTTCGTCCTTGTGTTTGCGTGCTTCCAATGTTCCGAAGCGGGGATCTTTGCGAGTTTTTTCATATCGTAGATTTCTATTTTAATGAGGTGCGTCGATTGGTCCGCATCATCGTTATTAGTGGATATGTATGCAACTCCAGCACCACCTCGATCGGCTCTCGCCACTGTTGACTGTTAAAAACAAGATTGTTCGTATCATCCGATATGTTATCATCCACGATTTTGGCGTAGTATTTCGTCCTTGTGTTTGCGTGCTTCCAATGTTCCGAAGCGGGGATCTTTGCGAGTTTTTTCATATCGTAGATTTCTATTTTAATGAGGTGCGTCGATTGGTCCGCATCATCGTTATTAGTGGATATGTATGCAAATCCAGCACCACCTCGATCGGCTCTCGCCACTGTTGACTGTTAAAAACAAGATTGTTCGTATCATCCGATATGTTATCATCCACGATTTTGGCGTAGTATTTCGTCCTTGTGTTTGCGTGCTTCCAATGTTCCGAAGCGGGGATCTTTGCGAGTTTTTTCATATCGTAGATTTCTATTTTGATGAGGTGCGTCGATTGGTCCGCATCATCGTTATTAGTGGATATGTATGCAAATCCAGCACCACCTCGTTCGGCTCTCGCCACTGTTGTTGACGAAACCGTTTTCTTCCTTTTACTCTTTGGTGGTATCTCAAAAAAGTCATCGATATTGCTTGCGGATGTTTTTTTCTTTCGTGAATCATAATTGGATTTAATAATTAAATCTCTACTGTCGTCCTCATTCAGTGGAAAATAATATTGTTTGTAGGTGTTTTTCTGGCTGTCAATGATGTTTAATGATTTTTGTAACAAGACAGACATTTCTTAACTCTCAAGACTTAAAAATAGCATATTGATTACAAAATACATATATGGTGCTAATAAAATTAATGTTTTTATACCACCTTACTACTTACCTGTTATGCGAAGAGAATTTGACACTATCGAAATAACCAGGATCGCACTGGATAGCTATTCATATTGATGCGAACGGTGTTGGTCAATATTTCGATTCATACGGACGATCACCGGCAGGAGGAGAAACTCAAAGCGATGGGATTGGAACACACGTAGGATTCAAAAGATTTTACTTCTGTTTGTGGCGAGTACTGTTTAATGTATTTGTTTCATAAATTTGATGGGTGTACAATGCAGAGATTTATAAATTTATTTTCAGATTACACGTTGCACAATGTTAATTTTGGTGGATAATATGTATCGTATATATTTTTCCTAATGAAATGAAAATAAAAGCATATAAATTAAAATATATGGAAGTTTAATTTAATCCTTCATCCGACATAGAATAGATACTTAGTACCCGAGTAGGTAAACAAATAGGGAAGTGATTAGTGACGGGGGAGAGGTGATTAGTAATGAGGTAATAGCTGATTAAGAACAAGAGAGATCGAGAATAGAATCTAATAATCGATAGACATATCATTAGCAATTAGCATTAGCTTAATTAGGTGATACTAGAGGTACTGAAAGCAATAAGCTATGTCAGCAACCGCAACAGATATCACAAAACGGATGCGCTAGATCGATCGGGCGACCCCGAAAACCCAGGAAATAACACCAAACTTTTTTTTTTTTTTTTTTTTTTTTTTAGCCAGCGTCGCCCGCCCGCCCGCCGATGAGGGCCAAAAGGACCAAAAAAGTCGTGAGCCAGAACAGGCGAATACCCACTACTAGCAGGGTTGACGACTGACGTGATATTTTGGAACAGATTCATTATATTTTTTTATGCCTAAGTATCTATTTGCTGAACTATGATGATATGGTGATGATAGCTCAGTAGTAGACGTCTAATGCCGAGACGAAGGCCGCGTGAATCCTATAATGAGCATGAGCTTTTCGGTTCGTGAGGAAACCATTATAGCACCGTGGTACGGTATTTCTTAGTACCAGCCTGGCATGAACGGAATGAATGTGGCAGAAGATGTGGCTGAAAACCTTACGTATCAGTTCCATTGGAACCAAAAAGGTCTCGCACTGTAGGTACGGTTTCAAAGGAGCTTCCAACTTCGCCGCTCAGCTTTTCGCTGTGGTTTTACCAGCAGAATACAGCTTGAATTTCTTTATGAAATCTGTGTACAGATTTTTGGAGGGTTGGCAACGCGCTATGATACCCCTGGTATTGCAAGCAAGCGTCTATAGGCCACTGTAACCGCTAGGGGGGGTAGAAAGAATTATTCGCATCCCTTCTTAATTTTCATATCATATTTATTGGCTTACCGTGATATGAAATAGTACTCATAATTAATTAAAAACATCGAATTACAATGACAATGCAATAATATAGTATCATTGAGCTGGTCTGATGATGGAGCTGAAAAAAAAGCTAGTCCTGAATATTTTTTTAATTTATTTTATAGATCTACTTATACCATGCGAGTCAGTATATCCGGCAAAATGGCCAAAAATAAGAATCAAAATGAAACTTCGATATTTGGAATACGAGCTTATTAAACACTCCGCGAGAAGAGTTAAAAGTATACACCACTTCAAGAATTTGATGGAACATCAAAGTGTATATCAAGTTGGCGAGTTGCAATACTTCATACGCAAGAAGTTCCTAAGGATGATGTTTTTATATTACAAGTCAAATTTAAATATAGATACGATTACTCAAGAAAAGGTTAAATATTAAAATTTTTAGTACTGCAAAACAATAAAGAAATGCGGAACATACTATACTTGGGCGTGATTTCGTTACAAGGACTTCCAATTGAGAGCTACTTATTATTTGTGTTTTATTTTGGCTTGAATTTACTTAAAAAGTCACCATTCTAGTTTTTCGGGTAAGGCGCCAAAATAGCTCGGGCCGATGCTGATGGTGGGACAAGTGCCTAATGTTATCCTAGGGTAATTTTCAGGTCTTGAGCCAAAACATAAAAATCCTACCTACCAAATAAGATTTAATTTTGAATTTTCAGCACCTTCAATTTTTAAACGAGATGCATCAATTGTACTTTGAAATTGATCATTTGGTGCAAATATTAGAAGAAATTAAAGATAAAGATTTTGACATAGGATATCCAGGAGATCCAAATGGACCGATGGGCAATCACGGTAAACAATATGCTGTACTAAATAGTTAGAGCTAGACTAGGAATGCATGGAGTACCTACAATCAGTGTTGACAGTTACTGATAACTTTAAAAACTTATAACTCAATATGCATATTTCAAAAGTCACTCGAAGACGCACGGACCTATTTTTTATTTTTTTTTTGTATTAGAGAGGGTATATTTTCCAGGTGGTCCCATGGTCATCAGGTCAGGTAGGCACATTTACATATTTAGATTTATGGGATCCTGGAGATATCGAGGGAACTCTTAAAATTTTGTAGACACAATGTTTTTCATAATACTTTCTAAAGCTTTAGCTTACTTTCTAATTCATAATATTGTCAGTCTGTCTCTGTATTCGCTAGCGTATTTAAAAGTGGAGAGATACTGAAATGGATATACATACCTCTATAGTAAGTATATAATATAGCAAAATGGAGTGTCTCGGAAATATTTTGATAGTAGTATTCTCTTTTTTTAGCATCACACGACTTATATATTTTGCCAGTGTTAAGTTAAAGTAACTATTCTAATTGTATATATACCCAATACCCAAACTCAAAACTATAGAGCATTATGTGAAAGTATAAATTCCATATCCTGATTCCTGACGCTTTGAGATCTCTGCATACATTATTTTTGAAATCTAAATTCTATTTGATTTCTGATACATTTTTAATAACCACCAGGGCCACAAAACGGCTTACCGGGACCGCCGCCAAAGATACTCAGGCAATCACAGAGTGTACAAAGATTTAGAGGTAATCACTATGTCACTAATAATAACTTAACTTTTCCTATTAGAGTGCTAATTTTATGAGTTTGTCTGACTGAGTAAGTAGAAATTACTGATCCGATTCCGAAAAAAATGTTTCTTTCATTATCCCGGAGTACTAGAGACTACTTTATAACCTAGAAACGCGGGTGAAACCGCGGGAAATAGCTAGTCAGTAATAAAGAACATAGACGTATAAAATAATCTGGACGGAGTTTTGCCTTAGTCGAAAGAGAAGCACAATAAGTCATACATACGTAAGGTACTGCATGTATGGTGTACAAAGTGACACTACAGTGCGACAAGGATGTTTTAGGACGTGGCTAAAATCGGAACTATCTATTTTATGAAGAGTCACTTTTTGAGAGTTTGCTCTATCCATTTATCATTGTTGTATTTTTTTTTTTTTTTTAAAGGACTAAGTTGGTAACCTCAGATGGCTGCAACAACCTTACCGGACAAATCGGCGAGCGCAGAGGGCTCTCAGCCGGGTAATATTTAGGTAACAACGCCTGAGGGCACCCCCGAATGGGGTACGAACCTCGGCTCAATTGTTGTATGTTGTGTTGTTTTTGCTTGTTTTTTAACACTACCTCTCTGACCCGACTTTCAGCATATTATTAGATTAAACGTTAAAGAGCCTACCGATTTTATTCAACGGCCAAAACATCCATGTCGTACTGTATTAGTGTTGACGTTTCGATGCGTATTGACAAACTATGGTGTATATGTGTGCGTGAAGCTAGTTTACAAGAAAATTATATTCATGCACAGATGAACTGACTGGTTAGATTTGGTTTAGTTTTGAAAGGTATCCTAGCTTATTAATAAAGGCCTAAATATTCAGTATTTACGCGCTGTTTTATCATAACTTTAAATATTTCCAATATTGCAGGAGGAAATGTTCAACCATTAAGTTATTCCATTAATGAAAAACAGAGAGAGATCAGTAAACAAAAGTGGTTACTTCGTAACAAAAAGCTTAAAATTGAAAACCATGCAAATAAAAATAAAGAAGCAATACGTTTAGAAAGTGGTTTCGACTCGGATATTCATTAATGTGATCGAAGATATATTACGATTGTAAAATGTAATGATTTACAAAAATAAATAAAGCGTAGGTAATTATTTTATCAACTAGGCTTAGTTTCCATACTGTTACATCTTTATACTGTGGCTGGACGACCGACGACGCCACATATGTGTCACATACCGATATCGCTCCGATATCGTCGGACGATATCGTTGTCTCGAGTATCGTGTCGTTATCGTCCAATGTGAAAACGCCCAATGAAGTAGACGTAGAAAAAAACATAAACGGAGTTTTGCCGAATCAAGCGCCGTATATGGAAAAGGTGACGAAAAAATTTACGTCAATATAAGAATCACTTGTGCCTGCTTGTACAGTAGGTAGGTACTAAAGGCGTTTTGGGCGTCACTTTTCCGTCCAGAATGTAAGTACATATAAATTGTATACGTCGTTTTATGCTAGCATTCTAAAGTCTATAAAATTAGCAGAGGCATGCCATTGATTTGCTCGTTAAAACAATTGTTTATAAAAGCACTCCAAGGCTGAAGGAAACAAAGGCACTAAACACTTTATGCCATTTTCGCCTGCGTACGATTCACTAAAAACGGAACGCGAGGATACCTCGGTTTGAATTTGTTTTTGTAAGCCATATGGGCGCAGGGCGGCGCGGGCGAGCGGGGTTTTTTTCAGTTACGACGAATTTAAGGCCATCGTTAAACAATGGGACATATGGTTGCTTATGTTCTTACATCTGTGACGTACGATTCACTAAGATACAGAATCTGTGCGCGTCCTTATACATCAAATTATTGTAGACAAATATTATGTAGGTAGGTACTCGCATCATTTCGTCACGTGTTTCGAATATTAGTAGGAAACCAATTTGATACTCAGGCATAAAATATTGCAGCCCCTAATTTATTCATGAAAGTGAGTATCCTCAAATATAAATAAGCCGATCCATGATGCCCCTAAAATGTGATCGTGGCGAAAATGTTCCGGTTGCCAGTGAACTTTTATTGATGTAGGTATCCAATGTAGGTCTATTAATCTCCTTCGTCGGGCGAAGTATAATCCTTACAGCGCCTTGTAATACCGGACAAGTTTGTAGAACGCCTAATGAATACCGAATTATGAATATCGAGAAACTTGGAAGCCCCCCGGGTCACTATGGCGACTTAACTTCTCCCTCGCTGTCTGGAATCCACTTAGCTATCAATCCATAACTAATTTGAAAGCTGTATTTCAGTAGATCGATTACAATATTGTTTAAAGGCAACTGAACTTCTCTGCTTTTATTTTCCATACATCTATACAAGACAAACTGCTTCAAACAAATATAAAATTGGATTGAAATATTTTATAGCTACACAATTTTAAATCATGCACTCACTACAAAAATGTTAAGACAGCAGCGTGGGCTGGTGTTCCATTCCAGTGACGATGCGATTATGTTGTCGATTTATATGCAACCTTCATGCTCGGGAACACGTGTTATATTCTGACCACATACAGGCAGGGTAGTACGGCCACTCCAGTGGATCAAATTGACAATAAATGTTGAATATTTACTTTACATTAACTCTTTAATTGTACTCTTTAGGAATGGATGACGGAGAGGTAGCTCGAATTCTAATGACAATGCTGGTCTGTAGGTGTTATTTTATAGGTAAATCAACTAGCAGAATAGATGTGGAAGCGTTTGTTTATGTAGGTCTACTTAACCTAAAAAACCGATCAGGTGAAAGAAGTTCTTGCAAATTCACTGTTAGGTACCAATTTCCGATCTAATAAGATCCTGATAAGGTTTCTTACTGTATGCTTTAATTTTGTCTTTCCATCTGAATTAGGTGCCTACTTAACCTACTATAAAATTATTAAATGAATATCTACCTATATATACATAGGTATTGGATCTGCTAGGTTGAAAAAAATATTCTCACGGTAAATTAACCAAAAATACGAGAGATTTTACCTTGCCAGCGTAAGTAGGTACATATACCTTAGTTTAATTTTATAACATGTAGATACCTCCAGCTAAGAGATAGGCTTAAGATACGAAGAGGAGGGTTGCAGAGTGCTCGCTCAATAATTCCACGCATGCGCCATTCTGCCTGCCGACCTGGTAAACCGGTGATCAGCCGATGTACCTTCGACTTTTAGTCGCACGATTTTTTAAATAAAATACTGGGCTTCAAATTTTATCAACACTTGGTACCTAGCTTGAGAAAGAAGCTCGTACAGTGTTGCAAAAGAAGCTTGTACAGGGTTAAATAAGTTGTGTTTGCAATTGAATAAAATAAATTTTCTAATCATAACTATTTCTAAATAACTTAACATTTTATCCCTCATGTTGTTAAAATGACCATAAACTCATTAAGGGCAAGTGCGAGCCTGACTCGCGCGCCGATGGTTCCATAAAGATTAGGTATTTCCTATTTTAATACCATAGACTTCATATTGGTTTGCCTGTAAACTTTTTTTCAAAGTTTATGGCCTAGTAGTTTCGGAGATAAGGGTGGGAATAGTAAATTTTCACCTATTTTATTAAATAACTTCAAAACTATTTATTACCTGAAATCCTGACAACGAGCCCTTTCATTTGATATGTCACACAATATAGCTTGTTTTTTTCTCTTTTACCTCCCTCTGTTTAAAATTAATTTATTTACGTTATACGTCCGTATTTCAGTCACCAATATACATATGGGTAATTGGGTACCAAATTTCAACTCAATCGGTCCTGTAGTTTTCGAGCACATTGGCTGTGACAGACGGACGGACAGACAGACTTGCGAGTGATCCTATAAAGGTTTCGTTTTTCCTTTTCAGGTACGGAACCCTAAAACCGAGCGTTACAGTTACACCCATTGTAAGATCTGAAATTTCACCTTGGCACTAAGTAACATTAACATTTTAACTGAAAAAAATTCCTCGGAATATGGGTTGGTACAATCTGACAGAACTCTACCGCCGCGCGCTCTCATTGATCAAATCAAATAGCGCAAGCTTCCCCAGCCTTCTGTTACACACTTTCCCACTTTTTCACGTATCACTCCCACATATTGTAGAAAGTGAGAATATAATAATATAAAAAAGCTCAGAATAGGTTCAGAATAATATCGGTTACAATTTTGATCTAAAAAGAAATGATTAATACAACCAAATAATCTGTTTAACAAATATATATTAAGTAATCTTTTGTATCTACTTAAATACTGTATAAATTAATTGACATAACTAAAAACCACACAGACGCACCGGGGGGTCGTCCACAGAATGACGTCAGATCACCCCTTATTCATTCAAAATCAATCTATACAAAGGGATGGAGCCCCTAACTGCCCTTTTAAAGTAACCGCAGAGGAATCACGGTTTTATTATACATCCATAGCGTTCATTTCTCAAAATTATGATCGGTGTAAAGGTACTTCAATTTTTTTTTTCATATTTTCATAAGGAAACAAAAGAAACTTTTATTGGCCGTTTTGTAGATCAGTAACTGTCACAAAAGGCACAGTCATCGCCCTATCGGCTGTGTAAACATTTCAAATTAGAAATCTGAAATTTCCGATTAATAATAATAGGTAGAATATCTCTGGATAAAGTAGGTTTTATACACCACCTACAAATTTAGGTAGATAATTACTTGGGTATTTTGGGAAAGTTTCTGGAAAAAAACATAATGTGAGCTCCTGCTTTATTTTTTTAGGCATTTAGCTACCTATACATTTGCCTTTGTGCCTGTGAAGTCTTATTTGATTATAAAATACAATTTTAGTTTGAAGACTTGGGCCTTTGCGTACCTTAAAAAACACTGACAGAAAAAAAAATATGAACCCTTAAAAAAAAGAATTATACAACCACATGAAATGCATAGATAAAATTAAAACGGATCTGAGAAAAAATAATTCCCATCATCCGGAACAGCAAAAACTAAAGTCATTTGAACAAATAAAGCTTAATCCTCATTGTGTGGACGCCGCAATAACGTAGACTGCTAAATTCGTAATCTTACCCAACAATAGGAATTAGAAGTGTGTGCCATTGTCGCAAATTGGGCCCGTCGGCCGTGAAATCACCTCGTATCTGACAGAGCGGGCGTTAATAAAAACATGACAACATGTCAAAACTGACCAGATTTGGTGGCGACAAGTGAGGCGTATTGTTAAGGCCCTATTGAAATCAGTGTGGGCCTCCTCGACACCTACGTGGTGTTCTGAAGATGTCGGGGAATGCGGGATGACAGTGTTTGCACATCGGATTGTTCACTTGGGTAATCGTTGAGTTTAAAAATTGAGCACGCTCTCCATTCATGAAGTCAATTTCCATTCAATACCTATTAGTATTAGGTAGGTACTTTCGTTTATAATTGTCACGTTTTAATAAGTCTACCTGTATCGAAGATATAGCTTAATTTTACTAGATGTCCCAGTGTAAGTTTATCTTCGTAGTTCAAACGACTTTGAATTTTACCCTCCCATTTTGGAGTAAAAATGGGATAAACAGATATAAACATAAGTATAAATTCGATAAAGATAAAGGCGGAAAAAGAGATGGATGGATTTTCTGAAAAATGCAACCTTCCATCCCAGCCGGTAATAGAGCTAAGCTATTCATAAGTGCCTGTGAAAGTACTCAATAATAATTTAGATTTTGAATGAATGATGCTTGAATGACGATGATGGATAGAAGGGCCGAATGCAAAAAGAGTAAACTCAAAAATCATTTATTCAGTTTAGGCCCTGATAAGGCAATTATGAACGTCGAAATTTACAATTGACTCTACTGACTGTCGTTACATATAAAAAGACAGACAGTTAAAACTCTCTTTCACCTTCCTTCTCTTACTCGTAATAGGTACTCTATTACGAGGTAATCAGTAGAGGTTTTTGGTAAAGGTACCAAAAGCCTTACTGGGTTACCCTTACTTACGGGTTTGACCCCACAGAGGGTAATAGTATCAAATTTGATTTAAGATTTGATATGTGTCAGATGCTGGATCCGCTGCCGAATCAGTTAAAATATCAAAAAATATTTTTAAAGTTTACTAACAGATTTTTCGTACGTATTTTATTATCGGTTGAAAATCAAATCAAAATCAAAAACTCATTTATTCAGTTTAGGCCCTAATAAGGCACTTATGAATGTCAACAGTTACAGTTTTACAATAGACTACTACCGGTTCGGAATACACTTGAACTGAGAAGACTCCGGCAAGAAACTCAGCAAGGCTACAGTGATACATTAATATGAACTGTAATGTAAGATGATACAAACGAATATCTTTATTTGTTATTTTGGCAAATTCTACATAAAGGTTGGTGCACGTTAGCGGCGCGGCGGCGACTCGGCGTCGGCGCACGTGGCGGTGTTATTGCAGTGTCGTCTCGGCTAATTACTGCCGCAAGAGGGACTGCTAGGGGATTGCTGGTCTAAGATATGAGATTTAGCGGTTAACATACCTTCATAGAGCAAAGGCATGAAACTTAGATGTTATATTTAGGACTTTGTCGACGTGGTGAATACACATATCCATACAAAGTTTCATCTTTCTAGCACTAACCGTTTGGAAGTTAAGCCGAGGACGGACGGACGGACGGATGGACATGACGAAACTATAAGGGTTCCAGACGTGAACTACGGTACCCTAAAAAATATTCCTGTGTAATAAAATTTTATTTTGGAATTAAATCCTACTATAAAATTACTAATATTTGTGTTTGTGATTGAGTATGTTTGTTACTTGTTCTTCACGCTCACATTTGGTATGGAAGTAGCTGACACCCTGGATTAGCACTCAGGCTACTTTTTATCCGTCGGGAACGCGGGTGAAACCGCGGAGCGGAAAGCTAGTAAAAATATTTTCAGGTGAAAAACAATATTGTTTTTTTTCAGTATAAATTCCAAATTAAAAATTAGTTTAGCATTAAAATAAGACTCAACGTCAACGCCTCGTTTCAGAGGGCGACTAAAAAATTAAAATAAACAAAATAAAAATAATGTCATAATAATTAATAAAATAAAACGCTAATAAATGTGATAAGAGCTTAACAATATAATGTGCATAAAGAGATTTAAAATAAACAAACACATTCCCTTGATGTTGCAAGTCTAAAGGCGGCAATGCAATAACCGCTTACCGTGAGGCATTTTGTCAACCTACTGACTGCAAACATAATCTATTTACAGTAGGCTAGTGTTCCTAAGAACTGTTGATGATAATTTCCTTACTAACATTTTAAATGTATGTTGGTTTGTATTTTTTTCATACAGTAATAAAGTATACTGCCATAGAGCCTAGAGTTAACATAGGCTATGTTTTATCCCTGGAACAAAAGGGAGGGGGCAAAAGCAAGTAGTATTGCTCGATCAAAATAAAAAAGTTGATTTCAGACTTGATCTCATTAAAAAAGTACTACTAACCCCTAAAGCAGGCAGGTGAAATAAAAATAACCCTGTATAGGTAACATAACTTTTTTTATTAAAAGTATTTGAGAGTAAAGGTTACAAATCATCCATCGATTGTTTGTGTTGATGACAGTGCTCTTAGCTTCCCCGCCCTAGTGTTCAGCCACATCCCGCGTGCGTCCCGCCCGCGCCCTCGCCGCTCCCGCCGCGTCACGCGCTCGCCTTATACAAACAAACGGCACTAAGTTTAACCGCGGCTTAGCAACCCACTCCAGCGTGCTTCAGCTTTCAAGTGACAAATTTTAAAATAGGTACCTGCATAATTAATAGGTACATAAGTATGTTTAACTTTGATTATTTTTATTTTCATTTCAGATATTTATTTTTCATAATTTAAAATATTTTTGTTGCGGTTTTTTTTCAACGTTTGTAGGACTGGCTGGAGAATAAAGGCAAACAAAAAAACAAGCGATTTTTTTTTTGATGCAGGCAAAATCGACAATACTAGCTGTTCTCCGTGGTTTCACGTTCCCGGGATTAAAAGTAGGCTATAACCTTCGGGGATAATGTAGCTTCCAATTAGTGAAATAATTTTTGAAATCGGACCAGTAACTCCGGAGATTAGCGCGTTCAAACAAACTCTTCAGCTTTATTCCTGGTATAGATATAGATTCTGTAAAAAAAACCCATAATTATTTTCAATAATAACAATACTTAGATATAAAAAAAAACGTAAAATATTTCGTAATTCTATTTTTGAAAAGCTTGTTCGCGCCAATTAAAAAAAAAAGTTTCCAAAAAAATAAAATTACAAATAACCATAAAAAAACTTACATAATACACTTACATACAAATTAAATTTTATTTTCCATGTAAATAATACGAAATAATATCAAAATAACTGATTTTCAAATTTCAATTCAACGAAAATGAAACTGCCAACTCTCAGAAGTTATTAAATAAATAAAATATCGAAAAAGTATAAATAAACAAATAAACACGAGTCGAGTCCCGAGAGTAGCTCGACGCCGCTCTGTTTATCTTGTATTTTAACCGTATCTCGTGTAAAACAACCAAGTACCTACCTACCTAAGTAACAGATGGATAGATATAAATACCCACCACCAATACTTCTATCAGATTTCATATTGCTACAAAATAATGCTGTCTTTTTAACCTACCTACCAGATAAATGGGATTTTATTCAAATATTTGTTGGGGTTTTTTTTTAATTTTGTCTTTGGTATAAATTAAAAGTACCTATAGAGTAGAAGACTATACCTACTAGTAAAAATATAAAAAAGACAATTTAGGAGTTTTTAGTAAATGTTCAAAAGGGAAATTTTGAGCAGCCTTATTTTTAAAGAATCAAGGCGAGATTTGTACAAAAATAAAAAGATTTTTACAGAATACGGTATAGGTAGCCTTGCAATTGATTTTGGATACGAGTGCAAGCTAGCAAGCGTAGACTAGGGAGACGACTCAAATCTTCGGCCAATGAAATCACATAAATATGACGTGATGAAGTTAATCCACGCTTATTATTCGTTAAAGACGATTGCCAATGCTACAGGGCCTGGAATACAAAATGTACTACCATCAGGTAAAACCTGCCTATAAGCTACAACCGAGATTGAAGTTCATCTGCTCATCACACTCGGTGGCTGGTAGTGACAACTCAATAGCCATCTCTTTCCTATTTGTGATGATGTGGGCATGTAGCTTCGGTATTGTTATAAATTAATATAATCCGTAAATACGTTGAAAAAACATCGTAATTTAAGGCGCGATGATCGCATTGAAGCCAACAATATGCAGCTTGAACGGTCGCGTCAGTTAAACATGGTGTTAAACACGGATAACACCTCAGATCATGAAAACATGGGAGTAGAGTAATATATTTAAAGGTCACATAGGTAGCCATCATCACTTCAAACAAATTGTAGGTTAATGGTTTCCCAGCAGACATAAATTATTGTATGTGAAATTATAACCAAACCGAAACAGCTGTTAAAGACTATAAAAACCCAATGTCAGAATATATACTCAAAATTACAAGGAATATTGCTCTGATCATGGTTTACGAGAAACGTTTAGTAGGTAACACTGGTTATAGTTGCCTAAATATATTGCCATCAGCTACCACTCAACAAAAAACATATAAAAGAAAACACTGTCATACAAGGGCATATAAGTGGAGATCCTCCAATGTGCATAATTCTATCCATAGTATCCCTGACTGACTGATTACTAACATATCAACCCAAAGCCTAACCCGCTGATCCTAGAGACGGTGTGTTCCTAGTGAGGCATCCACTAAGAAAAGATTTATTTAAAATCGACGCCTAAGGTGGAGAAACCTGAGCTCTCACGAACCCAAGAATTCCAAACCCACGGAAAAAATAATGTGTCACAACATCGCAAGCTCCCGATGTGCCATTCTCTGTCAAGTCGACATAGGTCTTCTATATCTCCTAATTTTATGATCTGTGGAAAAGGCCCATGTGCTCGCCACATTGCACTCCGGCCCGATTGTTAACAACCGTATTGAAAGGTAAAGCCAAATACGGTCGGTCACTTGTTTATTAAGATCCACCGCACGGAAGGGTTGTACCTTAAATACATATTAATTTATATCCATAATGCATAACAGATTTTTCTGTAAGTAAGTCTTTAAGTCATTGTACAAAAAAAATATATTACTTACTTACTTTCATTATTTTATACATATTTGGCGCTTTTCATTAAAAAGCGGTTTTATTTTTTTGCAAAAAATACGGAGAATGTGGAATAAAGAATAGAAATATTTGATGCCAATGAAGCCTTTTCCTAATAGCACTTTAAAATCTATCACTGACATTTTCTTTTCGCGGTGAAAATCCAGTCATTAGTGTAATAACGTAAAAAAATATGCCCAGATAAATGTATGGGGGCAGTTCATTGAAATTAGAACAGTTTTATAGATATCGAAGAAATAGCCTAGGTCTATTAAAAATCAGACCAACAAATCATTGCATCACTCACTTGTAAGCACTTATTAATTTTTCAATAGGCTAGTTTACAGTGTCAAAAATAAATGACCAAAGACTAACCAATGCATAAAACATCTAAAAACAAGTAGAAACATCAAATATGTTGTACATTTAATGCTTTTTATGATTTTAATTTTTAATTACTAGTAGAACCACTAAGAGTAGATCATTTGATGCTGTGAAACTATGACGTCATTAGGTTAGTATTTCATACAAAATTCCATATAAACTATCGTTTTGACATTTATTAAAAAGTAGCTGATTTGATATGTCAGTAAACTACCCTATTGAAAACAAATAACATTGTAAAAAAAAAAAATTTTTTTGGACAATTGAAAATTGAACCATGTTAACAATACCTACCTACTTACTTTGTATTATAAACATTTAAGGTATAATGTAAATAATGGAAGATAGAAGGAGTTATGATTCTAAAATCTATAGCATTATAGATTCTATGAACATTAAAAAAAAACGTAGTACTCTTTTACCATTCTATTTGAAGAACGAAAGAAAAGTAAATCTGCGGTCCGCAGTAGTCCGCATCGGATTGAAGTAATAACCTACTTTCATATAAAAACTATATTAACACCATACTTTCATTATGGGTATCTTAAAATGATGATTTATATCCCTATCTGTTACCACAAATACACCATAAATAGCAAAGTAAGAAGTTCTATAACAAAATATTGTGTGTTCAAGCTAAACCCTTTCACAAAAATTGGTGGCAAAAACCACCTTATGCCTGTGTTATACGGATTGTAATATTTTGTAGGATAAGCTCTTTCTTTTCGTCGGGAATTTTAGGGGCGATGTGTTTAGACAGAGTATTTGTGTGTGTATATTTTAATGTTAAAATAAGTCTACCGACCGAATTTAGGAGGAGGTTAAATCCAAAATGCAGCTGTTTGCTTTTGGAAGCTTTTCGAACAGTTTGCATGTATGCCTATAAATACTAACTTATTATTTCAATTGGTAATGATTTAATTAAATAACATAATAATAACACAATAAATAAATTTAAAAATGTTTTATGTTAACTTAGTTTTCTCTCCGCGGTTTCACAAATGATTCCCTACAGCCCATTAGAATTAAATTTTCGAAAAATCCTTTTTGTGGATAACTTTATAAGGAACTCACACACTCTCGAATTTTTTGTGTCGTCTAGCAGTGCTGTTTCAGTCAGGACTCAGGGCTAAAACAAAAAGCAACTTCATACTTTTAAAGGCCAAAAAAGTAGGTAGTATTTCAGCATATGCTGCAGAATGTGTTTTACACGAAATTGTAAGTATGAGTTTGCAAAAAAAAGTAGTAATATCAGTTACCTATGTGGTTTCCGTAATACAAGCTTTGATTAGTTTGGGATCGTCTAGCTATATGTGAAGAACGTCCCAACCCAAGTTATTATTATATATATATTTTTTAATCCAACTCGATATGAATTCAAAAATCGGTATTCGAAATAAGCTCACTAGCAAAAGCAAAAAGCAAGTGTCGTTTTAAATTGCGCGTGACGTCAGACTGTGAGCTTTTTTCACTCGATTATAGCTCAATTAATCACTTTGCCTTTGATGTGTATTATGGGATAAGCCCTGATGAAGGAACTGTGACCACGTTGGAAATGCTTCATTTGCGCTGACGCAAACCGACCAGATTCCCTGTATTCATATGTTACGTTGAGTTAGGATAGAGGGAGGCACCCCATAACTCAGTTAGTCATTCGAATTTCGAGATGTCACTGCAATAGGTCGATTCGAAATTTGAACGCGAATGACGTCGAGACTCCAGGTTTTGAGATTTCGGTGAAGGAAACGACGCTACGTTTCCTACACGTACGACGTAATTATACAAATGTAAGAGTAATTTCTAGTTACATGTAAGCTGACTTAGGGGCCATTCATTTATTACGTAAGACTATTTTCGCTAGTTTTTGAAAAATTAAGAATAGGCCGACCCCCTCCCCCACTGTTTAATATTTATTACGTAAGAATCTAAAGGAAAAATTGAATACACGTTTGGTTTATTTTAATGTTTATTTATTTTTTAATTATACTTTGCGCATTTTTTTGATCTTACGTAAGAACTATCGAGACTCCCTCCCACTTTGTAAGAAAACATAAGACATGGTCGAACCCCCTCCCCCCTAAATCGTCTTACGTAATAAATGAATGGCCCCTTACGTAAAATCTACTTTTAGGGACAAAACAAGACTATTAATTGTAACAAAATCTGTTTAACTATTAAGAGTCTTGTTATTCGGTTTATAATGGTGGTGGTCAAATGTTTTTGAAATTTTATTGTAGTTTAGACATAAAATATTTTATAAAAAATTGGTCACTCATGAAATTTAGGGTGAGTATCAAAGAAGAAAACCTTGAACACTATACCACATCTAAGCTTAATGGATGCGGTAAAACGCTTTTGATAATATAGCCAAATTGTGTTCATAATATCATATTGAGTTAGGTGTTACCAACGTCAGTGGCACATATGATTCGCGACAAACGTTTGATCAATCCGCTGAGATCCGCAGTGATGATAGATTGATGATGAGCGTCCAGGAATCAATACGGGACTTCCGTTTGGATTTATTTATGCGTCAAAATCAGCAGACGACGGGATCCGTATCCGCTTTAGAATGAAATATTCTTAAAACAACTACTTACTTAGAATAGTTAAAAGAATTATGAAAAGATTTATTTAAGTTGGTTTGAAAAAAATTAAGATTTCTTGAATAAATGCTTTTTCAGTTTGAATATATAGAAAGGTACTACGGAACCCTATGATATGGTCTTTACAAGCACTTAACTGGATTAAGTATTATAAATAACTCTTTATTATTTATTAAATTAATTAATAAGTAATTCAAAAAAATCAATCAAAATAAACCCAAGCAGTAATTGCTTGGGTTTATTTTGATTTTAGTATAATAACTATTCTCCGCAGTTTAACTCGCGTTCCCGGGTTAAAAGTAGTATTATAACCTTCGGGGATAATGTAGCTTCCTATTAGTGAAATAAATTTCAAATCGGACCAGTAACTCTGGAGATTAGCGCCTTCAAACAAACAGAGTCTTGTTTTTTACATTAATTTATAACAAGATCTAAATCTTGATCTATCGAAGCTTTAAATATTAAATCCTTAATAATAATAAAATCACAGAAAAATTATTACCTAAAACAGGCTTTGTCTTCTTCACAATATCTTTTACTTCCATGAAAACAAATATATTGCAGTAAAAGTGTAGTAAATCGACATTATATAATAACCTAGTAGTATAAACTATGACTGACTAAATAAAGCTACACCTCTATCCTCGGTGGCTGACAGCGAACTGATAAACAACGCTATTATAAAACGAATAAGTTTTTATTATGAATAGAAGGCTCATCCCCGACTCATTTATTGATACCGCTCTCAATTGAACATCATTACAAAGGGTGTAAAATATGCTGATCCGTAGACTGTTTCTAATTGAAACCGCATCGCAAATAAAGCTGTATAGGGCTGGTGATGTGTACCAGGGTGATAACGCGACGCGCGGCGCAGGCGACGCGTGAACAGGAGGACAATTCTCGCGTTGTAGAAATGATCTCTATTCCTAATTCGAGATATGTTATAAAAAATACAAATTTCGTATTCTCGGGATGTCATGTTAGAGGAATGTTGAATCCCTTTCGTTCGAGATGCAACGAATGGTCACAGCAGTAGAGATTTCGATGTCGAATGAGGAATTGGGTCCAACGTCAAGAACGTAAATATATATACATATTTCAATTTTAATATTTATTAACTATGTATAACTTTATTAGACTACACATTTTTTTTTTAAATGACTTAAGTTCTCTGATGGCTACAGCAACCTTACCGGAAAAATCGGCAAGCGCAAAGGGCTCTCAGCCGGTGAGACTACAATATTTACAACAAATATGCAAACTGCATATAAAAAATAGATATTATACAAATAAATGTATAACTAGATTCTAATTGAGAATGCCGTTTTTTGATTTAGTAGACATTATGGTGAGATTCTTCGTAGACATTCATTGGTAGGCATAATCTCTACCAGCGCGAGAATTGGCCTCCTGAGCGCTCATCCGCGGTTGCGTACCGTTCACATACAAACGAACAATTGGTATGAACCTGCGTTAATCCCAGTATTGTTCGACAGTCTCGCTGCCATCACTCGCTACTGAAATGAACTGTAGCCCGCGAGATGCGACCTACCGCTTACTAACCTGTTACTCCCAAAAAAACTAGGGATGAAGTTAAAAAATGGATTAACCTCTGCCCGTTTACAAGTACTAATAAAAGTATGTATTCAACATTACATAAAACAAGGATATATTTAGCAAACATGTGCAAAGTTAATGTTCCTCGCTGCAAATCCTAAGGATAAAGTTTTTTCATCAAGACCGGATTTATCGAATCCTTTATTTCCTCTCTAAGTATCGCTGAAAATTAAATTTAAATATTTTGACGAAGGTCTTTGTTTACTCAACGATGACATGAATGGATGCCTTAGGGATTCATTAAGAAATATTGCTGAGAAAAATGCACGTTGTGGGTTCAACGCTTGTGTCGTTGTACTTTAGATCTTATTGCTGGGCTTTAAATGTTATATTAATAGCTGATGATTTTGTTTCAGACCAAAAAAAACGGGGTCCGGACGGACGGGATGAATGGTGTCAAAATGACAAGTCAGTTTAGATTTTTTGCAACTTATTTTATGATAGACGTAGTGGCGGGCGGATCCGCTCGCTCGTTCGTTAATAGATGCTGGCCTTTATACCTAATATTTTCCTCCTTATATGAAAAAAGTTACTATAATTATTTACCTACAACAAATGTAAATTACTCTAGGCCGCTGCTGCCGATCAAGGGTAAAAAAAAAAAAAAAATATCATTTCACTTATTATGAACTTTATCTTACATAGATATAGGTATCTATAATATATTTGGTAGGTAATTTTCTAAATTTAAAGCTAGTGAAATAAAAATGCTTTCTGACTCTAAAAATTTGAGGTATTCCACTTTGTTGTAAACGAAATCTTGAAAAAACATCCAATAATCGAATTCGGCTCAATCGTCAGCCGCTGTCTTGTTTTGATCGTTCATTTATCCTCCCATCAAACAAGATAACCGATAAAAAACTTCTTTTAGAACTGCTCTAAATAAGACTAGCGTGAATTTCGTATTGTGAAGGCAAGCGTACAAGGCTCCCAAACCGTCATCACTTGCCTAAGATCACCATAAAGAAATAAAGTAGCTTCATTGTTACCAAATGGAATTAAATTGGTTACGAAAAATGTTACATTTAAAAAAGTGCAAATATTGCCAGTTAATTTCGAACATGTACTTTCTAACGTTAGCGTAGAGTTGAAAATTTAACTGTTAGATGTTTTTAGTGGGTAAAAATGGGTGAGTAATTGTTGTATTGTTAGTTTTTGCGGATTATATGGTAGGTTCGCATTGTGTGGCCCGCCCGGGGCAGAGTGACGCGTGAGGGTAGTTGATTATTCGCCACATTACCCCGGGGTGCGTTCAATATGCGGGTGTCATCACAAAACTGTTGCGCATTTTGATATTAGTTTTGTGTGAGTATATATATTATAATAAAGCCCACAAAGGCAACAGGTAACTTTTTTTTATTACCTGGTGAGATTAAAAAGTCTATGTAACGCAAGTTTTAGGTTCGTTTAGTGAGTGATAAAATAATGGATTAAAAAAACACGACTGCCTTTAACAAAAAGTAAAGTAATTAGGTATAACTTATGTCACTCGAGTCGATGTACCTAATGCAAATCTGTTCAGGCATTTAATCGTGGAATAAAGAAACTCGCTACTTACATGACCCTGAAAACAAAACACTCCTTTTTTTGGGCAGTCGAGTAAAATATCCTTATAAATGATCTTTTATATAATATAGCGATGACAGCTCAGTGGTAGTGACGTCGGATGCCGTGACGAAAGTCGTAGTTTCGAATCCTACAATGAGCTTGAAGTTTCGGTGAAGGAAAACATCGTAAGGAAACCATACCACGGTGGTAGGGTACTTTGTAGTAGGTACCCATCTGGCTGGCTACCATCCTCAAGTTGAAAATCTGTCACCAAGCACCTACCGGTGTGTTCCGGCAATTGCAGTTGAGAGCCAGTTGCCTTCTTGTCGGCAACACATTGGCAAAATCTCATTGCAAAGTGCGATAGGCGATGGTAACCACATATCATTAGGTCCGCCTGCCTGCTTGTCAACCTTCTGACATAAAAAAGGTGTTTCCAACTCATTTATTTATGATAAATCAATTATTATGAACGTCGATAGTTACAACTGACTCTACCACCGCGCACAACTAAAATTATTTTATATTATTATTCAGTTCTAGTTTAACTTACCTAAGGTGGAGGCGTCGGTTGGAGCGCGAAATTCAAATTTTATCAAGTTTTTTGCTAATTGCAGCTCAGTTATAGGTCGTATGTTATCAACATGTTATTTGCGATATATTAGTAACATTTTCATGAAATAGTCGTATATGTCAGTAATATACCTTGGAGGAATATATTGATGATTTTTTTTGTTATTAATCAGTAAATATACTACCATTCTTCTCGCAAATAACATGTTGATAACTTACGACCTAAAACTGAGCTGAAATTTGCAAAAAACGTGATAAAATTTGAATTTCGCGCTCCAACCGAACGTTCCCCCTTAAACTATTTTTTTCTATTTCTCCAGTGTTCTGATGTGCAAAGACTATGTTATTACCAACCGTCAAACAAAGTGATTGACCATAAATGGTGAACCACAGCGTTTATAAAATTTTATTACCAATACACTAAGTACAAACATCGTATTAATTTATATCCCCCTTGCGGTATGCGAAGGCAGGAGAACAAAATCTTGAATGAACCATCCACTATTACCAGCTAAGAATAAGTAAGTCCAAATAGATTATTTACTATAAAGGATAAAACGTTATCTAAATAGATAAAGGCCATTGGCAACGGTGACCAATTACCATGAGGTGGATGGATAGCCTCTTCTTGACATAAAAAAATGCCAACAACTGATGTCGCAATATGAAAATGAATATATATATTTATTTACAGCAAAAAATACAACACTTAGTACTTATAATGTAATAAATAACACATACAAAAAAAACTTAGTCTTCATCACTTTTTAGGGTTCCAAAATTCAAACGGAACCATTATAAGGGGGTAAAATAGGGGATCGCGGGTGAAACCGCAGAGCGGAAAGCAAGTATATTATATAATTAACTGTGCATAGTGCATATTAACAACATACCAATGGACTATGCTCATTGAAATCCATATTGTCTAACAGCTAAGCAGCTTCTAAAACAAACTGGATCGAAATGGTTCCATCCAGTTTGTTTTAGGATTTCTCGAGCAAACTTTTCCCAGGAAATTTACCTATATTCCAAATAGAAATAGGGAAGGTATCACTCTTGTGAACGACATAATTTGGTGTACACGATTTACGACTTCCAGATTGCGTAAAAACACGTCTATAACAACTAAACAAACACAGGCGCGCGCGCAGCCGTCTATAAAGCGCAAGTTATCCACATTTAATTACATTCTGGTATTTTTGTAAGTATTGCCGAGACCGCCGGCGACGAACAGCGTGGTGGTCAACTAGACTTTCCCATAGCAGCAAGTTTTAATTAAACCACCATAGGATACCACCCTACTATTGATTGCGTATACTCATAATTCTGCGTTGTATAAATCTGTTCGCGTCATCGATTTTGTAGAGCTGTTGGCGAGGTCCAACCATCGGATATACAACTCGCAAGGATTTGCACTCCATAGATTAAATCTGAAAATTCTAGGAGAACTTGGTGCTGATTTAAATTAAACCAATTTTAATTATGTCACATTTCATTGTTACAAAGTTTATTGGAGAAGCATAGAAAATATTTGAAGCTGTCAAATTGTTCTATCATCATCATACCAGCCGGATCAAGGATCTCCACGATGACCGGTCTTGCGCTATGCATCCTGCATCCAGTGATTTTCCACGACCCTCACAAGATCGTCGACTTTGTCTTCCAGTTCGTGGCCGCCACTTGAGAAGCTTTCTACCCCAGTGGCCGTTGGTTCTACGAGCGATGCAGCTCACTGCCACTTCAGTTTGGCAACTCTTCGGACTATGTCGGTTACTTTGGTTCGCCTGCGAATCTCATTATCTCTGATCTCTACACTGCTCTATGTCATTGTCATATTTTGGAAATTGTCGTGACAAATAAAGATTTGACGTCGACTAATTTCACGTTGAAACAAGCTATCGGACTAATTTGACAGAACTAGATTTTTTATATCATTTCATAGTATTTTTTTGTTAGAAAGCAATAGATACATCAAAAGTGATTGCGTTGTGATACCTAAATCTGTCGGCACTTTAAATCTTCGCATCAATTTTAATTTGTCACCATTAAGTGACTTTTGGAGCTTATTAGCCGATAAACAAGTTACCATATGTACCATACCATGAGTTACCATTTTTAAATCTGAGCGAAATACGAAATACGATAGCGTGAAATGTGATCGAGAAGAGAACACTTAGTTGTTCCAGATTCGTGGTCAAACTTACGCGATGTTGTTTTGAAAGAAATCAAAACATTGTCGACTAGTTAATCTGTTGTAAAACATCATCAAAATACGACCGGCCAGCTCTGATTCCAGATAATCTTTATGTCACAATATGAAGTAAACTATATTTACAAATGTTTAAATCGTTTAATATACTAAATAACACAGCGAAAATCCTCAAATTCTTTAGAAGCGTATGATTTGTATTAGCCATAAAGTCCTCCAAATTCTTTATCGGGCTGCTTTACTAACATCCCAAGCTGAAAGTAAAGAGTGATTATCGGAGTGTCAGAAGGGGATGTTTACCTATACCTAAACCTAACCAGAGTATATAGGGGAGACTGGGCAAACATTTAGCAACAAACCGTTTTCAACGACGCCCGAGGCGGCATTGGCCCAAACGAGGGTTGGCGGGAATAGGCAAATATTTGCCCTGAGGGCTGGGAAGCAGCCGACTAATTGTTCTTTAAATACCTCGGGCCCACCCTTTAGCAAACATTTTCCAAATCGATTTATTGGTGCCGACTCCCTGTTTTTTTTTAATACTTTTTTTGAATTTCTACATACCGTGTCGCGCTGGGTAGATTACCAGATAAACATTTATAGCTAGGCCCGAAAAGAGTCAAATATTTGGCTATTTCAAATACCGTCTGACATGGTGAACGGGTTTTTGTGTGCTTTAAAAAAAGTATTTACCCTAAATCGATTCACAAATTTGTAATTCACGTCCTAAATGTATCTGGTATTCGCACCACTGACGCTTGATTGCTCCTTTCCTGTTGCGTTTAACAAAATGGATTATTACGCACAGACAAAAACTCCCGTACTATTTTAAATTTAACATGAAAAATGGAATGTGAAGCCGGCATTAGTATGTGAACAGATCGACGTGTGTTCCACTGTCAGCGTTTCTATTTTCATCGCATCTATTTGTCACGCATGTCTAATTTGTGTTAATGTTGATGTCAAGATTTATTGTTAGGTTTCGAACGCATTGTTTTGGATTATATACCTACTTAATTCATTGAATTTTTATTTACAATACGTAAACATTTTCTCCACTCCAAATAAAATAGACTTTTGACCTTAAGGGTAAACGTTCGGTTGGAGCGCGAAATTCAAATTTTATCACGTTTTTTGCAAATTGCTGACTGACATATACGACTATTTCATGAAAATGTTACTAATATACCTTGGAAGAATGTGTTGATGATTTCTTTTGTTATTAATCAGTAAATATACTACCAGTCTTCTCGCAAATAACATGTTGATAACTTACGACCAATAACTGAGCTGCAATTTGCAAAAAACGTGATAAAATTTGAATTTCGCGCTCCAACCGACGCCTCCACCTTAATCTGGTGACCTTATGTGCAATAAGGTGCATGAGTGTGCACTGCACATTCATAAGAAAAGAAAATGTGAACATAATTAATAAATCATACAAAGCCAAGTGAAAATATCTACGACAGAGAGAGTGAATTTTAAATAACGTGCGGTACTCAGGCCCATATGGGTCGTGTCTCGGGCTACCCTTTCTGGGGGCACTATTTTTGTATGACAGTTCGCAGGCGGTCGGATGAGATCCACTGCGCTGCGCCCGCGCCGAATGATTCAGGGAAACACCTAATTGCGTTCTGTGCCCACGAGTGTTGATGAATGAACCGTTATATAGTTTGCTAGCTGGACATTATTTGATGCTTTTTTGAAATCTTAAAACAAATTAAAACTTAAATATATTGTTAGTAGATCAGATAAAGTATTTGAGTTAAGTATATTGGTGAATGTTAAGTAAGAAAAAAAAACGGTTTTTAATTTGATTTTTTGTACTATTCTTTGCTATGTTATTTATTACCTGTTAGCTATTGTGGAGAATAAAGATACCTACTTGGTACTAAGACGTTTTACTGGCATACATACGATAATCGAATTAATATTATAAACTTACTAATTAAGTTTCTGTCGATTTAATATCGATTGATGCATAAATAGATCTACACTAATGTTATTACGAAAACTCAAAAACTAATTATAAACCTATAGAAAGCATTATCAGTGAGTAACATGGGCTGTATTTTATTTTCATAAAAAATTGAGATTTCTACGAATATTACAATGATGTAACCTATCAAAATTTACCGCTTGCTTTATTATTTGGCCTGCAAAAACTATTGATGATACATAAAATAATGCTTACTTGGTCTAAATATATACGTAAAAGGAAAAGTGACTGAACGATTTATTAACGAACAGCTCAAACCACCGGACGGATCAGGCTGAAATTTGGCATACAGATAACTACCTATATTATGACGTAGGCATCCGCTAAGATAGGATTTTTGAAAATTGAACTGGGAATAACGCGGATGAGAGATTATCTGTATCTATACTAATAATAAAGCTGAAGAGTTTGTTTGTTTGTTTGAACGCGCTAATATCCGGAGTTACTCGACCGATTAGAAAAATTCTTTCGCTAATAGGAAGCTACATTATCCCCGAAGGTTATAGGCTACTTTTTATCCCGGGAACGCTAGTAAAGCCGCGGGAAACAGCTATTATTTAATATAGTAAATGTTCCGTACTTTCCAGCCGACAATCAGATATAAAACAGATGTTGCGTGACACAAAAAAATTAAATCTTTTAATCGAACAAATCACAGCAGTCCTCTCTTACAGACGAGTGGCACAATGTTCGCAACTTGTTAACATGGAGTACAACATGTCTCAGATCTCACGGTTATGTAAACGATACTAAGTCAAGGATTAAAAGTGAAGTTTATTTTAAAACGACTTTATTTATTTATTCAACAAGTGCTTAGTAACGTAAACTACGTGTCTATGCGGTGCGATAACCGGGCCGTGCGCAGGCGCAGGCGGGCGGCGGGCGGCCCGCCCTGGCGTTTCCGACATATGGGATTGCTTTTTACAACTGTAAACATCAAATTAGTGACACGACTCGACCTTTTGTATTTTGCATGTATAGAATTCTTGTTTTAAAATTATCTAGTGTGGTGAAATCGTATCACCTTACTCCGTTATATGAGTGTTTATGAAACTTATGTTGTTAACAATAAACTATATTATTAATTGTATTTTTTAATAATAATTTGGTTGGTTATTGTACTCTATCTGATTACTACCACTTACAACCAGGTACAACTCCTGTCTCTCCGGACTCGCGGTCTAAGACGGTAAGTACCTTCATATTTATGGTACCTGTTAAAAATTTTGGTGAAACTAAAAATATTACATAATCAACAAACTGATAGTACTTACTGTCGTTTCTGCAAACATTAATATGCAAGATATAAGTACAGCTCTTTATATTTGCGGTAGTGATATTATATTCTTATTGAACTAATCAAAATTTATCCACAATAGCCTATAATCAATATTGAGATCGTGTAATGGCTGCGCCCGCCGGTGTGGTGTGAAAGGGCGGCGCTCGGTGGCCACCCGTGCCAAATTAGACTCGATAAAATAAATATTTATCTAAGTTTCAATATAAACGTAGTAGGAGGTGAGATACCGTCAAATCAAATTGCTTTCGACTATACTGCGGGTGGTTGCGGGCTTCTCGGATTTCCAATGTTTTACAAATAGCCCCGTTCATAAGTAAAACTTACTTTAATTGAAGCTTTTATGCGGCTTAATTACGCGTTAAGACGAAACGATCGGTTCGGGATAGTGAAAATATTTTGAAATATTTCTGATTTGTGTACCTACCTACCTGTTGAAGCTTATTATTTGACTACAAACTGTACAAAGTAATCAGATTGTTTAACGGTCTTCGGTAAAATACGGAAGAGGTTTTCAATTCGTCAGAACATCATTTTAAGGATTAGGTATATGAAGTATTTTTATTTTGATGATATTTTATTTCCTGGAATGAGTTTTACATAAATAGACCTTTTTACTTTTTAAAATTTGATTATGAGTAGCGACAAGTATGAATTATAATTATCTATATCCTTGGTCTGTGATAAATCTTGAGTGGTAGGTATTAAAACAAATAAAAAACATTTAACAAAAAAGTACAGACTTCAAACGTCAGGTTACAAATCGTTTAGGGTTACCGATAAGAATATCCTGGGATATTCTTCAAGCATCTTCATGAAATCGTCATCCACATGTCTGTAAATAGAGAGAAAAGAGATCACAATTTTTATTTACTACTTATAACCGGATGTTTTTTGCAATCTCAAAAGTTTGAGGAACCACGAAAAAAATTTCAAACTTTTGACCGATTGATTTTAGGACCGATTACATTTTCTATTTTCAGCTTTACTTTTTTTCTTTTTATTTTTTTAAAACCACCCCCGTATTATAGCGTACAAAACAAGAAATATATTTTACCGATCGGTCAAGTAGTTTTTTCGGTCAATTAATGCCGGTCATAGACGTTCAAATTATTAGAAATACCTACATAAAGTATTATTATTAGTACATTTTAATTTAATATTTCATGTAAGATATGTATTTTATTTTTTATAACATTCAGTTAACAAATAAAAATTGATTTGTAATGCCTACATAAAGTTCTTCATTCATTTGACAACTAATTTTTGTTAAATTTTTCCCGCAGAAATTCATGACAATTCTATGAAACTGTTTAAACTAGCTATTTTATCAAATCAAGTAATTTTAACGTCGTTCGTTATGGCATAACGAACAGCAATTGATTTTTATATATAAATAGCAAATACACAACTACCACATTGATCCATCGCGGGGATATAATTCTATTTATCTATGGTAAATATATAACTTCCCTATAGCACTAAGTCCATAAACTAAATTGACAGTTGTGAGTGTTGTGACACAAGGGAGGTTCCAAAGGGGACTAACTGGAGGGGGGAACGCCATTTTGGTTCCATTTCGATATTTCATAACGGTCTTTTGTGTTTGTATTCTAACAACGTAGGTACTATCGACAAAGTTGAAACATGATCACCTTAAGGGTGTATTTTGCGTGCAGTGACCAGCAGCTACCTGTGTCTCACACAATATAATCAGACAATGCGCTTGTCATAAAATAGTAGATTGTCATTGTCAGTAAATAATCTAAACAAAAGATTTTACAAGAGACCGTTTTATTGTCAACTATGGACAGGGCGAACTATGATTACTGGCTTATGATGGTACACTATATAGGTATTATAAATGCGAAAGTTTGTGAGTATGTATGTATGTTTGTTGCTCTTTCACGTAAAAACGAATGAACGGATTTGGATGAAACTTGGCACTTAGATAGATAATACCCTGAAATAATATATAGGCTACTTTTTATCCCGGAAAAAAAGAGATACCTCGGGAACGCGGGTGAAACGGCGGGGCGGAAGCTAGTATTACTTATACAGAGTGATTTTGGTTGGGTGTATTAAGGGTATACCTTCAGTTGGAGCGCGAAATTCAAATTTTATCCAGTATTTTGCTAATTGCAGCTCATTTATAGGTCGTAAGTTATCAACATGTTATTTGCGAGAAGAATGGTAGTATATTTACTAATTAATAACAAAAGAAATCATCAACATATTCCTGCAAGGTATATGACTGACATATACGACTATTTCATGAAAATGTTACTAATATACCTTGGAGGAATATATTGATGATTTGTTTTGTTATTAATTAGTAAATATACTACTATTCTTGTCGCAAATAATATGTTGATAACTTACGACCTATAACTGAGCTGCAATATGCAAAAAACGTGATCAAATTTTAATTTCGCGCTCTAACCGAACGTTCCCCCTTAAGCCGAATAATACTGGTATATATACTGGATTCAAAGTTTTATATGATACTAACTTGACCAAAAAAACTCTAACATTTGATATTTAAGGCGATGATAGCTCAGTAAGTGACATCGTAGTCTGTAGTGAAGATCACAAGTTCAAAACCTACAAGGTGCTTCAGCTTTCGGTGAAGAAAAACGTTGTGAGGAACCATAGCACAGTGTTATGGCACTTTGTAGTAACCGCCAGGATGGTAACCCTCAAGTTTAATAAAATCTGTCGGCAAGTAGGTACGGTGTATGTTCCAATGTTGACATTATTTACGTGGTCATAATGATCGTTATTTTCATCGAAATAAGTCAAAGTTAAAATATAACTAAAGCCTTTCTAAAAATAAACTAAAAATCTTAATAATTGTCGGTATTTATAAACTTTTTTATAAGATTGTATATGATATTGAAGCCCCATCTATTCTATACCAATAATAAAGCTAAAGATTTTGTTTGTTTGTTAATCTCCGGAGTTACTGGTCCGATTCCAAAAAATATTATCACTAATAAGAAGCTACATTATTCCAGGAGGTTATATATAGGCTACTTTTTATTCTGGAAACGCGAGTGAAACCGCGGGATAACAGCTAGTTGTAAATACCTAAAATAAAACCTCCCCTTCTCGGCTTTGAGAATTAATTAATCGTGAATCAACCTTAACTTTTGCAGCACGAGTTATAAAATATTCTTTGATTCCGATTAAAATTTCGAACCGTGTCTATTTCTGGCTACAATATTGTAAGATGCAAGTAAAATTTTAATACCTATAACTTATCGGTTAATAGAGACGATACTTCCCTTGCTGAAGCGCGTTGTCAGTACTGTCGTAATTCAAACGGACGGATTATTTTCTTATATGTTTGGAGTATGATACATGATGGCGCTGGGTTGCTTACCGCTCCGTTGCATCGACTATTAGAGGCATTGTATAAACACAAGATTAAATTATCGCGCCAAGACAGAGATAATCCATACAGATGAGATGGTTGTTGACCTTCGATCTCCGGGAAAGTAAAGCGCTGACTCATTTCAGCTTATTTTAAAGTTGACTGCGCATCCCGGTATTTATAAGTAAAATTTTTTTTGAAGAGATACTTTTCAAAAGTCTGATGAATTGAAAAGTAACTATGTAAAGCTTCAGTTACCGTTACATTGGGTATGCTTATATGTTTGTGGAACGATTAATGTCGCCTCAAACGGACATTTGCGTAGGATTTGCGTTGCAAATAATTTAATGAGAGAATCTTGCCAAAAAACCAAATTAAACTAAAATGTACTAAACTGCAAATGTATCAGTTGGCCTACTAGACGACTCTTCCCAACGGCCATGTTGTTCTAAGGCCATGGTTACGTATACCTACCTGTTTGTTCGAGACTTACCATTTTAAACAAATAGAATTTGTGCCAATATCAACACGGGTGTTGTAGAAAAACAATAAACACTGTGTCGGTTCGTCGACCGATACAGTGGAAAGTCTGCCAAAACAAGCACCCCTTACCTTCCACAATGAACTCTCAAATGTAAAGCAGACTGAAGTGTAAATAAATATATATAATATTACATAATGTTCAGTGAGTGACAGTGATAAGGAAGACACTGATTTAGTTAACGGCGATAGTACCAAAGATAGTACTATTTCTTCTACGCTAAAGGTTGATTTCTTTGATGATTCGCGCTACTAAGAAGTACTAAAGTAACTAAGACTTGTTACCTTTAATTATGTGCATGTTCCGTATGTCATTAATACCCATGTAGGTTCTGATGTTTTCTAAAAAAAAAATAGTTGAGCATTGGACAGACTTGTCGCTAAATCTTCCAATGAGCAGGGCTCACTACGCACACAAAATGGTGTTCGTCGTAGCGCGTCATTGAATGAGATCATTAATAGTGTTCATTACGATTATCACCAAAAGATAAGGAATAGCCCAGCTGGTCTGTTATTCAGGCAGTGCCAGTGAGGTGAGACTGTTTTTTCGTTTGTGTCTATCTGATGATGGTCTGAATGAGAGAGCTGACAAACTATGGCTTTTTCAAAGGTCTTTTAAGTTTAGTAAAATACTTATGTTGATGATTTCTCAAAATTATACATATCTATAATTACTTATAGTACCTACTAAGTACCTAACTCTGTCAATAGCTAAACTAAAATTAAGGCTAAGGCTGAGATCTATAGAGCGTACTTAGACTTTGCTCAGACTTAACCGTACAAAGTCGGTATTTAAAATGCAATTTTCAAATCTCTCTGAGTGTGTGCTAAGCAAAGCTTAAGTGCACCTAATCGACGACTTACCAAAAACTTGGCTACAAATTAAAACACGTAAATATTTACTACATTACGTAGGTTTGTACTCTAAGTAAAGTCTGAGCAAAGTCTGAGCAAAGTCTGAGCACGCTCTTTAGATCTCAGCCTAACAGTGTTAAAAACTAAAATATACTTACACTTAGTCTTAAGGCCAGTTGTTTAATTTTTTATATGGTTATGGTAGATCATATTTGTTGCCGTTACAATCAGAACGGTGTAGTTTTGTACGTTTTTGATATAGTAAGTAATAAAAACAAGCTGAGAGCCACGCGGGTGGTGGCACGTCAAACTTAAGAGTCCGCAGCTAAATGACAGAGAGACCACTCGAGCAACAGTCACAGCCGACCATTCAGGACTGAGCCCTGACTCCGCGCGCCTTCGCCACAATTTATTAAACAAATAAGCTGGATCGAGGGTTCACCGCATGGCGGGAATCCATTGTTAAAGAAAACGTTGGCTTCTTGAAGCGACACTTGGTTTTTTGTTACGATTGGAATGCGAGGTCCAAATCAACTTTTGAGTACTGCCTACTCGGCATTATCTGATCGAGAATAATTCTGGTAAGCAAAACCTAGCGATCTGCCCGGCTTCGCACGGTATAGGTCCGCTTTTTCCGACATCTTAAATTTCAGTCAATTTACATAAACCTTCCTCATAATCACTGCGTCCTGGTGAAAATCTTTTCAGTAGTTTTTGAGATTTTCGTCCTCAGACTGATAAACAGACGGACGGGACGGAACTTTGTTTTATAGTGATGCAGTTTACGTACCTTGACACCTTATATTTGTAGTATTGCAATAGGTAGGTATGTTCTTTAATACCTACTCACCATCAGCTTGTTTCATATATTTTAGACAAATTGCATCTTTCAACTAGAAAGGTGAAATTATAAATTTTATTGATATAATCTATTTACATTTACAACTAGAATGTATTTACAATTCAAAAAAAATAAATTAAACCAAAAAAAAAATGTAAAAGTATCTGAAATGATAATTATTAAGATACCTATATAAATTATTCCATTATACCCATATCTAATGGTTACCCTACCATGTGAGCTTGCGCATTTATAAATCGACATTGAACAGAAGAGAAAAAGTCTCAGAAAACACACAATCACTAGAAAGTGATAAGAATATGGTATAAAAAACAAATAACAGTCGCGAATTAAGTAATAGGTAATTGCGCATTAAGTACATTACGTATTTACTTCGCGACTGTTCTTTTATTTTAGGGACTATCGATGTAGCGTTATAACTCATTGTTTTTAGCTTAAAATTATCAATTTAAAAAATGATACATAGGTACATATTACAAATAATACTAATAATTAAGAATTAATATTGTAGCAAGACACTTAAAATTTTTGGTGTCGATATGTCACCGTATTATGGTGAGCGCCAACAGTTCACAAAAAAACGGTTTGACGTGGATAAATTATAGACTATCGTAAATGAATACGTTATACGTAAGCAGTATGGTACAGTTCACAATTCTTCGACAGTTTACAATTTCGCGATATATATATTATGAACTAACTGCGTTCACAATGGTATGGTGACAGATATACCTACACAAGATGTACCTATATTTACAGTTTCAGGTTTTGGAAAATGTCTTGGTACTCATAAGATACTCGATAGTGATTGTGTGTTTTCTGAGACTTTTTCTCTTCTGTTCAATGTCGATTTATAAATGCGCAAGCTCACATGGTAGGGTAACCATTAGATATGGGTATAATGGAATAATTTATATAGGTATCATAATTATCATTTCAGATACTTTTACATTTTTATTTTGTTACATTATATCCTCATAATTCACAAATGGCACATTTTTAAAGCATTTTTTATATTTAATTTTTACCGTCCAAAATCTCAACGTTTTACAAAGCAATGAAACTGTGTGTAAATCCTAACGTAAGTTTGCTAACGTTGGTAACCCTACTCGGTTGTAACGAAATCTGTGTTATACTACTGTGAAACATAATGCTCTGGAACTGCGTCTTCTTAGGAAAATTAATGGCTACCGAAACGGGTTACCTTCTGGTTAACTTGCAACATTTCTCTGCTGCAACATTGCTCTGTGATCTATTTTTTATTACTTGATTGGATTGGTCATTACTTTTATTGGTTGTTAGAAACGTTTCTTTGTAAAAGTAAAGACATATCTGTCAATACATTGTAGGTACCGAAATTTACCAGAATTTGTGAGTGTTTCTTCAGTTACGAGAACTTTTATGAGGGGACCAAGCTATATCTTAGGAACAAAACAGCGCAGTATTATGATACTAGGTTCTTCAAAAAATGTGTAGACGTTATCACATAAGAAAAGCGAGAATAACGTTGGTACTTACCGCTTCTTACCATTTACAGCCACACTGTCGTCGGGTGACATTGTCACGCAAGGCTATCAGCATTTAAAAAAAGCTAAATATTTTTCTGTCTAGATGAGCACTTCTCCGCCTAATTTTTACTCGCATGTTTTGATAATGATTTTGTACTTACTTCCTAAAGTGTTTAAGAACATTTTGATTGAGTGATGATTCGATAAAATCCAATTGACCAAGTGGCCACTTCTGATCGCCGCTTCATTCACATACAACAAACAAAAATTTCAAATATACTAACGAATGGTTGGTCACGCTATATTGAGCTGAAATATCGAATAAGATAGATCTAATTTTGAGTGTAGATTAATATTTTTTAATATTTACAGCAAAAAGATTTTATCTTGTACCTATTTCAAATAATCTATTTGGTAAATAGGTTTTTTTGCTGATTGAATGTGGTCGGTATCAGGTACCCCATTGAAAACGTACCTATAAACTTAACTTTTCGCCCCAGTGTTTTATCCGCGATTCATTGGGATGTTATATAAATTTCCCGAGACGATTTTTAAGGCGATGATAGCTCAGTGGTAGTGACGTCGGATGCCGAGACGAAGGTCTCGGGTTCGAATCCTACAATGAGATTGAGCTTTCGGTGAAGGAAAACATCGTGAGGAAACCATAGCACGGTGGTAGGGTACTTTGTAGTACCCACCTGGCTGGCTACCACCCTCAAGTTGAAAATCTGTCGCCAAGCACCTTTCAGTGTGTTCCGACAGCTGCACTTGAGAGCCAGTTCCTTTCTAGGCTTTGTGTGCTTACCATCATCGGCCACATCATCACTGACCACGGTGAGATTATGGTCAAACACAGGCCTATACATAATAAAAAAAAAAAAAAAGACAAAAGTATCTATATAAATAATGAGCTATTTATTATAAGTCTCTACAATAATACTATACGCTGCCAGCCTTCTAGGAACCTTGCTGTTGATCGGTAGCAGTGGCCGCCTCGAGGATTTTTTATATGTAAGTAGTTTGTATATTTGTTGTAAATAATTTCAAATAAGTAAAGTATATTTAGGTATCTCAAATTATCAAAATTAGTTATGCATAGTAGTTGAAGCGTCAAGACTTTTTGTATTACCTTATTTTTGAGAATTTTATGGGAACTTGAGGTTTTATTTTTATATGATTTTATTAGTATCGGATAAATTTAAGTTTGTTATGAATGAATAAAATGGTTATTTGCAAAGTGATATTACAATAAAAATGATCTTTGAGAAATCGTTAAGCTGATTTTCAATTAAGTACTTTGTTGCGTTCCAAATACATTATCAAGGTACTTAATTATGTCTCGTTCTACATACCTATTTGTCAATAAATAAGTAGGTACTTGTACGTACTGCGTATAACATTACGATATAGACTTACGTATTTTAAGTACCGTCTGCTGATAAGTAGATAGATTTTATAATAAAATCCTATATGAAGTAACTAAGATGTCTTATAATAAATTCAAAGAGTATGTTAAACATAAGTTGATTGACAAGGCCTACTATAAGGTGACTCATTACATAGAAGAATACATGGTTGTAGTAGCTTCCCTCTGCACTTGCAGCCCCCTGGGGGGCTAAAACGGCTGCTCGAGCAATATTGCTATGCAATTCATATCTCGAATTTACAGCAGGACCAAATGTTTTTTTAAATATTTTTTGGTGAAAATGCAAATCTTTTTAATCAATTAATCAATCTACAATTTAGACAAATTACACCGTAATCTGCTGTAAATTCGAGATATGAATTGCATAGCAATATTGCTCGAGCGGTCGTTTTAGTCCCCCTGGCCAAGTGATAATTGTATGAAGTTTATGTATATTTAAAACAACAACTGTAATTACTTAAATTAAAAAAAAAAGATCCACAAAAAAAGAAGCCTTGCTGAGTTTCTTGCCGGAGTCTTCTCAGTTCAAGTGTATTCCGAACCGGTAGTAGAGTCTAAAAATTGTAACTGTTGACATTCATAAGTGCCTTATCAGGGCCAAAACTGAATAAATGAGTTTTTGATTTTTTGATTTATATATATAATGAAACTCTATCACAGGTAGGTACACACGGCCACAGATCAAGCTACACACTGCCGCACCTTATGCGGTTGTAATAGGCGCTATTTTGCAACAAAAATGTGTAGCTTGATCTGTGGCCGTGTGTACAATCAACCGAAAAATTACACCGCCATCAAGCCATAGTATAAAGAAGAGGGAGTAGGCTATCTCCGGCCCAATTCGCGATATAATTGCCTACTGTCTTAGGGTTGTCACTTTTAGCTAAATATTGAATATTTAATAAAGTGAATGAAATATTATCATTAAAAGAAATAAAAACAACATTAAAAACTAACGACTGTCTCTTAGACTATAATCGAATTTGTTGTTATGATTCGAACTTTGTTTTATATGTATTTGATTTACTATTAGTCAATTAGGTACTCGTACATACTTATTTTGAATTACGATTTTCTGTAAGTAGGTAGGTACTTAGTTACTATACCTACAATACTGAGAAATCGGCATAACTAAACGTAAACAAAGAAATAGCGGCAAACCAATTGCCAGATCAAAAGTACCTAATACATTCTAGTAGGAAATTAGGCCTACCTACCTACTTCCTGTGTGATAGAAAACTAATACAAACAAAAAATATGTAAGTACGTAGGTATCTCATCATCAAGTAAAATTATATTATGCTAGAATAAGTGACTAACTTACCTTTCCTGTTCAATAGGTAATCTGAACAGAGACAGGTCGGGAATCGATGAATTATTAAGACACCCAAACACACAGCAATACGTTCTTCTGCGATTATCAGACATTTTGATGATGATATTGATGAATAAATCATTTAGCGGTGCCGAAAAGCCGTGACGCGCGCGCAAACCTTGTGCAGTGTTAGCCCCGACTGGCGCACTGAGAAACGGGTCGAGATTTTGTTAAAGTGTGCGTGCGTCGACACATAGATACAATAGCGCACACATACAAGCCGCGCGCGGTGCGTTTGTATGAAGATAACCTACTTCCCCTCTTTATACTATGATCAAGCTAAGTAAAAATAAAAAATAAAATGTTTAATTTAAATACATTTATTTACACACAATTACGGTAATTATCACAAAGTTACTAACTAATAGGTAGGTCATCTATGATTCAAATACAAAGTCACTGTTTATTACATAATATACAGGATGATTTTGATATTGAATAAATATCTCTGGTAAAAGCTTTTACTCGAAACGTAGTGATGAGAGAGGCTATTTTAGCCTACTCTAGTAATCTAATAGGTAGGTATACTCGATTAAACTTGTACGTTGAAGTGTATTTTTAACCGACGAAAAAGTGGGGTGTTATATGTTTGTAGTGTGTATCTGTGTGTCTGTATGTGGTCTCATAGCTCCTGAACGATGGTGGATGATGGACAAATATTGTATTCGTTTTTTTTAAAGGTGTCGAGAGCCATGTCAAGAAAATCGCTCAGTCGTTTGACCAATTTTCTAGTGAAATTCAGGGGTTTCTATAAATTTTTAATTTTAATTATCAATTAATTTGTATGGAAATATTATTATTGTTTTCCACTCGAAAATATGTTTTTATGATCAATTCATATGATAAGGTATACTACTATTCCTTTTCAACCAACTATACCCTCGCAAAATCATCCTGTATATACTCGAAATATCAAATGTACAGACTGCAGTCATTACGTAGGTATGTTACCAAATATTTAGGTATGTTTTCAAATAAAATAAGTGTAGGTATATTATTTTTACGTGAAAAATATTTCAGTAACGTTTTCTACAAATTAAATTTGACTTTTGGCTTGGTGGATACATAAATTGCATTTCTGGGTGCTTTTAGATAAAATCAATTGAATTAAATTATAATGTATAATATTAAGATAATATTGTACTTATATATTTGATTGGAAATCCAGTATCCAAGCCAATTTAATTATATAACGTAAATATATTTTTTAAAGAACCAGCAATGAATTTGACATGCATTTGAAGTGACCCATTTTTGTACATACATATTTATATAGGTAATATTTTCGAAATGCAGTATTTTAGAAAAGGAATTCTGTATATATTTGGAATACACGAATGATTCTACATTATACTACTAACTATTTTTATACTACGTACTTAAGTGTATAGAATAACGTACAGTACATAATATATACATATTATATATAATATACCATCATAATTGTCCTATTAATAATATTCCCCGAACACATATGTATCCATTATTGGATATATACATATAAATATCTCATAATCATTTCCTTTTTTTTTCAGTTGTGTAAAATCTGTATTAGTTTGGAATGAATGCAAATAAATAATACCTATATGGACACTTTATATGTATAAGTATTTTGTGCTTTAAATTAAATTTTCCTATATATTGTTACATATTTACAATTTGCTATCAATTTTCGCGTACAATGTCCAATATTAAAAAAAAATCTTCAGTATCGTAAAAACGAATCAAATTGCATTATAATCAAAATGCATTGAACACACGTCATAGTAGGTATCAATATCCACTCATATCAAATATAACTTGAATTACACTTGAGATAATACTTCTAAAATCAGAATTGATATTTATATATTATACACAAGGTTTAATAACTACAATTTCCAATACATAAACAATACTCAGTGTAGAAATAAACCAGCAGACCTAAACACCTTTCAGTACTAAATCCAATCAGTAAATAGGTAGGTACTAAACAATAGACTAGAACGGGCACATATAAAAATAAAATAGCTGAAATAAAAAAAAATCTATCGATTTTTTCACATCTATACTAACACTATCCAAGTATGATAATACTGAAAAAAAAAACAATATTTCGTGTGCTACCTAAAATTGAAATAATTATATTCGGAATAATATCGTATTCGTCTTATATATGTACAGTCCAGGAGTGAACAAATATACATTCTAAGTTAAGTCTTCAGACACTATACAACTATCTCTAGAAGTATCTAGAGTATTATAGTGTTTATAATATTTCGCACTGGTCATACTATACATTTCAGAATCACTCGTATAAACGTCACTCAACATATTCCTGGAGTTTCCTCTTTGCCCCTACCGTCAGCCCCCCGCTGTCGTCGCAATCCGTCGAATACCTGCGACAAGAAAAAGAAAATGTTTAAAATGCAAAGATAATCTCTTTATATAGTCTGGTCATGAACTAGCGATATTCTAGGACTTATATTTATTTGGACACATTTTAAAAGACTTTTCTTAGGACCAACCCTGACAAAAAAAAATAAACTTTTCATACATTTTGACCGAACAAGATAGATGTTTTGTATGAAAAGATTTTTTTTCGAGTTTTCAGGTCCATTAAAATGTGTTCAAATATAAGTACCTAAAATATCGCTAGTTCATGACTGGACAAACTGTTTAAGAATATCAAACTCAAAAATCATTTATTCAGTTTAGGCCCTGATAAGGCACTTATGAACGTCAAAAGTTTCAATTTAACTCTACCGGTTCGGAACATACAAACTGAGAAGACTCCGGCAATCACTCGCGCGTTGCCGACCCTGCAAGAATCTCTTTACACCCTTCTTGAAGAACCCCATCCAATATAATATGGGATAAGACTTGTGACTAATAGGCAATTAGTCTTTGAGAACCTTTTACTCGCTTTGTCCTATCTACTACTATACTACTCTCTTATTTGCTTAAAATGTAGGCAACACCCTTTTACCCATTTCCTGACGCATACATGTACAAATTATCAATTTTCCGATTTATCCTTATACCTTGCTTCTTGTAAAATTTCATGATGCTAGGTTAACCGAAAGGTTCATGATTGTAGGTTTTGGTTTACTCGGAAAGTATCAAAATATGCGACATAAATATGTTTGACACACGAATTTTTGAAAATCCTACCTAACCTACACAGTTTACGGATTTTGCTATTCATGCCCAGTTTCTTTTTTATAAGCTATAAAAAAATCCATTTATAACATAGTCGTATATAATTTTGAATCTGCGTAAATCTTGAACATCTAGAACGCCAGACGTTCCTTCTCCAACTGAACGTCATTAGAATCTCATACACATTAACCAACTATTACAACACCTTAAATCATACAGATTCTTCAATATGCAACAGATCAAATAATATCAATGGATCGTTGAATGGCGTTCTTACATCTCATTACAATTATACATCAAAAACAAACAACAAAAAATCCTTCGGAAGAACGCAAAACAGGTGTTATCTATTTTTATTGACACCTATCGAAATCGAGCGCACATTTTTCTTTAGAAACCTATTTAAATTATACACAGGTGGAAGGAAGGCCAGATAAAATTCATAAAAGGGATTTTAAGATAAGAAACAATGGCTAATATTAAACCAGGAAGTATTTAATATGTAATCTTTTTAAGTAGGAAGTGAAGTTAAAGTTTCGACGAGAAATGCAAGTGATAATAGTTGTATTGAGAGATTCAAGTAGAAGTTTTTACATTATCTCCAGTATTTTTTTCAGTAAATTCCGATTTCCTATTTTATATCATTTGATATCTTTAAATAGACTTTTGTAAATTAGTTGATTATTATTTTTTATATACAAAATTAAATAAGAGTTCCATGAAAAAAACAAATTTTGGATAGGTACCTTCATACTAAAGCAAATTAAATGAATTTGAATTTAAAAAAAAAATTGGAAGTAATTACTTTGTACACGACCGAAGTTCATTTATTCCATCATTACTTTTAAATTCCTGAACAGATTTGAATGTATGGGGTATCGTTAGAATCCTTACATCGTCAGTAGTAACACTGGCTTTAATTAGTTTACTATTTGTAAAAGACTGTTGTATTTTAATTCGCTTATTGCACTGATTTATTTAAGTGTTGTGTTTTTATATACTTTTTTTATGATTTTGGGTAGGCATATTTAACTAAGGAATTGAGCTCTACCATTACAAATGTATAACAGTAAAATAAGGGTGGGTTGCACCATCCAACGTTATCGTTAAATTATCTGTCAGAGCAAGCAAAACCGTTGCTTGCCACCCCTTAGAAGTTTTACATACTCGTAAAACCTCTGTGAAGCAATTTTAGTACCAACTGGAGTAATCTGTAGGCACTCAGACTAACGCCGCGTTAAAACTGTATTTTAGTGCTAAATTTGTTTTTTGTGTTATTTTCTACTCAAGTTTATATTTCAATGTTTTTTTTAGTTTAAAATCTTTACATAGAATAAAATTCAACGGATTTTAATGCAATTTCGGCAATAGATAGAGTGATTCAAGAGGAAGGTTTATATATATAATACATGCATATTATAGTAAAGCCGAGAAATTCAAAGATTTGGTGCGATACTGGGGCAGGACGCTAGTAAATAATACATTCTACATTTGGTTTTAATAGTACACCAAAAATAACATCATATATTTGGGTGTCTGTTTGTAACCTATTCACAAATAAAACTAAAGAACCGATCGCCATGAAATTTGGCACGAAGATAGCCTGTGATATGGAGAGGTATATGCTCTTATACCTTCTCGCCAATGCACCACTGACCCGCGCAATTCGTTCTATTAATGAAATTCATAACAACATGGATGTATTTACATGTCATTTTGGTGAATTTGCAACATGTCTACTATACTTTTTATGTTATAATTAAGATTAGTTAATTTATATTATGTTTTATTACCTTTATTGTTGTATTATATTATGTGTGATGTATAGTTTATTAATATTGTAAAATTGTATTTTTAAGATAACTTTAAGGCCCTTTGTATTTTTAAGATGACTGTAATCAATTAAAAAATAAAGAAATAGTTCCTTTAATCAGTTCCTATATTGACATTTTTAATTATGACACATCAAAAAGATATTTGGTCAGACAAAAAATTAAGTAACATTAAAGGTGATTGATTATTAACAAATCATGAAATAGCAGTAGTCCGGTAGAATAGACTAGTATTAAAAAAATATAATATACCTAAATTATATTTACTATTTTTTTTTATTAAGTACTTAAATTGAACTCTTTTTTTACCTTACAAATAACCTGATATAAGCAGCTTTTGTCCAGCAGTGGACGTCTTTTAGCTAACATGATGATGATGATGAAATAGTTTTTTAATATATTCAAAATTTGAAAAATATTTGAAATTCTCAATTAGAGAGGGAAATACAGAGCAAGTGACGTCACAGATCAGCATATACTCAGACGCATAACTACGTTTTGCAAGAGAGATACTTCGATAAGCTATAAGTATTTAATTTTTTGACCAATTGCAAATTTGATTTCCAATTGGGTTAAATAAATGGGTAATTATTTAATATCTACGCTATTGGTGCCCAAGCCATAATAAGTATGTTTGAAGATAAACGGCAATAAAAAGGAACGGATGAAGCTTTCAAATAGGTGGATGTAAGCTAAGTACTTTTAATCCTGGGAAAACTTGTATAGCCCCAGAGGACAGCTAGTTAAAACATGGTAAGCCTTCCAAAATGCGCATTAAAAAATAAACAATTATATTTTCAATCAAATTGATTTACACTAACCTAGGCTTTATTATTATAGGTACTAATAATAAAGCTAAAGAATTTGTTTGTTTGTTTTGAACGCGCTAATCACTAGATCTACCAATAAGATTCGAAAAATTCTTTCACTAATAGGAAGCTACATTATCCTCGAGTACTTTTATCCCGGACAGCTAGCATAATAAAGCTAAACGATTTGTATTTCTGTTTACCTAAGCAAAATGAATAAACTCAACTACTGCCCGCCGATTTTTAAATACCTTTCTAGTATTACTTAAAACTGATGCGTCAGTGATCCTAAGTTAAAACCCTACTTTTCATAATTGTTTTCTTTGAGCAAATTTTGTTAAGTTGTTGAAGTGAGCAAATGTTGACTTGGGGTATATTTTTCCTTCAGGCCCTGAGTGTTCCGTGTATATTTGTAAAAAAAAAAAGTGGTCCATGAATGAAAATTACGACGAATTAGACCTAAATAAGAAGCTACCTCAACTTGGATGACATAGAAAAATAGTATTATATGAAAAAGCTGATAGTTATTAATATTAGGAAAATTATGGATTGTGTGTTTGACCATAGTGGTACCTAGTGGTAGGTGATGTGGTCGAAGATGTAGTTTCTATCTCCACAGAAAAACAAGTTACCTACCACATCTTGAGTGATGGTATACTAAAATTCTAACTTAGTTACAATAAATAAATGCATTGAAATTAAAAAATAAAATATCAGTAGGAATAGGGGTGATGACTAAAAAAAAAAATTTGTCCGTCAGTTAGATTACCAAAAAATATTGGACACATGTTTTTTCTTTAGTTCTGAAAACAAAAAGTAACGAAGATACAGTGCGTATAAATATCGCGTGACGTCACGTTTTAGTACACTTTTTACACAGAAGTGACGTCACAAACCCCCACTCCTGAACTGTGGTGCGACCTATCTTTGTAAGTTTTTATTGATTTGATAAAATAAAAAATACGTATCCAATATTTTTTGATAACCTAACTGACGGACTAAATAGAATTAATTATTTTTTACCCAGTCATCATCCCTATTAAGACGCTCTCATTTACCTTTTATTATTCACTAGCTGTTCCCCGTGGTTTCACTCGCGTTCGCGGGATAAAAAGTAGCCTATAACCTTCGGGGATAATGTAGCTTCCTATTAGTGATTTTCAAATCGGACCAGTAAGTAACTCTAAAGATAAGCGCGTTCAAACAAACAAACAAACTCTTCAGCTTTATTATAAGTATAGATATAGATTATATACAAAATATAGTGCCGTTAAAAAAAAATGATAATAATATTAAATTGTAGGATTTGTATAACAAATTGCAGTTCGACCAATACAAGAAGGCGAAGTGGGGCGTAAATAAGTCTATGTCGTAACATTTTACGACATCGGCGTTTTATGGGCTCTTATATATTCTTTAGTCTCTGCACATAAATCCCGACACACTTAACGCATAGGTAGGTAAGTCATTTTAAGCTGAAGATCATTTTTTTTTTTCAATTTTACAAAGTATTATAATTCATTCAATAAAATTATTATGTAATTTTTCATTGATTAATTTTAATGGTAAATATTTTTGTTTGCCAAATTATTGGTTATTTCACGTTGAACGCAATAATAGCGTTTATCGCAACGCACATTATGCGCTACGAGACTGCTACGACTCTACCGCACCGATCGACATAAAAAAAATATTTTTTTGGAATTTTATAAACTGATTGCAAAAAAAAATTTAAGTATTAAAACTATTTACTGCATCTATCTCATTTTAAACTTTTAAACAACAATTCTATATATAACCTGGATCTCGGAAACGGCTCCAACGATTTTCATGAAATTTATTATGCAGACTAATGTAGAGGGTTTCGGGGAAGAAAAATCGATCTAGCTAGGTTCCATTTTTAGAAAACGTCGTTTTAAAAAAAACGGGCAAAGCTCGGTCAATCAGATACTATGTTATAATAACCATCAATATAATGTTTTCACATACTCTTATCCTGTTTACATGATTTGTAGTAGATAAGTACTTATACCCAGACATAATTTGATCGAATAATTACGTATTTACTGATAAAAATAGGAAAAGGGTCAATAAAGGCTGTAAACTTGAAGGCATTCAATTCAGACTGATTTATAGCTTTCGATGAATTTTATTCTGCGCCTTCATCAGACAGACCAACTCATATTATTTGTATTGTCATCGGATTAAGAAATGTAAACCAAATTTCATTTGCAAGTTTCGACGTAAACTATAAAATACTTGCAATGAGTTCATTTAATAAAGACACATTTGAATTTGAAACATAATAACGTGTGAAGAAAATAAAAGCTTGTAAAAACAGGTATTCATAAATATTTTCTGGAAATAATTCTACAGCTGAGATAAAACCGAATAGAAGAAGTCTTAAATCAGAAACGTCTTGAGCCTTTGCGCATTTAATTCACAACCTGTTTACTTATTTTATAAGAAACTAGCTGTCCCACCCGGTTTCACCCGCGTTCCTAGAATGAAAAGCATAACAGTAAAGGATAATGTGTAGCTTCTTACTTAGGCCTAATTGCACCAACGTCATATAGCACTAACCCACGGGTTAAATATGGCTATTTGACAGAATTTGTATAGAGAATCTGTCAAATTTAGGTTCGTTTGCATGAAGCGCGGCCATAGTTAGTTTACGGTTATAAGTAACTTTAACCGCCGAAAGAAAACGAAATGGGTTGCTCGTGTCATTTTAACTGTAACCATAAGCGAACAAGGGAGATCGGTCTTCTTCAAAGTGACTCTACTGTCAAAGCATGGTAATAGTTAACTTTGACTATAACTTAAACTAAAATGTACGACCAACCCTAGTGAAAGATTTTTAGAGTAGTTCCGGTACCTACACATTAAACCTAAAAATTCCGACTTTTACGTAGAGTGCATTATTTAAAAAAAATATTTGCTTAGTTGTGAGAATTAAAAGTTTTTATGGATACATATCTACTAGCTAACCCTCTGTGGGTGGCAGCATGCATTGTTGCGAACTTTAACAATATTTAAATTGTTTTTTGGGGTATGTCAGTTTGTGACACTTGGTCACCATATGGTCACTCGTTTTTAATTCTCTGACTGTTAAAATTCTAAACAACGGGGGTCACCTTATTTCTATTGGACAATAATGTTAAAACTGTTAAAGATCCTTAAATCGATTTCTCTGGCATAGTTTTAAAATTAGTGTGTAGTGAACAAACACAACTTTTTCGTTCACATGTTTCTTCTGCAGTGAATGTTTACCTACTTATAACCATTGCGAAAACTACATTATAGGTGTATAGAGTTCAATACAAAAAATGAAATGAAATAAGTACTCAAAATAGGAAAAACTGTCATAGACTGTTCAGTTACGAATCCTTAAGTTCTTTGGACATGTTACCCGCAAAGAGGACTCAATGGAAAGTTTGGTAGTAGGTACAAAGCAGAATGGATGAAGAGTCCACGTGGTCTATCTCCGACTAGATAGACCACATAAAGTCCACCACAGACTCCACCATGACCGAATGTACCCGTAATGCTTGCAATAGAGCCAAATGGAGATGCATTGCTGAAGCCACCACTGAAGATTCGGGACCTGCCATAAACACGACCACTCTATCAAGACTGTCCGACGAAGGTACCATGAATTTTTGTTGGAATATTTATATATATGGTAAACGCCCGATTATAATTTATTGGAACGTTTTCTGACCTACGAAGAAGATGAGAGCTTTAACATTGACACTATCTAGGACAGGTTATCTACAAGAGTTCCTATTTCTGTCATAGTGGACTATTTTATTTTCCATGGATTAAAATACTAAGCTAACAAATTATTTAAAATTAACTACAGTTAATGCTAACGTAACCCAACTACTTACTATCAAAAATCTAGTTCAGGGTAACACAACATTATAACTGGCCAATACCTACAATAACCTAATCGAATCAATCCAACATAGAAATTCGACAAGACGTTCTCGGGATAATGTATGTACAGATCTAATCAAAACAACGGCAACGTTTGTAACTTCCGTGAAACATCAGATATTCAGCAGACTAGAGACGAAACTCACTCACACCAACTTGCGCACACACACCTCTGCAGCATCACCCATGTATTGTTACAACTAGTCTTCTAACACATGCAGACTTTCGACATACCTATAGGTGTGAACGGAGCGGGAGGCGGCAGGGTCGGCCGCCGATCTGTAAACAGTGGTTATCGACGCGCCGCCACTTGCCTCCACGGCATCTCCGGCTACCGCGCTATATTTATCCGCTCTGGAACTGACGCGCGCGGCTAAATCCGTTCGGCGCCGTGTGATGCCGGCCTCCTGCAACCACAACCATGTCACGAAGTGTCCCGGTGCACGACGCCCACTCCGCAGCCCCGGGGGTGGAACACGCGACCAACTCGCACAGCGGAATTCGCGAACGCCACACTACACGGATGACAAAATATTCGCAGTTGCGCAAGCAAAAATAAGCTGAATATGGATTCTTACCTGAGGGCGGTGTCTCAGTAGGACTTGTGAGCTGGCGCCGGTGCGGCTGCTACGCACGCTTGATGGTGATAGTAGGAGGGTGCTGGCGTGCGGTAGTGGTGATGTGGCGGGGGCGACGCACGGTACCCTTCTGCCGTGGGTGAACCTCCGCGGAAGCCTGCCAACTGACAGCTGGGTGGTTCAAAGAGATCGCGGAATGCCGGCGGTAACTGTTCGGCTGGAGGTTCCGGCGCCGCGTACCATCCCGACGTAGCCGCCCGGAACTCCTCGGCAGCCAGCGAATAAGGTTGCGGTGAACAGTAGACGGCGGAGGGCGGAAGCCGCGGTTCGCTAAAGTCATCGAGTCCATCGACTGGCTTTTCGTATCTCGCGCATTCTGCACCCGGTTCGCGCTTCGGCCGACATTCGAAGATCCGCGGTTTGACATCGGGCTTGACGTCACGCGGCTGGCCCAGCGCATCGGCAGCGTTGAGCGCCTCCTGCGCCACAAGCGCCTCTTGCGCCTGCTGCAATTGTTGCTGCCGCTTCAATGCCTCCTCCTTCTCTTTTAACGCATCCTTCTTCTTAAAACGACGACGCCGCCGCAAGTACGAACCGTTATCGAACATATTATACGAATCTGGATCTAGCGTCCAATAGCTACCTTTGCCAGGTTTTTTGTCATCTCTCGCCACTTTAACGAAGCACTCATTGAGACTCAAATTATGTCTGATAGAATTTTGCCAACCTTGTTTGTTCTCTCGGTAGTAGGGAAACCGCTCCATGATAAATTGGTAGATCCCATTGAGTGTGATACGACGGTCGGGCGCATTCTGTATTGCCATCGCGATGAGCGCTATGTACGAGTAGGGTGGTTTCACCATATCTTTCGGTGTGCCGACATGCTGCTGGTGCGGATGAAGGTAAGGTGCTCCATAACCGTATCTGTATTGTTCGTAGGCATAAGGCGTGACTCCGGCCGTGTAGCCGCCGGCGGCCCCGCCGCGGTAAGCATACGGGCTCTGTTCACCGAACAACGCGTGCATCGTGCCGGGTCACGTTCACTGCCGCAACATGCTCGGACCAAGAGCGCGGAATCCCCGACGCGTTGCTCTTTCGGCAACAAAACGACGACTGACTGATTTTGTTTAGATTCACAACAAGACCCGTTTACATAGCGGACGCTAAACGAGAGACGAATGAGCGATATCGTGGGCGCCGCCGCTGTGGTACGCGGCGCAGCCTCGCTCCGCCCCCCGAGAGACCGTCTCGCTCCAGCTGGTGTACTGTGGCTCTGTCCGTCACTGTCCTGTACCCCGGGACGGCGGCAGGTGGAATGTTTCACGCCCAGGCCCGGCCTGGGGCGGCGCCCGCATGCTTACACGGCTCAGCCCCCTTTGTGACACTACTCACCCTAGTCCTGCACCCTATTATACCTACTTAACTCATTGTCCGCACAACTGTCGATTTGATCCGCAATAAAACTATGCAACTCGAGCAGATTGGGATTTTATTGTGAGGAAAAAGAGATATTTTTGTAGTGTTTCAATTTCTTTCTAGAGATATTTATTTTTCACATAGAATTAAATTCCCTAAAAACCAGCATACTTATTATAAACCTACGTACTATATTAGTCAATATGGTACCTAACCTAAATAGATCATGATAATAACAACACCTCTTTTGTGTTACTTACCTACGTTAAAATTAGGTACTTGTACCTATTACGCAAGTACTAGTCACATTTTCATCAAATGTACGTATTTCCCTCAAATATAACTTGGATAACTACCTATGTTGATGGTTGACATACCTACCTGCGACTGAGCTGCTATTAGCGAAAAACATAATTAATAAAAGGATAACATTCATTTCGTACCCAAAAATGAAAGTTCCGGCCAGAATAAAAAAAAATCTGTTTTCGTAGACACCGTGAACATTTTTTGTTTTATATTACAGCGGAAGTCTATAGTTAAAACCCTCGATTCTATTTGAGATTGAAAATACCAATAATTGCATATTTTGCCTTTTGATGTAAGTATTGCAAATGTTTTTTTTTGTGATTTTTTAAAGATAAGACTTTTTACCACAGACAGCTACCGTCTACAATAGGGATGATGACAAAAAAAATCTAATTAGTCCGTCTGTTAGATATATTAGTTCTCTAGTATCAGTTACATATTTTTTCTTTAGTTCCGAAAACAAAAAATAAAAAAGATACAGTCCGTTGAAATTTCGTGACGAAACGTCTTAGTACACTTGTTACTGAGAGATGACGTCACAAGCCCCCACTACTGAACTTTGATGGGCCTTATCTTTGTAATTTTTTATTGATTTGATAAAATAATAAAATACGTATGTAATATTTTTTGATAACCTAACTGACGGACTAGACCGAATTAATTATTATTCTATCCCTATTAGGTAATCCCCTGTTTGCTATTAGAGTTAAAAAAAAAAGCAATTCATTAATTAATTTCGCGGGATTTCCCTTAACCGCCCTTAACCAGTGAAGTAACACATTTTATAATAGCTTTGATTTCAAAATTAATTGATTTTATTCAGCCCCAAAACTTGGAGGTTACACTGGGGAGCCATTTAAAAAAAATTTTGCACAAAGCGCCTAACATCCAGCGCACGCTGTTCTATCGATTATTCCTATTTGTGAGTTTTTAAACAATTTATCTCTCAAACGCTGGACAAAGGGCGGGTGTACCTAACTTCTGCTCTGGTTCGAAAAAATATAGATCCGGAGCTGATTTTAAATCTTTTGCTTATTGGCGAGTTTCTCACCTTTGAATTCATAATCAATAAGAAACTGAAGAAACTGTTTTCTCTATTAGGGGATATTTTACCTATATATAATATACTAGCTGTCCCCCGCGGTTTCACCCGCGTTCCCGAGGTTCATGATTTCCCGGGATAAAAAGTAGCCTATGTTCTTCTCCATAACATATACTATCTGCGTGCCAAATTTCATCGCGATCGGTTGCGAGGTTTAAGTGGGAAAGCGTAACAGACAGACAGACAAAGTTCTTTCGCATTTATAATATTAGTAGGGATTATAAATTTAAAGAAACCCCCAAAACTCACAAATTGGTGTTAATTTTAAAACGGCTGAGCGGATTTTATTGAAACATTACATTGACTCCCCCCGCGTACCCCAGTGACGCTTACATCGCATGCTGGCTAGCTGAGCGCGGTGAGCGACAACCACGCGACTTTTTTCTAATACTTGCATTTTTAAACTCGTGATATCTTCCGAATGAAATGTCCGAATTGAATAATTCAAAAAGTTATAAAAAGGTATTAAAGCCGTCTTGAATATAAAGTAATTTATTTTGATGAGGATTAATACTAAGGTACAAATGAAGAGCCTTTTCAAGAGGCGGCATATATAAATTAATATTTTAGAATAAAAAACTGCTTACTGTGACATAACTATAATATTTAGACATATGCTGTCGCGACACTTTTTGTAGATAATGATGAGTTCTGCAAAGTCGTAGTAAATGATTTTGTTCTATCATCAATAGTTTTCGCAGCGCACGCGACGTAAGGAATTTTTCAGGTCATTTTTTTACACCTTATGTTACATTATTGGAGTTTTAGTAAGGATCCCTAATTTTTTTTTAAATATAATATAGCCTATGTTACTCGGGGATAATGTAGCTTTCCAAAGTTGAAAGAATTTTTGAAATCGGTCCAGTAGTTTCGGAGCCTATTCATTACAAACAAACAAACAAACAAATCTTTCCTCTTTATAATATTATTAGTATTAGTATAGACATACATATAGGTAAAAGATATGATGTCATAGGAAGGATTTTTTAATTTTTATAGGAACTGTTAAGAGAATAAAATTACTGAGGTATAAATTCTGTGCCTCCTGTGTCGAGTGATCTAACTTAAATTGTGTTTTTTTGTTTTTATGATTTTTACATAGAAATAATAAGAAAAAAGCATGTATTTTTTGTCGCGGCTTCACTCGCGTTCCCAGGATAAAAAATAGCCTTTACCTTCAGGGTAGGTAAAGTAGCTTCGTATTATAGTGAAATATTTTTTCGAGTCGGACCAGTAACTCCAGAGATTAGCGCGTTTAAACAAACAAACAAACTCTTCAACTTTATTATTAGTATAGATAGTTTCGGATATAATTTTGTGCCAAGTGATATAACTGGCTAAAAAGTTGTAACCTCTATAAGTAATTGCTGCACATTAGGTATGTTTCGTGCTTCGTGGTAGGTACTTACCCTAACTAACTTCCACGCCATAGATAGGGCGTGCGTTTGATTTGGGAGTAGGTAAATATCTACCTACTTATCTATTGATTAATTTGTAAAGTAACTATTTAAGATACTACCATTTCGAAGTTATGACAATTTGAAATACAGATTTTTTTTTTTTGTAAAAGCCTTTAATTGCTCTCAGAAACTTAGTGATGGGACGTGATATCTATTTTAGTATAGATACATACTTGAGCAATTTATAGGCGTATTTTATTAATGTCAAAATAATTTGTCGGTTTTTTTGAAGTTCGTATGGAAATTGTTTTAGTGTTGTTTTCCATACAAAGATATTTTTTGTGACCTATATCTAGAAGGTAGTATAATCATATTCAAAATAAATATCCTTTCAGCCTACTGTACCCTTCCAAAACCATCCTGGAGGTACATGTTAAGAAAGCAAAAAGGTTTCAAAATAGATCATTCTTCAACTTTGTCGATGGTCAACTCCTGAAATTTTGTAGGATTTTTGCTAATGATGTATCACTACCGTAGCTGTGACCGTAGTATTCGGCCTAATATACCTACCTAGCCCTATCCTTTACCCAGCCGTGATTATAGCTGAGCAGTGGGTACCTCTTCATCTTCTTTTGTCGATTTCACTCTTGACAGAGTGGTCGTGGTCATCACTTCAGGTGTTGGTGGCAAGCTTCACAACACGCCGCCACTCCTCGTGTATTGATGATGAGCCATTTACTGCCGCTTTTATCTGGTCAGTCCACCTCATAGGCGATCTTCCTCGTGGCCTGGTACCCTTAACCTTTCCCTGGACCACAAGTCGCTCAATAGCCACCTCCCCTCGACGGCACATGTGACCAAAAAAGGTGAGGATACGAGACTGTACCAAAGATGATAAACGCTGCTTGATGCAGAGTTCTCGAAGTATAGACTCGTTGGTACGGAATTCAGTCCACGATACTCCGAGCATTCTCCTCCTAATGGGTACCTATATTAGGTATATTTCTCGGCTACTAAAATGTATCTTATTAATATAATAAATGCGTATTAAAACTCAGTTTATTTGTCGTCTCTTGTCATCTCAACGGCGTAATCAATCGTAACTTAGCACTCATGTAGCCTAGGGATGTTATGGAGCTCCATAACCGTAACCGAATCATTACATTACATAGTATAAAATGATGTCGCTTCCGCTGTCTGTTCGCTTAGATCTTTTAAACCACTCAACGGATTTTAATGCAGGTATCAATAGATAGAGGAAGGTTTATATGTATAATACATATATAGTATAGTACAGAAAAGCCGTGCGAAGCCGGGGCGGGTCGCTAGTCTGATATAAAAGTTTCAAATCATTTTGGATAGGGGCGGAGTCTAAATGAGACACGTTATGACAGGTATAATTGCATAAACGACTGATTGTAGTACTAGTACTAGTATCAAATGATAACCTAAAAATAAAGCCAATCATTATGATAAAGACATTATCTGCAGGGTTATTTTTGAGAAACTCATCAATATGAACAACTTTTACCATGGAAACATACTGAGAAATCAAGAAAAACCGTATCTGAAACCAATCTAATTTCAAATCCATAACATCCCTAATGTAGCCTATGGCATAATAGAAACACAAGCATTTTTTTTATCTGGGAAACGCCAGTAAAACTGCTGGGACTGCTAGTATCTAAAGCTAATAAATTAAACCAGTAGTAATTAGATTCATAGTATATATTTTAAAAAATAAATTATAGGTACACCAATATTGGCATTTGGTATAAATATACACAACCTATATACAAATAGGTACTAACATTATCATTAGGTTACAATTAGCAGCCTATATTTTGCTGATTCAGACGTTTAGAGATACCCTGAATCACTTAATTACAACAACGTTGAAATCTATTCTATTAAACTTAAACTGTCATGATACGGAAAAGTAATATAACTTCTTCCTAAACAAATAAAAAAGGCGACGATTGGACAACGGGAAAGGGCGAAAATAATCATCTTCATCCTTAACATGGTAACGTAACATACATAGATAGACGTATGGCGTGATAAATTATTAGAATGCCTTTAATTTATTGTAATCATTGATCGTAATGGTATAAATCTATACAAGATTTTATTTCTATGGATCTTAATTAATTTATAGATTTTTATTTTTGACTAGTTGACTCAACTTCAAATTCATACAAAAATTCCAATATTTCGGGCAACTTTTCCAATTTATCTCCACATAAGAACCTTCCTCAGACTTCAATGAATATTTGTAAAAAAAAGTAGCCTAATTCATCCAGCCCTTCTCGAGTTTTGCGCTTAACAACACATTTACCTAGCCATTCATTTTTATTTTTGATATAAGCGTCTATAACACAAGTCATTCTTCACATTAAGGTGGAGGCGTCGGTTGTAGCGCGAAATTCAAATTTTATCACGTTTTTTGCAAATTGCAGCTCAGTTTTAGGTCGTAAGTTATCAACATCTTATTTGCGAGAAGAATGGTAGTATATTTACTGATTAATAACAAAAGAAATCATCAACATATTCCTCCAAGGTATATTACTGACATATACGACTATTTCATGAAAATGTTACTAATACGACCTATAACTGAGCTGCAATTTGCAAAAAACGTGATAAAATTTGAATTTCGCGCTCCACCCGAAGGTTCACCCTTAAGCATAAGCATTACGCTTATAAACAATTTTTCATACATGTTCTGAGATATCCATAAATTGTCAGTCAACATATCATCGTAAATCAGTACTGAAAGAAAGCCTCAACGTCGACCTAATAAAAAAGTAGGGTATATTTATGGAAAATGGCTTTTTATCTCATTTGCTCAGAAATCGCAAATATACCTATATTGATACATACAGTATTGTGAATGTTTATCACTACAATTGTAAATTATTTTATTTTTCTTAAACTATTTTGATTATAGTTTCCTAGCAATTAGCTATCTCCAGTAAAAAATAAGTAATTTGCAGGGCTGCCGTATAAAATACGGGCTAGGGCTCGGTCACATCACCACGCCGCGACACCGTACTGGGAAACGGCACGACGCGAATCCTGTCAGCAGTTGATGATTCGCTGTCACTAAGTTCGTAAGTGTTAGTGCAAAAAAGATGGAAAATCGATGTGGATTTGTTAATTTCATTAGTAGAGGCACGTCCCGTTCTCTGAGACAAGATAATAGATGAGAAGGACAGAATCAAAACCTCACTTATCCACTTTTGACACCTTCGTATTTTTTGTTGTTATTCGACTCCAAATTATAAAATAAACCATTTTGCACCAGCATGTATGCTCAGTGATACGCAAACTAAATCGAGAGTTTCGTTCAAAACCACCACAAATCCAACTGTAAAATTAACTAATTGACTCAGGCGTGACCTTGCGGAAATCCATTATAAGATTAGATGGAAGACAAATATTTAGTAACTAATTCCGCTGGATATATCCTTCTCTGTCAAGTCCAAAAAGAATTAGTTACTAAATATTTGTCTTCCATCTAATCTTAACTGTAAAATTACTAAATCAGGGGAAGAATAGTTTGGTTTTTATGATTTTTTAACAAATTGCTTTAAGTGGATATGTGAGGTTTTGATCCTCTCCTCCTCAGAATATTCCTTAATTGTCTTGTACCAGAGGTGCATGAACTGTGAAACGGCGCCGTGGTGATGTGGCCGGGTCGTATATACCATCTGCATCCACAAATTTGGACCTTTCATAAAATATATACAAGGCACATAGGAATGCCCAGCAGTATACTATCACTGTTAATAAAAACGGTATTAGGTACTATAATAGATCAGCATACACGAAATAAATTAGATATACAGTTTACAGTAAAGTATTGATAGGCAGGTACAATAAACTACTTATGTAGGTACATAATATATGAAAATAAAGAAAGCATCTTCTATTTGAAGATACAATATGAGTATACACAATTTACTTAAAATACAAAGTTTATGATTACAAGTCGGCATTAATACAAAAAGTTCCGGACGAAAGGTACCTGTCGCCAAGATGTAATAAATACATTAAATATCTAAATACATTATATTCTAGGTAATAGCAGTAATAGGGATGGTGAGGTAAAAAATAAAAAATAATTAATTCTGTTTATTCCGTCTTAAAGGTTATTAAAAAATATTAGATACTTTATTATCAAATCAATAAAAAATACAATGATGAGAGATAATTTTTTCTCACTTTGACTCAGTACAGTTTTTACAAAGACGTGACGTCACGCGAAATTTTAACGCACTTTATCTTCATTTTATTTCGGAACTAAAGAAAAAATCTTCCTTTTTTTACATCAGAAAGTTGACAAGCAGGCAGGCGGTCCACCTGATGGTAAGTGGTTATCGTCGCCTATCGCCATTTGCAAGACCTGTATTCTATATTGTAAGAGCTTGGCTCTTATGAGTGTAGCTTCCATTCTGTTTGCTGCTTCCTGCACCTCCTTATACGACACGACGTCATATTTTGCCTTCGCTTGGTCTATATAGTTCAATCTAGGTCTTCCTCTTCCTCGCTTTCCTTCTATGATGTTTTTATTAAAAATAATAAATATGTGTCCAATATTTTTTGGTAATCTAACGGACTAATCAGATTGTATTATTCATCATCATTATTAGGTATACAATTTATAAACTAATATACATGTATAATAGTGCTGCCATATTATCACTATAACTATTTATAATAATAAAAAAAAATGTATAATGATTTAGTCTAGTGATATTAGTTGATTGCTTATTTGAAAGAAGAATGGCGAATTTGGACCCACCAAGTGTAAAACATAACGAAGCCCCGTTCAAGTACCATTTTATATTTATTATAATTACAAGTTTAAAATATATTTATACAAAAAATATCGAGTTAGCAAAAGATGGGAATCAAAAGTTAGAAATGATTATTTTTTTTAAATAATGAGGCATTGTGCACTAACAAAACGCAACGGGCATTGGATGAAATTCCAATTTACAATAATGAATAAATAAATGCTCGAATATAAAAAGCGAGCTTCGAGCCAGCAAGGACAGTTCAATTATGTTCTAAAAAAGTCATTCTACAATTAGGTACATATTTTACTAACCTACCTACAATAAGATTATTTTTAGGTTATATCTTGCACCTTACATATCTTTTTTCTCCCAACTTCTACAACTTACTCTCCATTTGCTTTCTAGTTGCTTTTGTAATGATCTACAACTGCAAATAAGTTTCATTGGTGAACGTTACTCCTAACAGTGGGTCCCAAAATACATGCAATCTCGCCATTCTTCTTTATGGTCCAACTATTTCTCTGTAAAAATTACAATATCAGACACCTTTAAATAATTTGACACCTTTAAATATTTTCTGTTTGTTAGAAACTGACATGACGTAATTAAAGTTAGTTTAATTTGTAAACAATAGAATCGGTACCATTATGTAAGTAAACAATAGGGATATTATATGCATTAGTTCCACATATCTTTATTCCAATTTTAATTAAATTAATTAGATCAAAATGCTTAATTTAGAGGAGATAGGTATAAGTGTTTTTGATTTGTATGGTGTATCAAAGTCTATGTATATGTAATTTGTATTAGGTTATAAGCTCGATCGTTTCAACGTATACGATGACGTCACAAGAATTGTAATGTAAAGATAGTTATATGTAGAGTTGATAACTATCCTAACTTACCTATCGGTTATACTCTGCATGGTCTAAGTCTTAGGCTGGGATCTATAGACAGTACTTAGACTTTGCTCAGACTTTACTTTGGGTATAAACCTACGTAATAAAGTAAGTATGTGTGTTTTTATTTGTAGCCTAGTTTTTGGTAAGTCGTCGATTAGGGCTTTGCTTAGCACACACTCAGAGAGATCCAAATTGCATTTTAAATACCGACTTTGTACGGTAAAGTCTGAGCAAAGTCTAATTACGCTCTATACATCTCAGCCTTAAATAGAATATATTTATATTATGTTACCACGTATAGAGAAGACGCCACACATAAACACTATGTTCCGTTCAAGTGCACTTGAAAATCACGGCGCAAATCGCATTCGAATAAACTACACCTTTAAAAGCGTTCTAGCGCTACGTTTTTAAACTGTCTGGTTAGGCGACTAATTATTGTTTTAGAGCTGCAGCGAATATTAACAAAATGGAGCATGCTTTGCAAGGTGCTTAGGAGAGCTTCTCTGTAATATACCTCAATGATTCTTAGTCAGTTATCGTGATAGTTTCCAGGACACAAATTGAAATATCAATTTACTCATTCAAGAGGTTATTGAACCTGAAAAGGTATATATAGGCTTCAATAATCCTGACTGACAAAATCATGGTCATAATACCATCACAACACCAAACATTGCTTATGAAGTATTGCATCATATACCCATCATTAGAATATTATGTCATTTATGTGTATCATAAATACCATTACTCTATCTAGAAGACTTTAATTTTTCCAATTCTTTGAGTACCCTGTTGTAATCTTCTCTTGTTTTCTTACATTCAACTTGCAAATCTTCAAACTGGCTCTGGAAATTAATAATAAAAAAATGTTATAATAAGTCAGTACTGCTTTGTCTATAGATACATTTCATAGATTCTGCATGTTGACTGTATCTTCCTTATTTTAGCCTTGTAGGAAGGTTTTCATTTTAGAAACTATGTATAATTTTGGATATATTGAAAACCACACACCGGGCGCTAGCTTTTTTTTAACCGACGAAAAAGAGGGGTGTTGTAAGTTTGCATTGTTTATGTCTGTGGTATCATAGGTGAGGAATGGATTAACCACTTTTGATTGTTTTTTCGTTTGAAAGTAGTCTTAATCAAGAGTGTTCTTCGCTATGTTTGAAGATCATCATCTCTTTGCTAGTGTGTAGGGGGTTTCTTTAAATTTTAGTTATTAGAATTACACTTTTGTAAAATTGAGAGAAACTTAAAAAGATATGGTTGTCTTGTCAGATCCTACAGTCGCAATCTAACCAAAGAAGAAGTTTTTATAATTATTAAATTTATTCTAGCGCCACCTGTCGGCTGTTGAACGAGACTCGATCGTATGACAGTAGCATCACGTAGTGCTTCAATGGCCAAACAGTCACAAAAACAATTGCACACATTTTTTTAATGTAGACTACAACATTTATTACTCTCTAATTCTAATTTTAAAATGAATAAATATTACCTGACATATTGATGTCTGTTGTTTCATCGCAACACAGCTCTCCATGATCTCTTTAAATCTTTCTTTGTCCGATTCATGGGACTTATGTGTCTCGGTCAAAAGTTTATCAATCCTGTTCTTATACTCCGTAACCACTGAAACACAAATGTTTACATAGATTACACATTTGGATGAAGGAAGCTACACAAGTTATTATTGCTTCAGAAAACAGGTCTCAACAGAAAAGTATTGGGAAATAACTTAGTAAGCTTTTAGTATAATGTGCAACAATTTTTTTATTTTTTATGTTTCAGTGTCAGTTTTTGGACACTTATTCCTCTCTGTGCTGGCCTCACATCAGTGGAGGTAGGTGTTGAGGGTGATGCAGGTTCTCCAGAGAAATGAGTTGCGTCTATCAATATCGCCTTTAGTCCCACATTGAATCCAGGGCAGAAACAATAACATAGCATTTTATTTATTTCTATCCCACAAGCTACAGAACTGAAAGTTACAACTGGCAGAGCCCTGCTTGTCCAGTTGATATAAAATTACTCGCTGAGTTGCTCCAGTATTAAAGAGACACCGTTTGAAAATGTGCTACTTCTCAACCACAGCATCCATAGGCATGGTACCAACACCTTGGATTAGATATGCTACATCAAACATACACCATTAACATTTGTAATGAAACAGTTTGACTGTCACTACATACAGTATTGAAATTGAAAATCAGTACTTTACAGGAGTGTTTTTACCTCTACCTATACATATGGTAGGTAACAACAGAAAAATAATTATATATAATGTAAATAAGTACCAAAATATTTAGAGCTAATCTATACTAATGTTTTAAATGAGATAGTAACTTTGTCTGTTACCTTTTAATGCCTCAACCACTGTATTAAATTAGGCATGCAGATAGGCTACTTTTTATCCAAGGAACGAGGGTGAAACCCAGGGGGACTATGAGTGTATAGTAATTTAATCTCTTTGTTATGTACCTACCATTCAATTGATATTTAATTGATGTTAGCTCAGATAGACATCTATCCCCAGACCACTGAACACTTTTATAGCTTTCTTGTAAATGATTCAAATACAAGTAAATTACACATACAATAAACAATAAAAAGAGAAATAGTACAGTAAACTTTTCCTTAAACTTGGATATGGAAAAAGATTTTATCATTTTGGGTGTAAATTATCTAAAATTGCATTAAGATTAATTTCTACTAATTACATCAATAATTACTAATGAATACGCATGTAATGAATAATTCATTTCTTTATATATGCATTCGTTCGTAAGAGTACACTGTACATGGAAAATAAAATGCTATTTTCATATTTATTTTAGTGAACTTGGAAAAAAACACAAACAAAATTTATTGAATATTTTTTTTAATGTTTATTTTTTTCCTGTCCAGCCAGGGTTACCAGATGATTTGTGGCAAATCTTACGAACGAGACCCTGAAACAGTACAAAGAGCTCTAGACTTTTTGGCGGGAACTTGCGAAGTGACGTTGCGTTTTCGTTTTATTTTCATAAAATCGTGTATTTTGAGTTTTATTGAATGTTATCGGTGGTATAAAGATCAATACAAGTGCACCAGTGAAGTGAAATGAAATGATTACGTGTATAGTGGCTTTTCAAGTTGTCTCAAGAAGTCCATGAAAAGTTTTAGTAGAACGGCTACTATTGTACTAAACTGACTGACTATGACTCGACGAAGATTTAACATGACTTGAACTTTTAAACTTGACGATTGACGAGAATTTTATACATGAAGAATACAAAAATACCTACATTGCTCAACTTGACACTGGCAAAATACACGAAGTGTGATGCCAAAATTAAAAAAAATAAAAAGAGCTCTAGATAGAACGGTACGTCCGATAGATACCCACTTCGTATGTACCTCCACACTTGGCCAGTATTTTAGTAAATAAATCACCATGTGTAGATCTTTTAACGTAGTGTTTATTTTCCGAAACATGACATAATACCACAGATCACTATAAACTAGTGTACCACATAATAATATGAATAGCCAAGTGTAGAGGCAGCATAACAATAAATAAGGCTAAGCGCGCACGGGTGACATTTGTCACCGTAACCACAGAGAAGATAATAATTATACTATACCGTAACTGTTTCGTCGTGTTAGGTCACGGGATCACAATTTATACATCGCTGGTCGAAATATATACCTTATTTCCATTAGATAACTATTAAATTCCAATCCATCCGCCATTTTGCGCCGGCTTAACTAACATCCTTATTTACTTTATAAACGACTTCATTGAGGAATAGTTACGAAAATCGGGTTGTTGTGATTTGTCTTTGATTTGTCTATTTCCTATATTATAGTGTATCTGTGGTTTTGTCAAGGAAAATTGACAAGAGCGCCATCTCTAAAATAAAATCATTGCACCAGAGAAGCAGAGACCAAGCAGTTTATAGTGATCTGTGCAGAGAAGCGTTTCGCCATTGTTACCACAGATTGTTACCTACCGATAGATGGCGTTACATGCTATCGTGCCGATCGTGCCGCCGTGCAAATGCAATTTATGCAAAATGGTGGTTTGGTTAGTCCAAAGAGTACATTGGGTTAGTCCTCTGCTTTCAAAGAGTACATTTTGTATATGTCTGCTTTGTCTCCTTCTTTCATTTTCTCGGCGACTAACACACAAATTCCATACACACAAAAAAAACAAGCAAGTTTATTCTACTTAAGGTGGAGGCGTCGTTTGGAGCGCGAAATTCAAATTTTATCCCGTTTTTTGCAAATTGCAGCTCAGTTATAGGTCGTAAGTTATCAACATGTTATTTGCGAGAAGAATGGTAGTATATTTACTGATTAATAACAAAAGAAATCATCAACATATTCCTCCAAGGTATATTAGTAACATTTTCATGAAATAGTCGTATATGTCAGTTTGCAAAAAACGTGATAAAATTTGAATTTCGCGCTCCAACCGACGCCTCCACCTTAATATTATCTATTTGTTTTGTTTTTTTTTTGCCACCACACGGTTTGTGTATTTTGCCAGTGTCTAGTTGACCAATGTATTATTCTTCATCATCATCTCCCTACCCCTGTTCCCATTATTATTTCGGGTAGGTGCAAGAGGTGCCTATATTATATTATTGAATTATTTCTTCTTATTTGTATGAGTGGAATTGGTTTTATACATAAACCAATTCCACTCAGTCATGTCAAGTCAGCAACATAGCGATTAGTAGGTACCTACTCTGATTACAAAATGTACCTACCTATATTAGTGTTGTAAAGTTTCAATAACTAACAAGAAAAACCTAACACCTGATTAGACTTGTCAAGTTTGTGTTTTTTTAACTTACTGTGACGCGCGTGACCAACCAAACTACACTATAAAAAAAAACTTTTTACACATAATTCCAGAGTAACTTTAGCCACTGCCACTACTAGGAAGTACCTATACATGAGTTACCTAATCAGCGCTTAATTACCTACTTCTATGCTGTAAATTGTTTTACAAAACAATATATTTTTCCTTAGTTTGCAATATGTTCTAAGCAATCTACATAGACATTGACGTAATAGGAAATTTACTTTAGGTGTAGGGCATAGATCAGTGTGGGTATATGTATGCAAAATATTTTTTTTTGTATAAATGTTTTTGTATTTATTATTATTAAAAACGGCAACATTCTATACACACCGCGGCTTCGCACGGGTGCAATTTAAATACATATACCTGTGAGGAATGTATTCCTCGATTATTCGCTCTTTCTATTAATGAAAACCGTATCAAAATCAGTTGCGTGGTTTAGAAGTAGGTACCTAATTAAAAGCCAAACGGCGACTTTTTTTAAGTATACCCAAATAATGGGTATTTAGAGAAGAATTTTAGCTGCAGTATTTTATTTGTGATAGCAATTAATTCATAAACATCATCATATTAGCCAAAAGATGTTCACTGCTGGACAAAGGCTTTCAAGGACCACAGGTTTAAGATATCACAATTTTATTATTCAAGTTATAATTGTTTCTAACTTCAGTTATGGATTTTTTTTTTTTAAAGGATTAAAGTTGGTAAGTAGCCTCTGATGGCTGCTCCAACCTTACCGGACAATACCTCAGTTATGGATAATATTGTAATTCTCCACGACACATAGACAATTTATTATTTTTATTTTTCTTTAATGTATTTGTTTGTGTTTTACAGTAGACATGGAATGAATTTTTCATTCGGTCTTTCGATAAACAATTAACAGCAAAATTAAAGCGCAAGAATGGACTCCTTAAATAATACAAACATTTCGTGGCTTGCTGTATATATGGTATGGTAGGTGCATACTCCAATTACATCGTTCAAATCAATTGATCCAAGTACCTTACTCATTCATTTCGATTACCATTGCACGCACATACTTTATCTATAGGATAGGTATATATGTATCTAATTCTATAGTAATCAAGTGTTTGTATCAACTGTTCATAAATCGTCATGATTATCAAGATATTATAATATAACAAATACCTACCACAATAATAATTTAAAGATTTTATCTACTCTCATATCGTAAAGTTCTAATTATGAAATCAAAAACAGTACTTTAATGACCCACTTTATGCACACCGTCTATAATGAAATTAAAAGATTATATTAAAGTACAGTTTTCTTCCCAAGATAATGCTATAAAATAACTTTTTTTCATTAAAGTACAAGTATTTGGACATGTCTGGCCACTTATAATGTTTTTTGGGTTTTAATACTTCAATTACTGTCAGTCAACTTGTAAGCGGCCAGACATCAGGGCTAAACAATTATAATTTTAGATGCAAATTACTTTGTCTGTGGTCGCGTATGCGGTAGAGATCTCAACTTAGGAGTTTTTCCTAATTTTATTTTGGCCAAAAATGATAAAAAAAATAGCAGTGATACTAAGGTGAAATAAACTTGGATCTGAAATTGTGGAGGCGGCAGTGGAAATGACGAATAATCGGTACCCGTAAGTCATGAAAACCTATGACAAAATATTAACGATTTTTTACCTTTAAATTACATTAATACATGAGTTTAGATAAAGTACTGTATGATACTGCACATAATTAGGTATTAAAAACTCGTGTGATACTATTAAGAACCTCGCCTACGGCTCGGTACTTAAACTCACACTCGTATTTAATAACCCTATTAAGCAACAGTATCATAAACTACTATTATTTATCTTTGTTCGTTTGAAGAAATATATAGTCATAATAGTCTATAGTCTAGCCACAGTCTAACTATAGTTGTTTTTACTGTGTTTGACTTTAATTCAATCTGACTGTGGTCAGTGATTATGTGGCCGATGGTGGTAAGCACACAAAGCCTAGAAGGGAACTGGCTCTCAAGTGCAGCTGTCGGATAGATCTTCAACTTGAGTAGCCAGTCAAGTACCACCGTGGTATGGTTTCCTCAAGATGTTTTCCTTTACATACTTTCCAATACGATCAGGATTACTTTTTTAACGAAGTTTTGTTACTTATAATTTATTAGGATTCGTGCCTACTCGGTACCTAAGCCCGCCTGGCGCCATCAATCAAGTAGGTAGGTATATTTATTCAAACACGTGATTTAGATACCTATAAGTGCTTTGTAACTGTAATTATATAAATTCAAAAGAAAGATCCTTAAGGTATTTATTCTAACACGTGATAATACCTATGAGTGCTATTTTAATTCTAATTACTATAAATTCAAAATAACATCCACAAAAAAAAAAAAAAAGAGAAAAAACTTTTGCAATCTATTGCGTAACATATCAAATGAAAGGGCTCTTTGTGAGTAGGTATGTCAAATATACCTATATAAAAAATAGGCGACAATTGACTATTCCCCCTCCTCCCAATCTCCGAAACTAAGGGAAAACCTATATGAAGTCTATGGTACTTATTTAAAACTACAAATTACTGTAATGTGGGAAGTTATTGACACGACGAGTGCTCCGTTATGAATCTTCTTTATTAATCATAAGACTTAATATTTATACTTGTACACATCTACATACACACTACACCTTCCCCCTCAAAGAAAAAAAATAAAATGTAAAATACATTCTTATTTTTTAAGAAATGAAAATTAAAACCATACTAATTGATAAAAAAAATGATTACGATATAACAATAAAATTTCAAAAATATAAGTATTCTTATTCATAATATTAAATGAACTTAAAAAAATCATATGAATACTGATTCATCAACATGGTTCATCATTGTAACATGATTGAGCTTTGACTATGTGGGAATATAAACAAACATATCAAATTAAATTCAATGAACTAAGTAATTTTATCTGAGACTGGAATGTCAAACATAGATCGTTCATGTTTCAAATACTTTAAACAAACCAAAAGTAAAAATATATAAAAATTATAGTAAAAATAATATCTAAATCCTTTCTCTATTAGTAACATACCTATCATTACATACAATATATATCTACTGTTTATTTATTTCTAAACTAAGTAATGCCTACCGATCTGCTATCATACATTTTACAATTATTTAAGAAAATCGTCTCATTTTCTATCATCTTACTAAAATATTTACTATCTTCACTATGATAATCATTTTTATTCATTTGTCTCAATTCTGACCATTTGTCATTAGACTTATTTTTTATATCATCTTCTACAATATTTTGACCTGTTTGCGGCGATAATATACTAACAACATTATTTTTCTTTTCTCTCTTATCATTATTTTCTTTATTATTACTCACGCTATTTTCAACTCTTACTACTTTATCATTTATCTGTAATCTTGGCAATTCTACCTCATATTTTCTCATAATACGTATTAATTTCTTTATATTACTTCTTAAACATTTATCTTTATTAACTATCAATACCTTTATATTTTTATCTCTACATAATAATTTTAAATCTTCCGCTAGCAACTGTCCTACTGATAGTGCTTCATTCTCTACATATAAAGTTGCTTTCGAAGGAACATAAACACAAATACCTTCTTTAGACTTAAAACATTTTTTATCCTTAATATTATCCTCAATTAAGTTTCTAAATAATATCTCTACGCTACCCCTAGGTTTCTTATATTTTATTCTCTTTAAATTCTTATTTTCCTTTTTGCTTTCTATCAAATCTAATTCATTTACAATGTCATAATATTTATTTTCTACCTCATCTTCGAATAACGTATTAATATCAAAGTCGTCTAAATCAGAGCAAGTATCAAATTTCAAATCAACGTTGTTTAAATTATTCAACTCTCTACACTTGGACTCAGCTACAGCGTGTGTTTGCTGATCGTGCGTAACCTGACCGTTCATTTGTACCGGATGACTGTATGACGTACTCGGTTTTATAACTAAACTTGAATCTTTTATAATATCATGATAATGATTATAATTTTTACCTACATTATTATTACGACAAAATTGATCTTTGTGTATAAAATACAGTTTTCTACTAACTGACATATTGTCTTCATCTATTGCAGTCTGAATGGCTTGTGATAAAGAACTAAACTGTCTGGAAGCTACAATTATACCTATATGAATATTATTTAAACCATCTGTAAAACACTTAATTGCCATTTTTTCATTAATTGGACGTAATACTTCAATTTTAAATCTATCGCCATCGGATTGTGATAAAGTTAAATCTACAAAAATGTTTTCCAATTCTGTACCAAACTCTGTAATAGACCTATTACCCTGTCTACAATTTAATAACTGCGTCTGTAAGGCAACTGGTGATTTTTTCGGCAACAAAAATATTTTCATATCATTTATTAAACTTTCTACGTTAACATATTTTTGTTTTAAAAGAAATTTAGCATGTTCAGACAATCTTGTTTTAAGAACAAAATTAATTAATAAATTCTGTGAACAATTATTTAACATACTGCTATAAAAATCTATTCCATCAATTAATGATCTTGTTACTTGTTCTTCTCCTGTCATAACTGGCAATAAGGCAATAGCCGATTCAAAATCAAAATTTTCTGACATTGTTATATTAATATTGAAATAAAAATAAAAAATAAACGAAAACCCTTCTAAAATTAACTATTATTTACCCTTTAAAATAAAATTGTATAAAATTTCTGCGTCTAAAATCGAATTAACCCTCATTATTCGTCATAAAACAACTATAACCGCTCAACTCAACAAATTAAATCAACCAAAAATACTACAAAATCATTATAATCTATTTACCGTAAATATTGTATAAAGTAGCTAAACATATTTTTATTTTACCATTTAAAAAGGATATGAAAATCTTCCACATATAATTATTTTTTCGGATGCACGTCGTGTGTCTCCCAACTCCTAAACTCGATCCACGATGTGAGTGATGCACGTAGACACGAAGGTGGTCTGCACATCATGATGATTGGGCCGGGCTATACCCTGGACTCCGTGGGCCGGGATTACCCTGGACACCGCTCCTTCATGTTTTCTTTCTTCTTACATTATTTTACTTCTTTCTTGATATATTATTTATTTCATCTTCATAATATTTAATTTATTTAAGTTTTTCTTTCTTCATAATATTTAATTTATTTTCGTTCTTCTATATTTAATTATCTTCATTTTTTTAAATTTTCTTTCTTCCATATTTTATCATTATTTGTACAATTTTCATTTTCTTCATATTATAAATTTCTTGCTTCCTTCTTCCTGATTTAATATTTGATTTTTCGTTCTTCACATTGTCTTATACAACGTCGCGTAGCGTCGGGCGCGAGCGCAGGCGCGGGTGCATAGCTATAGTGCGCATCCTGGCAGGGTCGCCATGTAATGTGGGAAGTTATTGACACGACGAGTGCTCCGTTATGAATCTTCTTTATTAATCATAAGACTTAATATTTATACTTGTACACATCTACATACACACTACATTACTTCCAATTTCCAGTTATACTTACAACATGTACCCAGTGCCGGTTTTAGCTCTACCAGCACCCTGGGCGAGATGTGATAACCCCCCTCCCCCCCCCTTCTCCCGCCAACAAAAGGGATTTTAAGCCATTATAGCCATTTTATCTTTAGACTTGAGAATATATTTATTTATTTAGACTCGAGATAGAAGGACTCGCTCATGAGCGACCGGAAATAAAGGTGGGCCTGGCGCCCCTTTACATCTGGCGCCCTGGGCGATCGCCCTACCCTAACGCCGGTACTGCATGTACCTAACTATGGTACTTACGCGGTAGTTTTCTAATCTATCTATGAACCCATTCTTTCATGATCTCATTTTGCATGATAATAAGATTCATAAATATATGTCAAAACAGACAATGCTTGAAGGACAAATCATATTGAATACGTAATAAGACTATATTCTGTGACACCATTCTATTTCATGGTAGCTTTTAAGTTTATGAACTTAGGAACTGAAAAGTTTGTAATTATTCTGATAATGGTGCTGATTCTTTTTCATACTAAACTAATTTTAATTACCTACGTCACATCTCTTTGTAAAGAATAGAAAAATATTAAATGCTGTCAAATTAGTCCATGCTATTGTCTAATCTGTACGACAAAAAAAACACGTTAGAATAATGCAATCCATAGATCATACGCTATATAGGTACTTGAGAATGTTACCTACTACAATGCAATATCGAACTAATCATGTTCATAGGTATTTTATTAGGAAAATATAGTGTGAAACATAACCTTTTGTTTTCAAATAATCTGAGATGTGAGATGAAATAAACGGTTCGTAGAATTGGCTACGAATAGGTACGTACTAGGTACCTATTGCTACCTCATTAAAAATGTATATTAGGTATCTATATTATACAGAGACGAGTGAGATTGAACTTTGTAAACAACATAAACTGCAATATTGTCGACCACCACGGAAATGTCGAAAAAAAATCTAACTTTTAATAATAAAAAAAATCTATTTAGAGATTTCACAGTCTAAATTGCTCATTTTGATGAATACTTATGGGAGTATTAAGGCAACGATATACGACAAATTAAAAAAGTAAAGAAAGCACTAAGGGTTGCATAAAGCGCGGTCACAATATGGTTATAGTTAGGTTACGGTTGCAGTTAACTTTAACCGCCGAAAGAAAGCAAACTGGGTTGCTTGTGTCACTTTAACAAAAATTTTAACCGTAACCATAACCGACCGAGGGAGATCGGTCATCGTCAAAGTGACTCCACGGTCAAAGCATGGTAATAGTTAAGTTAACTTTGACTATAACTTTAACTAAAATGTACGAGCAACCGGTCCTAAGTAGGTATAGGTTGGCACTCCATTGCATTTAAAAATACTGTTGGTTCTGTTTATAACTTTATCTACACTCATATCGTAATGTTCTAATTACGAATTCAAAAGCAGTACCTACTTTAGTGGCTTATTTAATGCACGCGCGTGTTTAATTAAATTGAAAACTGCTGCATATTAGGGGTCGAGTGTGAGTTTAAAAAGCGTACGGCTTTTACGGCTAGGCAATAGTATCACACGAGTGTTTTAATGACCACTATTATGCAGCAGTGAAATTATTCCGTACCAATACTGGGTGTGTGAGTGTGTTCTTCATGAAAGTTTGAAAATAAATATGATGTATTTCCGATAAACTAATCAAAATTTTGAATAAAAATAAAAAGTATCTCAAAAGATCAGTGGCAGTATTTCTAAAATTAGAATTAATGTATTGTTTACGCATGTATACGTATAGTATGACTACAAAGAACAGGGTGAAAGAATTAGGTTACTTCATATTGGCAGACTCCCCATTCCATACAAGGCCGGGTATCTATAGTACTTTCGCCTGTGACGTCAGACGGCAGCCAGACCTGAAGGCGCCAGGATCATCGATTCGGCGGTTCAGCTCAGCTCATTCAATGCCATCGTCTGTCCTCTCAGCCACCCACTCCATAGTTTGACCTTTAAACAGATTTTAATGAGAGCGAATATAGGTAGAGTACTTTATGTGACCCGTTTTTAAAATGACGCCAGAAGTTAGGGTGGTAATGTTGCTTTACTTATGTGTAATAAAAATAAGTTCTGTTTTCTTAATAATCACAATCTAAAACCGATTTATTTGTTCAGAATTTCTGAGCAGGCTATTAAAAAATTGCTTACTTTCTCTACTTAAAATATTGTTCTTCATATCCTGTAAAACGCATAGGTTATTTTACATGCAGGATAAATTATAGAAGGTTCAGGCGCGAGTTAGTTAGGCTTATTCTTTTTTAATCCCCGATGCAAAAGCGACGGGTTGTTATAAGTTTGACGAGTCTGTCTATGGCATCGTAGCTCCCGAACGCATGAACCGATTTTAATTTTGATTTTTTGTTTTTAAGGTGTCGTAAATCGAGAATATTCTCAGCTATGCATCAAAAAAATCGGTTCAGCCGTTTTGAAATGTTCACCAATTTTCTAGTAAGTATCGGGGTTTCTTAAATTTTTTAATTTTCTTTATTTTTCAAATTATCATTAATTTGATTTGTGACGCGCGATGTTTCATCTGGAATTCGAGGGATATTATAAAAGAGTTTCGAGTTTATTAGGCCAAAATACATATGTATGTGGGTTGTATTTCGACTACTTATTTTTGTCGGCGTAAGTATAATATTGTGAGTATAACATAATAAAGTTAGGTACATGCACGACGTCTTTTATTGCGTATTATATTTACCTACCTTATATTGTTTTGAACACTTAATACATTTTTTTGCTGACTCAAGATTCAAATATGCTGTCATACCTACATGTTACTGTACTGAATCATGACATTTGTTTAGATCGGTAAAAGTAACTTGACACTATGAAATACTTAGGTATGTGTACATACTCGTAATACCTACGATAAATTAGAATTTTTCAAAGTCTTTCTCCATTTACTACCTAATTATTTGATGTAATAAAAATGTATGTACTTACGTAATGGGTTTTTCATACCAAACTATTCCGGGTTTGGTATTTTCTTAGTCTTCATTTAAGACTGGAATTAAGGGTCAATTTGCAATAATACAATGGGTTTAGTTAGATAGTTTTTTGACGAATCCTTCGATCTATTTGTCGTACAAAAAATATATGTCATAGTTTAGTTCATGATGTTCCAATTGTATTAATTATAAATAACTTTTAACAAAAAGTGAACCGCCTTTAAAAAATCTAAAGTATAAAATAATAATTATGTAGGAACTCTAATCTGACAGTTTTGATGTCAGACGGTTTTTTTCATTTCCATCCTCAGATACTGAGGCCCTCAAGAGCTCGATCGAATAAAAAATCATTTTCTTGAATCGGTTCATATATGGCGGACTAATCGAGGAAAAACATACAATAACCACAGTCGAATTGAGAGCCTCCTCTTTTTCTGAAGTCGGTTAAAAATAGCGCTACGCCCATTTTAATAAATAGCAAACAAAAAGAATGCAAATTAAAAATGAATCACAAATCTATTTATATTTGTTTGATCCACCACACCCATATTATGACAACAGTAACCACGATGACGTACTTCCCGAGGAATATTCCATTACGTGTAAAATAGTAATGCTAATTACTTGGCGTTATAATTTTTGTTCCAATTTTTTTGGGGAACATATTGGCAACACTTTTAGAGCCACTGTCGACACCCACTCAGTTTTTAATCGTCACTCACTCAAACCAGTAGCCAAAAACTTACATTAAATTAGTCGTAATGTCATACGTGTAATTTTTTTTTTACCGCAAAGTCGACAAATAGCTATAGACGTAATATACCCAACATCGAGCATTATCTACTCACGCCAGCGACACCGACCCTTCCTGGGTCCCTGGGACCCGAGACCACGCTATATGGCTCTAGTATTCTATAAGGTGGAGTCCCTAGTCGAGTTACCTTTGACCGAAAAAAACGGTAATACTCTTCCTTACGCCCTCCGATAATTCCCTGAGCGTACCCCATTCGACGGTGCCCTCAGCCGTGGTTACCAAAAGTTACCCGGTTAAGAGCCCTCTGCGCTCGCTGATTTGTCAAGATTAATGAAGCCATCAGGCTACCAATTTTAATTACCAAAGAATCATACTATATTACAAAGTCTCCCGCTGCATCTATCTGTCTGTTCGCGATAAACTCGTAAACTACTGAACGGATTTTCATGCGGTTTTCACAAATAGACATTCATGAAGATTTAGGTGCAAAATTGATTGAAATATGAAGCGGTCTTTTACTGTGTGAAGCCGGGGCGGGTCGCTAGTCGTAATTATCTCTTAGATTTCCATACGATTATAATACAAACTTTTATAACGTTGATCAATCAAGATTGAAAACAAATCAATTCCAGTTCGTAAACGCTTTAATGGTTTATTATTATTAAAACCAGGATGTATCTCGTTCAATCATAACGCATCAGTTCTATCTGAATCTGATGGTAAAAATAGGTACATACATATCTTTATATCTTTGCCGCAAGATGCAGTGGCAATAAGTAGTTATTTTTGGCTTCGATCCGGCAGATAGCGAGACAAATAATTGGAAAAGACATTTTAATTTGAGTTTAGTTTTGGTCGCCAAGTCTTGTTTCCCGACTAAGTATAAAAATGATTATTCATTTCCCTAAATGTCTATTGCAAAAGGTTTCAGTCAAAAAATAATTTAGCTAGCTTCCATTTCGTAGCTCTCCCGCGTTCCCAAGGCATCTTCTTTTCCCGAGATAAGTATCCCAAACTAAACAGAGATTGTACTATAAAAACCAGTTAACTGATATACCTACTATATATTGTGCAACTATTTTTTAAAAGATAAATACCTACACCTAGACTCAGGACAAACAAACATGTTCATGCACACAAATAGGTACCTATATTTGTCCAATGACGCTTGTAAGCCAATAATCTGTTTAAAGTGCCTGACCGCTCTATTGATTTGTTGTCCAACGGTGCTTATTTGCAAAATCACCGTAAGGAATAAAAAAAACGCTATACTTATTAGTAATTTTGCATGCATAGTGCTGTTTTGTGTTTACTTTGGTTGTAACCCTGGCAACTCCCTGCTAGCCAAACAACGTGACGCCTTATAAATCAGTTCATTTTACGATGAGCTTACCTTTTTATAAAGCACTAGTTCCCCACGGTTTCACTCGCGTTCGTTAGATAAAAAGTAGCCTATGTCCTTCTCCATATCATTAGCTTTCTGCGTGCCAAATTTAATCGTTAGTTGTTTAGACGTGGAAAGGCAAAAGACAGTTAGACACTATCGAATTTATAATTTTTTTCGGCAGTTTTTGTTTCGATTCTTGAATGTGTATGTCGATTGTCGGGAGTACACACGGCCACAGATCAAGCTACACACTGCGGCACCTTATGCGGTTGTAATAGGCGCTATTTTGCAACAAAAATGTGTAGCTCGATCTGTGGCCGTGTGTACCTAAGCCTAATTTCATCGCGATGTTTAGTTAGTAACTTATTTACAAATAGTAACAGAATCATAACATTATTAATTATGGCATAAGCGCTTGCTAGGCTTTTTACTACGCTACATATACTTACCTATTATACGAGTAGAATGTATGATGCACAAAAAAACTGTCCACGTGCAATTCTGACTTGCACTTTAGGTGAATCACAAGGCGTTATTATAAATGCGAAAGTGACCTACTGACTTAGTTTTTTTTCCTCACTAATACTTTACTTTATCCTGAGAACGTAGATAAAACCGCGAGTGATCGCTAGTATTGGATAAGTAAGCAGAAAATTGAAATACATTGCAGCCCGAGCTGCCACCGAATTATTCGTAACTCGTACTAAGCCCTCTCCGTTCCCCGGTAACGTCCTGAGCCGAGGTTCGTACCCATTCAGGGGGCCCTCAGATGGTTACCTAAATGTTGCTCGGATGAAAGCCCTCTGCGTTCACCGACTTGTCCGGTAAGGTTGATACAGCCATAAGAGGCTACCAACTCAATGATAAAAAAACTATGTAGGAATGATCTAAGTACTTTTATGACAAGTTTCATTAAGATTGGATGTATTGTTGTCAAGAAATAACAAACCACCTCATTTTCGCACATAATAATGTCTTGTAGGATATCTGTCCATATAAAAAAAATAACATTAAATATTTAAAAATATAAATCTTATTGTAAAGCAATAAATTCATTTTTCAACAGAAAATCTCGTAATCGACATACGTAAGTTAATTATTTTCTTAGGATAAGTTTAGAGTAGAGGAAACGATGTATTATTTTATTTGCGTAGTCATTGTTTTTAAGCATCTTCCTTCAATTGATTACAGAAGGTAAAATTAACTATATTTTCGATTCCGGCCGTGGAAAATTTCAGGCTATGACAAATTATTATTATGTACATCACTATAAATACCTAACTATTATACTAGTGCTCGTGGTTTTATTTGCAATATATAAATACACATAATATGTATGTAACAACCACGTTTTCGTCACTGATATCCAATCCAGTGACACAAACGTGGACAAACAGACTGACATACAGATTACAATTACAAAAATGTTCGATATATTGTTTTCTATCGCTTAACTTTTGATTATTATATTTTTGTGTCAACACTTGACAATCATATAAAATTGTAGACAGTGTACACCTATCTGATGGTTTGCGGTCATCATCATCATCATGTCAGCCGAAAGACGTCCACTGCTGGACAAAGGCCTCCTCCAAGGTTCTCCACGACGGCCGGTCTTGCGTTACCTGCATTCCTGCGATCCTCGCAATATCGTCGATCTACCTTATGGTCTTCCAGTTCGTGGTCGCCACTCCAGAACATTTCTTCCCCAGCGACCGTCGGTTCTACAACCGCTTCGATGTGCCCCACCCACTGCCACTTTAGTTTGGCTATTCTTCGGGCTAAGTCGGTTACTTTGGTTCGCCAGCGAATCTTATTTGATTCGATCTCGCTGGGAAATTCCGAGTATATCTCTCCGTTGCTCTTTGGGTGACCTTGAGCCTTCTTATGGTCACCGCCGCCTAAATAAATTGGCAATATCAGTGGGTTTTTCAGATATTTTCAGTGTAAACACACACAATATCTAGTACTTCTTACTTCCTACTATTTATCTGTTTGTTATCACACAGCTCCGGAACGGCTGAACGGATTTGAATTAAACTTTGAACATATGGAGATCATAGTAGGACTAACATAAAACCGCGCTAGTTAATCTCGCAGAGTGCTCAATGCTCATCAAGTTAAGAACCAACTAGTCATTTTATCTATATGAGTAGGTACGATTATGAGTCATTTATGGTGCAACATGTTAGATCTCCAAAGTGACGCGATAGGATCTATTGGTATAACGATAGGAAAAGATAAGGTTATACGGAAAAATCTGTGCTGTGATTATGTGAGATATGAAACGCATTTTAGAAGATTAGTGTGCTGAATTATTGATATACCTACAGTGTGTCCGGTCATGAACTAGCAATATTTTAGGTATTTATATTTGAACACATTTTATGGGACTTTTCTTAGGACCAACCCTGAAACTTCGCGCCTTCTAGAGGAAATAAAGTAGTCGTGTTTTAGTTTTCTTGTTTACTTATTTATAGAGCTGTGTTATTTTTGCTAGCTTCCGCCCTGCGGTTTCACTCGTGTTCCCGAGGAATAAAAAGTAGCCTATGTGTTAATCCAGGATGTCAGCTACCTCCATAACAAATTTCATCAAAATTGGTGCAGCCGTTTGAGCGTGAAGAAGAAACATACATGCTTTCTCACAAACTTTCGCATTTATGCATTTATAAATATTTTTTTATTCAAAAGAGTATACCTACCTACCTACTCCTGAGGTGGTCCCATTGTCACAAGTCTCAAGATCTGTTGATGGAAATGGCAAAAAACTAAAAATTTAAAAATAAATATTTTTTAACAAAATGAGAACTGCCTTCAAAAACACTAAAAGGTATAAAATAATAACTATGTAGGAACTCTAATCTGACTGTTTTGAAGTCATTTCCTCTGCAGATATCCTTCGAAGCATCTCAGTTTATTATTCATAGGTTTCATAATCGGAAATCTATTTTCCTATACTGTCATACCGTGTTTTGTTTTAAACATGCGATTATTTGCATACAGTGTCGATTTTCTGTATTATCTTGTTTCCTGCCTTGGTCATACTCGTAGTTATGTTTTTTTATATCAGCTGCAATAAGTACTTCTTTGGCGTTTTGGTTGGAACATGATAAGTGACGTTGTGTTAGCGTTTTATTCTTTATAAAAACATTTTTTTATTAACATGACTTATTATTTATTCGTAGAACATGACTTCTTGAACTTCACTAGAACTTAGAATGTAAATTGACACTGGCACAATACGCAAATCTTGTAATGCAAAAAAAATAAAAGAAAGCAGGACGGGAGCTAATAGAAACAATATAAATTAACCAAGTAGACACCTACGTATGAGATACTCGTATAATAATAATGATTTATTTACGGCATGGTTTGCAAATAGCGCGAGTTACTTTTGTGATTGACGGCCCGAACCATACAATTTACTGATTTATTAGCACTTGTATAGTGCTAAATGTGTGTCTGTTCATTGTTTTGCACGATTTTATAAATTGAGTGACGATTCAATTGACAACTTTTTTTTTAAGTGTATTAAGGCGACGATATACGAAACGATGATTCTAAATTAAGATTTTCTCGGCATTATTTGTTGCAAAAGATTTGTAAAAAATATATGTTAAACTAGAGAATATGTGACGAGGAATAGTTATTCTTTAAATTAGAATTTTCCATTAGTAACGTCACAAAAAATCGTGAATATGTCCCTTTTTAAAACTAAGAATGAATTTTTACTTATTTGGGCCACCCAAATAAAAGGGAGTTTTCTTAATTTAAAAAAAGGCTTAGTTTTTTTAAATAACATAAAACCGTCTTTCTATCTAAAATTGCGCCTCTCCTGTATCGCTTGTAACCGTCAGTTTAGTAAGGGATGGACTCCTCTTAATCTGAGACCGAGTCAATAAGAGTAACCTCATGAAACTGGAATCATTTTAATTTACTGCGTAGTCGATACAGGGCTATTTATAACCATTTGCACCACTTTATGACTTGGAAGTTCTTAATCATCAATATGAAGAACTTTTTACAGCACCTTGTCAGTTTGCTGCAATTCTATTGGTTAATAATTTGACAACTATGATCGAACTATCGTGTTGCTATCGTGTATCGTTTTTCGGAGTAGGCCCTCCGATTTGACGAATCTCAGTGAGTTTCCTATTGAAACCACAAACTATAGAGTCACTAAAGTACAAAACTAAATAAAATACACGAAATGAAGATCTAAAAACTAAAACAAAACCAGATGATTTTTTATTAAGCCCAAACCCTAGAAGGAAGCTGGCTCCCAAGTGCAGCGGCCTGCACCTGTTTGCACCCTACACCAAGAACCGTATGTACCTCTTAGAAAAACCTATCGTTCAATCACGCTGAGCGCGTAATTGTCTAGCCTGGGTTTATGACGGGGAATCCAATTGAATATTCTGAGAAGAGACATAAGTACCTAGTGGTTCTAATGACGTAATATATTTATGTTGCTGTTGTTTATCATTGTAACAAATAACGAGACGACATCTTTTTCCATTATTTTATTTTTGGATCATTATTGAGAGAGATCCATAGAACTCAGCCAAATTAGAAAATTCGTTTATAATAACTTGTTTTGTGTTCTTCTGTGTCTGTCTGCTGATTATTCAAGTTATAAGCACACATGATTCTTGCCCGCATTTGAATACATTACGGTAAGAACCCTTTTCTTATGCACAGCCTCAATTTCGCATGTCGTCTCTCAATGATGTTAATATTTATATAAAGTCTTTTTCATTGTTACATTATTGTCGGTTATTTTCCTTTATCAATAAAATATTTGAAAGACAGTTAAATGTCCCAATAAACTTCAATAATTTTTGAATGGTACTTACGGCCGCGGCGTGTGGGAACTAAAATCACACGTGTAGAAACCATAGCCCGGTTAGAGTACGTGCCTAGATGGCTACCACTCTCAAGTTGAATATCTGATCCAGTCAGTTGCACTTGACGGCCTTCTTCTTTTTTCTGACATAAAAAAGAACACAAAAGATCAAGAAGAATTACATTTCTAGTTTACTAAGTATTTTATCAGTTTTGAAACTTTTTCGCACAAGCTTTATAATCACGCTCGCCCCGTCCATTGTTGAGAGTAAACTATGTCTTGTAAAACCATTTGTTTTGACCGTTTTTTTTTCACAGGTAGCCGCTTTCTGCACAAATAATGTAGCCTAATAGTGATACTTGAAGGTTGTTGGTTTAAGTAGGTAGCTACTTCTTGTATATTAATGAAGTAGGTACTTAGCGCAAAACCGTTGAATTTTGGAAATTCTTTTACCGTCATCGTGGAAAAGATTTAGGTATGCTAAAGTTGATACCTATTGTCATGGCTTCCTAATAGAAATACTGAGGCTCCTGAAATTTTGTAAGGTTATTCATGATGATGTTACTATAGTATTCGTCGTAACATAACCAAAATCTCCTGTATAATTAGGGTAGTAAGGATCATAAACATAAAGACATTGCGATTTATAAACTCTTGGCTGGCGGCTGGTCAGCTGGTCAGATCCATATGTTTTTTAAATATTTTTTGGTGAAAATGTAAATCATTTTAATCAATTAATTTACAATGTAGACAAATTACACCATAAACTGCTGTAAATTCGAGATATGAATTGCATAGCAATATTGCTTGAGCGGCCGTTTTAGCCCCCCTGGCCCCTACTCCATTAAATATTCTCAAAGTAAATTACACTGTAACAGGTTATTACTTGTTATAAATAATTACTGATATCGATTCATGCACCTCTTTACACCATTGAGGAATTATTGATTATTTTACGCAATAATTATGACTAGTTCCACAAAGCCTAAAGCTTTATGTGCTTACCACAATCGGGCCCATTGTCACTGACCACACCACGATCCACCACCGTGGTCAAACGTGTATAATTGTAACAAAACCTGCTTATTATGTACAAAATGGAATGGCACTAATGAATCATAATGTGACAGTTGAAATCTTAGACATTTTCTTCTTACAGAGATTATATTATTATCATCTGATTATCTTTTTTTTACCGTGAATTGATTGTTTATCATGAATTATGATTTACCTTTATCTTTTATATTGAAATGAATTGCTGCTTATGGATACTGTAGCAGTTTCACCCGACTCCATACCTAAATGTTTTTTTAAAATCAAATTCCAAAGGTTGCTTTAGCTGAAAAGAGCCGGCAACAAATTCAGCCAGCTCTAGCTATTCTAGCCAGCGCCTTACTCTACATGCGAAGACAAGGAAGGAAAAAATGGGAAAAGGTAAAATGTCGGGCCGTAAAATTACGTATACCTAGTGCACAAACTAGTATATACATTTATGGCGTGCCATATCAGTCCGTAAAAATCGGACTGCCGGACAGTAAAATTCCTTGTAGTGCACAAACGCCCTTACAGTTGCAGTTTGAGTATGGTTTGAGGTCTGTCTCTTCCGTTGAGGTAACTCTCACGATTTGGGAATACTAACTATTATTTAGTAAAAAAGGCGTACATTTTCCCGTAAATGTAAGTATCATACGTAGCCCACTGCAGTCACCCGCAACGTAAAGCATAACAGTACTCATAAAGGCAGAAACAGCTAGATATTATACGTGAATCTTACACCAAAAACAAAAAAGTTTTTTTTTACAATTTGTGTTAATTGAATTTACGATTTTAATAATCATTTTAAATCAATAAATAAAATTCATATCGTGAACCATGAATCCCTCGCTCCCCTTTAAATCCCACCTAATCTTTTTGAGTACATAGGTACTTGGTTGTATGGACGAATCGTCAAGGTTATTGGACTTAGCGATCCCCTTATTAGTGTTGCCACGAATATCGACATTATAGACCAATCGCGTCATCGTTCGCCGAGTGTGCGTGTGATCACAGCGTAAGTATGGAATGGAGTACTTAGAGCCTGACTTCAGTCTGTCTACTTCAACTATGTTTTTTTTTCAAATGTCGTCTAACCATGCCGATGTTCTCAAAAATCCTAAGTTTAGAATATATTTTGAATAGGTTATCCTGGCGTTCCACTTGGCTGTTTGTGTTTATATTTGCTAGTAGTAGACGGTATATTTTTGGATGTTAGTATTTGTATCCAGTCGTATTATTAAATAAATATCCTAGGAAATTTTTCACACATGGTTTCTGATCCCAAACTAAGCAGAGCTTGTACTATGGAAACCATATAACTGATATACTACATATACTACTTTTTTTTTGGAAATATATAGCTACTATACTAATTACATCCACACTCAGGACAAACAGACATGTTCATGCACACAAATGTTTGTCCTGGATCTAGCCCACGACTTGAGGCGCATTAGGTGCAACGCGCCAACCGGCTTTTTTTTTTATTTTGAAAGGACTAAAGTTGGTAGCCTCTGATGGCTGCTCCAACCTTACCGGACAATCGGCGAGCGCAGAGAGCTCTCAGCCGGGTAACATTTAGGTAACCACGCCTGAGGGCACCCCCGAGTGGGGTACGAACCTCGGCTCAGGGCGTTACAGGGGGAAGGGGAGGACTTTGTACGAGTTACGACTAATTGGGGGCGGCCGGATTACTAATGGCAGCTCGGGCCGCTTGAACGGGACGAGACTGAGTGGGACGTAGCGGCGGTCCTCGCCGTCGAGGACGGTAGCGTAATCGGTTTTGTGTACTTTTACGGGCTTCGTCAGCTTCGATCTGAGCTAATGTTATGGGGTCATCCGGCTCGCTGAGGGCTTGCCTTGGTCTAAGGATACGGACGCGCCAACTGGCCTGTCTGTGATGTTTCCTTGTCGTCAAGTATTTGCCGAATATACAAATACGAATACGTCATATGAAGTGCCGGCATTAAACAATTCACCAGGCGTCGAACAATAGATAAGTAAAGACGTAGTAACACTTTCCGATTCGTGCTTTGGATATATCATTCATTTTATAGCTAAACCTTCGTAATTCCAATGATTAACGACTAGTAAAGTCATGTTTCGACACTAAGGTATATTACTATAGAGAAGACGCCACACATAACTACTATGGTCTACGACTTTTCAGTCGCGATAAATCTACACCTTAAAAGCGCTCTAGCGCCACGTGGTTGGACGACTAATTATTGTTTCAGCGCTGCATCGAATATTAACAAAATGGAGCATGACCTTTGCTTAGGATAGCTTCTCTATACATAGTAATATACGTCTAAGTCTGTTTTATTGACGCTCGATTATTAGGTAAAATGTGACGCCGTCTCGCGCCGCGCCAGAAGTTTTCCACTATTTTAGTTTTAGGAGTCTATAAGCTAAGCAATAATTTTAATGTTAATGTACTCGTTTATTTGTCGTAAATCCATATAGAGATGATGGCGGACGTGGAGTGGAACAATAAACCATAAAGTTGAGATTATTCAAAGGGTGTCGGTATCGATTGTAGATAAGAATCAGGCGAATGTTGCTCACGCACTAACTTTTTGATAGCAACTAATAAAAAACCTAAAATATATTCCTATTAGGTATTATGACGTAATTTTAGTTTATCTTTGTAGCTCGTTGTGTAAATTTTATTTATTATGTTAGTATTTATTAATAATATTAGTATTTGTAATTACATGAACATAATAAAGCGATTAAAAGTCGTGGGTTCGAATCCTACAATTAGCTTGAGCTTTCGGTGAAGGAAAACATCGTGAGGAAACCATAGCACGCACGGTGGTAGGGTACTTTGTAGTACCCGCCTGGCTGGCTACCACCCTCAAGTTGAAAATTTATCGCCAAGCACCTACCGGTGTGTTCCGGCAATTGCACTTGAGAGGCAGTTTGCCTTCTCGGTATTGTAACAGGTCAGCAACACATTGGCAATATCTCGGGTATTGCAAATGGCTATAGGCGACGGCAACCACTTACCATCAGGTGGGCCGTATGCTTGCTACCTTAAAAAAGGACCCTATCCCGAGTAGCATTTTTTGTTGGTATTTCGTTGGGCCACTGATCGGCACAACCACCACTACCGTTGGTCAACCGTTGCGAGTGACACACCTGTTTTCAGTAATGCCAACGATGTCTCCCAACATAGGGCCTACCAGGACGACTATGTTGGGCCAACCACTGTTTCTCATCGTTGGGCCAACCACTGTTTCTCATCGTTGGGCCAACCACTGTTTCTCACCGTTGGGCCAACCACTGTTTCTCATCGTTGGGCCAGATTAACATTTGCAACTTATGGCCTACAGCTATACGACTACGTTGGGCCAACCACTGTTTAGAATTGTAGGGCCAGAATTACATTTGCAACATAAGTCCTACAGCTATATTCCACGGTTGGTATACAGTGATTCTATTTTGTAGGCCCTTCCTACGCCATAACGTAGGGTTACAGATGTTTTATCTTACGCAGGCGGGTTGGTCTTCGAGAGCGATACTATACCGCCCGTGCACACAACAATGTGCATGTGCATCTACACTCAAGGAAGGTCAACCCGTCTTCGTGAGATAAAACAACTGTAACCCTACGTTATGGCGTAGGAATGATCTACAAAATAGAATCACTGTATACCAACCGTGGCATATAGCTGTAGGCCTTATGTTGCAAATGTAATTCTGTAACATACAAAGTAAAGGTCTTATGGCTGAATTCACTAACATCACTCAAATCTAACTGCAAATTAACATTTGATAACAGACATTTGAATGCTTTATAGAAGATCTAAAAGTTAAATTATGTTGGTGAATTTCACTATTATATAATTACTTAAAAAAATTGCAAAAATAAATTACATAATATTTCGATATCAGTGATAAATGAAAAAAATTTGCAATGACGTTTATTGGAAATTTGATTTACTTGACAATGGCTTCATAATATGAATATAAATATATATATATTTTTTTAAGATCAATAAGCAATTTAACTTGGTTAGATACCTACCTATAGCAAAAATGACCGCAAGTTTTTGTTTAGTCATAATTTCTAACCATAACTTGTCTTAGCACCATTTTTGCTTTCCCTTTTATTAGCAGAAGAAAACCTTTAAAAGGAAAGACAAATTACATTCGTTAATTTTTATAATTCTCAAGGTTCGATGCAACTACATTACATGTTGAAGCTGTCAAATTTCCTATTATTTATGCAGTCCTAGCCCTGATATGGCGATGCTTTGTACTTCTTAAAGATCTTCGGCTTTCTCTGCCTCCATCTATCTTTAGTGAACCGGAACCAGTTTGAAACTACGGCATGAATATCAGCATCTGTGGCTCCTTCAAAAGGTTTATTTAGTCAAACGGCACCTGTAGGTAAGAAATTTTATCATATAGTTATTGTTTTTACTATTACCTACATAAATCATCATCAAAAGTGCAGGAAACAATTTGTGGGTAGGGATAGGTAGGTAGGTGTAGGTATGTTTCAGTACCATATTTTTTTGCGAAGCAGGACGTCTTCCGGGCCAGCAAGTAATTAATAATTTCTTGTGTTAATTAATATTTTTACGAAAGATACAAAATAGATATCAATTTTTTAAATAAAGGCCCCGCCATTATTACGGTCACCTATCCCATATAAATGTTTCCAGCCCAACAGGAAGTTAGTTCAAAATAGATTGCAAAATTTGTACCAAACAGACAGACAAACTATAATTAATATAATACTGTATTCCGAGCCGCGAAAACATTAAAAAATTTCTATATGTAGCAAATTTCATCCAAATCTGTTTAGTCTTGCAGTGCTGAATGGTAACAAACATACACGCAAATAATTATCAGCAATACAGATAACTTAGTTATAGTATAACTAATTTAATATATTGAGACTTACCAGGACCATGGCTGGCTGTCCTAGATCCCATATCTACTGTATATTCCAGGTGTCAAATTAATCCCGCCCCAGGACTACTCAATGACCATCAAATTAAGCTTAAGAGAAGTATATGGTTTGTACGTAAAACAACAAATACAAATTACGTATATGTAAAACGGTCACCCATCTATTTTTTCGACCGCGCTTACAGATGCTTATCATTAGAGTTGAGATTTATTATTTTATAAATTATATGGATCACGGAACCCTCAGTGCTCGAGTCCGACTCCTACTTGCTTGGTTTAATCTGGCATTATTTATTTTGGAGGAGGGCCTGGTACAAAATAAATAGTAATAGTCCCGTTTAATATACAATGACAGTAAAAAAAAACACTCAACTCACCTGTTTCATATAAAATCCGATTGAAGGGATAGACGATCCAAGTATCGTCTGGTAATATTTTTGTTGGCAGGCACTTTATCAGACACTTCTTGAATTTTGAAACTATTTTATGTGGAGGCTAAAGGCACTCCTCAAGTTTACGAGTAATCCACTCCTTTGACGCTCAAACTACCCAAAATACCGCCAATACTCCCATCACAATCGTCAAACTCAACCACCTTGTACATTATCAAGATTACTAAAAAAATAATAGGTCGTAGGTATTCACTTGCACACTATTTTGTTTGTGTTATAGAAATAAACTTCAAAAATCTATTCTATCCTTTGAAAAAACAAAAAAAAACGTGAGCACACAGAAAGCACGCAACTACATCAAAATTATCAATACAAAATGGCCGATTTAGCCGGCCGGCCGGCGAAATTTAGGACTGTTGATAAAATATCGATATATCGAAATATCGATATTATTATTTTGAAATATCGATATTTATTACTAATATTTTTTTAAACGATATATCGATATTTCGATATTGAAATGTAGATATCGATGGTCGATATTTTTTTAAAATAAATTTTAATTTTTAATTTTTTTTCGTTAATTATTTAATCGCTAAAATTTTGGATCGATAGTAGGCATTTTACTCCCGTGCTATCAGAAATAGCTGTTAAATATTTAATTTCTTCTGCTACATCTGTAGCATCTGAACGAGTTGCTTCTACAATCAATCTTTTAGTGCCTAATAATCGTAGTAGTCAAACAGCTGAACATATAAAACAAAGAGTATTTTTAAAAACTCTTACTGAAAAATATTGGTACACATAATTGTCTTATTTAAATTAAACAATAATTACTAAGAACTATATATAGTTATAACCTAACACTTTTATACATTTATAATTTAATTTGCTTAATAAATATACTGGACTATAAACTGTGTAATCATTTTTGAGCTGCCTTACGATTTTTTTTTTTAAATAAAGCCGATATATCGAAATATCGATATTTTTTTTCGATATATCAAACTCCGATATTGATATATTTAAAAATATCGATATATCGAAAATCCGATATTTTTAAAAATATCAACAGTCCTACGGCGAATGTTTGGCGACTCGCGCGCGTGTCAAGTCAAGGTTGCATCACCCGCGCCCGTCCCGCCCGCGGCCCGCACCCCTTTGTAAATTAGTTGGTTGTTGGTTGGCATAATACTACCTATTTTCATGTTCGAAAAAAACATTTGTAATAAAGCATGTAAAATTATTCAGGGATCATAATATTTTTGTTATATAAATAACTAAGTATAAATTACTCATATTTATTTGAACTAAGCGTGATGTACTGTACGTGTTGATACGTAAATTACACGTACTACTTACATTCATCGAGACTAATTTCCTAGTTTTTTAAAACTGCCTTTTCTAAAAATGTAACCTAGCTAGATCGTTTTTTTCTCCCCCGAAACCCTCTGCATATTAAATTTCATGACAATTGTTGGAGCCGTTTCCGAGATTCAGATTATATAGGTATTAGATTATTAGGTATTATATTAGGTATTAGATTGTTTTGTGTTATTTTGTTAAAATATGACGATAATTGTATGAGCAGGCCTTTGTTTTATGTTCGTATAAATTTTCTGTTGGGAACGCTGATCGAAACTGCAGTTGGGCCATTGTAGGCTGCTGGTATGAATTTTCGGTTGGAAAACTGTGGTAAGACCTTTGTTTTATTTTCGTATAGATTTTCCGTTGGGAATGCTGAGCGAAACCACAGTAGGCCCATTGTAGGCTGCTCGTATGGATTTTTGGTTGGAAATCTAACCAAAACCGGCAGTAGGGCTTATGTTAGATATTTGTATGATTTTGCTGTTGCAAAGCCTACCAATTAGTAGTGAGGCCATTGTTGGCCGTTCGTTAGATTGTCACAAACAACTGTTGGCACCGTTGGCCAACACAAAATGCTACTAGGGATTACTAAGACTCCGCTGTCTGTTCCTTTTAAATTACATATTTTTTTATTTAGTTATGACGTCACAAGTTCCACTCCTGCGACTTTGTAATTTTTTATTGATTTTATAAAATAAAAAATACGTATCCAATATTTTTTGATAACCTAACTGACGGACTAAACAGAATTAATTATTTTTTACCCATGCAGTCATCATTCCTATTGCAGGAAATGTAAGCCCCCAATGAAGTTCAGGGTTCAAGTCAGTCCATAGTACCTCCCCTCCTCGAGTCATGTTTTCTTAGTAGTATACCTACCATTAATATTTTATATAACTTACTTTAATTAATATTTAATTTATGTTATAATAGTTGTTTAATGTATAATAAAATTGTACTTCACTTACTTATATTATTTAAAGTAACCTAGGATGCTTTGGCACGTTATGGTGTCAAACGATCAATTGAAATGTAGGGGCAAGTAAATCTCAATTTTATTACGAGTTTACACGTTCTAAATTGGTATAGCAAGAAAAATGGTGTTCCGTGCTGACCCTATAGCAACCGTTTGCACCTTTAAAGATTAGTTCTGGAATATTCCATAGAGAACACCTTGTACAAGTCTACCTGCTCAAAGTTGGCGATGAATGGATAATTTTTAACAAAAAATCCGATGGACTCCATAATACCCTAAATAAGTAATAATAACATTATTATGAGGATGCATATTCTTGTCTGTCTAGAGAGTTATTTACGAGCAATAAAGCACTATTTGAATATGTATTTAACAAAACGTAAAAAAGTAATCTGAAAACCGCTATAATTCAACCAGTTTCAATTTTTTCCTACGAAAATTCATGGTGTACGCCCGATTATAATTTAACGGACCGTTTCCTAGTCTGTGAACATCGACCTGATGGCCCCCCGATATACCTTTTTTTAAATATATTTGGCACTGTAGTGTGTATGTAGATGTGTACAAGTATAAATATTAAGTCTTATGATTAATAAAGAACATTCATAACGGAGCACTCGTCGTGTCAATAACTTCCCACATTACATGGCGACCCTGCCAGTAGGCGCACTATAGCTATGCACCCGCGCCTGCGCTCGCGCCCGACGCTACGCGACGTTGTATAAGACAATGTGAAGAACGAAAAATCAAATATTAAATCAGGAAGAAGGAAGCAAGAAATTTATAATATGAAGAAAATGAAAATTGTACAAATAATGATAAAATATGGAAGAAAGAAAATTTTAAAAAATGAAGATAATTAAATATAGAAGAACGAAAATAAATTAAATATTATGAAGAAAGAAAAACTTAAATAAATTAAATATTATGAAGATGAAATAAATAATATATCAAGAAAGAACTAAAATAATGTAAGAAGAAAGAAAACATGAAGGAGCGGTGTCCAGGGTAATCCCGGCCCACGGAGTCCAGGGTATAGCCCGGCCCAATCATCATGATGTGCAGACCACCTTCGTGTCTACGTGCATCACTCACATCGTGGATCGAGTTTAGGAGTTGGGAGACACACGACGTGCATCCGAAAAAATAATTATATGTGGAAGATTTTCATATCCTTTTTAAATGGTAAAATAAAAATATGTTTAGCTACTTTATACAATATTTACGGTAAATAGGTTATAATGATTTTGTAGTATTTTTGGTTGATTTAATTTGTTGAGTTGAGCGGTTATAGTTGTTTTATGACGAATAATGAGGGTTAATTCGATTTTAGACGCAGAAATTTTATACAATTTTATTTTAAAGGGTAAATAATAGTTAATTTTAGAAGGGTTTTCGTTTATTTTTTTTATTTTTATTTCAATATTAATATAACAATGTCAGAAAATTTTGATTTTGAATCGGCTATTGCCTTATTGCCAGTTATGACAGGAGAAGAACAAGTAACAAGATCATTAATTGATGGAATAGATTTTTATAGCAGTATGTTAAATAATTGTTCACAGAATTTATTAATTAATTTTGTTCTTAAAACGAGATTATCTCAACAAGCCAAATTTCTTTTAAAACAAAAATATGTTAATGTAGAAAGTTTAATAAATGATATGAAAATATTTTTGTTGCCGAAAAAATCACCAGTTGCCTTACAGACGCAGTTATTAAATAGTAGACAGGGTAATAGGTCTATTACAGAGTTTGGTACAGAATTGGAAAACATTTTTGTAGATTTAACTTTAGCACAATCCGATGGCGATAGATTTAAAATTGAAGTATTACGTCCAATTAATGAAAAAATGGCAATTAAGTGTTTTACAGATGGTTTAAATAATAATCATATAGGTATAATTGTAGCTTCCAGACAGTTTAGTTCTTTATCACAAGCCATTCAGACAGCAATAGATGAAGGCAATATGTCAGTTAGTAGAAAACTGTATTTTATACACAAAGATCAATTTTGTCGTAATAATAATGTAGGTAAAAATTATAATCATTATCATGATATTATAAAAGATTCGAGTTTAGTTATAAAACCGAGTACGTCATACAGTCATCCGGTACAAATGAACGGTCAGGTTACGCACGATCAGCAAACACACGCTGTAGCTGAGTCCAAGTGTAGAGAGTTGAATAATTTAAACAACGTTGATTTGAAATTTGATACTTACTCTGATTTAGATGACTTTGGTATTAATACGTTATTCGAAGATGAGGTAGAAAATAAATATTATGACATTGTAAATGAATTAGATTTGATAGAAAGCAAAAAGGAAAATAGGAATTTAAAGAGAATAAAATATAAGAAACCTAAGGGTTGCGTAGAGATATTATTTAGAAACTTTTTTGAGGATAATATTAAGGATAAAAAATGTTTTAAGTCTAAAGAAGGTATTTGTGTTTATGTTCCTTCGAAAGCAACTTTATATGTAGAGAATGAAGCACTATCAGTAGGACAGTTGCTAGCGGAAGATTTAAAATTGTTATGTAGAGATAAAAATATAAAGGTATTGATAGTTAATAAAGATAAATGTTTAAGAAGTAATATAAAGAAATTAATACGTATTATGAGAAAATATGAGGTAGAATTGCCAAGATTACAGATAAATGATAAAGTAGTAAGAGTTGAAAATAGCGTGAGTAATAATAAAGAAAATAATGATAAGAGAGAAAAGAAAAATAATGTTGTTAGTATATTATCGCCGCAAACAGGTCAAAATATTGTAGAAGATGATATAAAAAATAAGTCTAATGACAAATGGTCAGAATTGAGACAAATGAATAAAAATGATTATCATAGTGAAGATAGTAAATATTTTAGTAAGATGATAGAAAATGAGACGATTTTCTTAAATAATTGTAAAATGTATGATAGCAGATCGGTAGGCATTACTTAGTTTAGAAATAAATAAACAGTAGATATATATTGTATGTAATGATAGGTATGTTACTAATAGAGAAAGGATTTAGATATTATTTTTACTATAATTTTTATATATTTTTACTTTTGGTTTGTTTAAAGTATTTGAAACATGAACGATCTATGTTTGACATTCCAGTCTCAGATAAAATTACTTAGTTCATTGAATTTAATTTGATATGTTTGTTTATATTCCCACATAGTCAAAGCTCAATCATGTTACAATGATGAACCATGTTGATGAATCAGTATTCATATGATTTTTTTAAGTTCATTTAATATTATGAATAAGAATACTTATATTTTTGAAATTTTATTGTTATATCGTAATCATTTTTTTTATCAATTAGTATGGTTTTAATTTTCATTTCTTAAAAAATAAGAATCTATTTTACATTTTATTTTTTTTCTTTGAGGGGGAAGGTGTAGTGTGTATGTAGATGTGTACAAGTATAAATATTAAGTCTTATGATTAATAAAGAACATTCATAACGGAGCACTCGTCGTGTCAATAACTTCCCACATTACAGCACTTATTTTTGTAATAAATCAAAATCAAAACTCATTTATTCAGTTTAGGCCCTAATAAGGCACTTATGAATGTCAACAGTTACAATTTTTAGACTCTACTACCAGATAGTTTCAAAAAACTCAAAATAAATATGTTATATTTTTTGCCAATTAATTTAAAAACGAATTAAAATTAAAAGGTGACAATGAATATAAAAGTGTACAGGCAATAAAGAACGCAACTATATTGTACCTATATAATGCGTTGAATATACTAGACCAGGGATTCCCAAACTATTTTGAACAAGAGACCCCTTTTCCAATATAGTATGTGAACTGATACCTCAAACCCCCCTCCCCCCCTATAGCCAAATGACTTTAAAAATCAAAATACTTTTGTTATTTTGTATCAATAGGAAAAAAAACTGTAACCTTGACATAATTTTCTCATGAAAATTTAACAAAATATATAGACATAAAATTCAGTAAATATCAAGTGTAATTAATAAATTATTAATACAAATTACGTAAAAATACTTACGAAAAAAACATTGAAATCGTAAAGAAACACAACTTATACAGAAAGTATCTTGAAAGTTTCAAATAAGAACTTAATAATTAGAGGTTAATTAATTAATAGGGGTCAATTTTTAGACCTCGTCGACCCCTAAAATCAGTATTCGTTTTTGTCGACCCCTATGCAATATAGATCCCTTGGGGTCCACTTTGGGAATCCCTGCACTAGAGTATTGAGTCACGTGTGGTGTGGTTATGGCGATAGCTAGGTACGCCTTATACCTAGGCTAGGCGCTAGCATTAGGCGTCAAGGGTATGCCGCCGGCCGTGGCGCCACGCAATGTCGCGCGTCGTATCTATATGTCTCTGACGCAAGCCACATACCTACACCACTGAAAATACTGAATACATTTGACCAATAAGATTACCATAAATTGACTAGCGTAGTCAATGATTGGCAGTCGCAACGCTTTTTCACAAATACAGAGTTCATTAGCGAGCGACGCGAAACGCTCGCGTCACTGTTGTGTTCCCCTCTTCAGCTTCAGTCACGGGCTCGGCTCTAAACTACGGAACTCGGCTCATTCCAGTCGGCGCGCTCGGACGCGCCCCACCCGCTCATTGCCGACTTGACCGCAAGAGTGGCTCGACGTGCCTCTTGCCTACGCGTCTTCTTATTTTAAATTTCAAAGTAACTTTTGCCAACTTTCAATTTAACTAAACAGTGAGCACGCTGCTTATATAAATTGTAGGCGACGAACGACTCTCGATTTGGTACGCGGTGAACGAATGTAATTTATCGCAAGGCGAAAACTTAACCGCGATTTGAAACATCAGTCGGCGGTTAAAAAAACGCTACTCGCTTTCAGTAGAAGCGGTTCGTTTATAATTAATGTAAAAAATTTAGATATTTTATATCATTATTTGTGACAATTTTCAATTAGACGTGGCTCAGAAAGGAACTGAAAATGTCGAAAAAACATCTTCACAATCAAGCTGCTATACCACTAGCTCCGGCGGTGTTTAAGGTAAGTCATTTATATTATTTTTTTTACAATAAAAGGCGAATTTATTACCAAAAATGTACAAATGAAATGCTTTGCGATAAAAAAAATTGAAAGTTGACGTGTATGATCATTTTACTTGAAGTTGTTAGAAATCACGTTTTATGTTAGAAATTGCAGTTTTATAATCACCTTGCGCATGAAATGTGTTTGGCTCAAGTTAAATTTTACGACCGTACCAAGGAAATAAAATAGCTTGGAATGTAAAACTGTCTGTAAAATATTATCGGTTTTTGCTATTGCTGCTTGTAAAACTGCGTTTAGTTGGTATTGTATGAGTTTGTTTCACGCTTTACGTGAGTTTTCTTCGAAGTGCATAACGCACTAATTGGATTGTTGGAAACGGATGAAAACCTATAGATATATAAGTATAGGAAATGAACAAGGTTCTTAGATTATCTTCGTTACAGGATATGCTTTGCGAGTGTTTATTACATTTCAAGCCACATCCACACTGTATCATTTGTGAATGTTGCTCATGTAAACGTGGCTTAACATTGCAGTTATAAATAAACTTATTTATGGACGTACGTGTTTAATCTTTCAATCAAATTCTAAGAATTTTCATCGCTTTCACGGAAACGTTTTATGTGTATTTATTTAACCATTATTTAACTCGTATAAAAATGGTCAAGTGCGAGTTGTACATCATCATTAATCAAGCAACTCAATTTTGTGGTAAATTTGTTATGAAATGATTAGTAGGTAGATAGGTAGGTATTACCTAGCGCAACGAAATATCTATCCATTTTGTTACATATTCATATTTATTTATTTTTTAGGGTTCCGTACATAGGAAAAAACGGAACGTCAATAGTAATAAACGGATCACATTGGTTGTCGGGATCCTTTTACTCGGGAACGCGAATTTTGAACTGTATGCAAATCATGCTTGTAAGTTAACATTCAACCAAAACCAAAAACTAAAAGACCTAGTAGAAGAAGTAGTAGAATCATGAAGTAAGGTCTTGCAGCACAAGTAAAGGAGTAAATCATCAGCCATTTTGAGTTCACTTCTGGACATAGGCCTCTCCCAAAGCGCGCCACTCCTTTCGATTTTCAGCCATCCAGCCCAGTCCAGCTATCGTTTTAAGGTCATCAGTCCATCGTGCTGGAGGGCGTCCCACATTACACTTGCCAAGACGCGGATTCCACTCTAAGGCTGAGATCGTAGAGCGTAGGTGCTTAGACTTTGCTCAGACTTTACCATACAAAGTCGGTATTTAAAATGCAATCTTTGAATCTCTCTGAGTGTGTGCTAAGCAAAGACTAAGTGCACCTAATCGACGACTTACCAAAAACTTGGATACAAATTAAAACACGCAAATATTTACTTTATTACGTAGGTTTATACCTTAAGTAAAGTCTGAGCAAAGTCTAAGAACGCTCTATAGATCTCAGCCTAACACTCGTATGCTCCATCGACCGTCCTTTTGTATTTATTACATGAAAAAAATGCACTCGGAGGATTGATCGTGACGTAGGTACGATACGACGGTAGATAGATATATCGATGTATTGTATATTTTCTTAACTACAAAGTTAAGTTTGTCCTTCAACCTGAATTATCTGTACGGAACCCTTAGTGCGCGAAAGGTCCTCGCACTTGTCTGTTTTTAATGTCTTTCACAATTACCTTATAGTATTTATTGTTTAACAACAGTAAAAGTATATGAATATCGTAAATAATTAAGGGTTGCTAGATTTAAAAAATAGGTTTGTAAAAGATAATTTTGGAAAAAAACTAAGATTCTTGTAAAATGTTTAATTTTGATGGGACTTTTAGTAATTTTCATGATAGATGCTATATATAATATCAAACACCTGTAAATCTTAGAACATTCAGATATCGTAGGTTAATAATTAGTAAATTAGTTTTAGGGTTTTACATCCAAATGGGCCACAAAAATTAAATTTTATGAAATAAGATTTTTTTTAATGGACAAAGATTTATATCCTGTTGGAAATGATAAAATAACTAATTAGAAGTTACAGAACCATGTGACCGTAACCTGAACTTTGTCTGATTGATGGTTGGAAGTAATTTCAGATAACCAGAAGATAACAATATTAGTAACAGAATATATTAAAAACGATCAGATGCTGTTCAATGACAAATTCGTCATTCACCCTTATATTAGGCGAACTTCACAGTTATTCAAAAGTTTTGAAGTCGTTCGTACCCGTAGACGCCCGAGCGATTTTTATTGAGATTTTCATATAATAATACCATTCTTTTTGCCTTTCTCGGTGAATTTTTCAACAAACTTTCATATTTATTTTGTAACGAAAATAAATCGAATTTAAATAACCTACCTACCTTATAACCTCAAGTAATATAGCATTTTATTCTATATCTGATTTTCACCTGTTTTCTAAATTTTAATGTTTCCAGCTAAATCTATTCCGCACCTAGAGGGAAAGTACTATAAATACTGGAGATAGAACATTTTACTAAAAGGAAACATTCCATAATTTTTAAAAAGAAACAAATCTGCATTCAAAGCTTTTTTTTTAACGTGATGAACCTTTGAGTAAAAGTGCGTGCTATCTTGTCCCATTGAATTTATAAGATATTTCCCGGTTTTTCCTTCATTTAATTTAGCATGTTTGCTAGAGCTATTTGATCCTTATGATTGACCCTATCGATTGATGCCATAAAAGTTGCTTTTTATTCTGATTTTAGCCGGTACGATACCAGATTATGATAAGCGAGTTTTCAAAAATATTGGAATTCAGATTTACGTCGTATTTACGTACCTATATGGTCAAAATAATTAGATTTTCAGATTACCTAATTACAGTTTCATTACTTAAATTTTTTTCGACAACGTAGATGTTTTTTTTAAATAAATATTTATTATAATACATAGTCTTTTGTCGTGTTTTCTGTTCTTCATATGATGATGTATTATAGAACGTGATGTTTAAGGGATTTTGCTATCATAACTATTTCAGCAGATTTCTAGTAATCTTACTATACTATCATGTACCTACTTATTTGTCAACGACGTATTTTTAAACCTCTTAAATATGTAGTTTATTATAGAATACTAGCTGTTCCCCGCGGCATCAGTCGCGTTCCCGGGATAAAAAGTAGCCTAACTTTCGAGAATAATGTAGCTTCCTATTAGTGTTTTTTTTTTTAAATTGGAACATTAACTCCGGAGATCAGCGCAGTCAAGCAAACAAACAAAAAAACTCTTCAGCTTTATTATTAGTAGGTATAGGTTTGTAAATTTTATTATGTTAATACTATTGTATTAGGCTGTCAGTTTTCCAAATAAATAAAAAAAAAAAAAACAATTTATATGTCGTGTAATTTACATGTTAACCTCTTGAGAGTTGGAAAGAGGCAATAAAATTGGTGGAAAACCTGAAATAATGTTTATAAACTTAAGCGTTATCCACACACGTCCGGGTACCGGGTAAAACGGTTACATACATCTAGTACGAGCTTGTTCACACAGCTCCGTGTCAGGGGCGTCCGGGTACATCATAGTATAACGAACAACTCGGAACACGGATATCTCTGACCCGGCACGGTAGGGCCGGGTACCCGGACATGTATGGATAGCCCTGTTAGTGCGTCTAAAACGCGTCATCCTAAACCTTTATTAGAACTACAGTCTTGCTGATTTTGAAATTAGAAGCTTGTGACTGCTTGTGTGATGTGATACCATACCATGACTAAGGAGGGTATAGAAAGCTAAATAACTAGTGTATTTTCATTTACTTTACCTCACCTACTTCATTAATTGAGGGTACCTATTCAAAACTGCTGATATAGTCGCAGAATTAGCAGTTTTAAATACTTATTAAGCAAACATAAGAGCTAAAGCAACGCTAGGTAGTTTATCACGTGTTTCTGTACACAGCGTATCAGTTGCGCCTATCAGGTTTTCATTAGGTATGTATTGTCCACATGAACATACCTGTCCATTGAAACGAGGTACCTCGTAGTACCTACTAACACAATTCTAAGAATGGTGTGAACTGACCCATTGGGATGTTCTGAACGTTTCATTTCCCACTTTAAATGACTTTTCAGTATTCAAACGCCGATTTGAACCTAAATTGGATATGGATTGACTTTAAAATCCATTGATTAATGTTGCAGTATAGTTCATTTTGTTTTATCACTTATTTTTTTATGTTGTTGGTTTTCGATTCGGAGAATTAGCAAGTATGACATTAAATAAATATTCTAATAGCCATTTCTAAATCATACACTCCTACAACTTTGGCGTTTATCTATCTATACTATGGTGTAATTAAGTACATACCTACCCAAAATTTAAAATATTTTGCCATGAATTTGTTTTTTGTATTGATCAAGAAAATTGCCAGTTATATTATTAACCGACTTGTAAAATTTATTAATTCGATCCGTATTCTTTATTATTATTTTTGTTTATGTATCTTTTCAACCCTAAAATTAGAGAGATTTAATAACTATTTTTTTCATATAATCATGTTCGTAATCTTATGGATTATTATTTCGTAAGGCCATCTTTTTTTATGGCTAACATGATACAAATTCAGCGAAAATATCCATTGGCAAGTGTCGACCTCACTGAAGCGTGTAACCGAAAGTTGCGTTGGCGCAGTAGCGGTACGTTCGCGAGCGGCCTCCAAATTGGTGTGAAGAGTATAGAGGAGGCGGTCGCGACCGCGGTTCGCTTCGGCTTCTCGACTCGACATAACATCGGGCTCGGTCGCCGCGCGCGCCTCTATAGCCGCCGCCGGTAAAGCTGCGCACAGAATGAACGAGAGTAGGCGGACTTACACATAAAACTTTATAACCGTTCGCCTCGTTAAATAAATCGAATATAGGATACATGTGTGCGTTTGACCGCAATACGTAGCGTTTAAAACTATTTGCTAAGGCAACGGTTACTTTAAAGTCGAGTTGCTTGTAAATAACGTATGTCGTGTCGCAAATCAAAATGCTGAATTATAGAAAGTCGGGCGTCGACAGGTGTCGTCGCGTCGTCGCGTCGCGGTCGCTCGCGTACCTAGCTCTTTATTACCTTGGTATGTACACGGCATTATTCGAACGGCGCTTGGTTTGAGCAGTGGAAATTTCCACAGCGCACTTGGTTTGCGCCCGCGCGCCGTCGCCGGCCCCGCTCCCCGCGCTCCGCACCACCCGCCGCCGTGCATGTACCCAAATGCCATTCTCATGGCGAGCTAAGCTCTCCCCTCTGATTCCTATAGACATTCATTCTTCAAAACAGGGTTCTTTTCTTTCCATTGAATCTCATTCCGCTCTAGCCCGCTTTATGTACCCGTAAGGGAACGAAGCAAAGAACTCTTTTATAATTGGAGTAATTCTTTCAAAACCTGACCGTACAGGCACATTTGCATAAAAATTTACATTGTAATATGTACTTATGACACTAAAAGTTTGGAATGACCTTTGGATGTATGTGAAATGCAAATTTTGTAGCGGTTGCAAACGTACCTACCTACCATTTCGTAAATTTGGTAGCTACTTACGTGAATTTTTTACGAAGAACGAAGTGAATTGTCATTATAATATTACAATAAGTCTGCGACTTAGTTTGCCACGTGGACACATCACGCGGTGCACGGGCGCCGATCTTTTAAATCGACGACAAAAAAAGCTGTAGGTTTGTGACTTGTCTCGGTCCTCCGAGCTTAAAATTGTTACCTGACAAAATAAACGAGTGATATCGGTAGCGGTACCCGTAGCGCAACAATTAGCTTTCGAATCGAGAAAATACACTTTTTTGTATTTCGTGACCCGTAGCAATTTATTTTGCATACACATTTTATTAAGAAAAGACATCAACGCGTCACATTTTTGTGTTCACTTTGATCATTCTTTGTGAATCCAATATTTTGGTTATCCAGTCTGTAAAAGCCTAATGAATACAAAATATACTTTTAATTGTAATTTATATTAAATTGTAAAATAAAAATAATTTAAAATAAAATCGTAAAATAATGCAATTTTCTTCGAAAATAAAGTAAACCCAAAATTAAACTCTTGCGTCGCTTGTGTATGCGAAAATACTACATCGGAGTCGAGACGATGCGAAGTAAAGGTAGATTCGATGAAAGATTATTCTAAATACGTCTGCGTTGCGTGCGCTGGGAACTAAACCGTATGATGTTTAAACAAGGTACATTTTCGTATATATTAACAGACGGTAAATTTTACATTTTGATATACGTACTGCCTTGCTTGTTTCACTGACAATGCGATGTATGTCCGAACGTTGCAATTCGCATTTCTGTGACCTTAAGGCCCTGTCATGTCGTAAAATGGTATCACCATACATATAAGAGAAAATTGATTCGATTTTTGATTACCTTACGTTTAACTTACGTTTGTATAAATTTGTAAGAAGGAAAATATCGTGGGGAAAACCACGTGCCTGAAGTAGTCCAGTCTTAAACTCTGCCAGTTCGTGCGTGATAAAGGCCCCTCATGGTTAGCGTAGGGTTGCTACCGCGAGCAATATTTATATGTATAACATATCAAGCTACTTCTGCTAGAATGTTGCGAAATTAAATTCAAAGCGGCACATTGCAATTCATAGCGACTATCTGCGACTTGCTAACGTGGTGGGTGGCAGCTCTGTAGTTGCAGATTACCTACGTGGCTTTCACATCACTATTGTTTAACGTGCACTTGAAACGTAATGAGGTCGCACCTTAAGCCTCGTCCAAACATTGAAACGAGTAGTATAACAATATTTACCCCAATTTAGGCTAAACGAGCCTTGATGTTGGATGACAGCAAGCAACGCAGTATCATTATCCACGTCCATAGATCAACTATTTATTTATACACAAATTACAGGTTTCAAGTAATTAATTTGTTCGAAATTGATTCCACGATTTTTTTTTTATGAAATAACTCGCTCTAATTGGCCGAGCCACCGCCACGTGTAATTCAAGGTTGTAGTGATGCAAAAGGGTGTAAGATATAAGGGTAGGGTGCAGGGTAGGTATCGGAACAGTTTTAGTGCGCTCGAGCTCTAATATTTATTTGTTGCGGAATCAAACAGAACAGCAGTACCACTTTCGGTGTTAGTTGCTCTATGAAAGTCGTGTCTCTGTCAAAATATATAGAATTTATAGTAATCAGAAGAACTTGAAGAGTTTGGAAGTTGAATCTCAAGAACTACCAACCGGACTTTTTATTTCAATTTAATTTTACGCTTCGGACTAGTTCATGTCATAAATGTATCAGACAGAACGCGGAAGCCCGATTGATATTCCCTGGACGTATTTGCTAAATAGAAAGACACGCCATGTGAAGTGCCGGCATAAGATATCCGCCATATTTTTCGGTATGTCAAATATGACATTGAGTGTCAAATACGCTAGAATCGGGCCCCTGTCTTGAGGGGCCCTAGTGAACAACTGATGAATATTAATTTTGCACTGCTATCAATATTTCCTTGACATTAAATTCAAATCTACAAATGCTCCGTTTATCCGTTTGTTATCAATGCTTTAATTAAGGTCTTGTCTCAAACGTTTGTTTACTGTGGAACTCTTGCGATCAATTAAATTATCTGTATCAGAAACCATTATTCTGCATTTAGTTAAAATCCTGATCAGGTATTATTTAAAATTGTATATAGTTGGTTCTTTTGATGGAATGATGACTTGAGAAATGTAGGAAGGTATGAGAGCTGTGGGAAAAGGCAGTTAAACGATTAATTTAAAGAATGATTCCTACAAAAAATATACTTTATTATCCTCAATAATACTTTATTAACTCAAGAATAAAATCACCTCAGTGTTAAGAATATTGTATGCCTCATTCCTAGTAATATTTTTTTATTTTTTGTACAAAATAAATAAAAGTGAAAAATACATAAACTTTAAACAGGCAAATAAATAATATAATATATGTACGCGCTTATCTCTGGGTCTACTAGTTAGATTCGAAAAAATATTTCACTAATAGGAAGCTACATTATTCCTGAAGGTTTTAGGCTACTTTTTACTACGGTGAAACCGCGGGGAACAGGTAATAAAAATAAATTAAAATTGAAAAAAATTCTATAAATGAACATAATATTTTATCAACATTTTTTTAAATTGATTGTAACAACGTAAAAAAGAGTAATAAGCATTTTTACATGTAATCCGTATGCTCGATACCGATGTAGTGGATGTATACGTAATTGCGATTTGAATTCAATAATAACCTAGTATTATATGGTCTGATTACCTTGTGGAAATCATTTCCGTTATGTAGAGGAAACTCTCGTGTTTTAATGAATATGCAGGTAATATTACACTGACAGCCAGTTGGCGCAGTTGGTTAAAACACCATCAATCGCACCGCAGGTCGTGGGTTCTATTCCCATCCAGGATAAATGAAAAATTTATGTGCATGAACATGTCTGTTTGTCCTGAGTCTGTCAAAATAAAGTAGTAACTCTGCTTAGTTTGGGATCAGATAACCGTGTGTGAAGAACGTCCCAGGATTATTATAGATTAAAGGGATTTTAAAACAGTGGAATTTTTCCTTGGATTACTATTTCATAAAAAAAAAACCGTCAACAATGCTGGATAAACATTGAGTGTCGATCGATACCAAGAAGGAAACATACAATACGATACGTGTGATCACATTTATTGGAAAACTAATGGTTCCTTGCTGCATTGTTTCTTGAGAATTAGTGGCTAGTAGTATCACATTTTTGATCAGGTAGTATATTAATATATCAACAATAATGATACAAGTCGGAATTTATACAAGAATAATTTAAAAAAAAACTAGCGCCGTTACCTAAAAACGTTATTTTTTTTAGTTATAATCACAAAATGCTATTTTTACAAATAGGTATCGCTTTATCAGCATACAATATAATGCCATATTTAGTGTGACATAATGTTATTTATCCTAATAATGTGCAAGCATAATAATAAATTACGCATAAATGTTTAGGCATAATCGTTTTGACCATATCTTAAGTTAGCTTAACGATGAACAAGCATATTTTTATTACTGTAGCTTTTATGCAACTCCATATAATATACTGCAAAATAATATAGCCCGAAAGATCCATTATTCCCAAATAAAGTTATGCAAAATTAATATAATAACAGCGATAAAATTATGCCTTACTCATTATGCCAAAGTAAATTAGTATTATAAAAGTTATGCGAAACAAAGGCATACTGTAAGGTATCCCATCCCATGTTGGGTTATGATGAAGCCTCTGGCCTATTTCCTCTGTGCTCTGGCTAAGTAAGCTAAGCTAAATCAAAGATTTTGGTCCAAACAGAGAGTAAAATAAAATAAAAAGTCTCTATTATTTCTGTTACTCTATCAGCATCACTTCCACAAAGTTTTTGGTTTTATCCAATTTACAGATATGCTGGTACAATTTTATGTTCATATACACCTGATAAAAAGTACCTAGTCATCATCGATGGATGTTGGCAATAATAAGTATGCCAATGTGATACCGACCTTGTAGAGTCTCTTTTTAAGCCTCTTTTACCTATACTACCCACCACTACAGATATATAGATAAGCTGCATACCATAAGCCGATTTTGAAAATCCCGAGTGCTCGCCATCCCGAGAGCCAGCCATCGATTTGAGCACGCACCATGCTGATAAGATAACAAACACCGTCCTTGGTTGAGTTTGCTTTAGTCGTAATGTAAAGCATTTTTTATTCGTAATTGACTTTTTGTACCACTTCCCGGTAAAAGACTGTTAGCCACTTGTCGGTAATCGAATTAAAAAACAATTGGAGGATGACTGGCAACAAATGAGGTATAAATTTGTCAGGTTTTTTTAAAAAAAATCTCAAATATTATGTATTTTCTTATATGAAAATTGATAGTCAATGCCAAAGTTTCCTCATAGAGCATCAAGCTAAAATATATCTTTGGTGCTCTTAGCATCAGTGCTTTAAAAATAAGTGCGCAAAGTAGTACCTTCTCATAATATTCAGAAAATCTTTTACTAATAAACAGTAGGCACTTGACCTTAGATAAATAAATAAGTAATTTACGTGACAAGCAAGAAGCAGGCTAAAAAATTTGCCAATCACATAGTCTCGTCCCAAGGCCAAAGGTTCGGCTAGGTGACACAGACTAAACTATTCCATGATAAACATACATAAGATGAGCTGCTCCTATGGGCCTGGCCGGCTGTACAACTAGCGAACACGACAATATTAGGTGTGCCTATGAAACTAGGCTGCTAGTTTCACGGAACTTTACAATTTCCTGTTCAGAATTTCCTTGAATATGCCATTTTATAACGGAAAAATTATGGTGGAATATTTTTTAGTTTTAAATTTAGTGGAAACTTTTTTATCCTACTAATAGGTATTATAAATGCGAAAGTTTGTGAGTATGTTTGTTACTTTAACGCAAAAACTACTAAACGGATTTGGATGAAATTTAGAACACATATAGTTTATAAACTAAATTAACACATAGGACACTTTTTATCCCGGGAAAACAAAATATCATCATTAATTCAAACGATAAAGTTACGCTCTTCTTTCCTTTCTAACTCCAGGAAAACAACACTCAAATTAAAAGTAAATAAAATACTGCATCTAACAATTGTGTTTGAAGTTCAGTTTCTAACAACACCACTTAAATTGCTATTATTCTATTTTTAAATAAACGACCCCGTAGGCGTTAAAAAAAGCTTACCTTCTTGGGCCCCGGGCTCTTTTGAGTCATACTGGAATTCATTTTATATTGTTAAGCGAGCAATTTCAGCAAATTGTTCGCCTGACAATACTTATGCACTTTCCTTAATTGAAGAACGTAGTTAAAACAGTACTTAGGCTATGGAAAAGTATTTTAGAGCCATAACAATAGTCTTTATTTATTGTAGTCACGTAAACCTAATAAATCTAACTACTCGAGACATTAAGCGGACATTGGCTTTTAGATAAATTTTTTAAAAATAAATTTCTTAATTTCTGTTGATACTTTTAAAGAACGCTTTAATGTTTCTGTACTCAATTAGCGGTTTATTTACTCGAGTACCTTATTTACTAGTAGTGTTATTCAATTTTATTTACGTTTTACAAAATTTACTAATGTCCGGCGATAAAATCATTCTAAATTTATTTATTCAGGAACGAGATAAAAAAAATGTAAGTACAAAAAACAAACTTTATTATTTTTAGTATTTTTTTAAATGTACTCTATTTTTTTTAAATATTATAACTAAGTACCGGTTCTTTTCAGTTATAGACTGACTTTAGAACAAGGGTGATTTTGGTTGCTAGGTCGGGTAGGTAGGAAAAACTGCTTGACCTTCCCATCGTCTACCTGAATGCCTTTGACTTTGAAAATGACTAAATATCGACACGAATATTTGAATTTATAATAACATTATAGATATCAGGTTTGTTTCAATTGCAAGTAGGTACACATGGCCACAGATCAAGCTACACATTTTTGTTGCAAAATAGCGCCTATTACAACCGCATAAGGTGAAGCAGTGTGTAGCTTGATCTGTGGCCGTGTGTACAAATATACGATAATTTCAAAGTGTGTAATTTCAAAAAGGTCTACGATTATTACCAAGTGGTTACATAAAAAATAACTGTTATCATTAAATTCCAATGAATCGTGGAAATACTTCAACCGATAACTAAACACGTGACATTGCTTGCTTTCTAAAGTTCATTTTATTAGAACTAGTTTTCGATTCGCGGTTTCACCTGCGTTCACGAGAGATTAATTTTTTTCCCGGGATAAAAAGTATGCTATATGTTAATCCAGGTTTAATTTATCTTTGAGCCAAATTTCAGTCAAATCCATTCAGTCGTTCATTCTTAGTCGAGTCATCAAACTTCCAAAATTTTACATATATAATTTTACTGAGACAATAGTACTGACATCTGCCACGTGGTTTTACCCGTGTTCCCGGGGTTAAAAGTAGCCAATATTCTTGGGCTTATAACCTATCTCCAAGCCAAAAATCACGATCCATGAAAGAAGGAGAACCAGACAAACATTTGCAATTAAAATATTAGTAAGGATATAAGAGTTAAATCCGAATGATTAACGGTGTCACAAAGCGAGGCTATAATAAGATCTATTATGCATTCAAACAGTATTTTAACATAATTAAACTAGTGTTATAACCGGTTCGACGCGGATCGCGGACCGAGAATGTCAACCCGCACACCGCCCGCGAAGTTTATAAATACCGACTTATTGCACGAGAGAGTTTATAATCAAGTCGTGTTTAAGTGTAAGACACGCATTATGAAATCACAGCATTCTTTACAAACGTTTTGTAAAGACAATAGGATACTGTTATTCGTGATTAACACGTAAAGTTATACAATTTACACATTAAATGACACTCATGTTTTTTTCTTTTTAGCATCACACGATTTGTGTATTGCCAGTGTCGAGTTATATTTTATGTTCTAGTAACGTTCAAGTTATGTTGAAATCACTTTCTGGTTATGGTCACACAACGGTAGTCTTTCTACAAAAACTTTTCACGAATTTTGAGACAACTTGAAAAGTCTCTATATACCTACATAATTAGGTAGGTATTTAATTTCACGTCTATGGGTTAAATATAGCTATGTGTCAGAATTTGTATAGAGAATCTATCTGTCAAATATACATATAATATTTAACCCGTGGGTTATACAACGTTGGTGCAATTAGGCCTTAGTAAGTTTATTTCTATATTATATGGGAACCTTTACATATTATTATAAATGTTAAAAGTGTGTTAGTTCGTTTGTCCTTCTCCGACGTGGCGTGATTTTTGGTATAGACATAGGTTATGGCCCGGAGAGTGACTAAGGTAACTTTTTAAAAGTAGATTTCTACAATTTTGGGAGGCATCTCAGAGTAATCGAGTGACTTTTTTTAAGATATGGATAAAAAACTTTGCAATACTACATTGCGTTCCTATTTGAAATTGAGTTTAAGCACTCTTAACGAAATTACAAAAATAAAAATCTAATATTTACACCGGTAGATTGCACAAAGGCTACAGATTGCTTGCATTGGTACGTACAATAAAGTGCAATCCAACGCACCGTTTGCATTGAAATTGCTACTCGAAATATCTCGTTTCTGGTTTTGATTGTTCACATTCTATGGAATATTAGGTACATAATATTACTTTGACGTATCTTCTATTCGACGAATATATGCTATTAATCGCGCTCTACTTACTCTATAAAAGTAAACGCTTCAGGACATATACCTAAAAGATTGAGACGCGATTCAGCATTCATCGATAACTTCAGACATACGAGAATTGTTTTACATGATTCTGGAAACACTTCATATCTTTTGGTTATGTTTTAATTGTGATTATATACTTAATTGATAACGTTGCAATTCACTCTACCACCCAAAAAGGACTCCCGAGCAAGAAAATGAGCATCAAATTTTATTTAATGTCAAAATATTCTGATTTTATGCTCAAAAAACATGCTTTATTCGAAAAAAAGTATCTTTGTTATTTGTATTTTTTTTATATCTACATAAAATAATCTTTGGAATTACTTACTGTACCTACCAATTCTGACAATTCTTTCATTAATTATCCCTCAATTTTCCCTGAGTGCTAAAGGGTTGATAAATTCTGAGAACTCAGGTGAAACCGCGTGGGAGAGCTAGTACGTAATAATCTCTGAGTACAATTTTGAATTCACAAGAAATGGGCGAGTAATTGTTTGCCAAGCTTCATTCTATTTGGAAAAGACACCAAATTTTTGTACAAAAATCCATTATCAGAATTAATACGAGAGTAATAGCCGTCCATATAATTATTAAACTAGAAATAAAAGAAATAGGTAGTCATAGAAAGATAACAGTATTCGCAGACGCACCAAACGTAGCTTTACGTACTTGATTATTTTTTTGAGATGAAGGAATACCTACCTAATATTATTTTAGTTTACACTATAGTGGTAATATTCTTCATTCCAAATCCAGACCTCAGCACATAGGAAACATGATATTATATAGGTATTAACCTGCAAACAAATACGAATATGGGAAGTTAGTAATAAAGTTACACTGAGTGTATGTACCCGACAAGGAAGAAATATTTGCGCGTGAGTAGGTTCTCAGACACACTCACGCCACAAGATTCCGCTTTTATCTGCCAGCAATCTAACCTGGTGTCTGGCAAATGTCGTACACCTGCTGTTTTCATGTAGATTATTAATATAAGTTACCAAACAATTCTGTTATTTGAAATCCCTTTCTGTACATATACTAAATTAGCTTCCGCCCCACGTTTTCACCCATTTTCCTGAGGGATCTTATGTTTTCCCGGGATAAATAGAAACCTATATGATATTCCAGGGTACTATCTATCTCTGTGCCAAGTTCCATCCAAATCCATTCAGTAGTATTTTCGTGAAAGACTAACAAACATCCGTACATCCTCACAAATTTTCGAACTTAAAAATGTCAGTCATTTAAGTGTCTTGAAATAATTTACATTTAAATGGTACGAACCAATTCCAAATATTTTTTTTAAAATTATGAAGTTTTTTATAAATCTAGATTACATAAAGGCTGGTTGGAGTCAGTCAATCAAGTAATGCGATTGCATGTGGAGATAGTCAACCGTCTAGTCTACTTAGTGTGGACCACGTACTTTCACGTACCTGACAAAGAATATTTAAATTACACACAGACGGTACATTTTATTTATATTTTAAACTTAGCCTATTGTTACTCTCTGACTCGTAAACTTTATGCCAAAAATGACGTCGATCCATTGCTGCTTAAAAGAAGAATAAACAAACCAACAAACACACTTACTTATTACTGCGAGACCTGTTGTGTGGTATATATAGGTACTATTGTATTTGGACTATTTTCTCGCCACTAGTTTAGTTTTTTTTTAAATTTATATTTAACCAATACGGTATAACTGCTCACAACCTGTGCGTGATGTCCCATTCCCCGTATCTATTTTTATTTCAATCTAAAGCTCAATTTGTTTGTCTTTGTGTGGTGTCATAGATTTTCATGGGATTTCCATACCTACCTAATAACTGTACAGCGTGTGTGTGTTTTCCTGAACAACATAATGTAAGACAATAAAATTCCTTTACTTATTAGTTAATTTTGGAAGTACAAGTGTAGTGTAAGAGCTCGAGTAGGTAATTGAATAATTACCTCCTAATTTGCGTTGCATGAATTTATTTACATTTTACATTGTCATTCTGAAGGATTAGAATAAATATTTGTGAAATAATAGTGTAAATTGAACCTTATTACTTATGACGTACGCGTTCATTACGTGAAATAATGTCGAAATTGTGCATTACAAATAAATTTTGTTCTATGAGGATTGCGGTGCGCACGCGGCGAGCACGTGGAGACCGTGTGCTCTGCGCTGTCTCGCTTACTCCAGAACAAGATTGAAACTGAGTTATTGCTCTTAACTAATAAAACTACATTATTTTATCAAAACGGTCAAATCACATAAAGTCTGGGAGACCATAAATAATTACAATATAGAATCAACTCATAAATATTGTGCATAATCCCACACTGAAATTGATTAGGGTTTAGATAACAGTTTGGCAGATTAAAGCTAGGTACTTACTACTACATGTTACTGTGATAGTCAAGGCATTGACTTTGACATGACGTATGGCTGTCCTCGGTCTATGCTAATGATACTTAAACATACTCGTTGAAACTTGAAACTTATTTGAAACGGAGCCAGTATTCCTGCACGAATTACGATAAGGTATGGTGTGTGTGTCACAGTTTGCAATTCAAATATTATGAGTTAAGTGGTTTTTTTTATTTAGGTTAGTTTACCGTTTCCTTGTGAATGGGACGCGTCTCCTAACTAACGTACAAAAAAAGCGCATTAAAAAATATTTTTTTTTAATAACTATAAAAATAACCGCGATAAAATTTTATTATTTTCTATCTCTTTCTAGCAAAATAGAATTTAACTTTATTAGAATGGAGTTTATAATGGCCTAGTATTATATAACGTCACATACCATGTCGGATACTCCGAAGTTCATATCGTTCGTATTTCTTGGTCGATTTTAATTTTAATTTCACTTTTTGACATTTTTTTTTATTGTATTTTCATATTTAGTTAAGCAAGCGATAAACAAAACATGCATATACCCTATTCGATAAAATGCCATGCAAGCTAATAAACTACCGTTTAGATAAGTAAGGGAAAAAAAATTAAAACGCATTACAAAATGTGACGTTATACGTGCACATTTTTCGCAAAGCTAAGTACAATAATGTGATTATGTGACATATGTACTTGAATAGGTATATTTTACCTACACGTGATCTTTGATACGGTGATGTAATAGGTACATTGCCACGTGACACCAGATACCACATTATTTATTGTACTATTTGAAATTGAAGCGTACAAAGAGCAATATTTTAAATTTTAATGTACCTAAATAGTAGGTAGATTGTACCCGTGCCCTCTGTTATTTTTATCTATATTTAAAACTAGCTTTCCCCCGTGGTTATACTCGCATAAAGAATAAAAAAATCTACCTGAATAAAGGACAAACATAAGTACACATTGAACGTTTGTTCAGTCCAACAAATAATTATTACAATTTCAGTCTCAATAGCTATTGTATGCCATGCTTATATCTTTATTTTTTTACTTTACTTTACATAATTTACATAAATTCACTTTTTTATATTTTTTTACAATTAACTTTACATAATCAATGTATTTTTTTTAATCAAGCCAAATATTCTTCAAAACAGTATAGCCAATACCGAGTACCAATATAAAAGAGTTCTCGCATAAAATTATAAGTAGGGATCATTTGAGAAAACAGAAAATTCAGAAATTTACTGTATTATAACTAATTCTGCTACTTCCCTGTGTATTTATTTCTTACATATCTTCACATAAGTATTCTTTGTAAAATCGTGCGGATTTCCTCAACATACAAGTACTTACATATATAGGTACCTTCTGTATCAACTAATTTATGTAGGTATATTTTACACGTTTATATGTATAACTTGTGATATAAATTGTCGATATTATGTATGTACTTAGCTTTGCGTGCCTATGCTGAATTTGAATTTATTTGTATTTCCTTGTATTGTATTGTAATCTTTAAACTAATAATAAAACTGAAGAGCCTGTTTGTTTGACTTTTTCTGATAGGTAAGTATCTACTATTTTATAATTAATTATTTGGAATTTGGAATAAATCCTACTGAAATTAATAAAAACTACATGTTCCGCGCGGTTTCACTCGCGTTCCCGGGATAAAAAGTAGCCTATAACCTTCGGGAATAATGTAGCTTCCTATTAGTGAAAGAATTTTTCAAATCGGTTCAGTAGTTTCGGAGCCTATTCAATGCAAACAAACAAAAAAACATACAAACAATCAAATCTTTCCTCTTTATAATATTAGTATAGACTAGCTGTTACCCGTGGTTCCCTATAACCTTTGGGGATAATGTAGCTTCCTATTAGAGAAAGAATTTTTCAAGTTGGACCACGGAAACATATTCTCATAGAAAGAAAGAAAGAAAGAAAAAGTTTTTATTTTTTGCGCACCACACGCATACAGCACAAAATATACAATCATATCATATTTTTTATATAATAAAACAAGAAAAACAAATAGGTACAATCATGAATACAAGACTAGGGCTCTGAGCCATTGCCTGATTTGTTCCCCAAACATACAAATAAAGAAAGACCACAGTTGTTCATCCTAACTTTCAACCATTTATTACACTGTCTGTGGACAATCTTAATTGTCATAGTGTGACATTTTAAAAATATTTATATCTATACTATAAATAAAGCTGAAGAGTTTGTTTGTTTCAACACGCTAATCTCCAGAGTTAGGTACTGGTCCGATTCGAAAAATTCTTTCACTCATAGGAAGCTACATTATGCCCGAAGGTTATAGGTTACTTTTGACCGGGAACGCGAGTGAAGCCGCAGGGAACAGCGAGTAATAAATAAATTGGTAGTTTATTTAGGACTTAAGATGCATTTTAGGCACTATTATCAAGTTATACATTTCGAAGTCAAATGGTAAAGTAATTTGTAGTGAGTGATGACTATTGAAATTGTTGCATATTTTTCTAATCTTGGCACAAGTGAGCTTGCTTACTAAGAATACGCATGTATTTATAATCGGACAATTTAATCGCTATTTGGCAATTGATCGATACCAACCGATACAATCTTGACTTTAATTAAATTATAAATTAATTCATTTAAAAAAGAGGTACACTAAAATGAACAATTAATTACCTATATCAATATTTTTAAAACGACAAGTCAGTAAAAAATATTGTAATGATGATGATAATTAGTTTTGTTTAGTCCGTCAGTTATGTTTTCAAAAATATTGGATAGTATTTTTTATTTTATAACATCAATAAAAAATTACTTGTGACGACTTCGTTATTTTTTGTTTTCGGACCTAAAGAAAAAAATATGCGTTCAATAGTTTTTTGTAATCTAACTGACGGAAATTAGATGTTTTTAGTCATCTTCCCAATTTTTTTGTCATTAAGTAAGTACCTATATTCTCTTTTCTCTAGAATGCATTTTCTTTTACAGTCTATCAAAGTACTCTTTTGCACAGCATCTCATTAAAAAACTCAATAAAACTGTATAACTACTTGTATTGAGATAAGAAATTAGGTATTCATACAATCAGCTCAGCTATGTTTTATGTTTTATCAAAATGCATAAATAGGAAAACGCTGAATAAGTTTATGAAAGACCTCCTTCAAGCACTCGGGTAATATTATCTCTAAATTAAAAAAAATATATTTCCGCTATGTAGGAAATAAAAGTATTCAGGTTCGTTTCTGATACTGGCCGTGTGTATAAAAAACTTAAATACTTATTAGGTACTTGAGATACAGCGAATTCCATATCACTTTTTTTCGGTGAAAAAAATATCGCTTGTCATGTCTGAACTGAATATTTATTGTAATAACATAAAAAAAGATAAAATTAATAATATCGCCAGACTGCAATCCATCAATCGTTCATATACCCAATCTTGCCATTACTAGGTCAAGGATGACCTGTATTCGCACTCTGAAAATGCCTTTCGCCTTTAAGAACAATAGTCTTTCAAATATTCTTTTTATGAGAGCTGTATACCTACTAATCGCTATTTGATACAATATACTAATGATGGCACACATCGGTACGGATTACAAAAAAAGTTGAAAGAAAAAATATCTTGCTATTATTAGTGTTGCAGAGAAATCTGTTCATCGATAGTCGATTTATCTCCAAAACACTCGTTTATACGAGTGTTTGGATACACAGTGGATAGGACTGTGTTATACTTCGATTTATCGAACTACATTGATAGTACCTAAAACTATCGATTGTTTTACGTCATGCAATACTGTCGATAGTATTGCAAAAAAATCGTAATAAAAATTATTCTGTGCGACGACTAATCGACGGTTTATAAGTATTTTTATTTTTTTGTTGAATCATTTCTAGTAACTGTCTTCGATAAATTATATCTGTTAGCAACAATATTATTTTACAACAATGAAAATTATGACCTACCTACCTTTTTTATCGTATTGATCCTACTCGAAATGACTTCAGCTACTGTCATAAAGATTAGCTTTGGTTCTCGTGTTGAGCACGCTGTAATTTTTGTTTTGTTTTTATTAGAAAATAGCTTACGCCTCTTGGTTTTACCTGCATACCAAAACATAGTTATACAGGGAGATTTTGGGAGGGTATAGTAGGCCGCATTGAAGTAAGTACACGCCATAAAAACCATATTTTAGAGTGAAAAACCATACTTAAATATTTCCAAATAATTTTACATTTAAAATACGCTTAAGTCTGAGTGACTGAGAATTAGATTACTCGAATCTCGCCCCATCACTACGTTTTTGAATGCGAGTAAAAGCTTTTTACCAGAGATTTATGCTAAACTTCTAACTGTCATAAGTTCGTAATGGTAATGCTGGGCTTGAATCAATTTGCTGGGGCTTCTGAAATTTTGTAGTATTATTGATAATGATGTACAGACGCCAATACATCAGATATCTCTATACCTTTTTGTTGCAAAATAGCTCCTATTACAACCGCATAAGATGCCGCAGTGTTTACCTTGAATTGTCGTCGTCCGTACACCTACTCAAAACACATTTCGATTTAAAAATACTTTGGGGATTGGATTTGACATTTTGGTTTAAAAAAAAATCGTGTGTGTTGGATTCCCGTTCACAAAAATGTAGTGGGGCGCTGCCAAGCTTGGCGCCAAAGTAGGGTGGCATCCAGACAATGACGTCACGTGAAAAACACGCTCCGCCTTAGACTTGAAGCCCGTATCCTTACTGGAACATTCATCTTCATATGTCACGTTTTTGTTTGCATAATCGGATTATTACTATACACTAGCTTCCGCCTCGCGGTTTCACCCGCATTCCCGAGGGATCTTATAAAAGCTTAATAAATGTAGCATATAATGTTATTTCAGTCTATGTTATATCTATGTCTGTGTGCCAAGTTACGTCAAAATCAAAAAAAGTGGTTTATGAGTTTATTCACTACAAAAAAAACAAATATTTTTCTTTTTATTATTATAAGAGTAAATAGGCTAGTGTTTAACCACAATCTTACCATAATAAGGACACAAAACTTAAAAAAGAAACTGGCTCTCAAGTGCAGCTGCTGGATGGAATACACCGGTATACTTGGCGACTAATAATTAAAAATCAACATGTTTAAGGATACAAAATTTGCTAACTATAAATAGTATTAGCATAAAGTAAATAATATACTACGTACACACGGCCACAGATCAAGCTACACATTTTTGTTGCAAAATAGCGCCTATTACAACTACAACAACAAGTATTAGAGTGAATTATTTTCGCCAACAAATTGTATTGCAGTTTGGCGAATATTAGTTAACATATTTTGTTATTATTTATTTTGAAAAATAAATACTTAAAAAAAGAAACATTGACGCACAATATTGGTATCGACTTATTTTTGGTATCAGTTAAATAAAGTAAAATAATTAAAGCCCTGGCTCTAAGTCTACCTGATTCATATTCCCTCGTGAGTATTTTGTTGAATGGCTTTCATTTGGTCATGTTTTCAAATACTAATGTAACTTCAACATTAACACGCGTGTGACGTCATAACTCTATTGTGCTTATTTCAACGCGTACTATTAACAAACTAATTAAGTCCAGTCAAAAGAAATCTATCATAATAGTTATTATAGATTTCCTTAATTATAAACTCTATTTAAAAATAAATCGAACATTATGAGATAGATTAGAATGTTCAGAACAATAGAAGAAATAGTTTCCAACACTCGTTCTCGAGGGATCTTATGTTTTCCCCAGATAAAAAGTAATTTAAATGTTATTCCAGGGTATGATATATCTATGTGCCAAGTTTCATCCAAATCTGTTTCCGTAGTTTTTGCGTGAAAGAATTACAAACATCTTCTAGGTTCAAAATCAAAACTCATTTATTCAGTTGAAGCCCTAATAAGGCACTTATGAATGTCAACAGTTACAGTTTTACAATAGACTCTACTACCGGTTCAGCAAGCTGCTGTTATACCTACAATTTCTAAGTCCTACAATGGTGCCGATTCTGTTGTTTACGAACTTAAGGGTAAACGTTCGGTTGGAGCGCGAAATTCAAATTTTATCACGTTTTTTGCAAATTGCAGCTCAGTTATAGGTCGTATGTTATCAAGATGTTATTTACGAGAAGAATGGAAGTATATTTACTGATTAATAACAAAAGAAATCATCAACATATTCCTCCTTCATTTATAATGGAGTGCTAATTGTGTAGCGTTCCATTCCACGGGATCTTTATAGTGGTTTGGTAATCCATATAGAGTAAAACATAGTGTTCTGAAGGGTACGAAGAGATATCTGGTCTTCTTCAACATCCTTTTGCTAAAATCAAAGTGAGTTTGTTAATTCATGACGTCTCTACGACAAATTAGCCTTTTTTTCTACGTCTGTGTTTGACCACAATCTCACCGTGGTCAGTGATGATGTGCACTAAGTAATTAAGCCTATGGCACTAAGAGGGATATAGGCTACTCTCTATTCCTGGACCGCGCATGAAATCGAAGCTAAATCATTATCATATTTTAGATGCGAATGTAACTCTGTCTGTTCGTTACCTTATCACGCCTAAACCACTGAACCTATCGCGATGAAATTTAGCACGTACCTAGATAGTCTATGATATGGAGAAGGATATAGGCTACTTTTTATTCCTGAAGCACGGGTATAAATAGGGCCGAAGCTACTAATATAAAATAAAACTCGTTATTTAAATACGTCTAGCATTAAAATATTGTGAAAGTAGACGTAATGTTTCGCAAAACTGGTGCATTTATTCATGTTACTGCACTGAAATAGAAAATAGTGTCAATGGAGTCAGTCGCTCAACGAATTTATATGAACCCTAGAGTTTATTCAAATCAACTTTATAAATATTTGCTATTGGCTGTTTATTGCGCATAATAAAAAAACAACTTGCTATTTTTGGTCAAAATGATGATATGTAGACGAAAACAATAATATAAATAGACACAATAATCATATACTTAGGTATATGATTATTTTGTAATTTTTGGAAGTTCAAGTCAAAAATTTGTCACATTATTGTCATCGTCAAATTGAATTGATATTGATTGATAGGTCCAAAGTGTACTTTAATAGAAAAAAAGTTATTTTATAGCATTATCTTGGGAAGAAAACTGTACTATAATGAATCATTATACACGGGTGTGCCTAAAGTGGGTCATTAAAGTACTGATTTTAATTTCATAATAAGAACATTACGATATGAGAGTAGATAAACATATTTCTATTTTAATTATAGTTATGTACACTCAGCGTCTCAAAAATCGCACCCCTCTATATTCTTTTCAAATCCATCTAATATTATTTATGGATTATACTAAAAACTATTTAAATTAAAAGGACTAAACTAATCGTTCACAGTATACGCCAGCATTCTGGTCACGAGATGCTTCGACAAGGCGTTTTCATATTTCTTTAAAACGATGGTGGCCACGCGGCCCCCACGACCCAGAGTTTCGACCCCAAACGGCTCAAAAATGTAGTTTGAATCTAAATGACTATACACCAGCACCACCAATTTCAAATTTCTACAGAATTCCAACGATAATCCTAATTATTTCTAGAGTATTGTGTTTGCCACTGGAAATTTACGAAACCTAGGTAATGTACACAATTCCTAGGAAATATATGCAATTCCAAGTGTACTTAGGAAATACGTAAAATCATGTTTCAACGATTTTATAACATACATTTACCTCCCCCTCCCCTCGCTCCGCTATCCCCGCTGTACTTACAAACATCCCGAACGAAGGTGATACAATTTTGATTGCTATTTAGGAAATGTATCCTAGGAAAAGTGCATATTACAAAATATATCATAGATTTCCTATCTATTTTAGGAATTGTACACATTTCCTAAAAATTGATGTTTTCTTATTTACCTTCTATATTTATTATATCACCATAAGCATTATGAGGCACTTTAAAAACTACAAATTATTTAAAGACCCTGATTTTAATGTGCTATCTACCGAATTTAAGTAATACCATTGAATTTACATACTACAGTTTTATTTTTCTATTTGTTATAAAGTCTAAGCAATGGGTTTCTAGTTTGTCGCACGCGCATCGTCTTATAACATTACGTACACGTCCGTCTAGTGACAAACCGAGTATACTTGATATCAGTGCAATGATTAGAACGACCTTCGTGCAGTCGTTTGTGAGGAAGCTTTGTCTCGAGTCGAGACGAGAAGGCAATTACAAGGCAATCTATGGTGACCATCTATTCTTTAATGTGGCATTTTTTCACGTATTTTTTTTTTTGTTTTCTATCGTGTGTGGCTTTGATTTTATTGCACACTATGACCACATGCAGACGCAGCGGTCTATATTCGCCTCTATACTATTATAAGTACTGTTCCTTAGTATTCCAGTCTTACTCGGTATTTTTCTAAAATTATGATAAATAATACAAAATAAAATGTTGCATGTGTTTTTTACAACCTAAGCAGCTTTTAATAATTATGAATTTATTGATTGACAAGCGCCGCGCTTCGTTGAAATATTGTTCCCATATATATTTTTCCTCTGCGAAGATTATATCAGCATAGACTGTAGTCTGTGCTGAAATGCCCCTGCCAAGACCTGAGGCGCCTGCCAAGATTCAATAACGTTTTCAGAATACCACTCGTGAACACACTTTTTTAGGAACGGCTTGTGTTATAACATTAAAATACCTGCTCTTAATAATCCACTTTATTTTATAATGTGCTTATTTCTTTTTCGTCTCATGCGTGTCATGTAAAAGCCGCCTTATTTTTTTAAATTTGGTGTATTCTGTCTATGATATGGTAAAACCTTGAATGCTGGAGTAACACTGGAATCTAGTCAATTATCAAAGTATCTTTACCCGTCGAATTTAGAAGGGAAACCTTGTCAATGACAGCTAGTAGGGGTTAGAACTGGCTGGCTGAATGATGAGGCATTCAGTGAGTGAGTCAGTCCCATCATGATAACATGTAATGGATGAAAAATGTATAAGTGTAAGAGAATCATACGTTATTCCGGATGTTTACTTTTTGACACCAGCACAGTGGATGTTGATGCATATAATTTTAATCTTGTTTTCATACAATTAATCACAAACTGTTTGTAAACTAGTCGATGAGCTATTCGTCAATGAGCAAGTCGACATATTTTCTCGTGACATATCAGTTTGAACTCTGATGATAGATAGAGATATTTGCAGCTGAATTTCTATTGGGGCTATGTTAACTCAAATAGCTTTCGCTCCGCGGTTTTCCCGCGTTTTCGAATAAAAATTAGTCTATGTCCTTCTCCATATCATAGGCTATCTGTATGCCATATTTCATTGCCATCGGTTTAGTATTTTAGGCGTGAAAAAGTCGAAGAGAAAATAATATTTGCTCACATTCTTTCAGGATGACATAAGTATTCTTCGTGTCTTATTATCTCGTGACTTATTTATAATAGTGACGCAGCTTAGTCACTTTTAGACATAATATTTTATTGCTGCAATTTACGATGCCCGAGCTAGAGTTAATTTAAGGTACCGTACTTCAAAATGAAAAATTAAAACCCAGCAAACTGGACCGATTGAGATGACATTTTGTATACGTAATCTAAGTCAGTGATTCAAACACGGATGTGTAACGTAGATAAATGGATTTTAAACATATGGGCACTTATAGGGGTAATTTTCAAAATAAAAATAAATACTTATCCTACTAATATTACATGGATGTTTGTTACTCTTTCACGTAAAAACTACTCAACGGATTTAGATAAAACTTAGCACATAATTAGATTATACCCTGAAATAACATATAGGCTACTTTTTATCCCGGAAAAATATAGGATCCCTCGGGAACGCGGGTGAAACCGCGGGGCGGTAGCTAGTATCAATATACAATATAAAAAAAAGTTAACATTATTTTATATAGGTACTGAGTCAATAAGATGGTTACACTACATTGCCCCATTATTGGCTTATACTGTGAAGTTAATGTGAAAAATCTGTCTCAGGCCTTAAGTATCGCCTTCCGCTAGGCCAAGGTTGTGTTCAACCAAGTGTCGAGTGTCCTACCTGTTGTTACTTTAGGGTCTCAACTGCCTCGACCGTTTCCTTGTGGACTTGGGGTTCTGTACCCGAAGAGTCTAAACGGACCCCTTGCTGTCACCCAAGTGGCCGTCTGTCCGTCGTCTGTCACACATGTTTTATAGCCAATAGTTGGGAGCTAGTCTACAAATTTTCAGAGTATTAGCATATTGTTGAGTAGATAAATACTGTATTTTTAAAGGAATGAGAAGCCACCAAAGTCAGTTTTTTACAAAATGTTGTTCCAAATCATTCTTTAACTTCCCATTGGTGATAATGTTTATTATTAGGTACGTACCTACTTATATTTTACATTTGGTACGGAACCCTAAATTTGAGAATCATGCATCATTTCCGACATGCTCTTGGCCATTTTTTATTTTTGACCTTTAAGATTTAAAAATAGTTTTATTTAATGTTACGTATAAAGTTATATTTCGTAATTTTATGGAGGAGTTTATTAGGTAAATATACAAATGCCATGGTATTGTTGTAGATAAATTTCTCTGTATTCATAGTCGATGGTAGGAAACGAAAATGTTTCTCTATTAGAATAGGCACAGAACCTATCGCGGAAACTCGTGGAACGGAACTTTGGAGGAACAAGGTGGATGATTCCTCCATTGAAAAGAGAAGATCTTCCGCCAGGCTGGGTCATCGTGCCTGGGGACCGCGGTCCAACCGTTGATGTTGGAATCTGGTATATAAGCGAATCTGCGAACAAACTCCACTAGCGCGATGTAGGTTTCGATATAGATAGTTCTGTTTGTAGTGTTGATCTATTGCGGCGCCATCTATCCATTCGTTGTCTGAACTATGTAGCTGACAGGAGTCGCTACAGAACTAACTTTTAAACCTATACTTTTTTATGGACATTTTGTTTGTGTAAATAGAGAGGGGCCCAAAAATCTATGAATATTATCGAGAGTTGTGTAGGTAAGTTAAGTACTCCTATAGTACGTATTAGGTAGGTACCTACTTACCCATGTCAGATTAGAGTGTGACTAACAACTAACAATCAAGATAAGCTAGCTGTATTTTACTGTATCCACAAACTAAAGTAACTACGCTTCAGTTTGTTATATTTTTAAACGGAATCTCACGTGTTTTTGTATACTTTTGGCAGCCAAATGAGTGATCACTCAATGAATTAGCCGCCTCACGTTCTTGTAAGTCGCCAATGCGAATAACCCGATCCAGTTTACAAACAGATAGAGTATATTTTAGATGCATAGTTTCTTGAAATCTTGGTACGTTTCCAATGTCCTCCTTGATCTTATGAGTACTCATGACCTGAGAACAAACCTTGAAAAAAATGGCATAATATTGAATCTAGAATTATTTCTTACAACTGAACTGTAAGATATTGTAGAAAAAATATAACCTTGTCTATGAAAACAGCTGAGGTATGCTAATTTCGCCTGTTCAAACGATTCTACGTTCAAATATCTTTCAAGTGTAGTTTGAATGTAGAATACGGACGGATTTAAAAAAAATATATATATCGTCGCCTTTGCTTTGGTTGTCTTTGGAAAAGACTGCAAGGTATTCTCTTTTCAAATTGCCTGCAGTCTGCAGTCATGCAATAATTCAAGTTTATTACTGTTCTCGTTTCCGAGGCCAATCTGAATAATGACCTGAGCATTAATTTTAAAGTTTGTCCCCATTTCATAGAAAACGACCCACCATGACTTTCAAGCTACGGCATACTAGACCAAACAAAATCGGAATCTAAAGCGGAACTGTCAAACGAACGGATTTTCTAAAATATTCATGATTAAATCTCAGCTCAACTTTATCGAGCAAGCGAGTAAAGTCACATATTATGTTTACATTTGCTTTTATTTTTAGACATCCGCTCTAATGTAAGATTGATTGTTGAACTAGGTACCTACAATGTAAACGTCAAAATATTAACGTACCACGCTGCTTTCTTTGGGAATAATATTATTGAAAAATTTGATTGTCGTAGGTGTACCAAATTTCAACGGATGGACATAGATACACGAGTAATCCTATATTTTGACCAAACAAGTTTGATTTATTGTATGAAAAGTTATATTTTTTTTCGTGTTTTCAGGGTTGGTTCTATAGTAAAAGTTGTTGGTAATGATGAGTAGGTACAATAATCCCTGAAAATTTGGACGGTGATAAAAAAAAACACCTGTTTAAGTGTTCCTTTTTTTCAAGCATTCCACTTATCGGTATCTGTATCGTAACCCTTTAACCATTAAGTACCTACTAAACTTTATTGGCTAAATAAACTGCTAAATCACTGGGATCCGGCCCGGCTATGAATGATCTATTTTGCAATTCAATCCAATTGAAAAGGAGGTATCCAATTTCAGGATATTAAGACATGACAGCTCGCGAGCGCAAAGTAACAGACCTGAAGAGTTCAACCTGGGATCCTGAACGAAGCTTGTTTGTTATAAAATAGCTGGCTGTTTCCAGCGGTTTCATTCGCGTTCCTCTGATAAAAATCACTGATATTAGTTTAGGTTATTCGGATCAGTAGTTAGATTCTCCTGCAAACAAACATACCTATTTATAATATTAGTATAGATTTTTTGAATGTTATATCTATAATAGGATGATCTCATCCTGATGGATCCGGATGTTTGTTACTCTTTCACGCAAAAACTACTGAACTGATTTAGATGAAATTTGGAACAGAGATAGTTTATAACTTAGATTAACACATAGGATACATTTTATCCCGGGAATACATAAGATCCCTCGGGAACGCGGGTGAAACCGCGGGGCGGAATCTAGTTACTAATATTTTACTTGATTTCCAAGTCTGTTAGGTGAATCAACTAATTCACAGGCTGAAAAATAAGCGATTATTTCAGAGACTGAGTCAGCGTTAACATTTAAAGCATACACTCCAAGTTTATCATACATTTATAAGTGTGAAAACGCAATTCTGTTAGTTATACTTATGTACAATAACAAGAATTTGCGCTATCGTATATCTATATATGGTTCGACACATTTATGCTTAAAGTAGATATAATAAATGTATAGGTGCCAAGCGATTTTATGTCTTATGCTGTATTATTACATAAGTATATTCATTAATGTTATAATTATTCGAGACCATAATTATCAGAAAACTTTGAAAATAATTATTTGGATAATAAAAATAGCTTGGAAACATTAAAAAACATTACCGACTTTTTGAAACATTGCCAATTCTTACATTATTTATGTATAATCATGTTTTTGTGGGTGTGATGTTTATTCGCTAGGTAGAAAAAACAGCAACTCTTGTATATTATTATAATTTCACCATTAGATAAGTAGGCACGTAGTAATACCTAACGTATCGCCATTTCAATTGGGGTGATGACTAAAAAAAAAATTTGTCCGTCAGTTAGATTACCAAAAAATATTGGACACATGTTTTTTCTTTAGTTCTGAAAACAAAAAATAACGAAGATACAGTGCGTATAAATATCGCGTGACGTCACGTTTTAGTACACTTTTTACAGAGAAGTGACGTCACAAACCCCCACTCCTGAACTTTGATGCGACCTATCTTTGTAAGTTTTTATTGATTTGATAAAATAAATAACCTAACTGACGGACTAAATAGAATTTATTATTTTTTACCCAGTCATCATCTTTATTGCGTCGTCATCGCTCTCCATTTACCTATACAAAAGCCTTCTCTAGATTCTGCTTTCCTGGTACTTGAGACTTTAAATAGATATACTTTGTTCACATACTTACACTGATTAATGTGGGTGACTGATCTATCAACGTACACACGGCCATAGATTTACAAGCTACACATTTTTGTTGCAAAATAACGCCTATTACAACCGCATAAGGTGTCGCAGTGTGTAGCTTAATCTGTGACCGTGTGTACAACTCAAACCACTGGACTGATTGGGCTGAAATTTGGCATATAGATAGTTCTTATTATGACGTTAAAAACGATTCTAGTCGCTCTATTAGATCCGTAGCTACAAAGATTACATCTAAACAAACAAGCAAACTTTACCTAAAAGTATCAATAGTTAGGCTCCCGAGCTTGTAGCTCCAGTGGCTTCCTCAAGTCCTGGTACTGTGCAGCTGCGGCGATCAATACCTGCTTATAGTCAGGTAGTACTTCTTTTTCTACAATAACTAATTCTAACTATTTTGAATTCATGAAATTGTTTTACTACAGTCATTATTTTCTTTGTGGCAATACTGGCACGTTCCTGGATTAACGTTTTTATCTCAGAGTTAACTGCTAACACAGGGTTAAATAAATATTAAACTTGCGCCATCAAAAGTTCATGAAAGTTAAGAGTATATCTTGGGTTGATTTTCTAAATATTTAACCCACAATATGAGACAGTTAAGACGCTAACACTGGGTTAGTGAAGTTTAATTTAGATAATTTTAAGTTTAGATGAATAAAAAGATAATATAAAAAGTTTATGAATTTAAAAAGCCCTGCCTGATTTTAAAGGTTGCAAACTCCTATGTCCTTTTCTGTCGTGGTACTAATAGTTTCAATGTAGGCTTTGCGCCAAAATATATATTTTATATACAAATCATCGTAAAGAATAATCAGAAACACAGACTTCTAGGCCTTCATGATGTCCTGGTGACATGCAGTCCTGTCGTTCAATACCTATGGCAGGTGCACCGCGCATTGCGCAAGGAAGACTTTACTTTCTCATAGCACATGATGCTTTGGTGTCTGAAACTATTTTTAATCTATTAAGTAGGCTCTCAAGTGTAACTGTCGGAACACCTGCAGAAGCTTGACGACAGATTTTCAACTTCAAGGTGGTAGCCAAAAAGGCGGATACTGCTATGTAAACCTACCACCGTGCTATGGTTTCCTCACGATGTCGTCCTTCCCCGAAAGCTCAAGCTCATTGTAGGATTCGAACTCGCGATTTTCGTCTTGGCATTCGACGTTTCTACCACTGAACTATCATCGCCTTAATCAATAAATATTGCAGACTTCTATGCCTTCTTTATGTCCTAGTGCTATGCAGCCATGGCGTTCAATACCTAAAGTCAAGCGCACTGCGCATTGCGCAACAGAATCTGTAACTCCTCATAACACATGATGCTTTAGTGACTGAAACTATTTTAATATCTTGAAATATGTCTATGATTATGGATGCCCCCTCCTATGACCCTGTGGTAACTTTGATCTTTTTTTGAATAGAAGCATACCAAAAAACTTGAGAAATCTAGCTTCTAGTTGATGCAGATGGTTGACCAAAGTTTTCACTTTTTTTCCGAATTGGAATTATCATTTTGTAGTTTATTTTGGAACATATAAAATATTCCCCTCATTGCAATACCGCCCGTTTCAAAATGTGGACAATTTACGAAATTCAGGATATTTTCATAAAAAAACATTTAACAAAAAATAGAAACGCCTTTGAGCACAAAGCATAAAATAACTATGTAGGAACTCTAATCTGACTGTTTGAAATCAGCAGAAAGTGTAGTTCATGTTCCATGAAAAATATCATGTTCGGTCCAGGTGTCTTCGAGTAATCGGGGAACATTCATAAAAAAAATAGATTCCGACGAATTGTTAATCTGCTCCTTTTTGCAGTCGGTTAAAAAGACAAAAGAAAAGGCTTTTGAAAAATTTTCCATACCAACAACTGCAAACTATAACAGGAATTTTCAAAATCAAGCAACTAAAGTACTAGGATGTCATAAACTGTAGCGGGAGTACGTAACACCCACCGATGCATGCAATATCTATCGATAACAGCCAGCAGGTAGATACATATCAACAACCCCACACAAATATGAATGAATTTCCTCCTCTGTCTGATACCCATAAAATTGTCGGGAACGACAGTGACCGAACCATTATGGCTCATTCTTACCTCAACTGCATGTATTGCGCATGTAACTTTCAGTTTCATAAGTATAGATATACTTACCTAGAAAGAATGCAGTTTTTATTGTTACGGTAGCATCGATTACCGCGATTTCGTGAGAGCTCCTATCGTTTATGAGTTTTTAGTGAAAGAATTTATTTTTGTTTCCACCTTGATTTGTGTACATAGGCGTTAGGCTAATAATGACATCTGGCCGAAAGAAAGTATTTTTAAATGTTTTCAAGACGTGTTTAGATGAAGCGCTTGTTTACTCACCACGTCAAGGGGGGCGTGTCGTGGGGACATTTGCATCATTAGGATCCAGTGGCCTTGACTCTGTAGAAATAACAATAGACATCTCGTTGTGGTACAACATCACTCACGATATTACCTATTAGAACCTCGTGACGGGTCGTAAATACAGTGGCCATTATGGGGCCTGTAAGTACATAATAAATGTCGTGCCATCGATTGTTGACTCTGGTGATGTTTGTCACAAATATTTACACGGTCACACGTTTGTAACAACTCGTGATAAGAATCATCACGAATAGAAATAGGTGTGTTCGACGTTCGTTTAAACTAGAGAGGCGTGAAGACTAAGTAAAGAAATAAGAACAGTAACGCTCAGTCAGTACAGTAGGTATAACATTACCCTAGTAGGTGCGCTGAACAGCGGAATATTTTAGGAAAGAAAACGATGATTTCATTTGAAAACGTTACTGTTTCAAACAAGTATTGTAACGGTAGGTACTTGTAATTCTATCCATGCATTGGACGTCGGTACCTAAATAAATTATAGCACTCAAATCGCGAATCAAAGCGGCCTGAATGACGACTGCAGTCAAACGATGAGGCCTCGGACGCCCAATTCGATTGACGCTCCCTACTTCTGTAAGGACAAATATATATAATGTTTGTTACGCAACCTTGTTACTATCCCGACGTATCTAGTTCTTCGACAATCGAGCACTACTTTATTTATTGACATGCTTGTTACAACTGCTTACAAATGTATGAGTGCATTAACGAGGTATACGGCGACATTACGTACTCTCAAAATAGATGTAGGAAGCGAACTAGTCAATGACTTTGTGTAGGAAAACAGGAATGTTTCGGTCTATGCCAGCTTTTTAATCCAATATGGTTCTTTTCTAATAAACTTGTAAGAAATTTTAATTGCCACATTGTAGAAGTTAACGGAAAAAAATGTTACATCAGTGCGTTAGTGAACAATAGAATGTTTTTTTGTGTTTAAGGCAACTGGTTCTTGCCAAATTTATTATTCCAAACCAGTTTAATCCAGTTCCACACACAATCGGTTTTGTTGGACCGATACGTTCGACCACTCTAACTAAAATCTAATTGGTTAAATACAGGTTCTAACCCTTTTAGAGTTTGAAATGATTGTTTTGACGATAACACAAAAATGTGATGAATTTTAGGGGAAAACATTACGCCCGCATGTTTTATAAAAAACATTCTGGCTTCTGACTCATGCATGACAAAACTGTGGAAGTGATATAGGTAAACTCATTATCAATATTGATACTCAAATATTAACAACATTATCAGATCAACCTACGGAATATACCTATCTACCTACTACCTATGTATGTTGCGTAGACGTCCTGCTAGGAAGTATGTTTGCTTTCTTCATCCGTAGCGCACCTCGGCACAACTATTTATATCCACCCAACCAAAATAGCAACAAAACGATCACGCAAGAGTAGCGAGCCCCTACATACAACGACCGCATGTAGACGTCATCGAGGCGTCATTGATCCTCGATCAAACAGTGTTTACACATCCAAAGCTATTATGAGATACGAATTACGATTTAGCCCATACACGTCCACTCCAGTTTAATAAATTGGTGTCATAAAACACTTCATTCGCTTGGCGTTTAGTTCGTTTATATGAAAGTGCTTTAACGATCTACTTCTCCTTCTTTCAGAAACCCCAAATGCGGCCGATGATAGCCGAATATGATCCCAAGAGAAAAGGAGTCAAAAATGACTTGTCAGATGTCGTTATGGTCAAGTAAGTGATAATGTTTCATATCTCCAGCAAAGGAGCCATTACCAGATCGATCACCATTGATAGCTTTGACTGCCTACTACCTATTTTGTTGTGAATAATTTTACTTCAGTCGATCTGGTGCCCCATCCGTACTTTTATGTTTTCTGCTTAGTATTTTAGAGAGAATCCACATAAGGCATGCTTCACTGCTTAACATCATGTTTTTGTTCAGCAACTTTGATTATTTGAATGAAGAAATAATCTACCAAATGTTGTCGTTAAACTAATAATATTGACATTTTTGTTCAACAGGAAATTGAAAAGAAAAATATAGTAGATTTTATATCAAGGTTAAATAGCCTAAATCGGTAGTAATTAGATGTTCAATAAGAGCTGCTCGTGTTGAGAGCGCGCGGCGGCCCCCGCGGCCCGAGCTCCATTTATTTAATATATATCCATGTTTGTTGACAAATGTTTTGCCTTGGTATATTTTATTGTATGTTGACTGTTAAGTATTCGCCCCTTAAAACGAGCTAACATGCTCGACGCCGTTCGGAGACGATCCGGGAAGACGTGTGCTGCTTCCACGAGATTTAAGTCGTTCGACGACTTTGATCATCTTGCAATGGACTCATACACCGGTACATCATTCCATTTTTATGGTTTCAATTTTGTTTATTTCATTTGTTTTGTTTGGTAATGGTAAAAATTTGGAAAAAATGTGTAGCCAGAGTGGCCAGCCCAGCCCAGGATGTGAGCGTGTGAACGCGTGCGCACCCGGCGCAGCGGCGGCCACTCGTGCGCCATCTCTGTTCAGGCTCGGGATTGGCTCTCAAACTGGCGATTTGTACAAATTTGATTTAGCTTTATGTCTAACTACGCTAAACAAACGATTTTTCAAATTGTTTATTTATTACTCACTACAATGTTTTTCAAAATTTGATATCCACTATGAATTTCCCATTAACTTTAGAATCTTGATTATTCAGAGTCGCTTTAGCAACACAAGAATCTAATAAATTGTCCAATTGCCATCTTTGTCCGTTAATTTATATAAATTTTTCATGATATAAATTGCAACGTAAAGCTGTATTAAATTTAACGGTTGAGCTCCGTATTTGTAAATGCCAAGTCTTAACAGAGTGAAACGCACATGAAAGAAAATGAAATGTATATTGTTTTGGAGACCATAATGAATGTATCACACTTTACACATAAACACTCACACATAGTAAATGCAGCTTACATTACAGTTGTCGAAATCCGCGAGTAATTAATGTTTGCCACAGAGTAGAGAGCAGAGATAGAGTCCAAGTAATATCATCACATCAGTTTACCCCAACATCCGCGTCCGCGTGTCACATCGACCCCACACTCAGTTAGAATCACATTCAAGCTTGAAATGTGGCGCTTTATATGTTTCCGCTATCATTCAATAGTTTGTGCTTAAATTCAGTTAATGATTTTAAAACTACACTATGTACCACCTCACTTCTAACCTATAACTTCATAATAAGTACTTAATTTTAATGTGACGAATAATATGATAGTTGCTATAACAGTACTTGGGAATGTTTGGCAGGTACAAAGTTGATCCCAATGAGATTCCCGTGGAACAACAGGCGGGGTCCACCCTACCTCTCATGGAGATCCCTGGGCGGGACATTGAGGCGGATGAGGATTATAATCCATTCGAGCACAGGAAGCTGGCTCATCCTACATCGTGAGTACTAACTTTTTCGCTGTTAGAAATAATAGATGTGGCTACAGCATCGTTGGTTTACTTGCTTATTTCTATATAGTATAATGTCCTACAGTATTCCACTGTGGGGCTCACTTAAGGACTAGGAAACTATTTGGGCTATCTATTGCTTGAATGAATCCCTACGAAATTCCTCCGAATTTGAGACATTATTCTTAGCGTCGTCGGTCGTTATACATCATAAAAAAATGTGGTATGATTGAAACTAATAATAACCGGCTAAATCTAAATAATTTTTTTCAATTATAATATATTATGGATAGGTTTGTGTTTTAACACAATCTCACGTTGGTAAAAATATTATCTATTCAGAGATGGTAATTCAGGAATGAAAATGCTCTCAAGGGTAACTGGAGGAAGACACAGGTAGTTGCTTGGCGATAGATTGCATACTTCTACATGTATACCATTATACATAATTAAAAAGTACCTAAACACCATGATCCATTGATGAAACGAAACTTGAAGCTTTTGAAACTACATAAGATAGCCTAATCGAGATGTAAACTAAGTAGAGAATAATCAGTCGCTTTAACCAACTCAATATATTATATTACAGCAATTTGGACACGCTAATTCATCTGCTGAAAGGTTCCCTCGGAAGTGGAATCCTCGCTATGCCGATGGCCTTCCACAATGCTGGCCTCTACTTTGGCCTAATAGCTACCTTCGCTATCGGTGGTATCTGCACATACTGCGTGCATGTCCTGGTCAGAACTGCTCACGAACTCTGCAGGAGAATACAGAAACCCTCTCTTGGCTTCGCCGAGACTGCTGAAGCTGCTTTCTTATCTGGACCACCTGGTGCGCAAAAATTTTCAAGACTCGCCAAGTAAGTTTGTTTTATTACATAAACAGTAATTTCCTGTTCCATTTTTATAACTATATCTATGCCAATAATAAATTATTCTGTATATCTATATACTAATAATAAAGCAGAAGAACGCGCTAATCTCTGGATTTCCCATTCGGATTCGAAACATTCTTTCACTAATAGGAAGCTCCATTATCCCTGAAGATTTTAGGCAACTTTTTTAACAGATTACTTGAAAAGTGTCACTATATACCAAATAACCATTATGCTTTATTTATTCGCAGAGCTATGGTGAACTGGTTCCTTGTGATTGATCTACTTGGATGCTGCTGCGTCTACATAGTATTCGTCGCCAAGAACGTAAAGCAAGTGATCGACTTCTACACAGAAGGCTCGAGCTACTCTGACATTGACATTCGCTATTACATGGTTATCTTGCTTCCACTCCTCATTCTGATGAACCTGATCAGGAATTTGAAATACTTGGCTCCGTTCTCCATGATAGCCAACATCCTGGTTGGTACCGGAATGGGAATAACTTTCTACTATATCTTCCAAGACCTTCCTAGCATGAGCGAGCGTGAATCTGTCGGTGAATTGAAGCACATTCCTACCTTCTTCGGGACTGCCATTTTCGCCCTTGAGGGTATTGGTGTTGTGATGCCCTTGGAGAACAACATGAAGACCCCCAATAACTTCATTGGATGCCCCGGCGTGCTCAATACTGGAATGTTCTTCGTGGTCTCCCTGTACGCGTTTACTGGTTTCTTCGGATATTTGAAGTACGGCGATAAAACAAAGAGCAGTATCACCCTGAATCTACCTGAAACTGAACCGTAAGAATCAAGTTTTTTTTTCATATTTATAGTATAGGGAATTCTAAATGAAATGCCGTACCAAAAGGGCGCCAACGGAACCCTATTACTGAGACTCCACTGTCCGTCCGTCCGGATATGGGGCTTTATCACATGTACAGACCTACCGTAATAGGTAGACAGTTGATTTTTTTACGCAATATATATTTGTGTTGCCGCTAAAAATAAAAACTGTTTCTTTCTTTCTTTCTATAACAACAAATAATAAAAATAAAATAATGCAAGATGGTCTAAGCCTAATAAATGTTTTACGCCAATAAATTATGTATTTGTAACGTAAAAGCCACTCTGTTTTTATAACATGACTTTCTTACTAGGTTTCCGAGTCCATTTACTTTATTGATATTGTCTTAATTTTTATATTAAGTATAGCCATTAGCTAATGTATTAGCTCTGTCTTCTTTATTAATATCATTATCAATCGATCGGTCGGCCTATCCCTATTAACTGCCTCGATATGACGTAGTTCCACTCAAATCTCCGACATAAACTTAACTGTTATTATTTATAATTTTCAGTTTGGGCCAGGCCGTGAAACTGATGATTGCTGTGGCCATATTCTTCACGTACTGCCTCCAGTTCTACGTACCGATGGAGATTATCTGGAAGAACGTCCGCCACATGTTTGGTTCTAAGAAGAATATCGCGGAATACAGCATCAGGATTGCAATCATTATGTTGACAGTATGTATAGCGATCGCCATCCCCAACTTAGGTCCGTTCATATCGTTGGTCGGTGCCGTCTGTCTTTCGTTCTTGGGGCTTATCTTCCCGGCTGTTATCGAGACGGTTACCTACTGGGACCGGCCAAATGGTCTCGGCCGTTTCAATTGGGTGCTCTGGAAGAATATGTTCTTGGTGTCTTTCGGGATTCTCGGTTTCCTCACGGGATCCTACGTCAGTATTCTGGATATAATCCATGGTGCTGAGTAATATATAATGCACAAAACCATTTCATAGGATAAGGCTCAATGGAAATTTGAGGGCTAAGAATTACCGTAATCATTAATTTTGCTTTTGCCTATTTTTTTTATATAAAATTATATGTTTCATCTGTGACAAATTGAGTTTTTTCAATGCTCAAATTATTATATAGGTACCTAATTTTTGGAGATTATTATTATCTACCTAAACACCTACCTATTTTATATTTTGCGTCGTAAATTACTTTATAAGACAGGTTGTGTTGTTGTTATTATTATTTAGCCCCGAAACACTGTAGCCATTTTAGATTTTAAGTAAATTTTAGATAAATCTAATTTTATAAATGTGTGAGAATATTTCTAGTGCATTAACGAAATGTGATACAATTTTAGGTTTAATAAAAAAAAAGCCATCAATAATGAATTATAATTATACTTATGTTTGGAAAAGAAAGTTGTTTGTTTCAAAAATATTGTCATTATATGTGTAGTTGTCAGTTAACGTTTTGGACCTCGTGTTCAACTTACCGGCTCGACTCATCTTGAAGTAAGGTTACATATTTTGGGGTTTAATAGTAGTGAAATCACGTCGTTTGTGATGATATCATGGCATTTCCATTACCAAAAATACAAATATCTGCTTAAGTAGTTTAGATATTATTCATATCGAGCTTTTTAAAACAAAATATGAACTGAAGCATTTAACTTGTAGGTACCTATAGGTACACGCATAAGATCTTTATCAGATCATGTCCTATTTTTACAAAATTTATGTTAGGGAATCAATAAAAAGGAACTCTATATGAGAAAAATGGTACATCCTAATATAAGATATATTTATTAGAATAACATTAAGATTGGCTATATTTTATAGAAAAAATATTAAATCGAACCAAAATGTACTGTCCCCACTTTGTCCTTTCAACGTTTAAAAACGGTTCTTGAATGAACTTTAGTATTCTTAACATTTAGTTATTTTTAAATAGGTTATTAAATACCTTAGGGTTACTTTGGTTTGATAATTCTACATCAAATTAATTAACGTTTCACAAAGAGGACTAGATTAGTCAGCGTAGGTACCTACAACTGGGATGAGTCAATGGATGGCTTACTTTTACCCCTTTGATATTCGCGTATAAATATAACAATATATAAAAAAATGGGAGAGGAATTCAATGAAGCTCATTACCATTTAGTTACGCAGTAGCAGTGGCACCAGCGGAGGTGCCACTCGGGGCGAAAATGTATGACATCATTGACATCCAACAAGATACGAACCATAACTATTTTCACTATCATTATAAACGATTAAAAACCGAGCTTGACAAGGTATCATTGATCATAGAGTCGTGTGAAAAATTGTATGGCATTCCTGGCTCGCCCCAAACACTACCTACTTACTAGTCCTATAATGAATTCTCATCGTTCAAAAGTAATACAAACTGGAGTAACCCAAAATGTTCCTTAACGCGAGTCAGTTTCAGAATATTTATTGCAAAACTAACGAAGTTGTGATGTGTAGACGATCGTCCGACTAATATCTTTTATTAATTATGTATGTTTATAGACGCTAAATAAGTTGCTATCAGATCCCAGTCCTTTTGCTTGGGATTGTGTGATAGTCATTCTGTATTTGGTATAGTATAAGTGTGTTTTATTAATAACATGCCGGGGCGCTGTCCCGACAAGTAAAATCGTTTTAGTTTGTATTGTAAACCCCTCGCCCCATCGGGTGCAGGGGTGACTATAGTGATCTTTGTTCTGTAATGAACTAAAAAATAATTTAGCATTATTGACTAAGCAATCCACTATCTGAAAATATACAATTAGAAGATACAAATATACATGTTTCAAAATTATGAATCGAGTTTAAATTTCGTAAAAAAAATAATGTTTAGAAATTCAATATAGTTTATTAATGAAGATCATTCCTGACTACGATCTTTTGGTATAAAATGTATATGTACCTACTTTAGATAGTAGTGGTTGTTTTGTTACAGTATTATAATAAATCTGATTTAAGGGAAATGTATGTTTTATTGTAACTCCTTTATTTCAAAACCTTGGATGCAGAGATTTCATTACTTTTAAGCTTTCACGAACTTTATTCATGGTAATAGTATAATCAATTAGGGGCTTTTTTTGATGGAAATCGTACCGAACACCATTATTGAAAATCATCCAATGAGGGCTCACCACGCCCACAAAATAGTCTTCGTCGTAGCGCGTCATTCGATGAAATTATTAATGATGTTCATTACGATTACCACTAAAAGATATGCGATAGATGGGTCTATTTACGCACACTTTATAAAAACGAGACCCAGACACAAGTTTCCTTGATCGTGCTCACGAGAGATCTTCAAAGCGGTGTTAGGAAGCTTTGACGCTGGATGTTGTAGGTATTTTATCTTGGTAGTAGTCACATTTTATATTATGACTAGGTACTTGATGACTAGGGGAGACCGGGGTTGGAAATCACATTTTTTTTCATAGATAGAATGGGCAAATGATATATCAATGGATAGGGTATTTATTCTACATAGTTTATAAATAAATACGTTTTTTTCGCTAACACTACGTGCGGAGGAAATATTAGTTATTTTTATGAAAAAAGAGAAGTGTGACATTTAACCCCGTGTCAGGGATGGTAGTCACAGTTGTTGGGGTAGGTAGTCACACTGTAAAATAAGGGAGAAAAATAATAATTAAAACCTATTTATATCAAATCAGGTTTTTTATTGAAGATATAAATGTTGTATGTAACTGATTGTACCTAGGAAAATCACAAATGTCTTATTTGTATTAAAATAAGAAAGCAAAAACATTATTTGCTTTCAATGATTAACTTCTATAAACTTTTAAAAAAGATCTTACTGACATATACGACTATTTCATGAAAATGTTACTAATATACCTTGGAGGAACATGTTGATGATTTCTTTTGTTATTAATGAGTAAATATACTACCATTCTTGTCGCAAATAACATGTTGATAACTTACGACTTATAACTGAGCTGCAATTGGCAAAAAACTTGATAAAATTTGAATTTCGCGCTCCAACCGAAGCCTCCACCTTAATTAGGAAAAACATAACTAAACCCAAGACACGATCACTATAGTGAAATATACCTAAGTGCGGGAGGAATATTGAGATATCATAAAACAATGTTTTCTTGTAACCTCTTCGCTGCTTATAACTCATAAACCGTAATAGGTAGGTAGTTAAAATTTCCACAGAGGAGGAGTTCCGTACACAAAGGGTGACTACGGAACCATGAAAGTACTCTGTGAACGGAACCCTATTACTGAGACTATAAATTAAAGGTAGTCCCCATACAACAAACTTTTCATTTTGGTCGACCGTAATAATATGAGAATCTTTTGAACTGTGATAGATAAGATAGTCAGTTTAAATTTCTACAAAGTAAGTATTGTATTACTATAGTCTCTGTTAATGATGGAACCGCCCGCCCGATGCTTACCTGAAAAAACATAAACATATTAATAATACATATAAATATAACAATAAAAATAATATACTTACCTGTGTATCCGTGTATAAGTGTACCTGGAAAATAAATATTAAATTGTTAAACTATACCTAATTAAGTACTTACCTAGTTGTAAAGATTATAAAACTTACCTAAAAATATTGTTTGCAGCATTAATTGTACCTACTGATGAATAATAAAGAGTCGAAGTCATTTGGAAGACGCTTGCATATTCCTAAATTATGTAAAATTGCGTAGATACTTACATACCTAGATTTCAACGTATGTGCGTAGACGCGGCGACCTGCGGGTCGCGCGCGACCCACGACCCGCACCCCGCGCCCGCGCAACCCCTTTCACTGGACAGGGATCGAGTCGAGCCAGTCGTCGGCCGGAAGCAATACGAGATACCCGCGAACAATTGTGAATTCCAAGTGGCTTTTAAAGTTTATGCTTACAATCTCTTTTCTTTGTCGCAACCGTGGACCCCCCCTTCCTACCATTAACAAGTGGTCCTTCAGCCGGATCTACCATTGCGAAGAGGAATCAAAACCTGTGTAGCAGGGATGTCGTTATTTCAAACACCGCCACGTTTGAGAACGCGTGCACAATTGAAAAAAGAAATAACGGCTAACGATGGGATTGCTAAACTTGAAGTGAAGTCGGACATCGGTCCGCGCAAGGATTGCAGTGCGGCCATGCAGCACCAGGATTACAGTACGAGCAGGAAAAGTTGTACTCGCACTTCGTCTTCCACCGCGCGGCAGAAGCGGATAGAATATGAAGCAGCTCAAGCTAAAGCACTGATTGAACTCAAAGAGGCAGAAGCTCAAATGACAATTAACAAAGCCCGTATAGAAAAAGAGTTGATCCAGAAAAAATTAGCTGCTGACTTAGCTAGTTTGGACGGAGGTTCCAGGTGTTCGAAGGAGCCCTCGCTTTTATCCTACAATAGCAAGGTGGAAAACTGGCTGGAAAAATCCATTGCTGCTCCCGGGTCATCACTTGACTGCTGTAAGAATATTGTGAAAGGTGAAGGTGAAGTTCATCACGATGACAGCAGCAGAAACCACCAGAAAGCTGATATGAGCGTGGACGTGAGCACTCACCACGCCATTGTGGCGCTGACCAGTGCAATAAAGGATGCCGTCGGTATATCAACAGCGAAGACTAACAGCCAAGAGCTGCTGTCGAGGCTGGCCACCTCCAAGGATTTACCACTATATTTTGGCGACCCCCTGGAGTGGCTGCAGTTTAAAGAAGCGTTTACCGAATCAACACGTTTATGTAAATATAGCGAAACAGAAAATCTATGGCGTTTACGAAAATGTCTCCGTGGTGATGCAAAGGAAGCAACATCTTCATTATTAATGAGTGCCACTTCACCACAGGAAGTGATGGATACCCTTGAGCTACGATTCGGTAGACCTGAAAACATTATGAGGAAAATAACGTCACAATTGAAAAAAATGCAGCCGTTACCTCAAGCTTATCATACTGAAATTGTGAACTTTGCAATTACAATTAAAAATTACGTGACTGCCACTCAGACGGTGCGCCAGACCGACTATTTGAGAAGCCCCGAGCTTGTGATTATCGTAGTGTCAAAATTACCTACTACACTGATTAATAAGTGGGCTGAATATTTGTACGAGAAACGAGATCAATCTGAAACCCCAAAACTAGAATTATTATCTAAGTTTTTATATGAAGAAGCTCAAAAAATCGCAGCATCGGGAGTGAGCTACATTTACAGTCAGAACGACAATAAAAGAAAAACGGATATGATATCAAGAAATGTTCATCATAATCAATCCGTGCTAATGAGCACTGCGGAGACCAGTGTTCACGGAAAATGCAAGTTCTGTCGCAATCACGATCACACACTGGCCGAGTGCAGTAAGTTCAAGCGTGCCATGCGAAGAGACCGATGGCGATATGTTCGTGTCAACAAATTATGCTATAAATGTCTCGGAGCTCGGCATGAAGAAAAGTCGGCGTGTACCGCCGAGAACTGCGACGTCGAGGCATGCGGCGAGCCCCACCATCGTCTTCTGCACTGGGTGAAGCCCGCGCCAGAGCGCCGGGCTTCCCCGGCGCCCCCCGATAGTTCCCAGCAATCGCAGCAGCCCAGCAGTGAAGTTATAACCCACGCGATCGTGTCTCAGTGTCCCGAAATGTCTGTGCTAAGTGTACCTAAAAAATCAGAAACATTAGACATTAAAAATAAAAAAGTTTTGCTCAAAATAGTGCCGGTTACTATACACGGTCCCAAACAAAGTGTAAACACGCACGCGCTGCTAGACGACGGCGCGACGGTGAGCCTCATATCTGCAGATATCGCCAATAAGGCAGGATTACACGGTGAGAGCGTCACGATGCGTGCTACTAGCGCATGGGACTCGGGCGAGTTGGTATGTAAAACTGAAATAATAAACTTTGACATTAGTAACATGAAAGGTAAAACATTTAAATTACGTGCTAGAAAGTTGGTAGAACTTAATTTACCCGTTCAGTTTACCTCGAACTTATGTGACAGCGAATATGAAAATATTTTTCCTAGTATTGATAAGTATACTCTGTGTGAATCAAAAATAAAACCTGAATTATTGATCGGTCAAGATCATTATGAATTAATTGCACCAATTGTATGTAAAAGGTTTAAGCCGGGTGGGCCGTTTATCACGCAAACTATCTTAGGATGGTGTGTGCACGGAGCTTTACACTCGGAGCCGCCCGCGCCGCTCAGTCATTCTATGTGTGCACCATCTCGGTTGTTTACCACTACATATACAAATGATTCATTAAATCAGCCGGCATCAACCAAAGTGTCCGCGCCTGTAGGTAGTAACAGTGCCGACCCACTGTGTATGAAGGATCTTACTGACAACAATATGCACGAATTAATACGTCGTTCGTTTTCACTTGATTCGATCGGAATTTGTAATAAACCGCGTCAAAATATCGACGAATTAAAAGCGTTGAGTGCGCTGACCGAGTCAGCTGCGTTGATCGACGGTCAATGGACCGTAGGACTACCCTGGAAAAGTGAAGTCCCAGATATACCAAACTCATATCCCGTAGCCTTGAAACGATTTAAATCAGTCGAACGAAAAATGTTATCTAATTCAGAATATGAATTACGTTACCGGGAACGTATGAAACACTTATTTGATAATAATTATGCTAGGAAACTTGGCGAATCCGAGTGTAGGGATCCTAGTACTCGTGTATGGTACTTACCCCATTTTGGGGTCGATAACCCAAATAAAAAAAAGTTGAGATTAGTATTCGATGCCGCTGCCAAAACAAATAATATCTCATTAAATGACCTTTTACTTTCAGGACCTGATTTATTAAAATCTTTGTACGGTATAATGTTTAGATTTAGAGAAAATCCTATAGGGATAATTGGGGATATAAAAGACATGTTCTTAAGAATAAAAATTAAACCTAATGATCAAAATGCGTTAAGATTCTTATGGAGAGAAAAAGATTGCGATAAAATAGATGAATACGCTATGACTTCATTGATTTTTGGAGCTAACTGCTCACCATTCGTAGCACAGTTTATTAATCAAACCAAAAACGCATCTCGATTTCAAAATGAAATGCCAGACGCGGTCCATGCTATACAAAATAATCAGTATATGGACGATTATATCGATAGTTTTACAGACGAATCTTTAGCTTCAAATATAACTAAACAAATTTCGCATATACATAATGAAGGTGGATTCGAGATGCGAAATTGGCTAAGCAATATTCCACGAGTACTTAGCGAAGTTCCGAAACAGAACCTTAACGACAAAGTAATAAGATTCGAAATCGATCGGCAACCGGAACGAGCGCTTGGTCTCCTTTGGTACCCGCACACTGATACGTTGGCTTTCGACTTATCATTCAAACGTATACCGGATAATATTTTACTTCTAAAACAAAAACCTACTAAACGCGAAATGTTGCGTATCGTTATGTCAATATTTGATATTCACGGTTACTTAGGACCTTTTACTATTAAAGGTAGAATATTGATGCGCGAAACGTGGATGTCCAATGTCGACTGGGACCAAGAATTGGACGACAAGTTGTATGACTTGTTTAGAGGGTGGATAAGACAGGCACATGAAATAAAAAATATTAGAATCCCACGATGGTATTTTCGTAACGATTTAATAGACACGAGTGGTAGCGAGACTGATTTACAGCTCCACGTATTTTGCGATGCATCGCCGAGTGCGTACGCAGCCGTTGCATATTGGCGGAGAGAAACGAGCGATGGACACGTTGCAGTCGCATTCATTGCTAGCAAGTGTAAGGTCACGCCGGTAAAACCGACCTCAGTGCCGCGACTCGAACTACAAGGCGCGGTATTATCTTGTAAGTTAGCTGTTAGTATTAAAAAGGAACATCGTTTGTTACCTAACTCTGTACATTACTGGACTGATTCAACTACTGTCCTACACTGGATTAAAAATCAATGTAGAACGTATAAAGCTTTTATTGCCAATAGACTTGGGGAAATCGACGAGTTGAGTACGGGTGACGAGTGGCACTATGTGCCCACCGGTTCGAACGTAGCAGACCTGGGAACAAAAAATACTGATTACGTTTTGAGTAGCGACTCGGAGTGGTTTTCTGGACCGCTGTTCTTACACCAGCCGCGTTCCAGCTGGCCCCGATATCCTGAAATAAAAAAAGTTGTTAGTGATGAAATATTAGAAAAAGTACATACTGTATGCGAAAATAATAAAATAATAATTGACTTACCTGTTCCAGACCCTAGTAGATTTTCCAGCTGGTTACGACTGTTAAGAACCACGGCTACAGTGTTGTTGTTTATTGAAAAATGTAAAAAGAAACCTATTAAAGAAATTAATAACGAATTAATAAATAAAGCGGAAGTATTGTTACTTCGTCACGCGCAAATACAATCATTTCACAGTGAATTAAATTCATTAAAATCAAACAACGAAATTAAATGCGATAGTCGTTTGCGTACACTTACCCCAATCATAGATGAAAATAATATCTTACGTGTTGGTAGTCGCATCGGAAATGTGAAAGATATAGATCACCAAACAAAATATCCAATTATATTAGATGGAAAACATCAAATCGCGCGACTCCTCGTGATGCATTATCACATTAATGCTGCTCACTCATGTAATGAGCTGGTGATTAACGAGTTGCGCCAGAAGTATTGGATCGTCAGATTAAGACCTACGGTCCGCTTTGTTGCCAAACAGTGTTTGATCTGTCGCATCAGTAAAGCTTCACCGAAGCCCCCACGCCTTGGTGACTTACCTGAATGTAGACTCACTCATCATCAGAGACCCTTTACTATGTGCGGAGTAGACTTGTTTGGACCTATTGAAGTGACTGTTGGTCGGCAGAAGCCACGCAGGTACGGTGTACTTTTTACCTGCCTCACAGTGCGTGCTGTGCACGTGGAAGTGGTATCGTCCCTCACTACCGATTCCATGGTGATGGCCCTGCGACGAATGGCCGCACGCAGAGGATGGCCGCACACTGTTTTTTCAGACAATGGTACGAATTTGCGAGGTGCCGACACCGAGCTGAAAAAGGCGTACCAGGAAGTCCTTGATAGTAAGCAACACTTAGTGTCAGAAGCTTTAAATAAGGGAGTCAGGTGGGAATTCATTCCTCCAGTCAGCCCGCATATGGGAGGTGCTTGGGAGCGCCTCATCCGTAGCGTAAAAACCGCCTTAAAAGTCGTGTTGAAGGAACGAGCCCCAAGGGAAGAAACGTTAAATACATTCTTATGCGAAGTTGAAAATATAATAAATAGTCGCCCGCTAACGCATGTTTCTGTTGACCCACGTGACTCGGAGTCATTAACCCCTAATCATTTTTTATTAGGCTCCTCTTCCAACCTACCTCAAGCTGGTATTTTCGATGACAGCGATTTGTACCTAAGAAAGCAATGGCGTATTGCTCAGCGCCTTGCTGATTTATTTTGGTCCAGGTGGTTGAAAGAGGTTTTACCTACTTTAGCTCCTCGCAAGAGGTGGGATCGCGAAGGTACGCAGCTGAAGACTGGAGACCTAGTGGTAATAGTAGACAACAATTCTCCTCGAAACGTCTGGCCAAAAGGCATAGTACAGACAGTGTATCCCGGAGCTGACGGACGGGTACGGATAGTAGACATAAAAACTAAAACCGGGACTTTAAAACGTCCAGCATCTCGCGTAGCGTTACTTTTTGGTAGTGAGTGTCTTAAAAACGACACTGAGGGGCAGGATGTTAATGATGGAACCGCCCGCCCGATGCTTACCTGAAAAAACATAAACATATTAATAATACATATAAATATAACAATAAAAATAATATACTTACCTGTGTATCCGTGTATAAGTGTACCTGGAAAATAAATATTAAATTGTTAAACTATACCTAATTAAGTACTTACCTAGTTGTAAAGATTATAAAACTTACCTAAAAATATTGTTTGCAGCATTAATTGTACCTACTGATGAATAATAAAGAGTCGAAGTCATTTGGAAGACGCTTGCATATTCCTAAATTATGTAAAATTGCGTAGATACTTACATACCTAGATTTCAACGTATGTGCGTAGACGCGGCGACCTGCGGGTCGCGCGCGACCCACGACCCGCACCCCGCGCCCGCGCAACCCCTTTCACTGGACAGGGATCGAGTCGAGCCAGTCGTCGGCCGGAAGCAATACGAGATACCCGCGAACAATTGTGAATTCCAAGTGGCTTTTAAAGTTTATGCTTACAATCTCTTTTCTTTGTCGCAACCGTGGACCCCCCCTTCCTACCATTAACAGTCTCTATAACAACAAATAATAAAAATAAAATTAAGTTAAAAAATCAAGATTTTGATTTCATAATATGCACTCTCGCGGAAATAATGAAAATTAATGTGCGACATCACTTCGCAAATACCCGCCAAAAGAAATCATCAACATATTCCTCCAAGGTAAATTACTGACATATACGACTATTTCATGAACATGTTACTAATATACCTTGGAAGATTATGTTGATGCTTTCTTTTGTTATTAATCAGTAAATATACTACCATTCTTCTCGCAAATAACATGTTGATAACTATTACGACTATAACTGAGCTGCAATTTGCAAAAAACGTGATAAAATTTGAATTTCGCGCTCCAACCGACGCCTCCACCTTAATGAATATAATACTATATAAAAAATCCATGAGCCAGATTAAATATTACTAAAGGCCTTGATAAAATAACCCGCCATTAGTAAAAATATCTATGGTCAACCAACCGTAACATTCGGATAGTCTGTTATTCGGATTAATTTAAGGGGGATGTGCCAAAAAGTCCGCGAAATTCAAATTTGATTAGGTTTTTTTCAAATTGCAGCTCAGTATTAATAGGTCATTTATTTGTCAAAATGTGATTTGCGACACTGGCTATAAATCTATCTATGTATTCATTTTGCATTCAAAATATTAAAGAACTGTACACACGACCACAGATCAAGCTACACACTGCGGCACAATATGCGGTTGTAATAGGCGCTATTTTGCAACAAAAATGTGTAGCTTGATCTGTGGCCGTGTGTATATTGGTTCCTGTGCGTTATTTATCGAAAAAGAACCAATGTATTGATTCAAATAGATTAAAAAGCACAATGTACACATACAATAATCAATTGACATATTTATAAGTCGCAAATCACATTTTGACAAATATAAGACCTATTACATGCTATTACTGAGCTGCAATTTGAAAAAAACCTAATATAATTTGAATTTCGCGGGCTTTTCGGCCAATTCACCTTAAATCATGACATTTTAGAAAAGCAAAACATTTGGACCTTTATACTAGTACTTGCTCGCGGTTTCGCTTGTGCTGGTAATGGATCAGGTATTCTTTATGGTAAATAGGTAATCAAAACATCTATCATACCTTTACGTATGTAAAGCTTCTTTATCTGATCATGATATTATCATGCTGGGATTAGATAACAAGCGCGCGGTGTATTGGCGAACAAAGTAGGCCGAGGCCGAGGGTGGCCGCCCTCATGCGAGGGAGAGCGCTGGAGGGAGGACGCTCGTGATATGCTACCATCGTTAGGCGGCCCGCCTCGGCGACAAAAGACCTTAAATCTTTTTACTAACTCGCCGTTTGTAATAATTACCTCCACGCTCAAAACGCTCTTTACTCTATTGCACTTGAGTTTACGACAGTAAGTAGTAACGCTCACAAGTAAGTGGAACAGGAAAAACTGCGGTCGTGAGCGTGATCGTTGTGAACGCTTAGTGGAACGCTTCCTTAGTATTTTTTGACAGTATTGGTAGTTCTGTTTGTCTATGTTACGTTACTCTATCGTGCGTGCCGCCTGTTGTGTGTCTGTGCGTTGACGTTTACCAACCAACCAAACTATTTTCACTTTGAGCAGCCATATTGGTGTGGTTTTGTCGCGTCGCCGTGCGTGGGTCTATAAATTGAATCATTCAAGCTAAAGGTAATCATGATCTAATTACGTAGAATATTGAACTTCATTCTGACGGGCCTTGTAATCTTAAATTTCGTGAAAACGTAAAGTATTGATGTTGATGTAATAGAAAGTCACGGTTTCCTATCAATTTGCCACCTTGATGGCTATAATATGTGTTTGTTCTGTCTGGTGGTTGGTTGAGTTCGCATCGAATACAAATCTTCTCATGCAATCATTCAGGTAGTGAAAATGTCCTAAAATAATGAACCATCGTTAAGAAATATAACGATTTTTATGGTATGAATCACTTGCTGTTACAATACTATTGTGCTTTGTAAAAAAGGGTAAGTATGTACCTATAGTAGTTAGCTACGTAGTTCGGTTCGGGTACATACTTAGATAAAATTATCCGGATATGTTCATACTTAATTGATCAAATTTATTCAGCATCTCTAATGAAACAGTTAATATTGATTTTTGGTTTAATATTTTATAATTGAAATGGTAAATGGATATGCAACAAATATCAATATTTTGAATATAGGTAATAGAAGGCTTTGATGCATTTTTATATTCATTGTACTATTATCAAAGAATATGAATTGTGTGTGATTAATACTCAAAATTAAAGTCTAAGACTGGCTATAACAAAACTCACCCTCTTAGAACCCTGCAAATACAACAATTTGATCATTGTTGCAAAATTGCTTATTAAACTTGTGAAATGTATCCATTGGCATAAATTGCAGTTATTGTGGCTGTTTGTGAAACTATTGTTGGATAATGCAAGTTACATTAATTGAATAAGTGAGGGTCTGTATATAAATTCTTTTTTTCTCAATTGAATAAAGTGTCAGTTGACAATCCATACTGTAACAAAGATGTATTCTAACACATGACTATACACAACATTGAATAAACTATATTATACAATGTGGAGAGAAATCCGTGTCAGATTTACTGTTTTTTTTACTTTGATCAAAATTAAATTAATGTAGGGTTGCCATCTGTCCAGGTTTTCCCGGATTTGTCCTAGTTTAGAGGGTGTCCGAGCGGGGTTTCATTTGTAGTCCAGGTTTTTGAGTTTACCGGTCGCAAAAATAAATAATAAAGTTGAATTTATTTTATTGTGTAACTTTAACATATAAATGACATGTCCGGATATAAATCTGATAAATCCGGGGTTTTCACACTTGTTGTCCTGGTTAGTGGATTTTAGAGATGTGACCATGATAAATAATCTTTATTATTTTAATAACATGTTCATTCAATCTCAAATATGGAAGGGGAAGACTGAATGAATTGTGTGAAAGATATATGACTAAAAAAGGAGTGAATGCCGATATGACAGATAGAAGGGCTGAATGGAAGAAGTTTACATATTGCACCGACCCCAGATGAAATTCTAAGTAAAGTAAAGAAGTTCCAAGTATTTTGAAGTAAACTTGCTCTTTAGTGCATTTGTCAAAAGTTAAAACAGATAGAGAATAAATAGAAATAACCCTCAATTTCTATTTATTTTATTACTGACTTTAGACCAAAACTTTCACTGCAGCCTCCAACATTATCAAAAAAAATTCGCTTTATCCATAATGTATCTTATTACATTACTTATTGGAAAATGGAGTCCGTATTTTTATTAATGAATTGAATATCAGATTACATGCAACAATATAAACCAAATAAGTAGCTCAGTATAATAAATACATTGCTAATAAAGCATTTCAAGCATTAGAGAAGAAACATATAGCCTCATATATCACACTTTTATAAAAGGCTCTTTCCATAACATGTGAGCAAATATGCAAATGTTCACGGTGAGAAGCTTAATCAATTGTTATGTATTCTGTCAATAATATTTAGCAGCATGTAGCGTAATTAAATATTCATCACAATAATTGATTAACAATATGTTTTTGATTCAATTTTAGTGTTTAGTTAAAAGCAATGTAATTAAAAAGAAAGTTTTAATTGTAAACTTGGTTTTATAATAAAACTGCCACTCTGGTTACTAGGTATAGGGTTGTGTTTAATCACAAGATCTGAATGATAAGTGCAGTTACCAGGAGATGCTTTTATGACAGATTTTCAAGTATAGATGATACTGCATATCCATTAACACATTGGATCTATTAACACTTATTCCTTTTGACACTCGGCAAAATATGTATATTTTGTGTGCACTATCTGTTTGAATTTTTCGGCCACTTCATTATTTACCATGAGATAGCAAGTGCAATTAGAAACAACATGAATAAACAATCACACATTTGTGCTACTATCCTATTACATATTTTAAAGCTAAATGGACAAACATGTATGAAATTACAAACCCAATGTTCAACAAAATGTATTATAAACACCTAAATATGTTAAAGGTACATACATATCAATATTTAGGGTGGCATTTTATTATATTATGTAAATATCTTGCTGTAAATGATGACAGCCTTTTACAATTAGCAATATATAGAAGTTTATCATACCAACAAATTAAAAAATCTTTTTTTTTAGTGCGCATTAGTATACTTTCATGACGTACCTACCTAACATCATACAATACGATAAGGCTAATTAGGGTATGTGGCCTGTTTGTGGCACTAGAATGACCAATAGTCAGCTAAATAAATTTAGCTACATCGCAAACAACCTTCACACCTTAGATAGGTACTTTTTGTGTTTTGGAAATTAATCTATTGACTATGGTGGACTTCTTGAAATTAATTGTGTTATTTTAATAATATTGGTTTTTATTAATTAAGTGTATGCTGGCTAAGCAATTAGCGAATTAATATAAATATTGCTGTGTTTAGGTACTGTTTATTTGTTTGTACTATTATCAGACTTGTGTTAGACCATAATCTTATGCGATGATAAGCTTTTGATGTGACCGAAAGTAATAAGCATTAATAAGAGATCAGCCACTTAAGGTTGACGCTCGATGCTTGAATTTTTAACGAATATTCCATACCTTTCAATTTATTTCGTCAATTTCAAGCGCTTATGAGTCATAATTGTGTGATTATCGTCAAAGGGCTACAGTCAGATTCATCTATGTATTATAGAACTTTACATTGGTTCCTTTACTACAAATGTCGGTTACTTATTGATAAGGAATTTAAATTGTTTCAAGCACCATACTGCAGTATTTTTGTTCAAGCTAGTTGTAGGATTTGATCAAAGCGGGTAAAACAACACATATACAAAGTACCTTACCACCCCATTTCCTCACAATGTTTTCCTAAGCTAAAGTTAAGCTTGATCTTTCACTAGTAATTTCAATGTCAATGTGGTTAGCTAATCTTAACCTGTTGGCTCTTATCTTTGATGTGAGTGGCTCAAACACAAGGAATCTCGGGATTGGGAGTCAACTGTCCCCATGTAACAAGTCTCCCTGACTATGGCACCTACTTAAATCACAATTTATTATGCCAATAATAGTTAGCATAAATGGAATAAAGTCTTTGTGTACAGGAATATTGAAGGAAAACCTTGCTATGGTTTCCTTACCAAGTTTACCTTTAACTGGAACTAAGCTTATTTATGGATTCAAATACACTTTCTTCACACTAACTTCCTTCGGCTTAAAATATGACTATTTCCTTTTCATGTGCTGCGAATGGTTTACTCTTTTGTAATTTTTAGGGTTCTGTACCTCAAAAGGAAAAAAAATAACCCTTATAGGATAATTTGTGTGTCTGTCTCTCTGTTTGTCTGCCCGTCTGTCTGTGCGTCCTTCCATCCGCCCGTCTATCAGTCTGTTTGTCATAGCCAATTTACTCTGAAACTACTGGACTGATTGAATTGAAATTTGGTACAAATATGTCAGTGACCCAAACACTGAATTGTAACGTAAATAAATAAATTTTAAACATGAGGACCAGGATAATTGACCTTATCTCCGAAACTACTGACCCTATTTGAAAAAAAAAACCCAGATAGTTCTTTACCTGTGGAAACTAGACCCTAACTTAGAGAATGCATTGTTTATTTTTATTTGTTTAGCATAAGAGACTAGTTTATAGTGATTTATGTTTTAATTATTGCAATTATGCATGCCTGTTGCGAAATATTAGTAAGCGAATTTGATTTTTAATGGCTTAAATGTTATTCTTTGCTTGCTTTTTTTTACTATGTACCTATAGGCCTGTATTTGACAATCTTACCGTGACGTGATCTATCAGTGACGATGTGGCCGATGGTGGTTAGCACACAAAGCCTAGAAGGAAACTGGTTCTCAAGTGTAGCTGTCGGAACACACTAGAAGGTGCTTGGCGACAGATTTCAAACTTGAGGGTGGTAGCCAGCTAGGAGGGTACTACAAAGTACCCTACCACCGTGCTATGGTTTCCTCAAGATGTTTTCCTAAACCGAAAGCTCAAGCTCATTGTAGGATTCGAACCCGCGACCTCTGTCTCAGCATTCGACGAGTCGTAAGGATGCTATATGTGGCGTAGGGTATATTTAGGTGATTGTCCTTTCAATATTTATGTTGCATTTGTTTTTTTTTTGCCATGTATGACTATGATCTCACCTTGTTTAGTGATGATGTGGTCCAAGGTGGTAAGACAAAGTGTCTAGTAGGAAACTCCAATTTTGACACAATCATAACATCTATTTGAAAAAAGCTAGTTTATTCATAAACATGGACTAAAATAACTCTTCAATCCCTCTAGGTACTAAAAGTGATTTGAATTTGGAACGTATATATTGTTAGTAAATGTTCCAAATCACCCTAAGTAGGTACTTATTTTCTCACACAGGGTGATAAAAATTAATGTCCACCTAAGGAGCAACACTATTTTAAGCTTGAGTGACGTGCTTTGAACTTTTCTACTTTAGAAACGTGCTATCTACTATCAGTACTATGTATGTTGTTAGCAGTTGTATGTAAAAATCTTTATATTGCTAAATGATGAGTAGCCTGTTCAGTTTCTGGGAAAGCATTACTGTATATGTTGCCGATTTTAACCATTTTAATTTTTGTTTCACAAATGTATTGCGTCAACTGCGGCTGTTCTAAGGTTTCTTACGCCTCAATTAATAATTCAATTTACAAAAATGTATTGTGTTGAAACTTCAGAAGTTTCTTAAATTTATGAAATGTACTTAAAAACATTTTATTTCAGCTGGTGTGCTGAATCCTTTGAAATCACGGTTTGGTAAATAACAATGGGTGATCGCAACAATCCCATCAAGTTTGGGCCCGAGTGGCTTCGTAATTTGGCAAGAGAACGCAGTACCGGCCGCTCTGGTGTAAACAACACCACTAGCCCGGGACCATCGGGGGCTTCTGGGGTCGCTGCAGGTGCCGCTGGAGCCGCCGCAGGTGCCACTGGAGGCCAGCCAAATTCTAGTTCGGCAAGGCTGTCAAATCAGGCATCTTCCAACACAGCGTCCAAAATTCTACTTGCTAAACTACGGTAAGTAGTCAATTTGATTTCATTGAAGACTTAAGTTTTTTTTTAAAGGACTAAAGTTGGTGGCCTCTGATGGCTGCAGCAACCTTACCGGACAAGGAAGTTTTAAGTATGTATGGGTAATACTGTCGGATATGAAGCGATTGGAATAATTATTTAATTATTATAGAAAGCGAATTCTCCCGAGATGGTTATGTAAACAATACTTGTTTTTGGAAACAATAACTTGAATAGGGAAAAATGCTGAAAGGAGTTTCGAAGCCTATTTTGATAAAAATGAAAACTTTTTACTTTGATATGGAAAAAAACAGCCATTATGGCTTCATTTCATCGTTTCGCTTGTAAAGGTCAAGGGCGTACCCAGATTTTGGCCCCGGGATAGGAGGGCTAGGGGGAATGCATAATACACCCCAAGTGGAATGTCAGTGCAGGCCTTATCGCTCCCACACAGAATAAGATGCGCTTACCACATTCCCGAATGTGGTGGGCAATAGTTTCTTCACGCTCATTGTAGGATTCGAAGCCGCTTTAAATTTACTATATCTACACACTTAATTATCTATCTATAGTCTATAGTAATAATAAAGCTGAAGAAGCTTTGTTTGTTTGAACGCGTTAATATCTGAAGTTACTTGTCCGATTTGAAAAAATCGTTCGCTAATAGGAAACTACATTATCCTTGAAGGTTATAAGGCTACTTTGTATCCCGGGAACGCGAGTGAAACAGCTAGTATTAAATGAATTAAAACATCTGTTTAGCTCGACTTTATCCCTGTGATATTTATCAATGATTATTTTTCTTATAGATATGGCAGAGAGGAAATGCTTGCGTTATACGATTCGACAGCTGATGCACCAGTGGAGCTGCAAAATATTGATATACTATATCAGGCCAGGCCGAAACCACCCCTCGCACTAAATAACAGTTTTGAAGATGAAATGGTTAGAACATATTTTTATGCATTGTAGTCGGTAAACAAGCAGATGGCCCCATAAATTACTACCTAGGATAACTGTCACGCGTTACTGATATTTCCCTCTTCTCCTTGTCCCGATGAGGTCTTTGAGCAGAAAAACTATGTTCTACTTCTCTGAAAATCAAGTAATCCCACTACTAATATTATACATACGAAAGTTTGTGAGTGTGTATGTTTGTTACTTCTTCACACTCAAACGGCTCCAATTTGATGAAATTTGGTATGGATGACACGTAGGCTACTTTTTATCCCTCGGGAACGCGGGTGAAACAGCGGGGCGAAAGCTATTTTCATATGATTTAGTTATTTTTTATTCTGGGCTTTCACCATTAGAGCTGTCTTTCATACTTTTAAATGATTTAGGACTTCTCAATCTCTGAATTCAAAACTTATTTTAGAGTGAAATTAAGAGTTCGATTTCGCTTGTTTTGAATAGAATATAATGATTTCAGCGAGACGTCCGAAATATACCCCCGACAGGAAGTATGTCTTCGAATGATAGATTTACTTCAAGTCGTGGGTCGCATCGAGTCAATACACACATGGATGGTAGAGGCAAAAGTCGTGGGTCATATGTAAGGCAGTTGTCGACAGGGAGGTAAGTTAAATAGTTTATTTCTATTCTTAACTTGTTGCTGAAGAAAAAATGCCTTTTAGTCTTAGAATCCTACTAATTCTATAAATGCTAAAGTTTGTGAGTATGGATGAATGTTTGTTACTCTTTCACGTAAAAACTACTTAACGGATTTCGATGAAACTTGGCACATAGATAGATTATACCCTGAATAACATATAGGCTACCAGTTATACGCGGGTGAAATCGTGGGGCGGAAGCTAGTTCATTCATATTTCTTAACAATACACACTGGCCATGCTTTGCTTTGTGTACTATGAATAAAGAGAGAGAATATAATTAATGTTCAAATTTCACATTTTGAAAAGCAGTATATGTTTTGTATGCTAACTGAAGGAATTACTAGTTATTTTACATGAAATATCTGGTAATTCTTTCAGTGAAAAACCGAGTGACCGACCTTTCAATGCTCAGCCAAACCACTGGACGGATTGGGCTGAAAATGTACATGCAGATTGCTATTATGCCTAGAACTTCTAAGTAAGGGGTAAACTTGGAGATCGTGGGTGAAATGGAAAGCCAGTTAATAATAAATTACTTCAGCTGTAGATTATTTGGACATTATTTATTTTAGGGGGATAACAACTGGGGGTTGGAATACTATAAATTACAGAATGCCAAATATGCCATTGGGAGCTGATGAAGAGTCAAATCCAACACGACCTTGGAACAACAACAGCCAGCACGCCATACCCAATAGGAATAGCAGTGAACAACCTGATTGGATAAATAAAGTGTTCCGAAGGTATTACAAGTCAATCTTGCTATTAGTAAGCACTATAAGAAGTCCGTGTTGTTGTGACCCAGCAATTGAGATCTTTGATGTGCACACACTGCCCAAAGTGCTAACAATAGTTATTTGTGCAACAAGAGACCAATGTTCGTTTTTTCACGTGAATCTTGAGAAAGCAAAGGATTCCATAATCAAATAATAAGCTCAACATATTCCTTCCGAGTTAGAATCCTGTGTCTGAAATTTTATTCAGACGATGATAGTTCAGTAGTAGTGACATCCAATGCCGTGACTAAGGTCGCGGGTTCGAATCCTACTATAAGCTTGAGCTTTTGAAGGAAAACATCGTGAGGAAACCATAGCACCGTGATAGGATACTTTGTAGTATCCACCTGGCTGGCTAGTGGCTACTATATCAAGTTGAAAATCCTGTGTGTTCAGACAGCTGCACTTGAGAGCCAGTTCCCATCTAGACTTGTGTGCTTACCACCATCAGCCACATCATCACTGACGATGGTAAGGTTGTGGTCAAACACACGCCTATACATTGCAATAGATTTAGGCCATCAGTGTACTATTAGAAATGTTTATACATTTTTTTTTGTTTTAGTAAACGTCCTGCCAATCATACAAATTGGAGGCAACAACATTCACGGGAAGAGGGCGAGGAGTGGCGCGCGGAACCAGGGAGATCTCGACCACAGCCAGATAAATGGGGTAAGTCATAGGAGCCCTTATGTGTATTGTTTTGCCATATTTATTTATTTCTTTCTATTAAATTAAAAATTATACGGAATTATTTGCAGAACTCGTCCAAAAATGAAATAACGCTCATAAACCAACTTCTCAAAATAAAGTTGTTCATATTGACTTAAAAACTGCATTCTCAAATAATCCTTTTTAAACTATAATATTGTATTATGATGTTGAAAAATATTAAAAAGACGTAAAGTTTATGTAGGACTTAATCTCCAGAGTTACTGATCTGATTTAAAAAAATCTTTCACTAATATGAAGGTACACTATCCTGGAGTGTTATAGGCTAGATTTTATGCCAAGAAGGCAGGTGAAACTGCGGGAATCGTTTAGTGAGCTATATTTTTAAATGTATATATTTTACAGAGCGTGACTGGGCAGATAGGTCCAACCAAGGGGAAAGGCAGCCATGGACATCAAATCGCCGCACTTGGGTCAGTGGTGAGCCTCATAACAATGATGACTTGCCAGAATGGTACGTTTTTGTCATGTACCTATACATTATTTTGTTTTACATAATCTTACACTTGAATGTAGGAATAGACTGGATCGAGTCTATGTACGTATGTGTGTCCATATGAAACAATTTATACTACCCGAATGTCGAAAATCGGTAACAGTTTGGTGTGTCCGTGAGGCTTATATTAACAATAAAACTGGCATCATTGGGTAGCGTCGTTCGAATGTTCGAACTCAGTTTGTGATCTTTCATTTGAGAGTTTCGCAAAATTTGATATTCCGCATCTTCCTGCTCTCTGAAAAGCATCTTTCTAGGTCATGACATTTCCTTTTTTATATATTGCTTTTTCAAATCTTTAGGGCTGTGGAGAATGCTGAAGCTTGCGGTGGGACGTTTGATTCATCTGGAGCTTTCCACGGCTATAGTAATGATGATAGTAATCTGCCCAAAAATCAAGAGCCGTACCGTAAGTATCAAACTTATTAACATTTACTAGGTGCTCAGGTTTTTCTAGCTTGATTCTATCACTGATGTGAAGTGAAACTTTCAATTATATGAATCTTTTCTTCCTCTGATTTCATTACCATTATTGTTAACTTGGAAAATGAAGTTGATGCAAATAATTTTGCTAATCAACCACATAATACATAAACTTACGGTTGAAATTGCCTTTACTATTTTCATATAAGTATGTGGCATTAGTACACAGTGATTGTTTAGACAAAGTTTTTACAAAATGCTCAGATCACACATAAGTTAAAGTACAAATGTAGTAATGAAAATGATTTCATAAGCAATGGCGTTTTTCTTGCAATCACAACTGTAGAGAAGATATATATGTTTATTGGTGACAAAAGCTACCTATCTTCAAGAAATAAAATCTATCTTAACATTATTTCCGAATACGTAATTATTTTTCATAATTTAAAAGTGAAATGAAAATTACAGCGCTGACACGGTCGCACACGCACGGCAGTTTTGCTCGTCAGAAAACTGCCGATGATGGAACAGACGATTGGTGGTCGTCTGAAAAAGCTAAGAAGTTGTCACCTAAAAGATTCGACGCCAGCGATATAAAGTTTAAAAAGGTTACCATAATTCCAATTCATTGTTATGTAATGTACCTTGCTACATTAGGCTAGCTATTATTGTTACCAATAATGTTTACAAATTCCCAGCAGCCGAGTACTGGGATTCCTGAAAAAGTTGGACCCAGCAGTTCTAAAGCGGCGGTTGCACCCAGGGATGAACCACTTCAAGAGATCCCAGAAAAGTTGCAGCCGGAGAAACCTGCCGCCACGCCCGAACCACCCGAGGCCAACAACTCGGCCCAAGACGCTGACAAGTTCAATAAGAACAATACATTCAAGCAACAGTTCTCTGAGAGTAAAACTTTTGACGCTTTGATGAGGTCAGATATTAATATGGAAGAAGCTAGCGATGAAAGGGGCAATTTCCAGTCGGTGATGATAGCGCCAAACAACAGCTTACGTCAGAAGCATCAGAATATGGTGCCGGCCGTCTGCGATGGCCCCAAAATGCTCAGTCGTCATGATATACTGCAGATGATGCAAGCAAACTCGGTGCATCAGCATAATATGGACATGTAAGTGAATTACATTCAAATAATACATTTTATTATAAGTCACAGTATGACAGTTTCAAAGGTAAAAGATATAAATAAATGATTATCTTTGTTTCAGGGAGAATATGATTCAAAATCCTCAAAAGAGTGCAGAAGAAAGTATCCTTGATGAACTGATGGATATGAAGCTGGACGATAAGGAGATGATGCCGAAGATGTCCATGGTAGGCAATCCCCAGATGATGAACAATTCTAACCAGGCAGGCGCCGGAATGCCGTCAGGAATGGCCACTGCTGGAAATAACATGACACAAAATATGCAGAATCCACCGATGCAACAGATGAGATTGCCAAGCCCCGGCCTGCCTGGCAATCAAGGCATGGTTCTGAATTCCCATCCTAACATGAACATGGCTCCTGGTATGCAAGGCATGGGGATGCAGTCGATTGGAATCACTAACTCCGCACTGAATGCTTCTCTAGGACTGTCTATTGGCCCTAACATGGGCATGCCTCTGCAAGGGGTACCACCACCAGCTATGCCAGGCCAGGGTATGCCCAACAACATGGGCCCAGCAGGAATGCAACCTGGTATGAATCAAGGCGCGCGGGGTAGGATGCCAAACTTCCCATCAGGCGTCCCATCAGGCGTTAACATGCCAATAATGCCAGGGATGCCGGCTAGCAATATGGGCAACAGATCTCTCTTTCTCAGACAAAATCCTGCTAATAATGTAAGTATAACGATTAAATAAGGCAAAATACTAAATTTGCTTTGACTATTTTTATTTGTTAACTACTCTGTAAGCTTGATTGAATAAATAGGTTAACATAGTTACTTTAAATAATTTCATTGTTTAATGAGGAATAACAACAAAAAAATCTAATTAGTCCATCAGTTAGATTATCAAAAAATATTGGATACGTATTTTTTATTTTGATCCGAAAACAAAAAATAACGAAGATACATTGCGTTAAAATTTTCCGGTCTGCAAAAAGTTTACTAAAAAGTAGTTGTACAATGACGTCACAAGCCCCAATCCAGCACTTTGATGGGACTTATCTTTGTAATTTCTTATTGATTTGATAAAATAAAAAATACGTATCCAATATTTTTTGATAATCTAACTGACGGACTAATTAGATTTTTTTGTTGTTATTCCTCATTGTTATTTTATTTGTCGTACAGATTCAATTGCCAAGCGATATACCAATGCCAAATCATCGGGCTCAGAGCAACATGTTCCCTAATCACGGTCTTCAGCAGGGTAATCCAGCCCAAATGTTTGGCAACTCAATGTATGGTAATATGATGCACCAGCCCTCTAACTCTGTTTCAACTGGCCCACAAAACTTGGCTGAACAGTGGTACTACGAAGATCCTAAGGTAAATTAAATTAACGTGACTTACAGCCATACTTCAAGACATGAAATAGAATAGGCTAGTTGACAGTGTCAAAAATAAATGACCAAACTAACCAATGCATAAAACATCTAAAAATACGTGGAAACATCAAATATGTTGTACATTTAATGCTTTTTATGATTTTTAATTACCAGTAGAAGCCTCCCTCTTAGTGGAGTAGATCATTTGATGCTGTGAAACTATGACGTCATTTGTGTAGTATTTTATACAAAATTCCACATAAACTATCGTTTTGACATTTGTTAAAAAGTAGCTGATTTGATATGTCAGTAAACTACCCTATTTAATGACTGATTAAAGTATATACATCTTTGTTTATTGCAATGCTATAGAAAGGGACAGGACTAGAGATAATAAATGTTTGAATAAAGTAATTTTGAATAGTTTTTGATTTTAAACGACATAGAACTCTAGTCATACAGTGAAGCCACTGCCACTTAAATAATTTTGTATTATGTTTCCAGAAAACTATTCAAGGACCATTCAGTTCAAAGGAAATGTACAACTGGTATAGAGCTGGATTCTTCAGTCCAACATTGATGGTGCGGCGAGCCTGTGAAGTCGGCATGAGACCCCTCGGCTCTTACGGCCCGATAGTGCCATTCGCTCAAATGGTTAGTAAAAAAAACCTCCTAATCTTAACTAAGTTGTAAATGCGTGAGTTGATTCTCTGCACTTGCAGCCCCTTGGCCAAGTGATAATTGTATGAAGTTTATGTATATTAAAAACTGTAATTACATAAATTAAAAAAAAGAAGCCTTGCTGAGTTTCTTGCCGGAGTCTTCTCAGTTCAAGTGTATTCCGAACCGGTAGTAGAGTCTATTGTAAAACTGTAACTTTTGTCATTCATAAGTGCCTTATAAGGTAAATGATTTTTGATTTTGATTTGTTAGTCTATACTATTATATTATAAAGAGGAAAGATTTGATTGTTTGTTTGTTTTCATTGAATCGGCTCCGAAACTATTGAACCGATTTGAAAAATTCTTTCACTAATAGGAAGCTACATTATCCCCGAAGGTTATAGGCTATATTTTATCCCGGGAACGCGAGTGAAATCGCGCGGAACAGCTAGTCTAAATATATAAAAGGAAAGCGTGATTGAATGACGGATTAATCTATCAAAGCACAGCTCACTGGACGGATCCTGCTGAAATTTGACGATGAAAACTTTTTGGAAAATTCAACCCCTAAAGCGGTAGGTGAAACCGCAGGGCGGAAAGCTAGTCCTTCTATTATGTCGTAACGAATTAAGCTGTTTCGGCGGAGAATTGTTAATTTTTATTCTGCAAAAGCGGTTCCATTTAAAGATCTCCGGTGCTGGTTTCTACCTTGATCACAGGTCTTGCTAAATAGTGGTTATAAGTCCATGGTCCTCAGTGTATGAATTCTAATTTCGAAGAATGTGTGCTTACTTGATTACTGGCTGTCGTTTCACTAAGGAGTATATGATAAGAATATAGTGTCTCGTTGCTTCGACGCATGGCAAACGCAAAATGCGATGTAGATACTGAGTATAGTGGCTAATTTGATGTGTTCATGTACCTAATGTGGCCATAACTTAGGAGGAAAAATCAAGTTATTAGGCATTACTCTATGTATTTACATACAGGATATGCTGCCTCCATTCCCTATGTCTGGTGGATTTGAACCACGTCCTCAGCAACACGAGAATATGCTCCCTCCTCAGCAAGGCCTTGGGGGAATGGATGTAAGTACAAAAAAAAACATTTTGCTACAAGACTAATCCACTAAAATTTTAAATTGATGTCTAAACTTGATGCCTAAAATGTTCAATAATTAATATAGCACTAAAGAAAATCAAAGAAAAAACATTTATTTCAACATACACACAAAATTACAGAGAATAACTAACAAAGAGCAAAATAATAATACATACAATACAATTAACTAAAACACAACGCAATAATGTGTGATGTCGAAAGGGGTTACGACTCAGCTTTATTCTGAACTAATACATAGCTATCTCAGAACTGATTTTCAGTCGAACCCTTAGCGACGCGACATCACGACATCACTAGATTTACACTTCTCGTATCGATTACGTACGGCATACGGTACTTTTGCAATAGGCCACTATGTCTTGTCTATCCATACGAATTGTTGTAACACCATGTTTTTGGCTTATTTAGGTTATGAATATTGGCAACATGAATATGTCGGACAATTCTGGAATGGATTCCATACAATTCGGATCTGTTGGACTCATGCGCAACCCGCCTTTCCCCCAGCCGCCGCCAATGGTAAACAGCCGCAGTCATAAAAATTATATTTTTGTTTTATTGTGTTCCGTACAATAATTTGGAAAAACGGGATATTGTATCATTGGCACCGATTACTCTTCGTCATTGATACAACCAAACTGAGTTATTTGGATCAAACTATTTAGTTAAAATGTTTGGGGGAATGGCTTGTGTAAAATAAAATTGTTTAAAATGTAGATCAGGTATTTACCATAGTTTTATCTAACAGCGGAACGCGTATTATTTTCTCGTATACTAATCTTATATTAAAATAATTTATGGTACGGAACACGAGTCACGAAAATTCGACTTGTTTATAAACTGGTGTTTTATGTTGGTGTCCGTATTTTCTTTTTTTGGTTATTGGCGTTGACATCGAGTTGTGTTTGTAACGTGGTAACATATGGCTGGTGGCATTTTTTAGATGGATTCTCTGTGGGGACAGCCCTCGACGCCTACAGAGCTTCTGTGGATGCAGCAGGCGATGCAGAACTCCCGCACCGATGCCCGGGTCAATAACCTGGCGATGTACCTCTGGGACCAGCAAGTAAGTACCTGTTGATTCTCTACCGTCATACGTGGTGAGGGGAAGATGAACCATTCAATTTCTAAATGATCGCCATAGTAATTAATCCAGTTGAAATAAAGTAAATCTCACCATGTATGCGACTGGCATAATGTTATAAATAAATTGCGACCTTATAATGTATCAGACTTATATTAAAGATTTGTTATTCTACTAAAGTAAATAAAAAACTCATGTAATTCCAAGAACTTTGAAAACAAAATGTAGAAGTAAAAAGGTAGTTGAAAGATTGCTAAAGAAGTTATTTTAAGGTATAAAGTTGCAATTGTTTGTGATCTCATCATCTCTTAAATAATAACTATTATGAACATAATGTGGATAGATTAACTGTATTTTACATATAAAATGATACGTCATTATACCCTTTCGAGGGGTTAATTAAAAAAATTGGAACAAACTCAAATGCTCTATTGCCCTTTTAGTTGAGGACTGCTGTATTGAAACTACGAACCAATCAATCGGAATCAATTAATTAAATTTAATCTGGATTTTCTTTAAAACAAGCTTTGCTAGCATGAAACGGTGATTAAGTTTATTTTATGTAGGTTTAAAAATAAATGTAATTTTCCTAATATCAACTGTTAGATTACAATATTAAAATTTCTATGTGGTGCAATATAACACTAAATGCCACTCAGAAGAAGTCGCGGTCAACATCTAGTTCATTCGCAAATATTATTAGTATATTAGTTTCAGTCCCAAAAATATATTGATTTATGCTGTAGTATTAAGTTGAAAATCTTGTCGTTAAGCTATCTATCAGTGTGCTACGGCTAAATCATTTTAGAGTATATAAAGTAAGGTAGTCAAATAAGAAAACTACAAATGTAATTAAAAGTATGTGCAGATGTCTCAATTTCAGCTTAAAATTTGGTATATCATTCAAAATTAAATGTACCCTAATTTCACGAATAAATATTATTTGTAACTAACAAAATTCAGAAAAACTGTTATATTTATTAAAGCGGATAATGTAGGTTAAATTATTTTTATGTCACAAAAAAGCGTTTGTTAAACGAAGGTTTATGGTGCTACTAATACTATAGAGACGTTATCTCTATCCACATTTTGTTATGTGCTTTTATTTTAGCAACACATTTAATTATTATACTATAGAAGAATAAACACATACATACATATATGAAATGTGTTGCTGACTGTGCACTATATGTCAAATTTAACGTTGGTCGAAAACTGTAACAGTTATAAAATACAATTTTGATATGATTTTAGTGTTTTTCTTTTGTGAAATTATAATTTAAATGTGGGATTCGACCATCGTTGTAATTTGTTGTTTACCTAGTTGCCAACTTAAGATGAGTGCCTAATATATGCGTTTTTTTAAATAAAAATGTCTGTTGGAATGGGTCGAATAACATTAATTTATATATTAGGCACATCATACCATGACTAATAGTTGAGAAACATTTATGGAAAATTTCACGTTGATTCATACAACTTCATATAACTTAAAAATGCGAACTTAGGTAGCTTAGGTACTTATAACAAAGAACTTGGTTAGAATAATATATTTTTTAATTATATTATTATGCCTTACTTAAGTCACTATGTGCAATAAATATTTTTTTTTTCATACTACAAGTATATGGTCCACCATTTTCATTTTATCGTTACTTCCCCCTGAGGACCTCCGACGGACTTACTTACGCGCAGAAACACAACATTCAGTTATTTGGCTGCAGTATTCTTCCCCAGTCGAGCTGTTATTTGAACCAAAAAACGCTTATAATAACCAGTAATAACTTTGGTCCAAACCCGAAATCGCGACACAAAAAAACATTTCATGCAAAAGAAAGTTTTGAATTGATAACTTACAGGTATCATTCATGCTGTACATTTGTTTAAAATGTATTGTTTAAAAAAAATACGTGAAATTTTTCATATAGATTTGCTTTCCACCACTGCAAGGAATCATGAATGGCGTTTTGCACAAAACATTACACACGTGAATTGGAGATAATGTTTTATTCGGTAATATAATTCCTACGTGAACTGATTAGTGAGATAAAATTAATTTTAACCGTCAGTAATTAATTAATCATTAATATTCTCATGCCGAACCGAAACTTTATCACTCTTGCTAACATGTGAACTCTCACTATTTTCTAGTGTTGAACAATTTTGAAGTAGTATTGAATTATTATAAAATTTTATCGATATAATTTAAGTTGGATTAGCCCATAGTACATGTTGACAAACAGTACAACTTTACACTGACTATTTTTATGGTTTGTTGAATCTAAATTGTTTTGTTTGTTTATTTAACATTTTTGTTCACGATTAATCATTTCATATTATGTGATTTTTATTATTGGTTACTGTTTTGTTTTGAACTGATACTAACGGACGAGCTGAGCGGGCAAAACAGATTGGTTGGAGGCGTTATGTTTATTTATCATATTGTTTTATTTTGAAGCAGTATTTTTTGTTATGCCTGATACCTTGAACTAAATTATATTACATGTTTTCTTTAGTTCTTAGTGTGATACAAATAATTAGGTATAGATATTTCGAATGTGAATGTCGGGAAAATGCTACTAAATCAGTATGGATGCACAGTATAAAGTAATGTCTGCTTGAAAGCGCTAATCTCAAATGCTGAACGGGCTCTATAAACACCAATAGATTGTGTCTCTGAGAAGTTTGTACATAATTAATACGTAAAAGCAAGATAAATAAAATTATGAACATGTGAATGTGCTGAAAATTAAAACAATTCCTTAATCTCTGTGTAAAGTTAATATGAAGTTCAAGGATAGTACTCAAGGTTTTAGGCTGCGCCGCGCTGAGGTTTATTGACCCTTACTTTGAGGAACCTTAAATTTGAGGAAAAGTAATAAGGCTTCCTAAGAAATTTTCGATAAACCACTTTACCAGATTGGTGAGCAAAAGACTAGCATGACTTTCATGATTCCTTAAACCGCTTAAATGCTTTTTTTTTAATTGTAAACAGATGCAGACCTTATTTACAATTAGTTTTATTGAAATTAACACAAAATGCTGCAAATATTCATGGTGACATGTTACTTAGAATATAATATTACGCCTATTTTGAGTTATATTGTATAACTGTGACATAAATACACGGTGGTTTGAAATGAAGTGCAGTGATGTGAAATGGTTTGTTTCATTTGGCGTTAGTTTATAGGGCAGTGTTACCTCATAATGGTATTGTGGAAACCTTAATCACCTTGTCTATGTGACAAAAAAATTACTCGGAAACTTGAACCCTAAGCTATAGATTACTAAAGGTCTATAGCCTCGTACTTCTGTAAAAAAAAAGTGTTAGGCGACAAGTTAGGTACGGCGTTTTATAAAGTCTCACCCACTGACTGACACGTGACGTATGTGATGTGAGGGTAATGACCACCTCACATCAAATTCATCACAGATTATAAGTGTTTTGTTATAAATGATGGATTAAATTCTAAATTCCGATAGTGTGGAATTATTACGTGACAAAAGTAACATTTTCAGTAAGTTCCATACGGCGTTACAGTACACGAGCGCTTGCAAAATGTTGCCACTTAAATATGTACTGTATTATTAGGGAGCTAAACCGATTTTTTGAGACCGAACATATTTATGTTTTTACCAGTCGGTATAGCAGCGTTATAGACGAGAACATTCACGAATACGCTATGGGCCTGTATGGACTCAGGGTCCGTAATAAACAAAACGAATCCCGCTTATTTTTGAAAACTCAGGTTTTAATGAGTTTATAAGAAATAATACATAACGAACATGTGTGCAGTTCAGATTTAAGTAGTTTAAGAAAGCATACTCACAGAATTATACTTTTCACGAGTAAGTATCATTGAAATGTTTTCTTGTCCAAACGAAATGTTTTAGAACTACCACAAACTTTCATACTTAAAAGGATACGAAAATTTCTCACGTTTAATCATGTTATGTCTGTGATTACTTATGTATTCAAATTAAATTTATTGAAAACTAGCTTTCCACCCCTTTTTACCCCAAGGGGTGAAATTCAAAATATCTTCAATCATGTTTTATTATTTTATGTATAGAGGTATTTACCTTATTTAATTATTTTCAAATTAAAATGACAGAGCTTCATATCATTCATCCCCTATTTCATCCCATTAGGGAATGAATTTGACAAATCTTTCCTCAGTAGTTACCTACGCCATAATAGCTATCTGTATACCAAATTTTAGCTCGATCCATCGAGCGGTTTAGGTTAGGTTTAGGAGATGATATGTCAGTCGGGACATTGTCTTTTGTGTAAAGACTAGATTTCGACCCGCTGTTTCACCCCCATTCCCGTGGAATATTATGTTTTTCTGAGATAAAAAGTAGCCTATATGTTATTCCAGGGTATGATTTATCTATGTGCCAAGTTTCATATAAATCCGTTCAGTAGTTTTTACGTGAAAGAGTAACAAACATCCATACATTCATACATCTTCTTTACGGTAATGAAAAACTCTTTATCTAAGGTTTTTACTCTACTTTAATTATGGATATCAACTTGTCTAAAAATAGTTGTGTTCAGTAAACGATTCGATCATCGTAGTCCAATTATTAACCTACCAGCTTCCGCCCCGCGATTTAACCCGTGTTCACGAGGGATAAAAAAGTAGCATGTGTTTTAATCTAGCCTCCATCACCAAATTTCATCAAAATTGGCCCAGCCGTTTGAGTGTGAAGTAGTAAAAAACAAACTATATCACAAACTTTCGCATTTTTTACTAGGTATATATATAGGCCTGTGTTTGACCACAATCTCACCATGGTCAGTGATGATGTGGCCGATGGTGGTAAGCACACAAAGCCTAGAAAGGAACTGGCTCTCAAGTGCAGCTGTCGGAACACACCGGAAGCGACAGATTTTCAACTTGAGGGTGGTAGCCAGCCAGACGGGTACTACAAGGTACCCTACCACCAAGCTGTGGTTTCCTCACGATGTTTTCCTTCACCGAAAGCTCAAGCTCATTGTAGGATTCGATCCCACGACCTTCGTCGCGGCATCCGACGTCACTAACACTGAGCTATCATCGCCATTTATAATATACTAGCTGTCCCCCGCGGTTTCACCCGCGTTCCCGGGATAAAAAGTAGTATTATTCCAGGGTATCTATCTATGTGCCAAGTTTCATCCAAATCTGTTCATTCGTTTTTACGTGAAAGAGCAACAAAGCATTTATAATATAAAGTAGGATAGAATTGCAGCAATCTGACGAAACTTACATTTTGTGCAATTCTAATAGTTGACATCTAGAAGTATCCAAACTGTACAGTAGGGAACATTTTAACAAATCATTCACAAGCAATATAAATTCAACCATTATGTCTGCTATTCCAATCAATCAATTTTGACATCAAAAACAGAAACTGGATTGACGTGTATGTTTTTATTATTGTTTCCCGATTTCTCGGAATCTTTAGGCTATTTGAATAGTTTGTTTTAAGATAGAACAAGAATAGACAATAGACAAGCCAGTTGGTGCAGTTGGTTAAGACACCACCTATCAAACTGCTGGTCATGGTTCGATTCCCATCCAGGACAAACATTTGTGTGCATGAACATGTCTGTTTGTCCTGTGTCTGGGTGTAATTATCTATTTAAGTATGTATTTACAAAAAAAAAGTAGTATATGTAGTATATCAGTTATCTGGTTTCCATAGTACAAGCTCTGCTTAGTTTGGGATCAGATAACCGTGTGTGAAGAATGTCCGATGATATTTATATTTATATAGATCTTTGGTCCCAAATCATTTTGTGCTTATCATTAATTTTCAGTAGGAGATCCTCGACGAAAGAAAGCACAAATACAAAATTACGTTAATATTTTTGTATCATTATTTACGATATGCATATCCTTGGTCAGCAAGCTCTAAAAAGGAAAATATACTGAGCGGATTTACTTGAAACATGAAATGAAATTAATGAAATATTATTTATTCATATAGACCTTCACAGGCACTTATGAATTGTCAGACTCTAATGCACGGTTCGGAAGGTAGCTTTTGCTGAGAAGAGCCGGCAATAAACTCAGCAATTACTCTTTCCAAAATAAACTTCATAATTTAGTTACCTACATAAAATATATCAAGCGAGCTGTAGCTCTCGCTCAGCCAAGCCTTTTTGTCATTTAAATATTCGTTAATATTGTAATTAGCCTTCTTTACAAAAACCGTCTTAATATGTTCCTTAAATGTACGTAAGACACCTCTCAACCGAAAAACACTTCATCAAAATGTTCAGGAACTATGATGCCACAGATATATACTTACTACAAACTTAAAACGCCCTTCTTTCATTGGGGGGTAACAATACGTAATCCATTAAAGAGTGGTACCTACTTACTGTTCCATAGATGGTACCGCAATATATTTTTAGCTGGCAAATTACACCCAGACACGCGATAGTGTGTCTGTCTGTAATTATCTTTATAATTCGCTATAATTATGTCTAGATTTAATCCGTGTGTGAAAAATATCCTAGGATATTATTAGTATAACGATTACCTAATTATCTTGAAATATTATTTTATTATTTTTAGTTCAAATTTAAGCGTTAGTAAGAAATGCAATTGCTGTGATCAAAAGATTTGTAGAAAAATCAGGCAAAAACTTCTTCCCGCAGAGCGATAGAAATATGTTATTTCGTGCAAACCAGCTCAACCAGTTCAAATTTTATGTATAACATAACTATAATATTATGTGCACATAACTATAATAAGCTAGGCGACTAATTAAATTTATTATTTAAATTGAAGTATTTTTACATTAAAATAACCTGGTATAAATAGTTTTTTAATATCGTCAAAGATAACGTTTGAAATTCTCAATTACAGAGAGGGAAATACAGATCAGTGACGTCACGTCAGTATCGACATATAAATAACACGCTAAACTTCGTTTTGTAAGAGAGACATAGACAAGAAACGGTATAAGTTTTTTTTGACAATTTCGAATCAAGTTATTTATTATGAAACAACTTATACCACACGTATATTATGTTTTATTGGATAATCAAAACCGGCGTTTCTTATTGCAACACCCTTTAAATAATAATATTCTTAGTTCGTAAGGGACCGGCGTGCGACTTCAACGTTAGGCGGGTGGTGATATCCGTGCGGATAAAAAATTTGATTAGAAATGGCGGCCCATCGATCCCGTACCGTCAGCATAATACTACGGCACAACTATACGGTATAAAATAACGTTACGATATATTTTGCTAATAACGTTATATTATTTTATCACAATAATAATTATGCTAGTTTTAGATGTTATTTATTTTACGAACATTTCTAGTGTTAGAATAAATTATAAAAGATAATGATTATAATGCCAAAACGGCAAAACTGAACGCAATATGAATAATGTAGCTTTTTTGGCGATCCATACCGACTAGTGTGAGTACAGTTAGCCATATTGTGCGAGCGAGAACTAAATAACGGCGTTTTTTAATTGGCGCCATTTTTTAAATCCCATTCTTTATTCCGTAAGTAATATATTACGTCAGATATTGTAGACAAATAGGCACCTATTCCTTTAATTTTATAGATGGAAAATTAGCAAAAACATTGTATTTTTTACCTGAAGAGAGGAAGATATATTTAACGGTAAAAAGTCTTTTACCCTTATCTGCTCTAATCTATTGCTTTGTTGAGCATGTTTTTGTATATATTCCTAGTACGTATCTCTTGCACGTCATAATGATACTATTCTACTAACTTAGTTTAAAAGTTATATAACATCATGAACTTTTTAGAGATACTATTTATAAGTGTGAAAGCCTATTTGTTTTTAATGGACTAAAGTTATTAAGGCCTCTGATGGCTGCATCAACCTAAATTTATTAACCATATTGATAAAGTAATATTTTTATACAATTTTGAGGCGTTAACAGAGTTTGTATTTACATACCCAATAAAATTCAGTATGAAAGTGCAATTTTTTGGATTAAAATGAGTTGCATAAAAGTAAATTTGACATTGACATTTGTGCTTGATTTGACCTGTATCATAAACATGCGAAATTTGAATTGAATAATACCAATTTTAATGCTAAATTAATAAAGTGGTCAGAAAAGAACCCATGGTACCCATGATGCTATTGGTTAGGATTTAGTGTTTGGCATAAAGTTTACAACGGCCAATCGCATACCAACAATTTACTGATGACCATAGGTTGCTTGAGGGATTTCACACACGGTCTTATCTCCTCGGTACTTATGTCACACTACCTGATCCTCTGTTATAATTTTTGGAAAGGCGGGGCCCTTATTATACTTATTTAGGGGTGTATTAATTTAAGAGATTCCTGGATTTTAATATAAAACAGTTCATCCAAGGTCTATCTGTCGATTCGAAAATTAGGGCTTTAGTTATGTATGGTGACTCCACTATACAACACAACATGCTGTATAAAATTTAATAATGTAAAGAGAACGTGGACATATTATTCAACACATGTTTTATAACATGTTACTTATTCTGGAGATAAATGGGAAAGTGAGCTATGTTTGTTTGATACTTGGCGCCTCAACAGGACAACCAATCGTAATGGAATTAACATTATAGGAAACTTTTTATCGATACTTTATTCTATAATATACAATATTTACAACAAATATACAAATTACATATAAAAAAAATCCTCGTGGCGGCCGCTGCTGCCAATCAACGGCAAGGTTCCCAAAAGGCTGGCAGCGTTCCCTCTTTGGATGGCCAAGCTTGACGCGTTGGCGAAAAAAGCTTCATAAACATAAAGTATTTCTGCTAGTTATGGTACTTCATATTAACACCATCGTTTTATAATACGTTCGTACGTTTCAAGCGTTTCCCAAAACGAGATATAATATTATCTTAAGATATACAATCTGTTTTTTGATATCCCATAACTCTAGGGTATGACTGAGACCATATCAAAGAATCAAGTGGCATATGAATTATGTTTCAAACATCCTTTCTTTTTTAATCATTTTTCATACAAAATAATTCGACAAAGTCACGATTATTAATGTAAAACACCCTTACGTGAAATATGACAACGTCGCATTTTCTTAGCTTTAAATATGAATGAATTACTCGTATTTATCAATGAAACTTAGATACCTAGACACATCGAGGGTCTATTTTGTACGGTAAGCAAACAAAATTAGGTAGGTGAAAAGTAATGATTCGTCATACTGGTGACTATTTTTGACCTAATTTTATTATGATTGATGATATCTCCGAAACTATGCACTTTTGGACCACCTATTCTTGGAGTTTTAGTATTATTTTTACCTACAGAATATAACCTTAGAGTTATGGGATATCAAAAACAACACGTTGTATAACACAATTCATAGGATGGCATGCCCTTATTTTTTATACTTTCTCAATAGTTATTTAAACTTTTGCCTGAACCGGTTATATTATTGCTTATATAAGTAGCTAAGGTAGTGCGTAAAAAACGAAATTTTCTCTGCTCCAGCCGAAATTGACGCTTTATATTTTTGATTGTCCGACTATATTTTATCGAACTTCTAGTAATATTATAATTGCGATAGTTTGTATGTATTGGTTGTTACCACTCAGCTCCGTAACGGCTGAATGGATTTGGAGGAATCTTGGCACATAGGTAGAACATGCCATGAAATAAAATATGAGATACTCTTTATCGAGGGATATGAGAAGATACCGACGGTAAAACCACGGGGCGGAAGTTAGTATTATTTGAAATAAATTCTCATTTGGTATTTTTTATTTGTCTCTATGACATAATTTTACTATTAAAGTTACTACTACATTTCACCACATATACCTATGTACGTTATCGCGTCTATCAGCACTTAAGTAATACTAAAAGATAATCTATTTTAACTCTTGATTTTACCAGTCTTTCAAATCACCTATGCTAAAGCGATAAATTTTCGGTAATGAGACACTTTAAAATGGCATAGCTTGCTGTAATTAGTTATTTAAATTTATCGGCAATCAATGTTTTCCTCGTTTCAGTATGATAACAAATGTCCGCGAATTCATGATTCCTTAATGTAACATATTCAATTTAGATTTGTGTTTTAACAGATTTAAGTAAAAAATGTTCACTTTGTACTAAAGGTTCGATACATACAAGAATTCATGAGAACATGGCTTTGGGGCTATAGGTATTTGACATAACTATAATTTATTTTTATACCCATTATCGCCGAAGATATATGGAGGTTTCAGTACTGAGTACAGTACATTTATCCATATTATACTGAAAATATTTTCGTGCCACGGTGTCTTGTTTGTGCTATTTCCCTGGCACATTTCTGATTCTGGGTTTCTGATTGGTCTAAGTCCATTGCAATGGAGCATAGATCGGGTATGCGTCCGACCCTGAAATCCAAACCAGGCCCTTCAGTCGAGACTAATTTTGCAATGATGCAATCAATTAAAAAAATACGAACTATCGTATCTGATTAAGTATAATTTTGTAGTATTGTAGTAACAATGTATCTATAAATAATATTTTGAGTCAGTGTATTTTCCATGATAAATAAAAACATAAATGGAAACATACATGCGTTTTGTATTAATTCCCAATTATAGTAACTATTTTTTGTTAAAAAGTTCTATTAAAACTAGCATTTTATTAAATCTTTAAGTAAATTTATCAAATATTTCAAATATATCAATGGAAAATTGTATGATGGCCCCATTAATGTCAAATACCTAGATTACTTAACGCTACTTATGTTCGAGAAGTTTGAAATATATTACATTCAAATGAGAAGTGTAAGAAGCGTCTCCGCCGTTCCTTGAATAACTTCTATATCTAGTGAAAAGTTACCGCTGCCTGGTACGAAGTGTACTTACTCATCCCACTGATCTTTGATAATTTTACGATTACCTAAATGACGAGTGTGGTTTTCAGACTAATAAATTCTAGACGTAATGAAATGAAGCGAGGAAGCACCCAACGTCATGGGACACATGATTGATATCCTGCTTGGAAATGTGATTATTGGTTATATATATCACGAAGAATAACTAAACAAACATGGAGCAGAGAGAAGATTAGCTTTCAAATCTATGATACGGATGGTTTTGTTTATTTTTTTTGTGAAGTATTTATAATTTGTAGACTTTGTGATTTTGTTGTAGGATTCCGCTTCGTACCATGATTAAGTTTAATTTTATATATTCGTACCAAATGTACCTATACACGAAGGTATTTTTTTTATGTTATGAAGTATTAACATACTTCGAAAAAAAAATAGATTATCATCAATGTTAGTAAACATTCAATCTATACTTTCAAATACAAACTTTTTTCTTTCTTGCAACCAAGATGTAATGACCGAACTATTAATTTTTATCATTCCAAGATACATAAAAAATACTTTCAGAATAAGGATCCATCTGTACGAGGTGGGATCGTCACTGTCTTCGTGAAATCAGTGTCTATTGACAAACGTTACATTGCACTAAAATCTCGCGTTTATGGACGTACAAAATACCGTAACGAAACTACGCACGAAAGTATTTAGCCCATTGAAAACACAATATGAAAATAAATAACTTTTTTACAAAAATGAGAACCGCCTTCAACAACACTAAGAAGTATAAAATAATACCCCGAGGTTCGTACCCCGTTCGGGGGTGCGAACCTCTGCGCTCGCCGATTTGTCCGGTAAGGTTGCTGCAGCCATCAGAATTCTAACTAACAACTTTAGTCCCTTCAAAAAAAAAATAACTATGTAGAAACTCTAATCTGAAATTTCATGATTTACATGAATTCCATGTAGGATATCATGGTACCGTATTTTTCTTTTATGTCAGGAGGTTGGCAAGTAGGCTGGCAGTTTACCTGATGGTATGTGGTTACCGTCGCCTATCGCCATTTGCATTGCCAATGTGTTGCCGACCTGTTACAATGCCGAGAAGGCAACTGACTCTGAAGTACAATTGCCGGAACGCACTGGTAGGTGCTTGGCGACAGATTTTCAACTTGAGGTTGGTAGCCAGCCAGACGGGTACTACAAAGTACCTTAACGCCTTGTTATGATTTCCTCACGATGTTTTCCTTCACCGAAAGCTCAAGCTCAATGTAGTATCGAACCCACAACCTTCGTCGCGGCATTCGACGCCACTACCACTGAGCTATCATGGCCTTAATAACAGTGTTGTTGAAGGCGGTTCATTTTTTTTTGTTAAAAGTTATATATTTTTAGTTTTTTGGCATTTTCCTCGGATCCCATCATCAGATCCTGACTTGGTGACAATTACGGCCGAGTAAATATAAAAAAAAATAGAAAAAATTAGAATCAGGATTCTAATTTTTTAATTCTTTAAATATTATAGGATTGCTTGGAAAATAACGAAATCAGTCTTTAGAGTTGCGAAATCTAACCTACCGAAGACTGAGGTGGTCGGACCGTTTCTATCGACATTAATAAACTTTTGACACAATACTATCTATAGACTTAGTTGGACCAAACCCTAAGTGATGAATTATTACCCGAATGAAATCCGTTACAGTTTTTAGCAAATTTATCACATTTCTGTAGTAAATATATAAGAGGGAAAAAAAACAATTTGATATAAGTAAATTACATTATGTCTTAGGGTCTGTTCATACAGGCCGGCTCAGGGAGACGAGAAAATTTTGTTCGCAATTAAAATAGAGCTTTAGTTCATTAAAATAAGGTTTATTTTTACGTTAAACTTTTTTTGTCATATAAAATGCTTCTTTCTTACTGCTTTTCTCTTTTGAAATTCTTTTTGTAAGTATTTCAGTTTAACTGTGTTATATGCAATGACGTATTTGCTTTTCGTGACTCGGTCGAATAAAAAATAAACCTTAGTTCAATTATCTAAAGCTCTATTTTAATCGCGATCAAAATTTGCTCTCCTGTCCGAGCCGGTCTGTGTGAACGGACACTTACGTGTATACAGGTATTTGTGCCAACTTGGTAATTATCTGAGTATAAAGAAATTTAATAATATTTTTCCGAGAATGCTTTAAAGTTGAACAGAAAAGACTTGTTGACTAGACTAGACTAAATCGCTCGCCACGCTATCTGTTCCATGCGACATTTTCATATACGTATTCTTTATAAATCTTAATCAAATCTTACGTTAATTATCTCAACTAGTCTGCTTATCTCTTATTATATATTTTGATCTAAATGTTACTGAAATAAGTCTATATAAAAATATTAATGATTGATATTGACATACTTACTATGAATTGATAAATGTATTATTGTATTAGATATGTTTAGATACTGAATGACGGATTTTGGAAAAAATAAAGTATGAAACGACATTGATTTATTTCTATCTCGCCGGTTCGTTATTTGAGTTTATAAAATCTAGTCGATGTTGCGTCGATTAAAAAAGCTACTTGTTTAAGTTGTAAAGCTACTTGATCGTGCGAAATCAAAGTGTTTTGTGTGCTTAGAAATTATATGTTTAATAAATAAGTACCTTACTTCACTATTGGTATCTGGATTCGTGTTGTTTGTTGAAATCTAAGCTTTTAAAACTTATAACGCCGAAGCTTACAAAGCTCCGTTATTTTTGTTTCAACATTGTATTGCACTGTAGATTTAGATTTTTTTATGATTAAGGTGGAGGCTGACAGGTTGATTTTCTCAACAACGATTGTGAAATTTAATTTTTATCACGACCTTTAGCTTTAGATTTTTTGTAGTATTAGGGACGGTTTATACTGTTACTATATCTAATGTTATTGTTAATTGATTATATTGGAGATGATGAAAATATAATTAATGATATTTAATGTTTAGACGACTTTACGATGATATAATATATAAATCAGTGTCTAATGGTAATATAATTAAAATAATTAAATAGAGGTATTTACCTATTTCCTATCGTTAAGTTTTCCAACGAATTTACCATTTGGCTGTTTAATTTTGAAGACTGATAAATTGATTGAAAGACTGCGTAGAATCTTTGGAGAGTTGGTTGAGACAAATGGTTCAGGTTCAAAATTTTATTTGTATGAACATATTTTGAGTTACCAAAGCATGATAATGATGTTTTATTTATAGTCCTTAGTTAACTTTGTTTTCACGGCGCGACAGCTGGTCTTGTAGTTTATAAAATTACATTCGCCCGTGACGGCTAATTTAATGTTTATTGTTTTAAAAAACACCGTTGTTTGTTATTTTGGTTAACTATTTGATTTAGATTAAATGCTCTCTATTCCTGATTCTGCAATTTTTATTGATAGACCTATACACACTTTAACCTTTTTTTACTTACGCGTGTAAGTGTTGAATTTTAGGACGGCTTTTACTCGATGATTTCTGATCAAATTTCTTCAGGGCTCTTAGTACCATCTTAGCATTTTTCCATGGATAAGTTAATCTAATATACGCCTGATTATAATTTACCGGACAGTTTTCTTGTCGGTGAACATCGACCTGAGGGATTAAAAAAAAAGAAATCGCGAATAAAACCGCGGGGCGGAAAGCTAACTATAATTATATGTTTTTGGATATCTTGTATAGTCTCAAACGATGCAAGTTTGTCTCACTGTTGTAATAGATGCAAATGTACGCGTGGTGGTTCATTGTTCCGCCAGTACTTGTTGATTCTTCCTGTAGCCGCTATTTGAAAACAAGAAAGTAGATACCTATTGATAAATGTAAAAAATAGTAAATAGAATAAAAAAAATACATTTATTAACAAATATAACGTAAAAATAAGCAAGGTATATAAATTAGAAAAGATATCAAAATGAATGGTTAAAAAATGTTATAAACATTGAATTATCAATAAATATTTGTTATTTAATTTTTAACATGTTTGCGCAACATTAAATTACGATAATTTAATGTTGGACAAACATGTTTCAATATAGCAAACTAATTTAAAAATATGTCTTATAGAAAAGCAAGACATTTCTTACGGCGTGAAAGCGACGTGACCACCAAAATGACCTCACCAAATTCAGCACAGTTGATAACGCAGCGCTGATTTTCACTGTTGACCTATAACCTATTATAAAATTAAGGTTCTATATATCATTTTACAAATTGAATATTGAACTGGATGGAACGAATGGGATCGTGTAAAGAATGAGGAATAATGACAAAAAAATCTAATTAGTCCGTCAGTTAGATTATCAAAAAATATTTGATACGTATTTTTTTTTTTATTTATCAAATCAATAAAAATGAGTCCCATCAAAGTTCACGAGTGAGTTCACTTGTGACGTCATCGGTCTTCTACACGCGAAATTTTAACGCACTGTATCTTCGTTATTTTTTGTTTTCGGAACTAAATAAAAAGTAAGTATCCAGTTAATTAGATTTTTTTGTCATAATTCCTCATTGTCGTTAGTTAAAGCGTACTATCGCTTTTGCGTTTAAGACATTTCTTTATACAAATTGGTACATCGCCTCAGACTGAATTTACTCATAGAACTAATTTCTGCCACACAAAATTGTAATAAACGCAAACGCGATAAGCGTACTGGAGGTGAAGAACCCAAAATATTCAAGTTAGCCAATTGTAGGTACTCGATGAAAACAAATATAACGAAGATACATTGCGTTAAAATCCGCTTGACGTCACATCTCAGTACACATTTACAGAGTTGACTTCACAAGCCCCCACTCCTGAACTTTAATGCGCCTTTGTAATTTTTATTGATTTGATAAAATAAAAAAAATCTTAAACCTTAAAAATACGTATCCGATATTTTTGATAACCTAACTGACGGACTACACAGAATTTAATTATTTTTTTCCCAGTCATCATCCCTATTACTCTTCCTGATTGATTCATCAACGTGCTCTTCGTTGCCTAAAGTGCTGGGGCTATAAACTTGAAATAAGGAACGTTTTTTCAAAATTGTACTCCAAAAGGTGAATTAAAGTTTATATGGGAAGTCCGGATTTTAAAAGTAACAAGCATGAAATTTCATATCATCTTCTGGTTAGAAATAAATATACACGTATATCGACGTTTTTCAAACCTGATATATGGTGGTAATATAGGGGATCGCGGGTGAAACCGCGGGGCGGAAAGCTTGTCAAAATATATAAAAGAACTGACAGAAAAACAGACTAGTCAGTCAGCCAGCCACGGAGTCAGTAGTTTGAGCTGTGCATTGATAGATCGAATGATCATACCACTTGACGGATCGTGCTAAAATTAGGGATACAGATTGCTATTAGCATCCGCTAAGAAATTATTTTTGAAAATGCAACCCCTAAATGCAAGGTGTAAAACAGAGGATTACGGGTGAAACCGCTGGTCAGAAAGCTAGGTTATTATTATAAAGGACCAATAAATAGGCTTGCCCAATGGAAAGAAAGAAAAAACAGTTTATTCAGGACTGCACACAACATTACATTAATTAAGACAATAGGTACGAACTAGAAAAACGTATACAACAAAACAATGTAAACAATGGCGGCGTTCTTGGTGCAAGTTGAACAATGTATTCTATTTAATATTCTTCAAGTACCTATGCACCTACCTATATAAGTACCTGGTTGACCGAGCTTTGCTCGTTTTTTTTAAAACTACATTTTCTAAAAATGAAACCTAGCTAGATCGATTTATCTCCCCCGAAACCCTCTGCATACTAAATTTCATGAAAATCGTTGGAGCCGCTTCCGAAATTCAGATTCAGATTATACTCGTATATACGAGTAATATATACAAAAAAGAAGGTATTCGATTCTCGTCAAGTTAAGTTTATGTTAGTTAGGTTTTAGTACAAAAGTGGCCGTACACTTAAAACTTTTTACGGAGATTTTGAGACAATTTGAAAAGCCACTATGCACGTAATCATTTCACTTCACTGGTGCACTTGTGTTGATCTTTATTGGACAAAATACCACCGATAATTATTTTATGAAAATAATACTCACACTAATACTTCACTTCGCAAGTTCCCGCTAAGCGCAACATCGCTTGATCACTGAAATATTTAATATTTTTATTCTGAGCGTAACGAGGGACACGAGAATTTAGTTTAGATAATATGTAGTGTCCTGGGTGAAGCCAGAGGTTCAAGCCGCCCATGACGAAGACAGCTTTATCCTCGAGGTGCATACTCTACAATTTCAATACCTACTGCGAGAAAATATAAAATACGCAACTATCAAAATAACACCAAACACCGTATTTTGTTTCACATTACTTACAATCGCGCTTTCTGTTCTGCAGTGCTGGTAGCCAGTTCAAACTAAGAAATATGTAAATAAATAAAAAAATAACTACGTGGTGAAAGCTAGTTTTGAATCAATTAAAATGATTCTAATTCACGCAGTTACTTGTAGATACTCGTATCACATTGGGCATTCAGCCGTAGGTAGGTATGGTTCTGACAAGAATTACTCTTCAATCGATTTTTCATCATATACCTCAAATATAAGTTAAAATCTATGAGGTTAAAATTACCTTTTTATCGACCACCTATCTAGCTTTGTCTAACAATGTGTCCTTAATTAGGTGAATATTTAAACAGTTTGGTATCACCACATTCCATTCGAAATATAACTTTATTCGGCATATAACATCGATGTCCGTTTCGGGTCAAACGATGTCGGCATGATATACCTATACATATGTTGTGAGATCCTAAAGCTGCCTTTTGACTAGAGATGTTTTTTGGCTACATATTAATTGGTACACATAGCATAGCACAGGTGGAAACGGTTTCTACTAAGATATGTTTTAAATATGGATGAATGCGTGGTATGCAATCTACAATAAGCGCGTTTGTCACCGAAAGTAGACATACCATCGGGGTGCCGAGGTTCGTAGGTACCCCATTCGGGGTTGCCCTCAAGCGTGGTTACGTAAATGTTGTTGCCCGGCTGAGAGCCCTCTGTGCTCGCCTATTTGTCCAGTAAGGTTGATGCAGCCATCAGAGGCTACCAACTTTAGTCATTAAAAAAATACATATTCATTCATAGCACATCTTACTCCTCTACGTACTTTAACATTAGTGGAAACGGTTACATTCTTTCAGATCCTCGCATCTCTGGTGGCAAAGCAGTGTTAGGCTGCTTTGGTTGTCACTTGGTCGGCATCGGCGCGCGTTCGGAACGGATTCTCGTATAAAAAATACCGATCGGGTCAGCATTTTCAAAAAGAGAATTCGTTTCGTAAATGGCTATGCCGATCTTGTGTACGCGCACCATAAAGGCGCATGTATTGGTAGCATTGAATATTAACTGCCTGTTCAGTGTCAAACTCTACTTTACAAACTGCATTTGCTAATCTTATTATTAACCCTACAAATATTTTAGCGTTAAGAAGTATGACTCAACTCGATTTTAAAAATAAAATGAAATTTCAGCCAAACACGAACTCAAACTCGATGATACCGGATGACATTGTCAAGGAGATGAAAACCGAAGATCAGATTCTGGCGCAGTTGAGGGCACAGAGCATTGGCTCGCCACAGGACATCGAACCGCCACGGAATATTAGCTCGCCGCCGAATCTGTCGTTCATTGCTGATCCGCCAATAGCACCAGCGGCTTCGCAGCTTCCCAAACCAGATGACAGTTATCTTACTAATTTGAGCGTGACACCAAATCTGGAGGAACTCGAGAAACTGTTGCAGAAGCAATCTTTGACTCCTGCCCCCGAGGTAGCTGAACCGATTATCATTCCTGGACCACAGGTAAAATAATTAGATTTCTATGCTGCTTTACTAATTGTTTTTATTGGTATAACTTCTGCGTGCGTTGGCGACCCTGTAAAAGTCTCTTCACGATACATTACGTTTCTATTTTAAAATATCCGGCTACCTTCTTTTTTGGCAGTGTCACTTGAGAGTCAGCTAAGGGGTTTGTCTGCTTGCCACATGAAAACTTACATTGTGGTCGAACACAAGCCTCATAGTTAAATAAAATATAAATCTAATTATATCATCAAATCATTATCAAATCTATAACTAACGAAGTTGACTGTAACTTAAAATCACATAAAAGCAATCACAATAAAGTCTTTTTCAAATATTATATAGTGTAAAAAATAGATAAATAATGTTAATAGAAACAGAGTATACTACGTAAATACAAGTAATATTTTTCTCCTATTCTGACGAGAGCTGATAAGACATAGTTTGAAACATTACAAAAATTATAGCCGAAACCCGAAAAACCGATTAAAACTGAACAACCGGCGCCTGAGCCAGTACCTGTCAAGCAGCAAAACGTTCAGAAAGTGACGCCTGAGAGCAAGGCCAAAGTGAAAGCGGACGTCGAAAAGACTACGAAGAAAGAAAACAGCGGTGTGAAGACTAAGGCCAAGAAGGTTAAAGAAGAGAAAAAGGAAGAAGTAGCTGAGGTTAAGCCCAAAGAAGAGGAAGTTGCGAAGGTCGAGGTAAGATTTTGATTTATTTTTATCTGTCGAAGAAAGGACGGTGGATGGAGCAGACTGCTAGTGTCTGAACAGACGGTCTGCATTAGAATTTCACGCCGACTGCTCCCTGACTACGCAGTCGGTTGGAAATTTCAATGCAGCTATGTCGACTGCATAAAAACTTGAACAGGGTTCCAAATACATAATCCTGAATCTATTGGAACCATGTGTTGCAAATGTGGAGTCAATCTCTGTAATTATTTTAATGTAAATATTTTTATTCGCAGAAAAAAGCTGAGGAGGAAGAAAAGAGAGCTTCTTCGAAGAGCAAAAAGGAAGAAAAAGCCAGCGCCAAAAAGGACATGGAGAAAGAGAAAAAGGTAAGGGCTGGTAATATATCACATAAATTCTTGAAATAGATTTCAACTATTTTCAGACTATTCAAAATCAGAGGGCCTACTCTGAAAAACGATACACGATAGTTCGATCATCGTTGTTAAATTATTAACCAATAAAATTGCAGCAATCTGTCGAGGCGTAAATTTTGTGCAATTCTATTGGGAGTAGGCCCTCAGGTCAAGTGTATTCTGAACTGGTGGTAGAGTCTATTGTAATGATTGTATGACTATCGACGTTCATAAGTGCCTTATCCTTTCTAGGCATTGTGTGCTTACCATCATCGGCCACATCATCTCTGACCACGGTGAAATTGTGGTCAATCAATACAGGCCTATACATAGTAAAAAAAATGAGTTTTGATTTTAAGGTTATTCAATCAGAAAAATAGCTACTATTTTCTACACCAATAAGAGCCTTGTATAAAAATCAATAAAGATTATGTTTTGTAAATATACCACACCATTAGTTAGTCGTAAGCTACATTTCAATAAGGCTTCAATTTATTTATTACCCAAGGTTAATTATTGCTTGTTAATTATTCAGAAACCGAACCGAGTCGAAATCTACAGTTATTTGTATTTCACCTGCAGTACTTTCTGGGTTACTCATTCATTTGAACAACTTTTACTGTAAGACCAACCCTGTTCAAACGAGAAATTTTTTTTTTCATACAAAACATCATCCTTATGAAATGGAGGTCATTCCATAGTAAAGTTACTGCAGTAGAATTATAAATAATCCACACCGATGAGATCCTTGGGGGAAGCCTTTGTCCAACAGTGGACGTCTTCGGCTGATATGATAATAATGAGTGCGACCGGATAACTCAGTTCACGCCATTTTAGAAGAGAGCGAGGGTAGTGGGTTGCGCATCGAACTGGAACATAAACTCGCCCCCTCTGCCCTCTTACGTCACAGGCGTGGAATGAGCTAACCACATATATTTACAAATTGTATACTGTATATTTAATAACTTAGGAATGGATCAAAGATGGGTTTACTATTGTGAAGGGTGCTGAAAAGAGTACCAATAAGGAGAGCAAAAAGAAAGCGGACGAAGCAAAGGCTGCAGAGGTGGCCGAGGCGGAACGAAAGAGGTCAGTACATAACAATTATCTAATATTCTTCTGGTATATTTCTTTTGTGTATCGTAAAAACATTTTTTTAAATTTTATATCAGGAAAGAGGAGGAGAAATTGGCTGCCGAAGAAGATAAAAAGAAAAAGCAGGCTGAGGCCAACAAAAAGCAACAGGTATTTTTAGGGTTCCGTACCTCAAGAGGAAACGAAGAACCCTTACCCACACTTAGTCATCTGTCTGTCAAGACCTTTTTATATATCAATTACATCAGAATACTCGGGTCTCTTAGAGCTGCATAAAAATCAAGCTTCTAAGTCAACGCAATAATACACTTGCGATCCCCTATTTCATCTCTTTATGAGTGGAATTTATGTAGATGCTTACGTTTTGTACTAAATTTCAATATTCTAACCGCGCAGTGGACTCATTCTATCTACCCTGCAAAACAAGGTTAATAAATAAAATAGATTTAGGTATATAAGATTAAAACAAATCCTTAAACCAATCTGTCGATGCATGAAATTCTTGTTACTTGTAAGAGATTGTGGATACAACCTTTATAATAATTAATTACAATTAGGAGCAACAGCAGCGTCAAATAGCTGAATCCGTGATGAAGAAGGCCCCATGGTCTGCGGTGACAACCCAAGCGATGCAGACAACAATCAAGGAGCCCACACTTGCCGAGATACAGCGTCTCGAACGCGAGAAGAAACTGGAACAGATAAAGGAACAGCAACAGATGATGCAGATTATTGCTCAGCAGCAGGCCGCTGCCCTTGCCAGGGAACAGGTCAGATAATTTTGTATCGATAGATTTTACTTTGATAATTTTGTATCGATAGATTTTACTCACCATAATAAGATTCGAGTTGAACATATGTCAGTTGATATCAGAATGTTGAACCAAAACTGAATATTGAATTTCAAATTCAATTAGATTCATATCATAAACAAGGCAGTTATTAAAAAAAAATAAGATACCCGACTGTGGTACGAAGAAAATATTTTTTTTATTAATTGCTTTAATACATCCAGTGACACTCGCGCAATAAAGACGAAGCTAATGACATATCATTCATCAAAATCGGTTCAGCCGTTACCAGGGAACATAGAGACAGACATACATGCATGCAGGTCAAATACATAACCCTAATATTTTGGCTTCGCCGCGGTGGGATAAGAAGGAGACGAACAAATTTTCTTCTAAGTCTTTAACAAATCTATATCAAAAACGAATTCCCTTCTCTGTGATTTTTTTATGATGGTAAAAAATTACCAAACTTTTGCTTTACCATATATAATATTTAACATTAAGACTTAACGATTTGCCGATGATATTCTTCGTTTGACCTCACACATATGCTCAAATTATAAAACATAGATGGCGCTATACTGTGAATATCAATACTGCCTACATCGCACGTCTACAGAAAAATCACAGAGTAATTGTGGATCATAGAATTTGTAAGGATAAAACCCTAATAAACGTACGAAATTTACAGTCTCTGGGCAACATTACCCTGTATATAATATGTTATTATTACATGACATCAGTGACTTATCTTAATTTGACATATTGCACATGCGTAATGAGCACTTCAAACGCCTTCATAATATAACTGAGCAACGTTTTGCAAACTGTATGAAACGTATTATTAATTTATTCGTAGGTAAATATGTGTAAAGCCGTTATTTATTGAAATAAAGTGATTTTAATACATTTTATATCTCCTTGCACTCGGCAATTTTATAATATTTTAGCTTGGATATAAAATTTCAATGAAATCATGCAACAGTTGATATAGTTCTGATTTTCATTTTTCATTTTTATGAATTTCAGTCCTTTATGAATATTGTTTTTTTTTGTGTAAAATAGGCATTAATGTAAATCTCAGTGCACTCAGTCAAAGAATGAACTTTATGATTTTCTATTTGAATTTGGGTCCAATACTTAGCTGAGGACGCAGGCGTTATTCTTAAATCGCATAAAACTCACATTTAGCCTATGTTAAAGCCTTAACTGTAGATGTTCTGTCGGCAGGAAATGCAAGCAGGCTTGGGATGGGCCAAAAAGATGGCCAACAATGTTCTCTCACCGAGCCAAAGCTTAGCTGAGATCCAGGTATGTTCTATATATCTTGGAGTTATTCCCTCACCTCGCTCATCTCTGGTGAAAAGCCACCCTTTAGTCCCTTATGGTTCTTAACCGATACAGTTTGTTTATTATTCTAAAAATCTTGATTAAAAATTGAAGGAAGGGGAAGACCGAAAAAGAGATTGATGGATTGTGTGAAAGATGAATTAGAGTACATATTGCGCCGACCCCAAATGATTGGGAACAGGGCAGGGAGATAATGATGAATCTTTATTGAAAATTGAAATCTTGATCATTCAATTCAGTTTTATTAAAATCTCTGTTTTAGATTCTTCCCTACACAGATGATGGTTTGGGTGTAGTAGGTATTATGTAGAGTAGGTATACTTTATACATATCATAAAAAAATATTCTACGATCCAAAAAATCCGTTCAGTAGTTTTGAGTTTTTCGCGTTCAGACGGACAGACGCAGCGGGGAGATTTCATGATGTAGGGACACTATTTATAGTATTCAGCCTAATTATTTGAGTGTAATATCCAGTTTTGTAGAGGAATAAGTATGATAATTAGGCGGAGGCTCGCAAGCAGTCGGCAGCGGCGGCTGTAGCGGCGGCGGCTGCGCAGGAGGAGGCTGAAGTCGCTCCCCCACCACCTGTCAACAACGTGCCCTGGGCCACTACACAAAATGGAGGTAACGGAGGTAATGACAGTTTCACACTTACATATTCATCCTTTATTTTGCAATAGGGAATACGCATTTTTTTTTTGCTTTTATAAAAGCTCATTCGTATAAGAAGCAGTAAGAAAAAAAAAATTCGTATAACTATAAAAATAACCAAGATAGAATTGAGTTTATATAGTCGTCATAGTATTATCACGTCACATCTTCGTCCGATCTCTCTGAACGTTTTGACATCTTTTTAACGTTATTTTCATATTTTGTTAAGAAATACGATAAAAAATATCATGCATATAGCAGAAATTGTTTGTGGTGTCAACTACGGGCGCGTCCCCACTAGATTCACTGTTAGCGGGATACTGTTTGCTTCCAGTTTGCCTCCCTATAACTTTTAACGGAGTGTCCATACCGCGCATAGTGTACGCAGTTTGCGGCGTTTCGCTTGACTCATTCTGCGACCGATACGCCGCTGACAACGCTCTAGTGAGGACGCACCCTAAGGCTCACTTGTTAGTATTATTATTGCTTATTTGGGCACGACTATAAGGCAGCAGCATGTTTAATATACGCCATTGTATTCAGGAGGTTTCTGGGACACTCAGCCAAACCAGCCGCCTAAGCCGGAGAAAGCTCCAGAGCCACCCAAGGTTGTGGAACCGGTAAAGAGTAAGAAGAAGCTGGTTCCTATCATCGTCACCAAGAAGGAAGTTACTCCCGCCGCTGAGTTCGAAACATGGTGCACCACTGTTCTAGCTTCCTACAGCGCCAAGATCGATGGTAAGTTCACATTTACTAAAACACATATATGAATAGAAAAAACTAAGATATTTAAGAATAAGCACTTAACGCAGGTTTATCTCTTAAATCAATGAGATAAATTATCCTTGTATTGAAGCAATAAGGTTTATTTTCCTAATAATCTATGTTATTCTCATTTATGAGGTCACGACCAATAAAGATCGCGCTTAAAATTATGCAATCGGACTAAATTGAAATACTAAAATTTTATTTTGTTTTTTTGTTACAAAGATATAATGAGATTAAGTTTGCCTAGTTTGTCTATAACAGAATAGGAACCAATATCTGATTTTGGAATGATTTGTCTGTTCTCAACATTACATATCAACGTTTTTACACTTTCACGTAAAAACGACTGAACGGATTTGGATGAAACTTATCACATGTATAGATCATACTTTTTATCCCGGGAAAACATCCCTCGGAAACGCGGGTGAAACCACGGGGCTGAGGTTAATTTGTGTATATGCCTTCCACAAAAGTTGAAAAAGATACAGTGAATCAAACTGACTGTGCCCGCTTTATGTTTCCGGGTACTATAGTTTTTAACTGACTGTTCCAGAAAGAGGGTAATTTTTTTCGATAACAACTTTCAGTGCCGACTTTCATTGGCTTCCTGAAGGACATAGAGTCGCCCTACGATGTGAAAGACTACGTCAAGTGCTACCTTGGAGATACTAAGGACTCCAACGATTTTGCTCGCCAATTCCTCGAAAGGAGGTATGTAATATTACATTGGATTTCTTTTAAATACTTTTTATAGTAGATTCCTACACTTCTCAAAGAACATATAAAGATAAAAGATCGAAAAAAATATAATATTCAAAATTGGTTCCGGATATTACCTACAAACTCAATTAAACATTTTGAGGCATGATCAGAGTTTTGAAACTATTTTGCTTGCAGTTATCATAGTTCGCCCAGGCCATGTTGACAATAAATACCGTCTCTTGTAAAATTATTTGTTTAGACTGTTTTTATGACAAGCGCATTGCCTGGGTATATTATGTGAGGCACAGGTAGCCCCTGGGCACTGTACACAAAATGCATCCTTAAGGTGACCATGCTTGAACTTTGTTGATAGTACACATACATTAAAGTAGAGAAAAGACATCAGATACAAAGGCACAAAGTGGGTTCTATTTTCCACTCACTCAGGTCCTGACACTTTGACATTGAAATACCTCAAAACTGTACACTTCCACCACTTTTAAGGCCATGTCGTATATCATTAACCCCCTTAGTAGGGTCCTCTTTAGGCAACTGTCATTAAAAACCTGGGTAAATAAAATGTAGAGGGGTTTTATTAGTGATTGAAATCCGAAACCTTCCTTGGGACCCCAGATATCTAGGTTATACTGTATTTACTTAAAAATGATGATTTTGAAATGGTATTTTAGCCAGAATTCTACGCATAGTGTGCATAGTAGTAAGTAATCTTAGTCGACTCGGACTCGCGCACGATGGGTTCCGTACCATTATAAAAACGGCAAAAAAATCAAGTTAGTTGTATGGGAATTCAATTGTATATGGTATAGCGGCAACAGAAATACATCATCTGGTGACAGACGGACAGACAGCGGAGTCTTAGTAATAAGGTCCCGCCTTACTCTTTGGGTACGGAACCCTAAAACAATATACATCAATGCCCTTTCAGCCTACCGTTTCAAAATCACCCGGTATATTTTGATTATTTCAGGTCTAAGATGATTCGGGTTGGAATGATTACTCCCTCCGATGATCTGTGTTCGCCTGCCTTAGCGGTCAACCCTCGCACCGTATCCGGTTCTGATTATCAAGAAGTGAAGGTAAGTTTTCATGGTGTGATTTTTATACTTTTCAGGTTGAAAAACAACGAATTAGAATAATTTGACAATGCGTTGCGTAGGAGCTCTACTTTTTTTACACGACTACCCAAAAAAGAGTGTAATGTTTTCTGGGCTCATCTTTCATATATCTGGTTGTCCATTCCTTTATTTTAAGAATGATCTGTATACTTAGACCGATTTAAAAGCGTGTGGTATTGTCCTTATATCATCCCGACTTACGATACCTAAAATGTCAAAATAGTTTTTAAAGTTTTGTTAGTTTTTGGCAGTCGCGTTTTTAATTTTCACACTTTTTTTTTGATCCGCGATAAAGGGGAAACCGTAATGGAATACTAAATTTGTTTCTAGGGTAAAGGTAAAAAAACCAAAAAGAATAAAATGATGAAGATCGACGCGCGCATCCTGGGATTCTCAGTGACCGCCTCCGAAGACCGCATCAACGTTGGCGACATTGATTCCGTGTAAGCGTCATTCGTGTTCAATACCTTGTGATAAACCCCACAACACTACGTTAAGTTAACCAGTTCCCAGACACATTGGATTGGCCGGTCCGCGCGATGGTATCCATCGGCGCAACGGCATTTAGCTAATCCCATTTCTAAGCCACTACAAAGAGGAATAATGACGAAAAAATCTAATTAGTCCGTCTGTTAGATTATCAAAAAATATTGGATACGTATTTTTTATTTTATCAAATCAATAAGAAATTGCAAACATAAGTCCCATCAAAGTTCAGGAGTGGGTGCTTGTGACGTCATCAGTCTACTACTTTTTAGTACAATTTTGCAGACCGGTGACGTCACGCGAAATTTTGACGCATCTTCGTTATATTTGTTTTCGGAACTAAATAAAAAATACGTATCCAATATTTTTTGATAACCTAACTGACGGACTAATTAGATTTTTTGTCATCATTTGAAGTGGTAATTTTCAGCAACACTTCTGTCTATTCTTAACATTCTAAATTATACCCATCAATAGTGAAATGTTGCATGTTTTTCGATGAAAAATTTTTTATTTGTATGAATGTAATGTAGTGTAATATCTCGTGAAAGGGGTCGACAACAGATCCATACTAATTTTAGCAATTGTTGTGCCTTCAGTAAGCTCTGGCCACTGAGTGAGAGTATCTTCCTTTAAGTACTTTTCTATATATTTTCATAGACCGTGTTATGTAACTTTGGTCTTAACAGCGTATAGCTTTTGTACACATATACACGTATATTATAAATAATTAAACTGAAGTATGGTACACACGGCCACAGATCAATCTACGCACACGGCGGCACCTTTTGCGGTTGTAATAGGAGCTATTTTGCATCAAAAATGTATAGCTTGATCTGTGGCCGTGTGTACATATCTACAGGATGACTTTTTAATCACATTCAAAATTTATTGTATTTAGTATCACTTGAGAAAATTGATTTTGCAAAAACATAATTACAAAAATAGAATCTTTTAATTGTATTTAATGCGTAGAAATATTGGTGATTAAAAAGTCATTCGGTATAAATATTACGGGGCTTAAGTAATACCGTACCCAAACTAGTGATATCGCGTGGCTAGCATACTATAAAATAAAAACGAAGTGAATCAGTTCAAAATTATAACAGCCGAAATCTTACTGCCATAAGCACAATTACGCCAAATGTACGCACATTCCTTTAAAAAAAATCGGTTATAAAAATACGGAACGTTTATAGGATCACTCGTGTATCTACGAAACTACTGGACCGATTGAGTTGAAATTTGGTATACATATGTAAGTCGGTGACCCAAACACAGACGTGTAACGTAAATAAATGAATTATAAACATCCACTTTTGGCAGGTAATTAAAACAAAACTGTTTTCTTTTCATTTTCTAAACTATATCGTGTGAGTGATTATATCAAATGAAAGGGCTCGTTGTGAGAATATAAAATATTTTTTTTTTTATAATTTTAAGGTCAATAGTTTTGAAGTTATTAAAGAAAATAGGCGGAAATTTAAGATTCCCTCCCTAATCTCCTAAAGTACTGGGCCAAAAATGTTGAAAAAATTACAGAAAAAAATTATTTACACCTATAAGAAGTCTATGGTATTATAATGTAACATAGGAAACCACGGAGCCCTCGATTCGCGCGTCACATTATGATTAACGGTTAAAGCTATTTTTCTATGTTGAAACGAGAGTACCGCCTTATTTGGCTCTTTTGCACCCGCAAAATTTTTGCAACTAGTATTCAATATTTTTCTATGAGAGATCAACTACGATAAATAATATACACACATTGAAACAGGAGGGGCGCACCATGTTAGAGGAGTTTATCTGTACCTACATTATTACTTATCGTATTGTTTATTGCGACGTGTCTATGAGGTTATATCACAGATGCGACAACATATAGGTCGCGTCATGTAAAAAGAACGCTGGAAGAAAGTGGAAGAGGTGTGTTTGCGCATGTCTACACACGCGCAGGAACGAAATAGGCCTATTATTTTATTTTAGAACTAGCCTTTGGCTCTTTGGGTCTCGTATATTGATTATTGGTAGATATACCGGACCTCATACCATCAAATAGATCGATAAATCGCCAAATGCGCAGCCTACTGCCAGCGTTATTTTTACGTGACGCGAACTGTACCTAAAATGTGTGTACAAAATTTATACAAATAAAAAAAACAACTGTAACTTTACCTGCCATTTTTTCTAACTATTTTATATTTTAATTAAATGTAACAAGACTCACGGAAACATTAACTTTGACTAGTCAATTTCCACAATGTAGTTAACGGGAAAACTTTAATTTACATGTTACTTAAACAATACAGAATTCATGTCGTAATATTATAAAAAAAATGGATTTCTATATTCGTAATCTGAATGTTTGTGGTAGTAAGTGTTAATAAATGTGCAATCAATAACTCAGTTGTATATATTTTTATTGTGAATATATTGATAAATTTACGTGATACTCGAAATGGTCCAATTGCTATATTTATTATTACTGATTGTAATTTTTTCGTGCACAATGTTTTTTAAGGGATGACTAACGGCATTGGTCCACAAAAGGTTAAAAAAATAACAGCTGCTGTCCATTGAATCTAGATAGAGTAAGCGGAATATGAAAAGCTTTTTAAAATCGCAATTGATGCATATCGAGTATTACGAATATAATTATATTAATATTGTATTTATTTATTCCAATGTTTTGTATTAATTTATTTAATTAACTAACAGTTTTTTAAAGTACTCATTCAACATAGATTCAATTTGTAATAATTTGTAGATAGTGAAGTAACGTTATACGTGTTCTGTTCTACTACGATTGATGTACTATTTACCTACTGGATGTCATATTTAAACTCAAAATAGAATTGTCTGTATGTATATCGAGCACAGATCTTTGTGTGTTTCGAGCGTTCGAGGATAATTTTAATTAAATTAAATATATAAATGTCATGTCTACAATTTTAAACTTCAATTTGTACAGTATTTTAACTCCATAAATAGGAAATTCGTGTATTGTCGTTTATATAAATTAGTCCAGTCCAGTATGATTATGTAATCAGTTTGTCTAAAAATATCATCGATTATAATTTGTAAGCAGAATTACTTTCAGTATATATGAGAATCATTTTCTATGCTCAACTGACTGGACTAAAAGTCATTATGAATGTTTTTAGCATGTATTTTAAACAATTTATTTTATTTTATGGACTCGATGTGCTCTTTATCTAATTTTGATTTCGTTATAATGAATACTTACAACATAAGGAATTTAATAGTATTTTATATGTATAGTATGTCTTAAAATATATTGTGTAATCATTTTGTATATATAATTTATTTCCTATTAAACATATTTTATAGCGCCTCTTCTCAGCAATTCTTTTTAACGTTAACGTGAGAATATTCTGTCTGTTGCATGGGTATTAAAAATGGTGGCGTCTTTGTAATTTTTAAAAATATTAATTTTAATTTAATGTGTGCATGTAATTTTTTTTTGTCAATCGGAGTAAGTCGAGGAAGTGTTTTTATAGTAGATAGGTATAACGTTTTATTGTACGTTTGTGTAACACTGTCACAATATGTCTTAAGAGCTCGCTACAAGTTGACAACAAACGCAGGTAACGACTGAGCCCTAAAGATCGTAGTCCGAAGACATTCAGATGAAGGATCGACGATAAAAGGAATAGGTATAATAATTATAAATGATTTGTTTTAGAATCGTTAATTTGTATATTCAAAACACCTCATCACTTGCTCTGATTGTTTTTACAAGTAATATGACGACAGATTAGGGTGAATCAAATTCATGTGTAAAGTCGAACTATTAGGGAGAATTTAATAACTTAATAAGTGTTATCTCGACTGCCACTTTATAATGACGTTTAAGGCTGTATTTATTGTGAGTTAGTTGTATAAGATTGTTTAGGCGGCTAGTTCACTCGGGTAGAGGTTCGTATAAAGGTAGCGCGTTGTGTTTTTTGGGGTGTCGAGCGATGCTTCGTACCCCGCCGTGGCATGTACCTACATGTTTCCTCCCTCGTGGAACTGACCGCCTTGCGCCCGCGCGCTCTTCCCTTCATATGCGTTGGCAAAGTCGATTCATACAGCCATAAGGCCTATTTCCGTGTAGCGATGATAAATAAAGCAATAAGTGTACTGAACTAATCTCCTAATGAATGTTAAATGTTTCGATTATTATTATTACGATGTTTTTAAAACTTGTAAATATTATTATAGTGTTAAAAAATAAAATACTTGATCATTGGCTTAGATTTTTTAATGTATATTATAATTATGTTACCAATGAAAAAAAAATACGGGTAATAATTTATATTTCCCCAGAACTTGCGTATATAATATTTTAGAAATCTTAATAAGTAGTATTGAAATATATTACTTGGATTTCAAGCGCCCAAACTCGTTGAAATAAGAAATCGAACTAATTTGAAACTTTTAATTCTTGTTGGAAAGTGTGACGACGCAGCGAGTGCCAAGCATTTTAGCTACGCCTCTTGAGTATTTATTATTTTTCTCAGGAAAGGATAATTCACGCAATTTATTACTCGGGTCCTCTCGACCTTACAGTCGTTATTATTTTTTATACTGGCTTCCACCTCTTATCTTCTTATGATTCTTCTTAGGATCTTATGTTTTCCCGGGATAAAAAGTATCCTATGTGTTAATCCAGGTTATAAACTATCTGTGTTCCAAATCTGTTCAGTAGTTTTTGCGTGAAAGAGTAACAAAGATAGATATCCACACTCACAAACTTTCGCTTTTATAATATTAGTTGGACAGTAGGATTAGGCTTGTCCGTAATTATTTATATCTAGCTACATATTTGAAACATATAGGTACAAACCGCTGGAAAAAAATACGATAAAATTGTGACACCTAGATTCAGTTAAAGATATATTCAAAGATTATCTAAAACAGAGACCTAACGCCAAGGCTTGCTAAATGGCGTTTCTTTACGATGAAGACAAGAAGACATGGTTGTAGGTACCTACAGTAGCTTCTCATTGTGCTTGTATCTCCCTGGCCAAGTAATAATTTGTTTATGTACATACCTACATGACTTCAAAACATAGAACCATAATCAGAAAGAAGGCTTGATAATTTTTATGCCGGAGTTTTCTGGAGTATACCTAAACGTATTTCAAATCTTTGGTAGATTACCTGGAGTAAATTGTATCTTCTGACGTTCATATGAGGGCCTAAACTGAATAAATTGGTTATGAGCTTGCAACAGGGAGCTACAGATTTCAATTCCGTGATTGTGGCTTGACAGTGACCCTGGCAGGAAGTGCCACACTTGTTGGTACCTATTTATAGCACTCTGTCAACATAAAAAAAACTACAACTCCTTATTAATTAGCTTTAATTTCGTTCACCAAAATAATTCACGATAAATTTCAAGATCAGGTTTCAACAACAGCGGCGGCGACGACGACGCCGATGGCAACCTGGACGCTTCCGACAGCACCGGCGCTTGCGTTTGCGACAACTCCTTAACTCGCGAGCCAAATTCGCCACGTAACGATCACCTTTTCTCTGTAAGAAACCTAATACGGCACTCCTCTTCAAAGTTTCCTCTGCTTTCCCAGTTAGCGTGCTGATACGCCACACATTCCCGAACTTGTCTTCTAAGTACCTCACAATATCCGCAGAGGTCACGCCATCACTCCGGGCGACTTTATAAAATGTGCTCATTACCAACTTGGCGGTGTTCTGATCTTGTTCATATTCGGGGTTATTGTGCGACATTGCTTTCTTTGGCCTGTCCTGTGTGTTTTACGACTTTACCATTGTTTTTGACGAGAAAAAATACTATGTTGTAAATGGGTTTATAAGACTATCAACAAAAGAAGTTTTATCGTAAGATTTTTAAATGTCAAATTATTCTCATATTTTTATTTGTTGCCAGTGGGACGAAACAGGTTCCATGCAGGTTTTATGTTTCTGCTTAAACTTGACTTTCGGAAAGCTACTACGACTTTCCGATTATGCATTGACAATTGCTTTGCTTACCCTATCCCTATCCTAGTAATTGTGCAAATTAAGTATAATCTACCCTTCCGGTAAGGTTGTTGCAGCCACAAGAGGCTACCAACTTTAGTCCTTTAAAAATCTACCCTAACCGTAACCGTAATCTTCGTCAAGTTAAGTTAAAGTAATGTTACATCATCTTTAAGTCATAGTCAGTCAGTAAAAGTTAGGTTTTAGTTGATGGTAGCCGTTTTACAAAAACTTTTCAGACTTTTTGAGACAACTTGAAAAGCCAGAGTCTAGTGACTAGACCTACACGTAATCAAATAATGAGGTTATTACTTAATTTATTGGGTACCTATGTAGTTTTTGGTCTACTTCAAATATGGAATAGACGTCATTTGATACAAAGAGAATAATATGAATTGATATTCCTTAAAGATTTTATACCTTATTACATACGCACTCAATTTTGAGATTTTGGCTTCACAAACAAAAAAAATTATGTTGTAGATAATCAGTTTTATTTCAAATGAGCAATGAGCCTAGAAGTAGATACAGAACTCAACTCAAGCAGTCCAGCCGGACATTTGATAGTGAAGTACATACAAGCGAATCAAAATGGTGTTACAACTAGGGCATGCAATTATCCGCCTCATTTTACTATCCGGATATTTCGGATACTTCCAGTTCACTATCCGAATAAATCCGGATAATATGGATAATTCGGATACCCCCTTAGAAATGGGTAAATCAATCAGTCAACTTAAAAATATGTCTTTAATTAACATTTTTAAACAAGCACGCCGCCCAACGAAATGCTCAACAGATCTCAAAGTCTTTAACTCGCGAAGTCGCGACACACGCCAATTTAAAACCGTTAGTATTAAAGAGGCCATTGAGCAGAATAAAGGCTCTAAAGTGTTCGCAAGAGATCTGTCTGTTGGGCAGAGCCACCTGACGAAGCTGAAGACTGAGGGTGGCAGAATCATCACATCAAACATGTCGGCTAACCCAACACTATACTGAAGATATCCCGGACGTCAGCCTGTACGAGATTAGAATGGCTCTCAAACAACTCAAGAACAACAAGGCGCCAGGTGATGATGGAATTACAGCTGAACTTCTGAAGGTACACCGATCCTCAGGGCCCTTCAGAAACTATTTAATTCCGTCATACTCAAAGGCCGGACGCCGCAAGCATGGCACAGAAGTGTGGTGGTGCTCTTCTTCAAAAAGGGAGATAATTCCCTATTCAAGAATTACAGACCCATCACACTGCTGACCCATGTTTACAAATTGTTCTCGAGAGTCATTACAAACCGTCTCGCATGCAGGTTTGACGACTTCCAGCCTCTCGAACAAGCCAGTTTCCGAAAAGGCTTTGGCAGCATAGACCACATACACATGCGGCGACAAGTTATACAGAAGACCGAGGAGTATAACCAGCCATTATGCTTAGCGTTTGTCGACTATGAGAAAGCCTTTGATTCGATTGAAACCTACTAGGCCGTGCTGAGGTCTCTTCAAAGGTGCCAAATCGAATACCGGTATATTGAGGTGTTAAAGTGTTTGTATGAGATCGCCACCATTTTGGTCCGTCTCCAGGACCAGAACTCGAAACCTATCCAATTGCAGCGAGGCGTGAGACAGGGAGACGTGATATATCCGAAACTGTTCACCGCTGCACTGGAAGACGTCTTCAAACTTCTGGACTGGAATGGATTTGGCATCAATGTCAATAGCGAGTACATCACTCACCTTCGATTTGCCGATGATATAGTAGTCATGGTTGAGACCTTGGAAGACCTCAGTACAATGCTCGATGACCTCAGCAGAGTCTCTCAACAAGTGAGTCTAAAAATGAACATGGATAAGACGAAAATCATGACGAACGTCCATGTTGCACTCAAGTAAACGTTGGGAATTCTGCACTCGAAGTTGTAGAGGACTATATTTACCTAGGACAGACCATCCAACTAGGTAGGTCCAACTTTGAGAAATAGGTCAATCGTCGAATCCAACTCGGCTGGGCAGCGTTCGGGAAGCTACGTAATATCTTCTCGTCTCAAATACCGCAGTATCTCAAGTCGAAAGTCTTCGACCAGTGTGTGTTGCCAGTGATAGCTTACGGAGCAGAGACGTGGTCGCTTACGATGGGTCTTATCAGAAGGCTGAAGGTCACCCAAAGAGCAATGGAGAGGGTTATGCTCGGAGTTTCCCTGCGAGATCAAATCAGAAATGATGAGATCCGCAGGCGAACCAAAGTAACCGATATAGCCCGAAAAATTGCCAAACTTAAGTGGCAGTGGGCGGGGCACATCGCTCGTAGAACCGACTGCCGCTGGGGTAGAAGGGTTCTCGAGTGGCGACCACGAACCGGAAGACTCAGCGTGGGCAGGCCCCCCACAAGATGGACCGATGAACCGATACCCGCTGGATGCGGGTAGCGCAAGACCGGCCATCGTGGAGATCCTTAGGGGAGGCTTTTGTCCAGCAGTGGACGTCTTTCAGCTCTGACATGATGACGATGTAAAATGTTGTAATATTTGAGTGATTTTGATGTAATCCAATTAAAAATTAGTATGCTATATTAATAAAGTAACTATTCATTTTATTCGTTTTATCCGGATAGTAAATCGAATAATATCCGAATATTAAAATCGACGGATATCCGGATAATTCGGATATCCGAATATCCGGATAGCATGCCCTAGTTACAACTAAGGAGATACTGCGACATTTGCGGGTGGAACACGGGAACGATTCAGAGAAGCTCATGGAGACCATCGAGTCGATAGTCAAGAATGGGACTTCACTAGGCTTTTTGGAAAAGAAAGGGTCGCAGTGTTCTAAATGGTCGGCTCGAGAGGTAGGATGTGGCGGAGCTAGGCGGCGTCGACGTTGTAGTTGCTGCCGCCGCAGATGTCGACGTCGGATCCGCCGCCGCAGCTGCCGCCGCCGCAAGAAGCGTCGCTGCTGTCGCTCCTGACTATCACATCTACCAGACCCTAAACCTAGGACGGTGCATTCCGACAGTTCTATGACGTCATTATATTCCACAAGCACTTGATATTCTTCTCAATATATGTACCTATTTCGTTCTTGTCACATTAAAATATTAATTCAATGTTGTTTGTTCAGTTGGACACAAATAAAACACTTATGTAGACACAAAGATAGCGTTTAATATAGATACGTTCTAAATAGGTATAATCATTGTAAATGTGAAATATTGTATTGTATGATTATAAATTTACAGTTTAAACATACATGGTGAATATATGTTGAGATTAATAAACATGCATAAACTTATTCTAATAGAACGTTACAATGAGCCGGTTGTAGATAATATTGTTTTATAAAAAATTGTTTAGGCGCCCAAAAATTTCTTGACCGTGTACCCGGGAATGGAGTATAGTAGGAGGAACATCATGGTGGCTAGAAATACAAACATACCCACTTTTAAAATCGTCCATTTGTGATTGTGCCACATAATGTATCTAATGGATTTTAATGGGTTTAAAATCCACATGAACGATGCATCCGGGCGGCTGAAATGAAATATAAAGTTTATCATCACCGGAATAAAAATCATTGTTCAACTATTATAGACTAGATTCCGCCCCGCGGTTTCACCCGCGTTCCCGAGGGATCCTATGTTTTCCTGGGATAAAAAGTATCCTATGTGTTAATCTAGATTATAAACTGTCTGTGTTTCAATTTTCGTCCAAATCCGTTCAGTAGTTTTTGCGTGAAAGAGTAACAAACATCCATACTCACAAGCTTTCGCATTTATAATATTAGTGGAAGTGAGTAGTGAAATTGAATACCGTGACGAAAGTCGCAGGTTCGAATCCTACAGTGAGCTTGAGCTATCAAACTTCGTGGCGAAACCATAGTACATAGAGGTCATATACCAAAAAATATTATACCTACCTACAAAATTATAGATAGCTAATCTATGATTGCCACTTTTCCCAGATTTTACAATAAACTTACTTGGGTTTGTCTAAGGGATCGGGTTCACTGCGTCCATGTCCAGCAGGTACTTTATCAGCTTCTTCACGCGTCAAGAGATGTATCTCTGCTTCCACCTTGCCTGTCAGTTCCATTTCTTCGGATTCTCGCTTGATGTAAAATGGCCACCATCCCTTGACTCTCTTTTGCTTAAAAATGTTTACCATCGGTACTGTACCATCATTTTGTAACATGTCTAAAGTGCAGAGCTTTGATGATTTCGCTCCACGAGGGAATCGATTTAGATCCAAAGTTATAGCTCCTGTAAATGAAATAAGTATGAAATAATATCCCGGGTCATTGTTCACACACGGTTATCTGATCCCAAACTAAGTAGAGGAAACCAAAAAACTGATATAGAGTCTGTTCAGAAAGAGACCCGTCGTGGAAATGGAGGGCTGTTGTGTTTATTTACCTTTTCTGTTTAGCGGGCAATACAATAACGCCTCTGACAAACGCGTCTGTTCCGTTTTGATCCTATTACAACTGTAACTATTTCATTCGTTTATTATAGAAAAAAACCTATAAAATAGGAACGTTAGTTCACCATTTGGCCACGACGGCTCTCTTTCTGAACAGACTATACCTACGACAATTTTTTTTGATAAATACATAAGTTAGATATTTACACCCAGACTCAGAACAAACAGATACGTTTGCATGAACATGTCTGACACAAATGCTTGTCCTGGTCTTCGACCTGCAGCGTGATAGTTGATGCCTTAACCAACCACACCGACTGGTCCGTCATATGGTTAAATAATATTATTAAGGTCCTTAAAGTAGCGGATCCAAAGATTAAGCTCCTCCAAAAACTTCTGAGCCCAGACCTTGGCAAATCTTGAAAGCTCCCAAACAAAAATCCTGAATCCGCTACTGTTTCCTTAACGTCCACATTAGACAACCAGGTAGCGGCACACTCTTTGCTTCCAGTTTGCCTCCCTATAATTTTCAAACGGAGTGTCCATACCGCGCGTAATGTAGGTACCCAGCGGCGTTTTGCTTGCCGACTCATTCAGTGAGCGGCTGATTCACAGCGAACGATGCGCGCAATACATTGAGTTAGCGCATATTAGTCTGATTTAGCGACTGATACGCAACTTAGTCAGGCAGCGAATAGTCTGCCGCTACTCCGCGCCTAATGAGGACGGGCCCTAAATCTTCAATTTCTATTTAAAAGCGATCATACCTAAGAAATCGTCAGCCGTAAAGTGATCAGCATCCCACACTTGAAGCTCAAGGCGTGCAGGTATTTTGCACTCAGTCTCATCCCATGAGAACATATTTTCTTTTCTAGAAGTAACTATACGTTCCTCCGCTTCCAAATAGTCGAACGGGTAGACGAAACGCCAGTTAAAGTTGCCTTCTCCGGTTAATGAACGGTAGTGAATATCCGTGCTTTGGCAATCATCGGGTCCTTTGAGCCACCTGTGACCAAAATAATCATGAAGTAGGTACTTATCAATCAAATTATCGGTTGTTATGGATTGGTTTGTACTTAATATAGCATGCAGGTGTGTCTCAAATATTCAATTCAATTTAGGTAAAACTTTCCATACATTTTGGTCGAGCAAGATGATGCATGCAAAATTGCTGTTTTTGTGATTTCAGTAAGCTTGGCATTTTTTAAATAGGTTCAATTTTGATTTATTCGTATGCATTATGCGTGTTTTGTATCAATAGAGTAGAGAGCAGGGAATAAAATCTTCAAGTTAAATAATTAAGAGTATTTCAGATGCAAAGTTCTGTTCACATGGATGATGTATCTTATAGAAGATGAATCAATGTTATCTGATTGAATAAATACATTTTAATTCCGTGATTTGTGAAAATATTTGTTTTTGTAAAGTTTGGGGTTATTAAACTACATAATTCGAACATGATAAATTAAACTATAACCATACTATAACCAAAGAATCTATAACATACTAGCGAACCCATGCCCGGCAGACGCCATTCTGCCAGGAAAACACATGTATACCGACAGCAGCGTCACCTACCGGATCCAATTGTGTTTTAAAACCACCCAGAATCCCATTGAAGTATACACACAAAATTTCATCGAAAAATTGTTTTTTTTTTCCTGTTTTTTCCATTCAGGCGTCGCTGTCAAATAAAATGGAAAATACGTAAGATTGAAAATCTAGGAAAATCGTGAAAAGCAACTTATTGAATCTCGTCCTTATTGACTATAAAAACTTTATTATTATAATTCTTATTTTTTCCTGTTAAGGTTGAAATTTTAATAACATTTACAGTAGTTTCCGTTATGTACTCTTTTATTATTTTTAATAATACATAACGGAAACTACTTGTTGTAAACAAAAGCCTTATGAAAAAAAAAATGTCTGTGATCCGGTCAGTGACGCCCAGTAGATAATTGTATTTTCAAATAAAGTAGATTTTTTACTTCCTGCCAAGTTAAGGGTTAACCTATTTTTGAGATTAGACGTATTACCCTTTCACATAAATGTCAGACATTTTCTCTCCGGTGAAGAATGCGTCGTCTTCCAGTACGACATCATCAGTGTTCCATATGATAACTCTCATTTCGTACGACATCGGCCTCCTGGCTGCGATTTCCACAGGTGGTCCAGGCAGTGGCATATCCATGGGAAACATATCCACCCACATTTGTAAACGTCCTTGTTCAATACCTGCATAAAATAATAATCTACCAAATTTTTTTTACTCACCTATTTTTGAAACTAATGGACAGATTTTAATCATTATTTCACCAGTAAAATGCTATATTATTACCTACTAAATAACATAGGCTATATTTTATTTTCAAAAACTTGAGGATCCCATAATATGAGGACTCCATGTCAAGCAAGTCGGTGACCAATTCACCGATTTACATGACTGTACGAGTATGTACAAAATTTCAACTCAATCGGTTCAGTAGTTTCGGAGCTATAAGGGCGGAACACTTATAGGAGTTTTTTTCCTTATAATGTACGGAATCCTAAAAAATGACAGATTGATTTCAAGTCGTGTCATTGTATACGTTGAAACCTGGAATTAATCAGCCGTTGAAACGATCGAGCTTACCTAATACAAATTACTATGGCATAGACTTGATTACTCCATACAAATTAAAAACAATATCTCAATTATTATTATTTTATATACATTTTTTTAGCAAATCCCCATGAATGTTTTTACTATAAAAGTATCTGGAATTCATGCGCATATCTATTCCCTATTGGACAATTTGCTGACACTTTACTTCGTCCACAATCGTAATAACAAAGTCCTACTTTAAAATAGAAAAGTGTCTACGTTACCAGGTTTATTGGGGTTGTATAAAGGTCTGGTCTCGACGTGTTCCGTAACTAGTTTCGTTCCTACACGAGGCACCTCCTCCCATCGACGCAGAACCACCAAAGCCATCTGTTCCTCCGTAGTTTTGGGATCGGAGAAAAGTTCCGTATCATGTAATGGCATATTGAAAACGGTGCGACCTACTTTCACGCGACCGTATTCATATTCAGGCGGGTCTAGTTTCCCGTCCTTGCACAGTTTCGCTAGTATTTGTGTGGGCTTCATTGCATCGCGCCAACGGTTGTATCCTTGTCTGAATATTTAGAAACAATAAGCATAATTTGTTATATACAGTGTGTCCGGTCATGAACTAGCGATATTTTAGGTACCTACTTGTATTTCAACACTTTTTATGGTACCTTTACTATGGGACCAACCAGGAAATCACGAAAAAAAATCACGCTTTTCACAGAACAAGATATCTCAAGTTCTCAACCCATAAAATCTGTTCAAATAGAAGTACTTACCTAAAATATCGCTAGTTCATGACCGGACATATGCATTGTGACCGAAGTACGTTTACACCTAGTTCTAATCCGCTAATTGTTGTCCAATTTAAATATATTATATTATATTTAATCATTCCGTTCCAAAACGACACGGATACTTTACATCAGAAGTGGTCATTTTTTTGTTATCAAAAAAGTTTTGCATAACTACCTAAGTTTAAACAGCTGCTATCGGCCATACCTAGGTGTAACCAGCTAGAACTAGGTGTAACCATACTTCGCCTTTTATCCGTAACATATTATTCATAAAAACAGAAAAGTATATACATACTCTTCATATTTCATCGGTAATCCGCACGTAGCCCTATGACGACTATAGAATCGATTTTCTAAATCAATTTTGGTTTCCCCAATCAAATCATCTGATCCGAGCAAGTCCCAGTCGAAGACCTGAATCGTTAGCATAGAGTCCTGAGGGAAGGTTGCTTCTATCTCAAAACATTTTCCAAAAACTGGATTTAGTTGCTTTGAAACATAATTTTCCTTGTCACTTAATCGCTTGTTACCCAAATGCAGAACAATATATGGGTCTGCTTTCCCGTTCAAGTCCATCGGGTGAAGGTCAGTGGCTTTGACGATGTAAACTCTCACTAAGACGTGGATGGGATCGTTATTTGGAACTCCTTGGAAGAAACCATTGTTTGGATCGAACCCCATCACTGTGTGATCATCGATCCCTTTCGGTAGAGGCCATTTATAAACTTTGACCGCACCCTAAAATAAAATGCAATGGAGAATTGTGAGTAAGAATGTCGAATCAAAGGGAAAAAGACTACATCGCTATTTACCAACTTTATGACGCGTAATTACCAAATCTAAAATGGATAATTTATTGCAAAATGCTAAAGCGTAAAGTTACGTGAGGCTTATAGACGAAACTACATTTTAAACGTCTACTTCTTCACAATTGAGGCGTAAATGAAAACTAGCTACTGAATTATCAAACCCTATTTCTTTCGGCTTTCTTCTGGTTCTGTTTATCCTGATTCCTAAAGCCTACTGATTTTCAAGGCCTGATTGAATAGACTTCTTATGAGCAAGCGTGTTCCATCCATCTTTGTCGTCGTCCTTTAAAATCACCCTCAATATAGGACTAAAAAAACTGTATGTTATAACTGTATGCAGTGTACAAGACTTTCGAAAAGTAATCAGAAATTGTTGTGATACATAAAAATTAAGATATATTCACACCCAAGACATGGTTAATCATATTTTTATACCTTGAATACGCCAACAACTCGATTTTCATCTTCAGTATCGTCTCCAGTCTTTTTGCCCCTATACAACTCAAATGATTGAAGCCACTCCTTAAACTCATTATATTCAGGAACAGCTTCCAGCTCATGTGGATAAATCTAAAAAATAAAAAGGAATGCGTAAATGAATTGATTTATGATCAATATAAAGATATTAATGACTTATACTCACTTTTGTTAAAGCTGACTGTGGAATTTCTTTTTTCTTCGGTATTGTAGGACTAATCATTTTAGTCCTTGGCGAAGCTGGCGAACGGCGCTTCGATCGGTCACGATCAGGTCGTGGAGTGGAAGGATCCTCGCGTGCCGGACGAATCTTTTCGATGTGCACTGTGCAAGGTCCCTGGAGGAATCCCTGCTTATCCCTTTTAGTCTCTATCTCTTGCTCATACATATACTCTACGGAAGCAAAGTATTTCGTCCACCAATCTTTGCTTCCTTCATCGTCATCTAGCATAGATTCAGTGCTTGATTTCCTCTTCTTGATCGGTTCACGCTTAGTGAACTTCTTGCGTACTTGTTGTCTTACTCCCGAGCCGTAGGAAGTCGAAGCACGACTATCGCGTATAAGCAAAGGACAACTCTCTTTTTCATTTTCAAGAGTGAAAACGTCTCCTTGAACGATACAATTAGCTCGCAAATCAACATTTTGCAGTTGAATTAGAGATTTCTTCCTATCCTCAATTTCTCTTTCCCTCTTGCTCATTGGAGTGTAAATGTATTTGTGGATAGAATTGATTGTGTGTGTTCCCACTAATGTGATTCTTCCGAAACTGCGACAGTCTACGACGCGGATAGTTAATGGTGGCCGATACAAGTCTTGGTCTGGTAGCTCTACTTCTACGAACTTGACGGGATTCATAAAATTAGGGTTGCGCTTTGCATTTTGAATAATTGTAGAAGATATTATGTGGCCGGCACATTCTATGTCTACTCTAGGCTTGTCTACTGTCAAGAGATGCACGCGCCTGAGATCTCGTAAACCCCAAAATAAAACTTCTATGCGATATTTAGATAGTGTTGGACGTATTCCCCTTGGTACGGGAAGAATGGGACCTTTATTGGCATCAATCGGAGGCTTACCATTTGCTTCTCTCGGAGAAGGTAGATGGGGTAGTATGGACGCATTCTGTTTTGGGGGTATCTCGAGCAATTCAAAAGCCGCCAATAATTCTCCTGCACGATCGTCGCCTCGAGTGATATCATGCCATTGCAATGCAGGCGGGTATTGAGGTCTATCGAATATGTCTTCAATAGACTTAATATGTGGTTTTGCTAATGTGCGGCCAATAAACTCGGATTTCCCCACTTTGTCTTGATCAAAAAATTCTACAACTATTGTTGGAGGATCAGCTTTAATTTGTTCCATCGTGCTATAGAGAAGAACATCATTAAATACAAGCAACTCATCCCAAGTTGGACTTAGGGTCTCGTCGATAACCTGAGTAATTGCAGTGCTCTCTCCAATTACGACTCGAGCAAATGGATCAGACAACCCTGATGAGTCGGAGCCTATCAGAGATCTAGCCTGATAGATGTAAGCACGCATTTGGAAATTCTGGAATATTATTTTCCATATTAATTATGCAAGTATCAAATTAATCAAATTTGATTAAAAGTTTATATAACTTACATGTTTTTGGGCATAGAATATAAGTGATGGAGCATTATAGCGAATGTTATCGGCATTTCGAATCTCTGTATTAACTTCATATCCCTGAGGTAAGCCATCAATATAATGTTTCTTGTCTTGTAATATCCCCAACCAAAGGTAAACACTGATTTTAGCGGGTATAGCCCAGCCACTTGGAGAAGCTGCTTTCTTGCCAGGCCACTGAATATAAATGATATGATTTATACAATGTTCAAAAACGTTACTAGTTGCCCTTAACCTCTACCTCACCTTCATAAACAAAGTCTGCATTTTGCCACAGTATTTCCCCATTTCATCAGGGAAATCCGAATAGATGAGGTCTCTTGCAGGAATTCTTTGATATGCCAGACGTTTACCATTACTTATCAACCATATAAAGATGTCTGGCATTGCATGTTGCGCCTTAAATTTATCAAAGTACATAATTAGTATTAGTACTAGAATGAGCCCAAACTTCACATTTAACTAGGTTAATTTACTTACATCCTCGCAAAGATGTTTTAACTTACTGAGGTAAGTGTACGCCGTGCGCAAGCGATCTTTTATAGAATTTTTTGTGATCAGCGCTTTCAAACTTTTGCACATATTACCAATTTGCTCCTGAAAAATTAACATAATAATGGCATTACAATTTTTATCACTTATCTTTCTCACTTATTATTGTACTTACGATTTCAAATAGGCACATCTTCTGTCTCTCTTTATCCAATTTAGTGTTGCCTAAAGGCTGAGCAGTAGACATATGGCGCACGTAAGCGGCACATGCGTTGCTTGCAGTTTCCAGTACTGCTTTAAGTAACCCTACGCTGGGATTTTCTGTTCCTGTGTCGGATTCTATAGCAATTTGCGCATCGGATAATCCTTCCTCCTAAAAGTTATATTTATGAGTGCAATTTTTATTTATTAACCTGTGACATTATAACAGCATTATAAAAATACTTACTAAGCTCTCAATAATATTTGCTATCAAATTTGAATTATACAATCGTCGGCGATGGTCAGGCCAAATGCTGCGAATGTGCATGCATGGTTTGTGTTCCCAGTAAGGAAGATAGTAGTAGTTTTTATCAGTACTTATTGCCTTTGCGGGCTGAGTAGTGCTTTGCCAGTATCCGGTATCAGCGATGATATCATCTGTAAGATTTAGAATATCTTTAGGTCAGAATCTTATATTAGTTAACTATATTTATAGCGAAACTTAAGACCATAAACAGTTCTATAAACGTAATTTTAAACGTCTTTAATATTTTTAAAATGTAAATTACCTATGTATTTATGTAATAATATATTCTTGCTATAACGTAAATAAGTAAATGAAATTACTTCAAATGTCTATTTTTTACTTTCAAACTCGCGTGCCCACGTAATCTAACATAGTTGTGATAACATACCAAGGTGTTCAATATCCAAGTCGTGTACATGTTTAAGAGATTCATTATGGCCATCTAAAGAATTTCCAGAGTTGCCAATGCTTAGTTCAAAATACAATTGTTTATCAGTGAGTCGTTTGTCGATCATATTTGCATCAAACACGCTGGCAAATAAGAAGAATTCCTCGTGTTTCTCGAAAGATGGCTCATTGATGGGAATAATTGGCTCTAATTCAACGTCTCCGCCTGGGCACTCGATACTGTCCATGATCTCTGTTCGAATGGATATGAGGATCCTGAAAAGCAATGAGGACATATTGGATGGATAATTTAAGTTAACTTTTACGAAACCTATGTTCGGTTGGTCTTGATGAAATTTTTAAAACATATCGAGCAAGCTTGGTCATTAGTTACAAAAGATTTAAATTATTTTCCGTAGTTAATGTTGTAAACCTAACGTAGGATTCCAAGAGATTATTATCGTCTCAAAGAACCAGACCAATTTTGGCACAAACATTATATAACACACGTCACGATTCAATAAAATATGTATAAAATGTCAAAATTTCTCAAACATTCAACAGTTTAGTAAACCAATTTCATTTTCGGCTTTTAAATTTGATGATAAAATGCCCGATTCTATTGTTACTGTTTATCTCCTGTTCTGTTTGGTTTGGGACGTATGTATGTACTAACATAAAACCTTACTACCTATGCTACCTACCTTGCTCTGTAGGCGACACCTTCGCCCATGCCACTGTTCAAGCTACTGTGCTGGTCCAATAGGCTATAATCCCTGGTAGAGCCATATAGATTCACGTAAGCTGGCCCAAATGTTGGTAGGAAACCTGTTAGGAAATAGAAAACTATATCATCAGTCTTTGGTAATTGTGGACGACAAAGTTACTGTGGTTTGAGATGATGTGACTAAACGTGGTAAGCTCACAAAGCTTGAGAACTAGCTTTCAAGTACAGGTGTAAAATACACTGGTAGGTGCTTGGCAAGCACATTGAGGCGGGCACTGCAAAGTATCCGACCATCATCATCATTTACTTTCTCTGTTATTAATTTGGAGTCTGTATGACCTTCCTCCATTCAGCCCATTTAACCGTCATATCGGCATTCAAGGAGTGAACTCTTACTCATATAATTCACACAATCCATCCATCTGTTTTTCGGTCTCTCTCTTCCCGTAAAACCACTATGATTTGGTTTCCTCACGATGTTTTCCTTCACCAAAAGCTTAGTCATTGTAGGATTCAAACTCGCAAACTTCGCCAAAGCATTGGACTTCGCTACTGAGCTATCATCGCCTAATAATAGTTTCATCACATTACTCTTAAAGCATTTTAACCCCATCATAAAGTATTACCTTTTTCTCCATCATTAGAAATGGTCTTCAGGTCAATAAAGTGGGTTCCTATAATGTTGGGGTGTACGGGATCCTGGTCTCTGAGCTGAATCTTAATGCGCTGGCACAGTGGTGGGAACATTTCAGTGAATACAATTTGCTCATTCCAAACAGGCGTATATGTATTCTTCTTCACAGACGTACTCCCCTAGATGTGAACATGAAAAATCAAATAAACATTTGTAATAAAGCAAACATTATTGCATTTCAGCTAAAATAAAAAAAGATTATCCGGATGGAAGATCGGCTATTTATTTTTCATTTGTCGGTATAAATTTAAGTCCACATTTTTTTCATTACAACATCTATTGAAGCAGAACTAATGTTGCTGTGACCCAAATAAAACAGACGTTTTTTTATTAGCTTTCATTATATATCATTCTAACAAGAAATGTAAGAAAGGGATTCAAGATATTTTAGTCCTGTCCGATTAGTCCCATCACTTATTTCACCGTGAATTTAAGCGCGATCTTTATTGGTATGTTACGACGGCATGAACTAAACTGACAGCATTAAAAAAGTTCTATTTTTTTCAATAAGGTTATCGTGAGAGAGAGGAGAGATGACTAATTTTAGTTAAGTTTGTAAACAACAGAATCGGCACCATTGTTAGTTGAACACTTACGGTCATGCCAGCGAAGCACACTTGCACGTAAGGATTTGCTAGTTCGTGACTCTCTCCAGTGAAGGCTTTCTTCACATTAGCTAGGATTGAGTAGTTCATCTTAGGTAGACCTTCAGCTTTGTATATCTTTACTATGAACTTGGTGCGTTGGCGCTCAATTGGCACTCCGCTGGGTAGAAGCAAGTTCCTGGATCATAAATTTACAGTTATCAGAATACTTTTAGAAGACAATCCGCTGGTTGCAGAAATGGTTCAGGAGTTTGTTTGGGAGGCGTAGGAACCCGCTGAAGGTAAGTTATTACTTGATATTATTATTATATCAAGTTTTATTTTAAATTTGACACAGGAGGGTTAATTTGTATATTTATGAAGTAAGTTTTGAGCCTTATAAGATTGGAAGTTATTAACATAAAAATACATGCCAATAATAATAGCGGAAAAATAATCTATACTAACATTATAAAGCGGAAAGATTTGATTGTTTGTTTCTTTGCATTGAATAGGCTCCGAAACTACTGAACCGATTTGATATTTTTGAACGCGAGTGAAACCGCGCGGAACAGCTAATGATTTAATATAATTAATAACAAAAGCAATACTTACAACATTTTTAACGAAATATAATGTAGGCTATTATGAATATTTTCTCGTAAATATAAATCGAAGTAAATAAGGTAAACTAACAAATTATTTTTGTTTTGAATTATGGCAAAATTATGACTAATTTAATTTAAATTGTTTAAAAAATAATTATACAAGACACAAATAAGTAACTAGTTCCGCTGGACCTCCTTCTCTGTGTGTGGGACTACACAGGGAATCTCAACAGGAAATCTACACGTGTTTCGCTTTGTTTTTTGATGCTTCGTTATATTTAATATGTCATCGCACCGCAACATAAAGTTAGAAGCAGCAAAACTTCGACGTTGGCTGTCTGTGAACGCGACAGCAAATACATTAAAAGCGTAGTTAATTACCAGGTGTTATTTAATGTAATTTAAACCTTCTCTTGTGATGCGTTGATCATAATCTTGGTATGAGTTCATATAATTTTAAAACAGCCTTGTAAAACTTCACAGACATACACATAAAGGTGAGATGGGTACTGGAAACTTTTAGCTATGCTATATTTAAAAAGAGACCTTATTAACAACCAGCATGAGCATTTCTTTATCAGTCGACTGGCTGTAGTCACATAAATAATAAATGGATAAAACATCCCGAATAACATAACATGGGCTCGGCTATGAAATAAGAGAGAAATTGTATTCTGGGGCAGGCACCCCGGGGAGTCACCCGGGCTTTGTCTGGGGCACGCATTACCCAGGGAAATATCTTAAAACTTTATTACCCGCTGCACAACTTGGTTTATTACCTACTAACGCTTGCACAGGTATATTGGTAATTTCGCGGCTTATTCTTCTGTATGTTTGACATACTCTAGTTACTCAGAAAACCTTTTTTTATGAATACTACATTTAAATATGTAGAGATTTAACGCGATAACATGGCGCGCTACTCCAAAGGTCAAAACGTTTGAAATGAGTATTCGTGAAAGTATTTAAAGACTCATGCACGCATGTGTGCGTACAGTCAAACAAAAATAAATCCAAGAGTTTGCTGCTCAGTGGTCAGTGATGATGTGGCCGATGGTGCTAATGATGCTTTGCTTAGAAGGGACTCCGTATGAGTTCTACACAACAATTTGATATTCTTGAAATTTTAGTCAACAATTATAGAAAATCGAAAAAGAGGATATAAAAATAGAAATTCGAGAAAGAGGTCAATCGTCGAATCCAACTCGGCTGGGCAGCGTTCGGGAAGCTACGTAATATCTTCTCGTCTCAAATACCGCAGTGTCTCAAGTCGAAAGTCTTCGACCAGTGTGTGTTGCCAGTGAGACGTGGTCGCTTACGATGGGCCTTATAAGAAGGCTCAAGGTCACCCAAAAAGCAATGAAGAGGGCTATGCTCGGAGTTTCCCTGCGAGATCGGACCAGAAATGATTAGATCCGCAGGCGAACCAAAGTTACGGCCTTAGCCAGAAGAATTGCCAAACTTAAGTGGCAGTGGGCGGGGCACATCGCTCGTAGAACCGACGGCCGCTGGGGCAGAAAGGTTCTCGAGTGGCGACCACGAACCGGAAGACGCAGCGTGGGCAGGCCCCCCACAAGGTGGACCAACGATCTTGTTAGGGTCGCGGGAAACCGTTGGATGCGGCTAGCGCAAGACCGGCCATCGTGGAGATCCTTGGGGGAGGCCTTTGTCCAGCAGTGGACGTCTTTCGGCTGATATGATGATGATAGAAAATCGCGGGCGTATCTAGGTATATACTCGTATATACCTATATCATTTTTTTTTTTGCGAGATTATGAAATATATATATAATACTTTATCGACTTCTATAAGAAAAAAAACAATTAATAACTAAATTAGCTTCTAGATATAAATTAGCTTCTAATATTATTGAATTTAAGATCATTACGAATTTGAGTTAGAAGTTGTTTAGTACTTGAGTACAATATTATCGAGTGGACGGACAGAGTTTCTACCTAATCATTGGTCTCTGGCGCGGCTTTGAGTGGAACAGGAAAGTTATAAAATTATTTTTTTATTCAATTATACCTGACGCCGCGCCGTTATGGAATATTCGCATTGTACAAAATAATAAAATATAATGTATAATACCTACTTTTTGAGAACTGGGGATGAAGTAAAGTAGGGATGCCTCACGTTAACTATGTTACCTAGGTTAACTTTGGCTTGAATTTATTTTTGAACTGGCTTCTGCCCCGTGGTTTCAGCCATTCTTAAGGGATAAAACGTAGCCTATGTGTTCATCCAGGGTGTCAGCTACCTCCATATCAAATTTCATTAACATTGGTCCAGACGTTTGAGCGTGAAGAAGTAACAAACATACTTTCTCACAAACTTCCGCATTCATAATGTAAGTAGGTTACATTTTTTTAACAAAGCCAAATATGGAGATTGTATTTTGTATACTATAGATTCTAAATCTATGGTTAGAAATAATTGTAAATATATAGAAAGAAAAGAACGGATAACATTATTACAAGATATTAATATTATTTTGCCATTCATGTTTTGATCATAAAATAGAAAAGGGGATATTCCAAACCTAGAAGATTCATCGAATGTCTATATTTACATTGACATATTTATTTATAACAAAAATAAAAAAACGAACTAAATACGGCATTTGATTTCTTTTCATTTCTCCAAAAAAAAACAAAAAAAAGCCGAATAAAATAGGATGTTCATGGTCCCACGAATTATATTTGCGCCTCCTGAAAAAATCCGCTAAATTATCTTTTTATTCCGAGCCCTACAAACAGAATTCAAATGTAAAAGAAAAATAATGCCACCGACGCCACCTGGTACTAATTACTCCCGCAAACGAGGCGGCGGCCGGCGGTCTCCGCAATCCTTAATTAGTTGTTTTACTAACGCTTCGATGTCATCGTCATCCTTCTTGCTTTTCCCTGGTATTTTGACGGTGTCACCCTTGCCGATTACGCTGATGTCACACTTGAGATAGCCCTTAGGGCCGGCTGCAACGTCATCAGGGTCCGTGAGTAGCGCCCATTTGTGATAGAACTGGTGGTCTGTGAACAAGCGTTTAATTTAGAAGTAATTTGATCACTTTTGAAAATACCTAACCTGTAGCGTCGAATCGTAAATGAAAGTGAACTTTGAATATTTATTTTTTAAGTATTTAATTGAACTTGAAGATTTCATTTTATTCTCTATTATTATATTTATTCAAAAAATATTCGCAGCTTCAAAATTATTTGTACTTAAGTACTGCCTACCTGATCTACGATTGTCTTAGCCGAGTGAAAGAAAGTGTTTTTATTTTAATTATCTTACTGACCTAGTAAATTCCGCAGGAGGAAGCCGCGTATCTGACTATTTATTCAACCTAGGGCGAATCTAGAAATCCAAATTGGAGAGGAAGCCTAAGCCATGTTAAGTATAAGTTTTTCACAAAATTTAAGCAGTAAAAAAAATATAAATATAATTGACTGTTCCGAATCTGTTCGACCGACAGTCAACAGTGGGTATCGCCCGGGCTCATCATTTAACCACCTCAAAATTCAATGCAAACCGCAAAGGTAGCCGGCCTTGTGGGAGGCGCCACGGCCCCCTGGCTGTTAACAGGGAGAGCCGCCTCTACCACCGATGTGGAAGACTAAGGCAGAGATCTATACTCGACTTTACTTAGGGTATAACCTACGTAATATAATATTTTTTTTTGTGTTTTAATTTGTAGCCAAGTTTTTTGTAAGTCGTCAATTAGGTGCAATTAGGCTTTGCTTAGCACACACTCAGAGAGATTCGATGATTGCATTTTAAATACCGACTTTGTACGGTAAAGTCTGAGTAAAGTCTAAGTACGCTCTATAGATCTCAGCCTTAGTGACTACGAGCCAAGAACGTAACAAAAGAAACCATCTGTATTATGTATTTATATTTGATAATCAATTGTTCACGTATTTCCACGTCAAATTATAATTTAATTGCCTAGTCTATTAGAAATACCATCTAATCTATCAAACTCCTCTAAAGTTAACTAAAGCACATTCTATATGCAAATTGTGATTTATAGATTATACCTCTATAGGTAGGTACTTATTAGGTATATGTATATTATGTATATAGGTCGCAGTTTAACATCTCTTATATAGGTATGTGCCTACTATAGTAAGCCAATTAATTTCATCTCTCATCACTGTAATATAAATAAGCTGTTTGTGCCCAGTTTCATCCGGACTTTATAAAGATTTTCATACAAAAATGCCATCCTTTCTGACTCACCGGTGGATTTTACAAAAAAAAATATTGTCTTGATAATAAGGAAATATTTATACAAAATATCTAACTATTACTTTTTATGAGTAGACGATAAGATCATAGAATACACCAGGGGGTTAATTTTGCCACGTTAGCAGCTTCAGATCTGAATTAAATTCAAAAATTATAAAACAGCAGTAATACCCACCTGCTTTATGAATTTCGTTTTGATATGAAGATGCAAATGGAAGAGTTGGTTCCCCATGCCCTGGGCACAGAAGATAAAGCCTTTATCCTCTGTGCCCTGGGTGTGGTTGCAAACGTGTAATAGGCTACCGGTTACCGTTTAGCGTTTGTTTCTTTGCCGATTACGGTCTATATAGAAAAAAAAACTTTGTTCGATGATAATTTCATCTAACACATTTCTTCCACCACATACTTAAGAAAATGTATAAAGTTCCATCCAGAACGTGGCAGGGGAATTAGGTATTATTAAACGGAAAAGTTTTATCCAAAACTTCTATATAGCTTTATTGCGGCTTTACATAGTACCTGTCTCAAACATAATATAATATTAGATTTATTTTTACTGAGAATACGTTTATGTTTGCCACACACAAAGCCTAGAAGGGAACTGGCTCTCAAGTGCAGCTGCCGGAACACACCGGAAGGTGCTTGGCGACAGATTTTTAACTTGAAGTAGCTAGCCAGGCGGGTACTACAAAGTACCCTACCACCATGCTATGCTGGTTACTTTACGATGTTTTCCTTAAAAACGCAAGCTCATTGTAGGATTCGAACCCGCGTCCTTTCTCGGACGTCTCGACATTCGACGTAAGCGATAAAAGAACGATTTGGCAATCAAGTGCAGCTGTCAAAACAACTAACGACTAAAAGGACTCAGTAGGATTCGACTCACGACTTCGATCAATATATGATTGATCGAAGACTCACGATAATCGTCACTGACGTCACATTGACGTCACTACCACTTGAGGTACTTTTAGTGCCGTACCTTCCTTAGGTTTAGTCACAATGTTTCACCACATAAAGAAGTAGTACCTGGTTGACAGAGCTTAGCACGTCTTTTTTTTTAAAAACGGCGTTTTCTAAAAAGAAACCTAACCTAGATCGATTTATCTCCCCCGAAACCGTCTGCATACTAAATTTCATGAAAATCGTTGGAGCCGTTTCCGAGATTCAGATTATATATACAAGAATTGCTTGTTTAAAGGTATAAGATGACGGAGAGAATAGAATTAACAATTCGAGAAACAACGATTACGACATCTACAACATTTACTAAAAAGTAGTATATTATTAATTTAATTTATTTTAGTACTTTCGCATGTTACTTTTAAAGTTTATTTCGCAATCAACAGGATAATCTACTTATGATCTTTTTTATACGGTAGTTACCTATTAACACGATGAAAAAATTAATGAGTAAAAAATCTACGTAACAAAAATCTTACAACTGTAGGTACTAAAAAAATATTTAGATTATAACGTAGACACGGTGTAAAACCGAGTAAATCTCGGATTCTTGGAGATTTTCAAGTAAATTCAAGTATCCTCCAATAGTCACGTTACGCTAACTGAGGATTACTTGTTCCAAGCTTTAAGCTTACACAGCACCGGGGAGTAAGGACCACTCAATTTATTGTATCCCTGTGGAACTTTACCGGCTAATTGCACTCAGTTTAAACAATCAGTAATAAGGTATTTACTAACAGTAGGTATATGGCAATTGAAAAAGCAGCCCTTAAACAAAATTTGTTTTTTTTAAATAGACGGATAAAATTAAAAATGCTTAAGAGCTTTTTGTACGCTACTTAGTCCCAATTTTACTGACGTCTGATAACTTACAATAGGTACTTATGATAAATAGGCTAGGGTACGAGTAGGGTAGGTTAGGCTAACTGGTTATTACTATAAGTACCTTAACATCCGATTGACACAAAAAAATATTTCCACGAAAATAACCATTTTGCATTATATTTTACGTTTTCAAGAATTTCAATTTAGCCCGAAAATTATAAAGATTGGATGACGTCACCCGTGCGATAAAATCTGGGAGACTCTAACAATCAGTGTTGTGACGTAGCCCGTTACAATGTATGCTGAGTCGGTCTCCTTTTTGACAGTACTTTTTACTTTACTTTAGTTATTTAATAACTGTATACTTTTGTTTTCTGTTTTTTTTGTTTATCACCTTTTTTATTTTGTATGTACATATTTTAGACTGTCATAAATAAATAATATTCTATTCGATTCTATTCTATTCTATTCTATTCTATTCTATTCTATTCTATTCTATTCTATTCTATTCTATTCTATTCTATTCTATTCTATTCTATTCTATTCCTATTCCTATTCCTATTCCTATTCCTATTCCTATTCCTATTCCTATTCCTATTCCTATTCCTATTCCTATTCCTATTCCTATTCCTATTCCTATTCCTATTCCTATTCCTATTCCTATTCCTATTCCTATTCCTATTCCTATTCCTATTCCTATTCCTATTCCTATTCCTATTCCTATTCCTATTCCTATTCCTATTCCTATTCCTATTCCTATTCCTATTCCTATTCCTATTCCTATTCCTATTCCTATTCCTATTCCTATTCCTATTCCTATTCCTATTCCTATTCCTAATCCTAATCCTAATCCTATTCCTATTCCTATTCCTATTCCTATTCCTATTCCTATTCCTCTTTTCTAGTGTTTCGGGGGTTTGAACAACCTTTTATTCAGAAATGTGGCTTTCAATTTCCATACCTTTTAACGGTCTAGTTTCGTGTTGTTATTGGAGGTAATGTGGTTTTTCTTTTTTAGTAGAGTCTAAAAATTGTAACTGTTGACGTTCATAAATGCCTTACTAGGGCCTAAACTTAATAAATGAGTTTTCGATTTTCATTTGATTTTTTCGACAGAATATCTTTAGTGTAGGTAGGTAGGTACATTTCTGATAAATAAAATGTTTTTTTTTTTAATTTGTTTCCGAGCTCCGCTTCCTAAGAATAGGCTTTTGATGTATCGCATCCCTTACATTTGAATAATTGGGAATAACATATTTTTACTAAGAATTCTTATTTCAATTTATTCTATAAAATATCTAATGGTTTGTTTTCATTCATGGAGGATTATTTAAGGCCAATTTGTCAATTATCAAAATGTGAAATAATTTATGATGGTGTGAAGTCCATACAGCAAAGGAGACCTTGGAAAATACTTAAGCAAGTTACTTCATAGATTGCAATAAGATAAAAACACATGATTCAAATTCATTTCAGTAATTTGAAGAGATTACGAATAATTTTGACTACAACATAACGCTATAAGATGATGCCTTTGATGTACCTTAATAAAGCAAAGTCAGTCAAAATTTAAACACCACAATAATGTAATTAATCTCTAAGACGCGAAGTTAATTGAGCGATCTTAACTCCTGAATAAACAAACTACAACTAACTACTTAACTACTATCAGCCCCAGATAAACATTTGGTACTGTTTTCATTTTGCGAATCATGTTTAGAGTCAATGAACTTAAATGTCAATCAAAGTTTACGTCAAGTTTAGATGCTTCGAACTTTCGTCAAAATGTTAATGCCGTGAGCGTAACTGTCAAAAGTAACACTTTTCGAATAGGTATAGCCTCATTGATAATATTGACGTTACAAAACGCTTAGAGCGTTCCCATTAACCAGTCTGCCGGCGTTGTCAAATAAAATGAAAATCTAGGAAAGTCGTGAAAAGCATCTCTTTTGCAGGCGAATCTTGTCCTTATTGACTTTAAAAACGTTATTATTATAATTCTTATATTTTCCTGTCAAGGTTGAAATTTAAATAACATTTAAAAATAATAAAAGCGTAACGGAAACTACTTGTTATAAACAAAAGCCATATGCCAACAAAATTGTTGGGCCAAATACGGACAGCGACGCCAGACTGGTTAACCGATACGATATCCCTATCGGACGCCGATACGATATCGGGGCTGACTATACCTTGAAAGCATCTTGAAAGTGATTCAATTTTAATAACATGACTTGAACTCAATATTTAACTTGACACTTTCAAAAACAAGATTCGGCTGCCAAAATGAAAAAAAAAAGAAGCGAGAAAGATTAAATAAAAGTGCCAGCGTGAATCATTCTTTATAGAGAGTGGAAAGAAATACTAAAAATATTTAAATACAAATTAAAAAAAAACAGAAACCTAGATTAGCATTAAAATACGCTTCAACATAAAGCTAATTCATTAGGTATCTTTTAGATTAATGAGTACCTACTAAAATACCTGCTCACCCATCACTACGTTTCTGAGTACGAATAGACAGACATGTACCAAATATTTACCTACGCTAAACTTCTAACTGTCATAACTTCGTAATGGTACACTATCCGTAGAATTTGGGTTCACATACCCCTCCCAAAAAACCCCTTAATTAAACAATCTAATATAGATAATAATTTCACCCAGGTTTCAAATGGTCCGGCAACATTGGAAATTAAATTTAATTTACCCAGTTAGTACAGAATTCTAAATGTATGAATTAACATAACTGTATCTACGTACTACTATAACAAAATATTGTACTTAACCACTAATTACTTTGTAAAGTAAGGAATGTTTATATTTGTCCAAACGCTTCAAGCAATCATAGTTTTTAAGCTACCGTAATAAAGTACAAATATTGTAACTTTAACAAGCCAAACAAAGCTTTATATTATAACTTCAAGCCTCCGGGGCGGATTTGGATTTTGTAAATAGAGATTGGAGTTAAGTTATTAAAGGTTTCTTTACGTAAGCCGTTGCCAAAGAATACTAACTATAACAATGTAAAGAAGGGGCACTTACTCTTCCCCGCATACCTATGTACTTTCTTACTTGTTAATTAGCCGTTCTGACATTCAAAAGTGTCTTATTAGGGTCTAAACTGAATAAATGAGTTTTGGGTTTGAATGAGTCGTTGCCCACCGCAACGTAATAACATAACAGTACTATTGATAGTATCGCAAAGCGTAGATAATTAAATTACTTCGCATGTATAAAGTTACCATGGATGAAGGGACAAAATTTAAAATCGTGGCTGCGTTTTCAAATCTACATAATCTAAGCTACTATATGCATTTACCACGTGACAGGAAGCATTTATTACAAACCATGGGTATACTTATCACCTAAACAAGGACGGTGATCTGGGCCAGTACCAGCAGCCAGGTATGCCTGAAATAGCGGGAAGGTGAAGATAAAAAGTGCATTAAGTAAAGATAGAAATCATGCAGCAGATATAAAAGAAATGTTATATAGAAATAATAGCAAGACAATATTATTATACTAGTCAGCCCGGCAGACGTTGTCCTGCCCTGAAAATAAAAACTGGGACCTACCTACCTACCCCTACCTGTATTTTCTATGTAGGTTTGTTATTATTTCTATATTTTAATACTTAATATCCTATTCCAGACGAAGACAATTCCAAAAACACAAAAATCATAAAAATTGGTCCAGACTCCTGCCGTTCTTGAGTTATAAATGGTGTAACTAAAACGACTTTATTTTATATATTATAGATAGGTATAGGTACTAGCAATCAGCCCCGGCTTCGCACGGGTGCACATTTGTATTTTTTAAAGTCGTATGAACATTATTGAACACGCGGGCTGCTTTATTATAATACTAGCGTCCGTCTCACGGTTTCACCCGCGTCCCCGAAGTATCTTATGTTTTCCCGGGATAAAAAATATTCTATGTGTTAATACAGGTTATAAACTATCTGTGTTCCAAATTTCATCCAAATCCGTTCAGTAGTTTTTGCTTGAAAGAGTAACAAACATCCATACTCACAAACTTTCGCATTTGTAATACTAGTAGGATTATTTGCGCATTACGCAGACAACTACTACACGAGATATTTTTTCTTTGCGTAGGTCTGCCTGTCATAAACAGGTGATAAGCTATTTTTAAGAATCCGTAACTAAATTAACTTTATATTCTCAAGAAATAAGAATAAAAGAGGACCGGTCCTTTTGGAAAACGTACGTGGAGATACATATACTACACGGAGAAGCCCTTTTATATGAACATTCAGAAATTCCATCTCTGTTTGGACTTTTAAAAAGTTACTGGTAAAGGAAAGGAAGAACCCGCAAAGACTTGCAAAAACAAAGGGAACTGTACTGAGTTTATTGAGGCGGAAATTGCTGGTCTGATTGCAGGACCTTTGTTTATGGCAGGGCTGAGAGATATTTGATAATTTTGGCACGACGGAGCCCAGGCAATAAACAGACGTGCTCATACACACAAATACCTATTTGTTTTCGATGAGAATAGAACCCATAATGTTTTTAGGGTTCATAATCTATGTATTTTTGTCATTACAAAATTACATGTCATTATAATATTACTTCTAAATCTCAGTATTTAGTCAACTACCCTATTTAACTATATTTACCCTATTTATCCCTAGCTAATATTTTCCGAATTTACACAAAAGTAAATACTAGCAATATCCCAAGAGTAGGCAGGTACTAGTAATATACCATGTTATGGAAAATTAAGAACTATTCAGTAGAATGTGGCGCGAGTCATATTGACAAACACGACATAGGTATTACTAACCTCAAATTACCAAAAAACGTAATAAAATTGTAATTTCGCGGACTACCTTATTTTTAGTTTTTGAATTTTGACAAACCACATCAAAATTTTTGGCGTCGCGTCTTCACATTTTTTTTAATGTGATGCATATTTTAACAATTTTAAAGTTCAGTTACACTAATAACATAACCGTACACTTCTAAATCAGTTCATAAAGTAAGAAACTAAAAAAATACTTACATGATTACCCTGAAAACATTGCACATATTTTTTCAGGCAGTCGGGAAAAAACATAATATTTTGTCTCTTTGTTTATTTCAATGAACGTTTGCTGTAAACATATTTTTTTCATTCAAACCGTTGCCGGCTGCTGAGAAAATTAAACAAGAAACTAAATTAGTTTTGAGGGAAGCTCGGCAAAGAAAAATGCGCAGACATAATTTAATTTTACTATAACTGGTTTATTCTGGTGCATCAGTATTTGATTTAATAATCAACTTTAAATAAAAGAGTAAATCCTCCATCAAATATAATACATTAATATGGAACCTTGGAGCAATACAGAAACCAATGCAAAAATAATTATTAAAATGGGTTCATAAGTGAAATATCCATACGTGAAACATTAACGTGACAAGCCAGTTGGCGCAGTTGGTTAAGACTCCACCTATCACGCCGCTGGTCATGGGTTCGATTCCCATCCAGGTCAAACATTTGTGTGCATGAACATATCTGTTTGTCCTGTGTCTGGGTGTAATTATCTATATAAGTATGTATTTACAAAAAAAAAGTAGTATATGTAGTATATCAGTTATCTGGTTTCCATAGTACAAGCTCTGCTTAGTTTGGGATCAGATAACCGTGGGTGAAGAATGTCCCAGGATATTTATTTATTTATTAAAAAAACAACATACCTACAACCGAATTGAGAACCTCCTCCTGCGTTTTTTTAAGTCGGTTATAACCTTTTTGATTGATTCCAACACCAGATAACTTCTGGAGAAGTAGTTGGTAGCAAACGCCTTTGAGTGCAAAATTTTTCAAATCTAGGTTATATTGATTCTGATATTTGTAACAAGATCCAATATGGCTGAGAGTGTATTCGATCTAAGTCATTAGTTAACCTGTATAAAGTTTCTGTTCCAAAACACATGAAAACACAAAAAAGAACGAGCCAGTTATCAATAAAATAACGCGTCTGTTCCGTTTTGATCCTATTACAACTATTTCATTAGTTTATTTATTTTTGGCACTGTCAACTACCCTATTATGTTTTTTATCATCTTCATGAGATTTATACACTGTGTGTGACCAAAAATCAAACGATATTGTACTAACACACAGAAACTAAATAACGTAACGCACCACACTGTCCCTCAGGAGCTATGAAACAAATTTATCATGCAGACTTTAATATATGTTGCAAATTCTCCAAATAGAGGAGAATTAAGCTTACAGTTATTTACCACCGCCGTCGTGTAAAAATGTTAATATTTTCTTCGCTGAGAAATTCCAAGACATGTAATTAAAACTACAAAAGTTTGAAGTTGAAATTTGAAACTTTAATAGACTGCGTTTGGTTTAATTGCTTCAAAAAGAATTTTAATCTTACAGATTACCTTAAACTTAATAATAAAAATAAAATTATACGTAAGTTTTTTCGCACATCATTTATCCGATTGAATTTAAACTTAGACGTTTGTTCTCGATAATCAAATTTCTGACTAATAAAAAACAAAAAAAAAAGATTCATCGTAATGCAAGTTTAGGATTAGCTAGTTAAGATTAGATGGAAGAAAATATTTAGTAACTAATTCCGCTGGATTATTAGCTAGTTATCAAACATCTAGATGTTTTAGGTTGACACATCGGGAGGTCGGGTGACACCGTGGGGTAAATACCTACTCGGTTTATCTGCCTGACGTAAATGGTTTATTTTGAAGCTTTAATTTGTCTAACGTAAATAAACGTCGGTTTATTTTGAAGCGTTGAAAAAATATAATTCGAATTGCATTCAGTCAGATTCTGTAAATCTACACGAATCCATATATAAATTTATACATAATTAACAGCATACCTATACTGAACATTTTATTATTTCTATTGGGTACTCATGTACCTACTACAAATTTTTCGTAAAATATTTCGTTATGTTTTAAGCTTAAATTTGCTAAGAAACTTAACTGTTAGATAGGTTGGTATATATACAAATTGAAATACATGCAGGCTGAAGATACATAAAACAAATAAAAGTACAAGTGCAAGATGAAGTTTGAGTCCTGAAACTTAAATTACACAAGTTTCTACAGTATGACACAACTTAGATAGATGTAGCATCGGCAAATCGTATATCTACACTTCACTTCCGATTTACACAACTAATAAAAATCATTCACTATCGCGCCATTCAACGTTCCACAAGATCATTTTCGCCTAAAGTACTAATAAACATGGGTAATGTTGTAGGCGGAATCATTTTCGATTTTACGAATTTTGCCGATGCTTCATCTAAGTTGTGTCATACTGTAAGTACCTAGACACCGATATTTTTTTATTTGCTTTTGAAGGACCTTTTGAAAAACACGATCAGCTGTGGTCTTTCTTTTCTACATATAATATTTAAATTAATCTAATAAAATAAATAATATTATTTTATTATTTCTAAAGACTTGCATAGAATTTTTACGGAATTATTGCGTCATAGACACCATCGCCTTCCTAAAGTAAGGTATATCATTATGGATCATCATGATATCGGCTCCCCTAAAAAAATACCGCTCTACATATTAAGAGGTGGTAGAGTCACCGTTTGTAACTTATCAGGGTCTAAACTGAAGAAATTAGTTTGGAGCTTGAGAATAAAGAAACTACTTTTAAGGTCCCGTCCCTCAAAAGCTAAAATCGGTACCCTTATAGGATCATATCTTGGTTCTTCGTCTGTCTGTCGATCCATGCCTAAAGTCCAATATCACTTGGTGCTGTTTAAAAATAAAGCTTCTATGTCAACGCAATATAAAATGCAGCCATTTTACGGAATCCTCGGGTTATGAGTCTGACTCACACTTGTCCCATGTTATCTTGTTGACTCTTAATTTATTTCACAAAATCGAAAAAAAATACGACAGTAGAATCCGGATAGGTTATGCATGCTAAGTTCAAGTGTGTTTATTCGTGTGTAAGTGAAAAATAATAACCTAAAGTTAATTTTAAAAACATACCAGGCTGGCTCCATATAGTAGCGATGTCCAGCTTGAAGCTTCCGAGCAGCTTGTTGGAGCGCAGAATGTTGCGTGAATGATATACCTGAAACAATAACCATTTTTCAATCTTCATACAATAGGGTATTTAATCACATATCGAATCAGCCACTTTTTATGGAGATTTGTGTGAAACATTTGCGAGTGACGTCATTATTTTAGAGCATTGTTCAACTGGTAATTAAAAATCATTAAATAAATTAAATTTACATCATAATGTGATGTTTTCGCGTCTTTTTATTTAGTTTTTTGTACTACTTTACTGTGTTTGTTAATTTATTTTCTATACTGTCAAAGACTTTGAATATTATCGGTAGTATTTTGTCCAATAACGATCAATACAAGTGCACCAGTGACATGAAATGAAATAATTACATTTATAGTGGCTTTTCAAGTTGTCTCAAAAAGTCCGTGAAAAGTTTTAGTAGAACGGGCACCAGTGTACCAAAACCCTTAATAATCTGTCTTTATAAACATTCCTGAGATTAGTTCTAAACATTAAACCTCTTACTTTTTAATAGATTGACGAATATAGATTTAATATATGCGAAAAATTTAAAGGAATAAGTAAATAGTAAGTCCGAAATTTCTCTTCCATTTTCCAGTTTTCAATTTCGAACTGAAGCACAATTTTAAATCGAAGCATTATTTATATTTTTATTTACGAACCGACAAAGTCCTCGACACGTTTTTATGACTTAGGTCATACCTAGGCACCTAGTTTTTCAGGAATATCTTACAGTGCAGGCACCTAAATAAATTAATTCGCTTTTATGAAGTGCCTATGGTGTAATAATGTTTTTCATCTGCCATTTTAGCTTGGATGGTATACACTTTAAATACGTAATTGTATTAAAAAACAATTTATTTGCTTAAGATAATTCTAGAACAGGCTACATTTTACTTCATTATTTAATTACGATTCGGGAGAATCTCTGCACCTAAAATTACTTTCGTCAAAGTTATTATAAAACACTGGCAGCTAACAGTTTTACAAACATATTTTTTATTTCTCTTTTCAAATAAATATTCTATTTTCTACATAAAATTGTCTTTTATATTCCTCAACAGTTGACAATAAAGAAAAAAAGGTGTTCCGTTAGGGTCCGTTCACACAGACCGGCTCGGAGGAGAGCAGATTCTTATCACGTTGAAAACAGTTTTTAGTATTTGTAGTAAGGTTAATTTTTGCATGTGCACTGCTTTTGTCATTAAGAATGCTTGAACGCGCATGGTGTGAAACAATAAGAGGAGCTGACCGACTCCGATCGCGTACTTTTTCTCGTTCGCTCCGAGCCGGTCTGTGTGAACGGACCCTTAAGCGATTCGGTCCGTTTTGTTGAATCTAAGTTATATTCTTTTTATAAATAAAATATTTATGAAATATCTTTACAAGATTCTCTTTTTGGAGGGCTCTGAATTATTTTTAGAATGTTAACCTTCGAATATTGTTTGACCTATTAAAAAGGCGTTTGTACTTTTTCTTTTGTTTGTACTATATGAAACTGAATTATCATTTTACTCGCGGGAGTTAATGAATTTTATTATCAAGGTTATTATTATTAAATACATATTGTAATATATTTTAAAGCTTAGTAGTATTGACGTCGAGTGCAGTGGCGGAGGTTGTGGGTTCGAATCCTATAGTGAGCTTGAGCTTTCAGTGAATGAAGGAAAATATCGTGAGGAAATCATAGCACGGTGGTAGCCGACCACGGCACGGTCCTTTATATCCCACTCAAGGTGAAGATCTGTCGCCAAGCACCTATTGGTGTCTTCCGACAGGTGCACTTGAGAGCCAGTTCCCTTTTAGGCTTAGTGACCTTATTACCTTCGGCCTCATCATAACTGAAAACTGTGAGATTGTGGTCAAACACAGGCCTATACGTACTTAGTAAAAAGAAACATAATAATATACTGATAATTTTCATTTAAATCAGTACTTCCACACAATATTGGTCGCCTGCGGCCAAACCTCGGCGAGCCCATTTGAACAAGTTTCGAGTAAATTCGATATAATATACCTACATTGTCTATGTATTTTAATTGACTAAAATTACAACATGCATTTTTAATGACGAACTTTAATTTTAATACTCATTCGTTTTAAAAAGAGTTTATAAATAATGTTGCAAATTCTGTTGTTTACAAGATTTGACCCGCTACAAGTAGGTAATGAAAAATAGAACCCATTGTTTGAATATTTTATTATTGACGGGCCAGTTGGCGCAATGGTTAAGACACCACCTATTGCGCCGCAGGTCGTGGGTTCGATTCCCGTCCAGGACAAACATTTGTGTGCATGAACATGTCTGTTTGTCCTGTGTCTGGGTGTAATTATCTATATAAGTATGTATTTACAAAAAAAAAGTAGTATATGTAGTATAATCAGTTATCTGGTTTCCATAGTACAAGCTCTGCTTAGTTTGGGATCAGATAACCGTGTGTGAAGAATGTCCCAGGATATTTATTATTATTTATTATTTGGGATAACTTTATTAATCTATTACGGATATCCATTCATGGTTTGGATTACTACTTAGATTAAACCCACGATACACATAACTCTTGTATCGTGGAACCTGCATGACTTAATAAAGTCCGTTTTTTCCAAGCTTTTATTGAACTTCACTTGTTAGTGTGTTTAGGTCGAAACTTTTAATTTCACTTCTCCTAGCTAGGCTGTAAACGAAATGTGATAAGATACAGTAGGTATTTGACCAATAAAAATGCAGGAAATTTCTTTCACGTGACCGTCTCGAGGATGCATTTTATTAGTTAAATGATTTGTTTTGCTAATCTCGTTTAGAGCCTCGCATGATACGTCTTCTGGTGCACTTATGCTATTGATCTTTATTGGACAATTATTTTTGGATAAATCTGTGTCTGGGTGTAATTATCTATATAAGTATGTATTTATAAAAAAAGTAGTATATGTAGGTATGTCAGTTACCTGGTTTCCATTTACAAGCTCTGCTTATTTCGAGCTTAGATAACAGTGTGTGGAAAATGTTCCAGGATACTTATTTATTTATGTATAATACCTCCGATAATTTTACGAAAGTTTACACAAAAACTACCGAACGGTTTTGCATGAAACTGGGCACACAGATAGATCAAACCTTGAAATAACATATAGTCATCTTTTTATCTCTGAAAAACATGAGATCCCTCGGAAACGCAGGTGAAACCGCGGGGCGGAAGTTACCATTAGTTAAAACTCAAAAATACATTCATATTAAAATAAAAAGAAAACGCTATGTCATTTATGTCTCAGGGCAATTCTCATTGTTCAACATAAACATAGTGGGCGGTTACAAACAAAGGAAAAGAACAACATTTGCTTTTCAACGTTACCTACACATAATAAAACTTGTTTCCTTTATATTTCCTTTGAGTTGACATCTCAAGTCAAGATGAAAGGATAATATTGAAGCTGTCTCGATTAATGTACCTAGTAATTGTAATTTTAAAAGAAAAAGTGAGTATGTTTTCCTATTTGCTACGTGAACAGATTTGATTGAAAATTGACAGAGACAGAAATTTGGGATGTAAAATATACAGAATGAAAAAAATATATAGCATGTAGCAATGCATCGCGTACGAGCTCGCTGTGCTGTAAGCCGCTTATCTTGATGAGTAGTAGGTAGCATACACAAAATTAAACATGTATATTTAGTATAAATATATATACATACTAGCTGTTCCTCGCGGCTTCACTCGCGTTCCCGGGATAAACAGTAGCCTATAACCTTGGGGGATAATGTAGTTTCCTATTAGTGAAATAATTTTTCAAATCGGTTCAGTAGTTTCGGAGCCTATTCAATGCAAACAAACAATCAAATCTTTCCTCTTTTTAATATTAGTATAGATTATATACCTATCTATATCTGTATCTATCTACATTAAAATGCACAATGAATTTTGTATATTTTATTATCATATCAATTAAATACTATATGTATACGAGAAATTTGAGTCTGTCACACATATATGTCTGAAAATATTTAGAAGGAACTTGGCACATAAATAGATCACTCTGCAATAATATATAACACACTTACATTTTCTGAGGGATAACTTAAGATCCTCGGGGACGTAGGCAAGACCGCGGAGTGGAAACTAGTAGGACATAATTTAGATACTCCTCTCCCACTTGCTTGGAAATAGCTTCATTATAGCACGCCAGTAATTGTTCCAACACTGTTCCAATAACGGAAGCTGGACTTTGGTGCCAATACTGGTATTTACGTTCTTAACTAATATTAGTCACGTCACCTCTCTTTCTTTTAAACTTTATTCAAAAACTACTAATATTATAAATGCGAAAGTTTGTGAGTATGTATGTATGTTTGTTGCTCTTTCACGTAAAAACTACCGAATGGAATTGGATGAAACTTGGTACATAGATAGATCATACCCTGGAATAACGTATAAGCTACTTTTTATCCCGGAAAAACGTGAGATACCACGATAATGCGGGTGAAACCGCAGGAGACAGCTAGTTGTAAATATTTTAAGCTGTGAAATTAGCCCATGTCATTGTAATATGGGAATAGTTATCACCATTTATTGGTGTAATAGTCGGACTAATTGGACAGGACTAAAATGTATTCATCCCTTTCTAATACTTGTTGTTAGAAAGAGATATAGTGAGATTAAATTTAATTGAGTTTGTAAACCACAGAATTGGGGCCAGAAATTATATTCTTGGAGTGTTGGTGTCCGGAAAATTGTCGTGTTTGAAAATTATGGAGATTGTTATTGCGGTTGTTTTCCTAAGTTTATAATAATCTTAAATTGCTTTAAGATTTTATTGTTTCTACGCAATTTGGAGACAAATACTAATCACAATAGCAATTACTTATCGGCTGGCTATTGTTTTATTCCTGGCCTTGGGAGAAATGTATGGTACCTACAGTACTCTTTCATTCAAATAATTAGCTGTGGTTATTGGTGCAAGCAATATGGTTGTTTCAATTTAATGTATTTTAACCACCTTAAAAAAAGGAGCTCAATTCAGCTATATGATTTTTTCTTTTTAATATTTGTTCACGCATGACTTTTTTGCTTATGGACCGATTTTAATAATTATTTTTGTCTTGGATTCAGTATAAGTTCCAAGGTAGTCCCTTATTTATTGTCTTTGAAGGAGGTTATACCCTTTTTTGACGTTAATTATAATTATACAACTGAAATTCTGACACCGGCAACGTATATACTTAGGTAACCGGCTTCTCGCTGGCAATTTATTTGCTAAAATTGTCTAATGCGAATAATGTCGGCCAAGTGGAAATGCATTCGCAGTGTATGGTTCCGTATTACGATATGGTACAGTCACTTAGAACTGACTGACATATCAAGAAAAATTTAATAGGGTAGTTGCCTGACATTTCAAATCAGCTACTTATTAATGTTATTAAAAGCATAAAATGTACATCATATTTAATGTTTCTAAGTGTGATCATTTATTTTTGACACTGACAACTGGCGTATTATAAAAAAGCCTTTGATCCAGGTAACTAATCAAAGTATAAAACTATAAAATAAACTGCATTACTCTACATAAAGCGTAAAGTCTACTTAACTGTAATAGGAGGGAAAAGTAACAGTTGAGCTGATAGGAGGGCGAACAAGTATAAAAAAAAAACTAATTTAAAATTTGACATTGACAGGTATTTCATAAATGTACCTTTATATCAAAAAAGTGAAAAACACTATGTTTATTATTAAAATGCCTATCTAGGGATAGGATTTCAAATACTATACTTTATGAGTATGAAAAATTTTTCCCCATTTTATAGGTATCACCATAATGTAACTATGTATAACGAGGTATGTAAATTTCAACTATAAATCACTAAAAGTCTCTTAGTAAAAGACCATGGTAGAGAGATGGATAGACATAAAGCGACTATAAGGGTTCCTGGTTGGACGGTACCCCAAAAAAGCTTTTGAACAGCTTGCACATAAGACGTGCCAGAACTTGACGTTTGTTTATCCAGGGAATATATAAATTATGTATTACGGTCGGATGATCCATATTATCTTAAACAAAAAGCGTATAAACACGTATTTTTGCGACTTTATTTACCGTACTCACGAACGATATGAGATGTTTGTGAGTGATTTTAAATATGTTTACGATGCTTAGTAAAAAAGTATTTATTTATGTTTATGATCGCATATTTGTCGACCATCCTCCGTTTTTGTCAAACGTTTGTATTTAATGTTATGAGAATAAAAATAATTGAAATATTTCACTTGAGGCATTTGCCGACTACTTTGTATAAAAAAAAGTATCTTTACAACACCCAACGTCTGTGCGTCAGTTGTAACCAGACTTTTGGTATTCCACAAAATTTGACGCAGCTGTCACTTCAGAGGATTCTAGAAGGTAAATATCATTACAGTGATTTTTAGGTGACATGTCCGTTTTCACCTACGGGAGGGGTCGCGATACAAAGGCTAGTTATAAACAAAACAAGTCACGGTTTTTAATAATGTATAAAATTTTGGGAAGCACATTTCATGATATGGCGGCGCGGGCGGTGCGGCAGGCAGTTAGTTAATTATTTCGAAGCGGTTACCTACTGTTTGCGGTTTTATTCTCGTAACGTTGATCATAATTTAACAGCTTGTTTCATGTTTTAAAAAGTTACATTGGGATTTTCATTTTAGCCATGTAATGAAATAAGGGAATATTGTTTTGGAAGTGTAAAATAACTACAATATTCGTCTGTAAGTACCTACATATGGAATTAAATATTATTTATTCAATGAATGTTCAGACTCTAATGCACGGTTCAGAAAGTAGATTTTGCTGAGAAGAATCGGCAATAAACTCAGCGATTACACTTTTCAAAATATACTTCATAATTTACATAAAATATGTCCTGCAAGAGCGAGCGCTACCACCCCCAGCCTATTTGTTTTTTTAAATACTCTAATAGTGTAATAAGCCTTTTTAAGCCTACTACGTGCTAATACTATTAATTCATCATATCAGTCGAAAGACATTCACTCCTGGACAAAAGCCTCCCCCAAGGATCTCCACGAATGACCGGTCTTGCGCTATTACTTATCAAACTGTAAAAGAGACTGGTTCTCAGAGGCACATAATAAATTAAACGCATGTCGTTTTGAATTTCAAAATGCAGACCATTCACCAGTTTCAGACCGGTACATAGGTACAATCGTGAACGTTTTACAGCGCCAAACGAGATTTCAGATCTGGGATGGAAAATAATACTGAAACTTGCGTAAAATTTTTTTTCTTTGTTTGATTTCGTTATCTATCCGTTTCGGGATATGTCGAATGTAAGACCCGTCTTTTATGTTTGATCCTCGTAAAACGTCAAATTATATTTGTAGGCACTTTCCTTTGTAACAGCGAACAAGAGTAAAATATGAAATATTTACAAAATGGCTGGAAAAATCGACTGAGTTGGAGAAAAGAAATAAGATCTGGTATGCCAAAACCAACTTGAAGGGATCGGGTGTAACTCTCTCTGAATTTTTAACGAAGTCTCGTCATGATGCTTTTATGGCTGCGCGGCAGAGATTTGGCGTAAATAAGTGCTGGACGCGCGACGGCTACGTGTTTGTGCTCGGTGGCGATGGCGTTCGACACCGCATCTGTTCATTAGCAGAGCTCGACAAAATTGCAGTGACTGATGCACCGAAGCTGACAGAGGCCAGCGTAGCCGCAAGGGCACCGACAGCGGCTACAGTACCCAAGAGCCGACGAGTTGGGGCCGCTGCGGCCAGTAAGAAATAACTTTCTATAATTTGGTTGTCGTCCATAATTATTAATCTTGTTCATGATAGCTTGTTTACTTTTTACCCACTTCGTTTGATTTTTATTTACTTTTTTGCTGTCAAGTCAACGATATGACATTATAAATGCATTTGACACATTTGACAACTTGTTCCATCTAATGTATTGGCAGCAATTCTGTACTTTTGCCAGTGTCGAGTAATAACTATTTAATTTTTAAACCTTTTCTTTTACATTTTTATTTTTTATTTTTTTTATGTTATTATTTAATTTTGTGATTGTTATTAACGCAGTGATGTGTATTGTATATTCTTAATTTATTATCTAATCAGTACATAACCGGCAGGTGGAGTTTTTATTTTATTTTTTTTAAAGGTTTTGGACCCTCTGATAAACTATATTTATATATATTTATTATTTTTATTATCTTATATATATTATTTTTTCTTATAACTATGATAAACTTATTTAATGATGATAGCAATAGTGACAATGAACAATTTTTGTCTTTTTCATCTGAAAATGGCAGTAGCACAGATGATAATGATAGCTTCGTTAGCATTCCATCGCTCTCTGAAAACCTTGAAGCTCAGTTTTCTGACGTACCGAAAAATTTCAACGTGATTCACATTAATGCGCAGAGTATTCCCGCTCACTATCATGATATGCTGGCGTCCCTTGACCATAAAAATATTCATGCTGTACTGGTCTCCGAGTCTTGGCTTAAGCCATGTCTTCCCTCTACTTCATACTCCTTGCCTGGCTTTCACTTAATTCGTAACGATCGTACTGGTAGTGGCGGTGGCGGGGTAGCTATTTACCTTCGCTCACATATTCCTTTCTCTATAATCAGTACCTCATCACAACCACCTCCCTCAAATGCCGGTGAACATTTGTTTGTAGAGATACAGCTCTCGCATACCAAAATCTTACTCGGAGTCTACTATAGCCCTTCCTTACGTATTAACTATTTTGCTTCCTTTGAAAAGATCTTAGAAGATCTTATTCCCCAATACAATCATAATATAATCATGGGAGATTTTAATACCTGTCTTCTTAAAAATGATAACCGTTCTTCTTCTTTTGTATCTATCATCAAATCCAGCAACATGCACATTCTCCCTCTCAGCGCCACTCATCACTTTCCCAATTTTACTCCCTCACTTCTTGATTTAGTGATAGTGTCATCCCTCCAGCATGTTGCAAAGCACGGCCAGTTCTCCGCTGATGCTTTTTCATACCATGATTTAGTTTTCGTTTCATATAAAATTCGTCCTCCAAAAGCAAAACCCAAAATTATTCTTCAGCGCAATTTTAGTGGTATGGATCGCGAAGCATTTCTTGGTGATGCACGTAGCGTCGATTGGTCACCTGTTATTCATGCTGCGACTGTGGACGACCAGGTAGCTATTTTCAACTCCATTATAACGCAATTGTATGATAAACACGCCCCACTAAGACCCATTAGACTTAAACATCTTCCAGCACCTTGGCTCACAGATGATATAAGACTGTTAATACATAAAAAGGCTGCTGCTAAAAGCAAATTTAAGTGTCGGTCTACGGATGTTAATAGATCTAAATACATAAAAATCCGCAATCGCTGCAATATGGTGTGTAGAGATGCTTTACGTCGCCACATTCATAATTCTGTTAATAACGAAGACCCTACTAAAGTTTGGAAATTTCTTAAATCAATGGGAATTGGTAAATCACCCCAAAACTCTATTCCTAACGATTTAGACATTAATTCTCTCAATATTCATTTTTCTTACACTTCTGATATGAATGATTCTATCAAAAAAAATACTTTACAATATCTTTCATCACTACCAGTTCCCGATTACCCTCCTCTTGTTTTTGATCGATTATCCGCTTGTGACGTTAAGAAGAGCTTTTTATCTATCACCTCCAATGCTGTTGGCGGTGATGGTATTAGTCGTAACATGTTGGTGCCTATCCTCGATATTATCCTTCCTATCCTTTGTATCCTTTTTAATAAATCCATTTTTGATGGAGTATATCCTTCTATCTGGAAAGACGCTCAAATAATTCCCCTTCCTAAAAAAGCCAATCCTAAATCATTTTCTGAATATCGTCCCATCTCTATTCTCCCATTCCTTTCCAAGGTCCTTGAGCGTCTTGTCCACAATCAAGTTAGTAAATTCCTTACCTCCCATAATCTCCTTAACCCCTTTCAATCCGGTTTCCGTCCTGGTCACAGCACCGTCACTACTCTCATTAAAATTACAGATGACATTCGGCTGGGCATGGAAAGTGGTAATTTGACTGTGCTGACATTGTTAGACTTTAGCAATGCTTTTAATTCTATTAACTTTGAAGTTCTTTTATCTTTACTTCGCTCAATTAACGTATCTCCATCGGTGATCGACTGGTTTCATAGTTATTTGTATGGGCGCAGACAGCGTGTGAGCCTTGAAGAGAGTTTCTCCTCATGGTGTCCCACGTCTGCTGGCGTACCACAAGGAGGCGTGCTATCTCCTCTTCTTTTTGCTATTTTTATTAATTCAATTTCCCTTAATCTATCTTCTTCATACCACCTATATGCAGACGACCTTCAAATATATTCCCAATCCCCTCTTAACAGGTTATCAGAAGCTATATCCAACATTAACACTGACCTGCATCGAATATCAGAGTGGAGCAAAGCCTTTGGTTTAAAAGTTAATCCTAGCAAGACTCAGGTGATGATTGTGGGGAGCTCGCGATTAATACGTAAGGTAGACTGGCAAACGCTTCCTCAGGTTAGTCTTGACGGGGTTATCATTCCCTTTAGCGAGAAAGTTAAAAATCTGGGGTTATTAATGGATCGCTGTATGAGTTGGGTACCACAGTTACAGGCCACATGTTCCAAATTGTATGCGTCTGCAGCTTCACTAAAAAAACTACGTAATTTTCTACCTACTGCCACTAAAATTGCTTTAGCTCAAACTCTTCTTCTTCCCGTTTTGGACTACGCCGACGCCTGTTATCTAGATCTCACGGAGGACCAGCTAAATAAGCTTGAGCGACTTCAAAACTTGTGTATAAGATTCATATTTGGCTTGCGCAAATATGATCATGTATCTCATTTTCGTTCTCAGCTCAAGTGGCTTCCTATAAGACTTCGCCGGAATACTCATATACTTTCCTTACTTTACAATATATTGTTCAATCCTTCGTCCCCGCGCTACCTCAGGGAACGCTTTGATTTCCTTCACTGTTCTCACTCTCTAAGGTCGTCAGAAAACTTAGTTCTAAGAATGCCTCCACATTCCAGTACATTTTATGATAAATCCTTTTCCGTTGAAGCAGTACGTCTGTGGAATTCCTTGCCAGTTCCTATAAGACGTGCACAATCCATTAATATATTTAAACAACATCTCAAGAAGTTTTATCTGTCAAAGTAGCTATTCATTTTATTATATATGTATACATATTAATATATATATTTATATGAGTATATATAACATATATATATCATTTGTATTATGTGTATTGGCAATTAGTGTATTATATAACTTTATTGTAGTTTATGTAGTATATTTAGGGATTAGATTTAGACTCATGTTATTAATACTGTATTTTAAGTATATTTGTCTGTATTTTTTTTTTTTATTTTTTTTTTATTATTAGTCTCGTATTTTTTACATATCGAACACCCCCGTCTTATATTGTTTTTTAACTCCTCTCCATCCAAAGGTTGCCTGGTAGAGATCACTCTTAGTGATAAGGCCGCCCATTGTGACACTTTCATTGTTTAGGTTAAGAGTTTTATTTTTTATACATTTGTAATCTTTGAGGTGTGACAATAAAGTATTATCTATCTATCTATCTATCTTGATACAGATTTATTTGAATTGTTTTAGATTTTTATGTTACCTACTGTAAAAATCTGTGCTATGGATTCAGTCTTGCTTACATATGTAGGTATATCAGAATATTATTATATTAATATACAGTAGGTAGATAGGTACCTGGATATGGGATGGAATGATTTGAGTCAGGGTGGGCTTAAGAGGAGGTTCTCCGCGAATTACTCCGTCCCTTACTAAAACTGACGGAGACATAGTAATACGAGAGGCGTTTTTATTTTTTTTATGTTAACTATTCCCTTTTCTTTTAAATTTCAGAATGTATGTTAATATTTTACATTTATTTTACTTTGACAGGCCAGTTGGCGCAGTTGGTTAAGACACTACCTATCGCGCCGCAGGTGGTGGGTTCGATTCCCGTCCAGGACAAACATTTGTGTGCATGAACATGTCTGTTTGTCCTGTGTCTGGGTGTAATTATCTACATAAGTATGTATTTACAAAAAAAAAGTTGTATATGTAGTATATCAGTTATCTGGTTTCCATAGTACAAGCTCTGCTTAGTTTGGGATCAGATAACCGTGTGTGAAGAATGTCCCAGGATATTATTATTATTTATTATTTTCAAGTTATTTGGATGGCTCAAATAAGAGAAAAAATCATTCTTAGTTTTAAAAAGGGGCATATTTACAATTGTTATCTGAAGTTACTAATGAAAAATTCATTTTTTTAAAGCTATTCCTCGTCACATATTCTTTAGTTTAACATCAAACAGCAACAAAGAATGCCGAGAAAAACTTAATATAGAATTATCATTTCTCGAATATCGTCGCCTTAAAAGCTTAAGCATAAGGCATATAATGCATTATTCAAACAAAGCGACCGCGGAAAGCTTTAGTTGCTAGAATAAGACAATAATCCCCTTAATCAAAAACGTACACCCACCATTGCCACACATTGTTGTTTGCGTGTTTGGCAAATATTTGTCAAATATAGACGGTTTCATTGACGAATCACATCATATAAGTCAAATTAGGCAAACCGTCAACATATTGGTCAATAGCCAATAAATAAAAAACAGTGGCCATGCATTTTCCGATGTGTTACAACAGCTACACTTGAGAGCCAGTTCCCTTTTAAGCTTTGCGTAAGTACCTACTTACCACCATTGCCACATCGTCATCGACTACGGCGAGATTGTGGTCAAACATAGGCCTTCACATTAGTTAAGAAAGGCTACCTATTAAAAAATAAAAAATCCGAATAAAATGAAATATATAGATTAAACGGAAAAAAGATATTTATTTTATTGAACCTCAAACGGCACAAATATAGCGGAATATCAAGTACGTATATATTTGAGCCGTTTGGGGTTGAAACCTTAGGACCCTGGGGTCATCGAGCTCACCACCTCTTTAGAGAAATCTCTAAGCGGTTGGTGGAAGCTACGCGGGATCCCAGAGCTGGCGGCTACTTAGGCCAAAGAATAAGCCTCGCAATACAGCGAGGCAATGCCGCCAGTATTCTTGATACTCTGCCACCAGGGGAGGAGTTAGAGGAAGTTTTTTATTTATAATTAATTTATTTTTAGTTACATTTATAAGTAGTTAGTTTGTTTAGTAGTTAGGTTAGTATTAAATTATTATTTAAAAATGTAAATACCTAGTCAGATATTATTATATAATAAAGTTATTTTTAACTTTTATTGAATATAAGAAATACAAATTAGCTAACTGGAAATAAACCCTTAAAATACATTTTTTATGAGTAACCAAGTAGGCACTTACAGTTTTCATGTAGGTAATGTACCTATATCAGTAACGTACTCGAAAGCTCATGTATTTATTTTGATGTTAGTAAGTCGACTCGAAAGGGGATAGAATAAATATTAGCTTGGGTCTTAGCAACGAAACGTGATTTTCTGAATACATAGGTAGGTAAGTACCTACCTACTTATCTTTGCTTAAAAATAATTGTCTTATTATTAAATATTCTTTAAATATGTCGCGGCCTGATTTTAGAATTGATCCCTTTATTATGTGGCCGGCCATTTCTTGAATTGGCCAGCTAAAACTGACCGTGTCAAGGATTCACCATTGGAATCCACGTTTGGCCATATCATTAATGTAAGGTTTCCATCGTTTATGAATGACTTTCGCGAAATTCAGAGACACATCATAACGACATTTCACTTCACTTTTATCTTCAATTGGCGCATCATTATTAGTTTTTTTTTATTAGAATGTCCGACGCCATTGTGCTTTACAAAAACAAAACGATATCACGCGCCTCTAACGCTGCACGCTGGACACCAGCATAAAATTCTTTGTGGAGGCAAAATTACAAGTAATTTGTTCCTTTTCTTTGTTTTACTTTCTTTTTCGCTAAGCCAGCACTAAATACTATGACGCAAATAAAATTTGTTAGGTCTAGTTATAAAACCCTTAAGGGTGCGCGAAACCATTTATTGTTTGTACTGTTGAATAATAAATTGAACCTTATTCACTTGGTAGGTACACTCGAAAAAGTCTAGTAGAATTCTATAGAAAATGTATAGGTCATAATATAAATTATTGGATCATTTGTGAATGTCCTTGTGTATTTTATTCGGACAATCTGGCTTGCCCGCCCCAAACTAAACAAAGAAAATGTATAATAATTATACAACATTTACAAAGATTAATTTTTAGTTCTAGGTAAATATTTACTGATAAATAAGTAAGAATATTATAAGTAGATTTAGAAAGATGCGTGAATAAAGAAAGTCTGAATAAAATTAAGGAGCATGATGAAAAAACGTCTCAAAAGAGTTTAGTTTTCTAGAGAAGTCTTTTGATTGCCTGTTTAATTGATCAAAGTATATGTTTATACACAAATTATAATTATTTGATGCTCAGCAATTTATTCGCTCTGCTTACTATGTTAAGTATACATTTTGCGTACCGCCAAAAAAGTAATGTAATTCAAAAGATACTTACCGACAGAGTTATGATTTTGTCCAATAGCATTACCGGCGCCATGTGGAAGTCAAATACGAAGTACTGTGGACAAATAAAAACGTCATAAGCATCAACAGTTATTAGTTTTCAGTAAACTAAATGATAATACACTTAAATAAGATTATATACATTACATAAATAACTTTTAACAAAGAGAGAACCGCCTTCAAAAATACTAAAAAGTATAAAATAATGACTATTTAGAAACTATATATATAATCTAACAGTTTTGATATCTGCAAAAGTGTAGCTCGTGTTCCATGTACAATAAAATGTAATGCAAAGTATCATGGTATCGCAGATTTTTTACTGACTTTATTATTATTTTTATATCAATAATTTTAAAGTAATAAATAAAAATCAAGCATAAACCCAAGCCTCCTCTTTAGATCCCATCCGCAGTTGCCTAAGCTTCGAGTACTTATTTGTAACAAATCGTCAAGGTCATTGGCGTAAGTGATCCTCTTAAGTTGGAGGCTTCGGTTGGAGCGCGAAATTAAAACTTTATCACGTTTTTTGCAAATTGCAGCTCAGTTATAGGTCGTATGTTATCAACATGTTATTTGCGAGAGATAAAATTTGAATTTCGCGCTCCAACCGAAGGTATACCCTTAACCAACGTGCAAGCAGGTGCGAGCGAGACGGAAGAGTGATAACCCGCTAGTAAGGAAGGTAATGGAGAGTACACATCAGACGTTTACTTAAAAATTAAAGTAAATAGTTACTCAGCTTATTAGTTAGAATATGAAAGAAACATTTTTGCAAGACTGTATCAACCTGGCGATTTTAATGCTGCCAGAGGTGGTAAGCACATAAAGCTTAGAAAGGATCTGGCTCTCAAGAGGGGCAGGAGAAAAATATCGGTAGGTGCTTAGCGACACATTTTTAGCTCGAGAGTAGGGTAGTGGGGGGCGGTGAGTGAATACTACAAAGTACTCTACCACCGTTTACTTACGATGTTTTCTTTTAAGCGAAAGCTCAAGTTCACTGTGGTTCAAGTTTTTTTTACGCCATTATGTGAGGCATGTCAGAAAATTTATTATTCTGCATCTTTTAACATTCACATTATAATTCTGTTTAGTCCGTCAGTTAGGTTATCAAAAAATATTGGATACGTATTTTTTATTTTATTAAATCAATACAATATTACAAAGATGAGGCGCATCAAAGTTCAGGAGGAGGGGCTTGTGACGTCACCTCTCTGTAAAAAGTATAATAAGAAGTGACGTCACTCGAAATTTTAACACACTGCGTTAATTTTTATTTTCGGAACTAAAGAAAAAAAATTAGCATCACAATATAAAATTCATTGTCCCATTTAGCATTGTATAGCCGTAACAAAAGAACTACTCGTATTATTATGAATATGTTTGCCGCCGCATTTTGGCCTTATGAACCACGGTTTCTTTGTTTTTATATAGCACGGGTATTGTGTGCCTTTGAGAATACCTATGTATTGCCAGCCAGAAATGAACGTATATTCAGCAATAACACTCTAAAAAAGGAATAAACTGGACTCCAGATAATTGATTTACTGGTCACTGAAAGCCACTTAGGGCATAGCATCGGGAAATTAAAACTAACAGCCTTTTTAGTTTCCGAAGCTTTTAAACGTAAATGCACTCTGTAAAATTGATTATCCCCGTAACACGGTTACATACAGCTATAATATACCCTTGCGACTTTATTGTTCAATTTCACACCGGCAATCAAACAAACAAGCACCCAAGTGCAAATAGTATCTGTAATTGAGATTGAATTGGGTTTTATCGATGTCAGATAGAGAGACATCAGTTGAGTCGAAGCGTGACACTGAATAAATTGAATGGAGCCACACAAAGGACGTTTAACGCTGATGTCAGGCGTGAACTGATTCAATTTTAGTTGAACAGGTATCATTCGGATGTACTGTTACCATTGTTACTCAATTATCAAACCTATATAAACTATTGCAAAGGATCGGTTATTGTTTGTGAGGTTGGATAGAATTAATTATGTGATTAAAAGTCAGGTTGATTGTGAGTTCAAGGATGGGATTTCATCTTTCAATTGCTATCGTTAATAACTTAACCTCCATTATGTTAGCATAATAATTTACACGTATCGAAGGAATATAATCTAATTTAAACTAAAACGAACTATATTTATTATTTATAGTGACTCTGTATATATAGATAATTTAGTTTAATTTTAATTTAGTTTTAATTCAATTATTTTGTATTTTTTTACAGGAGTTAAACACTATACAATCTCAACTAAACTAACATTAACTATGTACATAAAATTTCTAATTTAATTAAAAAAAAAAATGTTTGTTATAAAAATATTAACTGAATAAAATAAACCTACACTATAATATGTACAAAAAAAATATCCATAAATATTAAAACAACTAAATATTTTATTATTATCAAAAATGGTGATATTTTTGCACAAATTTTACAACGTTTATAGATGATAAAGCAATAACATAGAAAAGGAAGCGTCCTAACAGTTATTATCAGAAAATGTACGCTCGGAACGGTATTGTTGTTCCTTTGTTATTATACTCGTCTGTCAGTTGCATCTACTGCAGGAGAGCTCTATACATTTACATTTATTATAAACTAGCTATACCGGGAACGTGGGGGACGTTCCCGGGATAAAAAGTAGCCTATAACCTTCGAGGATAATGTAGCTTCCTGTTAGTGTAAGAATTTATCGAATCCATTTGGTAGATCCAGAGATTAGGGCGTTCAAACAGACCCTTCAGCTTTATTATTAGTATAGATTGTTTTCACTACGCTAGTAAAAATATCTAAATCTATTGTAATGAAAATAAAATGAAAACTCTATACCACTCAATGCAAAAATGCATCTGGTGGTTGTACGATTAAAATAATAATAATATATTATTTTTGAGTAAATCTATGCACACATTATCATAGAAACTGCATTTAATTTTTGTTTTAAATTACAACAGTTTCCCAAATCAAATTTAAGCTACCATTGGCCATTTTTTTTTACCGAATGTGCGTTATAGTCATGATATCGCGACGTCCTATAGATTTGTCACTGAACTCCAGAAGTACACGTACACACTCCAGAATAAAATATAAATTGGCGAATTACGAAGATACTGGCCATTTAATAAACATAGAGGTCTAACCATACGGTATAAGGTTCTTACCTGAATCTCCTGTCTAAGTGAGATTCTCATACTATTTAAAATGAATATGTATTATGTGGTATCTAGAATGTGGCGCCAACAGTTACCATTATCGTGCTATGTTCTTACAGTGCTACGTTGGTAGAGTGCTACGATGCTGCAGAGCTACGTTCTCACAGTGCTACGTTAGGGCTACGTTGGTAAGTACAGTGCTACGATGGTGCAGTGCTACGTTAGGGCTACGTAGGTAAGTACAGTGCTACGATGTTGCAGTGCACCGTGCTACATTGATACAGTGCTATGGTACTACGATCGCTTCTGATTATTTGCTTTACGTTCAGGGTGATTTCTTAATCACCGTCCTAATTTTCAGAGATTTGAAAAATCACGCAGTATATCATAGCAATTATATAATTGTATACGATGCAAACTGTGACCTATTTACAAAATGACAGAGGCTAGATTTCTGGAAATTCTGTCAATGCGTAATACATGTATGGAGCATTTGTCCGAGTATTCCAATGACATAGCATTGTTGGGAATGTTACAAATTAAATTTAATATGAATTGCTACATTTAGCAATCCAGAAAATGATTGTTAGGTACCATCGGACATCTTTGCATCCTGAATACCTACCTACTTAACAATGTAAATCAATACGTTGTTTATTTTCACAAAGTATTAACATAAAGAAGAATTGTAAACCTTCACATTTTTGAAGACGGTTAAAGAAATCCGTAGACATGGTTACCTCACAGAATCAAAAATCATTGAAAAATAAACCCTATATTTATTACCATGATTCAAAACATATAAATAAATCAAATAACTGTCTCTCCAGTAAAATTAAAGTTCTACGACGCATGACAAAAATGCAAGAGCTTTAAATAATTCTTACCTCATTAAAAAAGGGGCAGTTGGTACTTTCTTTGACGTCGGTGTACTTGCGTGTGTCTCCGATCTGCACGCAGACCACAGGGTCCATGTTGAGGCCGGCGAGCTGCCTCGCTTCAATGATCGTCACGCATATTTGGAAATCACATGCCTTGAGTGCTGCTGGGCCAGTAGTATCGATGGCACTCCGCCTGTTACAAAAAATAGGGTATTATTATGTAGTTAGGGTACAAATTCGTTCATCCTTTTATTTTTAGACGTTTTATTTATTGTTTTAATAATAAATTTACTTTGAACACTAACATATTCGGAGTTGTATTATGTTTTTGTGACAATCTTAAATTTACTAATATTTCCAATTAAAAACTGATCACAAATAAATTAAAATCAATGGCCCATCTTATATACTCAACATTAAAAAATACTTACATCCTCTTTATCTTAGGTGTTTCGACTGGTGACCTGGTATCAACCAGCAACTCATCTGAAGATTCCGATGCATGGCGTATAGGGAGATCTGGTTGTGATGAAGGACCCGGCATATCCAAAAGACTCTGTTCGTCCTCCCCACTGCTGCCACGGGTTCGAGATCTACCGAGGCGCATAAACGATCTCATGCCTTTGAAAGCTGGAGACCTTTTGCGTTCACGTTCTGGTAATGTGACCGTTTTTTCAGCTCCCATTGAAAAGCCTCGGCTGTTGAACAGTAAAGGTTAGTTAGCGTTATGTACTCCTTAATATAACTCAAAACTCGCCCTATGTTACGGATCTCACAACTTCATGTCAGGAACACAAAAATCCGAAGAAGAACCAAGCTGTCTGACATAGCAAAAATAATCGCTCAAAGAAAGTGGAAGTAAGTGGGCCACATTTTTTGCAGAGACGACTCTAGGTGGGACAAGAAAGTGCTAGAGTGGAAACCCAGAACGGGATGGAGACATGTTGGCGGACAACTAGCATGTTGGTGACCAATGATTTGGTCAAGGTAGGAAGAGACTGGATAACGAAGGCCCAAGACCGCGAGAAATGGAGTGCACTGAAAGAGTTGGGTGGTAATAGGTTGAAGAACAGAGAGAGACTCCTTATTGATTTCCGACCGAAGATTGATTTCCCTTCGGCCGAACCCAATTGTGGTGGGTGTGTATTTGAAAAAATGTCATAATATCATACTACGATTTGTGATTGTGATTTGTACGGGTATTATCGACGAAAGACCAATTCACGTAATAAGGGGGGAGTTAAAGTTTACATTCAGAACAAAACATTACATTATTATCAAACATCTATTCAATCTACCCGCACATAAATAATCTAACCATTTACACCAGAAACTACAATACTCGTAAGATTACGTTAATAATTCACCAACTGATGTAATCTCAAAAGGGATACAAGGTACGCACCGTAACAATTTCTTCCCGGCAATCTTCAATTTACGAGCTCTGGACTCGTCTCCCGAATCTATATCTATCACTGTCTCCTTATATTGGATGGAGCGTTCTAGGCTTTCGATATTTTTCTGAATATCTTCCAGAGCGTTGTCTTCGTCCGAGCTGTGTATAGAGTCGTGGGCAGAACCGTGGTAGGAATGGACTGATGGTAAGTCAGAGCCGTGGCCAGATCCTCTGGTGGAGAAGCCATCGTTGCGAGCACCTATCTCGTGTAGTTGTGGTTCCGGAGGTATGTATGGAGCATTGTACAGTATCTCCATATCCACGTATGCCTGGAGAAAAACGATAGACTAAGTGATTTTGATGACGGTTAAGGTTACACAAGATGAGCTGATATAGCACGTTTTAGGTACACTACAATTTCGCAACACAATATTTCTTTTTTCTGAGATTTTTTAAAGCTAGTCTTGTACCGACTCTTTCTGTTATTTATCGAATGTGATGCGGGAACTTGCGAAGTGACGTTGCTTTTTCGTTTTATTTTCATAAAATCGTGTACCTATTTCTTTCATACGATGTCACTGAAAAGTTGTTTCTTGTCCCTAATTATTAGCTCTAATCTTTTTATCTTCTCGTGATTACTTTAAAAAAAAACGTATCTAATCTCTATGACTGCTTTTACTTCTCACCAATCTTATCGCAAATTTTCTGTACCCATCTTTTAAGTAGATACATATGCTATATGTATCCTACACGTGTATCCTTTGTCTTTATTATTGTTATTCGTAGTATATTTCCTGTATTGAAGTGTACTCTAGTATCTATTTTAATTTCAATATTTTATACATTCAAATCAGCTTACGTATATTTTAATATTTTGTTCTGTGTCATATTTAGTATATACCTACACATAGGTATATCGGTAAAACATGTTTTTTGTAAGAACAGTAATTAATGGTCTTGCCATAATTTATCTTAACCTATATAAATCTTGTATGTTAAACAGATTTGATGTTAACTCATAAGAGCTTATCTGCATCGCGGAAGAACGAGCTGATGTCTACAACACAGGACTTCCTAGTGTAGACTCAGCTACAGCCACCTATATTGTGCTCAACCTAATATTTATTTGTATTACTTAATTACAATTTTCCAGACTGTAATAGGTTAAGTTTTTAAATGAAATAAATAAATTATTATTATTTTGGTGGTATTTTGACCAATGAAGATCAATACAAGTGAAGTGAAATGAAATGATTACGTATATAGTGTGTCAAAAAGTACGTGAAAAGTTTTAGTAGAACAGCCACCATTGTACTAAAACCTACCATAAACTGACTGACTATGACATGAAAATGATTTATTATCATGACTTGAACTTTGCTAGTACATACATAAAATATAACTTGACAATCAATTAAATGCATGATGAGAAGATGATGAGGAATACATTGCTTAACATAACACTGGCAAAATCCACGAAGTGTGATGCCAAAATAAAAACAATGGTGGTTTTATTTTTATAGCAAACCTACGTAGCATACATAGTTCAAGGAAACACAGCTAGGATTTATACCTAATGAACGCAATTTATAAACCAACTAACTCTAAAATCCTTTGTGTTATAATAAAAGACAAAGTTCACACAATGATCCCTCGTGCACGTGCTATGAATTTTTTAAAATACTAATTTCTACCCCTTGTATAATGTACGAGATGGGAACTGTTGAATTGTCCTGACTTGCTCGCTCGACCTCGGGTAATAATTAATTGTAAACGTTAGATACTAGATTGCTTAGAGCGGTATCGCTAAATAGATACCACCAGAAAGACATTACAGTCGTACAGATTTCACTAACAATTATCTGGTAAAACTTTCTGGCTAGCTAGTAACCACAGAGCAGATAATATACTATACTTATAACATTCCATTTTCATTATAAATGTCATTTACTAACAGCTTTTTTGGTAGGTGGGTTGTTTTGGAATTTTTATAATAATCAAAATGAAAGTAATGGTTCGATGCAACCGAACGGATTTAAAAGGATATTTAAGGAAGAAATAGTCACTACAATTTTATATTTTAGTACCTATAGATAAAAGTAACACGGGATCTTTATATTATAAAGAAAAAACAAGATCATAAATAATTTAGAACAGTTGGAAGTAGAAACAACGCGCACCTGATGTAGGATTGTTAATGCAAATTATCATATCCCGGGGTAGGGGTAGCGAAATATCCTCACAGAGTGTCGAATGTAGGTCACCAGCCCCCAGGCGCCGAGCTTAGGGCCTTTAAAATTTAGCGACACTCCCAACTACTCGTATTATGGCAGTCAATTACACAAACCTATCTAAAATTTACGTTAATGTTATTTATGTCCATGAAAAAAAATGCATCGTACGAGGGGAGGCAACGCACCTGGCTGTACCGGACAACATTTTTTATTTCCAATCAACTCACAACAGCATAAACAAAGCAAAGCCGCTATCATATTTTTATACCAAGTGTGTCAGATAAAAAAAAAACACCTACTTAGTTTGTATATTTGTTACTTTTAATGCTCAAACAGCTGGACCAACTTTGATTAAATTTGGTATGGATGTAGATGCGAAAGTTTGTGAGAATGGATATTTGTTACTCTTTCACTTAAAAACTACTGAACAGATTTGGATAACACTTGGCTCAAAGGTATACCATTCTCTGGAATGAGGAATAACAACCAACAAATCTAATTAGTCCGTCAGTTAGATTATCAAAAAATATTGGATACGTATTTTTTATTTTGATCCGAAAACAAAAAATAACGAAGATACAGTGCGTTAAAATTTTCCGGTCTGCAAAAAGTGTACTAAAAAGTAGTTGTACGATGACGTCACAAGCCCCAATCCTGCACTTTGATGGGACTTATCTTTGTAATTCCTTATTGATTTGATAAAATAAAAAATACGTATCCAATATTTTTTGATAACCTAACTGACGGACTAATTAGATTTTTTTGTTGTTATTCCTCATTGTATATAGGCTACTTTTAATTCCGGGAAAACACAAGATCTTTCGGAAACGCGGGAGGATCCACGGGCCGGAAACTAGTATGCTAATCAAATTTAAGTGGATGTTAAAAAGATTTGACGCTTTTATAAAGTGCCAGGGCTACAAAGGTTGTCATGAAATACTAAGTGGTGCCTTGAGAGCATGTCAAACGTCAACAGTAAATATATTGCTACATATATTTACTGTTGACGTTTGACATGCACCTTAATGTAGGGTTGCTACAACTGCCCTGTAGCTGGGGCTCACTGCCCTGTAGCTGGGGCTCACTGCCCTGTAGCTGGGGCTCAGAATAACAGCTACGGTGTTCCCCTGCCTGTCGTAAAAGGCGACTAATCGGGGACCTTTGGGGTCGTGGGCAATCGGGGCGGGGGCCCTGTGCGTCCAGAAGCGATCCCAAGGAGGACGATGGGTCGTCGTGGTCACGATCCATCGTGCGATAGCACAGCGAGGGTGCTGGGGGGAAGTATCACACTTCCCCCGGGACGGGCTATCTAGCGCCGCGCGTGGAGGGGGAGTGAGTATGCGTTCTGTACGAGAACCCGCCCCCCTCTACAGCGCAGATGGCGACCACCGTGGGGTTTTAGCCGGTACGAGTCCGGCATAACCTGGTTGCTCCCCCCGGGGCGGCTGGGTATCCTATGAGGATTTCCCCACGAAAAAAAAAAAAAAAAAAAAAAAAAGGGTTGCTACAAAGAGTGCTGAAAAAATAGTATTTTATAATATCACTAGCTTCCGCCCCGCGGTTTCACCCGCGTTCCCGAGGTATCTCATGTTTTTGCCTATATGTTATATAAAAAATTGCCTATATGTTATTTAAGGTTACGATCTATCTATGTGCTAAGTTTCATCCCAATCTGTTCATTAGTTTTTACGTGAAAGAGCAACAATGATACATACATACTCACAAACTTTCTCATTTATAATATTAGTTGGATTTAACTTACAGGTACGTACTCAGTAGCCATTTCAGGATTTAAAACCCACCACCTTTCTACGTCTCTATAAAATATTGCATTTTATCAAAAGATTCCATAATTACGGAAAAAATATATTTCCAATAGATATTCAAATTGTTATTGAAGATATATATTTTTTTCTAATTTAAATTCTTATTTATAAGCTACTTATCATAAGATGCTTACACCTACAATGTTTACGAAATCTCTTTTATTTAAAAAAGACGCACTAAATGCGTATTGCGTAGGCAATGTAGACGATGTAGGTGTGATGTCGAATGCCGAGACGAAGGTCGCGGATTCAAATCCTACAATGAGCTTGACCTTGTGGTGAAGGAAAACATCGTGAGGAAACCATAGGACCGTGGTAAGGTACTTTGTAGTAGGTACCCGCCTGGCTGGCTATATTCATGTTGAAAATCTATCGCCAAGCACCTTTCGGAGTGTTCCGATAGCTGCACTTGAGAACCAGTTCCCTTCTAGTCTTTATGTGCTTGCCACTATCGGACTCATCACTGACCACGATGAGATTGTGGTCAAGCACAGGCCTATACAATACAATACAATACAAAGACTCTATTGTTTACACAGCACACAAAATTCATCATCATCATGTCAGCCGAAAGACGTCCACTGCTGGACAAAGGCCTCCCCCAAGGATCACCACGATGGCAGGTCTTGCGCTACCCGCATCCAGCGGTTTCCCGCGACCCTTACAAGATCGTCAGTCCACCTTGTGGGGGCAAAAAAATCAAAAAGTGAAAACAATACCTACGTAGTAAAAAAAAATACATAGTGAAAGTAAATTTAATTTAGTTTATTAACAATAGAGTTGACACAAATACGACACTGTAGTTAACATGTTAGCAATAACAAGCCGCAAGGTGTCAAAAGTAGAATCCCTCAGGTACGCTTTCAAACAAATAGAACCTTAGTTTTAATGAGCCCGTTGGGTTTAAGTGGACTACGAGTTAGATACCGGATATCTGCTAGTGACATAACACGAGTGAGGAAGTCTGGATATAACCCGTTACTGGCAGAGCTTACCTGCTTATTGGATTATCGATCGATTTTACACAATGGTTGAATGATTTATTGAAATTTTCTAGCAAACCTGCCTATTATAAGTCAATAAATAGATTCCATAGAAAAAAATATGAATGAGTATTTTCACTCGTTCTATGAATTATTGAAGCTAGAGCCTATCCCAGCTTTCCTAGTTGAAAAAGGCTTTTACATGTTGCGTTTTTTTATTGATTTCAAAAGAATGCTAGTTATAAATTTCTCATCGAGACTAACATAATAATAATTCATGTTTCTAAGGATTTCCTTTTGTATGTATAACTCTCGTTTTAACAATATTAATGCGTTCTGGTCTTTTTAGGATAATTTTGAATTTAGCGTAGCTAAAAATAGAAAATGTATTCATAGTTCGGTAATAAAATAAAGAATTAATATTTTATAAGTAAATGTTTGCTCACAACAATTGTCACACGACACAACATGCATCACTACACATTTAATAGTGTAGAAATATATTATTCAATGAAATACTACAGTTCCTTTGGTAAGCAGAAAGTAAAGATTGTGATGCTATATAGAGCGAGGATCCTCTAGGAATTCCCAATCATGCGGCTCTTTGTAAACAGCACTATTTCAACTTACGAGTTCAAATTTTACGGCTAAATATTTTATATTACCTTTCGAAGCGCGGGAGCGAAGTCTCGAAAAAAAATCTTTATATGTTTTTTATTTGCTGATCGACCTGTCATAACCTGCATATAATATATTCGAGTGACGCAAAAGCTGTGCTAAGCTATTATTTTGGTGTGAAATGTCGCAATGTCAGTTTTCTATTTTTTTTATTACCATAAAAGGCAAGGTGGCTCTGTGATACTTTCGCAGCTCCGTATTAAGTAATTAACATGATGTCTCATCTCAGGTTAAGGTCGACTTTGAAGTCAAAACACGAAATGTGCTTACAAACTGCACGCGATTTGTAATTAAGTACCCTCAGTGAATTAATTTTGTCACGACACATCGCCCGAGCGGACGTGTAATTCGTTTTGAAATAATAATTCCTTTAACCCTTGTTTTTACAGCATATAACTCCCGCTGTTCAATCGTACTAATATTATAAAGCGAAAGTTTGTGAGTAAGAATGGATGGATGTTTGTTACTCTTTCACGCAAAAACTACTGAACGGATTGGGATGAAATTTGGAATACAGATAGTTTATAACCTAGATTAACACGTAGAATATTTGTTATACAGTGAAAACATAACATCTCTCGGGAACGCAGGTGAAACCGCGCGGCGGAAGCTAGTTGTTTATAATAAAATGTAAATCCACAATTAACACGGGACCTTTAATGTGAACAAATTACCGTGACTTTTCCTATTTTCAGATTCTTAAAGCGTAAATTTAAATTTACGACAGTAAATACCCAAATTTTCCACAAACCCAAATAATTCGGATGATTGAGTTACCCAAGGAAAATACCGATACCCGAAGTTATAACACTGGTCTGGAGAACTCCTTAATTACATTAGTCGTTAGCTAGTTAAGGGTTAACAGGAAAATTAAGGCGTTACGAGGAGCTCAGTGACAGTAACGTAGAACATGGAACAATGAGCTTGAGCTTCCGGTAAAGGAAAGTGAAAATCTGTCGCGTGTGACGTACTTACTGGTTGTTACGGCAGCGGCACTTGAAATTGCATAAAATCAAGGCAAATAGACTATTAGGTATTTGAAATAGTTCCATGACTATAATTTTGTAACGGATAATATTATAAAACTATAATAAATAATGTCAAATGTAAATGTCTGTTTGTCCTGTGTCTGGGTGTAATTATCTATATAAGTATGTATTTACAAAAAAAAAAAGTAGTATATGTAGTATATCAGTTATCTGGTTTCCATATTACAAGCTCTGCTTAGTTTGGGATCAGATAACCGTGTGTTAAGAATGTCCCACGATAATTATTTAAATTATTTAAATAATACGGGGCAATTAAATACGTATAAGTTATTATTATATACTAACTTCCGCTCCGCGGTTTCACTCGCGTTTCCGAAGTATCTTATGTTGAAGTATCGTATGATCTATCTATATGCTAAATTTCATTTAAATTCGTTCAGTAGTTTTTACTTGAAAGAGTAACAAACATACAAACTCACAAACTTTCGCATTTATAATATTAGTAGTATCTACCTAACATAAAATAATAAATGCAAGTAAATAAAGAATAAAGTTTCATAATTTTACTTATTTTATACATTTACGTACCTACAATATTGTTTATTAGTTTGCTTAGATACTTAATCACCTTTAAAAATAACAAAAGTTAGCAATTAGTCGAGTAGCGTTAACTTCTGTAAATGTTAATCAACGCTTACGAGTTAATTAAAATTTACTCAGGAGTTAGGATTTAATTTGAAATTTCAATTTACAACAATTTCAATCTGCCAGTAGCTAGAATCCGGTCTAGAATCCAATCAACATCTATGAATGTCCGATAGCCAATGATTGGCTGAGCTGGACTGAGCTTAATGTTTACAACACTCAAAAACAGCACTAGAATAATTATCGAAATTGCAAAAATGATTGCAATTTTTCATTGTAATTTTTTTTCATGATTTTTATTAGATTAATAATTTAATTACCTAAATTTTCCAAAATCACTAATACATTTTGGTTATAATTTCATTTTTTTTTTGTTTTAAGTATGTACACACTGCGGTACCTTATGCGGTCGTAATAGGCGCTATTTTGCAAAAAAAAATTGGTTAGCTTGATCTGTGGCCGTGTGTACATCAGAATTGAATATTACAATATGTTTCCAGTAAACAAAAAAATAATAAATTACAAAGACATTATAGCTTTAAAAAATACAACAAAGAAAACACGTCCATACGAAAATGCATTTGTTATTTCCTTTGACCTTTTATGGAACAGATATTCAATGGAAATGTAATAAGTTGGAAAGTATTTCAATTCGGAACGTAACTCATTCTTACTGTGATTCGAGAACTGAGCTCTATTGTAATAAATAATCTAGTGCATGCAGGGAAACTGGACGGTTTTAATATGCTCTTTTGAATACATACAGCATCTTTGAAAGCATTGAATATTCAATAAGTCACCACTTGAATTAAAGGGTATTGTTAACAAACCCAGCTTATTCAAAGCCAAACTGAGGGCCTTCCTTTCTGTTGGAAAAGTGCTATTCTGTTAATGATTTTATGTGACATGTTATTATTTTTTAGATTGTGAATATTATTTAATTTATTTAGATTTTTTATTTTTTGTCATTATTTTGTAATGTAAGATTTCAGACACAATGTAAATTGTTATTTGAATTTAATAAAAAAAAAGATTGAAATAGATTGTAATGAATGAAACATTGCTATTTAGCACATCTTTTACAATAGGTATTATTGTATATTATATTTAAGTATTAGTATAACTACTACATGTGCTACCCAAGAGATAGTCAAAGAAGAAGAGATAGGCCGACTGTGGCTCAGAACCGCTATAGACAAAATTGAGTGGAAGGAGAGAGAAGCTGTCGTCCAGCAGTCGGATGAATCATAATAGAAAATATTATAGAAAACCAAGAATTAATAAATAAATGTTATTATAACCTAGCTGTATTCCGCGGCTTCACTCGCGATCCCGGGATAAACCGGCTAGGGTACTTCGTAGTACCATTCTGACTGGCTACCACCCTAAAGTTGAAACTTTGTCACCAAGCACCTATCGGTGTGTTCCTGGTGGTACTGCAAATGGCGATAGACGACGGTAACCACTTACCATCAGACATAAATAAAAAGATTAATAGTATGGCTATGTGCATCTATCAAAGACGATCCAATTACGAAGCTTGAATGAATGAATGAATGAATGAAATGAAATGAATGAATGAATGAAATATTATTTATTCAAATAGACCTTCACAGGCACTTATGAATAGTCAGACTCTAATGCACGGTTCGGAAGGTAGCTTTTGCTGAGAAGAGCCGGCAATAAACTCAGCAATTACTCTTTTCAAAATGAACTTCATAATTTAGGTACATAAAATATATCCTGCAAGAGCGAGCGCTACACCCAAGCCTTTTAATCATTTAAATATTCGTTAATATTGTAATAAGCCTTCTTTACTAAAACTGTCTTAATATGTTCCTTAAATTTATGTGAAGGCAAGTTTAAAAGTGGAAGAGGTATCATATTATAAAAGCGTGTACACAGACCTAAAAACGAACCATGCACTTTTTGGAGTCTATAAGCAGAATTTACAAGTTTATGCTTTTTTCTAGTATTGATACAATTTTTTTTACAAATGCATAATAATACCACAGATAATCAACTATTCAAACTAATTAACTTAGGTATATTGTATCTATCCCTAAATCTTGTACATTGAAGATACAATTTCAACATGCGTTCATGTAACACTAATTGCTGATAATTAAATGGAATGGAAATGGCCTAGTAATTTTATTGATGTGTTAACTTATACCTACCTACCACATTGTGTACCTGAAAATATAGCCACATCTATAAGCTACTAGTTTTATTAGTAACCAGCTTTTTAATCGCGTTCCCTGGATAAAAAGTTGCCTATATCTTTCGGGGATAATGTAGCTTCCTATTAGTGAAAGAATTTTTCGAATCGGACCAGTAACTCAAGACATTAACGCGATCAAACAAACATACTCTTCAGTATTATAATTAGTATAGATAAAAAAAAACGATAACTATTTAAAAAGGTGTTGTATACTACTCCTACTCCTATTCAAAATGACAGGTAAAACTGACTCAAATACGTACAGTGTTTCTTTGTCGCAAGATCCAGGTTGGCCGATCGACCCTCGTAGTAGCTGAGACACCATGAATTTAATGATATCACAATTAAATTGTGAAACTTATAATTCCATTCCAAAATTAAATTAAAAATAGCACTGTACCAAGTCAATGGTAAGTTTGAAACATCTCAAATCTTAGCCAGTCAGTTACATGCTAACTTCAAAACATTAAATCCACCGGATTCCAACTACGAAGAATTATTACCTATTTTAGAGCACTGTCTTCATACAACCGCAAAGTTATTTTTCTTTGACTAAAGACTTTGTGCTTTCGACTTCATGTTAACTGAGCGACTACATCCTTTGGGTATGATAAGTTAAAGTATTTAGAGCCCAAAAGTAATTAAGTTATTTCAATAGGTACTTACGGAATATTGTAATAATTATGTACGACGAACTTTCAAGTGGTCTTACCTTACCTAGCAATGTAACTGTGTTAAATATCCTGGGACATTCTTCACACACGGTTATCTGATCCCAAACTAAGCAGAGCTTGTACTATGGAAACCAATAACTGATATATTACATATACTACTTTTTTTTGTTGTAAATACATACTTAAATAGATAATTACACCCAGACACAGGACAAACAGACATGTTCATGCACACAAATGTTTGTCCTGGATGGGAATCGAACCCACGACCAGCAGCGCGATAGGTGGCGTCTTAACCAACTGCACCAACTGGACTGTCATCTGTGTTACTAAAAGCTTACAAGTTCAAGAAGATAGTAGGTATTTTATTACTCTATCTATCTATACTAATAATAAAGCTAAAGAGTTTGTTTGTTTGAACGCGCTAATCTCTAAAGTTACTGGTCCGATTTGAATAATAGGAAGCTACATCATCCCCGAAAGTTATAGGCTACTTTTTATCCTAGGAATGCGAGTGAAACCGCAGGGAACAGCTAGTTAATAATAATACCTACATTTGTTTATTTTCTCACCACAATATTAGTATGACATCGTAAGTACACGGTTGCGGTAAATTACAAATTCTATAGTCTATAAAGTTCTGAAAAAAAAAATTGAGTTTAAACGGAAATTCCTTTATTATCACTTATTTCCGTTATCGTGAATTACGCCCCAACTTTGTCCCCGAATAGCAAGTCTGAATAAAAAAACTCGGCAAATCTGTCCAGATGATTTGCCCTCACGCTCAAGTAGGTATAATATGACGCCAGGGAAGATTTGGCGCGTTGCCAGGAATGTAAATCGCTACTAATCCAACACTGAGGAAGGTAATAGGCCATTCAACAGGTAAGGATCCGCTAACATGGATGCTCGCCTCGTCCTTTATGTAACCACGTACCCTTTCAGAAATACGAGTGTGTAAAGATTTCTGGTGAACAAGAAAGACTGTATTTTGTATAGATGTGAAGAAGACTAATAATCATTAAAACACTGTTGAACTGTACATTTTTGAAGTTATTGTAGAGACTTTAAATAAGTACAGATATTGTAAAAAAAATCTTATAAATATTTATTTTTAAATATTCTTCTAATTTCAACCAATAAGTGTTATTGTATTGATCAATTCTCAATCTAGAGTTCAAACATTTTTTTCGTTTTTATTTAAGTATTCATGATTTTTCTTTCTTTCTTTCAATATTAAAATAAATATACCTATAGGTATTTGCCACAGCGATATTATTTTTTACTAAGCTAGAGTATTATAAAGCTGAAGTGACCTATTTATATCGTTACCCTACTCGTTTAAATTATTGGTTTGTGATTATTTATTTGACAATATATATAGTTATACATTCAGTTCAGTGGAATATAATAGAATAAGACCTCACATCTAGTGAACAAAATTTGCTCAGTGCATTGTTATAATCAAATTGTTCAACTGTATTCAGTAATCAGCATTAAAGTAAAATTACACATATCCTCAAGTGTAGCTGAGTTACACCCTATTTTATATTCAATCCATCCCATAATGGGTGGAAATTCTGTTTAGTAACTATGCTAACGTTCTAATGCTCCATAGGCTTTAATATTTATACGTCAAATTCAAATTCAAAAGTGTATTTATTAAATGAACTCATTGCAAGTATTTTTAATCGTCAAATTTGTAAAAATAAAAAATATGTATATAAAAAAAAACTATAGAAAATAAAATAAATTAATAAAATTATCAATAAGACCATAATAATAACAATAAATAGCATGTGAAGCGAACAACTCATTGAAATGCGTTCTTGTCCTCTATAAAATCAGAAAACTTTATAGTACCCTTTTTTGTACAACTTATCTTTAATTAGGATTCTTTAGGAAAAAAAGGGATTCTTTTAAGGGGCAATGTATACGCTTCTTTAACAAAGTACCCAAAGAAATTCAAGAATTGTCCGTGTTAAAATTTAAAAAGCATCAATAACTCAACATTTAGAGTTATATAAGGTGATAATAATTGCAGGATTACGGAATTCTATAATTTAACTTAATACCACATACCTGAATATTCCCCTTAATTAAATAAATTATAGGGCGCAGAGCTATGATTATACTATATACATAATACTACTACTATTTCATATACTATATTATTATTATACGGTATAATGAATGACCCGATAAATACTTTATTAGTCTATGGTAGTACTTATTAATTCCATTGTTTATTACAATTTCCACTTCGTTTTGTTTTGTTTTAATTTTATTCTGTTGTACTTATGTCAGGATGATTTGAATCTCAATGAGACCCTTCCAGGATTAACAAGTATTAATAATCAAAATTCCGTGAGGTAAAGCTATTCTAGTGCTTTAATGCCTTATCTACATTTATCCCGAATATTTCTGGTTTATTCAACCTGAGTTTAGTAATATCATGAATAAACTAATTTTATTTACTAAGTAGGTACTATGTTGTCATGAAGAGTTCAAGTGATTTCAAAACAAAATCTACATTAATCAGAGTGTTATATTTGTGTAATTTGAATTATCTACAAATGTTAAATACCGGCCATTAGTCGTTATTCGCGATAATCCTATTAATAGTACTGTTATTATATTCGTTACGGGTGACAGGTGTGTGTTTTGATAAATTCGCCGGAGAGTGTGTGTGCACCTTCTCTACGTATTAATAGTTAGTATTCTTTCATAATGTCATATCACTAGGGTATGGCTGAGCATCCACCAGAGACGAGCTAAGCTACATTGAGAGGAATGTGTGTGTGTGTATTTGATAATGTACCATTTGTTATTAATTTGATTCTATTGGTGCGTAAAAAATATATTCCTCGCAAACGCAGCTTCACGCAGCTCAAATTGACAAATTTTGATGAAATTTGTTAGGGAGGTAGCTAACACCCTGGATTAACACAGGCTACTTTTTACCCCTCGGGAATGCAGATGAAACGTAGGCGGAAGCTAGTATTTTATAAATATGAAATTGGGATTCAGCTCTTTTGTTTCTCACCTTTGATGATGCGAATAGGAATAATACAAGTCTGGACAATGCGCAATGGTCAGACCGTGTCAATTAGTGATTGCTTTGTGAGAACCCGGATAAAACCCACACACACGAGAATCCGCTTTGTTACTACAGCACTATGGTTGCGGTTTCATTGTTAATTTTTGGCATCAGGATTTTGTATTAAAAATTCATTTCGCATCGGTTTGGCTGCTGATTGGTTAGGTCAATAATTACTGTAGGTATACCGGGAAATAGTTCCCGACGCTATAAATAGCTTAGTTGATATAGCTTTTAGTGACACGGATGCCCATTATTTTTTTTTAACATAATAGGTGCTTCCCCTTGTTTCACTCGCGTTCCCGGGACAAAAAGTAGCCTTTGGGGATAATGTAGCGATCCATAGATTAGCGCTTTCAAATAATCAAACTCTTCAGCTTTATTATTAACTAAGCATTGTCATTCTATGCTATTTACAAACCTCCATCATTTTTTTTATTCAACAAAGTTAGCAACAAGCATAAGGCCCGCCTGATGGTAAGCGGTTACCGTAGCCTATGGACGCTACCGACACCCATCTACAAACAAAGGTATGTTAATTCTGTTAGAAAACTAAGTAGATAATCGTATAATGGGTATTACAAATAAAGTTGTGTGAATCCAGATAGATAAAATTAAATACAGTATTTTAATAAATATAACATTTTAATGTTCATTAGTCTCATCATAATTACCCTTCTGGGAAACTTTCTGTTATTCGGCAGCAGTGGCGCGACGAGGTTTTTTTTAATAAACATATTAAAAAAAAACTGTATTTGGTATACAACCTACTAATATTATAAATGCGAAAGTTTGTGAGTATGTATGTATGTTTGTTACTCTTTCACGTAAAAACTACTGAATGGATTTTGATAAAACTTGGCACATAGATAGATATACCCTGGAATAACATTTAAGCTACTTTTTACCCCGGAAAAACATGAGATACCTCGGGAACGCGGGTGAAACCGCGGGGCGGACGCTAGTTGTATATATAACGAAATACATATTACATATGTAGGGGTAAAATTATGGCGAGGGTAAGCCGTTCAAAAAACACCGATAATTTTATACTTAATTACTTACTTTTTTTATTTGACTTAATTTGAAATGATGAATCTGTGGGACTGGGATTTCTAAAAGGTAAGCCGATAGGAATCGGCTTGTATGGACCCTTCGCCACTGATAGGTATCTATGTACATTTGTAAAAACAAAAAAAAAAAAAAAATATTATAACAAAGTGTTTGTTTTATTTGTTGTTTCAGATACCTACTCACTACTATAATATAATGCGATGTGATAATAATATTTATCTACTCTCATATCATAATGTTCTTATTATGAAATCAAAATCAGTACTTTAATGACCCACTTTAGGCACACCCGTGTATAATGATTCATTATAGTACAGTTGTGTTCCCAAGATAATGCTATAAAATAACTTTTTTTCTATTAAAGTACACTTTGGACCTATCAATAGTATAATCAATCAGTATCAATTCAATTTGACGATGACAATGTGACAAATTTGTTGACTTGAAATTTAGAGGTAAGAATTTTTGTGAGTTGGCAACACGGATTTGATTAGGTATATGATTATTGTGTCTGTTTATTTTAGTGTTTTTGCCTACATATATCATTTTGACCAAAAATGTCACAATTTTTTATTTTTTTTTAAAGTTGGTACAAAAATACTATCGACTTTTCTATTTTTTAAATTACATGAGTAGTATTTATATGAGTTTAGATAAAGTACTGTATGATACTGCACATAATTAGGTATTAAAAACTCGTGTGATACTATTAAGAACCTCGCCTACGGCTCGGTACTTAAACTCACACTCGTATTTAATAACCCCTATTATGCAACAGTATCATAAACTACTCATGTTTATAGTAATGTAACGGGTCTATCCGCGCATAGAATATTATCAAAATATAATTTTGACTAATCTCGACGTTAGAATACTATGAACATGAATTGTGTTCGCGAGAGTTTAAAAAGTATTATCATAAACTACTATTATTGTTTCTACCATTAAGAACTAAACATAATTTAAAAACAAAGTTAAATCAGTTAAGTTACCTAAGTATTTAATTAGTATTAATCATGAGATCGCGTGCAATTTCAAGATTTTCTTGCAACTACTTTGCCACCTTTTTATCGTCTGTTTCGTGCAGAAGTCAAGTTACGTCCATAAGTCGGTGAAATACTTATCGATAATGCATTTTCAGGATCTGTACTGAAGATTAGTTTACATTATAAATTATGTACATGCTCGATGCTGATGTGATAAAACAAAATAAAAAACAACAAAAAATGTTGAAAAAGTGTAACTCGACTATTATCTCCTCTAGAGGGCGCCATTTTCAATTTAATGTGACGTCACATGGCCTATAACCAGCGAACGATCAAGACGCTTCTATCGATACCTCATTTGTTATTAGTAGTTACGACGTTATGAAGGAATAGATGAACATACCGCTACATACATAGGTACCGGTCAAAATCTGAACCCTTCTTTTTGCTTCGCCGTAGTCAGGTGAAATATATAAGAGGTCAAATATAATATATTTGACAAAAGAACCTCGATACCATTAACAAACATATATGGATAAAGAATTGATAACCAGAAAATATAATATATATTAAACTTTCCCTAGCAATAAAAGAGTATTTTAATCAGCAAGCGCATCCAGATCATAATCAATGGTGACAAATAGGACCATGGATGATGTCACTGGATTAAAGAGTTTATTGCATTACGTATAAGGTGCTTTGCCTGACGTCCTCCGTGCATAAAGCTCAGCTGAACTGAACAACTGACAAGTAGCGGGATTCAATTACATGAATCCTGTTCTATTCCATAGAAAGGTTGGGACCTGACATTCTGTCTCTCAAGGGGATAATGGTTTAGATCAGAGGTTCTCAAACTTATTTTGTCTACCGCCCACTTTGAGTATCAATCAATATTTGGCGCCCCCAATATTTGAACTTTACCACAATGACAATAATTACTTTAAATTATAGCGAGTCTTATCATGTTTCAGAGTTCATACTTACATTTTAAACGAGACTTATTAACTAGCGAAAGCAATTATAACGCAACTTTATGATACATAAATACATTTTTAATCAAAATAAAACACTCAAATTTAAAAAATCTGGGCCCCTTACCGCCCCACTGTAGAGCTCCAGCGCTCACAAAGGGGGCGTTTGAGAAAGAGTGTCTTAGCGTGTCCATTAGTCTAGTATAGGGTAATAAACTTACCTCAGCTTCATTTACATTTACTGACGTTTATTTCATTTATCATACCCTCGGATATTAAGAATACGTAATGAAATTATTTACGTGACACATTCAAGTTAGAGACGCGTTTTCAGTTATATTTATTTAGTTTAGACAGGGGGCCAATTCCACTAATTAGTTTTGATTAGATTACAATTGTATCGCAGCTGAATGACGACTTTCGCATGTTTTCATATTCCACTAATAATCTGACAACGATCGTGATCCAATCATGGTTGAGTTAAAGTTGACGTTCGATCAAGTGGTATTCCACTAAACATTTGACACATTTGATTGGACTAGAATTGTTTCGGTTACCATGTGCAACAACGATCACAATCTAATCGTATTCCAATCGTTGTACGGTTTCGTATATTTAGTGGAATACCGTTTTTTAGTAAAATTAGAATTGGATTGGAAACGAACTTTAACTGAATCGAAATTGGATGACAACCGTTGTAATTTAGTGGAATTGGCCCCATTTTAATGTTAACTGACAACCACGTTTGGATGTCACGGTTTGATATCAAGGAACTGGAATGCCTGTTCAGTCGATGTGCATATCAATAAATCTATCTCTACATTGCCTGCCTTGACATACGGACTACCATCAGTTTCCGTGGCATGATTTGTACTAGCACTGAAGCGTAAATTCATGCCAAGAATATGATCGCACACGTAGGTATCTACTATACATATATTTTGGTGTAAGTGGCATCGAAACAAAAACTGAAACTGATTCTGTACACCATATTGGATTCAAAGTTTTACTTCAGCCTATTCAAAAAAATTACGTTGGTTCGCAAGTTTTTAAGTTCGTTATCTTCATATTAATATATACAAGGAAAACGTGACTGTACTGCCAGACTGATCAATCAAACAAACAACTCAAACCTCAAAACGGATCGGGCTGAAATTTGGCATGATTTTTAAAAATTCAGCCCCTAAGGGAGAAAATTGATCTTAGCAAATAAAAACGATTTTTTTTAAATACTACGCTATAACGCTAAAAGGTCCAATATGGTGTATAGAATTCAAAGTATTTTTTTTGGAACGGACTAAAGTTCTCTGATAGTCTCCGGTAGTCTCTGATAGCTTCAGCAACCTTATCGAACAAGAAGTTTTCGTTACGATATCGCTTACACTCAGTAAACCTTGACCCAGCGCTTCATAAAGCTACAAGGAAACTGTACTCTAATTGGATTCTTAGGTATGTTTTGATGAATAGAATGGATTTCAAAGCCGATGTGTCTCAAATGTTCGATTAATGTACGACTTAAAAGCGATTTCCGTTTTCCATTTGAATATATGCCTGATGGCAGTGCGGGCATGTCAGCACCAGCATTGGAAAGAGCTATAGTTTTAAAGATACACGAAGCACAGATACTGCGTTCACAATTTGAATAACCAACAAAAAATAAATTCAGTATTCGGTCGTCCTTTAAAATATAGGTAATCGTTTGAATGGATCGATTTACAATAAATTTCTATTGAGTCTGGATTCTAGATTATATATAATCCAGATTAGGGCCTTTTTACGCCTTCAGGACAAGCATCAGCTTTATGAATATATTTTTTTGTATCTTTTGGCACATTTTGCCAGTGTCAAGTTGAGAAAATTCTTCATATATTTAATTCTCGTCAAGTTACTTAAATTTTAAGTTGCCTTTCTATTAAAACTTTTCAGGGACCAGTTTTTTTAAATACGAACAAGATTAACAACGTATATTTTAACGAGTATAGTAAAAAAAAAGAAAGAAGAAAAGGTTTAATCTCGACGAAACGCTAAAATGGGAACGTGTGGGTACAACCGCAGAATAGAAGGTAAAACAAAAGAAGTTACTTACAGGTGCCCCTTTGTTCCGCTCGTCGAGGAGGGAGTCAGTGATAACCATCTCTCCATCGCGCACCACGACTTGGAGCCCAAGTCGGTATACTCCGATGTCATGAGGATTCCCCCAGCGGTTGCGCTCCATCAACTGTACTGTTAATACTTCTCCGGAGCCGACGGGAGTCGACACAGGCCATTCGAAGCGCTGTAAAAAGAATGGACTATGTACAGTTCTGTATAAATTAATTTGTAACATCTATGATAAAAGCCTAATACCATAGAATAATTAATATACTACGCACAACTAATACCTAATTCAATTATTGTTTGCTTATATCCTTCTTCAGTTCAGACTCATCAGACATTTGTTGATATTTATTACAATCTGTCGATGAGCCGTATGCATATTTATGATTTTATTTTGTGGAATATAGGTACTTGAGAGTTTATCTACCTTTCTGTGCTTGATCACGAACCATTTTGACGTTTCAAATCGTTAACGTGAGCATTTTTTTAATAAATAATACAACAGTACATTAATTTTATCCATCGAGCACATTTTATATCATACCCAGATCTACAAGCTAAATTAAAGTATTTCAGATTCAAAGTTCATTTAGGTTTACATCAAAATGGTTAGTGCTTAAAACACTGTAATAAAAGGTGAAGTTCATTATCGTAAAAACTCTTTAGCCACATATACCTATTTTCAATGTATTTTTTCCAACATACAAACTAATACCTACCTATATATATATGTATTTTTTAATCACAGACGATAGATACACTAGTTAGAATATTCTGTAGATATAATTCTCAAAGGTATAAATAACATTCAAGTTTAGTACGAGCACTACCGAGTACCAGGATAACATAAGTTGCGGTAAGTTTGCACATGACAGTTGACTTACAGAGAGAGAAGTGTAGCTAACTATAACAAGTTGAGCAGTCGCCTTTACAGACAACGCAGGGAGATAAGTTTCCCTTGGTAACTTTAGGATAAAAGCTACTCGTAAGGTATTCAGGGTAACCTCTGAATAACTTTAAAATCTTAACTTTAAAATTTTATTTATTTTTATTTATGACAAATCAACATACAGGGTGATTTTGAATGGTTATATTAAGCTGAATTCTGGCGATAGTTTATGTACATCATCTATCGATATTAATAATAAAGATGAAGTTTTTGAACGCGCTAATCTCTGCTAATCTAATCTAAAGCTAAATTATCTCCTATGGTTATTGCCTACGTTTTATCCCGGGAACGCGAGTAAAGTCGCGGGGGCTACGAAATTATGACAATTTGCATAGCAAAAATCTCTGGTACCTTTACTCGCACTCTAAAAGCCTATTCATGGGACAAGCTATTTAGCACTCGAGTAAACTAATAGGTACTCAGTTAGATTTACGATGAAGTCTTTTATGGAAATATTTTAGTGTTGCTTTCCACTCTAAAATATTTTTTTCATTACCTGTATAATGTATAAATCCCAAAATCATTCTATATGCATAAATTCAAAACATAATGGAATAATTTGACAGCTTTCAATATTTTCTATATTTTATCAAATACTTACCTAAGTTTTTAAAAAAGTGATGTGACGTGATTGAATTATTCCACATATTCTTTAATCTAGATTTTCAGATGAAATATATATTTGACCACTACCCACCTAAGTATATAATAGAATTAAAATAAATTCTTCCAATGGAAATTTATGTGAAGTTACCTCGATAAAAAGCTTAAAGTCAAAAATCTACCCTATTAAATATTCAAAAGGTATACAATAAATATTAGTCGTAGCGTACTTTTGTAATTCAAACGTATTTGTGTATTCAGCAGAGCCTATATTTCGGTATCAGATTTTCATGAAGGCTTTTATCGGATTCCTACAATGTGCGCCAAAAGTTTAAATGTAACTTTTTTTATACCCAATATGCGAAAAGCCGACAATGATCTGTGCGAGATAAATATCAAGAAAGTTTGAAATCCTCTTAGCATGTTTTTGAGCAACATGGCAAACATGTTCTTAGTTGATAATCTAAACAGTAATGTATGGTAATGATAATACGTTCGACCTACTTTTAGAGCTCATGTAGCAGAGAGACGCAGCTGTATCATAATATAATACAAAATAAGGAAAAGAAGCAGGTATATTGGGTTATTTGTAATTCATCCGCAATTCTTTATGGAGTGAAAGTACCTACTCCGCATCTTCAACAATCTTTACTATGTTGGACTGTCATATAGGACGCCAAAAGTTTTCAAAATGATACTTAACTGTCAAGTTTTGTATAAAATACTGCGTTGTGATGTCATAATTTTATAACATCAACTTGATTTTTTCAACATTTTTTAACTTATCATGTCAGCCGAAAGAAGTCCACTGCTGGACAAAGACCTCCTCCAAGGATCTCCACGATGGCCGGTCTTGTGCTATCCGCATCCAGCGGTTTCCCGCAACCCTCACAAAATCGTCGGTTACGTTTCGGTTCGTGATCGCTACTTTAGAACCTTTCTACCCCAAAGGCCGTCGGTTCTAGGAACTTTATTATACTTACACACTGTCAAATCTTCTGTCCTATGTATTTTGAGCTATGATGCCATAGACAGATAAACAGATACAAACTTATACATTCATATATATTAACTCCCCTTTTTCATCGGGGCTTAAAAATCCCGATATCCTAAGCTGACATCAGTATAAATCCAATTCGTCACACAACGTCATTTCCGGCGTGTCAAAACGTTACAGCTGCTCGATCATGGATTATACAGAATGATTTTGAAATAATATTTAGCCCGAATTCTACAGATAGTGTGCATCGTTATCTGGTAAAAGCCGTTATGCGCAAAACTAATTTGTTGATATTTTTTTGGAAATTTGTATGGAAATATTTTAGTGATTTATTTCTACTCAATTTCTTTTTTATATCTGTATAAGGTTATACATCGATGCGCTCTCAGCCTTGATAGACGACATTTGAAACAAAACAAAATCACAAATGCTTATTTAATATGCATTTAATTACTTTGTCCTAGTTAAGTATTGATTACTCGGGTCAAGTGAATTATGTTTTTATAACATTTTACAATCAGCAATGGAGAGGGCTTATGTTCGCAGTTTTCCAGCGATATCAAATCAGAAATAATTAGATCCGCAGTCGAATCAAAGTTACTGACATAACCCGAAGAATTGCCAAGCTAAAGTGGCAGTGGGCGGGGCACATTGCCCGTAGAACCGACGGCCGCTGGGGCAGAAAGGTTCTCGAGTGGCGACCACGAACCAGAAGACGCAGCGTGGACAGGCCGTGGACCGACGATCTTGTGAGGGTCGCGGGAAACCGCTGGGTGCGTGTAGCGCAAGACCGGCCATCGTGAAGATCCTTGGGGGAGGCCTCTGTCCAGCAGTGGACGTCTGTTGGCTGACATGATGATGATGACGTATGTGTGTAAGCAATGTCAACCCTTGACCGGCGTGGGTTTAAAGATTTGTCATTTATTTTGTTACGGTTTATTATCCCCGTTTAATCCTTAACCTTACTAAAATTATAAATGTGTATTAATGTGTGTAATCCTACTAATATTATAAACATGTAAGTTTGTATGTATGTTTGTTGCTCATTCACGCAAAAACTACTGAACGGATTTGGCACATAGATAGATCATACCCTGGAATAACATATAGGCTCCTTTTTAACCCGGACACGTTGGTGAAACCGCGGGGGACAGCTAGGTTATAATATAAAAGCAACGGATCTACATGTTTTCAGAAATAGGTATATGTCGTTTAAAAGTCGAAAAGTAACATAGACTATAAAATATAAACAGGAGTGTCAGAAATAAAGAACACCGGCCACACCCAAAATTGGTGTGGTCATCTGCAATACTTCATCCTTTTTATTCTCGGAAATACACGTACATTAAAACAAGCACGTATTTCAGTTTAAATCTGGATTAAACAAAAATAAATATGCTTTTAAAATGTTGTTTATAAACGGAAAACTAATAAGCGAAATGCAATTTAATGTTGAATGCACTTTGTTTCATTATGGCATGATATTACCCCGAGACCATTAATGGATTGGACAGCCATCGAACAAAGAGATTAGCGATCACAACTATGCTACAAACGGTACAAAATAAGCTCATCTACAAATAGTACAAAATAAGTGAAATTATCATTTTATTATTATGTACCTGGATGACCGAGGTTTTTTTTTGTAAGATCGTTTTCTAAAAATTAAACCTAGCTAGATCAATTTATCGCCCCAGAAACCAACTGCATGCTAAATTTCATAAAAATCGTTGGAGCCGATTCCAAGATTTCAAATTATATATATACTAGCTGTTCCGTGCGGTTTCACTCGCGTTCCCGGGATAAAAAGTTGCCTATAACCTTCGGGATTAATATAGCTTCCTATTGGTGAAATAATTTTTCAAATCGGTTCAGTAGTTTCGGAGCCTATTCAATGCAAACAAACTAACAATCAAATCTTTCCTCTTTATAATATTAGTATAGATATATATATGTCACCGGAAATGTATGAAACATAGGAATTATACACTATTCCTGTGTATTTCTCCTAGGAAATTTTATTTCAATAATGATACTAGGAAATATATATATTTAAAAAAAAAAATAGGTTGGGGTTATTATTTTATTTTGCATAAATTTGAAAGTATTCGCACAAAAATAAACAACCCCCCAAATACCGCTATCCTTACAAATATCCCGAATGTAATACTCCGATAGATATTTAGGAAATGTATGGATTTCCTAGGAAATGTATACAATGACGGAAAAGTATCTAACATATATACAAGAATTGCTCGTTTAAAGGTTGGTAAATAGATAAAAGGAAATATATACAGAACCAAGCTACATACAATTTTATAAATAAAAAAAATGGTTAAAGTTGCTGCCCACTGGTAGAATGCCCAGAAGGCTAGCCACATTGCCTCGTTGGATAGGATTATCCTTTGTCCGAGGTAGCAGCCAGCCTTTTATTTCATAACAAGTTCTTTAGACCATACTCAATGATACCATTATTATTGTGTTGCCATCGGACTTACATACCAACCTACTTGTAACACTACTACTGTGATGAATTGAACAACGGAAAGTGAGTCAATATTGACTTAAAAGTTTCGACCTAAATTAACAAGTGAAATAAAAGCTTGTAATACCATTTCAATTAATGCTTTTACGATAAAAAAATACAAATGAACAAAGAGATAAATGGAATCTTAATCGCAACTACTCCTTTGTAAATATTATATCGTGTTTTAATTTCAATCTTGACTCAAAATTCAACTTGTATAGCTATGAGATGTTCTAAGCCTGAGATATATAGGTATATAGCGTACATAGACTTTGCTCAGACTTTACCGTACAAAGTCGGTATTTAAAATGCAATCTTCGAATCTTTCCGAGTGTGTGCCAAGCAAAGCCTAAGTGCACCTAATCGACAATTTTCCAAAAACTTGGCTATAAATTAAAACATTACTTTGTTACGTAGGTTTATACCCTAAGTAAAGTGTTAATATAGCTACAAGAAAACTCATTTCATTTTCAGCTCAATATAAGGTCAAATTGCCTCGAAGACAAGTGGTTTTCAATATATCATCTTTTTGTCCTTTTCTCTCCATATTATTTTCATTCGTTCGTGATTCCAAACAAAACTCTATTAGTGTCACAACCCTATTTATGCACCTTCTATATCTATGTGTGTCTATCTATCTATACCTATACTAATAATAAAATTGAAGAGTTTGTTTGTTTGTTTGAACGCGCTAATTTCTGGAGTTACTGGTCCGATTTGAAAAATTCTTTCACTAAAGGAAGCCACATTATCCCCGAAGGTTATAGGCTACTTTTTATCCCGGGAAATCGAGTGAAACCGTGATTCTGTCATAAAATTTACAAATAGGTAGGTACATACATAATATATCATTATTGGACTCAAAGACGATTTCTTTTACACACACATTTCCACAACATATTCACATTTCTTCACTTTGATCACTGTCTAAATATTTAATTCTTACAACCTAAACGATTGTTAATAAATAACAAATATTTTTATTTAATTAAATTTTATTTTATTTGATGTAGGTATGTCTTTTTGTTTACATAGAGATGAAGACAGCGAGACTGGGTTGCCAGTGTCGTATTTATTATAAATTTACAAACAATAAAACTATTTTTACTAACATAAATTCCCCCCCACAATATAACCTTTACTACTTTATAAACCAAATTGTAACTTAATCTGAATCATAAATAGGCAAAACAGCAATTTTATTAATAGCCCTTTTATGAAGATGACCATGTTCTCTTTGTATGTTTTTTTATATGAATATATTAAAAAAAAAAAAAAAAGTTCTAAGTTCTACTGATCTTACATTACCATCATTACTACAAAATACTTGAGTTACTCTGGCAAGAGGCCATTGTAACGGAGATACATTTTCACCAATTAACAATACTAATAAACCTATTTTAATATTAGGTTTAATCTATAATTTTTACTAACAACGATACAAAATTCACCTTGCAAATCTTTGAATTTACCTACTTATATTTTCATGGAGCTTACGTCCACAGCTTAGATAAATCCTATTTATTATGGCTCCATGTAAAATGTGTCAGGTAAATAAATGAACGTAGGTATTCCGATCTTGCATGATACAGCGAGTTATTTTATCTGCAATAGTACAGACGATACGAGTACATAAATTACTGTCACGTAAGTCTCCGTGAGTTATTTTCGTGTTACGTGGCATCGACATAAGCTATATTATTCTGTAGGTATCTAAGAGAGCAAAGTAATACGCTAGACTGCGTAGTTTTCAGAAGTTTTGTATGTCATTAAAAGGAATGGTAGTTAATTCCTTTGGTAGATAAAACCCTTGAAGACGATGCAGTCTTTCATATCTGCCAGGCTGGGAAACTATCTTGATTGTTTGAGAAAGTTCAACACCAACTTTGTTCCTCGCTACGCGTTTCGTGTTTCACAAATAGAACTTCCCAAATTCATAAACCCGAGCGTAATACTTGCGTCGTGTTTTGTAAAATTGTTCATTAATGATACGCTCGCTGAACGTATTATCGCTTACGAATCCGTACCGTATTTACGGCTTTGACATATTACAACCGCGTATTAATCATAGGTTTATTTACTTTTAAATACTGGGTTGGTACGGTAGGAAAGCGTTGTGAAATGTATTTGTTTGTTTGGCTCTATATTTCATTGCTAACTAACAATTATGTAATTTAATTACCTCATGTTTTGTTAATGAAATGCTTATCGATTGCCTATGTAGATTTCATTCAGATTGAGCGTAACTATATACCTATTAAATAACTATTAAATTCAATTGATAAATTTTAAATGCTCTATACAGATTGATGGCAATTAAAATTAAGAAAAAAACAAACCCTTACGTACTAGTTTTAGAATCTGTAAGCGAGAGACTAAAGTCTCCGAAATGGGATCAAGACAGAGAAATCAGTCAGTCTAGATTTTTTTGTGGCACTTAGATTACGTAGGTTATCCAGGCTTTATATAGGCTGATCTTACTTGTACACTCTGGCGTACATTACATCCTATCCTGATACCTTACATGCTATAAGTATATACAGTTTAGAAAATATGATATTCAGTTGAAAAACCTTCCAAGGGGTGATCAAATCATTATTTGAATACCTAAGGTTTAACTGATTTATATAATACTAACTTCCGCCCCGCGGTTTCACCCTTGAGTTATTCCAGGGTATGATTTAACTATGTGCCAAGTTTCATCCAAATCCGTTCAGTAGTTTTTATGTGAAAGAGTAACAAACATCCATACATCCACTCACAAACTTTCGCATTTATGATATTAGTAGGATAATCTAAACTATTGTCGTAGAAACAATAAAAACCTTTTTCTTGTAGCGTTGAAATATACTTACTAAGAAATGATCCCCAAAGGGATATAGAAAAGGTAGATATATAAGTTTGTATGAAAATCTTTCATTATTGAAGATAAATCAAATAGAAAAAAGTTAACGTCTGTTATTTTCGTTGGAATTGAAGATTGGCATATTTCAGCAATTTAGATCCTTTTAAATCCCTCGAGATGGTGATAAAATACATAAGGCGCAGTGTGAAACTCTAAATATATATATGTCTAGCTTCCGCCCCGCGGTTTTACGCGCGTTCCCGTGGGATCTAATGTTTTCCCGGGATAATAAGTAGCCTATATGTTATTCCAGGGTATGATCTATCTTTGTTTTTTTAGGGGTGATTATAGCTCAGTGGTATCACGTCGGATGCCGCGACGAAGGTCGTGGGTTCGAATTCTACAATGAGCTTGAGCTTTCGGTGAAGGAAAACATCGTGAGGAAAACATTGCACGTTGAAAATTTGTCGCCAAGCACCTACCGGTGTGTTCCGGCAATTGCACTTGAGAGCCAGTTGCCTCACAAACTTTCGCATTTTTAATATTAGTTGGATAAAACATAGTCCCTGTCTCCCTCTGTCTATTCCTCCGTTTACTTCTTCTAAACCACGCAACGGATTTTGATACGGTTTTCACTAATAGAAATAGCGATGAACAAGGAAGGTTTTTGTATATAAATTGCACCCGAGCAAAGCCGCGGCGGGTCGCTAGTACTAGTATAAAATAAGAGGTCAGGTTGTAAGTTTGACATGAATACATTATTTAAGGCGACGATATCCGAGAAATGATGATTCTAGATTACGTTTTTCTCTGTTCCAAGAGATTTGGAAAAAAATATATTATGTTATACTAGAGAATATCTGACGGGGAATATTTTTTGTAAAAAATTGGATTTTTCATTAGTAACGTCAGAAGAAAATCGTGAATATGCATTTTAGAATCATCATTTCTCGTATAACATCGCCTTAACACATGAAATAATTGAATGTATACTAACTTGATTGACGTTAATAATCTCATCGTAATCTGCGAAGACGGTAGAGAACATGGTCGATCCTGAAACAAGGAAAATTATATTTATTTCTTCATTAAAATTATTTACAGCGGCGAGCTAGTTGGGGTGGTTGGCTATTACGCCGCAGGTCATGGGTTTGTTTTCCATCTAGGACAAACATATAAGTGTATAAACATGCCTGTTTGTCTTGAAATCTGGTGTTATTATTACTAAGAATAAGTTGTGTATGTATTATCAGTTTCAATGGTTTCCATAGTACAAACTCTAATTAGTTTGGGATCAGATAATCCGTGTTGAAGGATATTTATTTATCACCTGCGTCCTGCCACCTGGATTCACTTGCGATCCCCTTTTTTACCCCCTTAGGGATTGAGTTTTCAAAAATCCTTTCTATGCCTTTGTCCTATTAGCTATATATGCCAAATTTCAGCCCGATCCATCCAGTGGTTTGAGCTGTGCGTTGATAAATCAGTCTGTGAGACGCTTTCCTTTTATATATTTAGACAAGAGCGTCTAAATATATAAAAGGAAATTTATTAATTATAATAATATTATTCATATTGATGATTAGGTAAATTCCTATCTTTTACAAATTTATTTTGGTAGGGTAAGCCTGAAGGACATTGAAGCATATCATAGTCATATAGGCCATAAAAATATTATAGAGTGGAAGACAAAACTAAAATATTTCCAGTACTTAGGTATATCAATCAATCAACAAATTAGTTTAGCATTAAAATGTGAGAAAATTGAACAATAAAATACCTACGTCACTACAAAAATAGCTGTATTTCAGAGTTCGAGTAAAGGCTATTACCAGATATTTATATTAAATATCAAGTTGTTATAACTTCCTAATTATATAACTGAAAAGTAGGATAATGACGATGAAGCTATCCGCAATATTCGGACTAATTAGTATATATAATTGGGCATATCCCCAATCAAAATCACACTGTATAATGAAATCAGGATATTTTGTAGATCGCCATAATTTTGTTGATATTGATTTAATTTGTATGTATTTGTTCAATTCTAGTTATATATGTCGGCGTCAGCGACAGCCAAGCGATACAAACATCACGTATAGGGTTCAGTGGTATCAGGATCCGATTCAGTGAACGTAGTGCAGACAATGAAACAACGTGATACCATCGCTTCGGAACAGTCCCGTATGAGGAGAAGAAGCGACGCAAGAAACTCCTCATGGGCCCGATAGATTTATTGTAGCAATTTGACAATTAAATAATCACTTCAATTACACTTATAAACTCACAATAAGGTAGACTTCAGTATCAATTGAAACAACAGTTACACCGACGTGTGTACAACTCGAGAGCTCGTGATAAAAGTGTTCGATCCAACTGTAATGATCTTATCCACATTAACTTGTATCATAAACTACCATTCAGTCATAGGTTATTCATTCACCGCAAGTGTTGCCACCTTTTCAACCGATACCTCCACCATGATAATAAATTGAGACAATCGAGTCGGACAAACAACCCGGCTCTTCGACATATATATGTCTTAATATATAAAATATAGTCCGGTTATTTACACCACCTATAACTCGAGAACGGCTCTACTGATTTTGATGATTATTTGTTGGAGTCGTCTCATCCGAATAGCAGAATAACAATGAAAATATAAAAAAGAACGGTAAGTGTAGGTAAGTAGGTTTTGGTGGGTAAGTGTGGGTAGGTAGGGGTAGGTAGTTAGGGGTAGGTAGGTCCCAGGTTTTTTTATTCTCAGGGTAGGACAACGGCTGCCGGGCCAACTAGTTATTAAGGGGGAACGTTCGGTAGGAGCGCGAAATTCTAATTTTATCACGTTTTTGCAAATTGCAATTGATAAAATTTGAATTTCGCGAACAAAAATAATTGCATTATGAAATATAGATTCTAATCAAAAATCTTTGTTGTTAACGTGTCGTGCGTTTCACACGAATGTTACTTTACTACCTTGCGTTTTAAATTATTTTCTCTTCGAAAAATGTAGGTAGGTACAGTTCGTGGTGTACATTTTTCGTGTGAGTGTTTTTTGACAGTGACCGATGGTCGGCTCGTTCCAGAATAATGAGATATCGGTGTTGTCTGCCCTTTTTAAGCTGTTATTCATCAAACCATTAATTAGAACTTTTTCATATTGTTTTTTATATTGGTGTGGTTCAGCTGCACTTGAGATACTTTCCCTTCTAAATTTGGCAGTTACCCTTTGGGCCACAACATCACTTCCGTTGGTGAGGATTCCTAATATAATCCTACTTTCTACTAATATTATAATTGCGACAGTTTGTGCGTATGTTTGTTATTTTTTCACGCTCCAACGGCTGCACCAATTCCCGGAGTAAAAAGTAGCCTTTAACCTTTGGGGATATGAGCTTCCTATTAGTTGTACGTAGCATATTAATTATTCTATGCTATTAGTTAAAGAAATTATCAAATCAGACCAGTAGGTAAATCCGGAGATTAGCGCGTTCAAACAAACATTAGTATAGATATAGATTAGAAGCAAAAATATATATGTTTTCTCTTTTTAATATTAGTTTAGACTAGTATACCTACTTCTTACTTGATTAGGTACTAGGTATAAATACTAAATAGTACTAAATGAAAAATGACATCTTTTCATTGAATTAGCTAAATCAGTAATTTTAATATCATTTTGTGTAATTATTTTATTATATAATTATATTACCATGGCAGTAGGTACATGCGCTTTAATTATGGTGTTCGTATTAGAATGGCCAAAGCGAATGTGGGTGAGGGGGGGTGCTTAGGGGGAATGACGCACCCTCTCTTCCGCACAAATTTAATTTTATAATAATAATGTGGTGTACCTGAATTTGTACCCGGACCAGCGCTTCTGTGATGCTTATGCATACAAATCTATTGATATATGAAAGAAGCGCCTGAACGTGCGTATCATATTTATTCATAAACTGTATTTACAAGTGTGTAGGTGGAATTTTGTAGGTCAATTTTGACTTACCAATATTTAATTGATCTGCAATTTGGCACACATACTTATGTATTCCAAAGTCCGATGACTTAGAGATACTAAGTAGTTCCCTTATTTAAAGCCGGTAGTACCGCGGACCCCACTAATTATCGACCAATTTCTATACTACCGACACTAAGTAAAGTTTTTGAGAAAATCATTCTTAATCAATTAATGATACATTTTAATAGTAATAGACTGCTTCACAGTAATCAATTCGGTTTTACAAGGGGTCGCTCAACAACCGATGCTGGTGTTGAGCTTGTTCAACATATTTTTGACGCCTGGGAAAATTCACGTGATACTTTCGGTGTTTTTTGTGACTTATCCAAGGCCTTTGACTGTGTCCATCATGAATTGCTCATCAAGAAATTACACCACTACGGTATTAGAGACACTGCACTCAGTCTTTTGAATTCATACTTGAGTGATAGGATTCAGAAGATTGATGTTAATGGCAAAGTTTCCCCTGGGTCCTTAGTTACTATGGGCGTCCCACAAGGTTCTATTCTTGGACCTTTTCTTTTTCTAGTTTACATCAACGATTTACCTTATCTTGTAGAAAAGAAAAATGAAATAGTATTGTTTGCTGATGATACTTCACTTCATTACAAAGTGAAACGACATGATTTTAATTCTGACGATGTGAACAATGCTCTTTCAGTAGTTGTTGATTGGTTTACAGCTAATAATTTGATGCTCAATGAGAAAAAGACTAAATGTATTAGATTCAGTCTACCGAATGTAAAACACTCCGATGCCAATATTGTTATTAAGGGCGAAAAACTGGAGCTTGCTAAAAGTACTGTATTTCTAGGTATTACATTAGACGATAAGCTACAATGGGGTCCTCACATTAATAATTTAGTGAATAGACTTAGTTCTGCAGCTTATGCAGTGAAGAAAATTCGTTCTCTCACTGATGAATTAACGGCAAAATTAGTATACTTTAGTTATTTTCATAGTTTGATGTCTTACGGCATCCTCCTTTGGGGTAGCGGTGCCGACATCAATAGAATTTTTATTCTGCAGAAGAGGGCTATTCGCGCTATATATAATTTAAGTCCCAGAGACTCCCTACGAAATAAATTTAAAACTATAAATATAATGACAGTGTCGTCACAGTACATATATGAAAACTTAATTTATGTTCGAAAAAACATTCATAACTTTCCCAAAAATAGCGACACTCATAGTTTAAACACTAGAAATAAGGATAAACTTGCTATACCTGTAACTCGTTTGAGCAAAGTTAGGGATTCTTTTAAGGGGCAATGTATACGCTTCTTTAACAAAGTACCCAAAGAAATTCAAGAATTGTCCGTGTTAAAATTTAAAAAGCTAATTAAAGATAAGTTGTACAAAAAAGGGTACTATAAAGTTTCTGATTTTATAGAGGACAAGAACGCATTTCAATGAGTTGTTCGCTTCACATGCTATTTATTGTTATTATAATTTTTGTTATTATTATTGTCATATTGTTAATTTTAATATTTTATTTTATTTTCTATAGTTTATTTTTATATACATATTTTTTATTTTTACAAATTTGACGATTAAAAATACTTGCAATGAGTTCATTTAATAAAGACACTTTTGAATTTGAATTTGAATTTGAATTTGACTTATGTAATAACTAGATTTCGCCCAGCTGTTTCACCCGCGTTCCCGAGGGATCTTATGTTGTCCCGGGATAAAATGTATCCTATATGTGTTAATCTAGGTTATAAACTATCTGTGTTCCAAATCCGTCCATCCAAATCCGTTTAGTAGTTTTTGCGTGAAAGAGTAACATACATTCATCCATCCATCCTCCCAAACTTTCACATTTATAATATTAGCAGGATAAGATAATCCTTACGCACATTATCTAGAAAGGTAACAAGTGTGTTAAATTAATCTTTGCCTTTATGGGCATTAGCCCTTGGATAAATTAAAGACCAAAGCCGTGTCTCAAAGGTTTAACTTAATAGGGCGGGCAGATGCATGTTTTTTTTGATCTCATTAATTTAAGGAACAGTCGAAGAAAATATATTTTTCGAATAACTATAAAAAAACACCAGCATGTAAGTAGTTTACATGGTCGCGGTTATATGACGTCACATAACATGTCGGATCCCTCTATCTATGCTTTTATCTTCCGTATTTCTTGACTGAATTTAATTTTCGAAATCTAACGGTACTTTCATATTTTGCCTGATATTTATAAATTTGTAAAGATATAGGTAAGTTCGGATATTTTTACTCCATCCCTCTAAAGATTTTCGGCATCAAACAAAGGCAACGCTACCTCATAAACTTTCTCGTGTAATGCTAAAAAATAAAAAAAAAACAAGATCATGTTCTTCATAAACATTACTGCGGAAAGAATAAAGTTTAAATTCTCTTACAACCGAATATAGCTATTATAAGTGGGTATATATAAGATACTTACAGTACTTTACGCTACGGTAAACCTTTGTAAGTAATTCGGATTCGTAACACAAAGGAACCACAAACTTGGCCCATTGTAGGTAATCAACAGTAACATCTCTATTGTGGCGTTATCAGCGTCACTACATAGACGTACTGGTATATGTCACAAGAACGGTCAGATAACTTATTGTCAATTTAGTCACGATTCAGATCTAGGCGTAACCTATACGTATAGGTACTATTTCATAAAGAAAACTTAAAACAGAATGTATGTAGTTTGTTCTGTCAAAGTTGATGAGGTGAGCGGTAAGATTTTGGTAAAACATCTGCGTTACCAAGGTATCTTATGTTTTCCCGGGATAAAAAGTGCTAAATCTATCTATGTGCCAAGTTTCATCCAAATCCGTTCAGTAATTTTTACGTGAAAGAGTAACAAACATTCATCCATACTCACAAACCTTCGCATTTATAATATTAGCCGGATGCAAAATAAAAATATTATTAGTCAAAAAACTAAAACGACAGATTCTGTACACTATATTGTCTCCTCAGCGTTAAAATATTCCTTCGATCTTTATAAACAAAGTAAGAACTCAAAAAACTAAAAATTAGGCCAAAAGTATAAATTCAATATTAACAAAAACAAATAATGAATAATGTAAAACTAAACTGAATATAATCTAATAACATGCAAAAAAAAAGTACAAAATATTGACTATGATAACGCTGAACCATTGTTTATAACCGGAAATCTTGAAAAGAAACTGAACAATACAACCCTGACAAATTATGAATTTCGTGTTGGTCAAAAGACAAATAAACTTTACGTGGGAAAGTCATAGTATTGACAGAAAAATCGGGAATGCTTGTCAAGTTTATGACAAAAGAAATTTTTCGTGATTTTAGGGTTGGGCGCATAGTAAAAGTTGTACATAATAATGATAATACTTTTTAAACTCTCGCGAACACAATTCATGTTTGTTTATAGTAATGATAATCAAACAATAATCCCAGATAATTTCACCCAGTATTGCTAGTTTTCCGCCCTACGATTCCCAATTTTACCTCCTTAAGGGGTTTATCTGCGAATGTCTACGTCATAATAATTATCTGTGAGCCTATCAGCCCGATCAGTCCAGTTTGAATTGTGGGTAGATAGATCGGTCAGTCAGTCAGTTTTCGTCTTTCCTATTTTTATATTTATTTAGATTAGGTTATAGATTTAAACTTACGTGAGTTTAAACACTAGAAATAAGGATAAACTTACTTTACCTGTAAATCGTTTGAGCAAAGTTAGGGATTCTTTTAAGGGGCAATGTATACGCTTCTTTAACAAAGTACCCAAAGAAATTCAAGAATTGTCTGTGTTATAATTTAAAAAGCTAATTAAAGATAAGTTGTACAAAAAAGGGTACTATAAAGTTTCTGATTTTATAGAGGACAAGAACGCATTTCAATGAGTTGTTCGCTTCACATGCTATTTATTGCTATTATAATTTTTGTTATTATTATTGTCATATTGTTAATTTTAATATTTTATTTTATTTTCTTAGTTTATTTTTATACATATATTTTTTATTTTTACAAATTTGACGATTAAAAATACTTGCAATGAGTTCATTTAATAAAGACACTTTTGAATTTGAATTTGAATTTGTGTGGCATTATATAGGTATAAAAGTGAAGTAATTAAATTTAATTATGTTAGGTTAATGTTTTTGTCGCTTTATGAAATAGGCCCTCGGTACACGGTGATGCACATTTCCAATTTATGCAATAGTACAATCCAATGTGTAGATTAGTGTAAACGTCCAATTAATGGCTAGTTTCGCTTCACCAATGTGGTGAAGTCCTGTCCATAGCTTTAGGTATTAATGTATGTTTACGTCATTATAGTCGTAATCCTGAATGTATTTACAAATAACATAGCTCATAATACATTTGTGCGATGAGCATAAAGTACCTATTACGTATGGTAATTGGATTGGAAACATTTTAAATTTTACGTCAACGTTTGACGTAATATTACGTCAAAACTTATCTCATGATAAATTATACGTGCGATGAGCTTATGATAGGAATGGTAATTGGATTGGGGATATTTTAAATTTTACGACAACGTTTGACGTAATATTACGTAAAATTTTAAGATTTGCACATAAGGCTTCTATGAATTAATTTTGCTTTCTAATCGTTAAAGAACAATATATTGTTCCTTGAATTCCAAATAAATAATAATAAATATCTCGGGACATTTCTTCACACACGGTTATCTGATCCCAAACTAAGCAGAGCTTGTACTATGGAGACCAGATAACTGATATACTACATATACTACTTTTTTTGTTGTAAATACATACTTATATAGATAATTACAACCAGACTCAGGACAAACAGACATGTTCATGCACACAAATGTTTGTCCTGGATGGGAATCGAACCCACGACCAGAGGCGCGATAGGTGGCGTCTTAACCAACTGCGCCAACTGGCCTGTCTAAATGTCCGTTATTTATAAATAAGAAAACAATATTATGGTTGTATAAAAATAATCAACTAATACAGCCACTTTATTACGTCTCCAGTACGAATCACATCCATAGGCACTAAAAATGTATGTAAGTAATACTCATAAATTAAAACAAAAAATACACGTAAAATATTATCTATTTTTTTATATTCCTTTTAGATATACTGTAAGCCTATATATAGATATAGTTTGTATACCTTTCAGATATATTTCCGGAATCTTGATATACTTGACCTCCTTTAGCACTTTGGATAAAATTAATAATTCAGTAGCCAGGTTGCCGTACGTCAAATTGACGGTGCGTGCTTTGAATCCCCGAACTACTTTATAGTAATAATATAGAGGATGGAGGATAATAGATCCTCCATCCCTACCTCCAAGTATCTTAATTGGATTATGCTAAATGGTAGGTACATAGCAAATTAAAAAGTTTGCCGTACAACTTTTTTAGGGTCCAATACCCGAAGAGTCCAAACGGAGCCATGTTGCTGTCACTCATGTATCCATCTGTCCGTCGGCGTCGTCTGTCACAAATTTTGTCCCGAAGAATTTTTTCAACTTCCCATTGTCCATGAACTTGTATTTTGGCGATTATTTTTATTTTTACCTACATATATTTTACTAACAAACACCAATATATTGATAAATCAAATACTTTCTCTGAAATTCCCTAATTTTTCCTATTATTACCAACTTTTATTCTACATTTGGTACGGAACTCTAAATGTGTAAAGTCCGATACGCTCTTGGCCGGTTTTTTTGTTACTTATTTATAGGAAAAAAATCCCAACAAATATAGGTAGGGGTTGATAAGGTTAGGTAGGGGTAAGTAGGGGTAGGTAGGTCCCCTTCTATTGAAACAATCTTTGATGTAAAGAAAAATAAACTAATTGTAAGTGTATACCTGGAAAGATGTGGAACCTGTATAGGACCTTCACGTCCTTGAAGTTAAAGTTAGTAAAATACCTAATATAATTGAAATATCGTAGATCTACGATTCTATAGGTACTACTACATTTGCATTGAACTAATTTCTTTCAAAATTAATAATTAACTAGCATCAAAGTTTATTACCTATTTTCAGATTCATACTTTATTAGTCTACTGTATAACTGCATCCTACTTGAAAATTATATCCAATTAATTCACTGAAAAAAAAACGACATAGAGTCAAGAGATCTTTTATAAAAAAGTAAGACGCACGGCGTCAAAAAAAAAAAGCAATTATCTTTTATTAGAAAATATTTTCTGTATATCAAAGTGAAGCGTTCTTATAATGCATTATGTTCAGATATGATTTTCCCTTGAGAAAAGTAATTACTATTACTGCACTGCGCTTGAAGAGTCGATTAAATTGTTACTGAAAAAGAATTTACTATAAAACATTCTTAAATAAATGTTACTTAAAATATATTCTTGGAAAAAGATTTTTCTATAAAAGATTCTTAGTAAATGTTACTCTTGCTTGATATATTCTAAGCATAAAGCTTCAATAAATCATTTTAATGACTCATCATCCCGATCTTGATTATAATAAGTCTGATTACGAGTATAACAAATGACGCGTTATAATATGAAACTAGCGAAATTAGATTTCCCATATAATGTCACATTTTAGCTTCCTTGTATCCTACTGATATAATATATTGATCTTTGTTATTTGCCGTTACAGAAAAAAGAAATAGAATTTTGACACGTACATAAATAATACTTAGGTACTATTACTGGAATAGCATACTTATTAATCTAATGTAACCGAAAATACGTAATGTATTTTGAAATTAGGAGAAAAACCACGACCACGCCATTTTTCGTTAAAACATTTAAATATACATTATCATAATAAAGAAAGCTAAAAATAACATCCTTGATAAATACCAACATAAATTTAAATAAAAATAGTGTGTCATAGTGTACTAATAACAGACTCTAACAACGTGGCATACAAATGAGATTATATTTTTCATTCACAACAGCCAGTTACGGCTGACTGCAGACGGAGAAACTGTATTATTTTGCAAAAGCAAATGGATGTATTAACAAAAAGCTAGAAACTGCGTTTTCATGATGAGGAGCCTAATTTACAATGCATAGAGGTGAGAGCACGAGCATTAAATTGTATGTATATACATACATGTAGACATACATCATGAGTTTGGATGTAGGTATGTTTGTTAAAGGGTAAACCTAAACATTGCTACACCAGTAAGGGTCACTGTTAACTATCGCAAAAAGTCTTGAGGGCGATTTTGGAAGATCCCCACTAAAAACATTTTTTTCCAGGGATTATTATTACCTACATTTTGCCAAAGTCATAGAATAGTTTAAAAGTTGTTAGTCTTGAAGTACCTAAGTCACCTATAACCCTGTAGGTACCTATAATAGATTGAGACCTTTGTATGAATTTAAAAAGGTTTTGATTCGATTAAAAAGCAGTGAAAAAGAAAAATCTACGGAGAAAAGTCGTGTAATCTGAAGTTTTTTTTCTCGTTTCCCAATCGACCCAATAATACCTGCCGGCAGTGATTACGGATTTTACAAACATTCTCACAAATTTAAAAAATAATAGAATAATCTAACTACTATAAATAAAAATGTTGTCAATTTAAATTTACAGATTTACAGTAAAAAAAAAATATGTTAGTGTATTATTTACAACAAGTATTTGAGATAAATATCGTGTGTGAAGAATTATATCCAAGATATTTATTTGTAAATAGATATCGATACTAGATAGATATTATTAGTAGAATGAAATGAACCATGGGTACCCATTATAAAAGTATAAAGCCTTTCTTTAAATCCAACTATCTACTTTAACTGAGGTGCTCATAAACTGAAGCAGTCTTAATGCAAGAGCACCGTGAGCTGTGAGCACATAACTTAAATTAAGCTAAACAATTTATGAGCGACCATTTAACTTTACCGGGCACAAATATTATATAATCCATACAACTTCTGTATGAAATTTTGCTTTCAGCGACTCACTCGGGTTATGCAGTTGCTATAACATCATAAGTTAATTATTTTACATAAAATATTAATTAATTTCGCCGTCTAATCCAGAACGAACTGTTTGTTGTTTACAAAAATTGCACTGACAGGCACAAAGGTACAGAGAGATTATGCCACGCTGAAGGGAAGTAATTATATTAATATACTGCTTATGAAAAGCTATATACAAAGTAGACTAGCCTAAAAACACCTTAAAGTTAATATAAAGAATTCTCTTAGGTTTTGTGAATACAGTGAGAATATTTAATTTAGCCCTGACGTCATACCTTACGAGCTTCTTACGAGGAATCTCGGAATTTCAATTTTTATTGTTCTCTTTCAATTATTAAAAAAGGTTTTACGCACATTATAATTACCGGGTCGGCTACGTGACTGTTTAAGGTCATTAGAAACGTTTAAGGGAGGTAGGTATGACACGTGGGTATGTAATATACCATATACTCGAGGTTGAGATAATGAATAATATTATTTTTTCTGGAATTATGCGAGTTTTTTTTATTATTTTAACTCCTAAGTAGATTTCGGCTTCACATGAGATATTTTATTTGAAAGGCGTATCTCAAAACTCTACCCCCGAGGGGATACAATTTTGGAAAACTCTTCCTTAGTGGATCTTCCCAATGTGCAAAAGGTTCAGGTTTCTTTCTAGACACTTTGATTTGAGCTGTTCATTGATATTTAGTTGATTTAGGATTCATAATTCGAAACGGCTAATATACCTTTTTCCTAACCTAACGCTGGTTTTTCAATAAAATGGTGCAACCCCCCTAAATCGGAGTTGATTATTTGATTCTTAGTAGGTACACACGGCCACAGATCAAGCTACACATTTTTGTTGCAAAATAGCGCCTATTACAACCGCATAAGGTGCCGCAGTGTGTAGCTTGATCTGTGGCCGTGTGTACAAGCTCTACTTGGTTTTTTATTAGATAGCGGTGAGTGAAATATGTGACACTTTTCACTGGAGCTTAAATTTTCATCTTCTATAAGAAAACGTAAATAAAGTTACTTCGCAAAGATATCTTCGGAACCGTATGTAGTTTCTAAAGGACATGAAACTGGAACAAAGTAGAAACATAATGTAAACGAAACTTTTCTGTGTCGTTACCATAGAATTAAAAAGTATACTAGCTGACAATATACCTACAACTGTTAAGAAATCCTGCTTAAAATAGCCTGACTTAGCTTTGATCAAAATTCCTATACTTAGTTTTTTTTTATAAAAACTACTAAGGTAGCTAACAAGTGTATGGCCCACCTGATGGCAAGCGATTACTGTAGATTATATAGGTAAACTTTACAAAATTAGGAGGAAATCTCCTACAATAATTGGATACCAATGAAACTTTACTTATAGTGTACAATACTTCTAACAACGTAAAACTCTTTTTGAAACGTTTCTTTCTTTCTTTTCTTTTAAAACAAAAGTAATTCAGAGTATCTTTTTATTTTAGTGGAAACTCTTTGTGTTACGTAAGTACCTATGTGTGATAGGTACACTAAATTATATTTATGTTTAAGTTCTGCGTATTGAGCTTGACATAATAGCCAAAAAATAACGATGGGTACGTTTGCCTCCACCCTCATACCCATTATAGTATGGGGAGGGGAAGCTCCGTCCATTCCATCATAAAATTTACGAAAATGTATATTAAATTTACAACTTTACATAATAAATTCATTGTTAATAAATCAAATGCTTTAAAACTTTATCACCAATGTAATCCAATTTTGTTTAAAATCAAAATATTTTGAGCTTTTGTAGTATCAGCGTCAGGATCGTTATTTCCTTATAAGATAAAGTTAGTCTCAAGTTGTATACTAATTGGTTTTGACCAGGAAACTGGAAAATAAATTAAGTAAAGTAAACCCTCAAAGTAAACATAATTGCCTTCCAGTTGTGTCACTTTCTACGAAACTTTGAGTTAATTTTAGTTGGACGGGCTTTGTTATTGAAGGATCAATGTGTATTTGCGGTTTTTCCGTTCGCCGTCGAATTCTGGGCAAAATATAAAAATAAATCATGGAAAGATAAAACGATGTAATACCCAAGGCGGTATGAAATATTATTGTGAAAGGAAAATCGATCAAATGTACCAAATTATTAAAGTACCTTATCATGCATAAGTTTCTTTAGAATTACGTATAAGCATATATACGTAATTCTGAAGTAGTCTTCGAGTAGTTCTAAAGTTAGGATCTACAATTTGTTCTCAAAGAAAAGTACTTTTCATAATAAATTAAATATTAATCATATTTTATGTGCTTTCCGTCCCGCGGTTTCATCCGCGATCCCCTATTTTACCCCCTTAGGGGTTGAGTTTTCAAAAACCCTTTCTTAGCGTATGCCTACGTAATTTGTATGCCAAATGTCAGCCCAATCCGTCCAGTGGTTTGAGCTGTGCGTTGATAAGTCAGTCAGTCAATCAGAAACGCTTTCCTTTTATATATTTTTTTTTATATCTATCTATACTAATAATAAAGCTGAAGAGTTTGTTTGTTTGTTTGTTTGTTTGTTTGTTTGTTTGTTTGTTTGAACGCGCTAATCTCTGGATCTGCCAGTGGGATATGGAAAAACCTTTTTGCAATTGAAAGCCCATTTATTAAGGAAGGTTATAGGCTATAGAACATCACGCTACGACCCTCAGGAGCTGAGCAATGATAAAAAGAACGTTAAGCGGGAGCATGTATAGCATGGGTGAGCGATGCGACGCGGTTGTCAATGGATGACAGCGGTCGCCTAGGTAACAGTTTTTTGTTATTTTTAACTGTCATCAATAAGAGGTTATCAATTCGTCGGAAACTTTTTATATGTATGTTCCTCGATTACTCGAAGATGCCTGACCCGATTTGGAAACTATACATACAGGTGGTCACATGGTCACCAAGTCAGGGTCTGATGATGGGATCTTGAAGAAATCGAGGGAACTCTTCAAATTGTATAGGCACTAACAATGTTTTTCATATATTTTCTAAAACTATTCAGATATTTGCGTCTGGTAGTCGTCACATGTTGCTGAGCTGATGATGGAAGGTACAACTCCTTAACGGGTAGGAGTTAGGGGATAAATCATTAAATATTATAGGAACGATGATGGAAAGTACAACGCTAATATGCTTATCTTAGGTCAGTGACCTTGAGAGTCATTGATTACACATAAGAAACTAAAAAATTAAAAATAAAATACTTTTAACAAAAAAAAACCACAAAGGCACTAAAAAGTATAAAATAACTATGTAAGAACTCTAATCTGATAGTTTTGAAGTCAACGAAATTAGCCATTGTTGTTGCATCATCAGATATTTATTGCTGCTACACTATTGACAGGTAGAAGGACGGCTCATTTCACTTCTAAACAGACCCTTACGGTATTTCTTGAAAAAGACAGCGTACGCTCTATACGTAAAAATGGACCATTGGGCAAGGTTTTACAAGATGCAAACCTAATAATATGGGATGAGTGCACATGACTCATAGAGCTCATCTAGAGGCTTTAGATAGAACTCTCAGAATTATAAAATGCACAAATAGCCATGGGTGGAATAACTTTGATGTTTTCTGGTGATTTCAGATAAACGTTGCCTGTTAGTGAAACTAGAGCAGATATTATTAAATCTTGCTTAAAATCTTCCTCATTATGAAAGTCTGTTGAATTATTGACTGTATACCAAAGAGAGGAGTCACTTGGGTAGAGGAAGCACAGATTTCCCAATAAAGCTCCATTTAATCGGGGATGGGAAAGTACCTGAATCAGATAAAAAAATAGCTATTGACAAAGACCTTCGTAAAATCGTGACCAACATTGAAGACCTGATCTGTAGAGTATATCCGGATATAGCCAATATCGACCAAAAAAACCATTAATGGATGTGTGAGAGGGCAATTTAATTTAATTAGCTGCCAGAAATATAAGCGTTGACGCCATCAACGACAAAATAATGGCTAAACTACCAGCCGACAGCGTAGTTTTCGAATCGGACCAGTAACTCCGGAGATTCGCGCGTTCAAACAAACAAACAAACTTTTCAGCTTTATTATATAATGCTTAATAGCTTTCCACCCGCGATGCCACCCGCGATATGTCAGTCAATTAACCAACTTCAAGCGGAGGTTAACAATTCGTTGAAATCTTTTTTTTCGTATGTTCCCCGAATACTCGAACGCCTGGACCGATTATGAAAATTATTTTTTGTTTGAAAGGGTATACTTCACAAGTGGTCCCATGGTCACAAAGTCAGGATCTAATGATAGGATCCTAGACAAATCGAGGGAACTCTTCAAATTTTATAGGCACTTACAATGTTTTTCATAAACTTTTCAGTTTTAAAATAGAATGCTAAATAGCTTTCCACCCGCGATACCACACGCGATATCACCCGCGATCAGTCAGTCAGTCAATTAACCAACTTCAAGCGGAGGTTATCAATTCGTCGGAATCATTTTTTTTTGTATGTTCCCCGAATACTCGAACGCCTGGACCGATTTGGAAAATTATTTTTTGTTTGAAAGGATATACTTCACAAGTGGTCCCATGGTCACCAAGTCAGGATCTGATGATAGGATCCTAGACAAATCGAGGGAACTCTTCAAATTTTATAGGCACTTACAATGTTTTTCATCATACTTTCTAAAGCTATTCAGATATTTGCGTCTGGTAGTCATCATCTTATGTTGCTGAGCTGATGATGGAAGGTACAACTCCTTAATGGTTAGGAGTTAGGGGATAATTCTTTAAATGTTATAGGAACGATGATGGAAACTACAACGCTAATATGCTTATCCTAGGTCAGTGACCTTGAGAGTCATTGATTACACATAAGAAATTCAAAATTGAAAAATAAAAACTTTTAACAAAAAATAGAACCGCCTTCAAAGGCACTAAAAAGCAGAAAATAACTATTTAGGAACTCTAATATGATAGTTTTGAAGTAAGCGAAATAAATCTGCGGTACCATGATATCGGTTCAAATTTTTGTTAAAAGTTTTATATATTTAGATTGGCTATTGGACGCTGATCAGTGTTATTATCACCATCGGCATCAGCGTAGGTATCAAAGTGACCATAAGAAAGATCTTGGGAAAAACGTAACCTTTTGATGGGTTGGTCTTCTGTACCAAATTTGGCATACTGGTTTCCATTTCGATATACTTCAAATACAAATGGGTATATTTGACCGGCTACAACTAACTCGCAGAAATGTAGAGTGTTGTAACATCTAATTTATACTTTTCTTTTGTCCCATGATTGTTGCCAAGACGGTCATGAGACATAACAGCAAATTCATCCCAATTGTTCGTCATATGCATTGCATTGCACCAAGCTTTTATGTGAGTTCAAAAGCAGTATTGATATCAACTTCGATGCAAATCACCCCCAAAATAACTTTCTACCCTTTTTTAACCCCGTTAGGCGATGAGTTTCAATAAAATACAAAACACGTCTTCCATCAATTATCTTAAAGAATGTTTATGCAAAATTTGAAGTAGATTGGACCAAGGAATCACGTTGTTCCATACAAACTTTGTCCCAGTTTTTCAACCCCTAAGGATTTCGGAAGATCCTTTCTTATAGGATGCCTACTTCATACGAAGAACACACCCTCTAAATTTCAGGTCGCTACGATCAGCGGTTTAGGCTATGCGTTGATCCGTCAGACAGTCATTCAGGACAATGCATGTTAAATAGATATTAGACCACCAAATTTATGTAATGGTACCAGACTTCAAGTAAAATTTCTAGATTTCTGTCATAGTAGCGATTGGTTTTGACTGAGCCAGCAGTTGGGCAAACAGTACTGATACCTCGCATTCCGATGATACCCACAGATTTTCCATATAGATTTAAACGAATAGGTACAATTTCCTGTAAAATTACCTACCTATCGTCTGAAGTCAATATAAATAAAGCACAAGGACAAACTTTTAAGCATGTTGGAATATATTTAAGAGAAAACTGTTTTTCCCATGGACAATTATTATGTTGCCTTATCTAGATCAGGTTGCATAGCCTACTTTTTATTTGGAAACGCGGGTGGAACCGCGGGGGGCAGCTAGTATTGTATAAAATATTGTATAGGTTGTATCGCTGCACTGTGGAGTGCACGGAATTCTGAATATTTCTCTTTGATGTGTCACTTCTCTGTGATGGAGTGCATAACTAACTGAATTCCAGTCCTTTTATTCTACGAATTACCTATAAAATTGCCAACACATATAGCAGGCAATGTGTTTACATATATGTAAACAACGCCTTCATTCACTCGCGATCCCCTATTAGGTTTTCATATAAACATTTATATAGTGTTTTTTTAAACTTTGAAACTTGACATTTTTTATTTTAAATACATTTTGAGATCTTTATACGTAAACATTACAAGAGATTTAAACAAACTTTTCCCCCTTACACATAATATGAGGCCTATACAAATACATAAACATTTTATCAAATTAGTATATTCCATCATTAAGATTGAATAGCCGTGACAACAAACAAGCAATCGGAATTTAACAGGACTAAATTTATTTTATCCCTTTTTAAAGTGTTTTGTTAGAAAGATACCTATAGTAAGATTAAAAAACATTACTTTGTAAATAACTGAATATGAATAACTTAGATTTTATGTTAGATTATAACTCAAACGAAATAAAGAATAAAGTACTTATTTGTTAAGACCCCAGACTGATTTTCACACCTTAGACTCTTTATGTATCTTTTGAGTGCTGTTTTTCTTTTTTTAAGCTTATTCCTTTATTACAATACCAGGCAAAAGACCAGTTTATCTTTGTTGTGACAAAGAAATAAGTAGGTATATAACCTAGCCAGCTTTGAACACATCTATTGATACCTATAAACTTTGTAGAACACAGAAAACATCTCATATAAAACCTATAGAAGATAACTAATATACTATATCAATACAGTACATACACTATTACTTTCGATAACTAGCTGTTCGCCGCGGTTTTACCGGCGTTCTTTGGATGTAAAGTAGCCTATTTTCTTCACCATATTATAGGCTATCTGCGTGCCAAAATTCATCGTGATTGTTACATCGGTTTAGGCGTGAAAAGTATCATACTGAGTTACATTCGCGTTTACAATATTAGTATGGATAAAGGTCACCCAAAGTGATCATATAGATAGTAAGTTATTCTGCAGGTTTGCGCTATTTATTGGAGCGTGGATTGAATACCGATTTAATTTCCGCAGTCAATTTCGTTCGCACCATAGCAAGTGAACTGTAGGGTTAAGTCTGTCACATTTGCAGCTTTTTAGTATGTTTCGGATGGCATTTCATAAACCTGTCAAAGAACTATCTTTTATTTAAGCTAAATTGACAGATTTGTATGGAGTTTCGTAATACGGGCTGTATTTAATTTAAGGCGAAACAGATATGTTTCTGCAAATCCGTTAATAATATTTTTCGCCATAAACTGGCAATATTACGTAACTACCTTATTTAGTTTAGTAGGCTGGTCAATGCAATGCCATCCGAAACATAGTATTATTATGATGCTGCAAATGTGACAAAATTAACCCCACTGAACGTGCCGCCATTTTAATAATAAAAGCAGAAACAACGGTTCACGTGCTAAAGGCACTTTGTATATGTAGGTTATACGTGCGTTGCAGGCAGCCGCGGTAAAAAACGAACAATAACACTAACAACCTAGGCAACCCGACCAATATGCAGTTCATTTCAATGTGTGAATTTACATGAAATATTGGTGGGTACTACGAGAAATTAATTAATGTATCTAGCAATATGTAATGCTTGAGCAGTTTGCTGATTGCATAAAACAAAATACTACGAATTTATTTATAATCGTAGTATGCAGTAAATAAACTGTAAATTTTCGAGTGCTTAAAAAAATAACGTAAAAAGATTTTTTTAAAGATATCGTCTCTAAATATTACACTAAGAGGACATTTGTTTTGAAAGGTCCTTCTGAGAAATGAAAGCACACTGCGCGTGCAGTGTAGCATATTACTGCAATTTTCCTAAAGATTTTTTCCTTCACCTGTCTGTCTGTGCGATATTACAAATTTTAAACGTACAAATACAAAAATGTTGCCTACATGCATAAAATACATCCCCGAACAGTGATAGAAATGTCAAACTTGTGTTATAGCCGTAGCCGTAGCACTTTCCTAATTACCGCTACGCAACGCTCGTAGCCCGTACGCTCGTAGTAGCTCGTAGCCGTAGCACCAGCTTTGTAAACCGAGCTACCGTCCAAATGAGCGTGTGAATTTCATTATGGAAACACGGAAGGCTTTATCTTTGTGGTGTTAATAACATTGATTTAATTATGTTTCTATTATAGAACCTTTACAGGTAAATAAGAAAGATTATTTACGTTACAACCGTTGGGTTACATGGTCATAGGGTAGGCACGCATTATTTTCCAAATATTTTCTTATGATATTTTTATGATAATTGACTATGTTACTAATAGGATTTACTTGATTAAATTTAGCCAAACGAAAATGTTATATTTTTTTTTTTTTTTTTTTTATTTATTATCAGTACATAACATGGTTTATGTATCTTTAAAAGTTATAAATTTGAATTACATAATCTGCTATAAATTAAGAGCTAATAAATACGCTTTTAAAAGCCTGAACTTCAGGCCGAGTCCGACGTCAGACCTTGAAAATTAATTGTTGTGAAAGTATATTTCAAGATAATTCGACATCGATATCTAGTTCCGTTCCTTCTGGCACCATCACGGAATCAGCTCCAGTTCCCAATTATCTAATGGGGGTGATGACTAAATAATCTAATTAGTCTGTCAGTTAGATAACCAAAAAATATTGGATACATATTTGTTATTTAGTTCCGAAAACTAAAAATAACGAAGATACAGTACGTTCCGTGGGCAAAATCCCAACCTACACAGACCCATGTCAGAAATATGTTAAGATAATTCATACATGTATAAGTACCTTATAACCAAATTGGTTAACAAAAATATTGTGGTTATCCATAATAATATGATCATCATCATCATTTCAGCCGAAAGACGTCCACTGCTGGACAAAGGCCTCCCCCAAGGATCTCCACGATGGCCGGTCTTGCGCTACCCGCATCCAGCGGTTTCAATATTAATATGATATGTATCAATAACTTTAAGGAATGTTTGTTTGCGCGGACATACGTTATAAGTTACAGAAGACAAATTCTTACAAATTTAAAACGAATCCAAAAAAAGTACGGGCCTCGAGTCTGTAGTTAAAGCTACTTAAAAAAAGATGCGTGACGTTACAAGTCCCCACTCCTGAACTTTGATTTGTTAATAATCTAACTGACGGTCTAAACAGAATTAATTAATTAAAGAATACCCAGATCACTATTGACTTCCTTAGATTTGTTTATAAACAAGCTAATAAAAGCGTCTTAAAAAATGAGAAATTAATTATTCTAATATAGGAGAGTAGTCTTTTTAGAACCTCTCGTAGGAAATTATCCTGTAAGGGTTTCGCTCGGTTATCTTTTACGGATATCTAAAAGCTTTATTAGCCACTCAATAATGTCTACCTAATGGAATCGCAATGGTAATAAATTAACCTTATTATTTACAGCTTTTTTTTTTAATACTTCAAAGTGTTTTTGCTGGGTCTCAGTAGCTGTAAAAACTATTTGGCATCTTGAAGTTATGTTCTGTGAAGCACCGGTGCCAAAATATGTTTTTTTTTTTATTTAGTAAATAAACAAGAAAATAAGAGTTCCTAATATAATTCACGGCCATCATTATCAATGAGAAACTTTTTTTTTATCTAAAGTTTTTCGGCCAGTTTCTATCATACTCCTAAAAAAATATTTTTTGGACCTCATGACATTTTTCGTATTTCACTATAATCATTTTATCAATGGGTCTCTACTTTGCTACCTTATCTAAAATCTTTTTCCATAAACATTCAGTAGAATGATGCGTAGGTACCAAAGTGAATAGGAATATTTTTAGGAAAAATCATGAAATTGGTAGTGACAATTAGATTAAAAAAATATAAAAACCTTTTTTATGTCAATACTTGTAAACTTTCTCGCTAAATTACACTATTTTTTTTATTCAAGGCATTATCATTTACTGCGAGTTAGAAATACTTTATTGATATAGAATACGGTATAATATAATCATAATCTGTCTTAAATTACTCGTACACACGGCCACAGATCAAGCTACACATTTTTGTTGTAAAATAGCGCCTTTTACAACCGCATAAGGTGCCGCAGTGTGTAGCTTGATCTGTGGCCGTGTGTACATGAGATAGTATAAAGTATGTCTTGATGTGTTTCTGCTATATGACAAGAAAAAGACGGACATAATTTATATACCGACGGTAAAAGGTAAAATACCAAAAGGAGATTGTCAAATATTTACGGTAAGGAAAATAATTTATATTTTTATTCGGTGTTCTGATTTCACAAATGAAGGGATCTTCTTTTTATTCCATTGTTTTTGTGTATCGATCTTTGACCTGAAATCCTATTACGGTACAAAATATGTATCTTTTCACGCACAAATAATTATAATCAGATATAAAAGAACAGGATATTACGATCAGAAAAACAACACAAAAATATACCTACATTTAATGAGGGTTATGTAACATAGATACACATAAAATATTACCTAGATCTACTCTTCTATTACGCATTTAAATAATCTATATAGTTCCATAGTTTATGTAGAGAGGCGATCAAATTAAAGTCATTTAGATTTAGTACAGAGGGTAATAGTTATTTAAACTGCCCTAAAATGGAGGCTATAATCCTAATTTTTGATCCCAACATTCAAAGCATTTTTACCATTATCCTATTAGACACAATAGGAATTATGACTGTATAGACAACCGAATTGAAAAACAGGTTTAAGATTCACGGGCAAAGGCAGTGCATCGTTGTTTCAAGTGACAATTTAAAAACAATGAACCGTCTGAGTTCACGCTCTATATTAGTTGGGTATTCAATGAAATAATGGAACAAAGGATACATGGACAAAGAAAAACCGACATTAGACAAGCTGTACACGCGGTTGCGAAGAAATAACTTCAACAACAAAGCCGCCTAAATTGTATAATTTTGTTTGACTTGTTGTAATTTTATATTTTTAATGTCTTGTCTTGTGATATCAAAAACATTTTTTTTTATGAGTTATAATGAAGCTGAGGTTCATCGGCCGGCAGTTAAAATATAATAGTACACAGGGTAGTAAAAATTACTTTTTCTGATGCCGACGGAGTTCAAATATTGTTAAAATGTCGGTGTAAGACCGTCATTATTTGGACGACTTTTGCTTTGATTGGTTTCGTCATAATCATGCAAACTCATCAGACGAAATCATTAGATTTATTCCAGTTATAACATACGCAAAACTTTGCGTGTTTTCGCGAAAACTGGGTCACGCGATCCAATGGCGACATGTCCAACGTAAAAATAATAATTTCTACGAATTTAATATTAATTGTACCTAATTAAGGGACTTATAAATCTGACCGGCTTGACCAGTTATCTTTATTATTTTTGTTTTAAACTTTTAACTATAAAATAAATAAAAAATATTAATATAAAAGTGCTAAATGCATTATTAATTTTTGGGTAAAATCTAGAAAACTAATTATCAATTTCGAAAAATCAAATAAAGTAAAAATAATCCTTTTTGTATATTTTATGCGTAGTTTTTTTAGTGCAAAGATAATGACACTATAAATCTGATAATTTTTACTGAGCTCGTCTGCCGACATTTTGTAAATATTCCTCCCATTTTGTAATTTTCTCTATGAAATATTTAACCTACTTACTGCTTAATTGAAATTCTAGTACCGTAGTTATTTAATCTTGAATAAAATAATCTTATAAGAACGTAACGTGAAAATACACTTCAATAAATTTACCTATCTTTTAGTAGTTCAAAAAATATATAGGTATTTCATTTTATTTATTTATTGAAACCAAAAATAATTTCCGATAAAATTAAATAACTTTAAAAAAATCTCACATAGAAAAATATTGCGCAAGCTTTATTTATATAAAAAATAACTTACGAAACAAAAAATATATATAGTGACGTACTATAGAGCTATAATTATTTAATTTAATATTTAGATATACCTAGGTAATAATGATATATTTGAATAACAAAAAAGAGACAATATATTTTCTAGCGCATTTAAATTAAAAAATGCAATGGCTTTATATAATTTCGCAGTGTCTCAAAATTAAGCTGAGCATAATATTATTGTCAAGAATAACTTTAAAACTAGTGTCTTACCTCGAAACTCCAAGCGCGCGAACTTTTCATTTTTACATTTGAGTACTTTAAAACGGTTTAATTTTACGACGAGCGACATGGTGGCTAATTTCGCGGATCGCGTCGGTGACAAACGGACAACAGGCCCGAAGGCCTGAAACTAGGGACAAACTATGCCTGGGTATTTTTTTTTTACCCCTTCGTTTCAAAACCGACGAGACAATAAAAATAATTTGAACATGACGGATAGTTCGAACAACTCTTAAGAAGTTTCCAGTAGTAGGGGTCCCGAATATACGGAGCCGGGCGGTCTGGGACCGCGCTGCCACTGGAATGACGAAGGGCGGGCGGATGGCAGACCTCCTGCCCAGCCTGCAGCACGTATACCAGCCCCTCCCGCTCCGCACCGCACTCCCCTACCCTTCCTGCGCCTGTTGCTTTTCCCTCACCCTCCAACAGAAGCTGAAAAAAGAGGACTTAAAAATATGAAACAGCTACGAAATTAACCGTATTGTTTTACGTTACATATAATATGAGTGTATCTTCAAGTAAATTCTTCTGTCTAAAATTGATTGTATTTGTAGGAACATTTTCTTTGTTCTCCATAATGTTCGGAAGTTGGGTGTTGCTCCCGGTCCCTATAAAATATTCTACAGGGTAAGGGCGGGCGAGCCGGGCGCTCAGCTCCTATACCAACTACTGACAATAACATTAAAAGTAATTTGTTAATCACCATTTATTCTACAGCCGCAACTTGAGACATAGGTTGAGGCTTACCAAATTTATTGTGCTTACTCTTGTATAGAAATATCTATATTCTACATAAATATTATAAAAAGCAAAGATTTCATGCGATTTATATGTTTCTATTGAATTAACTCAAAAACTACTTAACTGATTTAAACAATTATTTTACCTATAGAAAGCTACATTATCAGTGAGTAACATGGGCTGTATTTAATTTATTTTTTTAAATTTAGATCACTACGTCAATTACCTACTCAAATTTAACCCAATGTGAAAAAAATACCCAGGATATTTATTTATTTAAGACATTATTTGGCGTGCGTTACGAAAACTATTGATGAAACATAAAATAATGAACAGCTCAAACAACTAGACGGATCGGGCATACACATAGCTATTATGTCTTAGGCATCCGCTACGAAAGGAATTTTGAAAATTGAACCCCTCAGGGGGTAAAATAGGGGATCACGAGTGAAACCGCGGCTGAAAAGCTAATTTGAAATTATGGCCTTTACTGTTAAATGTAAAATATTCATGTAATAGGCCGATGATTTAGTTAGTAATGTCAATGTAAGTCGTTTTGGGTAGGTATGCAAATGTGATTCAATGGATATAGGTAGGTAGACATATCTAATATGCGGCCTCAGAAGAATACCTCTACCTCCTTACGTAGTACCTATATTATTACTCTGTGCTACTTAGGTAGCTACGATACAACTCTCAATTTTAGATATTAGTAATTCTAATTTATGGCTATTCCCCGCAGTTTCAACCGCGTTCCTGGGATAAAATATAGCCTATGTCCTTCTCCATACCATAGACTATATGCGTGCCAAATTTCATCGCGATCGCTTTAGTGATTTAGGCGTGAAAAGGTTTCCCATTTTATAATATTACCTAGTATGGATGTTGCGAAAAAAGCAACTCTGACGATGTTCTGACGTTCCTTTTTTCAGAATGGCACGCTCGGTTTTATCTTACTAATCAGTTTCCTAACGCTACTGAACGTGTGGTATGTTTTGTTTTGTACTTTGATCTTTATGTAAACCCATTATAATAGGAGGGCACCGTCCAAGGATAGATCGGTATGGAGGCTTACCATGAACGGAAGCCTGCTTCGTATTAAATTGTACCGAATGACATGAGTAGGTAGGATAATTGATTTAACTTGGGTATACTTACCTACATCCTACCATTCTACCTACAGACGTCCTTTGTCTTGTAGCGATTGATGAAGGTCAAAACAAAGGAATAAAAACAAAACTTATTGTGGATGGTCTATGGAATCCGATTATATTCGCCAAATTTTTCTAATCGAACGCGTAGATAACTCCGGAGATTAGTGCGTTCAAATAATATTTATTATTAATGTAGATTGCCACGGAGATTGCTCCGTGATTATTGTTAATTCTCCTATTTGATAATTCTATTGTTAAAATTCAAAGTTGATCCAATAAAGCAATTCTGTATTTCCAATATGCTATGCTCTTCAATTTTACATGTACGGCCGTGACGAATTGTTTACACAGTATCGGATTCAGAAACTACACAATGCAGCTACATTAAGGTACATACCAGATAGATATGAATAGATATCTGTAAACACAATACCTTCATGTCCTTACACAGACAGGGCTCTCAATTGGTAATTAATTAATAACTGTAATCCGACACATGTTGCTGCAGCCATATCAATATCAAAGTGCTGAAGCTTAATGCACCGCCTACTGACTGCCTATTGTCCGTGTTCTCTTCTATTGAATAGCACATGTCATACCTACACTACACGTTAAAAGTTATAAAGCCCTGGTGATCTGACAGCACTTACCTATTAGATTACTCGATCTAGTACTAAAATAGCTATCTCGCCTCATACATAGGTGACACTGGCAAAATACACAAAGTGTGATGCCAAAATGAAAGAAAAGGATAACGTAATGAAAATATCCAAAAGCGTCTCGGTACCAACTTTATTGAAAAAAGGTTAAGGTCCTGACACTTAGGTACAGAAATTGAGAGTTGATTACATTCACACAAAGAATTATAAATATTAACATGTATGATATTATGATAATTTAGGTAGCTGAATTGATCCAAGTTTACAAAGGTATAGCTTAACTCATTGCGGAATTTGACGTTTTTACATTCTGCTGCATAAAGCTCATTTGACTCATGTCCAGACTGACGGATTTTTTGTAAATGATCTTTTCAGCTACTTAAACGTTGCTTAAAGATACATAAATTGTAGTGCTAGAATGTCTTACATATAAACACATATTATACAACTAGTTCAAAACACGTTTTAAACGTGTAACTGCAATCAGAACAATTAGAATCTTCAAATAGTACCTACTTAAGAGTTTCAAACACGACTGCTCTATAGAGTATTGGGCTTATTGTGAGAATCACAGTTTCAAACTACGTACTTACATAATTATACTGGTATACGAATCTGTATACTAATACTAGATGAAATGCTACAGAGATATAATGCCATTCGTAAATACCAAGGGCGTAGCGAGGTACGCGCAGGGGGGAACAGCTGCCCCCCCCCCTCTCTAAAAGATGCAGAAATGCTCACAAATCGAATCTGAGGTGTTGAAACGGTTTTGTGAAGAACCTCATCGACAACATTTTTTGTAAAATAACTTCTTTGATGGATGATATTTTGTTTTTAATTTTTAACGTAACCTGTCCCATTGCTCATGCAGCATTTACCTCCCTTAACAAAATTCTAGCTACGCCCTTGATATACACTAGCAGGGTTGCTACTTATAGCAGTCAGTTTTACCTTAACATATTCATTCTAAATGTCCATTCCCACATATGTAAATCAAGTCAATCAAAAAATAATCTATCGCTCGCAATTTTAAGTTCCTCGTAGAAACTTGTTTCAAATCACATAAATTACTTAAGTAGATAATTAAAGCAAATATTACTCGTATTAAAAGTTATTATACGTATCAATTTCCACTTGTCCAATATCTGGCAGACCTGAAACCCTGTGTCCCGTTTTTTAGTCCCCTTATTATAAATCTGACGTCATACATTTTTGAATACCTAAATATTATACAAAATCTCTCATGATATTCATGATACTAAACTGTTTCTTTAATCATTTGTAATTTTTATTAGAAACTACCGTCAGAAAAAAATGGCATATTCAAGATGTTTTCAGCTGATATCTTTTTTAGATTGAAAACGATTTTTTCTCCCATTTAGTTTTAGCATATATTCTAAGATCATAATACAAAATGATGTAAATAAAGTATAACGTCTTTTTTTTCAAAGTGTCCCTTGCTTGCCCGTCAGTTCAGTACAGGACGGGTCATTCGCGTTCATCAACCACATATGTAAGACTTAGTACTTACGAGCTTAGTGCCTACTTAAATCACTGTTTCACAATTTTATTCTAATCTTATTCAAAATAAAAGGTACATTAAAGAGTACATCACAATTTATGATTAGTCACAAATTATTATAGTAAAACTACAATTTGTGATGTCATAAGTATACTTATGCAATAGGAAAAGTTAATACACATATTATAAACAAGAGAATATCTTATCTATAATAGATTTTTCAATGGCCATGTAAACGGTATATCAAACTTATCCAAGGTTTATCTAAGTATTGAAGAATCTGACCTTATAATCTATGTATGAAAAAAATATGTACATTAGAAAAATATAAACTGAAAACATTTTTAAAGTTTTATTTCTAAGACAAAACAGTCAAATAATAATAGTTCGTACAACAAGCGAGCTAAGTTATTTTTTGCTACGTGTGTTGAATAGTGTTGATCAGGAACTAGCGAGCTGAGCAGTGAGTGATTTAAAGGTACGAGATATAAAAAAAAATACTCTCGTGTGAAACATATTTTTTTTTACCAGCGAGAAAACAATGTTAAGTAATATAATCACAAAAATAGTTCAAACGACTAACTGCTGAAAAAAAATCGGCTGTTCCGTTTTATTCAGTTTTTCAGCTTTATTTTACGCAGCAAAAAGCGATTTTTTGAGAGATTTTACGCGCCAAAAGTGACATTTTCGTTCTGGATAGGTGAAAAATGTATTGTATTACATTTCAGAATGAGATAAAATACGAATAGAGTACATAAAGTAAATAATATTGGCAATTGGGCATAGTAACCCATATTTCTATCATTATTTCTGTGCATTTCACGCACCATGAGTATCAATCAAAAATCAATATATTGTACATAATGAACGATTGTCAATCAACGAGTTATCAAAAAATATAAGAAAATTCAAAAACAATAATAGTAAAAAAATTAAGATACAAGAAAGAGGAGCCTACAGCGAATATGACAAACCCACGAAATTGCTGGATTATCCTATGTTACCTAACTATCCTAAGTTTGCACACTACCACACTACGTCCACTTGGTATATAATATTATATTTTAAAGAAAATATCTAACATTCCATAAAAAAAGTAAAATAAGTACTAAATAGTTTCACAGCTTCTACAATTTGCAAATGCAGATTAGGCTTGTACGTATATACAAGTATATATATACGTATAGTATATTATTCATTCAATGATTAGTCTATTATTTGCCTTTCAAATCACTGTCTGTTTTCACTAATATTAAAATAGTGTTAACGCTGTTATACGACGTAAAATTTATATAATAATTTTATATGGGGACTAGAAGTTGACCTCTGTTTAATTTAATAGTATGATAATTAAATACTTGGATAATTTTAAAGACAAGGCATGGCTGTAGATTGAGTATAATTTATTGAAACTTGATAAAGACATGTCACAGCAGAGCAAAATAATAATTTAATATGTGTTATTTATTAACTAAATAAGACCAATAAATCGAAATTTTATAGCAATAATTCTGGTTCGCTCAATCATTTGTCTTCATACACGTTTTGTCTATGTATTTCTTCTACACATAGTACAATAAAAATGTTACGTCTAAAATACATATACGCATAGACTTGTACCCAATTTTTTAACAGATTTTTTGGGTACTAGGCAACATTAAAAAAGTGTGAAGAATGACCTAGGGTATTATTTAATAACTCAGATTGTAGAACAATGATCTAAAACTTGAACATGCTAAGACTTGAAGTCGCTTACGACGACTTACATGGCCGTGTGCGAGTGTGCGTATTGTAAGAAAATGTAGAGGGGTTTTTCCACTTACAAGAGTAAAGAACCACAAAAAGTACATTAAAAAAACAGCTTAATCCAAAAATAACGTTCACGACCATAGTGAGAGTGGTCCCATAAATTTAGACATCATTTATATGCGTTTGTTTCTTTTTCTTTTTTTGGAGTTCTTGATACAGCATGGTTATGCTATATTTGCCTTTCTTGTTATTATTTTTAACAACTCTATTATTGAATACAGTACGTCTGTGATTAATTAAAGCACGATGATTACGTTCAGAACGGTTACTTTCAGGAGGACTTTGAGGAAGAGTGGGAGCGTCAGTTAATATCGCTTTAAGAAATTCGTTCTCTTCCTCTTCATACTTTTGGGCAGCAAAAGAGATATACGATAGCACATTCTTAATTAATTTGGGATGAACAGCGCCACTACAGTTCCTATCGTGCTCAAAGGGATCCTGAATACATATGCGTGTATTCATTCTGAGCATTTGACATTCTTCGTTGAAGACATTACACTTATAAATAGAATATTCATCTGGTACACTGTCCAAACTTCTGAACAGAGCCTTCTTCACTGGCCGCCCTAGGTACGGTGATACAATTAGTTCATTGAAATTAAATTCACTGTAATATTTAAAAAATCCTCCCATTATATCATATAAGGATTCGGTATTATTTATAATCCGCACAGGACTTTCAAATGCTGTATTCCAAATGTTAACATAATGCGAACTTGTATTTCTTTGTAGATCATACACCGATGAAAACATCTGCTTCTGTTGCAAATAGAATATCACCAACAATGTCAACGCATAGTTGGATATTAAATTTGTGCCCGTAAATTTATGAACTTTAGCCCAATATTTAATAAGCACTGTGAGTTCCAACGCTTTTCTATTCGAATTCAAGAAATAAGCGATCAATTTGCTATTGCGAACCCCAGATGGACTCTTAAAATTAACATCGCAGAAGCATTTTGTAGGCCGATGTAGGAACTTAACAATTGGGACTCTGGCGTTTGCAATTGCAAATATGTTTCCAAATATGTTATATTGCCTAAGGAGTTCTTTAGCAATGAATACAATATCATTTGTTATATCCTCTTCGTTCGGCAACTGAACAAAGCAATCAACGTCACTGGTTTTCATTCCTAAACCAGTCACAACTGATCCAAAAGGCTGGACTTCACAACCTAAAACAATTATAAAGATTTAGTAAGCTAGTTGACAGTGTCAAATATAAAAGTCCAAACACTAACCAATGCATAAAACATCAAAAAACACGTGGTAATATGAAATATGTTGTACATTTAATGCTTTGTATGATTTTTAATTACCAGTAGAACTGCTAGGAGTGGATCATTTGACGTCATAGTGTGGTACAAAATTCCATATCAACTATTGTTTTGACATTTATTAAAAAGTAGCTGATTTGATATGTCAGTGAACTACCCTATTGGGGCACAAACATAAACATTATCCTTGCCCTGGTCCCAAGCATTGGGGGAATGGTTCATTTACTAGTGCATAAATAATGTGGTTTCGTAAATTTCATCCCATTTATCATCATATTTAAGCCCAAGGATGTCCCCAAGGTGGACCGATGATCTTGTTAAAGACCGGCCACCATGGAGATCCTTGAGGGAGGCCTTTGTCCAGCAGTGGACGTCTTTCGGCTGATATGATGATGATGTCCACTATTGAACATAAGTTTTCAGCAACACTCCGCTCATTGTATCAACAATTGTATATATACAGGGTGGAAATTTGAGATGGGTAAGTAAGGTCAGCTACCTTAAGGGGTGAAGCCACGCGAATATGGTCTTATCTCTTATTTTTTGAGTTATTACTATCGGCATTTACAGATTTTGAAAAAAATTACAGTTAGCGAGAAATCGGCGATTTTTCAAAATATTTTTTTATTAGCTTACCTTTACTGACCTGTCTCAAATTTCCATCCTGTATATACAAAGTTTATCACTTTTTTTGATAATTGCAGCTCAGTAATAAGTCGTATGTTTGTCAACTTATTTCTAATAGAAATTTCTTCCAGCAACCCTACGACTTGGAAGAAATATAAATAAATGTAGACACAGTGTAAAGTGTAATCTTTTTTTATATGACAGGCACTTTTAAAGTTATGGTAATAAACCTGGAATATGCCTAGACAGACAGTGCTGATGTATGTAGTATCTTTAAAAAAAAATCTAGCTGGTGGTACATTTTGTTGTGTTTTACCTGGCCAATATATTTGGAAGGTGAAATGAAGGTCATCCAACAATCTTTGTAGGTTTTCGACATCTCCTCTAGACATTCTCACTTTTTGCAGAATTGTTAATACTTGAGAATTAAAATCCCCATCAAAACATAGTTGTGAAACATCCAGTATATTGTCTGTTGACAAATAAGAAATAATTGGTTAGTTATAATTTTTTTGCATACTCTAGTTTTTCAACATAAAATAAAGAGCATATATTACAATAATCTTTACATAGTCTAAAATGAAGTCGCTTCAGCTGTCTGTTTGCTTAGATATTTTAAACTACTCAATGGATTTTAATGCAGTTTTCAGCAATATATAGTGATTCAAGAGGAAGGTTTATATGTAGTATGTAGTATTGTGTGTAGCCGGGGCGGGTCGCTAGTAAGTAAAAAATAAAAGTAGCATTCATATGGAACCTAACAAAATTTGGTATTTTCAGTTAAATAATAAAATAATAATAATAAATCTTTAGATTTTTTTAAATAAAAAATCATATTAACAAAGTCAAGGTGATTGATAAAACATACATGAATCTAATTAAAAAGCAGGTAAGTTGTTAATTAGTATTTAAGTTTAAAGAAATCATTCCTACTCCACTATCCTACTAATCTTTAAACATATTAGTTAATTTTTTATAAGTAAATGCTTTTGTTTTGAAAGCCAACCCAACCTATGAAATAATAAAAAAACAGGATTTAGAAAAAGACAAAAAAATTATGTAGGCATTCACTAAGAGAGGATCTTGGATAAAATATGAAATAACCCTTCATATGGAACTGTGGGGGCAAAGCTAGTTAAAGATATATATCTAATACTTGCTTGACTGTCAAACATTGTTTTGTCATATAAATTATTTCTAGCTTAGTGGTATAAAAAATAGTTTACAACCTATTATCAAACCTACCGAATATAAACAAAATATTTCTTACTATCTGTTCCATGCAGTTTAACTCGCGTTACCGGGATAAAAAGTAGCCTATAACCTTTGGGGATAATGTAGTTTCTTATTAGTGAAAGAATTTTTCAAATCGGTTCAGTACTTTCGGAGCCTATTCAATGCAAACAAACAAACAATCAAATCTTTTCTCTTTATAATATTAGTATAGAAAAATCAGCTGTTTCAGAGGAGTTTGGTGACAAAGACAGTGACATGAGAATTTTCTATTAGATATCTGGGAAAAACGTGGGAAACAGCTAGACTCAGATTTATATAGCCTCCAGCTGAGGAAGATAGCAGGGAGTGAATGGATGAGGAAGATGGAGAACCAAAAGCAGTGGCACATCTTGGGAGCTTATGTTCAACAGTAGAGAGATATAAGCTATAGTATTAGTACCAATAAGCTTTATATGAAGAAATTTAATTCGCTTGAGATTCCTAAATTACGTAAAACTAAGCCAGCAACAAGCTATGCCAAGAATGTCTAAGCTAATATTAAAAATATTGAAAAGCTACATAACATCATGGTTGAATGCGGGGCACAGCTAGTGTATTTTTGATTTAGGTAATCAATAATTTACAAAAAGTTAATGAAACATCAATTAACATTGGGTATTCTTATTTGTATTATGTGTGGGGGTGATAAGGCCTGCACTGAAGTCCCGCTTGGGGTGTATTGTTACATCAGGTAATAAATCAATCAGTGTAACTGTTAATTCCTATTTGGCCAATATAGTTGTGCAAAACAAATTGATTGCATTTATTTAAAAAAACTTAAAAAGATTACTGAAAATCTAAACGCCTTGCTGGCAACTAATAATAATAAAAACGAGCTTCATTGCTTAAAAAAAATATAGAACCAATTTATCTGTACCCTTTAAATTTATTTTATGTGCTGGGTGATTTCAAGTATGGATCAAAGAGTAGTCCTCACTGCTAAGATGCTTCGCCCAGCATTAATGTACATACCTATTTACTTCTATTTCTCATGTTGGTAAGTGAATACAATTTTAGAGAAAATTATGTTAGGTATCAACCTCATTTCCTCTCCACCTCCTCTGCTCCACCTGGCATCATAACATCTTGCCAATATAAGTACTTATTTTATATATAAAAGCTTACCATCTAGTGGTTCCATTATTCAAGCAAAATATTTAAATCACAAAGAATTGTTTGAGAGTAATATTTCTACCAGAATACGTTGTATTTATTTGAATTGAATTATTGATTGATTGATTTGCTAATTGCATTGCATCTCCCTCCATATGTTTTTTTTTATTGTCTTGTCTCTCAGCAGTGTTGCCGCTTAAGAACATGTAAACTCCAAAACTCTACTAAAAAAGCACTAGATTTTGAAACATGCAATTAAAAAAATTCAAAATCTCTCAATTTCTTTATAAATTGGATACTAAGATAAGAATTATATTAATTTGCTTGACAGAATGAGATGCACACATTCCAAATATTGCCACGTCCAGACAAATAAATAGTTCAAGTTGCTAGTATACGTTGGGTAGTTCTTTAAAAACGACACTACTTTGAAACTTTTGTAACTTGGAATAAATACATATAAACGAGATAAAAAAAAATTACAAAAGACAAAGACAGACACACAAAACTTCTCTACATCTGGTGAAAGTAACTAAAACGGCAACACTAAGCACCGTACTTGTTTTTTTTTAGCATCACACACACGGTTTGTGTATTTTGCCAGTGTCAAGTTGAGTAATTAATTGTTCATGTAGAGTCTGTTCAGAAAGAGACCCGTCGCCGCATCGATGTCACAACGGCTGTCTATGTGAACAGACTATATTTGGTTTATACCTACCTAAATAATTCTCATCAAGCTAGGTATATTTTAAGTCATGTTAGTCATTCACGGAGTCATTCAGTCCGTAGTACTAGTAGTCTAAGAGCTAGCTACGGAAATACGTTTGCAATTTATAGAGCAACGAAATCCCTCTAGTATTAATTAACTAGAGGGATTTCGTACATACATATGCCATACATACTATCATGATTAATTTGCCGCCTATACACTAAAGCGGCTCCGCAAGTAAATCGCACGAATTTACGCGATTTCTGCCGACCACCTAGATACACTGCCCGGTGCTTGGTTGGAGCGACTGGATGGCGGCATGGATGCATCGCAAAACGTGAAACCACCGGGAAACCAGTTCGCTTCTATTTCCGGATCGGACGGAATCTCTTCGGTGTTTTCCGGGTACGCCACGACATTGGCGGCGGCCTTGACCAAATCTTGATCTAGCCGCTAGAGATACCAACGCCGCGGAGGGTTGCCTTTATGGCGGCTAGCATTAGCGACGGGACAGCGGAATGCCACATCTAAGGAACCATAAAGCATGGTGCAATTGTCCTAATAGGTTAATTAATTTTTTTGGGTGTTTTTAAATCGATCTCCTTATCTATAATAATAATAATTGTGAGCATGCCTTATTGTACTGAATACATAGTAGGTACCTATAGGTTTAAATTCTCTGGTTTCTATACCAAGGATAAATAATACATGGCTACCAGCCTATAGGATTACATTTATCCCAATTCATACGGCTAATGAATGGATAGGTAAGCATTGCAATGCCGCCAGCTTTCTGGGCACACTACCGGCTGGCAGCGATTTAGATCAGCTGTAGGTATATATCTATTGTAAATAGCAAAATTTTTATTTTAGTCTAGTTCTTATTTTATTTCATGATAATATTTTAGTTGTTAGTTTTGATGGACATAATTAGTAAATAATACATACCTATATACTGCTAATTGATTCAAGGAAGCTATATAGCATGATGACAGCAGCGTTCGGTTCAAAACTGGTTTGGCCAGTAGTCAGAAAATAATCTTGTAGATACTAGACTAACTATTTCATGCGGTTTCACCAGCGTTCCTGGGATTGATAAGTAGTGCCTTTCGCACACGCAGATAATTTCGCTTCCTATTATTTAAATAATTTTCAGAATCAAACGAGTACCTCCAAAGATCCAAACTATTTAATTTAGCATACTTTAATAGTTCTCATTTTTCTAAAAATCTCATCCTCATGTTTGCAAATTCATATGTAATTTCAAAGTCAATAAGATCTAAATTTTCACACGTAAGTAGTATGATAAAATCGTTAGCAGATGGTATGAAATGCGCCCCCGCCCTTTGCTGCGTCATATAACCAAGTTGCGCGGGCGCTGTGCACGGCGCTGAAAACAACGCATTTTCTTACTGGCAGTATACACCGCTCGTTTAAAATGAGCTTTTAGTCATCGATGAGGCATTTAGCCGACGATGGATGTAGTAATGTACATTGCTGTGACTACGAAGACGCGTGTGGGAGTATATTAGGCGGACCATCGTCATTCATATGGCACTTATTCCGTCTGACTCAGTTTAGTTGTGTGTTGTTTGGTGTCGCTTGCAGTTGTTTCTTTGGATCTCTTCGTTAATAATATTATTAATCGACATTATGCACGATACAATACGGAATCAGGTATTTTATTAAGATTTATTTATTCTCTAATTCGTTTATGCGATTGTCTATAATAATTTGTTTCAATCTTGAACTCGGGCATGGGTCAGTTGGTTTTAGTGTACGTTCAGTCGTTCAGTCCATGTTTCATAATTTAAAATTTTTATCCATGGGATTTTTTTTTCATAGGTACCTAACCTATATCTACTTCCCGAACAGTTGATAGACGAAGCCTATGGTTTTAGTGTATTTTATCATTGCGAATTATTTCAATGGTCGGTATTATGTTATTTTCAGTTTAACTGCTGATTACTGTTTGTATAATTCAGTACCTGGTTGACCGAGCTATGCTCGTTTTTTTTAAAACGACGTTTTCTAAAGCTGAAACCTAGCTAGATCGATTTATCTCCCCCGAAACCCCCCGCATTCAAGTTTCATGAAAATCGTTGGAGCCGTTTCCAAGATTCAGATTATATGTATATACCTATACTTATCCAAGAATTGCTCGTTTAAAGGTATTATTAGATAGATAGATAGATTAGATTTGAAGCCTTTTAAATGTCACGATGAGATTAATTAAATTCTACTAAAAATGTGAGAATGGTAGTGAGAATGTTCATGTGGATTTTTACGGTAAAGATCGCGTAAAGCTTGGTACATAGAACTTTATTTATGGGGAATAAGAATATTTTTTCTTCAAATCCTTGAAAAACATTTGATAGCTTAATTCACGTGTCAAAACCGCGGAGCTGAAGTTGTTTATGAAATTCTTTGGAACAAAGGAATTTATTTTTATGATCATGCGCATGATTTGTAACAAATGTCTCTATAGGTTTTCTAATTGAGTTAAAAACTATTGTACCCATAGCCCTTTGTTTGAAAATCATAAATTTTATTTTATCATGTCACGATAAACGCTGATGAAGCTATAATTAAATCAACATAAAATAAACTTACAAATTAGTTTACACGTTTACCAACATAACAAAGAACGTCAAAGTCGTTAGGTTAGAAGTTGTTTTATGGAATTTAAGCGTCATTGATAATAGATACTTACCTAACAACTAGGTATTATAAATTAATCAGAGGTCGGTTTTGCCAATTCGGAACTTGTCTAAAGTTTCTCGTCTCGCAGTGTCGATAGCTTCCGTTGCTACGGAGCCAATTAAATAATTATTTACTTAAGTTATAGAATCACCAGAGGCCAAGTTAGCTATATACCAACAAAACTCACTAATTGGGTCTATTTACATTCAGTATTGACCGTTGGCACATTGTTATAAGTTATAAAAACACCTCTATACCCCTCGGTATCAGCTGCGTTCCAGGGGTTTCTGCGTAACAAGTAGGTACCCTGAATTACCTAAATGCTGGACTAGAGTGCTCCCTTGCCTCTTTAAACTATTTTTTTATGTAGGTAATCGAGCGTATCGTTTATTCTACTTGTATGTAGGTCGACCAAGAACCCCAGGAAATTAATACAGACAACATAGCAATATAAATTATGTTCAAAATTTTCAGCGATTATTTTACTCATCATTAAGAACAACTTTTACTTAGGACAAACCTGAAGTCATGAAAAAATATTACCTTATATGACATGACCTAAAAATCATGATAGATTTTGTGTTGTTTTCCACAAAGAAATATCGTTTCATGACTTTTAAACGATAATTATACTTAGTTTCTATGCCCTTTCGACTTATTATCCCTTCCCAAAGCCTGTAGAATACTGTTAACCTATACATATCATAAAGATAACAATGTCAACCGTAAAACCGATATCCGTTTGATGTACTATTGTCAATCTTCATGTAGGTAAATAAGTCTACAACATTCTCCATTAGTCCATAACAATAATCGATAAGCGTGCTCTCGCGTCATGGTCGACACCAGTGCTGCAACTCCCAAGTTCCCAACTTGCCGAAAAGAACTATATATATGGCAGAAATCCAGGAGACGGGAAAAAATTGGAGAATATAAATATACCTAATAAATTCAATGCCTATGGGTGTAAAATGGGATCGCGGGTGAAACCGCGGGGTGGAAATCTAGTTTTCAAATATAAACAGCATAATGCGAGAGAATTCGCGTCATCCTGTAAGCTCAACGTCAAAGTTAATTCAGTTGTATTAGTTTCATTGTAAACAAATATTTGTATGTATCTCTTTATGACTAAGAAATTCACAGTGAGTAGCTGGCCAAACTAAATCATGACGGACTTCCCGTGGGTAGAGCTTTTTGGAGTCTAATAATAATTTAGCACCGAGTTTTCGCTCTTTATGTGTTGTGTGTATTATGAGAATAATTTCATTTAAAATAGGTAGGTACTGGCCCCGATTCTGTTAATTACAAACATAATAAAGTATTATAGGATGCAGGATATTTTAGTCCTGTCAGATTAGTCCGATCACATAATTGAATTTAAACGCGATCTTTTTTGGTTACGACTATTTACCCATATTACGACAGCATGGACTAAAGGAGCATTAAAATTGTCTCTTTTTTCAATTTAATATACCGTATAACTCAAAGAGAACAGAAGCTTATTAGAGACGATAGATAAATAGTACCTAGATGAAAGATAATTTACGACGAAACATCGAAGGAAAGCGAAGAAAACCTAGAATAAACTATATAGACCAAGTGAAGGCAAAATTGGACGTTCGTAAACTACCTAAGGATGTACCTACAGGAAACTGTAAACAACAGGGAAGAATGGAAGAAGCTACAAAGACTAAATATTGAAGAAAAATAATTGAAACTAAATTGAGCAATCTACTAAATACTATCAAAGAAAACTTGAACCTTCTCTAAAAGTTTACACGGGTGCTAAGATCACAAATATTTCAAAGTTCATTCTTAATTTTAAAAGGGGAATTAACGATTTTTTTTCTCTAGTTTAACATATATTTTTTTACAAGTCTCTTGTAACAAAGAATGCAAAGAAAATTTAATCTAGAATCATAATTTCTCGGATCACCGTTTATCCGAAATACCTAAAATATATTTCTCGTTACTAAGATTAAATAAACAATTGGTTAGTTGACACTGTCAAAAATAAATGACGAAACACTAACCAATGCATAAAACATCTAAAAACACGTGGAAACACGTTTAATTACCAGTAGAGTAGATCATTTGATGCTGTGAAACTATGACGTCATAGTGTAATATTTCATACAACATTCCATATAAACTATCGTTTTGAGATTTTGATATGTCAGTCAACTACCCTATGAATGATTGCTGCTACATATTATTTTATGTATGACTCACGTCATTCAATATGGTCTAGATTTCTTTGCGATGGTGGGCATTACATCTGGTGGCGCCAGAAGCCTGATTCAGAGCTCCGAACCTTGTCTTGACATTTATGGTCTTGAATATCTGATTTCTTGACTTGATTACATAACGATAATTGTATACTCTTCACGCAGCGCGCAGGTAAATTAATTTATAACTAATTGGTATGTTTACATCTTATGTACCTACTTTCAATTTGGAAAATTTCCAAGAAATATTCAAATTCAAATACAGTGGCGGCATGATTCAAGCGCTTAGCTGATGTGTAGGTATAATTGAATAATTTGACACCTTGCCTTTTGGATAGCTATACTTCCTATACTTATATGTAGTATATTATTTACTCTATGGCTATACCAAAGATTAGAGCGCTATGACCCCACACATTGGAGGTGAAAACTAGCTAACTCTGGTTTGAGTTCTGTCAAAGGCTGCAGAAAGGTCTTGAGAAAATCAAAAGTTCATAATAATCTGTTATGAAAAACCCTTCATGAAATGACTTTCTATAATAGCTGTAGAAAGGGTGCTGGTGTGCTGACAATATTTATTATTGATGAAATATTGGTAGGCAGTAACTATTTCTTCGTAATGTTTCTAATGATATAAATTTATATAGGTATTTACAACCGAACATGACCTAATTATACAATCTATACTCCAAAGATTCCGAATAAGATGTGATTTCAGCATTGCAACATTCATAACTTTCCCAAAAATAGCGATACTCATAGTTTAAACACTAGAAATAAGGATAAACTTGCTATACCTGTAACTTGTTTGAACAAAGTTAGGGATTCATTTAAGGGGCAATGTATACGCTTCTTTAACAAAGTACCCAAAGAAATTCAAGAATTGTCCGTGTCAAAATTTAAAAAGCTAATTAAAGATAAGTTGTACAAAAAAGGGTACTATAAAGTTTCTGATTTTATAGAGGACAAGAACGCATTTCAATGAGTTGTTCGCTTCACATGCTATTTATTGTTATTATAATTTTTGTTATTATTATTGTCATATTGTTAATTTTAATATTTTATTTTATTTTCTATAGATTTTTTATATATACATATTTTTTATATTTACAAATTTGACGATTAAAAATACTTGCAATGAGTTCATTTAATAAAGACACTTTTGAATTTGAATTTGCAAGTTTTTCTTTGCATGATGGTCAATAGCCAATAGCTCTTGGGCCAATTATTTGTTTACTTATTTCCATTCCGCATTCTAGAAATAGATCTATAGTTAATGATTTGTCAAACCACATGAGATTGGAACAGTACCTAATACAAAAACTTTAATATTATTGAGAGTGTCACGATGGGCGGCCTTATCACTAAAAGTTATCTCTACAACCCAACCTTTGAATGGAGATTATTACAATTAACAGAACATAAACGATATGAAGATGCTATGTTTTTCCATTATGAAAAATATATTTTGTTTAAATCCTACATGTGATCTATGTATTTACCAAGTTTCTTTCAAATCCGTTAAGCACAATGTGATGTGTAACAGAAATCGCTGAATGAAACTTTGTGTAGGTATCCATTCTACCTATAACTTAAGTGATATAGGTACTTACTGTTATCTTATTAATTACAATAATAATAACGGTTAATTGAGAGTTCAATAAAATGTTTAATTTAAGTTATTTTGTTATAAATTCTTCCGAGTAGCAAATCCACGTAATCAAATTTATAATAAGTACTCAAATAATAAACTCTGTTTTTATTTTTACATGACAAGCTGAGCGAGCATGCCTAAAAACCAATGCGCAGGCGCATTGTTTTCATATAAAAAATGCGACCCGCAGCCGCCGCGCTTTTAGTGTGCGTTGGTCTTTAGGAATGTGCCCTATACATGTGTAATCCAGATGATTATTTTACGCCTTTTCTGGATCGTATCTGTGCACCACTATGCTGTGCGTGACTCTATTTATTATCAGTTTTGTATCAATAAAAAAAACATGTTTTAAAAACAACAGTAAATTCTAAATCACAAATACAAGGGGATTTGGAAATTTTGGAGCATTTTGGAGCAAAGCATTACCATTCAAATCAAATCAAAACTCATTTATTCAGTTTAGGCCCTAATAAGGCACTTATGAATGTCAAAAGTTACAGTTTTACAATAGACTCTACTACCGGTTCAGAATACACTTGAACTGAGAAGACTCCGGTAAGAAACTCAGCAAGGCTTCTTTTTTTGATGGATCTTTTTTTTTTAGAATTTATGTAATTACAGTTTTAAATATACACTTCATACAATAAAAACTTCATACAATTATCACTTGGCCAGGGGACTGCAAGTGCAGAGAGAAGCTACTACAACCATGTATTCTTGTCTTCTATGTAATGAGCCACCTTATAATAGGCCTTGTCGATCAACTTATGTTTAACATACTCTTTGAATTGATTATAAGACATCTTAGTTACTTCATATGGGATTTTATTCTAAAAGCGAATGCAATTCCCGAGAAAAGACTTATTGACTTTCGCTAGCCTGAATCTAGGAGTAACAATTTTGTCTTTGTTTCTTGTATCATTACGAAGTTAAGACAATAATATACCTATATTTAGCATAAATCACTAACTAGTAGTGTGTGTAACGTATTATTAGGGTGCCAATTTACTTACCTAGCTAAGTAAATTGGCACTCGAATAATCTGTTAGACTTACATAGAAGCGCATTGTTATGCTAAACTAATTTGTTGTGCTTTTTTTACTTCCACCCCTTTTTTTATGACCTGTTATATACCCTTCCAAAATCATCCAGCAGATATTTATACCATACTTATGTATGTTTTAGGCACCTATATCTTTTTCACAACTCAACCGTAGACATAACTATTCGACATTTATACGGTAAAAGATTTATTTTGTTATAACCTGCCAACGCGTATCGCGCAACATTGAAATAGGCGTACAAAAATAGTGATGCTCACCGAAATAGCCGGGCCACGTGGGGAGGGGGGGGAACTGAAAGAGCTCGTGCCCACGCGCACAGTGCGACTATGCCCGTGTCTGAGTTTGTTTACATACTTTACACGTATTTGGAATCCTCAGAATATCCAAAAAACGTATACTCAACCTCAATTATTCAGTTTAGATCTTGATATGAATTTCATAAGTTACAATTGAGTCTACTATCGGTTCGGAATACATTTTTTAACTGAATTCATAGCTGTTCAAAAAATACATATTACAAGTATGTACCTTATCTCTAAGTATGTACTTACCTACCAATAACACGTATACCTACCAAATTTTCACGGGATTTAGACGCAAACACCAATTAGCAGTAAAAAGCACAAGCTCTGTAGTTAGCAGTCTTTAATAGCTCTTTTCCGATGCACTCGCTGAGCGATCTACCCTAAATGCAAAACTAATCGAGATTTCTATAGCATCTATTTTAGTATTATAATATTATGTTTAATAGCTTAGGTGGGAAGAGAGATAACACCTACCCTATACAGCAAGGAAAGTATTTGAAAGTATTTAGTCAAAGGTTTCATTCACATAGCAAAGAATTTTGTTTATTCCTTGCTCTAAGCTTTCTTTTGTACTGTATGTATTTTTGCCATGACTATTTTTTTAAGGGATTATTATACTCATCATTATGAACAACTTTTACTATGGAACCAACACTTAAATTACGAAAAAAAAAACTTTTCATACATTTTGACCGAAAGTTTAATTGAACTGGAAGATTCGTATTCCCAAAAGTTAAAGTGTCTTTTGTTTTAGCTAGAACAAGATGGATATGTGGTGCTTGAAGACTTCTTAAGGCCGGCAGAATGTGATGAACTCCTGGCAGCTGGCCTCGAGCTTACCAAGTCTCTGCCTGAAAAGGAAGAGAGAGCAACATTTTCTTCCAAAGTGTCTGGTAAAAAAATACCTGTAGGTACCAACAGTACACTGAACTGTGCTCATATCTTTCGATTAATTTTTTTTTTTTTATCTGTGGGACAATAGTGTAACTTTGTTGCAATCAGTTTCAACCAATTTCAATCTAAATCGCTGAATCAATGTCGAAAATGTTTTAATGAGCAAAACTTGAATATGGAGTTACCAAAACGTAAAATATTAACGTCGGGAACGCAAGTGAAACCGCGGGACCGAAGCTAGTATGTAAATATTTCCAGTGAGACTGCAGTGTTAGGTACTCTTCAGTGAAATCCTAGAGGATCGAACTTTGGGCTTACTTCCCTCGTCTTTTGGAAAACTAGAATAATTTATCATTTCATCTTTATTAGAGTTATTTTCTTCCAGCACGAAGAAGACAGATACTTTATGGAAAGCAACGACAAAATCAGATATTTTTTCGAAGTAGATGCAGTTGGACCCGATGGCAGCCTTACTGTTGACCCAGCTGTGTCCTTGAATAAGGTACAAAGTATTCTAGATGAAGTACTAAATGCGAAAGACTGGCAGATTTTTTGTATGGTACGAGAGCGCACTTTAGTAAGCCTATGATAAAAAGATAGGTCTAGTTTCTGGGTGGTGTATAGTAAAAAAAACTCTTTTTGTGCAATGGCCAGTTAAGAGGTCCCGTAAGAGGTTAAGAGGTACAACGGTTGACATCCAATTTCGATTCAGTTAAAGTTCGTTTCCAATTCAATTCTAATTTTACTAAAAAACGGTATTCCATTAAATAAACGAAACCGAACCACGATTGAATCACGATGAGATTGTACCTAATCGTTGTTGCCCTTGAAACCGGATTCCAAGGGCAACAACAAGTTTGTCTTGTCCAATTAAAAATGTCAAGTTCATGTTTAGTGGAATACCATATTGGTAAAAGTTCATGTTCAATCGCATTAGCAGAATACCATTTTTATTACTTTCGATCAAACGTCAACATTAACTCAACTATGATTGGATCTCGATCGTTGTCAGATTATTAGTGGAATACGAAAACGTGCAATAGTCGTCATTCAGCTGCGATCCAATTGTAATCTAATCTAAATTAATTTATCAGTTCCATTACAGTACGTTTACTCTTGTTACGAGGTTAATCCTGCACTGTGCATAATGCTTGTCTGGTATGCTGACATACTGACCTACTTCTAGGTGGGGCATGCTCTACACTTGTTGCATCCAATATTCAGATGCTACACTTACAGCGACCGGGTGAAGACAATCTGCCGCGAGCTGGGTTTCACCGAGCCGGCCGTAGTACAGAGCATGTATATTTACAAAAACCCTAGAATTGGTGGTGAAGGTATGATTATTTTTTTCTATTTATAGACCTGTGTTTGACTACAATCTCACCGTGGTCAGTGTTGATAAGGCTGTTGGTTCTTTTCTTAGCCTGGAAGGAAACTGGCTCTCAAATGCAGCTGTCGGAACACACCGGGGTAGGTGACAGATTTTCAACTTTAAGATGGTAGCTAGGTGGGTACTGAAACCGTGTTGTGGTTTCCTCACGACGTTTTCTTTTAGTGAAAGATCAAGGTCACTGTAGGATTCGAACCGGAAACCTTAGTCATTTAATATCACTACCAAGCACTAAGGTATCATATGAACTAGGTGAATATTTTGAAATGGAATGCACTCGTATAGTGGATTTGTTTGCAAGTACTTTTACTATGTCTACAAGTATGTTTCCAGAGTCTTATAACATTGGAATTTCAAGGGCAGAGTGAATAAGTTTCTTCTAGGCAAGCATGTTCCATCATAATCGAGTCTATAGTGCTGTAGCCAAACGCAAATCCATTTTATTTTTATACATTTTTATAGTAGAAAAAAGTTTGTAAACGAAATTGTTTACATACTTTTTGACCGAGCAAGGTTGAGTTATCTAGTATGAAAGCTTAGAAATAATGTCGCTGTGTTGGTATGCACATATAATATGTTAGGTATACATAATGTTACAAATATTGTTGAGTTACACTTAATGCTACTTGAGATAATGAAAAGACAATAATAGTTTGCGATATCAGGGGGGTCAATATCGCCACATTTGCAGCTTCATAGTTTGTTCGGATGGCATTTGATCGACCTGTCACCTATCTTTTGTTTCATCTAATTTGACAAATTTGTATGGAGTTTCGTAATACAGCCCAATTTTAGGCGAAATAGAAACATTTCTGCAAATCCGTCAGTTAATATATTTTTCACCGTAAAGTGGCAGACGAGCTACTTTGTATGGATTTATGTACAAGCAATAAGTTTTTTTTTTTATTATTGCAGTGGTTGCTCATCAAGACACGACATATCTGTACACGGAACCGACGCCGCCGGTCGGTTTCTGGATTGCCCTGGAGGATGCAACCATTCAGAACGGCTGCCTGTGGATGGCACGCGGCTCCCATAAGTCAGGGGTACACAGACGGCTTCTTCGCAACACAGATAAGGACAGCGAGGAAATACTAGTGTACGACAGACCGGCTGCTGTGTACCCAGAGTCTAGCTTCACCGCTGTTCCTGTTAGCAAAGGTAATAAAAAATATTAACAAGTTAGAAAACTTATTAAAAGTTAAGTAATGCGACAAATTGGTTCTCATCATCAATACACAAGGTTATTTTTATAGGTCATAGGTGAAAAAAATTATATTCAACCGGTTTTTTTATTACTAAAGTAGCAAACAAGCATGCGGTCAATTTTTGGACTTATTCTTTCTATTTTAAGGACCAAAGTGGACTGTATACTTGCAAGTTAAAAATCAAATAGTAATAATAACACGAACGCGTAGGAATGTTATTTTTGCAATAAAAAATCTGTTTATGAATCTTTTAGCGACTTTACCTAAACCCAGTTAATTTTAGAAAAGTGCCTATGCTTATATACCTAATATTAATATATATTTTAAGAGCTATCATAATATGATACTACTCCCAAATATTATATTGGGGTCCAACAGGGCTATTTTAAAATACTCGGATTCGATAATCGGAAATGGATTCGAAACCTTTCGAGACGAATTCCCGCAATTGCTATTTTAATTTCTTCATAAAGATTTCTTCTTTCCGCTATAGAATCTTTTCTCAATAAATGTTGTCATCCAACTGCTATTTAAAATACCCTTTGACAGCTCGTTGAAAACGGAATCCACTTTAGAAAGTTTTCGTTTCCGATTCCGATGTCGAATCCAAGTTTTTTAAATATATTTCCATATATAACGTTGCCCATTGTCCTTTTTCATAAAACCTGCACCAGAAAACCTGATAGAAACTATAGGTAGGTAGGTACCAATCACAAAACTCAGTTCGGAGAATGAAACGAAACTGTGCTGTACGTTAGTACGTTCAACTCATACCCATGTATGTTTCGTGTACACGTTCCATTGTTGTAAACCGATTGCTTTCGAAAAACGAAAATGTAGTCATCCCAATAATTGGTTATTTCTTCCTACTTGGTTTTTGTGTTCAGCTTTATTTGAATTGCCATTATACGTACTAGGTCTCCTGCGATTTCACCTGTGTTCCAAGGATAAAAAGTAGCTTGTCCCTCTCTATACCATAGGTTATCTGCATGCCAGATTTTATCACGACCGATTCCCGTTTTATCTGAAAAAGTTTGCGTTAATTTCGCATTTATAATATATCTGTGATAGCGAAATTTTTAAGACTAGCCTAGTCCAACAAGGTTTCTCCTATGTTCCCGAAATAAAGTCTTGTATCCGTTTCTGGAGAGCCTTTGCTTTGGTTTTTAGAAAATCCTTTGTCAATCTCCTAATGTAACAAGTCCATAGACAGCTTCAGACGGATTTTCTAATCACTTGTTAACCTTGTGTACTTACAGAGTTATTTATAAAACTAGTATTGCTTTATGGGATTGAAAATACTCCTAACTTTTACTATGTGACCAACTACAAGTATTTCTGACAATGTCTGTTCAAATTTACAGGCACATGTATCCTTTTACACGGCGACGTTGTCCATAAGAGTGCACAGAACAGATCTGAAAAGAGTCGACATGCGTACACCTTCCATGTAGCTGAGAAGCACAACAACACATATTCGCCGGCTAACTGGCTCCAAGAGGGAGAGGATGCACCATTTTTAAATATATACACCACTCCGCAAATAGTTTAGAGGCCTTATGTGAATTTACAGTTTTTTATAAGGGATGGATGTACCGGTGATTTTGGTTGGGTATTGAAAGAAAAGAAAGAAAAAACATTTATTCATGACAACACACAACATTACAAAATTGAAAAATAAAATAAAAAGAGTACAAAAAAAAACTAACAATAATGTAATGTTGCGCGATGTCAAGAATAGGTCCTGACTCAGCATAATGCTCATAAAGCTATTGTAGACCAAAAGGGTAAACCGTAATAAACAGCATGGCGATTGTCTATCTCCGATTCCGATTACGAGATCTCTCGTAATCATCTTAGGTGAACAATAACTAAACTGCGATTGTAATTACTTCTCATAATAATTAATCATTTGAAATTAGTCATCGGAATCAAAAAGATAGACAATACCAAAATTTTAAGATGATTACGAGGGACCTCGTAATCGGAATCGGAGATAGACAATCGCCATGCAGCCTAGGTCTTTAAAAAAACTATACTAAGCAATAGCAGCAAGCTATACAGCCACTTATTCTACGTGGGGGCGATAAGGTCTGCACTGAGACTTTCCGCTTGGCCTGTACAGCTTCACTTCGATAACATTAAATTATTTTTCTTATAGTGATTATTATGAAATTATAAGATTTATAAGCATTTGTAAATGCGCGAGGCAGAATTACACAAAAAAAAGTGGATTATGTGATTTATGTCTCAAAACTGCGTCAAAAAAATCTCTCACTATGGCGCTTAAAAAATAAAGCCTTAGTGAATGAATACTTACCTTACTTAATGAAAGATAAAAAGGCGGAGAGCTATTAAGTGCACTGGTATTTAAAAAAAAACATGTCGGCTGTTTTTATCCAACCAAAATCACCTAAGACAATCTGTGCCTTTTATGCCATACTTACATGTGAACAGCAAATAATATTTAGCGTGTGATAAATATGCTCTACAATAATAAGATTATTAATTTTTAAATCACTGTACTATATTTTTATTAGTTTTTCAATATTGTCATAGTCTACAACAAAAGCAGTTATTTCGTAAATTCTTTATTTGTACCATATATTTTTTTAATCTAGCGGCCATCAACGTTTCCCAAGAACACACACAGAAGATTTTCTCTGCATTAATTATTTTTGTATGTAACCTATAAAATATTCTAACATATTGTATTACCAAACTAAAGTCATGTGATGATATTGTGATACTTATTATCTTTTGTAATAAACATAAAAAAAAAAAGATTTTTATTTCGTGAATCTTTTCATGAATTTAACGAACATAAAATATTTTTGGAGAGCACTTCCAAAATAACCGCTGTATACTTGCTACAGCGATTATGGCCGTGAAGTGAGCGATTGTTTGCAAAATTTAATCGCTGAGGGATCAATTATAAGTACCTATACTGTTCATGGTATCAGTTTTCGTTAAGCTTTAGGTACCTACACATAAACCTTGTATGTAGGAGTAGAAATTATGTAATTATTTATAGGAATGGTAACGATTTCCTGTACCTATTTATTTACCTATATATTTAAATAAAAATACATTGCCAAAATGTATGTAAGCGTAATGTAAGCTTCGCATCAGAACGGCTGAACCTATTAGGCTATATACTTCTTATGAATAATTTTGTTGCATTAGAAATTTGTCAAACTTGGATGGCATTTTTGTCCGTGCCGTAGCTACTAAAATGCTAGACTGTGCACAGGGGGCCCAAGCTCAGGGGGCCCCCAGACCCTGATCAGCAAACCTCGGCTTGTGAGCTAAAATTCTGCCAATTTTAGAATTTAAATGAAATAGGTTGCCACACGACATTAATCATAATTAAGTTACGAACAGAAGTTTAAACTTCTTGTGAATATCCGGGAAAATGTGTTCTCATTATTAGTGCAGTGTTGCGAACTTGATAGATTCGCCATCACATTTAGCAGGGCACATTACTTATTAGCAAAAAAATATTCGAACGTCCATTATTTCTAACTATGCATACGTCCATGATAATGTTTTCACATTTATTCATACGCCCAGTGAAATAAAAAGCATCAAATTTACTTTGAGTATGATTCCAACGAGTCATGGACGTATGTGTTTCGCACAAACTTGACCCCTTAGTATATGGAGAAGGATGGGTTTCCAAGGTATGATCAATACGGGTATGTGCAGTGGCGTAGCTAGCGTAGGTTTAGGCGGGGCAGTGCCCCGGGGCCCCCAAGCACAAGGGACCTTTGGCCTCCATGAACGATGTTTGAAAAATTTATATATGTATAGATACGCCACAGGTCATGTGAAGGCACATAAGTACCTACATTATATTTTAATACTATGTATGTCTCAATAGCTGTAAATAAATAATAATATATTAAATTATATTCCATTCTTTTATTATTTTCTATCTAGGCTGAACGGATTTTCATGATTTTAGCTGAAACTATTTATTTACCTACTTTAGTTATAGTAATAAGATACTCATGCCGGAGACGCTGGGGACAGCTTGTAATTCATACCTTCGGGATCGTCCTATCTGTGCTAAATATAACAAGAAAACAACAATTAATTACTAAGGTTTCGGTATATTTCAATATAATTTATAAGATAACTTACAGACCAAACATTTATCAACGTTCACACAGTTTCACGAATCTCAGATACAATTAGATGTGAGTAATTTATCTTAATTACAAATGGAAATTCATTAGTCTCGAAGTACGGATTTCAATCTCTCATTTAGTAGTTAAAGTTATAATTTGAGATTACACTCGGTTATCTGATCCAGAACTAAGTGTGAAAACTAAAAACTAAGTAGGATCTGTAGTTCATTTTTTGTATACAAAATTAGATAATTACACCCAGTCTCATGACAAAACAGAAAAAACCGCGCTACGGCTTCGTTCTCCGATCATAACTGTCAAGGCAATGAATAGGTACCCAGTATCGGATTCAGGATTTTCAAGAGTCTTGATCTCGGTAAATGTAATAATATCATCATTATTTATCACGATTATAAGATCTATCAGATTATTATATAGATAGATAAATATCCTGGGACATTCCTCACACACGGTTATCTGATCCCAAACTAAGCAGAGCTTGTATTATAGATGATAACTTAAGACCGATATTTTTTTTATTCGTCACTTAAGTCACTAAGGTGCCTGAGAATCCAAAAACTGGCAGTATGTAAAATTCATTCATTTTAGAAATTCATATAATCCTGCGAATGTTTCAGAATTATCCTTCAAAGATTTAACTATTTAGAAAATCCTTTTGTCGAAAAAGTATGCTTATAATATTTACGTCGTTAGTTTTTATTTTCCATTAACATTGTGACGAAGGAGAAATTTGTATTACAAACGATCTTCTAAATTATGTAAGTAACTCAACGCTATGCATAAATAAAAAACATAATCGTTTCCCTACGAAACACTGAAGCTTATTTCGGAAGCTTTGAATGAAGTGTTATAATCTCCCTAGAGATGCTGAGTCGAATTTTAATTACAAAAGGGTATTTCGACAATCTGAAAGTAAAATACAAAGGTTATAAAGGTGGAATTAAAAAAAAAAATATCTTTACTAATGTTGTTAATTTTCTAAATATAGTCTCACGAGTTACTTATCAAGATAAGCATTTAACGAATCAAATTCTTTTTTGAAAACATACATTTAAGCGCAAAATATCGACCATTATTTGAAATAAAGACATCATTCATCTAAATCGGTTCATCAGTTCAGATACATACAGGTTAAATACATAACCCTCGTTTTTGGCTTCTCACAGTCGGGTAAATAGGTAGTACTAAAGCAATAGTATTGAAGGACTAATATTATCAATGCGAAAGTTTGTGATGATGTATGGATGTTTGTTACTCTTTCACGTAAAATCTACTGAAGGTTTAGTACCTTATATAGATCGATCATACCCTGGAAATTCCAGGGTATGATCTGGGTATGCCTGGAAAAAGCTACATTAAAAATTCAGACTTCTAGGCTTTACGGTTCCAGAGATATTAACATTCTTAAAATCGCACAAAGGGCCCGTTTCCACCACTGTGGAAAGGAATTTAGAAAAATCGCTTCCTAAGTAGAGGCTCTTCGCGAATGGGGTGACTAAATCTATGCACACGCCAAATTTCACATTAATCGGTTCTGCGGTGTGGGCAGGGGGATGATTACCCAAAAAACCGCTTCTCTTATATATATTATACATAGAAGCTTAGTCGGATTTGTATACAATATGCTGATGCATATCCAGAAATATAACTAGTATACTAACTTTCCGCCCTTCGGTTTATCCAGCGATCCACTATTTAACCCCCGCGAGCCGCGAGGCTCGGACTTGTACCTTACAAGTCCGAGCCTCGCGCCTCGCGGCTGACGCGCGCGTTAGACGCGCGCGGCCATAGTCAACATATGGGAATGTATGAAGCCACTTCCGTGCCTCGCGACAGACGCGCGCGGCCGACGCCATACATTTTACCAGGATTGTCAGCCGCGAGCCGCGAGCCTCGGACTTGTACCTTAGGGGTTGAATTTTTAAAAATATATTTTCGTGGATGCCTACGTCATAATATCTATAATGCCAAATTGCAACTCGATCAGCTGTGCGTTGATAGATCAATCAGTTAGGCAGTATCTTTTTTTTTTATATTTAGAAGATTATGGCTAGAGAAATGAGTGCAATGACCTAATGATTTCGACAAAATATTTTTCATTGCCGCGTAAAAGGAGATAAAAATGTAATGTTCATTCGACAATATATATGGCGTATTTAAATTATTTCTATGTATTTATAGGATTGTGTTTGACGTGGTAAGCACATAAAGCTTAAATCGGAACTGACTCCCAAGTGCTGTTATTTATCCGTTATATTATTATTCCATAATATCTCCTAAATGCTTCAACGAATGTTATTGTTATAATTATTTCATCTCGAATGGCAGGTACCTAACAAAACTATCAAATTGAGAAGTAATCGACATTTTTCTCACTATATATATAAAAAAAATTATTAGAATAAGCCTCGCAATACAGCGAGGCAATGCCGCCAGTATTCTTGGTACTTTGCTTTTTTATTTATAATTAATTTATTTTTTATTTACATTTGTACCTATATGTAGGATAGTATTAAATTGTTATAGAAACATTTAAATAATTCCTTTAATAATTGTCTACCTGTAAGTAGTTTAGTGTCTAGGTACGTAGTAAGAGGTTTATGCACATAGTTATTGTTAGTTTAGTTTAGATTTTAGTCTAAAGTTTCTTTAGTTTATAGTTTATTATTTTAGTTTAATGTTTTGTTGTAAATTATTTGGTAACAATAAAAATAGATTATTATTATTCCTTGAATAAATCTAATACCTTTAAACGAGCAATTCAATGCAGAAAATCTGGATCTCGGAAACGGCTCAAAGGATTTTCATGAAATTTAATATGTTGAGGGTTTCGGGGGAGATAAATCGATTTAGCTAGGTTTCATTTTCGGAAAACATCGTTTATAAAAAACGAGCATTTACTACTTAAATATTAAAATTTAAAGTTTTATTTTTATATTTGTACTATTCTATTGTCACGATTTGTGCGATTCGTTTCTAATCTGCACTGGCAATACTTAGATGCACTCGATGTCGACCAAGACCTAGTTTGTCTGTGCGTGCGAATTGAGATTGACTTACTGATTGACTATCAACACATCCATTTATTTACTTACGGCTACTTATATTCCATTAGCCGGTTCAACAGCATGGAGCTGATGAGGACCTTGGGACCTAGTTTCTAACTCTTTCTGTTATTACATATACTAGTCTGTCTGTCAGTCCGGGTGTTAGGAGGCGAGGTGGTATCAAGTAGGTACTGCCGCGGGAAACAGCTAGTGGACTTCAAAGTTAGCCTTAGCACGCCAAGTCAGTTCCATTTTATTATTACATCTAAAGTATAAAAATAATAATATACCTAACCTAGGCATACCTACCTACATGCAACAAGCCCAAATTCACCAGGATTTAATATGGCCGGTCTACTTTTAATTAAAGGTATACTGTTTGTAATCACATTTTAAAACGAAACTAAAAACTACTTAGATAAAAAATATATAATAATAGAATAGTTAATTAAGAGTTCTCTTTACAAATTCGTGTAACAGATATATCTTATCGGTATACTTTTAAAAGTAGTCCGGCATTGCCTAAATAGGAACTACTTATTAGCACTAGGGCATGGAACTGGTTTTACCCGGATCCAAAAAAACTGGGATAAACCGGTTCTGAGGCACCAGTTCCCTTCGTGCCAATCCCTTGTTTTAAAGAAAGCTCAAGTAGATAGGTATAATATACTGGGTGTAAGTAGCATACGTTCAGTATTTTATCACGTTCAAGAAAATAGACAGAAGCGGCGAGGGACTTTGTTTTTTTATTATATAATGTGAAAGTTTGTGTGAAACGGCTGAATGGATTTCATAAAACTTGGCACATACATAGATGGATTATGATCAAGCACGTAGGTGTAGGTATTTTATAATGAAACCCAAGAAGTGCGAGTCTACGTACTGAAGCAATGAATTTTTTATACCTTTCCTTTAATTGAAATAACAGTCATGAAGTTAGTACAAGAAATTTCAAACTTCGTCTGTTCTTTATGGTGTTGGACCAAGATGAATGCAAGAGAAACCGGGCAAAGTAAAATTAATTTTTGATTGCGATAACTAAGTTACCTGAGGAAATTGTTTGTTGGAAAGTTTACCTTACCAGCCGTTGCAATGCAATAATTTGAGTCCAGTTTTTATTAGTTTTAAAAGATACCATAGTAAAATAAACAAGTTATTCAATGAGAGTTGTTCTCGTTCTTTCGTTTAAAAAGCAGTTCGACCTATATTTAGAGAATACCGCAGCCAAAGAACGTAATGTTGTGTTGCTTTCCTGCGCGTTAGTGGTCGCCAGCCAGGTATCATTAAGATCTGTGCCCCGGGTATTGCAAGCGTTTACCTCATTTTTTGACTTCCTGGTAATAAGAAACAAAACGTAACCTAGTAACAGATCGTCACTATATCGCAGGCGCAACCGTCTCGTTTCATAAGGTGGTGTTAGGTTTTTCTTGGACCATTGTTCACACATGGGAATGTGTTGTGAGTTGTTATTATGCTCAGACTCGAACGCGTTTTGCTTTACCACCGTCAGCCACATCTTCACTGAACACGGTGAGATTGAAGTCAAACACATGCTTGAATAGTAAAAAAAATATTCTCGGTAGGTATATCCTATCTCATTCATTCTTTGGCGGCTACTGACGGCACACTAAGCTGATCTATGGAAATCAGATACTTGTTATTGATATTATGAGGAGGTACCTAAATTGATAACTAGCTTCTATACTGCAGATTGAACCATGTTGAGAGTTTATAAATTGTTTCCGGTAAAAATACCTCTGCTTAGTGTGTGAGGAATTTTATCCCCTTAGCGGTTAAAATTTCTAAAAATCTTTTCTTGGATGCCTATGTCATATAGCTAGATGCCGAATTTCAGCCAGTCAGGACAATAATATTATAAAAGTATAAATAATATTGGTATTATTATGATATTGTTACATAAATATAGACAATTAGTAATAATTGAACTAAGTATGTTCGTCCAGGCTATGATCTATATGCCAATTTTCATCCAAATCCGTTCTGTAGTTTTTACGTGAAAGAGTAACAAACATCGGAATCCATACATCATCACAAACTTTCGCATTTTTAATATTAGTTGCATTTCAAATGACACATGCGCGTACGCACCATATTGTAGCGAAGCTATTACAGTGGGTTGATAGATACGGCGCGATATATAGGGCATTCACTCTTATTGCGGGAGGAAGCTTATATCAGACGTGCCCAGGACGGTTCAGTACACGCGAGACCCCAACTGTAGCCATGCGTATCTACACAGCACTAATAATCATCACAATCTTCGCTTGTATCCCATGTAAGTTTATTTGTTGTGATTATTTAATATGCTGCATTTTGCGAATTTTATTATGTATTTCTTAACTGTGTTTTACTCAGGTACAAAGGAACTTATATTTTATTGGATAGTAATTGTCGTCTATGGGTTACGGTAACCGCTTACCATCAGATGGCCGTATGCTTGTTTGCTATCTTAGTAGTATAAAAAACAACATGTGAAGTAAAGACTGAACGAATCAAGCGAACGACACTTAAAAGTCAACTGTCTGTTTCTGTCAGTATTTTAAATGGTAGGTACCTACCTATTGTAAAAGTACGAGATCGAAACTTATTTATGAAATTGTCACCATTGCCTGCTCTATTGCTAATCATAATAATTTTATATCACATGAGTACACTCTTTCTCTCTCTTACTTCGAGAGTCTCTGAAAAACTGTGTTGCGTTTTTATTTTACAATATATATTTTTTTCTAAAACAGTTTCCGGTATTACATAAGATTCTATTCTATTATATCTAAGATGATAGGCATTTTATTATTTGAACGTAGCAAAGTTATATACCTATATACAATGGTTTATCATTGAGCTCGTTGTGTGTATTGATATCGCTTCGCGAGTTCATGTTTACATTTTTAGAACTCCTACCTAGATAGATAGATATACCTACCTACCTACTCCATGAGCTTTTTTATGAACAATTTAATATTCTCGACGAGTGTACCAAAAGTGGCAGTTCTAGTTCTAGTAAAAACTGTTTTTTTTGTTCATTTGTTACAAGCACTAAGGTCATTATCCTCGAAAAGATAAGCATTGTTCCGTAGGAAGAAATATTAGTAATATATACGAGGTAATTATTAGTGCATGATCCAGTCGCTATGACCGGTTTTTGACCACAAACGGCACACAAGAAAGAAGCCTTGTTGAGTTTCTTGCAGGAGTGTGTAGGGAGGTACTTATAACGAACCGGTGCGTGGTAGAGTCAATTACTTTCGACATTCATAAGTGCCTTATCAGGGCCTAAACTGAATAAATGAGTTTTGAGTATAAGTTTGACAAAGGATGCATTTAAACAGTGGACGGAAGCGTTGTTAGATAAAACATCATAAAGTTGGCTGTGAACACGCGTATCATTATCTCGTGGCGAGGCAATGTCGTCCATATTGTTATTAAACATCTCATTACAGAAATAAGCTATATAAGTTTGTAATAACGTATAAATTGCTCCAGCAAAATACTCGGACATTATTTGAATAATAATCATTAGTAATATTATTAATAGCGAAAGTGTTTGTGACTTGATGCCTCACCAGCGTAACTGATCGTGATGAATTTTGGCACGCAGATAGCTTATAGACTATTTTTAAGAACGTGAAACCACGAGGGTACAGTTAGTATATATTATAAACCAAACTAATAGGGTAGTTGACACTATCAAAAATAAATGAACAAACACTAACCAATGCCTAAAACATCTAAAAACACGTGGAAATATCAAATATGTGGTACATTTAATGCTTTTTATGATTTTTAATTACCAGTGGAATCACTAAGAATAGATGATTTGATGCTGTGAAACTATGACGTCATAATGTAATATTTCATACAAAATTCCTTATAAACTATCGTTTTGACATTTATTAAAAAGTAGCTGATTTGATGTGTCAGTCAACTACCCTATTCTGAGGCCAGCAACAAGCGGGGAGCTCTTTCTGCCAACACAGCTGTTTTTAACCATTTAAAAAGAAAAAGCAGTCAGCCTGCTAGGAAATTTACGCTTAAGACATTTTAGATAAGTGGATTGTTCTTTATAATTAATTAACGTGTTATTACATCAAGTTCCTTAAAAATCTTTATCCCCGATTCCAGATCCGATCTCCTGATTTCTATGAATCCATTGAACTTATTTAGGACTAAAAGATCTCGTTTTAAAGAAATTCATAACTTCCCTTTATCGACTAGTTGCTTTGTATAAAAAAACCGTAGAGAGAATCAGTGTTAATACGATGGTGGTGGTTGAGCGATGCATATATAAATAAATAAAACATTTACGTATACCGTTAACAGTGTAGATTCATCATTATTTAATTTATTCCTTTTTTCGCACGATGTGAGGTCTGTGAAAAGCTTTTATTCTCCAGTGGCGGTACTGGCGTGACGTAATATGATAAAGGACCACCCACATCACATGGCAACTTGTTAAAAAATTATCGTATTTTACAGTCATTTTGACAGTTTAGGGTGGTTTAGGTATGTCAACTGGGAATAATAGAACCCTCAAAGGATTCTACCATAGACTTAGAAATAACTCATGGACAAAGAAACTTCGAAAATTCGAACGCTGCTACACAATAATGCCAGTTTCCTTGTCAATATAAGCCACGGACACATACACACCAACATGTTACCTGTTGACATTCCGCATCGAGACACCAATCTTAGCGTAGTTCAAATTTGTTTCATATCTCAGCACTCAAGACACACAATACGTACGACATATTGTGCGTCATTTTTGACAAGGGGAAAACAGTACACATTGGAGCAGTAGTATAAATGTATACCACACTGACTACATAGTGACTACGTAGTGAAAAACATGCCTTTTTAAATTTATAAAAAAAGCTTTCAAGTCACAAGAGCGTTTGTCCGCGTACCGCCCTCACGTACCTACCTCACAGTAGCCTATTTCAAGCTGCAGTGTGTCGTGTCTTTTATTAATGAATTTTATAGTCGCTATAACGTCACTCCAACTTTTTCCAATGGCGCACAGTGGAACGAATGTATGGGAGAGGTTGGACTTAGGCATTTCCGAAAAAAAACAGTCGAATTTTGATTAACTAATAATGCCATCGTTTTTAATTATCAAATGCGTTCAAAACTTGTTCTGACAATTTTTTTTCTATCTCTCGTATTTCAGGAGTTATTCGATTAAATGAGAAATTTTACTATGAAAATGACTGTATCGAGCTCTCTGCTGCCTGATTCCGGCCTTGTTTTAAGTTTTGGTCTTTACTATCATAATACGCATAGCAAATGCTACATTTACTCCGAAGACACATGGTGCGCCAAACTTGCACCTTCTGACTTATTGTTGATGTATTTTTTTACTGAATTGAGCTCTTTGCCTCCTGAATCTGGTGCTGATTTAAATTGTGGTATTTACTATCATAATACACACACCAAGACCTGCATTTAGTGCTAACACACATGGTGCGCCAAACATGCACCTTCTGATATATAGGGTGATGTATGTTTTTACTGAGTCGAGCTCTTTGCCTCTTGAATGTGGTCCTGTTTTAAGTTGTGGTATTTACTATCACAATACACATACCAAGAGCTGCATTTAGTGCGCCAAACATGCACCTTCTGATATATATTTATTTTATTTTTAAATTTTTAGTGTCTTATGTTTTATGACTGACCTAGTATAAGCTATCGTTGTACCTTCCATCATCACATCAAATGATATAAACTAACGGTCTAAAAGGTCCTATAATATTGAAAGAATTATCCCCTAATTCCTAACCGTTAAGGAGTTGTACCTTCCATTATCAGCTCAGCATCGTAAATGATCACTATCAGACGCAAATATCTGAATAGCATTAAAAAGTATATGAAAAACATAGCAAGTCCCTATAAAATTTGAAGAGTTCTCTCGATTTCTCCAGAATTCCATCACCAGATCCTGATCTGATGACAATGGGCATCAACTGTAAAGTATACCCTTTCAAACAAAAAAGGATTTTCCAAATCGGTCCAGGCGTCTTCGAGTAACATACATAAAAAACAAAGATTCCGACGAATTGAGAACCTCCATTACTTCGCAGAAATTGATCATTATAAGCGATACTATGATATGGAGCAATAATACAGACTGTGTTATTTTTTTCAAAATTAATGAGTTCGATTCCCGGTAAGGAAAATAATATTTTTGAAAATCCAAGTATACAGTTTTAGTTTTTATCAAAATCGGCCCCGAGACTCCTTTCAGCATTTTTCTCTATTCCCTATACTTTAGGATTTGGTCTACCACTCTCTCTCTCTTGGTATGTGTATTGTGATAGTAAAGACCACAACTTAAAACAGGACCACATTAAAGAGGCAAAGAGCTCGACTCAGTAAAAACATACATCACCCTATATATCAGAAGGTGCATGTTTGGCGCACCATGTGTGTTAGCACTAAATGCAGGTCTTGGTGTGTGTATTATGATAGTAAATACCACAACTTAAATCAGCACCAGATTCAGGAGGCAAAGAGCTCAATTCAGTAAAAAAATACATCAACAATAAGTCAGAAGGTGCAAGTTTGGCGCACCATGTGTCTTCGGAGTAAATGTAGCATTTGCTATGCGTATTATGATAGTAAAGACCAAAACTTGAAACAAGGCCGGAATCAGGCAGCAGAGAGCTCGATACAGTCATTTTCATAGTAAAATTTCTCATTTAATCGAATAACTCCTGAAATACGAGAGATAGAAAGAAATTTGTCGGAACAAGTTTTGAAGGCATTTGATAATTAAAAACGATGGCATTATTAGTTTTTCAAAATTCGATTTTTTTTTTCGGAAATGCCTATGTCCAACCTCTCCCATACATTCGTTCCACTGTGTGGCGCGCCAATTCCTCTGGCAAAGTAACTGAGTAGATACTGAATTTAATATGACTATAGTGCCAATATGATGGACGAAAATTTATGGAACTGTTACGTTACAACTACGATCAAAATATATCAAATATATCAATTCTTTTACAAAACATAATTTTACTACACTACGTGACAAATCGAGAGTGAGAACGAAGTGGCTACGTAATCACAGCCTTCATGGAAAATTACAAAAAAAAATCTCTTGAGAAAATAATTTAGGTAACCTACCTACGCGTGATACGCAATCACCATTTTTTGCCAAGCCTCATAGAAAACCAAAATTGGCTTCTTTTTAAAATCATTGAAAGTTAGTGAATAGCAGAACGAACAGGGTGCGAGGCTGACGTCATATTTTTATGTACCTAAACGTGATCTAAACACAATGCAACACGTTGGAAAACAGTGCTGCTTTTATTTAGTACGTTACGTACCTTTCTCAGATACTTTTCTTTGTCTGTGTTTGAGCAGAAGCGGACGCTAGCAAGCTGAAGTTTGTTACGCAAATACGTCGTACAAAAAAATTAGTATTGCAACATATTATAGGTACGTGGATTGAATTGTGTGAGTGGTTCTTAACACTTAGATAATGGAGAAAAAATATAGTAATTGTAAAAAAATTGTAAAAATTATCATAAATTTAGTAATAATAACAGTTTATTTTTAAATCATCAAAGTTGGGCTCGAACATAAACAACTTGGTCTCGGCCGACGATTCTTGTACGAGTTTACTTTGAGAACTTTGAGAGGTATTCCAAAAAACTCAAAAAGACTAAAGAAAGAGTGGGCGCGAGGACGTCACCGTGAAGCCGCCAAGTGCGTGTCGAGGCACGAGCAGCGTAGGGTTCCGTTATTTAACCACGTGTTTTACACATCTAGCAACTTCATCTCGGTAATTCATAATCAACTTTTTCTTTATAGATCTTAAAGCCTAGACTTAGCTGTGATAGTTTCCCTTTATTTCATTATAATTATATAAGATGAACTATTCCTACTACTCCCGTAGTATCTCTATCTAAAAACAATCATCTAGTTGCCAGGGGTCAGGATAATTGAATTCAGCAAAAATTTGCACATGAAAAATAGTTTTCACACACTCACGATATTTTTGGACCACACCTATCAATGGCATCCCACACTATGGGATAGACGAGAACAAAATGTCACCTCCACCCTAAATTCAAGACTTTCTTTCACCATTGCACTTTTTTGGTTCTATTAGGCACTAAGAATCTCTGAGCTAAGCCGCGAACATAGTACCTAAGTTACCCTTGTACTTACCTATTCGGAGAACCCTAAAAACTAGCCAACCTGACAGACAATTTCCTATAGATACGTACGATGAAATGTTCACAAAGAAAAGTTCGTACAAAAATCCATTAAAATAAAAACACATTTATGTAGGTACCTAGCAGTGTACCTTTTGGAAATCCCAGTCCCACAGATTCATTATTTCAAAGCCACTTTTATATAAAATACACTGTCATTAAATATACAATTATTATCGGTGTTTTTTGGACGGCTTACCCTCGCCATAATTTCACCCCTCGGCACTGGTGATAGTGACCTAGTGATTTCCCAATTTCCCATTTTACATATTCTATATAAATATTATGTGTTTTCTGGCAGGGAGCTGGGCCTGCGAGGGAGATCTAGCTCAACACGGATGCAAGATATATGGGACCTCGTGCTCTTGCGCATACGGGTGTAAAACCGAGTACATCTACAGGACTAGGAGATCATGCCTCAATGCCTTAAGGGGTAAGTATTGACAGTAAATTTATCAAAATGAAAGAGATCGGAGAAATGCTGTTGGATTCATTACAAGACTTGTGATGCGCGATACGATACCCTTAGTTTACCCGCTTAGGGGTTGAATTTTCAAAAATCCTTTCTTAGCGGATACCTACGTCCGGACGTCCGCGCCATAGGTAATAATAGGTACGCTTTAACTAGCTATCTGTATCCCAAATTTCAGCCCGATCCATCCAGTGGTTCAAGCTGTGCGTTGATAGATCAGTCAGTCACCCTTTCCCTCGCCTTCCCGGGATAAAAAGTTGCCTATAACTTTCAGGAATAATGTAGCTTCCTATTAGTGAAAGATTATTTTAAACTCGGACCAGTAACTATATGGCAAAAATCCAAGTAGGTATACTACCGTATACTAAGCCTGTAGGTACTTTAGTATTTGGCCAAAAAGGCCCACTTGAAAAATGCACCTGTATGTAAGTAGGTATGTGTCGCAGTTAAATGGTTGATGTTGTGATATAGTTATATTACGAGTATACCCCTTAAAATATGTAGGTACCTACACATGGCCACAGATCAAGCTACACATTTTTGTTGCAACATGGCTCCTATTACAACTGCAGAAGGTGCTGCCGTGTGTAGCTTGATCTGTGGCTGTGCGTAGGTACCTAAGCTTTTCTTAGTTAATATATCAGTTTTAGTTCAAGAAAACAGATATCTGACGTTGTTTCTCTAAGATATTGTAATATTAACTCGCAAACCATTTTTCTAGTTAAGAAATACAATATTATGATGAGCTTTAATGCTTATTTACGGCAAATTTCAGAAATAGATTTCTTAGTAATTTTTCTACGTGATAATAAAATAATTATTATTTGTTATTTGTTGTTATTCTCAACTGTCTTAAACGTGGGACTGTCTCTTTCAGACAAATAACGGAAGAAAGTGATGGACCTAGTTATCTGTACCTTATTTCGTAACCTTAGGTTTTACCCTATTTAAAAGTTTGACAACTGTCTCACTTAATTTATGCATGGATTAACAATTTGTTAGATTTTATTCAGAATCGGCATTACAGCTCGATCACCTATAAATACCTACTATAATTGATTAATTACCTATTGTTTAGGTTTTGTTTGTTTGTCGAGTAGGCCGCTGTTCAAAAGTACCGTTTCTTATGCCACGCATTTTTTCACAGAGAGGAGCTCAAACGTGTGCCGTCGGGCCCCGTGCCTGAGAGGTAACTGCATTCAGACAGTGCAGGACCCCGGCTTCACTTGCAAATGCGAGGGGACCGGATTCTATGGGCAGCGCTGCGAAAAAGGTACCCAACCAAACTACATTCAAAGTATTGTATTGATACAAAGATTTTGATAGAAAACAAAAATAGACTTACCTTTGTTACGATGCGATATCTTCAAGATTGTTTTTACGATAGCGTCGATAATCAATCTCCATGGATGTGGATACCCAAGTAGGTACCTACTCATACAAACAAACCCACACTAAATAGTATTCAATCGAAGATGTCACCTATAACCGCGTAGGTACTTACAGTTAGATCGAATTTCACGATTACACAGGCACTGCTCTCGTTTTAGATCTTATTACTGAGTTCTAAGATCTGTGACAAAGCCAGTCTTTGTCACTACTGAGTCTGTCCTTCTTGATAAAGGTTACCGACAATTAAAGATAAGGACCGTTTCTCTTAGTACAATGTAAGTACTTAAAACTATAATTGCAGTGTAAAGACGGAAAGCGAGATATAACATTTATCACTAAAATGGCTAATCCGATTTAATTGAGACTAGCATAGAAATTTCCATCGAAATATCATTAGAAGTTTCCGTAGTTAGCCAGTTATTAGTTACCTACGTATTTCACGGCCGCACTTTATTAGAAACTAGCTAGTGCATTGTATACTTATTTAGCTTCATTCAATTAGTACTAACATGAAAATATTATAATTTCCGGCTTTTAAATGCTCTGTGGACAACCACGTACAACTAACTAAACGGATATAGGTAGGTATCTGTCTGTAGTAGGTACTTATATCACCATTGCGTGTCTGAAAAATCTATTAACGTAGGTACCTAACGTCGAGGGGCTGGTTGGTGTCTACCAAATGTTACAAAAATATATGCTTATTATTATGATCATCGGATGTTTTCTTAGATTCGAATCAAAATGTAGGTAGAACCGTATATTGTTGCTCCATCTATTAGTTTTGACCTAAGTTAGATCGCCTTTGAATTGGCTAAAGTTAATTTTCTCTAGAAGTTAAGTAGCAGTCTATTTGCACCATCAGAACCTAAACAACCCTAAGCTTTTGTTAATACAGAACAATACCAATAGATGGCATTAAGTTCAGTATTTGTGAAAGAGACGCAGTGCGCAAGTCAGTGGTTTTTTAGTCTGAGTGAAAAGCGTAGCCTAAAGATAGAGCAACCCTATATCAGGTGGCAACCTGCTTTCACACATGATAATATTATCCCTAATAGAATATGCAGTGCCCCCAGATATGTATAATAAAATACTACCAAGTACCAACGCCTTTCACCTACATACCAGCAGCGGAACGTGGCGGAACGGCAACATACCCACGCACATTCCGATAGTACCAGGAACACATAACCTTATGAAGTTACTTACCTCGCAAATATTACCTACCAATGTTTGGCCAAGGTTTGACCAAACATACCTAGGTCTTCTGAATTTCAGTGCTGCTTGTACATTTACAAATATCCATTATCTGTTGATTGGGAACCAATAAGAAACCGATGTATGGATTTAAATAGGTACCTACATAGTTTAAAAAGCATAATGAATACATACAATAATCAAATGATAAACGTGTCAGGCGCTTACCACAAAATTCCTTTTAATAGGTAGGTACTTAAAATTGATATAATAAAAAAACGTTAGAAATTCAAATTTCACCTTAGTTGACAATTTTGTGCCAAAGCACCTATTGTTTTTCGTGTGATGCACTTGCGAGCCCTTTTTGATTCTTACCTCATTATTTTCGATGGTTAGAGATCAAACACAAATCTGCTAACTTTTCTCTGAAGGCACCTTCAGATAGCTGCTTGGGTAGGGTTCAAGGTTCAGGTCATGAGTTGATTGAGTAGTTAACCGAATCTAATGTCTCCTTTTTCCCTTGGAAAACCAGTGCTCATTGACATTCTACATGCTAGAGTTATAAGGTCTAATTTACCATTGACTGAACTTCAAATTAGGTCAAACCTTTGAATTAATAGAATACCTACTTTTTATCCTGAGAAGACATGGACATGTATTTCACAAGCAAATTTGCACCATATTACCAATTAGTGTAAATATCTAAATCCAAGGTTGTTCGATTTAAAGATGGGGGTTTTAAGTCTATTTAGAATGTTTGAAAAGTGGTGTTTTCTTTGATTTTTAGTCCAAATCTTTCAGGACGCTTTAAAGTCACTCAAGAGCTATTTTATTTGGTAGAGTTCTACCCTAAAAGCTGCACACAATAATCGTGGCAATCAGCGCCACTAACGGCATACTCGAGGAACTAAATTCTGCCACTAAAGCCTATTCGGGGTTGCTTGCTTCATACGTGTACAAAATAGTATGTCCGATGCGCTACATATTGGACATCGATAGCATTTCGACGTCGAAGGTACTAGGCGAGCATAGCTTAAAGGAGTTAGTTATTCGTAAAGTTTCACCGACTATAAACTTATTTGCATAAATTCTCTACTCTCAGGTAAAATAATTTAACTTTATAAATAAATAATAAATATTTGATCCAGTGGAAAACAACACTAAAATATTTTCATAGAAATTTCAAAAAAATATTTACAACAAAAATTTAACTTTTAGGTATGCTTCCACGTAAGTGTAACTGAGTACCTAATTACCTATTAGGTTACTCCAGTACTAAAATAGCTATCAGAGTGCAAGTGAAGGAATACCAGAGATGTATGCTAAATTACAAATTGTGTAACTTCGTATTTGTAGGATAGGATTTTCTTTGATGAATTTGATAGCATATTTTGTTTAAGCATTGGCAATATATCAAAACTGCAGTTAATATTGATTTGTATGCAAATTGCAATAAACCACCAAAAACGCAAGCACCGTCCTTCTAATAATATCTTCAAACGTATGATTTCCTGGTAGCCGTACCCATGGAATATATACCTATAGATATTTGAAAATAGAAATAAGCATTGCGCATGTGTAGACAGGAAGAAGAGCTGACGTGAAAGAGAGAAAGAGAAAAGAAAGAGACGGCATGCAAGGAGCAAGGAGCGATGTTTCTATATTTATGAACTTTATATCAATGGCTAAGGCACATGAGTAAATAAACAGTAGCTAAGGGTTGAATGAAGTAAAGAACATTTCATTTATTCAGCATTTTCTTAAAATATCTGGACTTTATTTATGAGACGAAGAAAAGTATCTCACACAATCATAGGCGTAGATAAATAATAAAATTCGCAATGCTGTGTGATGAAAAATCTTTTTGGTACCTAAAAAATAATTATTTAGAAAACCAACAGTCATTAGGTATTTATAATTGAAAAACAGCAGCAAGTGGGGGTATTTTATAGCTGAAACACTATTCAGTATACTTACCTACATTTTTCATCACGAAAGACACCTAATATCGGCTTATGTCCTAGCTATCAAATAAGGTATTAAATACAATATTTATCTTGTTTCAGGATGTCCAACATTGCCAGTGCGCGGTATGGTGTTCCCTCACGAATGCGTCGTCATTTAAAAAGTGCAACTTTCATACACACATTCCAAATAATATATTTATTTAAGTAGTTACTTTAAAGCTTAGCTTTATGTCAAAATGTATTTACCTAATTGTTCTACATAAAAATTTTAAAAATTATTAATAAATTATGCTGTTTTATTTATGATAGGATTCGAAATATTTATTTTTATTGCTCACTGCATGGAATAAAAGTGTTTTGAATTTAGAAAGATATCTGCGAATTGACAACATATTATTTTTCTTTGATTGACAATTCTGTTGTTTACGAACTTAACTAATATTAGACAAGTCACCTCTCTTTCAAGTTAGTCTTATTGAAAAAAGACAGAACATTTTTAATGCTGTCAGTTTAATCCATGCCGTCGTAATGTACGGGTACATAGTCGTGACCAATAAAGATCGCGCTTAAATTCACGTTAAAATATGTGATCGGATTAAACTGACAGGACTAAAATATCTTGCATCCCTTTCTTATATTTACTATTAGAAAGAGATATCGTGAGATTAAATTTATTTAGTTCGTAAACTACAGAATCGGCACCAATGTTAAAATTTTCAATCCCTAAACTAACCTATTTTGAAAGCATATTTATGTAAGCGTCTTTATTTTAATATGGCAAGAATTTGGTCGATACATAAGATTAAGAGATGATTACAATTTCCAGACTATGAAAATATACTGAGATATTTTTAAAATCTATGTAACAAGTAAACAAAATATCCTCGAGGCACTACTTGATACCAATCATCAGCCAGGTTCACGAAGGGAGGATAAATTTATCCTCTGTGGTCCGGGCCCAGGCAGCCGACGCTCAAGCGGTTTTTTTTTTCAGTTTTGAAAAATGAACTGCAACAGATTTTAAAAGTGCGGTAACACTTTCTATAGGTTATGTGTTCCTGGTACTGCAACCCATAAAATAGATATAGACACTAACTTCATAGATAGAATGTGGAATGGGATGATGTGCATGGGATTACAATGCAACAGAAGAGTACCTGCAGTAAGTTCGTATCATATCAAATTTTTATCTGTACCTTGCGCATGCGCAAAAATAGAAAGGGTCGTCGTGAGGTACGTGCGAGCGAGAATGGGTGAGGGTGGTTCGTAATCAGAAAACGTAATAAACCCCCCGGATTCACTCGTTTATTTAAATCAATTTTGCAGTTGAAACAAAATAATGAACTACATAAATATCATTGTACTACGTACTAGATCAGTGGTTACATAGCAGTAAGTAGGTTTATTAAAATACTAGCTGTTCCCCGCGGTTCTACTCGAGTTCCCGAGATAAAAAAAAGTAGCCTATAACCTTCAGGAATAACTTCCTATTAGCTATTAGTGAAAGATTTTTAGATTCTGACCAGTAACTCCAGAGATTAGTGCGCTGAAACAAACAAACAAATTCTACAGCTTTATTATTAGTATTAGACAGAATTTTCGAGATATCCATCATCGAGCAGAAACCAATTTGTTTATCCAGTGCATAGCATTTTACTAAAAGATGACATTTTTCCACGATTCAAAATTTTATTGTTATTTAGATGGGAATATATAGGTATTTATCACTAGCTGTTGCTACGGTTTCATTCGCGTTCCCGAGATAAAAAGTAGCCTTCGGGGATATTGTAGCTTCCTATTAGTGCTGGAATAATTTTTCGAATCGGACAAGTAACTCTCTGGAGACTGGAGTTAGCTTAGAATTGGCATTCAAACAAACAAATAAACAAACTCTTCAGGTTTATTATTAGTATATATGTATATTAGAATCTATATTTGGGTATCTTATGAGGATTTTCCCACGATAAAAAAAGACAAGACTTAATTATTAGGGCTCCTAATTTGCTAGTTTACCATCATCTGTGGTACTGGTGTTTACTTCAGGAATATTTTAATACTGATGACTCAACTATTTACCATAAATAAGTAAGGCCACCTCGAGGAATTTTTATATATACCTACCTACATAGATTGTATATTTGTTGTAAATATAATATACCAACAGGGTTACTGGTAACTAACGCATTTTTATAAGCTTTTAAAGGAGACTGAGGGCGCGTCCTCACTAGGCTCACAGTTAGCGGCAAACTAACCGTTGTCTGCTACGAATAAATATTGTCTGTCTCTGAGCTGCGGCACGCCGAATCGCGCGCATCGTTCTACGTGAATCAGCCGCGTGAATGAGTCGGCAAGCGAAATGCCATGACGACGCGCCCTTATGTTCATCAAGACTGACAACTTTGTTCTAAAACTTTTGCCAAAACGTAAATCCCAAGTTTTATTTTAGTTTTAATAGGAATTTCTATCAAATCTTACCTGACTCATGCGGGGTGCGTATTATGACTCAGGGCACTCTTGTCATAGTTTGTTTTTTTTTTTTTTTTTTTGAAAGGACTAAAGTTGGTAGCCTCTGATGGCTGCTCCAACCTTACCGAACAATCGGCGAGCGCAGAGGGCTCTCAGCCAGGTAAGAGGTCGTAGTTTGTATTTGGTGATTGATTGACCAATAACTTGATGAACGAAAGCCATCCTTAAGAGACTTTGCGTTAGTTGCCAGTGACCCTGGGTAAAAATAGGTATTGGGAAAAAGAGTAGGTATTCGTTTTCTAACACAAAAGATTTTGGCTATAAAACCAAATTACAGCGTTAGAAACCAGAATATAAATTCTACTATTAGGTGTTACAGACAGTCTGTTTTTAAATTCTAGGTTTAGCTATTCGTGAATCAGAAGCGGTGGTAAACTACCCCCTACCCCCTACCAAGTCCTCCACCTGGTGCATCGAATGCAAGCCAAATCTGCGGATTTATAGTTTCCTGGTACTCAGTGCATGACCGCATGCATTTTAGTGCAAAATGTAGCGATTCATGGAAAACGTTAATAATACACACGGCAATGCACATGCAGTACTAGGGCTTCATAAACAACTAGATATTGATGACATCGGAAGTGTATCTTACCTACTTATTGCACTTTACTTATAGTGCATCAGTATAGCCGCTGACCTACCAAGGAAACATAACAGACCAGAAATAAAACTGCATTCAGTGTTCCTAGATGGAGGACCTAGGCAGGGGGCTGGCTGCGGGCTGGGGGTAGCTTGCAACTACAACGATATTGAACAATATTACGTATTTGCATATTGAGGCCAACCGAGGCTGCAGCTGTGTGAGGCCCTACTCTTTCTCTCTGGAGATTTCTGGCAGTTTGCAATTAATAAGAATATTTTTAAAATAAAAGAACATTTTCTGAAAACACAAAATGCATTTTTTTTGTTTTCACTAGAACTATAGGACTTATTAAGGGGAATTATATCGAAATCAAATGACGAGAAGAAACACAGTTTATTGACACTGCGCAAGCGAAGGTGCAGGCGTAAAGCACAGAATCGTAAAGCGTAGTAAATAATTTTACTTATTTGTTCTCGATCAAAGATGATGCCGATGAAGATCACGAAATACGAAAGAATTTTTTCTTGCGGTTTTATCCGCGTACCAGAGGAATATTAAGTTTTCCAGGGTCGAATTCTACACCGAATCCGTTCAGTCGTTTAGAGTGATTGAGTTAAACATACCAAATGAAGTAATCAATTCTATGATCTGCCGGGCTATTGCGTATCTTTTGGTGGTAATCAGTATGAACATCATAAATGATTTCATCCAATGACATGCTACGACGATGACTATTTTGTGCCTGCTGGAGCCCTAATTGGATGACTTTCAATAATGATGTGCATTACGATTACCACCAAAGTTACGCGGTAGTGCCCCTGGTCACAACATGTATCCAGGAAGGAAGCAACGTATAGGTACTTTTATGAAACCTAAGCTAAGATATGAATTCCTGGTAATCTAAAAGACTAACTAATCAATAATTTCCCTTATATATTGCATTGCATCTGCGCATGTTCAGAAGGAGATGATAGATGGATAACGAAAACTTCAATTACAATCCAGTATCCAGTACACCTAGGCAAGTATATATGTAGTAATATCAGCATCTGATTTCCATAATAATAATATAAGGTCTATTTAGCTTTAGAACAGTTGGCCATATGTGAAGAATGTCCCAGGATATTATTAACCCCATCGATTAGTATAATAAATTAACAGTATCAAAAATTTCACCCATGTAGATACCTACACTAAAAATGAATAACGCCAAATCGCACACAAAAGCGCACTCAGCGCTATAATAATAATAATACAATTTTATTTTTCTCTTCTCGTTTTTAGTTTTCTTTTATTTCACGATTTCAGTGTCGGACCCAAAGAAAGTAGGACAAATAAAATATAGGTCTATGAAAAGTTACTAATTCCCAAGATCCAGAAATTATAACAGGACATCCAATCCTGTGGAAAGACGTCTAATAGGAAAAATGGCAATATCTCCCGAATAAAGACAAAAACTACGCTATAAATAATGGCCAGAAAATGTGTGGGCATATACATAGTTTACCTAAACATAACAGGAAAGCATAACACGAAGGGAGGTACTGTTATGACACCTAGTGCTAGGACATGTATTCCTAGTAATTTATCAGCTATAAACTTATACGATGAAGTCTTTATATTGAATTTTATTGCATTGCGCATGCACCAGAGAGAGATAGCATGCATTGCAACGAGATATAGCCACATCTGCCAGTGCATCTGCTACATACAATAGTACGCCGCGCAGTGCCGGTACCTACCTAGTAAAAAAAATCTATGCTGCTATCGTAGAACACATGGTATATTATATGCTACTATGGCGAAGGGCCTGTTGACTTATTATAGATAGAGGCCCTGACTGCATCGCCTTAGGTCGTGGTTGCAAGCGTCTATATCAGGCTACGGTAACCGTTTCCCATCAGACTGGCCGTACCGTACATATGCTTGATTTTTTTAACTTCAATGCAATCTTTGCTTGAATCGAATCGAAAGTTAAATAGAAACAATTGCAAAGCCACATTACACTAATGACCAAATTATAGGTACTGAAACGCCACGTCAATTGACAGTAGTTGAACACAAGAGGGTTGATTGAACCCATTAGGTACAATCGAACTGTCAAATGACGACATAAGTAAGCGTTTCAGTATTCGGCCGAAATCTGTTTATCTTTGAAATAATAATATATTTTATCGTTTCATGCTATGTCATTCACCGCGGAACGTCTTTTTCCTTGGAGAAGACCACAAAGAACTTAAAATTTATTTAAACGTTTTATGAGCATCAACATATAGTGTCTGTTTGTCCTAAAAATCTGGGAATATAACTATTGAGTACCTGGTTGACCGAGCTTTGCTCGTTATGTAATTTTAAAACGTCTTTTTCTAAAAAATATGAAAAATCGATCTAGCTACATCGATTTTTCTCCCCCGAAACCCTCCGCATGCTTTTCATGAAAATCGTTGGAGCCGTTTCCGAGATTTGGATTATAATATATATTTATTTATATACAAGAATTGCTCGTTTAAATGTATTAGATATATTATTATATAGATTAGATAGATAGATATACCTACATAATGTATATACACAAAACTTTTGGGAAGGGCTATCGAAATAGGTAACCCTACCAAATACATACAGTATACACCAAAAATACCCGGAACGCATAACATTTCTATCTGCATTACGAAAACTAGCTCTGGGATATGACCTCCTGGTAACCTAGACTACCTAAAGCATATAGTATTTATAGACCAGAAAGAAAATAAATGGTAACTATACCCAACCAAAAGCACCTGTTTACTAATATTATAAGTAGAAAATTTGAGGACAGCTTTTTTTATTCCTCTCCATCATCAGACCAGGTCAATGACACCATATTACTGTATTGTCATCAGACTTACATGTGTACCCAGATTAATTGAGCACTGGGAAGTGGTTTAAATTTCTTGTAAATTTTGACCTAAACATGCTCACAATGTGAAGTTATAATAAAAGAAGTAAACAACCCGGTAGTAATCGGTTTCGAAATTTCATTCACTTTTAAGGAAGCTACGAGGAAGACGCCAGAACGTGCTTGATGACAGGTTTCCAATATGATGATGGTAGCCAGCCAGGTAGGTTTAACAAAGTGTCAAACCAACGCGATTATGGGGTTACTTCTAAAAACTCATTACAAACACACACTTTTTCAACGTGACTTTTATAGCACTGAAATATCATTACCATGAAATATATGCACATAGCACGCAATAAATACAGTTGGTTACACCCCTCTTTGTAATCAGGTATCTTTTGAAGATTTCCACTTCGTCAATAAAAAAAAAATAAAAATAAAATAAAAAAAAAGGAAGCAGTGGCGAGGGTGAGCCGTTCAAAAAACACCTGTAATGTAATTTATAATTAAAGTGTATTTTAAGCATGATAAAAGTGGCTTTGAAATGTGGGTCTGGGATTCCTAAAAGGTAAGCCGATGGGAATCTGCTTCTATGGACCCTTCGCCACTGGTAAGAAGGCATGACGCACAGGTACTATAGCGAGACCTAGTGCTAGAGTGTATATTAATTACCGTCTCTAGTCTCAAGACACAAATGTGTATGTCCTATTATTGTATTTTTTTAATTTTGTGCACTGGTCACAGGTCTTCAACCTAGTAAGTGTAAGTGAGATGGCGCATCCAGCGACCTCCACGCAATCAAAAACATACAATAATCTATCTTTACATAGTTTGCACATAAATAATGCAAGGCAGCCATAACATTGCAGGGACCTAACGCTGGGATATGTCCTCCTGGTAACCCGAAGACAATATAATCAATATTGTCCCTATATTGTCTATTAAAATGCATTGCGCATGTACAAGAAATAATGAGATAGTGATAGTTGAAGCAGTGCATTGAATGAACTTGGACTTGAATGCAATTTTTCAGCGTTGATAAGTAGCCTTCAGCACATATGGGGATGTAATTCTATCATAGAGCAACACGGTCCCCCGCCCCGCAAGCCCGCTCTATCGATGGTTTCTACTAAAAAAAAAGGATTTTTAACCAAAATAACTCTAAATTTAACCTCTTTAAAAATCCTATTTAAAATGTTACTTCTTTACCTTTAATATTTTAGTGTAGATAAAATACCTTTTGCTAGGGCATGCTGTCCTGATACTCTGATATCATATTTTCGCATAGAACGTCAAAATGGTTCGTACTCGGAGAACTGAAAACAGATTTTCGTCAAGATTTGCGAGAAAAAGAATAAAATGTTAATGAAATAATTAAATTAATTAATTAAATTAATTAATTAAATTAATAAAATAATTTATTTAATTCACATGAATAAATAATTATTTATTTTATTTAAGTATGTACCATCAACAAAGTTGAAGCATGATCAGTTTTGAGACCTTTTCGCTTGCAGCCAGTAATCATAGTTCGCCCTGTCCATTGTTGACAATAAAACGGCCTCTTGTAAAATCTTTTGTCTAGACAATTTACTAACAATGACAATCTACTATTTTATGACAAGCGCATTGTCTGGTTATATTGTGTGAGACACAGGTAGCGGCTGTTCACTGCACACAAAATACACCCTTAAGGTGATCATGCTTCAACTTTGTCGATAGTACATAGACATTAAGGTATTAGGTATATGAAATTTAAATATTATTCACATACTTAATATAGCAGCGACCTTAATAGGTATTTTACTTGTGTTCCCAAAAGTACTACTTTGAAATATTATTATAGTGCTGAATCGAACTTTTTTCTTTTTTTACTCCGAAAGTAAAATAAATAACAGTAAAAAGGGTAAAAATGAGGACAGAGTAAATAATACGAAATTGATCCGAGATAAGATAACATTTTTGAGACTGAGACAACCATAAATTTAGATTTTTTTACTTCAATAAGGGTCGGTTGCATAAAGCGCGGTCATAGTAAGGTTATAGTTAGGTTACGGTTATAGTTAACTTTAACCGCCGAAAGAAAGCAAACTGGGTTGTTCGCTTGCTCGTGTCACTTTAACTAAAATTTTAACCGTAACCATAATCGACCTAGGGAGGTCGGTCATCGTCAAAATGACTCTACGGTCAAAGCATAGTAATAGTTAAGTTAACTTTCACTAAAATGTACGAGCAACCGGCCCTAATAATCAATACAATAAAAACTTATTGGATTAAGTTGTCCAACTTTAACATCTCACAAGGTCATGGGCTCCTGGTATTTTCAACACATGATTACGTGGGTGTAGATAACACATTGTTAATGTATTGATTAGAGTAATCAATACACATTGTTTGTACATGCGCGTGTCGACAAACAAAAAGATACACCTTTCTAGCACAGAGTATGTATATGTGTTCCTAGAACAAAATACCTACACAGACAGATGCTAAAAAAAACAATTGTTCTAACTAATTAACTATAACATCTCACAAAGGTCATGAGCTCCTAGTATTTTCAATATCTAGTTGCGTGGGTGTATATTGTGTACACAGGATTATCCATATATCATATCTAGTTTTTAGGGTTCCGTAGTTCACGTCTTTCAAGGGTTCCCCTTATAGTTTCTTACTTTCGAGAAGGTGCTAAAATAAAACCACACCTTGGGTACCTACCCTACATGTAAAGTGGGGATGATTTTTTTTCTCGCGTTTATCCCATCATGCGTTGACCGTAAAAAGGTTCAAGAGAGCCTACAAAAAATCAGCTTTAGGTATATCTACGGTACCTAGTGTTCCAAGTAAAATAATTATGATAGACACCGATAGGGTCGAAGTCAATATTGTCAAATTTAACTTTCAAGACCCTACGTCTTCCATGATATATTCTCAGAAATCTACGATATGTTAAAGTATATATGAATTTGACTCGATAGACCGTCATATCAGGGCTCATCGGCAATGAGAAATCAATAATGACTAAAAAAATGCCTGGCTCACCAGCAAATTGGTTCTTCTATCGACATTATTTTGGGGAGAGTGCAGGAATCGTTCAAGAAAATTCCATTCAACAACAAGCCGTGCTGGGGCATTCCCGTACGTAACTTCTTGCTTAAAGGTATTTGACAAAGCGTTTTCCTTTTTCGTTCATCATGTGAACAGGAAAGGTGGGGAATATACTTAGGGAATCTGCGTTTCTTGACGCTTCCCTGCAAGGTACGCCTTCAAGGCGAATGAACATAGGTAGTTGAACAAGGTATACAATTCTCAATTTCAACAACGCTAACCCCTTAATTTTATACTTTAACGCTACATAATTTACTTAACTACTAGGTATATGCGAACTAGGATTAGTAAGGAAGATACTGACTTAATTCTCTATGGTCGTACCATCTAATCACAAAATAAGCTGTTAATAATCCTTGCCGTAAAGTACGATACGGTAGCGCGGCACCATCGAAATACTTGGCATAATAAATTATTTTGATAATTTTGTGATATTTGTAGGAAAGATATCCCATTCCACCTGGAATTAGTCATAGTATCTTTTCTAGCACCCACCCTGCCGTCCCGTGACGTCAGTATAAGCGCATTCGCTCCAACGCATGAAGAGTGCATGTTCAGTTTGTCTCCGCCCATTTCATCCCCTACCCATTACTTCTTGCAAGTGCATTTTACTCCTAACGAATTATGCGATCCTGGTACAAAAATGTCGTAGTTGTTTTGACTAGGTATACGTTGAGTTTATTATTTATGTTTGTTATTCATTGATGTTAATGTTTTGCGCATGCGCGGAATTGCTGTAAGTGACAAGTTGAATGGAGGACAATGGAATGGATAGCTTTAGGATTGCGTTTACGTTTTTTGGTGCTAGGTGGTGCCAGCTAGCGTAGGCAATGATTATAATAGCTTACGAATGTAACACGAAGATTAGAATGCGTTGTTATGGGAAGTCGAAAGTCACAGATGTGGTGAAAATTAAAATTTCAATTGAAAATAATAATAACACCGAATGTCACCCTCTTATGTTGGTTTTGTGGTAATATAAATAATTATTTGATGAAAATTTTAGGAACCTGTCATTTAGGTAGGTTCTTATTCGTTAACTAATATAATGTACGTGTACTAGGTATTATTTATTCGTAACCTACTATGGATAATTACTATAGATTCGATGTTTTTACTTCCATACCATATAAACAATTACTACTTAGGCTCATAGTGCTTTTTTTATAAATTGTATGGTTTAAAGGTTATAACTACTAAAGTGTTAGTTTCTATGTAATTAATTGTCTATCTAACCAGTTCATTTTATACCGTACTTCTACTTTTCAAATAGGTAACTAATTAGAATAAAATGTAATTAGGTACATCAGCAATTCAGATAGACATCGTAACTGCTTTAGCATAGACTCGGCTTCATACAAAATTTATTAAGTTAATTCAATTCCTATACTTACAAACTTATTGTTAGTTGTGGAAATATAACAGATAGATACAGATTTTCGCAAAGATGTGTCCTAATAGATAGAAAAGCTCACCCAAACTTTTAACATATACACGCACAAGAACTTATAGCAACATTTGCAGCAGCCTGATACAATTTTCGCCAGCCATAACATAATACAATTGAGTAGAGATTTCAGCTACATAATTCATTTTCTTTTCAACTAGTTTTTTTTTTATTTTGAATAACAACGCTGTATATTGCCAATACTTTTAGTTGGTTTATTAAAAGATATTTCAAATTGAAATAAAACAATTTTTTAATAAAATAACAGTATTTATTCTTACAGTAATTGAATTATTTAGATTGTAATTTAAAAGATGTCTCCCTTGTGAATTTTATTTTATAAGAGAATAAATACAAATATTTCTGATAAATAATAACATTGCAGATGAGAAGAGTTATATATATAAATATTTTATGTGAGTTAAAACAATTTTTCGAAATTATATAAATTAAATATTAAAATCTTTCGCAGTGCACAATAACAGTCGCAAAGTGAATGTAACCAAATTGTCTGTTCTATGATACTCTTGTTCATTATTAAAACTAGTCCCAACCAATAATTATAAAAATATAAAATCAAGGGTTAAAATAGATATTTAATTTTGTACAATTATTTTTTCGTAAAATATATATTTTTATAGCCAATTATCTCAGAAAGTAACATATCTATTGATTTGTCGATTGCCTTTATTTGCCGGAAGCCGCCATATTTAGGGCGCGTCCCCACTAGACTCAATGTTAGCGGCAGACTGTTTACCTCCCTATAATTTTTAAATGGAGTGTCCATACCGCGCGTAGTGTATGCAGTTTTGCAGCGTTTCGCTTGCCGACTCATTCAGTGAGCGGCTGATTCACAGAGCGATACATTGAGTCAGCGAGCGATACGCCGCTGACACCGCTCAGAGTCAGTCGGTTGATAGTCTGCCGCTAACTGAAAGCCTATTGGGGACGCGCCCTAAAGGTGAATTTTCGAAACATCTTATTACCGTTAACGAACAAATCTTAATTATATTTCTTTATCTAGACTGGTATTACCAGGATCATATAAAATGTTAAAACCTTTTTGTTATTTTACTATTGCGAGTTCAATGTAAGTATTCAATCATATTACAGTATAACAATTAGTTGACCGATGTAAAAAATACAATTCAATATAGTCAATATACGCCGAAAATTGTTTATAACAACAATTAAAATAGCAGTTTCTATATTATTTAATAACAAGATTATATAATTTAATCGCAACAGCATTAAATATTAATAAACAAGCCCCTGATACCCTATCCGGTAGGTAATGGTGCCGATTCTGTAGTTTACGAACTAAATAAATTTAATCTCACTATATCGCTTTCTAATAGTAAATATAAGAAAGGGATGCAAGATATTTTAGTCCTATCAATTTAGTCCGATCACATATTTCAACGTGAATTTAAGCGCGATCTTTATTGGTCACGACTATTTACCCTTAGGTACATTACGACGGCATGGATTAAACTGACAGCATTCAAAATGTTCTATATTTTTTCAATAAGGTTAACATGAAAGAGAGGTGACTTGTCTAATATTAGTTAAGTTCGTAAACAACAGAATCGGCACCATTTTTAGAAATCGTCACATTACGTTGATCTTGAAAGGGCTCAATTTAGATAAGGTAACAATATGTAAAAGGAGGTAGCCATAAAACAGGCAGCAAATAACAATGTCCTAAAATAGTTAAGCTATATTTATTCTAAATAACCTTTATCGATATACTACTTTATTGATGTAACAAAATAGAATTGTACTATACTTATGTGGAGGTACTCTCAATCAGTCAGTCTGTTTAAACGAGAAAACGTTCTATTTCACACTAAATAAGGTTTAATTACAATAGTATCAAGTTGGGGGGTATGGTACGCATCGCATCAAACATATTATTATTTGACAACGCGTCCACTGTGACAGCGATCAGATTAAAATTATCGGTAAAAAATAACCTGAATGAAAGTACATCAACACCAGCATAATTCTAATACTCAGTTACATTAGATCGAGTTAAAAAGATACATTACATCGTAATAATTGATAACTATGAAAGTTAAAATTGTGCTATGAAAATATTTGTTGCTCTAGTTAGGTTATTATTTTATTTATTTATTTCAGGGGCAACCATTATTTATACCGAATATACACATGATATTGTGAATATTTATTATTCCTTTAATTTATTTAAACTTTAATAAGATATTATGTCATATATTGAAAAAATAAACTATGTATATTTTATTTAAGCAAGGGCCGATTGTTCAATGGCCTTAAATGCGATATCTAACTGTGTAAAATAAAACAGTTTCTGTTCTCGTTATGAGCTCGATAGTAGCGCCGCCTCGCGTTCACAACTATTCCGGACATGTCAAATAATGGCATGTTTTTTTTTAATCAAAACTATATAGAATTATAACGTAAAATTGTGTCGCAGTCAATATTTAGACGTAGATTAATGGACATAATTTTAAAAAACCGTTTTCGAATATTAAATTTTCACGTCAAATTATGATAGTCAATGAATTTGTTGTAGAAAAACATGTCATATCGTTCATTACATAATACCTTTTTATAGGAACTATCTAATTATTTCTGTAGTAATTCCTAAGCCATTGTTGGAAAAATAGGACATATTTACACCGACTACTTCATCCGTATTTATCCGAAATTAGTAAAAATTTCCGTCACGGCGTGCGCTGCGATCGTTGACTGACAAGTTTATTATAGCGATTGAAAAACCGGTCCTGAGTCGATTCGGATAGGTCATTAATCGTGTGAATTATCTAATAGTATTAAAGCGGAATGCCTAGAGTCTTTCTCACTAGGCCTTCAGCTATTCTGTTGAACTGCTCTCGATCTTCGCGCCACATCTTCGCTGCGTCTACGTTAGCACCACTCTCATCATTGGGCTCTGGAATTAAGATTATGTTTTACACAACAATAGCAAAGGACACCTGAGGATTCTCAGAAAAAAAAACTGAAGTTATAAATTATTGTTATCAGCGGGATTTTAATTTTTAAATACAATACAATCCTCTATCTAAAGTTTAGGCTCATTATCCTACTAATATTACAAATGCAAAAGTTTGTGAGTATGTATGTATGTTTGTTGCTCTTTCACGTAAAAACGAATGAATGGATTTGGATGAAACTTGGCACATAAATAGATCATACCCTGGAATAACATATAGGTTATTTTTTATCCCGGGAAAACATAAGATCCCACGGGACCGCGGGGCGGAGGCTAGTCAGTCAATAAATCTGTACTTTTTCTTTTCCAGGAAACTAACAATATTCCATTAATTTCAACAAAATTAACATTTAGTAAAAAATGTCTGCGCTTATTATCATTATAATAATAGCAGTATCAAATCATTAAATATTATTACTGGTTTTAAGTAAATTACAGATTGTCTCTATAGTAATTAATGACCTCAACATATGATAGCATAATGGTTTATTAATAGACCTTTCCCCCCGCGGTTTCACGTGCGATCTCCATTTTTACCCTTTTAGAAGTTTGATACCAATTTTTTTTTCATGGTACGGTAGCTACTTCGTATTATTACCCGGGGGAAGGGTCGGCAATGCGCGGTACCTGGGGCGCAGGTTAGTATATGGTCTCTGTCCCGGGTGTCGCTAGCGTACATAGGCTACGGTAACCGCTTACCATCAGGCGGGCCGTATGCTTGTATGCCGACTATGTTGTATAAAAAGTGTGAGAAAAATATACATACCAGCCAACATGCTTACAACGGACAGTAGAATCTTTTCCACGCTTTGCACCGGCGACCACCTCTCAGCACTGCTCTCGTAACCCATCGGATCATCCCCAGGCGCGTGCAGTATGGAAATGCAGACTCGCCCATCCGCATATACTGGAAATATTATACGTAAAAGCTGCACTAACGACCCCAAGTTAGCTAGATTGATTAAACATAGGTTTTATGCTAGATCTCTGTTGATTTTAACAGTTCTTATATAACTACATGAATACTTTTTTTACTAATTCTCGTCAAGTTAAGGTGATGATGCGGCGCTGTCACTTTTGATTGACAGATAGAAAAAAATTATAAAATATCAAACAACGAAAATATGTTTTTGTAAATTTAATAATCATAATAATTGTGATTCTATCTTTCCTATTGCCGTCGCTTGTATCTTCTACTCCTTCTGTTTGTTAGTTAGTGTGTACCTATATATTAAACTGGTTATTCTTCAGTTACTGTGTCATTTCTTTCTACGTGCTTCAACGCCTCAGGTACATACTGCTAAAATACCTTCGGTTGGAGCGCGAAATTCAAATTTTATTACGTTTTTTGCTAATTGCAGCTCAGTTATAGGTCGTAAGTTATCAACATGTTATTTGATACGACAAGAATGGTAGTATATTTATTGATTAATAAGAAAAGAAATCATCAACATATTCCTCCAAGGTATATTACTGACATATATATATATAAAACTGGTATATGACTGGTATATATGAAACTAAAAATTTAAAAAAAAAAACTTTAAAAAAAAATAGAACCAACTTCAAAACACTAAAAAGCATAAAATAACCATGTAGGAACTCTAATCAACCTGACACTGTTTTGAAGTCAGCGGTACCATGATATTTTCCATGGAACATGAACTGCACTTTCGCTGACTTCAAAACAATGTCAGGTTGATAAGTTTTTATAAATGCCTATGCACCAAACCTCAAAATACGTTGCGGTTTTTTTTTGATGCAATAATATCCTCAACTTCATCGTCATAAGGTTCATTTTACATATTATCTACAATGATATACCGTAAGTTACCACTGGCCAATACCTGTCATAAATCTAAATAATTTTTCACATATTTTGAGCTGTGGGCACGGGGGCTTAATACTTACTATTTGGATGGAACATTTCACAAATAAATTGCATCTTTGGAGGGCTCAAGGGATAGTCAGGAGGAAAGACTAGTTTTGCAGGAAATATTCCACCTTCAAAGCATGTGCCTTCTGGTCCACTGAAAAATGCAAATTCAATATTTTATTAGGGAACTAGCTTCCGCCTCGCGATTTCACCTGCGTTGCCGAGGGATAAAAAGTAGTCTGTGAGTTAATCCACCCTGGATGGTCAGCTACCTCCATAACATATTTCATAATATTGGTCCAGTCATTAGAGCGTGAAGAAGTAATAAACATACAAACTCACAAACTTTCGCATTTATAATATTAGTTAGATAGGTATATACTGCATACCAGTGGCGAAGGGTCCATACAAGCCGATTCCCATCGGCTTACCTTTTAGAAATCCCAGTCCCACATTTTCTTAATTTCAAAACCACTTTTATCATGCTTAAAATACACTGTAATTATAAAATTATCGGTGTTTTTTGAACGGCTTACCCTCGCTATAATTTCACCCCTCGCCACTGCTAAATACTAAATATTGTAGTATTTGATGGTGGAATAGAATATGTCTTTACCATATTATCAAGATAATATACCTAATGTGTGGTGTATCATGACTTAAGGTGGAGGCGTCGGTTGGAGCGCGAAATTCAAATTATATCACGTTTTTTTGCAAATTGCAGCTCAGTTATAGGTCGTAAGTTATCAACATGTTATTTGCGAGAAGAATGGTAGTATATTTACTGATTAATAACAAAAGAAATCATCAATATATTCCTCCAAGGTATATTACTGACATATACAACTATTTCATGAAAATGTTCACCCTTAAATTACATTATTCTGTGTGTTAAGATACTTAACATTTTGAGTCTAAATTGAAACAAATATATTTAAAACCTGGATATATGATATTAGGTTTATTTTTGGTTTACACAATCAATTGCTGGGACTATTAAAGTTTGTATTGGGTTTAAAACATATTATGAAAAAAAAAAAACTAACAGAAAAAGCAAAAAAAAAACAATAAATTGTAAAGCTCTGACTTTTAACATTCACATGTGTCACACACAGTAAAAAATAATAAGAAAATAAAAACATTGCCACAATTTAGACAAGTTTAGGCACCTGTCTCACCACCGCAGATGGGAAAGTTACACTAGATGTGGATCCCATGTCAGTAAAAGAGATACATAATATTAACAGTTGATTGCTGATTATTCACTCTACCAAAATGCCAGTGAGAACACTCTCCACTATTTTGTAGCAGCAACAAGTATAAACTCATTTGTTGCAATACTCGTTTGGCAGGTAGAACACTTGCTGGTTGTTAGACACCAACTCATGTCTAGTTGCTAGCTCTATATGCAAAATGTCGGCGATGGGACAGCTGTCTTACACCAATTTCTACAAACAATTTATTGAATATGCATGTACACACGGCCACAGATCAAGCTACCTTTTAGTTGCAAAATAGCTCCTATTACAGTGTTTCCCTTGACTTATGGTTGTCTGTACATGAACAAGCAAATATGTGTTAATATCTGTGTAATGTATCCATTACTTACAAAAACTCATTTCCCATTGAAGCACTTTATTATTGCATTTTGAAAGCAATAACATGTATACTTAACATCAATAAATTTTAATATATTCACCTGAAACCAGTCTAGCTAAGGCATGTTGGCAAGCTATACAGAGTAATTTTGATTGCGTGTGTTGGGTGTTGCACTGAAGTATACCTTATTTATACAATTCATAAAAAAATATCATTCAAATTATTTCAAGCATTGGAATACATGTGTATAAAGTAAGTCTGAGTATCTACTAGATTACTCAAGTACTAAAATTGCTTTGTGTTAGAGGAGCTGGCAAACAAGTGTACTTGTCCGCTTCAAAGTTTTTTTTAATGGTTTCATACTAAGCCCACTTCTATATGCCCTTAAAATATTTTACTTAAAAAAAAACAGTGTTCAAAAAGTCTGATTTTGTGCAAGTTTCAACTAATCTGTAACATTCAAATTCAGTTTTTTTGCTCTAGTGTAAAAAACAAGTAATAGGATATGTCCGTTTTGTTTATCTGCTCCTCATTTTATTTAAAATTATGAAGTAAGATTAACCATACTTACGTTATTAAGGCTTCCCATTCAAAAAAGTTCTCCTCATTTATTGGGCCTGCTATGATCCCTTCCGGAGGGTTCAATGTCAATTCTGTAAGTAAAATTATTTAATTATTTATTTAGGGAAAAAAGAGCAACAATATACAAATATGAAAAGTTAATTGTTTTTATAAAATGGTGACAATATTGCAGTCAACTGTATCGGCAAATATACAGCAAATATATAAGTAGGGCTGCATTAATTAAAAAAAATATCATAAATTAATAATTAAATTATATTAGAAACGAAAACATAAATTACATACTAACTTAAAAATAATACTTTTTGAGATGTTGTGTAAGCATTTCATTGCATCTTTCAAAATAAGTAATAGTTTCAAGTAATTATACGATGCATTTTATGCCCTATTTCTTACATTTTTTTTAATCAACTGCATTAATTTCAACAAAAAAAGAATTAGCAGGTTGCTTTAACCCAAGATAATAAAATTAAAAAACATGTCATGACCAATTCAAAAATGTCACTAGGTGTTTCTAGATAATAGTAACGAGAGCATTATCATTGTTGTTCTTCGAACAGAGCACAGCAAAGTTTATATTTCTGTAATAAAAGTAGTTTTTGCAAGTAGCTAAAAGATAACGGAGCACTGTTGTGTTATGTGTTAATACATACGTTTGTATTCAGCCATGAGCCGTCTAAGTGCTGAACCAGCCATTTTATTTATTTCCTAGTTCAAATAAATAGATAGCAGAACACTTGCTAAAAGGAAAATCAAAGTCTAAATTCTAAAATCACGACCTTTTTTCAATTAGCATTGACCACTCCAGATGACACTGACATGACAGGAAGATACAGAGTCACAGACTACTTGGAGAACACAGACTACTTAAAGAAAACTGCTACAGTCCGTAAAGTATACAAAACCGACTTGCAAAGTGACGTTACGTTTTATTTTCATAAAATCATTTATTTTGAGTTTTATTAACGTTGGTATTTTGTCCATAAAAGATCAATACGAATGCACTAGTGAAGTGAAATTAAATGATTACGTTATAGTGGCTTTTCAAGTTGTCTCAAAAAGTCCGTGAAAAGTTTTAGTAGATAGTAGAACGGCTACCATTGTACTAAAACCTAACTTAAACTAACTGACTTGAAGATAGTTTAACATGACTTTTGAACTTTACAAGCATTTAAGTATTCCTATCTTTGTTTAATAAATAGCAGTAGAAAGAGAAAGACAGAGATAAAATTAATATTGACGATATAGCAACAATTTTATTTTTATAAGGGTAATTGAGTAGGTATCTCTACTCCTGTCTCCTTCTACAGCTATTTATTAAACAAAGATAAAAATACCTTATGCCTTGTCCAAAATTAACTACTATTTTCTCCGTGCATTAGTTTATCTGGCAACATCACGATGTCAATATTTGCTGATTTGAAATATAAAATAATATTCTTGCTAGTAAGGTGTGTTGATTCTGCTTCTGTTTATATTTCTGTGTAAAATCTGTGGTAGAGTACAATGTAAAAAAAAAGTATTATTTCTCTGGTATTGTTTATGGTATCGTTTCATCAATAATGGCGGTCTTTTTAAGAATAAATAACTAAAGATGAAGTTTACATTAGTCAAAGAGTAAATGTCATAAATTAAGATTTTGAACAAGTTTGGACCCAGCCAGTGAGGAACTTAGATATTTATCTTCACCTTTTCTTTTGGTGTGGAACCTTTTTTGAACAATAGTTACCTACTTAACGTAAGTCATACTCGATCTAATGGCATCTGTGCTGTCATAGTTACCTACTCGAATTTTACAGCATTTTACAGATTTCATGTATGAAATAATGGATCAAATTGAAGATGATAAATCTCTATATACGTTGGGAGGACATGAAAACTCCGTACAAAATACTAAGTTATGTAAAGAGGAGGTAAAGTTCAATTCAATAAAAAATCAGATAACGCTGTCACGTCACACCACACATGGCCCCGAACCCGTAAAATGTTAAACGCTGTAATAACTAACTAGTGGATACGCTTTATTCGAGTTTTATCACGAAATATGCCTAACATCTACACGAAATAAATTTTAGTAAACAAGAATTGCTCGTTTATTAAATAGTATGACCAGTCAACTCAGATTTCTTTTCATCCCCTGTTCCATTCTAACATTTGTCTAACATCGCAGGAGTGAACTGAGATCGGTTGCACTATAGGTATAGATAGAGGTACCAACTGAAAACAAGTGCCCGTCCCGCGCGCTTTTGGTATGTAGTAGTGGCAAAAAAGAGCCAGCCAATGGAGAAAATAATATTGTTACAATTAAATTAAAGAAGGATATTTTTATCAAAATAATTATTTACTCACTAGTGATGGGAAATCAATCATCCTACTTGCCGCTGAAAAATAAAAACTTGTATAAAATTTATTCCGAAAATACCGAATTAATGCAAGTGGCTCTCTCAAAACCTGGCTCTTCCATGCCACTTTTCCTCTACGTATTAGCACAGTTTAACTATTCCCTATAAAATAAAATAGTGGTATTAGGTACGTATAAAGATTCTACCTACGTTAAATAATGTTTCCTCCTCAAAACATGTTTAGGTTAATTACCTACATTTTACATTAATAAATCAAATAAGCTAAACATTTTAGCACGATATAAAATGGGAAGACAAATCCACGGCAAATTTCGTTTGCCGTAAATGCAAGAAAACGTTTTATAACATGACCGCACTGCAGAACCATAAGAATACTCAGCACGATGCCGAGAGCTCATGCAGCGAGGGAGAGACTAACATACCATCTACAAGATACAACGACCAGGCAAGACCTTACAGTTTGATACCTTTTTAACCGATAATTTAATGGGTAATTTGGGTGCACTATAGCTCCAATGTGGTCCGATTTTAATTTAATTGTAGGTATTTGAATGAGGTTTACTCTTTTTGTTTAAAAAAAATATGGATTAATTCTATGCATTCAGTTATAAAAATGTATATTAATTTCACGTGTGTCTCCTCATCCTTTCCAGCGTTAAATGCTCAGAACGTAAAATAAAGCCTTCAGATGTGTAGTGCTTCTGCGGGCTTTAAATAACGAAGTGTTCGTCGGCCTTTGATAGGAATATTTCATTCCACTCTGACCCTCTCGAAGCCACTCTGCCTAGCGAGCATTTTCAGGCAACAAGTTCCTAACCTACCTCTAAAAAACGTATTTGTCAACAGATGTTCAACGGTCTCTGCGGTTTCAAATTTATACCTAAAATATCCAGTGAGCAAGACCAAACCACGGTCCATGATGGTCTAACAACCCGGGTCTTCTCTGTGGACACTACCTATCTAATCGTTAAAGTGGAAGGTGACGACCAAGATGCGGTTGCTTTTAAGAGATCGCGCTTAGACGGTGTTATAAAAAGAACCCAAATAACTGCTAAACCACCTGTCGATTTAAGGTATTACCTATGTTTTTATTTTTCATAAATCTGAGTTACCTATTACTTTAATAAGTGTCTGAGTCTTATGGTGGTCAAAAATATTTATTTTATCATAATATATACTACATCACATATTTTGGGGTCGTAACGGAAGAAACTAAACAAGCATTAAACTTATTAACCAATTAAATAATTAATAATATTGGTTCGTGTCCGCACTACTGGGCTTTGATTATTTCCCCACCCTCCTTTAGGGCCTTAAAATGTCTGTTTGCCCAGGGGTCCATTTACGTGCACGTTCCCGTCAGCACTACATCCGGAATTGCAATGTCGTCAGATATTCTTCAACTGCTGTGAGTACTCGCTACATTATCGGGAGGAGCACACGAAGCGGCGCAAAGCTGCTCTCCGGTGCCAAGTATGCGAGAAACGCCTCGACAGCGACTTCTACCCGGCCAACTCTCTTGCTGCCCATATGCATGCCGCCAATCGGCCCATATTTTCCTGTCGACCGTGCGGCCAAATGTTCATGGACGGCTTCAAATACGACGAACACAACCGCATCGTACATGCCAAAATAAAGCCCCACCAGTGCTCTACTTGTGCGAAGCGATTCACTCAGTTAGGCGGCTTGCAACAACACATGCGTATGCATACTGGAATACGGCCTTTCGGCTGCACGTATTGCCCGAAAGCGTTCACACAGAAGGCGGGATTAGATCAGCACCTTCGCACGCACACTAAAATAAAGCCATTCAAGTGCGTCATATGCAGCAAATGTTTTTCCCAGTCGGTACACTTGCGACAGCACATGCGTACTCATACAAATATTCAGCCTTTCGAGTGTAACGTTTGCGGTAGAAAATTCAAGCAGAGTAGCCATTTGAATTTTCATATGCGATCTCACGTCGGCGACGGCACTTTACCGATGGAAAGTTACGAGCAAGTGGTTCAACAACAGAATCAGATTAATTTTCTCAACCTGTCGAATCTTCTGCCCATATATGATGGTGAGACTGTGTACTATGCTGCCGATATGGCCGATGGATCCTCAGAACATCATCAGCAGCACGGCTACGCCTTTCAAACACAATAGTCGAATCTTCAAAGAATATTCTATCTCATTAGAATAAATTGGTGAATGCTTTATAAATAGTAGTAAAATAAAAATATTTTTGTTGAATATGGTCATGTTATTATTAAGTCCTGCAATAAATCCCATGTTTTGTGCTTACATAGGTACTTATTTCAAATTAAATTTTCTCAAAATAGGTATTATCATTAACCTATGCAACGCATAAATTAGGTTACCTACCAATAATACACAAATTAAAAAGTTGTTGCCTATGTTCGCATGCATGTTCGTACAATGCCGTATTTTGTAGTGCAGTGCACCCAAGACCAGAAAAACATGTACCAGGCTATCATAAGTAGTAAAGAGTTAAATGTGCAGTGCACCTAGACTTGCATAGGTGGATGAAGGATGGATGCATGTCCTAGACACGGCTTTAAAACCTTCCCACTCGCACATTGCTGTTATTGGATGCAGTTTTCGAGATTGCGCAGTTAGAAGTTGCATTTTTTTTATTGCATTTGAAGATACACGTCATTTCAGTGTCTGAATGCATCTCGCTTGATGATGATGTCAACCCGATTTGAGTACCTATGTTTCGAAATTTTAACGGTGAGGGTTGGAAATATTGAATATTTAAATGATCTCAATTTTGCGCCACAGAAAATAAAAGTGTTAATAGGGATTGACATACAAGTAGGTATATATATAAAACAAAAACTGTAATTACATAAATGAAAAAAAAAAGATCCACCAAAAAAAAGCCTTGCTGAGTTTCTTGCCGGAGTCTTCTCAGTTCAAGTGTATTCCGAACCGGTAGTAGAGTATATTGTAAAACTGTAACTGTTGACGTTCATAAGTGCCTTATTAGGGCCTAAACTGAATAAATGAGTTTTACATTTTGATTTTTGTATATTGAATTTTTATGGTTAACTGAGATTTCACTTATCTTCTAGAATCCTCAAAGTGAACATGGATTGTGAGGAAATAGGCTCCGTAGTAGAGTGTATATCTATCATCTCGAAATCTACTCGTTTATTAACTCAGACTATAAATTTATGTCCTCGTCTAGCCTTAATATTCACAGCACGTTTAGGAACACTAGATAAGTTTTGATGTCACGCAATGTAACTAACCGATGTGTCGAATGTGTCCGACCAATGTTTTGATTTTGTATTCGGCCAAAAAAACCACCTTCGGCAAAACTAGTAGGCATGGATTTATTCGGTTATCTCCTGGCCCTTTACCACGAAGATGTTTCCCTAAATGCCATCGTAATCAAGCAAAGATAAAAAAAAAACACTACAAAAATATTTAACTGAGCCGATAATCGCGACCTAAGTACCTAGCTCTCAGCCATCCAGCAACTGAGGCGAAGAATTAAGTAATATTACTCAGAAGCACAGTTTAAGCGTTTAAGTAAGTAGGTACCTAACAGTACCTACTAACATGAGTTTGTTCGTTGATGCGTTCGTCATAATATGGTATTCCGCAGCGTGTGGGCGGTAGTTGGTTACATTTCGGTCTGTTGTATATTTTCTTAAAGCCACGTATGGTGCGCGAGCGCAAGGAAAAACAAAGAGCATCCACCGACCGAGACGACGACGGCTGCGTCCTGACCACGCACGACCGTTTTTATCATGTCATTACCACGTTATTTGTTATAAGTAAAAGTAATTACATACTTAATATTATAAATGCGAAAGTACTTAATTCTGTTTGTTTGTTACCTTTTCACGCCAAAACCACTGAACCGATCACGATGAAATTTGGCACGCAGATAGTTTATGATATAGAGAAGGACATCATGTAATTGTTATCCCGGGAACGTGGGTGAAACCGCACGGGACAGCTAGTTACATATATGGACCTACCTACTATTCTTATAGGGAGGTAATGTTTGTAAGTTCGGATGTAGCAAAAAATCTCTGGAGTCACTGGTTCTAAAAATTCTTTCACTAATAGGAAGCTACATGATCTTCGAGTGCTATAGGCTACTTTTTATCTCAGGAACGCGGGTGACACCGCGGGAAATATCTAGTTTGTTATAAGTGGTACTAATTACTATCTAAGTAAGTGTGTGCATGAACTAATTATGCAGTTGCTGCATGCAAGTGCGCTGGGCGTAGGAGAGTTTCTGTGTGACACATTTTATCAAAATTTGTTCAGCCGGGTGGTAAGAAGATCAACAGTAAATTTTATTCTTATTATTTAGTTTGTCTTTTTTTACGGAGAATGCAATAGATATTCTATTCTTCAAGTGAAATGGTAGTGAGATCTCATAGCGAAGGTCGTGTGTTCGAATTAAATTAAATGAGCCATTTCGCTAAAGAGAAACATGGTGCAGAAACCATTCCACGATGATTTTGATTGGATGCTTGGGTAGTACACTGTAGAACAAAGCTCCACTAGCTAAAGATATAGCAAAGATTTTTAAAGCAAAGTGCAAACGCCGTATGCGAAACTTTAGCGTGGCAGTAAATTAGATTTTATGACGACGCCGCCATGTGGGTAATATCTATCATCAGTTGTTCGAACTATGACGCTGACCTATTCGCGACCGAACATAACCTCACCACGAACGTTCCGCAGAAACTAAAACAAAACAGATTTATATCCTCTTCATACTCATACTACAAGATGACTACAAGTTAGGTACCTACAAATTATGGAGAGGGTAAGCCGTTCAAAAAACACCTGTAATTTTATAATTACAGTGTATTTTAAGCGTTATAAAAGTGGTTTAGAAATGATGAAAATGTGGGACTGGGATTCCTAAAAGGTAAGCCAATGATGTATGGACCCTTCGCAACTGGTACCTACTTAGGCTCGTAGCTATCTTGTTACGGTTCTTACCTTTTTACTACCTAAGCCTTCGCTGTCCGTCCGTCCGTCCGGCTGTCAACGGGCTATATCTGTACCGTAATAGGTAGACAGTTGACATTTTTACAGAATATTTATTACTGATGCCGCTCTATAACAATACTCATTCTACGCTCACTCATTTTTGGTTGCGGTATTCTATAAGGAAGAGGTACTTCCCCAATCGAGCTACTCTTACCTAAATATCTATTATATATGTTGCTTTTATAAAGTAGGTACCTAACCTAGTAGTTGTATTCTCTCTTCCTAGTCGGACACTCTTGCCAGAGTGGTCGTGGTTATGATAGGTCTTGAGTGGCGGCTTTTGCAATCCGTCTCCATTCGGCCCTGTTGCAAGCATTGCGGGAACACTCGGTCATGGTGGAGTGTGTGGTAGACACTATAAGATCCGACCACCTAGTCGGAGACCGACCACGTGCTCTTTTGCCATTCATTCTGCCTTGAACTACCAAACGTTCCACTGAGTCCTCTTTGCGGGTAGTTGTATTCACAGAACAATAAATCCAAAGTTATCTGGTTTCCATAATACAACGACTGCTTGGTTTGGGATCAGATAGCCGTATGTGAATATTATTAAATTATGTCCACTAATTTTCCAGCTCGTCATTTTTCACCACCATAAAATTCAAATTTACCATATACTTAAGGTATTTTGTGGTGACTCGACTTTCCTAGGAGCCCAAATAGGAGCCACAATATGTAACGGTCACGTACCTATAAAATTTATACTACATACATACCTATGTATTAGGTACTTAGATCAGCTTGCTACTCGATTGGAGAGCATTATGTTATGTTCCAAGTCTCGGCATTTTTCCAACAAAAACACCAACAAATAACGCTGCTTTGTATCGTCTGATCTATAAGGGTGAAGTAGGTACGTATCTTTAGCGCTTCTAAAAGTATAGTCTTCTCTTCTTCGTCGTTACGCTCTTGTCAGAGCGGTCGTGGTCACGTTGAGGCGTCCACATCGGTGGTAGAGGCGGACACGGTTCTTCGCACGATCTCCCGCCATCTCTCCCTGTTGGCAGACTGTCTGGTGCAGTCAGATACGCGGCCTCCCATTGCGGATTTTATTTGGTCAGTCCAGCGAATAGGTGACCTGCCGCGTGATCTAACCCCTTCCACCTTTCCTTGCACGACCAGCCGTTCCATGGAGTCGTTGTCCCGCCTAGAGACATGTCCAAAGTACTGTAGTATACGCGACTGTACTACGGCCGACAAACGTTGCGTGATGCCGAGCTCCTGGAGTATGGACACATTGGTGCGGAACTCCGTCCATGAAATCCCGAGCATTTTCCTCCAGCACCACATCTCCAGAGCGTTTATCTTCCCTTTTTCCAACTCGCGCACTGTCCATGTCTCTGCCGCGTATAGAAATATAGGGAACACAAGTGTTCGCATGAGCCTGACTTTGGTGGCTTTGGTAATGTTGCGATTCCTCCATACTTTCTTCAACTTCTCCGTCGCAGTTCTGGTTATAGCCATACGTCGTTTCACTTCATCTACGCAGCCGCCGTTGTTTGAGATTAAAGCCCCGAGATATACGTAGGTCTGGACTACGTCGCAGTTCGCAATCTGTGTCACTTCGGGCGAATTGTCGTTGACGCGGTCCACGATCATAAACTTGGTCTTAGATCGGTTTATTTTTAATCCAAACGTAAGGCTTACGCGCTCCATTTTGAGAAATAATTCCTCCATAAGGCTAGCATTACTCGCAAATAAAGTGGTGTCATCTGCATACCGCAAGTTCGCGATTTTGTAGCCACCAATCACCACACCATCAGTCCAGTCTTCGAGAGTGATTCGCATTAAAAGCTCGGTGTAGATGTTAAATAGTAGAGGTGATATTATGCATCCCTGTCGCACACCCGCACTTGGATGGAAACTATCTGAGAGGAGGTCATCTGTCCGCACTGAAGCTGTTCCCCCTTCGTAGAGCTCCCGTAGCAGGTGCACAAGGTGTTGTGGTGTGCCCATGTCCAGTAGTGTTTTCCATAACATTGGCCATTTCACCGAGTCAAACGCTTTGGAGAAATCAACAAAGCATATGTATGTCGGCTTGTTGAATTCTCGAGCCTTCTCAATGATTTGACGAACGATGAAAATTTGTTCACGGGTTCCTTTTCCTTTCACAAATCCGGCTTGTTCTGGCGCAATTTCTCTGGACAGATATGCTTTTAATCGCTCGTTTATGATGTGTAGCATTATTTTGCTAGCGTGTGTTATCAGGGCAATAAGCCGAAAGTTGCTACACATCTTCGTCGAGCCCTTTTTATGAAGAGGAGTGAAAACTGTGTGGGCCCATTCAGGGGGCCATTTGCCTGTGAGCCATATCTTGTTGCAGATTGTGTGGAAGATATGAACACCCCGCTCTCCCAATGCTCGTATAGTTTCAATTGGGATCTCATCTTTCCCTGTGGCTTTTCCATTCTTAAGGTGTTGGATAGCAGCTCTTACTTCTGACTCAAGAATATCCGGCTCAAGCATGTCACTAGCAGGCTCCGTGGGTACAAAATTTTGCGACTGAGGATCTTGAAACAAGGACTGACAGTAATTTCTCCAAACTTTCAAAATTTTATCCAGTTCAGTGACTACTTGACCATTCTGATCTTCTATGGCCCAAGTCTTAGACGGTAGCGTTTTCGTAATGAGGCGGATCTTATGATACAAATCTCTTGACTCATATCTGTCTGCATGAACCTCAATTTCCCTACACATATTGCGCAGGTGGTTATTATGATCTTTTCTGCAGTTAAGTTGTATCCGTGCTGACAGTTTATTGAGATCTTTGATATTGGCTCCCACTGCTTTCATTTTCCGGCGTTTTTCGACGAGCTCGAAGGTACTATCAGCCATCCAGTGCTGTCTTTTGTGGGTTGTAATTGATGGCGTGGTTTCTGAGACAGCTTTAGTGATGAGAGTCTTAGCTCGGTCCCATAGTGCATCGGATGTTTCGTTAGTCATATCTGCATCTGACCATTGTGACCAGTTCTGTTCAAGAATCGAACGAAATCTCAGAGAATCTTTCACCTCCAGCTTCCTAGGCTTTTTAATGGTTCTGGCTGCTTTGAGTTTGAGTTTCAGCTTGGAGATCAAAAGTTGGTGGTCAGATCCGCAATCAGCTCCAGGTAATGTATGGGCATTTGTTACAGATGTTCTCCATCGCGACCGGGTCATGATGTAATCTATTTGGTTGCGAGTTTTTCCATCGGGCGATACCCAAGTGTACAGCCTCCGAGGATGATGTTGGAAAAGGCTATTAACAATCAGTAGGTCGTTTTCTGAAGCAAATTGTATTAAGCGTTCACCTCGTTCATTTCGCTTCCCCAGTCCAAATCTCCCTGCGCATTTGCCCAGCTGATGAGCGTTTTCTCCGATCTTAGCGTTCAAGTCCCCCAGAAAAGTATAGTACCTACCTAAATACACTGATCTAGTACTTAAATAGCGAAGGTAATATATACCTACCTATCTATTGTAAAGATCTAATTAAAACATAGTATTAAATTCTCTTTGGATCTAATGTCAAAGAAATTTGTCATAGACTAAAACCAAATAAGTAGGTAGTTTTATAAAGTTCTATCTAAAGTATGGGATAATTAGGTATTATCAAAAAGTTAGTAAACATAAAATAACTACTTGCTTATGATCCTGGAAATTCAGTTTTTACGTAAAAGATTTAGCTTATAATTTTCATGTTTATTTTTACACCAGATTTCTTACCACTTACTCATATACTAGGTACATTATACCTAACTACTAGAAAAATCAACGGTATAAGTAATACAAGACGTACTTCTCTCGTACATTTGCATGATACAGGATACATTAACAGACGGCAGACGTAAACAACGCCATCGTCTGACGGCGACTTAAAAGGTGTTAGGGTGAATTTAAATCTTTCAAAATGCTTTTTGTCCGCGCCGCACATTCAGGCGGTCGAGACAATGTACTAAACTGAGGTAGGTATATTACTACGTATAAAGAAGACGCCACATTTAACCACTATGTTCCGTTCCACTGCAGCCGTCCGGCCACACTTCACTAGTTGCGCGTAAATGCCATAAATTACACGGCGTTTACGACTTTTTGGTCACGAAATAACTACCTTAAAAGCGTTCTAGCGCTACGCGTTTAAGGTGGAGGCGTCGGTTGGAGCGCGAAATTAAAATTTTATCACGTTTTTTGCAAATTGCTGACATATACGACTATTTCATGAAAATGTTACTAATATACCTTGGAGGAATATGTTGATGATTTCTTTTGTTATTAATCAGTAAATATACTACCATTCTTCTCGCAAATAACATGTTGATAACTTACGACCTATAACTGAGCTGCAATTTGCAAAAAACGTGATAAAATTTGAATTTCGCGCTCCAACCGAAGGTTCATCCTTATACCGTCTGGTTAGATGACTAATTATTGTTTCAGCGCTGCGGCGAATATTAACAAAATGGAGCATGACCTTTGCTCACGATAGCTTCTCTATACATAGTAATATACCTCGGTGACTAAAGGTACCTAAACAAACGCTCAGATTACCTTTTATCAGGTACCTTTACCGTCGTTAGAACGCATCAATCGTGTGCAAATCAGCACAAACTTTTTTTGAAGACCAATAAAAGTTTAATGTAACAATGTCTTGTTAGTTGCCAATAAAATAAATAAAAGTTTAATGAGGTACTTAATACATACTAATATCACAGTTTTACTATAATACTTACTAGCAGTACCGGCGTTAGGGTAAGGCGCGGTAGGGCGATCGCCCAGGGCGCCAAAGGTGGGCACCTTTATTTCCGGTCTCTCATGAGCGAGTCCTGCTATCTCGAGTCTAAATAAAATTCTCAAGTCTTAAAGATAAAATGGCTATAATGGCAAACATCGTTTTTGTTGGCGGGAGAAGGGGGGGGGGGGGTTATCACATCTCGCCCAGGGTGCTGGTAGAGCTAAAACCGGCACTGCTTACTAGTAAAACTGTGCTAATATTATAAATGCAAAAGTTTTGTGTGTGTGCGTATGCTTGTAACTATTGAGTTGAGCTCTATCTGTAACCGCTGAACGGATTTGATTGAAACTTGGAACATAGGTAGAAAGATAACTAGTTCATTATTGGGCTAACATAACTGGCTAAAATGACTTTTGTTTTGCCTTTTGTCTTTTTTGATTTTATTATATTGTGAGTTTTCTGTTATCTATCTATCTAATATTATCTTCTCTGTGCCAATACCTTTATTCTTGTATAAATAAAATATATACCTATTTTGCAATTATTCACAAGAGATAAGATTTTTAAATCATTCTTATTATAGCTCATTTTATATAGTATCAAATTAACTCTATATTATCTAAGAAACAATAATAGCCGAAGGAAAAAAAAATATTTTAATTGCTTAACTGTCCAATGACTGGCAGTTTACCCTATAACCTGAATCTCGGAAACGGCTTCAACGTTTTTAATGGTTTAATTTTTAGAAAACACGATTTATCAAATAAAAAACCGAGCAAAGCTTGGGCATCCAGGTACTGCTACATTATTCTCGGTGTGGTCTGATTTTGGACGCTATTCTTGCGATCCTTACCTAAGTTTTAGTTAAACCTCTGCAGGCGGATGTAAACAGAATGTTAATCATACCCAAGGCAACACATGTGCAGTGTTCGCTGTTAAAACGTCAACGGACAAAAAATATTGCACGTTTTATAACATGTCTGGTTTGAGATACCCTTTACCAGGGTGCGAACGGGGTGCACACAAAAAAGAGAGAAAAAAATATCTTATAATCTACTAACATTCAGGCGCGCGGTTTCACCTATTTTATTCCCTTAGGGCGACCATACATGAGCAGCTTAGATCAGTCAGGATTGACTGATTCAAGCTGCAACTGCATAGTGAACAACAGTCTTCTATTCACATACATGCATGGAACTGTTCGAGCAGTTGCGACTGCTCCGGACTAAATTACTCTTTGCTCCGGACGGTCTGCAGCTACCTATCTTATAGCTACCTACAGGTGATTAAAAAAATATTTCAAAGTGGAAAACAACACAAAAATATATGATAACAAATAAAAAAAAAATATCATAACATTATGTAGTAAGTACCTATCTCAGGGACAGGAATTGGAAAAGTACCTTGGTAATTTTTGAGTTAGGTAACGTGCTTTTCCCAAGGAAGTACATTCGTTATTTCTATCATATCACGTGCCCCTCCCCCCCCTTCCCCTTCGTTGTGGAGTTCGTTAGGTACCCATGCTCTACCAAGCTAACGTAGATATGACCCAGATCGTATTGAGGATCAATAGGTCGATGTAGGTAGTTAAAAAAACTTCAACTTAAGTACATACTAAGTAATTCATGTATGTCGATGGCGACAAGCATTGTACTTACGTGCATTTAATCACCTCTACCCTCCCCATCAGGGTGCTAGGTACCTTTGCGTTGGAAAATACCCAGTGTTAGCGTCCATGTCTCAGACTTCATGGGCTTTGGTCTGCTGTAGTCGTAAGTATCACCAACTCTTCGTTCAAAAAACGTCGGTAAATATTTATCAAGAAGGCAAACGATCCACCTGTTGGAAAGTGGTTATTGCCGCCTATGCTATGATTCGTGGCAGGAGATTGGAAAATCCGCAGGCGAACCATAGTAACCAACGTAGCCCGAAGAATTTCCAAACTTAAGTGGCAGTGGGCGGGGCACATCGCTCATAGACCCGACGGCCGCTGGGATAGAAGGGTTCTCGAGCGTGGGCAGGCCCCCCACAAGGTGAACCGATGATCTTGTGAGGGTCGCGGGATACCGCCGGATGCGGGTGGGTAGCGCAAGACCGGCCATCGTGGAGATCCTTGGGGGAGGCCTTTGTCCAGCAGTGGACGCCTTTCGGCTGACATGATGAACATACGGTTAGCGCATGATACATATGGTATTAGATTTAGGTATATCTGTATTTATTTATTTGGTTCCGTAATTACAAATATCCCTTATTTTTTGATAAGAAACCTCAACGTATGGTTTTAAATAGTTTTAAAAGCATCATTCATCACAAAACGAAACATAAAAAAACAAAAGATTTATATAAGTGCGACGCTACTGACATTTGACCAACAATGTACTAATAAACAATTCATGATACAGCATACCTACTCGGTGCCTAACTTAATGTCTGTGTTTCATATATCAATGGCTGTTAGATAAGTTGTAGGTAGGTATAATGAATGTGTTTTGTCTTGCCGCTCGTCGGCACATTGCGCAAACAATGTTCTCTAGTTCTAATGTTGGGAAATAAGGAAAGGAAAGACTTTAGTTTCCAAAAGCTAAGATAAAGCTCATCTTTATAATGTTATTGCCTGCTCATAAAGTGTCATAAACCTCGTTAGTCCGAGAATCATATTATTCCGAGCATCTCTCTGGGTATGTAGGTATATCTACATGCCAGCTTTGGTCTAACTTTACAAGAAAATCCATCGACACCATAAGAGTCCAGTACAAATATCTACCGGGTTCTTATGAGGTTGCCAAGGTGCATCAAGCATGTTCTTCGAGGCGAGGGTCGCTGGTAGGCTGAGCAGCTCCGAAAATAGTATTCTGCGGGCTGTCTCTGACTATGTACAAAATCCTATAACGCGACACTGGATTTCAGCCCTTTTGGATGGGAATAAGAAATTACACCAGTAATCATTTTATTATTACTATGGTTTTGTGATACGTATGGATCAAATTGTGTCTGAATTATAAAGGTACTTCCCGCTGTAGCTTCTCCAAACTAATCTAGATAGGCGGGTTTTAGATTTGAGGTACGCACAAAAATTGAAATTACTCGTAGGTAATACATAACTAAATAGGAATGCAGGATGTAGCTTATCTATCTAACCCGGTAAGTAAGTAGCTAAGTACTTACTCTATTTGAAACATTGTCGTTTAATTCATTGTAATCTAAGATTCCGATGTTTTGGTATACTATCAAAAACAAGTCAGTAGTTATAAACATTTACAACCTAAGTTCGTTCTGTTCTAGATCGTTCTGTTTTTATGTCAAATATTCTTGGTTTGTAAGTTTGTAATAATGGTTGGGAAATCAAATTAAAATGGCACCGTAAATAAAATAATTGTGCACAAAAAATTGAGGCAAAACCGTAAACCTCAAAGCAAACATTGTCAGCTCATAAAAGGTGATGAATGGAGGGTTCAAGAGCAGGCAATGATCCATCGAGTGCGTGCACGCAGCCGCTGGCCGGTCTGCGAGCATGCCTCTGCGCCCGCGCCATCTTGTGGGCGGAGCTAAATTAACCATTCCGTGACGGCGCATCTACCTTTTGACTCTGTTCTCCTCAATAATTAACGCGTTGGAAAGAGAAAAGTAGCTTTGAAAATCTGAGCATCAGTCTATGTATCTGTATGTCAGATCACCTGCTGATTTATTTTTAAATTCATAAAAGGTAGGTGTGAAGGGAAGTGACTTTATTGGAGTATCCATTATTGTATATTGGAAGATTTCTATCCAGTGAGTTCATGCAAATACTTTGTAATAAATAGACCATTATTTATACATCGTATTGTAGGTATTATCATAATTCCGGTGTATGCTAGTATGGCACTTTGGTAGGATAGACAATAGCATCCAAATTCCTGAAGCAAACTATTTTGGATATTTTTTTAAAGGTGAATAAAACTTAAGCAGATAATAACAAGCTTAAAGTTAAATGTTCATTATGTAGTGGTAGTATTAATGTTTACTACAGAAGTGAGGATTGTTTATAGGAGAGATCAGCAACCCGACGCGAGCGCATCCCGTCTCGTCTCGTCCCGTCCCGTCACGTCACGTCGGCCAACCGACCTCGTATTTATAGCTTCATTCGATAATAATGATTTATTTATTTACCATGACACACAAATTACGTCATTTTACTATACCGAAATGCGGAAAAAAACTATTTAAGAAATTGATGGCTCCTAAATATTTTTCTCTTTCATAAATAAGCAGTCTATCCACGAAAACGTTGATCTGTCTTTTATTTTTAGATAATAAGGAGCTTCCTCGTCTACAGCTCTTCTACAAAGGGTGAAGATATGAAATGATGGTGGGTTTGTTTGGTCAACATAGTCCTAAAAAACGTAATCGGTATCTTGATGCAATGCCCTCGAATGTAAGTATATGTGGAAATTAGGGGGCGTAGAAACCAGTCTTTGCACAATAATGCGCTAGTCTAGTACATCGGTATCAGCTACATGGAGACGGCAGTTAATAAATCTCATAGAACTTGATTGGGACGACATGACACAATGCACTAGTGGAAGAAAGAATAGCCAAACACTGACCAAAATGGTTTCAGAAACATGTGACGAAGCTACATGGCCTTATACCAAAGTCAGACGAGCTCGTGAAGGAAAACGTTTATACCTATTAGACCTTAACGTTAGACGTTTTATATAATACATAAGGTACCTACTTACCACCTGTGCTGAAAGCTCTACCCTCAGTTTCAGTAGATGTAATATTCTTTACTTCAATACCCTCTTCCTCTTCGCCTACTCCAGTGTATGAAGAACTGGGGAACACTATTCACTCAACACTACACGTTTAATATAAAACCGTACCGAATTAAAATAGAGTACAATATCCAATGCACGTTTTCGTTTACACGAGTAAGAGTAAATAAATCCGGCAAGTTTAATGCAAAACTTTTGGTTTACGCTTTATGGTAAATATTTGGTGTACGTCGTATAACTGTTTTATAGTTCTAGTAAAATGTTTGGTTTAATTGTGCTAGGTCAAGAGCGGGCGTTCGACAGGCGTCCTTGCGACGCGTAAATATTATTGTCTAAGCGGGTTTTCCGCCGTTTGGTGTTAGTTTGTGGACGATACAGGCTGGGGGCGCAACTAGTGCAACGACCGCACTGCGCATGAGCCTCGGAGCTCTGCCTACCACCTACTTTCCTTACCTAAGTCATTTACTTAAATATTAACTATTGCAGCTACTTACATCACATCAATACATTTAGAATTGATTGCATTCAATATGTCCATTATGCGTAACGGAACCATTCGTAGTTCAACTGAAATACTTATTTTATATAAAAAAAAAAGTGAATATATTTCAAACCAACATGCCGGCAGGTAGAGCATATTTTTAAAAACCAATGCTTGCATCCTTAGATACGAAAATAAGCACTTCACTTTATTCATTTTGGGTAATTTTTTTTGTCGCGCAATTGGCAATGAGTGTATGGTAGAGGCGGCCGTGTGGGTGTGACGGTGTGGGGCGGCAGTGCAGTCGTGCGGGGCGAGGCGCTGGGCGGCGCGCGGAGGGCGCGGGCGGCGCGTGGTGGGCGGCGCGCGCGCATAACTCGATAGCTCGCGCTCCGACGCGCACGCGCACGCGCACGCATGAAGACCGAGGAACAAACCACCGAAGAGGCGGCGCGCCGGGCGCCTGCCACGCGCCGCCAAGAAAAACCACCCTTCTCCTACATCGCTCTCATCGTCATGGCGATCAGGCACTCCCCGAATAAAAGACTCACGCTCAGCGAAATATACGCGTTTCTTCAACAACAGTTTCCGTTCTTCCGCAGCTCCTACCAGGGTTGGAAAAACTCTGTTCGGCACAACTTAAGCCTGAACGAGTGCTTTGTGAAGTTGCCCAAGGGGCTGGGGCGACCGGGGAAGGGTCACTACTGGACGATTGATCCTTCTTCCGAATTCATGTTCGAGGAAGGGTCGTTTAGGCGGCGACCTCGCGGGTTTCGTAGAAAGTGTCAAGCGTTGAAACCTCAGTTCGGTGGCGGAGGTTACCTTTGCGGTGGCGGGGTGGCCGCGCTTCCGCCCTCGCAGCCAAGCGGCTACGATTTGGGTAACGCAGGCGGGCCGGGGGCTAGCAGCGCACCCTCCATCGACTATGGAGCATGCGCTTACTCGCACTCAAGCTCAGCGGGCCAGCAACTTGCGTACGGTGGAGAGTACTGTGCTTATGGTACGATGGGTGAACGAGATTGGCCGCTGGCCTATGGAGCAGTGGACCCCGGGTACCGACCGCCACCGACGTCACCACCGCCACACCATGAGATGCCAGACCTAATACCCAACTACCAGTATGCCGTCGCTAACGAGCATGGTGAGTTATTCGTATGGTGATCATTTGCCCAACCATATTAACTACTTTTCTTGTTTAGGATTATCATATTTAAGAATCTCAACAAGCTGTATAAACCGGTTCACTGTCTTGTGCGTCTTAATTAAAGTATTCGTCGTGGCATCAATTACTTAACTATATTGTCCAATGGGCGCTGTTCTTGTAGTAGAATTAATACCTAAGAGGACGGGGTAGGGTGAATTTCCGATACAAACTCAATACCAAAATAATTTATTAATGACGTGTCCAAAATATTATCTGGCGTGCTATTGGTTCGCCATCTTTGTCTTAGGCTATCTGCGTGCATAATTATATTGCAATCGGTTCAGTGGTTTAGGCTTGAAACTATTTTGTTCGCAACTCGAATTCAAGTTGCGAGCAGCCTTCACCGGCTTCATCTTCTAACTTGGTATTTTTAAAAAGAAAAACTTTATTTTATGGAGCGGTGGGTGGAATTTGCCTTTCTATAGTGCTCATCTGCTGGACACTAATACATATTTTGATGTAATGGTATTATAATATACCTACTTTTCTGAAAAATCAGCTAACCTGCTTTGTTGCATTTTTACTTGCGGAAGAAATGAATAATTTGGTCAAGTCGCCTTCATGTTATAGGGTATCATTTGGAAATGACATTACGATCGCAAAATTATATTCAACTAGTAACCCGCTCCGACTTCGCACGGGTGCAATTTATATGGGTAACCCAACCTTTGTCGTTTATCAATTTTTTGCGAAGACTAATTAATAATAATTAGTCTGAGAATAGCACCCTTTTTGTTAAACGACGATAAATACTTACTTGAAACTTCGTGAGAATTCGGCGTATTTTGATCATGCTAATTTTTATTTTGATATGCATGCAATAATCGGTGCCCGATTTTTAGCAAGAGAATCTCTACCTCTACTGATTGCAATAGTGCAACGCACACGTTCTACTAATACTCGGTCAGTAATTAAAGATCGTCCCGATTATTGGTACCTACAAAAGTTGGACGTGAGCACCTAGCCTATAAGCAACTTTTTTACCCGGGAATGCGGGTAAAATTTCTGGGCATGGTAGAATGCATTCTTTACAAACATTGGAAGTAAATTATCTCACATAAATCAGGAACAAATCTCTGAGAGCTGCCCACTTGAGACTAGGTGTCGACATGTTGAGGTACCTATAATGTCACGCACGACGACGCGGCGCGACGTGTGGTTTAGATTCTCTCGCGCCACGCTATACAAATATGATAACAAATAGTGGGACCTATGCCTTATAATTATTATTTTATTGGTAAATAAGGAACTGTAATAATTAATAAAATTATAACAAAAATGAAATGTAAGAAAAACTGATAAAAATTAAGTAGGTACCTAATAAAGACAGGAAAGGTAAAGTTTTGATGATGTAAAAAAATATGAAATCTTAGGTACTTAAATGTAGTTAAGTATGTGTAATGTAAGTTATAGTGATATTAAAAATGATTTTGAAAATATTGATGAGACATCCGTGTTCTTGGTTCTATAGGTCTCATAAGGCGACGATATACGAGAAATGATGATTCTAGATTAAGTTTTTCTCTGCGTTTTTCTCTCCAAGAGAGTTGTAAAATATGACAATGACGAGGAATGCTTTTTAATGTTTTTTTTTCTCTTAATTGGTCCATTCAAATAACTTGAAAATATTAACATACATTTTTAGATCTAATAGAAAGGGAATGCTTTTCTTACTTTTTTAAAATAATGCTTAGTTTTTATATAACATTTTTACAAAAAAATACGCCACGCCTGACTCGCTTGTACACGTCAGTTTAGTAAGGGACGCAGCCATTCGCGGAGAGCATCCTCAAAAAAAATTGTCAAGATAGGAAACAATGTTCCATAAACGAAAATTAAAAAAAATTAAGAAACCCCCGAAACTCACTAGGAAATTGGTGATAATTTTAAAACGGCTAAGCGGATTTTCTTGATACATAGCTGAAAACACTCTCGATTAAGTCACCTTGAAACAAAAAAAACTAAATCAAAATCAGTTCATCCGTTCACCCCACAGACAGACATGTCAAACTTATAACACCCGTCATTTTTTCCGTCGGGGGATAAAAATATAAAAAAATGTGTGATATTAATGCAAGAAGTCGCATCGTTACATATACTTAGGCTACTTTTTATCCCGAGAAAACATAAGATACCACGGGAACACGGGTGAAACCGCGGGGCGGAAGCTAGTTATTCTTATAATGTGAAAATGTTCGTCAGCGTTGTTAGTATGTTTTTAATGGTATAAATAGATAATTATACATATTCATTTTTGTGAATTCTGTATTAGACTATGAATCCATAGTGATATATCGGTGATTAAAACCTAATCACCTCAAACCTAATTACAGGTCAATTTCGTAGTTAAATAAATACACAGCCAGAAAGGCGTTGCATATTGTAAATATTTCATTGTGGTAGTGAGGCCAGCGGGCCTCAATTATTACTAATGTTTGCTGTCATATCGATTCCACTTAAATGTATTCATTTCTATAGGTAGACTTAATGAAGCCGTGAGTCTGCGCTTTACTTCCCATCGATATCTTAGTATTGACGGAATAATTTCCAAGCGTGTGGAGCTACCAGGAGAACATAACTACTAGGAACTTCGTGGTTATGTTGACGCGTTTCCTTCAAACTTTTTGTTGAGTAAATTTTAATGATTCAAGGACGTTTAAAGTGAATTTATTTAGTTTAAAATCTAAACAATTGAACATAAAAAATCATGATAGCAGTCAGTCATGGTAACTTCAAGTTATTAGTCTGAAGCCACAAATCTTATAGTTACATTGTATGAACCTTATATTAGGGTAATTTTGAGAGGGTATAGTTGGGGTAACGAAGTATAACCTATATGTTTAGATCATGAAAAATAATATTGTCGAGAGGAAAAAAAACAACACAAAAATATTTCCATAAAAACTTCAATGTAAATGTCGCTTCAACGTAAATCTAATTGAGAAACTAATAGGTTACTTGAGTGCTCAAATAGCTAGGTGTCTCGTCCCATCACTTCGATTCTGGAGTGCGAAGGCTTTTACCAGAGTTTTATGCTTAACTTCAAATTGTCATTCCGTAATGGTAATGCTCAGGCTCCTGAAATTTTGTAGGAATATTGATAATGATGTATGATTCGCAGTATTCGGCCATAAACAAAATCATCCTGTATATGTCGCAGGAAAGGATATTTTTAGTGAATGTAATGTAATAAATAAACATTCATTCATTTTTGGAGTTCCGTACCCAAAGTGTGTCAACGGAATAACTGTTTATATGCATGAACTAATATCCAACAATAACCTTAGGGATTTTACACAATCTCCATTTTCATAATTTCCCCACGTCAAAATATATGTAGGTACATGTTTATATTTTCTATAGAACAGTAAATAATGTACCTAAAGTCATGATTGTTACAACATTTAAAAAAAAAGATAATAATATTAGTACCTGCTCGTGACAAAAAGAAATGTCTGTATATTGTACCTACCTACCTCTACTACGGTGTTTCTTCTTAAGTGTGATTAATTTATAATACTATATCCCAATTAGTTAGATAATAATAATACTATCAATATCCTACATGCAGAGGCAAAAAACATATATATCTATACTAATAATAAAGCTGAAGAGTTTGTTTGTTTGAACGCGCTAATCTCTGGAGAAAAATTATTTCACTAATAGCCTAATAAGAACCTACATTATCCCGTTATAGGCTACTTTTTGTCCTGGGAGCGTGACTGAAGCACGGGGAACAGCTAGTCTTTCATATAAGTAAGCAATGCGACGCGGTCAACTAAACTAAACTAAACATAAAAATGTGGCTTATAAACTATGTCTCACTGCGTGCGACAGAATAACTAATCAGTCAAAACTATCGAACTATTATATCGAAAAGTTTAGTTAAAGGTACCAGGCTAACATGAAACAAAGAAGCTTGTCGGAAACATTTCGTACGACAACTATCCGTCGAAGAAAATACATAGAAATCGTCAACAATAATATATCAAAAGACATTATTCTTATACTCTTTAAAAACCTTTTTCTAACACTTTTTGAGGGTACAATAAGCTGAGTGGGTACAATAAAGCAACTAGTGAACTTTCTTTTTCAACGTGCGCATCGTTGCAGTATTGATTTTCTCTTCCCCTTGCGTCTATTAGTACTACTAGAATCTAGGTATCCTAGATTCGCAAGTAACTCCTGCCGGCTCATGTTAGCCGGCTCTTCTTTGTGCACATAGCACATTTCGTGCTGCACTTGGATCGTTGCAATATCGATTTTCCCACCCCCTAGCATCTCTAAATAAGTAGGTACTGAATTATACCTAGGTAACTTCTAGGTAATCTAGATTTGTAAATAACTCCTAGCGGTTCATGTTAGCCGGCCCGTCATCATGCACATTGCATATTTTGTATTACACTTGGATAGGTGCAATATCTCATCCCCTTGCATTCTATGACTTAGGTATCCTAGATATGCAAATAACTCCTAGCGGTTCATGTTGGCCGGGTCATCGATATGCACTCTGTACATTTTCTTGTGCACTTGGATCGTTGCAGTACTGATTTTCTACTTCCATAATATTATCTGTGTAGGTACATCTACTATTAAAAAGGTTATCGGTAATAGGTAGTCTAGTTAAGCAGATCTCCTAGACCATTATGTTTTCTCAGTCGTCATGCTGCATTTTGCACCTCGTTCCAGTGCATATATGCATCGGTGCATTATAATTTTCTCTTTCCTAGTGCTAATAGGTTAGGTAGTCTATATGTGAATACCTCCTAGACCATCATGTTTGCTGGGTCGCCGTGCTGCATTTCGCACAACGTTCCAGTGCATTTATCCATCGGTCCTTCCATGACATTTATACAATGTGTCCGGTCATGAACTAGCGATATTTTAGGTACCTACTTATATTTGAACACATTTTATGGGACTTTTCTTAGAATCAACCCTGAAAACTCTAAAACAATAATTTTTCATACATTTTGACCGAACAAGATAGATGTTGTGTTTTTGATAAAATGTTTTTTCTCGTCCTATAATAGTAGTTTATGATACTGTTGCATAATAGGGGTTATTAAATACGAGTGTGAGTTTAAGTACCGAGCCGTAGGCGAGGTTCTTAATAGTATCACACGAGTTTTTAATACCTAATTATGTGCAGTATCATACAGTACTTTATCTAAACTCATATAAATAACGTAATTAAAAAAAATAGAAAACTCGATAGTATTTTTATAAAAACTTTTCAAAAAAAAAAAATGTGACATTTTTGGTCAAAATTATATATGTAGGCAAAAACAATAAAATAAACAGACACAATAATCATATACCTAATCAAATCCCTGTTGCCAACTCCCAAAAATTCTTACCTCTAAAGTTCAAGTAATAAATTTGACACATTATCATCGTCAAATTGAATTGATACTGATTGATTATACTATTGATAGGTCCAAAGTGTACTTTAATAGAAAAAAAAGTTATTTTAGGTACTTAAAATATCGCTAGTTGGTGACCGGACACATTGTATATTGCTTGATGTATCTACAATCGGAGTACAAAAACCTTCATCGCTTTTCAAATTTATGTTTTTAATTCTCAGTGAGTGTCATTTTCTCTTGCATGTCTTACGATCAATAATAACTCCTTGTCAGCCTGTCAGTCAACTAGCCTAAATACCCTATGCAAACAAATGTCGACTTTAAGGTGCTAACCATTTCTTACAACTACACTATACATAGATAGGTTAGGCAGTCTAGATGAGAATACCTCCTCGACCATCATATTTTCCGGGTCGGCATGCTACATTTTGCACATCGTTCCAGTGCACATATGCATTGGTGCAATATTGATTTTTCTACTATCTTGTATACGTACTCGTACTTAGGTAGTCTAGATTATGAATACTTCTTGGCCTATCATGTCTTCCTGATTGTTATCCTGCACTTTGCACCCTATTCAAGTACACTTTGCGTCGTTGCAGTATTAATCTGATTAAGGCACATTATTTTTATTAGAAAATCTCTCGCTCTCTTCTGTTAAAATAAGAAGCGGACGACAGACACATCAGAATTCTGATAGTATGCGGGGTCTAGAACAAAACATGAGTAGAGTGCCTTCCGACGGAGCATATTAATACCTCCTCAACCGTCATAATAGGCTAGATGACAGTGTCAAATATAAATGACCAAACACTAACCAATGCATAAAACATCTGAAAACACGCGGAAACATCAAATATGTTGTACATTTAATGCTTTCTATGATTTTTAATTACCAGTAGAACCACTAAGAGTAGATCATTTGATGCTGTGAAACGGTGACGTCATAGCTTAGTATTTCATACAATATTCCATGTAACCGATCGTTTTGACATTTATTAAAAAGTTGCTGATTTGATATGCCAGGAAACTACCCTATTGCTGGCTCATTTTTGTGCAGTTTATGTAACTTACGCAATTTGTAGGTATGCTTTGACGTTTTCAGTTTGAATTCAATTTTATTTAATTCTTATTGTGACGTCAAATACCGTATAGGGCCACGAATCCTACAATGAACTAGAACGTTCGGCGAAGGAAAATATTGTGAGAAGACCATAGGATGGTGATCAACTTCATTAAACACCTGCTGGTTATGCCATCAGTAATCCGACCGCCCCCAATTAGTCGTAACAACAAACTCCTACAAAGTCCTCCCCCTCCCCCGGTAACGCCCTGAGCCGAGGTTCGTACCCCATTCGGGGGTGCCCTCAGGCGTTGTTACCTAAATATTACCCGGCTGAGAGCCCTCTGCGCTCGCCGATTTTTCCGGTAAGGTTGCTGCAGCCATCAGAGGCTACCAACATTAATCCTTTCAAAAAAAAAAAGTACCTATGCAAGTATGAATAAATTAAATTTAAAAAAATATTAATTTATTCAATGATAAATAAATTTATTTTGTTTTATAATAATGACAGTCTTAATTTAATTGGAAATCAACTACTAATGTAATAATATAAAATCAAGATTATAAAGAATTTATTATTTTATCAATAGTTGCAGTTGCCGGCGTATCAAAAATATGCACTGGCTTTATTGCGGTTCAACCCTGCATTCTAAACTGAACTTTAAGGCATCAAGGTATAAAGCTCTAGTATTAAAAACCTCCCTTCGACTCCTGCTTCCCTGGTACTGTATGGCTTATTCCTGCCATTGAATACAGTGCAAATACGCCCTGTATGGGGTGCATGGTTCAGAAACATGGAAATAGATTTGAATAATCGATAATAGTACTCTGTGCTCTATCTAACACTTGCACTCATTTTCACTTACTAAATATTCAGGTCGAATAGGTAGCCCACGAAATTAAAATTTAGTCACGTTTTTGCTACTAGGAAATATTCATGATGTTTTTTTTTTGCTTTATTATAAGCTCATTCATTTAAGAAACAGTAGAAATAAAATGTTTCGTATAACTATAAAAATAACCAAGATATAAACCATCAAAGATTTATTACTATCTCTTTCTAGCAAAACAGAATTTAGCATGTTTATATGGCCGTCATAGTATATGACGTCATATACTATTTCCGATCTCTCTGTCTAATCGCTGTCTTATTAGTAGATTAAAAAGCTTATTATCTATACCTATTTATTAATTTCACTTTTTGACATCTCTTTTACGGTATTTTCATATTTTGATAAGAAATGCGATAAAAAAAAATCATATATTTTCCCTATTGCAGTTCATTATTTTTTTTCCTTTAAATAGGCCTGTGTGGTAAGCACACAAAGCCTAGAAGGGAACTGGCTCTCAAGTGCAGCTGTCGGAACACACCAGAAGGTGCTATTGGCGATAGATTTTCAAGATGAGGGTAGCCAGCCAGATTGTGCTATTGTTTACTCACGATGTTTTCCTTCACCGATGGCTCAAGCTCAATGCAGGATTCGAGCCTGCGACCTTCTCGGCATTCGACGTCGCTACCACTGTGCTATCTTCGCCTTAGAATTTGAGGGAAATACGACTATATCACGACACTATGACTTCAGAGTGTCATAGACACTATAACTTCAGAGTGTCATAGACACTATAACTTCAGAGTGTCATAGACACTATAACTTCAGAGCTTCAAAACTCAGTTAAACATAAATTGCCAATTTATTATAGCGTCAAAAGATAAAGCAGCGAGTACATAGAAGGATAATAAATACTGCCCGTTCAGAGATGGAGCCAGGGCCGGATAATCGACGATTTATTGCCCCCCATGTGCACATCGGCCCGTTTCTCAGAAGCACCAACACTCCCTTACGACGGTCATAAAAGCTGTGGTAACATGTGCAATGGCAGCGCCTGCCTGCATCACTCGATCGGTTCTGTTCTGATGCCCCGTTCGCTTTCAATGTCGAGCCATGAAAAGAGCTAATTATCTGCTTATATTACGTAGTTCTCGTTGACAGTCGAAGTACCCAGAACAATGTTAATTTAAACGGGACCAAGAAATCTTAAAACAGTCCGTTTTTATTAGCATTTTGGTCAAACTTGTATGGTTTTATCAGTAGTTCTGTTTCTGTAACCTACATGTTGTGCTTTATACCGTTCGGTTCTGCAAGCAAGACACACATCATTAAAAAGCTCCTATTTGTAGACAAACTTTATTGTTTGTTTTTTTTTTAAAGTTTGGAAGCAATTAAATAATAAAAAATATGTTTACTTAAGCATGTTCTTACACGTATAGCATAGCGTTTCCAATTTTCTACATATTTTATTCTCGTAGTATCACAGTAGTCGAAACAAACTATAAGAAAAACAAAACAAGAAAACCTTATTACGTCAAATGATAAGCTAGTGACAAAAATGAGTCATTGAATACGCTCCGCTACACTAACCGCTTACTCGATGGCCCTACGATAATTGCTACCATCAACCAGAATTTACTGGTGCCGATGCCGGAACGATCGTCCGTCCGGCGTTTTCGCGAGTTTCAGCAGCCTTTCCTTCATTTGATGAAAAACATTCATTTACAGTACGAATCCTAACTACGTGAAAGAAAATCTTTCGCGATTTCAATCGACGCTACACGATCACTGTTTTATGTTATATATTGTACTTATGAAAAAAACAATATAATAATCATCATGTATTTGTATAGTCAGCATCAAAATTGAACTGACACTTTAGTAGGGAGGTATTAGTAGGTATCCTCTTCCAATAATTTGTTGACTTCTATATGAAAACTGTAGGTAAAATACGCGATATGGTTCTAAAGTGAGACCCAATTTTGTCACTGACTGTACATCATCGTCACAGTCATTACATATCGAAAAGTAATTCTGCTACAATAATTGAAGAGTTACGGAACGTGTTATTATATCAAAACTGATTATAGAACTACGTACTACCTTTTTTGATATCATTGGAAAATTCATAGTCTGTCATTTACTTACCAATTTTTGATGTTCAGATGTTTGTGAAGCAATAACGCATCATCGGCAATTAGATGTTTGTGAATCAATAACGCATCAATAAACCATCCCTGCAGTAACTTAAAGGATACTTATTATTCCGGGAAAACATAAGATCCCTCAGGAATACGGGTGAAACTACAAGGCGGAAACTAGTATCACTATCTAAATATATAAAAGGAAAGCGTGACTAACTGACTGACTGACTAATCTATCAACGCACAGCTCGAATCGGGCTGAAATGTGGCACCCGCTAAGAAGGGGATCGCAGGTGAAACCGCGAGGCGTAAAGCTAGTAAAAATACAAAGTAAGGCCCGTAGGCAAATGAGAGCGATGTATTTTAGTGCACGTACATATAATGGCATTAGTTAGGTACATGTAGGTACGTGTTGGGTGTACGCGCTGCGATGACGACGGCCAGCGAGCGCACACGCAGCGAGTATGATGTGTTTACACTAACTCCCGTTTGTTCAAACCGTTTGATCTTTATAAATGCAATAGGTATTTCCAGAATATCGCTGTCGGAGCTACTCTAACGTTCGCTTTAATAAAAAAATGGAGAATGATTTTGAAGAACGACAACCTTGATGCTCTGTTTATTCTCGACTATAGGTGCTCCGTTTATGAGCATTTTTTTTTAAATATATTTACTGACGTGTGTTTGAAATCTTTAATTTAGTTTGGAATTTAGGCCATCCCTTTTAGTGAATAGTGAGTAAGTTGGCTAACTGTGTGCTCTTTGGCCGGTCAGCTTAATCCGAACATTTGTTTGGACAAAACTTAGCTCTAATACCTTATTATACGGTGTAAAATACAAATTATACGTAGCAGATTAAACTAAAAATGCCAACCTATTTAACCATTTAGGTATACGTCATGAGTATTTGACATGTGAAAATGAGCTGATATTTACTACAATAACGTTTCATACAAAAAGCTCCGGCTATTCGTCAATTGTCACTTTTATAATTAATCGTAGCGCAAGCGCAACCCGGCACGGTATGTGTTTCTCGTGACGTCACAATACATAGCAGAATTACTGGATTGTCTATGCAAATCTACAGCGAACAAGCTGTGCCGAGCTATAAATTGTAAAAACTACAAAACATTTTCTTTGCTACGAGAAAACGTAGTGCTACGAAATTCGTAACTTTCGTAGACGTTGCAAAAAAATTGTCATTTCGACATATAAATTGCATGAAATGTTTTGCATAACAACGAGACTCATCTGCCACAATTTGCAAAAGAAAACCGTAAAGTATTACCACGATGGGCGTGATTTTAAGGGGAATCGGCCGAAAAGCCCGCGAAATTCATTTCTTTTTTAGATTTTTTTCAAATTGCAGCTCAGTAATAGGTCGTATATTTGTCAAAATGTGATATGCGTCTCATGAATATGCCAATTGATTACATTATGCTTTTTAAACTATTCAAATCCATACCAATGTATGGATTATTTTTCGATAAATAATGCACCAATGTACAGTTCTATAATATTTTGAATGCAAAATGAATACTTAAATAGATCTATAGCCATATTTCAGTGTCGCGAATCACATTTTGACAAATAAACGACCTATTACTGAGCTGCAATTTGAAAAAAACCTCAAAAAAAATTAAATTTCGTGGGCTTTTTGGAACATCCACCTTAAAACGACAGTATTGTGCACAGTGCATTACGTAGCCTGAATCTGTTGCTGATATTATTACTTTGTCGGCAATCATTAATTATAGCACATCGCATTAGCTCTGATTGCTTTTTTCATCAGAGTACATTAGCTATTCAAAGATTTCAGTTCACTGACGGATTGTTTTCGAGATGTATTGATATTTTAGTACTTGATGTTGATGCTGTAATTCTATCGAAGGTTTTTATTAAAAAATATTATCTTCCTATAATAGTTTATTTATAAAAATCACTTTTGTATTGACTGTTATTTTTATTATTTTACTATTTAATAACTAGTTTTCTAGCCTGCGATTTCACCTGCGTTTCCAGGATATGAAGTCAAGTGTTTTGATCAAAGAGATAACCAAGCAAACACTCGTTTTCGTTTCATATGCTATGTGTAACATATACGAAATCAAAATAAATAGTAACTTCAATAATTTACGCTTTTATAAAAACAGTAGGAAGAATAATTATGCCACATCATCGAATTAAAGTATTTTTTTTTAATTGATTATATTCACTTCTATATCTATTTATTGGGAAAATTAAATGTATGTATGTATAGTTATGCCATAAAACGTTGCATACCTTGATAGAGTAAAAATGTATCTACCTATAATTCGTTTTGAAATCTTTTCGCGCTTGCAAGCAGTTATTTTGCTTTGTCCACTGTTAGAATAAAACCATGTGTTTTGACTACTTGTATCACAAGTGCATTGTATTGCTTATATGTTTATATTACGTAAGGCTAAGCAGGGCAGTACCCCGGGCCCCCAAAGCTTATGGATGGGGCCCCTTGGCCTCCATGAACGACTAAAATAACTATCCCAATTGATTAAAGGATTTAATGCTTTTTGCTTTTTAACTTACCAGTAGAAATACTGGAGTAGATCGTTTGATGCTGTGAAACTATGGCGTCACAGTGTAACGACTATAATTTTGACTTTTATTAAAAAGTAGCTGATTTGGTATGTCAAGAAACTACCCTATTATTGCTGCGGGGTCTTTGAGCCACGGGGCTACTGAGCACAGGTAACCGACAATTTTTTTATATTGTATTTCATTATTTTATTTTCTCGCAATCGTAGTGAAAAGTATAGTGTAAGTGTAACACGGCGCTAAAAGCCCATTACAACTCAGTTTATATTTGCTTTAACTTGGTAGGTATGTAACTTGATATCTTAGTTAGAGCTGATCTGATGATGAAGCCAGGGGATGTATAGTATGTGTGTACTCTTCAGTTTCTTTTTAAACTAAGTACTTATATACTTTTTTTTAACTTAAACTATTTAGTTACTCAAATCATTTTTCCCAGCGTTTCAATAAATATCGCTCAGCTAATCTCAAGTAAACTATTTAAAAATAATCGGTGTATTTGACACAGATCAATGCTCTATTTTAGTCGATGTGTGCGGTCCGATGAAATCAATACGTGATGCGCTTGTTGCGTCCCTATATCTAAAAAACGCAGTAAGGGATCTTCTACAACATACGTGATGATTTTCCAAAATAAAATACAAACAGCTGATAATGTTTTATGGTTATATGGTACCTACGTAGACCTTTTAATCTTAGATTTGACGGGCTATTGGCGACCACCTATCACGCCGCAGGTCGTGGATTCGATTCCTATATAGGACAAACATTTGGGTGCATAAACATTTATTTGTCCTAGTATCCATATATATAGTTGTAAGTAGTATAGTAGTTTAACAGTTATCTGGTGTATCACATGCACTGCTTTGTTTGGTCGGGATCAGATTCAGACCAAGAATGTTTCAGGATATTTATTTATTAATATTTTTATAAAATTCAAATTCACTGAACTACTGATCTTACAGGTATGAAATTTGAAGAGTGCTTTTATGTGAAGTGTAGTCTACATTCACTATGAAAAGGTTTTTCTAAAATCCTATAAGAGAAAATTAGAGATCGCGGTGCCGTAAAGCTAGTCATTGTTTTTGTGGCTGCTCCCTCATAGCTTCGCTGTAAAGAAATAATCCGTTAGCCTCGCTACTGTAAACATCTAAACTAAAAAGTAGAAAAAACCGTCCGTTCCTTTAGCGCCATTTGCCGGAACACATGGAAAAAATATTTTACCCTTTCACATGTCAATTGCTGACCTTTGTTTACTGTAACTTTTTTTAGAATTTAAATATAGAACGCGGTAAAAAAAATCTGTAGCTCAGTGTAATATTTTATGAAAAACACCTTATCGGTGTCACTCGGTGTGGTCGTTTTGCATAAAAAATATTTCAACAGCTGCTGTTTTTGCTTATGCATGTGAATAATATTCGAAGCACTTTGTAATGCAAATCCTACAACGATCTTGAAGTTTCAGTGAAAGAAAACACCGTGAAGGTAACCAAGTTATCGGGTTCTATGGTAAGATTGAAAACGTTTTTATAAAAAAATAATAATATCAACTTTAAACAATGTTGTAATTCAACACAAACCGTTTATTATAGGGTTTAAGGTGAAAATATTTTTTAAACTCGAATTATTTTGCTTCATCTAGGGAGGATCGATGGCGCAATACCAGAATATCACCAAAGTTATTCACCGTCTGTGACCTGAATATTTTGGTCTCATCATGGTCTTAAAACCAGGTATTATTGAAACCAAGTTAGCTCTACGCGAATTCAATGTATCAAATAAATCCGACGTCGCAAAAAAAAAATAAGTTTACACCCCTATTCCAGTTGCATATTTTTTGCATATTAATATATCTATGAAGCATTAATTTATACTTTATTTTTGAAGAAAATAAATATGATTTAATTTAAATGATATATATGTTGCTATACGACTCGGCTTACTTTGATCGAATAATATATTTTTTTCTGGTTTATTGCGTCCTCGTGAATCCTTAATGCCAAATATTTTTTTCAAAACTATATAATATACATTAATCGTGTACAAAATTAATAATTCACAGTAACATATGTACTCGTAAATGAGCTTAATTAAGGGAAACGTGCACAGGCTGATATAAATAAAACGATTAATCCCGTTTTATTACAACAGTGACATAAAAATATTTTCATTACTATCGTAAATTTCCGGCATTCAGGATTCACATAATTCGCTGGCGAAAATTATTTTTGTGAATTAATTGTTTTTTTTTCTTTTACATTACATCTGCGATTGCTGTGCGACTTATGCGAATTCTTTAACATTTTTAACATTCACATTAAAACATATTATGAAAGGAAGTAGAGTTATGTTTGTTACCTACCTGAGTTTAACTTTTATATTCAAATAAATCTATAGTTAAACGGTTGAAGTAATTTAATTTTGTGTGGTGAGAGCGATGGTGCGCCGGCGCGTGTCTCTCATCGCCTGCCAACTTGAGAGCAATTTATCCTATCGCCGAGGCCCTCGTGCTGCCGATGGTGTGATCTACGAGTTCTAAAAAGCGATGACAAGCTCCCGATGGGGCTTATGAAACGTTAGTGAATAGTTTACTCGAGTGCCCACCAACTTTTTTTTACACTTATACCTACCACTTTTAACGCTACTGTATTTTTAAAAGATGAGACATAAAATCAGTTCTCTTTTCGGTAATACATTTTTTCACGTGCAAGTAATGAACAAATTAACCACATGGCGTATATAGCGCTGCCAGAAGCATTTTATTCCGAAAACCGACCAATCGGTGTCTGTTTTGTTTAAGTTATGGCGTTTAGGTAGGTACTACAACTAGCTACACGTGTCGACAACAGACGTGAAGCAGGCGAGCCGTGCGTGCTGCTCGCCGATCTGCGCCACGCCACGCCGCGCCGTGGTGTGAACTTGCCGAGCAATTATAGCCCAGCATCTAATATTTTATCTCATGTGCTGTTAGTGTAAACGTCTACACTTATTACATCAACCAGTTGTCTGTGCAGCGAGCTGGTGTGAAGATTTAACACACTTTGGAGGCATTTTGGTTGGTTTCAATCGATTGCGTTGAAAAAAATATCTTCCCATTTCAATGGGTACGCAATTCTGGTGATCTTTTATCGGTTTTATTTTAGAATTCGATCAATAGAAAATAAATGGTGGTAATTTTTACCGAGGTAAAACTTAATAAATACTTTCAAAATCATTATGGTCGGGAAAATAATTCTTGAGATTCAATATTATCAAAATATTCATCTCAATATAATTTAAGTATCAATAAACAGTAGGTGGGTACCGGCTCCCTATTTCTCTCCCTTTACTAATAATATTTAGCCATGATTTAGCCGTTTAGTTTTATAATATTAATAAATTTCAGCGATCAATCGTCAGTCAACGTAATGTTTCCTCAAAAAACAGTTAGCGCGTCTGTGCAAAATCTTATGTCAAGTTACGGGGCTCCCGGGCCCCGATACCGAGATTTCATAACACTTTGAGACTGATGGGCCAACCATTTTATAAGAAAAAACACATTAGTTTGGGCCCCCCAAAAAATTGATACAGGGCCCATAAAGAGCAAGCTACGTCACTGTATTTTCTTTAGTCTATTATAATTTTTTTTTTGCAGAATTCGGGGATATTACTTCAATTTTAATCCATACAATTGAAACATGATAAACTAAACTATAACATAGGTATATTTATTGTAGGAGAAATAGACGAAAGGATTCGTCAAAAAATCTGTCTTTACTCATCGTATTTTTGCTATTTGACCCCAGTTAGCCCGAGTTTTACTAGACTTGCTTTAATCGTCTCATGTAATAAGGGCTTAGATATCTTTAAGCTGGTATTTTTTTTTTATCTCAATCAAAGAAATAGTTCCTACCAAATCAACTTACTATCAATTTCTCCTTTCTAGGTACGGCGCCGATGTTCGCTGGGATGCGAAGCGTGCACGGTCAGATGCTCTCCGGAGGCTCCTCGATCAGCGGCCTCGGGGCCTTCGGCCTCTCGTCCTCGTTGTCATCGTTGCCTCCAGACCGCAAGGTGTACTCCACCCCACCACCGACGCCGCTGCCCAATCTGACCTCACCCAGCTCTGTCGCACCTACGTCTGGACCTTCCACATCTACCACAGTACATGCGTATTACCATTAAAGGAATCCTCGTCATTGCAAACATGTCACAGGCTGTTCGAGACAGGTGACAATAGAATTTATGCATTTCATAAAAACTGGCAGGTTGTTTAGACGCTGCTGAATCGAAATTACTTCGATAGAGCTGCTCCCTAAATCTCCCTTCGCGTTGCCGTTGCAGAAGAATAGACAGCAAGTTGCAGAAGACTATATTTTATGGTAAAATAGCTGACAAAAAACGAGCTGTAATCTAATAAACCTTTTTACAAAGACTATTTTGAGCACTATACAGTTTATGAGTGTTCCTATTTTTGCCCATTTTTACACAAATTCGTAGGGGTTAAATAGAACGAACTTTAAAAAAGAATTATTGTACTTACCTACTTAGTAACTTTTAGTGAAATTCGTATTTCTAAGCTATCTCACGTGTAAAAGGATTAATTGATAGCAGTTAAATTAGTAGATAAGTAAGACAAATGAACAAAGTACAACTTGAGTGGATATTTTTGATAGTCACAATTTTGATATATAGTTATAAACAAAATATGACGTAGTATCTGTGGTAGTATTCACGTGTCAAAAGTTAATATAATCTTACACTTTTATAAAATAGGTAATAGGTTTGTTCATTGTGAAAAATGAACAGAATGTGATTATATAATTTTGTGCCGTAAAAACATTATATTTATATTTAAAGTATTTATTTTATTTTTTTTAAAGCCTGAAGCAAGGTTGAATGTATTCATGTTTTCACACGAAAATAATGTAATTATTAGAATTAGAAAAATGCTTAGAATAATAGTTGTATTTAAATCCACATGTATTTTTATGTTGAATAGGGTGAGCTAGTGTTAAGGCGATTGCTTGTGGATTCGTAACGTAGCTGTAAGTTGTTTCTTTATAAATAAATTACTTTATTTATGTTTTATTTCATTTTTGAGGATACCAAACCTTAACAAGTGTTAAGTCAAAAAACTGTCCGGTATTATCTCCGAAATTGTTGAACCGATTTCGAAGAGGTTTCTATTCCCAATGAAAAGCATCTACAGAATGCTACGTCGTCAAATTATTAACCAATAGGATTGCAGTAAACTGCCGAGATGTGAATTTCGTGCAATTCTATTGGGTAATAATCGCTTTTCGGAGTAGGCCCTCAGGACTTTTCAGTAATCTATTCTTATAACTTTTATGGGGGTGAATTCGCGGGGGACATATACTTAGTTATAGGTACGGTATATTCTAGCTATAAGGTCGCTACATCTATTTCTAGGCTGGGACTTATTCATTATAAGTACCTACCTACTTAGCAAGTTAGCATGATTTGATATTATACCTACCAACTACGAAAAAAAATCGTCAGTATGCGTATGCACTTAGCGTTTATCAAGATTGCTCCAGTAGCAGCCGATGACAACTGTATGACAGCAAGGGGTTTATAAAAAACATTGCACACACTCACACACTCCAGGATATAGGTACCTACTACAGTATTACACAACTTAGATGAAGCATCGGCAAAATTCGTAAAATCGATCATTTCCGAAAAGAGTGCGCCTACAAAATTACCCATGTTTATTAGTACTTGAAGCGAAAATTATCTTTCTGCCAACGCAATAACTTGTAAATTTATACAACGAAATACATTCGTAAAATTGATGCGTAGATGTTTATACACTTATTTGCAAAATAAGTGATCACGTTTATATAGTATGTATTATTTGTTTATATTTTTTTTTGATACATTCGATATGAAGGGTACACGGCTAGAACGATGAATGTCACAAATCAAAATTAACGCCTTCGACATCCATACTTATATCCCCAGACTCAACAGTGCCTCGTCAAACGATTCGTTGCTGTTTGATGATGATGAATCATTTAAATTTAGGACAGTAAAGAAGTTGCTTTAGCAGTTCGTTCTTGAAGGTTTTGAAAATGATCTTTCCCAAAAACTATATTTTTACACTCCGTGGCCTCTTGACTCATAAATTGATAAACATTAAAAATAATTTCACGACTTTGACTATTATACGGCTTACCACGTTTTAAAGAAGTCATAGCGAAAATAAAATAAATAGCTGTACCATTAAATTGTCCTGAAGTGTAGGGAATAAATAACTCACGTGCATTCTCAATGCTGACTTGGGTCGAACTAACGCGGGAATATATTGTGCCAATAGCGTTGAATGGCGCGATAATGAATGATTTTTATTAGCTGAGTAAATCGGAAGTGATCGGAAATACGAATTTTGCCGATGCGACATCTCAGTTGTGTCATACTGTACCTACCATGAACGAACACGGTAACAAACTCTTAAATAAGTAGGTAAAAAAGTAATAATTTAATCCTATTAATATTATAGGTAAGTGCTTAAAGTTTGTGAGTATGTTGCTCTTTCACGTAAAAACTATTGAACGAATTTGGATGAAACTTGGCGCATAGATGATCATACCCTGGAATAACATATAGGCTACTTTTTATCCCGGAAAAACATGAGATACCTCGGGAATGCGGGTGAAACCGCGGGGCGGAAGCTCGTAAATAATGTTTGGGGATTAGTGAGTTCCCTTCACCTTCAC